>OV702293.1:45280000-47780000 GCA_916181665.1 Avena sativa
CTCGGCGAATCAACGGCAATAACTCACGCAATCAAAAGCAGTGATGCGTGGGAGGAAACGGTGGAGGGCTCGGTCGTGGGCGGGGTTTGGGGACGACGATGACGGGGCAGGTGGGTCCGGGGCGTCAGTGAGAGGGGGGTGTGCGCGTGGGTGAGAATCAGAGGGAGAGGGGAACCCCGGGTGGGCTAGTTGTTGGGATGGCTCTGTTGCTGGGCCGAAAGGCTGGTGTAGGCCCTTTTCCTTTTCTTTATTCCTTTTCTATTTCTTTTTTGATTTTCTGAAAACTTTTCAAATGCTTTTCAAATGAGTTTGAATTCAAATTTCTTTTGGATTTTTGTAGTGAAAATTTTGTACTCAAATGAGTGTAAAACCTTACTGTTTAGACCAAAGCACTTTGATAATAAGAAAAATAAAATAAAACCATGCCTTAATATGATTATAGATAATAGGCATAGAGTGGTTTTTATATTTGAATTTTGTTTTGAGAATTTTGTGCAAGCTTTGCATTCATATTTGAAATATTTCTGATCATAACAAGGTATTCTCAAACTTTGAGAGTAGAATAGAACCATTGCCATTCTAGCATAAAATAATAGGCATATAAATGGTTTCTCATTTTGTAATCTTGTTTGAAAATAACCAAATGCTTATGAATGCATGCATGATATGCAAACTTTTCAAATTATGATTTTTGGGATGTTACATTTCTGTTACTTTTTGGCTGCTTCTAACTATTGTTTTGGCAGCAAATGACTCATCTCTTTGTTTCTCTTATTTTTTATATACTGGCCCGATGATCAAAATATTTGAATGATCTGGCTACTGAAAATCAGTGGTTGATATCTTGTTTCTCTGAAAATATGCTGGTAGTTTATTTAAGACACACACTTGATGTATTGCTTGTTTTTCTAAGGTACTATCATAGTTCGTTGATGATTAAAACAATGCCACCTTCTATGGTTGGAGGTCCAACCATAATTTCTCGAACTACACACTAATATGGCTAGTTAGTACAATAGACCATTTCTAAACGCTATTTTTGTATGATAGGTTAATACTTGTTGTCTTGACCAATTCTAAGCAGCTCAAGGGATCCCAGGCACTTCTTTTTATTATATTTTCTATATTTCCATTAGGCACTGATATGATTTGTTTATGAGGGAAAGAATAGTTGCTTCGTTCACTATATTCAATTCCAAAAAAGTTTAGTTAGACTGCATGAGACACATGTTGATTGCTTGATTTGTTATATTAGGATAATAGATTTTGAAAATCTTTGACAACAAACATAGTTTTTTTCGCCTACTTTGCTGCACTAAATTAATATGTATTAGTTTCACCCCGCAAATAATCTGTATTGTTTGTTCCATAGAGCGGCTGTGATACAGGCACATGCTCGTATCGGTTCAGGACGTCGACTGTTCCTGTTATTCTGGAAAGAGATGTACGAGACACATCATTGATTGTTCCTAGCCAATGATGCATTACAATTATTTTAAATATAAGGTTGCTGCAATTTGCTGGTATGTTGTGCTGACTTGTTTTCTTTGTTTCAGGATGCACATGAAGCTATGGAGGCAGAAGCGAGGACTCCTACGTTAAGTATTGAGGTTATTTCACAAAGCAGTAGTGACAGTGGTTATTGCATGCATCGGTCCACTATTCCAGTTATTCCAGCACAAAGAGGTGTTACATCTTCACTTGAAACAATTAATTTAATTGAACAAGAAACAGAGGAAACAGATGCAATAATCATGATTACACGCGGACAGATATTGTAACTGAAAGATCGACAAGATTGAACCAACCGTCTACTTGATAATCTCTTCTGCAGCTGTCATGGTAAGCATGTTATTACTTGTATGACGATGTAAGCTCTAGCAGAAACCCTGTTCCAACCCATGCCTGGCGATGTCTACGTAATGCATCTTTCTGTTTCTGTTGAATTCTGGTCTTATTATTTTCCTGTTGATGTAATATGCCGATTCTCGTGCGTATTAACAGAATGTTTTAAAGAAGGATTGCACTATAATTGTAGAATATGATATGTCGACCAGCAGATGGGCTCAATATACAGTAAAAGGCCTGGACAGTAGCAAAAGCGAATATGGTAGGCCAATCGGCCTTAAATTGGTAGGCCGCATAAGCTGGCATAGCCCTTAAATTGTACCTACAAAAATAACGGGCCAATAACAAAAGAGAAACAGGCCAAAATAGTAACAGAAAAAACAGTTACAAGACAAAATAGTAACAGGCCAGAATAGTATAAGTCCAGAATAGTAACAAGCCGGAATAGTAATAGTCCTTAACAGTAACTGGCCTAAACAGTAAGAACAGAACAGTAGCAGGTCAGAATAGTAACAGGCCAGAAATCCTTCCTAGTTTAGAACAGTAACAGGCCAGAAAATGAGCAGGCCGCTTTATGGTCCATAATAGTAGCAGGCCTTCCTATAGATGGTTTGTAAGTTGGTAGCCCATTACAGTTTGTAAGAACAGTGTCAGGCCGATCGCATGCCTTAACAGTACTGGGCCGACATTGCGCAGGCCGCCAATGGGCCGCACAGTAGCGAGCCCAGCGGACCTTCACTAGGTTGAAACAGTGAAGGGACCGAAAGTATATGGGCCATGACTGGTAGCACAAATGGGCCCAATTCAAATAGTGTAGAACGAAACAGTAAGGGGCCAGAAAGTTTACGAGCCGCCTACGGCTACACTAGTGGGCCCATTTATAACAGTGCATGGTGAAACAGTAACAGGCCATGATCATGTTGGGCTTTCTTAATGGGCCAGCCCACTGAATAATTACCAGGCTTTGGCTGGGCCTGGCTTCTACCATGGTTTCATTGACACAGTTAACTGCGTTAACTGGCTGTTAACGGCGCTTGCCACGTGGCAGTTTGCATGACGTTAGCAGTCAACGCGGATGGCAAACAGATCTACGACGAAATGAATTTTTATGGCTGAAGGGTATGATCCACCACAGTCGAAAAAACCCGTGGTAGAATCATTTGTAACGGGGCTTCTACCATGATGGTCATCCATCGTAGAAGGCTTTTCAACCACGAAAAACAAACATTCAACGGCGAAAATTGTACGTTATAAAAGGACATTTTTCTTGTAGTGTAGGTCACAGGGATGTAATATATCACGGTAACAAGTGAAACAGTACTTGTCGGTAATGAGATTGAACAAGGTATGTGATACCAAATGATCGGATCTCGAACAAGTTTTTATATGGTTCAAATGACATCATCATCATGGAATGTACAGGAGTCAATATGTGTATCCCGTTCCCGCTGTTGATCATTGATAGAGATCATGTTTGTGCCATTACCAAGCGACGGGGAGATACACTTAAGGGTACGATGAGATAGAGATCATCTGTAAGTTGGAATCACAATAGAGAAAGAGAAAGCTAGAATTTTCCGTGGAGAGATCTGAAGTTGTTTAGAGAATGAGTGAACGGAAAGGACTGAAAGGTCTTTCGGATAAATTGCAATTTATAATATTTATTTATTATATATTAATTGTGAATTGATGTGTACTAATTAAATATTTAAATTAAAGTTTATTGGGAAAATTTCACATTAGGCCAAAACCCTGGAGGGAATTGGCCCAGGAGAAAGCCCATCCTAGGAAAAGGAAAAAGGAAAGCAGCAGAAAAACTGTTCCTGCTGCATATGGGCTTGGCAGCCCACATGAGCGTGCAGGCGGGTGCTACGCACCACGCGGGCGGCCACCATCCAAGCGCCACTGGCGGCCCACATGGGTGATGCGGGTAATGTGCTCGTGGATGAAGTTGGGTAGGCCACGGCGGCGCTGCACCGTCGGGTCGCTGCGGGGTACCAGCCCACCTGGGTTGCACCCACCGCCGGTCACCAACTCTGAGATGGGGCATGTGGTGTGCACCAGGGCCTCCCCACCCGGGTGCAGCAGCAACCACTGCTGGCCGGCCACGCTGGGCCGCGGGCAGGGCATTGACCCACCTGGGTCTGCTGCTTGCTGGTTGGTGGGCTGAGCCGATTTGGCCTAGCCGTCTTCCCCCTCATCCTACTGTTTTTCGTGATTATTCCCTTTCCCCTTTAGTCCCATATGGCTAACATAATGGGGAGGGAACACCCCCTCCTCCTATATAAAGGAGTGCCCATGGGTGGGATTAGATACACAAAAAGAGAAATCATTTGGTTGACTTTCTCCCCTCTCTCTCTACCTTGTGATTATGGCCCCCATGTATGGCTATGCGAACAAGGGTTCACCGCGTACGCTGTTGCACTGCGGAGATTCCAAGCCGGAGATCTACTTCTATACTCCCAGAGGGATCGGGGAGCCGGAGGTCATCATCGTACACCGTATGTGAACAAAACCATGAGGGGCCACACTTGGATTACCTTGGATGTCGTGACCCGGACGGCTGCATGATGATGGATTAAGGAGTGACCTGCGAGGAGCTTCGTGACCTTGAGGTCGGCTACGAGCATGACTACTTCAACCACGTCCCCCTCTAAACATTAACCGCTTTTGGACTATAAGGGTATGTATTCAAAACCATCGGTCGTTACTTCATTACTAATAGATAGATTTTGGGCAGTCAGGGCGATCCGACATAGGAATTTTTTGTTTTCTGTCACGGACTCCAACAAACCTTTCCCAGGGGGAGAACATGCTTCCCAAGGATGATGCAGTGGAAGGTGTTGTCGGATGGTGCAATATTTATCTGGGATAGGTTCATTGCACGTAGGGTGTTGGCGAATATGAGGTTAATGATGCTGCCACCATCCATAAAGACCTTGATCATCTCATATCCACTAATCTAGCCTTCATGTACCAGGGTAGGATGGTCTGGCCGTGGAACCTGATAGGGATGGTCTGATCTGTTGAAGGTGATGCATGACTCGGATCCATTGAGGTACTCAGGTATGGCCGGCGTCGACACTATGGCCAGGTTTACTGCTCGGGTGCGCACCTTTTGGCACATGTTAGAGGGGCGCCCTTTCTAGATCATGTTCATTCTACCGAATGCACATGGGTATTGCTTAGCCCCATTGTTCCTTAGTGCGAGTTGTTGCTCGGGTTGAATATGGGCAACCGTGACCATGTGTGATGGTGCCCCATGTGGAGGTAGCGGGGGTGGTGGTGGTACTCCATGTGCTACGGGTCCTGGTGATGCCGGATAACCTTGATCGATTTCGTTTTTCTATATCTAGGCTTATGCATATTGAAGCTTCTAGAACTGGTGACAGTCCTTTAGGAGGTGGCTTGATTTTATTTTTATGTCCTTCTCATCCACGTAGAAGTGAGAATTGTAGGGACCCGACAAGAGAGCTGAAAAGGCAAAGTCCCATCCTCACGTAGGCATCATTACCACTCATGACTTGACTTTCAGAAGTTTTCTTTGTCATGGTAGCTGCTATTGTAGTAGCTACTGCCATGATTGTCCTCGTCGCACTTGTCAGCAAAACCAGCAGCGACCATGTTGGCTCTGTCGTTGTCCTCGTAGCCGCACATCTCGTGTTTTCCCCCATGGTCATGCATTTGTCCTTGGTCAGTCGGGTACCTTCCTTCTGCATCGTCATTGTCCACAGAGCACGCGGTTGTTTTGCACGGAATCCTCGCCATCCTCCCATAGATTGGTGATGTCCATCAAGTGGTCAATGGTCATCGGCTTGAAGCGTCCTAGTTCCCCCTTGAGATCTCGCCTGCGCAAGCTGGTATTGAATGTGTTGATTGCTCTCTCCTCGGAGATATCCTCTCCAGAGTTCTTGATGGTGGACAACACTAGATGTATGAGAGAATTGACTCGCCAAACCTCTGAGTACACTCTCGAAGCTCCTCAATGGATGCAGGTCATTTGTACGTAGCCTTGAAGTTCTGAACAAACTTATGGACTAGCCCATCCCAGCTACCAATTGAATCCTCGAGTAATATTTGAAGACAAGCACATATGAATCCCTTAAGTTATATCTTCAGAAACTGCATGGCAGTATTTTTCGAACTAGCATGGCACTTTACTACCTGCAGGTGATCCTCTAGCCAAGTCTTCGGCTCCTGGAGCCCATCATACTTCGGAGTGTCAGAGGGTAGCTTGAAGCATTTTGGCATCTTTGATTTTCGGATGCGGCATTTGAAATGTCTAGCCCCGCACAACTTGGTGTCCTCCTCGTCGTACTCGGTGGAGTCACAATTTGCATGCTCTGCGCGCGATTTGTCGACTTTGCGCTGTGTGATCTTGTTGCGGGCATCATAGTCGCATGTCCTTCAAGTGTCCCACCATAGGCTATGGTGATGATGCAGTGAATCATCGTCTCGTGGTGGTGAGCGATTGGTCCTTTGTGGTTTGACTGTGTTTTCCGCACCCTGCTTTGGATTCGATGTGAATGCAGCTCTGACCAAGCCGAGGCCAGTGATGGCAGATCTTTCAATGGAAGCTCATGGATCACCCGTGGATGTTACTTGGATAGCAGGTATGTGGTAGCCACAATCATGGCAGCTTTTGCCATCTTGGGCATCATATTACCCGATGAGTTCATGGTCATGAAGGAGCAGTCGAGGCTTCGAGAGAGGCCGCGTCTTTCATCCTTGTCCATTTTCTGCATCTTGGAGCGTCTCTTGTGCACCCTAGGTACGTAGTTTTGCCTCGACGAGGAGCCCCCGATAGAGGACAGTTGCGCTCGCCATAAGCTTGACATGTCACCTAGTTGCTTGCGCTCATCAAGTAGCACATGTTATTTTCGCAGACGCCGTTTTTCTGTGTAAGGAGAAGATGGTAGTCCATCAGTTGCTCGCATATTGCATTGGGTCCGATGGGTACGCCCCTTAGGGTTTTCCTTGCCCTGTCCCACTCAGTAGCGGTGGGGTTGATAGTTTGTCGGTTGCTTCCATAGTTGGCTCGATCTCGGTTCCCTCCATCGTTAGTTTGCTCACCACCATTGTCAGTTCATGCCATCCCATCTAGGTTGGTTATGTCACCATCCCTTGTCTCAAGATTGTTGACAAGGCATAGATAGTACATTAGGTGGTCGTTGCTTCCGAAGCACTTGATATTGGAGCCAATGTGATCATGATTCACGAACAAATCATCATCATCATGGAAAATGTTGCAGCTGGTGTAGTAGGTTGGCGATGAAGTGTAGTCGTCCTTGCTAAAGGAGCCGAGGGGAGGTGGTATCCATGAAGCAGAAGCGATTGATGGTGGTGTCGATTCCACCTGAGCTGGGTATATCAGATCCGAGAGGAAGAAGGTGCCCATCTTGCTAATGTGGAAGCGTAGGTCGCCGATCATCAGATATGTTCCGGTGTCGAGGGAGTCAAAGATCGGGCGTGAGGATGGCGAGTGCAGGGTGAAGTTGAAAGAGACGAGGTGGATATACTCCCCGAGAGCCGACGAATTGTAGATCGCCGATGATGGAACCGCTGAAGTTGCAACATCAACACATGGGCTTCCCATAAATGCCGCCAATTAACGTGGGGTCTCCATGCAATCCCATTGTTTATGGACTTGCGTTTTCGGGAAGGGGGTGTGTGCTTGTGATTTCATCGTCTAGCAGACAAACAAGGGGACAGAAGTTTGCCTAGGTTCAGGCCCCCGGAGGGAAAACCCTACTCCTACTTTTCTGTTCTTGATTGATGATGAAGATTACAAGTCTTTGAGATGGCGATGGTTGCGCAGATTAGATCGGACGTAACGGGTGGTGTGTTTCCTTGGTGGTCCCTTCTAGACTTTAGATATGAGGAGGCTAGGTATTGGGATCCGCCTGAGTCGGTTACAGATCGAGGGTGAAGCCCTAATACTTTCCTATCTCTAATCTTGTTCTTGCCTTATATGCCAGGAGTCAGTAACTCCATGGGCTTCGTATCATCCGAATTGCAATGGTCTTCATGGATCTTGGCAGATCGTCATATGGGCCTCCCATTGGGCTGAGCCAGATAGGCTAAAGGCAGGTATCCGCTAGGCATACCTATGTCAAATAGTATTTTTATGCCCGCAATATCCACCCGTATCTAGCTCTGTCGGATGCACAACATAGACCCAGTCGTGGAGAATCGTGGCAATCCCACCATGGTCGTTGACTTCCACGTTCGCGACGGCGAATTGAACCTAGCTCAGTTGAGATTGAAATAGGTGACCTATTTTACATCACCTACTATAACAACCATACCCAGTTATACATCACAAAGAAAACCAACAATTGTCTAGGTAATGTAAAACACCTTTTTGGATGTTGGAAAATGCTCCCTTATGGCTGGAGGCTCGCGTGTCCTCCAGCCTTTGCCTCCCATGTGTGACACGCGTTCTCCTCGCTGGTGGAAACAAAGCGGCATGTGGTGGGTCCCACCTATACAGCCTTACCTCTTCTTCCTCAATCGCCCACCGCTCCCTCTTATCCCCAGTAGGTAGCATCTTCTTCACGGCTCACTCCGCCCGAGTTCCTCTCCGCTCATCTCTCTCATGTGGTGCATCACACTCGCGCCATCACTACCCCTGACATTATTGTTGCAAGGAGGTCGCACACCATTGACATTGAGAGTGTGTATGAGCTACTAGGTGGCCATGCCTCTACTGATGTTGGGAGAGGAGAATTGCTATGAAGGAGAGGCGGCGCTACCAAAGGTCGGGGAAGGTTTTGATGAGGCCCTTCCTTGGCGAGGTGGTTGTGCTGGTGTAGCAGACTGCGTCGGCTCCTACAAGGGGTAGCAGCCGTTACTACAAATGGTTGCACCGGCTACTACAAGTGGTGGCTCCGACCGGCGATGTTGCTACCAACGGCCAGTGGTGTTTCGATGAGAGGCGGTGTCGGTTGTTATGACAGGCGGCTCCAGTTGCTACGAGAGGCCAACGGTGGGGCTATGAGAGACCAGCAATGATGCTACAAACGATGGTCGGCGTTGCTACCAACAGAAGAGAGTGATTCTGCCAACATCGACGGTGGTGCTGCAACCCGGTCTCCACATCACCACCGGTGCGGCGATGCTACAAACTAGCACACCCTCTGCTACAAACCGTTGTCGTTGCTACTGCGAGTGGTCGATGAGCTGCTACAAACCGCCATCAGCATTGCTGCAAACCGCCATCGCAATTGCTACCAAGATGGACGATGGATGCTACCACCACGTGAGTCGTCTGCTGCATGGGTGTTGGACGGCTATCTCGCCGAAGCTGGACTCTAGTCAGAGACCAAGTTGACTGCCCCATGGTGACGGATCAGGGTCATGCACGTCAAGTGCGTTTTCTGTGTTCGTTTTCATGTGCGTGAAGGAGGTTTTTGTGTGCATGTGCGTAAGTGGCCCAGGGACACGTGTCAACCGCTAGAGTTGGAGGATCGCTCATTTTTATCCTTTGCAGGATCGCTCAGTGCTTCCCTTTAATGTTTGGACAAGACTGGACATCCTCCGGAGGATGGCATCATCCTAGCCTGTGGCCTGTATGGCTAACACGTGTCCAATTTGTTACAAAAGTTCACTTTTGCTTCTACGTAGCAAAAATTTTACCTATTTTTGTTGCGTGTAGAAAATAAAAATGATTCATCTAAAAATCATAAGGTGACTTTGCCGGAGACTTCGCCGGTATCATCGCAGCAAAAAAATATGCTAATATAGAATAATCACTGGACAATTGTCGTCGGATTGTCGACAAGTACGCCATAGGGGGTCCTAGTGGTGTTGGAAGGATGGGGTGTGAGACGTCGGATGTTCCAAGAGCGGTGAGCACAAGTTTACCCAGGTTCAGATCCGACTGCGATGATCGGATCCTACTCCTGCTAGCAACCCAGTAATATATCGATGTAAGCCGGATGTTACCACGGATTACAAGAGAGGTTCGGTTATGCGAGTTGGTTGTGGTTGTGTGTATTGAGTTGTGCCCTAAATGCTCCCATAGGACCGGTTTATATAGTCACTGGGGCCTAGGGTTACAGGACAGACCTATCCGGCTACATTACAGAGTCGGTAACTATGTACAGCTTGGACTACAAGTAATACTACAGGCCTAAGTCGGTAACTCTTCTCGGCCTTGTCGTAGCCGAAACTGGCTCCTACTCTTTCTCTGACTGGGCCGCCCGTGAAGCGAACCTCTAACCCATTGGTGGGCCACCCTGGTCAACGAGTCCTGTGGGTATACCCGAAAAGTATATCCCCAACAGTATCCCCCGGAAGTCTCCAAGATCTTAAGTCGGATAAATCGTCTAGCTTGATGGTTTCTTTGTCTTGAGAATCTTTAAGGGTTCCTGAAAACTCCGTTCATCGATGTAGGATTCTGGGTCAATCGAGTCGGATATATCTTGCTCTGACCTTAGTCTTTTTCTTACTAGATTTGAAACATAAGCCGGATTTTTCAGCGGCGTGTAGACTGACAACTTTTCAGACCAGGTCCTGTCACTGACAGGATTTCCATTAGCATGACCGTTTGTGGGTCCGTTCCTTACGGAACAGAACGCCGTTTCAATGCCTGCGCAAAAATCGAGGGAGTGGAAGAGTCGCGTGGAAGCTAACTCCCCCTCTCCTATACGCGTGGCGCTAATCGCATGAATCTTGACGTAGAGGCAAAATAAAGAGGGGAGAAAACCCTTTCTCTCAGATTCACCTCTCCATCGATTCATTCATTGCTTCATCGTACTCCTTGAGCGCTCTGCACCAGTTCCCATCTATGCACTGTTGAGAAAAAATCTCTCCTTTCCCCACCAGCCCTTTTTCCTCCAAGATCCATGGCTTCTGCCTCGACCTCAGGAGCGGCGGCGGTGGGTTTGTCGGCAGCGGAAGAGAAGAAGATGCGCAGTCTTTGGATCCCCAGCACCATGGACAACACAGAGCTCCAAGTCATGGAGGATGAAGGGTTCATTGTTGCCGGTGCATGGTGGAGCGCCTCAGGACACGCCGTACCCGCGTCGCTCGATGGCGAGAGGATGTTGTTCGGCACTCACATCGACCGTGGCCTCAGCTTGCCACCGTCGGACTTCCTCGTCAAGGTCCTCAACTACTACGGTGTGCAACTCCATAATCTTCCTCCCAACTCCCTGCTTGAGCTTAGTGCTCACGCAGCTTTGTGCAAGGGGTTTCTTGGAATTAGGCCAAGTCTCACCCTTTTTTGGTACTATTATGGTACTCGGAAGAATTCCATCAGTGCCGATGTGCCTTCTGTCACCGGCACTCTTAGCTTAGTCCTTAGGAGGAATCGGATCTATCCTAGGATTAACGCTAGTGATTCCGTCAAACACTGGACCAGAACTTTCTTCTATCATAAGGATATTCCGGCTCGGGGAAAGGCGGAAGGTCTTCCAGCGTTCGTCAACGGTGCTGCTCCCCACTAAGATTCATGGGACGCGGAGGCGCCGGAGCTGTCGGATATTTTGATCCTCGCCAAGAGGCGGATTGAATATTTTATGAAGCATGAGGGCCGCCATGGATTCGACTTGATCCACTGCTGGCTGGAGCGCCGGATTCAGCCTCTCCAGCACCACGGAGATCGCCTCATGCACCATATCAAGAACGACAAGAAGGACAAGATGCGGGTTAGTTCTAAGGACTAAAAGACCCTCATGCAATATTTGATCAAGGAAAGAGTGGAATGAAAAGTTTCGTAAGTTTCCATGAAGATGTATACGACCAACAGTCCTCTGACTCCGGTAATTATTTTGACTCTGCTTTCGTGTTTCGTCGTTCTTTTTTGTTCGTTCTTCGGCTCTATTTTCATCGATGCTTTCCGACTTTGTCAGCTCGAGCAACTCCCCGAGTCTGAGCTAGATCCACTAGAGGGCTATGCCTCAAACGATCTGGAGGCGACGGAGGATGATGAGGTGCAAGAAGTTGCCGCCCCCGCCTCCAAGAAACATAAGGTGAAGGAAGTTGTTGCTGCTGGTAGCCAAGTGCTGCCAGTAGTTAAAAAGTAAGCACCCTACCTTTCATTTTTAGTACTCTTGTACCTTTATTTCTATCTAGAGCAAAGCTAATATTTAGGATTTTCGTGTTCTAGAGTTAAATCAGCGTTGAAGAGCAAGATAAAGCTGGATAGCAAGCCGGGCAAGCAGATGCGTCAGCAAAAGCTTGTCATCTCCCCTGATGTGCCACAATTTACTCCATCCAGTACTCCATCAGCACAGGGAGCTTCTGCATCCCCTGATACTGGCAAAGTCTCAAAAGCCCTGGTCACCGTTGATGACCAGGCAACTAACAAGGGTGAACCCGTCAAGGGTAATGATCCCATGGTAATGTCTATAGGAACGATGGATAAGGTGGTTGATTCTGCTATCCCTGGCCTCAAGAGGAAAGAAAAGGAAGAGATCCTCAGGCTGGCTCAATCTAGTCTTGATAAGCAAACCTTGACTCTAGAGGCAGCGAGCAAAGAGGAGGAGGACGTCAAGCTGGTCAGCCTCCTGGACCAAATTTTGGTCCGGGACGCTAAAGTCGCATCTGGCGAACTTCCAACGACGGATGTTCCATCCCTCACCCTTACCGAGAAGGTGTTTCACAGCACCAAACTCGGATTTGAAAAGATGCACCTGGAACACATTGTAAGTTTCCAATTCTTATTTGCATTTATTATCATATCCTCTAGCCCCCAAGCATAAAGTTGGATAAACATCGTTGGATCCGAGTTGATGCTTTTAGGTTGCAAAAGAACGATGTAGTGTATCCCCCAAGGCTCGTGCTATAATTTTACTTAGTTAAATTTGCAGCCCGAGTCTTAGTATCCGTATGATGGTATTCCGTCTCTAAAGTTACAGAAAATTGCATCTTCCAACCAGGAATTGCTCAAGAATATTAGCAATAAGCGCAAATAAATCAAGGCTTTGCGCTTTGAGAATTCAAAGTTGAAAGTTGAAAAAGATGAAGCAGAAGGTAAACTTTTCCGACTTCTTCTTTGTCAATTATCTTTTTTGTCATAGCCAAACTTTTATTTTGTCCGACTGATAGTTTTGTCTTCGCAGAACTGTTATGTCAGTCTAGCAAGATGGTGGAGTAATACAAAAACTTCAAGGTCTTGGAGATAGAAAATGCTGAACTCCGGGACAAGATTGAGAAGCTAACTTTGGAATCGGAGAAATCCATAGCCACAGTCCTGGAGTCAAGCAATCACGAGACCGTGAGGCTCGAGAAGCTCCTAGCCCTCTGAGATAAAGAATTATATGATCTCAAGAAGGATTTTGATATTTAGAGGGTAGGCCTCAGCTAGTGAACTGAAAGTCTCCGCAAGGATCATGCGCAATGGGATCACTCTGTGCTAGGTAAGATTTCCGAATATTTTACTTTTGTTGTTTGATTTTTCGACTTTCTTTTCAGCCAGAATTTTGACTTTTTGATTATTTTCCAGCCCCCATGAATGTTTCCGACTCTCCCACCTCCGAACCTTGCCTCGAGCACATTAAGCTCGTCGGAGATGTCTTGTTTGACTTCCGCTAAACTCTAGAAGAGGCTAGCGAAGCCGTCAAGCTTTCCGACTTGCACACAATGTCAGTGCACGAGGTGAGGGACAAGGTCAAGGAGATTATGGAATTGATCAAAGACTGGAAGATCTCCTACGCTCGGATTGCTGCACAAACAGCTCTGACCATGGTGATGAGCCACCATAGCGAGATGGGAATATGGCACGTCACCAAGGGTATTGCCTAGGAGGACGATGCGGGTAACCCGCAAGACATCAAGGCCATCGAAGAATCTTGTACAGGTTACGCTTGTCGGGTGGCGGAGATGACCAACTACATGACGCCATTCTTCGAATTTGTCGCTGCTCCTCCCTCGCCCCAAGAGCCAGAATCCAACAATGCTTCCGAGTCTGAGATCGAGGGCGACACTGCTGTTGATTCCAGTGCTCCACCTGCTTCATCACCACTGTCTGCAGCATAAACAATTTCTATGCATTATCTTGAACTTATGGAAATGTAATGATGGATACAATGTTTACTTTTTTTGTGCTGGTTCTGTAAAAACTAATGCTTTTACTATCTTAGCACTTTAGCTTATATATTTTTATGCCTGTGCTTGAAAAAATTCTGAAGCACTTTGCGTTTTTTATGCCTATACTTATCGGTTTATCTGGCTCTCTACATCGTCCCATTCATGGGTCGGCCAACCTTTAGCACGGAAACTTTGCTGAGCAACGGATCGTAATTACTAAACTAGTTTAAACTCAGAAACAAAGCCGGCTTCCAGTACTAACAACTCATTACTCAGAAAATGCCCACGTCTAAGCAATCAGATAAAGAATCAAAGTATAGACAGTAAATTAAATTTTGTACCCTGAGGTAACATTTTTTAGATATTCAAAAATCGTAACCAGAACGAACATGAGCATAAAGTACTTTCAAGCATTCTGGGATTTTAGAAAAAAAATTACATGCTCTTTTAGAAATAAGATGGCAAAAAACTTCTCAAAGATAATATATGAGGAAACCAACACTTTATTTCACTTTGAACATGTACATATATGATTACAAGGAAATATAACTAAGAATCGAAGGGACATAGTTGTGCAATATTCTATGGACGGTCTATTTCATTTGGATCTATGCTGCCACCAGCTCTCTTCCTCTTCCGAGTATCTGGTCTTTCCTTGACTGGTCTCATGTCGGTTAAATAATATGACCTATTATGCAGAACTTTGCTAACCATAAAAGGTCCTTTCCAAATTGGGAAAAGTTTTTTCTTTCTCTTTTGCACAAGTCGGAGAACCAAATCGCCTTTTCTGAAAGAACGGTTTTGTACTCTCTAATTATGATACTTGCACAACTTCTACTGATATGTTATAGATCTCTGCTCAGCAACGACGCGTACTTCTTCAATTATATTGAGATCATCTTGTCGAGAAACTTCTGTATCTTCTTCGATATAGGCTTTGACTCGTGGAGCCTGATGAATCATATCACTTGGAAGAACTGCTTCTGCATCGTAGACCAAGAAGAAAGGAGTATAGCCGGTTGACCTGTTAGGAGTTGTACGTAAGCTCCATATCACAGACAATAATTCTTCCGCCTAAGACCCCGCAGCCCGACGAAGCGGTGCCTCGAGGCAAGGTCAGATTCCTTGTAAAATGAGGCCATTAGTTCTTTCGACTTGTCCATTGTATTGTGGATGTGCGACTGATGCAATATCAAGTCGGATCCCTTGTTCTTCGCAGAATTCGGCAAGTTCTCCACTGGAAAAGTTGCTCCCGTTGTCAGTAATTATACCGTGCGGATATTCGAATCTGATGCTTACATCCTCGACGAATCTTCTGGCTGTGGCTCCTCAATCCATTTGGTAAATTTATCCACCATCACTAGTAGGTGAGTAAATCCACATTTTGTCGTGCAAAACGGACCTACCATATCAAGCCCCCAGACCGTGAACGGCCATGTAATAGTGATTGTTCGCAGCAGTTCAGCCGGAACATGTGCCTGATGAGCGTACTTTTGGCAGCCTTTGCACGTTTTGACCAGTTTATCAGCATCTGCCTTAGCTGTAAGCCAAAAGAATCCGTGTCAAAAAGCTTTTGCCACTAAGGATCTAGCTGCAGCATGATGACCACACTCGTCTTTGTCGATTTCTCTTAAGATTTCCACTCCTGCTTCCGAACAAATACATCTCTGAAACACGCCAGAAACACTCCGTTTATAGAGCTCACCATTTATGATAGTGTAGGATTTTGCTCGTCGGACAATCTGCCGGCTCAAGACTTCGTCTTCAGGTAGTTTTCCGTCTATCAGGAAATCCAGATAGGGTTTTGTCCAGCTGGGAGTTACAACCAGAACTGCTATTAAAGGTGAGTCGGATTTCGTTGGATAGTCCTGATCAACTCTGACTATGGAGGGGACCCTTAAATGCTCTAAAAAAGCTCCATCCGATACTTGTTTCTGCGCAGAGTCTATCCTTGATAGAGCGTCTTCTTCCTCATTTTCTGCTCGAGGGATGTGTTGAACCTCAAAACCCTCGAACGATTTAAATAATTCATCCACGACAGCTTTGTATGCTACCATGTGCTTGTTTGCGTTGCAGATATCGGATACTTGATGAGCAACCAAATCCTAATCTCCGTAACACATGAGTCTGGATATGCCGATGTTTTTGGCCATGCGTATTCCATGTAGCAGTGCTTCATACTCGGCAATATTATTGGTTATCGTAAAGTGTATTTGCAATACATAGAACAGCTTATCTCCTCGGGGTGATTTGAGCACCACGCTAGCCCCCGAGCCTCCTCGTGCTTTTGATCCGTCAAAGTGAAGGGTCCGAAATTCCAAGTCTGGAGGGCATGTGTTTTCTGCCGTTTCTGTCCAATCGACAACAAAGTCGGCAAGAATTTGGGACTTGATTGTTGTACGTGGTTTGTACTCAATGTCGAAAGCTGCAAGCTCTATTCCCCACTTTGCGACACGTCATGTGTCGTCGCGGTTTTTGATTATATCTCGCAGGGGAGCAGTGCTCACCACTGTGATCTTGTGTTCTTGAAAGTAGTGGCGTAGCTTTCTGGATGCAAAGAACACTCCATAAGCTAGCTTTTGGTGATGTGGATACCATTGCTTTGATTCTGTCAGGACCTCACTTAGATAATAAGTTGGTTGTTGCACCTTACGCTCGTGGCCTTCTTCCTCGCGCTCAACTATTGTTACCACACTTATGAACTTGTTGGTCGCTACAATGTAAAGTAACATAGGATCCTGAGGTTCTGGCGCTGCGAGAACTGGTGGGTTTGAAAGTAAATCTTTCAAACTTTGTAGGGCACTTTCGGCTTTTTGGGTCCAAACGAATTTGTCGGTTTTCTTCAAGAGTTTGTATAATGGAGCGGCTCTTTTACCGAGCTGGCTGATGAACCGACTCATCGCTGCAATGTGACCAGTGAGGCGATGTACGTCCTTCATGCGAGTCAACTTGGTAATGTTTAAGATAGCCTTGATTTTGTCCCGGTTCACTTTTATGCCTCGCTCAGAGACGATGAAACCTAACGATTTTTTGGCTAGAATTCCAAAGAAACACTTCTTTGGATTTAGTATCATATTGAATTTTCGTAGACTAGCAAACGTTTCATCCAAGTTGGAAATTAAAGTTTCCTTCTTTTTGGACATAACTGCTATGTCGTCTACGTATACATGGACGTTGCATCCGATTTGGTCGTCGAGACAACGTTGCATGGTACATTGATATGTTGCTCCTGGGTTCTTTCAGCCAAAAGGCATAGTTTTGTAGCAAAAGGTTCTGAAAGGAGTGACAAAAGACATCTTAATTTGATCCGACTTTTTCATCAGTATTTGGTGATATCCGGAATATACGTCCAGAAAACAGAGTAGTTCCGACCCTGCCGTTGAGTCGATAACTTGATCAATTCTTGTCAAAGGGAATGGATCTTTTGAGCATGCCTTGTTCAAAGCGGTATAATCAACACACGTCCTTCAATCAATAGTGTCCATTTTATGGACAAGTACAGGATTTGCCACCCAATCTGTATGGATGACCTCTATTATGAAATACGCTAACTCTAGGTGGGCTAATTACTTGGCTATTGCTTTGCGCTTTTCATCACCAAACCGTCGTAAGGACTGTTTGACAGGTTTAGCGTCTGGGTACACATTAAGAGAGTGCTTGGCAAGTTCCCTAGGTACTCTGATCATGTTAGATGGATGCCATGTTGTGACACCCCCGGGATTAGGGCTAAACAAATCCCAGACCTCTGTCTGACATAAGCTTAACCTTGAGCTCGAGGATATCCCGTGAAGAATCGATAACATAGCAGTGACCCTACGACACAAAATTTATTACAGCAAGCTCATAACTGAGCAGAGAACCAAATTATCACAAGCAGAGGTCACTGACCACAAACATCAAACAACGGAAGGCAAATTATGCTATTAAGTATAGCAAACTTAAAAAATGGCCTAAGAGGCCTGAAGCATAACGATAACGTCCCAGCCCATAGATTCCAGGCTGCTAGCCGGGAACCCCAAGCTACCCGTCGATGTCAATGTAGTACAGAACTCGTCTTCAAGGGAACACTTACTCTACCAAAAGTATCAACAAAGCAAGGGTGAGTACAAGGTGTACTCCGCAAGACTTATGGCTGGTGGAGTTGTTTTGCATAAAGCCATATTTGTTTGTAAAACAAGAGAGAGGAGAAGCTCGTCTATTCAGAGTATTTTAAAAGGGGATAAGAGAGCGACATCTCCGAAATATTGATCATCATCTGTTGATATCCACCAAGTCATCATCAAACCCTAACTAGGATCACCCCCTCGTACCCATGAGGAAGCACCCATAAGCACGCGTTGATATGCCAAGTTTTACGATTAGGTTATAGTTCTCTATGATCTTGAGTCCGGTCGCCAAGTCGTTCATAACCGTGAATACGGCTTTTCGAAAAGATTATTTTCCTGCAGGGGTGTACAACTTTACCCACACAAACCAACTGATTCTTAATGCCAGATCATTAGCCCTCTTCCTTGGAAGGTCGGCAGAGAGTGGTTGACCACGACCTTTACCTTGCTTTCGCCGACACCATGATTCACACAATAAGTATGGTTCCACCGTAATGGGTCAAATACCGAAGCCGGTACTTAAAGATGTGAGGCGAGGTTCGTTCACTAGGGGCTCCATCGACCCCAAGCAACCCGGTCCACGCTTCCCTACCTGTTATGAATGCACCTCCTTCACCTTCTTCTTTCGAAAATGTTTTCAATGTGTATGCCGAATGGAACGCCCGAGCTATGTGACTCATGGAATCTACTAGGCAAGTTAGTTAGTCATGAGGTTTTCCATGCCCCGTGTGGTTGTACGCTTGTCTTGGTTCCAAAGGCAAGAACTCAGGTCCTAGTGGGGGCGAGCATGGGACTAGAAAAACCACATCCCACAGTGGACTCCCATACAGGCCTTAACATGTTTAATCTCATATCACTGATCTCATCTCATCACGTTTTCCTGTCATACTAGATTATCTGCATCTGATACATCATCTGGATGAACCAGACTCAACAGCTATGCATGCCTAAGCAGGACATAAATAAGCTCTAGCAGTGCACACAAGCCAACCTAGTTATGCTAGGAGCAGTGGATCAGGTAATATAAGCTCAAAGGGGAATGCAACAGATAGGATACTCTATCTATCAATAAAACACCACAGTAGAATCGTATGCAACATGGCAGGAATTGAAATGCTTTCAAAATCATAGGATTATATCATGGTGGGGCTATGCTTGCCTTTGTCAGTTGATAACAGATAAGCAGATCTTCGGGAGCCTTATACTTGACTTGATTATAGTTGGTCAAGTATTGTTCGTCGATCTTCGAACGTCAACGGTGTTGATCTCTAGCTTTGATCTCGATCTCGATCTCGTATTCTACCAGGAAGAACCAAATCACCGGAAAGAAAGGGAAAACATTCAACACATGGCATCGATGCAATGCTCAAGCAATGATGATGATATGACAAGTTAAGTTGTATTGAAAAGTAACCTAGGACATGCTCAGCAATTTAATCGAGTTTCGAGGGGTATAAACCCTAACTCAAGGAAACTCCAGAAGCATATGAGAGGGGTTACTATGTTATTCTAATTATACTTGTCATTTAAGTTGTTGAACAATACATGATTATAGCTCTAATAGATAGTTCTCATTTTTCTAAACATTTTGATATATTATACATGTTTTTCTGATTTAAAATGAATTAGATATTGATTTTACAAGTTTTATTCATTTTTTGAAATTATTAAACCAATTTAAATTGATTTATTGCGCCAGGATGACATCAGCACATGCAACAAATACTTTTTACACTGTTGCAGAACCTAGCCATAGTGGCTGACGTGTGGGACCAAAGCCACATCAGCAGCCACACACGCAAAGTGGGGTCAGGGGCATTTTTCACTGGGGCTGGCTCTAGCCAGAGAGGCTGACGGGTGGGGCCTGGTCCACGTTGGCACGCCACATAGGTGCCACGTGGGCTCGCCAGCGAACACTGCAGACGGCGGTGGTTGGTGGAGATAGGGGGCGAGCGGGCTAGCACAGATGCGCGCATTCGACTCAGCTCAACATGGGCTAACTAATAGGGGCGGCGCCGCCACGAGAGGGTCGTCGGAGCTTGGCCAGCAACAAGGCCGAGCGGCAGCGCACGGCAGTGATCGATGCGAGCAAGAAACAGAGAGGGAGGTCGGGGAAGAGAGGAGTGGATGAGGACTGCCAGGGAGTCGCGGCGGTGATCTTATCCTCCCCCTGGGAGCGATGGACGGCGGGGATCGACGGCGGTGCTGCCGACACGGTGCAGCTTGCCGACGATGAGGAAGACGACAGGGTTGCGATGCAAAGAGGTACGGGCCCGGGTGGGCTGGCTTGGGCCGGTGCTGGGCCGCAGGAAGCTGCTGGCTGGCGACAGGGAAGGAAGGAAAGAGAGATGGGCTGCTGGGCTGCGGCCTGGTTCTGGCTTGCTGGCTCTCTTTTTTTTATCAGAATCTTTTTGTTTTTCCTGTTTTGTATTTCTCTTTGGTAATTTCATTTTCAAATCTGTTTTATATATTTCAAAAATACCAGGAGGTTTTATAAAACTAGTAAGATATTGTGGGGCCCACTTATTCCATTTGGGCTCCACTCATCTTTGTACTTTTCCAATATTTCAAAACCATTTGAATTGATTTTCGAATAGAGAGGGGAGGATTAGGGTTTTAGGGTTTGGTATTTGATTTCTTTTAATGCACAATTTAAGGTATGATGCTCATGATGCACAAAACAAACCCTAATATAGATTATCTAAAACTGGGGTGTTACACATGCGAAGATATCACTATTAGCTTTGAGGAACTCGACGAGCGCGCTTTCCTATGCGTGGCCTAAGCCTACCCCTATGTCCGTCATCTTGGAGGGATCATCTTCCTTCAGCGACGTTTTCTTCGTCTCTTCCGACACCTTGAACTGCAAATTTGGCTTCAGCACCTCGTTCTTCATAGCGGGAATATCGTACGGATTGATGGTCTTCTTGATCTCCTGGTACTCCTACGCGTGTAGCACGGCTTCGGTGAAGGCAGCAGATCCTTTGTCGCACTCTCGCACCTTCCTTGGATTTCCTCGTACGGTGATTACGCCCTTTGGACCTGGAAGTGTAAACATGTTGTAGATGTAACAGGGATGGGCCATGAACGCCCAGTAAGCCGGATTCCCGAAGATGGCGTGGTAAGCACTTTTGAACGGTACCACCTCGAACAAGAGGGGCTTGGTCCGGTAATTATATCTAGTTCCGAATGTCACGTACAGAGTAATCTCACCCAGACAATCCGCCTGCCTCCCTGGTACAATGCCATGGAAGGTTACACTGCTGTAACTCAACTAGCTCTCGTGTAGCTTCATGCGGTGGAGCGTCTCAATGTAGAGGATGTTAATGCTGCTCCCACCATCCATGAGTGTTTTTGAGAACTCATAGCCATCAATAAGAGGATTGACGACTAGAGGGTACTTTTCCCGACGATGTCTTTTCCTCGGGTGATCTAAACGATCAAAGGTGATGGTCACCTCTGACCAGTCCAGGAATTGTGGGACAGCCGGAACCGTGGCATTGAGCTCACGAAGGACCGCCTTTTTGTCTTTAGCTGGTTGGGATCCAAGGAAGCAGACGTATGCGTCTTTCTTGGTCGAAAATTTTTTCTTTCCATCCGTCTTGGGCTCTACAACGGCTTCCACTTCTTCCATGTCGGAATCTTCCTTGGGCTCCTTTCCTTTCATGGAATTTTTCTTTCCTTTTTGTTGCTTGGCTCTGTAGCCAGCGGATTTGTCTTTCTTAATGTCGTCGTTGAAACGACACTCGGCATTTGTGTGGGTAGATCCTCCGTTACTATCCAAGTGGTGGACATAGGGATTATTGGCAATGTCAGCCCAGGTATAGGTTCTTTCGGGTTGCTGGTCTCCTCTGACCTAGATTCGGGAAGTTCCTCGGCCTCTACCCCTGCCGCCTCCGCGCCCTCCTCGTCCTCCGGATCTGAACGTAGCGTTGTCCGGAGATGGCTTTTCGTCCAAGGTGTTCTTGCGCTTCTGAGTTTGTTTTGGCTGTTTGGCCGCATTGGGATTGGCCAGAATATTTAGCAGCCCTTCTGAATCATCGTTGGCATCAGCATATTGGCTTGCCGTCTCTGTCATTTCTCCCAAATCTGTGACGTAAAAGTCCGACTTGAAGTCCTGCAATAAAAGCTTCTATCGTAGTTTGCTCGTTTACTCCTTCGCAGGAGTTCTTCGTGTCGATCCAGCGTCCGAGGTAATCTCGGCAGGTTTCTCCGGGTCTTTGGGTGCAACGCTGCAAGTCTCCAACTGTGCTGGGCCTCCTGTATGTTCCCTCGAAGTTTGAAAAGAACGCACTTTGCATATCATACCAATTATGAATTGAATTCTCTGGCAATTCATTGAGCCATGATCGAGTCGTCTTCCTCAGCATGAGTGGGAGATATCGGACTTCAACCAGGCTATTTCCTCCTTTGGCGATGCAGCAAGCCTAGAAGAAATCCTGGAGCCAAGTATCTGGCCGAGCTGCACGGTCGTAGGGCTGAATATTTTTGGCAATACCAAAGTCAACCGGAAATTTGGTTTGACGTATGCGTGGTCCGAAGCACTTGGATCCCACGTACACATCTTATTCCTCGTACCACCGCGCTTCTATGTTTGATTCGATATGATGGCAAGCGTCGTTTGGCAAGAGAGATCTACGCCTTGGAGGCTCACAGATTCTGCGCGGTGGAGTCGGATTTCTGCTTCTCCTTTCACCATTGTCGCCTCCGCCCCTGCAGCTCCCATGGCTACGACGTGATCCTTCATGGTCGCTGCTAGGAGGTGATGGTGGCCCTGGTGGATTATTTAAGGCTGGGTTACGCGGTGGTGGTGGTGGAGCCTCATTATGCTGACTTTGATGCCTGTTTCTTCAGGCATCATCCCTACTTGATTCAGGACGATCCGGATCATCTCTTCGTCCGGCGTTGCCAGCCGAACGGCTCAGTGGTGGCATCCTTAGCCGATCTTCCTCCTCTCGCTGGCGGCGTGTTTTCGGGTCTTCTCTATGGCGGTTGTTTTGCTGACGATGGTCCTGATGAGGAACCATTGCCCTGATGGCATCTTCGGATGCAGCCGGAATAACTCTTGCCTAGTCACGTGCTAGCCTGCGAGAGTGGCTGTTTGAGCCGGTTCTTGAATTCTCTTCTTCTCCACGGGGACGATAGCGTTGAGTCATATCCCTACGAAGCCTTACGTCAGCGCTTTGGTCAGCACCAGTGTGGAAAAGCTCGGATTTTGAGGCCATCTTGCCACTAAATGACGCGGCCATCTTTGGCTGCTTTAATCCTTTGTCCAGCAACGCAACGCACTACTGGACCTGCTGTGGAGACGGATTATTGGCGAGGATGGCTCGAGTTGTAGCAGCATTTTCCAACGGAGTGATGTATACTCGGATCTTCTCTCCATCTTTTCCATCGAATAGATCTTTGTGGATATCTGGATTCTTGTTAGCAAGAAACGGACCTCCCCTTGTCTTGTTTGGATGTCGCTTGAAATCTGACGGATATCTGGCAGGATCACTGTCTAACTGCTGTCTCATCTTGACGAGGCGCGCGGCCTCTTCAAGTAGAAACAAGCGTTGCTTTTCTAGGTCCTCGGCCCTTTTCTCCATCGCCTCCGGAGTAAGATCTGAAGCTGTTGGGATTGGAATCATGAGAGAATCTCCGTAAATTTCAAGTGCACCCTTGGTGACAACGTGTCCATCCACAGGAGGGTCGATCGGGGTGGTATTAATCGGATCTCTGTCCTGATTTTCCATCTCGATCTCTTCATCAACTTTTCTTCATTGGCTTCATAGACGTTCGGGTCTGCCAGTGTCGGATTCTTGTTTTTCTTCTTCTTCTTTGACCGCCCTATAGCCTTAACGTGCGTACCAGTGGCAAAGAAGGCTTTTGGTCCGGTACCGGGTGATAAACTTCTGTCGGTACTTTCCGTCATGGTTGGCTTGTGGACCTCGGAGGAATCTCCGGTGTCCATGTCATCCTGCGAGGTGTAGCTATCATCCATGCTATCATATGGACTAGGAGGAGTTTCCGGCTCACCTTGCGTTTGCTTGGAGACGTGCTCTTGTTCGTACTCCTCCATCTCTTTGTCGAAGTCTCAAAGTTCCTGCGACGTGATTGGCTCCTGAGGGGAGCCTGGTGAGTCGGCGTTTTCTTCGATTACGTCTAAAACTGAGTCGCTACCAGCTCCATCCTCGACAGAGTCGGATCCAGTGCTTATGTGGTATACAAAATAGTGCTTCTTCTTGTTCATGTTCTTGAGGTACTTGTATAACTTGGTTTCTGCTTCGACGTCAGCAGAGCTGGATCCGTAGCGGAGGTATTCCTCGTCTGTGTATCTGATATCACTAGAGAGATCGGATCTGGATTCCTCTTCCACCTCTTCTTCCACTACAGGAGTGGGCTGGGTGGGTTTGATTTTCTCCAGGACTCTGAACTCTTCTGCCTCTTCGGACAAAGTAGATCCAGATTTTTCTTCCACCATGGTCATCACCTCACGGATGGGTTGGGCGGGTTCAGCGAAACCGAGATAGATATCGATCTTGCCGATGGACATGATCGTGTAGGTCGTCACGGGTTTTGAAGACGGAATCCATGTATCATCGAGAAGAATGAGAGGGACATCACTGGCGTAGACCACGCGACCCATGGCGATTGTTTCGCCGATTCCTGCACGCGCAGATTCCGCCTGGAACAATGCTCCAAAGGTCACTAGCCCCACGGTGGGCGCCAACTGTAGTTGGATTGTCGACAAGTATGCCATAGGGGGTCCTAGTGGCGTTGGAAGGATGGGGTGTGAGACGTCGGATGTTCCAGGAGCGGTGAGCACAAGTTTACCCAGGTTTAGATCTGACTGCGGGGATCGGATCCTATGTAACACCCTCAGAATCGACCCTATGCAAGTTTCAACGATTTCCGCCAAACCCGCATATAAACGATTCAAAGGTGCCCACCAGGCACTTTCGTGCGGGTGGAAAACGAAGTAATACCATTACACAATAGTCCACGATGGAACCCATAGAACAGATATATACAAAAACGACTCAAAGAGTCACAAATACATATATACAGTACAAAGATCCAAATCACCTTGAAAACGATACCGCGTCTGAGTACGGACAAGATGCAAATTGAGCTAAGAGCTCTGAAGAATAACCAATGGCGTCCATAACCCTACCCAGGCCAAGCCGGAAGGGTAACCCTGCTAACGACGTGGATCTCCAATCCTGCTTAACAAAAGGGGTGCCGGGAAAGGGGAAAGGAAAAAGAGAGCGGTCAGTACTGAGGCCAGTACACGGCGAGACTAGAATTCGGCGGTCCTCGCCTACATAGGTATGGTGGACTGAAGCGGCAGCGCAGCATGCACTAAACAACCTATAGAGACTCAATACAACTGGCGGCTATCAGATAGGGATAAGAAAGACCTATTCGGATCCAACCTGAAACTATCACCAAGCATACCCATTCTGGTATTTCCCCCTCGAGACCAAACGAGGAAGTTAACCAAGGAACTCACACAGTTGGCAGTTTTATTCATTCCGTTATAGTTGCGGCAATTACTAGTCAGATATAGATAGCATGAGTCATCCTGATATAATAAGAAGTGGGCAGTTTTAGTTAACCATTCTGTTGTAGTTGTAGTACTTACTAGTCAGATACATATAGCATGAGGCATCCCGAAACTAAGCAGTTGTTGGTACTTTTGTTTAGCCATTCCATTGTAGTTGCAATACTTACTAGTCAGATACAATGGTAACAGGTGACAACCCAAACCAGCAATTGTTGGCACTTTTATTTAGCCATTCCATTATAGTGAAGCTGATTACTAGTCATTATAAAGTCAAATTTATAGCACTACTTTAGTTATAGTTGTCTATGATCGAGATACTGTGCTCCAAGTCATCCATAACCGCGGACACGGCTTTTAGAAAGTTTTACCCTGCAGGGGGCACAAATAGCAACACACGCACGATTAACCTCGAAAAAAACCAAATGAAAACCCAACGAGGCATCACGACAGAGCAATTGCAAGATTCATATAAATTTCAGGGGGCCACCCCACCAAGCTACCCGCGATGAAGTTGGCCGGCTCCGGAACGGACCCAGAGGTTTGCGTTAATGGTTGTAAACGACTGGGAACCTGAAAGTGTGACTGGGCTTGTTGATACCGCGAAAACACTTCGCTTACCTAAACAGTACAGGCGCTCCACGCGCAATCGTAAATAAAGCAGTAAAGCATGGCATAAGTACAGGATAGTAATAAAGCCCCAAACTAGTTTGTGGCCCCAAGAAATAATATATGACTCAAGCTCTGGCTAGGGGGATTCATGGTCCCACATGCGGATACTGCAAATATTCAAAGAACAGGTATCAAGTACTCGGGGTCCTACGGGACACAAGTGGACGGTTAAAAACCAAATAACATCTATTGCGCACTTGTGCCTCTGCATTATTTACCTACTTCAATTTTAGTTATTAAACGATAATTAAAGCCATGATCATCTTCAACATAAAGCATAAGGCATTTCTCCAACAACTGTGGTACTTGACGACACGCAACAACACTTGAGCAAGCGACTACGAAACGTAAGTCCAACTATCTACCAGACAACAGGTAATAGGATGTGTCCAAGGAAATATAAGGCTGCAAGGGATACCACGGGTACGAAAACTAGAGCATCGCAACACAGATAGCAATAGATCAACAGGAGGAAATAAAGACTAGAAAGGTAAAATAGGTAGAAAGGGGAGAATGCTCGCCTGAAAAATATTGCCGAAGTTTCATAACCGAAGAACTTGTTGAAGCTCACAGCATCTCACCGTCCTATCCGGGAAGAAGCAAAGCACTAAAAAGGAACAAGCAACGTAACAATTACAACTAATGCAGAAGAACCGGCATGATCATGATATGATGCATGACATGGCAAGTTGATGATGCAAATTGTGTTGGAGAAATGGCATGAGCATGTCATATTGATGATATGCCATTAGTAAGGCATTCTCAACAAGAAATAATTATTTTCCCATGTTATTCAACATGTTTCCTTTGTATAAACAATTCTGATTCTAAAACTGCTCTTAATGTATGATGCAAATGATAACATGGATATCATGGTTGGAGAGGACTCGTCGCGCTGATCGATTTAGACATATCATTTATCGAATTCGAAATTACGGAATCAAAGTTATGCCATTATTAAGAAAATGGCACTTGTTAATATTTAATAATTCGAAAATTTAAAATTTCTCAAATGATAAAATAAATAGCATAAACATATTTCTCACATGTTTCTGATTCAAAAACATATATCACTTGTATTATTTGGAAGTATGAATAAAAAGTTATGATTTTCTCGTTTTAAAAGCATATTAAAACATTTTTGGAATTTTAGTATTTAGAAAGGATTTATGGAACTTTTTTAATACCCATAGGAGATGTAGCCGGTGAGACTGACGTCCAGGCCAGGGAGCTGACTAGGTAGAGCAAACTGGGTGCGCCTGAGCTGGTTGGGAACGGCGGGTTGAAAAAGAAAATAACCCAGGGGCCTCTTTGCCAAAATTTCCTGAACCCGACATGTTAACTGAATGCATGACCAGAACAACCAGTGCAAAATTGGCTAGCTCAAGACCAAGTTTGATTGAATATGGTGATAGGTTTGGCGAGAAACTGGAGATGGTGTAAACACGAAAAGTGTAGATCTCACATAGATCTACAACTCTCGTTTTTATGGTTTCTCCAACGGAGGACTACAGAGGCCAGGATCTGGCGAGGAATAGAGGTAAAAAGCACAACGAAAACTGACGGATTTACTGCAGTTTGGACAATGTGTTCGGCTGATCTTGCGTAGATGATTTCGAGCGGCTTCGAGATCCGATTGAAGCTCCGTTCGGTGCGTTGGGAAGGTGGTACATATAGCTTCACAAATATGCAAAGGAATTCCGAGAATGTGCCCCGTGACGGAAGTTTGCTTGCTCGAAAGTTTGCAGGAAAAAACGGAGGTGTCTGTGGTTGTTACTGTCTGTGCGCGCGTGTGGCGAGCAGCAGAGAGACAGGGTGGCGACGGCGAGAAGAACGGCGATGCTGGCCAGGGTTCAGAGCCCAAGCAAGAAATAGGAAGAGGAAGGGGGAATCGGATGAGGAATGTACCACGAGGCCGGATGTGACCTCGGTTGGCTCGGGGGCGGTCTGGAACGGTGGCGACGGTGAGGCCTAAGGCGGTGCTGCTCCTGGTTTTCGGCGGAAGAAGAGGAAGAAGTAGCTCCTGGGAACGTACAGCTCCTTCTGAGGGACCCCAACGAACAGCGCAGACGAGGAGAGTGATCCCCGGCTTCAGCGGTGCTCGCCGGCGACCATGGCGACAGAGAGGTGCTGCTCGGCTTGCTGCTGCTCGCGGGAAGGAGAAGGACAGGGGAAAGGAGGTATGGCAGCGCGGAGGCATAAGGAGGGAGTCTAGGGTTTGGATGCTGCGGCGCGGGGATAAGAAGGGAGGAAGGCCACGCGCGGTGATGCGGTGTGACGAGGACAACGGCGCGGAGACGGTGACCTGCTCCGTCTGGCGCTAGCAGAGAGGGGAGGTAGCGACGGAGAGGAGAGGAGCAGTAGCGGCGACGGCAAAGGGGTATTGGGCCAAGGAGGGAAACAAGCCGAGGAAGGAAGTGCCGAGGAGGAGGGGTTCGATGCGGGCTGGGCCAAGCGGCTGCTGATGCCAGGTATGAACCTCTCTCTATTTTATTTCCTGATATGATTTCTTTTATTTGATTGTTTGTTTTGTTCAAAATTAAGCAAAGTTTTTTTTACCTCAACCATTTGAAGCTTTAGCAGGAATTGAACACATATTTTTGGACAACAAAAATGGGCAAGGGGGGACAAGAACAAAGGAGGAGAGATGATGCCCACATGTATACATGTCCATTTGGGCATTTACAAGAATATGAAGATTTAGGTTTTGCAAAATGAATAAAATCATTTGTAGAATTAGTGGACCTTCACATGGATCCTAAACTTGTGGAAAAAAAATAGAAGGATACAAAAAGAGGGAGAGGGAGGTGATAGCAATAACACACTAGCAAGATACAAAATGCAAATGCAATGCAATGCAACATATCACATACAACATTTTAAAATATGATCCATGCAATGTTTGATATGATTCTCAAATTCAATGTGGCACGATGACATGAGCATGATATCTTAATGATGCACAAAACAAAAATACCAAGCAATTTTCTAGTAGGGTTTTATCCGGGGTGCTACATCCTACTCCTGCTAGCAACCCAGTAATATATCGGCGTAAGCCGGATGTTACAACGGATTACAAGAGAGGTTCGCTTGTGCGAGTTGGTTGTGGTTGTGTGAATTGAGTTGTGCCCTAAAGGCTCCCATAGATCCGGTTTATATAGTCATCGGGGCCTAGGGTTACAAGAAAGACCTATCCGGCTACGTTACAGAGTCGGTAACTATGTACAGCTTGGACTACAAGTAATACTATAGGCCTAAGTCGGAAACTTTTCTGGGTCTTGTCGTAGCCGGAACTGTCTCCTCCTCTTTCTCTGACTGGGCCGCCCGTGGAGCAAAGCTCTAACCCGTTGGTGGGCCACCCTGGTCAGCGAGTCCTGTGGGTATACCCGGAAAGTATATCCCAACAACAATTGTAGCAAAAAACGTTTGCCAGAGATATCGACGGAGACCTTGCGGAAGATCATGTAACAAAAACATCCTTATAATAATACAAATTCATAGTATATGGAGCAAACATATTGTACTATTGTAGCGAATGACTTCCCCGGAGAATCGCCAGAGATTTTGTAGCATAAAATTTACACTATGTTAGAAAAACCATAGAGATTGTAGCAAAATATTTGTGTCATCGTACCATAGTAGCAAACAAATTCCTGCAAGATCCTCCGATGAGCTCATATGAGCAAAATCACATGACGGTTATAGCAAAAATATCTCCGTACGATGCAAAATCGCAAATCATTTGTGGCACAAAATTTCATCCTATGATGCAAATCAAGCAAAACTGCTGTAACAAAAGATTTTCTTTCTGTTTATTTCTATAATGCAAATTTACAGCGCGTGGTGCAAAAACGTTGAACAATTGTAGCAACAAAATTTCACCTGTAGTCGCCATTGGCCTAGTGCCGCTGAGCACCACCCATCTCCCGGCAAAGGGCTTGAGCTCGACGTCACGCAACATCTCCTCCGATGTGGGCGCCTCATGTCGTTGCCTCCATGTTGGCGTCGGGCCTCCGCTGGGACGCGATGACGAGGTTGGGGAGACCACCTCCCAGGGTTGGTGGTCTGCGTCGGCCTTGTCTGACTCCCACCTTCGCAGCATCCAAATCCAGGGCTCGCCGGCAACCGGGGATCGACTGTTTGAGACGAGCACTTCTCCAGGGTTGTTGGCGGTGAGTGACAATTTGCAGCACGAGAGGGCGCCACCTGCCCACCTCCTACTTTTCCTTTCCAGATGTAGGAGTGATAGGGTCCTTGGCGGGCGTGCTCGAGGCCGCCGCAGGTGGACCTCATTGTCGCGATGATGGGTTTGAGTGTCGGTGGCCAGCACGGTGATAGGTACTGGCGGCGGCCCTAGGCGTCAGGGTGATGGGTCTGGGCGGCGACGACCCTCGGTGGCGAGGTGGCTGGTGGGGACAGCGACGTCCCTCGCCGGCATGGTGGATGCAGGCAGTGGCTTGGAAAATACCGGCGCAATATTTCCTCTCGTGCAAGTGGTGAGGCAGACTCACGAGAAAAGATAAGGTATAGGAAAGCCTCATAATAGGCCCTACGTGGACACACGTTACACAGGGGAGACGGAGGACGCGCAAGAGTTTCAACCTTTGACTGTTCACAAGCATTTTCCTTAATGTTTTAGGTTCCTATTTTATATCGAAAATATTGGTTATTTACCCAAAAGCTTAGCAGCCTGGATTATGTACCCAAAGTTGGTCGTCTGATGATAAAATACCCAAAATATGATAGAATTACTTTATGATTTACTTAGAGGGCTTTCCTATAAATTAAAAAAAATAGTTGAATGCCCGTACGTTGCTATGGCTTTATAGTGTTTTGACTGTCGTATATGTAGCTCTACCTCCTTTCGTCTCGGTAACCATCATCGTCGAATCACCTGCCCTGCCCTGATGCCTCTCACTTATCCATAGAGCACCACTTTATCCCCCGAAAGAGATGGTATCCTCCTAGAGCCCTTCCTTGATGTGCCCTTTCTTCGGCGTTTGGCCATGTTGTCCTTCCCGCGTGTCCCCAGATCCATTGACCGTTCATGAAGATCTTGGTGAGATTCCAATCTCTGTACGCCTCACCTCGTCCCCCTCTTGGCATGTGTGGTTGGCACTAAGCACCATGCGTCCACAACCACAAAACACCATTGATAGCCCGCTTGTCCGAGACGCAAGTCCTCTACTTTCTCATTGGCTTTAATTTTGTTTGAAAATAGGGGAACAACACGGGTCAGATGCTCGATGTTTCGAGCGTGACGGTTCGAAAATCGCTCACGTCTTGCGTCGCCCTCGCGAGGGCGGCGGAGGCGCAACCATAGGCCGCCACCGCCTCTTCCCACCTCCTCCCCTCCCTCCCTCGCTGTCGCCGGCGAGCGCCGCTCGGCAAAGATCGCCCGGGCCGGCGGCGGCGGGATCTCCTTTACTTGGCGCTTGGGCTCCCTTGCAGGCAGCGGCTCCTAGTGGCGGTGCAGATCATGTGGCGTTGAATTCGACAGGCGGCGGAGTTTCTGGATGGCGGCCCTCTGTGCGGCGCGGTGGCGGTACCTCCTCCCGAAGTTGGTGCTTCTGGTCTGGTCGTCGCCCAGCCGGGGACGAGAGATGTTGCGGTGGTGCAGCTAGGCTTCTGGCGGCGTGGCCTGGCGCCATGGCGAGCGAGGCGGAGCGGGTAGGGGCGGCACTGCGTAGAAGGACGGCGGCTCAGATGGCTTGGCTGTAGCAACACAGCAGCGGCACTGACATGGCCCGATCTAGACCTTGCCAGGCCTGATCTGAGCCTGGCTGGGCCTAATTTAGGCCTAGTCGGCATGGCTACTGCGCCCGGACGGCAATCACCATGTGTGATGGAGGGATGTCCCCCTCCCCTAGGCTATCGGGTGGCTACCTTCCGGCAGGTCTGTGCTTGACCTTCTCCGTCCTCCTCGTGGGTGTGATGTGGCGTTGTCTGGAGACCGGGCTCGAGTTCGTGGACGCTGGGGCGGTGGCCCCGGAAGGTGGACTGCATGATCGACTCTTCGGCGAGCGTCGTGGCAGTGGTGATGGTTCCCTTCTTTGGCCATGTGGATGGCGAGGAGCGGACATTGGGAGACTTTGGTGTTGGTGTCGTTTCAGCTTCGGCAGCTCCCGGATCATTTGTCGAAAGCGAGACTCAGGGACGGTGGGCATGGGTGGGTGACAGGAAGCGGCTTGAAGGTTTTTTCGGGCGAAAGCTCAGTGCTTTGGCACCATCGGCGGCGGTGCCTGCGGGTATCGTTGCCCTCTTGGGGGTGCCGATGCGGCTACCTTCTTTGTGATAAGGGTCCGCGTGAAAACCTTTGACTATCGGTCTCGATGGCGGCGGCGCGGTTCATCGTTACCCTCTTGGGGGCGTTTTCGTGGAGCCCCGGGATCTTCTCGGTCTCAGGGCATTGTCTTCGGTGGCGAGTTGTGGGCTTCCGTGTTTTTTTCTTGTTTATCTTGATCTGCTTTGTAATTGGTCTCCCCATCACCTTGTATCAGTTCGGCCGATGTGGCTTTATATAAAGCGTGACGAAAGCCTATTTCGAGAGAGAAAATATGGAAACAACAAAAGAAAAAATAGACCATAATAAATAAACATTGACATATGTTTTAAAAAATTTACACATGAATAAATTGAATAATCGATTCGAATTCTCAAAACCTTTAGTTTTACTGAAAATTCGTTTTTGCTAACTTTGCCAAAATTCGGACCTAGAAAATTGACCAAAATCTAGAAATCTTGTAATTTTTCATACAACATCAGCTATCAGAGCAAACCTCCTGGATTTGTAAAAAGAAAAATAGCCAACCACACAAGCTAGCAAGCAAATTCCAAACACACTAAATGAGTAGCCTAGAAGAGCTTCGTGCAGGCGCGCGCAGACATCGTGACGTGGCCGCCGGCCCCTGGCAATGACCAGCAGCAGCGGTTCGCGGACGTCGTGCCGGTACGCGCCATGACCAGCAGCAGCAGCAGTTTCCGGACGTCGGGCCGGCACACGCAGAGGCAGTAGTGTAGGCCGCGCCGGAGCTGTTCGGAAGCAGCCTCGAGGCGGAGTCGTCTGTGCAGTCTGATTCGCAGGCCGGGATGGTACCGCATGCGCGAACAACTGTGGCAGAGGATGGATGGAGCGCGGTCGTGTGAGATTTACGGGCTTGCCTCGGACACGTCGAGGGACGCTGCCCCAGCCACCAACATCCTCTGCTTGTCGGAGTTCCCGGGGCCTAGAAACGGCAGCTTGCGATGGAGACAGAGGAATCCGCCGCCACCTGCGCTCGCCTCTCACTCCCGCAACCGACCCTAGTCCATAGCCGCCGCCGTCTAGCTGCCGTCGAAGAAACAGAGGAGGCCCCAGCGTTCAGGAAGGGCGAGGAAGAGATCCCCGGCTGCAGCCGTCGACAACTCAGGTCCCTCCCCACCTCGCCTGCGCAATCTCGACCAGACCCCGTCTCAGCTCGGGCCCCGTTGTTCTTCAAGGGGATAAGTTCTAGTGCAGGAAGAGAGAAGAGAGAAATGAACCGCATGGAAAGGTGGAGAGGTGGTAGGGGAGGGAGGAGGCATCTGCTGCCACCGGTAGGAAAACGTATTTTGGGCCGACGGAAACATACTGGACGAGCCTACCTTAAAAGAAATTAGATAGATAGATAACTTGTAATAATAATTGTTTAATGAAAGGGCTATTTTCTCCTAGTCTACTATCTCTTGGCTCAGCCCCTCGGACTAGCCATGTTCATCTTCTCATTTCTTATTTTCATATTTGTTTATGAAAATGGACAGATAATTTAAAAATAGAATTAAAATGTGCATATGCAGGTATGCTGCTAGTGCTACAGCCTAGATGACTAGAGCGGAATACAACATTGAATTATTGCAGTACGCGCTAGCATACTGATTCTTGGCTTATTATAGCTAAGAGTGCAGGCCCCTTAAAAGGGTCGAATCAGAAAAATAACTGCCAGTTTCTAGTTTCGACCGAAAAAACTAGCCCGACTAGACACCAGAAATCACCCTGACCTAGAAATTTTTTTATGTGCGCCGAGAAAAACACCCCCCCCCCCCCAACCCTAGATAGCTAAGTTTCGGCCCCGAACCAAGCACGGCCCATAGCTGATCCATATCCTCTTTTTCGTTGGCAGGAGAGAACTTCCGCCACGCCATTCCTGCCACCGCAGCCGTCGATCTCTATCCCCCTCCCTCGTCGTCCCCGCCGTCCTCGATCCCCAGGAGCGCCGCCATGGACGCCCAACAGCCATCGCTGGTACCTAGCGAGCTCGCACCTTCACAGGAGACTCATTCGCCGCCGCCAGATCTGGCAACTTCCCCTCCCGCTTCCGCGCTGGTGAAAGGAGGCGTTGTGCCGAAGCGGAAGCGGCAGGGCTCCATTCTCATCTAGGCAGGTGAGGGTCCCGTAGCTCCCGCTATTCCCGCCGCTCCCACCTCCAACCCGATGGCGGCCATGGCCATGGCCGCCTCAAGAAAGAATACATCGGCCAACAAGATGAGGAACGCGGTGTCGAAGCGCAAGGTCTCCACTGCCAAATCCGCCAAAGTCGCCACGACCACCACTGCTAGGTATTAACAACTCGCCCCATTACGATTTTGTCAATTCGTCGTAGATAAGTACTTCGTAATTCGCACTTCGTACCAGCGGTTTGCACGAGGTTCCTACATCGTTCGTTGATTTGTTGAATGATAACAAGGTGGACATCGACTTATCGATGGCTTCGGATACGAGTTGGAACCGTCGTAGATTTACAACAAGGTGTACCGTGTTGTGGACGGTGCTGGCGAGGAGGATGACGAGGTGCAGGAGGTCGACGGTTCGCCAGTCCCCGCCCAGCAGAGATCCATGAACTAGAAGCATCTAGAAGATGTGACATTGATCAAAGCATGGTAGAGTGTGTCCCTCGATTCCGTCACCGGTACCAACCAAACCGGGAAGAGGTATTGGCAAAAAATTGAGGATAAATTCTTCCAATTCATGCCATCCCTTCCTAGTACGATGCCACGCACATATCGGTCACTCCAAGGTTGTTGGGACTTCATTAAGAACACTTGTAGCAGATTTAGTGGATTCTTGGAGCAAGTTCTAGGAGCACCGCCAAGTGGTTCGGTTGAGAGTGACTATGTGAGTTTTCTCGATTCATATGTGTTCATATGATTGTATTGTTTGTGTTGCATTTGATAGTGTATGAACATTTTGTAGGAAAATATTGCAAAAAGAGGTTTTTGGAGATGGACGCATACAAGGGCAAGCCATTCTTGCTAGGCCATTGTAGGAAGTTACTTCAAAGAAGTGAGAAGTGGAAGTTGAGGGAGCAAGAAGCTCCACCTAAAAGAGGCTCACTCAATGAATTGGATGATGAAGAAGGGGAAGCACCATTTGGACGGAGAAACAAGGGCAAGCCCGATGGCAACAAGATGGCCAAGGAGAAGTTAAGGAAGCTAGCCGAGAATTCTTGTTTGAGAGAAAATATAGATCACATGGTGAGCTCAAATGAGTTGATGGTGGCCAAGACCTTGAAAGAAAAACTTGCTATAGCCTAGAAGAAAACACTTGAGAAGCAAGCAAGGTGGGAAGCAATCCGAAAAAAATGGCTTGAACAAGGTAGCCGTGGAGGAGAGGAGAGTAGCAACCCAAGAAACCAAGGCCATGACGAAGCTCCTTGCCAAAGAAAACAAGATCATGACCATGGACCGGAGCATCATGGACGACCTCATCAAAGAATGGCATGACGACGCAAGGAGGGACATCATGGAGAGACGGAGGGCAGCGGCAAGGAGAAGAGGCCATGATCGGCCTAGGGTTGATGATCTGGCAAGTGGTGGTGGACATGGTCATGCTAAAGGCTACTGGCGGTGGAATTGGTGGTGGTGTCGATGTTGGTGGTGGCGCTGACGCCTCGCATGGCTTCGATGCTTGATGATCATCGTTGGATGTGGTAAACTTTCTTATTTTGGATGATCTTGTGCGATGTGGTTGCGAGAAACTGTGTTGAACTTGGTTATTAGCGCGTTCTAATGGTCGAAATTGGTTTAATTACATCCCGGCCCATGCGGCCAAAAATACAGTTTTTCTCGATCCGTATACACGTTTTCTGGTTAAAGCGGATACGGGTCTACTAGAGATGCTCTAACCAGTTTGCCGGTTGCTGCAACTTATTTAAAATGTGTCGGGTCAATCATTTGCCGACAGCTATCTAGCAGGAGCTATGAATGGGAATGTTGGTTTTGGCGTACATGGCGTGGCCACGTGATTTCGGCGCATGTTACCGGTTCGCTAGTTTCTCGAGAAAAATACCAGGTGAGACACAGAGGGTTGTGAATCTGCGTGAGGTATTTGTGTAGTCCATCCCTGGTTGGCTGAAGCTCTCTTCGTTTACGTGAGTGGTATTTTTGTCTCCTCGTATACTCCCTATGTTGTTTTAGGTGCCTATTTTACATCACCGTTAGAATTGCTCTAATCCGTCACCGACACCGACCCGGCGATGGGTGCGAAGATGCATAGTTTCGGAGCTGACTAAAGTGGGAGGGTGGGGTATGTTGCCGCGATGATTCAGCTGATATCCAGCTCGCTGCTGCGTGTTCTCTGAACGACTTGAGCAGCGCACTCCAAGTCAGCTGAGGCGGTACTCTGTAGCACTACCTTCCGCAAGATTTTGGTTGCCGAATGGAAAAGTATCTCGTGGGGGCTCGAGATTCCCGGTTACCGCGGTAACCGAGAAATCTCGAGTGGTTACTGAACGAATTCAAAAATCAAAATTTGAATTCAAATTTGGACAGAAAGAGTTAATTCGTGCTTACGCTGCAATTGTACATAACACGGCCTGTAACTCAGTGGTGTTTGGTTAGTTCAGTTGTCCTGATGTATGAGCGCGCTAGTTTGATTCACACAGCCGCCACTTTTTTTACATATTAGGTCCGGAACAAAATTAATCCGCAAAACCAAAATTAATAACACAGGAATAGAGTCTCGAGCAGATACGTCCGTGAAAGAAATTAATAACAAAGGAATAGAGACTCTACATTCTATTTATTCATTCCTTGGAGTTCAAATTCAAAAAATTCAAATAAATCTGGGATTTTTTTTTTCAGTTTTCCAGTTTACCGAGAGTGCTCGAGATTCTCGGTTACCAGACAGTAACCGGATTTACCGACCGGTAACCAAATTATTAATCTAGGTGTTAGACGAGCTATATTCGAGTCTGATTACCTCCACCTGAAACAAGCTTCCGAGCCACCAAACTATGATATTCAGATCTTGCCCCCAGGGTGTTTTGTTTTGCAAGTTCAAGTTCCGGGCTTAGCACATCTTTACTAGTTTGTGAGACAAAGAACCTCCCTATGTTCCGTGTGAACAAGAAAAAAATCTAGAAATTCTGTTTGTGCAAAGGAAAAAATAAAACGATAGTGTGTCGTGGCTCTGTTTATTTGTGCGTGACTATCTATGTGCTCATGCAACTAAGGCCGCTCTTCAGCACAGAAAACCCTTGTTGCATGAGAGCGGCCCTGCGGAGACAGTCGTCTGCGCCACGAGAGAGACAGGCTTTGCAAAGCTAGGGTCATCGACCTCAAGTCCCGGCCTGCCTGACGCCGTGAAGAAGGCGCCATTGAGCATCAGGTCGCCGTCAGATATCCAGCTCCAGTTCCGCCACTCGCTCTCGGGCGCATCGCCGTCGCGCTTCGTCACCTGCAGGAATTGCATGCAGAGTTTCATGACCATCAGATTCAAAGACAGGATCGGAGCACACAAGAGGTCACGACGCAATGAAATCATTTCCTCCCTCTCCTTGTCGGCATAGAATCAGTTGCCCTGGCTAAGGATGGTGGGCGCTGCGCTGCCACCGATAGCATATTTCTCCCAGCTAATGTAATCATTATTTACGACCTCAAAAACTCCGAACCGGCACCGGTCAAAATTATCGGATTTGCTAGTTCTCAGTCACATCAGAACTTCTTAAGTCTCAGTCGTCTCTTTCACCATTTGATTTAACTCGTGATTCGTGCAAAATAGAAGTTACACATGAGTTACAAGTCGGGTGTAACTGAGATTTAATGAGTTGCAACTAGGTTGTAACTGAGAACTAGTACAAATCTTATAAGTTGCAACTAGGTTGCAACTGTGAATTAGCACAAATATTATGATGACATTAGCGACTTAGACATAACTAGTTCTCAGGCGTATGAAATCTAGACACTCCCCAAAATTATCACATCAGCGCCGCCTAGTCCGACGAGAGATTTGCACATAGTCTGTTGTCTTATACTCCCTCTATTTTAAAATATAAGATGTTTTAGCTTTGTAAAGCAAATATATCTAGACTTATTTTAGTATATAGGTTCACTTAACTTTGGACACACTAAAAATAATCTAGATTCATTTTTTTATAAACCTAAAACATCTTATTTTTTAAAACGGAGGGAGTACATACATACAGAAAAATAAAAAATGGTATTGTCACCTTGGCATTCTCTTGCACAAGACCTGGCCCGAAACGGTGAAGGCGACGGTGACCCTCATGGCCTTGTCATCGGAGAAGGCATCGCTATGCCTGAGAAGGATGGCCTTATCATGGTTGGTCAAGAGGCTGTTGGAGACAGTCACGTTGGTGGAGGTCTCGATCACGTCGATAAGACCGTCAGCGCAGGCCTCCAGGGAGCAGTGGTCGATCCACACCTCCCTGGAGCGGGTGACGCTGATGCCATCGCCATCCGACATCTCGTAGGACGACGCCTCCTTGCGCGCGGGCCTACAATTGTGTACGGTGACCCCATGGATGATGACGTTGCTCATGTTCCTCAGCATGGTATCAGCCCGAAATTCAATCCTACTCTAGAGCCGTCGCCGCCAAAACCCTAGAACCGTCGCTGCCTCTCCTCAACCTTGTATTGCCCCTTCCTATGACGCCACGCTACCCAAGAAACACACTTCCTCCGCGCCGCCCCTAGGGAGGTCGATGTCCATGATCTCCGCCAGGGGGCTGCGCAACTCTTACGCAGGGTTCGCACGCCGATCCATGATCGGCTGTCCTATAAGTCTGGTTTTCCGATCTCTTGATCGGTTTTCTTTTTTTTGGTATACCGATCTTAGATTGGATTGAGTCGCCCACCGTCGTCGTTCACTCGCTCCTCTACTCCGACCATCGGCATCGATGATATACACCACGCATGTGATCCTGCCCTCTCCGCTGTCGCGCCTGCCTCGGCAGGCTGCCGCACACCACGGACGTCTGCTACGTCTTGCTTGGAAGGCTACCGTGGTCGTCCCCCTCGGATCATCATCATCGTCATCGTCTGGGACTTCACTGACAACGCTGCCATTGACTCTGATGTACATGTCGTCCATGCCATGGCGCATACAGCACACCATCGGTCTGATCAACCGATCCTGTGCCTATCTATGCCAAGCACGTACTCAAGCACGCGCCTACCACCGATCGAGCTACGGGCTGCCGATGTGTCTCCTCTTCGGGCCGTAGTGCCGCCACCTTTGGCATGCTACCGGCTTCCAACACGTCTTCCTTGGCGTGTACGTCGCTGGTGGTTTCTCAGCCGCTGCACCGACTTGCACCCTGCAGTTATGTCGCCCCCTCGGGTCGTAGCATCGCTGCACACAGTCTACTTCGCCGTCCCTGCACACCGACATCCTCGGTTTCCACCGTGTCATCTCGTATAGCGCGGATCACTGCCATCTGTGCATGGTCTTCATCACGCAGCCGAGTTCTTCTTCCCCTACATCGAGTACCGCCGTCGCGCCTCTCTAGGTGTCCAGCATGACCACTCCAGGTTGCCGCTGGTTTCGCCGCCTTCTACTTCTTTGTCCACTACAACTTCGCCGTCAGCATCATTGCCTTCCCCGACTACACCACCTTATCCTCTACAACCGTTCTGGAAGCCTCCTCTACTATTCTCTCTGACATGGCGACAATTTCATGATGGTCCCTGCCTCTCGCACGCCTAGTACTGGCAACACCGGGAGTGCCTTCGTCCCTGATGCGTTCCCGAGTCTGGCAAGCTGGGATCCGCTCCTCGTCTTCATTGACTTTGACATGGTTTTCTTCGGCATCGCCTTCCTCCTCTAAGACTGCCTCGACTGCGTCACCGACGAGTTCTTATTTGCATACTAGGTTCTGGCAAAACTAAAGTGTGCGTTCTTCCCCGACGTGTGCCTAGTTCTGGCAAAACAATTGTCGTACCTCATCCTCGACGACTCGGACTACCTCGACTTCGGCATCGACATCCTCGACGCGTTGATGGCTATGAAATATAGCCATCCACATCCACATTTAAACTAGATATTATTCATATTTTTGATGAAATATCTCTCTAAATCCTGCCACTAATGCCTAATGATCAAAGGGGTATGCAATCCTGTCTTTTTATTTTTCCCTGCGCAGGAAATGATGTTTAATGATGGGAATCACAACATTAAAGTCAAAGATACAAGATTTCCAACAAAACAAAGAAACCAGGGGTCGTGAAGAGGAACCAGAAGGTTTAACGACCAACTATACGACAGGAATAAAAATTTCGGCCGTATAATTCCGGTCGTATAGTTTCCACTGACACCGTTAGGTCAAACAGAACAACTTTCGTGAAGGGACCCCTATATAAAGAGACCTCTCATGACGATAAAAGGCCCTCCGACGCGCCAGACGACACAAAAACGACAATCTCCAAACCTTTCTCCACCACCATAGCCATAGTCCACCACTTTTAGTAGTAGATCTCATCTCCAATTAGCGATATTGTAAGCCTATTACTATCAATCTCGTGATTTCTTATACAGTGTTTATGATTGTTGATCTCATCTCTATGTGTGAGTAATTCTCCTTGGGCTAAGGGCTTCGGCCTAGCCATGTAGTTTGTGCATGTTATTTATCATAGATGGAATTGTGTATTAGTTTGCATGACATGATGATTATTGTATCCTCTCTTGCCTCAGTCCAAGGACTTTTCAGGTACCCAAGACCCCGAGGATTGAGCGAAGTATAGGGAGTATGAGTAATGACTAATCTACAGGATGGGAACTCTAGTGACAGAAAGGGTAGTACGGCTGTATGTGAGGGATTTACTTGAGATTAACGGTGACGTCACTGTGCATATTATTAGTTCTATTTTTTCTATGGATGAGACTAATAGGTTATTTCTATAAGCAGTTGTGGAGGCAATAGAAATTATGGATGCACTGCCCACATATAATTATCTTGCTCTAACAATTATATGCGTACTATATTATTATCTTTTATTTCCATCAGATGTTTTGCATATCTATAGGTGAAACCGAATGCCCCAGGCCCTCTCTCCATCATCAACAACAATAAAAAATGACAAACTCTTGGTTCGGTAAAATAATAAAATAATTCTAAAACTCCTGAAGGTCCGTTAAATTAACTTCACCACACTTTCTGCTTCCTGAGGATTCAATAACCTAGGTCTACTAGGGAAAAAGATCTATACTACATTCATAATCCGGATCGAAGGTATCAACTTTTTTTCTGGCGCCGTTGCCGGGGAAGCAATAGCTACCCTGGTAAGGTTATTAGGAACCTTGCTAGTTTTAATTCTTGTTTTTAATTTTGTTAGTTTACTTTCAATCTTTATTTGAAAAACCAAAAAAATTAGTTAGCCTTTAAATTCTTGTTTTTACTATCATAAGTTTTTGTTTAAGAAAAACCCAAAAACATAGGTACTACGGCTAAAAAGAAACTTGGGGAGTTTGCAACTCCCAACAATAATTATTTGCGTACTCCTATTACCCAGCTAGCAATTACCGCTGAGGATTATGAAATTAAGCCCCACTATTTAAGTTTATCTCAACAGAATCAATTTGGAGTCTCTGCTACTGAGGACGCGGGTATACACTTGAATACTTTCACTAAAATATGTGATATGATGCGCATTAAATATGTTGACCCTGATGCGGTCAAGCTGCATTTATTTTCTTTATCTCTTAGAGGAAGGGCAAAATAATGGTTGCTATCTTTGCCTAGAAATACATATGTATCATGGGTGGAATGTACTTCTTCATTCATGATTAATTTTTTTCCACCTGCAAAGACTATGCAACTAAGATCTAATATTACTAGTTTTAGACAGAAAGAGTGTGAGCCACTAGCGCTTGCATGGGAGAGAATAAACGAATGCATGAAAAACTGTCCCAGCCATGGGATCGGAGATTGGTTAATTTTCAATTTATTTTATAATGCTATTAACCTTGTGTCTAAGTCTATGCTTGATACTGCAGCTGGAGGCACATTTATGGACAAACAAATTACCAAAGCAAAGCAGCTGCTAGACAATATGCAAGATAACCATGCCCAATGGGATGTGGAAAGATCAAACACAAAGAAGGTAAACTCCATCACACCGGAGTAAAATGAAGAACTCACTGCTAAGCTGGATGAGCTCATATTAGCCGTCAAAGGTAAGGAAACCCAGGTAAGAGCTATCCCAGAATCAAATATTGAAGAAATAGACTCCATAGCTCGTAATGATTATAACCCTGCTTGGAATAAGAATTATAATCCAAATTTCCGAAAACATTGTTCTAGCCCTTCAGGACTCATGCGCTCAATATATTTTCAAATATTGAGGCTAGCATCTTTAGTAAGTTTTCTCCGTCTTGGATTTCTGTAGTCTGGATATTTTGAATTGTTGAACTCATGCGCTCCTTGTCGGAATTTGGAGCTCCTATGGGTTTAACCCGATCGCCTCCTCCAGCCAAGAAATGCATGGTTCTTGCCGGCAACTTCATCAACATCAAGGCATCGGATAAACATCAAGGCATCGGACTCTGTGGTGAAGTACTCGAAGATTCTGCGCCGAGCCCCTGAGCGTATCACGAGCTGGAAAGCTCAATGTGCACGGGCTGGCGCAAGGATGGCGCTGTCAATGGTGAAAGCACACTATGAAGATGCTGACATCGACACGGTGACCTCTGGCATTCCCGACGTAGACGATGATGGCAAAGAGATTAATCATGAAGCCATCTTGTCATCGCTCGTGGGCTATGACACCAGAGTTGCCGAGTTGGTGGACGTCGACGTCTTCGTGCCTATGAACAGTATTGACAGCGGCGACCAAGGTTCCTCTGAGTCCCACCACAACGCCGACTTCGAGGGTGGCTCTCCAGCTGGTGATGATGCCGCCTCCAAGTCACATGTGCCAAAAGAGTGAAGAACAACTTTGTAACATTTGTTTCTCCTTTGGTGTGTATGCGGAAGAAAAACTTTGTGTATGTAACTTAAGGCGGAAAACAATGGTTGTTATTGCTTGCTGCTCAAGAACTAGTTTCCAGCATGTATATATTTTTTAAGCAAGTGCTGGCTTATCCATTACTTTGGTTCTTATGCTTGACTTTTGATGAGTCGGAAGACTCGTTGTCGGAACCATGCACTTAGGTGATGATGCCTAATGGCACCGTCAATAACCTAAGCACAAAATCACCGACAATAAGTGCCAAAAGTCACTACTCCAGAATCCACATAAAAACGACAAAGAACGTGTAGACCAGAAAACTTAAGCTAACGCCCTTAAGCGGAATTTTCACAAGTGCAAACGCAAAGCTTGTGCATAAAGGTCTTACATGATCCAAAAATGAACACTAAAGGAGGTAAAAGAATCAGAAATATGAGTGAACCAAAGAGATTTATTTCATTGATAATATAAGAGGTACACAATTTAGATAAAAAATGATAAGTGTAAAAAGGACGTAGCTGTTCTATGTTCCATGGCCGATCAAGCTCCGGGTAGTCATCATCCGGGTCACGTCGCTTACGCTTATGATCCTTGTTGGGTCTATCCTTCAGTTCATGATTGTCAACGAGGTAGTAAGACCCATTGAGTAGCGCATTGCTTATGATGAACGGTCCTTCCCATGGCGGGGATAGTTTGTGTGACTTCTTCTGCCTAAGTCGGAGCACCAAATCCCCCTCTTTAAACGAGCGATGCCGAACGTAGCGACTATGGTAGCTGCATAGCTTCTGCTGGTAGATGGCGGATCTTTGGCATGCCAAAACGCACTCCTCCTCGAGAAGGTCCACATCTAGGCGTCTGGATTCTTCAGCGTCATCTTCGTCGTAGGCGGCAACTCTTGGTGTATCGTGAAGGATGTCGGAAGGCAGGATGGCTTCTGCTCCATATACCATGAAGTAAGGGGTGTAGCCGGTGGATCTATTGGGTGTAGTTCGTAAACTCCACAACACAGATGGCAATTCTTCCGCTGAGGACCCAACTGCTCTATGTGGCGGTGCCTCAAGACATGGCTTGATTCCCTACAGAATTAATCCATTGGCTCGCTCAACCTGACCGTTGGATTGTGGGTGTGCCACAGATGCAAGATCAAGTCGGATGCCTTTCTCCCAACAATAAGCCTCCACTTCTCCGAGTGACAAATTGCTGCCATTGTCGGTGATAATGTTGTGTGGGAGACCAAATCTCACCACTAGATCCCGGACAAACCTGAGGGCAGTTGCCCCATCAAGCTTTCTAATGGGTTTAGCTTCTATCCATTTAGTGAATTTATCAACTGCTACAAGCAGATGCGTAAACCCAGAAGGTGCCGTCTGTAACGGTCCCACCATGTCTAGCCCCCAGACTGCAAACGGCCAAGTTATTCGTATTGTTCGCAGTTCTTCAGCAGGAACATGTGGTTGTCGGGCATAATACTGGCATCCCATGCATGTTTCAACTGGCTTGTCAGCGTCCGCCTTTGTGGTCAGCCAGTAGAATCCTTCTCGGAAGGCTTTCGCGACCAACGATCGAGGAGCGGCGTGATGCCCACAATCTCCGAGATGGATTTCGCGTAGGATTTCCATACCTTCTAGCTGGGAAACACACTTTAGGTATACACCAGTAGTGCTCCTTTTGTAGAGTTGCCCATTAATTATGGTATAACCCTTTGCTCGTCGTACTATTTGTCGTCTTTGGACTTCTTCGTCGGGCAAAGTTCCGTGTTCGAGATATGCCATGAACGGTTTTGTCCAAGCCGGAGGGACCTTAGTCACCATGTTGACGAAAGAGTCAGCTCTATCCGGGTTGCCGATGTTGGCTCCCTTCATAGATGGTGTGCGTAGATGCTCTAGGAAAACTCCTGGTGGAATTCGCTTGCCCCCTGATCCAAGTTTAGAAAGCAGATCAGCCGCCTCGTTTTGCTCCCTAGGTACATACTTGACTTCGTAGCCCAAGAAGCTCTTGGCTATCTCGTCCACTTCGTCTCGATATGCCGCCATCATAGGGTTCCGCGCATTCCAGGTGCCAGCCACCTGCTGGGCAACTAAGTCGGAATCTCCACAGCAAACTATGCGCTTGATGCCAATATCCTTGGATACACGTAATCCGTGAATAAGTGCTTCATACTCTGCCATGTTGTTTGTAGCCTCGAAGTGGATCTGCATAACGTAGTGTAGCTTGTCTCCTGTTGGTGACTGTAGCAATACACCAGCCCCCGAGCCGTTGAGCAGCTTTCATCCGTCAAAGTGCATCACCGAGTACTCTGGTTCCGGCAACGAAGTAGCATCTGGCATCTCCGTCCAATCTGCAACAAAATCCACCAAGGCTTGTGACTTGATAGCGTCGCGTCTCTTGTAGGTGATCTCAAAGGCGGGAAGTGCAATGCCCCACTTCGCAACCCTTCCCGTAGCATCACTGTTGTTGATAATGTCGGACAGTGGAGTCTTGCTCACCACTGTGATTGGGTGCTCCTGAAAGTAATGCCTCAGCTTCCGAGAAGCAAGGAATACTCCATAAGCTATCTTTTGATAGTGCGGGCAACGCTGCTTGGACTCCGTCAAGACCTCGCTCATATAGTAAACTGGTCGTTGCACTCCGTGCTCATAGCCTGGTTCCTTCCGCTCTACCACGACGACGATGCTGATTACCTTGTTGGTTGCCGCCATGTAGATTAACAGGGGCTCTCCAGGCTCGGGTGCTGCAAGGATGGGTGCTGAGGAAAGAATCTCCTTGAGCTGCTTCAATGTTGCATCTGCTTCGTCTGTCCATGTGAATTTGTCCGCCTTCTTCAGCAACTTGTACAGCGGCAGAGCCTTCTCTCCAAGTCGGCTGACGAACCGACTAACTGCTGCAACACAACCTATTAGTCTTTGAATGTCCTTTAGACATGTCGGACAGTTTATGTTTAAGATGGCCTTGATTTTCTCCGGGTTGACCTCGATTCCGCGTTGGGAAACGATGAAACCCAAAAAATTTCCGGCTGGAACCCCGAAGACGCACTTCTTAGGGTTAAGCATCATGTTGTATTTCCGGATATTATCAAAGGTTTATTTTAAGTCGGAGATTAAGTCGTTTGACTTTTTAGACATCACCACTATATCGTCCACATACGCGAGGACGTTCCGACCAATTTGATCGTGGAGGCAACGTTGCATTGTCCGCTGGTACGTAGCACCTGCGTTTTTCAGCCCAAAGGGCATCGTAACATAGCAAAACGTGTCGTACGGGGTAGTGAACGAAGTGGCCAATTGGTCCGACTTCCTCATCTTGATCTGGTGGTATCCTGAGTATGCATCGAGAAAACACAAAAGCTCCGAACCAGCCGTCGAGTCAATGACTTGGTCAATGCGAGGCAAAGCAAATGGATCTTTGGGACATGCTTTGTTCAAGCCAGTGTAATCAACGCACATTCTTAATTCATTGGTTCCCTTTTTGGGGACAAGTACAGGATTGTCCACCCATCGGGTGTGAAGGACTTCTCGGATAAATCTAGACTTAAATAACCTAGCTATCTCTTTGCCAATGGCGCGTCTCTTCTCATCTCCAAAGCGTCGTAGAGGTTGTTTCACTGGTTTGCATTTTGGATCAATGTTTAAGCTGTGCTCGGCAAGTTCCCTAGGTACACCTTTCATGTCGGCAGGTTGCCAGGCAAAGATGTCGCTATTCTCACGGAGGAACTCGACGAGCGCGCTTTCCTATTTGGGATCCAGGTTCGTCCCAATGGCGCTGGTCTTGGAGGCATCGCCTACCACAAGTTCCACCGTCTTGGCCTCGATGGCGGCCTTGAACGCAGGAGCGGAGTCGGAGATCTGCTTCTTCGACGCGGGCATCTCTGAGTCATCAACCTTGCTCTGGATCTCTTTGAATTCTTCCCTGTAGAGGACAGCTTCTACAACGGCCGCTTCATTGATCTCGCAGTCCCTTGCCTTGGTAAAGCTTCCAGATACGGTGATGACACCGTTTGGTCCGTGTATCTTCAGTTTGTTGTAGTCGAAGCATGGCTTGGCCATGAAGGTGTGGAATATGTCGCGGCCGAATATGACATGGTACACGCTCTTGAAGGGGACCACCTCGAAGGTCATGCGCTCTTGGCGGTAATTGTTAACATCGCCAAAGGCAACCTGAAGTGTAATGCACCCAAGGAACCGAGCCTCCCAACCAGGAACTACGCCGTGGAAGACGGTGTTGGTCCGCCTTAGGTTTGCCTTCGTCAAGTTCATCTTCTGAAGTGTATCCAGGTACATGATGTTGATGATGCTTCCACTATCCACCATACACTTGGTGAACTCCACGCCATCAATCAAGGTGTTGATGACCATGGCGTACTGGTCCTCCGTAGGTATAAGGTCTAGGTGGTCCGTCCTGTCCCAAATTATTGGAACCTCCGACCAGCGCAGGTACTAGGAACTAGGGGGAGAGTGGCCATCAGGATCCTCAGAGAGGTCTTCTGTTGTCGGACGGTGGGGGTGCCAAGGAAAGTGTGGTAGACTGGAGCCTTCTTTGCGAAGGGGTTCTTGCCCTTGTCGTCGCTCTTGGCGGTGTGCTTGGGGTCAACGTCTTCGCCCATATCACTTGAATCCTTGGACTCCTCCTCCTTCTTCTTCTCCTTGCCCTTGCCTCGCGGTCTGTTCTTCCGACTTTGCTTGTAGCCGGACTCCGGGTCTTCCTTGAGGTCGTTGACGAACTTGAAGTGTCGATTGGTATGGGTGGCTTTACCGTTGTCATCGAGGTGTACGAGGCACGGCATATCGCGGTACTCCTCGTAGGTTTGTGGGACGCGGAGCAGCGCCGAGGTGCTTTCATTTCCTCATTGCTGCCCACGACCAGCTCCCCTTCCTCGGCCACATTGTCCGCCTTCACCTCGTCCTGCAAAAGTCATAGCGACCATGTCGGTAGATTGCTTTTCTTCTGGAGCGGTTTTCCGCTTTGTACTGCTGTTCCTCCGAGCATGAGTTGGAATGGCTGTTGCCGGCAAGGAGCCACGAGCATCGTCGTCGGTAGCTGCAAACTCACTAGCTAACTGAATCATCTGGTTCAAGTCAAGCTGGCGATTGTCCTTCAAGCGCTTCATCTTATGCCGGAGCAACGTGCCCCTTTCCAACCCGTCGATGAAGGCGGCCATGGCGGTCTGAGCGTGCACTCCTGCACAGGAGTTCTTAATGTCCAGCCAGCGAGAGAGGTAGGCGCGAGATGTCTCGTCTTTCTCTTGCACGCACCGCTGTAGATCGCCCACAGTGCAATGACACTTGTATGTACCCTCAAAGTTCTTCGTGAACGCTTCTTGCATGTCCAACCAGTTGTAGATAGATTTCTCCGGCATGTCGTCGATCCATTGATGGGCCATGCCTGCCAACATTAATGGGAGGTACTTGACGGCGATGTTGGGGTTGCCTCCAGCAATCTCCACCGCGTTGCCGTAGTCCTGCAACCATGTGGCTGGCTTGGCGGTACCGTCATAGGGCTTGTTGGTCTTATCAATCCGGAAACCTTTGGGGTAAGTTGCGGACCGTATCACAGGTCCAAAGCAATGTGGTCCCAGGTATGGTCCTTCCCGGGCCTCGTGGATCTTATCGATCCGTGAACGTGCATCGTACGGCTCCGAGTTCTTTTTCTTCTTGTCAACAGGGGATGGGCTGTGTGAACGATGTGGGCCTCCTCCGCCATGGTGACTTCTTGGTGGTGACGGAGGCGGAGGTGGCGGTGGGTTAGCCTTCTTGCTGTTACCCTCCTGTGACGCCTCACGCTTGTCACGGTTGCTTGTCGGACATGGAGGTTCGTGGTGCGACCTGCTCCTATGTCCTTGGTTGCGCTCTTCGTCATGACGGGTCTGCTCCGCGTTGTCGCGGATGACGATGCCACACTGCTTTGGTGGGGGCATATCTGTACGATGGTGAGCGTTGTAATATTCACGATGTCGGGGAGATCGGGGCGATGGAGAGGTCGGGCCTTTTCTCTGTGGTCGGAGGATATAGGGATGGCATCCTTCATTTTGCACGCGCCCCTCCATCTTCGTTCTGATGAACCCGTCTGGGACCCGACATCAAGAGGATATTTGTCCCTTGGCGGTTTGTACTGACTAGACCGGCAAAGCACTGGGTCGGACTCGAGCCTCTGAGAGGTGGCCTTTTCCTGCTGCTTCACCGCCTTGTCCACTAGGTCGTAGACTTGTTCCACTGCTTCGGGCGATCTATCCTGCTCCAGAAGGGTCTTGGCGACGGCGAGGTTAAGGAGTGGGGTGGGCATCACCTGCTTGCCTTCATTGTTAATGTATGGCTTGGCTTGTGCCGGCTTTGAGGGATACCATCCTAGGTTGCGCCGTACACCAGGATCGTTGATGAGGAGAGTCAGAGCTTTCTTAGCCTTCTGCTGCTGCAGTAAAGTCTTGTACTCGGCCTCCATTGCTCTAGCTTTCTCTATAGACTTCTGCGCGTTGACCAGATCTCGATCTAGTTTGGCGCCTTGCTCCGCGATGGCCTGCGCTTCCTCCAGAAGCTGCTAGCGCTTCTCGTCAAGCTGGGTCACGTTCCGAATATGAGCAACGGTTAGTGGCTCGACGAGGAGATTGTCGCACATCACTCTATCAGCTGGAGTAACTTGGGCTGCTGCAGACGTGGATGCTGGAGGCGGCAAGTTTGCGGTGTTGTTGTTACTCGGGCCGGTGCCGAGTTCCTGCGGCTGCTGCACTGGGTTAGGCGGAGGAGGCATGAATTTTGCGCGATCGTCGTCAGCAGCAATAAGTGGCCCCTTCCCCTTTTCCAGTGATGTAGGCGGAGCTCGTCCGGGTTGATCTTCTTCCATCGCCATCCCAATGGTGACGAACACCCCTCGAGATGTGACGGCGTTGTTGGCTTGCTCGTCGCGCGAGTACTCCTCCTCCATCTCCTGCATAGCAGAGTCTAGCTCTTCTAGACTGAAATCTATCTCCTTTGAATCTTCACTGAAATCATCATAAAGCGCGTCAATGACAGAGTCGGAGGGTGCTAGGACTTCCTCGATGACGGGCGGTGGAGGTGCAACGGCAGCGACGATGACTGGAGGTGGTGGTGCCGCTGCGGTGATGGCGGCCGGAGGCGGTGGTGGCTGAATCGGAGGTTCTCCGTCGATGAGTGCGAGTGCTTTCTAGGCTTCCGCGTCAGCCTCCGCGTAGTTGTTAACGGTGCTCACCATCTGTTCGAGGGTGAGGCGTCCTGTTGCCTGCTGCCGTCTTAAAGAATATCGGAGGAGCATGCCCAGGTCCAGTCCTTCCACGAAGTGATACAAAGCGTTGTCATCGGGGTAGTGGGACAGATTGGCTCGTATACGGAGCCACCTGGCCAGGTAATCGCGGGGGTTTTCGCCTTCTCTCTGAACGTAGCGCCCCAGGTCGAAGATGGTAACCACGCCGACGAACTTGGATCTCTGCTTTCCAGATGCACGGGCGAAGCCGGCGGATTTGCAGTGATCTTCCACCTTTATATCCTGCACAGGGCGGTTTGGGTGGGCCTTGAATTTTTCTAATCTTTGCCGGCAAACTCCGAAGAGAGATCCGACTTCGATCCTTCCGCGAACGTATCCTGCCGTAGGCGGTCCGTGCGAGCCTTGGGTTTTTCCGATCTTTGCCGGCCAAATCCGAAGAGAGATCCGACATCGATCCTTCCGTGAACGTATCCTGCCCGTAGGCGGTCCGTGCGGGACTTGGGTTTTTCCGATCTTTGTCGGCCAACTCCGAAGAGAGATCTGACATCGATCCTTCCGTGAACGTGTCCTGCCCGTAGGCGGTCCGTGCGGGCCTTGATGCTCCTCCGACTCCCAGGGGACTAGTTCCCGAGTCGGTTTCCACGATGAAGAGGTGGATGTCTCCGATAGGAACGATCGAACACCGCGTAGGGTTCATCTTCGCCGGGATCCAGAACTCGTCAGGAGGGACGATCGGAACGTTGCCGGAGAAGAGAACATGACCGATGGCTACGGTTTTGCCGATTCCCGCGAAGATCTTGGTCCTCGCCCGCTGAAGAGCCTGAAGCGCCTCCTTCCCCACGGTGGGCGCCAACTGTCGTGGTATTTCCGACGAGTACGCCATGGAGGGGTCCTCACAGTGCGTGTCTAGAGACGTGGGGGAAGGCGGACGGTTGACGGGTATGACGTAACTGTTGGAATTATGCCCTAGAGGCAATAATAAATATGTTATTATTATAATTCTTGTTCATGATAATGTTTATATTCCATGCTAGAATTGTATTAAGCGGAAACTTTAATACTTGTGTGGTTTGTGAACAACACCGTGTCCCTAGTATGCCTCTATGGACTAGCTCATTTATTAATGATGGTTAAGGTTTCCTAACCATGGACATGAGTTGTCAATTAATAATGAGATCATATCATTGGGAGAATGATATGATGGACAGACCCAAACTAAGCAAAGCAATTAGAACGTGTCATCGTGTTCATCTTTGCGGAGCTTTTCTTATGTCAAATATTGTATTCCTTAGACCATGAGATAATACAACTCCCTTGTATCGGAAAAAAGCTTTGAGGTCATCAAACGTCATCCTATGAGAGGGTGATCATAAAGGTGTCTCTCAGGTGATCGGAAAGTACCTGTTGGGTTGTATGTATTGAGATGGGATTTGTCCCACCCAAGTCGGAGAGATATACTTCGGGCCCACTCGGTAATCGATATCAACACCGCTTGAAAGCATGTGGTTAAGGATTTAATCACAAAGTGATATCGGATTACGGAACGAGTAAAGTACTTGCTGTGAACGAGATTGAACTAGGTATGACGGTACCGACGATCAAATCTCGGGCAAGTAAAATATCGCGAGACGAAGGGAATATATATATGGGATTGATTGAATCCTGGCATCATGGTTCATCCGATATGATCATCGATGAATGTGTGGGAGTCAATATAGGTTTCCAGACCCCGCTGTTGATTATTGATAGAAGATCATGTCTGCATGTTCTCGAACCCGAAGGGTCACACACTTAACGTGTCTCGACGCTAGGATATATTGGATAATTGGTTTATGAGTTTTTGTTCAGAGTCTCGGATGGGATCCGGGACATCACGAGAGGTTCCGGAATGGTCTGGAGAATAAGATTCATATAAGGCAATGCAGTTTTTGGAGTTCGGAATTATTTCGGGTTAATCGGTATTGTACCGGAAGCTTCTAGAACCTTATGGAGGGGGACCAACGTGGCCCCACCTTCCGGGAGGGGGCATGGGCCTATGAGGGAGTGCCCTGGCCACATTGGGCTAGGGGCACAAGGCCCCATAGGGCCCAGCCGGCCAAACAAGGGGAACCCTAATTGGAGCTTCTAGAAGGAGGGGGGAAACTTGCCCCCCACTCCTCCCTCCTTTGGCCGCCGGCCTAGGACTTGGGGGAGGGGTTAGGGCTGGCGCCCACCCCTCTATATATAGAGGGCTGGGGCGCACCACCGCCCCACATCTTCCTCTCAAGCCTAGTCGCCCTGCTGCCCTCCTTTCTCTCTCCCTCCCGACTGCGTGTAGGCGAAGCCCTGCTGCAGAAACTCTCCACCACTTGCACCGCGCCGTCGCGTTGTAGATCCAATCCGTCTCTCCACCATACTTGCTGGACCGAGGAAGGAGGAGACGTCTAGGTGCTGCACGTGTGCATCTCCCGGAGGCATCGCCACTTGTGGTGCTAGATCGGATCGGATCGCGAGGAGGAGAAGCGAGTACGACTACATCACCCACGTTCCGACGAACGTTCCGCTGTGCGAATCTTCAAGGGTATTGCATCTCCTAGATTAGATCTTGGCTTTCTCGTTCGCATCCGTAGAAATTTTTTGATTTACTATGCTGCGAAACCCTTCAGTGGTATCAGAGCTAGATCTATGCGTAGAAGTGTTTCACGAGTAGAACACAACATGGTTGTTGCGGGCGTTGATGTTTTCTGTTGCAAGCCTCTTGTTTGTGTTCTTCTTATGACGCGGGATAGTGAGATTGAAGCGGTCTAGGCCAACCTTACGCGACGTCGTTCGCGAGACCGGCTCCGCACTTGACGTGTGGCTTGTTCCACACATGCGGCTGGTGGATGCCAGTTTCTCTCACTATAGTTGTCATCGGATTAACACCGGAGTTTGGCAACCATAATATCACCGTTGTGGCTTTCCGTAGGTAAGAATCGTTCTTAGCTTGCTAGTCCCATAAGCCACGTAAAACATGCAAAAACAAAGTAGAGGCGTCTAACTTGTTTTTGCAGGAAGTGTTTTCTGTGATACGGTATGGCCCAAGATGTGATGTGTATAATGTATGCGATGATCATGTTTTGTAATGTTTCACGACTTGCATGTCGATGAGTACACAACCGGCAGGAGCCATATGGTTGTCTTTATAATTGTGTATGACCTGTGTGTCAACTTCTTATACGCCATGTAATAGTTTCACTTTATCGCTAAGTAGTTAGCAATAGTTGTAGTTGCTATTTGTGGTGGAGGCAATCATGGTGGAGTGATGGAGATCATGCGGGCACGCACAAGATGGAGATCATTGCGCGAAGATTGGCTATACCATGTCACATAAAGTTATATGTATGTGATGTTTATCCTTTTATGTATCTTATTATGCTTAGATCGCGACGGTAGCATTATAAGATGATTCCTCACTTAAAGATCAAGATAAAACTGTGTTCTCCCCATGTATGCACCGTTGCGAAAGTACGTTGTGTCCAAGCATCACGTGATGATCGGGTGCTATAGACTCTACGTTCACATACAACGGGTGCAAGCCAGTTTTGCACACGCGGAAATACTTTGGTATAACTTGACGAGCCTAGCTTGTACAGACATGGCCTCGGAACACATGAACCGAAAGGTTAAGCATGAGTCATATGAATGATATGATCGACACTTTGTTGTCCACCATTGAAGCCACATCTCTTCTCGTGAAGATCGGATTAGGTGTGGTGAATTTGGATCGTGTTCACTAAACAACTTGAGGATGTTGAATTTAGTGGGAGTTCATCTAGTAATTTGATTAAAAGTTGAACTAGTTATCATGAACATAGTCTAATTTGTACTTGCAAATATTGTAGATCAAATGGCTAAGTCCAACTTCAACTTCAACGTTTTTGCTAAGAAGGAAAAGCTTAGAAACAATGGGTCTAACTTCACCAATTGGTTCCGCAATCTGAGAATCATTCTCTCTGGCGGTCAAAAGGACTATGTCCTTGAAAATGCGCTAGGTGACGCCCCTGCTGTAGATGCGCCGGCTGATGAGAAAGCTGTCTATCAGTCGCGCAAAGATGATTATGGTGTGATTAAGAGCACCATGTTGTTTGCTATGGAATCGTCCCTTCAAAATCGTTTTGAAGACTATCCCGGGCCCTTTGAGATTCTCGAGGAGCTAAAAACCATGTTTCAGACTCAGGCCCATTCTGAGAGATATGAGATCTCTGAGAAGTTCTTTAACTGCAAGATGGAGGAAGGGAGTTCCGTTAGTGAGCACGCCATTAAGATGTCGGGCTACACTCAACTCCTTGAGCAACTGGACTGCAAGATTCTAGAGGAGCTCAAGATTGACAGGGTTCTGCAATCACTCCCTCCCAGCTACAAAAGTTTTGTAGTGACTCACAATCAGATTGGTTCCACTGATACGATCACCGAGCTCTTCGCAAAGCTGAAGGCTGTGGAGGTGGACATCAAAAAGGATAATCATGTGTTGATGGTCAACAAGCCCCCCACCTTCAAGAAAGGTAAGGGTGCAAAGAAGCCCTTCAAAAAGGCGGCGGCAAGCGCGTTGCCCCTGCTGAGAAGAAGCTCAAGTCTGGTCCTAAGCCGGACACTGAGTGCTTCTATTGCAAGGACAAGGGTCACTGGAAGTGCAACTGTCCGAAGTACTTAGCGGACAAGAAGGCTGGAACCATCAAAGGTATATTTGATATACATGTTATTGATGTTTTCCTTACTAGCCCTCGTTGTAGTGCCTGGGTATTTGATACTGGTTCAGTTGCTAATATTTGTAACTCGAAACAGGAGCTACGGAATAGACGGCGGCTTGCGAGGGATGAGGTGACGATGCGCGTTGGCAACGGATCAAGAGTTGATGTGATGGCCGTCGGCACGCTCTCCTTAGTTTTACCTTCGGGATTAGTTTTAAACCTCAATAAATGTTATTATGTGCCTGCGTTGAGCATGAACATTATTTCTGGATCTTGTTTATTGCAAGACGGTTATTCATTTAAATCGGAGAATAATGGTTGTTCTATTTATATGAGTAACTTCTTTTATGGTCATGCACCTGCTGTGAATGGTTTATTTCTTCTGAATCTCGAAAGGGATGAAACACACATCCATAACATTGAGGCTAAGAGATGCAAAGTATATAGTGATAAAACTACTTATTTGTGGCACTGTCGTCTAGGTCATATTGGTGTAAAGCGCATGAAGAAACTCCATTCTGATGGACTTTTGGAGTCTCTTGATTTTGAATCATTTGACACATGCGAACCATGCCTCATGGGCAAGATGATCAAAACCCCGTTCTCCGGAATGATGGAGCGAGCAACGGACTTGTTGGAAATCATACATACCGATGTATGCGGACCGATGAGTGTTTCGACGTGCGGTGGATATCGCTATTTTCTCACTTTTACCGATGATTTAAGTAGATATGGGTATATTTATTTAATGAAACATAAATCTGAAACATTTGAAAAGTTCAAGGAATTTCAGAATGAAGTGGAGAACCATCGTAACAGAAATATTAAGTTTCTACGATCCGATCGTGGAGGTGAATATTTAAGTTATGATTTTCTCACGCATCTTAAAGCAAGCGGAATCGTTTCACAACTCACGCCACCCGGAACACCACAGCGCAATGGTGTGTTTGAACGCCGGAATCGAACCCTATTAGATATGGTCCGATCAATGATGTCTCTTACTGATCTGCCGTTATCATTTTGGGGTTATGCATTAGAACCCGCTGCATTCACTTTAAATAGGGCACCATCTAAATCCGTTAAGACGACACCGTATGAACTGTGGTTTGGTGCTAAACCTAAGTTGTCGTTTCTTAAAGTTTGGGGATGCGAAGCTTACGTCAAGAAATTGATGCCGGACAAGCTCGAACCCAAAGCGGAGAAATGCGTCTTCATAGGATACCCTAAGGAAACTATTGGGTATACCTTCTATCACAGAACTGAAGGCAAAGTGTTTGTCGCAAGGAACGGTTCCTTTCTTGAGAAGGAGTTTCTCTCGAAACAAGTGAGTGGGAGGAAAGTAGAGCTAGACGAGGTTGTTGAACCTTCTCTTGAGTTGGAGAGTAGCGCAGCACCTGAAATTGTTCCAGTGCCGCCTGCACCAACAATAGAGGAAGCTAATGACAAGGATCATGAAGCTTCGGACGATGCTGCTACTGAACATCGCAGGTCGACAAGGTCGCGTGCCCCTCCTGAGTGGTACGGCAACCCTGTCTTGACTGTCTTGTTAGTAGAAGACAGTGAACCTACGAACTATGAGGAAGCGATGATGAGCCCAGACTCTGAGAAATGGCTAGAAGCCATGAAATCCGAATTGGGATCCATGAGCGAAAACCAAGTATGGACTTTGGTGGACCCTCCTAGCGATCGAAAGGCCGTTGAGTGCAAATGGATCTTCAAGAAGAAAATGGACGTAGATGGTAATGTTACCGTCTATAAAGCACGGCTTGTCGCGAAAGGTTTTCGACAAGTTCAAGGTGTTGACTACGATGAGACTTTCTCTCCCGTAGCGATGTTTAAGTCCATTCGGATTTTATTAGCAATTGTTGCGTTTCATGATTAGGAAAAATGGCAGATGGATGTCAAGACTGCGTTCCTCAATGGCAACATTGATGAAGAGTTGTATATGATGCAACCTGAAGGTTTTGTCGATCCTAAGGATGTTGATAAAGTGTGCAAACTTCAGCGTTCCATTTATGGACTGAAGCAAGCATCTCGGAGTTGTAACCTTCGTTTTGATCAAGTGATCAAGAGCTTTGGATTTGTTCCAAATTGCTACGAAGCTTGTATCTACAATAAAGTGAGTGGGAGCTCAGTGACATTTCTGGTACTATATGTGGATGACATATTGATTATTGGAAATGACATTAACATGCTTAACGATGTGAAGAGTTATTTGAACAAGTGTTTTTCAATGAAAGACCTAGGTGAAGCTGCTTATATATTGGGCATCAAAATCTATAGAGATAGACAAAGACGCCTGATAGCTTTAAGCTAGAGTACATACCTAGACAAAGTTCTGAAAAGGTTCAGAATGGATAAGGCAAAGAAAGGTTCAGTGCCTATGTTGTCAGGTAAGATATTGAGCAAGGCTCAGTGTCCAGCTACGGTAAATGATAGGGAAGCTATGAGCAAAGTGCCTTATGCCTCAGCCATAGGTTCTATCATGTATGCCATGCTGTGTACTAGACCGGATGTGTCCAATGCTATTAGTTTGACGAGCAAATATCAAAGTGATCCAGGAGTGGAACACTGGACAGCCGTGAAGAACATCCTAAAGTACCTAAATAGGACTAAAGAAATGTTCTTAGTCTATGGGGGTGATGAACAACTCGTCATAAAAGGTTACACCGACAAGGATGATTCTAAATCTCAGACTGGATACATTTATAATTTGAATGGAGGAGCTGTGAGCTGGAGAAGCTGCAAGCAAAGCGTGATCACGGGATCTACAGTAGAAGTGGAATACATGGCTGCTGCAGAAGCGTCAAGTGAAGGAGTTTGGATCAGGAACTTCATCACTGAGCTTGGCGTGGTTCCAAGTGCATTGGACCCACTGGAGATATTGTGTGACAACACTGGCTCCATTGCACTCGCTAAGGAACCAAGATATCATCCACAGACCAAGCATATCAACCGCAAGTTTCATATAATCCGAGATTATATAGCAGATGGAGATCTGAAGATTAGCAAAGTACATGCAGATCTGAATGTCGCAGATCCATTGACTAAACCTCTTCCACGTGTAAAACATGATCAGCACCTTAGTGCCATGGGTGTGAGATTGTTGCCAAATGTAAACTAGATTATTGACTCTAGTGCAAGTGGGAGACTATTGGAATTATGCCCTAGAGGCAATAATAAAGATGTTATTATTATAATTCTTGTTCATGATAATGTTTATATTCCATGCTAGAATTGTATTAAGTGGAAACTTTAATACTTGTGTGGTTTGTGAACAACACCGTGTCCCTAGTATGCCTCTATGGACTAGGTCATTGATTAATGATGGTTAAGGTTTCCTAACCATGGACATGAGTTGTCAATTAATAATGAGATCATATCATTGGGAGAATGATATGATGGACAGACCCAAACTAAGCAAAGCAATTAGATCGTGTCATCGTGTTCATCTTTGCGGAGCTTTTCTTATGTCAAATATTGTATTCCTTAGACCATGAGATAATACAACTCCCTAGTATCGGAAGAAAGCTTTGAGGTCATCAAACGTCATCCTATGAGAGGGTGATCATAAAGGTGTCTCTCAGGTGATCGGAAAGTACCTGTTGGGTTGTATGTATCGAGATGGGATTTGTCCCTCCCAAGTCGGAGAGATATACTTCGGGCCCACTCGGTAATCGATATCAACACCTCTTGCAAGCATGTGGTTAAGGAGTCAATCACAAAGTGATATCGGATTACGGAACGAGTAAAGTACTTGTTGTGAACGAGATTGAACTAGGTATGACGGTACCGACGATCAAATCTCGGGCAAGTAAAATATCGCGAGACGAAGGGAATATATATATGGGATTGATTGAATTCTGGCATCGTGGTTCATCCGATATGATCATCTATGAATGTGTGGGAGTCAATATGGGTTTCCAGACCCCGCTGTTGATTATTGATAGAAGATCATGTCTGCATGTTCTCGAACCCGAAGGGTCACACACTTAACGTGTCTCGACGCTAGGATAGATTAGATAATTGGTTTATGAGTTTTTGTTCGGAGTCTCGGATGGGATCCGGGACATCATGAGAGGTTCCGGAATGGTCCGGAGAATAAGATTCATATAAGGCAATGCAGTTTTTGGAGTTCGGAATTGTTTCAGGTTAATCGGTATTGTACCGGGAGCTTCTAGAACCTTCCGGAGGGGGACCAACGTGGCCCCACCTTCCGGGAGGGGGAATGGGCCTATGAGGGAGTGCCCTGGTCGCATTGGGCCAGGGGCACAAGGCCCATAGGGCCCAGCCGGCCAAACAAGGGGAAACCCTAATTGGAGCTTCTAGAAGGAGGGGGAAACTTGCCCCCCACTCCTCCCTCCTTTGGCCGCCGGCCTAGGACTTGGGGGAGGGGTTAGGGCTGGCTCCCACCCCTCTATATATAGAGGGCTGGGGCGCACCACCCCCCCCTACACACACACCTTCCCCTCAAGCCTAGTCGCCCTGCTGCCCTCCTCTCTCTCTCCCTCCCGACTGCGTGTAGGCGAAGCCCTGCTGCAGAAACTCTCCACCACTTGCACCGCGTCGTCGCGTTGTAGATCCAATCTGTCTCTCCACCATACTTTCTGGACCGAGGAAGGAGGAGACGTCGAGGTGCTGCACGTGTGCATCTCCCGGAGGCATCGCCACTTGCGGTGCTAGATCGGATCGGATCGCGAGAAGGAGAAGCGAGTACGACTACATCACCCACGTTCCGACGAACATTCCGCTGTGCGAATCTTCAAGGGTATGAAGATCTCATCTAATCTCTCTCGTTGTTTGCATCTCCTAGATTAGATCTTGGCTTTCTCGTTCGCATCCGTAGAATTTTTTTGATTTACTATGCTGCGAAACCCTTCAGTAACACAGCTTACCCAGGTTCAGATCCCACGACGGTGGCGGAATCCTACTCCTGCTATAAATCACTATAAAGGCAATACGCCGAGTTACAGGGATTGGTTCGCTATGCGAGGTTGTCTGAAGTTTTATATGATCGTGCCCTAAAGGCTCCCATAGGCCCGACTTATATAGTCGCCAGGTCCTAGAGTTACAGGGAAAAGTCCTAGCCGGACAGGTTACAGAGTCCTACACCGTCTATTACTAGTGTTGTGTATCTTGCACTCCAAGGCTCCAGGTACGCTGGTGACTCCACCGTAGCCTTCCTTTATCCGGCATGGGCCTCCCTTTTGAATCCATCTAACTGGGCCGCCCAGCAGGCCATATGCCATGCTACCAACTGTGGGCCACCCGGGTTATCCGGATAGGTGACATGCTATGAGGATACCCATATAGCATATCCCCAACACACTATTTGTTCTATGTTATTTCTAACACCTTGCAGGCACGAAATGAGTTTACTAGACTCAATAAGGAGGACATTTTGATCCTCACAAAAGCTGCTATCAACAATAACAACTTGTCACTCAACTTGGGCGCAATTCTTGTGCGCTACTTGGAGCACCAATCCTCCCAAAGCCAAGGTCCAATAACATGTGGAGGCGTCATCACCGTGCTTGCCATTGACTTGGGCATCGACCTAGGTGAGTTTCAACCATTGCTAGGTGAGTGAAGTGTTGCTTTCTCTACTTTAAAAGCTTGTGGAATGCTCACTAGGAGAGGTGGTATTTATTACTTGCATATTGCTGGAGCTGGGCATCTCTACCCCGCTCCTTTGCCTAATGGTCTTTTCTCTATCAAGGAAGGATGTTTGCTATACAATTTGTAGTTTGAACAACACCAACCCGAGGAAGAGATTCTGGATGAGGATGAAGACCAAGAAGAGGAGCAAGAAGTTCCTAATGAAGAGGAGCAGCCACTCAACCGGTTCGCTGCATATCAAGATTTCCATGAACTTGGAGGAACTATGGAGGGGATGCATAATCTCGCCCTGAACCTCCGAGAAACCACTAGTAATTTATCAACTCAATTTGCGAACTGGAGCCACAAATTTTTCCCACCACCACAATGATTTAAAGGGCTTGCAAAAGCCTAAGCTTACGGAAGTCTCCCCATTATCTTTATTTGGCATTTTTTTTAATATTTTGAGATTATGCTTTTAGTTTGATTTTATAAGCACTCGTGTTGGTTTCCCCAACACTTTATCTTTAGTTATTTTTATTTGTTTATGAGATTTTCTAGCCGAGCTTTGCCGCCAATTTTATATTCTTTAACTTCCTCTCTTAAAAACAACAAAAATATTTCTCCATTTATCTTTATTTTCCCTCTTCCTATTTCTATTCTCCATGTGGTTCTCGCATATTTGTAGGAGAGTGATTGACTTCGAGTTTCCAAGAAATGAATGAAAAGGGAAGAGATAAGTGGAACCAATCATGAGAGGTATGCTTTATGACTCCCCACTTTTGAAGTTTGAGAAACCCATGCTAGTTAGTAGTAAATGTTAAGATATTATATTGGTGGAATGAGTCTTTATATTGGAGTAAAATTTTGTTTGCATGGGTATTTAGTTGAGTATGTTTTGTTCCAGCCCTTGTAGTTAACCAAGTCTTGCCTAAATTTTTTCTAAACAATTGTAATAAGAAAAATTCGCAAAATTGAAGGCTTGGGTGTTGTAGTGTTTAGTCTTGAAAGCTTATTTATAGAGATACTCAACACCATAGAAAATGATGATTGACTTGATAGCTCTCTTTGAAAGGATTTGTTCAATAGAATTAATGTTTAGCGATTTTTGTGAGCATGACAAAGTTTTACTTGTGAATCATAAGAATGATATAGCTTTATGCGTGCCAAACTTCATGGGATGCCAACAACTCCGCTAGCCTACGAACGATCTTCATGGGGAAACTCCTAGATTTCGGCTATGAGTTGATTAAACATTTGTAGAAAACTAATGCTATAATGGGTAAGATTCTTGGCATCCTCGTGTAGCTGTGTTCATGATGGAACCACTCCTCTGGCTGATATGAGTAATCATTATGAAAAGGGGACAAAAACCATGGTAATGCCACGAGTGTCCATCACATCCCGATAAACTAATTAAAATTCTTAGCATGCTCTCAATTACTTAAGAACTGAAATTCTTAAAGGATAATGAATAAAAGTAGTGCTTGAAAAGTCTTGACTTATTGATGTGGGACAATTGAGGTGCTTTAGTGTATATGATTTTCATGACAAACTCTCACACTCTCAATTTTACATGATTATAAATTATTATTCAAAGGCAAGCTTATGAGTTGATTACATGACATGGAATAGAGTTTCCTCATTTGAATCATCCATGCTAACAATAAACTTGCTGCGCATAAGGATTCATTAAAACCCGTATGATATGCTTGTCATTACTCTATCTATGATGAGTTTTTCAAATTAATAAAGTGGAGGAAACATGAGACTACCCATCATGAGTAAGATCATCATCTCGTTACTTCAGTTTAAATGTTGAGTTCCTTTTTTATTTTGGTTTTCTTGCGCGAGGACGATCAAGTTTAAGCTTGGGGAGGTTGATGGCTCTGAAATATAGCCATCCACATCCACATTTAAACTAGATACTATTCATACTTTTGATGAAATATCTCTCTAAATCCTGCCACTAATGCCTAATGATCAAAGGGGTATGCAATCCTTGTCGGAGATATGCCCAAGAGGCAATAATAAAAGTAGTTACTATTATATCTTTGTGTTTATGATAAATGTTTACATTCATGCTATAATTTTATTAAACGAAAACATTAATACTTGTGTGATTTGTAAACTTGTTAGAGTCCCTAGTAAAGCCTCTTTGTAATACTAGCTTGTTGGTTAATAGATGATCATGGTTTCCTGATCATGAACATCGAGATATTATTAAAAACAAGATCTCATCTCCAATTGGTGACATTGTAAGAGTATTACTATCAATCTTGTGATTTCTTATACGATGTTAATGATTGTTGATCTCATCTCTATGTGTGAGTAATTATCCTTGGGCTAAGGGCTTCGACCTAGCCATGTAGTTTGTGCATGTTATTTATCACAAATGGGGTCGTGTATTAGTTTGCATAACATGATGATTATTGTATCCTCTCTTGCCTAAATCTAAGGACTTGTCAGGTACCCAAGACTCCGAGGATTGAGCACTTCTAGTATTATTGTAGGTGCTTGTTTAGTATCTACTTTGCTTTGCTTTGTCTACACTTTGATGTGTTTTTATATGTTTTATGGACTAACCTATTAACAAGATGCCACAGTGCTAGTTGCCTATTTTTTTTCTTTTTTTGGTTGTAGAAAATGCAAAAAATCAATATTCTCGTAATTGGACGGGACAAAAGCCAAAGTCAATATTTTACCGTGGGGAACCCGGAGCCAGAGTACGAGATGGAGGAGAGCCAACAGGGGGCCACATCCCATGGCCACGCGGCCTAGCCTGGCCCATGCCTGGGGGGTGCGGCCACCCTGGGTGTCCCCTGCCTCGCCTCTTCGCCTATAAGAAGCCCCCGATACCAAAACTCTAAGTACCCGATCAATCTTCAACGAAACAGTCTGTAGCCGCCACCATCGTTCCTAGATAGGGGGGTATCTGAATGTCACATCCCAAGATTTTCCAAATCTTGTAATGTGAAAATAAATGAATAAAAATAAAACTTTGTTTGATTTTCAGAGCCAGAAGAAACTTTTTGAATTCAATTGGAACTTCAAACCAATTTGGATCAAATAAATTCTTAAAGAGTTTTTGAAAAGATAAACATTTAAATAGAGGAAAATAAAATATTTTGGAATTACTACTTTGAATCATTTAGATAAAAGGATTTAATTTCCAAAAGAAAAAGGAAGGATTTTAAAAATAAGAAATTATTTTATAGAGCCAAATTAAACCTTGGCCAAGCTTTTGAAATAAAACATTTTGTTTTGATAATAAATAGTAAAGGTTTAATTAAAATAAAATCAATAAGGATTTAATATCCAAGTTTTATTAATAAAGGTTTTACTATTTCCAAAATAACAAAACTTATTTATTTGTTTAAAGATAAGTTTTCCAAGTATTTTATTTCCAAATAAAACCTGCTGATATGGTTTTGAAAATATTTAGATTTCAAATAGAGATTTTATTCATTAAATCAAACCCTATTTGATTAAATAACTAAAGGTCCATTTTATTTAATTAATGAATGGATCCTAAAAAGAATAAAATATTATTTTATTTTGGGATTTGGTTTATGTTGATGAACAGAACCAAAAACTCATTTTAAAAGTTTGGTGGAAGTTGTCTTGAATTGTTGTTTGAATTGTTTGTTGAATTGATTATTTGAATTTCAAAACAGAAAAAGGTTTTGGAAAAAGAAAAACGTCCAGGAAGGAAAAAATATGAAAACAGACCAACCCAGCCGGCCAGCCCAATAAGCCCAGCAACCAGCCCAGCTTTCCTCTCCCGAAGGAAACGTTTTGCACTTAATCTTTAACCCGCTGTGTGACTGACTGGTGGACCTCTCCCTCACTCCTTTTCCCACTAACGACTGGACCCCATTCCTCATGTTCTTCCTTCTCACCCGCGCGACTCCTTCTCCCTCCCCTCGACACCATTCCTGCCGATGAATTCGCGGCCTTAATTCGCCTTAACGCGACCACCGTTACCCGCGTTGATCACGCAGTCTTAAACGCTCATGTCTCCTCCCCACTTCCCCTCTGTCGCCCCATCTCAACGCGCTCCCAGATGCCGCAATTCTTCCCCAAGCTCCTCTGTCTCCGACGACCCTCCTCGTCGAATTCCAGCCGAGCTTCGCCGCCCCTTGCCTCCCTGAGCACTCTAGAAGATTCTCCACTCCCAGACACATCTCCCTGTGCTTTTCATTCCACTACGGGCGCCCCGGAGCAACGTCTGCAACAAGCTCTGAACGACGCCGCCGTCCGCTCCAACTCCGACGAACCCCACAGGTAGTTTCCGGCCGCCCCTCTTCTTCTTGTTCACGCACACAGCATCTCCGTGATCTCCTGCGTCTAACCATGCCCTCGGTTGTTCTTCTCGTGACCTGTAGCGACGACTCCGACCACGACCAGGACCACCCGACGTTGTTCTCTACTCCGGCGAGCAATCGCAGCTGTACCAGAGCGCCCCTTGCCCCGTCGACCACACGACGAGCTTCCCCAGCCTCCTGCGAATCTGGTGAGCCTACTCCCTCCCTCTCTCGCTTCCTATTTCGCCAGCACTGCCACTGTCTGACCGTCGCCGCCGCTAGCCACCGCCGGCGCCGCTCGCATATGGTCAAACACGCTAGCACCGTAGGATCTCGATCCGACGCTTGCGATAGATCACTTAAGCCGCGAAGGGGTATGTTCTCTGGACCACACGATCTAACTAGATCCAACGCACCGCAACACCGATCCGGCCGAACCGGTACCGTCCAACCAGAATGCGACGCGTGGCCAGGTATGTTTAAAACAGAATTTGGAAATCAGATTTAAGTTGCAATTTCAAACCTTTGTAACTTTCGATCCACACGTCCAAAATTTACAAATTTGATACCGTTGGAATAAGTGGAACAAACCCTAGCCAACCATGCCCTTAGTTTAGCAAATAGTATCCATTAAAGTGTTTGTTTTTGCAGAAACATTTGTGTGCTTATTTAGGGTAGAAAAATGATTCAAAAATGTTTATAAGGTTAAAACCTTTGCAAATTGTTTTGATGTGAACTTACTGACCCTAGGAACCAACCCATGGTCTTGGAAATGGATTTGATAAAATTTAAGATGGATTATTTGACTTAGCCATTTCTAGCCAAATGAAAATAATGGTTTTATTTTAAAAATGTTTTTGGAGTAAAAACTTTGGGAAAATGATTTGAAACAAACCTACTAACCCAAAACACCAAGTTTTGCAATAGCAACTCATTTGGTGAACAACTTAAAGTTGTTACTTTGATAAAAATATTTTCCACTACATAAAATGAGGATTGGATTTAAAAATGGATTTTGGACAAAACCCTTTTTGCAAATGACTTTGCCACTTTGGAAAAATGACCAATTTGGAACTTAAAAAGTTTAGAAGCCTAGTGAAGAACATCTTTGCAAATAGGACCATCACTTGCATACTTACATGCATGACTTAGATCCCATAGTTTTATGTGTGTGAATTGTTGTTTGGTTGATTGTTTGGAATGCTAGTTGATTTGGTGTTTGTTTGATTGATTGTAGTGAAATTAACAAAGTGTGAGACTAGCAAGATCAAGGAGTGAACCATCATTCCCTACCAAAAAGGCAAGTTACACTATCATCTAAAGTCCTACTATTTTCTATACTTAGTGGATTTTGAAACATGCATGAAAACAAATTTTATACTTATGCTATGCTAAATCCTAATAGGATACCTTATACATTCCTTAGAGAAAACAATGTAGTTGATACATGCTTAGCCATGCTATATTTTGAAGAGAGATACATGTTGAGATTTTACAAAGGTTGAGAAAAGGACTTGTGTTTTACATAATAAAACAAGGACTCAATGAACCACCTAGGTGGAGGATACTTTAAGTTTTGGAGAAGGTGGCAACAAAAGGAACCATGTCTATGGGAATCACTTTGTGTTGTGCTCCAAAAGAAAACCACCTAGGAAACTTAGAGATTGAACATGTTTCTCCAATTGTGGCTTTCGTGTGCAACCACATGCTATTATGGCTCTGGCTTAGTCAACTACAATGGGAAGACCCATGCACTGTCTTCAGTTAACTGGATATGGGGACTTGGAATCCTACATGGGTGCTGAAGGCAAGCTAGCAATGGTGTATGGGAGGACCCTTTGGAAAGACTTCGTCACATTCTCAATCTGCCAGTACTCCATCTTGGTGAGCACTAATCCAGTAGGCCACTGGTGGCAAAAGGATGGGATTGTGACATGTGGGTAAAGTGTACTCCTTCTGCAGAAGATAATAAAATCTAAGTACTTAGCCGTGTCCCCGGTTATGGACAATACTGAGCAACTAAAGTTTGAACTATGGGAGATCTCGACTTTCCAACTTCTATAATAAAAACTTGATGCACTTGAGTGTCTACCAAGGAATTCAAAGAGATTTTGTTAAGCTTGATGCACTTGGGGTTACCAAGGAGCTCAAGAGATTTTGATGAAAACATGAACACTTGGGGTTACCAAGGAACTCATGAGATTTTATAAAACTTGATGCACTTGGGGTTACCAAGGAGCTCAAGGGATTTTGACAAGAACTTGAACACTTGAGTGTCTACCAAGGAGTTCAAGGGACTTGGAAAAAAGGGATTTGACAAAGGACCAAAACCATTTTGAAAAGATAGGATAAATTATTGCTTTAAGCAAATGAGCCTAAAACTCTACTTAGCCAAATATGCATGTAATAATAGGATCCACTCATATTCAACAAAGTAGTGAAACTTGCCAATACAATTCAAATGTATTGACCCCTTGTGGCGGTAACTTGTAATGTTGCAGGTTTGATTGATTTTAGTGAAGATTGATTGAATAGGATTACAAAGTCTACAACCAGCATTTGCCTGTGGCACTATGAAGATGAAGGACCCCGTGACTATAGTTATTCCGCTGCAGTGTAATGTAATAGCCAAATGAGCTATGTATGATGTAATAAAATTATGTTATTCCTGGTTATAAAGTTATTTTATGACCTTTGTTTCTTGATATTACATCTAAACTGTGGATGCTAGCTATTGATCCAGGGACTAGCATTGTAAACACAGGGGACACCACCTTATGTTATTTAAAGGTTGGGCCACTCCCTCTACAGATGGTATCAGAGCATTGTGTTGCCTGTAGGATTTGTAAACCTAGGATTGGACAAAAACCCTTAGAAAATAGGAGTTGTACTTGTTCAAAAACTTATTTACAAAACACTTGTAAACTCTTTCCTCAACCATTTTTGGTTTAACTCTACATCTCTTCTAATTCAACTTGATGGAAAAACCTACCCATGACCAAAGACTACACCATGTGCAAAGGACTTCATCAACACTTTCAGCTCTAATGACTTCAACTTCTTCAACTCTAATGACTTCAACATCTTCAGCATGATCACCAAGGACTTCCAACTTGGATACCACTAAGGACTACAAGTGAAACAAGGAAGTCTTGCTCAAGATTTAGAGACTGAGGGAATGCAAAAATTAGAAGGAGCCCACATCACTTGAAGCTTTGAGACCAAGGAGTTTTTCTCAAGGAACCATGATCTCATGTAAGAAGAAGCAACCAAGAAGGATGGAAGGACCACAAGTGAACCATATAGATGGACCACCATATTTTAGTTAAGTCAAACACACCAACTTATGTGGTGTAACAAAAATATTTTGTTGCCTAAGTGTGTGCTTGAACGTTGTTGTTGAGTGAAATGTTTGGTTTGTGATTGCATGCACATTGCTTGTGTGAATTGTGACGTGTGTGATTAGAATTGATTCCTTAGAAAAACCTTTTGCCTATACTAATTCTCCCTTCAACCCAAACAGATGACTACTCCAAGAGACTCCAACATCAAGGTTGATGACACCAACACCAACCAAGAGGACAGCATGAAAGAGCTCATAGCAACTCAACACCAGTTAAACCAACTGACACCTTAGTTCATAGCCAACACTAGTGATAAAGATCCAGCACTGCAAAAGTTTTTGGAGGAACAAACTCAATTGATGCTTAAGGTGACTAATCAAATGATCAACATGGAAGAAAACTATCCCAACAGAGTTTATGACAACAAGGATGACAAGAATGTTATTCTAGATGGAGCTCCAGCTTGCATTATTTGTGGAGACAAGGATCATACTTCCAAGGAGCATGAAGATCAATGCCCCAATTGTGAAGAGGAACATTCTGTTGGACAATGTCCCACTTCTCAAGCTACTTGCTACCTATGTGAAGGAAACAATCATACTCCTATCCAATGCCCCATCTACTCCATGGTGGAACAAAGGAAACAAGAAGGATCCAAGTCTACCAATAAAGGAAAAGGACCACTTATACCTCCAAACAAGACAACACAATTCAAAGGACTAAAGAAACCCAAGAAACAAAAGCAGGACATGAGCCTTGTGCAATGTCGTAAATGTAAGGAAATGGGACACTACTCCAGTGGATGCCCAGAGAACAAGAAGAATAAAGAGATTGGCCAAGTGGTGTGCAACAACTGCAAAGAATTAGGTCACTATGTAGCAACTTGTCCACAAGAGCCACGTAAAGAACTCCAAGACATCCATTGTTTCAATTGCAAAAACCCAGGACATTATGCAAGCAACTGTCCCGAAAAGATGAAGAACAAGATCACCAAGCCTATGGAGAAACTCAACCTTGGCCCATGAGTCAAGCATGAAAACTAAGGACACAGATGCAACTGGTTGCTTAGAGAAAGTTTTTCCAGGATCCCAAGAAGGACGATATGTAATTTTTGTTTGAAATTTTTTTAAGGGTGGTAGTACCCTAGTTGTTTTGAACCTGCTTGTAACCCTAACCTTCCCAAATCTCGGGACGAGATTTATTTTAAGGGTGGTAGCCTGTCACATCCCAAGATTTTCCAAATCTTTTAATGTGAAAATAAATGAATAAAAATAAAACTTTGTTTGATTTTCAGAGCCAGAAGAAACTTTTTGAATTCAATTGGAACTTCAAACCAATTTGGATCAAATAAATTCTTAAAGAGTTTTTGAAAAGATAAACATTTAAATAGAGGAAAATAAAATATTTTGGAATTACTACTTTGAATCATTTAGATAAAAGGATTTAATTTCCAAAAGAAAAAGGTAGGATTTTAAAAATAAGAAATTATTTTATAGAGCCAAATTAAACCTTGGCCAAGCTTTTGAAATAAAACATTTTGTTTTGATAATAAATAGTAAAGGTTTAATTAAAATAAAATCAATAAGGATTTAATATCCAAGTTTTATTAATAAAGGTTTTACTATTTCCAAAATAACAAAACTTATTTATTTGTTTAAAGATAAGTTTTCCAAGTATTTTATTTCCAAATAAAACCTGCTGATATGGTTTTGAAAATATTTAGATTTCAAATAGAGATTTTATTCATTAAATCAAACCCTATTTGATTAAATAACTAAAGGTCCATTTTATTTAATTAATGAATGGATCCTAAAAAGAATAAAATATTATTTTATTTTGGGATTTGGTTTATGTTGATGAACAGAACCAAAAACTCATTTTAAAAGTTTGGTGGAAGTTGTCTTGAATTGTTGTTTGAATTGTTTGTTGAATTGATTATATGAATTTCAAAACAGAAAAAGGTTTTGGAAAAAGAAAAACGTCCAGGAAGGAAAAAAATATGAAAACAGACCAACCCAGCCGGCCAGCCCAATAAGCCCAGCAACCAGCCCGGCTTTCCTCTCCCGAAGGAAACGTTTTGCACTTAATCTTTAACCCGCAGTGTGACTGACTGGTGGACCTCTCCCTCACTCCTTTTCCCACTGACGACTGGACCCCATTCCTCCTGTTCTTCCTTCTCACCCGCGCGACTCCTTCTCCCTCCCCTCGACACCGTTCCTGCCGATGAATTCGCGGCCTTAATTCGCCTTAACGCGACCACCATTACCCGCGTTGATCACGCAGGCTTAAACGCTCATGTCTCCTCCCGACTTCCCCTCTGTCGCCCCATCTCAACGCGCTCCCAGACGCCCCAATTCTTCCCCAAGCTCCTCTGTCTCCGACGACCCTCCTCGTCGAATTCCAGCCGAGCTTCGCCGCCCCTTGCCTCCCTGAGCACGCTAGCAGATTCTCCACTCCCAGACACATCTCCCTGTGCTTTTCATTCCACCGCGGGCGCCCCAGAGCAACGTCTGCAACAAGCTCTGAATGACGCCGCCGTCCGCTCCAACTCCGACGAACCCCACATGTAGTTTCCGGCCGCCCCTCTTCTTCTTGTTCACGCACACAGCATCTCCGTGATCTCCTGCGTCTAACCATGCCCTCGGTTGTTCTTCTCGTGACCTGTAGCGACGACTCCGACCACGACCAGGACCACCCGACGTTGTTCTCTACTCCGGCGAGCAATCGCAGCTGTACCAGAGCGCCCCTTGCCCCGTCGACCACACGACGAGCTTCCCCAGCCTCCTGCGAATCTGGTGAGCCTACTCCCTCCCTCTCTCGCTTCCTATTTCGCCAGCACTGCCACTGTCTGACCGTCGCCGCCGCTAGCCACCGCCGGCGCCGCTCGCATATGGTCAAACACGCTAGCACCGTAGGATCTCGATCCGACGCTTGCGATAGATCACTTAAGCCGCGAAGGGGTATGTTCTCTGGACCACACGATCTAACTAGATCCAACGCACCGCAACACCGATCCGGCCGAACCGGTACCGTCCAACCAGAATGCGACGCGTGGCCAGGTATGTTTAAAACAGAATTTGGAAATCAGATTTAAGTTGCAATTTCAAACCTTTGTAACTTTCGATCCACACGTCCAAAATTTACAAATTTGATACCGTTGGAATCAGTGGAACAAACCCTAGCCAACCATGCCCTTAGTTTAGCAAATAGTATCCATTAAAGTGTTTGTTTTTGCAGAAACATTTGTGTGCTTATTTAGGGTAGAAAAATGATTCAAAAATGTTTATAAGGTTAAAACCTTTGCAAATTGTTTTGATGTGAACTTACTGACCCTAGGAACCAACCCATGGTCTTGGAAATGGATTTGATAAAATTTAAGATGGATTATTTGACTTAGCCATTTCTAGCCAAATGAAAATAATGGTTTTATTTTAAAAATGTTTTTGGAGTAAAAACTTTGGGAAAATGTTTGAAACAAACCTACTAACCCAAAACACCAAGTTTTGCAATAGCAACTCATTTGGTGAACAACTTAAAGTTGTTACTTTGATAAAAATATTTTCCACTACATAAAATGAGGATTGGATTTAAAAATGGATTTTGGACAAAACCCTTTTTGCAAATGACTTTGCCACTTTGGAAAAATGACCAATTTGGAACTTACAAAGTTTAGAAGCCTAGTGAAGAACATCTTTGCAAATAGGACCATCACTTGCATACTTACATGCATGACTTAGATCCCATAGTTTTATGTGTGTGAATTGTTGTTTGGTTGATTGTTTGGAATGCTAGTTGATTTGGTGTTTGTTTGATTGATCGTAGTGAAATTAACAAAGTGTGAGACTAGCAAGATCAAGGAGTTAACCATCATTCCCTACCAAAAAGGCAAGTTACACTATCATCTAAAGTCCTACTATTTTCTATACTTAGTGGATTTTGAAACATGCATGAAAACAAATTTTATATTTATGCTATGCTAAATCCTAATAGGATACCTTATACCTTCCTTAGAGAAAACAATGTAGTTGATACATGCTTAGCCATGCTATATTTTGAAGAGAGATACATGTTGAGATTTTACAAAGGTTGAGAAAAGGACTTGTGTTTTACATAATAAAACAAGGACTCAATGAACCACCTAGGTGGAGGATACTTTAAGTTTTGGAGAAGGTGGCAACAAAAGGAACCATGTCTATGGGAATCACTTTGTGTTGTGCTCCAAAAGAAAACCACCTAGGAAACTTAGAGATTGAACATGTTTCTCCAATTGTGGCTTTCGTGTGCAACCACATGCTATTATGGCTCTGGCTTAGTTAACTACAATGGGAAGACCCATGCACTGTCTTCAGTTAACTGGACATGGGGACCTGGAATCCTACATGGGTGCTGAAGGCAAGCTAGCAATGGTGTATGGGAGGACCCTTTGGAAAGACTTCGTCACATTCTCAATCTGCCAGTACTCCATCTTGGTGAGCACTAATCCAGTAGGCCACTGGTGGCAAAAGGATGGGATTGTGACATGTGGGTAAAGTGTACTCCTTCTGCAGAAGATAATAAAATCTAAGTACTTAGCCGTGTCCCCGGTTATGGACAATACTGAGCAACTAAAGTTTGAACTATGGGAGATCTCGACATTCCAACTTCTATAATAAAAACTTGATGCACTTGAGTGTCTACCAAGGAATTCAAAGAGATTTTGTTAAGCTTTATGCACTTGGGGTTACCAAGGAGCTCAATAGATTTTGATGAAAACATGAACACTTGGGGTTACCAAGGAACTCATGAGATTTTATAAAACATGATGCACTTGGGGTTACCAAGGAGCTCAAGGGATTTTGACAAGAACTTGAACACTTGAGTGTCTACCAAGGAGTTCAAGGGACTTGGAAAAAAGGGATTTGACAAAGGACCAAAACCATTTTGAAAAGATAGGATAAATTATTGCTTTAAGCAAATGAGCCTAAAACTCTACTTAGCCAAATATGCATGTAATAATAGGATCCACTCATATTCAACAAAGTAGTGAAACTTGCCAATACAATTCAAATGTATTGACCACTTGTGGCGGTAACTTGTAATGTTGCAGGTTTGATTGATTTTAGTGAATATTGATTGAATAGGATTACAAAGTCTACAACCAGCATTTGCCTGTGGCACTATGAAGATGAAGGACCCCGTGACTATAGTTATTCCGCTGCAATGTAATGTAATAGCCAAATGAGCTATGTATGATGTAATAAAATTATGTTATTCCTGGTTATAAAGTTATTTTATGACCTTTGTTTCTTGATATTACATCTAAACTGTGGATGCTAGCTATTGATCCAGGGACTAGCATTGTAAACACAGGGGACACCACCTTATGTTATTTAAAGGTTGGGCCACTCCCTCTACACTGAAATTCTTCCCGGCACCCTGCCGAAGGGGGATCATCCCGGATGCCTTCTTCATCATCATGCCAGCCTCCGGTATGAAGCGTGAGTAGTTCCACCTTGGACTATGGGTCCATGTAGTAGCTAGATGGTTGTCTCTCCTCTCTTGTGCTACCATGTTTAGATATTGTGAGCTCCGTTCACGATCAAGATCATCTATTTGTAATCATGCATGGTGTGTTTGTGGGGATCCGATGGATATTGAGATTACTATGTCAAATTGATTAATGGTTCTATCTTATTGATTCTATCATGTATGTGTTGTTTTTGATCTTGCATGCTCTCCGTTTCTAGTAGCTATCTTGGCCAAGTAGATGCTAGTGACTCCAAGAGGGAGTATTTATGCTCGATAGTGGGTTCATGCCTCTATTTAATCTAGGGAAGTGATGGAAATCTCTAAGGTTGTAGATGTGCTATTGCCACTAGGGGTAAAACAACGGTCTCTTGTTTATGGAACAAGTGGATTGTTTATCTTACACACTTTGCTTAAAGCAGTTATCCGTTGCTTGCAACTTAATACTGGAGAGGTTCGAATGATAACTTGAAGGTGGATTAGTAGTCATAGATACAGTTGGATGGCGGTCTATGTATCTTGTTGTATTGCAAATCTCATAGGATCATGAATGTCTAGTATTGTATTGTTATGCCTTGCTCTGTCATGTCTATTGCCCCGCTGTAATTTGTTTACCCAGCATGCCATGTTTGTTTATCTTAAGTAGAGCACCTCTAGTGAACTATGGACCCCGGTCCAATATTTACCATTGATACATCTTCCACTGTTCCTGTTTACTTTCTGCAAACCACCATTACCTTCCACACCATATAGTTAATCCTTTGTTTTCAGCAAACCGGTGAGATTGACAACCTCACTGTTCGTTGGGGAAAAGTCTTGAGTTTGTGTTGTTCAGGTTTCCAAGTTGCTAACAACACCTTTGGGTCGATTCCTTCCTCCTACTGGTTCGATAAACTTGGTTTCTTTCTAAGGGAATACTTGCTATTGTGCTCATCATACCTTCCTCTTGGGGTCTCCCAATGAAGCTCTACATTGATCTGAGCGCATCAAGCTGTTTTCTGGCGCCGTTGCCGGGGAGGCTAAGGACGGCTTCACAAGGGGAGTCCTTCACAACCTTTGTTTTTGTTTTTCTTAGTTCCTTTTGCTTGGTTTTTTTCCTCTTTTTATCAAAAACTCTAAAAAAATAGTTTCGTTTGATTTGCTTTCTCTTATCAAAAACATAAAAAAAATTAGTTCCTGCTCTAGTTGCTGCTGCTGTTGGCTTGCTCCACTATTGCCAAAATGAACTCTGCTGAGAACACCAAGTTGTGTGACTTCACTAGCACAAACAACAATGATTTCCTGAGTACACCTACTGCTCCACTTGCTCCTGATGCTACCTTTTATGAAATTAAGTCCGCTTTGTTGAATCTTGTGATGAAAGAGCAATTCTCTGGTGCTAGTTCTGATGATGCTGCGGCCCACCTCAATAACTTTGTTGAACTTTGTGAGATATAAAAATATAAGGATGTAGATGGAGATATTATTAAGCTCAAGTTGTTTCATTTCTCCTTGATAGGAAAAGCTAAAGAATGGTTGTTATCCTTGCCTAGAAATAGTATTGATTCTTGGATTAAGTGCAAAGATGCTTTTATTGGAAAATACTATCCTCCTTCTAAGATCATATCTATGAGAAGTGAAATAATGAAATTTAAACAACTTGATAATGAACATGTTGCTCAGGCTTGGGGAAGAATCAAATATTTGGTTAAGAATTGTCCCACTTGGACTGACTGCTTGGATGATTATCCAGACTTTTTATGCAGGTTTAAACTTATCCTCAAGAAACTTGTTGGATTCAGCTGCTGGAGGTACCTTTATGACCATTACCTTGGGTGCTGCAACAAAGCTCCTTGATAATATGATGGTTAACTATTCTGAATGGCACACTAAGAGAGCTCCACATGGTAAGAAGGTAAATTCTGTTGAAGAAACCTCCTCTTTGAGTGATAAGATTGATGTTATCATGGCTATGATTGTTAATGGAAAAGCTCATATTGATCCAAATAATGTTCCCTTAGCCTCTTTGGTTGCTCAAGAAGAGCAAGTTGATGTGAACTTCATTAGAAACAAAAATTTCAACAACAATGCCTATAGGAATAATTTTGGTAGTAACAACAATTATAGGCCTTATCCTCCTAATAATGGCAATACCTTTGGAAACTCCTACAAAAATACTAGAAGTGCTTCCTCTGAACTTGAAGTCATGCTCGAAGACTTTATTAGTAAACAAACCACTTTCAACAAAACTGTGGAGGAAAAGATTTTGAATGTTGAGAAAAATATTTCCTCTTTGTGTGAAGCACAATCCTCTTTGATTAATAAAATGGCTGCTAAACCTGAAATTTTGGAAAGTACCTTTGTTGATACTCATTCTATACAAGTTACTATTGATGAAAATGTTAGACTGTTAGCCCAACTACATGCTAAGTGGGGAAGAGAAGCTAAAATTGCTAGAAACAATAGTATGTGCACTATTACCACCACCAATATGGATGCCACCAAACCACAAGAAGTCCCTATTCCTCCTACCACAATGCCTAAATCCAATGAGTCTACTACTAGTGATGCTAAGTTCGATTTTGATCTTGATGGTTGCAATATTTCTGAAGTGATTATGTTCCTACAAAAGCTTGCTAGAAGTCCTGATGCTAGTGATATGAATGTGGCTTTCACCAAGCAGATTACAGATGCTCTCATAAAAATTAAGGAAGAAAGGTTGAAACACAAAGCCTCTATTCCTAGGAAAGTAGAAGATATTTGGGAACCCATCATTAATATGAAAGTGAATGACTTTGATCTCAAAGCTTCATGTGACCTTGGTTCTAGTGTCTCTATTATGCCTGAAAAGATTTATGAAATTCTTGATTTGCCACCTTTGGAAGATTTTTATTTGGATGTCCCACTTAATGATAATGCTAAAAAGAAACTCATTGGAGGTTTTAATGATATTCTCATTATGGATAACAATGCTTATGTCCCTGTTGATTTCTATGTTTTGGATGTTGAATACAATGCTTCTTATCCTATTACTTTGGGAAGACCTTTTCTTAGAACTGTTGGTGCCATCATTGATATGAAAGAAGGAACCATTAAATATCAATTTCCATTCAAGAAAGATATTAAACACTTACCTATGAGGAGAGATAAGTTGCTTTTTGCTCCTCCTTTGAAAGCAAGGTTTGATGTTAATGCTTCTTCATTTGAAAATACTTGATTCTTGCTTCTTGTGCCTAACATAAAGGCGTTAAAGAAAAGTACTTCTTGAAATATAACCCAATAGTTTTATTGAGTATTAGAAGTTATTATTTATGTAATGACATTTCCTTATCCTTTTTATTTGCTTTTTGTGCCAAGAATAACCTCTAATGTGAGGGAAGTAAGATTTGGGGAGTTGCTGTCCCGAAACAGATTTTTGTATTCCACTTTAAACATTCGTGTAAAATCTCTGTAAGTCAGATTGAGCTGTAATTTTCTCATTAAATCCCCCAGATTGTTAGCTAAATTTCTTTAGTTCAAAACTTTTTTATTTGAGCAACATAAGGTCTTCGAAAAAATCGGTTTCTACCTGATGGTCTGTTTTGACAGATTTCTGCCATTATTTGTATTTGCTTCTTATTGGTTCCTTTTTGGGTTCTTTTTGAGAAATTGAGCTTTTTGAGGGAATTGCTAAAGTAGCTTGTGTTTTTATTGGAAGTTTTTCTGTTCTAAAACTAAAACCCAAGGTCTATTATCTTTTGAATACACTAATATTGCTAATGAAGATTGTGTGAAGTTTTGTATGAAGGAAAATTTTTAGGTGTAGAGGAAGAATGATACAATGAGATTAAGAATGGACAAAAGCTCAAGATTGGGGATGCCACCCCGTGTCACCCCAAGAAATATTCAAGAGGTACAAGCGTCAAAGCTTGGGGATGCCTAAGGCATTCCCTTCTTCATCAATAAAATCTCAGGTCTTTCTAGACACTTCATTTTTATTGTTTCATGCATTGTTGTGTTGTTATTGGAGCATATTAGTTTTTGTTTTTGTTTTCTTAGTTTTCTTGAATAAAGTAGTTTAGACCACCGTTCTCGCTGTGTTCTTGCAAATAAGTTGATTGGTGTTGGAGAGGAGTCGAAAGTTCTTGCTTGAATAGTACAAGAGGAGCTTGCTTTGACTGTGGCTTAGACTTTATCATGTCATGCTAGATGTTGTTTTGACCTTATTCTTAGTGATTATTGTTGTAGCATGAATTGTTCCAAACAATTAGGATTGCTTAATGTGCCTTGAAGGAATCATGCGTTGTTTTAGCATACAAAATCATAGTATTGTGGTATCCTCCTTTGATGCTTTGTTTGAATTGACTTGGCACATGCTCACACCATGTTATGACTATGAACCAGTCACCATAGACTCTATGATAATTTTGTTTTTGACTTGTGGTACCACTTTATGCTTTGATTAGTAATGTTTTGTCACTTTGCATGATTATGGTCATTATTGCTCTCTTAGTTGGTTGCTCCCAGTATTTTGCTAGACTACACTTGTATGACTAAGCTCTACTCATGCATCCAACTCCCAAGAAACCAAGTTATTCCAAAGTGTCCACTATAAATTCCTATGCATGGTGTGTTACACCATTCCAAGTATATTCTTGTTTTATCTATCTTCAAATTAAAAAGTTATTTTGTTATGTGAAACTTAGTGATTAAAGCTCTCACAAACTTGATGGCACACTTTGTTTTTCTTGCCCCTAAATAAACTTGAACCATTGTGTCATCTATGTTGTATATGCTTGTACTTATACGTTGGAATTAGCAGAACCATGATGTCATGTGAAACGCTTTCAACATTGCACTTATACAATGTACACAGTTGATATCATGCTCTTTTGTTTATGGATGTCGTCGGTGTGAAATAAAAGGGGAGCTTGTCGTGGGAATGGTCACGGCAGATGCTGCAATCGGCAGCGAGTAGTAGAACGAGGGGCAAGGGCGGCCAGCCATCTGCGGTGCGAGATGAGGGCGGAGACACAGGGTTTTACCCAGGTTCGGCCCCGGAGGGTAAAGACCTACTCCTGCTAGATTGTATTATGACGGTGGTACAATGGGCGAGCTCGGTGGCTAGGCGGCGAGTCGCTTGGGTATATGATGGAACGTATCTCTACACGCCCCGCAGGGAGGTTTATATAAGCTCACCTCCCCTAGGGTTTACATATCTCAACCGAATCAGTTAAGGCTTCAGTTATTGTTTAACCTAATCCGACTAGGCCTATCTACTCGCCTGGGCCTTTAGCTTCCAGTTGCTTGGATCTACACCAGGCCTTGATCCAGTCGCCGTCTTGCAGGCCCACTCGCCAGTTTCTGGACCAGTCGGAAACGTCCTGCTGGGTATACCCCGGTAGGCATATCCCCATCAGTAGTCCCCGAGGCCGTCGTCGATTGGGCGTAGGTGGCTGCTGGCAGTCGGAGTATACGGCTTCAGAACAGACATCCATTCGAATCGTCGGCGGGCTCCTGTATAAAGGAGAAAACTAGTCATCCTGATCGCAGCTTTGGCGAGTCGAGTTGGCGAAACACTGTCATAGTGATCGGGTCGGCGAGCCGAGTGGCTGAAGTTGGACCGTTAGGCATGGTCAAACTAGCCGTTGGGGTTATCCAACGGTAACTTTTGGCGTAATCACCGCGTAGTAACGGCCTCCGAATTTGGCGGGTAACAACTGTAGCATCCCAATTGTCTAACAATTGCAATGCTACTAGCCTAGTCTATATAAATGCTACTTCCTATATATAATTGTTGCATCATAATTATATCATGCTCATGTCATCATGCCACCTTGCATTTGAGCATCATATAAAACCCTTTTTGTTTTGGTTCTTCTCTCATATGCATTGTAAATTGTTTTTGTCTCGTGATATTGTATTTGGTTATTGATATATTGTTTAAATGCCCAAGTTGAGTTGGGGGCATATCTTTTATTCAACTCCATCACCTTTCCTTGTCACCACCTTATACTTCCACCATTCCAATAACCCATGAGCTTGTAATTCTTTTTATTTTGATATTTATTCTGGCTCATGTGGGTTGGGTGGATCTAATTCTATAAATCCGTAGCTTGGCCCTTACTCCATCTTTTGAGGATGCACATAAATAAATGCCATGAGATTTTATTTTGTTTTCACAAGATTAACACATGGCATATAATACTTGCATGGGCCATGCAACCATCACCATCTTTTGTCCTCCTTTGGTTTTATTTGATTTTGAGTGGATCATCTTCTCATCTCTCTCTTTCTCCCAATCCGTCCTACCTTGCTTTGTTCTTGCCTTGTGCCTTCAAACCTCATCCACCTCTCTTGTGTAGTGCCATGCATGATCTTACAAAACCATCCCCATGACCATCTCCTACCCTTCATGCTTGCTCATGCTCCTGTGGTTACACCATCTCCCTCTCTCTCTTTCTCTCTCTCTACCATGAGGGCCACCTGACCTCCTCTCTCTCCCTGGCCCACACCCCAGCCACCCCTCTCTCTAACCCTAAACAAAACCCTAACCCAAGACTACCCCATCTACCTAACCCCAAGAGGCCACCATCTAACCTAACCCGAGCTAGTCCCTCCCACTCTTCTCTTCCTCACGCCGGACCCACCCTGCAGCCTCACTGCCTCGCCCTGGACCAGCCCCAGCCAGCCCAGCCGGCCGAGCACGTGCCGAGGAGGAGAGGAAAAAGGTGGCACCGAGGCCACCTTATCTACCCCCTGCCACAGCTGGTCTCCTCCATCTCCCTCCTTTTTTCCTCCTTCCACACGACTCTCTGGCGTCCCCAGATCCGCCCCAGAGCCGCCTCCTTCTTCCCCTCATACCTCTCCGACCACCAGCAGCCGACGCCGCCCGCCGCCAGCACATCGTCGTCCTCGTCGTTCCGGCCGTCAAGCTCGTCGTGGAAGCGGCCTAGGAGGTCGAGGACATCCCCCTGTGTCGCCCAGTAAACCCAGACGAGAGGAGAAGCCCAGGAACGCCAGGACCGGCGCCGCCCGACGAAACCCTAGCCCGCCGGAGCGTCTGCGTCGTCGACGATCCGCCACGCCCCCGCCCGATCCAACACCACCGCCGAGCCCGCGGTGAGCACCTCCTTCTCCCTGACACGCTCTGCCTCGCCGTACCGCTCTAGCCCCGCCGTGCGTTTTGTCGAACACCCCACACGCGCCAGAGCTCGACGGCGTCTGCAGCTATCCCGCGCCGCAGCAAGCTTATCTAGGCTGCGCCTGCCCTTCTGTCAGCTCCCCTAGCACCACCACACTGGTCAGCCCCCTCAGCACGCACTCCCGCGACCCGGGATCGAATCCCCGCTCCGCGCCGCGCACGCACCTGCCGCCAGATGCGAGAAGAAGAGAAACAGTAAACCGGGGTCGTGGTCATCTTGCAAAAATCCCCCCACCTTTTTAATTCTGGCAACCCGCGCACCTAGTACCCCACCGGTCAGTCGCTGCAGTCCCCACCCTGGCATGTGGGCTGGAGCCGCTGGGCCCGCTTGTCAACCGCGTGGGCTAGCCAGAGCCGCGGTAGAAAAAGGATTTTTGCGCGTGTGGCCCCATTCCGTTTGCCCCCACCCGTCAGTGGCTATGGATGGGACGGGCTGAGTAAGAAAAGTTTTTCCTGTGTCTGTTTTAATTAAACCTTTTCCAAAATTGATTTAAATTTAAATTCAAATCTATTTTTCATATCTTTTAAAATATAATTCCAAATTCAACATATGATATATGTTTTTGAATCAGAAAAATGTGAGGAATTCAAATATGCTATTCAAAATAATGTTTGAGCACTTTAAAATTTCGAGATGATTAAAATTATAATAAAAATGCCCTTTTTCTTAATTAATTAATAACTTTGGTTTTATAACTCCAAATTTGACAAATAATATGTCTAAATCAATCAGCGCGACGAGCCCGTTCTATCTATGCATTCCATGTTCTGAATTGCAGCATGCATCATATAAATATAAAGGTTACAGCAACTTATTTGAGGATAAAAGGTGACTAAAACTCCATAAAATGCTTTATTCTTGTATTCCACACCTCACCCATGCCATGCAAATTGTGCATCATTCATCATGGCATGATTGTTTGCTTGTCGCATTTTAATTCATATGCTGTGCACTCTATTTATGTTGGCCCTTGTTTGTTTGGTTCTTTTTCGAATAGACGCTGAGCAGGGGATATATCAAGAAACCCAGGAGCACTACCCAGATCCATCCCTCGCTTCAACCGAGCAGCCAGGCAAGCACTACCACATGCTTGCATACATATAGTACCTATTGCCTCTCTCTTATTCTTGCATCATTGAGTCGCGATTGCATTAAACTGAATCCCAAGTACTGCATAGCGTTTACATTTAAACCCCACCGAAGCTTGTTCCTCCAACCCATGAGCCATTACTACAGGAGTTGTTTGAGCCATGCGGGTCGTAGAACAGCATGTGTAGGGTATGTGAGTGTCTGATGGATAACGAGGTACCTAAACAACTTAACCTGAGTAGTAATGGGATAACTAATGACAGTGGCACCGGTGGGCAATATCTGCTATTTGGTTCTTCATGCTCACTTGTGTCCCGTAGGACCCCGAGTACTTGATTCCTGTTCCTTGACTATTCGCACTATCCACATCCGGGAGGCCTTATGAACCCCCCTGAGCCAGAGCTTGATTCATTCTTATTTCTTGGGGCCACAAAGTAGTTTGGGGCTTTATTACTATCCTGTACTTATGCCATGCTTTACTGCTTTATTTAAGATTGTGCGTGGAGCACCTGTACTGTTTAGGACCGTGACACGTTTTCGCTGTATCGACAAGCCCAGTCACATTTTCGGGTTCCCAGTCGTTTACCGCCGTCCACACAAACCCTGGGTCCGTTTCGGAGCCGGCCAACTTCGTTGCGGGTAGCTTAGTGGGGTGGCCCCCTGAAATATTTCTGAATCCTGTGATCGCTTTGTCGTGAATGCCTCGTTGGGTTTTGATTTGGTTTTTCCGAGGTTGATCGAGTGTGTGTTGCTATTCGTGCACCCCTGCAGGGTAAATCTTTCTGAAAGCCGTGTCCGCGGTTATGGACGACTTGGAGCACAGTTTCTCGATCATAGACAAGTATAACTAAAGTACCGCTTTAAATTTGACTAAGTACCTGACTAGTAAATAGTGCAACACTCATGGAATGGATAATAAAACTGCCAACGGATGGGGGGCTGTTCGTCCGCTTCCTCGTTGGTAAGCGAGGAGGAGGATGGATCTGTTAATATTACTGTTATAACTGTTGTTATTAATTCACAGACATCCGTCGATCTTTGGTTAGGCGGATGGTTAGCGAGTATCCCTAGAATTGTTAGGTATTATCTTTTGCTGCAATTGCGTCACCCCAGGTTGTGTCCCCTTTAGAGGCATAAAGACTTGCTGAGTACCCCTAGGGTCTCACACGATAAATTGTTTGATTCAGATGAACATGTATACTCGCAAGATGGATACTGGGTGGAGGAGACGAACGATGTGGGCAACGATCACTCGGTGTAGAGATTCCGGGAACGGGGATCCGTGAGATCTGTGGGCGGGATGAGTTTATTTATGGGGCATCTTATGTCGATTTGCTTCTTATCCGTACTCGGATCTTGTTTTCCGCTTCCGCCTGATACTCTGATGTTTGATGTATGAGGAGATATCCTAAACTATTATATCTATCTAGGATATTTGGATCTTGCCGTATGGCGTTGCAATATTTCTATTTCTTTTAGAAGGAATGGCTCTGAGGACTGTTGTATGTGGCTTGCATACATACTCATTTGTGTATGTATTTGATCCCTACGCCTGCCGATTACGCCGCTCGTTCTTGTCCCGATGTTTTGGAAATGGTTAGGACGGCCGAAAGGTCTACCTGTGAGTGGCATTTGGCCCCACCGTACTATTTTAACCATTTCCGCTCATCCAGGCTTGTAACTAAGAGCGTAATTCACCGAGGTAGTTACAATTGGTATCAGAGCCATCCCGCCCTTCAGGGTCTCAGCCAAATGGTCGTTGTCAGTCTAGCAAATATTTTTGGTAGCTATGTATACTAGGGAAAAACAAAACAAAACGTGAGAGTAGGATTGCTTCCACTTTTCTTCTTAACCACCCACCCACCCTTTTCTGGTAAGGAAGTGTAACGTTTTCAATCCTCCTCTTAAAATTCAAACTTGGATTCACGTGTTCTGGGTTTCCGTAGTACCATAGAAAGTGTGTGTGTGTGTGTGTAATTCCTTGTCTATCTGTTGCATCCAATTTGTTATCATAATCTGCCTTTGGTTATCAACTGTTGGTACATTCCATACTGACAGGCTTTTGAAAACCGGCGCGATCTATCTGACTCCTTCTTAACCGGTGCCATCTTCTTAAGGGTGTTCTTCCTTCCAGCATGCTTTCACAGAATGTGGAGTTGCTAATCTCTACCTGATAAGTGATTTTGCGCATCTATTGGTATTTTAATGCCGAAAAATGAGGAAAAATTTTCTTTGATACATCTGTGCTTCCACACTCCTTTTCAGTCATGTGTGAAACATCATCTATCTCCCTTTTATCAGCATGTCCATGCTAACTCATTCTTTTGTCACCGGCGCTTAATCCTAGAGTTTCATTTCATCTCCAATTCTCTTGGGCTAATTACATAACATGTGTCGATCCGATGCTGGTGATTGTAATTTGGTTCTCGGCATAGCTATATGACACTTATCATGAGTGGAATATGGAAAATGCAATCACCACTATCCTCCAAATGGTGACGGTTATCTCCTGTGATTTTGAGTACACCGTGATCATATCTATGCATATTCAAGCATCTTTGGCAATCCGGAGTTTCTCAAAGCACTACGGCGGTCTATCATCTGTCCATCATGCTGCACATCTTTTTGAACTCCACATCTGCAAAATTCTCTTTGAGACGAGGGAATTGCATATTTTCGTCTCTGATAGCTTTGCTTAAGGTATGAGCTATCATCGGTTCTTATCCAAGATCTCTTTATCTTTGTAACCGGTGATCCGATCGACAATGTGAACCCGGTGGCATTTCCTGTTCTCTTCCAAAGGACCAGATAACCTATTCTGCCAGCGCATCTTCTTCAACAGGAATCCTTACTCGTAACGTTGATCTTTCAAAGAGCGTTGAGCTCAGAAAGCGTTTCGACCATTTGTTCGTTTCTCCCGCCTCTTGAACTTGATATTCTGGGAATATCCTGTTAATCCATGGTGGTATATGTTGATAATATGCTTGCCTATTTGATATCAATGGAAGGACATGGAAGATCATCTGTGTCTTTTTCTCTCAAGCTTCGTGAGCACTGCCTGTGTGCAAAGTCTCAAAGTGAGAATTCTGACTTTTTGAAGTCACCTATCGCGGCCACGTCCTTCTGCTAAATAGATCGCTCCAATTCTGGAATCAGCAAGTCCATTGTTAATTCCATCTTCCATCTTCAATCAAACCTAGAGTCTTTCCTTGTTGGCGAGTTATCATCTTCGTTCCGCCGAAGATTTCCTCAAGACTGCTAAATCTTTCTCAATCATTTCAAGAAGAACATGGAGTTCTTTCACCTCAGTCTCGTCAAGTAATCTCTTGAAACCCTCTCGCTCTGTCGTCTATGCTCAATCCACCAGAGGCCATGAAGACCTTCCAGATCTTGTATTCCTTTCGTTCAAGTTGGTGCTATCTTTTCTGTAGCTGTTGGATCTTGCAGTTGTTCTCCGCAATCTTCCTTCATATCTTCCGGGGGCTTGGTATTTCCGACATGACGACAACATCATCATCATTATCTATCTGTGAACCCGGCAAATCGTTTGCATCTATCCTTGTTTTCTAGCGTAGTCCCATGAGTTTTTGTCAATACCTTCAGTCTGTTTCGGTAGTTGGGTTGCATGATTTTCTTATGCATGTGCGGAGTAATGCTTTGAGTGCGGGATGGAGTAGCTACCATACCACTACTCTTATCATTCGCTCTTGTACATTGAATTGGTGAATTAATGTGATTTCACTCATTCCACGGAAGTTAGAAGTGGCCTTTATCCCTTGATACTTTTACTTCCGTCCTTGTTTTTCCGGAGTGCTCTCTCGAAGAAAGTAATCAATAATCTCTTGTTGGTGGCCTGTCTATTCTAGATGGAGCAAAATCTTCAATTATCTGGTGGAAACAGACGCAAACTCCTTTCGTTCCTCGTCTTTCTACCGATGCTCGACATCCCCAAACAAGATGAAAGGAAACTATCTCTCTCTTTGTTTCATCAATTCTTTTTCTGTGGTAAAGCCAATTATGGTTGATGCCATCAACCGCAAATCTATTGCGTTAGCCTCAAGGCTAAAGAAAGCAATAAGTATCTCTACAATAAACTCCAGATCCTCCATATTCTTTGCTTCTCGGGATTCCACCATGATCTGGCTTCACATCCGTCTCTGGAAGTTATATCCGCGCACCTCAATTGCGTGATCCTTTGGCTCTTACCGGCGCAACAAGAATCTAATCCGACGATGTCTAACTAAATCTTTCTGTTGATATCAAGGGACTCTATTGTTTGAAGGCAATATTGTTTCCGTACTTCATTTCTCAAATCCGAGAGAAGATACGATGCTATTGTCATAGTGGTTCAAACCTCTCCAACCTAGCTCTTTTCTTCCGGCGAGACAAAGATTCATCCTCTCTAGTATCGGTAAATCTTTAATCTTAACGGTGTGCCTTTCTATATCCATGATACATCATCTTGTCCTTTCTTTCACAAGTGGTTCTATTTCTCTTATCATGTTTCTTGAGAAAACCGGATCTATGTCCATCCTATCCTTCTTGTCTCACGACAATCCTTCAACTCTTCTAACCGTTGTTTCTCAAGCAAAACGCAAGACTCGCAGCAAGTCTAGCAAGTTTTTTTCCGTTGTTCATCAACTTGGGAACGTGAGGGTCACCTTCGTTCGAACACCCGCCTCTCCTTGTGTTGTTTTCTTTTTTCTAGGAATCTCGGGGCGAGATTCTTGTTTAGTGGGGGAGAGTTGTAGCATCCCAATTGTCTAACAATTGCAATGCTACTAGCCTAGTCTATATAAATGCTACTTCCTATATATAATTGTTGCATTATAATTATATCATGCTCATGTCATCATGCCACCTTGCATTTGAGCATCATATAAAACCCTTTTTGTTTTGGTTCTTCTCTCATATGCATTGTAAATTGTTTTTGTCTCGTGATATTGTATTTGGTTATTGATATATTGTTTAAATGCCCAAGTTGAGTTGGGGGCATATCTTTTATTCAACTCCATCACCTTTCCTTGTCACCACCTTATACTTCCACCATTCCAATAACCCATGAGCTTGTAATTCTTTTTCTTTTGATATTTATTCTAGCTCATGTGGGTTGGGTGGATCTAATTCTATAAATCCGTAGCTTGGCCCTTACTCCATCTTTTGAGGATGCACATAAATAAATGCCATGAGATTTTATTTTGTTTTCACAAGATTAACACATGGCATATAATACTTGCATGGGCCATGCAACCATCACCATCTTTTGTCCTCCTTTGGTTTTATTTGATTTTGAGTGGATCATCTTCTCATCTCTCTCTTTCTCCCAAACCGTCCTACCTTGCTTTGTTCTTGCCTTGTGCCTTCAAACCTCATCCACCTCTCTTGTGTAGTGCCATGCATGATCTTACAAAACCATCCCCATGACCATCTCCTACCCTTCATGCTTGCTCATGCTCCTGTGGTTACACCATCTCCCTCTCTCTCTTTCTCTCTCTCTACCATGAGGGCCACCTGACCTCCTCTCTCTCCCTGGCCCACACCCCAGCCACCCCTCTCTCTAACCCTAAACGAAACCCTAACCCAAGACTACCCCATCTACCTAACCCCAAGAGGCCACCATCTAACCTAACCCGAGCTAGTCCCTCCCACTCTTCTCTTCCTCACGCCGGCCCCACCCTGCAGCCTCACTGCCTCGCCCTGGACCAGCCCCAGCCAGCCCAGCCGGCCGAGTACGTGCCGAGGAGGAGAGGAAAAAGGTGGCACCGAGGCCACCTTATATACCCCCTGCCACAGCTGGTCTCCTCCATCTCCCTCCTTTTTTCCTCCTTCCACACGACTCTCTGGCGTCCCCAGATCCGCCCCAGAGCCGCCTCCTTCTTCCCCTCATACCTCTCCGACCACCAGCAGCCGCCGCCGCCCGCCGCCAGCACATCGTCGTCCTCGTCATTCCGGCCGTCAAGCTCGTCGTGGAAGCGGCCTAGGAGATCGAGGACATCCCCCTGCGTCGCCCAGTACACCCAGACGAGAAGGAGAAACCCAGGAACGCCAGGACCGGCGCCGCCCGATGAAACCCTAGCCCTCCGGAGCGTCTGCGTCGTCGACGATCCGCCACGCCCCCGCCCGATCCAACACCACCGCCGAGCCCGCGGTGAGCACCTCCTTCTCCCTGACATGCTCTGCCTCGCCGTACCGCTCTAGCCCTGCCGTGCGTTTTGTCGAACACCCCACACGCGCCAGAGCTCGATGGCGACTGCAGCTATCCCGCGCCGCAGCAAGCTTATCTAGGCCGCGCCTGCCCTTCTGTCAGCTCCCCTAGCACCACCACACTGGTCAGCCCCCTCAGCACGCACTCCCGCGACCCGGGATCGAATCCCCGCTCCGCGCCGCGCACGCACCTGCCGCCAGATGCGAGAAGAAGAGAAATAGTAAACCGGGGTCGTGGTCATCTTGCAAAAATCCCCCCACCTTTTTAATTCTGGCAACCCGCGCACCTAGTACCCCACCGGTCAGTCGCTGCAGTCCCCACCCTGGCATGTGGGCTGGAGCCGCTGGGCCCGCTTGTCAACCGCGTGGGCTAGCCAGAGCCGCGGTAGAAAAAGGATTTTTGCGCGCGTGGCCCCATTCCGTTTGCCCCCACCCGTCAGTGGCTATGGATGGGACGGGCTGAGTAAGAAAAGTTTTTCCTGTGTCTGTTTTAATTAAACCTTTTCCAAAATTGATTTAAATTTAAATTCAAATTTGTTTTTCATATCTTTTAAAATATAATTCCAAATTCAACATATGATATATGTTTTTGAATCAGAAAATGTGAGGAATTCAAATATGCTATTCAAAATAATGTTTGAGCACTTTAAAATTTCGAGATGATTAAAATTACAATAAAAATGCCTTTTTTCTTAATTAATTAATAACTTTGGTTTTATAACTCCAAATTTGACAAATAATATGTCTAAATCGATCAGCGCGACGAGCCCGTTCTATCTATGCATTCCGTGTTCTGAATTGCAGCATGCATCATATAAATATAAAGGTTACATCAACTTATTTGAGGATAAAAGGTGACTAAAACTCCATAAAATGCTTTATTCTTGTATTCCACACCTCACCCATGCCATGCTACATTATTGCCATGCAAATTGTGCATCATTCATCATGGCATGATTGTTTGCTTGTCGCATTTTAATTCATATGTTGTGCACTCTATTTATGTTGGCCCTTGTTTGTTTGGTTCTTCTTGGAATAGACGCTGAGCAGGGGATATATCAAGAAACCCAGGAGCACTACCCAGATCCATCCCTCGCTTCAACCGAGCTGCCAGGCAAGCACTACCACATGCTTGCATACATATAGTACCTATTGCCTCTCTCTTATTCTTGCATCATTGAGTCGCGATTGCATTAAACTGAATCCCAAGTACTGCATAGCCTTTACATTTAAACCCCACTGAAGCTTGTTCCTCCAACCCATGATCCATTACTACAGGAGTTGTTTGAGCCATGCGGGTCGTAGAACAGCATGTGTAGGGTATGTGAGTGTCTGATGGATAACGAGGTACCTAAACAACTTAACCTGAGTAGTAATGGGATAACTAATGACAGTGGCACCGGTGGGCAATATCTACTATTTGGTTCTTCATGCTCACTTGTGTCCCGTAGGACCCCGAGTACTTGATTCTTGTTCCTTGACTATTCGCACTATCCACATCCGGGAGGCCTTATGAACCCCCCTGAGCCAGAGCTTGATTCATTCTTATTTCTTGGGGCCACAAAGTAGTTTGGGGCTTTATTACTATCCTGTACTTATGCCATGCTTTACTGCTTTATTTAAGATTGTGCGTGGAGCACCTGTACTATTTAGGACCGTGACACGTTTTCGCTGTATCGACAAGCCCAGTCACATTTTCGGGTTCCCAGTCGTTTACCGCCGTCCACACAAACCCTGGGTCCGTTTCGGAGCCGGCCAACTTCGTTGCGGGTAGCTTAGTGGGGTGGCCCCCTGAAATATTTCTGAATCCTGTGATCGCTTTGTCGTGAATGCCTCGTTGGGTTTTGATTTGGTTTTTCCGAGGTTGATCGAGTGTGTGTTGCTATTCGTGCACCCCTGCAGGGTAAATCTTTCTGAAAGCCGTGTCCGCGGTTATGGACGAGTTGGAGCACAGTTTCTCGATCATAGACAAGTATAACTAAAGTACCGCTTTAAATTTGACTAAGTACCTGACTAGTAAATAGTGCAACACTCATGGAATGGATAATAAAATTGCCAACGGATGGGGGGCTGTTCGTTCGCTTCCTCGTTGGTAAGCGAGGAGGAGGATGGATCTGTTAATATTACTGTTATAACTGTTGTTATTAATTCACGGACATCCGTCTATCTTTGGTTAGGCGGATGGTTAGCGAGTATCCCTAGAATTGTTAGGTATTATCTTTTGCTGCAATTGCGTCACCCTAGGTTGTGTCCCCTTTAGAGGCATAAAGACTTGCTGAGTACCCCTAGGGTCTCACACGATAAATTGTTTGATTCAGATGAACAGGTATACTCGCAAGATGGATACTGGGTGGAGGAGACGAACGATGTGGGCAACGATCACTCGGTGTAGAGATTCCGGGAACGGGGATCCGTGAGATCTGTGGGCGGGATGAGTTTATTTATGGGGCATCTTATGCTGATTTGCTTCTTATCCGTACTCGGATCTTGTTTTCCGCTTCCGCCTGATACTCTGATGTTTGATGTATGAGGAGATATCCTAAACTATTATATCTATCTAGGATATTTGGATCTTGCCGTATGGCGTTGCAATATTTCTATTTCTTTTAGATGGAATGGCTCTGAGGACTGTTGTATATGGCTTGCATACATACTCATTTGTGTATGTAGTTGATCCCTTCGCCTGCCGATTACGCCGCTCGTTCTTGTCCCGATGTTTTCGAAATGGTTAGGACGGCCGAAAGGTCTACCTGTGAGTGGCATTTGGCCCCACCGTACTATTTTAACCATTTCCGCTCATCCAGGCTTGTAACTAAGAGCGTAATTCACCGAGGTAGTTACAACAACTGCTATATAAGGGGAATGGCAGGCGATCAGAGAACCACCTTCTCGCCATTTTCTCCGATTGCACGCACTCTCGCCTTCCTTCGCATCGCGATCCAGCCGACCCGAAATATTCCGACCCCCCACAAATCCTTCCACCATGGCCCTCTCCACCGAGCCTTGGGGTAGATCTAAGTGTACGAGGGCGCAGCTGGCGTCCTTCGAGGAGGCCGGGATCCTGCGTGCCGGCTGTTGGCGCATCCCCGCGGCCAGAGATGTGACCCCGAACCCGCGCGAGGGGGAATTCATCTGCTTCACCAGCCACCTGGAACGGGGGCTAGGATTCCCTACGTCCTTGTTCTTCCGGCGCTTCTGCGCCTACTACGGGATCCAGCCGTCGGACCTGGGTCCTCATAGCATCGAGCAGCTCGCCATCTTCGTGGCATTCTGCGAGTGCTACTTGGGCTGCTGGCCCTACTTCCCTCTGTGGCAAGATCTGTTCCACGGACGGATCAGCCGCGAGGAAGCGGGCGGCCTAACCTTCCAGCTAAAGTCGAAGGCTTCATTCTTTGACTTGATGCTGCCCGCCAAGGCAGCGAGCGACTGGAAGAAGACGTGGTTCTATGTTGCTGAGGCGACCCTGGAGAGCGAGACGGCGATCCCACGGTACTCCGCCAACCGGTCCGAGCCGCGCCGTCTTCAAGTCGGCAAGCTCCCCAGCGACCAGCGGATGGTCGTGGACGAAATGCTCCAAACCATCCGCGGTTTGAAGAAGAAGGGCCTCCAAACGATCAACCTATATAACTGTTGGCTCGGGCGGCGGCTCGTCCCTGTGGCTCGGCGCGACCACTACATGTACCAATACATGGGCCGGGAGGACTCGACGAAGTCCAGCCTAGCCGAGTGGAAGCTCGAGGACTACACCGCAGCGCTGAAGAAGATCACCCAGGCGGTGTACCTAGACGCACAGGCTGGGGTCGCCCCCTACACCGCAAAGCGTCCAGCCCCAACGGTAATCACCTCGCATCATTCGCAGTCACAGTTTTTTTTGCAGTCGCGGTCATTCTAATTTCATCTTGCCTTCATTGCAGCTATTCCAAGTGGTGGAAGGGTGGCTCCCGCCTTTGGACGACGAGAATTCAAGCTCGTCCGTCCAGGACATGGGTGAGTCGCCTCCTGCCAAGGGCAACGCCGGAAGCGACGAGAGTAACAGCGACGACGAGTCCGAGGAGGAGCTCGCCCCGCTGGTCCGCAAGACCCGCGGGCAACCTCAACGCGAGCTTGAGGCGAGCAAAAGCCTCGAGCGTCATGATGACGATGAAGAACTTCCGGAGACCACCTCGCGCCGCCAGGATACTCCGTCGAAGAAGAAGAAGAAGAAAGAGAAGGAGGCGAAGGCCCCTCCGAAGAAGAAGACGAAGCCGATGAGGCCGGCCTCGCCACCGCACTCGGCAAGCAGCTCCGACGCCCCCAGCCCGGCCAAGGACGAGGCGCCACCGACGGCAGCCGCGCTGGACACGGCCACTGTCGAGGTGCCACTGGCTTCGATGCCCCCGCCATTCGCCCCAGTCTCTGGGCTGGGGGATGCTCCGGCTGCGGCGGCTTCGCCTCGCAGGGAAACTCCTAACAAAGATGTCCCAGAGGCTCCCGTTGCGGCCTCGACGACGAAGAAGCCGTCCGTGTCTTGGGCACGCGACGTCCTGGAGATGGGGCTCAGCCGCCGACTGGGCCCTGAACTGGAGAAGCCGGCCGGCCTCCGCACGGGGCTGCGCTTCATTCCAGTCGCCAAGTGAGTTTGCTCACCTACCTTTGTCTTCCATAGCAGTTTGAATTATCTTGCTTACGTGATTGATTTACAGGACCGGAGTGAAGAAGATGGGCCACCCGACCGTGGCTAAGGTGCCATCCGTCGTCAGCGAGGAGGATCCTTCCCGTAAGAGGAAGGCGGACGAGGTCGTCGTCCCTGCGGATGGTGGCAAGAAGGCCAAGGGCGACGATGTCGTCACGATCTCTAACGACACGGCGGTCGCGCCGACCGAACCCGCACCAGAGGCGGCCGCATCCACGAAGGAGGGCGTTCCCTTGCCTGGAGCGGCTGAGCTGACCTCCTTTGGTGCGGGTGCCTCCATCGCGACATTCCCGCGCTTCATGGCCAAAGCGGCCATAGCGAGTGGGACTTCGCCCTCGAGCCGTGCACCTGGGGTCGCTGATGCGGAAGTCGAGCAGCATCGTGGGCACACGCCAGCTCTCCTCGCGTCCGTGGACGCGATACAACTTCATGGCATGCTTGGCGCAGCCATCCAGGTATTTCCAGTCCCCGAGGATCAGGTCGGTGTGTTGCAGCGGTCTGATTCTTTTAGTGTATATTTGTTATTTTTCGCGTCCAGTCCCTGAGTGCGCACTCGCTGAATTTCAGCGGGTGGGCACTTAGGAGTTTTTTGATTGCCAGTCCCCGAGTGCGCACTCGCTGAATTTCAGCGGGTGGGCACTTAGGAGTTTTTTGATTGCCAGTCCCCGAGTGCGCACTTGCTGAATTTCAGCGGGTGGGCACTTAGGAGTTTTTGATTGCCAGTCCCCGAGTGCGCACTCACTGAATTTCAGCGGGTGGGCACTTAGGATGTGCTTTGATTAACTGTTTGAATGATGTGCAGGGTCTGCAACGTGAATCAGCTGACCGGTTGGCAGCGAAGCGCCGCGCGGAGAAGGAACTGGCCACCGTCCAGGAGGCGAACAAGGGGCTTCAGGCGGTTGCCGCGAAGGCGGAGGAAGCTCGCCAGGGGCTTATCCCAGCGGGTGAGTTGGCGGTGGCTCAATCAGCACTGAGCTCGGCTGAGAAGCGAATCGCCGAACTCGAGCGCGAGCTGAGGGAGGCGAAGGAGGAAGCGAACTCGGCGGATGGGCGATCCAAGGCCGCTATTACCGCCGCCGCAGAGGATCGTAAAGTGTCCGATGCCCTTGTTGCTGGGATTCAGGACGACTTTACTTCGCTTCAATGCTTCATCACGGATCTCTCCCGCCCCTTGATTGGTGAGTGTATCTGCCTCTGCCAATAACATGTGTTCTGTTGTGGTGCCCGATGTACTCATTGTTATCTTCCATTCGCAGGTCGCATCCTTGATAGCGCGGAAGAGGCGAGCTCGTTCGACGCGCGGCAGTGTGTGTCCACGCTCGTTGACTCGGCGACGTTGTCGGCGACGTGCATCCGAGCCTACTCCAGGAGGTATCTCCCAAGGAAGTAATTCCGAGCGACCTCGTCGAGGTGTGGAAGTACTTGGAGAAGGCGCCCTTGGTCGTTGAGTTCATGACGCGATCGGCGTTTCGGCACGGAGCAGCGACGTCGCTTAGCCTTGGACTTGCTCACTTCCCGGAGGATTTCGACATCGACGACGTGACGAGTGGCTACCCGTCGTCGACTGGCGCAGTGGAGCTGTCCGAGGTGCTCAAGTTGATGGACCGCACCGCGATGTACTCCGAGCGTGTCTGGGCAATGGGCGACCTCCTTCCGTACCAGAAGACGGTCGTCGCGCCCAACGACCCCGAGCCGCAGCATCGGGACTTCAAGGTCGAGCAGCCCTTCCGCGCGGCGATGGCGGGTGAACTGACGACGTACCCGTCAAACCCGTACACGCCATTCATCCGCAATCGCCGGGGTGCTGGCGAGTCGTCGTCGAAGCCTGCAGAATAGGATAGTTTGCCCTGGGGCGTTAGTAGCAGGTCTGCCGTTTAGGCATATTTTGTAATTTGAGACAATGCTACATGCTATTGAATGAGACGTCGTCTCTGTTTTGGGATTTGACATGTGTTTTGTGATTGAGGTTTGAACGAGTCCCCGAGCGCGTCCGCCCTTTTGTGGGGTTGACCTCGTGTGTGATTTGTTTGTGGTTTTTGAATGTTTTATTATTGTGGTCTACTCGCCCGGACTTGAAGAGCAAGTCGCAGGGCGACTCCCTTGAACGCTCTGTACTTCACCGTTTTCCCTTGCGCGAACGGGGTCGGGTGGCCGAGTCCCCGAGCGTGGTACTTGGTTGTTCTAGGCGCGACTCGAGGGTGGGTGAGGACTTGGCGCGTTGGTTCTGGCGCGTCACTCTAGCCTGGCCCGTTGGGTCAGTCGCGTGGCGAGTCCTGGACATGCTCTCATACTTAGCGTTTTCCCGAGCCGCTCGTGCTGAACTGGTCGTCAGTCCCCGAGCGTGGTACTTGGCCGTTCGAGTCGCTATGTCGAGGATGCGGAGGATCATGGTCGCTGTAAGAAGCGAAGGCAGTTGTCTTGGCTCGTAGAGCCAGTCGGGCTGGGCGACTCCAATGGGGCTCCGGGTAGGTATTTTTCGTGGACGGTGCAAGACCTGAGGTGACTCAGTGCTCTTGCACCGCACTACTTAGCCATGCCGATCACTGTACCAAAGGTTGACTTATGCGGTTAGCTTGACGCTGTTACTACGAGTGCGAGTGGCACAAGATACGGAGAGTAGGCGCAATTTGCGGTAACCAATTCTTTTATTTCATAGCGACTGGAGAGTACATATGTGGGGTTCTAGGGGTAGAACTTCCGTAGGAGGTTTACATTCCATGGTCGCTTGACGTCGAGTTTGCCGTCCCCGCGGACGTCGATGAGGTAGTAGGCGTCATTGCCGAGTACTCGCCCGATGGCGAATGGTCCCTCCCACGGAGGGGAGAGCTTGTGCATGCCCTTTTTGTCTTGGATGAGGCGCAACACCAGGTCGCCTTCTTGGAAGGTGCGAGTTTTCACCCGCCGGCTGTGGTAGCGGCGGAGTCCCTGCTGGTAGATGGCGGTGCGTGACCGAGCGAGGTCACGTGCCTCGTCGAGTTGATCGACTCCGTCCTGGCGGGCGAGTTCGTTTGCAGCCTCCGTGTAGTGGACGACCCGCGGCGAGTCGTGCTCGAGGTCGGTGGGCATGACTGCCTCGGCACCGTACACCATGAAGAAGGGGGTGAATCCTATCGACCTGTTGACCGAGGTGCGGATCCCCCAGATGACGGAGGGCAGCTCCTCGACCCAACACCCGGCGGTGCGCTCGAGTGGTACATGGAGTCGCAGCTTCAGGCCGTGGAGGATGCTTTGATTGGCCCGTTCCGCCTGGCCGTTGGATTCCGGGTGGGGGACCGACGCGAGGTCGAGCCGGATGTGGTGCTCTTTGCAGAATTCGGCCATGGCTCCTTTGGCGAAGTTGGTGCCGTTGTCCGTGATGATGCTGTTTGGGAACCCGTAGCGATATATGAGCTCGCGTAGGAATTTGGTGGCGGTCTTCCCGTCGCACTTCCGGACTGGCTTGGCCTCTACCCACTTTGTGAAAATTTGTCAACCGCGACCAGGAGGTGGGTGTAGCCGGAGGGAGCCTTCTTGAAGGGGCCTACCATGTCCATGCCCCATACGGCGAATGGCCAGGTGATGGGGATTGTTTTGAGCGCTGAGCTCTGCACGTGCGTCTGGTTGGCGTACTTCTGGCACCCGGCGCACCGCTGGACAATGTCGACGGCATCGGCGTGTGCGGTAGGCCAGTAGAAACCATGCCGCATAGCCTTGGCGACCAGAGAGCGGGCGCCGGCGTGGTGGCCGCAGTCGCCGGAGTGGATGTCGTGGAGGATCTTGCGTCCTTCGGCGGGTTGGACGCAGCGTTGGAATACGCCGGTGACGCTGCGCTTGTGGAGCTCGCCGTCGATGATGGTGTAGGACTTGCATCAGCGTGCGATCATTTGAGCGTCCGTCTCGTCTGCTGGCAAGGTGCCGGTCTCCAGGTAGGCGACGTAGGGCTTGGTCCAGTCGTCTGGCTCGTTGACGAGTGGGACCAGGGCTGCCTCCGGTTGTAACGGGACTCCGATGTCGATCTCCCTCGGGGGAGAGACTGATGGCTTGGTGATCGTGTCGAGGAAGACACCGGCGGGTGGTGCGAGTCGAGCCGACCCAATGCGAGAGAGTGTGTCGGCCTCCTCGTTCTTCCGCCTGTCGATCCACTCGACGGAGTAGCCTGCAAAGTGTCCGCCCAGCTTGTCCACTACTTGGCGGTAAGCCGCCATGGTGGGGGAGACGGCGTCGCAGGTGCCAGCGACTTGCCCAGCGACGAGGTCGGAGTCTCCGTAGCAGCGTAGGCGGTTGACATTCATCTCCCTGGCAGCTCGCATGCCGTGGAGTAAGGCCTCGTACTCGGCCATGTTGTTGGTGCAGGGTGTGAAGTCGAGGCAGAGGACGTAGCGGAGCTTGTCGCCCTTCGGGGAAGTCAACACGATCCCTACTCCTGCGCCGTCTGCGTTCTTGGAGCTGTCGAAGTGCAGGCTCCGGTAATGGAGGTATGGCAGCTTCTCTGGCTGCTGGGCCTCCTCCCAGTCGGCGATGAAGTCCGCTAGAGCTTGCGACTTGATCGCTTTTCGTGGCTCATACTTGATATTGTGGACGCCGATCTCGACGGCCCACTTAGCGACTCGCCCGGTCGCCTCACGGTTGCGGATGATGTCCTGCAATGGTGCTGAGGAGACGACTATGATTGGGTGCTCCTGGAAGTAGTGCGGCAGGCGCCGCTGTGCTCTGAAGACCGCATATACCAGTTTCTGGTACTGCGGGTATCGCTGGCGCGACTCGGTGAGGACCTCGCTGATGTGGTACACCGGTCATTGTACTGGGCGCTCCTTTGCTTCCTCTGGCCGTTCGACGACCATGACGGCGCTAACGACGCGCTCGGAAGCCGCGATGTAGACCAGCATGGGTTCTTTGTCGGCAGGGGCGGCGAGTAGCGGTGCGGCGAGTAGCACCTTCTTGAGGTCGCGGAGTGCGTCGTCCGCCTCCTTGTCCCACTGGAAGGTGGGGTTCTTGCGCATCAGACGGTATAGGGGCATCGCCTTTTCGCCCAGGCGGGGGATGAAGCGACTGAGAGCCGCTACTCGCCCGGCCAGCTTCTGGACGTCGCGGAGGCACTCGGGTTTGCCGAGTCGGGCGATCGTGTCGATCTTGGTGGGGTTCACCTCGATCCCGCGCTTGGAGACGACGTAACCCAGTAGTTGCCCTGCTGGTACACCGAAGGTGCATTTGCCTGGGTTAAGCTTTATCTTGTATTTTCGCAAGTTGGCGAACGTTTCCGCCAGGTCGGCGAGGAGATCACCCTGGCGAGCGGATTTTACGACCACGTCGTCGATATAGACGTGGATGTTGCGGCCAATTTGGCTCGCGAGGCACTCCTGCATGCACCGTTGGTAGGTCGCCCCGGCGTTCTTGAGGCCGAAGGTCATGGCGGTGTAGCAGAAGGCTCCGAATGGCGTGATGAACGCCGTCTTCTCCTCGTCCTCGACGGCCATTTTGATCTGGTTGTATCCAGAGTAGGCGTCGAGGAAGCATAGCGACTCCGAGCCCGCGGTGGAGTTGATTATTTGGTCGATCCGCGGGAGGACGAACTGCTCCTTCGGGCAGGCGCTATTTAAGTTTGTGTAGTCGATACACATCCTCCAGGTCCCGTTCTTCTTCTCGACCAGGACTGGGTTTGCCAGCCACTTGGAGTACTTGATTGGCCGGATGAAGCCTGCAGCGAGTAGACGCTGCACCTCCTCAGCGATGGCTCGGCGGCGCTCTTCATTGAAGGGCCGCAGCGACTGCTTGACGGGTCGCACTTTGGGGTCGGCATTTAGCTTGTGCTCAGCGAGCTCCCTAGGGACACCAGGCATGTCAGAGGGCTTCCATGCAAAGATGTCCCTGTTCTCACGGAGGATATCGATGAGCGCGCCTTCCTAGGCTGGGCTCATGCCCGTCCCGATCGTCACCGTCTGGCTGGAGTCGCCTGGGACCAGCTCGACGGTGCGGGTGTGCGTCGTTGCCTCGAAGGTTGAGGTGTTTGCGCCCTCCGAGTTGGGCTTCTTGAGTATGGTGGGGTCGTCGTTGTTGACCCCGCTCGCGTACTTGGCGAGCTCATCGGCGTGATTGGTTTCTGCCGCAATAACGGCATCGGCGAGTTCGGCTCCTTTGGCCTCGCACTCGGCGGCCATGTCGGGGTCGCCGTTGATGGTGATGACGCCGCACGGCCCAGGGAGCTTCATCGCGTTGTACGCGTAGTGTGGCGCTGCCATGAACTTGGCGAACGCCTGGCGCCCCAGGACGCAGTGGTAGGGGCTGTCGAAGGGCACCAGCTCGAAGACGATCCGCTCGGTGCGGAAGTTTGCTGGCGTGCCGAAGGTGACTGGCAGCGTGACCTTGCCGATCGGGTACGCCTTCCGACCGGGGATGATGCCGTGGAACGTGGTGTGGGTTGTCTCGATCATCGACTGCGGGAGCCGCAGCCGCCTGAAGGTGTCCAGGTACAGGATGTTGATGGAGCTGCCGCCGTCCATCAATGTCTTGGGGAGCCAGTAGTCACCCACCTTTGGCTTGACCACGAGGGCGACTCGGCCTGGGTACTCGATGCGCGGCAAGTGGTCCTGGCGGCTCCAGGTGATGGGCTGCTCCGACCAGTTGAGGAACTGGGGAACGTCCACCTGAGCCACCGCGTTGACGGCGACGGCACGGGCGATGACCTTCTTCTCGCGCTTCGTGTTAAAGCCTGTGAAGGTATGGAGCGAGCCAGCCACTTTGCCGAACTTTCTGCCGTTTGGCGGGTCGTTGTCGGGGTCCTCCCGTGCTCGCCGTGCCTTCTCGATTTCCCTGAGGGTGTGGCAGTCGGCGGTTGTGTGCGTTGCGGGCTTCCCTTCCCTGCTATGAAACGCACAAGGTTGGTTAAGGAGGGCCACGGGGTCGAACCTTGGCTTGGCCTTGTAGTTGCCGCCGTCGCGGTGTTGTCCTCCGTCGCGGCGGAAGCTCTTGGGCTCGCGTTGTGCGTGCCCGGCGTTGGCGACAAAGTTGACTCGCCCGTCACTGCGGCGCTTGCCGGTGAGGCGAGTGTTTCTGTAGCGTAGGCCGGACCGTCGTCCGCTGTCGTTGCCGCTCGTGCGGCGTTGACCCCCCGACTCGTCGTCGGTTTCTTGGTTTGGATCTTCCTCCGCGTACCGTTTGGCGATCTCGAGGAGGTCCGGTATGTTGTCGAGTGTGCGAGAGTGTCGCTTGAGCTTGGCGACCAGCGGCTTGTAGCGGCATGAGGTCTTGAAGCAATGGATCGCGGTGTCCGGGTGGATGCCGACCGCGTTGTACCAGAGTTCCTGCCACCGTTGGACCCAGTTGCGGGTCGACTCGCAGGGTCCCTGGACGCATCGCTCCAGGTCCTCGATGGTGGTGGCGCGGGTGTAGGAGCACTCGAAGTGCCTGACGAAGGCGTCGCGCATCTCCTCCCAGGAGTCGATACTATCCTGGGGGAGGGTGTTGATCCACTGCCTACACGTCCCCTCCATCATCAGGGGGAGGTAGCGGGCGGCTAGCAGGTCAGTGTGGCCTGCGATCCCCATTGCCATGAGGTATGTATCGAGCCAGACGGCGGGTTCGTACGAGGGGTCGTACTTTTCTATCTCCTTTGGCGCTTTGAAGTTTGGCGGGTACTTCTCGCCTCGGATCATTGGTCCGAAGCACTTGGGGCCGAGTCGACTGAGCGACCCCATGGGCTCGCCGTCGTGGCGATTGGTTAGGGTGTGTCGCAGGTCGTCGGGCTGGCGTGCGCGCCAGCTTTGGTTGTTGATGATGTGGGTGCGGGCGTCGATGGGTTCTCGCCGTCGACCCTGGCGGGGGGCGGGCGCTTCCTCCTGGTGGCGCGTTCTCGCAGATCGCGCGCTCGGCCACGCGGGCCGGGTCGTTTTCGTCGTCGAAGTTCAGGGCGCGCCCCTGAACGGTGGGGTTCAGGCGTGACCTGATCCTCTGCTGGTGGTAGCGCGATAGCTCCTGCGCCGTCACCTGCTCGAGGCGAAATTTTTCGCGCTCGGCTTGCTCCTTGCGCACTGCCTCTGCCAGTTTCAGGCGGAGTTCCTCGACCTCCGTCGCCGTGGCGTTAGGAGGGATTGGGGTGGAGAAGGGGTCCTCCGGCGGCTCGGTGCCGGTCTCCATGTAGGTCGCGGCATGGCGACCGGTGCCGCCGCGGAGGTCGGCGGAGTTTTCCGACCCGGAGTCGAAGTCGAAGATCCCGAGGATGGAGGGGTCCTTGAAGTCTCCCACGTTGGACACCTGGGTGATGGAGCCCGCGGGTGAAGCCGCGGTGATGGATCCGGCGAGTGACGCCGGGGTCGCCGAGTCGGCGTCGTCGTTGAGGGCCGCGTCTTCTGTGGCCACTGAGTTTTCGGCCACGTTGCTGTGGGCCGAGTTGTACTCGGAGGCGAGGCGATGGATCGTGCGGATCTGGCTCTCAGAGAGCCGATCGCGTGGCGGCGACTCGCGGATGCGAGCCGAGTCCTCCGAGACGATGACGTCGGTGAGGCCGACGAAGAGGCTGATCGTGCCGACCGGCAGGATCACGCTGTGCGTGACGGGTCACGCCGCCGGGACGTAGCTGCTCGGCAAGATTTGGAGCATCTCGCCGATCGCTATCATGCGGCCGGTGGCGACCGTCTCGTTGATGGGCAGATTGGATCTCGCCGCAGAACACCGGCCAGACCGGCCAGGCCCCACGGTGGGCGCCACTGTCGTGGGAATGGTCACGGCAGATGCTGCAATCGGCAGCGAGTAGTAGAATGAGGGGCAAGGGCGGCCAGCCATCTGCGGTGCGAGATGAGGGTGGAGACACAGGGTTTTACCCAGTTTCGGCCCCTCGGAGGGTAAAGACCTACTCCTGCTAGATTGTATTATGACGGTGGTACAATGGGCGAGCTCGGCGGCTAGGCGGCGAGTCGCTTGGGTGTATGATGGAACGTATCTCTACACGCCCCGCAGGGAGGTTTATATAAGCTCACCTCCCCTAGGGTTTACATATCTCAACCGAATCAGTTAAGGCTTCGGTTCTTGTTTAACCTAATCCGACTGGGCCTATCTACTCGCCTGGGCCTTCAGCTTCCAGTCGCTTGGATCTACACCAGGCCTTGATCCAGTCGCCGTCTTGCAGGCCCACTCGCCAGTTTCTGGACCAGTCGGAAACGTCCTGCTGGGTATACCCCGGTAGGCATATCCCCATTAGAGCTTGTAAGTCCATGGAGTTATGTATGTGTGTTAGAGAAACGCCTGGGCCGCTAGCTAGCCTAAGCCATGCCTAATCATGGTGGAAACTTGTAGCATCACCATAGTGAGCAATCTATGAAGCTTTTTCTTCTTATAAAAAATAGACATATTGAAAAGAGGAAAGAGAAAAAAGCACCATTTTCCCATGGTAAATAAGAAGATTGTTGAGATGCTCATTGTCTGTTTGCCTTGTCATTTTGATTATGGGATAGCTCCTGTATCATGTGTAAGGGGTACCCCATTGGTGGTTCTCTATGATACACATGTACTTACTATGACAAGAACTTACAGGTGACTAGAGTTGAGTAGCATGAGGAGCGGCCCTTGTATTCACGAGACATGAGATTGCCAACTTATACTTTGTCAAGCATATACTTCATAGTTTGTTCACTTTAACCTTAATCACTTCAATATGCTTATGATAGGGGAAATGAGAGCTGAAAGCTAACAAGTACCATAATTTTTGGAAGCTCATTATGAGACTTGAAATCCCTGCTTCCCTTTGAAGGGCCCTTCTTCCACTATTATATTGAGTCTCCACCTTCTATCCTTAGGCACCAATTAAGAGAGCATAGTTGCCATTCATAGTTCTATGTGCATTGTCCCAAAACTTATTGATTGATTCATATTGTTGATATTACTTGCTCATGAGCTATTTGTATCTAGTCACTCTTATGAACTTTGAAGGTGTCCTATGCATTTAATTGCTACTCCATGAGGGACAAGCTGAATGCCACTATGCTATGTTTTCTATATGTGAAACAAACAAACGTCTTTCAATGCATTGGTATTCCTGATATTTGTTTGTAACCCTTCATGTTGCATGCATAGTTACCTTGTCTTATTGTTATAACTCCATCTTTCATGCTCATGTTTAGAGTTCTTTGATCCCAGCTTTCAATGCTTGCAAATGGTTTGATCTTGATTTTTATGGTGCATGTCACCTAAAAAATTATTCTTTTTATCACTTACCTACTCGAGGACGAGCAGGAGTTAAGCTTGGGGATGCTTGATACGTCGTAAACGTATCTATAATTTTTGATGTTCCATGCTTGTTTCGTATCTACTTTGCTTTGCTTTGTCTACACTTTGAGGTGTTTTATATGTTTTCTGGACTAACCTATTAACAAGATGTCACAGTGCCAGTTGTCTGTTTTCTTCTATTTTTGGTTTCAGAAAAGGCAGAAAATCAATATTCTCGGAATTGGACGGGACAAAAGCCAAAGTCAATATTTTACCGTGGGGAACACGGAGCCAGAGTACGAGATTGAGGAGAGCCACCAGGGGGCCACACCCCCTGGCCGTGCGGCCTAGCCTGGCCCGCGCCTAGGGGTGCGGCCACCCTGGGTGCCCCCTGCCTCGCCTCTTCGCCTATAAGAACCCCTGGTACCAAAACCCTAAGTACCCGATCAATCTTCCACGAAACAGTCCGTAGCCGCCGCCACCATCGTCCCTAGATCGGGGGATCTAAAGTTCTTCCCGGCACCCTGCCAGAGCGGAGATCATCCCGGAGGCCTTCTTCATCATCATGCCAGCCTCCGGTATGAAGCATGAGTAGTTCCACCTTGGACTATGGGTCCATGTAGTATCTAGATGGTTGTATCTCCTCTCTTGTGCTACCATGTTTAGATCTTGTGAGCTCCATTCATGATCAAGATCATCTATTTGTAATCATGCATGTTTTTTTGTGGGGATCTAATGGATATTGAGATTACTATGTCAGATTGATTAATGGTTCTATCTTATTGATTCTATCATGTCTGTGTTGTTTGTGATCTTGCATGCTCTCCGTTGCTAGTAGCTATCTTGGCCAAGTAGATGCTAGTGACTCCAAGAGGGAGTATTTATGCTCGATAGTGGGTTCATGCCTCTATTTAATCTGGGGAAGTGACAGAAATCTCTAAGGTTCTAGATGTGCTATTGCCACTAGGGGAAAACAACGGTCTCTTGTTCATGGAACAAGTGGATTGTTTACCTTACACACTTTGCTTAAAGCAGATATCTGTTGCTTGCATCTTAATACTGGAGGGGATTCGGATGATAACCTGAAGGTGGATTACTAGTCATAGATGCAGTTGGATGGCGGTCTATGTATATTGTTGTATTTCCCAATCAAAAATTTTCTATCGCATACAAACAAACAAGCCAAGATCTATCTACTAGATTGTAGCAACGAGTCGATGGTGGAACTCACCCTCGAAGATTCCAAAGCGGTTAACGAGAGCAGATTCTCGTGGGTGATGTAGTCGTACTCTTTCCGATCTCAAGATCGCGTAGACGATCCTTCCGGCGCCGCGTTCCCGCAGCGCTCCCGCAGTCGGTCACACGTTCGGTACTCGACGAAGACCTTCCTCTCCCTTGTTCCAGCAGGCAGCGGAGGTTGTAGCACTCTCCTCGCGATTCCGGCAGCACAACGGCGTGGTACCGGAAGTAGAGGGGAGATCCCGCAGGGCTTCGCCTTAAGCCGGTGCGAGTATGGTGGAGCTTATGAGAGAGGCTATTAGTGGTCTAGTAATTAGACACACCAATTAGAAGGCTCTAAACCAATTAGAAGGCTCTAAACCGAAACAGCTCTAAACCGGGGTCTAGGTCTAGTTTCTAGTTTAGAGGATAGGAACTTGTGTGTCTTGTGTTGTATTGGGAGGGGAGCCCTGCCCCTCCCTTTATAGGTGGGAGGGCTGGCGCGCTAGGGGAGGGAGGGAGTCCCTCCCCAACTCGGCCTAGGGCTGGCCGCCGGCTTGGGGAGGAGGACTCCTCCCCCAATTCGGTTTCCTCCTCTCCTCCCACTTCCCAAAAACTGCCGTTTGACTTTCAAACTAGCCGTTTGACTTTTTCAATTTAGGATTCAATTTAATCCTTTATTTGGGACAGCAAGAACACTTAGTACATGATGCAATCATTCCAACATGCAATGACACATTCATGTACCCCTTCCCCTCCGGAGTGCCGGACATTCCGGGACCTTCTAGAATGTTCCTGATGAAAACACCGAAATCATTCCCGAACTCCGAAACGGGACTTTCCTTATATGAATCTTATTCTCCGGACCATTCCGGATCACCTCGTGATATCCCGGACCCCATCCGAGACTCCGAACAACATTCGGTCTCTTTCTCATAATACCATAACTACTCAAACAACGTCGAATCCTTAAGTGTGTCTCCCTACGGTTCGTGAATTATGCGGACATGATCGAGACACTTCTCCGAACAATAACCAATAGAGGAATCTGGAAATTCATATGGCTCCCACATATTTCTACGATTACTTTGCGATCGAATGAACCACTTACATACGATACCAATTTCCCTTTGTCTCACGATATGTTACTTATCCGAGGTTATGATCGTCGGTATCTCTGCATACCTAGTTCAACCTCGTTACTGATAAGTACTCTTTTCTCGTTCCCGTGATATGTGATCCCTTGTGACCAAGTCACATGCTTGCAAGCTAATTGGATGACATTTCACCGAGAGGGCCCAGAGAATATCTATCCGTCATGTGGATGGACAAATCCCATTCTTGATCCATGTGTTTCAACCAATACTTTCTGAACACCCAATGCCACTTTTATAGCCACCCTGTTACGGTGTGGTGTTTGATGACATCAAAGCATCCATCCAGTAAAGGCAATATGCATGATCTCATGGTCGAAGGAATTAGGTTACTATGTATCAGAAAGCATATAGCAATTGAACTATTGAAATGACTTGATCTTTATGCTACGCTTATCTATAGGAGTATGTCCATCACATCATTCTCCTAATGATATGATCCTGTTGTTAATAACATCTCTATGTTCATGATCAGGAAACCATGATCATATATTAACCAACAAGCTAGTTTAACAAGAGGCTTTACTAGGGACTCTTATTTTAGTTTACAAATCACACAAGTATTAATGTTTCCGTTTAATACAATTATAGCATGGTATGTAAACATTTATCATAAGTGTGAAGACATGATAATAACCACTTTATTATTGCCTCTTGGGCATATCTCCAACAGTCTCCCACTTGCACTAGAGTCAATAATCTAGTTTCGAACCTTTGTGTATTCAACACCTATGGCTTTACGGTGTTGTATGTACACGATTGCTAGTGGTCAACTGATCTCCGGATCTGACACTTCCAGGTCCGTGTGTAATTGCATGTCTTTGCGTCTCTACGCATCACTCATTCTCTAATGAGATGGCTTTGTATAAATTTGGTCTTTCGGTGTGACCTTTAGTTCTTTAGGGTTAAAACATGTTGACAATATTGTCGTACAATATATCTTCATAGTATTATCCCGCTGTGAACTACACCTAGTTTGATAACAAACTACTTGACACAAATGCCCTCTTTTGCTGCTATAATAGCAGTCATATACTTAGCCTTTTGTTGTAGTATCTGTCACAATGTCTTAACTTTGGAAATCATCCAAATCCATTATGGAACTCACTTTCCATTATATTGTGCCACCCTTAGTTTAGATTGAGATAAACTTAATCTGTACTTTGTGACAAAGCTAGTATCAATGTAGTACTTTTACAATGAACTAACCATCTATTTGTCACTTCTACAAATAATATACTCTTAGTTCTTCCAAAAGATCATAAGAATATCCTTACTATTGTCCAATGATCATCTTACAAATCATTCTGGTATATGCTCACAACATTTAGAGCATAGGACATATCTGGATTTGTACATATCACAGTATGATTGATATAAATACTCTTTGTGATTTCATACATCAAGTATCAATCTATACTTGATTATTTGTTTCACTTTACCAAATGTCAATACACTTGAATATATCATCAACATTGAACTTATTCAATCCTTTCTGTGCAACAAGAACCTTTCTTGTAGTTCCTATATTGAACTCATTCAATATCTTGTCTATGTACTTCTGGCACAACCATATTAGCGTCTATTGATGCCAAAATACTTGGGTTTTGCCTAAGTCTTTCATCGGGATGAAATTCTTAATATGTGTTAATAAAAGATACATTATTTCCAATCAACAATATGTCTTCCACATAATGTATTAGAAACATGTCTTAGCGCTCCCACTTAATTTCTTGCAAACGCAAGCATCTTCATTGTCTCTGATGAAATTAAACTCTCTTAACAGTTTCATCATAGTGAAGATTCCAACTCCGCTATGCTCACTCTAACCATTGAAGTTTGCATATGCTTTTAGCATCCTTTGAATTAACAAAACCCTATGGACCGTGTTATGCACATGTCCTAGGTAACGATTCTATTAGAAGAACTTGTTTTGTTTATTCAACTACCATATAACAAATTATATGTAGTGGTTGCTATATAAATCCGTCTAGACTAAATATCACTATGAAAGATCAAATCTTGTCATAGTCAACCTTTGAACATTGTTGTGAACTCTTTCCCAACATGTCGACTAGATGTGAAACATCCATGTCTATTTCTTTATAGATCCAGACACAACTATAAGGTCTTACACCTTTCTCGAGGGTCCTTCAAGTTCAAAACTTGATTTCTCGTGTATGGAACTATCATGGATTTTATGGCTTCAAGCCATTTTACGGAGTCAGGGCCCATCATCGCTTCTCTGCATGTAGTCGGTTCATTATTCTCAAATAATGATTCAACCCTCAAATCTTGGTATTTGATTGTTCATCCGACCTACTTGTTTCAATAGGAACTTGGATCTCCGTGACCACAACCTTTTTGAGGTACGTGAACCATGAGCATTGTTGCTGCCTCCGAAACACTTTTCGGCGCTGCGCAACTTTGCACATACAGCTAAGGTTCTTAACCTTATCAAAGTTCTATTGTCCTCCCACTTAACTTTTCACGAAAAATTCCTTCCAAAAGAAACTTGACGTTCTAAGCAACAAACACTTTTGTCTCCGGTGTTTATGGAGGAATACTTAATAGTCATACAAAGACAGGTTCATCCGACTTTGGTTGCAAACATCTTTCTTATGCATAGCATACCAATGTTTAAGAAAGGACAACTTGGGTTTTATCCCAAACCATAACCTTATATGGTGTCATTTCAACGGATTATGATGAAGCTCTTTTCAGTGGAAAAACGGTAATCTCTAAAGCTTTTAATCTTTAAAATACAATGGCAGTTTTATGAATTACACCTTTCGATCTTACCATGTCAAACAAGGTTTAATTACATATCTCGAACGCTCCATACTCTTATGGTGTTTCGGGAAAATGCAAATCCACGGAACGATTCCTTAAATCTTAGGTATTATGCTAAACTTGTAACTCAAATATCTTCCTTTATGATCTTATCATAAACTATTTATATTCTTGTTACAATGATTTTGCACTTCATCTTGAAAGTCTTTTGAACTTTTCAAATATTTCATACTTCATCCTTATTAAGTAAATATTCATATATTCACTCAAATTTTCGGAGAAAGCATATGAAGTTGAAATCCATCGCTCTTGACTACACATAATGGACTTCGTACAACAATATGTACAAGTTCCAATAAGCTAGTCATTCGTTCCCTTTTGGCCTATGGACGAAGTTTTAATTATCTCTAGGAAAGTTTCACAAGCGTCATATGATCAAAAATCAGAAGACTCCAAAATTCCATCAACATGGAGTTTCTTCATGTTTTCTTTCCAATATAATTCAAACGGCGATGTCACTTCCTAAGTGATCTTTCAATCAATTTGTCTTTCGACATTTTTAGCACTAGTTTTATGGATGTGATGTCTCCAACGAGATTTGCGAATCATCCATCTTTTATGGATTACGGCAATTATTTGAACAATCCTTTTGTTCTCATAATACCTGATAAAACAAATCTTGAAGGCAAGCTTTGATGTTTAACAAGCAACACAATGACCCTTTATTTTGTTCTTGATGAACATCATCACATATTCTTTTGCTAGTTACTTAGGCCATTGTAGTTCATGAATTCTGTTGTTTCGTATGACGATTCATACCAACAAATTCAGTATCAAATACTTAAGAACCACATTGTTTAACAAGCAAAGAATATAGCCATAACATGTATATCATCTACATACTTAAACTGAACGATTCTAGTCTTTTCTTTTCTGCCATATATTTATGAGATTCTCTTTCAGTATTTCCTTTTCAGTTTGAAAGAATCTATCAACATCAATAGTGGAGTCATACATATGACATCTAGTCCAAAGCGTGTATAATTAAATACCAATGTCTTTGGACTTGCACTTTGAAGTAGATCACCATCATCAAATATTTGGTGTTCTTTCAAATTCCTTTCTTTAGTAATCTCTTGGTGTAGTAAACATTTTACCTACATCAAATATTCACCCTTATCATGGAATCGTCCATGATCAAGCTACTTTTAGCTTATAACGATGAATTATGAGTATAATGTTGCTAACCAAAACCTTTTGGAGGATTAGGACAACAAGTGTCTCCAACCCTTTTGCAAATTCTCATCAAATATGAGAACATGACTTTTGCCATATTATACTCTATCATGTTGCAACCAAAACTTCGTTTCAGATATCACAATATCTTTCACACATCATGGTTTCTGAAACAACTCTTTCAGATCCTAGATAATCTTGATATTAAGGGAATCCTTTGAATATCAAGAATCATGGATACAAACATGATACTTATATACTAACACTTGGAATTGTTACTCTTGTTTTAATACCAATTATTAAACTTCATGGAGTAACCGGAACTTACTGAAAGTTTGCAATAGGACTTTTAAACTTTAGATTAACACTTCAAAACAATACGATACCAGTTCGTAAAGTAACTAACCAGAATTCTATAGTTCTATCATCTCAATTATAACTAATCGCAAGGTGGTAAACGGATGCCAATGACTACAACAACTATGCAAATTCACTTTGATTTAGTTTATGATAAATTGAGTTCTAATTAATAATTGAATTAATCTAGGTGAACTCCCACTCAAAACAATATCCCTCACATTGTTTTAGTGATCACACGAACCAAATCCACCACATCAAAACCGATCATCACGAGAGTTGATATAGTTTCAATGGCGAACAATCGACATGTTCATCATATCTACTATATGATTCATGCTTTACCTTTCGGCGATCCGTGTTCCTGAGGCCATGTCTGTACATGCTAGGCTCGTCAAGACAAACCTTAGCTTCCGCATAAGCAAATCTGGCTTGCTTACGTTGTAGTCACCCGCGGAATCAAAGACACCCGATCATCACGTGGTGTTTCGAAGCAGCAAGCTTTGGCAACGGTGCATACTAAGGGTGAACACTTTAGAACTTGAAATTTATGTGTATGAGGGATCATCTTATAATGCTACCGTTGTCTACTAAGCAATACAAGATGCATAAAGGATTAACATCACATGCAATTCATAATATGTGATATGATATGGCCTTTCTTCTTTGTGCTTCCGATCTCCATCTTCAAGCACGAACATGATCTCCATCATCACCGGCATAGCATCAAGGTCAATGACGCTTCTTCATGGTTGTCGTCCACCAGCTTCAACTATTACAACTATTTTGAATAGACACGCAGGTCTTAACAGAAATTAAAGACAACCATATGGCTCCTGCCGGTTGCCAACTTACAATAAGGAACATTGCATACATCAAATATAATCACAATCATGGCCATATCACATCACTGCACACCCCTGCAAAACAAAGTTAGACGCCTCTACTTTCTTTGCATATTTTACGTGGTTTGGGGCTTTCAATAAGTGTCGTTCTAACTTACGAACAAGAACCACAACATTGATACTAGCATTGTTGATCACCCGTTGTAAATTGGATCTTTACTATGCTAGGAGAAACAGGCACCCGCAAAGCCACTTATGCAATACAAGTTGCATGTTAAGCGTGGAGCAAGTCTCATGAACGATGTCATGTAAGGTTAGCCCGGGCCGCTTCATCCCAACATACCGCAAGATGCAAAGTACACAAAAAGCAATCGACAATAAAAGCATCAACGCCCACAATGACCATTGTGTTCTACTCGTGCAACAGATCTACATATAGACACGGCTCTGATACCAATGTAGGGGTTCGTAGCATGGAAAACAAAAATTTTCTATCGCATACAAACAAACAAGCCAAGATCTATCTACTAGATTGTAGCAACGAGTCGATGGTGGAACTCACCCTCGAAGATTCCAAAGCGGTTAACGAGAGCAGATTCTCGTGGGTGATGTAGTCGTACTCTTTCCGATCTCAAGATCGCGTAGACGATCCTTCCGGCGCCGCGTTCCCGCAGCGCTCCCGCAGTCGGTCACACGTTCGGTACTCGACGAAGACCTTCCTCTCCCTTGTTCCAGCAGGCAGCGGAGGTTGTAGCACTCTCCTCGCGATTCCGGCAGCACAACGGCGTGGTACCGGAAGTAGAGGGGAGATCCCGCAGGGCTTCGCCTTAAGCCGGTGCGAGTATGGTGGAGCTTATGAGAGAGGCTATTAGTGGTCTAGTAATTAGACACACCAATTAGAAGGCTCTAAACCAATTAGAAGGCTCTAAACCGAAACAGCTCTAAACCGGGGTCTAGGTCTAGTTTCTAGTTTAGAGGATAGGAACTTGTGTGTCTTGTGTTGTATTGGGAGGGGAGCCCTGCCCCTCCCTTTATAGGTGGGAGGGCTGGCGCGCTAGGGGAGGGAGGGAGTCCCTCCCCAACTCGGCCTAGGGCTGGCCGCCGGCTTGGGGAGGAGGACTCCTCCCCCAATTCGGTTTCCTCCTCTCCTCCCACTTCCCAAAAACTGCCGTTTGACTTTCAAACTAGCCGTTTGACTTTTTCAATTTAGGATTCAATTTAATCCTTTATTTGGGACAGCAAGAACACTTAGTACATGATGCAATCATTCCAACATGCAATGACACATTCATGTACCCCTTCCCCTCCGGAGTGCCGGACATTCCGGGACCTTCTAGAATGTTCCTGATGAAAACACCGAAATCATTCCCGAACTCCGAAACGGGACTTTCCTTATATGAATCTTATTCTCCGGACCATTCCGGATCACCTCGTGATATCCCGGACCCCATCCGAGACTCCGAACAACATTCGGTCTCTTTCTCATAATACCATAACTACTCAAACAACGTCGAATCCTTAAGTGTGTCTCCCTACGGTTCGTGAATTATGCGGACATGATCGAGACACTTCTCCGAACAATAACCAATAGAGGAATCTGGAAATTCATATGGCTCCCACATATTTCTACGATTACTTTGCGATCGAATGAACCACTTACATACGATACCAATTTCCCTTTGTCTCACGATATGTTACTTATCCGAGGTTATGATCGTCGGTATCTCTGCATACCTAGTTCAACCTCGTTACTGATAAGTACTCTTTTCTCGTTCCCGTGATATGTGATCCCTTGTGACCAAGTCACATGCTTGCAAGCTAATTGGATGACATTTCACCGAGAGGGCCCAGAGAATATCTATCCGTCATGTGGATGGACAAATCCCATTCTTGATCCATGTGTTTCAACCAATACTTTCTGAACACCCAATGCCACTTTTATAGCCACCCTGTTACGGTGTGGTGTTTGATGACATCAAAGCATCCATCCAGTAAAGGCAATATGCATGATCTCATGGTCGAAGGAATTAGGTTACTATGTATCAGAAAGCATATAGCAATTGAACTATTGAAATGACTTGATCTTTATGCTACGCTTATCTATAGGAGTATGTCCATCACATCATTCTCCTAATGATATGATCCTGTTGTTAATAACATCTCTATGTTCATGATCAGGAAACCATGATCATATATTAACCAACAAGCTAGTTTAACAAGAGGCTTTACTAGGGACTCTTATTTTAGTTTACAAATCACACAAGTATTAATGTTTCCGTTTAATACAATTATAGCATGGTATGTAAACATTTATCATAAGTGTGAAGACATGATAATAACCACTTTATTATTGCCTCTTGGGCATATCTCCAACAGTCTCCCACTTGCACTAGAGTCAATAATCTAGTTTCGAACCTTTGTGTATTCAACACCTATGGCTTTACGGTGTTGTATGTACACGATTGCTAGTGGTCAACTGATCTCCGGATCTGACACTTCCAGGTCCGTGTGTAATTGCATGTCTTTGCGTCTCTACGCATCACTCATTCTCTAATGAGATGGCTTTGTATAAATTTGGTCTTTCGGTGTGACCTTTAGTTCTTTAGGGTTAAAACATGTTGACAATATTGTCGTACAATATATCTTCATAGTATTATCCCGCTGTGAACTACACCTAGTTTGATAACAAACTACTTGACACAAATGCCCTCTTTTGCTGCTATAATAGCAGTCATATACTTAGCCTTTTGTTGTAGTATCTGTCACAATGTCTTAACTTTGGAAATCATCCAAATCCATTATGGAACTCACTTTCCATTATATTGTGCCACCCTTAGTTTTAGATTGAGATAAACTTAATTTGTACTTTGTGACAAAGCTAGTATCAATGTAGTACTTTTACAATGAACTAACCATCTATTAGTCACTTCTACAAATAATATATTCTTAGTTCTTTCAAAAGATCATAAGAATATCCTTACTATCGTCCAATGATCATCTTATGAATCATTCTGGTATATGCTCTCAACATTTAGAGCATAGGACATATCTGGATTTGTACATATCACAGTATGATTGATATAAATACTCTTTGTGATTTCATACATCAAGTATCAATCTATACTTGATTATTTGTTTCACTTTACCAAATGTCAATACACTTGAATATATCATCAACATTGAACTCATTCAATCCTTTCTGTGCGACAAGAGCCTCTCTTGTAGTTTCTATATTGAACTCATTCAATATCTTGTCTATGTACTTCTGGCACAACCATATTAGCGTCTATTGAAGCCAAATATTTGGGTTTTGCCTAAGTCTTTCATCGGGATGAAATTCTTAATATGTGTTAATAAAATATACATTATTTCCAATCAACAATATGTCTTCCACATAATGTATTAGAAACATGTCTTAGCGCTCCCACTTAATTTCTTGCAAACGCAAGCATCTCCATCGTCTCTGATGAACTTTTAAACTCCTTTAACAGTTTCATCACAGTGAAGATTCCAACTCCGCTATGCTTACTTCAACCATTGAAATTTGCATATGCTTTTTAGCATCCTTTGAATTAACAAAACCCTATGGACCGTGTTATGCACATGTCCTAGGTAACGATTCTATTAGAAGAACTTGTTTTGTTTATTCAACTACCATATAACAAATTATATGTAGTGGTTGCTACATTAATCCGTCTAGACTAAATATCACTATGAAAGATCAAATCTTGTCATAGTCAACCTTTGAACATTGTTGTGAACTCTTTCCCAACATGTCGACTAGATGTGAAACATCCATGTCTATTTCTTTATAGATCCAGACACAACTATAAGGTCTTACACCTTTCTCGAGGGTCCTTCAAGTTCAAAACTTGATTTCTCGTGTATGGAACTATCACGGATTTTATGGCTTCAAGCCATTTTACGGAGTCAGGGCCCATCATCGCTTCTCTGCATGTAGTCGGTTCATTATTCTCAAATAATGATTCAACCCTCAAATCTTGGTATTTGATTGTTCATCCGACCTACTTGTTTCAATAGGAACTTGGATCTCCGTGACCACAACCTTTGAGGTACGTGAACCATGAGCATTGTTGCTGCCTCCGAAACACTTTTCGGCGCTGCGCAACTTTGCACATACAGCTAAGGTTCTTTTAACCTTATCAAAGTTTCTATTGTCCTCCCACTTAACTTTTCACGAAAAATTCCTTCTCAAAGAAACTTGACGTTTTAAGTGACAAACACTTTTGTCTCCGGTGTTTTATGGAGGAACAGTTTATACAAAGACAGGTTCATCCGACTTTGGTTGCACACATCTTTCTTATGCATAGCATACCAATGTTTAAGAAAGGACAACTTGGGTTTTATCCCAAACCATAACTTTATATGGTGTCATTTCAACGGATTATGATGGAGCTCTTTTCAGTGGAAAAACGGTAATCTCTAAAGCTTTTAATCTTTAAAATATAATGGCAGTTTTATAAATTATACCTTTGATCTTACCATGTCAAACAAGGTTTAATTACATATCTCGAACGCTCCATACACTTATGGTGTTTCGGGAAAATGCAAATCCACGGAACGATTCCTTAAATCTTAGGTATTATGCTAAACTTGTAATTCAAATATCTTCCTTTATGATCTTTATCATAAACTATTCATATTCTTGTTACAATGATTTTGCACTTCATCTTGAAAGTCTTTGAACTTTTCAAATGTTTCATACTTCATCCTTATTAAGTAAATATTCATATATTCACTCAAATTTTCGGAGAAAGCATATGAAGTTGAAATCCATCGCTCTTGACTACACATAACGGACTTCGTACAACAATATGTACAAGTTCCAATAAGCTAGTCATTCGTTCCCTTTTGGCCTATGAACGAAGTTTTAATTATCTCTAGGAAAGTTTCACAAGCGTCATATGATCAAAAATCAGAAGACTCCAAAATTCCATCAACATGGAGTTTCTTCATGTTTTCTTTCCAATATAATTCAAACGGCGATGTCACTTCCTAAGTGATCTTTCAATCAATTTGTCTTTCGACATTTTTAGCACTAGTTTTATGGATGTGATGTCTCCAACGAGATTTGCGAATCATCCATCTTTTATGGATTACGGCAATTATTTGAACAACCCTTTTGTTCTCATAATACCTGATAAAACAAATCTTGAAGGCAAGCTTTGATGTTTTAACGAGCAACATAATAACCCTTTATTTGTTCTCGATGAACATCATCACATATTCTTTTGCTAGTTACTTAGGCCATTGTAGTTCATGAATTCTGTTGTTTCGTATGACGATTCATACCAACAAATTCAGTATCAAATACTTAAGAACCACATTGTTTAACAAGCAAAGAATATAGCCATAACATGTATATCATCTATATACTTAAACTGAACGATTCTAGTCTTTTCTTTTCTGCCATATATTTATGAGATTCTCTTTCAGTATTTCCTTTTCAGTTTGAAAGAATCTATCAACATCAATAGTGGAGTCATACATATGACATCTAGTCCAAAGCGTGTATAATTAAATACCAATGTCTTTGGACTTGCACTTTGAAGTAGATCACCATCATCAAATATTTGGTGTTCTTTCAAATTCCTTTCTTTAGTAATCTCTTGGTGTAGTAAACATTTTACCTACATCAAATATTCACCCTTATCATGGAATCGTCCATGATCAAGCTACTTTTAGCTTATAACGATGAATTATGAGTATAATGTTGCTAACCAAAACCTTTTGGAGGATTAGGACAACAAGTGTCTCCAACCCTTTTGCAAATTCTCATCAAATATGAGAACATGACTTTTGCCATATTATACTCTATCATGTTGCAACCAAAACTTCGTTTCAGATATCACAATATCTTCCACACATCATGGTTTCTGAAACAACTCTTTCAGATCCTAGATAATCTTGATATTAAGGGAATCCTTTGAATATCAAGAATCATGGATACAAACATGATACTTATATACTAACACTTGGAATTGTTACTCTTGTTTTAATACCAATTATTAAACTTCATGGAGTAACCGGAACTTACTGAAAGTTTGCAATAGGACTTTTAAACTTTAGATTAACACTTAAAACAATACGATACCAGTTCGTAAAGTAACTAACCAGAATTCTATAGTTCTATTATCTCAATTATAACTAAGCGCAAGGTGGTAAACGGATGCCAATGACTACAACAACTATGCAAATTCACTTTGATTTAGTTTATGATAAATTGAGTTCTAATTAATAATTAAATTAATCTAGGTGAACTCCCACTCAAAACAATATCCCTCACATTGTTTTAGTGATCACACGAACCAAATCCACCACATCAAAACCGATCATCACGAGAGTTGATATAGTTTCAATGGCGAACAATCGACATGTTCATCATATCTACTATATGATTCATGCTTTACCTTTCGGCGATCCGTGTTCCTGAGGCCATGTCTGTACATGCTAGGCTCGTCAAGACAAACCTTAGCTTCCGCATAAGCAAATCTGGCTTGCTTACGTTGTAGTCACCCGCGGAATCAAAGACACCCGATCATCACGTGGTGTTTCGAAGCAGCAAGCTTTGGCAACGGTGCATACTAAGGGTGAACACTTTAGAACTTGAAATTTATGTGTATGAGGGATCATCTTATAATGCTACCGTTGTCTACTAAGCAATACAAGATGCATAAAGGATTAACATCACATGCAATTCATAATATGTGATATGATATGGCCTTTCTTCTTTGTGCTTCCGATCTCCATCTTCAAGCACGAACATGATCTCCATCATCACCGGCATAGCATCAAGGTCAATGACGCTTCTTCATGGTTGTCGTCCACCAGCTTCAACTATTACAACTATTTTGAATAGACACGCAGGTCTTAACAGAAATTAAAGACAACCATATGGCTCCTGCCGGTTGCCAACTTACAATAAGGAACATTGCATACATCAAATATAATCACAATCATGGCCATATCACATCACTGCACACCCCTGCAAAACAAAGTTAGACGCCTCTACTTTCTTTGCATATTTTACGTGGCTTGGGGCTTTCAATAAGTGTCGTTCTAACTTACGAACAAGAACCACAACATTGATACTAGCATTGTTGATTACCCGTTGTAAATTGGATCTTAACTATGCTAGGAGAAACAGGCACCCGCAAAGCCACTTATGCAATACAAGTTGCATGTCAAACGTGGAGCAAGTCTCATGAACGATGTCATGTAAGGTTAGCCCGGGCCGCTTCATCCCAACATACCGCAAGATGCAAAGTACACAAAAAGCAATCTACAATAAAAGCATCAACGCCCACAATGACCATTGTGTTCTACTCGTGCAACAGATCTACATATAGACACGGCTCTGATACCACTGTAGGGGTTCGTAGCATGGAAAACAAAAATTTTCTATCGCATACAAACAAACAAGCCAAGATCTATCTACTAGATTGTAGCAACGAGTCGATGGAATAACTCACCCTCGAAGATTCCAAAGTGTTTAACGAGAGCAGATTCTCGTGGGTGATGTAGTCGTACTCTTTCCGATCTCAAGATCGCGTAGACGATCCTTCCAGCGCCACGTTCCGGCAGCGCTCCCGCAGTCGGTCACACGTTCGGTACTCGACGAAGACCTTCCTCTCCCTTGTTCCAGCAGGCAGCGGAGGTTGTAGCACTCTCCTCGCGATTCCGGCAGCACAACGGCGTGGTACCGAAAGTAGAGGGGAGATCCCGCAGGGCTTCGCCTTAAGCCGGTGCGAGTATGGTGGAGCTTATGAGAGAGGCTATTAGTGGTCTAGTAATTAGACACACCAATTAGAGGGCTCTAAACCAATTAGAAGGCTCTAAACCGAAACAGCTCTAAACCGGGGTCTAGGTCTAGTTTCTAGTTTAGAGGATAGGAACTTGTGTGTCTTGTGTTGTGTTGGGAGGGGAGCCCTGCCCCTCCCTTTATAGGTGGGAGGGCTGGCGCGCTAGGGGAGGGAGGGAGTCCCTCCCCAACTCGGCCTAGGGCTGGCCGCCGGCTTGGGGAGGAGGACTCCTCCCCCAATTCGGTTTCCTCCTCTCCTCCCACTTCCCAAAAACTGCCGTTTGACTTTCAAACTAGCCGTTTGACTTTTTCAATTTAGGATTCAATTTAATCCTTTATTTGGGACAGCAAGAACACTTAGTACATGATGCAATCATTCCAACATGCAATGACACATTCATGTACCCCTTCCCCTCCGGAGTGCCGGACATTCCGGGACCTTCTAGAATGTTCCCGATGAAAACACCGGAACCATTCCCCAACTCCAAAACGGGACTTTCCTTATATGAATCTTATTCTCCGGACCATTCCGGATCACCTCGTGATATCCCGGATCCCATCCGAGACTCCGAACAACATTCGGTCTCTTTCTCATAATACCATAACTACTCAAACAACGTCGAATCCTTAAGTGTGTCTCCCTACGGTTCGTGAATTATGCGGACATGATCGAGACACTTCTCCGAACAATAACCAATAGAGGAATCTGGAAATTCATATGGCTCCCACATATTTCTACGATTACTTTGCGATCGAATGAACCATTTACATACGATACCAATTTCCCTTTGTCTCACGATATGTTACTTATCCGAGGTTATGATCGTCGGTATCTCTGTATACCTAGTTCAACCTCGTTACTGATAAGTACTCTTTTCTCGTTCCCGTGATATGTGATCCCTTGTGACCAAGTCACATGCTTGCAAGCTAATTGGATGACATTTCACCGAGAGGGCCCAGAGAATATCTATCCGTCATGTGGATGGACAAATCCCATTCTTGATCCATGTGTTTCAACCAATACTTTCTGAACACCCAATGCCACTTTTATAGCCACCCTGTTACGGTGTGGTGTTTGATGACATCAAAGCATCCATCCAGTAAAGGCAATATGCATGATCTCATGGTCGAAGGAATTAGGTTACTATGTATCAGAAAGCATATAGCAATTGAACTATTGAAATGACTTGATCTTTATGCTACGCTTATCTATAGGAGTATGTCCATCACATCATTCTCCTAATGATATGATCCTGTTGTTAATAACATCTCTATGTTCATGATCAGGAAACCATGATCATATATTAACCAACAAGCTAGTTTAACAAGAGGCTTTACTAGGGACTCTTATTTTAGTTTACAAATCACACAAGTATTAATGTTTCCGTTTAATACAATTATAGCATGGTATGTAAACATTTATCATAAGTGTGAAGACATGATAATAACCACTTTATTATTGCCTCTTGGGCATATCTCCAACAATTCGGATGATAACCTGAAGGTGGATTACTAGTCATAGATGCAGTTGGATGGCGGTCTATGTATATTGTTGTATTTCCCAATCAAATCTCATAGGATCATGAATGTCTAGTATTGCATTGTTATGTCTTGCTCTGTCCTGTCAATTTCCCCACTGTAATTTGTTTATCCAGCATTTCCATGTTTGTTTATCTTAAGGAGAGTACGTCTAGTGTACTATGGACCCCGGTCCAATCTTTACCATTGATACATCTTCCACTATTCATGTTTACTTTCTGCAAACCACCATTACCTTCCACACCATATAGTTAATCCTTTGTTTTTAGCAAACCGATGAGATTGCCAACCTCACTGTTTGTTGGGGCAAAGTCTTGAGTTTGTGTTGTGCAGGTTTCCAAGTTGCTAACAACACCTTTTGGTCATTTCCTTCCTCCTACTGGTTCGATAACCTTGGTTTATTTATGAGGGAAGACTTGTTGCTGTGCTCATCATACCTTCCTCTTGGGGTCTCCCAACGAATCTCTACATTGATCTGAGTGCATCAATAGGGAGTATGAGTAATGACTAATCTGCAGGATGGGAACCCTAGTGACAGAAAGGGTAGTACGGTTGTATGTGAGGGATTTACTTGGGATTAACATTGATGTCATTGTGCATATCATTAGTTATCTTTATTCTATGGATGAGACTAATAGGTTATTGCTATAAGTGGTTGCGGAGGCAATAGCAGTTATGGATGCACTGCCCATATATAATTATCTTTCTCTAACAATTACATGCGTACCTTATTATTATCTTTTATTCCCATTAGATGTTTTGCACAGCTATAGGTGAAACCGAATGCCCCATGCCCTCTCTCCATCATCAACAACAACAAAAGATCGCAAACTCTTGGTCCGGTAAAACACTAAAAGAATTTTAAAACTCCTGAAGGTCAGTTAAAGTAACTTCACCATGCTTTCTGCTTCCCGAGGATTCGATAACCTAGGTCTACTATACTACATCCATAATCCGGATCAAAGGTATCACACATCTCTGTCATCCTCCTCATGCACTATGCGCATGCAGCTTCACGTGCGGTTACCTCGACACCGGCATCCCCAACCACGACATCGACCACGGAGACCCTTCGCATAGCTACCTCAACCACGGCATTTCCCAAAACTCTCGGATCCCTCGACATCGGCACAAGGGCTACCACCTCGCTTGATCATCATTAGCTTCCTCTATAGTCCAAGCTACCACGACGCGACACTGTCTGCGACGTTCCCGCTCCTACTAGGGGGATGTTAGCCACTGGTTTTACCTTGGTTTATCTCCAGTCTGACCGTCTGCGACGTTCCAGTTGTTCAACAAGCTACCGCTACGACTGCGGGGGTGTTAGAGTATAATATCGGTTAGGGGTAAATTAGGTAGAGATAGGATTTGTGTCTTGTATTGTACTCCAAGTTGATCCATGTACGCTTATATATACTCGTCCATGAGGCTCAATAATACAACCAACATATCCTACCAATCCCTCTCTATCCTTCTACATCCACCATTGGGTTTCCAAGTGCTATGAGGACTGGAGGAGGAAGAGGAGTGGCAGGGATAGCCATGGTGCCGCACCAGTGATGTTGTTGGGTCGTCGCCTACAAGGAGCCAAGGAGGTAGACGTCCATTCTGTTTAGTGCGTGTGTAGCAGTCAGGGACAGCGATTAGTGATTAAGAGGGATTAGCTAGTGTTAGAGATATCCAATTAGTTAGGTTGGCCTTTGGGCTATTCAGTCTTGGAAGTGGGAATTTGGGCCCTTTAATGGGTACGGCATATGTAATGGTTATTGGTTAGAGCAACTCCAGTTATTGTGTGGGGCGCTAAAATCGGTTTACAGTGCACTGCATCCCACTATCGCGCGCAGCGCTAGCTTTTTCTCCAACATGCACGCTAAAATGCAGCGCGCGGCATCTTAGGCAAAAATCGCCCCCACCAGGTGCGCTAAAGATGCAGCGCGCGCCGACGCATACAACATACTCAAGCAACGATACAATCAACAAGATAAAATAAATAAAAATAATTCACCAATAAATATCTCTAAATCTCCAAAAGTCAACCTAGATAGCATAGTTTAAATCCATAGCATAGTTCAAATCCAAAGCATAGTTTCATACAACCAAAGTTCAACACAAATTTGCCACAGATAAACACAAACACATCATTTGTCAACATCTTCATAGTCATTGCCATTGCTGTTTCCATCTCCATTGTGTGCTTCATCTTCTTCGGAGTCTTGGGCGGTGGTATTGGTAGAAGGTGTTGGATACATCAAGGAGGCCATGAATCCCCTCGGCGGTGCTCCCATGCCACCCATGCCGTTGTGCGGTGCTCCCACGCCTTTCATGTCGTCGTGTGGTGCTCCCATGCCTCCAAGTGCACTCATCCCTCCCATGCCTCCAAATGCACTCATCCCTCCCATGCCTCCATAGTATCATCCCTCCCATGCCTCCATAGTCTTCGTGCAGTGCTCCCATGCTTCCAAATGCACCCGGTGACGAGGTTTGATCTCGTCAATGCCCATTAATGGGTTTTGGAGAAGATGGGGATGCTGGATATCGCGGAACGGTTAGCAAACAAGCAACACGGGAAACGAGGTTTACCCAGGTTCAGGCCCCCGGAGGGAAAACCCTACTCCTGCTTGTCTGCTCTTGATTACGGCGGAACCGGTGATTACAGGGGTGCGCAGATGCAATCTGGCGTGGAGGTGTGTATGCGGAAGTATGAGAGAGAGAGCTAGGTCGTGCCCTCCTAGCCTTTATATAGACTCAGGCAGGTCCCGGGCATAGACCTAGTGGGTTGCAGGTTCTAGGGTTTTACCTCTTTGAATTTCCTATCTACTCTAGTCTTGCTCTCCAAGGATCCGAAAGGCATCATGGGCCTTGGCCACCCGAAAATCTTCATGGGCCGGTGTACATTTGCCGTGGGCCTTCCTTGGGATGGACCAGGTATGCAGAGATCATGTACCCGTAGGGTATAACCATGTCAGTAGCCCCGAGTGATCAGTCGAATCGTAGATTCGGCTGAGCACTCTTCAATCCTTCGGGTGCAAATATGTATTTCAATAGTTTATGTGTAGGGATTGTTGATGCGTGTGCCTGACTCACCCGACGGATCAGGGTCAGTTAACTGTCTTAGGACGAAACAACACGATCTTCTTCAGGTTCGAGTCCCTCAACTCGGACCTGGAACATATGCTGGCGTAATTCGACTCAGGCCGCGGAGGACTTACAGGAGTGGAATTCCAGTGAATTTAATTGATGTACCCAACGCGTTCGTCGGGATTTTTCATCGCGCCTGTTGGCACGGGTTTTACTAGCAGAGCGCAGTCGTGTGCGTTGTCAGGCCATCAGATAATATCTGTAGGTCTTATCTTTGTGTCGCAGACACAGCATCCGAATATTTATCACCGCGGAGGTGTTTCGGGTGGCCAAGGAGAACGTTGCTCACTTAGCGTCTAGTTGAGGCAGAGTTGCCAAAAAGTTTTTGCATGCTGATCCGAAAGATCGTTGTCAAAGAATTCATAGGGTGCGCGACCAGCGCTCCCTATGGGAGCAGCCCCCGAGTGTCTGTTCGAGTCGTAGACTCGAGCGGAGACTTTTATTCAGGCATTGTTCAGTGTTAAGTCCGTAGGACACAAAAAAATTCGGATGCTTAAATCCATCCCCCCTATGGGAGTAGCCCCCGAGTCCATAGTGGAGTCGTAGACTCGACGTAGGACTCGAAGAAAATATTTCGCTTCTATTGCTGTTTCGGGTGCGCGGCCAGCGCTCCTGATAGGAGTAGCCCCCGAGTAATTAGTCGAATCGTAGATTCGAGTGAGTACTCTTAGCTTTGAACCCAAAGAACTTATAGCTGTTGCTAGTATAGCTTTTGATGACGTCAGTGCTGACGATCGATGACCTCAAGCATCTGCTGCGCCAGAGATGACTTGACTGGACGAACGTGGGTCCCACTTTCTGACCTTGAATTGACCGGTCACGCGCGGCGTGGAGATAATTACGGCATCGCCTCGATTTCCGCGCGTAGTGGACGGTGTGTTAGCGACGGTTCGTTGCGATGCTGACACGTGTATGGCCAGATCCTGCCATTGGCGTTAGATCTTCTCGATGGACGGTTGCCATTTGTCGTCTTCGTCGTTAAATCATTGGGGAAAACTGCGATTTGTTTTCACCGCATCTATTCTCGTTTTTACTGCCTCCTTGTGCTCTGAGAGCTCTTGCTACGCGCTGGAATATCCCTTCACATTTCCTTCTTCCCTTCTGCGCTCTCACCGCCGGCGCCGCCGTACCGCGATGGGGAAACCGAAAAAGTCTTCATCTGCGGCTGGTACCAGTGCCACTGGAGGGAAGAAAGGCGCCACCGCTACCCGTGTCACCGACGGTGGCTGGCGGTGATTTGAGACGCGGGAGAGTGATCTCCGCAAGCTTCGCGAGTGGGGCTTGATCCCGCAGGATAGAGAGGACGTCAAACTCCCAGGCAATGAGGTAATCCCCCGTCCCTCTGCTGGGTATCGGGTTATGTTCCTCGCCTTCGTTATTCGCGGATTTTCCTTCCCAGTCCACGACTTCCTTCGTGGGCTGCTCTTTCTCTACGGTATCCAACTACATCATCTTTCCCCCAATTCTCTTCTTCACATTGCTTGTTTTATCACTTTCTACGAGTGCTGGCTCGGTATCGAGCCGCACTTTGGCCTCTTCCGGAAACTCTATTCCGTGAAGAGGCAATCTGGTTCGGATGGTGTGTATCCCATTGGGGGTTGCATCATCTCCCCCAAGCCCAATCTTATTTTCTTTTCTTTTTCCATGTCCGAATCTGTCCAGTACTGGCGGAGGCGATGGTTTTACATTCGCGACTCCACAGTGGCTGGGCAGCATTTTGGCCTTGCTCCTTTCGATTCCTCCCAAATAATCGAGCCGAAGAGGTCCTGGAAAAACCAGATCTTAGATGGCGAGGTAGCGGAGATAGAGGCTCTCTACCGTCGAGTGGAGGATCTCCAGTTGATTCCGGAGAAGGAAGTGAATGGTGTGGATATTATCCGCACGTTTCTTGAGCGTCGGGTGCAGCCCCTCCAGGCTAGGGCGCACCCGGTGTTTCTTTATGCTGGGCGCCGTGATTCGACGAGAGTTTCGGCCGAGAAGCTCTCCCAGGGAGATCTTGATAGGGCCCTTCGTACGCTGCTAAAGTACAAGGCTGGGGAGGATATCCCGGGGAAGTCGCTGACTCCTCCGTTTTCTTCTACGCTTACCGTTCCATAGGTGTAGATTCGTGCGCGTAGCGCTATTTTCGGCTGCATTTTTTATTTTCCTTTATTTGCTAACAAAGTCTCTTCTTTTCTGCAGAGCTTCAAAGTGTCGGGTATGGCGCCGCCATTACCCGAAATATTTTCGGATGCTCCAGATAATGATGTGGTGGATTCCATGTCTGAGCTGCCGTCGGCACGATCTCCGGCTGAAGAGGCCAACGAGTCGAGCGAGGACCACACTCGCAAACGATCACGGAGCTCCAGCGAGTCTTCGGATGCCTCGACTCCTAGGAACCCTCTGTGCCTTGAGCGTCACAGTGACGGGCATGGAGGTTCTTCCTCTCCCATTCCTTCTCTTCCCGTGCGGGCTATAGCGCCGCACCTGCCAGCGAAGCGGAAGAAGGAAGAAAAGAAGGAAGAGAAGAAGGAAGAGAAGAAAGAGGAGAAGAGAGCCCGAAGGGCCCCTCCTGTCTTCAACCTGAGCTCACTGGACTCGTAAGTTTCCTTTGTACTGCTTTTCCTTTGTTGTTGACTTTATACTTGTGCTAATTTTTCCTTGTGCAGGCACTCTTCCCGCGACTCCTCCAGCGATGGTGCTCGGGAGATGATGGGAGAGTCGAAAGTTGCGTCTCCTCCTCCTCAGGTGGTGGCTACCTCTGAGGGTGTTGCGCCGGTCCCTTCTCCGCAGGAGGTTCAGGTGGTTGCACCTCAGAAGGCTACGGGCGGGCCTTTGGAGTCGCCATCGGATCATGTAAGTAGTTTTGTCTCCTGCCACGATGGGAGCCCCCGAGCATCTGCAAAAAAAAATCCTGTCTTGTTCTTTCTTCGAGTCTCGGGGGGAGCTCCCGAGCGTTTTCGCGTGTGTATTCTTGCTTCTGTTCTTTTCTGTTGGGCGTAGCCCCCGAGTCCTTTTCCTGACTGGTAGGTCTTCTTCCTGCAGCCTTTTGTGCAGGATGCCAAGCGATTGGTGCAGGAGCACCTGATGCTGGAGGCCAGCCTCCAACAGCTTCGAGGTACTTTTATGCCTTGATGCTTCTTTCTTCTTGTATTCTTGTCTTGTTATCTGACGTTTGTATTATTTGAATGCAGAGGAGCATAACACGTCCCTCCGTGAGATTGATGCTCTCAAAAAGAGCCTCGGTCAAGCGGAGAAGAAGGCCGAGGTCGCCACTGGTGCGAAAGAGCGCCTCGAGCTGGAGCTAGCCACTGCGGCCGAGGCTAAGGAGTGCCTGCAGCAGGAGGCCACAGACCGCGAGGAGCAGCTTGCCACTGCTGCGACTGCGCGTGAAAGGGAGGTGGCTGGCAAGCTCATGGCGGCTGCCAAGGCTGTCTCGGGTGAGTATCTTCACTTGCATCTTTTTGGTTTTCTTGTCTTTCTTCTGCGGTGCTTTGTTCATTCCTTTTTCTTTATTGTCTCAGATGCCGCAGGCATCGAGTTTGACCGCGGTGCTCTGGAGCACGGGAGTGCTCTAGACGATGCTACTGCAGCGGTCGAAGATCGCTGCAGCACTGTCGTCAGCTCACTCGCCAAGGCCAAGGAGGTCCTTTGCCACTTCTACAAGGAGATTGTCCCCAAGGGCGTGGCCCTTGATGATGTTGACGCCCTGGCGGAAGCACTGTCAGCCGAAGCGCCTGCGGCGTACAAGCGCAAGCAGAAGGGCATCGGCGCATCTGTCGGGCTGGCGATGGCTTTGGCGGCTGGAGCGGAGCTGGACCTTCCCCAGATCACCTCCCGGATATCGACGACCGCGGATGGATCCGAGGTAGCCTTCGCTACCTATTCTGCTCGCTGCAAGCGATATGGGCCAAAGCTGATTGATCTGCTGGCCGAGTACGCGCTACAACAGTAGGGGGAAGCCAAGGCGAGGCAATTCAGCTCCGAGGCTACTCAGGGTGCCGCGTCTTAGGCATTGTAGCTGTAGGATAGTTGTAATCTTCTTTTGCTGTAATTATGTTGATGAACAAATCCATGTGCCACGTAGTGGCTTTTTATTCACTTAATGAATTTGTTGAGTGGTGTTCTTCTCCGTCTGAGTGTTTATGTCTTTGCCTTTCTGTTGCTCTAGGGTCCTTCGGGTGCTGATCCTGTTGACACCTCGCCTGCTGCGCGGCTGCGGCCATCTTTGGATGATTCATCGCAGCTTGCCTTTCTTCGAAACCGTGTTCGTTGTCTCGAGAAGGAGTTGTTGGGGGTGCGTGGCCACGCCGACGTTTGGAAGTCCAAGGCGGATCGCGGTGCGGCCAGAGAGGAGTACTTAATGGCGGAATTGCTTCGACTGTCTGAGCAGCTTCAATGTAAGTTGTTTTTTGTTTTGAGCTGCAGCTCAGTTCTTCGTATGCGCCTGCTGGCCTTGCGTCTTATTTTGTGTGAGTATCGCAGGTGCTAACCTTGCTCCAAGGGAGGAGAAAGAGCATGTCGCTGTTCGGGTCAATTGCTTGACTTAACAAGACATGGAAGCCGGCGGATTCTTCTGGATGGATCGTGACCGTGCTATGGTCCTTGCGACGGTGCAAGATCGTGTGCACCAAGTTTCGCGGGTGCTTCGTCAGGTGCAGACGTCGCTTGTGTCGGTGCTGCATGTTATGTTTCCATTGGATGTCGTGCCAACAAACCTTGCTGGTCTTCTGTCGAAGTTTCGGAACGTGAATAATGTCAAGGAGTTGGTGCGGCACCAGCTCATCGCAGGAGTGAAGGCTGCTTTGTCCCTTGTGAGGCTGCACGTCCCTGATGTAGATTTGTCTGTTGTAGCGGATGGGCCACCTCTTCGGCCGGATGGTGGCGAGTGGGATATGCGTCCGCATTATGCGGCTGTAAGGCAGTATGCCGAACAGGTCGTAGATTTGTTTGAGCAGCGTGCTCAAGTTATTCTTCAGAATAGGTAGTACCTGTAAAAGAGATAGATGTAAAATTTGTATGTATTTGTTTGGGCGTGTTTTGCCCTTTTGTTGTAAAGATGCAGTTGTTGTTTGAGCACGTAGTGCTTTGTTTGCATACGTGTCCTTTTCGTTAGCCTGACGTGGTCAGCTACTCAGGTATACACGTGTTATCCTCAGTCGATGAGATCATGAGGTGGGGGGAGCCCCCGAGTGCGTTTGTAGCATGAAGTAAAGGTGCAAATAGCAAAACGAAATTTTGGGGCGAGACACTTAGCTTTATTTATATCGTAATGGAGGAAGTACATTGTTCGGCGGAATAGCCTTATTGAAAGTAAAGGGGTAGATAGCTAGGGGTAGAATCGTCGCAAGTGCGCGATGTTCCATGGGTTGGAGTATGCGACTCCAGACTCCACGTGTTTGAGGCGATAGGCGCCACCTGGGATGACTTCGATGATGATGTAGGGTCCTTCCCATGGTGACTCGAATTTCTTCGGTCGCTCTTGCTTGAGTCGTAAGACGAGGTCTCCTTTGACGAAGGACCTTGGGCGCAGCCGGCGGCTGTGGTAGTTGCGGAGACTCTGCTGGTACACCGCTGATCGAGCTGCTGCTACGTCTCTTGCCTCGTCGAGTGTGTCGACGGCGTCTTCGAGTGCAGCCGTGGATTCGGCTTCGCTGTAAGCGACGACCCGGGGGGCCTGGTGGCGTACTTCGGCTGGTAGCACGGCTTCGGCTCCATGCACCATGAAGAACGGCGTGTAGCCGGTGGAGCTGTTTGGCGTGGTGCGCAAGCTCCATAGGACGGATGGTAGCTCTTCCGTCCAGGCTCCGGACTTTCGCTCGAGTGGGCTCATGAGGCGCTTCTTGATGCCAGCGCCGATTAGGCCGTTGGCCTTTTCCACCTACCCGTTCGTTTGCGGGTGCGCCACGGAGGCGTATGTGATGTTGATCCCGAGGCCTTCGCAGAAGTCTTGGAATTCTTTGGAGATCAAGTTAGATCCATTGTCGGTGATGATGCTGTGCGGTATGCCGAACCTGTAGACAATGGATTCAAAGAACTTGACTGCGGTCTTGCCCTTTTGGTTAGTGACCGGCATGGCCTCGACCCATTTGGTGAATTTGTCGACTGCGACCAGGAGGTAGACGTGCCCCCCTTTTGAGGACTTTGGCAGTTTGCCAATCATGTCGAGGCCCCATTGAGCAAAGGGCCAGGCTATAGGTATGGGTCTGAGCTCTGACCCGGGTGCGTGTGGTTTATCGGCGAACCTTTGGCACCCCTTGCATCTTCGGACGATGTCTATTGCGCCGTTCATGGCCGTTGGCCAGTAGAATCCAGCTCGTAGAGCTTTGACGACAAGGGAGCGACTGCCTGCGTGATGGCCGCAGATGCCCTCGTGGATGTCTTGGAGGATGGTTTTCCCATCACTGATGGTGACGCATCTTTGTAGTACACCCATAATACTGCGCTTGTACAGCTCGCCATTGATGATGGTGAAAGCTTTTGACCGGCGAGATATGCGCCGGGCATCTGTCGGGCTATCAGGCAGTTCTCCGTTTATCAGGAACTGGAGGTATGGTCGCGTCCAGGTTTCTTCGACTGCCATGACCTGCATCAGGTTGACCATAGCGACCTCTGTGTCCAGTTTCTCGGGTCCTTCATGTCCTTCGGGTAGCGTTTCCCCCGAGTGTTCTGCTTCTTCGGGTGATCCCTTTGGAAATTTCCGCTTGATGGATGGCACGCAGATCTGTTCGAGGAACACACCTGGTGGGACCTTTGCGCAGGTGGAGCCGATGTTGGCGAGTCTATCGGCCTCCTCGTTTCTTTCTCTTCCAACGTGCCGAAGTTCGCAGCCGTCGAATTATCCTTCGAGTGCGTTGTAGAGCGCGCGGTACGCGATCATGTTTTCGGCGTGTGCGTTGCACTCGTTCATCGTTTGTTGGACGACGAGGTTGGAGTCACCGTAGATGACCAGGCGCGTTGCGCCGCAGATCTTTTCCATCCTCATGCCGTGGATAAGGGCTTTGTATTCGGCCTCGTTGTTGGAAGCTCGGAATTTCATCCGAAGGACATACTTCATCTTGTCTCCTTGCGGGGAGGTCAGTATGACCCCGGCTCCTGCTCCGGCTTCACGCTTGGAGCCGTCGAAGTGCATCGTCCATGACTGCGACATGTCTGGGGTGTCTGGCAGCTGCAACTCCATCCAGTGTACAAGGAAGTCCGGGAGGACTTGAGACTTGATTGCGAGTCGCTTCTCGTAGACGATGTCTAGGGGTGACAGCTCGATGCCCCATAGGGCCACGCGTCCTGTGGCCTCTGGGTTATTTAGGATGCTTTTCAGGGGTGCTTCATTGACGACCATCACCTGGTGCTCCTGGAAGTAATGGCTCAACCGACGAGCCGTCATGAACACGCCATAGGCGAGTTTTTGGTAGTGAGGGTACCTTTGTTTTGTTGGCGTCAATACCTCGCTGAGGTAGTAGATTGGGCGTTGGACCCCATGGGTCTTGCCTTCTTCGGGTCGTTCGACCACTAGCACGGTGCTGACCACCTGGTGTGTGGCTGCTATGTACAGCAGCAGAGGCTCGCGCTTCTTTGGCGTGACAAAAACGGGCGAGGTGGAGAGTAGTCGTTTGAGACTTTCGAACGCATCGTCGACTTCGGGGGTCCACTCAAATTTATCTGCCTTGCGTAGCAGCTGGTAGAATGGCAGGGCTTTCTCGCTCATGCGGCTGATGAATCTGCTCAATGCCGCTATTCGTCCTGCGAGCTGCTGGACACCCTTGAGGTTTTTTGGCTTCTCCATCGCCATGATGGCCCGGATTTTCTTCGAGTTTGCCTCGATCCCTCGCTGGGAGATGAAGTAACCAAGGAGCTGTCCTGATGGGACGCCGAAGGCGCACTTTTCGGGGTTGAGCTTGATCCTGTAGCGGTCGAGATTATCGAACGTCTCGCGAAGATCGTCGATGAGCGTTTTCGCCTCCCTGGTTTTGATGACTATGTCGTCGACATAGACTTGGACGTTGCGACCGATCTGGTCCTTCAGGCATGCCTGCATGCATCGCTGGTACATGGCACCTGCGTTCTTTAGCCCGAAGGGCATTGTGTTGTAGCAGAACACTCCGAACGGTGTGATAAATGCCGTTTTCTCTTGATCTTCGATCTTGAGTCGAATCTGGTTGTAGCCTGAGTAGGCGTCGACGAAGGAGAGTTTCTCGCATCCTGTAGTCGAATCGATGATCTGGTCGATCCGAGGAAGAGGGAAGTGGTCCTTTGGGCAGTGCTTGTTCAGCGACGTGAAGTCCACGCACATCCGCAGGATATCCGTGTCCTTCTTGGGAACCATCACTGTATTTGCGAGCCATTCGCTTTCTTTGATCTCCCTGATGAAGTCTGCAGCGAGTAGCCTATTTATTTCCTTCCCGATGGCTTCGGCCCGTGGCTCGGACAGTCTCCGGATGGACTGCTTGACGGGCTTGGTGTCTGGAAAGACGTTGAGTGCGTGCTCGGCGAATTCCCTGGGAACTCCTGGCATGTCCGCAGGACACCAAGCAAAGATTTCTCAGCGCTCACGGAGGAATTCGACGAGCGCGCCTTCCTATGCGGGGCTGAGGTCGTTGGCGATCAGCGCCGTCTTGGAGGCATCCGTCGGATGGACCTGCACCTTCTTTATGTTGACGGTGGAGTCGAAGGACATGTCAGGTGCGTTTTGTCGTGCGACTGGGGGTGCCCCATTGTCCGTCACCTCGCGGAGCCTTACGAGCTCCTCCTGCATGCCGAATGATTGGGAGATTCTGTTGAAGTCCTTGTCGCATTGGTCCGATCGGGTGAAGCTCCCGTGGACTATGATGACGCCCTTTGGTCCTGGCATCTTGAGTAGCAGGTATGCGTAATGTGGGACAGCCAAGAATCTTGCGAATGCTACACGCCCAGGGATGGCGTGGTATTGTGATGGCCAGTCCACCACTTCGAATTCGAGCCGCTCGAGTCGGAAGTTGTCCGGCTTGCCGAAGATGACGTCGAGCCTTATTTTGCCCAGGGGGAATATGCCCTTTCCTGGGACGATGCCGTGGAACGTTGTGTCTGACTGTTCCAGGCTGCACTGCGGGATCCGCATTGCTTCTAGAGTACTTGCGAACATCAGGTTGATGCCGCTGCCGCCGTCCATGAAGACGCTGCTCATCTCGAAACCTCCGATCTACGCCTCCAGCACCAGGGCAGCATGACCTGGGCGAGGGATCTGGCAAGGGTGATCCGAACGACTGAACGTGATGCAGGACTCCAATCCGCTGAGGTACTCAGGGATGGCGGGTGGAGTTGCCACGGCCAAGTTGATCTGACAAGTGATTTTCTTCTACACCCTATTCGTGGGGCGCCCCTTCTGGATCATCAGTGCTCCTTTCGGCGGGGGATACCCATTCCCGGCGTTGTTCTGTGCTGGTGCGACTGGTTGGTTCGGGCCTCCTACAGGTGGCGGTGGAGGAGCTCCATGCACTATCTCACCTGGCACGGGTGTGTTCCCGAATCCAGGAAGTGGAGCTTGCTGCCTCATCTGGACCATGCTTTCGCTGAGTTTCTGGAACTCGCGGCAGTCCTTGAGCATGTGGTTTTCCTTCTTCTTGCCATCCTGCTTGTCGATGTAGAAGTGGATGGTGCATGGACCCAAAAGTTTTTCGTATGCTGAGGGTCCGTTATCGCGGTCGTGGCGCTGTCACGACTGTGCTGGGCGTCCTCCATCGCGGAAGTTTCCTCCGCGGTATCCTTCGTTGTTGCGGTTGGCGTCGTTCCGGCGATCGACGTAGCCGGCCGCGACCATGTCGGGTCCATCGCGATCGTCGTAGACGCGCGATCTCCTCTTGCTACGGCGTTCTTGTCGTCGGCCGTAGTCGTCCTCTTCCTCCGAGTGTGCCCGGTGGACGGAATCTTCGCCGTCAGCCCACCTGTTGGCGATGTCCATGAGGTGGTCGAGTGTCTTGGGCTTGACGCGCCCAAGTTCCTCCTTGAAGTCCTGGCGCTTGACGCCGTCTTTGAAGGCGTCGATGGCCCTCTCTTCGGAGATGTGCGCTGTGGAGTTCTTGGTGTTGGACCAGCGTAGTATGTATGAGCGAATGGATTCGCCCGTTCGTTGAGTGCAGGCTCGCAATTCCTCTATTGAGGCGGGCCTCTTGCTGGTGCCCTTGAAGTTTCGGATGAAGCTGTAAGCTAGCTCCTCCCAACTTTGGATGGACCCTAAAGATAGGCTACTAAGCCAGATCCGGGCTGCGCCTGTCAGCTGCAGCTGAAGGCATTGCATGGCGGTTTCTTTGTTTCCACCGTGAAGTTTGACGGATGATAAGTGGTCGCTGAGCCACGCCTTTCGGTCTTGTGTGCCGTCGAACTTCGGAGTATCCGAAGGAAGTTTGAAATTTCGCGGCATCTTTGTTCGTCGAACAGATCTGCTGAAGCATCGGGCCTCGCAGAGTTCTCCTTCGTCTTCGTCCATCTCGGATTCAGACGAGCATGTGCGCTTGGCTCGCGCTTTGTCGATTTTGCGCTGTGTGAGCGCGTCTCTGGCGTCGTAGTCGCGGTTGTGATGGCGCGAACTCTTCTTCCTTCGAGGAAGGTCATGGTCCTCTTCTTCGGATGAAGGGGTGGGGCTGCGGTCGAACCTGACCGAAGCTTTCTTCTTCGGCTCCGTAGGAGCTTCCTGGTGGAGCGCGGCTCCGACGAGTCCGAGTCCGGTAAGTGCGGACTTGTGCATGGCTCTTTTCGGGTCCCCCTCCGGAGGTGGGTGGGCCGCGAGGTACGCAGTGGCTGCCATGATCGCAGCCTGCGACGTTTTCGGGATGACGTTGCCGTCGGCGTCCATCTCCATGAAGGATGTGTGGAGGGTTCGGGTCACCTCATGGCGCTCCTTGGGATCCATGTTCTCCATCCGAGAGCGGTGCTTGTTGCCTTGGTTGCCGTTTGTGCTGGAGCCGATGCCCATGGCGGAGAGCACAACTCGTCGCGCGCTGGACTTTGAGGCTGCTTGCTTGCGTTTGTCAAGCACCTCTTGCATCTTGACCTGCTTCTTATGCTCCTCGATCAAGAGAAGATGGTAGGCCATCAGCAGATCCCGTGAGGAGTCTGCGGGCAGGACTATGCTGCCCGCCACGACGGCGCGTGCCTGGGCCCATCCTTCTTTGCTAAGGCGGATGATATGGCCGTTGTTGTCCCCTTCGGGTGGGGGGACTGGCTTCTTCTGTTCCCACCATTTCTGTCCTGCGGGTTAGGGTTCGGGTTGGGCGGCGGGTTGGGCGGTTGCTGATCCACGTCACTCTGGATGACTACGGCGCATTGGTAGCGCTCGTAGATTGGTCTGCTGCTGCCGCAGCTTTCGGATCCGGAACCGTAGGTCCCTTCATCCGATGGCGGATTGCATAGATCGGAGTTGCAGCTGCTGCTGTCGTAGGACTCATCTATTGATGATGATGTGCGTAGCACAGGGTGTGGGGCCCACGAAGCGGGCCTGATTGATGGCAGGGGCATCCGCTCAGGGAGGCAGAGGGTGCCAGTCTGCCCCACCTGGAAGCAGAAGCTCTCGAATAGGATCTCGAGTCCGTCGCCTACGGGCTCGAAGTCCTTCATGGTGGCCGGTGAGTGGGAGGTGAAGTCGAAAGCGCCGAAGAGGAGGTGACTCTCCGTCGTCGCAGAGTTGTAGATCGTTCGGGTTGGGACCGTCACGATCGCACAATCAACGTCCCCGGTTCCCACAGACGGCGCCAATTGACGAGGTTTGATCTCGTCAATGACGATTGTTATGGACTTGGGTTTTGGAGAAGATGGGGATGCTGGAGATCGCGGAACGGTTAGCAAACAAGCAACACGGGACACGAGGTTTACCCAGGTTCAAGCCCCCGGAGGAAAAACCCTACTCCTGCTTGTCTTCTCTTGATTACGGCGAAACCGGTGATTACAGGGGAGCGCAGATGCAATCTGGCGTGGAGGTGTGTATGCGGAAGTATGAGAGAGAGAGCTAGGTCGTGCCCTCCTAGCCTTTATATAGACTCAGGCAGGTCCCGGGCATAGACCTAGTCGGTTACAGGTTCTAGGGTTTTACCCCTTTGAATTTCCTATCTACTCTAGTCTTGCTCTCCAAGGATCCGAAAGGCGTCATGAGCCTTGGCCACCCGAAAATCTTCATGGGCCGGCGTACATTTGCCGTGGGCCTTCCTTAGGCTGGACCAGGTATGCAGAGATCATGTACCCGTAGGGTATAACCATGTCACCCGGTGATGTGTGAGCTACCGGCTGCGGCGGCGGCGCTAGGGTTTGGTGCGGGCGACGGCAGAACTGCAGCACCGACGCTAGCGGTGGGGTGGACAAATTAGGGAGGGGTCGGAGGAGTGCCATACGATCCGTCCATCGCCTAAGTGTCGTCGGCGACAGCAGGGAGGGGAAGGGGAATCGAGGGCGCGGGCACGGGAAAAGTTTTCGGGCAGCAGTTGGTGTTTCGCGCGCGAGCCAGAGAGATAGCACGCTCGACTCAACGCACCAAAAATGAGACGCCGGAGGGGGCAAAATGCCTTGCAGAAAAAGATTTAACGTGTGTACAACTATAGTGCATCTGCTGGAGGACGCAATGATCTAGCTAATTATGCGTGTGCCCCTGGAACTGTTTGGTGATCTAGCTAATGAACTACTATTCCAAGTGTGCCAGTCTGGACCGAGAGTTTCAGTTCAGACAACTACTATTCCAAGTGTGCCAGTCTGGACCGAGAGTTTCAGTTCAGACAGCGCGCTATATATTAACTGTTATTTTAGCGTGGACATGTTTTAGCGTGATTGTTGGAGTTGCTCTTAGAAAACAATGTCTTGCTGACTCGTGTGCACCCGTGTCAACCAGGTATCAGTTGGATATCCATAAAACGAAACCTCTTATATCCGCTCCATTAAATCAGTTAGCCCTCCATATCCGTACCCACTGCGTGACTGCGTCGACAATTCAAAAGAGAACAATACAGCAGTAGATTCTTGTATCTAAACAAACTTGACAGGTATAATGGTGACAGATGCAAATACATTTGGAAAATCCAGGGATTGACCTGCGCGAGCTACAGGTTGCTGAGCCACAGCTTGAGGAATTTAGGGAGTAGTATATATTTTTCTCCGCGAACCGAAACAAATCAATTGGAAGCAAACCTCAAAACTGTCAAACACGCTCACACACTGATGCAAGAGAATGGGGCTCTCTCCAGGGAGACTTTAATAGACATGAAATCTCGAGAGAAGAAGAGCAGTTATCCAGCCTTCTGCCAAAAGAGGGAGGTAGGATGTTCAATATTGCCTTGAAAAACTGTAGGGATCCTCTCCACTTGATCAGTCGCAGGACTCCCATCCATGCTATCTAAGCTGAAACCAACATAAAAAGCTAATTGGGGGCTCGCTAGTGTAAAAGGGATGAAGAACAGGCCACAGGGATGAAAAAACAAACAGTGAATCCTGCCGGTTACCTGCAACGCCCAGCAAGGATGAGCAACAGCAGCAGAAGTCCCCGCCACATCCTTCAAAAAAAAAAGGAAGTCCACGCCACGGGAAGGTAATAGTACTACTATGTTACCAATAAGTTGCAAGAGAAAAACAGAGTACTCCATTTTTCATATCTACAATCCTGTATAAGTTGCCAAAAACCTCACAGCTTTCTGATACCATTAGCTTCAGTCTCACTAGTCAGATGGGTAGCGGAAGGTGAGAGACTTCCAAATAAAATAAGGGTTTGTACCAAGAGCTCTCGCATATGAGGTAACTGGTCTACCATTTCTTAGAATATCAAATCCAACACTATGGTTTGCAGACAGTATAGTTTAACTTTATTGTAGGGAATGCTTGCAGTTTGCAACTCTTGAATTACCATTACTTAATACTCCGGTCTCTTGGTGAGGAACTTGTTCTAGTTTTAGCTATTTCTTAAATGCAGGTCCAAAGTATGATAAGCACCTTTAAAATCTTTTATGTATAGTACTCCCTCCTATCTGATTAAACCTTGCCTAAACCTGAGACGATTAAATCGGATTGGAGGTTGTATAACATTTTAAGCTGGACACTGATCTACAGATACAATCTGCATGAAACAAACGCAATAAATTACGAGCAAAATTTCCCTTGGTAGAATTCACTTCGTGTCCATAAAATAGTGAATTCTGAATATGCTGGTACCAAAAATAAAATCTACTCTATGTCACTTCAAAATGGCCAGACTAGATGTATGCAATAATAACTGGAAACCGTTAGCCAGCTATTCGTCAATGAATTGTTGTAATTCACCTCCTAGCAGGCTTGTAAACAAGACCCTATCTATTCAATGAAATGAAACGCAGTGTCATTGCGTTTTCTCGAAGAAAAAAAATCAAGACTTAATTAACCACTCCAAGATGTTACTACTACCATTCCTACGTTATCTATAAAATAATAAAAGAGATGGTAATATTTTTATGAGAACCATTCACAGTTGGATCTAGTTCTTTTCCAATGTAACAGGTAAACATGAATCCATTTAATTCTGAAAAGCAATTATCACTAGTTAGTGTATTTTTAAAGGTCTTTTTAAATGTGAATTCTTGTACCAAAATTTTGGGTCCGACCACAAGAGATAGTGAGGTTCACCCTCATGTGCAAGGTGGGCTCTTCCCTGGCAGTGGCCAAGGCTCTGAACAACTCGTGACTTACAGAACTTCTGTTTATTGTTGACTTAAAGAGTTTACAAGCTTCTCTTATATATATATTTTATAATGGGCCCTTTATTACTTAGAAGGTTTAAGCATAACACCCGGCCTCTGCATAGCTACGATGCACACAGCCGCACAAGTTCGGTTCCCATCAAAATCAAGTAAAAAAAAGGCAAAATACAAGAAAACATCAGAAGCTGTATAACGCCTAAGGAGATGGACAGATCCTAAGTTCACGCTGCCATCCATGGCAGGCCCTAGACTAGGAATACCATATGGACTAGGCATATTGCCTGACTAAACTAGAACCTGGACTGAAGTAGTACTAAGATTCAGTTACTCTAGCACATAGCCAAACGCAACTAGGACCGGAGCTCTTCTAAACACACTGAAATCAGGTGCCTCTCCTGATCTGGAACGGCTAAAAGTAGCAGCAATCAGATACCTGTAGTGTTGTACTGATTTGATTGATAGGGACTAGGACTAGTTCCAGTCAGATCAGAAGACCTAGCCAACTGGCACAAGAGGAGTAGTTTTATTGAGTTCTGGTATAAAAACGGTTTGCGAAATTCTGGTATGAACTTGGGAAATAAAGAATTGGCTCGGCCAACTGGTTACTGGCTATTGTGATGATGTACCCATGCTATGATCAATATATAATACTTCAGGAACTTATCATTTTAAAGCATATAAGCTATATGCATTAAGTGTTCTTGGGTCCAGCAAATGTCAAACTGCTAAGTGTTAAGGAGTATTAGCATTGGTCTAGGGAGTCCGTATTTGTCTACATTTACCTTCTTTGTACACCAAATCAGACATACTATATATTTGCCCATTGGGCTATCGATAGATTCAAGTTGCTGTTTGTCTAACATGGTACCAGAGCCCAGGTTTAGTGTTTTTTTCCTACCACACGTCGCAACTCCGTGCTGAATCTCAATCGATTTTTTTTACTATATATTTGCCCATTGGGCTATAAATAGATTCAAGTTGCTGTTTTCTAACACTAAGCACCCTAGCAGAAAAATGAAGTTACGTTAATATAGAGTTGTACTGTACATTCTAACTAAACAATTTAGGTAAATAAACTGATGGCGTGTGTTATTTTCCTACAACAATAGCCTTCCCGTTCACATTAATCCATCTTTTCATCGGCCTGTGCATGGTTTAATGCTCTGAATATATGCCTGAATAAAATGGGTTTAGGTTAAACACTCTGATCTCACAGCCATTACAAGAAAATGTAAAATCAAGTCGATTCAGATCAGTGATATCAGTCAGGCAGTCAAATTGAACGTTTATGGAATTAGTAACACAGCAAACCTGTAATTTCTGACCTGAATAGTTCAAGAGCATTTAAGAGTGGGGACCATGATACAACATAAGGGATGACTATCTTTCCACTTTAGTAAAGTATCACAAAAATCTTTTTCTCTGGTCCCCATTAGCTTGGGTCATAGACCGCTTTTTACTATTCTTCCAAAATTCATCCTTCTTTTCCTTCCTATGTTTTAAGGAAGATTTTCCCTTCATAATTCCCGCAATGGCACTTTTATCCTTTATGTTTTTCCTTGCAGATTTCACATCCAAGGTATTCAATAACTTTCTGTATGACTTAGCATCAGGCACTTGCCCACTTCGAACCATCTGCTTGTGGTAATAGAATGCTCTCGAAAAGTCGCGGACACGAACATATGCATATATCATTGTAGAATATGTAACTGAATCAGGTTTTAGTTCCAGAATAGACATCTCTTTCAGGAGCTGGGGCAATTTGTAATGCTGTCCTCCCTTTGCATAAGCATTCATCAAAATGTTGTAAGTCATAGCTGTAGGAGGTAAACCAATTTCACCGAACTCAGATATTACATCTCTTGCCTGAACATACAACCCATGTTTTGCTAAACCATCAAGTACCATGTGAAATGTGACTCTAGTGCCTCCAACCTTTTCATCGATCATTGATTTCCATATCTCCATTAACTTCTCTGTGTCACCAGCCCTCCTAAATATGTCAAGTAAAGCTGTGTATGTTTCTAAGGAAGGTTTAAGTCCTTCTCTTGTCATATCTATATATGTGAGGTGAGCTTTTTCATCCTGCCCATTAACTGCGTATGCACGAAGCAGTGAAGTGTACGAAGAAGACGTGGGCTTAATGCCATCTGCCTTCATCCTCAGGAAAGCATCTTCAGCCTTTTCACTCATTTTTTTCTGTCGCCCATAAGCACTTATGAGACAGTTGTATGACCTAACATTTGGCAGTAGTCCTAAATCATGCATCTCCACAAGTAACGATTCAACAACTTCTGGCTGCAATCTTCTGCTGTAAGCATCCATAAGGATATTATAGGTCGCCGTTGTTGGTTTAAACCTTTTTTCTTTCATCTCAATAAAGAGCCCCTCAGCTTCTTCAATTTGACTGCATTTGCAATATACATTCATTATCGAATTATAAATGCTCGTGTTTGATGTGATTCCTCTCTTCTCCATTTCTGTCTGGAAAATAAGAGCTTCTTTTTTCAGCCCCTCGTCACAAAAGATCCTAATTAGAGAGGCAGAGACATCTAAGCTCCACTTGACACCTTTTCTGTTCATCCGTTGGAAGAACTCCCATGCATCCTTGGCAGGTGCCTTGCGCTTCTTCATTACCATTAACATGATGGAGGATGTTATGTGGTCAGGTTGGACATTGTTTTTCTCCATTAACTCAAATATTTTCCAGGTATCATCATATCTGAAGCGGGTACAGAAGTGTACATCATGGTCAAATAATGCATAGCTTGCAAAATGCACAGAATAAATAGAGCACATTATAATTTCCATCGTGTTCATGCTTAGTTGGGAACATAGTTGTGCACTTCCATCTTATAGAATGAAAAGCAAAAAGACTTGCACCTATGCAATCTTGTCAATAAACAATTTCCATGCTAGTCCGGTTTACCAATATGAGCAAAATAAAATACACTTGGGTCCTCTGCTATTGATAACTAACAACATGCATTAGCTAGTAATATTTTGTACGAAAGGATCACAGAAATACGGATTAGAAATAGGGAAAAAATCAAAGTCACTTGGATCCTAAGTCCATCGGTAAGTAACCACTAACACAACTGCTTGTTCATAAATGTGTGAATTACTAGCAGCCCGAATTAAATTTTAGCGAAAGTAGTTGCATGAATGAAATTAATAAGATCACTCTGTAACACAAATCAAGACAGCTCACCTTCCACAGTAGGCAACACCGGACATTGCAGCGTTGTACAGAACCACCTCCCGGAATCCCCTCTCCGGTGGCAAACTTCCCAGGATCTCCAAGACATCGTCGGCCATCCGCGCCCGTCCAAGCACCACGAGAGCCACCAACCATGCCTGCGGTGACGAGGACATCGGCTGCTCCTCGAGCGCCCGCACCATCCACCGGAAAAATTGGAGGCACCCCAACGCCAGCCCTTCCTCACCCATCCTCCTCATCACGTCCACGCATTCGTCTTCACCAAGGGCTCTGCGGCTGTAACCAGCCAAGAACTCCGCGAATCCGGAGCCGTCGGCCGCCACTGGGCTCCTTGCGAAGGCGAGAATTTCATCCACTGACGCAGTGGTGCTGGTGCTTGCCTCTTCTTGGCTTGGCAAGAAGAAGCTCGGGTCCCACCACACGCAGTCCCCGCCGTATTCATCTTCATCATCATCCTCTTGAAGGGAAAGATGATGTTCCTGGGCCTGCGCTCGGATAGGGCTGGCAGGCGAGTCCCACTGACCCGCTTCGTATTCTTGGAGCTGCTCCCCCTCCTCTGCGCCGTCGCCGTTGGGTGGACCCCATCCGTCGCCGCCCTCTTCGTCATCCAGGGGGCTGACGAAGTGGGCACCGAAGGGGCTGGCAAGCGAGCTCCGCGTGTCCTCTTCCTCGAAATGCCTATCGTCGTCTGGCTGGCGGGCGAATTGTTGGTTGCGACGCCGTGGGGAACGATAGGGATGAAGGAAGCATTTGAAGGTGGAGGGTTTGAGGGGGCGGCGGAGGAGTCGAAGGATTGGGAGGTTTGAGGAGGCGAAGGTGGATGAGAAAAAGAGCAGCGGGTGAGATACCAAGGCCATATCTGCTGCCGACGGTCTCACCGGGGTTCATCCTCTGCGGCGGCCAGTCGCGGCCGAGAGGTAGCGAGGGAAAAAAAATTCCTCCCGTCGAGTGTGGACGAGTAAAATGCGGATCACAAAGGTCACTAATGAAAGCGTATTTTATGCCTTTCATATTATATTAATTATTTTGATGTTTGTTGACAATATTTGAATTAGTTTAATGTTTTGCTAAATGTTCCAGAAGATATTAGATATATCGTGGTCAATATATATGCATATGGAGAGATGACTTGACAGGAACAAAACAAGGGAAAATATATGTATCTGCCGGGACTGTCCGGCTGGCGTGCACCGGACTGTTCGGCCCAACCGGAAACTCCGCCAGAAAGCAGTCGGAATGTCCGGCCTTGAGTTTTCGCCAGGATTTCTCCCCATCTGTGGAAAACCAGTATTGCAAATCGGACACTGGCCGGACTCTAGCCGGAAACTTGGCCAGGCCGGAGTGTTCGGATGGTGTTGAGCGGAATGTCCGGCCAGGCCGAACTGTCCGGCTCACACAGGTCGGACTGTCCGGCTTAAGTGGTTCCAACGGCTCTAAATTCTGGGTCCTATAAAAGGACCCCTTCTTCTACCTTGGAACCTGCTCGTTCAGTTCAAGAACAACAGCATATTTTGAGCCACCAAATCCACAAGATCTCTTCATTCATCCATCCAAAGTCCTTGATTTTTGGAGAATCGAAGGAGGAGGCCTTGATCTATAGCTTCACCAAGAGAGATCTTCATTTCCCCCTCATTCACTTGAGGGCCGCTTGCTCTAGTGTTTCTTTAAAACCCTAGCTTTGATTTGGTTCTTACAAGCTTATCTTTGATTATTTGACAGCTTGCTTGTATTTGGAAGCCTCCAATTAGGTTGTGGATGTGACGAGGTTTAATCTCGTCAATGCTCATTGTTATGGACTGGGGTTTTGGAGAAGATGGGGATGCTGGAGATCGCGGAACGGTTAGCAAACAAGCAACACGGGGACACGAGGTTTACCTAGGTTCAGGCCCCCGGAGGGAAAACCCTACTCCTGTTTGTCTGCTCTTGATTACGGCAGAACTGAAGGTTACAGGGGTGCGTAGATGCAATCTGTCGTGGAGGTGTGTATGCGGTGGTGTGCGAGAGATTCTAAGAGAGCCTCCTCGTCGTGCCCTCCTGGCCCTTATATAGAGATAGGCAGGTACCAGGCACAGATCGAGTCGGTTACAGGTTTTAGGGTTTACCCCTTTGAATTTCCTATCTACTCTAGTCTTGCTCTCCAAGGATCCGAAGGCGTCATGGGTCCTGGCCACCCGAAAGTCTTCATGGGCCGACGCATATTTGCCGTGGGCGTTCCTTGGGCTGGACTAGGTATGCTAAGGTCGTGTACCCGCGGGGTATAACCATGTCAGTAGCCCCCGAGTGTTCAGTCAAATCGTACATTCGGCTGAGGACTCTTCAATCCTTCGGGTGCAACTCTGTCTTTCAAGAGAATGTGTAGGGATTGTTGATGCGTGTGCCTGACTCTCCCAACAGATCGGGGTCAGTTAACTATCTTAGGACAAAACAACACGATCTTCTTCAGGTTCAAGTCCCTCGACTCGAACCTGGAACATATGCTGGCGTAATTCGACTCAGGCCGTGGAGGACATAAAGGAGTGGAATTCCAATGAATTTAAATGATGTACCCAACACGTCCGTCGGGATTTTTCATCGCGCCTGTTAGCACGGATTCATACTAGCAGAGCGCAGTCGTGTGCGCTGTCAGGCCATCAGATGATATCTGTAGGTCTTATCTTTGCGTCGCAGACATAGCATCCGAATGTTTATCACCGCAGAGGTGTTTCGGGTGGCCAAGGAGAAATGTTGCTCACTCAGCGTTTAATTAGGGCAAAGTTGCCGAAAAAATGTTGCATGCTGATCCGAAGGATCGCAGTCGAAAAATTCATACGGTGCGCGGCCAGCGCTCCCTATGGGAGTAGCCCCCGAGTGTCTGTTCGAGTCGTAGACTCGAGCAGGGACTTTAATTCAGCCGTTGTTCAGCTTCAGGTCCGTAGGACACAAATTTTTCGGATGCTTAAATCCATGCTCCCTATGGGAGTAGCCCCCGAGTCCGTAGTGGAGTCGCAGACTCGACGTAGGACTCGAAGAAATAGTTCAGTGCTGTAGTGTTTTATTCATTTCGGGTGTGCGGCCAGCGCTCCTGATAGGAGTAGCCCCCGAGTAGTTAGTCGAATCGTAGATTCGAGTGAGTACTCTTAGCTTTGTAGCCGAAGAATTGTGGCTTTTGCTAGTATAGCATATGATGACGATCGGTGACCTCAAGTGCCTGCTGCGCCAGAGATGACGTGACTGGACGAACATGTTGGAGATATGCCCCTAGAGGCAATAATAAATGTAGTTATTATTATATCTTTGTGTTTATGATAAATGTTTACATTCATGCTATAATAGTATTAACAAGGAAACATTAATACTTATGTGATTTGTAAACTAAAATAAGAGTCCCTAGTAAAGCCTCTTAATAATACTAGCTTGTTGGTTAATAAATGATTGTGGTTTCCCTATCATGAACATTGAGATGTTATTAACAACAAGATCATATCGTTAGGAGAATGATATGGTGGACATACTCCTATAGATAAGCGTAGCATAAAGATCAAGTCATTTTAATAGTTCAATTGCTATATGCTTTCTGATACATAGTAACCTAATTCGTTTGACCATGAGATCATGCATATCACCTTCACCGGAAGGATGCTTTGATGACATCAAACACCACACCGTAACTGGGTGGCTATAAAGGTGGCATTGAGTGTTCGGAAAGTATTGGTTGAGACACATGGATCAAGAGTGGGATTTGTCCATCCATATGACGGATAGATATACTCTGGGCCCTCTCGGTGAAATGTCATCCAATTAGCTTGCAAGCATGTGACTGGCTCACAAGGGAGCACATATCATGGGAACGAGAAAATAGTACTTATCAGTAACGAGGTTGAACTAGGTATGCAGAGATACCAACGATCATAACCTCGGATAAGTAAACTATCGTGAGACAAAGGGAAATTGGTATCGTATGTAAGTGGTTCATTCGATCGCAAAGTAATCGTAGAAATATGTGGGAGCCATATGAATTTCCAGATTCCTCTATTGGTTATTGATCGGAGAAGTGTCTCGATCATGTCCGCATAATTCACGAACCGTAGGGAGACACACTTAAGGATTCGACATTGTTTGAGTAGTTATGGAATGATGAGAAAGAGACCGAATGTTGTTCGGAGTGTCGGATAGGATCCGGGATATCACGAGGAGATCCGGAATGGTCCGGAGAATAAGATTCATATAAGGAAAGTCCTGTTTCGGGGTTGGAGAATGGTTCCGGTGTTTTCATCGGGAATGTTCTAGAAGGTTCCGGAATATCCGGCACTCCGGAGGGGAAGGGTACATGAATGTGTCATATCAAGTTGGAATGATTGCATCATGTAATAGGTGTCATCTCTGAACAAAATAAAGGGTTTAATCAAATCCTAGTTTGAAAAAGTCAAACGCCAATTTAAAAAGACAAACGGCTATTTTGGGAAGTGGAGGGGAAGGTGGAAACCGAGTTGGGGAGGAGTTCCTCCCCTCCACCGCCGCCCCCCTTGGGAAACCGATTTGGGGAGGGACTCCCCTCCCCTGGCGTGGCCCCTCCACCTATATAAGGAGGGGCAGGGCTGCCCCTCCAAGACACAACAAATCCACCACCCCACAAACCCTAGCCCTAGCCGCCGGCCCCTCCTACAGCCGCCGCCGCCCTAGGGAAAGCCGCCGCCGCCTAGATAACCCTAGCCACCGGCCAAGCTTCCTCCTTGGTGTGTCTAAACCCTAGATCGCCGAGGAGCTCTCTCATAGTCCACCATACTCACTCCTGCTTAAGGCGAAGCCCTGCGAGATCTCCCCTCTACTTCCGGTACCACGCCGTTGTGCTGCCGGAATCGCGAGGAGAGTGCTACAACCTCCGCTGCTTGCTGGAACAAGGGAGAGGAAGGTCTTCGTCGAGTACCGAACGTGTGACCGACTGCGGAAGCGCTGCCGGAACGCAGCGCCGGAAGGATCGTCTACGCGATCTTGAGATCGGGAAGAGTACGACTACATCACCCACGAGAATCCGCTCTCGTTAAACACTTTGGAATCTTCGAGGGTGAGTTATTCCATCGACTCGTTGCTACAATCATAGATCTTGGCTTGTTGGTTTGTATGCGGTAGAAATTTTTTGTTTTCCATGCTACGAAACCCTACAGTGGTATCAGAGCCGTGTCTATATGTAGATATGTTGCACGAGTAGAACACAATGGTCATTATGGGCATTGATGCTTTTATTGTCGATTGCTTCTTGTGTACTTTGCATCTTGCGGGATGTTGGGATGAAGCGGCCCGGGCTAGCCTTACATGACATCGTTCATGAGACTTGCTCCACGCTTGACATGCAACTTGTATTGCATAAGTGGCTTTGCGGGTGCCTGTCTCTCCCAGCATAGTTAAGATTCAATTTACAACGGGTGATTGTTAATACTAGTATCAATGTTGTGGTTCTTGTTCGTAAGTTAGAACGACACTTATTGAAAGCCCCAAGCCACGTAAAACATGCAAAGAAAGTAGAGGCGTCTAACTTTGTTTTGCAGGGGTGTGCTGTGATGTGATATGGCCATGATTGTGATTATATTTGATGTATGCAATGTTCCTTATTGTAAGTTGGCAACCGGCAGGAGCCATATGGTTGTCTTTAATTTTGTTAAGACCCACGTGTCTATTCAAAGTAGTTGTAATAGTTGAAGCCGGTGGACGACAACCATGGAGAAGCATCATTGACCTTGATGCAATGTCGGTGATGATGGAGATCATGTTCGTGCTTGAAGATGGAGATCGGAAGCACAAAGAAGAAAGGCCATATCATATCACATATTATGAATTGCATGTGATGTTAATCCTTTATGCATCTTGTATTGCTTAGTTAACAACGATAGCATTATAAGATGATCCCTCATACACATGAATTTCAAGTCATAAAGTGTTCACCCTTAGTTAGCACCGTTGCTAAAGCTTGTTGTTTCGAAGCATCACGTGATGATCGGGTGTGTTAGATTCTGCAAGTGTATACAACGTGAGCAAGACAGATTTGCTCATGCGGAAACTAAGGTTTAACCTTGACGAGCCTAGCATGTACATACATGGTCTCGAAACACGGATCACCGAAAGGTAAAGCATGAATCATATAGTAGATATGATGAACATGTGGATTGTTCGCCATTGAAACTATATCAACTCTCGTGATGATCGGTGTTGATGTGGTAGATTTGGTTCATGTGATCACTAAAACAATGTGATGGATATTGTTTTGAGTGGGATTTCACCTAGATTAATTTAACTATTAATTAGAACTCAATTTTTCATAAACTTAGTCTAAACTATTGCAAATATGTTGTAGATCAATGGCGGCCCCTACCATCAATTTTATTGCGTTCCTAGAGAAAGAAAAGTTGAAAAACAATGGAAGCAACTTCGCGGATTGGTTCCGCAATTTGAGGATTGTCCTCACAACTGGTAATTTGACCTATGTGCTGGATGCACCGCTGGGTGACCCACCTGCAGCTACTGCTACCGATGAAGTAAAGAATGTTTACCTCGCTCGGAAGACTCAGTACTCCACAGTTCAGTGTGCTATCTTGTATGGTTTAGAATTGGAGCTTCAGAAAAGGTTTGAGAATTCAGACCCACATGATATTGTCCGTGATCTCAAATTGATCTTTGAGACTCACGCGGCAATTGAGAGCTATGAGGCTTCTGAAAAGTTCTTTAACTACAAGATGGAAGAGGGCAGCTCCGTCAGTGAGCATGTGCTTAAGATGTCTGGGCACGCAAACAAACTTCAAAGCTTGGGTATAGTGATTCCTAATGCTTTGGGGATTTACCGTGTCCTCCAATCACTACCACCAAGTTACAAGAACTTTGTGATGAACTACAATATGCAAAACATGAACAAGTAGTTGCCAGAACTCTTTGCCATGTTGAAATCTGCAGAAGTGGAGATCAAGAAAGAGCACCAAGTGTTGATGGTCAATAAGACCACCAAATTCAAGAAAGGTAAGTCTAAGCAAAAGGGACACTTCAAGAAGGGTGGTAAGAAAGTTACCGCGCCGACGAAAAATACCAAGGCTGGACCTAAGCCTGATACTGAGTGCTTTTACTGCAAGGGAGAAGGTCATTGGAAGCGGAATTGCCCAAAGTACTTGGGGGATTTGAAGAACGGCAACATCAAGAAGAAAGGTATATCCGATATACATGTTATTGATGTGTATCTCACTGTAGGGGTTCGTAGCATGGAAAACAAAAATTTTCTATCGCATACAAACAAACAAGCCAAGATCTATCTACTAGATTGTAGCAACGAGTCGATGGAATAACTCACCCTCGAAGATTCCAAAGTGTTTAACGAGAGCAGATTCTCGTGGGTGATGTAGTCGTACTCTTTCCGATCTCAAGATCGCGTAGACGATCCTTCCGGCGCCACGTTCCGGCAGCGCTCCCGCAGTCGGTCACACGTTCGGTACTCGACGAAGACCTTCCTCTCCCTTGTTCCAGCAGGCAGCGGAGGTTGTGTTTCAACCAATACCTTCCGAACACTCAATGCCACCTTTATAGCCACCCTGTTACGGTGTGGTGTTTGATGATATCAAAGCATCCATCTGGTAAAGGTGATATGCATGATCTCATGGTCGAAGGAATTAGATAACTATGCATCAGAAAGCATATAGCAATTGAACTATTGAAATGACTTGATCTTTATGCTACGCTTATCTATAGGAGTATGTCCACCATATCATTCTCCTAACGATATGATCTTGTTGTTAATAACATCTCAATGTTCATGATAGGGAAACCACAATCATCTATTAACCAACAAGCTAGTATTATATAGAGGCTTTACTAGGGACTTCAAATTAAGTTTACAAATCACACAAGTATTAATGTTTCCTTGTTAATACTATTATAGCATGAATGCAAACATTTATCATAAACACAAAGATATAATAATAACTACATTTATTATTGCCTCTAGGGCATATCTCCAACAGTCTCCCACTTGCACTAGAGTCATCTAATCTAGATTACATGGTAATATACCGAACACCCATGGAAGTTTGGTGTTGGTCATGTTTTGCCCTCGGGAGAGGTTTAGTCAACGGATCCGCCACATTCAAATCTGTGTGTACTTTGCAAATATTTATATCCCCATCCTGGATATGTTCTCGAATAGCGTGAAAACGCAGCTTGATATGCTTCAGCTTCTTGTGTGACCTTGGTTCTTGCGCATTGGCTATGGCGCCCATGTTATCACAGTAGATAGACATTGGGTCCAGCGCACTAGGAACCACACCCAGCTCTGTAATGAACTCTTTCATCCATATCGCTTCTTGTGAAGCCTCCGAAGCAGCCATGTATTCCGATTCAGTTGAAGATCTCGCCACAACGCTTTGCTTTGCACTCCTCCAGCTAACTGCTGCACCATTCAAAATAAATACGTATCCAGATTGTGATTTAGAATCATCCGGATCGGTGTTCCAACTAGCATCGGTGTAACCATTAACAACGAGCTGTTCATCACCTCCATAAGAAAGAACCATATCCTTAGTTCTTCTCAAGTACTTAAGGATGTTTTTGACCGCTGTCCAATGATCCACTCCTGGATCACTTTGATATCTGCTAGTTAAACTAACAGCATATGCAATGTCGGGTCTAGTACATAGCATGGCATACATTAGAGATCCTATGGCTGAGGCATAGGGAGTCTTACTCATCCTTTCTCTATCTTCTGCCGATGTCGGACTTTGAATTTTACTCAAGGTCGTATTGGGCAACATGGGCAAGAACCCTTTCTTGCTTTCTTCCATTCCAAACTTCTTTAGAACTTTGTCCAAATATGTACTCTGTGACAATGATATTTGGCGTTTCGATCTATCTCTATAAATCTTTATGCCTAATATGTAAGCTGCTTCGCCAAGATCCTTCATTGAAAAACTATTATTCAAATATTCTTTGACACTATTAAGAAGGTCTACATCATTCCCAATCAACAATATGTCATCCACATACAGTATTAAGAATGCTACAGAGCTCCCACTCACTTTCTTGTAAATACAAGCTTCTCCATAAGTTTGTATAAAACCAAAACTTTTGATTACCTTATCAAAACGTTGATTCCAACTTCGGGATGCTTGCTTCAATCCATAGATGGACCGTTGAAGTTTGCATACCTTGTTAGCATCTTTAGGATTGACAAAACCTTTGGGTTGCATCATATACAACTCTTCATCAATATCTCCATTGAGGAATGCTGCTTTGACATCCATCTGCCATATCTCATAATCATAATATGCAGCGATTGCTAACATAATCCTCACAGACTTTAGCTTCGCTACCGGTGAGAAAGTCTCATCGTAGTCAACTCCTTGAATTTGTCGAAACCCTTTTGCGACAAGTCGAGCTTTATAGACAGTAACATTACCATCAGCATCTGTTTTCTTCTTGAAAATCCATTTGTTCTCGACAGCCTTTCGGCCATCCGGTAAGTCCATCAAAGTCCATACTTGATTTTCGTACATGGATTCAATCTCGGATTTCATGGCTTCTTGCCATTTATTGGAATCTGGGCTCATCATTGCTTCCTCATATGTCTCGGGGTCATCGGTGTTGTCCACCAACATGACATTCATAACGGAATCATACCAATCTGGAGTGGTACGAGTTCTCGTTGACCTCCGAGGCTCTGTAGCAACTTCGACCGAAGTTTCATGATCATCATCATTAGCTTCCTCTAATTTGTGCAGGCATCACAGGAACTTCTTCCGGTGCTGCGCTACTCGTAATTTCGAGAGAAGGTTCGACAACCTCGTCGAGTTCTACTTTCCTTCCAGTCACTTCTTTCGAGAGAAATTCCTTCTCTAGAAAGGATCCATTCTTGGCAACGAAGATTTTGCCTTCGGATCTATGATAGAAGGTATACCCAATAGTTTCCTTTGGGTATCCTATGAAGACGCATTTCTCCGCTTTGGGTTCAAGCTTGTCCGGCTGTAACTTCTTTACATAGGCTTCGCATCCCCAAACTTTGAGGAACGACAATTTAGGTTTCTTCCCAAACCATAATTCATACGGTGTCGTTTCAACGGATTTAGACGGTGCCCTATTTAAAGTGAATGCGGCTGTTTCTAATGCATAACCCCAAAATGATAGCGGTAAATCTGTAAGTGACATCATAGAACGAACCATATCTAAGAGAGTTCGATTACGACGTTCGGACACACCATTACGCTGTGGTGTTCCCGGCGGTGTCAACTGCGAAAGTATTCCGCATTTCTTCAAATGCTCGCCAAACTCGTAACTTAGATATTCACCTCCACGATCAGAACGTAGAAATTTAATCTTCTTGTTACGTTGATTCTCTACCTCACTTTGAAATTCCTTAAACTTCTCGAAAGTTTCGGACTTATGTTTCATGAAATATATATACCCATATCTACTCAAGTCATCCGTGAAGGTAAGAACATAACGATAACCACTGCGCGATGCTACACTCATTGGACCACACACATCGGTATGTATGATTTCCAATAAGTCCGTAGCTCGCTCCATCATACCAGAAAATGGAGTCTTAGTCATTTTACCCATCAGACATGCTTCGCATCTTTCAAGTGATTCAAAATCAAGTGATTCAAGAAGTCCATCGGAATGGAGTTTCTTCATACGCTTCACTCCAATGTGACCAAGACGACAGTGCCACATATAGGTCGAGTTATCGCTTGATTTCAATCGTTTAGCCTCAATGTTGTTGATATGTGTATTTCCACTATCGAGATTCAATAAGAATAGACCATCTATCAAAGGTGCATGTGCATAAAACATATTACTCATATAAATCGAACAACCATTATTCTCGGATTTAAACAAGTAACCGTCTCGCAATAAACAAGATCCCGATATAATGTTCATGCTCAACGCAGGCACCAAATAACAATTATTTAAGTATAAAACTAATCCCGATGGTAGATGAAGAGGTAGCGTGCCGACCGCGATCACATCAACCTTTGATCCGTTTCCCACGCGCATCGTCACCTTGTTCTTCGCTAGCTTTCGTTTATTCTGCAGCTCCTGTTTCGAGTTACAAATATGAGCAACCGAACCAGTATCAAATACCCAGGCACTACTACGAATACTAGTGAAATACACATCAATAACATGTATATCAGATATACCTTTCTTCTTGATGTTGCCGTTCTTCAAATCCGCCAAGTACTTTGGGCAATTCCGCTTCCAGTGACCTTCTCCTTTGCAGTAAAAGCACTCAGTATCAGGCTTGGGTCCAGCCTTGGTCTTCTTCATCGGTGTGGTAACTTTCTTACCACCCTTCTTGAAGTGTCCCTTCTGCTTAGACTTGCCTTTCTTGAATTTGGTGGTCTTATTGACCATCAACACTTGGTGCTCTTTCTTGATCTCCACTTCTGCAGATTTTAACATAGCAAATAGTTCTGGCAACTCTTTGTTCATGTTCTGCATGTTGTAGTTCATCACAAAGTTCTTGTAACTTGGTGGTAGTGATTGGAGGATGCGGTAAACCCCCAAAGTATTAGGAATCACTATACCCAAGCTTTGAAGTTTGTTTGCGTGCCCAGACATCTTAAGCACATGCTCACTGACGGAGCTTCCCTCTTCCATCTTGTAGTTAAAGAACTTTTCAGAAGCTTCATAACTTTCAATTGCCGCATGAGTCTCAAAAATTAATTTGAGATCCTCGACAATATCATATGGGTCTGACTCTTCAAACCTTTTCTGAAGCTCCGATTCTAAACCATACAAGATAGCACACTGAACTATGGAGTACTGATTCTTCCGAGCGAGGTAAACATTCTTTACTTCATCGGTAGCATCAGCTGCAGGTGGGTCACCTAGCGGTGCATCCAGCACATAGGTCAAATTACCAGCTGTGAGGACAATCCTCAAATTGCGGAACCAATCCGCGAAGTTGCTTCCATTGTTTTTCAACTTTTCTTTCTCTAAGAACGCATTAAAATTGATGGTAGGGGCTGCCATTGATCTACAACATATTTGCAATAGTTTAGACTAAGTTTATGACAAATTGAGTTCAAATTAATTAATGAAATTAAACTAGGTGAACTCCCACTCAAAACAACATCCCTCACATTGTTTTAGTGATCACACGAACCAAATCCACTACATCAACACCGATCATCACGAGAGTTGATATAGTTTCAATGGCGAACAATCGACATGTTCATCATATCTGCTATATGATTCATGCTTTACCTTTCGGCGATCCGTGTTCCTGAGGCCATGTCTGTACATGCTAGGCTCGTCAAGATCAAACCTTAGCTACCGCATAAGCAAATCTGGCTTGCTTACGTTGTATTCACCCGTGGAATCAAAGACACCCGATCATCACGTGGTGCTTCGAAGCAACAAGCTTTAGCAACGGTGCTAACTAAGGGCGAACACTTTAGAACTTGAGATTTATGTGCATGAGGGATCATCTTATAATGCTACCGTCGTCTACTAAGCAATACAAGATGCATAAAGGATTAACATCACATGCAATTCATAATATGTGATATGATATGGCCTTTCTTCTTTGTGCTTCCGATCTCCATCTTCAAGCACGAACATGATCTCCATCATCACCGGCATAGCATCAAGGTCAATGACGCTTCTTCATGGTTGTCGTCCACCAGCTTCAACTATTACAACTATTTTGAATAGACACGCAGGTCTTAACAGAAATTAAAGACAACCATATGGCTCCTGCCGGTTGCCAACTTACAATAAGGAACATTGCATACATCAAATATAATCACAATCATGGCCATATCACATCACTGCACACCCCTGCAAAACAAAGTTAGACGCTTCTACTTTCTTTGCATATTTTACGTGGTTTGGGGCTTTCCATAAGTGTCATTCTAACCTACGAACAAGAACCACAACATTGATACTAGCATTGTTGATTACCCGTTGTAAATTGGATCTTTACTATGCTAGGAGAAACAGGCACCCGCAAAGCCACTTATGCAATACAAGTTGCATGTCAAGCGTGGAGCAAGTCTCATGAACGATGTCATGTAAGGTTAGCCCGGGCCGCTTCATCCCAACATACCGCAAGATGCAAAGTACACAAAAGGCAATCTACAATAAAAGCATCAACGCCCACAATGACCATTGTGTTCTACTCGTGCAACAGATCTACATATAGACACGGCTCTGATACCACTGTAGGGGTTCGTAGCATGGAAAACAAAAAATTTCTATCGCATACAAACAAACAAGCCAAGATCTATCTACTAGATTGTAGCAACGAGTCGATGGAATAACTCACCCTCGAAGATTCCAAAGTGTTTAACGAGAGCAGATTCTCGTGGGTGATGTAGTCGTACTCTTTCCGATCTCAAGATCGCGTAGACGATCCTTCCGGCGCCACGTTCCGGCAGCGCTCCCGCAGTCGGTCACACGTTCGGTACTCGACGAAGACCTTCCTCTCCCTTGTTCCAGCAGGCAGCGGAGGTTGTAGCACTCTCCTCGCGATTCCGGCAGCACAACGGCGTGGTACCGGAAGTAGAGGGGAAATCCCGCAGGGCTTCGCCTTAAGCCGGTGCGAGTATGGTGGAGCTTATGAGGGAGGCTATTAGTGGTCTAGTAATTAGACACACCAATTAGAGGGCTCTAAACCAATTAGAAGGCTCTAAACCGAAATAGCTCTAAACCGGGGTTTAGATCTAGGGTTTAGTTTAGAGGATAGGAACTTGTGTGTCTAGAGAGGGGAGCCCTGCCCCTCCCTTTATAGGTGGGAGGGCCGGCGGCCAAGGGGAGGGAGTGGAGTCCCTCCCCAACTCGGCCTTGGGAGGTGCGCCGGCTTGGAGAGGAGGGACTCCTCCCCCAAGTCGGTTTCAACCTCCTCCTCTTTTCCTCTTTCCGAAAACTGGCAGTTTGACTTTTCAAACTAGCCGTTTGACTTTTCAAATTAGGATTTGAATTAACCCTTTATTTCGGACAGCGAGAACACTTAGTACATGATGCAATCATTCCAACATGCAATGACACATTCATGTACCCCTTCCCCCTCCAGAGTGCCGGACATTCCGGGACCTTCTAGAATGTTCCCGATGAAAACACCGGAACCATTCCCCAACTCCGAAACGGGACTTTCCTTATATGAATCTTATTCTCCGGACCACTCCGGATCACCTCGTGATATCCCGGATCCCATCCGAGACTCCGAACAACATTCGGTCTCTTTCTCATAATACCATAACTACTCAAACAACGTCGAATCCTTAAGTGTGTCTCCCTACGGTTCGTGAATTATGCGGACATGATCGAGACACTTCTCCGAACAATAACCAATAGAGGAATCTGGAAATTCATATGGCTCCCACATATTTCTACGATTACTTTGCGATCGAATGAACCACTTACATACGATACCAATTTCCCTTTGTCTCACGATATGTTACTTATCCGAGGTTATGATCATCGGTATCTCTGCATACCTAGTTCAACCTCGTTACTGATAAGTACTCTTTTCTCGTTCCCGTGATATGTGATCCCTTGTGACCCAGTCACATGCTTGCAAGCTAATTGGATGACATTTCACCGAGAGGGCCCAGAGAATATCTATCCGTCATATGGATGGACAAATCCCACTCTTGATCCATGTGTTTCAACCAATACCTTCCGAACACTCAATGCCACCTTTATAGCCACCCTGTTACGGTGTGGTGTTTGATGATATCAAAGCATCCATCTGGTAAAGGTGATATGCATGATCTCATGGTCGAAGGAATTAGATAACTATGCATCAGAAAGCATATAGCAATTGAACTATTGAAATGACTTGATCTTTATGCTACGCTTATCTATAGGAGTATGTCCACCATATCATTCTCCTAACGATATGATCTTGTTGTTAATAACATCTCAATGTTCATGATAGGGAAACCACAATCATCTATTAACCAACAAGCTAGTATTATATAGAGGCTTTACTAGGGACTTCAAATTAAGTTTACAAATCACACAAGTATTAATGTTTCCTTGTTAATACTATTATAGCATGAATGCAAACATTTATCATAAACACAAAGATATAATAATAACTACATTTATTATTGCCTCTAGGGCATATCTCCAACACTCACTAGTACTCGTAGTAGTGCCTGGGTATTTGATACTGGTTCGGTTACTCATATTTGTAACTCGAAACAGGTGCTGCAGAATAAACGGAAGCTAGCGAAGAACGAGGTGACGATGCGCGTGGGAAACGGATCAAAGGTTGATGTGATCGCGGTCGACACGCTACCCCTTCATCTACCATCGGGATTAGTTTTATACTTAAATAATTGTTATTTGGTGCCTCCCTTAAGCATGAACATTATATCGGGATCTTGTTTATTGCGAGACGGTTACTTGTTTAAGTCCGAGAATAATGGTTGTTCGATTTATATGAGTAATATGTTTTATGCACATGCACCTTTGATAGATGGTCTATTCTTATTAAATCTCTATAGTGGAAATACACATATTAATAACATTGAGGCTAAACGTTTGAAATCGAGCGATAACTCGACCTATATGTGGCACTGTCGTCTTGGACACATTGGAGTGAAGCGTATGAAGAAACTCCATTCCGATGGACTTCTTGAATCACTTGATTTCGAATCACCTGAAAGATGCGAAGCATGTCTAATGGGTAAAATGACTAAGACTCCATTTTCTGGGATGATGGAGCGAGCTACGGACTTATTGGAAATCATACATACCGATGTGTGTGGTCCAATGAGTGTAGCATCGCGCGGTGGTTATCGTTATGTTCTTACCTTCACGGATGACTTGAGTAGATATGGGTATATCTATTTCATGAAACATAAGTCCGAAACTTTCAAGAAGTTTAAGGAATTTCAAAGTGAGGTAGAGAATCAACGTAATAAGAAGATTAAATTTCTGCGTTCTGATCGTGGAGGTGAATATCTAAGTTACGAGTTTGGCGAGCATTTGAAGAAATGCGGAATACTTTCACAATTGACACCGCCGAGAACACCACAGCGTAATGGTGTGTCCGAACGTCGTAATCGAACTCTCTTAGATATGGTTCGTTCTATGATGTCACTTACAGATTTACCGCTATCATTTTGGGGTTATGCATTAGAAACACCGCATTCACTTTAAATAGGGCACCATCTAAATCCGTTGAAATGACACCGTATGAATTATAGTTTGGGAAGAAACCTAAATTGCAGTTCCTTAAAGTTTGGGGTTGCGAAGCCTATGTAAAGAAGTTACAACCGGACAAGCTTGAACCCAAGGCGGAAAAATGCATCTTCATAGGATACCCGAAGGAAACTATTGGGTATACCTTCTATCATAGATCCAAAGGCAAAATCTTTGTTGCCAAGAATGGATCCTTTCTAGAGAAGGAATTTCTCTCGAAAGAAGTGACTGGAAGGAAAGTAGAACTCGACGAGGTTGTCGAACCTTCTCTCGAACTTGCGAGTAACGCAGCACCGGAAGAAGTTCCTGTGGTGCCTGCACCAATAAGAGAGGAAGCTAATGATGATGATCATGAAACTTCGGTTGTAGTTGCTACAGAGCCTCGCAGGTCAACGAGAACTCGTACCACTCCTGATTGGTATGATCCCGTTATGAGTGTCATGTTGGTGGACAACACCGATGACCCTGCGACATATGAGGAAGCGATGATGAGTCCAGATTCCAATAAATGGCAAGAAGCCATGAAATCCGAGATTAGATCCATGTACAAAAACCAAGTATGGACTTTGGTGGACTTACCGGATGGCCGGAAGGCTGTCGAGAACAAATGGATTTTCAAGAAGAAAACAGATGCTGATGGTAATGTTACTGTCTATAAAGCTCGACTTGTCGCAAAAGGGTTTCGACAAATTCAAGGAGTTGACTACGATGAGACTTTCTCACCTGTAGCGAAGCTAAAGTCTGTGAGGATTATGTTAGCAATCGCTGCATATTATGATTATGAGATATGGCAGATGGATGTCAAAACAGCATTCCTCAATGGAGACATTGATGAAGAGTTGTATATGATGCAACCCAAAGGTTTTGTCGATCCTAAAAGATGCTAACAAGGTATGCAAACTTCAACGGTCCATCTATGGATTGAAGCAAGCATCCCGAAGTTGGAATCAACGTTTTGATAAGGTGATCAAAAGTTTTGGTTTTATACAAACTTATGGTGAAGCTTGTATTTACAAGAAAGTGAGTGGGAGCTCTGTAGCATTCTTAATACTATATGTAGATGACATATTGTTGATTGGGAATGATGTAGACCTTCTTAATAGTGTCAAGGAATATTTGAATAATAGTTTTTCAATGAAGGATCTTGGCGAAGCAGCTTACATATTAGGCATAAAGATTTATAGAGATAGATCGAGACGCTTAATATCATTGTCACAAAGTACATATTTGGACAAAGTTCTGAAGAGGTTTGGAATGTAAGATAGCAAGAAAGGGTTCTTGCCCATGTTGCCCAATACGACCTTGAGTAAAACTCAAAGTCCGACAACGGCAGAAGATAGAGAAAGGATGAGTAAGACTCCCTATGCCTCAGCCATAGGATCTCTAATGTATTCCATGCTATGTACTAGACCTGACATTGCATATGCTGTTAGTTTAACTAGCAGATATCAAAGTGATCCAGGAGTGGATCATTGGACAGCGGTCAAAAACATCCTTAAGTACTTGAGAAGAACTAAGGATATGGTTCTTTCTTATGGAGGTGATGAACAGCTCGTTGTTAATGGTTACACCGATGCTAGTTGGAACACCGATCCGGATGATTCTAAATCACAATCTGGATACATATTTACTTTGAATGGTGCAGCAGTTAGCTGGAGGAGTGCAAAGCAAAGCGTTGTGGCGAGATCTTCAACTGAATCGGAATACATGGCTGCTTCAGAGGCTTCACAAGAAGCGATATGGATGAAATAGTTCATTACAGAGCTGGGTGTGGTTCCTAGTGCGCTGGACCCAATGTCTATCTACTGTGATAACATGGGCGCCATAGCCAATGCGCAAGAACCAAGGTCACACAAGAAGCTGAAGCACATCAAGCTATGTTTTCACGCTATTCGAGAACATGTCCAGGATGGGGACATAAAGATTTGCAAAGTACACACAGATCTGAATGTGGCGGATTCGTTGACTAAACCTCTCCCGAGGGCAAAACATGACCAGCACCAAACTGCCATGGGTGTTCGGTATATTACCATGTAATCTAGATTAGATGACTCTAGTGCAAGTGGGAGACTGTTGGATATATGCCCTAGAGGCAATAATAAATGTAGTTATTATTATATCTTTGTGTTTATGATAAATGTTTACATTCATGCTATAATAGTATTAACAAGGAAACATTAATACTTGTGTGATTTGTAAACTAAAATAAGAGTCCCTAGTAAAGCCTCTTAATAATACTAGCTTGTTGGTTAATAAATGATTGTGGTTTCCCTATCATGAACATTGAGATGTTATTAACAACAAGATCATATCGTTAGGAGAATGATATGGTGGACATACTCCTATAAATAAGCGTAGCATAAAGATCAAGTCATTTTAATAGTTCAATTGCTATATGCTTTCTGATACATAGTAACCTAATTCGTTCGACCATGAGATCATGCATATCACCTTCACCGGAAGGATGCTTTGATGACATCAAACACCACACCGTAACTGGGTGGCTATAAAGGTGGCATTGAGTGTTCGGAAAGTATTGGTTGAGACACATGGATCAAGAGTGGGATTTTTCCATCCATATGACGGATAGATATACTCTGGGCCCTCTCGGTGAAATGTCATCCAATTAGCTTGCAAGCATCTGACTGGCCCACAAGGGATCACATAGCACGGGAACAAGAAAAGAGTACTTATCAGTAACGAGGTTGAACTAGGTATGCAGAGATACCGACGATCATAACCTCGGATAAGTAAACTATCGTGAGACAAAGGGAAATTGGTATCGTATGTAAGTGGTTCATTCGATCGCAAAGTAATCGTGGAAATATGTGGGAGCCATATGAATTTCCAGATTCCTCTATTGGTTATTGATCAGAGAAGTGTCTCGATCATGTCCGCATAATTCACGAACCATAGGGAGACACACTTAAGGATTCGACGTTGTTTGAGTAGTTATGGAATGATGAGAAAGAGACCGAATGTTGTTCGGAGTCTCGGATAGGATCCGGGATATCACGAGGAGATCCGGAATGGTCCGGAGAATAAGATTCATATAAGGAAAGTCCTGTTTCGGGGTTGGAGAATGGTTCCGGTGTTTTCATCGGGAATGTTCTAGAAGGTTCCGGAATATCCGGCACTCCGGAGGGGAAGGGTACATGAATGTGTCATATCAAGTTAGAATGATTGCATCATGTACTAGGTGTCATCGCTGAACAAAATAAAGGGTTTAATCAAATCCTGGTTTGAAAAAGTCAAACGCCAATTTGAAAAGACAAACAACTATTTTGGGAAGTGGAGGGGAAGGTGGAAACCGAGTTGGGGAGGAGTTCCTCCCCTCCACCGTCGGCCCCCTTGGGAAACCGAGTTGGGGAGGGACTCCCCTCCCCTGGCGCGGCCCCTCCACCTATATAAGGAGGGGCAGGGCTGCCCCTCCAAGACACAACAAATCCACCACCCCGCAAACCCTAGCCCTAGCCGCCGGCCCCTCCTGCAGCCGCCGCCCTAGGGAAAGCCGCCGCCGCCTAGCTAACCCTATCCACCGGCCAAGCTTCCTCCTTGGTGTGTCTAAACCCTAGATCGCCGAGGAGCTCTCTCATAGTCCACCATACTCGCTCCGGCTTAAGGCGAAGCCCTGCGAGATCTCCCCTCTACTTCCGGTACCACGCCGTTGTGCTGCCGGAATCGCGAGGAGAGTGCTACAACCTCCGCTGCCTGCTGGAGCAAGGGAGAGGAAGGTCTTCGTAGAGTACCGAATGTGTGACCGACTGCGGAAGCGCTGCCGGAACGCAGCGCCGGAAGGATTGTCTACGCGATCTTGAGATCGGGAAGAGTACGACTACATCATCCACGAGAATCCGCTCTCGTTAAACACTTTGGAATCTTCGAGGGTGAGTTATTCCATCGACTCGTTGCTACAATCTAGTAGATAGATCTTGGCTTGTTGGTTTGTATGCGGTAGAAATTTTTTGTTTTCCATGCTACGAAACCCTACAGAACATGGGTCCCACCTTCTGACCTTGAGTTGACCGGTCACGCGCGACGTGGAGATAATTACGGCATCGCCTCGATTTCCGCGCGTAGTGGACGACGTGTGAGCGACGGTTCACTGCTGTACTGACACGTGGATGGTCAGATTTTGCATTTGGCGCTAGGTATTCTCGATGGACGGTTGACGTGCATCGTCTTTGTCCTTATAATCTATGGGGAAAAATTAATCTGTTTTCACCGCAGCCATTCTTGTTTCACTGCTCCAATCTTCTCTGAGCGTTATTGCTACGCGCTGGAATATCCTCTAACATTTCCTTCTTCGATCCTACGTTCTCGTCGCCAGCGTCGCCGCACCGCAATGGGGAAGCCTAAGAAGTCCTCTTCTGCGGTTGGCACCAGCGCTGCTGGAGGCAAGAAAAGTGCTGCCGCTGCCCGTGTCACCGACGGTGGCTAGCGGCGATTGGAGACGCGGGAGAGTGATCTCCGCAAGCTTCGTGAGCGGGGCTTGATCCCGTAGGATAGGGAGGCCATCAAACTCCCTAGCAGCGAGGTAATTCCTCGTCCCCCCGCTGGGTTTAGGGTTATGTTCCTCGCATTTGTCCTTCGGGGCTTTTCCTTCCCAGTCCACAATTTCCTTCGTGGACTGCTTTTTCTTTACGGCATCCAGCTACATCATCTTTCCCCCAACTCTCTTCTTCACATTGCTTGTTTCGTTACTTTCTGCGAGTGCTGGCTCGGTATTGAGCCGCACTTTGGCCTCTTCCGGAAACTCTATTCCGTGAAGAGGCAATCTAGTTCTGATGGTGTTTATCCCATTGGGGGTTGCATCATCTCGCTTCGATCCAATCTTCTCTTCTTTTCTTTTTCAATGTCCGAATCTGTCCAGTACTGGCGGAGGCGATGGTTTTACATCCGCGACTCCACGGTGGCTGGGCAGAATTTTGGTCTTGATCCTTTCGACCCCTCCCACAAGATCGAGCCGAAGAGGTCCTAGAAGAACCAGATCTTGGATGGCAAGGTAACGGAGATAGAGACTCTCTATCGTTGAGTGGAGGATCTCCAGCTGATTCCGGATAAGGAGGTGAACGGTGTGGATATTATCCGCACTTTTCTCAAACATCGGGTGCAGCCGCTCCAGGCTAGGGCGCACCCGATGTTCCTTTTGTTGGAGATATGTCCAAGAGGCAATAATAAAGTGGTTATTATCATATCTTCATACTTATGATAAATGTTTACATTAATACTTGTGTGATTTGTAAACATAAAAGAGTCCCTAGTAAAGCCTCTTGTTAAAATAGCTTGTTGGTTAATATATGTAGAGGTCCCAACCTTTAATAAGGTAGAGATCCCTGTGTTTACAATGCTAGTCCCTGGATCAATAGCTAGCATCCACAGTTAAGATGTAATATCAAGAAACAAAGGTCATATTACACCTTTATAACCAGGAATAAAATAATTCATTACATCTTACATAGCTCATTTGCCTATCTCATTACAATGCAGCAGAAATAACTATATCATGGGGTCCTTCATCTTCAAAGTGCCACAGGCAATCATGTTGGTTGGAGACTTGTAATCCTAATCAACACATCTTACTAACATCAAACAAACCTGCAACATAATAAGTTACAGCCACAAGGGTCAATACATTGGAATTGTATTGGCAAGTGATACTATGATAGTATAGTGGAGTCTATCATCTATATGCATTTGGCTAAGTGGAGCTTAGGCTTGCTTTGCTCCAAATAGATTTTCCTTATCTTTTGAAAAACACTAAGTTTTTGTTTGTCAAAAATCATCCAAGGCATCTCCCAATAGAAATTGGTGATCCTTTAACCCTTGTTCAACCACAAGTTTTTAACTTAGAAATTGGGACGAGGAGATTCTTGATAGCTTGCATGTCTTGATGCTCAAATTGTCCTTTACCAGGGACATGGATAAGTACTTAGATTTTACACTCTTCAGAGGTGGTGCACTTTCCCCACAAGACTTGGTTTCACCAAGACAAGATCTTTCAGAAGCCTTCCCTTAGACCAGAATGGACGCATTCCAACCTATCATCCCCTACCACCAACTGTCCATTTGGCTAAGTTATTGCAACCTATATGATCCAGGTAGATCCCATAATGCCAAGTGGTTGCACTTGAAGCTTCTCAACATTTGACATCTCAAATCTCTTTATTCCTGGGTGGCATTCCACAAGTGAGATACACAAGGTAAACCATAGAAATGGGCCTTGTGTAACCACTCAACACAAACCATTCTTTCCATTCCACCCAGGTGTTTCATTCACTTAGTTGTTTTATTAAACAAAACACAAGTCCTTGACTTAGAAATATTCCAATAGCTTGAATATAATCCACCCTTGTTTTCTACTAGCTAAGCTAAGCATGATAGTAGTAGGAATCTTAAATTAGGAGAATTCTACTAAGGTTTCATCTACTAGGATTTCCCATGGCGTAGTTTATACTTAGCAAAAATTCCATGCAAGTCCTACTTAGAAATATCACTAATGCATAGTGAAAATAATGGGACAAAGTATGAAGCATCACTTGCCTTTTTGGTAGAGTATATAAGTTCACTCCTTGATCTTGCAATATTCACACTCTTCAAATCTCTACAATTCAATCAAGAAAGCAAGAATTCAATCTACCATTCAAGCAAACAACACATAAAATAATAAAAACAAAGCAATGCATGCAAGCATGCCAAAGATTGTTTTAGTTGAAAAAGTGGTTTCTAATAGGTTATAAACATTTGAAAACACCTATTGGTCATTTTATAAAAGTGGAAAAACCATTTGCAAAAGATCTTACCTATAAACCATTTTTAAACCAAATCAATATTTTATGTGGTTGAAAAATGCCTTTAGCAAAACAATAATTTATAGGGTTCATCAAAATACATTTTTTTTAAATTCTAAAACTTGGTGTTTAGGGTCAGAGAGGTTTAAATCAAAACATTTCCCAAAGGTTTCCTCCAAAAGCATTTTTAACACATAAACATTATTTTTATTTGACTAGAAATGCTCTAAATCAAAGATTTATTCTTTTGCTTCACAAAAAATGTCTTTGAAACCACAAGTTGGTTTCTAAGGTCAGTAGGTTCAAAACAATCCATTTGCCAAAGGTTTTATCACAAAAAGAATTTTAGAATGAATTTTATATTCAAGATATGCCTACACAAGTTTCTGCAAAAACAACCAATTTTACAGAAGCATTTCACTAAACAAAGTGCATGGTTGGAAAGTACTTGTCTTGATGATTCCATTGATATAAAATTTGGACGTGGGGATAAAAAGTTATATATTTTACAAAATCTAGCATCTAATAGAACCTTTTCTGTTTTTAAAACAAAACTCAAGCCACGTGGAAGGTTCTGATTCGTCCATACCGTTTCGCTCGGATCGGCTACTGTGAAACGTTGGATTAAAATAGATCGAGCGGCACAGGATCTAAATTACCCCTTCGAGTTATGTTCTTTCATAGCCCTGCGATGAACATCCTACGTCTAAAATGACTAACCCTTAAACGGGCGGCGCTAGCGGCGGCGACTGGCGGCGGCGCACTTGGCTACGGTGTTGCGATGGCTATGGGAAATGAGGAAGGGGATGGGGAGGATCACCAGGTTTGCCGGAACATGCTGGAGCTTAACATGGCCTTAGCTTGTCGAGGGGCGCACTGGATCACCGGTGATTCCTCGCCGGAGATGTGTCTAGCGTCGGGTGTAGTCAGTCGTCGTCGGGGGCGATGCTACAGAGGATGAGAGAGCAAGAAAACCGTGTCGTTAGATGCACTGGAGAGTGGGGAGTATAGGAGTATCAGTGAGAAGGGATGGCGCAGTCGGGTGTTACTAGGGGGCTTTGCCGGAGATGGAAACAGACGACGGTGGTGGTTTGCGTTGACGTTGATGACGATGCAGAGCTTGCGCGGCTGAACGGGTGACACTGGAAGATGCGCCAGAGTCCAGGGAGTGTGCTCGTGTGGTCGAGGGGGCGAGGGGCGACTGTGGCTGGCCGGAATTTGAACGTGAGGTCGCCGAAGACAGTGGGGTCCGGGCTTGCGATTCGAGCAGCCTGGTGGCGGTGAGGAGTTGGCGTCTGAGGGGAAAAGTAGAGGGAAGAGAGGCGCTTATGAGGGCGAGGTAGCAGGGCTGTTTAATCACGGCGTTTACTGTGAATTTACGCCGGCAATCAATCGGCAGCAAACGACCGGGGAGGGCGTGGTCAGCGGCGGGTGAGGACGATGCTTACGTGGCATGGGCCTACGTCGTCAGCGAAGGAGAGAGGGTGCGCGTGGGGTCAGGTGTTCAGTGGGTTAGTGGGTCTATTGCCGAGTAAAAGAAAACGCTTCGGGGAAGGGGGTTAGTTGGGCTAGATGGGCCCTGGGTTAGTTGGGCTGGTTTCCTCTATTTTTTTTGTTCTGAAACTTTTCTTTTTTTTGTATTCATTAATCTGTTTTGATTTTTTTAATTATTTCAAACAACCATTTGAATTCAAACTTCAACCAAACTTTGAGTATATTCAAATACTGATCATTAGTTCATTCTAGAGTCAAATTTAGAATAATTCTTTTATTATTTTTAGGGTTTTTTATTTATTTAATAAATAAACAATTGCTTTTATTTCAAATAGGTTTTAATGGGTTTTAAAACTTTATTTGAAATCCATATTTTTACCAAACCTATTCATTAGGTTTATTTATTTAACAGGGTGTCAAATAATTCACCTTGAATTATTTGGAATATTTTTAATATGATTTATTAATCATTTAAATTGGGTATTTGTCTTTATTCCAATGAAATTAAATATGGGTTTAATTCCATAAATTTCATTTAGGTGATTTCCTTGATTCCATTTAAGTTAATTAATTAACTTTTATTCCACTTGGGTAAATTCCAAATACTATTTTCCCATGATTTAATTAATTATTCTTATTAGGGAAATTGTCTTAATCCAATAGAATTTGGTTAAGGCCATATTATTTTATTTCAATATTATTTATCCATTTACTTCATTTGAACTTGGATTATGTTTATTCCATTTACTTATAGTATTTTGCAAGTTTTAATTTGGCCTTTAAATATTCCTTATTTAATATTTCTTTCTTTATCTTATAAAATTCATATCTTTTTATTTATAAGTCCAAACTTGGTGATTCCAATTTGTATAATTTTATTTAGTATTTGTTTATCCTTTTAATTCTCTTTAGGATTATTTACTCACCATTTGGTATGGATTTCTAGATAGGTGCTTTATTAGTTTTGGAAATTCAATTTCCTTATCTTATTAAATTCATAAGATTTTATCTATGGCTCCAAATTAAGTGAAACCAATTCATATGGTTTTATGATATTTCTATTTGTCATTCTTGATCATTTTGAAAAGTTTGTTGACCAATTTTTATGTGGATCAAAACCATAGGCTTAGAGATAACTTGGAAATGTCTTTCTTCCATTAGGGTTTTAGAGTTTTGGTTTATTTTCCAAGTGTTTGAATTTCAAGATACATTCATTAATGAATGCATTTCAATTGATTTGAATTTCAATAAACTTTACTCAAGTTTGTTCAAGATGGGATTTTAAGTTTCCACTTAGAAACACAAAGTTTCTTTTCACTTTAAATTTCAACAATTATTTATTTTGTTTATTTATTTTTCACATTACAAAATTTGGAAATTTTTGGGATGTGACAGGCTACCACCCTTAAAAGAAATCTCGTCCCGAGATTTGGGAAGGCTAGGGGTTACATATTGGCTCAAAGAAACTAGGGTACTACCACCCTTAAAAATTTTCCAACCAGATTACATCTTGGCTTGCTTGGGATCTTGATGAAACTTTTCTGTGCAAACATCCGCATAGTGTCCTTTGTTTCCACACTTGAAACATGTGACAAGGATGAGATCCTTCCTAGGCTTGTTTATCTTGTGCTTCATCTTTTCTGGACAATTGCTTGCATAATGTCCTTGGTTACCACAATTGTAACATGTGACAAGATTGAGCTCTTCACGTATCTTCTGTGGACAAGTTGATACATAATGGCCTAGCTCTTTGCAGTTGTTGCACCATACTTGGCTAATCTCCTTATATTTTTGTTTCTTCTCAGGACATTCATTGGCATAGTGTCCCATCTCTTTGCAATGGCAACATTGCACTTGGCTTTTGTCTTTCTTCTTCTTGGGTTTATCCAAAGCTAGGAGTTCTTCTAGTTCATGCTCTTCATATCTTATCTCAAAGGTGGGAAAGTCTCCTGGTCTCCTTAATCTTTTCCTTGGGTAATACATATGTTTCCTCTTTGGTCCATCAAATTGAGTCATATTGCATGGGGGTGCAAGCTGAGATTTTCCTTTATCTTCATGGGGTTTTACAATCTGTTGATGCACTCCACCTTGTTTCCTTTGTTGAACTATGGAATAGATGGGGCATTGGATAGGGACATGATTATTTACTGCACATAGGAAACAAGTAGCTTGAGATGTGGGGCATTGATTGGTTGAATGTTTCTCTTCACAATTTGGGCATTGATCTTCATGCTCTTTGGAAGTGTGATCCTTATCTCCACAAACATTGCAAGCTTGGGTTCCTTCTAGAATATCATCTTTGACATCCTTGTTGTCACAAATTCTTTGGCAAGGGTTGTATCCCATGTTGATCATTTGATTAGTCACCTTTTGCATCAATTGAGTTTAGGTTTCCAAAAACCTTTGCATGGTTGGGTCTAACTCATTGTTGTTGGCTAAAAACTGAGTTGTCACTTGGTTCAACTGGGTTTGGGTTACTATGAGTTCTCTCATGTTGATCCCTTGGTTGTTGTTGTTGTCACCATCCTTGATGTTGGAGTTTCTTGGAGTAGTCATCTGTTTGGGTTGGATTGGGATTAGAATAGGCAAGATATTTCTAAGGAAATAATTCTAATTACACACAACAATTTCACACAAGCAATGTGCAAGTAATCAAAAACAAACATTCCAATCAAACAACAAAGTTTCAAGCACATTTTTAGGCAACACAATATTTTTGCTACACCACATAAGTTGGTGGGTTTGAACTAATCATTAGTATGGTGGTCCAACTATATGGTTCACTTCAGATCTCCCCATTTTATTTATTGTTTCTTCTTGAATGAGATCATGGTTTCCTTGGAAAAATTCTTGTGTCATGGTCACAAAACTTCAAAGGTGATGATGGTTCCTTCTAAGTTGTGTTTCCTAAGTCTTCAAGTCTTGAGTAATATTTCTTCTCTCACTTGTAGTCCTCAGTGATATCCAAGTTGAAGTCCTTGGTGAAATTACTTGAGTTGGTGAAGTCCTTTGCTCATGTCGAAGTCTTTGCTCATGGTGGAGGCTTTATCCATCAAGTTGAAATAGACAAGATGTAGAATCAAAACCAAAATGGTTGAGGAAAGAGTTTACAAGATTGTTTGTAAATAAGTTTTGGGACAAATACAACTCCTATTTTTATAAGGGGTTTTGTCCAATCCTAGGGTTACAATCCTACAGGCAACATAGTGCTCTGATACCATCTGTAGAGGTCCCAACCTTTAATAAGGTAGAGATCCCTGTGTTTACAATGCTAGTCCCTGGATCAACAGCTAGCATCCACAATTAAGATGTAATATCAAGAAACAAAGGTCATATTACAACTTTATAACCAGGAATAAAATAATTCATTACATCTTACATAGCTCATTTGGCTATCTCATTACAATGCAACAGAAATAACTATAGCATGGGGTCCTTCATCTTCAAAGTGCCACAGGCAATCATGTTGGTTGTAGACTTGTAATCCTAATCAACACATCTTACTAACATCAAACAAACCTGCAACATAATAAGTTCAAACCACAAGGGTCAATACATTGGAATTGTATTGGCAAGTGATACTATGATAGTATAGTGGAGTCTATCATCTATATGCATTTGGCTAAGTGGAGTTAGGCTTGCTTTGCTCAAAATAGATTTTCCTTATCTTTTGAAAAACACTAAGTTTTTGTTTGTCAAAAATCACCCAAGGCATCTCCCAATAGAAATTGGTGATTCTTTAACCCTTGTTCAACCACAAGTTTTTAACTTAGAAATTGGGATGAGGAGATTCTTGATAGCTTCCATGTCTTGATGCTCAAATTGTCCTTTACCAGGGACATGTCTAAGTACTTAGATTTTACACTCTTCAGAGGTGGTGCACTTTCCCCACAAGACTTGGTTTCACCAAGACAAGATCTTTCAGAAGCCTTCCCTTAGACCAGAATGGACGCGTTCCGACCTATCATCCCCTACCACCAACTGTCCATTTGGCTAAGTTATTGCTACCTATATGATCCAGGCAGAGCCCATAATGCCAAGTGGTTGCACTTGAAGCTTCTCAACATTTGACATCTCAAATCTCTTTATTCCTGGGTGGCATTCCACAAGTGAGATACACAAGGTAAACCATATAAATGGGCCTTGTGTAACCACTCAACACAAACCATTCTTTCCATTCCACCTAGGTGTTTCATTCACTTAGTTGTTTTATTAAACAAAACACAAGTCCTTGACTTAGAAATATTCCAATAGCATGAATATAATCCACCCTTGTTTTCTACTAGCTAAGCTAATCATGATAGTAGTAGGAATCTTAAATTAGGAAAATTCTACTAAGGTTCATCTACTAGGATTTCCCATGGCATAGTTTATACTTAGCAAAAATTCCATGCAAGTCCTACTTAGAAATATCACTAATGCATAGTGAAAATAATGGGACAAAGTATGAAGCATCACTTGCCTTTTTGGTAGAGAATATAAGTTCACTCCTTGATCTTGCAATATTCACACTCTTCAAATCTCTACAATTCAATCAAGCAAGCAAGAATTCAATCTACCATTCAAGCAAACAACACATAAAATGATAAAAACAAAGCAATGCATGCAAGCATGCCAAAGATTGGTTTAGTTGAAAAAGTGGTTTCTAATAGGTTATAAACATTTGAAAACAACTATTGGTCATTTTATAAAAGTGGCAAAACCATTTGCAAAATATTTTACCTATAAACCATTTTTAAACCAAATCAATATTTTATGTGGTTGAAAAATGCCTTTAGCAAAGAAATAATTTATAGGGTTCATCAAAATACATTTTTTTAAAATTCTAAAACTTGGTGTTTAGGGTCAGAGAGTTTTAAATCAAAAAATTTCCCAAAGGTTTCCTCCAAAAGCATTTTTAACACATAAACATTATTTTTATTTCTCTAGAAATGCTCTAAATCAAATATTTATTCTTTTGCTTCACAAAATATGTTTTTGAAACCACAAGTTGGTTTATAAGGTCAGTAGGTTCAAAACAATCCATTTGCCAAAGGTTTTATCACAAAAATAATTTTAGAATGAATTTTATATTCAAGATATGCCTACACAAGTTTCTGCAAAAACAACCAATTTTACAGAAGCATTTCACTAAAGAAAGTGCATGGTTGGAAATTACTTGTCTTTCTGATTCCATTGATATAAAATTTGGAAAATTTGGACATGGGGATCAAAATTTATAGATTTTACAAAATCTAGCATCTAATAGAACCTTTTCTGTTTTTAAAACAAAACTCAAGCCACGTGGAAGGTTCTGATTCGTCCATACCGTTTCGCTCGGATCAGCTGCTGTGAAACGTTGGATTAAAATAGATCGAGCGGCACATGATCTAACTTACCCCTTCGAGTTATGTTCTTTCGTAGCCCTGCGATCAACATCCTACGGTCTAAAATAACTAACCCTTAAACGAGCGGCGCTAGCGGCGGCGACTGGCGGCGGCGTGCTCGGATACGGTGTTGCGGTGGCTATGGGAAGCGAAGAAGGGGATGGGGAGGCTCACCAGGTTTGCCGGAACATGCTGGAGCTTAACGTGGCCTTAGCTTGTCGAGGGGCGCACTGAATCACCGGTGATTCCTCGCCGGAGATGTGTCTGGCGTCGGGTGCGGTCAGTCATCGTCGGGGGCGACGCTACGGAGCATGAGAGAGCAAGCAAACCTTGTCGTTAGATGCACTGGAGAGTGGGGAGTATAGGAGTATTAGTGAGAAGGGATGGCGCGGTCGGGTGTTACCAGGGGGCTTCGCCGGAGACGGAAACAGACGACGGTGGTGGTTTGCATTGATGTTGATGACGATGCAGAGCTTGCGCGGCTGAACGGGTGACACTGGAAGATGCGCCAGAGGCCAGGGAGTGTGCTCGTGTGGTCGAGAGGGCGAGGGGCGAGGGGCGATGGTGGCTGGCCGGAATTTGAACGTGAGCTCGCTGGAGACAGTGGCGTTCAGGCTTGCGATTCGAGCAGCCTGGTGGCGGTGAGGAGTTGGAGTCTGAGGGGAAAAGTAGAGGGAAGAGAGGCGCTTATGAGGGCGAGGTCGCGGGGCTGTTTAATCGCGGCGTTTACTGCGAATTTACGCCGGCAATCAATCGGCAGCAAACGGTCGGGGAGGGCGTGGTCAGCGACGGGTGAGGACAATGCTTGCGTGGCGTGGGCCTGCGTTGTCAGCGAAGGAGAGAGGGTGCGCGTGGGGTCAGGTGGTCAGTGGGTGAGTGGGTCTGTTGCCGAGTAAAAGAAAACGCTTCGGGGAATGGGGTTAGTTGGGCTAGATGGGCCTGGGGTTAGTTGGGCTGCTTTCCTCTATTTTTTTTGTTCCGAAACTTTTCTTTTTTCTGTATTTATTAATCTGTTTGATTTTGTTTAATTATTTCAAACTACCATTTGAATTCAAACTTCAACCAAACGTTGAGTATATTAAAATACTGATTGTTAGTTCATTCTAGAGTCAAATTTAGAATAATTCTTTTATTCTTTTTAGGGTCTTTTATTTATTTAATAAATAGACAATTGCTTTTATTTCAAATAGGTTTTAATGGGTTTTAAAACTTTATTTGAAATCCATATTTTTACCAAACCTATTCAGTAGGTTTATTTATTTAATAGGGTGTCAAATAATTCACCTTGAATTATTTGGAATATTTTTAATATGATTTATTTATCGTTTAAATTCGGTATTTGTCTTTATTCCAATGAAATTAAATATGGGTTTAATTCCATAAATTTCATTTAGGTGATTTCCTTGATTCCATTTAAGTTAATTAAATAACTTTTATTCCACTTGGGTAAATTCCAAATACTATTTTCCCATGATTTAATTAATTATTCTTATTATGGAAAATTGTCTTAATCCAATAGAATTTGGTTAAGGCCATATTATTTTATTTCTATATTATTTATCCATTTACTTCATTTGAACTTGAATTATGTTTATTCCATTTACTTATGGTCTTGGCCAAGTTTTAATTTGGCCTTTAAATATTCCTCATTTAATATTTCTTTCTTTATCTTATAAAATTCATATCTTTTTATTTATAAGTCCAAACTTGGTGATTCCAATTTGTATACTTTTATTTAGTATTTGTTTATCCTTTTAATTCTATTTAGGATTATTTACTCACCATTTGGTATGGATTTCTAGATAGGTGCTTTATTAGTTTTGGAAATTCAATTTCCTTATCTTATTAAATTCATAAGATTTTATCAATGGCTCCAAATTAAGTGAACCCAATTCATATGGTTTTATGATATTTGTATTTGTCATTCTTGATCATTTTGAAAAGTTTGTTGACCAATTTTTATGTGGATCAAAACCATAGGCTTAGAGTTAACTTGGAAATGTCTTTCTTCCATTAGGGTTTTAGAGTTTTGGTTTATTTTCCAAGTGTTTGATTTCAAGATACATTCATTGAAGAATGCATTTCACTTGATTTGAATTTCAATAAACTTTACTCAAGTTTGTTCAAGATGGGATTTTAAGTTTCCACTTAGAAACATAAAGTTTCTTTTCACTTTAGATTTCAACAATTATTTATTTTGTTTATTTATTTTTCACATTACAAAATTTGAAATTTTTGGGATGTGACAATATGTGATCATGGTTTCCTGATCATGAACATAGAGATGTTATTAACAACAGGGTCATATCATTAGGAGAATGATGTGATGGACAAACTCCTATAGTTAAGCATAGCATAAATATCAAGTCATTTAATATAGTTCATTTGCTATAAGCTTTCTGATACATAGTAACCTAATTTCTTCGACCATGAGATCATGTTAATAACCATCACCGGAATGATGCTTTGATGACATCAAACACCACACCATAACTGGGTGGCTATAAAGGTGGCATTGAGTGTTCGGAAAGTATGGGTTGAGGCACATGGATCAAGAGTGGGATTTGTCCATCCATATGACGGATAGATATACGCTGGGCCCTCTCGGTGTAATTCCATCCAATTAGCTTGCAAGCATGTGACTGGCTCACAAGGGGTCACATATCACAGGAACGAGAAAAGAGTACTTATCGGTAACGAGGTTGAACTAGGTATGCAGAGATACCGACGATCAAAACCTCAGATAAGTAAACTATCGTGAGACAAAGGGAAATTGGTATCGTATGTAAGTGGTTCATTTGATCGCAAAGTAATCGTAGAAATATGTGGTAGCCATATGAATTTCCAGATTTCTCTATTGGTTATTGATCGGAGAAGTGTCTCGATCATGTCCGCATAATTCACGAACCGTAGGGAGACACACTTAAGGATTCGATGTTGTTGAGTAGTTATGGAATGATGAGTAAGATACCGAATGTTGTTCGGAGTCTCGAATGGGATCCGGGATATCACGAGGAGATCCGGAATGGTCCGGAGAATAAGATTCATATAAGGAAAGTCCTGTTTCGGAGTTCAGGAATGATTCCGGTGTTTTCACCAGGAATGTTCAAGATGGGTCTGGAAGGTCCGACACTCCGGAGGGGAAGGGTACATGGATGTGTCATGACAATGTGGAATGGTTGCATCATGTACTAGGTCACTTGGCTGGGCAATATGGAGAGAGAAATCAAATCCAAGTTTGAAAGTCAAACGCCAATTTGAAGAAGTCAAATCTGAAGTTTGCTTGGTGGAGGGAGAGTAGGAAACCTACTTGGGGAGGAAGTCCCACTCCCTCCCACCCGCTGGCCATGAAGGGGAGTAGGAGGAGGACTCCCTCCTCCCAAGTCGCCCCTCCCACCTATATAAGGAGGGGTAGGGCGGCCCCCTACCCCTCACACCTAAACCCTAGCCCTTGGCGCCACCACCTCCAAGTGTTGCCGCCGCCTAGGTCTCCTCTTCTAGCCGACTTGGGGAAAACCCTTGATTTCCCTAGCCGCCGACTAAGCTCAACCCTTGGTGCCTCTAAACCCTAGATCGCCAAGGCCTCTCTCTTACTCCACCATACTCGCTCCGGTTTAAGGCGAAGCCCTGCGAGATCTCTCCTCTACTTCCGACACCACGCCGTCGTGCTGCCGGAATCACGAGGAGAGTGCTACAACCTCCGCTGCCTGCTGGAACAAGGGAGAGGAAGGTCTTCATCGAGTACCGTACGTGTGACCGACTACGGGAGCGCTGCCGGAACGCAGCGCCGGAAGGATCGTCTACGCGATCTTGAGATTGGAAGTGTACGATTACATCACCCACGAGAATCTTCTCTCGTTAACCGCTTTGGATCTTCGAGGGTTAGTATTCTATCGACTCGTTGCTACAATCTAGTAGATAGATCTTGGCTTGATCATATATTAGATCTTGATTGTGTGTTCATGTGGTAGAATTTTTTTGTTTTCCATGCTACGAACCCCAACAGTGGTATCAGAGCCGTGTCTATATGTAGATCTATTGCACGAGTAGAACACAATGGTCATTGTGGGCGTTGATGCTTTTATTGTCGATTGCTTCTTGTGTACTTTGCATCTGGCGGGATGGTGGGATGAAGCGGCCCGGGCTAACCTTACATGACATCGTTCATGAGACTTGCTCCACGCTTGACATGCAACTTGTATTGCATAAGTGGCTTTGCGGGTGCCTGTTTCTCCCAACATAGTTAAGATTCAATTTACAACGGGTGATTGACAATACTAGTATCAACATTGTGGTTCTCGTTCGTAAGTTAGAACGACACTTATTGAAAGCCCCAAACCACGTAAAATATGCAAAGAAAATTAGAGGCGTCTAACTTTGTTTTGCAGGGGTGTGCTGTGATGTGATATGGCCATGATTGTGATTATATATGATGTATGCAATGTTTCTTATTGTAAGTTGGCAACTGACAGGAGCCATATGGTTGTCTTTTAAATTCTGTTAAGACCTGCATGTCTATTCAAAGAAGTTGCAATAGTTGATGCTTGTGGACGACAACCATGAAGCGGCGCCATTGACCTTGACGCCACACTGGTGATGATGGAGATCATGTTCGTGCTTGAAGATGGAGATCGGAAGCACAAGAAGAAAGGCCATATCATATCACATACTATGAATTGCATGTGATGTTAATCCTTTTGTGCATCTTGTATTGCTTAGTTCACGACGGTAGCATTATAAGATGATCCCTCAAGCACACAATTTCAAGTTTTAAAGTGTTCATCCTTAGTAAGCACCGTTGCTAAAGCTCGTTGTTTTGAAGCACCACGTGATGATCGGGTGTGTTAGATTCTGCGAGTGTATACAAAGTGAGCAAGCCAGATTTGCTCATGTGGAAGCTAAGGTTTGATCTTGACGAGCCTAGCATGTACAAACATGGTCTCGGAACACGGATCACCGAAAGGTAAAGCATGAGTCATATAGTAGATATGATGAACATGTTGATTGTTCGCCATTGAAGCTACATCAACTCTCGTGATGATCGATTTTGATGTGGTGGATTTGGTTCGTGTGATCACTAAAACAATGTGAGGGATATTGTTTTTAGTGGGAGTTCAACGGCAATATGATTAAAAGTTGAACACTATTTATCATAAATTAAATCAAAGTGAATTTGCATAGTTGTTGTAGCAATTGGCATCCGTTTACCACCTTGCGCTTAGTTATAATTGAGATGATAGAACTATAGAATTCTGGTTAGTTACTTTACTGTAACACCCTCGCCTGATAAGGCTGAGTTCATGTGTATAGTGCCAATCCCTGGATCTATTCTCTGGCACACACATTACAAAATGATACCAAATATAACTGTGCATCATAAATACAATGAATATGATCCAGAATTTACATTATTTATTCAAGTACACAGTGGAAAATGAGTACAAGGTAGATCTCCATCCTCCAAATGTGCCACAGGCGAACAATTGTTGAGTGGAGTCTCGCGACCTATGAACGATCACTCAGATACGATATAACCTGCAACATGAAACGTTGCAGCCATAAATGGTCAATACATTGAATGTATGGCAAGTAGGCTAAAGTGGTTATCAACAGATCTATCAACTACATGCTTATTTGGCCAAGTGGAGTTCAGACTCATTTGCATAAAGCACCAGTTTTATCCTAACATTTATAACAAAGTAGTTTTCCAATACGATAAATAGGACACTCTAGTTCACTCCCAGGTGCTCCTACCCAATTATGTTCACCCAACAAGTTTTAAGTAATTAAGAAATAAGGATGAGTGAGAAATATCATAGCATCAGTATCAGGTCGCTCAAATTTGTCCATAACCGGGGACACGGCTAAGTACTTAGTTTATACACCCTGCAGGGGTTAGTACACTTTACCCATGTGACTTGGCCAGCCCAGCTCGTACCACCACTCTCATATTGGGTGATGATAGGGAGAAGTCCAAGAAGTAACCGTTCAGGAAGTAGCTCCCCAAACCCGACACACACCGGTCCAGCCTACACTATCTACATCTCTGGATATGTGGGTTCGAGTTACCACAACCTATTGAGTTCAACCAACCGCCCATTTCATTATTGGCACATGGTTGCACATGAAAGCTACCAAACAAAGAAACCAATCCTTTCTCAGCGTCCTGGGTGCCTTTCCGCAATGATACCACCAAAAATTATCAATCCCATCACACCGAGGAGATTCATTAATTAAGTTGTTTTAGTTTTTGCAAACCAACACATTTAGAATCAACATCAGTGATGTAACCCAACCCTCGTTCATCATAGCATGGCTAAGCACATCTACCAATGGTGGCTCATAAACATGGAATGCTAGGGAATAATATGGGACATAGCATAGCATATACACATCAATTCCTACATATGCAATTCTACAAAAACTTCTACAATGCATAGGAAAACAATAGGACATTTATGACCAAGATAGCACCACTTGCCTTTGTTGTAGATGTAGTCAATTAGATAATCCTCGCAATACTCATAGATATAATGGTTGCTCTCGTCATAACCACAATACATGCAATCATAGTAGTTGCAATCACACACGTTGCAATCCTCGCAATCTATCGAGCAAACAATTGCATACAATCATAAACAATAGCACTAGAGATCAAACAAATGCAACAAATGCATGCATGACAATTTAATAAGTCACAATGGTTGTTACTTTAGTTCTCTAAACAATATTGAAGTATATGATGCATGCAAGAGGCCAATTAATGCAATGGAGTACTTGTTATTAATAATTACTTGCCAATATAGGGTTTTTAATAGTTCTGTTGTAACGCCTGTTCTAACTGTCGAATTAAATTTGTTTCTTGGGTTTACTGGATAGAGGATATTAATACGAATCAGTAGGCGTTGGATTCACCTAATCGGAGTTATAGATCTTTTTGTATGATTTAAATAGTGTTTAATGGGTTTTAAATGATTCATATAGTTTCTGTCTCCTAAAAATCAAACTAAAATTATATCTGTAATCTCCACCGAATTGTGAATCCAGGGACATATTATTTGTAATTTTTTGAGCATTGTTTATTTTCTTATGAATTTATTACTCCAAAAGAGCCATTAATCTATTTAAATCTTCACGGAAAAACCTTACAGTATTTGCCTGAACCATTTGCATATCATTTATATTTTTGTGACAAGCAATTAATTTACTATAAATTTAATGATTTATAAAGCCATTAAAACTAATTAAATTGCTACGGGGTAAATAGTCCGCAAAATCTGGATCCAACCAGATATTATTAATCTACATTATAGTAGCTTCAATTTGATATATTGTTCATATTTTTCGGAGTTACAGATAATTTCTTATGAATTTATTAACCTAAAAGACATTAAAACTAATTAAATTACTGCAGTAAAATCATACTGTAAATGTTGAATCTAACGCCATATTAATATTCTACACGTTTTTCTGAATCCATTGATATATTATTTGTTATTTTTGGATCTATGAATCTTTTTATATGATTTTTGCAAGTATACACAATTTTCTGCAAATTTAAATTCAATTTCAAATCTACAGGGAATATTCCCTGGGAATATTCTATGCTGACTGGGACACGGGGCTGGCCTGGCGTTGACACGTGGCGAGATCTGGTTGGCTCATACCCCTTCGCGGAATCGATCTAATCCTGTCCGTTGGGATGAGATCCAGTGGTTAGGAGAGGAGATTGACCCGATTTTGACTCAGAATAGACAAGAAATAGATCTGTGTTAGAGAGATAAATCCGTATGTCAAATTGAAAAACTTAGAACATTAAAGTTGTGGGGAATCCTTACTCCTACCTTCCCACGAAAGGAATTTGGATTTGAAGAAACGAGCGCGAGTACATCTGGGATTTACACCGTCATATCTGAAATATTGCGGTACGAAATTCTCCGGCTGTGGTGGATGAAAAGAGGTGAGGTTTATCGGGATTAAAAGATTTCTACGAGTTCTACAACTTTCGTTTTTTGGCCGAAGGCAAACAACAATGTCTAGATGGGTTAAAAAGCGAAATAAGATTCGGGCATGTGTACATTCAGGATTTCGAGAAGAGAAACTCGTACAGCTGTGGCTCCACGAGTTTATATGGAGGTTTAGGACGGTGGGGAGATAGGTTTTGGAGTAGGGAAAAAGTAGAAACAAACGGAAGTCGATTTGGAGTTGTAGATAAAAGTTATAAGAGTTTGAGTAGAGATAGGTTTGACAAAACCTGATTGCACGCTTTTTAAAGCGATCCCATGGATCGATCCGGTCACGTACATCCTGGCTGGTTTGGTCGGTCCGGGTGGGCCGGCCCGTTAGTTTTTTTTCTTTTTCTATTTACTTGTTTCCCTTATATCTTTTGCATACGAACTCCAAATGACGTGATTCTTGTTTCTAAAATTTTCTAAAATCGAATAGATCATTGTAGGATCAAATTTGTAATCTTTTTACTAGTTTGGAAGTAATGGGTTTATAAATCCTTGTATATTTCATTTTATTTATATCTTTATGTGTTTGTATTTGTTCCATAACTTTTTCATAATAGCTTCAAATGAGCTCAATTTTGTTTCTAAAATTTTGTAATATTCATTGGATCTTTTTAGGATATAATTTAGCAATAATCGCTGCCTTAGCAACAATGGGTTTTATAAAGTCAATTTAATTTCCTTTAGGAACATTTGGGCGAATCAACTACAGGATTTAGATACCGGGATTTGGATTCAGTTTGTGAGAACTTTGCATGGATGTAATGAAATGCTTATGAATGCTTCATGATTTTCATTTTGAAATCTTGCACACCAATTCTACAATCCATGCCCTTTTGCCTATATGGCTACTTAGGTCATAACAAAAGAATATAAGATTTTGAATTCAAGGTTGAGAGGATTTTCTATTCAAAAAGTTTCTTATCTTTGAGAATTTTCAACATAGTCAAACAATCAATCAAACTTATTTATTTATTTCACATTCCAAAATTAGGAAAATTTTGGGATGTGAAAGACTACCACCCTTAAAAGAAATCTCGTCCCGAGATTTGGGAAGGCTAGAAAGAAAGAAAGGTTCGGGATCCATTAGGATGCTACCACCCTTAAAATAAAATTGACTAGGTCATTTCTCGAGGATTCACTTAGCTCAGATTGGTTCTCCTTTAGACTTTATTGGCACAATGTCTCTAGCACATTCTAAACATTATGATTGATAGTTTCCGAGAAAGCATTTTTTTAAACTAGCAAAACTCTCATGGTGGGCAAATAGGGAACGTTTACTTCACGGTACCCATAATTCACGGTTGGGATTCATCCTTACCGTACATTCCTATGCTTAGCAATGGATGCATTCAGAAGGGTGTAACAATATACCTTTCTAGGGTTTAGGCTCAACGTCGACTCTCTGCTAAGGTTGCAAAGGGCACTCAAGATTCGCAAAGCCAACAGTACAAGAGCGAATAATAAGAGTAGTAGGAATGGTGATAAATCCATCCTGCACCCAAATCATTACCCTGTATGAGGATAGGTGAATCACGTTTTTCTATCACTCGGGCATTCTCACTTGCCTTGAAGAATGTTTCCATGGGCACGAACTAATGCTCCATGTATGCTCCCATGTATTCAATCAACAAAGCTACTACTAAAACTAAACTATCGATACTTCAACTTTCAGGTTGGGCAATCTACTACATAACATCATTTCAACACTTCATACTCCCACATCTTTTTTCCCCATTAGATAAAGCATTCTCCTTTCTAAATGCATTGTGTTGTCAAACCTTCCACTTAACACATCATTATATTTCCAAGGGTTCAAGATAGGGAAGAATAGATTCTATAGGAAAGAAACGACTAAGAAAATAATCCTACCCATAATTATATGAAGCAATCAATGTCACAAACAAGCAACAATCATAAGGAATCAACACACAAGCAAACACTTGTATAATAACATTACAGGTGTATAAACTTAGTAGTATATAACCACAAAATAGTTTGAAAGCATTGGGAACAATACTAGAGTAAAATAGAGCAACATATAAGCAATAAACAAAATCTGTCAAAACGGTAGAGTAGACTTCACGAATTTTCTGACCGACCTAAACTCGTTAGGAATTTTAGCCAATTTTTGTGCATGTACTACAAGTAATTACGCGGTACAACAGGTCAGGCAGAAAACTGCAGCAGTAATCCCACGAATTTCAATCAATTCACACCATTAAAATAATTTTAAAACCACACGAAAACTCCAGCAACTTTAGAGGTTCAAAACAATAGATTCTAAGCAAGGTATCACATGATATGGTCCAGTACAAACAAGCAAGCAACCTATATTGTCATACCACATAAGTTGGTAAGAACAATATGCTAACACGATAGCGATGATCTCCTAAAGAGATAGAACATGGTGGTCTAGACCTAACCAAACTTGATGAGATGTTTATTTATGTCATACTATTTGTCCTTTTACTTAGCTAACTCTCATATAGGTATTATAAGAATGGACAACTACAAATTTTGAACAAGAAGAGGTTATAGAAAAGATATATAAGGAATATAAGAACTCTAGTAAGTAGAAAATATGATAGTTATACTAATAGAGGTCTTCTATTACTAATACATTTCTAAGGTCACGATCCTACAGTCAACACACAACTCTGATACCATCTTTTAACACCCTCGCCTGATAAGGCTGAGTTCATGTGTATAGTGCCAATCCCTGGATCGGTTCTCTGGCACACACATTACAAAATGATACCAAATATAACTGTGCATCATAAATACAATGAATATGATCCAGAATTTACATTATTTATTCAAGTACACAGCGGAAAACGAGTACAATGTAGATCTCCATCCTCCAAATGTGCCACAGGCGAACAATTGTTGAGTGGAGTCTCGCGACCTATGAACGATCACTCATATACGATATAACCTGCAACATGAAACGTTGCAGCCACGAATGGTCAATACATTGAATGTATGGCAAGTAGGCTAAAGTGGTTATCAACAGATCTATCAACTACATGCTTATTTGGCCAAGTGGAGTTCAGGCTCATTTGCATAAAGCAACAGTTTTATCCTAACATTTATAACAAAGTAGTTTTCCAATACGATAAATAGGACACTCTAGTTCACTCCCAGGTGCTCCTACCCAATTATGTTCACCCAACAAGTTTTAAGTAATTAAGAAATAAGGATGAGTGAGAAATATCATAACATCAGTATCAGGTCGCTCAAATTTGTCCATAACCGGGGACATGGCTAAGTACTTAGTTTATACACCCTGCAGGGGTTAGTACACTTTACCCATGTGACTTGGCCAGCCCAGCTCGTACCACCACTCTCATATTGGGTGATGATAGGGAGAAGTCCAAGAAGGAACCGTTCGGGAAGTAGCTCCCCAAACCCGACACGCACCGGTCCAGCCTACACTATCTTCATCTCTGGATACGTGGGTTCGAGTTACCACAACCTACTGAGTTCAACCAACTGCCCATTTCATTATTGGCACATGGTTGCACACGAAAGCTACCAAACAAAGAAACCAATCCTTTCTCAGTGTCCTGGGTGCCTTTCCGCAATGATACCACCAAAAATTATCAATCCCTTCACACCCAGGAGATTCATTGATTAAGTTGTTTTAGTTTTCACAAACCAACACATTTAGAATCAACACCAGTGATGTAACCCAGCCCTCGTTCATCATAGCATGGCTAAGCACATCTACCAACGGTGTCTCATAAACAAGGAATGCTAGGGAATAATATGGGACATAGCATAGCATATACACATCAATTCCTACATATGCAATTCTACAAAAACTTCTACAATGCATAGGAAAACAATAGGACATTTATGACCAAGATAGCACCACTTGCCTTTGTTGTAGATGTAGTCAATTAGATAATCCTCGCAATACTCATAGATATAATGGTTGCTCTCATCATAACCACAATACTTGCAATCATAGTAGTTGCAATCACACACGTTGCACTCCTCGCAATCTATCGAGCAAACAATTGCATACAATCATAAACAATAGCACATAGAGATCAAACAAATGCAACAAATGCATGCATGACAATTTAATAAGTCACAATGGTTGTTACTTTAGTTCTCTAAACAATATTGAAGTATATGATGCATGCAAGAGGCCAATTAATGCAATGGAGTACTTGTTATTAATAATTACTTGCCAATATAGGGTTTTTAATAGTTCTGTTGTAACGCCTGTTCTAACTGTCGAATTAAATTTGTTTCTTAGGTTTACTGGATAGAGGACGTTAATACGAACCAGTAGGCGTTGGATTCACCCTAATCGGAGTTATAGATATTTTAGTATGATTTAAATAGTGTTTAATGGGTTTTAAATGATTCATATAGTTTCTGTCTCTTAAAAATCAGACTAAAATTATATCTGTAATCTCCACGGAATTGTTAATCAAGGGACATATTATTTGTAATTTTCTGAGCATTATTTATTTTCTTATGAATTTATTACTCCAAAAGAGCCATTAATCTATTTAAATCTTCACGGAAAAACCTTACAGTATTTGCCTGAACCATTTGCATATTGATGATCTACATGGAACCAGCTTTCCGTCGGTATATCATTTATATTTTTGTGACAAGCAATTAATTTACTATGAATTTAATGATTTATAAAGCCATTAAAACTAATTAAATTGCTACGGGTTAAATATTCCGCAAAATCTGGATCCAACCAGATATTATTATTCTACATTATATTAGCTTCAATTGGATATATTGTTCATATTTTTCGGAGTTACAGATAATTTCTTATGAATTTATTAACCTAAAAGACCATTAAAACAAATTAAATTACTGCAGTAAACGCATACTGTAAAGGTTGAATCTAATGCCATATTAATATTCTACACGTTTTTCTGAATCCATTGATATATTATTTGTTATTTTTGGATCTATGAATCTTTTTATATAATTTTTGTGAGTTTACACAATTTTTTGCAAATTTAAATTCAATTTCAAATCTACAGGGAATATTCCCTAGGAATATTCTATGCTGACTGGGACGCGGGGATGACCTGGCGTTAAGACGTGGCGAGATCCGGTTGGCTCGTACCCCTTCACGGAATCGATCTAATCCTGGCCGTTGGGATGAGATCCAGTGGTTAGGAGAGGAGATTGACCCGATTTTGACTCAGAATAGACAAGAAATAGATCTGTGTTAGAGAGACAAATCCGTAGGTCAAATTGAAAAACGTAGAACATGAAAGTTGTGGGGAATCATTAGTCCTACCTTCCCACCAATGGAATTTGGATTTGAAGAAACGAGCGCGAGTACATCTGGAATTTACATCGTCATATCTGAAATAATGCGGTACGAAATTCTCTGGCTGTGGTGGATGAAAAGAGGTGAGGTTTGTCGGGATTGAAAGATTTCGACAAGTTCTACAACTTTCGTTTTTTGGCCGAAGGCAAACAACGAAGTCTAGATGGGTTAAAAAGCGAAATAAGATTCGGGCATGTGTAGATTCAGGATTTCGAGAAGAGAAACTCGTACAGCTGTGGCTCCACGAGTTTATATGGAGGTTTAGGACGGTGGGGAGATAGGTTTTGGAGTAGGGAACAAGTAGAAACAAACGGAAGTCGATTTTGAGTTGTAGATAAAAGTTATAAGAGTTTGAGTAGAGATAGGTTTGACAAAAACTGATTGCACGCTTTTTAAAGCGATCCCATGGATCGATCCGGTCACGTACGTCCTGGCTGGTTCGGTCGGTCCGGGTTGGCCGGCCCGTTAGGTTTTTTTTCTATTTACTTGTTTCCCTTATATATTTTGCATACGAATTCCAAATGACGCGATTCTTGTTTCTAAAATTTTATAAAATCGAATAGATCATTGTAGGATCAAATTTGTAATCTTTTTACTAGTTTAGAAGTAGTGGGTTTATAAATCCTTATATATTTCATTTTATTTATATCTTTATGTGTTTGTATTTGTTCCATAACTTTTTCATAATAGCTTCAAATGAGCTCAATTTTGTTTCTAAAATTTTGTAATATTCATTGGATCTTTTTAGGCTATAATTTAGCAATAATCGCTACCTTAGCAACAATGGGTTTTATAAAGTCAATTTAATTTCCTTTAGGAACATTTGGGCGAATCAACTACAGGATTTAGATACCGGGATTTGGATTCAGTTTGTGAGAACTTTGCATGGATGTAATGAAATGCTTATGAATGCTTCATGATTTTCATTTTGAAATCTTGCACACCAATTCTACAATCCATAATCAATCCATGCCCTTTTGCCTATATGGATACTTAGGTCATAACAAAAGAATATAAGATTTTGAATTCAAGGTTGACAGGATTTTCTATTCAAAAAGTTTCTTATCTTTGAGAATTTTCAACATAGTCAACAATCAATCAAACTTATTTATTTATTTCACATTCCAAAATTAGGAGAATTTTGGGATGTGACATTTACGAACTGGTATTGTATTATGTTGAAGTGTTAATCTAAAGTTTAAAAGTCCTATCGCAAACTTTCAGTAAGTTCCGGTTACTCCATGAAGTTTAATAATTGGTATTAAATCAAGAGTGACAATTCCAAGTGTTAGTGTATGAGTATCATGTTTGTCTCCATGATTCTTGATATTCAAAGGATTGTCTTAATATCAAGGTTATCTAGGCTCTAAAAGAGTTGTTTTAGAAACCATGATGTGTGGAAGATATTGTGATATCTGAAACAAATTTTTGGTTGCAACATGATAGAGTATAATATGGAAAAAGTCATGTTCTCATATTTGATGAGAATTTGCAAAAGGTTGGAGACACTAGTTGTCCTAATCCTCCAAAAGGTTTTGGTGAGCAACATTATACTCGCGATTCACCGTTATAAGCTAAAAGTAGCTTGATCATGGATAATTCCATGACAAGGGTGAATATTTGATGTAGGTAAAATGTTTACTACACCAAGAGATTACTAAAGAAAGGAATTTGAAAGAACACCAAACATTTGATGATGGTGATCTACTTCAAAGTGCAAGTCCAAAGACATTGGTATTTTACTATACATGCTTTGGAATATGTGTCATGTATATGGCTCCACTATTAATGTTGACAGATTCTTTCAAACAGAAAAGCAAATACTTAAAGAGAATCTCATAAATATATGGCAGAAAAGAAAAGACTAGAATTGTTCAGCTTAAGTATATAGATGATATACATGTTATGGCTATATTCTTTGCTTATTAAACAATGTAGTTCTTAAGTATTTGATACTGAATTTGTTGGTGTGAATCGTCATACGAAACAACACAATTCATGAACTACATTGGGCTAAGTAACTAGCAAAAGAATATGTGATGATGTTCATCGAGAACAAATAAAGGGTTATTGTGCTGCTTGTTAAACATCAAAGCTTGCCTTCAAGATTTGTTTTATCAGGTATTATGAGAACAAAAGGGTTGCTCAAATAATTGCCGTAATCCATAAAAGATGGATGATTCACAAATCTCGTTGGAGAAATCACATCCATAAAACTAGTGCTAAAAATGTCGAAAGACAAATTGATTGAAAGATCACTTAGGAAGTGACATCGCCGTTTAAATTATATTGGAAAGAAAACATGAAGAAACTCCATGTGGATGGAATTTTGGAGTCTTTTTGATTTTTGATCAAATGACGCTTGTGAAACTTTCCTAGAGATAATTAAAACTTTGTTCATAGGCCAAAAGGGAACAAATGACTAGCTTATTAGAACTTGTACATATTGTTGTATGAAGTCCATTATGTGTAGTCAAGAGCGATGGATTTCAACTTCATATGCTTTCTCCGAAAATTTGAGTGAATATATGAATATTTACTTAATAAGGATGAAGTATGAAACATTTGAAAAGTTCAAAGATTTTCAAGATGAAGTGCAAAATCATTGTAACAAGAATATAAATAGTTTATGATAATATCATAACAGAAGATATTTGAGTTACAAGTTTAGCATAATACCTAAGATTTAAGGAATCGTTCCATGGATTTGCATTTCCCGAAACACCGTAAGAGTATGGAGCGTTCGAGATATGTAATTAAACCTTGTTTGACATGGTAAGATCAAAGGTGTAATTCATAAAACTGCCATTATATTTTAGAGATTAAAAGCTTTAGAGACTACCGTTTTTCCACTGAAAAGAGCTCCATCATAATCTGTTGAACTGACACCATATAAAGTTATGGTTTGGGATTAAACCCAAGTTGTCCTTTCTTAAACATTGGTATGCTATGCATAAGAAAGATGTTTGCAACCAAAATCGGACGAACATATCTTTGTATGTTATTTTGAATAATCGTTGAGTATTCCTCCATAACAACAAAGACAAAAATGTTTGTCGCTTAGAACGTCAAGTATTTTGAGAAAGAAATTTTCCGTGAAAAGTTAAGTGGGAGGAAAATAGAACTTTGATAAGGTTAAAAGAACCTTAGCTATATGTGCAAAGTTGCGCAGCGCCGAAAAGTGTTCCGGAGGCAGCAACAATGCTCATGGATCACGTGCCTCAAAGATTGTGGTCATAGAGGTCTAAGTTCCTATTGAAACAAGTAGATCGGGTAAACAATCAAATACCAAGAATTGAGAGTTAAATCATTATTTGACAATAATGATCCGACTACATGCAAAGAAGCGATGATGGGCCCTGACTCCGTCAAATGGCTTGAAGCCATAAAATCCGTGATAGTTATATATACAAGAAATCAAGCTTTGAGCTTGAAAGACCCTCTGGAAAGGTACAAGACCTTACAGTCATATTTGGATCTATAAAGAAATAGACATGGATGTTTCACATCTATAAAATTATCGACATGTCGGGAAAGAGTTCACGAAATGTTCAGAGAGTTGACTTTGACAAGATCTGATCTTTCATAAAGCGATATTTAGTCTAGACGGATTAATGTAGCAAACACTACATATAATTTTGTTATGTGATAGTTGAATAAACAAAACAAGTTCTTCTAAGAGATTGGTTACCTAAGACGTGTGCATGACACGGTCCAAAGGGTTTTGTTAATTCAAAGGATGCGAAAAGCATATGCAAACTTCAATGGTTGAAGTAAGCATCGCGGAGTTGGAATCTTCACTATGATGAAACTGTTAAAAGAGTTTAATTTCATCGGAGACGATGAAGATGCTTGCATTTGCAAGAAATTAAGTGGAAGCGCTAAGACATGTTTCTAATACATTATGTAGAAGACATATTGTTGATTTGAAATGATGTATCCTTTTATTGACACATGATAAGAATTTCATCTCGATGAAAGACTTAGGCAAAACCCAAATATTAGGCATCAATAGACGCTAATATGGTTGTGCCGAAAGTACATAGATGATATATTGAATGAGTTCAATATAGAAACTACAAGAAAGGTTCTTGTCGCACAGAAAGGATTGAATGAGTTCAATATTGATGATATATTCAAGTGTATTGACACTTGGTAAGTGAAACAAAGATTCAAGTATAGATTGATACTTGATGTATGAAATCACAAAGAGTATTTATATCAATCATGCTGTGATATGTACAAATCCAGATATGTCCTATGCTCTAAATGATGTGAGCATATACCAGAATGATTCATAAGATGATCATTGGACGATAGTAAGGATATTCTTATGATCTTTTGGAAGAACTAAGAATATATTGTTTTTTAGAAGTGACAAATAGATGGTTAGTTCATTGTAAAAGTACTACATTGATACTAGTTTTGTCACAAAGTACAAATTAAGTTTATCTCAATCTAAACTAAGGGTGGCACAATATGATGGAAAGTAAGTTCCATAATGAATTTGGACGAGTTCCAAAGTTAAGACATTGTGACAGATACTACAACAAAAGGCTAAGTATATAACTGCTATTATAGCAGCAAAAGAGGGCATTTGTGTCAAGTAGTTTGTTATCAAACTAGGTGTAGTTCACAGCAGGGATAATGCTATGAAGATATGTTGTACGACAATATTATCAACATGTTTTAACCCCAAAGAACTAAAGGTCACACCAAAGGACCAAATTTGTACAAAGCCATCTCATTAGAGAATGAGTGATGCGTAGACATGCAATTACACACGGACCTGGAAGTGTCAGATCCGGAGATCAGTTGACCACTAGCAATCGTGTACATACGACACCAGAAAGCCATAGCTGTTGAATACACAAAGGTTTGAAACTAGATTATTGACTCTAGTGCAAGTGGGAGACTGTTGGAGATATGCCCAAGAGGCAATAATAAAGTGGTTATTATCATATCTTCATACTTATGATAAATGTTTACATTAATACTTGTGTGATTTGTAAACATAAAAGAGTCCCTAGTAAAGCCTCTTGTTAAACTAGCTTGTTGGTTAATATATGATCATGGTTTCCTGATCATGAACATAGAGATGTTATTAACAACAGGGTCATATCATTAGGAGAATGATGTGATGGACATACTCCTATAGTTAAGCATAGCATAAATATCAAGTCATTTAATATAGTTCATTTGCTATAAGCTTTCTGATACATAGTAACCTAATTCCTTCGACCATGAGATCATGTTAATCACCATCACCGAAAGGATGCTTTGATGACATCAAACACCACACCGTAACTAGGTGGCTATAAAGGTGGCATTGAATGTTCGGAAAGTATGGGTTGAGGAACATGGATCAAGAGTGGGATTTGTCCATCCATATGACGGATAGATATACTCTGGGCCCTCTCAGTGGAATGTCATCCAATTAGCTTGCAAGCATGTGACTGGCTCACAAGGGATCACATATCACGGGGACGAGAAAATATGTAGAGGATATCCCGGGGAAGTCGCTGACTTCTCCGTTCTCCGCTTCTCGTCCAGTTCCACAGGTGTAGATCCGGGACATGCGCATGGCACTACTTTCGACTGCGTTGTTCTTGCATTTATTTTTCTGCTAACAAATATGCTTCTTTTGCGCAGGACTTCAAGGTGCCGGGCATGTCGCCTCCATTGCCAGAAGTATTCCCGGATGCTCTGGATAATGAGGTGGTGGACTCCATGTCCGAGCTGCCATCGGCGCGGTCTCCGGCTGAAGAGGTGAAATGGATCGTATGGGCACCTAGATGGGGGGGTGAATAGGTGCTAACCAATTTTTAATACTTTTTCAATTTTAGGCTTGACACAAAGTAAATTCTCTAGATATGCAACTACGAGAATTGCCCTATATGCAACCCTAACTACTAAGCACGTAAAGAGAGGAGCGGGGAAACCGTAGTGGAGCACGCAGAGACACAGGGATTTGTTTTACCGCAGTTCCTTCCTTGTTAAGGGAAGTACATCTGCGTTGGAGGGGTGGGCGGTTCTAAGACCACCACGCCACAATAGGCCTCACCCTATTCTATGATGGATCTCGCCATGAGAGGCTTGATCCACCTTCTCCACTATTGGATCTATAAGATCCCTCCCTTTATAAAGGTAAGGATCCCTGTGATTGCAATGCTAGTCCCTGGATCAATGCTAGCATCCACACTTTAAGATGAAGTACACGGAAACAAAGGTCATTATTACATATCATTCCAGAGACAAACATAGTCTTTTACAAACTCCATGGCCACAGGCCTAATACAAGAGTTCAATATATAATAAGATAAATAATTCTTCATCTTCATGTGCCATAGGCAAGCATGTTGAGTGTAGACTCATAACCCCTAATCATCATCAGAATAACCTGCAAGATCACAAGTTACAACCACAGTGGGTCAATACATTGGAATAGTATTGGCAAGTGATACCTTAGTAGAATATTAGTAGTCTAGATACTATATGCATTTTGGCTAAGTGTAGCTTAGGCTTGCTTTGCTCAAAATAGGTTTTACCTATCAGTTGAAAATCACTAAGTTTTTCTTTGACAAAACTTTTCCCAAGGAACCACCAATAGAAATTGGTGAACCTTCACCCTTGTTCAACCACAAGTTTTAACTTAGAAATTTGGATGAGGAGATTATTGATAGCTTCCATGACTTGATGCTCAAGTTGTCCAATACCAGGGACATGGCTAAGTACTTAGATTCTTCCATCTGTAGAGGTTGTGCACTTTCCCCACAAGACTTGATTTTCACCAAGATAGGACCTTTCAGAAGCCTTCCCTTAGACCAAATGGACGCTTTCCAACCTATCATCCCACTACCACCAACTGTACAAATTGCTAAGTTATTGCAACCTATATGATCCAGGAAGAGCCCATAATGCCATGTGGCTGCACTAGAAGCTTCTTAACATATGGCATCTCAAATCCCTTTGTTCCTGGGTGGCTTTCCACAAGTGAGATACACAAGGTAAACCATAGACATGGGCCTTGTGTAACCACTCAACACAAACCATTCTTTCCATTCCACCCAGGTGTTTCATTCACTTAGTTGTTTTATTATAACATGAATATATAACCACCCTTGGTTTCTACTAGCTAGGCTAAGCATGGCATTGATAAGCATCTTAACTTAGAAATTTCTAGCAATTCTACAACTACTAGGATTTCCCAAGCATAGCATATAGATCAAAATATTCATGCAAGTCTAGCAAAATATTTCTAGTGCATAGTTGAAAAACATAGGAATAAAATCATGAAGCACCACTTTCCTTGGTAGTTTGGGGAGTAGCAACAATCTTCACAATCACAATCACTATTTGCAGCAAAATCTACACATAAAATAATGGCACCAAATCACATACAAAATATATACAAGCAAAAATATATGAATGCATGCAAAAATGCCATGTGATGATTTCTTACACCAAACAAGACAAGTGCACAGTACTGAATCATAAACAAGTTCAAAACAAGCCAAATAGACTTTATTTGATTAACATAACTTTTTTCAAATAATTAATATACACAAATTATGCCTACAAATGTTTCTGTAAAAACTATCATTTTAACAGAGGCAAAACATTAAACACATTTCATAAACAAAAAGGATTTTCTCTCCTGATTCCAATGATATAAAAATTGTCAAATTTGGACGTGGGAATCAAAAGTTATGAATTTTTCAAGTTTAAACATCTAATAGATCTAAATTATGATTTTAAATCAAACCTACGGACACGCGGCGTGTTTTGATTGGTTGATACCGATTCACGCGGATCGGCTAACGTGGACCGCTAGATCTAATTTAAATCGCACGGTCAGATCTGCTCCTTACCTCTTTGCTACAGATCTATTTCTACATGCTCGATCTAGATCCTACGGCCACGGATCAAACGACCACAGACAGGCGGCGCTAGCGGCGGCGATGCGGTGGTGCGGCTCTGTCAGAGGTGTTGCCGGTGATTCAGATCGCGCGGGGAGGGGTGGAGGTGGTCACCGTGTTCGCGGGGCTGCAGTGAAGCTCAAGGTGGTTGAGGGAGAGACAGGGGCGCTCGGATCTGGCTGCTATTGCTCGTCGGAGTAGAGCCTGTCATCGGGCAAGCTCTGGCGTCATTGGGGGCGAGGTTCTGGTGCGCCCTAAGATGAACCAGAGACGCTGTTAGATGCGCACAAGCCTGGCGAACAAGTGAGTATCAAAAAGGGAGGAAGGGTGGTCGGGAACTACCAGGAGGGTGTCAACACCCGGATTTTTCAATCCTAGATGCCTGTTATGCCATACATCGCAATCCCAGGATTACCATTTTTGCGAGACATAACAGAATTGGATACCATAGTACTTCATCCATTACAAACGATACATAGGTTCTCACACAAATAGGGATCTCATGATCCAGCTCTTAATACAACATCAAGCAGCGGAATACGTAATAATAACGGTAGCGTAGGCGAAGCTCCATCTTCGAGTTCACAGGCAATGCTGACAATGGGAGATGATCCTAGTTGTCGTAACCTTCCGGGGTTCCATCTTCGAGGTACTCCTCTTCATAGTCTGGCCATGGGAATAGCCAGGGACAAAGCCATTAGTACTCTTTAAGTACTCGCAAACTGATACTAACAGGTAAGGGTTTTTGGATAATAGGACACTAGGCTCTAGGGTTGTTTTGCAAAAAGCCAGGTTTATCTCTACTAAGTTCCAAAGCTAGTCACAATTTTATAACTCCTAAGTGGGATCTTGTAGTTCAGGTCACAACTCTGTTGTGGTCAAGTCAAAGTCTCACTTCATTTCACAAGTCATTTTGAAAAGTCTGACGGGGGAACAGTATGGCCACTCCAACTGTCCATAACCGCGGACGCGGCTATTCGAATAGTTTGACACTCTGCAGAGATTGTACACTTTCACCACAACATTCGATATATCCATCAGGAACAAATCCTGAATTCACCATACTCAGTATGCGAATAATCAATCCTAACCTTTCAATTACACTCCCTAGTATAAGCACCTCTCCTGTGAGTTTGGCCTCCCAACCATGACCACTGTCATCTTGGGTACTGCACAAGTGGACAATCTTCACAAGGTAGCCTCAGCTCAGACCTTGGCCGTGAAGGAACTAATACTAAGGTATATAAGTTTCCAGTCAAGCCCTACCCAATATTCGGGTATTGTGGTTGTACGCAAAAATTGGAATGGTATCGCATCCAGACAACCATCAGTTTTATAAAGGGCTAAGGCTCATGCCTCAACATTTTTATCACCAGAATCATCAAGTGTTTGGAAACACATGTCCAAAACATTTCAATAGAATGATCCATCATTCCAAGGTTTTCATAACCATTTTTCCACCAAGTATTCCCATCTAAAGTTGATCAAGTTTTCTGCTTAGCACTAGCATCTACAGGTGGGGTTGGTACTAATGAGGGGTGGTAACTAGTGGAGTTTTACTAAGTTCAATCTCATGTCTTAGGCTGAGATCAAGGTTTCTAGCTTAGGCCAAATTTTATGCTCTTTATGCAACCTTCAACACAACTGTCTAGTATCTACCAAACTCTTAGGTAGACTCTAAGTAAGCTTTGATAAAGAAATAAAGTAAGAAGCTTGCCATAAAACTAGGATTGGTTTTCAACAAGCAAGTAGGGTCACAAGTATGGGTTTGTGGCATCAGTAGGGTATCTGGCAAGGGTTGGCTTGCATCAATATGAGTATAAGCTTGCATAGGCACATTCACTCGTAGTATTAGGCTTGCTAAAGTAGAGTGTCTTGCAAGTTTTAGCTTGCATAGTTACTAGCTTGCCTTGTGCAGAGCAGTGGTTGAAGTTCTCCTCGGCTTCTTCTTCGTAGTATCCTCCTTCCTCCTCGTATCCTTGGTCGGTACTAGTGTCTATGAATAAATACGAGGTACACAATCACCAAACAATACTTAACTACTTGCAATCATCACACACAAGGGTCCTATAGATGATCTAGCATCATCTCTAACATTACAAGGTTTGGTTTAAATCTTTTTTTATTTTTAGAAAAGTAATTTCTACTCATTGAAAAACTACTTAAGATTTAATATTCTCCAAACTAAACATGGGATCATGTTGACACATGTCATCACCACATATTGTAGTCCATGGGAATGTGATTTAAAGTGGTGTCACAATTTAATAAGGTTTTACCTTTTTATTTTAATTAATTAAAGTGACTAGAAATGCTTATGAAGCATTCTTTTATTACTTGAACAATATTTCTGCAAGTAAACCTATATATTTTTATAGATTCTCAAAGGTATGGTTAAATGTGATTTTTGAGAGTTGGAATCAACTCAAAAGCTTTTATGGTTTAAATTTGAAAAATGTTTGAATGCAGAAAAGCTTCTGCCTTGTTATTTTTGCTATGGGTGATCTACAGATCCAAATGACTTGAATCCAACGGGCTTGGATTAAGCATTCACAGACCTTTCCAACAAAATTGGTTTCATCCCATTTGGTGTACTGAATCGATCTGGGTTGATTTTTGAAGTTGGGTACATAAGTGTGTTTGAATTTAAAAAGAAAAGGTTTAATTTGAATTGCTGGGCTGCGCGGGAAATTCTAACGGGCCGGCCTGCTAAGCGCAGTGCTTCCGCGGGCTGCTTAAGTGGGTGTCCCCACTCGTCAGTGACACGGGGCTGGGCGAAGCGGTATGGGGCAACGTGGATCGTTCGATCTAGTTCTAATCCAACGGCTGGGGGTCATCGTCGACGCGAGACAACTCCGGCGAGAACTAAACCTAGCGCGGCCAGTGAGGGGTGTTGGGGGCTCACCGGGGTACGGGAGAGGGTCGGCGAGGCGGGCGAACGACGAAGTCGATGACGGCGAACCTCCTGGTACCGGTGGCTTCTCCTGGGGCGGCTCCAATCGCTGGCTCCTTTCTTCTCCAGAGGCGGCGGGCTCCGGTGAAATTCCGATGTGGTGCTCGCCTTGCTCTGAGGATGGTGTGGCACGGTCAGTGGGGAGAGGGGAGTGAGATGGTGTGAAGAAATCGTGCGGGGGTGGTCTCTATTTATAGTCGAGCGAGGGGACCGTCGGGGCGCACGGTGAGCTCTTCGGGGGCGACGCTACAGGCGGCTAATGGCATGGGCAAGGGTAGGGGACGGTGCTGTGTCTCTTGGCGATGCTCAACGACATGGTCGCGAGGCATGGGGCGGTGTGGTTTGGTCTGGAACGGACGGTGCTCTGCGCGGCAGAGGCGGCGTCTTCGACGGCGGGCGGTGGCTGTATGGCACGGGGCTGCTAATGGGGATGTCTGGCGGTCTCCTGGGTCGGTGGTGATCGTGTATGCATGCGGTGAGGGCGGCGTGCGGTCTGTGGATGCTGGTCGAGGGTGGCGCTCTGGCGCATGCTCGGCATGGTCTGGGCGTGTCTTGTGCGCGTGGTCCAGGGCTTGGCAACGCTCGCGGCTGGGACAGGCGTGGCGATGGACGGTGGGCTGCCTCCCAGACAAGGTTGGCACGGCTAGTTCTTCCTCTAGCCTGCTGTCGACTATGGGGTGGCATTGAGGTGCTCGGCTGTTCACCATTAATGGCAATGGCAAGCTCACAGGGGTGCTAGTGTTGGGCTAATCTTTTTAGATGATCTACTGAGGTGTGTGTCAGCTAACTAGGGAACAAGTTAGGCAAGAATCACTGCACACTATAGTGTTTGATGTTTTGTTTGATTTGTGTCTGCAACCTGTTTGATGAAATGGCCGCATGAAATCAAGTTTTGAATTTTGAAATGAATTTTGGTGGGTTTGCTAGATTGGTTCTGGTGAGTCTGCAGATGCTTGGGTTTTGAAAGTTGAGCTTGTTTGAGTGGGTTTTGAAAAAGTGGGATCTTCCCATATGAAGAAGATTCAATTTTGAATTGTCATTTAAACTATGCATTTGAAAGTTTCTGGATGATCACAAAGTGGGCCTTGATACTCTATTATGAGTACATTCAAGGGGTGCAAAGATCCAGAAAAGTTTCTGTTAGGTTTTGAAAGTTTGAGACAGCCAAAGTAGGCATGGGAGTTAAATTGGTCAAAATGACCATTCACTTAATATATTTGTTTTGATTTACTTGTCTTAAGGAAAAGGGTGGGAAATGTTTTAGATGATGTTCATTTCACCTAAGAAACATTTTACAAGCAATGGATCACACAAACAAGGTGGTTTTTAAAGAAATTCAAAATCCATGCAGACACCTATACATGCATTCATGGGTTTACTTAGAAATTTTTTTGTTAACCCTAATCTTGGTGATTAGAAATTGATGATCTAAGTTTAGTATTTTTGGGATGTTACAGAGGGGTCGCCGGAGTTGCGCTGAGCTTCGGTTGCTTCCAGAGGTGGACGGTGACGATGTTCTAGGATGATAGAGAGGAAAAGGAAGGCATGAGAAGATGCGCAAGGACATGTTGAACACGCTCGCATGAAGCAGAGACAGGGGGCGGATGGTGCTCACCAGAATCGGTCGCCGGAGTGCGTCTGTGCAGCGGCGGAGTGAGTTCGAATACGCGCAGCCTGGGGGCGACTGGGTGTGGGTGTTTGGGGGGAAAGGACCGCGACGAGGTGGTGATTTTATAGCCAGAGCAGGGGCGACGTGTTCCTGCGCGAGATTTTGGGGAAGATGACGATGACGTGGAGAGGGGCCACCAGTCAGCGACGGTGTGGGTTGGTTCGGTGCGGGTGAGAGAAGAAACAGAGGGGAAGTGGCCCGGGTGGGCTTTTGGGCTGGATCTGGTTCTGGGCTAGATTAGTAGCGCCGGCCCTTTTCTAATTCATTTCTCCTTTTCTATTTTCTGTTTGATTTTCCAGGAATCAAATTCAATTTTTTTCAAATGTGTTTGATTTCAAACTTGTTCTGGATTTTTGTAAAGTGTAAAAAGTACTAATTTGGTTGCAGAATAAAGTTGCACACTTTAAAATGATTTGGCACTTTGGAATTTCAAAATTAAACAATGTTTTTACCCATTGCTTAAAAAGACAAAGAAGTTGTTTAAATTTGTTTCTTTGTTTTGAAATCCTTGTCTAAGCTTTGGATATTATCAATTAAACCCATGAGCAAACAACAATGGTTTAAAACAAATAATCTCTCATTGGAGAGTAGCATTGGATCAATGCTTTGTTTACATAAAATAATAAGTATTCAAATGCTTCTGTTTTGTAATGACTTTAAAAATGAACCCTAAATGATCATGAATGCATGGATGATATGCAAAGTTTTGAAAACATGATTTTAGGGATGTTACAGGATCCCTTCGAGGCGGGAACCAGTGCCTTTTACAACACTATGGGGGCACACACCCACAACCGAATTGGGGGCTCCCGAGATGACCTCCAGCTGCCACAAGAACAAGGTTTATCAATATAAACAAAAACAAGGATCTAGATATTTGCAAGAAATACTAGATCGGAGGTTCTCCAAATGAATGGAGAGGAGATGAAGCGCTTGATTGCTGATGATGAAGATCGAGTTCTCCTCCTTCGATTCCCCAAGGGACGGGGCCTTTGGGTGGATCTAGGTGGAGCTCTCTTGGATGAAGGTTGCTGATCATATCTCGTCTTTTTCGAATGAATCAAGAGTTCTGGCAGGAGGGGGAAGGCTGGCTTAAATACCCCCTCCCCAGATCCGGCCGTTGCTCAACTTTGGGGGCGGATTATTCGGCTCCCACTTGGGGCGGATTATCCGCCCCCTGGGAAAACTCCGCCCCAAGGGCGGATTCTCCGGGGGAAACTCCGCCCCCTCTCTGGGGCTGGTGCCTGCAAAACTTGGTGAAGATCTTGGGGGGGGGGGGGGGGGATAATCCGGCCCCCTCCAGGGGCGGACTATCCGGCCTGTCCGGAAAATCCGGCCAACACTCCGCCCCCTCTCTATGGCTTGCGCCTTGGCGATGAGCAAGGGGGCGGACTATCCGGCGGAGCCGGAAAATCTGGCCAAAACTCCGCCCCCCTTCTGGGGCTTGCGCCTGCTTGGGAAGAGGTAGGGGCGGATTATCCGCCCCTGGTGGGGGCGGATTATCCGCCCCCAAAGGCAGAATCCTTTTCCCTTTTTCTCAAAGAGAGCTGCAACACTTCAACACACATTAAATAATCCTTGATATTGTTATCTAACACACAAAACACTAGGGATTATAAAATGTTCTTTCAATCTCCCCCTTTTTGGTGTTAGATAACAATATTAGGATTTGCAAAGAAACCGGCTAATGCCACCTTAAATAATGAAAGACGCTCCCCCTAGATGTGTGCATATTTAAAATTTGCATTTGAATACAAATACACACACTAGAGAGAACACAACTTTCATAACAAAGATAATTGAAACAAGGTGGTTTGGAAAACAAGGTCATACCACCGGGATGAGAATATAGCCAAGAATATAATTTGTTTGATAGCTGCCAAGCACATCCCAACAGTACCAGCAATATTGAAGCATACATTAGATAGGTCCATGATTCCATATGCCTTCAAATATGCCTCCACAGATAAATCCAGAATTCCAAGATATCCATAATAGATAGATCCGGAAATCCATGAATACCACAAACAGTACCAAACTTAGTGGAGCACGATAGAGTCTTACATAATCAAACACAAATAGCAAATGAGTTCACGCTAAAAGGGCACAAGCAAGAAAATAAAACGACTGAAAAAAAGATGCTTGCGCCCGACCCTTGCAAATCCACGAGACCTAATAGAACTACTTCTCCCCCTTTGGCATCGAAACGCCAAAAAGGAATAAGAGCGATTCTAACGCCCCTAAAGATCACTCATCCTCATCGTCGTCGTAGTCATTTCCGCCCTCCCCCCTGAAATTCTGTAAACTACAGATTCAGGCCAGAGCAACCTAGCAAAACCCCTCGATGGGTGTTTTTAGGACTTGTGTGCAAGAATAGATGGTTCAAGGGGGGAGATAAAGGCTTGGGTTGAGAGCAACAAACTGAGATGGTACTACACACCCAAAGTTGCAAGAATCAAATCAACCAAAAGCCAAGTTTGAGTGTGTTTTCCATAAGAACAAGAGATATGCAGGAAAAACCAAAGATACCCATGAGAAACCAACTCTTCTGTAGGAAGAGGGCGGTGGCCGAAGCCACCATGTTGGAGCGCATGGCATGACACCGCGAAGATGTATCTTGAGTTCAAAACCAATGCTCATCGATGACCCACATATCACAAAATGATATTAAGGGAAATGGTTTTACTTGCTGTCGGCATTAAGGGGGGAGGGTTGGCCCAATCAATTAGGACCACACTCCCCCTATGTCTATGCCCGCATCTAAACCAAATACATGAATAAGAGTAAGTGAGTGTGCAAGAGTAGTCAAGCCAAGCTCCTTGAATCTATGATATTTAGCTCATTCCTCAAATAACAAAATCTTGCTTCGTCAAGGGGCTTCGTGAAAATATCAGCGAGTTGGTTCTTCGTGCTCACAAAGGATAGGGCAATATCACCACGAGCAACATGATCCCAAATGAAGTGGTTGCGAATCTCAATATGTTTTGTTCTTGTATGCTGCACGGGATTGTAAGCAATTTTGATAGCACTTTCATTGTCACATAAAAGAGGCACTTTGTCACAATTGACACCATATTCCTTTAAAGTTTGCCTCATCCATAATAATTGGGTACAAGCACTTGCAGCAGCAACATATTCAGCTTCGGCGGTTGAGAGTGAAATACACTTTTGTTTCTTAGAATACCAACACACTAGAGACCTGCCCAAGAATTGACATGCACCAGAGGTTGATTTCCTATCATCTTTGTCACCAGCCCAATCTGAATCAGTGTAACCACATAGAGAGAAACTTGAACCCTTGGGATACCATAACCCAAAATTCGGGGAATGAACCAAATATCGGAAGATTCGTTTGACCGCCACTAAGTGGCTTTCTTTAGGAGCGGCTTGGTACCTTGCACACACTCCTACACTTAACATGATATCGGGCCTAGATGCGCAAAGGTAAAGGAGAGAGCCGATCATGGATCGGTATACCTTTTTGATCCACGTCTTTACCCTTGGGATTGAGCTCAAGATGAAACTTTGTTTGCATAGGAGTAGCAACACCATTGAGATCCGTCATATTGAATCGTTTGAGCATATCTTGGATGTACTTAGCTTGATTAATAAAGGTTCCCTCTCTAAGTTGTTTGATCTCAAATCCAAGAAAGAACCTCAGCTCACCCATCATGGACATCTCAAACCTGTCAGTCATAAGCTTTGAAAATTCATCGTTAAAAGCTTGGTTAGTAGAGCCAAAAATAATGTCATCTACATAAAGTTGGCATACAAAAAGCTCCCCATTAACCTTCTTAGTAAAAAGCTCAACTTTGAATCCACGGTCTAGCAAAAGCTCTTTAAGGTGGTCATACCACGCACGTGGGGCTTGTTTAAGGCCATAGAGCGCCTTATCGAGTTTGTAGACATGGTTCGGAAATTTGGGGTCCTCAAACCCCGGGGGCTGCTTGACGTATACTAACTCATGTAGAGGACCATTAAGGAAAGCGCTCTTAACATCCATTTGTTGTAATTTAAAATTATGATGGGCTGCATATGCAAGAAGGATACGTATGGACTCAAGACGAGCCACAGGAGCATAAGTCTCGCCAAAATCAAATCCTTCCACTTGAGAGAATCCCTGAGCCACGAGACGTGCTTTATTCCTCACAACAATGCCATTTTCATCTTGTTTGTTCTTGAAGATCCACTTGGTGCCGATAACATTGCGGCAATCCTTTGGTTTCTCTACGAGCTTCCAAACTTTGTTGCGTTTGAAGTTATTTAATTCTTCATGCATTGCAACAACCCAATCAGGGTCTTTAAGAGCATCAAAAACCTTCTTCGGTTCAACCATGGAAATGTGAGCTTGATGATCACAGAAGCTTGCAAGTTCTCTTCTAGTGGATACCCTTCGTCGAAGATCACCAACAACCTTGTCAAGAGTGTGACCCCTTAGTTCAAGGTTCTGATTAGCACGAGCCTTGCGATGAGCCTCAATGTCCTTATTGTTTCTAAAATGAGTTGATTCAGTATTTGTATACTTGTCTTGATCACTGCCTTGCCCTTGATCTTGATCTGCGTTAACACCAGAAGATTGCTGCTGAGTTTGTTCTTCAGGGCCGGATAATCCGCCCCTTGGAGGGGCCGGACTATCCGGCCTGGGAGGTGAAGCACCAGAGCCTTCTTTCTGAGAGTGCCTGACAGGAGTTGGAGACCCAGGGCCGGATAATCCGCCCTCGGGGGCCGGAGAATCCGGCCTGGGAGCTTCAGAGTTGTTGACTTCTCCTCCGGATCCTCTGGAACGAGTTGGAGTGCCAGGGGAGGATTGTCCGCCCCTTGGAGGGGGCGGATAGTCCGGCCTGGGACTACCAACTTGTCTAGGGGGCAGACTATCCGGCCTGGCCGGAAAATCCGGCCAACACTCCGCCCCCTCTCTGGGGCTTGCGCCTTGGCGATGAGCAAGGGGGGGCGGATTATCCGGCGGAGACGAAAAATCTGGCCAAAACTCTGCCCCCTTCTGGGGCTTGCGCCTGCTTGGGAAGAGGGAGGGGCGGATTATCCGCCCCCCAAATGCAGAATCCTTTTCCCTTTTTCTCAAAGAGAGCTGCAACACTTCAACACACATTAAATAATCCTTGATATTGTTATCTAACACACAAAACACTAGGGATTATAAAATGTTCTTTCAAGAGGCCAACGAGTCGAGCAAGTATCACACTCGCAAGCGCACGAGGAGCTCCAGCGAGTCGTCGGATGCCTCGACTCCACCGACTCCTAGGAACCCGCTGTGCCTTGAACGTCATAGTGATGGGCATGGGGGCTCTTCCTCTCCAATTCCTGCCATTCCTGTGCGGGCTGTGGTGCCACATCCGCCGGCAAAGCGGAAGAAGGAAGAAATGAAGGAAGAGAAGAAAGAGGAGAAGAAGGTCCGGAAGACCCCTCCTGTCTTTGACTTGAGCGAGCTTGACTCGTAAGTTTCCTCGTTCCTGTTTTGCTTTCTCTTGCCTGTTTACCTTGCGCTATGCTGATTTGTCCTTGTGTAGCCACTCCTCCGATGACTCCTCCAGTGATGGTGCTCGGGAGATGATGGGAGAGTCGAAGGTCGTTCTTCCTCCTCCTCAGACGGTGGCCACCTCTGAAGGCGCTTCTCCAGAACCTTCTCCGCAGGAGATTCGGGTGGTTGCGCCTCAGAAGGCTGCGAGCGGACCTTCGGAGTCGCCATCAAATCATGTAAGTAATTCTGCTTTCTGCCACGAGGGGAGCCCCCGAGCCTTTTTCGAATGAACTGTTGATTTTTCCTCGGGGGGAGCCCCCGGGCATCTGTAGGGTATTTTGTTGTTCGTTTTTCCTTCAAGTCACGGGGGAGCCCCCGAGCATTTTTCGTATGTGTGACTTGCTTCTGCTCGTTCTTTTGGGTGTAGACCTCGAGCCATTCTTTTAACTAGTAGTTCTTTTTTGCAGCCTTTTGTACAAGGTGCCAACCAACTGGTGCAGCAGCACCTGGCGTTGGAGGCTAGCCTCAGACAACTTCAAGGTATTTTTATGCCTTGGTCTTTTGTTTCTTCTTGCATTTTTGTCCTTCGATCTGACATTTGTATTGCTTACTACAGAGGATCACAATGCCTCTCTTCGTGAGATTGATGCCCTAAAAAAGAGCCTTGGTCAAGCGAAGAAAAAGGCCGAGGTCGCCGTTGGTGCAAGGGAGCGCCTCGAGCTGGAGTTGGCCAACGCGGCCGAGGCTAAGGAGTGCCTGCAGCAGGAGGCTACGGACCACGAGGAGCAGCTCGCCACCGCCATGGCTTCGCGCGAGAGAGTGGTGGCTGGCAAGCTTATGGCGGCTGCCAAGGCTGTTTCGGGTGAGTATGTCCGCCTTCCTCTTTTTGATTTCCTGGTTTTTCTTTTTCGGCTGCCAAGGCTGTTTCGACTGCCTCGCCTCTGCTTCCTTTCTTGTCTTAGATGCCGCGGGCATCGAGTTTGATCGCGGTGCTCTGGAGAACGAGAGCGCTCTGGATGATGCTATTGCGGCGGTCGAAGACCGCTGCAGTACCATTGTCAACTCGCTTGCCAAGGCCAAGGAGGTCCTTGGGCGCTTCTACAAGGAGCTTATCCCCAAGGGCGTGGCCCTCAAAGATGTTGATGCCCTGGCGGAGGCGCTGTCAGCCGAAGCACCTGCGGCATACAAGCGCAAGCAGAAGGGCATCGGCGCATCCGTCGGGCTGGCAATGGCCTTGGCGGCTGGAGCGGAGCTGGACCTTCCTCAGGTCACTTCCCGGATGCCGACGACTGCTGATGGATCCGAGGTAGCCTTCGCCACCTATGTTGCTCGCTGTAAGCGTTACGGGCCGAAGCTGATTGATCTGCTGGCCGAGTACGCGCTAAGGCAGCAAGGGGAAGCCAAGGCGAGGCAGTCCGGCTCCGAGGCTACTCAGGGTGCAGCTTCGTAGGCATTGTAGATATAGGATAGTTGTAGCTTCTTTTGTTGTAATTATTTTGATGAACAATCCTTGTGCCACGTAGTGGCTTTTGCTGCACTTAATGAATTTACTGATTTCTGTTCTCCTTCATCTGCTTGTTCATGTCTTTGTCTTTCTGTTAATCTAGGGTCCTTCGGGTGATGATCCTATTGACACTTTGTCTGCAGCGTAGCTGCGACCATCCCTGGATGATGCGTCGCAACTTGTGTTTCTTCGAGACCGTATCCGTAGCCTCGAGAAAGAGTTGCTTGGGGTGCGTGGCCACGCTGACGTTTGGAAATCCAAGGCGGATCGAGGCGTTGCCAGAGAGGAGTACTTGATGGCGGAGTTACTTCGCTTGTCCGAATAGCTTCAGTGTGAGTTTTTAGAGATGTTGTTCGTTACTTCGGATGCGCCTGCTGGCCTTTCATCTTACTCTTTTGGAAGTATTGCAGGTGCTAACATTGCTCCAAGGGAGGAGAAGGAGCGTGTTGCTGTTCGGATCAACTGCTTGAATCAGCAGGACATGGAGGCCAGCGGGTTCTTCTGGATGGACCGTGATCGTGCCATGGTCCTTGCGATGGTGCAGGATCGCGTTCATCAGGTATCGCGGGTGCTTCGTCAGGTGAAGTCTTCGCTCGTGTCGGTTTTGCATGTAATGTTTCCACTGGATGATGCACCATCGACTCTCTCTGGTCTGCTGTCGAAGTTTTGGAATGTGCATCATGTCAGGGAATTGGTACGGCATCAGCTCGTCGCAGGGGTGAAGGCTGTGTTCTCCCTTGTGCGGTTACATCGTCCTGATTTAGATCTATCTGTTGTGGCGTCTGGGCTGCCTCTTCGGCCAGATGGTGGCGAGTGGGATATGCGTCCGCATTATGCGGCTGTAAGGCAGTATGCCGAACAGATCGTAGATCTGTTTGAGCAGCGTGCTCAGGTTATTCTTCAGAATAGGTAGTACCTGTAAAAAAGATAGATGTAAAATTTGTATACATTTGACTGGGCGTGTTTTGCCCTTTGTTATAAAGGTTTGGTTGTTGTTTTATCACGTAGTGCTTTTCTCATATACATGCCCTTTTTGTTAGCCTGACGTGGTCAGCTACTCAGGTGTACACGTGTTATCATCAGTCGATGAAGTCGTGAGGTGGGGGGAGCCCCCGAGTGCGTTTGTAGCATGGAGTAAAGTGAAAATAGTAAACAAAATTTTGGGGCGAGACACTTAGCTTTATTTATATAGTAATGGAGGAGGTATATTGTTCGACTGAGTAGCCTTGGCTGAATAGCCTTATTAAAAGTAAAAGAGGGATGTAGCTAGGGGTAGAACCGTCGCAGCTGTGCGACGTTCCATGGGTTGGAGTATGCAACTCCAGACTCCACGTGCTTGAGGCGATAGGCTCCAAATAGGATGACTTCATTGATGATGTAGGGTCCTTCCCAAGGTGACTCGAATTTCTTCGGTCGCTCTTGCTTGAGTCGCAAGACTAGGTCTCCTTCGACGAAGGACCTTGGGCGCAGCCGTCGGTTGTGGTAGTTGCGGAGAATCTGCTGGTACACCGCTGACCGAGCTGCTGCTATGTCTCGCGCCTCGTCGAGTGTGTCGACGGAGTCTTCGAGTGCATCCGTGGATTAGGCTTCGCTATAAGCGACGACCCATGGGGCCTGGTGGCATACCTCGGCTGGTGGCACGACTTCGGCTCTGTGCACCATGAAGAACGGCGTGTAGCCGGTTGAGTTGTTTGGTGTTGTACGCAGGATCCATAGGACAGAGGGCAGCTCTTTCGTCCAGACTCCGGCGAGTCGCTCGATTGGGCTCATGAGGCGCTTCTTGATGCCAGCGCCGATTAGGCCGTTGGCCTTCTCCACCTGCCCGTTCGTTTGCGGGTGCGCCACTGAGGCGTATGTGATATTGATTCCAAGGCCTTCGCAGAAGTCCTGGAATTCTTTGGAGATAAAGTTTGATCCATTGTCGGTGATGATGCTATGTGGTACGCCAAACCTGTAGACAATGGATTCAAAGAGCTTGACGGCAGTCTTGCCCTTTTGGTTAGTGACCGGCATGGCCTCAATCCACTTGGTGAATTTGTCAACTGTGACCAGGAGGTAGACATGTCTCCCTTTCGAGGACCTTGGCAGTTTGCCGATCATGTCGAGGCCCCATTGGGCGAAAGACCAGGCCAAAGGTATGGGCCTGAGCTCTGACCCGGGTGCGTGTGGTTTGTCGGCGAACCTTTGGCACCCGTTGCATCTTCGGACGATGTCCTTGGCGTCGTTCATGGCCGTTGGCCAGTAGAATCCAGCTCGTAGAGCTTTGGCGACAAGGGAGCGGCTGCCTGCGTGATGGCCGCATATGCCCTCGTGGATGTCTTGGAGCATGGTTTTTCTGTCGCCGATGGTGACGCACCTTTGTAGTACACCCGAGATGCTGCGCTTGTACAGCTCGCCATTGATGATGGTGAAGGCTTTGGACCGACGAGATATGCGCCGGGCATCCGTCGGGCTATCAGGTAGTTCTCCGTCTATCAAGTACCGGAGGTATGGTCGTGTCCAAGTTTCTTCGACTGCCATGACCTGCATCAGGTTGACCACGGCGACCTCTGTGTCCATCTTTTCGGGTCCTTCCTGACCGTCGTGTAGCGTGGCCCCCGAGTGTTCTGCTTCTTCGGGTGATCCCTTGGGTAATTTCCGCTTGATGGATGGCACGCAGATCTGTTCGAGGAACACACCTGGCGGCACCCGTGTGCAGGTGGAGCCGATGTTGGCGAGTCTGTCGGCCTCCTCGTTGCTTTCTCTTCCAATGTGTCGAAGCTCGCAGCCGTCGAAATCTCCTTCGAGTGTGTTGTAGAGTGCGCGGTACGCAATCATGTTGGCGGCGTGCGCGTCGCACTCGTTCATCGTCTGCTGGACGACGAGGTTGGAGTCTCCGTAGATGACTAGGCGCGTTGCGCCGCAGATCTTTGCCATCCTCATGCCATGGATGAGGGCCTCGTATTCTGCTTCGTTGTTGGAAGCTCGAAACTTCATCGGAGGACATACTTCATCTTATCGCCCTGTGGGGAGGTCAGTATGACTTCGGCTCCCGCTCCGGCTTCACGCTTGGAGCCGTCGAAGTGCATCGTCCATGACTGCGTCATGTCTGGGGTGTCTGGCAGTTGCAGCTCCATCCAGTGTACAAGGAAGTCCGGGAGGACTTGAGACTTGATCGCGTGGCGTTTCTCATAGATGATGTCGAGAGGTGACAGCTCGATGCCCCACAGGGCCACACGTCCAGTGGCCTCTGGGTTGTTTAGGATGCTTTTCAGGGGTGCCTCGTTGACGACCATCACCTGGTGCTCCTGGAAGAAGTGGCTCAACCGACGAGCCATCATGAACACGCCGTAGGCGAGATTTTGGTAGTGAGGGTACCTCTGCTTTGTTGGCGTCAATACCTCGCTGAGGTAGTAGATTGGGCGTTGGACCCCATGGGTCTTGCCCTCTTTGGGTCGCTCGACCACCAATACGGTGCTCACCACCTGGTGTGTAGCTGCTATGTACAACAGTAGGGGCTCGTGCTCCTTTGGCGTGACCAAGACGGGCGAGGTAGAGAGCAGCCGCTTTAGATCTTCGAATGCGTCATCCGCCTCAGGCGTCCACTCAAATTTGTCTGCCTTGCGCAGCAGCTGGTAGAATGGCAGTGCTTTCTCACCCATGCGGCTGATGAACCTGCTTAATGCCGCTATTCGTCCTGCAAGCTGCTGGACAGCCTTGAGGTTTTTCAGCTTCTCCATGGCCATTATGGCCCGTATTTTCTTTGGGTTCGCCTCGATCCCTCGCTGGGAGATGAAGTAACCAAGCACCTGACCCGATGGGATGCCGAAGGCGCACTTTTCAGGGTTAAGCTTGATCCTATAGCGGTCGAGGTTATCGAACGTCTCGCGGAGATAGTCGATGAGCGTTCTCGCCTCCCTGGTTTTGATGACTATGTCGTCGACATAGACTTGTACATTGCGACCGATCTGGTCCTTCAGGCATGCCTGCATGCACCACTGGTACGTGGCACCTGCGTTTTTTAGCCCGAAGGGCATTATGTTGTAGCAGAACACTCCGAACGGCGTGATGAACGCTGTTTTCTCCTGATCTTCGACCTTGAGTTGAATCTGGTTGTAGCCTGAGTAGGCATCGAGGAAGGAGAGTTTCTCGCATCCTGTAGTCGAATCGATGATCTGATCGATCCGAGGGAGAGGGAAGTGGTCCTTCGGGCAGTTCTTGTTCAGCGACGTGAAGTCCACGCACATCCGCAGGATGTCTGTGTCCTTTTTGGGTACCATCACTGTATTGGCGAGCCACTCGCTTTCATCTCCCTGATGAAGTTTGCAGCGAGTAGTCTGTTGACTTTAATCCCTATGGCTTCGGCCCGGGGCTCGGACAGTCTCTGGATGGACTGCTTGATGGGCTTGGCGTCTGGAAAGACGTTGAGTGCGTGCTCGGCGAATTCCCTGGGAACTCCTGGCATGTCCGCAGGACACCAGGCGAAGATTTCCCAGCGCTCACGGAGGAATTCGACGAGCGCGCTTTCCTATGCGGGGCTGAGATCGTTGGAGATCAGCACCGTCTTGGAGGCATCCGTCGGGTGGACATGCACCTTCTTTGTGTTGACGGTGGAGTCGAAAGACATATCAGGTGCGTTTTGCCGTACCACTGGGTTTGCCCCATTGTCCGTCACCTCGCGGAGTCTTACGAGCTCCCCTTGCATGCCGAATGACTGGGAGATTCTGTTGAAGTCCCTGTCGCAGTGGTCCGATCGGGTGAAGCTCCCTCGGACCGTGATGACGCCCCTGGGTCCTGGCATCTTGAGTAGCAGGTACGCGTAGTGTGGTACTGCCAAGAACCTTGCGAATGCTACACGCCCGAGGATGGCGTGGTATTGTGATGGCCAGTCCACCACTTCGAACTCGAGCCGCTCGCATCGGAAGTTATCCGGTTTGCCGAAGATGACGTCGAGCCATATCTTTCCTAGGGGGAATATGCCCTTTCCTGGAACGATGCCATGGAACGTTGTGTCTGACTGTTCCAGGATGCACAGCGAGATCCGCATTGCTGCTAGGGTGCTTGCGAACATCAGGTTGATGCCGCTGCCACCATCCATGAAGATGCGGCTCATCTCGAAACCTTCGATCTGCGCCTCAAGCACCAGGGCAGCATGACCTGGGCGAGGGACCTGGCAAGGGTGATCCGAATGGCTGAACGTGATGCAGGACTCCGATCCGCTGAGGTACTCAGGGATGGCGGGTGGAGCTGTCACGGCCAGGTTGATCTGACGGGTGATTTTCTTCTGCACCCTATTTGTTGGGCGCCCTTTTTGGATCATCAGCGCTCCTTTTGGTGGGGGATACCCATGCCCACCGTTATTCTATGCGGGTGCGACTGGGTGGTTCGGGCCTCCTACAGGTGGTGGTGGAGGAGCTCCATGCGCTATCTCACCTGGTGCGGGTGCGTTCCCATATCTAGGGTTTGGGGCTTGCTGCCTCATCTGAGCCATGCATTCGCTGAGTTTCTCGAACTCGCGGCAGTCCTTGAGCATGTGGCTTGCCTTCTTCTTACCATCCTGTTTGTCGATGTAGAAGTGGATGGTGCATGGACCGGACATTTTTTCGTATGCTGAGGGTCCGTCGTCGCGATCGCGGTGCTGCCACGACTGTGCTGGGCGTCCTCCATCACGGAAATTACCTCCGCGGTATCCGCCGCTGTTGCGGTTGGCATCGCTACAGCGGTCGTCGTAGCCATCCGCGACCATGTCGGGTCCATCGCAATCGTCGTAGACGCGCGATCTCCTCTTGCTACGGAGTTCTCGCCGTCGGCCGTAGTCGTCCTCTTCCTCCGAGTGCGCTCGATGGACGGAGTCCTCACCGTCGGCCCACCTGTTGGCGATGTCCATGAGGTGGTCGAGTGTCTTGGGCTTGACGCGTCAAGCTCTTCTTTGAAGTCCTGGATATTGACGCCGTCCTTGAAGGCGTTGATAGCCCTTTCTTCGGAAATGTGCGGCGCAGAGTTCTTGGTGTTGAACCAGCGCAGTATGTACGAGCGAATGGATTCGCCCGTTCGTTGAGTGCAAGCTCGCAACTCCTCGATCGACGTAGGCCTCTTGCTGGTGCCTTTGAAGTTTCGGACGAAACTGTACGCCAGCTCCTCCCAACTTCGGATGGATCCTAAGGATAGGCTGCTTAGCCAGATCTGAGCTGCGCCTGTCAGCTGTAGCTGAAGGCATTGCATGTCGGTTTCCCTGCTTCCGCCATGCAGCTTGATAGGCGACAAGTGGTCGCTGAGCCACGCCTTGGGGTCCTGTGTGCTGTCGAATTTCGGAGTGTCCGAAGGGAGCTTAAAGTTTCGCGGCATCCTTGTCCGCCGGACAGATCTGCTGAAGCATCGAGCTCTGCAGAGTTCTCCTTCATCTTCATCCATCTCAGATTCAGACGAGCATACGCGCTTGGCGCGTGCCTTGTCGATCTTGCGCTGCGTTAGCTCGTTTCGAGCATCGTAGTCACGGCTACGATGGCGTGAGCTCTTATGCCTTTGGGGAAGGTCATGCTCTTCGTCCTCAGATGAGGGTGTGGGGCTGCGGTTGAATCTGACCGCAACCTTCTTTTTCGGCTCCGCAGGAGCTTCTCCGTGGAGCGCATCGCCAACGAGTCCGAGCCCGGTAAGCGCGGACTTGTGCATGGCCCTCTTCGGGTCCCTCTCCGGAGGTGGGTGGGACGCGAGATATGCGGTGGCTGCCATGATCGCAGCTTGCGGCGTTTTTGGGATGACGTTGCCGTCGGCGTCCATCTCCATGAAGGACGCGTTGAGGGCTCGGGTCACCTCGCGATGCTCTTTGGGGTCCATGTTCTCCATCCGAGAACGGTGCTTGTTCCCGTTGTTGCCGTGCGAGCTGGAGCCGATGCCCATGGCGGAGAGCGCAGCTCGTCGTGCACTAGACTCTGAAGCTGCCTGCTTGCGCTTGTCAAGCACTTCCTGCATCTTGATTTGCTTCTTGTGCTCCTCGATGAGGAGCATGTGGTATGCCATTAGTAGATCTCGTGAGGCATCAGCGGGCAGGATCTTGTTGCCTGCCACGACCTCGCGTGCTTGAGCCCATCCCTCCTCGTCGAGGTGGATGACCCGATTATTGTTTTCCCCATTGGGTGGGGGGATTGGCTTCTTCTGTTTCCACCGTTTCTACCCTGCGGGTTGGGTAGCGGATTGTGTTCCTGATCCTGGATGACCGCGGCGCACTGGTAGCGCTCGTAGATTGTAACACCCTCAAATCGGCCCTATGCAAGTTTTAGCGAATCCCGCCAAACCCGCATAGAAACGATTCAAAGGTGCCCACCAGGCACTTTCGTGCGGGTGGAAAACGAAGTAATAACATTACACAACAGTCCTCGATGGGACCCACAGAACAGATATATACAACAACGACTCAAAGAGTCAAGAATACGGAAATACAATACAAAGATCCAAATCACCTTGAAAACGGTAGAGCGTCCGACTACGGACAAGATGCAAATGGGGCTAAGAGCCCTGAAGAATAACCAATGGCGTCCATAACCCTGCCCAGGCCAAGCTGGAAGGGTAACCCTGCTAACGACGTCGATCTCAAACCTGCTTAAACAAAAGGGGTGCCGACAAAGGGCAAAGGAAAAAGAGAGAGCGGTCAGTACTGAGGCCAGTACACGGCGAGGCTAGAATTCGGCGGTCCTCGCCTACATAGGTATGGTGGACTGCAGCGGCAGCGCAACATGCACTAAACAACCTATAGAGACTCGATATAACTGTCGGCTATCAGAGAGGGATAAGAAAGATCTATTCGGATCCAACCTGAATCTAACACCAAACAAACCCATCCTGGTATTCCCCCCTCGAGACCAAACGAGGAAGTCAACCGAGGAACTCACACCGTTGGCAGTTTTACTTATTCAGTTATCGTTGCAGCAATTACTAGTCAGCTTTAGATAATCATCCTGATAAAGTAAGCAGTGGGCACTTTTAGTTAACCATTCCGTTATAGTTACAACACTTACTAATCAGATACAGATAGCATGAGATAAACCCCAAAACCCAGCAGTTGTTGTTACTTTCATTTAGCCATTCCATTATAGTGAAGCTGATTACTAGTCATATCGGATACAAGTCAATTTATAACAGTAAACTTTAGTTATAGTTGTCTATGATCAAGCACTGTGCTCCAAGTCGTCCATAACCGCGGACACGGCTTCTCGAAAAGATTTAACCCTGCAGGGGTGCACCAAAGTATCCACAGGCACTTCGACCCTTTTTGCCAGATCAGTTAACATACACCCATCGGTATGTCGGCGGGGCCTAAGTCACGACGTTCCCAGACCCAAAGCAAGTACATGGGGGCCACCCCACCAAGTCGAACCCGCAACGAAGTCGGCCGGTCTCCGAGACGGACTTAGGGTTTGGGTAGACGGCTGTGAACGACAGCAAATCCCAAAACTGGGACTATCGACACCGCGAAAACGTGTCCCGATCCTAAACAGTACAGTGTGCTCCTCGCACAAACGTAATAAAGCAGTAAAGCATGGCATAAGTACAGGATCGTAAATAAAACCTCAAACTAGTTTGTGGCCCCCAGTACAATACTTTGAAATCAGGTAATAATCAATGGAGGGCCCATATCTCCCCACCTGTGGTTAGCGCGCTCGATCTCGGAACAAGTGTCAAGAACTCGGGGTCCTACGGGACACAAGTGGGCGGTCGGAAACCAAATATTATCTATCACCCACCGATGCCTCTGCTTACTTCAATTTTAGTTGTTAAACAGGAATTAAAGTGAACGATAAGTAAAACCATGATCATCTCCAACATCAACATGCGGCATTACTCCAACATCTGTGGCACTTGATGACACGCAGCAGCAATTGAGCAAGCGACTACAACGCGCAAGTCCAACTATCTACCAACAATAGGTATTAGGATGTGTCCAAGGCAATATAAGGCTGCAAGGGATATCACGGGTACGAAAACTAGAGCATCGCAACACAGATAGCAATAGATCAACAGGAGGGAATAAATACTATAAAAGTAAGATAGGTAGAAAGGGGGAGATGCTCGCCTGAAAAGCATTGCCGAAGGGTTCATCCGAAGATCGGGTCGACACTCGCATCAACTCATCGGCCTAATCCGCAAAGAAGCAAAACACTAGAAGAAACACCGGATGCACTATTTAATACTATGGCAAAAGATCGGGCATGATGCATGTATGATGTATGACATGGCAAAGATGCGATGCAATTAGACCATATTAAGCGGAACCGGGGTCCCGACAATTAATTAATAGGTTCATGTTATTTATCTACCCCGCAAGTTAAATGTTGGATTAGCAAGATAAAACATGGCTTCGGTTCGCTACACAATTTTAAATGGGACCAATATGAGACTAGATTTGCCCGCATATGGGCCCCATATTTAATTATGAGGTGAATCGGCATAATGCCCCCAAACCTCAAACAAGTATGCATGCATGAACAATTTTATATGCAACAAGTAATATCATTTATAAAATAGGGCTCGAGAAAGGGGTCACACATTAGGGTTCGGCGAACTTGGCTCCGAGGGGTTCGGATCGGGTCTCAGGGTCCGGATCTGGGGTTCGGGAAGAAGAACTTGGCGTTCCGCGACGAAGTACTTGGCGGTCAGGGTCTCGATGTCCGGGGTGAAGTACTTGGCGTCCGAGAGACGATCTTGTCGCATCCGCGATCGTCGGGTCATGTCGTTGGTCTTGTCGCTTCACGGCGGGGATCTTGGTGTCCCGGGTCTCGGCGTCTACAGATCCGAGAGGAAGAACTTGGCGATTCCGAGGTCTTGGCGTTCGTCGGGGTTCGGCGCGCCGGGATCGGTCTTCGGATCACGCTCCGGGATCGGCCTTCGGTTCCCAGAAGACGATCTTGTCGTTCCGAGAAGGAGAACTTGGCGAGGTTCTTGTTCATATTGTAGTTCTTGTTCACCGAGATGCCTCCAACAGCCTGCTAATTGTAGTCGAGGAGGGAGCATCAAGCCATCCTCCATAACTCCCTTTTTACAGCGTCAACACATCCATAAGCGCACTGTACAACTTTACATCACGAGCTTAGCCCTGTTGGAACAATGTTTCCTTGCACATGTGCACGTGTCCTGCGGTGTCCTCACAGACAAGGTCGGTGGAGAGCGTCCACGCGGGCACGGCCGGACAAGGGTGACGACTGCAAGCGGCGCTCGGGGCCTTGGCGGAAAGAGGGCGAGGCGTGGGCCCTGGAGATGGGATGCCGAGCTTGTGGACGGGCCGTCTGGTGCCATAGCAGAGAGCAGCCGACGGGAAGGCATGCAGACGGCGACCGAGGAGGAGGCACGACGAGGTGGTGCTGGAGCCACACGGTGTGGGCCAGTGCGAGGCCGACGCGGGCCGGGGCCGAGCAGAGGGCGACACACGGCGACGACGGGCGGCCACGACGGGGAGGCGACGGCCCGAGAGGGGTGTGTCCGCGGCGGGGCTCGGGGAGGAAGGGGCGCTCCTGGTGGCGGACGGCCCAGGGCGGCGCCGGAGGACGAAACCGCGGCGGCGCGGCCGAGCTTGCGGGAGGGGGACGGCGACGGACGACGGAGGGCCGGAGGAAGGCGGGCGACCGGTAGGGGGGAGGCCGGAGGACGCGGGGAGGCGAGGGGAGAGAGGGCGGCTGGTCGGCGAGGAGAGGTGGCCGGCGCGACGACGGCCAGAGGAGGCAGAGGCCGGGCGAGAGGGCCAGCGAGGCGGGGGCCTTGGCGGCGGAATCGGGAGGAAGGAGAAGAGAGGCGGGGTCAGCGGCGGGCGGTGTCGGGTTGGGGATGGAAGACGAGCGAGGAGGGGGTCGTACCGACAAGGGTGGGCCAGGCTGGCAGACGCGGGGCGTGCGGGGTTGGGTGCGGGCCCAGGGAAGCGGGGCTGGGGTGGCAGCGTGTTGGCGTGTGTGCTTGTGTGTGTGTGTGCTGTGGTGTGTGAACCAAGTGAGGGAGGGAGTGGGGATGAGGTGGCAGCGTGGGATAGGATAGGGGGAAGGGGTGGTGAGGTGGCAGCCAGAGATTGGTGGGGGTGATGTGGCTGGAGGGGTGGGTAGATAGGATTTGGTAGAAAAGGGTCTAGGTTGGACCGATTTTGTACTGGGGGTGGCCGACTGGGTCGGATCGGCCCGGTTGGCTGCCCCCTAAAAATAATATAAGTTTTTATTCAATTTAAAATAAACTTTTGTAAATATTTTTTAGACAAATAAAAGACCCGGAAAAGCCCGGCGCTTTAATTTGAAATTGAGACGGGGAGTATTTAGAAATCCAAACTAGGCTTTTAGAAAATAAGTTTCGACAAACAAATACATGATGACATGACGATGCTCAAATGCAATGTGGCATGATGACATGAGCATGCGGTCATGATGATGCAATGCACAAAAACAACGCGATTTTCTAGTAGTGGTTTTGCGGGATGCCACAGATCGGTCTGCTGCTGCCGCAACTTTTGGATCCGGAACCGTAGGTCCCTTCGTCCGATGGCAGATCGCATAGATTGGAGTTGCAGCTGCTGCTGTCATAGGACTCGTCTGTTGATGATGAGGTGCGTAGCACAGGGTGTGGAGCCCATGAAGCGGCATGATCAATGGTAGGGGCACCTGCTCTGGGAAGCGGAGAGTGCCGGTCTGCCCCACCTGGAAGCAGAAGCTCCCGAATAGGATCTCGAGTCCGTCGCCAACGGGCTTGAAGTCCTTCATGGTGGCCGGTGAGTGGGCGGTGAAGTCGAAGGCGCCGAAGAGGAGATGACTCTCCGTCGCTGCGGAGTTGTAGATCGCTCGGGTTGGGACCGTCACGATCGCACAATCAGCGTCCCCAGTTCCCACAGACGGCGCCAATTGACGAGGTTTAATCTCGTCAATGCCCATTGTTATGGACTTGGGTTTTGGAGAAGATGGGGATGCTGGAGATTGCGGAATGGTTAGCAAACAAGCCACACGGGGACACGAGGTTTACCCAGGTTCAGGCCCCTGGATGGAAAACCCTACTCCTGCTTGTCTGCTCTTGATTACGACGGAACCGAAGGTTACAGGGGTGCGCAGATGCAATCTATCGTGGAGGTGTGTATGCGGTGGTGTGCGAGAGATTCTAAGAGAGCCTCCTCGTCGTGCCCTCCTGGCCCTTATATAGAGATAGGCAGGTCCCAGGCACAGATCGAGTCGGTTACAGGTTTTAGGGTTTACCCCTTTGAATTTCCTATCTACTCTAGTCTTGCTCTCTAAGGATCCGAAGGCGTCATGGGCCCTGGCCACCCGAAAGTCTTCATGGGCCGACGTATATTTGCCGTGGGCCTTCCTTGGGCTGGACTAGGTATGATGAGGTCGTGTACCCACGGGGTATAACCATGTCAGGATGTGTACCCCGAACTTGTTGTAAAGGTGCCGGCTTCCACCTCGAAGGTTGCCGATATAGTGGAAGAGGTGAATCGAACCCCTTTGGGGTGAGGCTCATCGGAGAACAAGGGAGGCCTCTCGTGGCATTGGTGGTTTGAAATCACCCCATCTCCAAACGTAGACATACTTCCCCTCAAAAGGAAGAAACTACGGGAAACAAATCCTTGTGTCTCCGCGTCCACCACTTTGGTTACTTCTATCCTTTACCGCACTTTACTTACTTGTTTTTTATTAGTGTTGTGCTAGTTTGTGCTTGTTTGACATATAGGTAAATTCACCTTAGTTGCATAATCTAGAGAATTTACCTTTCTTGTCAAACCCTAAATTGAAAAAGAAGAAAATTTGAAGCAGCACCTATTCACCCCCCTCTAGGTGCCCATACGATCCTTTCAACTATACTCTAAAAATAGGACGCGCTGGTTAGGGCATACCCATCCAGTCATCCCAACGACCCGTTTCTGTCCATTTAGGTTAGATCATAGTCGATATAGAGAGGGGTTCGGTTTGTCCGGCCAACCGCGTGTAGTAGCGCGACCTATTTGTTCGTGCTTAGCCAGCGATGGGCAGAAATTTCATACGTTTGCAAATTTTGTCACAAAATTAATTTTTAGAAAGCAAATAAACTAGATTAGGCAATCAAATTAAAATTTTACCCACAAAAAAGAAAATTAAAATAATGCTTACATATAAATAGTTGGGCTCGGATGGTTTGATAGAAAACAACCATCATTCAAATTACACAAAATAAATAAAGGATTAAACATTGAGGTTTCCCGCACGAGTCCATATATGCTCAATCAAATCTAGTTGAAGTCGTTCATGGGTTTGACGCAATTTTTATGCACTTGCATGAAATCATCCCAAGATGTTAGACCTGGCTCTGGCTCAACCAACTGATCCAAGTCCCAGCCTTGGTCTACGAGGCCGTCGTCATGCTCGTCCTTGACGATCATTTTGTGCATGATGACACAAACAGTCACCCACATTCTCTGTGTGCTCCATGTTCTAGTAGGGTACGGAACAATAGCCCACCTTGACTGAAGCACACAGAATGCTCGCTCCACGTCCTTCCTAGCTGCCTCTTGCTCTTTTGCAAACCTCTTGCATTTCTCATCTCCAGGATTGCGAATTGTCTTCACAAAGGTGGCCCGGGAGGGGTAGATACCGTCAGCTAGATAGTAACTCATATCATATGGATTGAAATTGATCTGATAAGATACCCGTGGGGCATTGCCTTTTTCCAGCCTAGCAAACATCGGAGACTACTGCAGCACACTGATATCATTGTTTGATCCAGATATTCCAAAAGGAGTGCCAAATCCAGAGATCCTGTGATGCAACATCCTCTATTATGACGGTGCACCCCTCTGCATGCCCTTTGAACTTCCCTTGCCAATCAAAGGGACAGTTCTTCCATTTCCAATGCATGAAGTCGATGCTGCCAAGCATACCAAAAAAACCCCTTCACTCGTTGATGGACAAAAGACGGGCAGTGTCTTCGGTGTTCGGCTCTCTCAGGTAAACTTTGCCAAACACTGCAATAACCACACTGCAAAACTGGTACGTAGCCTCATGGCATGTGTGAAAGGATCGTATGGGTACCTAGAGGGTTTGACACAAAAGGTAAATTCTCTAGATTATGCAACTATGGTGAATTTACCTATATGTCAAACTAGCACAACACTAAGCAAGAACTAGATAAGTAAAGTGCAGTAAAGGATAGAGGTAACCAAGTGGAGCATGCGGAGACACAAGGATTTGTTTCCCTGCAGTTCCTTCCTTTTGAGGGGAAGTACGTCTGCGTTTGGAGAGGGGGGTGATTTCAAACCACCAACGCCACAAGAGGCCTCCCTTGTTCTCGAATGAACCTCACCCCAAAGGGTTAAATTCGCCTCTTCCACTATATCGACAACCTTCGAGGTGGAAGCCGTCACCTTTACAACAAGTTCGAGGCACACATCCACAACTGAATTGGAGGCTCCCAAATACAAAGAATCTGTCAAACAATCAAATACAAGCTTGTAAGAACCAAATCAAAAGCTAGGGTTTCCAAAGAAACACTAGAGCAAGGGGCCCTCAAGTGAATGAGGGGGAAATGGAGATCTCTGTTGGTGAAGCTATAGATCAAGGCCTCCTCTTTCGATTCCCCAAATATCAATGGATTTGTATGGTTGGATGAAGATATCTTGGTGATTTGGTAGCTCAAATGGAGGTGGTGTTCTTGAGTGGGTCGAGCAACTAGAGGAAGGGGATGAGGTCCCCTATTTATAGGCCTCCACTCACTGAACCGTTTTCTGACCGTTGGGCGACTTGTTAGACCGGAGACTCCAGACTGCAAACCGGAGACTCCAGCCAATCTCCGGACTGAGCTTTGGACCACCATTTTGAATGACCCAGCGGCCTTGGGAAAATCTCCTCCGGAGATTCTTCAAAGACTTCGGACCCTCTACACCGGAGACTCCGGTCTAGCCACACCGGAGACTCCGGATGTCGTGGTATTGCCGACGAGTACGCCATGGAGGGGTCCTCACAGTTCGTGTTTAGAGACGTGGGGTAAGGAGGACGGTTGACGGGTACGAGGTAACACAGCTTACCCAGGTTCAGATCCCACGATGGTGGCGGAATCCTACTCCTGCTACAAATCACTATAATGGCAATACGCCGAGTTACAGGGATCGGTTCACTGTGAGAGGTATGAGTTAATTGGTATGTCTTGTGCCCTAAAGGATCCCATAGGTCCGGCTTATATAGTCGCCAGGTCCTAGGGTTACAGGGAAAGTCCTAGCCCGACAGATTACAGAGTCCTACACTGCATACAACTAGTCTAGCGTGTCTTGCACTCCAAGGCTCCGGGTACGTAGGTGACTCCTCCGTAGCCTTCCTTCATCCGGCATGGGCCTGCCTTCTGGATCCATCTAACTGGGCCACCCAGCAGGCCATGGGCCTTGCTACCAACTGTGGGCCACCCTGGTTATCCGGATAGGATACATGCCATGAGGATACCCATATAGCATATCCCCAATAGTAGCCCCCAGAGAACTCCGAGATCTTGCGCCGTCTTGCCTATTCAAGTTGAATTCTCCATCTAGATGGATGTAGGCAAATTCTCAAGCAATATCTTGTAGTCCTCCCAAGAACCCTATAATATTCTCCGCCTTCAACTTGTAAGTCGGAGAAACGCTGAATCTTCCATCGTACTGTTCTCGTAGCCAGACTGGATCCGTCCATGTTGGAATATTCCGATGTGATGGTTCATCTGCCCGTGTCAGCTAGAGCGACATAGACATAGATCAGCGACGCATCATAACTCACACATGCAGGGAACACAATCATGTCCATTTTCCCCGCGCGAAGGATACCAACCGTTGGCGGCGGCAGATGGGAACGTGGCGAAATTTCCGCGCACGCGCACGCACACGTCAACCATTCGATCGCTTGCACGAATCTTGACGCTGAGGGTTATAAATTTCAACCATGGCAGATTTCATCTTTTCACCTCATTCTCCCCCTACGTCATCATCTTCCTCTTGCGAGCATCTCCTCGAGCCCTCCGCGTGCACACGAAAAACCCTAATCTCCCCAATCTCTCAATCACCTCTCTACCCTCCCAATGGCGAGCAGCAACTCCAACCCATCTATGGCGGCAAGAACCAACGTTGCGGCGTAGCCGACGAGCTCCGTCCAGGTGCCCCCAGAGGGTCAGATGCTGCCACAGTCCGCGGTGGTGGAGTCCACCAGCGATTATCATATTCTAGCGGCATTGGAGCCGCTGGAGGAGGAGGGTGAATCCCATAAGGGGGAGTGGCACGGCTCTGATATCACCAACAGTGATATCAAAGAGCTGCTCGTCGAAGGTGACCTCCCCGCAATGGAGGGGCTTGTCTGGGGAGGCGCCGGGCGGTGAGGTCACCCATTCTCCCCATGCCGGAGAGAAGGTGTACCTCAATGCACAATTGGTACGCGGCGTCTCCCTCCCGATCTCCGACTTCTTCCTTACTGTCCTCAAACATTACCGTGTTCAACCTCAGAACCTCTCTCCCAATAGTATCCTTGTGCTTAGCAACTACGCGGCTCTTTGAGAGGGTTACCTAGGGATTAGGCCTAGGTTAGATTTGTTCATTTACTTCTTCACCGTCAAGAGGGAAGCCGGAACTAGCAAGGACGAGCTCAGGAATTGTGGAACAATTAGCTTTAAGATCTATCCTGGCCGGCGGTTCCCAACATCGTGGGCCATGAGTCCTGCAAGAACTGGCAGCGGACATACTTCTACGGCCCAGATATCCCTATGGCCAACCGAGAAGGAACGTACCCGGACTTCGTCGATGGGGCCGCCGCTGAAACCCCGACATGGAGATCCCAGGCCTCCGTTCCCTCCGAAAATGATGCTTCCCGCGCCATAAGGTGGATAGAGTGGTTCATAGAAACGGGTCTGACCGGTTTGGACCTATCCATGTGCTGGTTCGTCAGGCGGATCCATCCTCTGCAGCACTGCTCGAAGCTGATGCATCAGTACACCAAGGAGAGGAAGGATAGCCTCTACATCTCCGAGGACAACTTCTCAAGTGACTCCATCAAGATCTGCCTCAAGGACATCGTCAAGGTGAAGGACAGGAAGCGTGGCTTCACCATCACCTAAGACATGTTCGAGGAGGGCAAGTGCCCAGAGGTACCTATTTATTTTCCGTGTATGACATATACTCCAGCTCTTCCGTCTAGCCATTATCATCTCATCCAACACTTTGGGATTTCACTTCTGTCTAGCCATTATCATCTCTTCCGTCTAGCCATTATCATCTCTTCCGTCTAGCTTAAAATTCTAGAGGAGGACAACATGGCTGTCCAAATCTATGACCCCAAGACGAAGGAAGTCACCGTCGTGTCCGACGACGATGTCCCGTTGGTGCGTAAGCGGAAGAGCTCCACCTCTAACGCCGCCGACGGAGGCAAGAAGAAGAAGATGGAGGTTGGAGCCTCCAAGAATACTACCGCCGCCCTGGAGGCGGAGAAAAGAAAGATTATCTGTATCCCTTTTACCAAAGAACCCACTATTGTGTAAGCCTCTTATCCTCCAACATTGTCCATTGCTCGTACTTATACTTTTGCACGTTTCAGGAAGAAGGCCAGTATAAGTTTGAAGAAGACCTCCAAAACATTGGGGGCTTCTAAAAACATTAGAGACATCTTGCATCGAGATGTGTCGCACCAAGCATCTCCCTCCATCGCCCCTACCACTCCTAGTGTCCAGCCTACCATAGCTCCGACAAGCTCTCCAGCCAGGGATGCATCTGGCCCTTCTGCCATGGAAGTGGACCCAGGTGTCTCTGTGGATCTTGTCCTAGTCGACGAGAATGCGGCACAAGAAATTACTGCTTCCAAAATGGCTTAAGCTCCGGCTAAGGATGCCATCGGTAGTAGTAAGGTGGTGGTGGTAGGCGGAACGTCTGTCGAAGGCGGCGCCTCTGCACCCAAGATATCCACAGAGCTTCCGAAGGTAGTCTACCCGGCGCTTACGCCCAGTAGCTCAATTCTGGCTCCTGGTGCGGCTCCAACATCTCCGACTTGCAGTCTTGAGGAGCTCCTCAGGCAAGCTGATATTCTGCGAGGAAATAGCCTTTCCTTCAGCAAGATATTTGCCGAGAGCGCCACCAATCTCAAGATCATCGCACTTGTAAGTTTTATTTTCCATTTGCATTTCATATGAGTATCCCACTGTAGCCCTCGAGGATTTAGACGGAAAACCATAGGCTTTTGCAACTAAATGCTCTAAGAGTAACTAAGCTAGAAACTTCTCACTATAGCCCCCAAGTATGTAGTTTGAATTATTCCGACTAGATGCTTTTAGAGTAGTATACGCAGTGTTTGTAAAATTCAATACTGTAGCCCCCAAGCCTCTAGTTGAAACTGAATTAGTTCTGACTAGATGCTTAAAGAAAGACTAAGCATATTGCTGAGCTGAAAACTGATACTGTAGACCCCAAGCTTCTAGGTGAAAACTGAATTAGTTCCGACTAGATGCTTAAAGAAAGACTAAGCATTATGCCGAGTTAAAAACTCTCACTGTAGCCAACAAGACTCTAGGTGGATATGTATCCGGCTAGATGCTCTAAGAAACTAAGTGATTATGATCTTCTTTCCATAGAACGAGAATGCTCGGAGAGGCGTCGCCAACGAGAAGTTCCACAAGATGCGCGCGGAGTTGGAAGCTGAAAAGGGTAAAACTGCCTTCTTGAAGGAACAAATCACCAAGAGCAAGAGTCTGTTTTTCTTTTCAATTTTGCAATCATCTTGGTCTTGTGCCATCACTCTCCGACTACTCATTGTGTGCAGTTCTTTCTCCGACTTGCAGAAACCATTGCCAAGGCCAAGGACATTGTTGAGCAATCCAAGCACATTGAGTTGCTGGATAGCGAAAACAAGATCCTTAAGCAGGAGAGGACTGATACCCTGAAGATGCATGAAGAGTCCATGGCAGCCTTGCAGGAGTCTGCCAACATGGAGGTAAACCGATTGAAGGAGGAGATTGTGATGCTCAAGGAGCACAAGAAAGGTGCCGATGAACAAAATCAGCGCAATCTTGAAGCATACAAGTCCTCTGACAGGAACGGGACTCCATGACGGAGACACTCCAGCAAGCGGAGGCGAGCATATTTGGTAAGCAATTCTCTGTCTTGTACTTCTGTAATCCAAATATTCTGAACTTTGTGTTAATGAACTCATGTGCTCCTATGTCGGAAAATGCAGCTCTTATTGGTTTGACCAAGTCGCCTCCTACGCCAAAGGAATGCATGGTCCTCGCCGGCAACTTCATCAACACCGCTCTCAAGCAAGCCAAGGAGATCACCAAGCCCCTCAATATTAATATCAAGGCGGTGGACTCCATAATGAAGTACTCGGAGATCTTGCGTCAAGCCCCCGAGCGTATCGTAAGCTAGAAAGCTTCATGTACCCGGGCTGGTGCAAGGATGTCTCTGGAAATGGTCAAGGCGCACTACGAAAATGCTGACCTCGACACGGTGACCTCGGTACTTCCCGACGTAGACGATGAAGGCCAGAAAATTGACCACAAGGCTATCTAGCCATCACTCGCGGGTTTTGACACCAGGGTTGCCGAGTTGGTCGATCACAGCGTCTTCGTACCGCTGGAAATCATTGACGGTGACCACCAGAGCTCGTCCGAGTCCCACAAGACCACCGACTTCGAAGAAGATGGCTCTCCTGCTGCTTACGATGCTGCCTCGAAGTCTCCTGCGCCAGAGGAATGAAAAAACACTTTGTAACATTTGTTTCCTCTGGTTTGTTGTATGCGGAAAAACTACCATGTTAACTTAAGGAGGAAAAACAATAGTTGTAATTTCCTGCTACTCAAGTACTGGTTCCAGCATGTAAATATTTTTTAAGAAAGTGCTGGCTTATCCATTACTTTGGTTTTTATGCTTGACCTTTCATGAGTCGGAAAACTCGTAGTCGGAACCATGCGCTCAGGTGATGATGCCCAATGGCACCATCAAAAACCTGAGCAAAAAATGGCCGACAACAAGTGCCGAAAGTCACTATTCCAGAATCCACATAAAAACAACAAAGAACATGTAGACCAGAAAACTTAAGCTAACGCCCGTAGGCGGAATTTTCACAAGTGCAAATGCAAAGCTTGCGCATAAAGGTTTTATATGATCCAAAATGAACACTAAAGGAGGTAAAAGACTCAGAAATATGAGTGAACCAGAGAGCTTTATTTCATTGATCATATAAGAGGTACACAATAGATAAAAAATATGCTAAGTGTAAAAAGGACGTAGCTGTGCTATGTTCCATGGCTAATCAAGCTTCAGGTAGTCATCATCCGGGTCATGTCGCTTACGGTTATGATCATCGCTGGGTCTACCCTCAAGTTCACAATTGTCAACGAGGTAGTAAGACCCATTGAGCAGCGCCTTGCTTATGATGAATGGTCCTTCCCTTGGCGGGGATAATTTATGTGACTTATTCTGCATAATTCGGAGCAACAGATCCCCCTATTTAAATGAGCGATGCCGAACATGGCGACTATGGTAGCTTCGTACCTTCTACTGGTAGATGGTGGATCTTTGGCATTCCAAAACATGCTCTTCCTCAAGAAGGTCTACATCTAGGCGTCTGGATTCTTCAGCGTCATCTTCGTTCTAGGCGGCAACTCTTGGTGAATCGTGAAGGATGTCGGAAGGCAGAATGGCTTCTGCTCCATATACCATGAAGTAAGGGGTGTAGCCGGTGGATCTGTTGGCTGTAGTTCGTAAACTCCATAGCACAGATGGTAGTTCCTCTGCCCAGGCTCTAACTACTCTATGTAGCAGCGCCTCAAGACGTGGCTTGATTCCCTGCAGAATTAATCCATTGGCTCGCTCAACTTGGCCATTGGACTATGGGTGGGCCACAGATGCTAGGTCAAGTCGGATGCCCTTCTCCCAAAAATACGCTTCCACTTCTCCGAGTGGTAAGTTGCTGCCGTTGTCGGTGATAATGCTATGTGGGAGACCAAATCTCACCACTAGATCCTGGACAAACCTAAGGGTAGTTGCTCCATCAAGCTTTATAATGGGTTTAGCTTCTATCCATTTGGTGAATTTATCAACTGCTACCAGCAGATGCGTAGACCCACATGGTGCCGTATTTAATGGACCAACCATGTCTAGCCCCCTAGACTGCAAACAGCCAAGTTATTGGTATCGTTCGCAATTCTTCAGTTGGAACATGGGGTTGACGGGTATTATACTGGCATCCCATGCATGTCTCAACCAGCCTGTCAGCATCCGCCTTCGCGGTCAGCAAATAGAATCCTTGATGGAAGGCTTTGGATACCAACGATCGAGGAGCGACGTGATGCCCGCAATCTTCGAGATGGATCTCACGAAGCATTTCAATACCCTCTTGTTGGGAAACAAACTTGAGGTATACACCAGTGGTTCTTATTTTGTAGAGCTATCCATTGATTATGGTATAGACCTTTGCTCGACGTACTATTTGCCGACTTTCGACCTCGTCGATGGGCAAAGTTCCATGTACGAGATATTCCATGAACGGTTTTATCCAAGCCGGAGGGAACTTTGTCACTGTGTGAACGAAAGAGTCAACTCTATCCGGGTTCTTGGTGTCCGCTCCGTTCATGGATAGTGTCCGTAGATGTTCCAGAAAAACGCCAGGTGGAATTCGTTTGCGCCCTGATCCAAGCTTAGAAAGTAGATCAACCTCCTCGTTTTGCTCCCTAGGTACATATTTGACTTCGTAGCCCAAGAAGCTCTTGGCTATCTCCTCCACTTCATCTCGATATGCCGCCATCATAGGGTTCCGCCCGTTCCAGGTGCCAGCCACTGCTGGGCAACCAAGTAGGAATCTCCACAGCAAACTATGCGTTTGATGCCAATATCCTTGGCTATGCGTAGTCCGTGAATGAGTGCTTCATACTCCACCATGTTATTCGTAGCCTCGAAGTGGATCTGCAGAACGTAGTGTAGCTTTTCCCCAGTTGGTGACTATAATAGTACACCACCCCCCGAGCCATTGATTATCTTTGATCCGTCAAAGTGCATCACCCAATATTCTGGCTCCGGCATAGGAGTAGCATCTGACATCTCCGTCCAATCTGTGATGAAATCCGCCAAGGCTTGTGACTTGATAGTGTCGCGTCTCTTGTAGCTGATATCAAAGGTGGCAAGCTCAATGCCCCACTTTGCGACCCTTCCTGTAGCGTCGCTGTTGTTGATGATGTCGGACAGTGGAGCTTTGCTCACAACTGTGATAGGGTGCTCCTAGAAGTAGTGCCTTAGCTTCCAAGAAGCAAGGAACACTCCATAAGCTATCTTCTGGTAGTGCGGGGAACGCTGCTTGGACTCCGTCAGGACCTCGCTTACATAGTAAACTGGTTGGTGAACTTCATACTCATGCCCTGGTTCTTTTCGCTCTACCACGACAACGATGCTGATTACCTGGTTGGTGGCCACCATCTAAATTAACATAGGCTCCATAGGCTCGGGTGCTGCAAGGATAGGCGCCGAGGATAGTATCTCCTTTAGCTTCTTCAATGTTGCATCTGCTTCGTCCGTCCATGTAAATTTGTCCGCCTTCTTCAGCAACTTGTACAGCGGCAGAGCCTTCTCCCCAAGTTGGCTGACGAACCGACTAACTGCTGCAACACAACCTGTCAGCTATTGTACGTCCTTCAGGCATGTCAGACGGTTTATGTTTAGGATGGCCTTGATTTTCTACGGGTTGACCTCGATTCCACGCTAGGAAACGATGAAGCCGAACAATTTTCCGGCTGGAACCCCGAAGACGCACTTCTTAGGGTTAAGCATCATGTTGTATTTTCGGAGATTATCAAAGGTTTCTTTTAAGTCGGAGATTAAGTCATTTGACTTTTTAGACATCACCGCTATATCATCCACATAGGCGTGAATGTTCCGACAAATTTGATCGTGTAGGCAATGCTGCATTGTCTGCTGGTACGTAGCACCTGCGTTTTTTAGCTCAAAGGGCATCGTGACATAGCAAAACATGCCGTAAGGTGTGGTGAACGAAGTGGCCAATTGGTCCGACTTCCTCATATTAATTTGGTGGTATCTTGAGTATGCATCGAGAAAACACAAAATATTCGAGCCAGCCGTCGAGTCAATGACTTGGTCAATGCGAGGCAAAGCAAACGGATCTTTGGGACACGCTTTGTTCAAGCCGGTGTAATCAATGCACATTCTTAATTCTTTGGTTCCCTTTTTGGGGACATGTACAAGATTGGCCACCCATCGGGTGTGAAGGACTTCTCGGATAAAACTATCCTTAAGTAACCTGGCTATCTCTTTGCCTATGGCGCCTCTCTTCTCGCTCCGAAGCGTTGTAGAGGTTGTTTCACCGGTTTGCAATTTGGATCAATATTCAAGATGTGCTCGGTAAGTTCCCTAGGTACACCTTTCATGTCGGCAGGTTGCCAGGCAAAGATGTCCCTATTCTCATGGAGGAACTCGACGAGCGCGCTTTCCTATTTGGGATCTAGGTTCGTCCCAATGGCGGTGTTCTTGGAGGCATCGCTGACCACAAGTTCCACCGGCTTGGTTTCGATGGCGGCCTTGAAGGCTAGGGAAAAGTCAGAAATCTGCTTCTTCGACGCCGGCAGCTCCATGGCATCGACCTTGCGCTGGATCTCCTTGAATTCTTTGTTGTAGAGGACAGCTTCTGCAAAGGCTGCTTCTCCAATCTCGCAGTCTCTTGCCTTGGTAAAGCTTCCGAATACGGTGATGACGCCGTTTGGTCCAGGTATCTGGAGCATGTTGTAGACGAAGCATGGCTTGGCCATGAAGGTGTGGAAGATGTCGCGTCCGAATATGACGTGGTACATGCTCTTGAAGGGGACCATCTCGAAGGTCATGCGTTCTTGGCGGTAATTATTAACATCACCAAAAGCGACCTGAAGTGTGATGCACCCAAGGGACCGAGCCTCCCGACCAGGAACTACACCATGTAAGATGGTGCCGGTCCCCCTTAGGTTGGCCTCCGTCAAGTTCATCTTGTATAGTGTATCCAGGTACATGATGTTGATGCTGCTTCCACTATCCACCATACATTTGGTGAACTCGTTGCCATCAATCAGGGGGTTGATGACCATGGTGTACTGGTTCTCTGTAGGGATGACGTCTGGGTGATCCTTCCTGTCCCAAGTAATTGGAATCTCTGACCAGCGCAGGTACTAGGGAACTAGGGGTAGAGTGGCCATGTCGTGGTGGTGGCACGGCAGATGCCATGGGTATGCTAAAGTATGGGGCCAATGGATGCTAGAGGGATCCGGGGAGGGAAGATGTAGTGATTTCTACACTCAAATGACTAATAAGTAGATCTTTATTTCTCCTCTCAAGAGTTACAAGTGCTCCTAGAGCTGTATCATAGAGAAGAAGAAGACTGCTACACGAGCCCTTCGGTGTCAAATGAATCGATCCCACTCTCAGGAGCCCATGCCCCTCCTTATAAAGGGGTTCCTTGGCTCCTCCTAGGGCTGACGTGGCAAGCATATTCTTGGAATATGCTTGTCCCAAAGTGGTAACTCAGCGGACTCCTTTCCGTGTCCCCCTTCTATCGGCGGAAAAGACCTAGAGGACCTCACATGTGTGCCTCGGGCTTCCTCACTGTCACCTCTGTGACGCTTGTCTGCCCCTCTACAGCTCTGCTCTTTGTCCTTAGTGCTTGGCCTTGTGTAGATTCCTCCTAGCCAACAACTAGGGTTTGACTATAGGCTCCTTCTCCTTCTCCTGCAAGTTTCCTGTTACTCGGCCTCATCTCGCATAATTCGGCTCGGCCTTCACCTGTATACAAGTCAATTAACCTTATTCGGCCGACTTATCTCACACGTTGGCCGAGTAATTTGTTAATCACTCTATATTTGCCAAACCTCAGCTTACCTCGACCGGATCGTGCATGATTCGACCGACTCAGCTTATAATTCAGCTTAAGGTAAGGGAGACTCCTCCCTTCTTTCCCCTATCTTGACCCTACCCGGGGTCACTCCCCCAACATTAGTCCCCGAAGCTGGTGCGGTCCTGCCAGAAACCTCGGCCGGGCCACATCAGTTTCTAGATATTTATTCTTTCTCACTCTCTGTTTGAGGTATCTCTTAGCCGACGTTCTTTCTCTACTACCCTCTTCCTTATTTCTTCCTTTTCTCGCTATAGACTACGTTCCGAGTTATTTTCTCCCGTTCGGGGTATTCGCTTGGCTTCCTGAGTAAGCCTTGTCCTACGTGTACCAATCATCATTGTTCCCTAGTTTTTTGTTCCTCTACAGTGTTTACTGACAGGCTACAGTGATTACTGCACCCGTCGCGTCGTTGCAGTGACGCCTTGATAACGACAACGGTTAGATGGCCCGATCTCCTCCTGCGCCATGTGACCCTTGCTGTGGCTCCACTCTTTATGTGCGGTTATGCGATACACGTGATTACACGGTTACCGTGGCGCAGCCACGATCCCACTACGACTCACCTCATGCGGTTATAAAGAGGGGAGTGAGGGTAGACCGATTCACTTTTCCCCTTCCTACTCCCTTCATTTTCTTCCTCGCGCCGCCGCCACTATTCTTGCTCCAGCAGCCGCGCCACCGCAGTTTCTCCTCGACGGATACGCTGCAGCTCCCTGGCTCCTGTGACCTCGCCGCAGCGCCTCCGCTTTTGCGTTCTCGCCGGGGAGTTTCTCCACTGCTCCACCGCTAGGTTCCTGCGTTAGGTGTTTCTCTAGTTTTCCTCGATTTCCCGTGGTGGTTCTTTCTTTGTTTCGCCGTCGCTTCTGTCACCGTCGCGACGGGGCCCTGCACCTCTAGGCCCCTTTCCGCCGCCAGTTACTCTTCGGTTGATTCCTCTAATAAGCCCATGTCTAGCTCTGCCAGCGGCGCTCTCATCGGGGAAGAAGATCTTGCGGCGGGCCTAGAACGGGGTTCCTGGCAAGGTTCCACGGTTACTGACCGGGAAGTCGAATGGCTGATCAAGACTCGCCGAATCCCTGCCGAGGTAAGTTGTCGCTTACCCGACAAAGAATCCTCCCCCATACTTGACGAGGGTGAGTTTTTAGTTTTTATGTCCCACTTTGCTCGGGGATTCAGCCTCCCTCTTAGTGAGTTCGCTAGGAGTTTCTTAGATTACTTCGGCCTTCAGCCGCATCACCTGCCGGCTAATGCCGTAGCTTCTCTTTCGGCTTAAGGAACTGACTCGTGCTGGGCTTCGAGGTGAAGATTTGATGACTGCGTTTGTTAGCAGCCGAATCTTCCCCTTCCATCTTCGCTCCCACAAGCTCTGCTATATGAGTGGTCCTTTGGATCCCAACCGAGTTTCTATGGTTGAGCTTGATAATTATCAAATCTATAAATGTGTCCGGGCTATTTTTAAGACTGAGATGCCCGAGGAGTGGGAGTGGGGACTGAGGACATTTTCTCGCGGGAATCCTCCTCCTCCTCAGGTAATTTAAACATAGGGGTTTTCTTCCGAGTTATTCTTCCATTGTTCTTTTTCTAACCCTCATATTGTTTTCTCGCAGAGGTTTACGGAGCAGAAAACAGAAGACGCCGGGTTTTGGCCCTTCCTTGGCCTACTGACCGTAACACGCCGGACAATGGAGAACCTGATCCAGAGGAGTTCGTTCCCAAGTCGGATGCTGCTCCTATTCGTCCATGGAGCAAGACCTCGGCCCGTGCGGATGAACGTGATTCAGACGACGTCCAAATTTTTAAGGTAGTTGCCGTGGTGCCTATCTCTTACGCATTTCCGGCTCCTTATTTCCCAGCTAATCAAGCTGGTTAGGTGCATGACGTCGAGCCTCTTGCTTCCGAAGCTCCTATTACTTCGAAGAAGCGCACCGCTTCGAAGAAGCGCACCGCTTCGACGGACCCTTCTGGTGCTATCCCTAGGAAGCGAATCAAGAAATCTTCTCAGCACATTCCGAGGCGTAAGACTATGCCTGGGGTTACTGGCAAGTTTCCCTTTATGTTTTCATTTGTATTTCTTGTTTCTCTCTTTCTATTTCTAAATTAATTTCTTCCTTCTTTGCAGAGTTCCACTTTCTACAAAGCCGAGAGGTCCGAGTATGACATCTCATACTACTCGGCCACCTTCACTCTCTCCTCCGGAGTATGTTCGCGTTCCCAGTCCTCCCCGTGATGATTTTCCTCCCAGGCCGACTAATGTATCACCTCAACAAGATGAGCCCATTGCTTCCCTTGTTGTTGCCGATGATACCCCTACGCCGGATCACCCGGCCGACTCTACTGTCCCCCTTACGACTCCCGAGGTTTTCCCCAATGACCCTTTGACCACCGCAGTTCCAGCTCCTGCTCCAATTCCCAGCGAAGATACCACTACCTCGGCCCCTTTGGAGACTGTTGTTCCTCCTGCCGCCAAGGATGTGGCCCCCAGTGTTGAAGTTGTTGCCCCTGCCAAAGTCTCTACGAAGAGCAAGAAAGTTGTCATCACTAAATCCTTGCCCTCTCAGAAGGGGCCAACAAGCTCCTCTCAGCCCAGCATTGCTGATATACTTCGTAAGGGACCTTCCACCGCTAAACCTGGTGTCGCCCTTGCTGCCGACACTCAGATTATTCTTCATAAGTGTCCGGCAGCGGCGACAGTTACACAACAGGCCCGCGGTAAAGTGTTGACCCGTACTGAGAGCGAGAACAACCTCGGCTCACTAGTGGAGTATGCTAATAACTGGAATGTTGCCGATCAACTTGAAGGCAATCCTAGTAGCTAACCATTTCATCTTTCCGACATCAGCAGTCGCTTGCATATGGCTGCTAAAATTGTCCTTGAAAGTGATAAAATGAACGAGGTAAGCGCCTTCGTTGATACCTTTTCTATTATTCAGATGATACTATACATATACTAGTCCCCGAAGCTTGCAACTGGATGATTTGTTATTCGTTTGGAAGCTTCAACTTGTTTTCAAATACATTACTTGCCAAGTCACTTTTCTTCGTCATTTGGATTAGCCGTGGTCTAGAATATCCAGCCATCCAGCTCCGAGTCAAGTTTTACTTGATTCGGTTCTGTCTTAATTTTGAATATCCAGCCATCTAGATCCGAGTCAAGTTTTACTTGATTCGGTTCTGCCTTAATTTTGAATATCTAGCCATCTAGATCCGAGTTAAGTTTCACTTGATTCGGATCTGTCTTATTTTGAATATCCAGCCATCTTGATTCGAGTTAAGTTTTACTTGATTCAGATCTGTCTTAGTTTTGAATATCCAGCCATCTAGATCCGAGTTAAGTTTTACTTGATTCAGATCTGTCTTAGTTTTGAATATCCAGCCATCTAGATCCGAGTTAAGTTTTACTTGATTCGGATCTGTCTTACTTTTGAATATCCAGCCATCTAGGTTCGAGTTAAGTTTTACTTGATTCGGATATGTCTGACTCTGTGTAACTCGTTGTCATCTTTAGGTTGCCCATGATCGGCGGACATCCGAATTTCAAAGGTTGCTCTTTGCGCACAAGAAACTTCAAGATAAGTTTGAGCAAATTGTCCCCGTTGTGAATAAAACTGGTAAACTATCTGGTTCGTTTAGTTTATCTTACCCTTGTAAAAGATTTAGTTGTTATACCAACTTGTATCATGCTGTTATGCAGCTAGTGTCAACAATTTGAATACTCGTCTTACCAAGTAAGTTGGTGTTCTTGAAGGTTAGTCACTCCTTTTTTCTTTTAATTCGTCAACTTTTTGTTCGGGGTTAATCTTGGGTATCTTACGACCTCCCGGTTTTGCTATAGACGAGTTACGAACACTTGCAGCGTCGCATCAAGAATGCATATCTATGCTTGATATGATGCTACATTTTTTAGAACAAGATGCCGCTCATTCGGCACAACTCAAGGAAAAGGATGACAAGATAACCCGATTACGCGCCGAGGTTGAATCTCTTAAGCTCTCCCAGAAGTCTGAGTTAGAGAAGGTTGATCAAGAGTTTTTTGAGGAAAAGAACCGACTAAGTCTGCAACTTCAGAAGGGTAAGGAACTTCTTGATGCTGCCGAATCAAAGAACCAGGCTATGAGCGAGGAAATCACTCGTTTTGAGAAAAGTAGGACCGACTGGTCCCATGATCTCTAGAAAATGCTGAGTTACATCCATCGTAAGTCTCTGTCTCTCGCCGAGTTATTCTTTCCCCTTTCTTATGTTAACTTATATGACGTCTTTTCGTGTAGATCATTTCCCAGAAGCTAAACCTATGAGCTCCAAGGCTGTGATTTCTGCTCGCGAGCGCTGAGGTGTTCCCATTACACCGAATCAAGAATATTCCATGGAAGATTTTCTGATTGCCGTTGGCGCTGCTATTAGGTCCATGAAAATTATGGGAAGAGACCTAGTGCAAGCAGCTATTCGAGCCTACCATGTTCTCTGGCTGAATGACCTGGATGCTGATGAGGTAGAGGTGCTTGTGGCGAGATTGATGGAGTCTCAGACTCAACTTAATATCTGGAGGGAATCTGCTGGAAGGGCTGGTGCTGATATGGCGCTTACAGTTGTTTTGTCATGGTACGAGGATCTCTCCCTCGAAATTCTGATGAACTTGCACACTGGCTCTCCTTGGATTGAGAATCCAGAGTTCGTTGCTCGCCGTCAAGCCCGTGCTTTCCAGCTTATCGAGTACGTTGACGTGCATCATTGGATCGAGGGGCCGAGTTTTCTTCCTAACCCGGCCGATGGTGCTGAGGCTGAAGATGAATCTGATGGCGATTCGGCTGATCATGATGAATCGGAGGATGGCTCTAATAATGCTGATGATTCCAATGATAGCTCAGACGGGGACGGTGACGCTCGGTCGTCCTCCAAAGGAACTGAAGCTTCTCGAGCCCAAGGTGATGTCTCCCAACAGCCAGAGCTTGCCCCAGGCATTACTACGGCCTTCGTCGATGCCGAGGTAACCTTTGCAGAGGACCAAACAACCTTGGAGCGCCCAGTTCTTAAGGATACACATTTGAAGGAAACCGAGGTCATCCCGACTTCTTCCGAGACACCTATGTTCGAAATTCCTGGTGCTGCTACTATTCTTCCCATGGGTGATTTGGCCTCTGCCTATGCTTAGGCTCAACCACTCCTATTTAATTAAGTCCCCGGTATGACGGGTGTATTCTGTCTTTGAAACAGTTATCCGCCTTTTGGTACAATGTGAATTGTTTTGCTTTTGGCCTCTGATGCCCTTGTAATTGTTGTTACTCTATCTAACTGAGTTTATGTGAATCGTACCTTTGCTTTGCCAAACTTTAACTTCGTAAATCCAGATCATATTTTTCATATGACTGATTATCGTTTGGCATCCACCTTGTGTTTCTTATCTATTCCTGGTTGTAGAACTGTTGGTTTTGCAATTTCTCCTTGAAGGACTATGAATCCTAAGCCCATACATATTTTTAAACTGATGGCCTTACTACCTTTCCGAGGTATCTGTTGGCAAAATGATATAGATAAGGTACTTTCCTCGTTATACCTCGAATTGCTGATGTTGTCATTCGTGTTACTATGATAGTATAAACTGTTGGTTGTTTCCTCCACGTTATTTCTCCGTTTGCCGATGCAAGTTTATATCGCATTTGTGATTGATGAAAGATTAGTCGGGGCAGTCCCCGAGTTATTGCTTTAGTCGCCGAACTTTCATATATATATGCCAAAAAAACAACGGACAATATGAGGCAGTCCCCGAGTTATTGCTCGGTTTGCCGAAGTTTCATGCATAGTTAAAAAATGACAACCAATTAGGGCAATTTCCAAGTCATTGCTCGAGCTGGCGGATATTTATACATAGTTAAAAATGACGAATAACATGAGGCAGTCCCCGAGTCACTGCTTGGGTTGCCGAAGTGTGATACATAGTTCAAAGTAAGGAATAACATGGGGCAGTCCCTGAGTCATTGCTCGGGTTGCCGAAGTTTTATACATAGTTCGAAATAAGGAATAACATCGGGCAGTCCCCGAGTCACTTTTGATACATGCTTGATACACTAATTTGGTGCATCACGTCACCAGATGCAATACAGGGCTTCTAAGTGTAGAACGGACGATGTAAGGCTACGTTCCATGGTCTTTTTGATTCATCTACGGCCTTGCTTGCCTTGTTCTTTTCTGGTGTCTGAGCGTCGGTCAGGTAGTATGCATCATTGTGTAATGCTTTACTCACGATAAATGGTCCTTCCCATGGGGGTGAGAGCTTATGCATGCCAGCTGTGTGTTGCACTAGCCGAAGAACTAGATCTCCATCTTTAAAAACTCTTGGACTGACCTTTTTGCTATGATATCGTCTGAGCTCTTGCTGGTAAATAGCTGATCTTGATAATTCCAATTCCCTTGCTTCCTCTAGCAAGTCCACATCGTCTTGCGGTGATATTTCGTTTACCTCGGCACTTGTGTATTGGGCCACTCTTGGCGAGTCATGCATTATGTTGGCTGGAAGTACAGCTTCTTCCCCGTATACAAGAAAGAACGGGGTATACCCTGTCGATCTATTTGGGGTGGTCCTGAAGCTCCACAGCACTGCTGGAAGTTCCTCAATCCAGCATCCTACCGACCTTTGCAGCAGTTCAATTAGCCGATGTTTTAACCCTGACAATACTAGTCCATTTGATCTTTCTACTTGCCCATTCTATGCCGGGTGAGCCACCGAGGCAACATCGAGTCTTATGTGTTTCTCTTGGCAGAATCTAGCAAAAGCTCCTTCAGCGAAGTTTGTGCCATTATCCATGATGATACTGTGTGGGTATCCATATCTCAAGATAATATCTTTGAGGAATTTCACCGCTGTGGGCCCGTCACATTTTCTTATTGGCTTTACTTCTATCCACTTTGTGAATTTGTCCACCATGACCAGAATATGAGTCATTCCACCGTGAGCAGGCTTGAATGGACCTACCATATCCAAACACCACACAGAAAAGGGCCAAGTGACTGGTATTGTTTTTAACTAGGACGAGGGAAGATGTATCTTGCTGGCGTATCTTTGGCAACCATTACACCATGCTACCAATTCCTTTGCTTCCTTCAGTGCAGTTGGCCAATAAAATCCATGCCTAAATGCTTTGGCCACTAGGGCTCTGGACAAGGCGTGATGCCCACATTCTCCTTGATGTATATCCAAAAGGATTTTCTGCCCTTCTGCCGAGTCAATGCATCGTTGCAGTATGTTCGTGACACTTCTCTTATAAAGCTCACTGTTTATGATTGTGTAGGCTTTTTCTCTTCTTACTATCTGCCTGGCCATGACTTCATCATTCGACAAAGATTTCCTCTTTAAGTGACAATATGTGTTGTGCCCATGTTGGCGTGATTTTTTCCTGGAAAATTATGTCGTCAACTTCCATAACTTCCGCTGACATAACATCTTTGGGTTCTTCCCCGTTCACCCGTGGGTCAGTCGTATTAACCCTCAAATAGTTTGGGTCATATTCTTTGTCAATTTCCATTGGGACACTTCCTTCTATCTGTTCTGCCGAGATACGAATTGACTCGGATTCTGGCAAAGGCGTAATCGATGGTTTTCTCAGGTGTTCCAGAGCTATGCCGGGTGGAATTGACTTCCTAGTCGATCAGAGTTTTGACAGTGTATCTGCAACATCATTTTCCGCCCGGGGTATGTGATGGAATTCACACCCATCAAAATAACCACTGATCTTCTGCACATGAAACCTATACAGGGCCATATTCACATCTAGTGCGTCCCAATTCCCTGATACTTACTGTACTACGAGGTCTGAATCCCCATAACATAGAATCCGACGTATGCCAATCTCTTTCGCCATTTTTAGGCCATGGACGAGTGCTTCATACTCAGCCACATTGTTTGATGCAGCGAAGTGTATCTGCAGCACGTATTTCAGCTGATCTTTTTTCGGTGAAGTTAGCACTATTCCTGCTCCTAGTTCATTTCTTAACTTGGACCCGTCAAAATGCATCATCCAATAGTTCAGATATGGCAATGGGGGATCATACTATACTTCGGCCCAGTCCACAAAGAAGTCGGCCACTACCTGAGACTTGATTGCATCTCGCCTATCAAATTGCGGAGCATAAGGCGATAACTCGATTGCCCATTTTGGTATTTGTCCACTCGCATCTTTGTTGCTCAATATCTCGGCTATGGGTGCCTCACAAATCACTTTTATCGGGTGTTCTTCAAAATAATGTTTGAGTTTCTTCGTCGAGATGTATACTCCATAAGCCATCTTCTGGTAGTGTGGGTAGTTTTGCTTTGAGGCCGATAATACCTCACTTAGGTAATATACCAGCCTTTGTACCGACTTATCCTCTTCGTTCTGTTCCACCACTACTACTGCACTTACCACTCTGTTAGTAGCTACCACATAGAGTAGCATAGGCTCTTTTGACAATGGAGAAGCCAAAATCGGTGCCGTGACCAGCATCTTTTTTAACTCATGAAATGCACTATCAGCCTGCGGTGTCCAGATGAATTTGTCGGACTTCTTCATCAATTGATATAGAGGTAATGCTTTTTCCCCTAGCCGTCATACGAATCAACTTAGTGAGGCAAGACACCCTGTAAATTTTTGTACATTGTTCAGGCACCTCGGCAATTCCATTCTTTCAACTGCTCGAATCTTAGTTGGATTTGCCTCTATACCTCGGCTGGACACGAGGAAACCGAGTAATTTTCTAGCTGGCACACCAAAGTTACATTTTTCTGGGTTAAGTTTCATTCGGAACCTTCTCAGGTTCGCGAATGTCTGCCGAATATCTTCTAGGAGCGTTTTGCTCTCTTTAGTTTTTATAACCACATAGTCGACATATACTTGCACATTTTCCCTATTTGGTCATGCAAACATTTTTGCATGCATCTTTGGTATGTTGCTCCTGCATTACGCAGGCCGAATGGCATGGTGCGATAGCAATAAGCCCCATACGTGGTGATAAACGCAGTCTTTATTTGATCAGCCAGGTTTAACGGTATCTGGTGGAAACCAGAATACGCGTCTACAAATGATAAAATCTCACAACCTGCGGTCGAATCAATGACTTGGTCTATCCTAGGTAAAGGAAAAGGATCTGTGGGACACGCCTTATTGAGGTGTGTGTAATCAATGCACATTCGACATACGACGACTACATTTGGGTCATCCTTTTTCTTTTCTACCAACACCGGATTTGATAGCCAATCCAGATGAAGCACTTCCATGATAAACCCGGCTGCAAGTAGCCGAGCTATCTCATCCCCTATTATCTTTCTCCTATCTTCGGCGAAGCAGCGGAGAGGTTGCTTCACCGGCCTTGCTCCTGGACTTACATGCAAAGAGTGCTTAGCTAACTCCCTCGGTACACCTTGTAGGTCCTATGTTGACCACGCAAAGATATCCCGATTCTCACGGAGGAAGTTGGTGAGCTCGCTTTCCTATTTGGCATCTAGGCCAACACCAATCGTGATGGTGCGCTCTGGGAACTGATCATCAATCTGGATCTTTTTTGTCCCTTTAGTTGGCTGGAAAGATACACTTCTATGCGGGTTGGCTAATGCCGGCATATTAAGCTGTGCCGACTGAGCCAGAGCTACTACTTCCTGAATTCTTCTTTTCTCCCTTGCAATTACCAATGATTCGGCCAGGTTTGACCCGACTAAAGCACATTCCATTGATTTTCTGTAATGCCCAGCTACTGTTATTACCTCCTGAGGCCCTGGCATCTTCATTGTCAAGTAGGTAATGTGACAACTGCTCATAAATTTAGCCAATGCTGGCCGTCGGAGTAAAGCATGATAGCAACTTTCTAGGTCCACCACCTCAAACTACAGATTCTCGGCTCTACAATTCTCCCTTGTGCCGAATAACACATCTACTCGGACTTTCCCAATGGGCTCGCACGAGAGCCCCGAAACTATCCCATGGAACGTGGTCCTTGTTGGCTGCAACATATTCTGTGTTTTCCGAGTTTGTGCATTGTGTCTTTGTACATGATGTTGATACTACTTCCATTATCTATGAGTACTTTTGAGAACTTCACATTGATGCTAGGCCCGACAAATGTTGGATCCAGTACCAAGGCATACGATCCTGGATTCGGCATTATCTTCGGGTGATCCTTTATGCTCCAGGTTATCTCTTGATCGGACCATGGCATGTATCTCGGTACTGCCGGCATAACTGCGTTCACTTCCATATGCCGGCGCTGTACGCTCTGTCTATCTTGCCGTTCTGTTGTGAACACACAATATGATTGGTGATTCTCCCTGTAATTAATGCGTCCATTATTCCCGGGGTTTCCCCTCCCGTCTTGATTCTGATTTACCACTTGGTGCACTACATCTCTCCGGTCTGGTTATCATACCTCGGAGGGGGTGGTGGTAACATTAGCTGCTGCGCATTCCCCCCGGTTAACTGCAGCTGCTGCTATTGATGTACTTGATGCGGAGGTGCTTGTATACCCGCCAGGTTTCCCATTGCACTTTTTCATCCAAGCGCATTGGCGAGTAGTGTGATTGGCTGGCTTGGCCGGGTTAGGCGTGTGGAATTTACACGGTTGATCTAGCATGGATTCAAATGTGTACTTTGGCCTCTCCTGCCATTGCTTCTTCTGTTCTGGCGTCCACTGCCTTTTCCCTTCATTCCTCGGCGTCCACTTCTGAGGACCATTCTTCTGTCGTTGATTGTTCCCATGACTCGGATGATCCTGTACAACCGCTGCCACTTGATTGGAAGTGTATCTGTAATCCTGCCTCTCGTCCCTTCTTCTGCCTTGGTATTCATTGAGCCGCGATGATCCGGCACCATCTCTAACATAATGATCCTTCTACTCCCGATGTTCTGCCGACATTAGCTCTGGTTGAGTCGGATCCCCTAAGGCATATGAATTTGCTATCCTGATGTCTTCTGCCAACGTGGTTAGCATATCTCTCTGCAACCTCTGCCATAATACGCTTGCATATATGCAGCCCTGAGCAAACCAGGCTATCGCTTGAGACTCGATGACCCCTTCGCATGAGTTTCTGAGATTGCACCATCGAGTCAAAAATTCTCTGTCTGTCTCATTCGGCTTCTGCTTGCACATCGCAAGCTGTTGTGGCATGTTTGGCCTCTTATATGTACTGGTGAAATTACTAACAAACATTTCTTCAAAATATAACCAACAGTTGATACTTCCTGTTGGTAAATTGTTCAGCCATACTCTGGCCGGTGCTTCCAACATCTATGGGACGCATCTCACCGCCCATCTTAAATTTCCTCCAGCTATTTTTACTGCCGTGGCATAGTCAATTAACTAATCTTGTGGTTTCGTACTCCCATTGTACGTTTTCGTGCCTCTTGCCAACTGGAAATTCGGCATGGGCGGTTCGCCCATGATCCGAGGTCCAAAATACGCTGGGCCAGGTCGACCCTGTTCCTCCAAAAGCTTGAAACCGTACAACCTATCCAGCTTCAATTTTGCGTCAGTTGACGGCAAGTTTCTATAGATAACTCTTTCCTATACTCCATAGTGATTTTGTCCACCATGCTCTGCATACTCCATGTCCGAGTAGCCATCATTGTATTTATCATTTGCCTGATTTTCCTGAGCTGGTCTTGCTTCACGCTCTTGCCGAGGCTCATACCTCGGCTGAGGATCCTGCGGGGGGTACCTCCTACCTTTCGTCGGGTTATTGTTCTCATGGTTTCCCCTTCCGAGGTTTCCGTGCTCTCTATTTGCACGGCCAGTGTTTCTATCACCGCTGTTACCTCGGCTCCCATTGCCTCTATTCTCATTAACCTTCCCGGCCACCGCCATATCATATGGGACAATCTGCTTATTTCTTTTTCCCGAAGTCTCTGCTCTGTCTTTTCGTGCATTGTTTCTGGGCGAGGATGCCACTGCTGCAGATAATGCCGGGGCAGCTCCAGCCAAATGAACCATGCGAGAAGCTCCTGGCTTCGCCGGGTCAGCCCTAAGAATTTCCTCATTCTGCTGGTTCGCAATGCGTACCAGCTCATTTACTCTTTCTTGCTGTTTTTGCCGGGCTTCCCCGCTTAACCCTTCCAACTACAGGGCTGCGTCATTTGTCGCCCCGAGGTTCTTTGCCGGGGTACTTTACCTCGGCAATCCTGGATCAACCGAATCATCTGGACGAGCCTCGTGCTCTTTGTTGATATCATTCATGAGGTTCTTTCCACTTAATCTCAGTTCATCTACTCGGTCAGGGGCCACATCTAGTTTGTTTGCCCTAGCGTATTCTCGCAAGGTCCTGTTTAAGGATTCCCGCAAGGCCGACACCTTTTTTGCCTCTAGTAGCACTTTCTGTCTAGTTTCTTCTAACTTCGCCTGTGCATTTGCCGGGTCAAGTATCGGCGCTACAGGCGTAGTTAGGTTATCTATAGTTGCTTGAAGGATATTCTCTGGTCTCTCTAGAGGTGGCCATCTTACCCTTGCCGCCTTTGGAGTTACCTCCAGCACCTCGGCTACCCTGGTCGCTGGTGGATCTACCTCGGTGGGCTTTGGAGCTGCTTGCTTCGTGGCCACCTATCCTCCTGTCGCCAGGTCCTTGCTTGGTCCGGCGCCTGCTCCTGCTGCTGGTGCCGGGGCCGTCATCATCACCTCGATGCCTGTGGGGCGAACTCCACGCTGACCGCTAGCAGCGCAGAGGGGAGGTTCTCCCGCCTTGATGACTCGGTGCGGGTACACGCAGGAGGTGTCGACACCTATGTATACCTTGTGAGCGCCCATGTTGATGAAGATGCCGTTGCGCGGGGGTGCTTTCCTCCTAAAGCTGCCAGCGTTATCACTGACGTAGTCCCAGATATCAAATCTCTGGACTAAGCCAGAAACAACCCGCTCGCCGGTGTAGATGAAGTTTCCTGTCCGGATCTTGACTCCAGCTAGCACCGCTGCTGGCCCCATGGTGGGCGCCAACTATCGTGGTGGTGGCACGGAAGATGCCATGGGTAGGCTAAAGTATGGGGCCAATGGATGCTAGAGGGATCTGTGGAGGGAAGATGTAGTGATTTCTACACTCAAATGACTAATAAGTAGATCTTCATTTCTCCTCTCAAGAGTTACAAGTGCTCCTAGAGCTGTATCATAGAGAAGAAGAAGACTGTTACATGAGGCCTTCGGTGTCAAATGAATCGATCCCCCTCTCAGGAGCCCGTGCCCCTCCTTATAAAGGGGTTCCTTGGCTCCACCTAGGGCTGACGTGGCAAGCATATTCTTGGAATATGCTTGTCCCAAAGTGGTAACTCGGCAGACTCCTTTCCGTGTCCCCCTTCTATCGGTGGCAAATACCCAGAGGATCCCACATGTGTGCCTCGGGCTTCCTCACCGTCACCCTCGTGATGCTTGTCTGCCCCTCTGCAGCTCTGCTCTTTGTCCTTAGCGCTTGGCCCTGTGTAGATTCCTCCTATCCAACAACTAGGGTTTGACTATAGGCTCCTTCTCCTTCTCCTTCTCCTGCAAGTTTCCCGTTACTCGTCCTCATCTCGCATAATTAGGCTTGGCCTTCACCTGTATACAAGTCAATTAACCTTATTCGGCCGAGTTAGCTCACATCTCAGCCGAGTAATGTGTTAATCACTCTATATTTTCCAAACCTCAGCTTACGTCGGCCGGATCTTGCATTATTCGGCCGACTCAGCTTATTATTCGGCTTAAGGTAAGGGAGACTCCTCCCTTCTTTCCCCTATATTGACCCTACCCGGGGTCACTCCCCCAACAGGCCATCAGTATCCTCATAGAGGTTTTCTGTTGTCGGCCGTGTTCTTCTCGAAGGGGTTCTTGCCCTTGCCATCTCTCTTGGCGGCATGCTTGGGGTCAACATCCTCGTCCATGTCACTTGAATCCTTGGACTCCTCCTTCTTCTTCTTCCCCTTTCCCTTGCCTCGCGGTCTGTTCTTCCGACTTTGTTTGTAGCCGGACTCCAGGTCCTCCTTGAGATCGTTGACGAACTTGCAATGGCGATTGGTGTGAGTGGCTTTGCCGTTGGCGTCGAGGTGCACAAAGGCATGGCATATCACGGTACTCCTCGTATGTTTGGGGAACACGGAGCGCTGTCGAGATAGTGTCACTACCTCGCCGCTGCCCGCGACCAGCCCCCCATCCTCGGCCATGCTGTCCGCCATCACCTCATCCTGCAAATGTCATAGCGACCATGTCAGAGGTTTTCTTTTATTCCGGCGGGCTCTTCCGCTTGGTGCTGCTGTTCCTCCTAGCTTGAGTTGTAACGGCCATTGCCGGCAGTGAGCCGCAAGCATCATCATCGGCAGCTGCGAACTCACTAGCCAGCTGGACCATCTGGTTGATATCTAGCTGGTGATAGTCCTGCAAGCGCTTCAACTTATGTCGGAGCAACGTACCTTTCTCCAACCCATCGATGATGGTGACCATGGTGGTCTGGGCGTGCACTCCTGCGCAGGAATTCCTCATGTCTAGCCAGCGAGAGAGGTAGGCGCGAGATGACTCATCTTTCTCCTGCATGCACCGCTGTAGATCGCCAATAGTACACGGACCCTTGTACGTACCCTCGAAGTTCTTGGTGAATGCTTCTTGCATGTCCAACCAATTGTAGATGGACTTCTCCGGCAAGTCATCAATACATTGTTGGGCCGTGCCCGCCAGCATCAGCGGGAGGTACTTGACGGCGATGTTGGGGTTACCCCCGGCAATCTCCATCGTGTTGCCGTAATCCCGCAACCACGTAGCTGGTTTGGCGGTGCCGTCATAGGGCTTGATGGTCTTGTCAATCCGGAAACCCTTGGAGTAAGTTGTAGTCCGTATTATAGGTCCAAAGCAACGTGGTCCCAAGTATTGTCCTTCCCGGGCCTCGTGAATCTTGTCCAGGCGTGAACGTGCGTCGTATGGCTTCGGGCTTGCTCTTTTCTTCTGGCCGCCAGGGGAAGGGATGCGTGAATGACGCAGGCCTCCTCCGCCATGGTGGCTTCTAGGGGGCAACGGAGGCGGTGGTGGCGGTGGGTTAGCTTTCTTACTGTTACCCTCCCGCGACGCCTCACGCTTGTTGCAGTTGCTTGTCGGACGCGGAGGGTCATGGAGCGACCTGCTCTTGTGTCCTTGGTTGCGCTCTCCATCATGACGGGTCTACTCCGTGTTGTCGCGGATGACGATGCCGCTCTTCCTTGGCGGAGGCATGTCCATGCTATGGTGAGCCTTAGGGTCTTCACGATGTTGGGGAGACCAGGGCGGTGGACATGTGCGACGAGAATGAGCCTTACCTCCATGGTCGGAGGATATGGGGATAGCATCCTTCCTGTTGCATGCATCCCTCCGTCTTTGTTCTGATGAACCCGTCTGGGACCTGACATCAGGAGGAGATCGGTCCCTTGGCGGCTTAGGTTGGCTAGACTGGCATAATGCTGGGTCAGACTCAAGCCTCTGCGAGGTGGCCTTTTCCTGTTGTTTCACCGCCTTGGCCACAAGGTCATAGACCTGGTCCACAGCTGCGGGTGATCTATCCTGCTCCAAAAGGGTCTTGGCGACAGCGAGGTTGAGAAGAAGGGTGGTCATCACCTACCTGCCTTCGCTGTCAATGTATGGCTTTGCTTGTAGTGGCTTCGACGGGGCCCATCCTAAGTTTTGCTGTACACCACGATTGTTGATGAAGCGAGCTAGAGCTTTCTTAGCCTTCTGCTGCTGTAGCAGAGTCTTGTACTCGGCCTCCATGGCTCTAGCTTTCTCTATTGACTTCTACGTGTTATCCAGATCTCGATCCAGCTTAGCGCCTTGCTCCGTGATGGCATGCGCTTTCTCCAGCAGCTGCTGGCGCTTCTCATCAAGATGGACTACGTTTCGAATATGAGCCATGGTCATGGGCTCGATGAGTAGGTTGTTGTACATCACTCTATCAGCTGGAGTGACTTGGGCAGCAACTGACGTGGATGCCGGAGGCGGCGGGTTTGCGGTGTTGTTGTTACTAGGACCAGTGCCAAGTTCTTGCGGCTGGTACATTGGTTTAGGCGGAGGGGGAATGGCCTTTGTGCGATCATTATCGGCAGCAACATGTGGTCCCTTCCCCTTGTCCAGCGCTTTAGGCGGATCTTGTCCATGTTGATCTTCATCCATCGCAGTCCCAATGGAGATGAACACCTCTCGGGACGTGACAGCGTTGTTGGCCTGCTCGTCGTGTTTGTAATCCTCCTCCATCTCCTGCATAGCAGAGTCTAGCCCCTCCGGGCTGAAATCTATCTCCTCCGAGTCGGTGCTGATGTCGGCGTAGAGCGCGTCAAGCACGGAGTCAGAGGGTGCCGGGGCTTCCTCAATGATGGGCGGTGGTGGTGCGACAGCAACGAAGATGACTGGAGGTGGTAGTGCAGCTGCAGCAACGATGACCGGAGGCCGATATGGCGGTGGCTGAGGCGGAGGGGAGCTGTCTAAGAGCGCGAGCGCTGTCTAGGCTGCCTCCTCGGCATCTGCGTAGTTGTTGATAGTGTTCACCATGCTTTCGAAAGTGAGGCGTCCCGAAGCCTGCTGCTGCCTTAGCGTATGTCGGAGGATCGTACCTTGGTACAGTCCTTCCACAAAGTGATACATGGCATCAACATTGGGGTAATGTGCCAGGTCGGCCCATATACGGAGCCACCTGACAAGATAATCACGGGGGTTTTCACCCTCTCTCTGCATGCAACGCGCCATATTGAAGATGGTCACCACTCCAACGAACTTGGATCTCTGCTGTCCAGACGCATGGGCAAAGCCGACTGAAAGGACTATATTTTCCCATGCTATTTTGGTGATGATGACAATCCCACTTGTGATCTAACCGTGTGCTTGAGTTTCAGGCAAAATGCTTTTGATGTTTCCTATGAAGTGTGCGGATGCTCTCTTTGGGATCTCGTGAAGACGGCGGTCTTTAGTTTTTTATTTCTCTATTTTTATTGATTTAGATCGCCGTACTATCAAGAGGGGGTCCATCTCGGAAGGCTGTGGGGAATCACTTGTTTTTGCACAAACCCTATATGCACCGCCATAGCCACCCTACTCTTCTGAGAGAGAGCGCCGTTCTGATCTGATGGAGAAGTTTTTGTCTGATCGGAACTTCCGGCCAGGCGCCGGAAGTTCTGCTCAGGGCCTTCTGTGGGGAGGATCTAGGACTAAAAGTTCTAATCAAACTTCCGCTGGAAGTTCCGGCCAGCTCCCAGTACCTACTGTTTTGGTATGGTCTATTTGCCGGAACTTCCATCGGAAGTTGCACCGGAAGTTCCGGCCAGGAACTTCCATCCCTCCTTCCACTAAGACCCTAAGCGGAACTTCCGCCCTGGCACCGAAACTTCTGGTCAGACAAGGTTCGTGACCTAGTTGTTCTGCCCCTTGTTTCGCTCAGAATCAGTATGCTTCTGTTTGGAAGCGTTCTATTTGACGGAACTTGGGCCGAAACATGCATCGGAAGTTTCACCGGAACTTCCGGTCAGGCTTTTGGAGCATGCGTCAATAGGCTGATGACGGTTGGGGCTTTGCTGGGCGGAAATTCCGGCGACTCACCGGAACTTCCGGTGAGGTCGCGGAGGCTCTAACGGATCAGTTCGGAGGGGTCCTATTTAATGCGCCCTCCTTCTTCCTCCTACCTAACTCTTCAATTTTCTCTCTCCTCCATTAATACTCGAGCTTCACCTCACTAGATATCTCTCCCTAGGCACTCAAATCACTTGATCTTTTGAGAGTAGAGGGAGGTGACCTAGATCTACACTTCCACCAAAGAAGATTTGATTCCCCCCACCTATCCTTTGTGGATCTTGTTGCTCTTGGGTTTCTTGAAACCCTAGATGGTGTAGGGCATCCTCGGAGCTAAGGGCTTGTGTTGTAAATCTCCGTGGTGTCGTTGAGGGCCTCCAATTGAGTTGTGGAGCTTCCCCCTCAACCTTGTTGTAAAGGTTTTGGTTGGTGCCTTCAAGGTCACAGGTTAGTGAATTGTGAGGCCTCCTTTGTGGGGGAGCTCACCGGAGAAGAAGGTGAGGCCTTTGTGGCGCTCGGGTGACCTTCTGTGGCCCCGACACCCCTCCAACATAGTCGTAGCTCCCTTGGGTGAATTACATCTCCGTGTCCCCGCTCCGGTTATCTCGTTCCCTACCTTTACTTCTTGCTCTTTACCGTTCTTGTGGTTGTTGTAAGTTATCTAGCATATAGGTTGTTCACCTAGGTGCACATCTAGATAACTTTCTTTCTTGCTAATTCTAAAAGTGTGAAACAAATTAAAAATTGGTAGTCGCCTATTCACCCCCCTCTAGTCGATTCAAAGTTGGTACTTTCAATTGGTATGAGAGCCAAGGCTCTTATTTCGGGCTTTACCGCCTAAGAGACGATGGCCGACGAAGGGGGTAGTGAAAATGAAAACTCCAAGAACTTGGCCACCATGGATGACCTCAAGAAATTGGAGACATCCGTGATGTCCAAGTTTGAGGAAATGATGACTATTTTGCAGTCTCTCAAGCCAAACCCCATGGTTGCTCTGGCCACACCCCAAACCACCGAGCTTCCTCCCACTGTTCCTGTAACTGCCACCGGGGGAAATCCCGCGGTCTTCACCACTCACTTGGGACTTGGTTTTGTTGCACAAGCATCTACCAAGGTTCCAAGTGAGAACACCGAGGAGCCCGAAGATTCAACTTCCAAAGAGGAAATTGGAGGAAAGGACTACTCGGCGGTGCCCCCACCGCCGAAGTACACTCCGGATCCACCCATTCCCATTCCACACATCATTCCTCAAGGAGCACCACCTATGCTAGATACTTCAAATTTCACCAATTGGCAATATCTAATGTGCTCACATATTTCCAGCTCTTCTATTGAGTTAATGAGGATTGTGTAGGATGGGTTCTCTCCATATGACCCAAAGAAGTTGACTCGAGGTGAAGTGGTGGACAAGCAACTCAATGCTACAACTTTGGGGATGATTCAAAAGGCTTTGACTACCAAGGACTTTGCTCACATTCTCCAATTCAACACCGCCAAGGAAGCATGGGATCAACTCACCGAGCTATTTGTTGGGAATGCAAGCATCCAAAGCTCCAAGTTTGATGAAGTCAACAACGAGTGCGATGGTTTTGATATGCAATATGATGAGACCCCCGAAGACATGTATAGGCGGCTCAAGGTCCTTTGTTGCACTATGAGGGATCTTGGTGCCACCTATGTTGATGAAAAGTTCATGAAGAGGAAGTTCATTCAAGCTCTCCTTCCATCTGAAGAACAAAAGCTCAAGTCTATCAAGGGTAGAACCAACTTTCACCTAATGACCTCCCAAGAAGTCTTGAGTGAAGTGATTGCTATGACCATTGCCAAGAAGAATGCGGAGTCCACCCGTTCTAGGGCCATTGGTTCAACAAAAGTGAATCTTGCTTTGAAGGCCAAGGCTATTGAAGTTGATGATCATGATACATCAAGTGAGTGGTCTCAAGAGGACCTCAAGTGTGCCTTCAACGAACATCTTGCTCTCGCTTCAAGGTCGTTTTGGAACAAGTCCGGGTTCAAGTCAAGGTCAAGGTACAACTCAAGATTCAACTCACCCAACAAGTCTCCAAAGGCAAGGTCATGCTACAATTGCAACGACAAGAGTCACTTTGTGGCCAAGTGTCCCTTTGAGAACCGTGAAGACAATGGTGGTCTTCTCATTCGCAAGATCAAGTCAAGGCCTCCTCATCCTTTGAACAAGAACTACGCCGTCAAGAATGTCGCCAACAAGGAAAGAGCTATAGTGATCCATGAAGAATACCTTTCAGGCACGGATGAATATTATGATGATGAAGTCCAATGTGGAGAGATTGTGGGAGTGGCTGCTATTTCTACTACCTCTACTCCACGATTGTCCCTCTTCGACTCACCTAATGAGAACGTCATCTCCTCCAACCAAAAGTGTTGAAGGGAATATGCCCTGAGAGGCAATAATAAAGTGTTTATTATGTGTATTCCAAGTATATGATAGATGTTTATTTTGCATGCTATAATTGTATTAATACGGAAATGTTAATACATGTGTGTTTAATAAACAAACAGAAAGTTCCTAGTTATGCCTCTCTCATAAACTAGCTCGTTGATTAACAAGATGATCACAGTTTCCTGATCATAGACATTGGATGCTGTTACTAACGAGATCACAACATTAGTGTAATGATGTGATGAACATTCATCCAAAGTATAGCATTACGATCAAATTCATTGAGTTTATTCTATAAACAACTTACGAAGTGATCCTGATCCTTAGACCATGAGATCATGACAATCACTAACATCAGAAGAGTTTCTTGTTGACATCAAACGTCACATCGTAACTGGGTGATTATAAAGATGGCTTCAAAGCTACTAAAGTGTTATGTTGAGACTCATGGATCAAGAGTGGAATTTGTTCATCCCGATGATGGATAGATATACTCTGGGACTCTCGGTGATATCACATTGGTTATCTTGCAAGCAAGTGATTTGATCACTAGAATGTTATATCACAGGAACGAGAAAAGAGTGCATGTCAATAACGAGATCAAACTAGGTATGGAGATACCGATGATCGAATCTCGAACATGTAATATATCGTGAAACAAAGGGATTAATATATGAGCTTAAAAGGTTCCAACGATCACAGGAAAGTCATCGTTGAATGTGTGGGTGTCAGTATGGATCTCCATGTCCCGCTACTGATTATTGATCAGAGAAGGGTCTCAATCTTGTCAGCATTATTCGCAAACCGTAGGGTGACACACTTAAGGGACACTGACATCCAATTGGATCAAATGTTTCATGCCAGAAAGAATAAACAAGCACAAGAATTTATTTCACTAGATACTGTAGAGGTCCCAACCTGATAAGGTAGAGATCCCTGTGTTTACAATGATAGTCCTTGGATCAATAGCTATCATCCACAGTTTAAGATGTAATATCAAGAAACAAAGGTCATAATACAACTTTATAACCAAGAATAAAATAATTCATTACATCTTACATAGATCATTTTGCTATCTCTTTACAATGCAGCAGAAATAACTATATAGCATGGAGTCCTTCATATTCAAAGTGCCACATGCAATCATGTTGGTTGTAGACTTGTAATCCTATTTAAGACACTTCACTAACATCAAACAAACCTGCAACATAATAAGTTATAGCCACAAGGGTCAATACATTTGTATTGTATTGGCAAGTTTCACTACTATGTGGAAATAAGTTGGATCCTATCAATATATGCATATTTGGCTAAGTAGAGTTTAGGATCATTTGCAGAAAGAAATATGGTTTTATCCTATCTTTTCAAAATAGTTTTGATCTTTTAACAATCTTTCTGAACTCCTTGGCAAACTCCAAGTGCTTCTAATCCCTTGTTGACACCATCAAGTTTTTTACTTTGAGAAATTGGAATGTCGAGATCTTCCATAGCTTCAGGCCTTAGTTGCTCAGAGTTTTCCGTAACCGGGGACACGGCTAAGTACGTAGAATTTGATCTTCTACAGAAGTTTTACACTTTACCCACATGAAACAATCTCGTCTTGATGCCACCAGTGGCCGCTGAATGAGTACACACCAAATGGAGTACCGGCAGATCGAGAATGTGACAAAGTCTTTCCATAGAAGTCCTCCCATTACACAATGCTAGCTTGTCTACCAGGCACCAATGTAAGGATATGTTTCCAATACACAATTCTAGTTAACCTGAATAGGTGCCAATGCAAGGGTCTTCCACTATGTAGTTGACTAAGCCAGAGCCCATGTAGCTTGTGGCTGTACACAGAAGCCACTGTACGAGAAACATGTTCAATCTCTAAGTCCATGGGTGGTTTTCTTCTAGTTCACATACAAAAATATAGCCATATAAACATGGTTCCCTTTGTTGCCACCTTATCCACAATTGAGTATCCTCTTTCCACCCAAGTGGTTCATTAAGTACTTGTTTTATTATATAAACCATATATTTTTCCAACACTTCATATAATGATATCATGTATTCCATCCCAAGTCTATATCAAGGCTAACCATACTAAAACTATGATGTTTTCACTAAGGAAGATATAAAGGATATCCTAATAGGACATAGCATAGCATAGTAACATAATACCCCTATCATGCATACTACAAAAATTCCACTAAGTGTAATGAAAATAGTAGGACATGGATGATAGTGCCACTTTCCTTTTTAGTAGATAATATTGGTTCACTCCTTGATCTTGCAAATATCACACTCTTCTAATTTCACTACAATTCAATCAAGCAAGCACATATTCAAACTAGCATTCAAACAATTTATCACATGAAACAATAAAATCAAGCAATGCATGCAAGCATGCAAAAGATTGTTTTATTTGGAAATGTGGTTTCTCGTAGACTCTAATCATTTTAAAGCTCCTATTGGTCATTTACAAAAGTGGTAAAACCATTTAAGTTCAAGTTGGTGAAAATGGCCATTTAAATCATTTTTGTTTTGCTAAAAATGATTTAAATCAAAGTAATATTTTGTAGTGTTAGTCGAATATATTTTTAAACACAAATGTGTGTGTTTATGGTCAAAGTATTTAATATTAATCCATTTGCAAAAAGGTTTCATCCAAATTCCATTTTTAATTCAAAGCAATATTTTATTTGCTGGAAATGCCTTTAAACAAAGTAATAATTTTACTAGGGTTCATCAAATATTTTTAAATCATAAAACTTGGTGTTTAGGGTCAGAGAGTTTAAATCAAACCATTTTCGAAAGGTTTCAGTCAAAAAGCATTTTTAAACCAGATTCAATATTTTTATTTAACTAGAAATGCTTTTATTCAAAGATTTATTCCCTAGTACAATAAGATATTCTTTTAAATCTACAAGTTGGTTCTTTGGGTCAGTAGGTTCAAAACAATCCATTTACAAAAGATTTTATCCTAAAAATATTTTTAGAATAAATTTTATACTCAAAATATGCCTACACATGTTTATGCAAAAACAACCAATATTACAGAAGCAAAATACTAAAAAAAGTGCATGGTTGGATAGAATTATTTTTCCTGTTTCCAATGATATAAAATTTGTAAAATTTGGACGTGTGGATTAAAAGTGATGAATTTTACAAATTCAATCATCTAATAGAACAAATCTGGTTTTTTTAAAAACAAAGTCTAGGCCACGTGGCTGCTTCTTACAGGCCCATACCGGTTCCTGCGGATCACACTCTATGCACCGTCAGATCTAATTGAAATCACACGACACATATCGCTTTGTACCTGTTCACTTAAGCAATATATCGCGTCCGCTGGATCGTCATCTAACGGCTCTCAGCAGCTCGACCAGGAACTGGCGGCGCTGGCGGGACGGCGAGCTGCGGAGTGCTCTGGCTACGGTGTATTTGGTGAAGCAGGAAGCAAGGGGACAAAAGAAATGGCTCACCGTTCTCGCAGTGGTGTGGCGAAGCTCAAGGTGGTAGCATCTGTCCAAGGGGCGCACGGGAACGGCGGTGATTGCTCGTCAGAGTTCGTGGCGGCGCCAGGCGTTTCTGTTCATTGACGGGGGCGAGGTTGTAGGTCATGCCAAGGCAAATGGGAGACGCTGTTAGATGCGCGCAAGGATGCTGAACACGGGACTAGCAACCAGAGAGGAGGGGGAAATTTGTGCCTAGGGGCAGGGGTCGCCGGAGTGGGCACAGAGGAAGGCGACGTTCAGAGGTGGTCCTTGCCGATGTTTCGAAGCACGCGCGGGCTAGCTGGCAACACTAGTAGATGCGCAATGGGCTGGGGATAAAACTCGTGTGAAGCAGGGGCCGTGGGGGTGACTGTCCTCGTCGGAATCGACAGAGGAGCTCGTCGGAGCAGTGGTTGCTTGGGCTTGCAATTCTTGCAGCCTGGTGGCCGAGAGGGAGTGGTGTTTAGGGGGAAAGGAAGAGGTGGCATGGGAGTTTAAGGGTGCGTTGTCACCGGCGAGGTTTGATCGCGCATTCATGCGTATTTACAAAGATTCAAACGCGACAGAAACGACGAGTGCGAGGGGAAACGGTCGACGCGGGTGAAGAAGAAGACGAGCTGGCAGTGGGGTCTAGCGGTCAGCAAAGAGAGGAGGTGCGCGTGGGGTCACCAAGTAAGCGACTGCGTGGGTTTTCTCGTGGGTGGAAAACGTTTTGTGAGAGGGGGAGGAGTGGGCTGTGCTGCTGGGCTGGACTGGGCCTTGATTCTGGACTGGGTTTGTTTCCCCTTTTTTTTATTCTAAATATTTTTCTTTTTCCTTTTCTATTTTTCTATTTTGATTTTTGTTCAAATAATTCAAACACCATTTGAATTCAAACCTTTACCAAACTTTGAGTATATTTTTAATACTGTTTATTAAAATATTCTATAGTCCATTTTAGAATATTCCTTTTATTCTTTTATTAATCAATAATCCTTCATTTCATTTGTTTGGCCAAGATTTAATTTGGATTTTAAATATTCCTTATTTATTTATTACCTCCTTTGCCTTATAAAATCCATATCTTTTTATTTAAATATCAAAAATTGGTGATTCCAATTTGCATAACTTTATTTAATATTTGTTTATCTTTTTAAATTCCTTTAGGATTTATTTGCTCAAGATTTGGCATGGATTTTAGATAAGGGCTTTATTACCATTGGATATTAATTCCTTTTAACTTATTAAATTCATAAGTTTTTATTCAGGGTTCCAAATTAAGTGTAACCAGTTTCTATGGTTTTATAATATTTTTCTTTATCATTCTTGATCATTTATAAATGTTTGTTGACAAATTTTTATATGGATAAAATCCATAGTCTTAGAGAGATTTTGGAAATGAATTATTCCTTTAGGGTTTTAGGGTTTTGATGTTTCCTTTTAGAAATAAAAAGTTTCTTTTCACCCTAAATTTCAATAATTATCTATTTTTTATTTTTTTTTTCACATTTCAAAATTTGGAAAATTTTGGGATGTGACAGGCTACCACCCTTAAAAGAAATCTCATCCCGAGATTTGGGAAGGCTAGAGGTTACAAGTTGGCTTGAAGACAACTAGGGTACTACCACCCTTAAAAGGAAATTTTTGTAGGGTTACATTGATGGTTCACTTGACTATGGGTTCAATAATTGGTATCCAAACAAGGAATTCTTATGTGACTCAACTGAGTTAGCTAAATCCTATCATCCACATCATCTAATTCTTCAAGGGTTCCATACATGTCGATGTGGTTCACATGTCCTTTCTGGGCCACATTGGAATCGCTTCCATTGGGGTTTCTAGCATCCTTATTCTTTTTCTTCTCAGGACAGTCTGATGCATAGTGTCCAAGTTCCTTACAATTATAGCACTGCAACTGGCTAATGTATTTCCTCTTGGGATTGCCATGTTGGTTCTGACCAAGGTCATCTCCATTGTCAGTATCATTCCCATTATTATTATCACTTCCATTGTTTTTGTGGTGATTCTTATAATGAGTGTGTCCATTTCCTTCATGTTGATGTGGTCCAGAATCTCCATTGCTATTTTTGAATGAACGCTTCTTTTTTGATGACCCTGAGTGATACTTGTCAAGGCTATGCTTCCTCTTTCTGTTCTCAACTTGCTTCATCTTGTTTTCCAAGATGGTGGCTTTGTCACAGAGTGATTGATAAGTTGGGACATAGGCAACAGACATCTGTAGGTTCAACTCATCATTAATTCCTTCGACGAATTTCCCTTTCCTCTTAGCATCAGTATCCACTTCACCCGGTGCATAGCACGCCAGATTGTTGAACTCCTCGATGTACTCAGCCAAACTATGATGACGCTATTTCAGATTGTGGAACTCCTTTTTCTTCAAAGTTCATCACTCCGGATGAGATGTGAGATGTACGTAATCCATCCTCAAAAATAGCCCATGTCACATCCTCAAGGGGAGTGGTGATCTGAAAGTTGTCCCACCATGTTGCTGCTGGTCCTTCGAGCAGATATGCTCCAAACCTAACTTTTTCCTCGTCGGTGCAACCAACAGTCACTAAGTCCTTGTTTACCGAACGTAACTAGTCATTGGCTACCATTGGATCAGTTGTTCCAGAGAACCTTGCATGCCTTAGTTTCAAAAATCCTGTGAGCATGTCTAGTGCTGGAGGATTATTTTGATTGTTGTTGTTGTTGTTATTGTTGTTGTTGTTGTTGTTGTTGTTGTTGTTGTTGTTGTTGTTGTTGTTGTTGTTGTTGCTGTTGTTGTTCTTGTTCTTGTTCTTGTTCTTGTTGTTCTGATTCTGATTTTGCATAAACTGCGCCATCATCTACATCATTTGAGCCTGAGCTGTCATCAACTGCTACATCTCGGGAGTGAAATTATTGTTGTTGTTTTGGTTGGGGTTGGCACGACGGGGAGGAATATGTTGGTTTGATAGGGATAAGTAATGATTGATAGATCTAAAGAAGTGTCTCTTCTCCCCATTTCCCCTCACTCTTCCCTTCTCCTTCGCCACCAGGCTGCGCAAATTCCCACTGCAAGCTCCTCTGCTCCGACGAGTTGCGACAGCGATTCCGGCCAAACCTCGATGCCCCTTGCTCCCTGACCTCCACGAGAACATTCCCCATCTCCTGGCGAACATTTCTGTAGCACCATCTCGCCCGCGCGCTCCACATCGTCGGCAGCTTCGACGACAGCACTTCGCCGCTGTCTGCCTCCACTCCGACGAGCACTACCGGTGAGACCCGACCGTCCCCTCCTCTCTGGTTGTTAGTCGCATGTTCAGAATTCTTGCGCGCATCTAACAACATCACTCATTTGTCTTAGTGCGCACCACAACCTCGCCAACGACGTTGCCAAGCTCGCCCGTCGATAGACACAACTCCGACGAACGATTCAGATCAACACCGTGCTCCCCTGTCCCTGCAATGACCACCTCGAGAACCAGCACATCACGGCGAGTCTGGTGAGCTATTTCTCCCCCCTCTTGCTTCCTGTATAGCCGGCGATGCCACTGCCAGACCGCTCCACCGCCAGCCAGCGCCGCCTGTTTTTGGTTATTCGATTTGGGCCGTTAGATCTAGATCGGATGCGTGAGTTTAGAACTAACCCGAAGGGGTACGAATCCATCTGAGCCGCATGATCTATTTTAAATCTAACGCTCCACGTAGAGCGATCCTCACGAACCGGTACCAGCCATTACAAACGTGACGCGTGGCCTGTGTGTTGATTTAAAAACAGATTTGATTCTATTAGATATGTGATTTTGTAAAATTCATAACTTTAAATCTACACATCAAAATTTTACAAATTTTATATCAGTGGAATCATAAAAAGGAGTACTTTCCAACTATGCACTTTGTTTAGTGATTTGCTTCCGGAAAATTAGTTGTTTTTGCAGAAACATGTGTAGGCATATTTTGAATATAAAAATTATTCTAGAAATGGTTTTAGGGTTAAATCTTTTGTAAATGGATTGTTTTGAACCTACTGACCATAGAAACCAACTTATGGATTTAAAAGTCTATTTTGTGAAGCTAAGGAATAAATCTTTGAATTAAAGCATTTCTAGTTAAGAAAAAAATGTTGAATATGTTTTAAAAATACTTTTTGAGTAAAACCTTTGGGAAAATGATTGGATTTAAACTCTCTGACCCTAAACACCAAGTTTTAGGATTTAAAAATATATTTGGTGAACCCTATACTTTGTTTACAGAGATTTCCAACAAAATAAAATATTGCTTTGATTTAAAAATGGTTTTTAGATGAAACCTTTGGCAAATGGTTTAATATTAAACAGTTGACCTTAAAACACTAACATTTGAGTTTAAAAATATATTTGTCAAACACTAGAAATTAAATCATTTCTAGCAAAACAAAAATGATTAAAATGGACATTTTCACTAACTTGTTATCAAATGGTTTTCCTTCACATAGGAAACAAGTCACTTGAGATGTGGGGAATTGTTTAGTTGGATGTTTCTCTTCACAATTAGGGCATTGATCTTCATGCTCTTTGGAAGTGTGATCCATGTCTCCACAAATACTGCAAGATTGAATTCCTTCTATAATAACATCCTTGACATCCTTGTTGTCACAAACTCCTTGGGAAAGGTTGTCTTTCATGTTGATCATTTGAGTGGTCATCCCTTGCAACAATTGGGATCGAATTTGCAAAAACTTTTGCATGGTTGGGTCTAACTCATTGTTGTTCGCTAAAAACCGAGTTGTCATCTGATTCAACTGGGTTTGGTTTGCTAGTAGTTGTTCTCTGATGTGCATCTCTTGGTTGTTGTTGTTATCACCATTCTTGATGTTGGAGTCTCTTGGAGAAGTCATCTTTTTGGGTTGGATTGGGATTAGAATAGGTAAAATATTTCTAAGGAAGAAGTCTAATCACACACAGCAATTCACACAAGTAATGTGCAAGCAATCACAAACAAACATTCCATTCAAACAACAAGTTCAAGCACATTTTTAGGCAACAAAATATTTTTGCTACACCACATAAGTTGGTGGGTTTAAACTAATCTTTAGTATGGTGGTCCCACTATATGGTTCACTTGAGATCATTCCATTCTTCTTAGGTGTTTCTTCTTGAATGAGATCATGGTTTCCTTGGAAAATTCTTGCACCTTGTTCACAAAGCTTCAAAGGTGATGATGATTTCTTCCAAGTTGTGTTTCCTTAGTCTTGAGTAAGATTCCTTGTCTCGCTTGTAGTCCTTAGTGATGTCCAAGTTGAAGTCCTTGATGAAAATAAAGTTGAAGTCATTTGAGTTGATGAAGTCCTTTGCTCATGTTGAAGTCTTTGCTCATGGTGGAGGCTTTGTCCATCAAGTTGAAATAGAAGAGATGTAGAATCAAAACCAAAATGGTTGAGGAAAGAGTTTACAAGATTGTTTGTAAATAAGTTTTGGAACAAATACAACTCCTATTTTTCTAAGGGGTTTTTTCCAATCCTAGGGTTACAATCCTACAGGAAACACAGTGCTCTGATACCATCTGTAGAGGTATCAACCTTCAATAAGGTAGAGATCCCTGTGTTTACAATGCTAGTCCCTGGATCAATAGCTAGCATCCACAGTTAAGATGTAATATCAAGAAACAAAGGTCATAATACAACTTTATAACCAGGAATAAAATAATTCATTACATCTTACATAACTCATTTGGCTATCTCATTACAATGCAGCAGAATTAACTATATAGAATGGAGTCCTTCATCTTCAAAGTGCCACAGGCAATCATGTTGGTTGTAGACTTGTAATCCTAAGCAACACACTTCACTAACATCAAACAAACCTGCAACATACTAAGTTACAGCTACAAGGGTCAATATATTTGAATTGTATTGGCAAGTGACACTATGGTAGTATAGTGGTATCTATCATCTATATGCATTTGGCTAAGTGGTGCTTAAGATTGCTTTGCTCAAAATAGATTTTTCCTTATCATTTGAAAACACTAAGTTTTTATTTGTCAAAATCACCCAAGGCATCTACCAATCAAAGATTGAAGATCCTTTAACCCTTGTTCAACCAAAAGTTTTTAACTTAGAAATTGGGATGAGGAGATTCTTGATAGCTTCCATGTCTTGATGCTCAAATTGTCCATTGTCGGGGACACAACTAAGTACTTAGATTTTACTCTCTCGAGAGGTGGTGCACTTTCCCCACAAGACTCGACATGCATCGAGACAAGATATTTCAAAAGCCTTCCCTTGGACCAAAATGGAAGCGCTCCAAACCTATCAACCCCTACCACCAACTGTCCATTTGGCTAAGTTATTGCAACCTATATGATCCAGGAAGAGCCCATAATGCCAAGTGGCTGCACTTGAAGCTTCTCAACATTTGACATCTCAAATCTCTTTGTTCCTGGGTGGCATTCCACAAGTGTGATACACAAGGTTCACCAGTCCCCTGGCCTTGTGTAACCACTCAACAAAAATCCATCCATGCAAGTCCCTTTCCACCTAGGTGATTCATTCACATAGTTGTTTTATTAAACAAAACAGAAGTCCTTGACTTAGAAATATTCCATAGCATGAATATAATCCACCCTTGTTTTCTATTAGCTAGGCTAAGAATGATAGTAGTAGGAATCTTAACTTAGGGAAAATTCTACTAAGGTTTCATCTACTAGGATTTCCCATGGCATAGCATTCTTAGTAAAATTCCATGCAAGTCCTACTTAGAAATATCACTAATGCATAGTGAAAATATTAGGACAAAAGTATGAAGCACCACTTGCATTTTTGGTAGAGAATATAAGTTCACTCCTTGATCTTGCAATAGTCACACTCTTCAAATTTCACTACAATTCAATCAAGGAACAAATTCAATCTACCATTCAAGCAATTCATCACATAGAATAATAAAAACAAAGCAATGCATGCAAGCATGCCAAAGATTGTTTTATTTGGAAAAGTGATTTCTAATAGGTTATAAACATTTTAAAACACCTATTGGTCATTTATATATGTGGCAAAACCATTTGATAACAAGTTAGTGAAAATGGCCATTTTAATCATTTTTGTTTTGCTAGAAATGATTTAAATCAAGGTAGTAATTTCTAGTGTTTGACAAATATATTTTTAAACTCAAATGTTAGTGTTTTAAGGTCAAGTGTTTAATATTAAACCATTTGCCAAAGGTTTCATCTAAAAACAATTTTTAAATCAAAGCAATATTTTATTTTGTTGGAAATGTCTATAAACAAAGTAATAATTTTATAGGGTTCACCAAATATATTTTTAAATCCTAAAACTTGGTGTTCAGGGTCAGAGAGTTTAAATCAAATCATTTTCCCAAAGGTTTTACTCAAAAAGTATTTTTAAAACATATTCAACATTTTTTTCTTAACAAGAAATGCTTTAATTCAAAGATTTATTCCTGAGCTTCACAAAATACACTTTTAAATCAATAAGTTGGTTGTTATGGTCAGTAAGTTCAAAAAAACCCATTTACAAAAGATTTTACCCTAAAAACATTTCTATAATAATTTTTATATTCAAAATATTCCTACACATGTTTATGCAAAATCAACTAATTTTCCAGAAGCAAATCACTAAACAAAGTGCATGGTTGGAAAGTACTCCTTTTTATGATTCCATTGATATAAAATTTGTAAAATTTTCACGTGTAGATTTAAAGTTATGAATTTTACAAAATCACATATCTAATAGAATCAAATGTATTTTTAAATCAACACATAGGCCACGCGACACATTTCTAATGGCTGGTACCGGTTCGTGAGGATCGCGCTACATGCAGCATTAGATTTAAAACAGATAGTGTGTCTCAGGTGGATTCGTACCCCTTCGGGTTAGTTCTAAAATCATGCATCCGATCTAGATCTAACGGCCCAAATTGAATAACCAAAAACAGGCGGCGCTGGCGACGGTGGCTAGCGGCAGAGCGGTCTGGCAGTGGCATTGCCGGCTATACAGGAAGCGAGAGGGGGAGAAATATCTCAACAGAATCGCCATGATGTGCTGGTTCTCGAGGTGGTCATTGCAGGGACAGAGGAGCACGGTGTTGATCTGAATCATTCGCTGGAGTTGTCTCTATCGACGGGCGAGCTTGGCGACATCGTTGGCGAGGCTGTGGTGCACACTAAGACGAATGAGTGATGCTGTTAGATGTGTGCAAGAATTCTGAACATGCGACTAACAACCAGAGAGGCGGGGACGGTCGGGTCTCACTGGTAGTGCTCATCGGAGCGGAGGCAGATGGCGGCGAAGTGCTATCGTCGAAGCTGCCGATGATGTGGAGCGCGCGCGAGCGATATGGTGCTACAGAAAGGTTCACCAAGAGATGGGGAATGTTCTCGTGGAGGTCAGGGAGCAAGGGGCGTCAAGGTTTGCCCGAAATCGCTGTCACAACTCGTCGGAGTAGAGGAGCTTGCAGTGGGCAATTTGCGCAGCCTAGTGGCGGAGGAGAAGGGAAGAGTGAGGGGAAATGGGGAGAAGAGACATGCGATGAAGAGGGCGTCGATGCTGGGCGTAATTAGCGCTATATTAACGCGGATTCAACGCAAGGAGTAATCGAGAGTAACAGCCGGGGAAGAACAGGTCGTGGGGGTGGGTGAGAACGAAGACAGACTGGTGGGGTCTGGCGTTCAGCGAGAGAGAGAAATAAGCGGTGGGGTAGTTCTGTCAGTGCCTTTGTGGGTGAACTCGCAAGTGTGAAAAGTTTTTCTGCGGGGGAGAGAGAGATGGGCTTGCTGGGCCTGGTGGGTTTTGCTGGGCTGGGCTGGCTGGTTTCTATTTTTTCTTTCCTGTTTATTTTTATTTTTCTGTTTTCATTTTCTGTTTTGAATTTGTTCAAATGATTTCAAATACTTGTTTGAATTCAAACTCTTCACAATTTTTAGTAGGTTTTATACTGGTTTATTATTGTATTTTAAGGATTATTTTATTCATTTATGGTTTATTATTCATTTAAAATAGACACTTGTTTTTATTCAAATAAGTTTTGATTTTATTTTCAAACCCTTATTTGAATTCTAATTTTTCATCAAACCTTTTTCAGTAGGTTTTATTTATTTAATAGGGTGTTAAATAATTCACTTTGAATTATATAAATATTTTAATATGATTTATTAATCATTTAAATTGGACAATTGTCTTTATGCAAATAAAATCAAATATGGTTTTAATTTCATATAAATTTTATTTAAATGATTCTTTTATTCCATTTAAGTTAATTAAATAACTTTTATTTCATTTGGTAAAATTCCAATTTATTATTTTCTTATGATTTAATTAATCATTTATATTAGAAATTTTGTCTTTATTTAGATAGAATGGAATTTTGTTAATGCGATATAATTTTATTTGAATATTCTTTATCCCTTTATTTTAATTGGAATATCTTTATTTCATTTGCTTATGGATTTGTCCAAGATTTAATTTGGATTTTTAAATATTCCTTATTTATTTACTCCTACTTTGTCTTATAAAATCCATATCTTTTTATTTATAGATCCAAATTTGGTGATTCCAATTTGTAGAATTTTATTTAATATTTGATTATCCTTTTAAATCCTTTTAGGATTAATTACCCACATTTGGTATGGATTTTAGATAGGAGCATTATTAGCTTTGAAAATTAATTCCTTTTAACTTATTAAATTTATAAGTTTTTATCTATGGTTCCAAATTAAGTGAAACCAATTTCTATGATTTTATAATATTTTTATTTGTCATTTTTTATCATTTATAAATGTTTGTTGACCAATTTTTATATAGATCAAATCCATAGTCTTAGAGTGATCTTGGAAATGATTTTCTTCCATTAGGGTTTTTGAGTTTTGGTTTAACTTTTCCAAGTGTTTAAATTTCCAAGATACATTTATTGATGAATGCATTTCACTTGATTGAGATTTGTTGAATTCCATTTTATTCAAAAAATTTCAAGTTGGGTTTTGATGTTTCCATTTGAAATCAAAAAGTTTCTTTTCACCCTAAATTTCAACAATTATTTATTTTATTTATTTATTTTTCACATTTCAAAATTTGGAATATTTTGGGATGTGAAAAGAAGTTCTAACACACAACCCAAAACAATCAAGTTCAATCAAACAATCAACAAGCAATTATTCACTTAACAACTTATGATCTTAACTCATGAGTTCAAGGAAACAACAAGTTTTCTTGAAACAATCAACCTAGTATAGTCATACCTCATAGGTTAATATGATCCATACACTAACATGATATCAATTTCTTAGGATAGTTGGTAGGCAATCTAATGTCTCTTGGTTCTCACTTGTAGTCCTTAGTGATGTCTAAGTTGAAGTCCTTGGTGAAACTAAAGTTGAATTCATTAGTGTTGGTGAAGTCTTTGCTCATGGAGGAGGCTTTGTCCATCAAGTTGAAAAGGAAGAGATGTAGAATCAAAACCACAAAGGTTGAGGAAAGAGTTTACAAGATTGTTTGTAAATAAGTTTTGGAACAAATACAACACCTATTTTTATAAGGGGTTTTGTCCAATCCTAGGGTTACTGAAAGAGCATTTGTTATCCCTAGTGATTTTGGTGTTTGATAACAACACACATATTGGACTAATGATTTGCTAAGTGTGTCACAGGTACATTAAAAAGATCTGCAAACATTCAAAAACTGTCTGCCTGGAGCGGTACCAAAAAGTGGTAGTACCGCTTTTTGCTACCGGACCAGACAGAAGCTTTTTATAGTTTGTCAAAAGCTTCTGCCTGCTCCGGTACTAAAATGCGGTAGTACCGCATTTTAGTACCGCTCGGGGCAGAGACTTTTTGCACGCTGCAAAAAGCTTCTGCCTTCTCTGGTACTAAAATGCGGTAGTACCGCATTTTAGTACGGCTCATAGCAGAGACTTTTTGTACGTTGCAAAAAGCCTCTGTCTGCGCCGGTAGCAAAATGCGGTAGTACCGCATTTTACTACCTGGCGTGACAGAGAGTTTTTTCGTTTGAAAGCTACTGATTTCTCTTTGTCCGGTAGTACCGGTTGCCTCAAGCGGTACTACCGCTTTCCGGTAGCAACAATAGTAGTACCGCTGGGGGCAGGACTTGATGCAGTTTGAAAAGGGTGGTCCGGTACCAGGTCCGGTAGTACCGGAGTTCTCCGGTAGTACCGCTTGAACTTCCGGTACTACCGCTGCAATAAATGCATCAACGGTCAGATTTTGTGGAGGGGTATAAATACCCCTCCACCTACCTTAGGACAAGTTGCTCAGTGCATTAAAGTGAAAGAACACCATTGGAGTCCATTGGAGCCACCCAAATCCTCAAGATCTCCTCATCCCACCACCCAAAGTCTTTGATCTTTGGGGAATCGAAGGAGGAGTCCCCGATCTACTACTTCACCAAAAGAGATCTTCATTTCCCCCTCATTTCATTGAGGGCCCCTTGGCTCTAGTGTTTTCTTGGAAACCCTAGTTCTTGTTTTTGTTCTTACAAGCTTGTCTTTGATTGCTTTGACAGCTTTCTTGTATTTGGGAGCCTCCGATTAAGTTGTGGATGTGTTCCCCAAACTTGTAACGGTGCCGACTTCCACCTTGAAGGTTGCCGATATAGTGGAAGGTGAATCGATCCCGATATAGGTAAATTCACCATAGTTGCATTATCTAGAGAATTTACCTTATTGTCAAACCTTAATTTGAAAAAGAAGAAAATTTGAAGTAGCACCTATTCACCCCCCTCTAGGTGCCCATACGATCCTTTCAGTTATAATCCTATAGGCAACACAGTGCTCTGATACCATCTGTAGAGGTCCCAACCTGATAAGGTAGAGATCCCTGTGTTTACAATGCTAGTACTTGGATCAACAGCTAGCATCCACAGTTCAAGATGTAATATCAAGAAACAAAGGTCATAATACAACTTTATAACCAGGAATAAAATAATTCATTACATCTTACATAGATCATTTGGCTATCTCTTTACAATGCAGCAGAAATAACTATATAGCATGGAGTCCTTCATCTTCAAAGTGCCACAAGCAATCATGTTGGTTGTAGACTTGTAATCCTATTTAACACACTTCACTAACATCAAACAAACCTGCAACATAATAAGTTACATCCACAAGGGTCAATACATTTGTATTGTATTGGCAAGTTTCACTGCTATGTGGAAATAAGTTGGATCCTATCAATATATGCATATTTGGCTAAGTAGAGTTTAGGCTCATTTGCAGAAAGCAATATGGTTTTATCCTATCTTTTCAAAATATTTTTGATCTTTTAACAATCTTTCTGAACTCCTTGGCAAACTCAAAGTGCTTCTAATCCCTTGTTGACACCATCAAGTTTTTAATTTGAGAAATTGGAATGTCGAGATCTTCCATAGCTTCAGGCCTTAGTTGCTCAGAGTTGTCCATAACCGGGGACACGTCTAAGTACTTAGAATTTGATCTTCTTTAGAAGTTGTACACTTTACCCACATGACACAATATCGTCTGGACGCCACCAGTGGCCACTGGATGAGTACACGCCAAATGGAGTACCGGCAGATCGAGAATGTGAAAAAGTATTTACATAGTAGTCCTCCCATTACACAATGCTAGCTTGTCTACCAGCACCAATGTAAGGATATGTTTCCAATACACAATTCTAGTTAACCTGAATAGGTGCCAATGCAAGGGTCTTCCACTATGTAGTTGACTAAGGCAGAGCCCATTTAGCATGTGGCTGTACACGGAAGCCACTATACGAGAAACATGTTCAATCTCTAAGTCCCTGGGTGGTTTTCTTCTAGTGCACATACAAAAAGATAGCCATATAAACATGGTTCCCTTTGTTTCCACCTTATCCACAATTGAGTATCCTCTTTCCACCCAAGTGGTTCATTGAGTACTTGTTTTATTATATAAAACATATATTTTTCCAACACTTCATATAATCATATCATGTATTCCATCCCAAGTCTATAGCAAGGCTAACCATACTACAACTATGATGTTTTCACTAAGGAAGATATAAAGGATATCCTAATAGGCCATAGCATAGCATAGTAACATAATAACCCTATCATGGATACTACAAAAATTCCACTAAGTGTAATGAAATTAGTAGGACATGGATGATAGTGCCACTTGCCTTTTTAGTAGAGAATATTGGTTCACTCCTTGATCTTGCAAATATCACACTCTTCTAATTTCACGACAATTCAATCAAGCAAGCACATATTCAAACTAGCATTCAAACAATTTATCACATGAAACAATAAAATCAAGCAATGCATGCAAGCATGCAAAAGATTGTTTTATTTGGAAATGTGGTTTCTCGTAGACTCTAATCATTTTAAAGCTCCTATTGGTCATTTACAAAAGTGGTAAAACCATTTAAGTTCAAGTTGGTGAAAATGGCCATTTAAATCATTTTTGTTTTGCTAAAAATGATTTAAATCAAAGTAATATTTTGTAGTGTTAGTCGAATATATTTTTAAACACAAATGTGTGTGTTTATGGTCAAAGTATTTAATATTAATCCATTTTCAAAAAGGTTTCATGCAAATTCCATTTTTAATTCAAAGCAATATTTTATTTGCTAGAAATGCCTTTAAACAAAGTAATAATTTTACTAGGGTTCATCAAATATTTTTAAATCCTAAAACATGGTGTTTAGGGTCAGAGAGATTATATCAAACCATTTTCCAAAGGTTTCAGTAAAAAAACATTTTAAAACCAGATTCAATATTTTTATTTAACTAGAAATGCTTTTATTCAAAGATTTATTCCCGAGTATCATGAGCTATTCTTTTAAATCTACAAGTTGGTTCTTAGGGTCAGTAGGTTCAAAACAATCCATTTACAAAATATTTTATCCTAAAAATATTTTTAGAATAAATTTTATACTCAAAATATGCCTACACATGTTTATGCAAAAAAACCAATATTACGGAATAAATATACTAAACAAAGTGCATGGTTGGATAGAATTATTTTTCCTGATTCCAATGATATAAAATTTGTAAAATTTGGTCGTGTGGATTAAAAGTTATAAATTTTACAAATTCAATCATCTAATTGAACAAATCTGGTTTTTTTTAAAACAAAGTCTAGGCCACGTGGCTGCTTCTTACTGGCGCGTACCGGTTCATGCGGATAGCGCTCTGTCCACCGTCAGATCTAATTGAAATCGCACGGCACATATCGCTTCGTACATGTTCACTTAAGCAATCTATCACGTCCGCTGGATCGTCATCTAACGTCTCTCAGCAGCTCGACCAGGAACTGGCGGCGCTGGCGCGACGGCGAGCGGCAGATCGCTCTAGCTATGGCGGATTCGGTGAAGTAGGAAGCAAGGGAGAAAAGAAATGGCTCACCATTCTCGCAGTGGTGTGGCGAAGCTCAAGGTGGTAGCATCTGTCCAAGGGGCGCACGGGAACAGCGGTGATTGCTTGTCGGAGTTTGCGGCGGCGCCAGGCATTTCTGTTCGTTGACAGGGGCGAGGTTGTAGGTCATGCCAAGGCAAATGGGAGACGCTGTTAGATGCGCGCAAGGATGATGAACACGTGACTAGCAACCAGATAGGAGGGGGCAGTTTGTGCTTACGGGCAGGGGTCGCCGGAGTGGGCACATACGACAACGGCGTTCAGAGGTGGTCCTTGCCGACGTTTTGAAGTGCGCGCGGGCTAGCTGGCACCACTGGTAGATGCGCAATGGGTTGGGGATCAAACTCGTGTGAAGCAGGGGCCGTGGGGATGACTGTCCTCGCTGGAATCTACGGAGGAGCTCATCGGAGCATTGGTTGCTTGGGCTTGCAATTCTTGCAGCCTGGTGGCCGAGAGGGAGAGGTGTTTGAGGGGAAAGGAAGAGGTGGCATGGGCGATTAAGGGTGTGTGGTCACTGGCGAGGTTTGATCGCGCATTCATGTGTATTTACAAAGATTAAAACGCGGCAGAAACAACGAGTGCGAGGGGGAACGGTCGACGCGGGTGAAGAAGAAGACGAGCTGGCAGTGGGGTCCTGCGGTCAGCGAAGAGAGGAGGTGCACGTGGGGTCACCAAGTCAGGGACTGCGCAGGTTTGCTCGTGGGTGGAAAATGTTTCATGAGAGGGGAGGAGTAGGCTGCGCTGCTGGGCTGGAGTGGGCCTTGATTCTAGGCTGGGTTTGTTTCCCCTTTTTTTATTCTGAATCTTTTTCTTTTTCCTTTTCTATTTTTCTGTTTTGATTTTTGTTCAAATAATTCAAACACCATTTGAATTCAAACCTTTACCAAACTTTGAGTATATTTATAATACTGTTTATTAACATATTCTATAGTCCATTTTAGATTATTCCTTTTATTCTTTTATTAATCAACAATTCTTCATTTCATTTGTTTGGCCAAGATTTAATTTGGCTTTTAAATATTCCTTATTTATTTATTTCTTCCTTTGCCTTATAAAATCCATATCTTTTTATTTAAAGATCCAAAATTAGTGATGCCAATTTGCATAACTTTATTTAATATTTGTTTATCTTTTTAAATTCCTTTAGGATTTATTTGCTCAAGATTTGGCATGGATTTTAGATAAGGGCTTTATTAGCTTTGGAAATTAATTCCTTTTAACTTATTAAATTCATAAGTTTTTATCCAGGGTTCCAAATTAAGTGAAACCAATTTCTATGGTTTTATAATATTTTTTTATCATTCTTGATCATTTATAAATGTTTTTTGACAAATTTTTATATGGATCAAATCCATAGTCTTAGAGAGATTTTGGAAATGAATTATTCCTTTAGGGTTTTAGGGTTTTGATGTTTTCTTTTAGAAATAAGAAGTTTCTTTTCACCCTAAATTTCAAAAATTATCTGTTTTGTTTATTTTTTTTCACATTTCAAAATTTGGAAAATTTTGGGATGTGACAGATACCGAAACAGGTTTTCGGGTGAAATTGCAGAAAGTGTTTTTGCTTGTGAAATAGAATTCTAGAAAGGGGTTATATGTGAATGTTTGTCATTAAAGTAATTGACAAAATTCTAAATAAATAAAAAGAGTTTTATTTAATCAGAGTTTGCATTAAATTTGGTGGAAATTTAATAACAAGTTTGAGTGGGATTTTGAGTGCAGGGATTTGAAGAGGATTTTGTGAGTGGAGTGTCCACCCACATGAATGAAGGAGGGGAGGGGGCATCCCCCATGGCCGGTGGCCACCCCCTTGGGTGCCCCCCTCCTCCTATAAAAGTCACCCCTCTCCCTCTCTCACTCACAACTCCTCGTGAAGGATCTCTCTCCCCCTCTAGAATTTATCCCCCATGGTATCGGACTAGCGAGATACATGTTCCCGGTGGCTATTCGACAAGAAAGGGTTGTGCTTCCGCTGCATCGCTGGAGCGAGGAGGCGGAGGTTGCTCGGTGTCTTGTACGTGTGTGCGAGACGGATGCACTGCTGCTTTGCGGCGCTAGGACTTCCTCTCGATCTTGAGATCAGCAAGAGATCGTCTACATCAACCACGAGTTCAACTCGTTAAAAGGATTTTGTGAGTGGAGTGTCCACCCACATGAATGAAGGAGGGGAGGGGGCAGCCCCCATGGCCGGCGGCCACCCCCTTGGGTGCCCCCACTCCTCCTATCAAAAGGCACCCCTCTCCCTCTCTCTCACTCACACCTCCTCATGAAGGATCTCTCTCCCCCTCTAGAATTTATCCCCCATGGTCTCGGACTATCAAGATACATGTTCCCGGTGGCTATTCGGCAAGAAAGGGTTGTTCTTCCACTACATCGCTGGAGCGAGGAGGCAGAGGTTGCTCGGTGTCTTGTACGTGTGTGCGAGAACGGATGCGCTGCTTCTTGGTGGCGCTAGGACTTCCTCTCGATCTTGAGATCAGCAAGAGATCGTCTACATCAACCACGAGTTCAACTCGTTAAGCTTTGTCGGTCTTCAAGGGTATGTTCTCTACGGATATACATCCGCCTGTTGTTTGTATCTAGTAGATAGATCTTGGTACATAGTTCCCATCGTAGGAAATTGTTTGTTTTCTATGCTGCGAACCCAATAGTGGTATCAGAGCCGGATCTATGCGTAGATGCTTTACACGGGTAGTACACATATGAGTATGTGGGCGATGATGATCATGTTGTTGCTCCTTAGTTGTAATTTTGGATATTGGTGGTATAGTGGGATGAAGCGGCCCGGACAAACTTTACATGTCCTCGCACATGAGACCTGTTCCACGCTTGACATGCAACTAGTTTGCATAAGTGGCTAGCGGGTGTCTGTCTCTCCTACTATAGTCAATATCTATTTTTCAACGAGTTGTCATCAATTTGGTTATCCTCGTTGTGGTTCATGTTTGTAGGTAAGAATGGTTCTATCTTCGAAAGCCCTAAGCCACATAAAACTTGCAATGGATAAATTAGAGGTGTCTAGTTTAGATTGTTGCTAGGCTAGTGTTATGATATGGTGTTTTTGTAAGTAGAAGTATGAGATGATACTCTTACAACACACATAGCGTGTAAGTTCCATAGACCTTGGCCTTACACATAAAGGTATGATAGTTATCATACCACAGTGCAAGTGATAGAGATCATATGCGGGAACCATATCATTTCACTAATAAACATGTGATGTTTGATAGCATCTTATATTGCTTGTTGAGTGCTTTATTAGCATAATAAGATGATCCCTCATTTAAATATCAAGATAAGAATGTGTTCTTCCTTTAGTATGCACCGATTATGTTTTCGTCGCTCCAAGACATCACGTGATGATCGGGTGTTCTTGGATCCACGACCATATTTCAGGTGTAAGACAGTTACACACGCGAATACTAAGGTTATAACTTGGAGAGCCTCGCATGTACAGACATGGCCTCGGAACACGGACCGAAAGGTTAAGCATGAGTCATATAGTAGATATGATGCCCATTTGATGCTCGCCTTTGAAGCTACACCGACTCACGTGATGATCGGACTTGGTGTAGTGGATTGGTTCATGTAGTCACCAAAAAGGCACGAGGGATGTCATTTTTGAGTGGGAGTTCATTCGTAATGTGGATTAGTTGAACTCAATCTATCATAAACTTAGTCTAAAATTTACAAATTCTGTTGTAGATGGCACCACCTGCTTTTAATTTCAATGTGTTCATGGAGAAAGAGAAACTTTCAACGAACGGTAGCAACTTTACCGAATGGGCCATGAATTTGAGGATTCTCCTCTCTGCTGCACAAAAGCAATATGTGCTAGAAGCGCTGCTAGGCCCCCCACCTTTTGAGGATGCCCCTGATGAGGAGAAGAATGTCTACCAGACTCGTCAGGAGGACCACAACTTAGTTCATTGCGGCATATTGTATGGGCTAGAGCCGGAACTTCGAAAGCGTTTCGAAAACGACAATGCATTTGATACAATGGGTGAGTTGAAAATGATTTTCGACAGACATGATGCTGTAGAGAGCGACAATGCTTCAGAAAAGTTCTTTAGCTGCATGATGGAAGAGCACAACTCCGTTAGTGAGCATGTACTCAAGATGTCGGGTCACGTCGTTAAGCTTGTGTCCTTGGGAATATCGATTCCCATTGACTTAGGCATCCATCGTGTTCTGCAGTCTCTGCCACTTAGCTATAAGAGCTTCGTGATGAACTATAATATGCAAGGCATGAAGAAGTCTCTCCCCGAGCTTCTGTCAATGCTTAAAACTACAGAAGTGGAGATCAAAAAGGAACATCAAGTGTTTATGATCAATAAGAACACTTGTTTCAAGAAAGACAAGAAGGGAAAATGGAAGGGAAGTAAGGGCGGCAAGCCGGTTGCCGTGCCTGAAAAGAAACCCCGAGTTGGTCGTAAGTCTGATACCGAGTGCTACTATTGTAAGGGGACTGGCCACTGGAAGCGCAACTGCCCCAAGTATTTGGCAGACAAGAAGGACGACAAGGCAAACAAAGGTATATATGATATACATGTTATTGATGTGTACTTGACTAGTGCTCGTAGTAGCACCTTGGTATTTGATACCGGTTCAGTTGCTAATATTTGTAACTCGAATCAGGGGCCGCTAGCAAGGGGTGAGGTCAAGATGCGTGTCGGCAATGGATCAAGCGTTGATGTGATCGCCGTCGGAACGCTACCTCTCCACTTGCCATCGGGATTAGTAATAAACTTGAATAATTGTTATCTGGTGCCAGCACTGAGCATGAACATTGTATTTGGATCTCAGTGCATTAAAGTCAAAGAACACCATTGGAGTCCATTGGAGCCACCCAAATCCTCAAGATCTCCTCATCCCACCACCCAAAGTCTTTGATCTTTGGGGAATCGAGGGAGGAGTCCCCGATCTACTACTTCACCAAAAGAGATCTTCATTTCCCCCTCATTTCACTGAGGGCCCCTTTGCTCTAGTGTTTTCTTGGAAACCCTAGTTCTTGTTTTTGTACTTACAAGCTTGTCTTTGATTGCTTTGACAGCTTGCTTGTATTTGGGAGCCTCCGATTAAGTTGTGGATGTGTGCCCCAAACTTGTAATGGTGCCGACTTCCACCTTGAAGGTTGCCGATATAGTGGAAGGTGAATCGATCCTGTTGGGGTGAGATTCATCGGAGAACAAGGGAGGCCTCTCGCGGCGTGGGTGGTTTGAAACCACCCCCTCTCCAAACGTAGACGTACTTCCCCTCAAAAGGAAGGAACTACGGGAAACAAATCCTTGTGTCTCCGCGTCCACGTTTCGGTTACTTCTATCCTTAACCGCACCTTACTTACTTGTTACTACTTTGTGTTGTGGTAGCCCTTGCATAAGTGTCATATAGGTAAATTCACCATAGTTGCATTATCTAGAGAATTTACCTTATTGTCAAACCTTAATTTGAAAAAGAAGAAAATTTGAAGTAGCACCTATTCACCCCCCCTCTAGGTGCCCATACGATCCTTTCAATTGGTATCAGAGCCTCGGCTCTTTATTTGGGCTTTACCGCCTAAGAGAATATGGGTAGCCGCGAAGGGGATGGTGATGGTGAGCCGACCACGGTGACCATGGAAGATCTCAACAACTTGGAAACAAGATTGAGCTCTTCCTTGGTCAACGAAGTCAAGAAGATGCTTGAGCAACTTCTTAAAGACAAAGAAGGCTCACCACCCCCATCTCCTCAAGAGGATCAACCATCCATTTTACCTAAGGGGAATACGTCAGTATCCCCGGAGGGTGCATTGGTATGGGGTAAACCAGACAACGCTAATTCCTCCACACATAATAATGGTGGGAAGGGTGAGCACCGTGACTCATGGTACTCTCCCGACCCTCCAATCCCTCACCCTCATGTGTACAATAGAGGTGACCCACCTAAGCTTGAATAATCTGCTACTTTTGCTCAATGGCAATCACTAATGAGAATTCATATGCGCAGCTCTTGCACTGAACTATGGAACATCATCGAGCATGGACTCTTTATTGGGGATCCAAACAACTTGACAAGAAGAGAGATTGTTAATAGTTGTAAGGTTCCCAACCTTTAATAAGGTAGAGATCTCGGTGTTTACAATCCTAGTCCCAGGATCAAAAGCTAGCATCCACAGTTAAGATGTAATATCAAGAAACAAAGGTCATAATACAACTTTATAACCAGGAATAAAATAATTTATTACATCTTACATAGCTCATTTGGCTATTTCATTACAATGAAGCAGAATATAACAATAGCATGGGGTACTTCATCTTCAAAGTGCCACAGGCAGACATGTTGGTTGTAGACTTGTAATCCTAATCATTAAACTTCAGTAATATCAAACAAACCTGCAACATAACAAGTTACAGCCACAAGGGTCAATACATTTGAATTGTATTGGCAAGTGATACTATGGTAGTATAGTGGAGTCTATCATCTATATGCACTTGGATAAGTGGATCTTAGGCTTGCTTTGCTCAAAATAGATTTGCCTTATCATTTGAAAACACTAAGTTTTTGTTTGTCAAAACATTCCCAAGGCATCTCCTAATAGAAATTGGTGATCCTTCAATCCCTTGTTCAACCAAAAGTTTTTAACTTAGAAATTGGGATGAGGAGATTCTTGATAGATTCCATGTCTTGATGCTCAAATTGTCCTTTACCAGGGACATGGCTAAGTACTTAGATTTTACACTCTGCAGAGGTGGTGCACTTTCCCCACAAGACTTGGTTTCACCAAGACAAGATCTTTCAGAAGCCTTCCCTTAGACCAGAATGGACGCGTTCCAACCTATCATCACCTACCACCAACTGTCCATTTGGCTAAGTTATTGCAACCTATATGATCCAGGCAGAGCCCATATTGCCAAGTGGCTGCACTTGAAGCTTCTCAACATTTGACATCTCAAATCTCTTTGTTCCTGGGTGGCCATCCACAAGTGAGATACACAAGGTAAACCATAGAAATGGGCCTTGTGAACCACTCAACACAAACCATTCCTTCCATTCCACCTAGGTGATTCATTCACTTAGTTGTTTTATTAAACAAAACACAAGTCCACAGACTTGGAAATATTCCATAGTATGGATATATATTCCACCCTTGTTTTCTATTAGCTAAGCTAAGCATTATAGTAGTAGGAATCTTAACTTACGAAATTTCTTCTAAGGTTTCATCTACTAGGATTTCCCATGGCATAGTTTATACTTAGCAAAAATTCCATGCAAGTCCTACTTAGAAATATCACTAATGCATAGTGAAAATAATGGGACAAAAGTATGAAGAATCACTTGCCTTTTTGGTAGAGAATATAGGTTCACTCCTTGTCTTTGCAATGTTCACACACTTCAAATCACTACAATTCAATCAAGCAAACAATATTTAAATCTACCATCAAGCAAAACATCACATAAAATAATAGAAACAAAACAATGCATGCAAGCATGCCAAACTTTGTTTTATTTACAAAAGTGGTTTATAATTGGTTATAAACATTCTAAAACACTTTATTGATCATTTCATAAAGTAGCAAAACTATTTGTAAAAGATTCTATCTATAAACCATTTTAAACCAAATCATTATTTTATGTGGTTGAAATGTCTTTAGCAAAGTAATAATTTTTATAGGGTTCACCAAATACATTTTCAAATCATAAAACTTGGTGTTTAGGGTCAGAGAGTTTAAATCAAAACATTTCTCAAAGGTTTTCCTCCAAAATCATTTTTAAACCATAATCAACATTTTTATTTGACTAGAAATGGTTTAAATCCAAGATTCATTATTTTGCTTCACCAAATACATATTTGAAACCACCAATTGATTTCTAGGGTCAGTAGGATCAAAACAAACCATTTTCCAAATGTTTCATCTCAAAAATCATTTTAGAACAAATTTTATATTCTAAACATGCATACATAAGTTTATGTACAAACAAACATTTTATCAGAAGCAATTTACTAAAAAAAGTGCATGGTCAGAAAGTACTTGTTTTGCTGAATCCATTGATATAAAATTTTCAAAATTTGGACGTGTGGTTTGAAAGTTATGAATTTTTCAAATTAGAACATCTAATAGACAAGTTTCTGTTTTTAAAACGAACTCCAGGCCACGTGTCTAGTTCTTATTTGCCCATACCGTTTCGTCCGGATCAGCTTCTCTGGCGCGTTGGATCTAAAGTAGATCGTGTGGCTTAGAAGCAAACGTACCCCTTCGCCTAGATTCTATCGCGTCACTCCGATCCAGATCGGACGGCTACCATCGCATTGCCAAGATCTGGCGGCGCGACGACGGTGGCGCGCGGCAGCGGCGGTCTGCTAGCAGTGCTGCAGTGGTTACAGGAAGCGAGGAAGAGAAAGAATGCGCTCACCGGGTTCACGGGGTCGCAGTGATGCTCAAGGTGGCCGAAGTTCGTCGAGGGGCGCACGGTGGTGACGGCAATCGCTCGCCAGAGTTGAGCTACGCCTCGGGCTCGTCCTGTTGAAGACGACGGTGGAGGTACGGTGCATGCCAGAGAGAAAATGTAGTGTAGTTAGATGCGCGGGGTCACGGCGAGCATGTGCGTGTGAAGGATAGGGGTTAGGGAGGTCAGATTCTTACCAGATACTTCGCCGAAGGGTTGGTAGTCGACGGTGGTGCTCTGTTCAAGACGAAGGCGAGTGTCTAGAGCGCGCAGGTGAGGGTCGGGTGAGAGAGGGGAAAGAGAGAGGGGACGCAGGCGATTAAGAATGTGTGGTCAGGGGGAGGATTAACTGCGCTAGTAATGCGTATTGACCCCGGCTTCAATGGCCAGAAACGGCGAGGAGGTGTTGGGGGCGTGGTCACCGCGAGATAGACGATGGTGAGCTGGCTGTGTGGGTCCACTTCGTCAGCAAAAGGTAAGAGGGGGAGTGGGGTCCATCTGTCGGTGTCTCTGCGGGTTTTTCTTGCGGTGGAAAACGGTTCGCTCGGGTGAGAGGGAGAGGTGGGCTGCTGGGCCTTGTTGGGCTGGCCGTTTAGTTCATTTTTTTTGTACTGCTTCGTTTTTCTTTTTCCTTTTCTAATTTATGTTTTGGTTTGTTTAATTAATTCAAACACTCATTTGAATTCAAACCTTTGCAAAATTTTGTGTAGATTTAAATACTGATTGGTAATGTAATCTGAAGTAAATTTTGGAATAAAACTTTATTCTTTTTGGGGTCTTTTTAATTATTCAAAAGGCCCTTGTTTTAAATCAAATAAGATTTAATAATATTTTCAAACACCATTTAAATTCTCAAAACCTTCCAAATATTTTCAGTAGGTTTTTATTTGATTATTTGGGTGTCAAATAATTCATCTTGAATTATTTGGAAAAGTTTTTAATATGATTCAAAATTCATTTAAATTGGGTATTTGTTTTAATTCCAATGGAATTAAATATAGTTTTGATTCCCTAAATTTTATTTTGGAAGATTTATTTTATTTAAGTTAATTAAACAACTTTTATTCCACTTGGGTAAATTCCAAAATACTATTTTCTCATGAATTATATAATTATTCTTATTAGAGATTTGTCTTTAATAAAATAGGGATAGAATGGTTAGTGCCATTTTATTTTATTTTGGAAATTCTTCATCCTTTTATTTCATTTGTGTTTGGATTCTATTCATTCCATTTGCTTAATGGATTAGGCCAAGGTTTAATTTGGTCTTTAAATAATCTTTATTTAATATTTCTTTCTTCATCTTATAAAATCCATATCTTTTTATTTATAGATCCAAACTTGGTGATTCCAATTTGTAAAATCTTATTTGTGATTTATTTATCCTTTTAAATATCTTTAGGATTATTTGCTCACCATTTGGTATGGATTTTAGATAAGGGCTTTATTAGCTTTTAAAATTCAATTTCCTTATCTTATTAAATTCATAAGATTTTATCTATGGCTCCAAATTAAGTGAAACCAATTTCTATGGTTTTATAATAATTCCATTTGTCATTATTGATCATTTTGAAATGTTTGTTTGACCAATTTTTATATGGATCAAATCCATAGGCCTGGAGATAACTTGGAAATGATTTTTATTCCATTAGGGTTTAGGGTTTGGATTTATTTTCCAAGTGTTTAAATTTCTAGATGCATTTTATGAGGAATGCATTTCTCTTGATTTGGATTTTGTTTAATTCAAACTTTTAATTAAAGTTTGTTCAAGATGGGATTTTTAAGTTTCCATTTAGAAACAAAAGTTTCTTTTGACCCTAAAATTCAACAATAATTTATTTTGTTTATTTATTTTGTCACATAACAAGATTTGGAAAATCTTGGGATGTGACAATAGTCAACTCAATGCCACTGCTCTGCATATGATTCAACAAGGTTTGGGGACAAAGGATTATCCACACATTGAGCACTTTAGCATTGCCAAGGAAGCTTGGGATGCTCTCACTGTGTTGTTTGTTGGTAATGAGAGTATGAGGAGGAATCGATATGATGCTCTAAGCAATGAAGCCGAAGGCTTCTACATGAAAGAAGGTGAAGATCATGAAGACATGTACCGAAGGCTCAAGACCACCGCCACTGCCTTTAGAAATGTGGGTGCCTCACATGTGGATGATGCATGGATAAAAAGGAAGTATGTGAGTGCACTCATGCCTTTTGAGCCCACAGACTTGAAGAGTCTACAAGGAAGACACAACTACCATCTCATGACCTCAAATGAACTTATGCAAGAGATGGCTGCTTTCAAGGTTGCCGCCAAGAATGCCAAAGATGCCCGTGCTCGTGCCCTTGGTATGAGTAATGTTGTCAATGTTGCTTTGAAGGCCAAAGTTGTGGACCATGGGGATGAAGATGATAGTGATGAAGGGCTTTCCATGGACCATCCCGATGAAGTGAAGATTGCTCATGGTCAATATATGGCTTTCTATGCAAAGAACTTTTGGAAGAACCCTGCCAAGGCCAAGATGGAAATGGAACGGAGAAGCAATCCAAATGGGAAAAGAGAGAATACCACAAGATTGAGAACTTGCTTCAATTGTGGTGACCGCTACCACTTTGTGGCTAGTTGCCCCTATGAGAAGAGAGAAGATCATGGTGGAAAGCTTGTGTTGAAGAAGACTCTCAAGGGACCGTACAAGAAACCTTTCATCAAAAGGAATCCCATCAACAAGAAGCCGGGAGAAATTTTCTTGATCACTCATGAAGAGTACTCCTCCGACAATGAAGATGACGAAGATGACGAAGAGGAAACTTCTCATGGTGTGGCTGCTCTTGCCACCACATCTACTCTGACATTCTCACTCTTCGATTCTCCAAATGAGAACTCCTCCACCAAGAACGCCACTTGCCTTATGGCAAGAGGAACGGAGGTATCTTCATCATCCCGCTCTACTCACTTAGATAATGATGAAATTGATGATGAGATGTCTCTTGATGTTAAAAAGGAATTAATTGCCTTTGATGAGTTTATGACTAACCTAGAAGGTGATGCTAAGCTACATTTTGGAAAACATCTTATATCAACTATCACATACTCAAGAGCTTCTAGATGTAAGATGTAAACTTGGGCATGAACATATGATTGAGCTAGAGGCCCTAAACACTGCTCTAGAAGAAGAACAAGAAACTAGGTTGTCACTTGAATTAAAACTTGAAGGGCTTGATGAGGCCAATGACATTATTGTTAACAAACTCATCAAAGAGCGTGATCATGCTATTGCTAAATATAAAAGAGCTAAAAAGGACAAGGTTGAGTTTGGTGTGGTTCATGAAAAACTTGCCGAGGACTTTAGCTTGCTTAACAAGGCCCACAAAGCCTTGGAGAGTGAACTCTTGTCACTCACAAAGTCCCATGAAACGCTTCAAACTCAATTGGCCAATATTCCTTCACCTAGTAACTTCATTCCATCTGGTAGCACAACTATCCTTGAAGAGAATGCTAGGTTGAAGGGGGAGCTTGCTAAGGCCACATTTCCACAAGGCAACAAGTCTATTGATGATCTTTTGAGCAAGCAAAGGCGTAGTGGTGATAAAGGGGGCATTGGTTTTGTCTCCAAAACAAAGAAGAAGAACAACAACAAGAAGAAGGACAAGCCCGCACAAGAGACCAACAAGACCATTGTGGAGAGTAAGACCACAAATGGTAAAACTATGTCTCATGATGATTTTGCGGGAAGTGCTAACCCTCACTATGTTCTAATGCGTGATTATTATGGTGATGTGTATGCAAAATATGTTGGACCTTATGATGGTTATATTGCTTGGTCTATTTGGGTTCCCAAGACCCCTATTGCTAACAAAAGAGGACCCATTGAAAAATGGGTACCTAAAAACTAGCTTGATCTTTTGTAGACTTATGCTTCCGGAGGGTCAAAATGGGTGATCGATAGTGGTTGCACAAGTCATATGACCGGAAGCTCGTCTATTGTCAAGGACTTGGTGTCAAATGAAGATCAAATCACCGTCACATATGCCGACAAGTCAAAGTCTAAGGTAATGGGTTTCGGCAAGGTAGTGGTGGCTCACGACATTACACTCGTGAACGTCATGCTTGTTGAAACCCTTGGTTATAATTTACTTTCTGTCCGTGCTCTTGGAAAGATGGGCTTTGCCGTCTTTATTGATGATGATATTGTGGTCCTCATGTGGAGCAAGTCTCTCAAGGTCGCTTTTGTTGGGTACGTCGAAAATGACTTGTATGTGGTGGACTTTTCGGGGCAAGCCACTGCAGGTCCGATGTGCTTATACGGAAAGGCCGATGTGGGTTGGATATGGCACCGCCGACTAGCCCATGTCAATATGAGAACTTTGCAAAGTCTCCAAAAAGAGGGCCATATTGTTGGACTAAAATAAAATGTTTCCTTTGCCAAAGATCGTGTTTGCAGGGCATGTCTTCTAGGGAAGATGCATGACGCTCCACACAAGCCCACGAACCAAATCAAGTCTAACAAGATCTTGGAACTCCTTCATGTGGACCTATTTGGTCCTCCATCTCATGCAAGTCTTGGAGGGAAGAAATATTGTTTGGTGATTGTTGACGACTTTTCAAGATACTCTTGGGTTTATTTCTTCAAGTTGAAGAGTGAAACTCAAAAGACTTTTATCGACTTCATCAACTTGGTTCAACGGCAACACAATGTAACCGTATTGATTATAAGAAGTGACAACGGCACCGAGTTCAAGAACTACACCTTGAATGATTTCCTTAGTGATGAGGGGATTAAACATCAATATTCCGCTGCATACAACCCTCAACAAAATGGTGTGGCGAAAAGGAAGAACCGGACTCTTATTGAGATGGCTAGGACCATGTTGGCGGAGTTTAAATCTCCATACAACTTCTGGGACGAAGCCGTCTCCACCGCTTGCCATGCTTCAAACCGGCTCTACCTCCGCAAGAAAATCAACAAGACTCCATATGAGATACTTACCGGTAACAAGCCCAACATATCTTATTTCCGGGTGTTCGGTTGTAAGTGTTTCGATCTCATCAAAGGTGTTCGTTTGTCTAAATTCGAGTCTAAAGCATTAGAGTGTATTTTTGTTGGCTATGGTCTCGAATCTCACACTTATAGAATCTATGACAAGCTCTCCGGAGCCGTCATAGAATCGTGTAGTGTGACCTTCGAAGAATATGATGGTCCCCAAGGGGAGCGTGTTGATGCTTGTGATGCAGATGATGAAATGCCTCAGGATGCCATAGGAAGAATGGGTGTGGGTTATATCTGCCCCGTTGAGGAACCCCTTATGGCGGATCGAGAAGAACTATGCTCCACTCGAGTGGAGCCCTCATCTTCACAACCTCAACATGCTCCATCTACCGAAGAGGACATTGACTCAAGCCAAAGACAATATGTGGACCCTCAACATAGTGATCAATGTGTGAACTCTAGTCAAAGGGAGCTTGGTCCATTCGATGGGTTGTCAAGTGGTGCCAAGTCAATTTGTCAAGGAAGATCCATCCAAACTGTTTTGAGACGAGCTCAAATTGATGCTAGAAGAGCACTTGATCAAGATCAAGGTCGATCCTTGCCTCCCAATGTAGAGGATGAATCCAATGATGATCAAGGTCAATCCTTGACTCCCAATGTAGAGGATGAATCCAATGATGATCAAGGTCAATCCGTGGCTCGGCTTGAGTCCATCCGTATCCTTCTTGCTTATGCGGCACATCATAACTTTAAGTTGCAACAAATGGATGTAGAGAGTGCATTCCTTTATGGTCCTTTAAATGAATTGGTATATGTTAAGCAACCCCCGGGATTTGAGGACCCCAACTTCCCAAACCATGTCTACAAACTTGATAAGGCGCTCTATGGGCTCAAGCAAGCCCCACGCACGTGGCATGAGCACCTTAGAGAGTTATTGTTTGACCATGGATTTGAGGTTGGGAAAATTGATCCCACTCTTTCTACTAAGAGGGTCAATGGGGAGCTTTTTGTATTCCAAATATATGTTGATGATATTATCTTTGGCTCATCTAACAAAGCTTTTAATGATGAATTCTCAAAGCTTATGACTAGTAGGTTCCGGATGTCTTTGATGGGGGAGTTGAAGGTATTTATTGGCTTTGAGATCAAGCAAGTTAGAGGAGGAACATTCTTCAATCAAGCCAAGTATACTTAAGGTATGCTCAAGAGATTCAAAATGCAAGATTTAAATGGAGCTCCAACTCCCATGGCTACAAAGACTCATCTAGAACAAAATCCAAATGGTAAAGATGTGGATCAAAAGGTATACCGGTCTATGATTGGTTCTTTGCTTTACCTTTGTGCATCTAGACCCGATATTGTGTTTAGTGTAGGTGTGTGTGCAAGATATCAAGCGGCTCCTAAGGAAAGCCATTTAATGGCGGTCAAGAGAATCTTTCAATATTTAGTTCATACCCCATTTTATGGTCTTTGGTACCCTCAAGGATCAACGTTCGCTCTTTGTGCATACACGGATTCGGATTGGGCGGGAGACAAGGATGATAGAAAATCAACATCCAGGGCTTGCCAATTCCTTGGTAGGTCCTTGGTATGTTGGTCTTCTAAGAAGCAAAATTGTATATCTCTCTCCACCACCGAAGCCGAGTATGTTGCTGCCGCTAGTGCTTGCACCCAATTGCTATGGATGAGGCAAACTTTAAAGGAATACGGTGTCCATTGTGACAAAGTGCCTCTTCTATGTGACAATGAAAGTGCCATCAAGATTGCGTACAACCCAGTGGATCACACAAGAACAAAGCATATTGAGATTCGACATCACTTCATTAGAGATCATGTTGCTAGAGGTGATATTGATCTATCCTATGTATCAGCCAAAGATCAACTTGCCGATATCTTCACGAAGCCACTTGATGAAGCAAGGTTTTGCTACTTGAGGAATGAACTAAATATCGTAGATTCTAGGAGTTTGACTTGATTATCTTGCACTCTCACCTAATACTCGACCCATGTTTGGTTTAGGTGTAGGCATGGACATAGGGGGAGTGCGTTCCTAATTGGTTAGACTATCCCTCCCCCCATTATGCGCAAAGTAAACAAAATCATTCCTCTTAATATCATTTTGTGATATGTGAGCTTAATGATGAGTTTCGGTAATGGACCCAAGATATATCTTCGTGGTACCAAGCCGAGTATACTCAAATATGGTGGCCTAGGCCACCGCCCCCTCTCAATCGAGAGGTTGATGTGCTTACTCGTGTTTGTCACTTTTTAAGTTGGTTCTTACTCATGTTTGTCATCCTCTAGTTGGTGTTGTTCTTTTGGTCATGCACTCATATTTGGCTCTCCATATGTTTTTAGTAATTTTTCTTTGAGTGCATTGGCCCATATCCGCGTGACTCTATAAACCCAGGCCACTCTTATCCCCCAACAAAACCCATCTACTCTGCACAAGAACCTTCCATTTTTCTGTATCTTGGCTCTCTGTCCTGATGGTAACGGTACTACCGGATCTCATATGCAGTACTACCGCCTAACGGTACTACCGGACGTTACTAGAGGTACTACCGCCCCTGGTTGTGTTTCCAGGTACCTGCCTAAAAACTTCCCAGGTGCGGTACTACCGGCCTGTACCTCCGGTACTACCGCTTAGTGGTACTACCGCCCATGGAACCGGTACTACCGCTTTTGCGCGTGGGTTAAGACTGGAGATGGGGGAGAGGCACCCCTTAGTGCCTCATTCATCCCTTGTCTCCACTCCTTACCAGCGCCACCACCAGAGAAAGACGACGCCAGAGGAAGCCCGCCCTTCCCTCCCTCTCTCGGATCCACACCGGATTCGGCCTCCCTGCGGGCTCCTCTCTCTTCCCCACCGTCATGGACACCAGTACTACCGCCCTCCTCATCTTCTTGTTTTCTCCATTGAATCTAGGGTAACTTCGATTCTTGGTTAAAACTCGCATTCTTGAGGTTGTATCGTGTGCTATTTACCAGATCTATCACTTGGTCCGATGGAAATCGTGTTTTACAACAAATTTATTGCCCGTACTTGGATCTCTAGTCCAGATCCACACTATAGTCGCGGGCCGGTAGTACCGGGAATATTTTTCCGGTACTACCGCTTGGCGGTACTACCGCCAGTGCAGGTCCGGTACTACCGCCCAGTACTGGCAGCAAATTTTTTAAAAAACACCAAGCTCCATCCTCTGTGTTGTCTCAGGTTCTTGTGCCCTTACCCCTATGCTATCTCCCTCGTTCTTTCACAGGTGCAATAAGGGGTTCGCGGGGATCATGCATGCGCTCCAAAGCTCACTATGAGATAGAGGACTATGAGTCAGAATCCGAGACTGAGTCAGAAGAGGAGGTCATGCCCCAACCTAGTGCCCGTCTGAAACTGCAAACAACTCGTGGTCGTCGGGGTGGGGGGGTCAAGCAAAGTGCTGGTCGTGGTAAAGCTCCTCCACCTCCTCCTCCTTCAGGTCCTCGCAAGGGTCAAAGTTCCGGGCCATCTAGGCCCAAGCTGTTCTCTGATATATCCGAGACAGAATTTCATGCTCTGCGGGTGGTCAGTCCATATGGGGCAGCTCGCTCTCATGCTCGAGAAAACAGCCTCTTCTATACGGATTTTTCAGGAGCGGGTGTTCCATGAGATTCTCATGAAAGATGATAAAATTGTGGTTCCTCAGAAATGGATCGAGATGAATCATCTGAGGAAGCATCTGGACTACTTTGGTGAGGCCATTGACATTTGCACCAACATTGGCTTGCTTCCCATTATGGAGTTCCGGTGCAACTATGATCCTATGCTCATTGCTCAGTTCTATGCAACCGTTCACTTTGCCAAGAATGATACTCGGACTCTCACCTGGATGACCGAGGTTGTTGTCAAGCAAGCAACATTGGCTGAGTTTGGGGCTATCCTCGGGTACGAAGACCATGGCAAGGACATTCCCGTTGGTTTTCGGTGCCACGCCAATGATCGTCCCATGAAGAAAGATGTGCTTGCCCCACTGTACATCCGAGGGTGCGGAATCCCTGGAAAGATCAAAGGGCTCCTCCCTACATATGACATATTGCATCGCATTTTTCGTGAGACCGTCGCCCCTCGTGCTGGGAATGTTGATGAGATACATGCTTTCATGGTGGATATTATGATGGCCACCTATCACCACCGTGACTCTGGCCTACCTATGGATGTTATTTGGAATGAGATGGTCTGCGCCACTTTTCAGAGGAGGGTGCCTCCTTTTGCTCCATACATCATGGCTCTCATCATTAGCAAGTGCCCTGTGATTGCCCGTGACTTGCCTAATCTTCGTCTTGCCACTCATCGCCACAAGAATCTGCTGATCAAGACCCATCTCAAACCACGCAATGCGGATGGTCAGATTGTTGATGAGGATGGGAACCCGGTTGAGGAGGACTCAGGTGATGCTGCTGATGCACCGCAGGATGCTGCTTTTGTGGTCTCTCGTCGCAAGACCGCTCAGCCATCTTGGGCCAAGAGGTTTAAGGCCAAACTCAAGAAGATATTCTGCTTTCAAGTGGACAATCAGAAACTCATGTACGAGGCCCATGTCTATGCCAAGAAGTCATGTGCTCGTCAGAAGGAAATGGTGGAGGCTCAAGGCTTGACTACTTCCAAGGGCTCCGAGAACAACATTACCCCAGAAGACCAATGAATCTCCAAGCACAACAACTGGGACGATGATGTCACCTCCACCTTCCGTGCCCCTCCACCTCAAGATGACGCATGGGACGACTTTGTTGATGATGATGATGAGTGATCTCCGGGGCGTTAGTGTTGCTCTTGTCCCTTTTTGGCGTCTTGATGCCAAAGGGGTAGAAGTTGCACATTAGGTATGCGGGATTTGCGAGGGAAAGTCACAAGCTCGTTCTTGCCTTTGATTTTATTCGCTTGTGAACTTTATTTGGTTGCCTCTTATTATGTGTGACTTACTATGTGTGAACTAACGATTTGTGCTATGTATGATAAGACTATGTGGTTATCGTATGGATCCATCTTGTGTGTAATATGGCTATTCTTGTTTGGATCCATCCTATGTGACGACCTTCCCCAGTCCTAATCAATATTGGTCATCACATGTTATTTAGCAAAGGTATGTCCTCTATGTGCGACTTCTACTCCCAGGTAGCTTGTTAGAATGTATGGGGCTTGTTTCTACATATCTAGGTGGAGCCCCATCTACATCTTGTCATCACTAGATTTCCCTGCAAAATGTGTGTTGTCATCAAACACCAAAAAGGGGGAGATTGAAAGAGCATTCGCTATCCCTAGTGATTTTGGTGTTTGATAACAACACACATATTGGACTAATGATTTGCTAAGTGTGTCACAGGTACATTAAAAAGATCTGCAAACGTTCAAAAACTGTCTGCCTGGAGCGGTACCAAAAAGAGGTAGTACCGCTTTTTGCTACCGGACCAGACATAAGCTTTTTATAGTTTGTCAAAAGCTTCTGCCTGCTCCGGTACTAAAATGCGGTAGTACCGCATTTTAGTACCGCTCGGGGCAAAGACTTTTTGCACGCTGCAAAAAGCTTCTGCCTTCTCCGGTACTAAAATGCGGTAGTACCGCATTTTAGTACCGCTCAGAGCAGAGACTTTTTTTACGTTGCAAAAAGCCTCTGTCTGTGCCGGTAGCAAAATGCGGTAGTACTGCATTTTACTACCTGGCACGACAGAGAGTTTTTTCGTTTGAAAGCTACTGATTTCTCTTTGTCCGGTAGTACCGGTTGCCTCAAGCGGTACTACCGCTTTCCGGTAGCAGCAATAGTAGTACCGTTGGGGGCAGGACTTGATGCAGTTTGAAAAAGGGTGGTCCGGTACCAGGTCCGGTAGTACCGGAGTTCTCCGGTAGTACCGCTTGAACTTCCGGTACTACCGCTGCAATAAATGCATCAACGGTCAGATTTTGTGGAGGGGTATAAATACCCCTCCACCTACCTTAGGACAAGTTGCTCAGTGCATTAAAGTGAAAGAACACCATTGGAGTCCATTGAAGCCACCCAAATCCTCAAGATCTCCTCATCCCACCACCCAAAGTCTTTGATCTTTGGGGAATCGAAGGAGGAGTCCCCGATCTACTACTTCACCAAAAGAGATCTTCATTTCCCCCTCATTTCATTGAGGGCCCCTTGGCTCTAGTGTTTTCTTGGAAACCCTAGTTCTTGTTTTTGTTCTTACAAGCTTGTCTTTGATTGCTTTGACATCTTTCTTGTATTTGGGAGCCTCCGATTAAGTTGTGGATGTGTTCCCCAAACTTGTAACGGTGCCGACTTCCACCTTGAAGGTTGCCGATATAGTGGAAGGTGAATCGATCCCGATATAGGTAAATTCACCATAGTTGCATTATCTAGAGAATTTACCTTATTGTCAAACCTTAATTTGAAAAAGAAGAAAATTTGAAGTAGCACCTATTCACCCCCCTCTAGGTGCCCATACGATCCTTTCAGTTACAATCCTATAGGCAACACAGTGCTCTGATACCATCTGTAGAGGTCCCAACCTGATAAGGTAGAGATCCCTGTGTTTACAATGCTAGTACTTGGATCAACAGCTAGCATCCACAGTTCAAGATGTAATATCAAGAAACAAAGGTCATAATACAACTTTATAACCAGGAATAAAATAATTCATTACATCTTACATAGATCATTTGGCTATCTCTTTACAATGCAGCAGAAATAACTATATAGCATGGAGTCCTTCATCTTCAAAGTGCCACAAGCAATCATGTTGGTTGTAGACTTGTAATCCTATTTAACACACTTCACTAACATCAAACAAACCTGCAACATAATAAGTTACATCCACAAGGGTCAATACATTTGTATTGTATTGGCAAGTTTCACTGCTATGTGGAAATAAGTTGGATCCTATCAATATATGCATATTTGGCTAAGTAGAGTTTAGGCTCATTTGCAGAAAGCAATATGGTTTTATCCTATCTTTTCAAAATATTTTTGATCTTTTAACAATCTTTCTGAACTCCTTGGCAAACTCAAAGTGCTTCTAATCCCTTGTTGACACCATCAAGTTTTTAATTTGAGAAATTGGAATGTCGAGATCTTCCATAGCTTCAGGCCTTAGTTGCTCAGAGTTGTCCATAACCGGGGACACGGATAAGTACTTAGAATTTGATCTTCTTCAGAAGTTGTACACTTTACCCACATGACACAATATCGTCTGGACGCCACCAGTGGCCACTAGATGAGTACACGCCAAATGGAGTACCGGCAGATCGAGAATGTGAAAAAGTATTTACATAGTAGTCCTCCCATTACACAATGCTAGCTTGTCTACCAGCACCAATGTAAGGATATGTTTCCAATACACAATTCTAGTTAACCTGAATAGGTGCCAATGCAAGGGTCTTCCACTATGTAGTTGACTAAGCCAGAGCCCATTTAGCATGTGGTTGTACACGGAAGCCACTATACGAGAAACATGTTCAATCTCTAAGTCCCTGGGTGGTTTTCTTCTAGTGCACATACAAAAAGATAGCCATATAAACATGGTTCCCTTTGTTTCCACCTTATCCATAATTGAGTATCCTCTTTCCACCCAAGTGGTTCATTGAGTACTTGTTTTATTATATAAAACATATATTTTTCCAACACTTCATATAATCATATCATGTATTCCATCCCAAGTCTATAGCAAGGCTAACCATACTACAACTATGATGTTTTCACTAAGGAAGATATAAAGGATATCCTAATAGGCCATAGCATAGCATAGTAACATAATAACCCTATCATGGATACTACAAAAATTCCACTAAGTGTAATGAAATTAGTAGGACATGGATGATAGTGCCACTTGCCTTTTTAGTAGAGAATATTGGTTCACTCCTTGATCTTGCAAATATCACACTCTTCTAATTTCACGACAATTCAATCAAGCAAGCACATATTCAAACTAGCATTCAAACAATTTATCACATGAAACAATAAAATCAAGCAATGCATGCAAGCATGCAAAAGATTGTTTTATTTGGAAATGTGGTTTCTCGTAGACTCTAATCATTTTAAAGCTCCTATTGGTCATTTACAAAAGTGGTAAAACCATTTAAGTTCAAGTTGGTGAAAATGGCCATTTAAATCATTTTTGTTTTGCTAAAAATGATTTAAATCAAAGTAATATTTTGTAGTGTTAGTCGAATATATTTTTAAACACAAATGTGTGTGTTTATGGTCAAAGTATTTAATATTGATCCATTTTCAAAAAGGTTTCATGCAAATTCCATTTTTAATTCAAAGCAATATTTTATTTGCTAGAAATGCCTTTAAACAAAGTAATAATTTTACTAGGGTTCATCAAATATTTTTAAATCCTAAAACATGGTGTTCAGGGTCAGAGAGTTTATATCAAACCATTTTCCAAAGGTTTCAGTAAAAAAACATTTTAAAACCAGATTCAATATTTTTATTTAACTAGAAATGCTTTTATTCAAAGATTTATTCCCTAGTATCATGAGCTATTCTTTTAAATCTACAAGTTGGTTCTTAGGGTCAGTAGGTTCAAAACAATCCATTTACAAAAGATTTTATCCTAAAAATATTTTTAGAACAAATTTTATACTCAAAATATGCCTACACATGTTTATGCAAAAAACCAATATTACGGAAGAAAAATACTAAACAAAGTGCATGGTTGGATAGAATTATTTTTCCTGATTCCAATGATATAAAATTTGTAAAATTTGGATGTGTGGATTAAAAGTTATAAATTTTACAAATTCAATCATCTAATTGAACAAATCTGGTTTTTTTTAAAACAAAGTCTAGGCCACGTGGCTGCTTCTTACTGGCGCGTACCGGTTCATGCGGATCGCGCTCTGTCCACCGTCAGATCTAATTGAAATCGCATGGCACATATCGCTTCGTACATGTTCACTTAAGCAATCTATCACGTCCGCTGGATCGTCATCTAACGGCTCTCAGCAGCTCGACCAGGAACTGGCAGCGCTGGCGCGACGGCGAGCGGCAGATCGCTCTAGCTATGGCGGATTCGGTGAAGTAGGAAGCAAGGGAGAAAAGAAATGGCTCACCATTCTCGCAGTGGTGTGGCGAAGCTCAAGGTGGTAGCATCTGTCCAAGGGGCGCACGGGAATAGCGGTGATTGCTTGTCGGAGTTTGCGGCGGCGCCAGGCATTTCTGTTCGTTGACAGGGGCGAGGTTGTAGGTCATGCCAAGGCAAATGGGAGACGTTGTTAGATGCGCGCAAGGATGATGAACACGTGACTAGCAACCAGATAGGAGGGGGCAGTTTGTGCTTACGGGCAGGGGTCGCCGGAGTGGGCACATACGACAACAGCGTTCAGAGGTGGTCCTTGCCGACGTTTTGAAGTGCGCGCGGGCTAGATGGCACCACTGGTAGATGCGCAATGGGCTGGGGATCAAACTCGTGTGAAGCAGGGGCCGTGGGGATGACTGTCCTCGCCGGAATCTACGGAGGAGCTCATCGGAGCAGTGGTTGCTTGGGCTTGTAATTCTTGCAGCCTGGTGGCCGAGAGGGAGAGGTGTTTGAGGGGAAAGGAAGAGGTGGCATGGGCGATTAAGGGTGTGTGGTCACTGGCGAGGTTTGATCGCGCATTCATGTGTATTTACAAAGATTAAAACGCGGCAGAAACAGTGAGTGCGAGGGGGAACGGTCGACGCGGGTGAAGAAGAAGACGAGCTGGCAGTGGGGTCCTGCGGTCAGCGAAGAGAGGAGGTGCACGTGGGGTCACCAAGTCAGGGACTGCGCAGGTTTGCTCGTGGGTGGAAAATGTTTCATGAGAGGGGAGGAGTAGGCTGCGCTGCTGGGCTGGAGTGGGCCTTGATTCTAGGCTGGGTTTGTTTCCCCTTTTTTTATTCTGAATCTTTTTCTTTTTCCTTTTCTATTTTTCTGTTTTGATTTTTGTTCAAATAATTCAAACACCATTTGAATTCAAACCTTTACCAAACTTTGAGTATATTTATAATACTATTTATTAACATATTCTATAGTCCATTTTAGATTATTCCTTTTATTCTTTTATTAATCAACAATTCTTCATTTCATTTGTTTGGCCAAGATTTAATTTGGCTTTTAAATATTCCTTATTTATTTATTTCTTCCTTTGCCTTATAAAATCCATATCTTTTTATTTAAAGATCCAAAATTAGTGATGCCAATTTGCATAACTTTATTTAATATTTGTTTATCTTTTTAAATTCCTTTAGGATTTATTTGCTCAAGATTTGGCATGGATTTTAGATAAGGGCTTTATTAGCTTTGGAAATTAATTCCTTTTAACTTATTAAATTCATAAGTTTTTATCCAGGGTTCCAAATTAAGTGAAACCAATTTCTATGGTTTTATAATATTTTTTTATCATTCTTGATCATTTATAAATGTTTTTTGACAAATTTTTATATGGATCAAATCCATAGTCTTAGAGAGATTTTGGAAATGAATTATTCCTTTAGGGTTTTAGGGTTTTGATGTTTTCTTTTAGAAATAAGAAGTTTCTTTTCACCCTAAATTTCAAAAATTATCTGTTTTGTTTATTTTTTTTCACATTTAAAAATTTGGAAAATTTTGGGATGTGACAGATACCGAAACAGGTTTTCGGGTGAAATTGCAGAAAGTGTTTTTTCTTGTGAAATAGAATTCTAGAAAGGGGTTATATGTGAATGTTTGTCATTAAAGTAATTGAAAAAATTCTGAATAAATAAAAAGAGTTTTATTTAATCAGAGTTTGCATTAAATTTGGTGGAAATTTAATAACAAGTTTGAGTGGGATTTTGAGTGCAGGGATTTGAAGAGGATTTTGTGAGTGGAGTGTCCACCCACATGAATGAAGGAGGGGAGGGGGCATCCCCCATGGCCGGTGGCCACCCCCTTGGGTGCCCCCCTCCTCCTATAAAAGTCACCCCTCTCCCTCTCTCACTCACAACTCCTCGTGAAGGATCTCTCTCCCCCTCTAGAATTTATCCCCCATGGTATCGGACTAGCGAGATACATGTTCCCGGTGGCTATTCGACAAGAAAGGGTTGTGCTTCCGCTGCATCGCTGGAGCGAGGAGGCGGAGGTTGCTCGGTGTCTTGTACGTGTGTGCGAGACGGATGCACTGCTGCTTTGCGGCGCTAGGACTTCCTCTCGATCTTGAGATCGGCAAGAGATCGTCTACATCAACCACGAGTTCAACTCGTTAAAGAGGATTTTGTGAGTGGAGTGTCCACCCACATGAATGAAGGAGGGGAGGGGGCAGCCCCCATGGCTGGCGGCCACCCCCTTGGGTGCCCCCGCTCCTCCTATCAAAAGGCACCCCTCTCCCTCTCTCTCACTCACACCTCCTCATGAAGGATCTCTCTCCCCCTCTAGAATTTATCCCCCATGGTCTCGGACTATCAAGATACATGTTCCCGGTGGCTATTCGGCAAGAAAGGGTTATTCTTCCACTACATCGCTGGAGCGAGGAGGCAGAGGTTGCTCGGTGTCTTGTACGTGTGTGCGAGAACGGATGCGCTGCTTCTTGGTGGCGCTAGGACTTCCTCTCGATCTTGAGATCGGCAAGAGATCGTCTACATCAACCACGAGTTCAACTCGTTAAGCTTTGTCGGTATTCAAGGGTATGTTCTCTACGGATATACATCCGCCTGTTGTTTGTATCTAGTAGATAGATCTTGGTACATAGTTCCCATCGTAGGAAATTGTTTGTTTTCTATGCTGCGAACCCAATAGTGGTATCAGAGCCGGATCTATGCGTAGATGCTTTACACGGGTAGTACACATATGAGTATGTGGGCGATGATGATCATGTTGTTGCTCCTTAGTTGTAATTTTGGATATTGGTGGTATAGTGGGATGAAGCGGCCCGGACAAACTTTACATGTCCTCGCACATGAGACCTGTTCCACGCTTGACATGCAACTAGTTTGCATAAGTGGCTAGCGGGTGTCTGTCTCTCCTACTATAGTCAATATCTATTTTTCAACGAGTTGTCATCAATTTGGTTATCCTCGTTGTGGTTCATGTTCGTAGGTAAGAATGGTTCTATCTTCGAAAGCCCTAAGCCACATAAAACTTGCAATGGATAAATTAGAGGTGTCTAGTTTAGATTGTTGCTAGGCTAGTGTTATGATATGGTGTTTTTGTAAGTAGAAGTATGAGATGATACTCTTACAACACACATAGCGTGTAAGTTCCATAGACCTTGGCCTTACACATAAAGGTATGATAGTGATCATACCACAGTGCAAGTGATAGAGATCATATGCGGGAACCATATCATTTCACTAATAAACATGTGATGTTTGATAGCATCTTATATTGCTTGTTGAGTGCTTTATTAGCATAATAAGATGATCCCTCATTTAAATATCAAGATAAGAATGTGTTCTTCCTTTAGTATGCACCGATTATGTTTTCGTCGCTCCAAGACATCACGTGATGATCGGGTGTTCTTGGATCCACGACCATATTTCAGGTGTAAGACAGTTACACACGCGAATACTAAGGTTATAACTTGGAGAGCCTCGCATGTACAGACATGGCCTCAGAACACGGACCGAAAGGTTAAGCATGAGTCATATAGTAGATATGATGCCCATTTGATGCTCGCCTTTGAAGCTACACCGACTCACGTGATGATCGGACTTGGTGTAGTGGATTGGTTCATGTAGTCACCAAAAAGGCACGAGGGATGTCATTTTTGAGTGGGAGTTCATTCGTAATGTGGATTAGTTGAACTCAATCTATCATAAACTTAGTCTAAAATTTACAAATTCTGTTGTAGATGGCACCACCTGCTTTTAATTTCAATGTGTTCATGGAGAAAGAGAAACTTTCAACGAACGGTAGCAACTTTACCGAATGGGCCATGAATTTGAGGATTCTCCTCTCTGCTGCACAAAAGCAATATGTGCTAGAAGCGCCGCTAGGCCCCCCACCTTTTGAGGATGCCCCTGATGAGGAGAAGAATGTCTACCAGACTCGTCAGGAGGACCACAACTTAGTTCATTGCGGCATATTGTATGGGCTAGAGCCGGAACTTCGAAAGCGTTTCGAAAACGACAATGCATTTGATACAATGGGTGAGTTGAAAATGATTTTTGACACACATGATGCTGTAGAGAGCTACAATGCTTCAGAAAAGTTCTTTAGCTGCATGATGGAAGAGCACAACTCCATTAGTGAGCATGTACTCAAGATGTCGGGTCACGTCGATAAGCTTGTGTCCTTGGGAATATCGATTCCCATTGACTTAGGCATCCATCGTGTTCTGCAGTCTCTGCCACTTAGCTATAAGAGCTTCGTGATGAACTATAATATGCAAGGCATGAAGAAGTCTCTCCCCGAGCTTCTGTCAATGCTTAAAACTACAGAAGTGGAGATCAAAAAGGAACATCAAGTGTTGATGATCAATAAGAACACTTGTTTCAAGAAAGACAAGAAGGGAAAATGGAAGGGAAGTAAGGGCGGAAAGCCGGTTGCCGTGCCTGAAAAGAAACCCCGAGTTGGACCTAAGTCTGATACCGAGTGCTACTATTGTAAGGGGACTGGCCACTGGAAGCGCAACTACCCCAAGTATTTGGCAGACAAGAAGGACGACAAGGCAAACAAAGGTATATATGATATACATGTTATTGATGTGTACTTGACTAGTGCTCGTAGTAGCACCTTGGTATTTGATACCGGTTCAGTTGCTAATATTTGTAACTCGAATCAGGGGCCGCTAGCAAGGGGTGAGGTCAAGATGCGTGTCGGCAATGGATCAAGCGTTGATGTGATCGCCGTCGGAACGCTACCTCTCCACTTGCCATCGGGATTAGTAATAAACTTGAATAATTGTTATCTGGTGCCAGCACTGAGCATGAACATTGTATTTGGATCGTGTTTGATGTGAAGTGGTTTTTCATTTAAATCCAAGAACAATGGTTGTTCTATTTATATGAATGAGATCTTTTATGGTCATGCACCGATGATGAATGGTTTATTTCTATTGGATCTCGATAATAATGTTACACATATTCATAATGTTGATGCTAAAAGGATTAAAGTAAATGATGATATATCCGCATATATGTGGTAGTGCCATCTAGGTCATTTTGGCGTTAAACGAATGAAGAAGCTCCATTCGGATGGACTTTTGGAATCACTTGATTTTGAATCATTTGATACATGCGAGCCATGCCTTATGGGCAAGATGAATAGGACGGTGTTTTCCGGTTCAATGGAACGGGCAACAGATTTATTGGAAATCATACATTCTGATGTATGTGGTCCAATGAGTGTGTCAGCGCGAGGTGGATATCATTATTTTGTTACTTTCACAAATGATTTGAGTAGATACGGTTATATCTACTTGATGAAACACAAGTCTGAAACATTTGAAAAGTTCAAGGAATTTCAGAATGAAGTGGAAAATCATCGTAATAGAAAGATCAAATTTCTACGGTCCGACCATGGAGGTGAGTATCTAAGTTACGAGTTTAGCACTCACATGAAAGAGTGTGGAATTTTTTCACAACTCACACCTGCCGGAACACCACAGCGAAATGGTGTGTTGGAACATCATAATCGTACTTTATTGGATATGGTTCGATCTATGATGTCTCTGACGGACTTGCCGTTGTCATTTTGGGGTTATGCACTAGAAACTGCTGCATTCACTTTAAATCGGGCACCATCAAAATCTATTGAAAAGACACCGTACGAATTATGGTTTGGAAACAAACCTAAGCTGTCATTTCTTAAAGTTTGGGGATGCGATGTTTATGTGAAGAAACTTCAACCGGATAAACTCGAACCCAAAGCGGAAAAATGCGTCTTCATAGGATACCCTAAGGAAACTATTGGGTATTCCTTCTATCACAGATCTGAGGGCAAGGTTTTTGTTGCCAAGAATGGATCCTTTCTATAGAAAGAGTTTCTCACGAAAGGTGTGAGTAGTCGGAAGGTAGAACTAGAAGAGGTTATTGAACCTTCTCTTCAAAGTATGGCGAGTAGGACAGCGCCAGAAGTCGTTCCGGAGTTGGCGTCGCCAGTTGAAGAAGGAACTAATGATAATGATCATGAAACTCCGAAAGAGAATATTACCAAACCTCACAGGTCTAGCAGGACGCGTGCAGCTCCCGAGCTGTACGGAAATCCTGTCATGAATTTCATGGTTGATGAAAATGATGACCCTGCGATGTATGAAGAAGCGATGATGAGCCCAGATTCCAACAAATGGTTAGAAGTCATGAAATCCGAGATGGAATCCATGTATGAAAATCAAGTTTGGAACTTGGTGGACTTACCTCACGACCGAAAGGCCGTGGAGAATAAATGGATTTTCAAAAGGAAAACTAATGCTGATGGTAATGTAACCGTCTATAAAGCTCGACTTGTCGCAAAGGGGTTTCGACAAATTCAAGGAGTTGACTACGATGAGACATTCTCTCCCATAGGATGCTAAAATCAGTTAGGATTATGTTAGCAATTGCCGCATATTTCGATTATGAGATATGGCAGATGGATGTCAAAACCGCGTTTCTCAATGGTAATATTGAAGAAGAGTTGTATATGATACAACCAAATGGTTTTGTCGATCCTAAGGATGCTAACAAGGTGTGCAAGCTTCAGCGATCCATCTATCGATTGAAGCAAGCATCACGAAGTTGGAATCTCCGCTTTGATGAGGTGATCAAAGAGTTTGGATTTGTCCAAACTTATGGAGAAGCTTGTATTTACAAGAAAGTGAGTGGGAGCAATGTGGCATTTCTGATACTATATGTGGATGACATATTATTGATCGGAAATGATATAGATCTTTTAAACAATGTTAAAAGTTATCTAAACAACAAATTTTGAATGAAGGACCTAGGTGAGCGTCATACATATTAGGCATAAAGATCCATAGAGATAGATCTAGGCGCCTAATAGGGCTATCGCAAAGTACATACCTTGATAAGATTTTAAAGAAGTTTAAAGTGGAAGATAGTAAGAAGGGGTTCTTACCTATGACACAAGGCACGACATTGAGTAAGACTCAAAGTCCGGCTACGGCGGAAGAAAGAGAGAAACTGGACTAAGTCCCCTATGCTTCAGCCATAGGCTCTATAATGTATGCCATGCTACGTACAAGACCGGATGTGGCACATGATATTAGTTTGACTAGTACGTACCAATCGGATCTAGGTTCGGAACACTGGAAAGCGGTCAAGAATATCCTTAAGTACTTGCGAAGAACTAAGGATATATTTCTTGTATATGGAGGTGAAGAAGAGCTCGTCGCTAAGTGTTATGTCGACGCTAGCTTTGACACTGATCCGGATGATTCTAAGTCTCAATCCCGATACGTATTGCTCATGAATGGCGGAGCGGTTAGTTGGAGGAGCTCCAACCTGTGGTGGCGGGACCAACAACGGAGGCGGAGTATGTTGCTGCTTCGGAAGCAGCTCAGGAAGCGGTTTGGATGAAGGAGTTCATATCCGAACTAGGTGTGGTTGCAAACACGTTGGACCCAATGGTGATCTGTTGTGACAACAATGGTGCCATTGCCAATGCCAAAGAGCCAAGGTCACATAAGCATTCCAAGCATATTAAGCGCCGGTTTCACTCCATCCGCGAGCATGTCAAGGATGGAGATATAAAGATTTGTAAGGTACATACGGATCTCAATGTAGCAGATCCGTTGACTAAAACTCTCCCTAGAGAAAAACATGATCTACACCAAAACTCCATGGGTGTTAGATACATCACTATGTAACTAGATTATTGTCTCTAGTGCAAGTGGGAGACTGAAGGGAATATGCCCCGAGAGGCAATAATAAAGTGTTTATTATGTGTATTCCAAGTATATGATAGATGTTTATTTTGCATGCTATAATTGTATTAATACAGAAACGTTAATACATGTGTGTTTAATAAACAAACAGAAAGTTCCTAGTTATGCCTCTCTCATAAACTAGCTCGTTGATTAACAAGATGATCACAGTTTCCTGATCATAGACATTAGATGTTGTTAATAACGAGATCACATCATTAGTGTAATGATGTGATGAACATTCATCTTAAGTATAGCATTAAGATCAAAGTCATTGAGTTTATATTGCTATAAACAACTTACGAAGTGATCCTAATCCTTAGACCATGAGATCATGCCAATCACTAACACCGGAAGAGTTTCTTGTTGACATCAAACGTCACACCGTAACTGGGTGATTATAAAGATGGCTTCAAAGCTACTAAAGTGTTATGTTGAGAATCATGGATCAAGAGTGGAATTATTTCATCCCGATGATGGATAGATATACTCTAGGCCCTCTCGGTGATATCACACATTGGTTAGGTTGCAAGCAAGTGATTTGATCACTAGAATGTTATATCACGGGAACGAGAAAAGAGTGCATGTTAGTAATGAGATTAAACTAGGTATGGAGATACTGATGATCGAATCTCGGACATGTAATATATCGTGAAACAAAGGGATTAAGATACGATCGTAAAAGGTTCCGACGATCACAGGAAAGTGATCGTTGAATGTGTGGGAGTCAGTATGGATCTCCAGGTCCCGCTACTGATTATTGATCGGAGAAGGGTCTCGATCATGTCCGCATTATTCACGAACCGTAGGGTGACACACTTAAGGGACACTGACATCCAATTGAAGAAAATGTTTCATGCTAGAAAGAATAAACAAGCGCAGGAATTTATTTCACTAGATACCGAAACATGTTTTCAGGTGAAATTGCAGAAAGTGTTTTTGCATGTGAAATAGAATTCTAGCAAGGGGTTATATGTGAATGTTTGTCATTAAAGTAATTGACAAAATTCTGAATGAATAAAAAGATTTTTATTTAATGAGAGTTTGCATTAAATTTGGTGGAAATTTAATAGCAAGTTTGAGTGGAATTTTGAGTGGAGGGATTTGAAGAGGATTTTGTTAGTGGAGTGTCCACCAACATGAATTAAGGAGGGGAGGGGGAAGCCCCCATGGCCGGCGGCCACCCCCTTGGGTGGCCCCTCCTCCTATAAAAGGCACCCCTCTCCCTCTCTCTCACTCACACCTCCTCGTGAAGGATATTTCTCCCCCTCTAGAATTTATCCCCCATGGTCTCGGACTAGCGAGATACATGTTCCCGGTGGCTATTCGGCAAGAAAGGGTTATGCTTCCGCTGCATCGCTGGAGCGAGGAGGCGGAGGTTGCTCGGTGTCTTGTACGTGTGTGCGAGCACGGATGCGCTGCTGCTTTGCGGCACTAGGACTTCCTCTCGATCTTGAGATCGGCAAGAGATCGTCTACATAAACCACGAGTTCAACTCATTAAGCTTTGTCGGTCTTCAAGGGTATGTTCTCTACGGATATACATCCGCCCGTTGTTTGTATCTAGTAGATAGATCTTGGTACATAGTTCCCATCGTAGGAAATTTTTTGTTTTCTATGCTGCGAACCCAACAAGTGTCTCATGGAAAAGGCCACCGAGGTAACATCTAAACCGACTCCTCAACCCATCTCTAGTGAGCCTTCTTCTATTGATCTTGTTGGTCTAGAGATAAATAAAGATATGATAGACCTTTGTGAGTTTATTGCTACCTTGGATGAAGAAACTAAAACTTGCTTTGATTCCTTGCTTGCACAACTTGACAATGCTAGGGATGCCTTAGATGAAAAGGAAGAACTTGTTGACTTGTTAAGTAAAAATGAAAGAGATGCCGCCGATGAAATTGCTTCTCTCACTCAAAGTCTTGAGGATGAGCAAAATATGAGAATTAATCTTGAGGAAAGTGTGTCTAAACTTGTTTATGACCATAACAACACCATGTCCTCCCTAATTAAAGAACGTGATCATGCTCTTGCTTTGGTTAAGGTGCTTAAGAAAGAAAAAGTTGAGTTTGGGGTTGGTCTTGATAGGACTCAAGAAGATCTTGAGAAACTCAAAGAGGAACACAAAGCCTTGGAGTGCAAATTCTCAAGTCTTTTTGAAGCCCATGAACAACTTCAAACTCAACTAACTTGTGAACATGCTAAGTCTTCCGCTGTGCAAATTATAGACTTGTCTAGCACTCCTAACCCTTGTTGCAAGCATGAGCATCTCATTGAGGAGAACAAGGCGTTGAAGGATCAAATTGCCAAGACCAAGAAGAAGAAGAGGAAGAACAAGAAGAAGAAAAAGAACAAGGGCATGACTCAAGGACCTTCTAATGGTCCAACCATCTTGCAAAGTGAGAAATTTGCCGGAAAGAACAATCCCTCTTATATTCTTTGCAAGTCTTATGATGGTCATGTATATGCTAGATATGTTGGAACTTCTTACACACATGATTATCATTGGGACATTTGGGTGCCAAAGACTCTTGTTACTAACAAAAGGGGACCCATTGCAAAATGGGTATCTAAAACCAAAGCTTGATTTTCTTGTAGGACTATGCTTCCGCTGGATCAAAATAGGTGCTTGATAGTGGTGCCACAAGTCATATGACCGTAAGCAAGTCTATCACGACGGAGATAAGGCCAAATATTGCCAACACCATGGTCTCCTACGGTGATAAAACAAGTTCTCAGGTATTGAGTTTTGGCAAAGTGGTGGTAGCCCCGGATGTATCCTTGGTTGACGTCATGCTTGTCAAAACTCTTGGTTACAATTTACTTTCAGTCCGTGCCCTTTCCCTTATGGGTCTTTCTTCTTTCTTGAATGTGCATTCCGTGGTACTCATGTGGAGCAAGTCTCTCAATGTGGCTTTCGTAGGGTATGTAGAGCATGACTTGTATGTGGTGGAATTTTTGGGGACCATCACTCCTCATGCTCTATGTCTCTATGGCAAATCCGACAAGGGATGGTTGTGGCATCGCCGCCTAGCCCATGTTAACATGAGAACTTTGCAAAGACTTCACTCCGAGGGCCACATCCTTGGTCTTAACGATGTTTCTTTTGCCAAAGATTGTGTTTGTAGGGCTTGTATTGAAGGGAAGATGCATGAAACTCCTCACAAAGTGCTCAATCAAATCACTACGGAGAGATGTTTGGAGCTCTTGCACATGTACCTTTTTGGCCCTCCTTCTCATGATAGTCTTGGAGGCAAGAAGTATTGTTTGGTTATTGTGGATGATTTCTCAAGATACACTTGGGTGTTATTCTTCAAGTACAAGAGTGAGACTCAACAAACCGTCATCAATTTTGCCAATGAAGTTCAACGGAAACACAATGCAACCATTCTCTCCATTCGAAGTGACAATGGCACCGAGTTCAAGAACTATACCTTGGATGCGTTTCTTAGTGATGAAGGGATCAAGCATCAATACTCCACTCCCTATACCCCTCAACAAAATGGTGTTGCTAAAAGGAAGAATTGCACTTTGATGGACGCGGCTCGGTCTATGTTAGCTGAATTCAAGTATCCATATAACTTTTGGGCCGAGGCTATCTCCACCGTTTGTCATGAAACCAATCGGCTCTACCTCCACAAGAAAAAGAACAAGACCCCTTATGAGCTACTCATCGGGAAAAAGCCCAATGTTAGCTACTTTCGAGTGTTTGGTTGCAAGTGCTATATTCTCAAGAAAGGAGTTTGTTTGTCCAAGTTTGAATCCAAGGCTCAAGAAGGGATTTTTGTCGGTTACTCAAATCAGTCCCATGCTTATAGAGTCTACAACAAAGCCAATGGAAGAGTAAAAGAGACGAGCAATGTGAAGTTTGATGAAGACCATGAGTCCCTTGTTAGACAAGATGGTGTTTGTGATCCATGTGATGAAATTCCTCCTAAGTCCATAAGAAGAACGGGTGTAGGTTTCCACCTCCCCATTGAGGATCCCCTTGCGGATGAAGGAGAAGGACCAAGCTCTACACAAGTGGATCCGTCACTCTCACAAGACCATCTTGCCTCTCAAGGACCTACTATTTTGGCACAAGCTCCCTCAAGCTCTTCCGAATCTTCTCATGCTCATGACTCTCCAAGCCCCGAAGTTAAAGCTCTTCATCCACAACATCAACCTCCCCAAGATGGGGCTCCTTATCAAGGCACCTCCCAAGGTCAAGCTCTTCACCAACAACATCCACCTCCCCAAGATGGGGCTCCTTCTCAAGGCTCTTCCCAAGTTCAAGCTCGTCAATATCAAGGGCAAGCTAATGATAATCAAGGCTCTAATCCAAATGATGACTCTCTCAAAGTGTAAATTGATGAATATGATCCTCGTGTTTGTGCTTATAGTCAAGGCGGGGACTCAAATGGTGGCAATGACCAAGTGGTTGCTCAAGAATCTCGTGTTGAAGCACAAGCCCGCCGTCAAGCCTATCGTCTCGCCAAGCTCGTTCGAGATGGCCATATCCTTGATAATGTTTATGGAGATTTCAATAAGGGTTCCACTACTAGGAGGCAATTAGCCTCTTTTAGCTCTCACCATGCGTTTATATCTCTTATGAAACCATAGAAAGTCTTCGAGGCTCTTGAAGATGATGATTGTCTTGATGCTATGAATGAAGAACTTCACAACTTCAAGAGGAATGAAGTATGGACCTTGGTTGAGCGTCCCAAAGATTGTCAAAACGTCATTGGAACCAAGTGGGTTTTCAAGAACAAGTGTGATGCGAATGGGATAGTTGTGCACAACAAGGCAAAAGGTTAGTTGCCCAAGGATACCCACAATTTGAGGGCATCGACTACGGTGAGACTTATGCCCCCGTTGCTCGCCTTGAATCCATTCGTATGCTTCTTGCTTTTGCTACTCATCATAACTTCAAGTTGCATCAAATGGACATTAAGAGTGCTTTTCTTAATGGTCCTTTGAAAGATTTGGTATACGTCAAGTAACCTCCAGGCTTTGAGGATCCACTTTTCCTGAACCATGTCTACAATCTCAATAAGGCACTCTATGGCCTCAAACAAGCCCCACGTGCATGGTATAATTGCCTTAGAGAGGTCTTATTAGACCGCGGCTTCGAAGTGGGCCTCATTGATCCCACTCTTTTTACTAAGAAAGTTGGAGGCCACTTGTTCGTATGCCAAATCTATGTTAATGAAATTATCTTTGGGTCTATTAACAAAGATTTTAATGAGGATTTTTCCAAGCTCATGATCGAACACTTCGAGATGTCCATGATGGGAGAGTTGAAGTTTTTCCTTGGGTTTGAAGTCAAGCAATTGAGGAAAGGGACTTTCATCAACCAAGCCAAATACATACATGACATGATCAAGAAGTTCAGGTTTGATCAAGTCAAAGGTGCCAAGACACCCATGCCAACTAAGGTTAATCTCGATCTCAATACCAAGGGTAAGGATGTGGATCAAAAACTCTATTTCTCTATGATTGGTTCTTTGCTCTATCTTTGTGCATCCCGAGCGGATATTATGTTGAGTGTGGGCATGTGTGCAAGATTCTGAGCCGCACCAAAAGAAAGCCACATGGTGGCGGTCAAGAGAATCTTTCGATATTTGGTTCATACCCCAAACTTTGGGTTGTGGTACCCCAAGGGAGCCAGCTTTGATCTTATTGGATACACGGACTCGGAATGGGCTGGTGACAAAGTGGGAAGGAAGTCAACCTCCGGAGCCTGTCAGTTTCTTGGAAGATCCTTGGTGTGTTGGTCCTCGAAGAAGCAAAACTGTGTGTCTATGTCCACTGCCGAAGCTGAATACATCTCCACCGCGAGTTGTTGTGCTCAATTGCTATGGATGAAGAAAACCTTGAAGGATCTTGGACTCTCTTTTGACAAGGTGCCTCTTCTTTGTGACAATGAGAGTGCTATTGCTATTGCTGACAACCCCATGCAACACAACCAGACTAAGCACATTGACATTCGTCATCATTTCATTCAGGACCATGTTGCAAGAGGAGACATTTCTTTGGAGTATCTTCCCACCAAGGAAAATCTCGCGGATCTTTTCACGAAGCCTCTTGATGAAGCAAGGTTCCGAGATTTAAGGCATGAGCTAAATATCATAGATTCAAGCAATGTTGCTTGAGTACCTTGCACACCTACCCATGTCTCAATGTGTATCTTTGTTTGGATGTAGGCATGGATTTAGGGGGAGTGTAGTTCCTCTTATGAACAAACACTATCCCTATTATGCGCACATTAAAGTTTTCATACTCTATAGTCTCTAAAGGAGACCATTTGAGCTTCATGATGAGTGTTGGTAATGAACCCAAGATATATCTTCGCGGTGTAAGGCCATCTACTCTTATATAAGGTGGCCTCGGCCACCGACCGTCTTGTGTTTCTTGTTTTTTTTCCTTGTGTTTTTGTGCTTGGTTGTTCTTGTGTTTTCTTGGTATTTGTTATTTTTGGTTCTTCATAGTTTTAGCTCTCTATCCCATGCCTTTACTTTCCTCAAGCCCTCTCTATTCCCTGCACAAGTTCTTCCTTGTTATCTTCCTATCCTGAGAAAGTTTATCTAGCATCACCGGAACTTCCGGCCAGCTGCTGGTACTTCCGGTCAGCACGTTGTTTTTAGGAACCACCTGCTGACCTGGATAGTTTCTGCCTGGATCGGAACTTCCGGTTCACCGGAACTTCCGGTCATTGACCAGAACTTTTGGTGAGGCTCTCTGTCCTATATAAAGTGGGCCCCAGGGAAAACAGGATCTTCTTCCTCTTTTCCCCAAGACCCAATTATTATTTGGAGCAGCCGCCAGCGAAGCCAACTCCGTGTAGGTGCTCCCGCCCCTCCGTCTCCGGCCACCCTTCCTCAGATCTTCTCCGTGGGAACCTTCCCCACCTCGATCTCCCACCATGGACTCCGGTATTTGCCCTCAACTCCCTCCATTAATGGAGATCTTGCTTTCTCACCATTGTTCTAGTTAGGTCTCACCTTGTATAGGCTAGTTCTTTGGCTAGAATGTGTTGGGAGATCTTGGTAGGCCTAGGGAATCTTACTAGGGTAGATTGGTCCAATACATTCATGGAAAATCCGTACTTATGCGAGTAGATCTAGATCTTGGAAATTCCTTCTTGAACCGCCCAGTTCGTGGTCTCACCAGAACTTCGAGTGAGCCACGACCGGAACTTCTGGTGGACCATTTTCACCCGAAGTTCCAATGATTCAGCGGAAGTTCTGGTGGCAGTAAAAAATTCCTAACTATATTTTTCCAATCTCCTTTTGTATCTTCTTTCGAACTTGTGCACTTACCCCACCTCCCCTCCCTACTCTTTTGCTTTCTTCAAAGGGCAAGGTGGTACTCGCAAAGGAAAGCGCACCCATCGACCTTCCTCTGATATTCCTCCTGAGATTGATGAAGACAATGTTGAGGTTCTGCGTCCATCCACTCAGACTGCCCGTCAGAAGTCTTCTGCTGCTCGTCGTGCCGCTGCTGCTGAGGGTAAGCGGCCTGTTCTTGCGTCTCAGAAGGCCACTGCCACTGGGCCTGACAAATCCAAGGCCAAGATCTCTAAATTGACTCAGAAGGCCTACTCTGCTTTTTAGGCGTGTGGATCCTTATCTTGTTCCTTGTGACCGTCATTGCTTGGATCCTCTATTCCACAACTGTCGTCAACAATAGATCTTTGCTGAAATTTATGCTACCAAGACCAAGATTGTCGTTGCTCCTCAGAAATACATCAACATGGCTCACATGGAAGACAAGCATGCGTACTTTAGCGAAGCTCTTGACATTTGCAGAAGGTTTGGGCTAATTCCCATCATGGATCATCGTCAGAACTATGATAAGAATGCTATTGCTCAGTTCTACACTACTCTTCACATGGATATGAGTTCTTCTACTGAAGGGGTTTTGAAGTGGATTAATAATGGTGTGCTACTTACCGCCCAATGGTCCGAGTTTGCTGCTCTCCTTGGCTATCCCATCTTGCCTGGCAAGGCGGCAAATGGATGGCGTGTTCATACCGCCCAAGCTGCTAATCCCAAAGTCTTGGAGCCTATTTATATTGAAGGATGGGGCACTTGTGGTTTTGTGAATCACATCCAGCCGGCCTATGACATCATGCACAGGGTGTACTTGAACACCATCTCTCCAAAGGACGGCAACTTTGTAAGGTTCCCATCCTTTAATAAGGTAGAGATCCCTGTGTTTACAATGCTAGTCCCTGGATCAATAGATAGCATCCACAGTTAAGATGTAATATCAAGAAACAAAGGTCATAATACAACTTTATAACCAGGAATAAAATAATTCATTACATCTTACATAGATCATTTGGCTATCACATTACATTGCAGCAGAAATCTATAAGCATGGGGTCCTTCATCTGCCACTGGCAAACATGTTGGTTGTAGACTTGTAATCCTATTCAACACACTTCACTAACATCAAACAAACCTGCAACATAATAAGTTGCAGCCACAAGGGTCAATACATTTGAATTGTATTGGCAAGTTTCACTACTAAGTAAAAATATGTGGATCCTATCATTACATGCATATTTGGCTAAGTGGGGTTCAGGCTCATTTGCAGAAAGAAATATAGTTTTATCCTATCTTTTCAAAATAGTTTTTGTTCTTTGTCAAATCTTTTTGAACTTCTTGGAAAACTCCAAGTGCTTCTAATCCCTTGTTGTCACCCTCAAATTTTAACTTTGACAAATTGGAATGTCGAGATCTTCCATAGCTTCAGGCCTTAGTTGCTCAGTATTGTCCATAACCGGGGACACGGCTAAGTACTTAGAATTTGATCTTCTGCAGAAGTTGTACACTTTACCCACATGACACAATCTCATCTTGATGCTACCAGTGGCGCTGGATAAGTACTCACCAAGATGGAGTACTGGCAGATTGAGAATGTGAAAAAGTCTTTCCATAGGAGTTCTCCCAATACACAATGCTAGCTTGTCATCCAGGCACCAATGTAGGGTTTCAAGTTCCCTCACACTATCCTAGTTGACCTGATGATGCCAATGCATGGGTTTTCCACTATGTAGTTGACTAAGCCAGAGCCCATTTAGCATGTGGCTGTACACGGAAGCCACTGTACGAGAAACATGTTCAATCTCTAAGTCCCTGGGTGGTTTTCTTCTAGTGCACAACAAAAAGAGATTGCCATATAGACATGGTTCCTTTTGTTGCCACCTTGTACAAAACTTGAGTGTCCTTGTCCACCCAGGTGGTTCATTGAGTACTTGTTTTATTATATAAAACATAAGTCTTTTCAATACTTCATATAATCATAACATGTATCCCATCCCAAGTATATAGTAGGGCTAAGCATACTACAACTACAATGTTTTCACTAAGGAATATATAGAGGTATCCTATTAGGATTTAGCATAGCATAAAATATAGAAAACCTTATCATGCATGTTTCAAAAATCCACTAAGTGTAATGAAAATAGTAGGACTTGGATGATAGTGTCACTTGCCTGTTTGGTAGAGAATATTGGTTCACTTATTGATCTTGCTAATATCACACTCTTCTAACTTCACTACAAATCAATCAAGCAAACATGGATTCAACTAGCATTCCAACCAATTTATCACACATAAAATAATAGAAACAAGGTCATGCATGCAAGCATGCAAAAGATAGTTTTATTTGCAAAATTGGTTTCTACTAGGCTCTAAACATTATAAAGTTCAAAAGTGGTCATTTACTAAAGTGGTAAAACCATTTGCAAAAGGTTTTATCTATAAACCATTTTTAAGTCATTTCATTATTTTATGTGGTTGAAAAATGCTTTTAGCAAAGCAATATTCTTATATTGTTCATCAAATAAGTTGTTAATTCACAAAACTTGGTGTTTTGGGTCAGAAGGTTTGAATCAAATCATTTCCCAAAGGTTTTACTCAAAAATCATTTCCATATCAAAATCAATATTTTTATTTGACTAGAAATGAGCTAATTCAAGTATTTATTCCTAAACTTCACAAAATTCATTTTTAAATCCATGAGTTAGTTCCTAGGGTCATAAGTTCACAACAAATCATTTTGCAAAGATTTCACATTAAAATTATACCTAGAACAATTTTTATATTCATAATAAGCTTACACAAGTTTCTGCAAATTCTACCAATTTCCAGAAGCAAAACATTAAACAAAGTGCACGGTTGCAAAGTACATGTTCTACTGATTCCATTGATATAAAATTTGAAAAATTTGGACATGTACAATTAAAGTTATGAATTTTACAAGTTTGCATAACAATTAGATTCAAATTCTGTTTTTAAACAAAACTCTATAGACGTGGCTGTTTCCTATTGGTCGGTACCGCTTCGGGTGGATCGAGCTCTCTGGACCGCTGGATTTAATTTAAATCATACGGCGCAGATTGACTGATACCCCTTCGTTAAGTGATATGTTCCTACGCGTCAGATCGAAATCTAACGGTGCAGGACCATGTGACCAAATAGGGGCGGCGCTGCGCGGCGGCGAGCGGCGGAGCACGCTCTGGCGGTGGCGTCGCGGTGATTCCAGGAAGCGAGGAAGAGGGGGAGAGGGATCACCGTGCTCGCAGAGGTGTGGCGAAGCTCGAGGTGGCGCTGGCTTGGCGAGGGGCGCACTGGAATGGAGGGAATCTCTCGCCGGAGTTGGTGGCGGCGTCGGGCACGCTCAGGTGTCATCGGGGATGGGGCTGCAGGTCGTGCCGAGGCACGGTAGGGGCACAGTTAGACGCGGGCTGAACTGGGGATGATGTGAGCATCAACAGGAGGTGCCGGGGCGGTCGAGACTTACCAGGGGGAGGTCGCCGGAGAAGGGACAGACGCGGCGGCGCGTTGAGCTTGTCCTTGCCGACGCTCTGGGGCAAGCGCGGGCGAACGAGAGGCACTGGCAGGTGCACCTTGAGGTGGAGAACAGGCTCGTGTGCAGTGGGGGTCGAGGCGAGGCTGGACGGCGCCGGAATTGGTCACGAAGCTCGTCGGAGTCCGCGGCGGTGCAGGGGAAAATCTGGGCAGCCCTGGGGCAGAGGGGAGGTGCTGTCTGGGGGGAAAGAGAGAGCGGAGAGGGGAGAGTAAGTACGCGTGATCAGAGCGGGGAACTATTCGACCATTTACGCGTATTGATGCCGAGAGTAACTCGGCGGCAACGGCAGGGCGACGAGGTCTCGAGATTGAAGACGACCGCGTGGCAGCGGGGTACATCTTGAAGTGAGGGAGAGAGAGAGGGTGTTGGGTCCACCTGTCTGTGTCTCTGTGGGTTGATTTTTCAGTGGAAAACGATTCGCAGAGAGGGGGGAGAGTTGGACTGCGAGTTGGGCTACTGGGCTTGTTGGGTTGGGCTGATTCTTCTCTTTTTTTATTCTGTAAGCTTTTTCTTTTTTTATTTGATTTTCTGTTTTGATTTTCAAACAAACAAATCAAACAACAAATGAATTCAAACTTTTGCTAAACTTTGTATTGATTTTAGTTCTGTTTAACAACACAAACCAAACTCCAAAACAGAATAATTTTTATTCTTTTTAGGATCCATTAATAATAAAATAAAAAGACCTTAGTTAATATTTCAAATAGGATTTGATTTATTTTAAAAATCTATTTGAAATCTAAAATAGTACCAAAATCAATTCAGTAGGTTTTACTTGAAAATATAAAACACTTGGAAATCTTATTTAAAATAAATTAACAAGTTTTAGTGTTTATTTAAAATAGAAAAACCTTTACTTTAATAAAATTGGATATTAATAAATCCTCATTATTTTACTTAAATAAAACTTTACTTCTTTTATCAAATAGAAATGTTTTATTTCAAAAGCTTGGCCAAGATTTAATTTGGCTCTTTAAAATAATCTTTATTTATAATTCTACCTTTGCTTTTGAAAATCAAATCCTTTTATTAAAAGATCTAAAACTAGTGATTCCAATTATTAAATCTTTCTTTAATAATTGTTTATCTTTTTAAATACCTTTAGGATTTTATTTGATCAAAATATGTTTTGGTATTTCCAATTGGAATCAAAAAGTTTCTTCTCACCCTGAATTTCAACAAAGTTTTATTTTGTTTATTTATTTTTCACATTTCAAAATTTGGAAAATTTTGGGATGTGACAGGCTACCACCCTTCAAATAAATCTCGTCCCAAGATTTGGGATGGCTAAAGGTTACAAGTTGGCTTCAAGGCAACTAGGGTACTACCACCCTTAAAATAAAGTCTCATAGGGTTACATTGATGGTTTACTAGACTATGGGTTCAACACTTAATATCCAGACAAGGAATCCTTATTTGACTCTTCTGAGTTGACTAGTTTCTGACATCCACTTCTTCTATCTCTTCAAAGTTTCCATTCATGTTAATGTGGTTCACATGTCCTTTCTGGGTCACATTGGAGTCATTGCCATTGGCTCTTCTAGCATCCTTATTCTTTTCCTTCTCAGGACAGTCTGATGCATAGTGTCCAAGTTCCTTACAATTATAGCACTACAACTGGCTAATGTCTTTCTTCTTGAAAGTGTTGTCATGTTGGTTCTGACCAAGATCATCTCCATTGTCAGCATCATTTCCATTATTCTCACTTCCATTGTTGTCGTGGTGATACTTATGTGGTTCAAAATCTTCATTACTCTTTTTGAATGAATGCTTCTTCTTTGATGATCCTGAGTGATTCTTGAGTTTATGTTTCCTCTTTCTGTTCTCAACTTGATTCATCTTGTTTTCCAAAATGGTGGCTTTGTCACAGAGTGATTGATAAGTTGGGACATAGGCAACAGCTAGCTGCAGGTTCAACTCATCATTAAGTCCTTCAAGAAATTTTTCTTTTCTCTTAGCATCTGTATCAACTTCATCCGGTGCATATCGTGCCAGATTGTTGAATTCTTCAATATACTCAGCCACACTAAGGTGACGCTGTTTCAGATTGTGAAACTCCTTTTTCTTCAAGTACATCACTCCAGGTGAGATGTGAGTTGTTCTGAATCCATCCTCAAAAACAGCCCAAGTTACATCTTCAAGGGGAGTGGTGATCTGAAAGTTGTCCCACCATGTTGCTGCTGGTCCTTCAAGCAGAAATGCTGCAAACCTAACTTTTTCTTCATCGGTGTAGCCAACAGTCACGAGGTCTTTGTTCACTGAACGTAACCAATCATCAGCTTCCATTGGATCAGTTGTTCCAGAGAACCTTGCAGGCCTAAGTTTCAGAAACTTGGTGAGCATGTCAAGTGCTGGAGGATTATTCTGATTGTTGTTGTTGTTGTTGTTGTTCTGATTCTATATGAGTGTGGTCATCTCCTGCATCAACTGTGTCTGAACTGCCAACATCTGCTGTATCTCAGGGGGAATGTTGTTGTTTTGGTTGGGGTTGGCACGACGAGGAGGCATCTGTTGGTTTGATAGGGATAAGTATTGGTGGATAGGTTTTTAAGAAGTTTTAACACACAACTCAAAAACAACCAAGTTCAATCAAACAATCAAACAATCAAACAATTAACAAGCAACTAACCACTTAATAACTTATGAGCTTAACTCATGAGTTGAAGGAAACAACAAGTTTTCTTGAAAATAATAACTTAGTATAATCATACCTCATAGGTCAATATGATCCATACTCTAACTTGGTATCAATGTCTTTGATAGGCAATCTAATGTCTCTTGGTTTTTCCCTTGTAGTCCTTAGTGATGTCTAAGTTGAAGTCCTTGGTGAAAATAAGGTTGAAATTTCTTGAAGATGTTGAAGTCATTAGAGTTGATGAAGTCCTTGGTGAAACTAAAGTTAAAATCATTGGTCATGGTGAAGGCTTTATCCATCAAGTTGAAATAGGAGAGATGTAGAGTCAAAACAAAAAAGGTTGAGGAAAGAGTTTACAAGATTGTTTGTAAATAAGTTTTTGGAACAAATTCAACTCCTATTTTTCTAAGGGGTTTTGTCCAATCCTAGGGTTACAATCCTACAGGCAACACAGTGCTCTGATACCATCTATAAGGTTCCCATCCTTTAATAAGGTAGAGATCCCTGTGTTTACAATGCTAGTCCCTGGATCAATAGCTAGCATCCACAGTTAAGATGTAATATCAAGAAATAAAGGTCATAATACAACTTTATAACCAGGAATAAAATAATTCATTACATCTTACATAGATCATTTGGCTATCACATTACATTGCAGCAGAAATCTATAAGCATGGGGTCCTTCATCTTCAAAGTGCCGCAGGCAAACATGTTGGTTGTAGACTTGTAATCCTATTCAACACACTTCACTAACATCAAACAAACCTGCAACATAATAAGTTGCAGCCACAAGGGTCAATACATTTGAATTGTATTGGCAAGTTTCACTACTAAGTAAAAATATGTGGATCCTATCATTACATGCATATTTGGCTAAGTGGGGTTCAGGCTCATTTGCAGAAAGCAATATAGTTTTATCCTATCTTTTCAAAATAGTTTTTGTTCTTTGTCAAATCTTTTTGAACTTCTTGGAAAACTCCAAGTGCTTCTAATCCCTTGTTGTCACCCTCAAATTTTAACTTTGACAAATTGGAATGTCGAGATCTTCCATAGCTTCAGGCCTTAGTTGCTCAGTATTGTCCATAACCGGGGACATGGCTAAGTACTTAGAATTTGATCTTCTGCAGAAGTTGTACACTTTACCCACATGACACAATCTCATCTTGATGCCACCAGTGGCCGCTAGATAAGTAATCACCAAGATGGAGTACTGGCAGATTGAGAATGTGACAAAGTCTTTCCATAGGAGTCCTCCCAATACACAATGCTAGCTTGTCATCCAGGCACCAATGTAGGGTTTCAAGTTCCCTTTGACTATCCTAGTTGACCTGATGATGCTAATGCATGGGTTTTCCACTATGTAGTTGACTAAGCCAGAGCCCATTTAGCATGTGGCTGTACACGGAAGCCACTATACGAGAAACGTGTTCAATCTCTAAGTCCCTGGGTGGTTTTCTTCTAGTGCACAACAAAAAGAGATTGCCATATAAACGTGGTTCCTTTTGTTGCCACCTTGTCCAAAACTTGACTGTCCTTGTCCACCCAGGTGGTTCATTGAGTACTTGTTTTATTATATAAAACATAAGTCTTTTCAATACTTCATATAATCATAACATGTATCCCATCCCAAATATATAGTAGGGCTAAGCATAATACAACTACAATGTTTTCACTAAGGAATATATAGAGGTATCCTATTAGGATTTAGCATAGCATAAAATATAGAAAACCTTATCATGCATGTTTCAAAAATCCACTAAGTGTAATGGAAATAGTAGGACTTGGATGATAGTGTCACTTTCATTTTTGGTAGAGAATATTGGTTCACTTCTTGATCTTGCTAATATCACACTCTTCTAATTTCACTACAAATCATTCAAGCAAACATGGATTAAACTAGCATTCCAACCAATTTATCACACATAAAATAATAGAAACAAGGTCATTCATGCAAGCATGCAAAAGATAGTTTTATTTGCAAAAGTGGTTTCTACTAGGCTCTAAACATTATAAAGTTCAAAAGTGGTCATTTACTAAAGTGGTAAAACCATTTGGAAAAGGTTTTATCTATAAACCATTTTTAAGTCATTTCATTATTTTATGTGGTTGAAAAATGCTTTTAGCAAAGCAATATTCTTATATTGTTCATCAAGTAAGTTGTTAATTCACAAAACTTGGTGTTTAGGGTCAAAAGGTTTGAATCAAATCATTTCCCAAAGGTTTTACTCAAAAATCATTTCCATATCAAAATCAATATTTTTATTTGACTAGAAATGAGCTAATTCAAGTATTTATTCCTAAACTTCACAAAATTCATTTTTAAATCCATGAGTTGGTTCCTAGGGTCAGTAAGTTCACAGCAAATCATTTTGCAAAGATTTCACATTAAAATTATACCTAGAACAATTTTTATATTCATAATAAGCTTACACAAGTTTCTGCAAATTCTACCAATTTCCAGAAGCAAAACATTAAACAAAGTGCATGGTTCCAAATTACATGTTCTACTGATTGCATTGATATAAAATTTGAAAAATTTGGACCTGTAGAATTAAAGTTATGAATTTTACAAGTTTGCATAACAACCAGATTCAAATTCTGTTTTTAAACAAAACTCTGTACACGTGGCTGTTTCCTATTGGTCGGTACCGCTTCGAGTGGATCGAGCTCTCTGGACCGCTGGATTTCATTTAAATCATACGGCGCAGATTGACTGATACCCCTTCGTTAAGTGATATGTTCCTACGCGTCAGATCGAAATCTAACGGTGCAGGACCATGCGACCAAATAGGGGCAGCGCTGCGCGGCGGCGAGCGGCGGAGCACGCTCTGGCGGTGGTGTCGCGGTTATTCCAGGAAGCAAGGAAGAGGGGGAGAGGTCTCACCATGCTCGCAGAGGTGTGGCGAAGCTTGAGGTGGCGCTGGCTTGGTGAGGGGCGCACTGGAATGGAGGGAATCTCTCGCCGGAGTTGGTGGCGGCATCGGGCACGCTCAGGTGTCGTCGGGGATGGGGCTGCAGGTCGCGCCGAGGAACGATAGGGGCACAGTTAGACGCGGGCTGAACTGGGGATGATGTGAGCATCAACAGGAGGTGCCGGGGCGGTCGAGACTTACCAGGGGGAGGTCGCCGGAGAAGGGACAGACGCGACGGCGCGTTGATCTTGTCCTTGCTGACGCTCTAGGGCAAGCGCGGGCGAACGGGAGGCACTGGCAGGTGCGCCTTGAGGTGGAGAACAGGCTAGTGTGCAGTGGGGGTCGAGGCGAGGCTAGACGGCGCCGGAATTGGTCGCGAAGCTCGTCGGAGTCCGCGGCGGTGCAGGGGAAAATCTAGGCAGCCCTAGGGCAGAGGGGAGGCGCTGTCTGGGGGGAAAGAGAGAGTGGAGAGGGGCGAGTAAGTACGCGTGATCACAGCGGGGAATTATTCGGCCATTTACGCGTATTGATGCCGGAAGTAACTCAGCGGCAACGGCAGGGCGACGAGGTCGCGAGATTGAAGACGACCGCGTGGAAGTGGGGTCCATCTGGCAGTGAGGGAGAGAGAGAGGGTGTTGGGTCCACCTTTCTGTGTCTCTGTGGCTTGATTTTTCAGTGGAAAACGATTCGCAGAGAGGGGGGGGAGAGTTGGGCTGCGAGTTGGGCTGCTGGCTTGTTGGGTTGGGCTGATTCTTCTCTTTTTTTTTATTCTGTAAGCTTTTTCTTTTTCTATTTGATTTTCTTTTTTGATTTTCAAACAAACAAATCAAACAACAAATGAATTCAAACTTTTTCTAAACTTTGTATTGATTTTAGTTCTGTTTAGCAACACAAACCAAAGTCCAAAACAGAATAATTTTTATTCTTTTTAGGATCCATTAATAATAAAATAAAAAGACCTTAGTTAATATTTCAAATAGGATTTGATTTATTTTAAAACTCTATTTGAAATCTAAAATAGTACCAAAATCAATTCAGTAGGTTTTACTTGAAAATATAAAACACTTGGAAATCTTATTTAAAATAAATTAACAAGTTTTAGTGTTTATTTAAAATAGAAAAACCTTTACTTTAATAAAATTGGATATTAATAAATCCTCATTATTTTACTTAAATAAACCTTTACTTATTTTATCAAATAGAAATGTTTTATTTCAAAAGCTTGGCCAAGATTTAATTTGGCTCTTTAAAATAATCTTTATTTATAATTCTACCTTTGCTTTTGAAAATCAAATCCTTTTATTAAAAGATCTAAAACTAGTGATTCCAATTATTAAATCTTTCATTAATAATTGTTTATCTTTTTAAATCCCTTTAGGATTTTATTTGATCAAAATATGTTTTGGCATTTCCAATTGGAATCAAAAAGTTTCTTCTCACCCTGAATTTCAACAAAGTTTTATTTTGTTTATTTATTTTTCACATTTCAAAATTTGGAAAATTTTGGGATGTGAAAAACTTTGATCAGTTTCATGCTTATCAAGTTGATCTCATGTATCAGACTTACCTTCGCCGTGACTCTGACAAGAAGCTGGATGTGATGCATTTTACCTACACTGAAATCTGACAAGCCATCATTGACAAGCGCTCCTGCCCTTATGCTCCATACGTTCAGACTCTCATCAATCACAAGTGGCTTGAGGTGACTGGTACGCGCTTCTCTCAGGACGCCATCACCATTCATGAGGAGAAAAAGTTGCATGTGAGCAAACACAATAAGCCTCGGTCCCAAGAAGAAAAGGAAGAAGCTCTCCCGAAGGCTCGTGCTGGTGGTCCCTCTTCTGCTCATGGTGGCTCTAGTGTTGATGGTCCTTCTCTTCAGTGGCAGCTGTCTTGGGCCAAGAAGCTTCTAGGAAAGGTGAAGAAGGCTTTTTGCTTTCTGCAGAATCGAGAGGATCAATCTTATATTGATCAGTGACATAGTGTTTGGCACCAGAATCCTATCATATCAGCTCTCAACATTCCTTGCTCTCCAGTCACTAGCTCTGCCACTGCTCCCAGGGATGAGTGGATCTGCAACAACTGCCATTGGTCTGAGGATGAGTTTGAGGAGGAAGTCACCGGTCCCCCTCCTGAGTGGAACAATGCCTCTTGGGGATGGGATGCGGCGGCAGTGGCATCGATGCGGATGGGATGCGGCGACGGTGGCGATGCGGATGCGGTGGTGGCGATGTGGCTGAGGATGATGGGGATGGGATGCGGCTGAGGACGATGGGGATGGGTAGGGACAACGTGGCGAGTTGACTAGTCCTACCCACTTAGGCGTAGCGCACCCTGGCCAAGTGCGCTACCCACGTTTTTCGTGATATGCATGATGTCGAGGCTATGAGGCGTGCGGAGAAACTTCCAGTATGGCAACTCCCAGAAAACAGACCTTGTTTGCCATACCTTCATCAGCGGCTTGTCTTGCTGCCTCTTTCGCTTCTTTCCAGTCTTAGGAAGATCTTTCCAGTTTTTCAGCAACTCTTCCACTTCTTCGCTGCTCCTACGATCTGAGATTCCTCGGGTCTCGGATTTGCCATCGAACAGGTCTCCATGTTTTCTCCATGGATCATTCTTGCCGATCCACCTTCGGTGCGCCATGAACACGGTTTTCGAAGACCCTGGATCTTTCTCTAGTTGGAGATAGCTTGTGTTATCCATGCACCTAACGCATGCGCAGAATCCTTGGACAACCTGCCCCGAGATATACCCGCAACCTGGATAGTCTTGCACAGTAGTGACCAACACGGCTCTCATAGTGAAATAATCTTGTGCGACGGCGTCGTAAGTATAGGCTCCAGATTCCCATAACGTGGCTAGCTCCTCTTTCAACAGCCCGAGATACAGATTGATGTTGGTACCAGGTTGTTTCGGCCCTTGAATTAGCATACTCATTTTTATGTACTTCTTCTTCATGCACAACCATGGAGGGAGGTTGTACATCCATACAAACACAGGCCAAGTGATGTGCTTGCTGCTCTGGCTACCGAACGGATTGAGTCCATCGGTGCTCGCACCAAGCATGATGTTCCTCGAATCTCCATCGAATTCTGGGAATTCAAGGTCCAATGCTTTCCACTGGCTAGCATCTGAAGGGTGCGTCAGCAGCTCATCCTTTTCGGGGTTATCGTCATCGCCTGTCTTCGTCCTTTCCGCATGCCATTGCATGAGCTTCGCTTCCTTAGGGTCCACGAAATAGCGCTGCAGACAAGGAGTGATAGGAAAGTACCATCCCACTTTTCGAGGTGCTTTCTTCCCTTTCTTGTATCGACTCACGCGGCACACCGGACATGTGGTTTTCTCCGTGTCCTCGCCCCGATAAATGATGCAATCGTTGATGCATACGTGATATCTAAGGTGCGGTAGATCGAGAGGACAGACGATTTTCTTAGCGTCCTCGATACTAGTTGGACATGTGTTCCCCTCCGGGAGACGATCCTGCCAGAATGCCATCATATCGTTGAAGCTTGCGTCGCTCAATTTGTGTTTTGCCTTCATCTCCATAGCCTTGAGTGTTACATTCAACCAGGTATCATCGGGCCTGCATCCTTCATACAATGGAGTAACCGCATCTTTCTCAAGTTGCGCAAGATTGGATTTCTCTCTAGCGGCAGCCCTGGTGTTACTCGTCTGCTTGAGAAGCAACTCTTGCACATAAGGGTCCCGCACCCAGCCTAACATTGTTCCATCATCGTCTGCTCCTCCGGCATCTAGATCATCATCATCATCCCGGTCTGCTTCCGCACCTTCACCATCTCCAGGAGACTCTTCATCATCTCGACCGTTCTCGCCATGATGATCATCGTCATGTTGCCCATCTTCACCGTCTCCATCGTCATCGTCATCGCTTATCCAACGAGTGTATCCATCCATGAAACCATGGCGGAGCAGGTGCGCCTACAGATTCCCGGAATCTGGGTCGATCACCCAGTTGAGTTTGCATCTTCTGCACAGACAGCTTATCTCCGTCTTGTTATTTCGTGTCATGTCGGCCGTCGCACATTTCAAAAATCTAGCCACAATGTCTTCGCTCATTATGAGCACCATTTTTGCCTACACTGTGTACACGGTACAATTAGAAGTCTATTAGAACCACATAATCAATGCATGCATGTAATGGTCGATAGAAAATTTTGGCATGACCTATCCTAAAATTAGGACCTTTGCGAAATTCCAAAGTCTTGCCAAAATGGGAAATGGATCTACATTTTGGCAAAACAAATGGCAACTTGTTCACACACAAACTGTCAACACCCGGATTTTTCAATCCTAGATGCTTGTTATGCCATACATCGCAATCCCAGGATTACCATTTTTGCGAGACATAACAGAATTGGATACCATAGTACTTCATCCATTACAAACGATACATAAGTTCTTAGACAAATAGGGATCTCATGATCCAGTTCTTAATACAACTTCAAGCAGCGGAATACGTAATAATAACGGTAGCGTAGGCGAAGCTCCATCTTCGGGGTCACAGGCAATGCTGACGATGGGAGATGATCCTAGTTGTCGTAACCTTCCTGGGGTCCATCTTCCAGGTACTCCTCTTCATAGTCTGACCATGGGAATAGCCAGGGACAAAGCCATGAGTACTCTTTAAGTACTCGCAAACTAATACTAACAGGTAAGGGGTTTTTGTATATTAGGACACTAGGCTCTAGGGTTGTTTTGCAAAAGCCAGATTTATCTCTACTAAGTTCTAAAGCTAGTCACAATTTTATAAATCCTAAGTGGGATCTTGTAACTCAGGTCACAACTCTGTTGTGGTCAAGTCAAAGTCTCAATTCGTTTCACAAGTCATTTTGAAAAGTCTAACGGGGGAACAGTATGGCCACTCCAACTGTCCATAACCGCGGACGCGGCTATTCGAATAGTTTGACACTCTGCAGAGATTGTACACTTTCACCACAACATTCAGTACATCCGTCAGGAACAAATCCTGAATTCACCATACTCAGTATGCGGATAATCAATCCTAACCTTTCAATTACACGCCCTAGTATAAGCACCTCTCCTGTGAGTTTGGCCTCCCAACCATGACTCACTGTCATCTTGGGTACTGCACAGGTGGACAATCTTCACAAGGTAGCCTCATTTCAGACCTTGGCCGTGAGGGAACTAATACTAAGGAATATAAGTTTCCAGTCAAGCCCTACCCAATATTCGGGTATTGTGGTTATACGATAAAATTGGAATGGTATCGCATCCAGACGACCATCATTTTTATAAAGGGCTAAGGCTCATGCCTCAACATTTTCATCACCAAAATCATCAAGTGTTTGGAAACACATGTCCAAAACATTTCAATAGAATGATCCATCATTCCAAGGTTTTCATAACCATTTTTCCACCAAGTATTCCCATCTAAAGTTGATCAAGTTTTATGCTTAGCACTAGCATCTACAGGTAGGGGTAGTACTAATGAGGGGTGGTAACTAATTGAGTTTTACTAAGTTCAACCTTATATCTTAGGCTGATATCAAGGTTTCTGTCCTAGGCCAAATTTTATGCTCTTTATGCAACCTTCAGCACTTTCCAAAATCTACCAGTCACTTAAGTAAACTCTAAGTAAGCTTTGATAAAGAAATAAAGTAAGAAGCTTGCACATAAAACTAGGATTGGTTTATCAAATGGGTAATCTTGCAAGGGGTAGCTTGCATAGGTAGGGTATCAGCTTGCACAATCACTAGTAGTATTTGGCTTGCTAAAGTAGAGTGTCTTGCAAGTTTTAGCTTGCATTGGTCAACTTTATTAGTAAAGCTTGCCTTGTGCTGAGCAGTGGTTGAAGTTCTCCTCGGCTTCCTCTTCGTAGTATCCTCCTTCCTCCTCATATCCTTGGTCGGTACTAGCGTCTATGAATAAATACGAGGTACACAATCACCAAACAATACTTAACTACATGCAATCATCACACACAAGGGTCTTATAGATGATCTAACATCATCTCTAACCTTACAAGGTTAAGGCTTGGTTTAAATCTTTTTATTTTTAGAAAAGTAATTTCTACTCATTGAAAAACTACTTAAGATTTAATATTCTCCAAAATAAACATGGGATCATGTTGACACATCTCATCACCACATATTGTAGTCCATGGGAATGTGATTTAAAGTGGTGTCACAATTTAATAAGGTTTTACCCTTTTATTTTAATTAATTAGAGTGACTAGAAATGCTTATGTAGCATTCTTTTATTACTTGAACAATATTTCTGCAAGTAAACCTATATATTTTTATATATTATGAAAGGTATGGTTAAATGTGATTTTTGAGAGTTGGAATCAACTCAAAAGCTTTTATGGTTTAAATTTGAAAAATGTTTGAATGCAGAAAAGCTTCTGCCTTGTTATTTTTACTATGGATGATCTACAGATCCAAATGACTTGAATCCAACGGGCTTGGATTCAGCATTCACAGGCCTTTCCAACAAAATTGGTTTCATCCAATTTGGTGCGCTGAATCGATCTGGGTTGATTTTTGAAGTTGGGTACAGAAGTGTGTTTGAATTGAAATAGAAAAAGGTTTAATTTGAATAACTGGGCTGCGCGGGAAAATCTAACAGGCCGGCCTGCTAAGCGCAGTGCTCCCGCGGGCTGCGTAAGTGGGTGTCCCCACTCGTCAGTGACACGGGGCTGGGCGAAGCGGTATGGGGCAACGTGGATCGTTTGATCTAGTTCTAATCCAACGGCTGTGGGTCATCGTCGACGCGAGACAACTCCGGCGAGAACGAAACCTAGCGCGGCCAGTGAGGGTCGCTTGGGGCTCACCGGGGTATTGGCGAGGGTCGGTGAGGCGGGCGAACGACGAAGTCGACGACGGCGAACTCAGGGGTGGTCGCGGCAGCTCCTGGGGTGGCTCCAATCGCTGGCTCCTTTCTTCTCCGGCAGCGGCAGGATCCAGTGAAATTCCGGCGAGGTGGTGCTCGCCTTGCTCTGGGAATGGTGTGGCACGGTCAGTGAGGAGAGGGGAGTGAGATGGTGTGATGAATTCGTGCGGGGGTGGTCTCTATTTATAGCCGAGCGAGGGGACCGTCGGGGCGCACGGTGAGCTCGTCGGGGGTGACGTTACAGGCGGCTAAAGGCATGGGAACGGGTAGGGGACGGTGTTGTGTCTCCTGGCGATGCCCAACGACATGGTCACGAGGCATGGGGCGGTGCGGTTTGGTGTGGAATGGGCGGTGCTCTGCGCGGCAGAGGCGGCGTCTTCGACGGCGGGCGGTGGCTGTATGGCACGGGGCAGCAAACGGGGATGTCTGGCGGTCTCCTGGGTCGGTGGCGATCGTGTATGCATGCGGCGAGGGTGGCGCGCGGTCTGTGGACATTGGTCGAGGGTGGCGCTCTGACGCATGCTCGGCATGGTCTGGGCGCGGCTTGTGCGCGTGGTCCATGGCTTGGCAACGCTTGCGGCTGGGACAGTGAGTGGCGGTGGACGGTGGGCTGCCTCCCAGACATGCTGGCTAGGCTTGCTGCTGCTCCTAGCTTGCTGTCCACAATGGGGTGACATGGGTGTGCTCGGCTGTTCACCATTAATGGCAATGGCAAGCTCACAGGGGTGCTAGTATTGGGCTAATCTTTCTAGATGATCTACTGAGCTGTGTGTGAGCTAACTAGGGAACAAGTTAGGCCAAATTTACTACACACTATAGTGTTTGAGGTTTTGTTTGATTTGTGTCTGCAACCTGTTTGATGAAATGGCCGCATGAAATCAAGTTTTGAATTTTGAAATGATTTTTGGTAGGTTTGCTAGATTGGTGCTGGTGAGTCTACAGATGCTTGGGTTTTGAAAGTTGAGCTTGTTTGAGTGGGTTTTGAAAAAGTGGGATCTTCCCATATTAAGAAGATTCAATTTTGAAATGTCATTTTAACTATGCATTTGAAAGTTTCTGGATGATCACAAGGTGGGCCTTGATACTCTGTTATGAGTACATTCAAGGGGTGCAAAGATCCAGAAAAGTTTCTGTTAGGTTCTGAAAGTTTGAGACAGCCAAAGTAGGCATGTGAGTTAAATTGGCCAAAATGACCATTCACATAATATATTTGTTTTGATTTACTTGTCTTTAGTAAAAGTGTGGGAAATGTTTTAGATGATGTTTATTTCATCCAAGAAACATTTTACAAGCAATGGATCACACAAACAAAGTGGTTTTAAAGAAATTCCAAAACTATGCATGCATTCATGGGTTTAGTGTAGAGGGAGTGTCCCAACCTTTATTAACATAAGCTGGAGTCCCCTGTGTTTACAATGCTAGTCCCTGGATCAATAGCTAGCATCCACGGTTAAGATGTAATATCAAGAAACAAAGGTCATAATATAACTTTATAACCAGTAATAACCTAATTTTATTACATCTTACATAGCTCATTTGGCTATTACATTACATTGCAGCGGAATAACTATAAGCATGGGGTCCTTCATCTTCAAAGTGCCACAGGCAGACATGTTGGTTGTAGACTTTGTAATCCTAATCAATCAATCTTCACTAAAATCAATCAAACCTGCAACATTACAAGTTACATCCACAAGGGTCAATACATTTGAATTGTATTGGCAAGTTTCACTACTATGTAGAATATAAGTGGATCCTATCATTACATGCATTTTTGGCTAAGTAGGGTTTAAGGCTCATTTTGCAGAAGCAAAATTTATCCTATCTTTTCAAAATGGTTTTGGTCCTTTGTCAAATCTCTTTTTTCAAAATCCCTTGAACTCCTTGGTAAATTCCCAAGTGTTCAAGTCCTTGTCAAAAATCCCTTGAGCTCCTTGGTAACCCCAAGTGCATCAAGTTTTAACAAAATCTCTTGAGCTCCTTGGTACCCCCAAGTGAATCAAGTTTTATCAAAATCTCTTGAGCTCCTTTGTACCCCCAAGTGCTTCAAGTCTTTAAAAGTTTTCTTTTAGAAATTAGAATGTCGAGATTTCCCATAGCTTCAAACTTTAGTTGCTCAGTATTTTCCATAACCGGGGACACGGCTAAGTACTTAGATTTTATTATCTTCTGCAGAAGTAGTACACTTTACCCACATGTCACAATCCCATCTTTTTGCCACCAGTGGCCACTGGATTAGTGCTCACCAAGATGGAGTACCGGCAGATTGAGAATGTGACGAAGTCTTTCCAGAGGGTCCTCCCACACACCATTGCTAGCTTGTCTTTAGTACCCATGTAGGATTCCAGGTCCTCATGTCCAGTAAACTGAAGACAATGCATGGGTCTTCCCAATGTAGTTGACTAAGCCAGAGCCATAAATAGCATGTGGTTGCACACGAAAGCCACAATTGGAGAAACATGTTCAATCTCTAAGTTTCCTGGGTGGTTTTCTTTGGAGCACAACACAAAGAGATTGCCATAGACATGGTTCCTTTTGTTGCCACCTTCTCCAAAACTCAAAGTATCCTTGGCCACCCAGGTGGTTCATTGAGTCCTTGTTTTATTATATAAAAACACAAGTCCTTTTCTCAATTCCATAAAATCTCAACATGTATCTCTTTTCAAAATATAGCATGGCTAAGAATGTCACAACTACATTGTTTTCACTAAGGAATGTATAGGGTATCCTATTAGGATTTAGCATAGCATAAGTATAAAATTATTTTCATGCATGTTTCAAAATCCACTAAGTATAATGAAAATAGTAGGTCTTTTAGATGATAGTGTAACTTGCCTTTCTTTTGGTAGGGAATGTTGGTTCACTCCTTGATCTTGCTAGTCTCACACATTTCTAGCTTCACTACAATCAATCAAGCAAACACAAAATCAACTAGCATTCCAAACCAATAATCAATCAAACAATTTCACACACATAAAACAATGGGATCTAGGTCATGCATGTAAGCATGCAAGAGATAGGTTTATTTGCAAATATGGTCTCCACTAGGTTTCTAAACTTTGTAAGGTTCAATGTGGTCATTTTCCATAGTGGCAAGGTCATTTGTAAAAGGGTTTTGTCTACAAACCATTTTAAAATACAATCATTATTTTATGTGGTGGAAAATATTTTTATCAAATCAAAACTTTTAAGTCTTTCACCAAATGAGTTGCTAATTCTCAAAACTTGGTGTTTTAGGGTCAGTAGGTTTGATCCAAATCATTTTCCCAAAGTTTTTACTCCAAAAACATTTTTATAACAAAACCATTATTTTTATTTGGCTAGAAATGGGCTAAACTAATTAATCCATCCTAACTTTCATCAAATTCATTTTTAACTCCATGGGTTGGTTCCTAGGGTCAGTAAGTTCATCACAAACTAATTTGCCAAGGTTTCAACCTCAAAAACATTTTTGAACAATTTCTCTAATCTAAACAAGCATACAAATGTTTCTACAAAAACAAACAACCTAACATATACTATTTACTAAACCAATTGCATGGTTGGCTAGGGCTTGATCCACTGATTCCAACGATATCAAATTTGTAAATTTTGGATGTGTGGATCTAAAGTTATAGGGTTTTCAAATCTGCATCTAATCTGATTTCAAATTTGTTTTTAAACAGAACTGGTGACACGCGTCATGTTTTGATTGGATGGTACCGGTTCGTTCGGATCGACAGACGCAGACCGCAGGATCCAACTTGATCGCACGGCACAGATTCACTCTTACCTTTTCGCTCTGGTTCTATTCCTAGCCGCAGGATCTAAATCTAACGGTGTAGGGTTAGTTGACCATACTCGGGCGGCGCTGACGCGGCGGCGACTGGCGGCGCGGTTAGGCGTGGACGGTGCCGGCGGTCTAGGAAGCGAGAGAAGAGGAGGAGAGGCTCACCGTGATCGCGAGGACGTGGTCGGCGTCAGATGGTCCTGGAGCTCGTCATGGATGGTGCTGTGGTTCGCCCCGAGGAAAAAGGAAGACGCAGTTAGATGCGCCAGAACAAGGCGAAGTTGCATGCATGAATGAGAAGGTGCGGGGTGGTCTGTTCTTACCAGGGAGTTTCACCGGAGAAGAAGGCAGATGCGGCGGCGCTCAGAGCTTGTCGAAGGTGACGTTCTGGGGTGCCCGCGGTCGAACGAAGGGTACAGACAGGTGCGTCTGGAAGTGGGGAATGTTCCCGTGTGCTTGGGGAGGCAGGGGGTGGCGAGGCTCGGCCGGAATTGGTCGGAGACGGTGGTCGGAGTAGTGAGAGGGCGAGTTCAATTCAGGGCAGCCTGGGGGCAGAGAGAGGGAGGCGCGTGAGGGGAAATGGAGAGGGAGAGGGTCGCTTAAATGCGCGCGGTCACGGGGCTGATTCAACGCGTGGTTAAGGGGAATTAAGCACGCAGTTATTTGACAGAAACGGCGATGAGGTTTGGGGGAGAAGAGGTCGCGCGGGTGAGGACGATGAACAGGAGGGGGTGGGGTCTACCTGGCAGTGAGAGAGAGAGAGGAGTTTGGGTCCACCAGTCATTGGTTCTGCGGGTCAGGGAGCGAGTGTGAAAACGTTTCGGCAGAGGGGAAAATAGGTGGGTTGCGAGTTGGGCCTTGCTGGGCTTTGGCCAGTTGGGCTGAGTCCAAATCTTATTTTTTTTCCTTTCAAATTGTTTTTCCTTTTCTGTTCCTATTTTCTGTTTTGAAATTCAAACAACAAATCAAACAATCAAATCAATTCAAACAATCAGCATACTTTGTAACTTTGAATTTGGTTCTGTTCAGTAACATAAACCAAAATTCCAAAACCAAAATAATAATTTTATTTTTAGGGTCCATTATTAATTAAATAAATAGACCTTTGTTATTAAATCAAATAGATTTTGATTTATTCAAAACTCCATTTTGAAAACTAAAACAATAACCAAACCAAAACAGTAGGCTTTCTTTGAGAATATAAAATACTTGGAAAACTTATTTGAAGTGAATAAATAAGTTTTGATGGTTAATTAAAATAGTAAAACCTTTATTTATAAAACTTGGATATTAAATCCTTATTAATTTATTTTAATAAACCTTTACTATTTTTATCAAAACAAAGCATTTTATTTTCATAAGCTTGGCCAAGGTTTAATTTGGCTATATAAAATAATCTTTAATTATAAAACTTCTATTTCATTTGAAAATCAAATCCTTTTATTAGAAGATCCAAAGTAGTAATTTTAAATATTTTTATTTTCCTTTATTAAATGTTTATCTTTTTAAATTCCTTTAGGATTTATTTGATCCAAATTGGTTTAAAGTTCCAATTGGATTCAAAAAGTTTCTTCTCACCCTGAAAATCAAACAAAGTTTTATTCTATTCATTTATTTTTCACATTACAAGATTTGGAAATCTTGGGATGTGACAGGCTACCACCCTTAAAATAAATCTCGTCCCGAGATTTGGGAAGGCTAGGGTTACATGTAGGCTCAAAACATCTAGGGTACTACCACCCTTAGAAATTTTCAAACTAAATTACATATGGGCTTGTTTGGAATCTTGGGGAAACTTCTCTGGGAAAACATCTGCATGGTGTCCTTTGTTTCCATACTTGACTCATGGGCCAAGGTTAAGTTTCTCCATAGGCTTGTTCAACTTGTTCTTCATCTTTTCTGGACAGTTGCTTGCATAATGTCCTGGGTTCTTGCAATTGAAACAGTTGATGTCCTTGAGTTCTTTACGTGGCTCTTGTGGACAAGTTGCCACATAATGGCCTAGCTCTTTGCGGTTGTTGCACACTACTTGGCCAATTTCCTTATTCTTCTGGTTCTCTGGGCATTCACTGGAATAGTGTCCCATTTCTTCGCATTTATGACATTGCACATGGCTTTTGTCCTTCTTTTGCTTTTTGGGTTTCTCCAAAGCTAGGAGTGCATCCAGTTCATGTTGTTCATATGTTATCTGGTAGGTAGGAATGTCTACATGCTTCTTGGACCTTTTATTGCTCCTTAGAAAATTCACATTCCTCTTATTTGATCCTTTGAATTGGGTTGTTTTGTTTGGAGGTATAAGTGGTCCTTTTCCTTTGTCATCAACCTTCTTGGTAGACTTGGATCCTTCTCGATGGTTTCCAATCATTTGTTGCACTCCACCTTGTTTCCTTTGTTCCACAATGGAATAGATGGGGCATTGGATAGGAATATGATTGGTTCCTTCACATAGGTAGCAAGTAGCTTGAGAGGTGGGACATTGGCCAACAGGATGTTTCTCTTCACAGTTGGGGCATTGATCTCCATGCTCCTTGGAAGTATGATCCTTGTCTCCACAAATAATGCAAGCTGGGGCTCCATCTAGAATAATATTCCTGTCATCCTTGTTGTCACAAACTCTTTTGCAATAGTTTTCTTCCATGTTGACCATTTGATCAGTCACTTTAAGCATCAATTGGGCTTGGTCTTCCAAAAACTTTTGCAGGGTTGGATCTTCACCATTGGTGTTGGCTATGAATTGAGCTGTCATTTGGTTCAACTGGTGTTGGGTTGCTATGAGATTTTTCATGTTGTCCCCTTGGTTGGTGTTGGTGTCATCAACCTTGCGGTTGGAGTCTCTTGGAGTAGTCATCTGTTTGGGTTGAATGAAGATTAGAATAGGCAAGATATTTCTAAGGAAATAATCCTAATCACACACATCACTATTCACACAAGCATGTGCAAGCATTCACAATCAACTTTTCACTCAAACAACAAAGTTCAAGCACATACTTTGTCAACAAAAATATTTTTTTTTACACCACAATAGTTGGTAGGTTTTGACTTAGCTAAAAATATGGTGGTCCATCTATATGGTTTACTTGTGATCTTTCCATCCTTCTTGGTTGATTCTTCTTTACATGAGATCATGGTTTCCTTGAGAAAAACTCTTGGTTACTAAACTTCAAGTGATGTGGGCTCCTTCTAACTTTTGCATTCCCTTAGTCTCCAAATCTTGAGCAAAAATTTCCTTGCCCCACTTGTAGTCCTTTGTGATATCCAAGTTGGAAGTCCTTGGTGAATATGCTGAAGATGTTGAAGTCATTAGAGTTGAAGAAGTTGAAGTCATTAGAGTTGAAGAAGTCCTTTGCACATGGTGTAGTATTTGGCCATGGGGTAGGTTTTTCCATCAAGTTGAAGTAGAAGAGATGTAGAGTTGAAACCAAAATGGTTCAGGAAAGAGTTTACAAGATTGTTTGTAAATAAGTTTTGGAACAAATACAACTCCTCTTTTTCTAAGAGGTTTTGTCCAATCGTAGGTTTACAAATCCTACAGGCAACACAATGCTCTGATACCATCTGTAGAGGGAGTGTCCCAACCTTTATTAACATAAGGTGGAGTCCCCTGTGTTTACAATGCTAGTCCCTGGATCAATAGCTAGCATCCACAGTTAAGATGTAATATCAAGAAACAAAGGTCATAATATAACTTTATAACCAGGAATAACATAATTTTATTACATCTTACATAGCTCATTTGGCTATTACATTACATTGCAGCGGAATAACTATAAGCATGGGGTCCTTCATCTTCAAAGTGCCACAGGCAGACATGTTGGTTGTAGACTTTGTAATCCTAATCAATCAATCTTCACTAAAATCAATCAAACCTGCAACATTACAAGTTACAGCCACAAGGGTCAATACATTTGAATTGTATTGGCAAGTTTCACTACTATGTAGAATATAAGTGGATCCTATCATTACATGCATTTTTGGCTAAGTAGGGTTTAAGGCTCATTTGCAGAAGCAAAATTTATCCTATCTTTTCAAAATGGTTTTGGTCCTTTGTCAAATCTCTTTTTTCAAAATCCCTTGAACTCCTTGGTAAATTCCCAAGTGTTCAAGTCCTTGTCAAAAATCCCTTGAGCTCCTTGGTAACCCCAAGTGCATCAAGTTTTAACAAAATCTCTTGAGCTCCTTGGTACCCCCAAGTGCATCAAGTTTTATCAAAATCTCTTGAGCTCCTTGGTACCCCCAAGTGCTTCAAGTCTTTAAAAGTTTTCTTTTAGAAATTCGAATGTCGAGATTTCCCATAGCTTCAAACTTTAGTTGCTCAGTATTGTCCATAACCGGGGACACGGCTAAGTACTTAGATTTTATTATCTTCTGCAGAAGTAGTACACTTTACCCACATGTCACAATCCCATCTTTGTGCCACCAGTGGCCACTGGATTAGTGCTCACCAAGATGGAGTACCGGCAGATTGAGAATGTGACGAAGTCTTTCCAGAGGGTCCTCCCACACACCATTGCTAGCTTGTCTTCAGTACCCATGTAGGATTCCAGGTCCTCATGTCCAGTAAACTGAAGACAATGCATGGGTCTTCCCAATGTAGTTGACTAAGCTAGAGCCATAAATAGCATGTGGTTGCACACGAAAGCCACAATTGGAGAAACATGTTCAATCTCTAAGTTTCCTGGGTGGTTTTCTTTGGAGCACAACACAGAGAGATTGCCATAGACATGGTTCCTTTTGTTGCCACCTTCTCCAAAACTCAAAGTATCCTTGGCCACCCAGGTGGTTCATTGAGTCCTTGTTTTATTATATAAAAACACAAGTCCTTTTCTCAATTCCATAAAATCTCAACATGTATCTCTTTTCAAAATATAGCATGGCTAAGCATGTCACAACTACATTGTTTTCACTAAGGAATGTATAGGGTATCCTATTAGGATTTAGCATAGCATAAGTATAAAATTATTTTCATGCATGTTTCAAAATCCACTAAGTATAATGAAAATAGTAGGTCTTTTAGATGATAGTGTAACTTGCCTTTCTTTTGGTAGGGAATGTTGGTTCACTCCTTGATCTTGCTAGTCTCACACTTTTCTAGCTTCACTACAATCAATCAAGCAAACACAAAATCAACTAGCATTCCAAACCAATAATCAATCAAACAATTTCACACACATAAAACAATGGGATCTAGGTCATGCATGTAAGCATGCAAGAGATAGGTTTATTTGCAAAGATGGTATCCACTAGGTTTCTAAACTTTGTAAGGTTCAAGGTGGTCATTTTCCATAGTGGCAAGGTCATTTGTAAAAGGGTTTTGTCTACAAACCATTTTAAAATCCAATCATTATTTTATGTGGTGGAAAATATTTTTATCAAATCAAAACTTTTAAGTCTTTCACCAAATGAGTTGCTAATTCTCAAAACTTGGTGTTTTAGGGTCAGTAGGTTTGATCCAAATCATCTTCCCAAAGTTTTTACCCCAAAAACATTTTTATAACAAAACCATTATTTTTATTTGGCTAGAAATGGGCTAAACTAATTAATCCATCCTAACTTTCATCAAATTCATTTTTAACTCCATGGGTTGGTTCCTAGGGTCAGTAAGTTCATCACAAACTAATTTGCCAAGGTTTCAACCTCAAAAACATTTTTTGAACAATTTCTCTAATCTAAACAAGCATACAAATGTTTCTACAAAAACAAACAATCTAACAGATACTATTTACTAAACCAATTGCATGGTTGGCTAGCGCTTGGTCCACTGATTCCAACGATATCAAATTTGTAAATTTTGGAGGTGTGGATCTAAAGTTATAGGGCTTTCAAATCTGCATCTAATCTGATTTCAAATTTGTTTTTAAACAGAACTGGTGACACGCGTCATGTTTTGATTGGACGGTACCGGTTCGTTCGGATCGACAGACGCAGACCGCAGGATCGAACTTGATCGCACGGCACAGATTCACTCTTACCTTTTCGCTCTGGTTCTATTCCTAGCCGCAGGATCTAAATCTAGCAGTGTAGGGTTAGTTGACCATACTCGGGCGATGCTGACGCGGCGGCGACTGGCGGCGCGGTCAGGCGTGGACGGTGCCGGCGGTCTAGGAAGCGAGAGAAGAGGAGGAGTGGCTCACCGTGATCGCGAGGACGTGGTGATGCTCAAGGTACGGTTGGCTTGACAAGGGGTGCTCAGGGACAGCAGCAATTGCTCGCCGGAGACGTGGTCGGCGTCAGATGGTCCTGGAGCTCGTCGTGGATGGTGATGTGGTTTGCCCCGAAGAAAAAGGAAGACGCAGTTAGATGCGCCAGATCAAGGCGAAGTTGCGTGCGTGAATGAGAAGGCGCGGGGTGGTCTGTTCTTACCAGGGAGTTTCGCTGGAGAAGAAGGCAGACGCGGCAGCGCTCAGAGCTTGTCGAAGGTGACGTTCTGGGGTGCCCGCGGTCGATCATAGGGTACAGACAGGTGCGCCTGGAAGTGGGGAATGTTCCCGTGTGCTTGGGGAGGCAGGGGGTGGCGAGGCTCGGCCGGAATTGGTCGGAGACGGTGGTCGGAGCAGTGAGAGGGCGAGTTCGATTCAGGGCAGCCTGGGGGCAGAGAGAGGGAGAGGGTCGCTTAATTGCGCGCGGTCACGGGGCTGATTCAACACCTGGTTAAGGGGAATTAAGCGCGTAGTTATTTGACAGAAACGGCGACGAGGTTTGGGGGAGAAGAGGTCGCGCGGGTGAGGACGATGAATAGGAGGGGGTGGGGTCTACCTAGCAGTGAGAGAGAGAGAGGAGTTTGTGTCCACCAGTCATTGGTTCTACGGGTCAGGGAGCGAGTGTGAAAACGTTTCGGCAGAGGGGAAAATAGGTGGGCTGCGAGTTGGGCCTTGCTGGGCTTTGGCCAATTGGGCTGAGTCCAAATCTTATTTTTTTCCTTTCAAATTGTTTTTCCTTTTCTGTTCCTATTTTCTGTTTTGAAATTCAAACAACAAATCAAACAATCAAATCAATTCAAACAATCACCATACTTTGTAACTTTGAATTTGGTTCTGTTCAGTAACATAAAACAAAATTCCAAAACCAAAATAATAATTTTATTTTTAGGGTCCATTATTAATTAAATAAATAGACCTTTGTTATTAAATCAAATAGATTTTGATTTATTCAAAACTCCATTTTGAAAACTAAAACAATAACCAAACCAAAACAGTAGGCTTTATTTGAGAATATAAAATACTTGGAAAACTTATTTGAAGTAAATAAATAAGTTTTGATGGTTAATTAAAATAGTAAAACCTTTATTTATAAAAACTTGGATATTAAATCCTTATTAATTTATTTTAATAAACCTTTACTATTTTTATCAAAACAAAGCATTTTATTTTCATAAGCTTGGCCAAGGTTTAATTTGGCTATATAAAATAATCTTTAATTATAAAACTTCTATTTCATTTGAAAATCAAATCCTTTTATTAGAAGATCCAAAATAGTAATTTTAAATATTTTTATTTTCCTTTATTAAATGTTTATCTTTTTAAATTCCTTTAGGATTTATTTGATCCAACTTGGTTTAAAGTTCCAATTGGATTCAAAAAGTTTCTTCTCACCCTGAAAATCAAACAAAGTTTTATTTTATTCATTTATTTTTCACATTACAAGATTTGGAAAATCTTGGGATGTGACATTTAGTTGGAAAAGTTTTTGTTAACCCTAATCTTGATGATTAGTGTTTGATGATCTAAGTTTGGTATTTTTGGGATGTTACAAACCTTACCCCCTTAAACAAAATCTCGTCTCGAGATTTGAAAAAGGACGAATAGATTACCTAGGATTTGAAGAGATCGGGAAACTCCGTCCTGATGTGATCTTCGCACTCCTAGGTAGCTTCCTCTTCTGTGTGGTTGCTCCACTGAATCTTGAGAAACTTGATGCTTCGGGTTCTGGTAGTTCGAAAGGCTTCTTCCAATATACGGATGGGTACTTCGGGATAGGTTAGGTCATCGTTGATCTCTATGGTCCGGTGATCGATATTCTTGAACACTTCGGTCTTCTCGGGGACTTCGAGACATTTGCGAAGTAATGAGATATGGAACACATTGTGCACAGCTGACATCTCTTCAGGTAGTTCCAGTTGATAAGATACTTCTCCACGACGGTTCAAAATTTTTAAAGGTCCGATATATCTGGGGGTTAACTTTCCTTTGAGTTGGAAACGCTGCATTCCCTTCAATGGCGACACTTTTAGATAAACAAAATCTCCGATGTTGAAGGCGAGGTCTCGACGTCTCTTGTCGACATAACTCTTCTGTCGGGATTGGGCGGTCTTGAGGTGCTCACGAATCTTGTGAACCTTCTCTTCTGCTTCTCGTAGGATGTCGGGTCCGAAGATCTGACTCTCTCCTCCTTCCGACCAGTTCAAAGGGGTGCGACACTTTCTTCCGTACATGAATTCAAATGGGGCCATTTGCAAACTGGCTTGGTAACTATTGTTGTAAGAAAATTCTGCAAAAGGCAGACAGTCTGAGGGTGATTGGATCCATATTCTAACACGCATGCTCTCAGCATATCTTCGAGTATTTGATTTACTCGCTCCGTTTGTCCATCGGTCTAAGGGTGATACGCGGTACTGAAATCTAGGTGGGTTCCTAAACCTTCTTGGACTTTCTTCCAGAATCTCGAGGTAAACTAAGTTCCTCGATCCGATACGATGTTCTTGGGGACTCCATGCAAACTAACGATTCTAGCGATGTACAACTCGGCTAGCTTAGAACTCTGATAGGTGGTGTTTATAGGCAAGAAATGGACGACTTTGGACAATCTGTCCACTATGACCCAAATAGAGTCATTTCCCCTACTAGAAGTAGGTAGTCCAGTGATAAAGTCCATTCCTACAGAATCCCATTTCCATTCCGGAATTTGCAAAGGTTGCAACAATCCAGCGGGTCTTTGATGTCCTGCCTTGACTCGCTGACATATATCACACTTGGCGATATAGCTTCCGATTTCTCTCTTCATCTTATGCCACCAAAATTGCTCTTTCAAATCTTGATACATCTTTGTTCCTCCGGGATGGATAGAATAAAGAGTATCATGAGCCTCTTTCAAGATAACTTCTTTCAACTCCGAATCTGCGGGTACACAAAGGCGTCCTTTGTACCACAGAACTCCTTCTTCGTCCTTGGTGAATCCGGGTACTTTGCCTATATCGATACGACGCTTGATTCCGTCGATACTAGCATTTCCCTTCTACGCTTCTTTAATCTAACTGATCAAAGTGGGCTGAAGTTCTATGCTAGCCAAAAATCCTTCACTTACTAATTCTATTCGAAAATCTTCCATCTCCTTGTGCAGACTTGGTTGCTCCTTCAAAATCATGGAGTTCAAGCGGCACGGCAATCTGCTAAGGGCATCGGCTACCACATTGGCTTTACCAGGGTGACAGTGAATGTCCAGGTCATAATCCTTGATTAGCTCAATCCATCTTCTCTGCCTCATATTTAGCTCCTTCTGAGTGAATATGTACTTTAGGCTCTTGTGATCCGAATAAATCTCACAACGATTTCCCATCAGGTAATGTCTCCATGTCTTCAGGGCTAGAACTACGGCTACGAGTTCGAGGTCATGGGTTGGGTAGTTTTGCTCATGTTGCTTCAATTGTCGAGATAGATAAGATATAACTTTGCCTTCTTGCATTAGCACACGTCCGAGACCAATCTTGGATGCGTCACAATACATATCGAAGGGCTTCGTGATATCCGGCATGATTAAGATTGGGGCTGAGATTAATCTCCTCTTGAGTTCTTGAAAACTCGCTTCACACTTGTCGGTCCATTCAAACTTCTTGTCCTTCTTCAGCAATTGGGTCATGGGTCGGGCGATACTCGAGAATCCTTCTACGAATTTGCGGTAATATCCCGCCAATCCGAGAAAAGCACGAACTTGGGTTTGAGTGGTTGGGGCTTGCCAATCTTCTACATCTTTCACTTTGGCAGGGTCAACGGCAATTCCTCCTGCTGATACTATGTGACCGAGGAATCCTACCTCCTGTAACCAGAATTCACATTTGCTAAATTTTGCATACAACTGATGCTCTCTAAGGGTTCCAAGAATGGTCCTTAGGTGTAGCTCATGTTCTTCTGATTTGGAATAAATCAGAATGTCATCGATGAAAACAACGACAAACTTATCCAGGAAGTCCATAAAAATCTTATTCATGAGATTCATGAAATAAGCGGGGGCATTGGTTAATCCGAAAGACATGATTGTATACTCGTACAATCCATATCTGGTGGTAAAGGCAGTCTTTGGAATATCCTCTGCATGAATTTTGAGTTGATGATAGCCAGTTCTAAGATCAATCTTAGAAAACACCTGGGCACCGGTCAACTGATCAAACAAATCTTCTATCTTGGGCAAGGGGTACTTGTTCTTGATGGTGACATCATTCAACTTCTGATAATCTGTACACAAACGGTTACCTCCATCCTTCTTGTCCACAAACAAGACAGGTGATCTCCATGGTGACGCACTTGGTTGAATTAATCCAATTTCTAGCATGGAATCCAGTTGCTTCTTCAGTTCTCCTAATTCCGATGGGTTCATACTATAGGGTCTCTGGGCGATGGGTCCTGTTCCGGGGATTAGTTCAATGATAAACTCGATATCCCGATCTGGGGGCATACCGGGAAAAACATCTGGAAATTCATCGGGGTATTCACAGACTATCCGGACTTGGTCAATGGTAGGTTGGGCTAGACTCTTGTTACACTTGAATTGGCGAGGTAAGGTCTCAGATATATGCTCGACTGATATTCCGGTGGTACTGGTCATGGTGATGGCTTTCTTGGCACACTCAATCAATCCCTTATGTTTGGACATCCAATCCATTCCTAGTACTACTTCCAAACCTTTAGTTCCGAGTACTATTAGATTAGCATAAAAATCTATGCCATGGATTCGGATAGGGACGGCTTTGCAAATTTGCCTAGCCTTGGTGGTTGATCCGGGAATTTGTACAATCATCACATGCTTCAATTTGGTTGGTTGAATTTTACTAGTCCAGGCAAATTCTTCGGTGACAAATGAATGCGATGCACCAGAATCAAACAACACTCTTGCAAGTACTGAATTAATAGAAAACATACCCAGCACGATGTCTGGCGCTTCCTGAGCTTCTTCAGCATGCATGAGAAAAAGACGGCCATTGCGGTTGAGTGAATTTCCTGAGGCAAATCTTCTCCCTGGCTGGACACGACGCTGTTGCTGAGCTGGGACATTGGTATTGGGTGCTGTAGCATTCTTCTTGTTGGGACATTCGTTGGAATAGTGACCTTTATTTCCACAATCATAATAGGTCACTTATGACTTGTCCTTGGCTGCGACAGGCACAACATTGCTTCCAGTCCTCGGGGCAGTGTTGGGATTGGCGGTAGCATTGTTGGTGTTGAACTTGGGTGGGGCACGGGTGAAATTGCTAGAGTTGCCAGGGTTGTTGTGATTTCCTCCGGGTCTTTGGTTTCCACGGTTGGGGTAGGTCGGACGGGTCATAGGGGGTCTATTGGATCTTGGGGCAAATCCGAGAGATGGGTTGGGGCGATACTTTGGGGTCTGATGGGTTCCTGGTAGATGCATCATGCGACGCTTGCGGTTTTCATTGGCTTGGTTGATCATTCCTTCCATCTGGATGGCTGAATCGACAAGGGCTTCAATATCAGCAAAGGGGATATTGACTAACACCGTCTGCATCTCGTCATGCAGACCATTCAGGAATCTTTCTTTCTTCTTGGCTTCGGTGTCTATCTCGTCCGGGGAATACCTAGCTAATGACAAAAAATTTGTCACGGTATTCCACTACAGTCATCCTTCCTTGCTTCAACTCTCTGAACTCGTCTCTCATTCTCTTAATCAAACCTGGTGGCACATGGGTTCTGCTAAACTTGACCTTGAATTCCTCCCAGGTCATCATCTGGCCTCCGGTCATGGCACGAACACTGTTCCACCATGCCCTGGCATCTCCGGCTAAATAATGGGTGGCAAATAGAACTTTCTCGTTGGCTTCCACTCCTGCGACTTCTAGGTTGTTTTCCATGGTTTGCAGCCAATCATCAGCGTCTAGGGGTTCTTCTGACTTGGCGAAAACGGGTGGGTTGGTATTCTGGAAATTCTTGAGCTTAGATCCGTGGTTGTCCTGATTTCCGTGGCCTTGGTTGTTGTGGGCTAGCTGGGCTATCTGTTGCAGAGTGGCTAGGTTGGATTGACGTTCCGCTCTTTCAGCTTCGCGGTCAGAGGTCAACATTTGCAGAATCTGCAACATCGGATCCGGGGCTGAACCACTTCCTCCACATGGCATCTGCAGATTTAGATAAATCGTGAGAAAAGAGGGATTTTTTCTAAGGTTTGGGTCTTTGAAAAGTTTTTAAAGTTTTGACTCAGATTTTTCTAGCAACTTGCTTTTTCATTCATTCACTCATAGCACACAGTACAACACACACCACAACAAAGAAAAGCAGATGGTTTTAAGAACCATTCTGGAAACTACGATACAGTGGGACCGACTACTACTCACTACGCTAGTGCTCAGTGCTACTACTCCTCGGAGTCTGTGGCTTCATCATCTTCATCATCATCGATGAAGGCGAAATCATACTCATCGGTGAAGAAGTCCATGGCCTGATCCTCCAGAAAATCATCGTCATCGCTGAGATAAGAGTAAGGGTCTCCACGAAGATCCTCTCCCGCATTCTCCCTTTCCTCCAACTGCATGTCTCTCTCGTGGATGGTCTCTTCCAGAGATGAGATGCCGTGGCGAAGACGGTTTATAATGCGCTCCTTCTTGTCGAGCTGACGGCGGCGAGACTTGCGATCCTTTGCTAGCATGGCGATGGTCTGATCCTTCGTCTTGATGATGGCCGACTTGTGGTTGAAATAGTCACGGCAGTTGTCCAACTCCTGCTGACGATCATACATCATGAAGCTAAGGTGGTCCAATTGAGTCTTCAGCTCGGGGTGGTATGGAGCTTCCAGTGGTTGTCCATTTGCATCACGCCTTGGGAAAAACTCAAAGCGAGTACCCTTGATCTGATTGATGCTCTGCCCACACAGACGGGAGAGAGATTCCTGCATTGCTCTGGCAAGTCCATCGAGCCAGTTGTTCTCTCTTAAGGTAAACTGAATTCCTTCCACAGTGGGAGGTTCAATCTTTCCTCGGAGACTTGCAACAATTAGCCACTGCAGATCTTCTCCTCCTTGATCATTGAGCTGTGCTTCGAAGAACTCAGGGTGTGGACGCTCCAGAAGTTCCGAAAGCTGATCCAGATCCCTCTCAAAGATAAGGTCTCCTCCATTCCCTAACTGATAAAACTTGCTATACTTCACGTCCATCTATAAAAATAGAGGATGAGTAGATTAGCAGAGTGATCAAGTGTGTCAAAATTTTATGTATTTTGCAAGAGTTTTTGAGGAACATGAAGTTTTATGAAAGAATTAAAGAGATAAGAAAGAGAATAGGTTTTTGTAAATATTTGCTTTCTTTGGTTTTCAAACTAAGTTTTTGGTTCAACGTCCAACCTAACTAGGGTCTCCTATGGCCAGGATGGCTCTGATACCAACTTGTCAACACCCGCATTTTTCAATCCTAGATGCCTGTTATGCCATACATCACAATCCCAGGATTACCATTTTTGCGAGACATAACAGAATTGGATACCATAGTACTTCATCCATTACAAACGATACATAAGTTCTTACACAAATAGGGATCTCATGATCCAGTTCTTAATACAACTTCAGGCAGCGGAATACGTAATAATAACGGTAGCGTAGGCGAAGCTCCATCTTCGGGGTCATAGGCAATGCTGACGATGGGAGATGATCCTAGTTGTCGTAACCTTCCTGGGGTCCATCTTCCAGGTACTCCTCTTCATAGTCTGGCCATGGGAATAGCCAGGGACAAAGCCATGAGTACTCTTTAAGTACTCGCAAACTAATACTAACAGGTAAGGGGTTTTTGGATATTAGGACACTAGGCTCTAGGGTTGTTTTGCAAAAGCCAGATTTATCTCTACTAAGTTCTAAAGCTAGTCACAATTTTATAACTCCTAAGTGGGATCTTGTAACTCAGGTCACAACTCTGTTGTGGTCAAGTCAAAGTCTCAATTCGTTTCACAAGTCATTTTGAAAAGTCTGACGGGGGAACAGTATGGCCACTCCAACTTTCCATAACCGTGGACGCGGCTATTCAAATAGTTTGACACTCTGCAGAGATTGTACACTTTCACCACAACATTCAATACATCCGTCAGGAACAAATCCTGAATTCACCATACTCAGTATGCGGATAATCAATCCTAACCTTTCAATTACAAGCACCTCTCCTGTGAGTTTGGCCTCCCAACCATGACTCACTGTCATCTTGGGTACTGCACAGGTGGAAAATCTTCACAAGGTAGCCTCAGCTCAGACCTTGGCCGTGAGGGAACTAATACTAAGGAATATAAGTTTCCAGTCAAGCCCTACCCAATATTCGGGTATTGTGGTTGTACGATAAAATTGGAATGGTATCGCATCCAGACAACCATCATTTTTATAAAGGGCTAAGGCTCATGCCTCAACATTTTCATCACCAAAATCATCAAGTGTTTGGAAACACATGTCCAAAACATTTCAATAGAATGATCCATCATTCTAAGGTTTTCATAACCATTTTTCCACCAAGTATTCCCATCTAAAGTTGATCAAGTTTTATGCTTAGCACTAGCATCTACAGGTAGGGGTAGTACTAATGAGGGGTGGTAACTAATGGAGTTTTACTAAGTTCAACCTTATATCTTAGGCTGATATCAAGCTTTCTGTCCTAGGCCAAATTTTATGCTCTTTATGCAACCTTCAGCACTTTCCAAAATCTACCAGTCACTTAAGTAAACTCTAAGTAAGCTTTGATAAAGAAATAAAGTAATAAGCTTGCACATAAAACTAGGATTGGTTTATCAAATGGGTAATCTTGCAAGGGGTAGCTTGCATAGGTAGGGTATAAGCTTGCACAATCACTAGTAGTATTTGGCTTGCTAAAGTAGAGTGTCTTGCAAGTTTTAGCTTGCATTGGTCAACTTGATTAGTAAATCTTGCCTTGTGCAGAGCAGTGGTTGAAGTTCTCCTCGGCTTCCTCTTCGTAGTATCCTCCTTCCTCCTCGTATCCTTGGTCGGTACTAGCGTCTATGAATAAATACGAGGTACACAATCACCAAACAATACTTAACTACTTGCAATCATCACACACAAGTGTCTTATAGATGATCTAACATCATCTCTAACCTTACAAGGTTAAGGCTTGGTTTAAATCTTTTTATTTTTAGAAAAGTAATTTCTACTCATTGAAAAACTACTTAAGATTTAATATTCTCCAAACTAAACATGGGATCATGTTGACACATGTCATCACCACATATTGTAGTCCATGGGAATGTGATTTAAACTGGTGTCACAATTTAATAAGGTTTTACCCTTTTATTTTAATTAATTAGAGTGACTAGAAATGCTTATGTAGCATTCTTTTATTACTTGAACAATATTTCTGCAAGTAAACCTATATATTTTTATATATTCTGAAAGGTATGGTTAAATGTGATTTTTGAGAGTTGGAATCAACTCAAAGGTTTTATGGTTTAAATTTGAAAAATGTTTGAATGCAGAAAAGCTTCTGCCTTGTTATTTTTACTATGGGTGATCTACAGATCCAAATGACTTGAATCCAACGGGCTTGGATTTAGCATTCACAGACCTTTCCAACAAAATTGGTTTCATCCAATTTGGTGCACTGAATCGATCTGGGTTGATTTTTGAAGTTGGGTATAGAAGTGTGTTTGAATTGAAATAGAAAAAGGTTTAATTTGAATAACTGGGCTGCGCGGGAAAATCTAACGGGCCGGCCTCCTAAGCGCAATGCTCCCGCGGGCTGCGTAAGTGGGTGTCCCCACTCGTCAGTGACACGGGGCTGGGCGAAGCGGTATGGGGCAACGTGGATCGTTTGATCTAGTTCTAATCCAACGGCTGTGGGTCATCGTCGACGCGAGACAACTCCGGCGAGAACGAAACCTAGCGCGGACAGTGAGGGTCGCTGGGGGCTCACCGGGGTACTGGCGAGGGTCGGCGAGGTGGTGCTCGCCTTGCTCTGGGAATGGTGTGGAACGATCAGTGAGGAGAGGGGAGTGAGATGGTGTGATGAATTCGTGCGGGGGTGGTCTCTATTTATAGCCGAGCGAGGGGACCGTCGGGGCGCACGGTGAGCTCATCGGGGGCGACGTTACAGGCGGCTAAAGGCATGGGCACGGGTAGGGGACGGTGCTGTGTCTCCTGGCGATGCTCAACGACATGGTCGCGAGGCATGGGGCGGTGCGGTTTGGTCTGGAACGGGCGGTGCTCTACGCGGCAGAGGCGGCGTCTTCGACGGCGGGCGGTGGCTGTATGGCGGTCTCCTGGGTCAGTGGCGATCGTGTATGCACGCGGCGAGGGCGGCGCAGTCTATGGACGTTGGTCGAGGGTGGCGCTCTAGCGCATGCTCGGCATTGTCTGGGCGCGGCTTGTGTGCGTGGTCCATGGCTTGGCAACGCTTGCGGCTGGGACAGTGAGTGGCGGTGGACGGTGGCCTGCCTCCTGGAGATGCTGGCTAGGCTTGCTGCTGCTCCTAGCTTGCTGTCCACAATGGGGTGACATGGGTGTGCTCGGCTGTTCACCATTAATGGCAATGGCAAGCTCACAGGGGTGCTAGTATTGGGCTAATCTTTCTAGATGATCTACTGACCTGTGTGTGAGCTAACTAGGGAACAAGTTAGGCCAAATTTACTGCACACTATAGTGTTTGTGGTTTTGTTTGATTTGTGTCTGCAACCTGTTTGATGAAATGGCCGCATGAAATCAAGTTTTGAATTTTGAAATGATTTTTGGTGGGTTTGCTAGATTGGTGCTGGTGAGTTTGCAGATGCTTGGGTTTTGAAAGTTGAGCTTGTTTGAGTGGGTTTTGAAAAAGTGGGATCTTCCCATATGAAGAAGATTCAATTTTGAAATGTCATTTAAACTATGCATTTGAAAGTTTCTGGATGATCACAAGGTGGGCCTTGGTACTCTGTTATGAGTACATTCAAGGGGTGCAAAGATCCAGAAAAGTTTCTGTTAGGTTCTGAAAGTTTGAGACAGCCAAAGTAGGCATGTGAGTTAAATTGGCCAAAATGATCATTCACTTAATATATTTGTTTTGATTTACTTGTCTTTAGGAAAAGTGTGGGAAAAATGTTTTAGATGATGTTTATTTCATCTAAGAAACATTTTACAAGCAATGGATCACACAAACAAAGTGGTTTTAAAGAAATTCAAAAACTATGCATACACATATGCATGCATTCATGGGTTTAGTTGGAAAAGTTTTTGTTAACCCTAATCTTCATGATTAGTGTTTGATGATCTAAGTTTGGTATTTTTGGGATGTTACACAAACACAAGAGAGAGAGACAGATCCATACACACATGAACATATCATTATCCTCTCCATACACACATGCATGCATATGAGCATCGATACTCTCCATATATATACACACACATGACCATCGATCCTCTCCATACACACATCATGAGCATCAATAATCTACATACATATGAGCATATCATCCATATACACATGAACACATCCTTACATGGACACCTTACCGAGATGAGAGACCGAGATCGCGAGAAGATGGAAAGGAGAGGTGCGCGCGAGACCGGAGAAGGAGATGAGAGACCAAAGAGCTTCCTCTATTACGTATGTAACATCCAAGGAAAGTTCCACATGCTAAAAATGGTGAATGAGTGGAGAAATTGAGGTGGGAAGGAGAAGGATCCCGACTAGATCTAAGGAGGAAGAAGAAGGGGAAAGTGAAGTGTGGGGTGGTGGATGATCACATGATCACATGTTTTTGCACATGCATGGTCGACACATCCGTCGCGCACATGGCCCTAGTGCGCCACAAGGAAAAATCACATCCGTGGCGCACATGCCAGAGTGCGCCACTGATGTTTCTGCCCATTTAAGGAGCAGAGAGGGCTTCAGATAGGCGTAGTGCACTTTCCACATGTGTGCTACTGATATACCTAAAAACCGTAGCGCACCACCCCCATGTGCACTATGGGTATGCGGCATGCGGCCAGCAGGGCCCTGGCCCACACATATCTGTGGCGCACTATGACCATCTACGCCACGGTTGTTCTAGTTACTAGTAGGGCACTGCCCACAGGTGAGCCACGCCTATTTTAGCCGTGGGGCACTTCAACCATGTGATCCACGGATGTGCTGATTACCTACAGCCGTTTTCCTAGTAGTGTCTCTCGGGTTTCTTGAAACCCTAGACGGTGTAGGGCATCCTCAGAGCTAAGGGCTTATGTTGTAAAGCTCCGTGGTGTCGTTGAGGGCCTCCAATTGAGTTGTGTATCTTCCCCCTCAACCTTGTTGTAAAGGTTTTGGTTGGCGCCTTCAAGGTCACCGGTTAGTGGATTGTGAGGCCTCCTTTGTGGGGGAGCTCACATGAGAAGAAGGTGAGGCCTTTGTGGCGCTCGAGTGACCTTATGTGGCCCCAAAACCCCTCCAACATAGACATAGCTCCCTTGGGAGTGAACTACGGGAATTACATCTCCGTTTCCCCGCTCCGGTTATCTTGTTCCCTACCTTTACTTCTTGCTCTTTACCGTTCTTGTGGTTGTTGTAAGTTATCTAGCATATAGGTTGTTCACCTAGTTGCACATATAGATAACTTTCTTTATCACTAAGCCTAAAAGTGTGAAACAAATTAAAAATTGGTAGTCGCCTATTCACCCCCCTCTTGTTGAGTCAAAGTCGGTACTTTCACCGGCGGACTTGTAGTGATCTTCCACCATTATATCCTACATAGGGGCGGTTTGGGTGGGCCTTGAATTTTTCCGATCTTTGTCGGCAACCTCTGAAGAGAGATCCAACATCGATCCATCCACGAACATATCCTGCCCGTAGGCGGTCCGGGCGGGTCTTGATGCTCCTTCGACTTCCAGGGAACTAGTGCCTGAGTCGGTTTCGCCGATGAAGAGGTGGATATCTCCGATGGGGACGATCGAGCAACGGGTGGAGTTCATCTTCGCCGGGATCCAGAACTCGTTTGGAGGGACGATCGGGATGTTGCCGGAGAAGAGAACGCGACCGATTGCTATGGTTTCACTGATTCCCGCGAAGATCTTGGACCTCGCCCGCTGTAGAGCCTGAAGCGCCTCTTGCCCCACGGTGGGCGCCAACTATCGTGGTATTGCCGACGAGTACGCCATGGAGGGGTCCTCACAATACGTGTTTAGAGACGTGGGGTAAGGAGGACGGTTGACGGGTACGAGGTAACACAACTTACCCAGGTTCATATCCCACGACAGTGGCGGAATCCTACTCCTGCTATAAATCACTATAATGGCAATACACCGAGTTACAGGGATCGGTTCGTTGTGCGAGGTATGAGTTAATTTGTATGACTTGTGCCCTAAAGGCTCCCATGGGTCTGGATTATATAGTCGCCAGGTCCTAGGGTTACAGGGAAAGTCCTAGCCAGACAGGTTACAGAGTCCTACACTGCATACAACTAGTCTAGCGTGTCTTGCACTCCAAGGCTCCGGGTACGTCGGTGACTCCTCCATAGCCTTCCTTCATCCGGCATGGGCCTCCCTTCTGGATCCATCTAACTGGGCCGCCCATCAGGCCATGGGCCTTGCTACCAACTGTGGGCCACCCGGGTTATCCGGATAGGAGTCATGCTATGAGGATACCCATATAGCATATCCCCAACACCGGACCGTCTCCGGTTGATCTCCGGACCCTCATGCATTGCGTCCTAGGCAGATTTTTGGAGGCTCCTCCAGATATTCTAGGCGAAACTCCAGACTACACCAGAGACTCCGGTCCAGTCAGACCAATTACTTCGGTCCAGTCAGACCAGAGACTCCGGTCTAGAGTTCCTAGAAACCTGTATATTTTGCAGGGATAATTCCACAGGACAAAGTCCTTTTAACTTTTCATTATATCAACCAGTAGACACTAGCATACTGTAAAAATGATCTACGAGTTTTTAACGAACACCAAAACATATTAAGACGGCAAATGTCCTTTCAATCTCCCCCTTTTTGGTGTTCGATGACAAAAAGTGATTTTGCATGGAAATATTTGCAATGAGATATAACAATGTATAACAATGCTCCCCTGACTATGTGCACTAAGATAAACAAGTAAATCATGCATGGAAGTTAATAGATACTAAACATAGTTCTCACACAAGTTACAATAGCATATAAGCAAACATGTCCTCACACAAATAGTATCTCGCAAACCAGGGCAACACAAAGCAAATAAAAGTTCGAAATTCAAACAACAAGCATATAAGAAGCCAAATTCAAGCCCATGCAAATCCCGATGACAATGTCTTCTCCCCCTTTGGCATCGAAACACCAAAAAGGGAAAATACCTAAGCTAGCACCCCAAAGGATCACTCAAAGTAATCGTCGTCATCATCCTCATACATGTCCTAGTCCTTGTCATCCTCCTACTCATAGTCATCATCACCATCTGTAGTTGTAGGCCCTTTGTCATGAGGGCGAGAAGATGACGTGCCCTGGTATCCAAAACCTCAAGTGACCTTAGAAAATGTCTACCAATCCACCAAGCTGTCCTGTTGGGCATTCCATGCCCCAAAAGAGAGTGTATAGTCAGACTCTGTGGAAGGATGAGGCCATGCTCATCTGTGTACTCATCCTCTCCTTCCTCATCCTCCGCTTCTCCCTGAGCCTTGATTTCCTTGAGTAGTTTCTCCATGCGACGATTGCTCTTATAGGAGGCATGTTGTTGCTTGCGTATGTCCACATTCATGCAAAAAGGGTCCTCTCCTAGAACAAGGCCTTCTTGACCTTCTCATGTGCATACTCGCGTGTCATGGGAGGCATGGGTGCATTGGAGGCATTCTTCGTCCGAGCCCTAGGAGGCGAGGGAGCCCTCTCGGCCTCAGAAATATCATCCTCCTCTTCCTGAGCCAGTGAGAGTCTAGGAATTGGACCCATGTGTCCTTTCTGTTGGAGGGACACAAGAGCATACTCCACAATTTTGGGAGACATAGCGAGGGGTGAACCGTGATCCTGGGTGTTGATGAGCCTCATGACAAGTGGTGCATAGGGAGGGGACTTATTGTACAGTATGGCATGATACATCTCCTCAAATATGAAGTCCATGATGTTAATAGCAGCGTCCTTAGCCTCTGGGCCAACAATGTAGATCTTGTGAGTATGGTACAGTAGGTTGACCAAGACACATCTGATGGCACCATCATTGCCAGCATTGGTGTCACATCCCAAGATTTTCCAAATCTTGTAATGTGAAAAATAATTGAATAAAATAAAACTTTGTTTGATTTTCAAGGCCAGAAGAAACTTTTGAATCCAATTGGGAATCTTCAAACCTATTTTGAACAATTAAATCCTAAAGGGATTTATAAAGATAAACATTTAATAAAGGCAAATAAAATGTTTTAGAGTTACTATTTTGGATCTTTTAATAAAAGACTTTGTTTTCAAATGAAAAGGTGGATTTATAAATAAAGATTATATTTTAAAGAGCCAAATTAATTTTTACCAAGCTTTTATATTAAAATATTTTGTTTTGATAAAATGAGTAAAGGTTTATTTAAATAAAATAATAAGGATTTAAATATCCAATTTTATTAAAGTAAAGGCTTTTTCTTTTTAAATAAACACTAAAACTTATTATTTTATTTTAATAAGTTTTCCAAAGGATTTGGTTCTCAAAATGAAAAGAATTTTTTTTAAAATAAAGATTATTTTATAAAGCCAAATTAAACCTTGGCCAATACTTTGAAACAAAAGGTTTTGCTTTGATTAAAAATAGTAGAGGTTTATTTAAAATAAAAAGGATTTAAATATCCAAGTTTTATTAATAAAGGTTTTACTATTTTCAAAACATCAAAACTTATTTATTTATTTTAAATAAGTTTACCAAATATTTTATATTCTCAAATAAAACTTACTGAAGGGTTTTGGTTTTATTTTATAATAAAAGATTTAAATAAAACCAATCCTATTTGATTTAATAACCAAGGTCCATTCTATTTAATTATTAATGGACCCTATAGCAAAAATGTTATTTTGTTTTAAACAAGCTTTCCAAATATTCTTTATTTTCAAATAAAACCTACTGTTTTGGTTTTGAAAGTATTTGGATTTCAAATAGAAATTTTATTAAATAAATCAAACCCTATTTTGATTAAATAACTATGGTCTATTTTATTTAAATATTAAATAGATCCTAAAATGAATAAAAATATTATTTTATTTTGGGATTTGGTTTATGTTGATAAACAGAACCAAGTTCAAAGTTGTGAAGTTTGGTGATTGTTTGAATCAATTTGAGTGTTGTTTGATAGTTTGAAATTCAAAACAGAAATTAGATTTAGAAAAAGAAAAATGTTTCAGACAAAAAAAAATAGTGCAAAGGACTCAGCCCACTAAGGCCCAACAAACCAGCCCAGCTTTTCTTCCCGAAGAAAACGATTCGCACGCAATATCAGACCCACAGAGAGAATGACCAGTGGACCCTCCCCTCGTTTCTTTTCCCACTGACTGGTAGGCCCACTTTCCCTGTTCATCGTTTCACCCGCGCCAGCCGTTTCTTCCCCCTCCCCTGAATGGCGTTCTGCCGATTTACTCCGGCATTGAATTCACGTTCATTCCTGCGTTAACTCCTCTGATGACCATGCACACTTAAGCGCACGCCTGTCCTCTACCTTTTCCCTCACTCGCCTCTCCCTCTCTACCCCTAGGCTGAGCAAATCGAGAGCTCCAACCTATCTGCCTCCGACAACTTCCCCGGTCAATTCCGGCGAACCACGACCGCCCCTCGACTCCCTCTACACGCAGGCATATTATCCACCTCCAGGCGCACCTGTCAGTGCCTCCAGTTCACCCGCGCCTGCCCCAGATCGTCGGCAAGGACGAGCTCAACGCGCCGCCGCGTCTGCCTTGGCTCCGGCGACCTCCCCAGGTAAACTCCGTTCACCCCCACAGCTCCTGTTGATGCTCTCATCTTCCCCAGATCAATAGGCGTCTGACCACATCCTTGTTTTGCCTCGGCGCGACCTGCAATCTCACCTTCGACAGCAAACAGAGCCGCTGTTGTCAGGAGCTACTCCGGCGAGGAATTATCACTACCCTCGTGCGCCCCCTGCTTCCCCAAGAGCACGTGGAGTATCAGTGCTGCATTGCGAACCTGGTGAGCCCCTCCTTCCTCTTCCTCTCTTCCTAGAATAGCCAGAATGTCTCTGCCCGAGCATCGCCGCCGCGCACCACCGTCGAGCGCCGCCAGCCCTTGGTCAAGTCAGTTTGAGCCGTTGGATCTTGATCGTATGTACGCGATAGATTGACTAAATGAACCGTTACACTTGATCTGCACCGCACAATCCCACTTAAATCCTGCGGTCCGCAGCAAGCGATCCACCCGAACCGGTATGGACCAATAGGAACACGACGCGTGGCCTGTATTAGATCTAAAAATCAGTTTTGAAACAGATTTATTTGCAAATTTCAAACCCTTATAACTTTTGATCCACACGTCCAAATTTTGCAAACTTTATGTCGTTGGATTCAGGAGAGCAAGACCTAGCCAACCATGCCTTTAGTTTAGCAAATAGTATCTGTTAGTTTGCTTGTTTTTGCAGATACTTTTGTGTGCTTGTTTAGATTAGAAAAATTGTTTAAAAATGATTTTAGGGTTAAAACCTTTGCAAAATGGATTGTTGTGACCTTACTGACCCTAGGAACCAACCCATGTTTTGGAAAATGAATTTGGAAAAATTTAGAATGGATTACTTGGTTTAGTCCATTTCTAGCTAATTAAAACTATTGTTTTGTTTATGAAAAATGGTTTTGAGTAAAAACTTTGGAGAAAATGTTTTGGACCAAACCTACTTACCCAAACACCAAGTTTTGCGATAGCAACTCATTTGGTGAAACAAAATAAGGATTCCTTGAATTAAAACCATTTCTAGTCAAATAGAAATGTGGTTTATTTATTAAAACTGGTTTTGGAAGAAAACCTTTGGAAAATGTTTTGTTTTAAACTCACTAACCCCAAACACCAAGTTTTATGGTTTAAAAACATATTTGGTGAACCCTATAGGCTAATGCCTTAGTAAAAATATTTCTACACCACATAAAATGATACTTTGTTTTGAAAATGATTTATGAAGTGAAACCTTTTGCAAATGACTTTGCCACTTTATAAAATGACCATTAGGTGTTTTCAAATGTCTATGACCCATTAGGAACCACTTTTTCAAACAAAACAAAGCTTGGCCTGCTTGCATGCATTACTTTGACTTTGTCATTTTGTGTGTTGTTTTGCTTGATTGGTAGATTGAGTTTGTGCCTTGTTTGATTGGATTGTAGTGACTTGAAGAGTGTGATTGTTGCAAGGACAAGGAGTGAGCTTATACCCTCTACCAAAAAGTCAAGTGATGCTTCATACTTTGTCCCATTATTTTCACTATGCATTAGTGATATTTTCTAAGTAGGACTTGCATGGAATTTTGCTAAGTATAAACTATGCTATGGGAAAACCTAGTAGATGAAACCTTAGTAGAAATTTCCTAAGTTAAGATTCCTACTACTATCATGCTTAGCTTAGCTAATAGAAAACAAGGGTGGAATATATATTCACACTATGGAAAATTTCTAAGTCTGTGGACTTATGTTTTGTTTAATAAAACAACTAAGTGAATGAATCACCTGGGTGGAATGGAAGGAATGGTTTGTGTTGAGTGGTTACACAAGGCCAGGGGACTGGTGAACCTTGTGTATCTCACTTGTGGATGGCCACCTAGGAACAAAGAGATTTTAGATGTCAAATGTTGAGAAGCTTCAAGTGCAGCCACTTGGCATTATGGGCTCTGGCTGGATCATATAGGTTGCAATAACTTAGCCAAATGGACAGTTGGTGGTGGGGGATTGATAGGTTGGAGCGCGTCCATGTTGGTCTAAGGGAAGGCTTCTGAAAGATCTTGTCTTGGTGAAACCAAGTCTTGTGGGGAAAGTGCACCACCTCTGCAGGGTGTAAAATCTAAGTACTTAGCCATGTCCCTCCAAAACGACAATTTGAGCATCAAGACATGGAAGCTATCAAGAATCTCCTCATCCCAATTTCTAAGTAAAAACTTGTGGGTAAACAAGGGTTAAAAGGATCTTCAGTCTTTGATTGGTAGATGCCTTGGGTGATTTTTGTCAAGCAAAAACTTAGTGTTTTCAAATGATAAGGAAAATCTATTTTGAGCAAAGCAAGCCTAAGCTCCATTTAGCCAAATGCATATAGATGATAGACTCCACTATACTACCATAGTATCACTTGCTAATACAATTCAAATGTATTGACCCTTGTGGCTGTAACTTGTTATGTTGCAGGTTTGTTTGATTTTAGTGAAGTAGGATTACAAGTCTACAACCAACATGTCTGCCTGTGGCACTTTGAAGATGAAGGACTCCATGCTTATTAGATATTCTGCTGCAATGTAATGTAATAGCCAAATGAGCTATGTAAGATGTAATAAATTATTTTATTCCTGGTTATAAAGTTGTATTATGACCTTTGTTTCTTGATATTACATCTTAACTGTGGATGCTAGCTATTGATCCAGGGACTAGCATTGTAAACACAGGGGACACCACCTTAGGTTAATAAAGGTTGGGTCACTCCCTCTACAGATGGTATCAGAGCATTGTGTTGCCTGTAGGATTTGTAAACCTAAGATTGGACAAAAACCCTTAGAAAAATAGGAGTTGTATTTGTTCCAAAAACTTATTTACAAAAACACTTGTAAACTCTTTCCTCAACCATTTTGATTTCAACTCTACATCTCTTCTACTTCAAACTTAATGGAAAAGCCTACCCCATGACCAAAGACTTCACCATGTGCAAAGGACTACATCAACTCTAATGACTTCAACTTCTTCAGCATATTCACCAAGGACCTCCAACTTGGATACTACTAAGGACTACAAGTGAGATAAGGACATCTTGCTCAAGATTTAGAGAGACTGAGGGAATGCAAAAGTTAGAAGGAGCCTATTCCACTTGAAGCTTTGTGACCAAGAGTTTTTCTCAGGGAAACCATGATCTCATACAAGAAGAATCAACCAAGAAGGATGGAAAGATCACAAGTGAACCATATAGATGGACCACCATATTTTAGTTAAGTCAAAAACGCCAACTTATGTGGTGTAACAAAAATATTTTTGTTGCCTAAGTATGTGCTTGAACCTTGTTGATTGAGTGAAAAGTTGTTTGTGATTGCTTGCACATTTCTTGTGTGAATTGTGATGTGTGTGATTAGAATTGACTCCTTAGAAATATCTTGCCTATTCTAATCTCCCTTCAACCCAAACAGATGACTTCTCCAAGAGACTCCAACATCAAAGATGATGACAACAACAACCAAGAGACCAACATGAGAGAACAATTACTAGCAAACCAAACCCAGTTGAGCCAAGTGACAACTCAGTTTTTAGCCAACAACAATGGATTAGACCCCACCATGCAAATGTTTTTGGAAACTCAATCCCAATTGTTGCAAAGGATGGCCACTCAAATGATCAACATGGGAGACAACTCTTCCCAAGGAGTTTGTGATAACAAGGATGACAAAGATGTTATTCTAGAAGGAACCCAAGATTGCAATATTTGTGGAGACAAGGATCACACTTCCAAGGAGCATGAAGATCAATGCCCCAATTGTGAAGAGGAACATCCAGTTGGCCAATGCCCCACATCTCAAGTTACTTGCTTCCTATGTGAAGGAAATAACCATGTCCCTATCCAATGCCCCATCTATTCCCTAGTTCAACAAAGGAAACAAGGTGGAGCACAACAACTGATTGCAGATTTTCATGAGAGAGCCAAGTCTACAAAGAAGGATGAAGACAAAGTAAAATCTCCACTTATACCTCCATGCAATATGACCCAATTTAAAGGACCAAAGAGGAGGCATATGAAATATCCAAAGAGCAATAGAAGGTCAAGGAAACCAGTAGACATTCCTACCTATGAGATAACATATGAAGAACACGAACTAGAAGCACTCCTAGCTTTGGAGAAACCCAAGAAGAAGAAGAACCAAGGAAACAAACAAGAGGCAATGATACCAAAGGAAAAGAAAGATATCAGCCAAGTGATGTGTTTCAATTGCAAAGAACCAGGACATTATGCAAGCAATTGTCCAGAAAAGATGAAGCACAAGATAAACAAGCCTATGAAGGATCTCAGCCTAGTCACATGTTTCAAGTGTGGAAACAAAGGACACTATGCAGATGTTTGCCCAGAGAAGTTTCCCCAGGATCCCAAGAAGGCCAGCATGTAGTTTAGTTAGAAAATTTTTAAGGGTGGTAGTACCCTAGTTGTTTTGAACCTGCTTGTAACCCTAACCTTCCCAAATCTCGGGGCGAGATTTATTTTAAGGGTGGTAGCCTGTCACATCCCAAGATTTTCCAAATCTTGTAATGTGAAAAATAATTGAATAAAATAAAACTTTGTTTGATTTTCAAGGCCAGAAGAAACTTTTGAATCCAATTGGGAATCTTCAAACCTATTTTGAACAATTAAATCCTAAAGGGATTTATAAAGATAAACATTTAATAAAGGCAAATAAAATGTTTTAGAGTTACTATTTTGGATCTTTTAATAAAAGACTTTGTTTTCAAATGAAAAGGTGGATTTATAAATAAAGATTATATTTTAAAGAGCCAAATTAATTTTGACCAAGCTTTTATATTAAAATATTTTGTTTTGATAAAATGAGTAAACGTTTATTTAAATAAAATAATAAGGATTTAAATATCCAATTTTATTAAAGTAAAGGCTTTTTCTTTTTAAATAAACACTAAAACTTATTATTTTATTTTAATAAGTTTTCCAAAGGATTTGGTTCTCAAAATGAAAAGAAATTTTTTTAAATAAAGATTATTTTATAAAGCCAAATTAAACCTTGGCCAAGACTTTGAAACAAAAGGTTTTGCTTTGATTAAAAATAGTAGAGGTTTATTTAAAATAAAAAGGATTTAAATATCCAAGTTTTATTAATAAAGGTTTTACTATTTTCAAAACATCAAAACTTATTTATTTATTTTAAATAAGTTTTCCAAATATTTTATATTCTCAAATAAAATTTACTGAAGGGTTTTGGTTTTATTTTAGAATAAAAGATTTAAATAAAACCAATCCTATTTGATTTAATAACTAAGGTCCATTCTATTTAATTATTAATGGACCCTATAGCAAAAATGTTATTTTGTTTTAAACAAGCTTTCCAAATATTCTTTATTTTCACATAAAACCTACTGTTTTGGTTTTGAAAGTATTTGGATTTCAAATAGAAATTTTATTAAATAAATCAAACCCTATTTTGATTAAATAACTATGGTCTATTTTATTTAAATATTAAATAGATCCTAAAATGAATAAAAATATTATTTTATTTTGGGATTTGGTTTATGTTGATAGACAGAACCAAGTTCAAAGTTGTGAAGTTTGGTGATTGTTTGAATCAATTTGAGTGTTATTTGATAGTTTGAAATTCAAAACAGAAATTAGATTTAGAAAAAGAAAAATGTTTCAGACAGAAAAAAATAGTGCAAAGGACTCAGCCCACTAAGGCCCAACAAACCAGCCTAGTTTTTCTTCCCGAAGAAAACGATTCGCACGCAATATCAGACCCACAGAGAGAATGACCAGTGGACCCTCCCCTCGTTTCTTTTCCCACTGACTGGTAGGCCCACTTTCCCTGTTCATCGTTTCACCCGCGCCAGCCGTTTCTTCCCCCTCCCCTCAACTGCGTTCTGCCGATTTACTCCGGCATTGAATTCGCGTTCATTCCTGCGTTAACTCCTCCGATGACCATGCACACTTAAGCGCACGCCTCTCCTCTACCTTTTCCCTCACTCGCCTCTCCCTCTCTACCCCCAGGCTGAGCAAATCGAGAGCTCCAACCTCTCTGCCTCCGACAACTTCCCCGGTCAATTCCGGCGAACCACGGCCGCCCCTCGACTCCCTCTACTCGCAGGCATATTCTCCACCTCCAGGCGCACCTGTCAGTGCCTCCAGTTCACCCGCGCCTGCCCCAGATCGTCGGCAAGGACGAGCTCAACGCGCCGCCGCGTCTGCCTTGGCTCCGGCGACCTCCCCAGGTAAACTCCGTTCACCCCCGCAGCTCCTGTTGATGCTCTCATCTTCCCCAGATCAATACGTGTCTGACCACATCCTTGTTTTGCCTCGGCGCGACCTACAATCTCACCTTCGACAGCAAACAGAGCCGCCGTTGTCAGGAGCTACTCCGGCGAGGAATTATCACTACCCTCGTGCGCCCCCTGCTTCCCCAAGAGCACGTCGAGTATCAGTGCTGCATTGCGAACCTGGTGAGCCCCTCCTTCCTCTTCCTCTCTTCCTAGAATAGCCGGAACGTCTCTGCCCGAGCATCGCCGCCGCGCACCACCCTCGAGCGCCGCCAGCCCTTGGTCAAGTCAGTTTGAGCCGTTGGATCTTGATCGTATGTACGCGATAGATTGACTAAGCGAACCGTTACACTTGATCTGCACCGCACAATCCCACTTAAATCCTGCGGTCCGCAGCACGCGATCCACCCGAACCGGTATGGACCAATAGGAACACGACGCGTGGCCTGTCTTAGATCTAAAAATCAGTTTTGAAACAGATTTATTTGCAAATTTCAAACCCTTATAACTTTTGATCCACACGTCCAAATTTTGCAAACTTTATGTCGTTGGATTCAGGAGAGAAAGACCTAGCCAACCATGCCTTTAGTTTAGCAAATAGTATCTGTTAGTTTGCTTGTTTTTGCAGATACTTTTGTGTGCTTGTTTAGATTAGAAAAATTGTTTAAAAATGATTTTAGGGTTAAAACCTTTGCAAAATGGATTGTTGTGACCTTACTGACCCTAGGAACCAACCCATGTTTTGGAAAATGAATTTGGAAAAATTTAGAATGGATTACTTGGTTTAGTCCATTTCTAGCTAATTAAAACTATTGTTTTGTTTATGAAAAATGGTTTTGAGTAAAAACTTTGGAGAAAATGTTTTGGACCAAACCTACTGACCCAAACACCAAGTTTTGCGATAGCAACTCATTTCGTGAAACAAAATAAGGATTCCTTGAATTAAAACCATTTCTAGTCAAATAGAAATGTGGTTTATTTATTAAAAATGGTTTTGGAAGAAAACCTTTGGAAAATGTTTTGTTTTAAACTCACTAACCCCAAACACCAAGTTTTATGGTTTAAAAACATATTTGGTGAACCCTATAGGCTAATGCCTTAGTAAAAATATTTCTACACCACATAAAATGATACTTCGTTTTGAAAATGATTTATGAAGTGAAACCTTTTGCAAATGACTTTGCCACTTTATAAAATGACAATTAGGTGTTTTCAAATGTCTATGACCCATTAGGAACCACTTTATCAAACAAAACAAAGCTTGGCCTGCTTGCATGCATTACTTTGACTTTGTCATTTTGTGTGTTGTTTTGCTTGATTGGTAGATTGAGTTTGTGCCTTGTTTGATTGGATTGTAGTGACTTGAAGAGTGTGATTGTTGCAAGGACAAGGAGTGAGCTTATACCCTCTACCAAAAAGGCAAGTGATGCTTCATACTTTGTCCCATTATTTTCACTATGCATTAGTGATATTTTCTAAGTAGGACTTGCATGGAATTTTGCTAAGTATAAACTATGCTATGGGAAAACCTAGTAGATGAAACCTTAGTAGAAATTTCCTAAGTTAAGATTCCTACTACTATCATGCTTAGCTTAGCTAATAGAAAACAAGGGTGGAATATATATTCACACTATGGAAAATTTCTAAGTCTGTGGACTTATGTTTTGTTTAATAAAACAACTAAGTGAATGAATCACCTGGGTGGAATGGAAGGAATGGTTTGTGTTGAGTGGTTACACAAGGCCAGGGGACTGGTGAACCTTGTGTATCTCACTTGTGGATGGCCACCTAGGAACAAAGAGATTTGAGATGTCAAATGTTGAGAAGCTTCAAGTGCAGCCACTTGGCATTATGGGCTCTGCCTGGATCATATAGGTTGCAATAACTTAGCCAAATGGACAGTTGGTGGTAGGGGATTGATAGGTTGGAGCGCGTCCATGTTGGTCTAAGGGAAGGCTTCTGAAAGATATTGTCTTGGTGAAACCAAGTCTTGTGGGGAAAGTGCACCACCTCTGCAGAGTGTAAAATCTAAGTACTTAGCCATGTCCCTCAAAAACGACAATTTGAGCATCAAGACATGGAAGCTATCAAGAATCTCCTCATCCCAATTTCTAAGTAAAAACTTGTGGGTAAACAGGGGTTAAAAGGATCTTCAGTCTTTGATTGGTAGATGCCTTGGGTGATTTTTGTCAAGCAAAAACTTAGTGTTTTCAAATGATAAGGAAAATCTATTTTGAGCAAAGCAAGCCTAAGCTCCATTTAGCCAAATGCATATAGATGATAGACTCCACTATACTACCATAGTATCACTTGCCAATACAATTCAAATGTATTGACCCTTGTGGCTGTAACTTGTTATGTTGCAGGGTTTTTTGATTTTAGTGAAGTAGGATTACAAGTCTACAACCAACATGTCTGCCTGTGGCACTTTGAAGATGAAGGACTCCATGCTTATTAGATATTCTGCTGCAATGTAATGTAATAGCCAAATGAGCTATGTAAGATGTAATAAATTATTTTATTCCTGGTTATAAAGTTGTATTATGACCTTTGTTTCTTGATATTACATCTTAACTGTGGATGCTAGCTATTGATCCAGGGACTAGCATTGTAAACACAGGGGACACCACCTTAGGTTAATAAAGGTTGGGTCACTCCCTCTACAATTGGGGAGATGGTCTGGCGGAAGATCCTCAATATCAGGTTATAGAGGGTCTTGAGGCCCTTGGACCCGCCCACAACTCCCTTGCTGCCATACTGTGGTGTAAGCTTTTTCTTGTTCTCCCCAAGATCTGTTGAGTGCATACGGTGCCTAACATGAGTGGACACACCCTGAAATGTATCGTGAATGGCATCGGCAAAGTCATGGAAGGTAGCAGTGCAGCAGTGATCTCCTGTCATCCATGTCATCGTCCTAGCTTGGCCAGTCCCAAACACCACTATGGCATAGAATTGTTGCACAAGAGTGACGCTGTATTCCTGTCGGAGCTCCATCAGTCCATCCAGCCCTAGATTCTTCGAAATCCAAAGTGTATCAGTGAAGTACGAACTGTTCCGCATCTGCTCAATGCTCAAGTACTTCTGGGGACAAACTGGTGACTTGGCGAGCTTGCTGTAAATGTCGTTCATGAACACTGCTTGATCCTTCCTCCAATAACATGGGTCCTCGCTGGTCTGTGGCAAGTCATAGAACTATGTCTTGCGCAACTCATGGAACTCCTTCTTTGACATGCAGGCCAAAGATTGTAGATTGTCATAATTTTCTCTCTTGGCTCGAGTCTCTTCCTCAATGCGGTCATGATCCTTCCTCATGTATGCTGCATCACGGGCCTGCTACCTATGGTTGGATGGGGGCACAATAAACCGACTCTCTGTCTCATCATATTGCGGATCTTCCCTCCTTGACCTGGCCTTGGTGCGAGAGGGACGACGAGAACCAGAGCCACCTATGAAAATAAATGATGGAGATAGCATGGAGGTAAGCATATATGTCATGGAAATGTAAAACAAGACCTTCGAGTCTTTGTAGGATGTGTCAGAGTCACTGCACACCGGAGTGTCTGCATTGCACACCGGAGTCTCCGGTCTGGACCGGAGTCTCCGGCCCGTAGGACTGGAGTCTCTGGCCTGTACTGGAGTCTCCGGTTGGGAGAGTCGGGCATGCACATGGAGGATTTGGGGGCAGTGAATCTAACAGATCGGGCAAGGAAACGAGGCTAAGGTGATAGTGTGCACGCAAACAAGTGATTCTAGTGGGCAAAATCAGTACAAATCCTCAAAATATACCAAGGGGCGAACCCTAAGTGCCAAAAGAGGAGGAGAGGTACCAGATCTGTCCATTGGATCGATTCCACTAGTAGGAAGGGCCCAAGGGTGGAGGGGAAGATATTGGCCGATGGCACAGCGGATCACGACGGCTTCGTGACCTCCGGGGCGGCGATTTGGACGAGGAAGCAAGGGGTGTGAGAGGAGATGTCGGGGTGGAAGAATGAAACTGTTTTTTTAGTTCACCCCGGCCTCCCTTAGGTGAAGCCCGAAAACCGTCTGGACCGGAGACTTCGGTGTGGGCACACCGGAGACTCTGGTCCTCCTCGACCAAAAACACAAGGTTTGGTTGTTTGGGAACATATATGAGAGATATAGGGTTTATGACAAGGGATAGGCTTGGGTTAAGATGTAAAACTGTGAAGAACCAAGAAAAACCATAGAAATCCACTAAAATGTTCAATAGAGCTCCAAATAAACATGAACCAAGAACCAAATCTTCAATAAGAAGAGGGCGGTGGCCGAGTCCACCATGTAAGAGTTTGTGGCATGACACCACGAAGAATTATCCTTGGGTTCATAGCCACTACTCATTAATGAATCTCACATATCACAAAATGATATTAAGAGAATTGAATTTCTTAATGTTGGCATCATGGGGAGGGATAGCCCAATGTATTAGGACCGCACTCCCTATCTCCATGCCTGTACCTAAACCAAATAAGAGTCAAGACATAGGTGAGTATGCAGGGTGATCAAGTCAAGCTCCTTGAATCTATGATATTTAGTTCATTCCTCAAATAATAAAACCTTGCTTCATCAAGTGGCTTCGTGAAAATGTCGGCAAGTTGGTCTTTGGTTGACCCATAATATAGCTCAATATCACCTCGAGCAACATGTTCTCTAATGAAGTGATGACGAATCTCAATATGCTTTGTCCTTGTATGATCCACCAGGTTGTAGCCAATCTTGATAGCACTTTCATTGTCACATAGAAGAGGCACTTTATCACAATGGACACCGTATTCCTTTAAAGTTTGCCTCATCCATAGAAATTGAGTACAAGCACTAGCCGCTTCCACATACTCGGCTTCGGCGGTGGAGAGAGATATACAATTTTGATTCTTAGAAGACCAACACACCAAGGACCTACCAAGGAATTGGCAAGCCCCAGAGGTTGATTTTCTATCATCCTTATCACCAGCCCAATCCGAATCCATGTATCCACAAAGAGAGAAAATTGAGCCCCTAGGATACCAAATACCATAGTTTGGGGTATGAACCAGATATCGGAAGATTCTCTTGACCGCCATCAAATGGCTTTCTTTAGGAGCCGCTTGATATCTTGGACACACTCCTACTGAACACAATATCAGGTCTAGATGCACAAAGTTAAAGCAAAGAACCAATCTTAGACTGGTATACCTTTTGATCCACATCTTTACCATTTGGGTTTAGTTCGAGATGAGTCTTTGTTGCCATGGGGGTAGGATCTCCATTTTGATCTTTCATGTTGAATATCTTGAGCATATCTTGAGTATTCTTGGCTTGGTTGAAGAATATTCCTCCTCTTACTTGCTTGATCTCAAGACCAAGAAATACTCTCAATTCCCCCATCATAGACATCCAGAACCTATTAGTCATCAGCTTTGAGAATTCTTCATTAAAAGCTTTGTTAGATGAGCCAAAGATAATATCATCAACATATAGTTGGCATACAAAAATCTCCCAATTGACCTTCTTAGTAAAAGAGTGGGATCGATTTTCCCAACCTCAAACCCACGGTCTAACAACAACTCTCTAAGGTGCTCATACCATGTGCATGTGGCTTGTTTGAGCCCATAGAGCGCCTTATCAAGTTTGTAGACATGGTTTGGGAAGTTGGGATCCTCGAACCCCAGGGATTTCTTTACATATACTAACTCATGCAATGGACCATTAAGAAATGCACTTTCTACATCCATTTGTTGTAATTTAAAGTTATGATGCGCCACATAAGCAAGAAGGATACAGATGGACTCCAGGCGAGCCACTGGTTCATATGTCTCTCCATAGTCAATGCCTTCAATTTGAGAGAACCCTTGTGCAACCAATCTTGCCTTGTTCCTTACAACAATTCCATGCTCATCTTGCTTGTTCTTGAATATCCACTTGGTTCCTATAACATTGCGGCAATCTTTTGGATTTTCAACTAACTTCCATACTTTGTTTCTCTCAAAGTTGTTGAGCTCTTTGTGCATTGCTTCCAACCAATCCTAATCTTTAAGAGCTTCCCATACTTTCTTTGGTTCCACCATGGAAATGTGTGCTTGGTGTTCACCAAAACTCTTCAATTGAGCTCTAGTGGACATCCCTCTTCTTAGATCCCCTACCACATTCTCTAGAGTGTGGTCTCTTAATTCCAACATTCTATCCACTCTACATTGGTGACGAGTTTCGATCTCCTTGTTGTTTCTTATGGGGATCTCTTCATCATTTTGGTCCTCGTCTTAACCATCGACTTGACCTTGATCATCATCAGAATCATTCTCTTCATCAAGAGGCAAAGATTGACCTTGGTCTTGATCAGGAATACTTCTAGATATTCGTTGAGCTGATCTTATGGCTGATTGTACAGATCTTCCTTATGCAATAGACTGAGCAGCGCTAGACATTCTAGAAAATGGAGACTCAAGCTCCTCCTGGCTAGAGGTTTCTCCCTGATCAACTTGTTGAGGGTCCACAACTTGTCTTGGCTTGGGTCATTTTCCTCCTCGATAGTAGGGGCTTGTTGATGTCGTGAAGACGAGGGATCCACTTGAGTAGAGCATTGTTCTTCTTGATTCGCCACAAGGGGTTCCTCAACTGGCGGATGAAGCCCATACCCATTCTTCCTATGGCATCCTGAGGCATTTCATCATCTACATCACAAACATCAACACGCCCCCCTTGGGGACCATCATATTCTTCGAAGACCACACTACACGATTCTGTGACAGTTCCGGAGAGCTTATCATAGATTCTATAAGTGTGGGATTCGAGACCATAGCCAACAAAAATACCCTCTAATGCTTTGGAAACAAATTTGGACAAACGAACACCCTTTATGCGATATAAACACTTACAACCGAACACTCGGAAGTATGAAACGTTGGGCTTGATACCGGTAAGAATTTCATATGGAGCCTTGATCAATTCTTTGCGGAGCTAGAGCCGGTTCGATGCATGGCATGCAGTGGAGATTGCTTCGGTCGAGAAATTGTATGGAGATTTAAACTCTTCCAACATGGTCCTAGCCATAGCAACAAGAGTCCGGTTCTTCCTCTCAGCTACACCATTTTGTTGAGGGGTATATGCAGCGGAATATTGGTGTTTTAACCCCTCATCACTAAGAAATCCATTCAGGGTGTAGTTCTTGAAATCGGTGCCGTTGTCACTCCTTATTATCAACACATGGACATTGTGTTGACGTTGAGCCATGTTGATGAAGTCGATGAAGTTTTCTTGGGTCTCACTTTTTAGCTTGAAGAAATATACCCATGTGTATCTTGAGTAGTCATCAACAATCACCAAACAATATTTCTTCCCACCAAGACTTGCATGATATGGAGGACCAAAGAGATCAACATGTAGGAGCTCCAAGATCCTTTTGGACTTGATGTAGTTCTTAGGCTTGTGGGGAGAATCATGCATTTTCCTTCAACACAAGCCTTGCATACGCGATCTTTGGCAAACACACACATTTTCTTTTAGTCCAACAATATGGACATCCTTGTGGAGACTTTGCAAAGTTCTCATGTTGACATGGGCTAGATGGCGATGCCATAACCAGCCCACATCGGCCTTTCCGAATAAACACATCGCACTTGTAGTGGTTTTCCCCGAAAAGTCCACCACATACAAGTCATTTTCGACATACCCAACAAAGGCGACCTTAAGAGACTTGCTCCACATGAGGAACACAATATCATTATGAACAAAGACGACAAAGCCCATCTTTCCAAGAGCACGGACTGAAAGTAAATTATAACCAAAGGTCTCAACAAGCATGACGTCCATGAGTGTAATATCGTGGGCAAACACAACCTTGCCAAAACCCATTACCTTAGACTCTGACTTGTCAGCATATGTCACGGATATTTGATCATCATTTGGTGTCAACTCCTTGACAATATATTTGCTTCTGGTCATATGACTTGTGTATCCACTATCAAGCACCCACTTTTACGCTCCGGAAGCATATGTCTAAAAAAGATCAAACTATTTTTTAGGTACCCATTTTTCAATGGGTCCTCTTTTGTTAGCAAGAAGGGTCTTGGGAACCCAAATAGACCAAGCAATATAACCATCCAATGGGCCAACGTATTATGCATACACATCACCATAATAATCACACATTAAAACATAGTGAGGGTTACCACTTCCTGCAAAGTCATCATGAGACATAGTTTTGCCACTTGTGGTCTTACTACCCATAGTGGCCTTGTCTTTTGCTTGTGCGGGCTTGGCCTTCTTCTTGTTGTTGTTCTTCTTCTTGGCTTTGGAGACAAAGCCAATGCCCCCTTTATCACCATTTGGCCTCTTATTACTCAATAGGTCATCAATGGACTTGTTTCCTTTGGGAAAGGTGGCCTTAGCTAGCTCCCCCTTCAACCTAGCATTTTCTTCAAGTATATTTGTACAACTAGAAGGAATGAAAATACTAGGTGAAGAAATATTGGTCAATTGAGTTTGAATCTTTTCACGGGACTTTATGAGTAACAAGAGTTCACTCTCTAAGGCCTTCTGAGCCTTGTCAAGCATCCTAAAGTTCTCGATGAAGGAAATATGCCCTAGAGACAATCATAGAGATGATTATATTTCTTATGTATCCATGAGTTATTATAATGTTCATTGAATATCCATATCAGGCAACTTGTATTGATTGGCAATTATGTGAATTGTTTGTGAAACTCTTTACTTGTATGGTTATTTAATAGTTGTCCCTAGTCGGAGTTCATATGAGGACACATGTGAATATTAGACTAGCACATCGATTGCTTGATGACTATGTTTCGCAAGTCATAGACATGGAGATGTCAGACCAATGATGTGGACACATGTTATGAACGTGGGGTTGGATGGACCCAACTTGAGACTGGCAATTAGTTGCAAGGCCCCTCTCTACTTGAGAGAGATATCTCTGGGCCCCTTGAGTGATTTGATCTAGAAATGCATGGTCGTGCTACATATGGTTAAGAGTTAACCTAGTAAAGGGATTCTGAATGACAGTATCGAGAAAGGGAGGTCAGCTTGGAGCTAGACCAAATATCGTGAGGCAAAGGGAAAGACATGTACTAAACCTTGTGATGGTTCATCCAATATGATATTTGTATGCGTTTAGGAGTTGGCACGTCTTGCTAGAGGCCGCTACCGACTATTGACAGAATAAGTGTATTCGTGTCATGTCTATACGTATAGGAACCTATAGGGTCACACACTTAAGGGGATGGAAGCCTAATGAGGATTGGATCCGAGTTAGACCAGGCTTAGGCTACTAATGGGCTGCTAATGTAGAAGCCCACTAGGGACGCCTATATAAGAGAGGGTGGGGCGTGCTGACCAGGGTTAGACCATTCCTCCAAGCCGCCACTCCTCACGCCTGTGTTGCGCGCGTGGACCTAGCAGTCCGGCGTCTGACGCTTCCACCCCGCACGTGTGGATACCTCGGAGGTGCTGCATCTGTGGCACTTGGACGAGATGCGCAAGGGGAGCTGTTCGTGGGACGAGAACGAGGAGGAGACATATATCATCTACACTGCATCGACGCGCTTCATCAAGTTCCGCAACTGCGCATCTAGTTGTAATCCCATGATCTATGACAACAGTAATCCTGGTTTACGTGGTAGAAAATTTTGATTTGCGCTAGTGTAGCCTACCCGTATCCCTTCAGTGGTATCAGAGCCGATGCTGTTTAGTTATAGATTCGGGATGATTGCATATGGTGATATGCAGATTGATATGAATGATGTGATCGTTTTGTATTGTGGTGGTTCAGGATTGATCTATGATCTTGCTTTCCGTGATCGTGATTCTGAGGTCGTCGAACGACTTACCCCTACCGGTCAGCTTCCGCCATCGGGGTAGACAGTGACACACAAATCCTGTTGAATCACGCGAAGATCAATATGATTGATCGAATCGGAACCTAGATCTAAAATCGATGTACCGTGATCAAAGGAGTTTGATTGAATCGGAACAAGAGTCGGTTTATGGTAAATTTGATTTGCCGATCAAAATCCTTAAAGAAAATTTTGTAGATTCGATCTATCATTTTATGGTAAATTCGATGTACCGCGAGGGCGCTGCCCCATCGAACCCCGCAGGGGGAGACCCCCTAGACCCCCTAGTCGTAGCACATTTTTGTATCTCGTTAAGGTAACTAGGTGCTGCGAGGTCACATGATCCGGTACAATGCGATTCTATGCATAAATTTTTTTTGCAGGATGTATGTGATCAGTATGGCCCATATATGTATGTGATGCATGTATGAAATTTATCATGACCTGCGTGTCGTGAGTAGGGCAACACGACTAGAGCCATATGTGTTGTCAATTATTGTAATGGCCTGCGTGCCAACTTGTGATGATCCCAATTCTATGTAATTTTGATTACTAGCTGTTAGGGGTAATAGCTTGTATTACTTCTTGGAGGACTCATCACTTGGAGGATGGCTCGCATGGAACATGAAGATGGAGATCATCATGGTGGACAGGTTCTATGGCGATAGAGATCACCATCAGAAAATGGGCCATACTGTGTCACAACTATGTGAATGCTATTCTTATTCGTTTTACTCTATGCATGCTTAGATGATAGAAGTAGAATGATCCCTCACAAAGTTTAAGTTAAACCATGCCCTCCCAACCAAACCTTGCACCATCATATGCCCTGTACAATCATTGGTGGGCCTATGAAATTAGGGTGACGCGGTTTTCCTTGGCTGGATGGGTTTGTATCGGATACCTACACGCATAAGGGTTGGTGAACTTGAAAAGGTCATCTTAATAGTTAAGGACCTTGGGGCATAAAGGTTGGGCGCCTAGTTTTGACATAGAGATGTCACCCAACAACAAGAGTCATATGTGATATGATTAGCAAGTGTTGCTTACCAATTTACCTTGTCTTCTAGCAGTGATGCTAAAGCTCACTAGTCGACTTGTTAATTGTGGATCTTGAATCACTTAGTATCAATAGAGGGATATTGATGTAAGTGGGAGTATATGCTATTAAATTGTTTAATATGTTTTACTCTTTCATGGTTACAAGGCTTAGTATTTTGCATGTTTTCTGTTGTAGATCAATGGCACCGAACACTGCATCACCTTTTTCTTTGCGTTCGATTCTTGACAAAGATAAACTAAATGGAACAAACTATACGGACTGGGTCCGTAACCTAAGAATTGTTCTCAGGTCTGGTAAAAAGGAAACGGTTCTGGATACCCCAATCCCAAATGAACCTGCTGATAATGCATCTGCTGCCCTAAAGAACGCCTACAAGAGAGCATGTGATGATTCTCTTGAGGTTAGTTGTCTTATGCTTTCATCCATGGAACCTGAACTCCAAAAGAAGTTTGAGGATCAGGATGCATACGATATGATCATTGCGCTTAAGGACATGTTCCAAGATTAGGCAAGGACTGAGAGGTACAATGTTGCCAAGTCCTTTGTTGAATGCAAGCTAGCAGAGGGAGCAGCAGTAGGCCCCCATGTGATCAAAAGGCTGGACCTATAGAAGACACTGAGTGCTTCTTTTGTCATGAACATGGCCACTGGAAGAGAAACTACAGAAAGTACCAGGCTTCTTTGAAGAAGAGTGGAAGTAAGAGTACTTCCCACTCAGGTACTCTTGTTGTAAATGTTGTGGACATTCTTCTCACTGATTCCTATGTTAACTCTTGGGTATTTGATACCAGATCGGTTGCTCATATTTGCAATTCGATGCAGGGACTAATAAGGACTAGAGAAGTGCAGAAAGGCAAAGTGGATTTTCGTGTCGAAAATAAAGCAAGGGTTGCTGCATTGTTCGTCGGCGTCATGCAACTTCACCTTCCGTCAGGATTTATTATGGAGTTGAATAATTGTTATTACATTCCTAGTATGGGTCGAAACATTTTATCACCTTCATGTTTGATGAGAGATGGTTATTCATTCGTGAGTGCAAACAATGGTTGTGTAATCTCTAAGAATGATATGTTTATGTCTAATGCTCCCATTGTGAATGGGTTATTTATTTTAAATCTTGATGATGCATCTGTTTACAATGTTAGTGCTAAAAGGCTTCGGCCTAATGATTTGAGTCCTACATATTTATGGCATTGTCGTTTGGAGCATATAAGTGAAAAGCGCATGAAGAAGCTCCATGGTGATGGTATTCTAACTTCGTTTGATTTTGAATCATACGAGACATGTCAGGCTTGTTTACTTGGAAAGATGACCAAGTAATGTTTTTGGGTTTACCCGAGAGAGCGACAGAGTTGTTGGTACTCATACATACTGATGTATGTGGACCAATGAGCACGACAGCCAGAGGAGGATATCACTACTTCATTACTTTCACTGATGATTTCAGTAGATATGGTTATGTCTATTTGATGAAGCATAAGTCTGAAACTTTTGAAAAGTTCAAGGAGTTTCAAAATGAGGTAGAGAATCAACGTGGCAAGAAAATAAAGGCCTTGCGATCTGATCACGAAGGTGAATATTTGAGTCACGAATTTAGCAATCATCTTAAGAGTTGCGGAATTGTTCCACAGGTCACGCCGCCCGGAATGCCTCAAAGAAACGGGGTCTCCGAATGGCGCAATTGAACTTTATTGGACATGGTTCGATCGATGATGAGCTAGTTAAATTTACCATTATCATTTTGGGGTTATGCTCTAGAAACAGCAGCTTTCACAGTTAATACGGTACCATCTAAATCCATAGTTAAGACACCATATGAGATGTGGACTGGAAAGAATCCCAGTTTGTCTTTTCTAAAGATTTGGGGTTGTGATGCATTTGTCAAGCGACTTCAGTCGGACAAGCTAACACCCAAATCGGATAAGTGCATTTTCGTGGGATATTCGAGCGAAACCTTAGGGTATTACTTCTACAACCGAGAAGAGGGCAAAGTGTTTGTCGCTCGTAGCGGTGTTTTCCTACAGAAAGAGTTTCTCACAAAGGGAACGAGTGGAAGGTCGGTGCAACTTGAAGAAGTTCAAGATGAGCCAGTCGGGGATGCTTCTACGAGTGATGCTATTGTAGCAGAACAAGTTGAGGAACCCGTGGAAATAGATGCACCACGACCACGAAGGTCGCCGAGGCTCCACGAAACGCGGGAATTATTATTGTTAGACAATGATGAGCCTGCGACCTATGCAGAAGCGATGGTGGACCCAGACTCTGAGAAATGGCTGATCGCCATGAGATCCGAGATAGAGTCCATGAGAGACAATCAAGTTTGGAACTTGGTTGACCTGCCTGATGGTTTTAAAGCCATCAAGTGCAAATGGATCTATAAGAAGAACATTGATATGGATGGAAATGTTCACATCCATAAAGCTTGACTTGTTGCAAAAGGTTTTCGACAAGTTCAAGGAGTTGACTACGATGATACTTTCTCGCCCGTAGTGATGCTTAAATCTATACGGATCATTCTAGCCATTGTTGCATATTTCGACTATGAAATATGGCAGATGGATGTCAAGACGGCTTTCCTAAATGGAATCCTTACTGAGGACGTGTATATGATGCAGCCCGAAGGTTTTATCGATCCAAACAATGCTGGAAAGGTATGCAAACTTCTAAAGTCCATTTATGGGCTGAAGCAAGCATCTCGGAGTTGGAACATTCAATTTGATGAAGTTGTAAAGGAGTTTGGCTTCATCAAAAACGAACAAGAACCTTGTGTTTACAAGAAGGAAAGTGGGAGAGCGCTGGTATTTCTAATATTATATGTAGATGACATATTACTGATTGGAAATGACATTCCTATGCTCGAGTCTGTTAAGACCTTGTTGAAAAATAGTTTTTCGATGAAGGACTTAGGATAAGCGGCATATATTCTGGGCATCAAGATCTATAGAGATAGATCAAGGAGGCTAATTGGATTAAGCCAGAGTACATACATTGACAAAGTGTTGAAACGGTTCAGCATGGAAGAGGCTAAGAAGGGGTTCTTGCCCATGTATCACGGCATAAAACTCAGCAAGACTCAGTGTCCTTCGACTACTGATGAGCGTGAGCGCATGAGCAGGATTCCATATGCTTCGGCTATTGGATCCATCATGTATGCAATGATATGTTCTCTCCCAGATGTTTCCTATGCTCTAAGTGTTACGAGCAAAACCAGGCTAATCCAGGTGAAGGTCACTGGACAGCGGTAAAGAATATCCTTAAGTACTTTAGAAGGACTAAGGATGTGTTCTTAGTTTATGGAGGTGAGGATGAACTCAGTGTAAGGGGTTACACAAATGTGAGTTACCTTAACGACTCAGATGACTCCAGATCGCAATCTAGTTATGTGTTTGTCTTGAATGGTGGTGTTGTGAGTTGGAAAAGTTCCAAGCAAGATACGGTGGCCTCCTCTTCAACAGAAGCTGAATATATTGCTGCCTCGGAGGCTGCAAAGGAAGTTGTTTGGATTAGGAATTTCCTGATCGCTCTCGGTGTGGTTTAGGGTGCGTCCAATCCCATGGACGTTTATTGTGACAATAATGGTGCTATTGCACAAGCCAAGGAACCTAGACAACACCAGAAGAACAAACATATTCGCATGCGTTACCATAAGATTCGGGAGTTCGTTGAGGATGGTAGTGTCATGATATGCAAAATACATACGGCCTCAAATGTTGCTGATCCTTTTACATAGCCACTCTAGCAGCCTGCGCATGAGGCGCACGCAAGAGCAATAGGTATTATATACAATCTAGATTGACTCTAGTGCAAGTGGGAGACTGAAGGAAATATGCCCTAGAGGCAATCATAGAGATGATTATATTTCTTATGTATCCATGAGTTATTGTAATGTTCATTGAATATCCATATCAGGCAACTTGTATTGATTGGCAATTATGTGAATTGTTTGTGAAACTATTTACTTGTATGGTTATTTAATAGTTGTACCTAGTCAGAGTTCATGTGAGGCATGTGAATATTAGACTAGCACATCGATTGGTTGATGACTATGTTTCGCAAGTCATAGACATGGAGATGTCAAACCAATGATGTGGATACATGTTATGAACATGGGGTTGGACTGACCCAACTTGAGACTGGCAATTAGTTGCAGCTCTCTCTCTACACATCGTTTAAGTTTTGTCCTTAGACCTGAGATTGTCGCATGTACTTGAGATGTGGATCGACCTACTTTGGGGGTATCAAACACTGCTCCGTAATTGGGTAGTTATAAAGGTAGTTTTCGGGTTTGTCCTGAAGCATGCTGCAAGGCATGGTCAATCAAGATGGGATTTGCCCCTATCTACTTGAGAGAGATATCTTCGGGCCCCTCGAGTGATTGGATCCAGAAATGCATGGACGTGCTACATATGGTTAAGAGTTAACCTAGTAAAGGGATTACGAATCACAATATCGAGAAAGGGAGGTCAGCTTGGAGCTAGAACAAATATCGTGAGGCAAAGGGAAAGACATGTACTAAACCTTGTGATGGTTCGTCCGATATGACATTTGTATGCGTTTAGGAGTTGGCACGTCTTGCTAGAGGCCGCTACCGACTATTGACATAATAAGTGTATTCGTGTCATGTCTATACGTATATGAACCTATAGGGTCACACACTTAATGGGCTGGAAGCCTAATGAGGATTGGATCCGAGTTAGACCAGGCTTAGGCTACTAATGGGCTTATAATGTAGAAGCCCACTAGGGACACCTATATAAGTGAGGGTGGGGCGTGCTGATCAGGGTTAGACCATTCCTCCCAGCTGCCACTCTTCATGCCTGCATTGCGCGCGCGGACCTAGCAGTCCGGCGTCTGACGCTTCCATCCCGCACGTGTGGATACCTCGGAGGTCTGCATCTGTGGCACTTGCACGAGCTGCGCAAGGGGAGCTGCTCGTGGGACGAGAACGAGGAGGATATGTAGATCATCTACACTGCATCGACGCGCTTCATCAAGTTATGCAACTGTGTGTCTAGTGGTAATCCCGTGATCTATGACAACAGTAATCCTGGTTTACGCGGTAGAAAATTTTGATTTGCGCTAGTGTAGCCTACCCGTATCCCTTCACTCGACAAGTTTTTCATGAACAACACACAACTCAATCTTGTCATTTTTAGCCTTTTTATATTTAGCAATAGCATGGTCACGTTCCTTGATGAGTTTATTAATAATTAGGTCATTTGCTCCATTAAGGCCTTCAAGTTTAGTTTCAAGAGACATTCTAGTATCTTGTTCTTCTTCTAGAGCATTATTTAGATATTCTAACTCAATCATGTGCTCTCTCCCTAATTTGCATCTCTCATCAAGAAGCTCTTGTGTTTGAGAAAGTTGATTTAAGAGGTCCACAAAATGTTTCTTGTTGTCCCCTTGCAAGTTAGTCATAAACACATCAAAAGCAAATAATTCCTTTTTGAACTCAAGAGTTATCTCATCATCAAATTCATCATCAACCAAGGAGGGGTGTGACGATGATAATACCTCCGTTCCTCTTGCCATAAGGCAAGTGAAGTTCTTGATGGAGATATTCTCATTTGAAGAGTCGAAGAGGGAGAATGTAGGTGTAGAAGTAGTGGCAAGAGCAGCCACACCACTTGATGTTTCCTCTTCTTTATCTTCATCATCATCATTGTCGGAGGTGAATTCTTGATGTGTTATCAAGACAATTTCACGCGACTTCTTGTTGGTGGGATTCTTTTTGATGAAGGGTTTCTTGAAAGGAGCTTTGGAAGTTTTATTCAACACAAGTTTACCCCCATGATATTCTCTTTTCTCACAGGGACAACCGGCAACAAAGTGATAGCGGTCACCACAATTGAAGCAAGTTCTCAATTTAGAGCCATTGTCTCTTCTCCCACTAGGGTTGCTTCTTCATTGCATCTCCATTTTGGCCTTGGCGGGGTCTTTCCAAAAGTTTCTTGAATAGAAGGACATATATTCACTATGAGCAACCTTGACATCATCGAGGTGGCCCATAGATAAACCTTCATCACTTTTATCTTCATCCACATATTCCACAACTTTGGCTTTTAAGGCGAGGTTGAAACCATTGCTCATTCCAAGTACTCGAGCACGAGCATCTTTGGCATTCTTGGCAGCAACCTTGAAAGAGGCCATCACTTGCATAACTTCATTGGAGGTCATGAGATGGTAGTTGTGTCTTCCTTGTAGACTCTTCAAGTCGGTGGGATCAGAGGGCATGAGTGCACTCACATATTTCCTTTTTATCCAAGCATCATCCACATGTGAGGCACCCAATTCCTAAAGGCGGTGGTAGTGGACTTGAGACTTCGATACATGTCTTCATGATCTTCACCATCCTTCATATAGAAGCCTTAGGCTTCATTGCTTAGTGCATCATACCAGCTCCTTCTCATGCTCTCATTTCCAACATATAGCTCCGTGAGAGCATCCCAATCTTCCTTGGCGGTGTTGAGGTGTTCAATGTGAGGGTAATATTTTGTACCCAATCCTTGTTGAATCATGTGCAAAGCGGTGGCATTGAGTTCACTATTGACAATTTCTCTTCTTGCAAGTTGATTGGATCGACAATACGGCGTCCTTCAATAATATTCCACAACTCAATACAAGTGTTGCGCACATGATATTTCATTAATGATTGCCATTGAGCAAAAGAAGATGCAACAAGCTTAGATGGGTCTCCCCTATTGTTTATATGAGGGTGAGGAATTGGGGGTCGGGGGAGTACTATCCTTGAGCCTCATGGTGCTCTCCCTTCCCACCATCCTTCTTGGTGGATGTAACATCCCAAATTTCATCAAATTCAAAACCATGTTGTTGCATTCATATCATCATGGCATATTGTAGAGGCCCCAACCTGATATGGTAGAGATCCCTGTTTTTACAATGCTAGTCCCTGGATCAATAGCTAGGATCCATAGTTTAAGATGTAATATCAAGAAACAAAGGTCATAATACAACTTTATAACCAGGAATAAAATATTTCATTACATCTTACATATCTCATTTGGCTATCTTATTACAATGCATCAGAAATAACTATGTAGCATGGAGTCCTTCATCTTCAAAGTGCCACATGCAATCATGTTGGTTGTAGACTTGTAATCCTAATCAACACACTTCACTAAGTTCAAACAAACCCGCAACATAATAAGTTATAGCCACAAGGGTCAATACATTTGAATTGTATTGGCAAGTGATACTATGGTAGAATAGTGGTATCTATCATCTATATGCATTTGGCTAAGTGGAGCTTAGTCTTGCTTTGCTCAAAATAAGGTTTCCCTTACAAGTTGAAAACACTAAGTTTTTGTTTGTGAAAATCACCCAAGGCATCTACCAATAGAAATTGGTGATCCTTTAACCCTTGTTCAACCACAAGTTTTTAACTTAGAAATTGGGATGAGGAGATTCTTGATAGCTTCCATGTCTTGATGCTCAAATTTTCCATTGCCGGGGACACGACTAAGTACTTAGATTCCTCCTTCTCGAGAGGTGGTGTACATTCCCCACAAGACTCGACATGCATTGAGACAAGATCTTTCAAAAGCCTTCCCTTAGACCAAAATGGACGCGTTCCCAAACCTATCACCCCCTACCACCAACTGTCCATCTGGCTAAGTTATTGCAACCTATATGATCCAGGCAGAGCCCATATTGCCATGTGGCTGCACTTGAAGCTTCTCAACATTTGACATCTCAAATATGTTTGTTCCTGGGTGGCATTCCACAAGTGAGGTACACTAGGGTAGGCCATAAATATGAGGCCCTGTGAAACCACTCAACATAATCCATACAAGTCCCATTCCACCCAGGTGATTCATTCACATAGTTGTTTTATTAAACAAAACACAAGTCATTGACTTAGAAATATTTCATAGCATGAATATAATCCACCCTTATTTTCTACTAGCTAAGCTAAGAATGATGGTAGTAGGAATATTAACTTTGGAAAATTCTACTAAGGCATCAACAACTAGGATTTCCCAAGGCATAGCATACTTAGTAAAATTCCATGCAAGTCCTACTCAAAATATCACTAATGCATAGTGAAAATAACGGGACAAAAGTATGAAGCACCACTTGCCTTTTTAGTAGAGAAACTAGATTCACTCCTTGATATTGCAAATGTCACACTCTTCAAATTCCACTACAATGCAATAAAGGCACAAATTCAAACTAGCATTCAAACAATTCACCACATAAAATAATAAAAACAAAACAATGCATGCATGCATGCAAAAGATTGTTTTATTGGAAAAGTGGTTTCTAATAGGCTATAAACATTTTAAACACATGTTGGTCATTTATGAAAGTGGTAAAACCATTTAGAATTTAGGTTAGTGAAAATGGCCATTTAAATCATTTTTGTTTTGCTAGAAATGATTTAAATCAAAGAAATAATTTCTAGTGTTTGACAACTATATTTTTAAACACAAATGTTAGTGTTTTAAGGTCAAGTGTTTAATATTAAACCATTTGCAAAAGGTTTCACATAAAAACCATTTTTTTTAAATCAAAGCAATATTTTATTTTGTTGGAAATGCCTTTAAACAAAGTAATAATTTTCTAGGGTTCACCAAATATATTTTTAAATCCTAAAACTTGGTATTTAAGGTCAGAGAGTTTAAATCAAATAATTTTCCAAAGGTTTTACTCAAAAGCATTTTTAGACCATAATCAACATTTTTTATTTAACTAGAACTGCTTTTATTCCAAGACACTCTGGGTCACGAGAAGGCATGCGGGTAGGGTTAATGGATGCGCACAGTGATGGTGAACAAGCGAGCGTGAACTAGAGAGGATAGGGCGGCGTGTACTCATCGGAATTACCACCGGAGTGCGTATAGTGAGTTTCGGGCGAGTAATTTGCTCAGCCTGGTGGCTCTCGTGGTGTGGTGTCTAAGGGGGATGAGAGAGGGGAGGAAGACGTTTAAGCAGGCACGGTCGCGGGGAGTAATTGTCGCGACATCAATGTGAACTGAAGCAGTCTTGATGGCCAGTAACGGCGAGGAGGAAAGAGGGGTGCGGGTTTCACGTGAGGAAGAAGGTGACAGCGCGACAATGGGGCCGGGGAGTCAGTGGGAAACTAGGTATGCGCGTGAGTGAAAAATGTTTCGCGTGAGGGGTTGCTGGGTGGGCTACTGGGCTGTTAGTTGGGCCTGGTTAGTGGGTTGGGTCTGGGCTGCTTCTTTTTATTTTTTTTTCTTCTTCTATTTTGTTTTTTTAATTTCTTTTTCTGTTTTCATTTTGTTCAAATAAATCAAACACCCATTTGAATTCAGAACTTTTCCAAATTTTCAGTAAGTTTTAATACTATTTATTAATGTATTTTAAAAACCATTTTGGAATAATTATTTTATTCATTTGTGGTTTATTATTATTTTTAAATAGGCACTTGCCTTTTTTTAAATAAGATTTTAAATATATTTTTAAACTTCTATTTGAATTCTAATTTTTACCAAACCTTTTTCAGTAGGTTTTATTTATTCAAAAGTGTGTTAAATAATTTACTTTGAATTATTTAAAATATTTTAATATGATTTATTAATCATTTAAATTGGGCATTAGTCTTTATTCCAATAAAATCAAATATGGTTTTTATCCCATATCAAATAATTCCTTTATTCTTTTTAAGTTAATTAATAAATTTTATTCCACTTGGGCAAATTCCAATTTATTATTTTCTCATGATTTAATTAATCCTTTTATTATTTAGGGATTTTGTCTTTATTTAAATAAAATTGAATATGGTTAGAAGTCCATATAATTTTATTTAAATAATATTTATTTCTTTATTTTATTTGGATTTATCTTTATTCCATTTTCTTATGGATTTGGCCAAGATTTAATTTGGCTTTTAAATATTCCTTATTTATTTATTTATTTATTTATCTTATAAAATCCACATCTTTTATTTATAGATCCAAATTGGTGATTCCAATTTGAATAATTTTATTTAATATTTGTTTACCTTCTAAAATCCTTTTAGGATTATTTTGATCACTATTTGATATGAATTTTAGATAGGAGCTTTATTAGCTTTGGAAATTATTTCCTTTTATCTTATTAAATTCATAAATTTTTATCTATGGCTCCAAATTAAATGAACCCAATTTCTATGATCTTATAATATTTTTGTTTAAAATTTTTGATCATTTATAAATGTTTGTTGCTAAATTTTTATATGGAACAAATTCATAGTTTTAGAGAGATCTTGGAAATGATTTTCTTCCACTAGGGTTTAGGGTTTTGGTTTAAATTTTCCTAGTGTTTAAATTTCAAGATTCATTCATTGATGAATACATTTCATTTGATTGAAATTTAATTGGATTCCATTTTATTCAAATTTGTTCAAGTAGGGTTTTGATGTTTCCATTTAGAAATAAAAATTTCTTTTCACCCTAAATTTCAATAATTATTTCTTTTGTTTATTTATTTTTCACAATTCAAAATTTGGAAAATTTTGGGATGTGACACATATCTACCTTGCATAAAAAATTTCAAAGCTTAAACCCTAATAAAACCATATTTAAACCCCTATTATATTATATGTATGGGGCATGGTTTTATTTTTATTTTCAAGACCCAAAATGTTTTTGGAGTGAATAAATCTGTTTGACACATTTTAAACACTAGGATCACAACACAAAAGTTTGGTGAATATTTGATTTGATTTGAATTTGAAATGGCCATTCAAATCTCATTTGGAAAATCAAATCGGAAATAGAAAAAGGAAAATGAGAAAAAAATAGTGCTCAACCAGCCAATCTGGCCTAAGCCCAATTAACAGCCCAGCGAGCCCACCCGAGAGACCCCTCTCCTCTCTCTGTTTTCTACCCCACGTGCGCACCCACCCGCTGACCACTAGGCCCCATCGTCCCCAAACACCACGCGAGACCAGCTCGCTGTGGCTGTTTCCTCTCTTCACTTCCAAATCAATCCTCGCGTAATTGGCATTGAATCAGCGCGAGATTTCCTTCCCTGCTCCGGCTACTTAATCCCCACCTCCTCGCGACCATTTCCCCTCACACAGCCAGCACAGAGCGCCGCCAGGCTCCCCTAAATTCCCCTCGCACCGTCGCAGTACCGTAGAACTCTGGCGAGCTATTCTGGTAAGCCTCGTGCGCCCCTCTACCTCTCGTTCATGCGAGCGTGTTCCCCTTGACCTTGCGCATCTACTAATGCCCATGGATTGTACAATTGTCCCCTAGGTCGTCGCCCCCGTCGTCGTTAGCAAACACCCGAGGCGTAGCACAACTCCGACGAACAAATTCGGTAAACCCCGTGCTCCCCTTGACCCTGTTTCACACGACTGTATTCTCCATGTCCTTGCGCGCCTCCTAATGCCATCCGTTTGCCCTCTTGCACCCTAGGTTGTCGTCTTCGAGTACGACAGTGAGCACCCGACGCGCGGACGAACTCCGACGAGGAATAGCTGCTGTGTCTGTGCGCCCCTGCCCCCATCGCATACACGTTGAGAATTCCCACGTCCTTGCGACCTCGGTAAGCGCCAACACACCCTCCCTACCTCTCTGACCTCGCTGGCGTGTCACCACCAGTGGGGTTGCCAGAGCCATTAGCATGGTTGGGCAGGTCTGATCCGTTGGATCTGGATCTAGTCGGCACGATTAGATGACTAGGCAAAGCGGTATGATTAGATTTGGGCTGTGCATCATCACTTAAATCCTACGGCTCGCAAGAGTGATCCGCTTGAACCAGTACGCACCAATCAAACGCTGTCGCGTGGCTGGGTTTTAGATTTAAAATCTGGATTTTCATCTATTATATATTTAAACTTGTAAATTCAGTAACTTTTATTCTGTTTATCCAAAAATTACAAATTTATATTTATGTATTAAGAAAAATTAGCCCTTTGCATCTATGGCCTTGATTTGGCCATTTGCTTCTGAAAAATTAGGATTTTATGCAGGAGCATTTGTAGGCTTATTTTGGCTATATAAATTATTTAGAATATTATTTTAGGTGGTTTTTCTTTTGTTTGGACTCTAGAATGTATGCTTTGTATTCATTACTGTAAAGTTGGATTTAAAAGTGTGACAAATCATCTCATTGCATTTTTCATGCATTCATAATTATTTTTGTGTGTATATTGAATTGAATATTGTTGTGTAGATTTTGTGGAATTTGGAGAGTGTGATTGTGAGGATTATGTCTATTCCCCTAGCTACCAAGGAAAGTGATACTTAATCTTTTTGTCCTATTATTTTATCTATGCACTAGTGATATTTTGAGTAGGATTTGCATGGTGATTTTCTAAGTATATGTTATGCTATGGTAAATCCTATATATATTATCTTAGTAGTTTTTCTCTAAGTTAAGTGACATGTCATGCTAGTATGCTTAGCCTAGATAGTAGAATGCAGGGGTGGAATATTCATGTTATGATACTATGCAAAGTTTATGCCTATGTTTTTGATTAATAATACAACATGTTAACGAATCACCTGGGTGGAATGGAAAGATTGGTTTGTGTTGAGTGGTTACACAAGGCCCATGTCTATGGTTTACCTTGTGTATCACACTTGTGGATGGCCACCCAGGAACAAAGAGATTTGAGATGTTTAGTGTTGAGAAGCTTCTAGTGCAACCACATGGCATATGGGCTCCGCCTTGGCCAACTAGGTTGCAAGAATTCAGCCAGATGGACAGTTGGTGATAGGGTTGATAGGATGGAACGCATCCATGGTGGTCTGAAGTAATGCTTCTGAAAAGTCTCATCTCTATGCATGTCGAGTCTTGTGGGGAAAGTGCACCACCTGTCAAGAGGGTAAATCCTAAGTACTTAGTCGTGTCCCCGGTAACAGACATTTTGAGCATCAAATATAATGATCAAGGATCTCCTCATCCCAATTTCTCTAAGTTAAAACCTATGGGTGAACAAGGGTGGTGGTTCACCAATGTCTATTGGTGGTACCTTAGAGTTTTTGTAAAAAAACTTAGTGTTTTCAACTAGTAGGACAAAACTACTTTGTGCAAAGCCAGCCTGAAACCACACTTAGCCAAATTCATGTAGTTGATAGCCTCTACTATATAACAATGTTATCACTTGCCAATACAATTCCAAATGTATTGACCATCTATGGCTGAAACTTATTATGTTGCAAGTCACTCTGATGGTGACTAGGGTTATGAGTCTAAACTCAACATGTTTGCCTATGGCACATGAAGATGAAGACTTTATTTATTTGCTATGTAATAAGAACTCTATGTGTTAGCCTTGGGCTAATGAGTTGTAAGAACTATGTCTACTCCTAGAATTATGGTGTAATAATGACCTTTGTATCTGTGTTCTTCATCTTAAACTGTGGATGCTAGCATTTCGATCTCGGGACTAGCATTGCAATCACAGGAGCCTTTACCTTAAAAGGGTGAGGTCTTACAGATGGTATCAGAGCACTGTGTTGCCTGTAGGATTATGACCCTAAGATAGATTAGACTAAGGAAACCACTAGGAAAAAAATGCAAAGTCCTTTGTAAATTTCCACACTTGTCTCTTTTCGTCTCGTCAAACTTCTCCTAATCTTCTTTCTCATCTCTATTTGTAGATGGCCGCCATCAACGAAGCTGTCAGGAAGGGACCACTCATGACCATGACCTTAGAATATGAGACAGAGTTTCCCAAGGCACTCAAGAACCTTATGGTTACCATGGGGATACATGGTGAAGCTGTGTAAAAGGGATTTCCCGTGATGGATGAAGGAGAAGAATATTGGTGGGTACAACTCCACTTGTAAAAAAACAAGGAGGACAACAACAACGAGTCAGGATTCTGCATGGCCACCAACTCTGAAATGCACATGTCATTCTTTGACTCTGCAAGGAATGCAGCATGGAATGCCATCAAGGAGCTTGGAGAAAGACTCAAGTGTAGAATGCTCAACACTCAAAATGACCTTAGAGAGGAGAAGAAGCATACGCAAGGCTTAGTGACCACCATAAAACGTCTAAGGGAGGATGTCATAGACTTAGCATGGGAGTCTTGTGATCAAGACAAATAGATTGCCTCCAAGGATGCCCAGATAGCTATATTGTCTAGTGAGTCAGAATTGTGACGTACTCCAATAGTTGGACCACCACACTTGTCGTTCTGTCGGGTTAATAATTTTGATCATACCAACCTATGTGGTATGGCAAATTTTTGTCTAAGTTATGTTTGAACCTTATTGTTTGTGATTGATTAATGTATGCTATGACTTGTGTGTGAAATAATTTATGTGTTTGTTGTAAGCTTTTGTTTCTACTATCTTGTGTTTTTCTCTTTACTTGTGTTGTTTCTAATTTTCTCTATCCTATGCAATAGATGCCTAGCTTTGTTCTCAGCACCGCCGAGGAGTTCAAGGGAACTCTTTTTGGATCCCGTATCATGGAGCTCGTCAGTGTGCTCAATCTTCCCCTCCCTAACATTAAGGGACTTCATCTCAGGAAGTTCGAGAGGAAGGACCTATGGGGATTTCGAGTCTCGCAGCCAGGACGCCAGTCAGAGCCTCCCAACGAGGACATCGCCTTCAAGATACTCTATGACGACAAGGAGAAGGGACTCGACGTTGCCATGCAGGAGCTACTAGGACGTCTATGTGGACGTCACTCCACCGAGCTCAGGGGCCTCTACTTCCACCCATTCGGGAGATGTGACGAGGAGGGAGAGGCTATAGTGTATGATGAGGCCACTAGGGACACTATTGAGCCAGTTCTCCTCTATCTTCAGGACCTAGAGAGCCTTCTTAGGCACCTCGATACTGATAGGACCAACGTCATTCTTAGCAATGACGATCTACACGTCTAGTTGAGGGAGAAGGACAAGGCCTTCGAGGAGCAGGAGGAGAGCATCAAGGAGATGGAAGCTAGGTTCGAGAAGCAAGACAAGAGGTTCAAGAATCAAGAGAAGAGAGTGCAAGATAGGAACAAGAAGATCAATGAGATGAAGGCCGAGATGGAGCTCAAGGATCTTGAGCTAGATACATAGCAGAATGTTATTGAGGAGGCTACATTCACAAAAGAGAGATTTTTAGGCGAATGTCGATGCTTTGACCACCAGCGTGGAGGAGTATAAGGAAGGAATCGAAGCAGCAGGACTTACTCTACTGGACGAGGAAGTCGATATGGAGGAGTAGTGTTGACTACTTGGCTATCTATCCATCTATCATCATTTTATTTATTGAGTCGCATTGATCATCCGACATGTGGATGACTATGCTAGTGTGTTTGCTTTACAAAACATGTTGTTCGTGTTGTTTAAAGTCTAAGTTTATTGTTCTTGCTTATTGTGATTATTGCTATGTATTGTATTGTGCATGTTAGTATCTATGGGGTATTTATCCTTTCTTATCCTTATTGAAACCACAGATGCCTCCCCGTCGTACCAATCCCAACAATAACAACAACAATGGCAATGTGATGCAGCAGCTGATGACAGCCCAGACACATTTGATGCAAATGATGACTCAGTTTATGGCAAAATCAGAACCAGAACCAAAACAACAACAACAACAACAACAACAACAACAACAACAACAACAACAACAATCGAAACAACCCACCAGCTTTTGATATGCTCACAAGGTTTCTGAGATTGAGGCTTGCTAAGTTTTTTGGAACCACTGATCCTATGGTAGCAAATGATTGGCTACGTTCTGTGAACAAGGACTTAGTCACAGTTGGTTGCACTGATGAGGAGAAAGTCAGATTTGCTGCACACCTGTTGGAAGGACCAGCAGCTACTTGGTGGGATAATTTCCAAATCACTACTCCTATTGAAGAAGTGACTTGGGCAATGTTTGAAGATGGATTCCGCACTGTTCATATCTCTTTAGGAGTGATGAGTTTGAAGAAGAAGGAATTTCACAACCTTAAGCAACGCCACCGAAGTGTTGCAGAATATATTGAGGAGTTCAACAATCTGGCACGCTATGCACCGGATGATGTTGACACTGATGCAAAAAGGAAGAAGAAGTTCCTTGAAGGACTGAATGATGAGATGTGCATGCAGCTATCTGTTGCATATGTTCCAAGTTATCAATCTTTGTGTGACAAAGCCACCATCTTGGAAAGCAAGATGAAGCAAGTGGAGAATAGGAAGAGGAAGCACCATTTTGATAAACATGGATCTGGATCGTCTCACAAGCGATCTTTTGGTGAAGTAAGTGGAGGTTCTAGATCCCACAAACACGGGAATCATAACAACGACCACAACAGTAACCGTCACCATGATAGTAATAAACATCGTGGGCACAACAATGGTGATTACCGTAGCAACAAGAGTGGAACAAGAGTCACCATAGTGGAAATGGCAATGGGAATCATCCATCTAAGAGGGACATCAGTCAGGTTGAATGCTTCAAGTGCAAGAAAACTGGGCATTATGCAAATGAATGCCCAGAAAAGAAGACTGATGGAGCCAACAAGCCAAACCCTTTTTAGAAGGGTCATGTGAACCACATCAATGTGGAAGAAATCCACGAGGATTCTGATGTTGTGGCTGCTAAGTTCAAGATTAATTCCTTTCCAGCACTTATCCTTTTTGATAACGACGCATCGCATTCATTCATATCAAGAGCATTTGTAGAAAAAAATAGACTCCCAACTGAAACAATTGGATGTCCTATTAACGTAAGCTCCCTGTGTGGAGAGATGATAGTAAATTTTGGATGTCATGATCTAGTAATAGAGTTTGGGAAATACAAGTTTCTAGTTAGTATGATAATCCTAGATTCCGGAGGATTGGATGTAATTTTGGGCATGGATTGGATGACTAGATATGAGGGAGTAATAGATTGTGAAAATCGTACTGTTACACTCACAACCCCGGAAAAGAAACGGATTAGGTTCAAGTCCAACTTTGAACCCAAAGGGAGTAACCTAAATTCTCTTAAGGGGGTTAGCATAGACAGTGTACCAGTAGTGAAAGAGTACCCGGATGTGTTTCTGAAGGAATTACCAGGATTGCCACCAGATAGGGATGTGGAGTTTTTGATTGACTTTCTGCCAGGATCTGGACCAATAGCAAAGATACCCTACAATATGTTAGTTGATGAGTTGAAAGAACTCAAGAAACAGCTAGGAGAACAGTTGTAGAAAGGATTTATCCAACCAAGTTCTTCGTCTTGGGGTGCTCCAGTTCTGTTTGTTGAGAAGAAAGACAGAATTCAGAGGCTATGTATAGATTATCGTTCACTCAATGAGGTGACTATAAAGAACAAGTATCCTTTACCTAGAACCAACGATCTCTTTGATCAGCTAGAAGGAGCTCGTGTGTTCTAATTTTTTTATCTCCCATCAGGCTACTTTCAGCTAAAGATTAGAGAACAAGACATACCTAAGACTGCTTTTACCACTAGATATGGATTGTATGAGTATACTGTGATGCCATTTGTACTAACAAATGCACTGGCTTATTTCATGAACATGATGAGTAAGGTGTTCATGGAGTTTCTTGACAAGTTTGTTGTGGTATTCATTGATGACATATTGATTTATTCCAAGAGCAATGAAGAGAATAAAGAACATTTGTGTTTGATTCTTGAGAAACTCAGGGAGCACAAGTTGTATGCCAAGTTCAGTAAGTGTGAGTTCTGGTGGAATGAAGTTGGATTTCTCGGACATATTGTGTCTGGAGATGGTAAAGCTATCGATCCCGCAAAGGTGTGAGCTATAACAGAGTGGGAATCTCCCAAGTCAGTTAAAGAAGTCCGTAGTTTTCTAGGCTTGGCAGGATACTACAGAAGCTTCATCGAGAATTTCTCCAAATTAGCTAAGCCGATGACGGAGTTCCTTAAGAAAGAGAAGAAGTTTGATCGCAATGAAGGATGTGAAACCAGTTTTCAAGAGTTGAAGAAAAGACTTTCAAGTCTATTGTGATGCATATCACCAAGGTTTGGGTGGAGTGTTAATGTAGGAAGGAAATGTTGTGGCTTATGCCTCGAGAAAACTCAAGACTCATGAAGTAAACTATCCTACACATGACTTAGAGTTGGCCTCTGTTGTTCATGCACTCAAAACATGGAGACATTATCTTTTGGGAAAGCGTTGTGAAGTGTTCACAGATCACAAGAGTTTGAAATACATCTTCACTTAGAAAGAGGTCAACATGGGGAAAAGAAGGTGGCTAGAACTTATCAAGGATTATGACTTGAGTTTGCAATACCATCCCGGTAAAGAGAATGTCGTAGCGGATGCCTTAAGCCGCAAAGTTTATGTGAATGGCCTCACCAAAGGAGAATTGCCAGATGATTTGTGTGCCCAATTTAAAGAGCTAAGATTGGAGATAGTGCCTGAAGGATATCTCATTTTTGGGGTTCATAGCATGGAAAATAAAAAAATTCTACCGCATGCATACAAACAAGCCAAGATCTATCTACTAGATTGAAGCAACGAGTCGATTAGAGTACTCACCCTCGAAGATTCCAAAGCGGTTAACGAGAGTAGATTCTCGTGGGTGATGTAGTCGTACACTTGCCGATCTCAATATCGCATAGACGATCCTTCCGGCGCAGTCGGTCACACATTCGGTACTCGATGAAGACCTTCCTCTCCCTTGTTCCAGCAGGTAGCGGATGTTGTAGTTCTCGCCTCACGATTCCGGCAGCACGACGGTGTGGTTACGGAAGTAGAGGGAAGATCCCGCAGGGCTTCGCCTAAGCCAGTGCGAGTTATGGTGGATCTAGGGTTTCCGGCGATCTAGGTTTAGAAGGCCGGAGAGGAGGAGGAGGTGTCGGTGGCAGCTAGGGCGACGACGACTGGCGGCGGCGCATGGGTGGGGAGGGGTGGTGTTTTGTGCTTTGGGGCAGACCTCCCCCTCTATTTATGAGAGGGAGGGCAGCTTGGGAGAGGGGAGTTTGAATCCATACCCAAACCCAAGTTGGATAGAAGGAAGGACTCTTTCCTTCTTCCACTAGGAAACTATTGTTCCAGTTTGACTTTTCAAACCTCCCTTTTGACTTTCAATTTAGAGATTTATTTATCTCTCGCAAATGCCCAACCAAAGTGACCTAGGACATGATCCAATCATTCCACTTAACCATGACACATTCATGGACCATTACCCTTCCGGTCCGGTGAACCTTCTAGACCCTTCTAAACCTCTCCGATGAAAACATCGAAATCATTCCCAAACTCCGGAATCAGACTTTCATATGAATCTTATTCTCCAGACCATTCCAGATCTCCTCGTGATATCCCGGATCGCATCCGAGACTCCGTACAATATTCGGTTTCCCTACTTACATTCCATATCTACTAAACAACATTGAATCCTTAAGTGTGTCTCCCTATGGTTCGTGAATTATGCGAACATGACCGAGACACTTCTTCGATCAATAACCAATAGAGGAATCTAGAAATTCATATGGCTCCCACATATTTCTATGATTACTTTGCGATCGAATGAAACACTTACATACGATACCAATTTCCCTTTGTCTCGCGATAGTTTACTTATCCGAGGTTTGATCGTAGGTATTTTTGCATACCTAGTTCAACCTCGTTACCGATAAGTACTCTTTTCTCGTTCCCGTGATATGTGATCCCTTGTGAGCCAGTCACATGCTTGCAAGCTAATTGGATGATATTCCACCGTGAGGGCCCAAAGTATATCTATCCGTCCTATGGATGGACAAATCCCACTCTTGATCCATGTGCCTCAACACATACGTTCCGAACACTCAATGCCACCTTTATAGCCACCCAATTATGGTGTGGTGTTTGATGTCATCAAAGCATCCTTCCGGTGATGGTGATTAACATGATCTCATGGTCGAAGGAATTAGGTTACTATGTATCAGAAAGCTTATAGCAAATAAAATATTGAAATGACTTGATCGTTATGCTATGCTTATCTGTAGGAGTATGTCCATCATACCATTCTCCTAATGATATGATCTTTTTGTTAATAACATCTCAATGTTCATGATCAAAAACCACGATCATCTATTAACCAACAAGCTAGTATTATAAAGAGGCTTTACGATGGGCTCTAATTTAGTTTACAAATCACACAAGTATTAATGTTTCCAGTTAATACTATTATAGCATGAATGTAAACATTTATCATAAACACAAAGATATAATAATAACCACTTTTATTATTGCCTCTAGGGCATATCTCCAACAGTCTCCCACTTGAACTAGAGTCAACTAATCTAGATTACATGGTAATATACTGAACACCCATGGAGGTTTGGTAGTGGTCATGCTTTGCCCTTGGGAGAGGTTTAGTCAACGGATCCGCCACATTCAGATATGTGTGTAATTTGAAAATCTTTATGTAACCATCTTGGACATGCTCTCGAATAGCGTGAAAACGTAGCTTGATGTGCTTCAACTTCTTGTGTGACCTTGGTTCTTGCGCATTGGCTATGGCGCCCATGTTATCACAATAGATAGACATTGGGTCCAGCGCACTTGGAACCACACCGAGCTCTGTAATGAACTCCTTCATCCATATAGCCTCTTGTGAAACCTCCGAAGCAGCTATGTATTCCGATTCAGTTGAAGATCTCACCACAACACTTTGCTTTGCATTCCTCCAGCTAACTGCTGCACCATTCAAAGTAAATACGTATCCAGACTGAGATTTAGAATCATCCGGATCGGTGTTCCAACTAGCATCGGCGTAACCATTGACAACGAGCTGTTCATCACCTCCATAAGAAAGAACCATATCCTGAGTTCTTCTCAAGTACTTAAGGATGTTTTTGACCGCTGTCCGATGATCCACTCCTCGATCACTTTGATATCTTCTAGTCAAACTAACAGCATATGCAATTTCGGGTCTAGTACATAGCATGGCATACATAAGAGATCCTATGGCTGAGGCATAGGGAGTTTTACTCATTCTTTCTCTATCTCTGCCGTTGCAGGACTTTGAGTTTTACTCAAGGTCGTATTGGGCAACATGGGCAAGAACCCTTTCTTGCTATCTTCCATTCCAAACCTCTTTAGAACTTTGTCCAAATATGTACTCCGTGACAATGATATTAGGCGTCTCGATCTATCTCTATAAATCGTTATGCCTAATATGTAAGCTGCTTCACCAAGATCTTTCATTGAAAAACTATTATTCAAATAATCCTTGACACTATTAAGAAGGTCTACATCATTCCCAATCAACAATATGTCATCTACATATAGTATTAATAATGCTACAGAGCTCCCACTCACTTTCTTGTAAATACAAGCTTCTCCATAAGTTTGTATAAAACCAAAACTTTTGATCACCTTATCAAAACATTGATTCCAACTCCGGGATGCTTGCTTCAATCCATAAATGGACCGTTGAAGTTTGCATACCTTGTTAGCATCTTTAGGATTGACAAAACCTTTGGGTTGTACCATATACAACTCTTCATCAATGTCTCCATTGAGGAACGCCGTTTTGACATCCATCTGCCATATCTCATAATCATAATATGCAGCGATTGCTAATAAAATCCTCATAGACTTTAGCTTCGCTACCGGTGAGAAAGTCTCATCGTAGTCAACTCATTGAATTTGTCAAAACCCTTTTGCGACAAGTCGAGCTTTATAGACAGTAACATTACCATCAGCATCTGTTTTCTTCTTGAAAATCCATTTTTTCTCGACAGCCTTCTGGCCATCCGGTAAGTCCACCAAAGTCCATACTTGGTTTTCGTACATGGTTCCAATCTCGGATTTCATGGTTTCTTGCCATTTATTGGAATCTGGGATCATCATCGCTTCCTCATATGTTGAAGGGTCATCGGTGTTGTCCACCAACATGACACTCATATCAGGATCATACCAATCAGGAGTGGTACAATTTCTCATTGACCTGCGAGGTTCCGTAGTTACTTCAACTGAAGTTTCATGATCAGCATCATTAGCTTCCTCTCTTATTGTTGTAGGCGCCACATGAACCACTTCCGGTGATGCGCTAATCTCATGTTCGAGAGAAGGTTCAACCACCTCGTCGAGTTCTACTTTCCTTCTAGTCACTTCTTTCGAGAGAAATTCCTTCTCTAGAAAGGATCCATTCTTGGCAACGAAGATTTTGCCCTCGGATCTATGATAGAAGGTATAACCAATAGTTTCCTTCGGGTATCCTATGAAGACGCATTTTTCCGCTTTGGGTTCAAGCTTGTCTGGCTGTAAATTCTTTACATAAGTTTCGCAACCCCAAACTTTAACGAATGACAATTTAGGTTTCTTCCCAAACCATAATTCATACGGTATCGTTTCAACGGATTTAGATGGTGCCCTATTTAAAGTGAATGCGGCTGTTTCTAATGCATAACCCCAAAATGATAGCGGTAAATCTGTAACTGACATCATAGAACGAACCATATCTAAGAGAGTTCGATTACGATGTTAGGACACACCATTACGTTGTGGTGTTCCCGGCGGTGTCAATTGTGAAAGTATTCCACATTTCTTCAAATGCTCGCCAAACTCGTAACTTAGATATTCACCTCCACGATCAGATCGTAGAAATATAATCTTCTTGTTATGTTGATTCTCTACTTGACTTTGAAATTCCTTAAACTTCTCGAAAGTTTCGGACTTATGTTTCATGTAATAGATATACCCATATCTACTCAAGTCATCCTTGAAGGTAAGAACATAACGATAACCACCGCGCGATGCTAAACTTATTGGGCCACACACATCAGTATGTATGATTTCCAATAAAGCCATAGCTCGCTCCATCATACCAGAAAATGGAGTCTTAGTCATTTTACACGTCAGACATGCTTCGCATCTTTCAAGTGATTCGAAATCAAGTGATTCAAGAAGTCCATCGGAATGGATTTTCTTCATACGCTTCACTCCAATATGACCAAGACAACAGTGCCACATATAGGTCGAGTTATCGCTCAATTTCAAACGTTTAGCTTCAATGTTATTAGTGTGTGTATTTCTACAATCGAGATTCAATAATAATAGACCATCTATCAAAGGTGCATGTGCATAAAACATATTACTCATATAAATCGAACAACCATTATTCTCGGACTTAAAAAAGTAACCGTCTCGCAATAAACATGATCCGGATATAATGTTCATGCTCAACACAGGCACCAAATAACAATTATTTAAGTATAAAACTAATCCCGATGGTAGATTAAGAGGTAGTGTGCCGACCTCGATCACATCAACCTTTGATCCATTTCCAATGCACATCGTCACCTTGTTCTTTTCTAGTTTCCGTCTATTCTGCAGCACCTGTTTCAAGTTACAAATATGAGCAACCGAACCAGTATCAAATACCTAGGCACTACTACGAGTACTAGTGAGATACACATCAATAACATGTATATCAGATATACCTTTCTTCTTGATGTTGCCGTTCTTAAAATCTGCCAAGTACTTAGGGCAATTCCGCTTCCAGTTACCCTCTCCCTTACAGTAAAAGCAATTAGTATCAGGCTGAGGCCCAACCTTGGTCTTCTTCGCCAGCACGGTAACCTTCTTACCACCCTTCTTGAAGTTTCCCTTTTTCTTAGACTTGCCTTGCTTCTTGAATTTGGTGGTCTTATTGACCATCAACACTTGGTTCTCTTTCTTGATCTCCACTTCCGCAAACTTTAACATGGATAAGAGTTCGGGCAACGACTTGTCCATGTTTTGCATATTGTAGTTCATCACAAAGTTCTTGTAACTTGGTGGTAGTGATTGGAGGACACAGTGAATCCCTAAAGCATTAGGAATCACTATACCCAAGCTTTGAAGCTTACTTGCATGCCTAGACATCTTCATTACGTGCTCACTAACGGAGCTGCCCTCTTCCATCTTGTAGTTAAAGAACTTTTCAGAATCCTCATTGTCACATCCCAAAATTTTACAAATTTTGAAATGTGAAAAATAAATAAACATAAGAAATAATTGTAGAAATTTAGGGTGGAAAGAAACATTTTGATTCTAAATGGAAACATCAAATCCCTTCTTGAACAAAATTTGAATGAAAAGGGAATCCAACAAAATTTCAATCAAGTGAAATGCATTCATCAATGAATGTATCTTGAAATTTAAACACTTGCAAAAATAAACCAAAATCCTAAATTCCTAATGGAATAAAATCATTTCCAAGATCTCTCAAAGACTATGGATTTGATCCATATAAAAATTTCAGCAACAATCATTTTAAAATGATCATAAATGATAAATAAAAATATTATAAAACCATAGAAATTGGTTTCCTTTAATTTGGAGCCATGGATAAAAACTTATGAATTTATTAAGATAAAAGGAAAATAAATTTCAAAGGTAATAAATCTCCTACCTAGAATCCATGCCAAAATTATGAACAAAGTAATCCTAAAAGTATTTAAAAAGATAAACAAATATTAATAAAATTATACAAATTGGAATCACCAATTTTGGATCCATAAATAAAAAGATATGGATTTTATAAGACAAAGAAAGAAAGAAATAATTAATGAATATTTAAAAAGCCAAATTAAATCTTGGCCAAATCCATAAACAAATGGAAGTTATTAAATAATAAAAAGCAATAAAATATTATTTAAATAAAACTATATGGGGTTTGGACCATATTCAGTTTTATTTAAATAAGGACAAATTGCCTAAACTAAATAATAAATCCCAATAAAGTTATTTAGAAGACAATTTAAATCTTGAGTTAAATCCATAAGCAAATGGAATAAAGATAATCCAAATAAAATAAAGGCATACGGAATATTCCAATAAAAATTATATGGCATTAACCAAACTCAATTCTATTTAAATGAAATAAAAATTCCTAATGTAAATGATTAATTAGATCTTGAGAAGATAATAAAATGGAATTTGCCAAGTAGAATAAAAGTTAATTAATTAACTTAAATAGAATAAAAGAATTATTTGAATAAAATTTATATGGGATTAAAACCATATTTGATTTTATTTGAATAAAGACAAATGCCCAATTCAAATGAATATTAAATCATATTAAAATATATTATTTACACTAATGAATAATTAAAAACTACTGAAAAAGGTTTGGTAAAAATTAGAATTCAAATAGAAGTTTGAAAATATATTTAAAATCTTATTTAAATAAAGACAAGTGTCTATTATAAATAAATAATAAACCATAAAAGAATTAAAGGAAATATTCTAAAATGGATTATTTAATTACATAAATAAACAGAATAAAAACATACTGAATATTGGAAAGGATTTGAAAAAAGGAATCTGGATTCAAATGAGAGTTTGAATTTGAAAAAAGAAAATCAAAAAAGAAAAAGGAAAAAGAAACAGAAAAAAGGAAACAGACCCAGCCCAACTAGGCCTACCCCAGACCCTATCCCAGCAAAGCCCAACCAGCCCAGCCGGCACCCTCTCTCTGCCGTTCTTTTCTTACCAGCGAAACGACCCCCTCAGCCGCTGACTTGGTGACCCCACGTGCACCCCCCTCACTTCGCTGATCGCGAGGCCCCACAGCCACGTCATCGTCGTCTCCACCCCACGCTGACCTTGCCCCTCACCTTGCTGCCATTTCTTCCGTGATTAATCCGCGTAAATTCGCGTTGAAGGCTCAGTAAATCTCACCAGCAACGACACCATCATAATCGCCCACGCCCCCTCTCTCTTTGCCCTCAGATGCCACACCCTCTCTGCCCCAAGGCTGCCTGAATTTCTCGCCCACACCTCCTCTGCTCCAACGAGCTCATCGGCAAATTCCGGCCAAAAACGTCACCCCCACTGCCCCCAGTTCCCACGAGCCTGCTCCCCATCTCCTTACGCATCTTCCAGCACCCACAGCTCGCCCGCGCATGCCCCGCAGCCTTGGCAACATCAACGATTGAGCGTCACCATCGTTTTCCCCCTCTCCGACGAGCTACCCCGGGAAAGTCTGACCTCCCCTTCCCCTCTCTTTGATGCTCTTGTGCTCGTGACTCTCTTACGCATCTAACAACGCCCTCAGTTTGTCTTAGAGTTCCTTAAATCCTCGCCTCCGTCGACGAACAGATGAGCCCGATGTTGTCGTGAACTCTGGCGAGGAATCGCCAGACTCCCAGTGCCCCTTTGTCTATGGCGACCACCTCGAGCTTCCTCGCGTCACGATGAACCCGATGAGCTTCTTCTCCCTCTCTCTTGCTTCCTGTATCACCGGAACCACCGTGAGCAGAGCGCGCCGCCGTTGTCCACTGTCGCCGCGTCGCCCATCTATGGTCGTTGTGTTTTGTACCGTTGGATGATGATCTGTTGGCTAGGATAGAACAGCTAGCGAAGTGGTATCTGTTGATCTAGTCCATGCGATGCTAGTTAGATCCAACAGCCCTCATTAGTCGATCCGTGCGAACCAGTACGTGCCAGTAAGAATGAGACACGTGGCCTATTCTGTTTGATTAAATTCCAAAAATTATTATGGATTGTTTAAACTTGCAAAGTTCATAACTTTTAATCTACACGTCCAAAATTTACATATTTTATATCACCGGATTCATAAAAATAAAACCTTTGAAATAATGCCCTTACTTTAGTATTTTGCTTCTGTAAAATTGGTTGTTTTTCTAGAAAGATTTCTAGGCTTATTTTGTGTATAAAATTTATTCTAAAAATTGTTTTAGGGTAAAATATTTTGTAAATGGTTTGTTTTGAACCTACTGACCATGAAAACAACCTTTTGGATTTAAAACTATGTTTTGTGACACTAAGGAATTATTCCTTGAATAAAAGCATTTTTAGTAAAACAAAAATTGTTGATTATGTTTTAAAAATAATTTTTGAGTAAAATCTTTTGCAAATGGTTTGATTAAAACTCTCTGACCCTAAACCACTAAGTTTTGGATTTAAAAATATATTTTATTAACCATAGAAAATTATTCCTTTGAATAAAGGCATTTCTAGTAAAATAAAATTATTGCTTTGATTTAAAAAATGGTTTTAAGTGAAACCTTTTGAAAATGGATTTGTTTTAAAACACTTCGACCTTAATTATTAATATTTGTGTTTAAAAACATTTTGTCTAACACTAGTAATTAATACTTTGATTTAAATCATTTATAGCAAAACAAAAATGATTTAAATGGCCCACTTTCACTAACTTGATTATAATGGTTTTGCCACTTTTATAAATGACCAATAGGTGTTTTAAAATGTTTATCGCCTATTAGAAACCACTTTTCCAATAAAAGAATCTTTTGTATGCTTGCATGCATTGTTTTGTTTCCTTTATTCTATGTGGTGAATGCTAGATTGAATTTGTGCCTTGATTGAATTGTAGTGAAATTTGAAGAGTGTGACAAATGCAAGATCAAGGAGTGAAGCTATATTATCTACTAAAAAGGCAAGTGGTGCTTCATACTTTTGTCCAATTATTTTCATTATGCATTAGTATATTTTGAGTAGGACTTGCATGGAATTTTACTAAGTATGTTATGCCTTGGGAAATTCTAGTAGATGACGACTTAGTAGAATTTTCCTAAGTTAAGATCCCTACTACTATCATGCTTAGCTTAGCTAGTAGAAAACAAGGGTGGATTATATTCATGCTATGAAATATTTCTAAGTCTATGACTTGTGTTTTGTTTAATAAAACAACTATGTGAATGAATCACCTGGGTGGAATGGTGTGAATGGGTTATGTTGAGTGGTTACACAGGTCCCCATATTTATGGCCTACCCCAGTGTATCTCACTTGTGGAAGACACCCAGGAACAAAGAGATTTGAGATGTCAAATGTTGAGAAGCTTCAATTGCAGCCACATGGCAATATGGGATCTGCCTGGATCATATAGGTTGCAATAACTTAGCCAGATGGACATTTGGTGGTAGGGGTAATAGGTTTGGAACGCGTCCATTTTTGTCTAAGGGAAGGCTTCTGAAAGATCTTTTCTCGATGCATGTCGTGTCTTGTGGGGAAAGTGCACCACCTCACGAGAGAGTAAAATCTAAGTACTTAGCCGTGTCCCCGACAATGAACAATTTGAGCATCAAGACATGGAAGATATCAAGGATCTCCTCATCAAAATTTCGAAGTTAAAAGCTTGTGGTTGAACAAGGGTTAAAGGTTAACCAATTCTATTGGTTGTTCCTTGGGTGATTTTGACAAATAAAAACTTAGTGTTTCCAAATGATAAGGAAAATCTATTTTGAGCAAAGCAAGCCTAAGCTCCACTTATCCAAATGCATATCGATGATAGATACCACTATTCTACCATAGTATCACTTGCCAATACAATTCAAATCTATTGACCCTTGTGGCTGTAATTTATTATGTTGCAGGTTTGTTTGATGTTAGTGAAGTGTGTTGAATAGGATTACAAGTCTACAACCAACATGATTGCTTGTGGCACTTTGAAGATGAAGGACTCCATGCTATATAGTTATTTCTACTGCATTGTAATGAGATAGCCAAATGATCTATGTAAGACACAATGAACTATTTTATTCCTGGTTATAAAGTTGTACTATGACCTTTGTTTCTTGATATTACATCTTAAACTGTGGATGCTACCTATTGATCCAGGGACTAGCATTGTAAACACAGGGATCTCTACCTTATCAGGTTGGGACCTCTACAGATGGTATCAGAGCACTATGTTGCATGTCGGATTGTAACCCTAGGATTGGACAAAACCCCTTAAAAAATAGGAGTTGTATTAGTTCAAAACTTATTACAAAAATTCTTGTAAACTCTCTCCTCAACCTTTTTGGTTTTGATTCTACATCTATTCCTTTTCAAACTTGATGGACAAAGACTCCACCATGAGCAAAGGCTTCAACATCATCAAAGACTTCAACTTTAGTTTCATCAAGGACTTCAACTTGGACATCACTAAGGACTACAAGTGAGACAAGAATAATATTCAAGACTTGAAGACTAAATAAACACAACTTAGAAGGAATCATCATCACCTTTGAAGTTTTGTGACCAAGATGCAAGAATTTTTCCAAAAGAAACCATGATCTCATTCAAGAAGAAACAACTAAGAAGAAGGAAGTGATCTCAAGTGAACCATATAGTTGGACCACCATATTAGTGTTTAGCTTAGATCATATATTGACCCCACCAACTTATATGGTGTAGGAAAAATATTTTGTTGCATAAAAATGTGCTTGAATCTTGTTGTTTGAGTGGAATGTTTGATTGTGATTGCTTGAACATTGCTTGTGTGAATTGTGATGTGTGTGATTAGACTTCTTCTCTAGAATCTTTTGCCTATTATAATCCCAATCCAACCCAATAGATGACTTCTCCGAGAAACTCCAACATCAAGGATGGTGACAACAACAACCAAGAGATACACATGAGAGAACAACTTCTGGCAACCCAAGCCCAGTTGAATCAAATGACAACTCAGTTTGTAGCCAACAACAATAAGTTAGACCTAACCAGGGAAAAGTTTTTGGAAACCCAATCCCAATTGTTGCAAAGGATGACAAATCAAATGATCAACATGAGAAATAACCCAAGGAGATTGTGACAACAAGGATATCAAGGATGATATTATGGAAGGAACTCAAACTTGCAATATTTGTGGAGACATAGAACACGCTTATAAAGAGCATGAGGATCAATGCCCCACATCTCAAGTGACTTGTTTCCTATGTGAAGGAAATGAACATGTCCCTATCCAATGCCCCATCTATCCTATAGTTCAACAAATGAAACAAGATGGAATGCATCAAATGTTTGGAAACCTCCATAAGGGAACAACTTCTACCAAGAAGGATGAAGGCAAAGTCATAACCATGCCTCATAAGGCCACATCCAAAGTGACCACAAAGTGTTGCTACTCTTGTGGAGAAGAAGGTCATATATGTAGTGACTGCCCCAAGAAGAGAGAAAGATTTCCCACCTTTGAGGTGAGATATGAAGAACATGAACTAGAAGAACTCCTAGCTTTAGAGAGACCCAAAAATAAGAAAAAGGACAAAAGCCAAGTGCAATGTTTCAATTGCAAAGAGATGGGACACTATGCTAGTGAATGTCCAGAAAAGAAGAAGAACCAAGGAAAAAACAAGATGCAATGATACCAAATAAGAAGAAGGACATTAGCCGAGTGATGTGCAATAACTGCAAAGAGCTAGGCCATTATGTATATCATATTGTCCAGAGAAGATACGTGAAGATCTCAACCTTATCACATGTTTGAAGTGTGGAGACAAAGGACATTATGCAAACAACTGCCCAGAGAAGTTTCATCAAGATCCCAAGTAAGACAAGATGTAATCTAGTTGAAAACCTTTTTAAGGGTGGTGGTACCCTAGTTGTCTTGAAGCCAACTTGTAACCTATAGCCTTCCCAAATCTAGGGATGAGATTTGTTTTAAGGGTGGTAGCCTGTCACATCCCAAAATTTTCCAAATTTTGAAATGTGAAAAATAAATAAACATAAGAAATAATTGTTGAAATTTAGGGTGAAAAGAAACTTTTTAATTCTAATGGAAACATAAAAACCCTTCTTGAATAAAATTTGAATGAAAAGGGAATCCAACAAAATTTCAATCAAGTGAAATGCATTCATCAATGAATGTATCTTGAAATTTAAACACTTGGAAAAATAAACCAAAACCCTAAATTCCTAATCGAAGAAAATCATTTCCAAGATCTCTCAAAGACTATGGATTTGATCCATATAAAAAATTCAGCAACAATCATTTTAAAATGATCAAAAATGATAAACAAAAATATTATAAAACCATAGAAATTGGTTTCCTTTAATTTGGAGCCATGGATAAAAACTTATGCATTTATTAAGATAAAAGGAAAATAAATTTCAAAGGTAATAAAGCACCTATCTAGAATCCATGCGAAAATTATGAACAAAGTAATCCTAAAAGGATTTAAAAAGATAAAAAATATTAAATAAAATTATACAAATTGGAATCACCAATTTTGGATCTATTAATAAAAAGATATGGATTTTATAAGCCAAAGAAAGAAAGAAATAATTAAGGAATATTTAAAAAGCCAAATTAAATCTTGGCCAAATCCATAAACAAATGGAAGTTATTAAATAATAAAAAGAAATAAAAGATTATTTAAATAAAACTATATGGGCTTTGAACCATATTGAATTTTATTTAAATAAGGACAAATTGCCTAAAGTAAATAATAAATCCCAATAAAATTATTTAGAAGACTATTTCAATCTTGAGTTAAATCCATAAACAAATGGAATAAAGATAATCCAAATAAAATAAAGGCATCAGGAATATTCAAATAAAAATTATATGGCATTAACCAAACTCAATTCTATTTAAATGAAGATAAAAATTCCTAATGTAAATGATTAATTAAATCTTGAGAAGATAATAAATTGGAATTTTCCAAGTGGAATAAAAGTTAATTACTTAAATTAAATAGAATAAAAGAATTATTTGAATAAAATTTATATGGGATTAAAACCATATTTGATTTTATTTGAATAAAGACAAATGCCCAATTCAATTAAATAATAAATCATATTAAAATATATTATTTACACTAATGAATAAATACAACCTACTGAAAAAGGTTTGGTAAAAATGGGAATTCAAATAGAAGTTTGAAAATATATTTAAAAGCTTATTTAAATAAAGACAAGTGCCTATTATAAATAAATAATAAACCATAAGAGAATAGAAGGAAATATTCTAAAATGGATTATTTAATTACATAAATAAAAATAGAATAAAAACATACTGAATATGGGAAAGGATTTGAAAAAGGAATCTGGATTCAAATGAGAGTTTGAATTTGAAAACAGAAAATCAGAAAAGAAAAAGGAAAAAGAAACAGAAAAAAGGAAACAGACCTAGCCCAACTAGGCCTACCCCAGACCCCGGCCCAGCAAATCCCAACCAGCCCAACCGGCATCCTCTCTCTACCGTTCTTTTCTTACCAGCGAAACGACCCCCTCAGCCGCTGACTTGGTGACCCCACGTGCACCCCCCTCACTTTGCTGACCGCGAGGCCCCACAACCAGGTCATCGTCGTCTCCACCCCATGCTGACCTCGCCACTAACCTCGCTGCCATTTCTGTCGTGATTAATCCGCGTAAATTCGCGTTGAAGGCTCAGTAAATCTCGCCAGCAACGACGCCATCATAATCTCCCACGCCCCCTCTCTCTTTCCCCTCAGATGCCACACCCTCTCCGCCCCTACTGTAACATCCCAAAAATATTAAACTTGAATCATCAAACTCTAACCATCAAAATTAGGGTTAACAAAAACTTTTCCAATTAAAAATATGACAACATGCATGTGTGTGTGTAAAATTTGGATCCTTTTTAAATTGCCTTGGTTTTGTGTTTCTTTGCTTGTAAAATGATTCTGAGGTGAAATAAACATCATCTAAACAATCCCCACACTTTTCCCAAAGACAAACAAATCAAACAAACAAATTAAGTGAATGGTCACTTTGGCAAAATTAACTCCCATGCCTACTTTGGCTATCTCTAACTTTCAGAACTTAACAGAAACTTGTATGGATCTTTGCACCCCTGGATAGTACTCATAACAAGGTACCAAGGCCCACTTTGTGATCATGCAAAAACTTTTAGAAGCTTAGTTTAAATGACAATTTAAAATTGAATCTATTTCATATGGGAAGATCCCACTATTTCAAAAACCACTCAAACAAGCTCAATTTTCAAAACCCAAGCATCCACAGAATCCTCAGCAAATGCCTAGCACACCCACCAAAAATCTTTTCAAAATTCAAAACTCAAGTTCTTGCGGCTATTTCATCAAACACTTGTAGACAACAAATCAAACTAGCCAAACTTCACTGTTTTGAGCAGTAATTTGGCTAAGTATTGTTCACCATTGATCACACTTGTCTCCCCCAGTGCCAACCAGAGCCTTGACCACCCCTAGCCCCTACCCTTTGCACCATGCCATGCCAACCCGAAGGAACCCTTGCTATCCGACCATGGCTAGCTAGCCAGAGCAAGCACCAAGCCTGAACACCATGTCTAGGACACAGGCCACCATCCACCGCCACCCCCTGTCCAGCACTCGAACCCTGCCAGCCACTGGACCAGACGCCCAAGCCATGCCAAGCCTCTCTGCGAACATGTCGAGAGCGCGCCAGTGCGCCACCCTCGACACACGCCCACAGACCGCGCGTCGCCCTCGCTGCGTGCATGCGTGATCACCACCGCCCCAGCAACCTCGCAGACATCCCCGTTCGCAGCCCCATGCCTCACAGCCACCGCTCGCCATCGAAGACGCCGCCGCACAGAGCACCGCACATTCTCGACCGTTTGCTAGCACCCCTACACGCGCATTAAAGCTCTAGAGCATCGCCAAGAGACCGCCCATCGATCACCAACCTTGGCCATGCCTCTAGCCGCCCGTAGCCGTGTCTCCACCGTCGCCTGCCCATCCCTATCGGTCTCGCCGTCGAGCCTATAAAAGGAGGCCACCCCCGCTCGATTTCATCACACCATCTCACTTCCCTCACCTCACTGAGCATTCCACCCCTTAGCCGGAGCAAGGCGAGCAGCGCATCGCCGGAATTTGGCCGGAGCTCTCCCCTGCAGAGGAGAAGAGGAGCCGTTGATTTCGTCCACCCCGGAGCTGCCGCGACCACCCCTGAGTTCGCCGTCGTCGACTTTGTCGTTTGCCCGCCTCGTCGTCGTCACTGGAGCCCCGGTATGCCCCTATGCACCCCCACCGAGCCGCTAGGGTTCGAGCTCGCCGGTGACCTGTTCATCATCGACGACGACCCTCAGCCGTCGATCTTCATTCTAATCCAATGCATCACATCGCTCCGTACCGCTTCGCGTTTAATGAGCCACTGACCAGTAGACCCCCCTGTCAGTTGTGCCCCGCGCCGCGGAGTGACACTAGGCCGGCCCATTAAACCTTCCCGCGCATCCCACTCGTTTGAATTCAGATTTTTATATTTAGATTCAAACTCAGTTATGTACCTAGTTTAAAAAATCAACCCAGCTCAATTCAGTGAACCAAAGTACATGAAACCAATTTTGTTATAAAAATATTGAAATGCTTAATCCAAGCTCGTTGGATTCAAATCATTTGGATCTGTAGATCAACCTTGGCAAAAATAACAAGGCAGAAGCTTTTCTGCATTCAAACATTTTTAAAATTTAAACCATAATAGCTTTTGAGTTGTTTCCAACTCTCAAAAATCACATTTGATCATACCTTTCAGAATATATAAAAACATATAGGTTTACTTATAGAAATAATGTCCAAGTAATAAAAGAATGCCACATAGGGATTTGTAGTCACTTTATTTATTTAAAATAAAAGGGTTAAACCTTATTAAATTGTGACACCACTTTAAATCACATTCCCATGTACTGAAATATGTGGTGATGACATGTGTCAACATGATCCCATGTTTGGTTTGGAGAATATTAAATCTTAAGTAGTTTTTCAATGAGTAGAAATTACTTTTCTAAAAACAAATAAATAAGACAAATGCTTTAATCTTGTAATGTTAGTGATGATGCTAGATCCTATATAGAACCCTTTTGTGTGATGATTGAAAGTAGTTAAGTATTGTTTGGTGATTGTGTACCTCATATTTATTCATAGACGCTAGTACCAACCAAGGATACGAGGAGGAAGGAGGATACTACGAAGAAGAAGCCGAGTAGAACTTCAACCACTTCTCTGCACAAGGCAAGCCTAATACTACTAATTGATTGAGCAAGCTAACACTTGCAATTATGAAAGTAGATAACCTATGCAATGCACTAAGCATGCTTGGTTAGACATATTTGATGATACCCCCTCCTAGTTTTCCTTGCAAGCTTTCTACTTTTTTCTCTATCAAAGCTATTTCTTAGAGTTTATTTAACTGACTTGTAGATTCTAGGAAGATAATTGAAGGTTGCATAAAGAGCATTAAATTTGGCCTAAGCTAGAAAATCTCGATGTCATCCTAAGTCATGAGATGGTACTTAGTGGAAACTCCACTTGTTTACCACCCCTCATTAGTACTCACCCCCACTTGTAGATGCTAGTGCTAAGCATAAAACTTGATCAAGTTTAGATGGGAATACTTGGTGGAAAATGGTTATGAAAACCTTAGAATGATGAGTCATTCTACTGAGAGGTTTTGACATTTGTTTCCGAACCCCAGCTGATTTTGGAGGATAAAAATGTTAAGGCATGAGCCTTAGCCCTTTATAAAACTGATGGTTGTATGGATGCGATACCATTCCAATTTTACCGTACAACCACAATACCCAAAAATTGGGCAGGTCTTGACTGGAAACTTATATACCTTAGTATTGGTTCCCTCACGGCCAAGGTCTGAGCTAAGGCTACCTTGTGAAGATTGTCCACCTGTGCAGTACCCAAGATGATAGTTCGTCATGGTTGGGAGGCCAAAGTCACAGGAGAGGTGCCTATACTAGGGCGTGTAATTGAAAAGTTAGGGTTGATTATCCGCATACTGAGTATGGTGAATTCAGGATTTGTTCCTGACGGATGTATCGAATGTTGTGGTGAAAGTGTACAATCTCTGCAGAGTGTCAACATATTCGAATAGCCGCATCCGCGATTATGGACAGTTGGAGTGGCCATAGTGTTCCCCCGTCAGATGTTTTCAAAATGACTTGTGAAAGGAATTGATATTTTGACTTGACCACAACAGGGTTGTGATATGAAATACACGTTCTCACTTAGGTGTTATAAAAATTCAACTAGCTTTTCTTGCTTCTGAACTTAGTAGAGGTAAATCTGGCTTTTTGCAAAACAACCATAGAGCTTAGTGTCCTATTACAAAAACCCCCTTCACTTGTTAGTATTAGTTTGCGAGTACTTAAAGAGTACTCATGGCTTTGTCCCTGGCTATTCCCGTGGCCAGACTATGAAGAGGAGTACCAGGATGATGGACTCCAAGAAGGTTACGACAACTAGGATCATCTCCCATCGTCAGCATTGCATGTGACCCCGAAGATGGAGCTTCGCCTACGCTACCTTTATTATTATGTATTTCCGCTGCTTGAGTTGTATTAAGAACTGGATCATGAGATCCTTATTTGTGTAAGACCTTATGTATGGTTTGTAATGGATGATGTACTGTGGTATCCAATTCTATTATGTCTCGCAAAAATGGTAATCCTGGGATTGTGATGTATGGCATAACTGGCATCTGGGATTAAAAATCCGGGTGTTAACAAGTTGGTATCAGAGCCATTCTGACCATAGGAGACCCTAGTTAGACTGGAGGTTTGAATCAAAAACTTAATTTCAAAACCAAAGGAAGCAAATATTTACAAAAACTTATTCCCATTCTTATCACTTTGATTCTTTCATGAAAATTCATGTTCCTCAAAAAAACTCTTGCAAAATACATAAAATTTGACACACTTGATCACTCTACTAACTTACTCATCCTATATTCTTATAGATGGACGTGAAGTACAACAAGTTTTATCAGTTGGGGAATGGAGGAGATCTTATCTTTGAGCGGGATTTGGACCAGCTTTCGGAACTTCTGGAGCGTCCGCACCCCGAGTTCTTTGGAGCTCAGCTCAATGATCAAGGAGGAGAAGATCTGTAGTGGCTAATTGTTGCAAGTATCCGAGCAAAGATTGAACCTCCCATTGCCGAGGGAATTCAGTTCACCTTAAGAGAGAACAACTGGCTTGATGGACTTGCCAGGGCCATGCAGGAAGCTCTTACCCATCTGTGTGGGCAGAGTATCAACCAGATCAAGGGAACCCGCTTTGAGTTTTGTCCAAGGCATGAAGCTAATGGATAGCCACTGGAAGCCCCATACCACCACGAGCTGAAGACCCAGTTGGACCACCTTAGCTTCATGATGTGCGATCGTCAGCAGGAATTGGACAATTGTCGTGACTACTCCAACCACAAGTCCGCCATCATCAAGATGAAGGATCAGACCATTGCCATGCTAGCAAAGGATCGCAAGTCTCGCCGCCGTCATCTCAACAAGAAGGAGCGCATCATTGCCCGTCTTCGCCACCGTATCTCGGATTTGGAGGAGACCATCCACGAGAGAGACATGCAGTTGGAAGAAAGGGAGAATACCGGAGAGGATCTTCGTGGAGACCCCTACTCCTATCTCAGCGATGATGATGATTTTCTGGAGGATAAGGCTATGGACTACTTCACCGATGAAGATGATTTCGCCTTCATCGATGATGATGAGGATGATGAGGATGATGACTACACCGACTCCGAGGAGTAGTAGCACTTGAGCACTAGCGTAGTGAGTTGTATTTGGTCCCACTATATCGTAGAATGGTTCTTAAAACCATCTGTTTTTCTTGTTTTGTGGGTGTGTTTGTATCGTGTGCTATGAATGAATGAAAAGCAATTTGCTAGAAAAATCTGAGTCAAACTTTAAAAACTTTTCAAAGTCCCAGAACCTTAGAAATTTCCCTCTTTTCTCATGATCTATCTCAATCTTCAGATGCCACGTGGAGGAAGTGGTTCATCCCCGGACCCGATGTTGCAGATCCTACAAATGTTGGTTTCTGACCGCGAAGCCGAAAGAGCCGAATGTCAAGCCAACTTAGCCACCCTTCAGCAGATAGCTCAGCTAGCCCACTTAAGGGAATATGCTCGAGAGGCAATAATAAAGTGGTTATTATCGTATTCCTTATTTATGATAAATTTTTATTTTACATGCTATAATTGTATTAATACGGAAACGTTAATACATGTGTGTTTAATAAACAAAAAGGAAGTTCCTAGTTATGCCTCTCTTATAAACTAGCTCGTTGATTAACAAGATGATCAAAGGTTTCCTGATCATGGACATTGGATGTTGTTAATAACGAGGTCACAACATTAGTGTAATGGTGTGATGAACATTCATCCGAAGTATAGCATTACGATCAAAGTCATTGAGTTTATATTGCTATAACAACTTACGAAGTGATCCTAATCCTTAGACCATGAGATCATGTCAATCACTAACACCGGAAGAGTTTCTTGATAACATCAAACATCACACCGTAACAGGGTGATTATAAAGATGGATTCAGAACTACTAAAGTGTTATGTCGAGGCCCATGGATCGAGAGTGGAATTTGTTCATCCCGATGACGGATAGATATGGTCTGGGCCCTCTCGGTGATATCACATTGGTAAGCTTGCAAGCAAGTGATTTGATCACTAGAATGTTATATCACGGGAACAAGAAAAGAGTGCATGTCAGTAACGAGATCAAACTAGGTATGGAGATACCGATGATTGAATCTCGGACATGTAATATATCGCGAAATGAAGGGATTAAGATACTAGCGTAAAAGGTTCCGACGATCACAAGAAAGTCATCGTTGAATGTGTGGGAGTCAGTATGGGTCTCCAGATCCCGCTTCTGATTATTGATCCGAGAGGGGTCTCGATCATGTCCGCATTATTCGCGAACCGTAGGGTGACACACTTAAGAGACACCAACATCCATTTGGAGCAAAAGTTTCATGCCGAAAAGAATAACAAGCGCAGGAATTTATTTCACTAGATACCGAAACGGGTTTTCGGGTGAAATTGCAGAAAGTGTTTCTGCATGTGAAATGAAATACTAGCAAGGGGTTATATGTGAATGTTTGTCATTAAAGTAATTGACAAAATTCTGAATAAATAAAAGGAGTTTTATTTAATGGGAGTTTGCATTAAATTTGGTGGAAATTTAATGGGAATTTGAGTGGGTTTTTGAGTGGAGGGAATTGAAAGGCTTTTGTGTGAGTGGAGTGTCCACCCACATGAATGAAAGGAGGGGAGGGGGCAGCCCCATGGCTGGGCACATGGCCCCTTGGGTGCCCCCCTCTCCCTATAAAAGGAGCCCCCTCCCTCTCTCTCACTCACACCTCCTCATGAAGGATCTCTCTCCCCCTCTAGAATTTATCCCCCATGGTCTCGGACTAGCGAGATACATGTTCCTAGTAGCTTTTCGGCAAGAAAGAGTTGTGCTTCCGCTGCATCGCTGGAGCGAGGAGGCGGAGGTTGCTCGGTGCCTCGAACGTGTGTGCGAGCACGGATGCGCTGCTGTTTTGCGGCGCTAGGACTTCCTCTCGATCTTGAGATCGGCAAGAGATCGTCTACATCAAACACGAGTTTGGACTCGTTAATCTTTGTCGGTCTTCAAGGGTATGTTCTCTACGGATATACATCCGCCCGTTGTTTGTATCTAGTAGATAGATCTTGGTACATAGTTGTTCCCATCGTAGGAAATTTTTTGTTTTCTATGCTGCGAACCCTACAGTGGTATCAGAGCCGGATCTATGCATATATACTTTGCACGGGTAGTACACATATGAGTATGTGGGCGATGATGATCATTTTATTGCTTCTTAGTTGTACTTTGGATATTTGTGGCATAGTGGGATGAAGCGGCCCGGACAAACTTTACATGTCCTCGCACATGAGACCTGTTCCACACTGGACATGCAACTAGTTTTGCATAAGTGGCTAGCGGGTGTCTGTCTCTCCTACTATAGTCAATATCTAATTTGCAACGAGTTTTCAACAATTTGGTTATCCTCGTTGTGGTTCATGTTCGTAGGTAAGAACGGTTCTATCTTCGAAAGCCCCAAGCCACGTAAAACTTGCAATGGATAAATTAGAGGCGTCTAGTTTAGATTGTTGTTGGGCTAGTGTTTTGATATGGTGATGTTGTAAGTAGAAGTATGATATGATACTCTTACAACACACATAGCGTGTAAGTTCCATAGACCTTGGCCTTACACATAAAGGTATGATAGAGATCATACCACGGTGCACATGATGGAGATCATATGCGGGAACCATATCATTTCACTTATAAACATGTGATGTTTTGATTGCATCTTATATTGCTTGTTTGGCATTTTATTAGCATAATAAGATGATCCCTCATTTAGATATCAAGATAAGAATGTGTTCTTCCTTAAGTATGCACCGACAATGTTTCGTCGCTTCAAGACATCACGTGATGATCGGGTGTACTTGAATCCACGAGCATATCTCGGGTGTAAGACAGTTACACACGCGAATACTAAGGTTCTTACTTGACGGGCCTAGCATGTACAGACATGGCCTCAGAACACGGACCGAAGGGTTAAGCATGAGTCATATGTTTTGATATGATGACCATATGGATGCTCGCCTTTGAAGCTATACCGACTCACGTGATGATCGGACTTGGTGTAGTGGATTTGGTTCATGTAATCACCAAAAAGACACGAGGGGTGTCGTTTTTGAGTGGGAGTTTATTTCTAATTTGGATTAGTAGAACTCAATTTATCATAAATTAAATTGAAGTGAATTTGCATAATTTGTTGTAGTCATTGGCATTCGTTCACCACCTTATGCATAGTTGTAATTGAGATAATAGAACTATAGAATTCTGGATATATACTTTATGAACTGGTATCGTATTGTGTTGAGTGTCAATCTAAAGTTTAAAGTCCTATTGCAAACTTTCAGCAAACTCTATTTACTCCGTGAAATTTAATAGTTGGTATTAAATTGAGAGTAACAATTCCAGTGTTAGTATCTTAAGTATCATGTTTGCCTCCATGATTCTTGATTGTTCTAATATCAAGTTTATCTAAGAGCTGAAAGAATTGTTTCAGAAACCATCATGTGTGACAGATATAACGATATCTGAAACAATGTTTTGGTTGCAATATGATAGAGTATAATATATGTTCTCATATTGGATGAGAATTTACGAAGGTTGGAGATGCTAGACATCCTAATCATCCAAAAGGGTTTTGGAAATTAATGTTATACTCACGATTCACCTTGATAAGCTAAAGTAGCTTGATCATGAAAGTCGCCATGATAAGGGTGAATAGAATATGTATGTAAAATGTTTACTACACTAAAAGATTACTAAAGAATGGATTTCGAAAGAATACCGATCATTTTGATGATGGTGATCTACTTCAAAGTGCAAGTCCAAAGGTATTATTATTTGAATATACACGCTTTGAACTATGTGTCATGTATATGGCGCCACTTTTGATGTTGATAGATTCTTTTAAAGGAAAAGGAAATGCTGAAAGAGAATCTATAAAATATATTTGGCATAAAAGAAAAGATTGGAAATATCCAATTTAGGTATATATATGATATACATGTTATGGTTATATTCTTTGCTTGTTAAACAATGTGGTTCTTGGGTATTGGATACCGAATTGGTTGGTATGAAATTTCATAGAGAACAACGCAATTCATGAACCACAATGGCCTAAGTAACTTGCAAGAGAATATGTGATGATGTTCATCGAAAACAAACAAACCGTTGTTTGTATTTCTCGTTGACATCAAAGCTTGACTTCAAGATTTATTTTAATAGTTGTTATTTGAATCAGGTATTATGAGAACAAAGGCTGTTCAAATAATTACCGTATTCCATATAAGATGGATGATTTACAAATCTAGTTGGAGCAATCACATCCATAAAGCCTAATGCTAAAATGTCGCAAGACAAATGATTGAAAGATCACTTACAAAGTGACATCGCTGTTTAAATTATATTGGAAAGAAAACATGAAGAATCTCCATATTCATGGATTTTTGGAGTCTTTGATTTGATCAAGTGACGCTTGTGAGACTTTCCACGTGATAATTAAAACTTCGTTCAAAGGCCAAAGAAGAACGAACGACTAAATTATTGGAATTTATACATATCGATGTATGTATTCCATTATGTGTAGTCATAAGCGATGGGTTTCAACTTCATATGCTTTCTCTAGAAATTTGAGTGAATATTCACCTAATGAGAAAGAAGTATGAAATATTTGAAAAACGTTTCAAAGACTTTCAACATGAAGTGGAAAATCATTGTAACAAGAAAATAAATGGTTTATGATTTTATCATAAGGGATTTGTTTGAGTTACAAGTGTAACAAGAAAATAAATGAATTATGATTTTATCATAAAGGGATTTATTTGAGTTGCAAGTTTAGCAAAACACCTAGATTTACATATCCCGAAACACCATAGGAATATGGAGTGTTTGATATTTGTAATGAAACCTTGTTTGACATGGTTGGATCAAAGGTGTTATTTATAAAATTGCCATTATGTTTTAAAAGATTAAAGCTTTAGAGACCACCGCTTTTACACTGAAAAGAGCTCCATCTATATCCGTTGAAATGACACCATGGAAGTTATGGTTTGGGGTAAAACCCAAGTTGTCATTTCTTAAATTTTGGTATGCTAAACATAAGTAAGATGTTTACAACCAAAGTCGGATGAGCATGTCTTTGTAGGTTATTTCGAATAACAATTGGTTATTCCTCCATAACACCAAGGACAAAAGGGTTTGTCGCTTGAAATGTGAAGTTTCTTGAAGAAGGAATTTTTCATAAAAGTTAAGTAGGAGGACAATTGAACTTTGATAAGGTTAACTAACCTTAGCTAAATGTGCTGAGTTGCGCAGCGCCGGAAATCGTTCCGGAGGCTGCCATAATGCTCATAGCTTATGTGCCTCAAAGGTTGTGGTCACGGAGATCTAATTTCTTATTGAACCAAGTCGGTCGGATAAACAATCAAATGCTAAGATTTGAGAGTAAATCATTATTGTTTGACAATGATGAACCGACTACATGCAAAGAAGCGATGATGGGCCCTGACTCCGTCAAATGGCTTGAAGCCATAAAATCCGTGATAGTTCCATATACGAGAAATCAAGTTTTGAACTTGGAAGACCCTCCGGAAACGTGTAAAAACCTATCGGTCCTATTTGGATCTATAAAGAAACAGACATGGATGTTTCACATCTATGAAATAGTCAACATGTCATAAAGTATTTTACGACAATGTTCAAGGAGTTGACTATGACAAGATTTGATCTTTCATAGCGATATTTAGTCTGGACGGGTTAAAGTAGCAACCACTACATATAATTTGGTATATGGTAGATGAATAATCAAAACAAAGTTCTCCTAATAGAATGGTTACCTAGGACATGTACATAACATGATCCAAAGGGTTTTGTTAATTCAAAGGATGCTAAAAAGGGCGTGCAAACTTCAATGGTTGAAGTAAGCATCGCGGAGTTGGAATCTTCACCGTGATGAAAAAGAGTTTTCATTAGGAGACGATGAAGATGCTTGCATTTGCAAGAAATTAAGTGGGAGCGCTAAGACATATTTCTAATACATTATGTGGAGGACATCTTATTGATTAGAAATGATGTATCGTTTATTGAAAAAGGTTAAGAATTTCATTTCGATGAAATACTTAGGAAAGACCCGAATATTTAGCGTGAATGTCTATAGTGGATAGACTGTAACGCCAATATGGTTGTGCCAAACGTACATATATGAGATATTGAAGGAGTTCAATATAGAATCAATAAGAAACGGTTCTTGCCGCATGGAAAGGAATTGAATCAAGATTCAAGTGTATCGACACTTGATAAGTGAAACAAGATTCAAGTGCTTTGACACTTGATGAGTAAAATCACAAGAATCTCTTGATCAATCATACCATGATATGTACACATCCAGATATGTCCTATGCTCTAAGTGTTATGAGCATATACTAGAATGAATCATAAAATGATCATTGGACAATAGTAAGGAAATTCTTATGATCTTTTGGAAGAACTAAGAATATATTTGTGTAGAGGTGACAAATAATTACAAATAGTTCATTGTAAAGCGTTACATTGATACTAGTTTTGTCACAAGATACAAATTAAGTTTATCTCAATTTAAACTATGGATGGCACAATGTAATGGAAAGGAGATTCCATGATGGATTTGGATGAATTCCAAAATTAAGACATTGTGACGGATACTACAACAAAAGGCTAAGTATATGACTGCTATAGTAGCAGCAAAGGAGGGAATTTGTGTCAAGTAGTTTGAAATCAAACTAAGATGTGGTTCACAACGGGCTAACACTAAAGATATATTGTATGACAATAGTATCGACATGTTTTAACCCCAAGGAACTAAAGGTCTCACCAAAAGACCAAATTTATACAATGCCATCTCATTGGAGAATGAGTGATGCGTGAAGACGCAAAGACATGCAAATACACACGGACCTGAAAGCGTCAGATCCATAGATTATGTTAACCACTTGCAATTGCGTATATGGAACACCAAAAAGCCATAGGTGTTCAATACGCAATGTTTTCAAACTAGATTATTGTCTCTAGTGCAAGTGGGAGACTGAAGGGAATATGCCCGAGAGGCAATAATAAAGTGGTTATTATCGTATTCCTTATTTATGATAAATGTTTATTTTACATGCTATAATTGTATTAGTACGGAAACGTTAATACATGTGTGTTTAATAAAAAAAAGGAAGTTCCTAGTTATGCCTCTCTTATAAACTAGCTCGTTGATTAACAAGATGATCAAAGGTTTCTTGATCATGGACATTGGATGTTGTTAATAACGAGGTCACAACATTAGTGTAATGGTGTGATGAACATTCATTCGAAGTATAGCATTACGATCAAAGTCATTGAGTTTATATTGCTATAACAACTTACGAAGTGATCCTAATCCTTAGACCATGAGATCATGTCAATCACTAACACCGGAAGAGTTTCTTGATAACATCAAACGTCACACCGTAACAGGGTGATTATAAAGATGGATTCAGAACTACTAAAGTTTTATGTTGAGGCCCATGGATCGAGAGTGGAATTTGTTCATCCCGATGACCGATAGATATGCTTTGGGCCCTCTCGGTGATATCACATTGGTAAGCTTGCAAGCAAGTGATTTGATCACTAGAATGTTATATCACGGGAACAAGAAAAGAGTGCATGTCAGTAACGAGATCAAACTAGGTATGGAGATACCGATGATCGAATTTCGGACATGCAATATATCACGAAACAAACCGATTAAGATACTAGCGTAAAAGGTTCCGACGATCACAAGAAAGTCATCGTTGAATGTGTGGGAGTCAGTATGGGTCTCCAGATCCCGCTTCTGATTATTGATCCGAGAGGGGTCTCGATCATGTCCGCATTATTCGCGAACCATAGGGTGACACACTTAAGAGACACCAACATCCATTTGGAGCAAAAGTTTCATGCCAAAAAGAATAACAAGCGCAGGAATTTATTTCACTAGATACCGAAACGGGTTTTTGGGTGAAATTGCAGAAAGTGTTTCTGCATGTGAAATGAAATACTAGCAAGGGGTTATATGTGAATGTTTGTCATTAAAGTAATTGACAAAATTCTGAATAAATAAAAGGAGTTTTATTTAATTAGAGTTTGCATTAAATTTGGTGGAAATTTAATGGGAATTTGAGTGGGTTTTTGAGTGGAGGGAATTGAAAGGCTTTTGTGTGAGTGGAGTGTCCACCCACATGAATGAAAGGAGGGGAGAGGGCAGCCCCATGGCTGGGCGCATGGCCCCTTGGGTGCCCCCCTCTCCCTATAAAAGGAGCCCCCTCCCTCTCTCTCACTCACACCTGCTCATGAAGGATCTCTCTCCCCCTCTAGAATTTATCCCCCATGGTCTCGGACTAGCGAGATACATGTTCCCGGTGGCTTTTCGGCAAGAAAGAGTTGTGCTTCCGCTGCATCGCTGGAGTGAGGAGGCGAAGGTTGCTCGGTGCCTCGAATGTGTGTGCGAGCACGGATGCGCTGCTGTTTTGTGGTGCTTGGACTTCCTCTCGATCTTGAGATCGGCACGAGATCATCTACATCAAACACGAGTTTGGACTCGTTAAGCTTTGTCGGTCTTCAAGGGTATGTTCTCTATGGATATACATCCGCCCGTTGTTTGTGTCTAGTAGATAGATCTTGGTACATAGTTGTTCCCATCGTAGGAAATTTTTTGTTTTCTATGCTGCGAACCCTACACCCACAACAATCAAGTCCAAGGAAACCAGGACAACCATGGATCTAAGCTCAAGAATTTCTAGAATACCAACCCACCTGTTTTCACTAAGTCGGAAGAGCCCCTAGACACCGATGATTGGCTGCAAACCATGGAGAATAACCTGGAAGTCGCCGGAGTGGAAGCTAACGAGAAAGTTCTGTTCGCCACCCATTATCTAGACGGAGATGCAAGAGCATGGTGGAACAGTGTTCGTGCGATGACCGGAGGACAGATGATGACCTGGGAAGAATTCAAGGTCAAGTTCAGTAGAACCCATGTGCCACCAGGTTTGATCAAGAGAATGAGAGATGAGTTCAGAGAACTAAAGCAAGGAAGGATGACCGTAGTGGAATACCATGACAAATTCTTGTCATTAGCTAGGTATGCCCCAGATGAGATCGACACCGAAGCCAAGAAGAAAGAGAGATTCTTGAATGGTCTGCACGATGAGATGCAGACAATATTGGTCAATATCCCCTTTGCGGATATTGAAGCCCTCGTCGACTCTGCCATCCAGATGGAAGGAAAGATCAACCAAGCCAATGAGAACCGCAAGCGTCGCATGATGCATCAGCCAGGAACCCATCGGACCCCAAAGTATCGCCCTAACCCATCTCCAGGATTTGGCCGAAGAACCAACAGACCCCCGATGAACCGTCTGACCTATCCCAAACGTGGAAACCCAAGGCCCGGAGGAAATCACAATAACCCCGGCAACTATGGCAATTTCAACCGTGCACCACCCAAGTCCAACAACAACAATGCTGCCGCCAACACCAACACTGCCCCGAGGACTGGAAGCAATGTTGTGCCTGTTGCAGCAAAGGACAAGTCGCAAGTGACTTGCTATGACTATGGAAATAAAGGCCACTACTACAATGAGTGCCCCAAGAAGAGTACCTTATCCCCCAATGCCAATTCCCCAACTCAGCAGCAGCGTCGTGTTCAGCCTGGAAGAAGGTTTGCCCTAGGGAACTCGCTCAACCGCAACGGCCGTCTTTTTCTCATGTATGCTGAAGAAGCCCAGGAAGCGCCAGACGTCGTGCTGGGTATGTTTTCTGTTAATTCAGTACTTGCTAGAATGTTGTTTGATCCTGGTGCATCGCACTCATTTGTCACCGAAGAATTTGCATGCACTAGTAAGATTCAACCAACCAAACTGAAGCATGTTATGATTGTTCAAATCCCCGATTCAACCACCAAATGTAGGCAAATTTGCAAAGCCGTCCCTATCCGAATCCATGGCATAGATTTTTATGCTAATCTGATAGTACTCGGAACTAAAGGTTTGGAAGTTGTACTAGGAACGGATTGGATGTCCAAACATAAAGGATTGATTGACTGTGCCAAGAAAGCCATAACCATGACCAGTACATCCTGAATATCAGTCGAGCATATATCTGAAACCTTACCTCGCCAATTCAAGTGCAACAAGAGTATAGCCCAACCTACCATTGACCAAGTCCGGATAGTCTGTGAATACCCCGATGTATTTCTAGATGTTTTGCCTGGTATGCCCCCAGATCGGGATATCGAGTTTATCATTGAACTAATCCCCGGAACATGACCCATAGCCCAGAGACCATATAGTATGAACCCATCTGAACTAGAAGAACTAAAGAAGCAACTGGATGCCATGCTGGAAATTGGATTGATTCAACCAAGTGCGTCACCATGGAGATCACCTGTCTTGTTCATGGACAAGAAGGATGGAGGAAATCCTTTGTGTACGGATTACCGGAAGTTGAATGATGTCACCATCAAGAACAAGTACCCATTGCCCAAGATATAAGATCTGTTTGATCAGTTGATCGGTGCCAAAGTGTTTTCTAAGATTGATCTTAGAACTGCCTATCATCAACTCAAGATTCGCGCAGAGGATATCCCCAAGACTGCCTTTACCACCAAATATGGATTATACGAGTATACAGTCATGTCTTTTGGATTAACCAATGCCCCCGCTTATTTCATGAATCTCATGAATAAGATTTTTATGGACTTCCTGGATAAGTTTATCGTTGTTTTCATCGATGACATTCTAATTTATTCCAAATCATAAGAAGAACATGAGCTACACCTTAGTACCATTCTTGGAACCCTTAGAGAGCATTAGTTGTATGCCAAGTTTAGCAAATGTGAATTCTGGTTACAGGAGGTAGGATTCCTCGGTCACATTGTATCAGCCGGAGAAATTGCCGTTGACCCTGCAAAAGTAAAAGATGTCGAAGATTGGCAAGCCCCAACCACTCAAACCCAAGTTCGTGAATTTCTCAGATTGGCAGGATACTACCGCAAGTTCGTAGAAGGATTCTCGAGTATCGCCAGACCAATGACCCGATTGCTGAAGAAAGACAAGAAGTTTGAATGGACAGACAAATGTGAAGCGAGTTTTCAAGAACTCAAGAGAATATTGATTTCAGCCCCCATCTTAATCATGCCGGATATCACGAAACCCTTCGACGTGTATTGTGATGCATTCAAGATCGGTCTCGGATGTGTGGTAATGCAAGAAGGCAAAGTTATATCTCATCCATCTCGACAACTGAAACAACATGAGCAGAATTACCCAACCCATGACCTCGAACTCGCAGCCATAGTTCTAGCCCTGAAGACATGGAGGCATTACCTGATGGGAAACCGTTGTGAGATTTATTCAGATCACAAGAGCCTGAAGTATATATTCACTCAGAAGGAGCTGAATATGAGACAGAGAAGATGTATTGAGCTACTCAAGGATGACGACCTGGACATTCACTATCACCCAGGTAAAGCCAATGTGGTAGAAGATGCCCTTAGCAGATTGCCGTGCCGCTTGAACTCCATGATTTTGAAGGAGCAACCAAGCTTGCACAAAGAGATGGAAGATTTTCAAATGGAATTAGTAAGTGAAGGATTTTTGGCTAGCATAGAACTTCAACCCAGTTTGATCAGCCAGATCACGGAGGCACAAAAAGGAAATGCTAGTATCGATGGAATCAAGCGTCGTATCGGTACAGGCAAAGTACCCGGATTCACCGAAGACGAACCAGGAGTTCTGTAGTATAAAGGACGCCTTTGTGTACTAGCAGATTCTAAGTTGAAAGAAGTTATTCTGAAGGAAGATCATGATACTCTTTATTCTATCCACCCTGGAGGGACTAAGATGTATCAAGATTTCAAAGAACAATTTTGGTGGCATAAGATGAAGAGAGAAATCGGAAGCTATACAGCTAAGTGTGATATATGTCAGCGAGTTAAGGCAGGACATCAAAGACCCGCTGGATTGTTGCAACCATTGCAGATTCCGGAATGGAAATGGGATTCCGTTGGAATGGACTTCATCACCGGATTGCCTACTTCTAGTAGGGGAAATGACTCTATCTGGGTCATAGTTGACAGATTGTCCAAAGTCGCCCATTTCTTACCTGTCAAGACCACATATCAGAGTTCTAAGCTAGCGGAGTTATACATCGCTAGAATCGTTAGTTTGCATGGAGTCCCTAAGAACATCATATCTGATCGAGGAACTCATTTTACCTCGAGATTCTGGAAGAAAGTCCAAGAAGGTTTAGGAACCCGCCTAGATTTCAGCACCGCGTATCACCCTTAGACCGATGGACAAACGGAGCGAGTAAATTAAATACTCGAAGATATGCTGAGAGCATGTGTGTTAGAATATGTATCTAAGTGGGAAGACTGTCTACCGTTTGCAGAATTTTCGTACAACAACAGTTATCAAGCTAGTTTGCAAATGGCCCCATTTGAATTCATGTATGGAAGGAAGTGCCGCACCCCTTTGAACTGGTCGGAAGTAGGAGAGAGTCAGATTTTTGAACCCCACATCCTACGAGAAGCAGAAGAGAATGTTCACAAGATTCGTGAGCACCTCAAGATAGCTCAGTCCAGACAGAAGAGTTACACCAACAAGAGACGTCGAGACCTCTCCTTGAACATAGGGGATTTTGTATATCTGAAAGTGTCGCCATTGAAGGGAATGCAGCGTTTCCAACTGAAGGAAAGTTAGCCCCCAGATATATCAGACCCTTCAAGATTCTGAACCGTCGAGGAGAAGTGTCGTATCAATTGGAACTACCCGAAGAGATGTCAGCCGTGCACAATGTGTTCCATATATCATTGCTTCGCAAGTGCCTCGAAGTTCCAGAGAAGACTGAAGTGTTCAAGAATATCGATCACCGAACCATAGAGATCAACAATGACCTGACCTATCCCGAAGTGCCCATCCATATTTTGGAAGAAGCCTTCAGAACTACCAGAACCTGAAGCATCAAATTTCTCAAGATTCAGTGGAGCAACCACACAGAAGAGGAAGCTACCTGGGAGCGCAAAGATCACATCAGGACGGAGTTTCCCGATATCTTCAAATCCTAGGTAATCTTTTTCGTCCTTTTTCAAATCTCGGGACAAGATTTTGTTTAAGAGGGGAAGGTTTGTAACATCCCAAAAATATTAAACTTGGATCATCAAACTCTAAGCATCAAAATTAGGGTTAACAAAAACTTTTCCAATTAAAAATATGAAAGCAAGCATGTGTGTGTATTGAAATATGGATCCTTTTAAAATTGCCTTAGTTATGTGTTTATTTGCTTGTAAAATGATTCTTAGGTGAAATAAACATCATCTAAACAATCCCCACACTTTTCCCAAAGACAAACAAATCAAAACAAACAAATTAAGTGAATGGTCACTTTGGCCAAATTAACTCCCATGCCTACTTTGGCTATCTCTAACTTTCAGAACTTAACAGAAACTTGTATGGATCTTTGCACCCCTTGATAGTACTCATAACAAGGTACCAAGGCCCACTTTGTGATCATGCAAAAACTTTTAGAAGCTTAGTTTAAATGTCAATTTAAAATTGAATCTATTTCATATGGGAAGATCCCACTATTTCAAAAACCATTCAAACAAGCTCAATTTTCAAAACCCAAGCATCCACGGAATCCTCAACAAATGCCTAGCACACCCACCAAAAATCTTTTCAAAATTCAAAACTCAAGTTCTTGCGGACATTTCATCAAACACTTGGAGACAACAAATCAAAATGGCCAAACTTCAATATTTTGAGTAGTAATTTGGCTAAGTATTGTTCACCATTGATCACACTTGTCTCCCCCAGTGCCAACCAGAGCCTTGACCACCCCTAGACCCTACCCTTTGCACCATGCCATGCCAACCTGAAGGAACCCTTGTCAGCCGACCATGGCTAGCTAGCCAGAGCAAGCACCGCCACCCCATGTCTAGCGCTTGAACCCTGCCAGCCACTGGACCACACGCCCAAGCCATGCCAAGCCTCTCTGCGAGCATGCCGAGAGCGCGTCAGTGCGCCACCCTCGACACACGCCCACAGACCGCGCGCCGCCCTCGCCGCGTGCATGCGTGATCACCACCACCCTAGCAACCCCGCCGACATCCCCGTTCGCCGCCCCATGCCTCACAGCCACCGCTCGCCGTCGAAGACGCCGCCTCTGCCGCGCAGAGCACCGCACGTTCCCGACCATTTGCCACCACCCCTACACGCGCATTAAAGCTCTAGAGCATCACCAGGAGACCGCCCGTCGATCACCAACCTCGGCCATGCCTCTAGCCGCCCGTAGCCGTGTCGCCACCGCCTGCATATCCCTCTCGCTCTCGCCGTCGAGCCTATAAAAGGAGGCCACCCCCGCTCGATTTCATCACACCATCTCACTCCCCTCACCTCACTGAGCATTCCACCCTTAGCCGGAGCAAGGCGAGCTGTGCATTGCCAGAATTTGGCCGGAGCTCGCCGCTACAGAGGAGAAGAGGAGCCGTTGATTTCGTCCACCCCCGGAGCTGCCGCGACCACCCCTGAGTTCGCCGTCGTCGACTTCGTCATTTGCCCGCCTCGCCGTCATCACTGGATCCCCGGTATGCCCCCTATGCACCCCCACCGAGCCGCTAGGGTTCGAGCTCGCCGGTGACCTGTTCATTGTCGACGACGACCCTGCAGCCATCGATCTTCATTCTAATCCAACACACCACATCGCCTGTACCGCTTCGCGTTTAATGAGCCACTGACCAGTAGACCCCCCTGCCAGTTGCGCCCCGCGCCGCGGAGTGACACTGGTCCGGCCCATTAAACCTTCCCGTGCAGCCCACTCGTTTGAATTTAGATTTTCTATTTAGATTCAAACTCAGTTATGTACCTAGTTTAAAAAATAAACCCAGCTCGATTCAGTGAACCAAATTACATGAAACCAATTTTGTTAGAAAGATATTGAAATTCTTAATCCAAGCCCGTTGGATTCAAATCATTTGGATCTGTAGATCAACCTTGGTAAAAATAACAAGGCAGAAGCTTTTCTGCATTCAAACATTTTTCAAATTTAAACCACAATAGCTTTTGAGTTGTTTCCAACTCTCAAAAATCACATTTGATCATACCTTTCAGAATATATAAAAACATATGGGTTTACTTACAGAAATAATGTCCAAGTAATAAAATAATGCCACATAAGCATTTCTAGTCACTTTATTTATTTAAAATAAAAGGGTTAAACCTTATTAAATTGTGACACCACTTTAAATCACATTCCCATGTACTGAAATATGTGGTGATGACATGTGTCAACATGATCCCATGTTTGGTTTAGAGAATATTAAATCTTAAGTAGTTTTTCAATGAGTAGAAATTACTTTTCTAAAAACAAATAAATAAGACAAATGCTTTAATCTTGTAATGTTAGTGATTATGCTAGATCCTCTATAGAACCCTTTTGTGTGATGATTGAAAGTAGTTAAGTATTGTTTGGTGATTGTGTGCCTCGTATTTATTCATAGATGCTAGTACCGACCAAGGATACGAGGAGGAAGGAGGATACTACGAAGAAGCCAAGGAGAACTTCAACCACTGTTCTGCACAAGGCAATCCTAATACTACTAATGATTGAGCAAGCTAACACTTGCAATTATGAAAGTAGATAACCTATGCAATACACTAAGCATGCTTGGTTAGACATATTTGATGATACCCCCTCCTAGTTTTCCTTGCAAGCTTTCTACTTCATTTCTTTATCAAAGCTATTTTTTAGAGTTTATTTAAGTGACTTGTAGATTCTAGGAAGATAATTGAAGGTTGCATAAAGAGCATTAAATTTGGCCTAACCTAGAAAATCTTGATGTCATCCTAAGGCATGAGATGGTACTTAGTGGAAACTCTACTTGTTTACCACCCTTCATCAGTACTCACCCCCACTTGTAGATGCTAGTGCTAAGCATAAAACTTGATCAACTTTAGATGGGAATACTTGGTGGAAAATGGTTATGAAAACCTTAGAATGATGAGTCATTCTACTGAGAGGTTTTGACATGTGTTTCCGAACCCCAGCTGATTTTGGAGGATAAAAATGTTAAGGCATGAGCCTTAACCCTTTATAAAACTGATGGTTATCTGGATGCAATACCATTCCAATTTTATCGTACAACCACAATACCCGAAAATTGGGTAGGGCTTGACTGGAAACTTATATACCTTAGTATTGGTTCCCTCACGGCCAAGGTCTGAGCTGAGGCTACCTTGTGAAGATTGTCCACCTGTGCAGTACCCAAGATGGCAGTTGGTCATGGTTGGGAGGCCAAACTCACAGGAGAGGTGCCTATACTAGGGCGTGTAATTGAAAAGTTAGTATTGATTATCCGCATACTGAGTATGGTGAATTCAGGATTTGTTCCTGACGGATGTATCGAATGTTGTGGTGAAAGTGTACAATCTCTGCAGAGTGTCAAACTATTCGAATAGCCGCGTCCGCAGTTATGGACAGTTGGAGTGGCCATACTGTTCCCCCGTCAGATCTTTTCAAAATGACTTGTGAAATGAATTGAGATTTTGACTTGACCACAACAGGGCTGTGATATAAAATAAACGTTCTCACTTAGATGTTATAAAAATTCAACTAGCTTTTCTTGCTTCTGAACTTAGTAGAGGTAAATCTGGCTTTTTGCAAAACAACCATAGAGCTTAGTGTCCTATTACAAAAAACCCCTTCACTTGTTAGTATTAGTTTGTGAGTACATAAAGAGTACTCATGGCTTTGTCCCTGGATATTCCCGTGGCCAGACTATGAAGAGGAGTACCAGGATGATGGACCCCAGGAAGGTTACGACAACTAGGATCATCTCCCATCGTCAGCATTGCCTGTGACCCCGAAGATGGAGCTTCGCCTACGCTACCTTTATTATTACGTATTTCTGCTACTTGAGTTGTATTAAGAACTGGATCATGAGATCCTTATTTGTGTAAGACCTTATGTATGGTTTGTAATGGATGATGTACTATGGTATGCAATTCTGTTATGTCTCGCAAAAATGGTAATCCTGGGATTGCGATGTATGGCATAACAGGCATCTGGGATTAAAAATACGGGTGTTGACACTATGTTGCCTAAATTTCTCGCCAACACCTCCTCTGCTCCGAGCTCATCGGAAAATTCCGGCCAACACCGTCACCCCCACTGCCCCAGTTCCCACGAGCCTGCTCCCCATCTCCTTACGCACCCGCCAGCACCCACAGCTCGCCCGCGCATGCCCCACAGCCTCGGCAACATCGGCGACTGAGCGTCACCACTGTCTGCCCCCTCTTCGACAAGCTACCCCGGTAAAGTCTGACCTCCCCTTCCCCTCTCTTTGATGCTCCTGTGCTCGTGACTCTCTTACGCATCTAATGGCACCCTCCGTTTGTCTTAGCGTGCCTTAAATCCTCGCCTTCGTCGATGAACAAACGAGCCCGACGCTATCATGAACTCTAGCGAGGAATCGCTAGAGACTCCCTGTGCCCCTTTGTCGACGTCGACCACCTCGAGCTTCCCCGCATCATGACGAACCCGGTGAGCTTCTTGTCCCTCTCTCTTGCTTCCTGTATCGCCGGAACCACCATGACCAGAGCGCGCAGCTGCTATCCACCGTCACCACGCCGCCCATCTATGGTCGTTGCGTTCTGGACCATTGGATGATGATCTGTTGGCTAGGATAGAACAACTAGCGAAGCGGTATCTGTTGAACTAGTCCGTGCGATGCTAGTTAGATCCAACAGCCCTCTAGTCGATCCGTGCGAACCGGTACGCGCCAGTAAGGATGAGACACGTGTCATGTTCTGTTTGATTAAATTCCAGAAATGATTATGGATTGTTTAAACTTGCAAAATTCATAACTTTTAATATACACGTCCAAAATTTACAAATTTTATATCACTGGATTCAGAAAAATGAAACCTTTGCAACCATGCCCTTACTTTAGGAATTTGTTTCTGTAAAATTGGTTGTTTTTTACAGAAAAATTTCTAGGCTTATTTTGTGTATAAAATTTATTCTAAAAATGTTTTTAGGGTAAAATCTTTTGTAAATGGTTTGTTTTGAACCTACTGACCATGAAAACTAACTTTTGGATTTAAAATTATATTTTGTGACACTAAGGAATTATTCCTTGAATAAAATCATTTTTAGTAAAACAAAAATTGTTGATTATGTTTTAAAAATGATTTTTGAGTACAATCTTTTGCAAATGGTTTGATTTAAACTCTCTGACTCTAAACCACTAAGTTTTGGATTTAAAAATATATTTGATTAACCATAGAAAATTATTCCTTTGAATAAAGGCATTTCTAGTAAAATAAAATTATTGCTTTGATTTTAAAAAATGGTTTTGAGTGAAACCTTTTGAAAATGGATTTGTTTTAAAACACTTGGACCCTATTTATTAATATTTGTGTTTAAAAACATTTTGGCTAACACTAGGAATTATTACTTTGATTTAAATCATATCTAGCAAAACAAAAATGATTTAAATGGCCCATTTTCACTAACTTGATTTTAAATGGTTTTGCCACTTTTATAAATGACCAATAGGTGTTTTAAAATGTCTATAGCCTATTAGAAACCACTTTTCCAATAAAACAATCTTTTGCATGCTTGCATGCATTGTTTTGTTTTCTTTATTCTATGTGGTGAATGCTAGATTGAATTTATGCCTTGATTGAATTGTAGTGAACTTTGAAGAGTGTGACAAATGCAAGATCAAGGAGTGAATCTATATTCTCTACTAAAAAGGCAAGTGGTGCTTCATACCTTTGTCCCATTATTTTCACTATGCATTAGTGATATTTTGAGTAGGACTTGCATGGAATTTTACTAAGTATGCTATGCCTTGGGAAATCCTAGTAGATGATGCCTTAGTAGAATTTTCCTAAGTTAAGATCCCTACTACTATCATGCTTAGCTTAGCTAGTAGAAAACAAGGGTGGATTATATTCATGCTATGAAATATTTCTAAGTCTATGACTTGTGTTTTGTTTAATAAAACAACTATGTGAATGAATCACCTGGGTGGAATGGTGTGAATGGGTTATGTTGAGTGGTTACACAAGGCCCCATATTTATGGCCTACCCTAGTGTATCTCACTTGTGGAAGCCACCCAGGAACAAAGAGATTTGAGATGTCAAATGTTGAGAAGTTTCAAGTGCAGCCACATGGCAATATAGGATCTCCCTGTATCATATAGGTTGCAATAACTTAGCCAGATGGACAGTTGGTGGTAGGGGGTAATAGGTTTGGAACGCGTCCATTTTGGTCTAAGGGAAGGCTTCTGAAAGATCTTGTCTCGATGCATGTCGAGTCTTGTTGTAACATCCCAAAAATATTAAACATGGATCATCAAATGCTAATCATCAAAATTAGGGTTAACAAAAACTTTCCTAAGTAAAAATATGAGAGCATTCATATGTATGTGTATTTAAAATTAGGATTCTTTTGAATTGCCATGGTTCTGTATTTGTTTTCTTGTAAAATGATTCTTAGGTGAAATAAACATCATCTAAATCATTCCCAAACTTTTCCCAAAGACAAACAACTCAAAAATGAACAAATAAAGTGAATGGTCACTTTGGCCAAATTAACTCTCATGCCTACTTTGGCTATTCCAAGCACTCAAAACTTAACAGATACAATTGTGGATCTTTGCACCCCTTGTTATTATACATAATGAGGTACCAAGGCCCACTTTGTGATCTTCCAAAAACATTCAAATGCTAAGTTTAAATGACAGTTTAAAATTGAATCTATCTCATATGGGAAGATCCCACTATTTCAAAAACCGCTCAAACAAGCTCAATTTTCAAAACCCAAGCACCCATAGAGTCTCCAGCACATGCCTATAACACCCACCAAAAATCTTTTCAAAATTCAAAAGAAAGTTTCTTACGGCCATTTCATCGACTCACTTGGCAGGCAAATTTAAACCAAATCAAATTCACTGTTTTTAATAGTGTTTTGGCCTAACTTGTTCCCTCTCTAGCTCACAGCAACCATTTAGTACATCATCTAGCCTAATTGGAAACCCCTAGCCTCACTATAAGCTGGCCATTACCATCAATGGTGAGCAAGCCGAGCATACCTCGCCGGCCAACTTGGTCGCCGCCGCAGCAGACCACCTCCCCCTCTCTCGCCATGTCTGAGAGATCGCCAGCACTTCACCGCCACCCAATATCCCCTCCCCGAGCCAAGGCAAGCTGTGGACCACCGAGCACGCCCCGCGCCCAGTGCCACTGCGACATGCCGAGCACGCGCCACACCCGGCACGCGTGCACATGCCGCCCCTCGACCGCAGCCCGTACCCACCGCTTTGCCATGACCCAAGGAACACGCCAGACACCACCGTTCGCCGCCCAATGCCTCACAGCCATCGCTCGCCGTCGAAGACGCCGCCTCTACCGCGCAGAGCACCGCACGTTCCTGACCGATTGCCACCGCCCCTAAGCGCGCATTCAAGTCCTAGAGCATCGCCAGGAGACCACGCGTCGATCGCCAACCTTAGCCATGCCTCTAGCCGCCCGTAGCCATGTCGCCACCGTCGCCTGCCCATCCCTCTCAGTCTCTCTGTTGGGCCTATAAAAGGAGGCCACCCCCAGCCGTTTGAAGCACACCATTCAACTCCCCTCACCTCACTGATCGTTCCACCCTCTAGACGGAGCACGAGGAGAAGCAGCTCGCCGGAATTGCACCGGAGCAGGCCGCCTCTGGAGGAGAAGGGGGCCGCTGATTGCGACCACCCCCGGAGCTGCCTCGACTGTCCCTGAGCTCACCGTCGACCACTCATTCGTTTGCCCGCCTCGCCGTCATCGCTGGAGCCCTGGTATGCCCCCTATGCACCCCCACTAAGCCGCTAGGGTTAGAGCTCGCTGGTGACAGGTTCATCGTCGACGATGATCCCCAGCCGTCGATCTCCCTTCTAATCCAACGACCCACATAGCCCCGTAGAGCTTCGCGCGTTATGAGCCGCTGACTGGTAGACCCCCTGTCAGCTGAGCCGCGCGCTGCGGAGTGACACTGGGCCGGCCCATTAACCTCTCCCGCACGACCCAACCGTTTGAATTTAGATTTTTCTATTTTAAGTCAAACACAGTTCTGTACATAGATTCAAAATTCAACCCAGCTCGATTCAATGAACCAACTTGCATGAAACCAACTTTGTTAGAAAGGTACTGAAATGCTTAATCCAAGCCTGCTGGATTCAAATCATTTGGATTTGTAGATCACCCTTGGTAAAAGTAACAAGGCAGAAGCTTTTCTGCATTCAAAATTTTTTCAAAATTTAACCATAATAGCTTTTGAGTTGATTCCAACTCTCAAAAATCACATTTGATCATACCTTTTAGAATATATAAAAACATTTGGGTTTACTTATAGAAATAATGTTCAAGTAACAAAAAAATGCCACATAGGCATTTCTAGTCACTTTATTTATTTAAAATAAAAAGGTTAAACCTTATTAAATTGTGACACCACTTTAAATCACATTCCCATGTACTGAAATATGTGGTGATGACATGTGTCAACATGGTCCCATGTTTTAGTTGGAGAATATTAAATCTTAAGTAGTTTTTCAATGAGTAGAAATTACTTTTCTGAAATTAAAATAAATAAGACAAATGCTTTAATCTTGTAATGATAGGTGATGATGCTAGATCGTCTATAGTACACCTTTGTGTGATGATTGAAAATAGTTAAGCATTGTTTGGTGATTGTGTACCTCGTATTTATTTATAGACGCTAGTACCGACCAAGGATACGAGGAGGAAGGAGGATACTACGAGGAAGAAGCCGAGGAGAACTTCAACCACTGCTCTACACAAGGCAAGCCTTACTACACAAATTGACCTATGCAAGCTAACACTTGCATCCCAGCATGTTTATACCACTATCTTAGCAAGCCAAACCATGAAAGTTTTACTTGCAAGCTTATACCATTTGATAAACCATCCTAGTTTTACTTACAAGATTTCTAATTTATTTCTTTATCAAAGCTTTCTCTTAGAGTTTACGTAGTGAATTGTAGATACTAGAAATATAATGGAAGGTTGCATAAAGAGCATTAAAATTGGCCTAAGTTAGATAATCTTGATGTCATCCTAAGGCATGAGATTAAACTTAATTAATCTTCACTTGTTTACCAACCCTCATTAGTGCTTACCCCCACTTGTAGATGCTAGTGCTAAGCATAAAACTTGATCAACTTTAGATGGGAATACTTGGTGAAACTGGTTTTGAAAACCTTAGAATGATGAGTCATTCTACTGAAATGTTTTGACATGCGTTCTCGAACACCAGATGATTTTGATGATGAAAATGTTGAGGCATGAGCCTTAGCCCTTGATAAAACTGATGGTTGTCTGGATGTGATACCATTCCAATTTTACCGTACAACCACAATACCCGAAAATTGGGTAGGCCTTGACTGGAAACTTATATAACTTAGTATGGGTTCCCTCACGGCCAAGGTCTCAGATGAGGCTACCTTGTGAAGATTGTCCACCTGTGCAGTACCCAAGATGACAGTTGGTCATAGTTGGCAGGCCAAACTCATAGCAGAGGTGCCTATACTAGGGCGTGTAATTGAAAGGTTAGGATTGATTATCCGCATACTGAGTATTAGTTTGTGAGTACTTAAAGAGTACTCATGGCTTTGTCCCTGGCTATTCCCGTGGCTAGACTATGAAGAGGAGTATCAGGATGATGGACCGCAGGAAGGTTACGACAACTAGGATCATCTTCCATCGTCAGCATTGCCTATGACATCGAAGATGGAGCTTCGCCTACGCTATCTTTATTATTACGTTATTCCGCTGTTTGAGTTGTATTAAGAACTGGATCATGAGATCCTTATTTGTATAAGACCTTATGTATGGTTTTTAATGGATGATGTACTGTGATATCCAAATCTGTTATGTCTTGCAAAAATGGTAATCCTGGGATTGCGATGTATGGCATAATAGGCATCTGGGATTAAAAATCCGGGTGCTGACACTTGTGGGGAAAGTGCACCACCTCTAGAGAGAGTAAATCTAAGTACTTAGCCGTGTCCCCGACAATGGACAATTTGAGCATCAAGACATGGAAGCTATCAAGGATCTCCTCATCCCAATTTGTAAGTTAAAAGCTTGTAGTTGAACAAGGGTTAAAGGTTAACCAATTCTATTGGTTGTTCCTTGGGTGATTTTGACAAATAAAAACTTAGTGTTTCCAAATGATAAGGAAAATCTATTTTGAGAAAAGCAAGCCTAAGATCCACTTATCCAAATGCATATAGATGCTAGATACCACTATTCTACCATAGTATCACATGCCAATACAATTCAAATGTATTGACCCTTGTGGCTGTAATTTATTATGTTGCAGGTTTGTTTGATGTAAGTGAAGTGTGTTGAATAGGATTACAAGTCTACAACCAACATGATTGCCTGTGGCACTTTGAAGATGAAGGACTCCATGCTATATAGTTATTTCTGCTGCATTGTAATGAGATAGCCAAATGAGCTATGTAAGATGCAATGAACTATTTTATTCCTGGTTATAAAGTTGTATTATGACCTTTGTTTCTTGATATTACATCTTAAACTGTGGATGCTAGCTATTGATCCAGGGACTAGCATTGTAAACACAGGGATCTCTACCTTATCAGGTTGGGACCTCTACACTCATAACTCTCAACTGCCGCGTGAGCCGCAAATATCATTTTGAGTTCACGGACAATATCATGTGGGTCATGGTTCTCAAACCTTTTCTGAAGCTCCGATTCCAAACCATACAAGATAGCACACTGAACTGTGGAGTACTGATTCTTCTGAGTGAGGAAAACATTATTTACCTCATCGGTAGCATCAGCTGCAGGTGCGTCACCTAGCGGTGCATCCAGCACATAGGTCAACTTACCAGCATTGAGGACAATCCTCAAGTTACAGAACCAATCTGTGAAGTTGCTTCCATTGTTTTTCAACTTTTCTTTCTCTAGGAATGCATTAAAATTGATGATAGGGGCCGCCAATGATCTACAACATATTTGTAATATTTTAGACTAAGTTTATGACAAACTGAGTTTTAATTAATAGTTAAATTAATCTAGGTGAACTCCCACTCAAAACAATATCCCTCACATTGTTTTAGTGATCACACGAACCAAATCCACCACATCAAAACCGATCATCACAAGAGTTGATGTAGCTTCAATGGCGAACAATCAACATGTTCATCATATCTACTATATGACTCATGCTTTACCTTTCGGTGATCCGTGTTCCGAGACCATGTCTGTACATGCTAGGATCGCCAAGATCAAACCTTAGCTTCCGCATGAGCAAATATGGCTTGCTCCCGTTGTATACACTCGCAGAATCTAACACACCCGATCATCACGTGATTCTTCGAAACAACAAGATTTAGCAACGGTGCTTACTAAGGATGAACACTTTATAACTTGAAATTTTGTGAGAGGGATCATCTTATAATGCTACCGTCGTGAACTAAGCAATACAAGATGCATAAAAGGATTAACATCACATGCAATTCAAAATATGTGATATGATATGGCCTTTCTTCTTGTGCTTCCGATCTCCATCTTCAAGCATGAACATGATCTCCATCATCACCGGCATTGCGTCAAGGTCAATGGCGCCGCTTCATGGTTGTCGTCCACCAGCATCAACTATTACAACTACTTTGAATAATAGACACGCAGGTCTTAACGAAATTAAAGGACAACCATATGGCTCCTGCCGGTTGCCGACTTACAATAAGGAACATTGCATACATCATATATAATCACAATCATGGCCATATCACATCACATCACACCCCTACAAAACAAAGTTAGAGGCCTCTAATTTTATTTGCATGTTTTATGTGGTTTGGGGCTTCCAATAAGTGTCGTTCTAACTTACAAACAAGAACCACAATGTTGATACTAGTATTGTCAATTACCCGTTGTAAATTGAATATTCACTATGTTGGGAGAAACAGGCACCCGCAAAGCCACTTATGCAATACAAGTTGCATGTCAAGCATGGAGCAAGTCTCATGAACGATGTCATGTAAGGTTAGCCCGGGCCGCTTCATCCAACCATCCCGCAAGATGCAAAGTACACAATAAGCAATCGACAACAAAAGCATCAACACCCACAAAGGCCATTGTGTTCTACTCGTGCAATAGATCTACATATAGACATGGCTCTAATACCACTGTTGGGGTTTGTAGCATGGAAAACAAAAAATTCTACCGCATGCATACAAACAAGCCAAGATCTATCTACTAGATTGAAGCAACGAGTCGATTAGAGTACTCACCCTCGAAGATTCCAAAGCGGTTAACGAGAGCAGATTCTCGTGGTTGATGTATGCGTACACTTGCCGATCTCAAGATCGCTTAGACGATCCTTCCAGCGCTATGTTCTGGTAGCGCTTCCGCAGTCGGTCACATGTTTGGTACTCGATGAAGACCTTCCTCTCCCTTGTTCCAGCAGGCAGCGGAGGTTGTAGTTCTCCCCTCGCCATTCCGGCATCACGACAGCGTGGTGTCATAAGTAGAGGGAAGATCCCGCAGGGCTTCGCCTAAGCCGGTGCGAGTTATGGTGGATCTAGGGTTTCCGGTGATCTAGGTTTGGAAGGCCGGAGAGGAGGAGGAGGTGTCGGCGGCGTCTAGGGCGACGGTGATGGGCCGCCGGCGGTGGCGTGCGGCGGCGTGGGCGTGGGCGGAGGCGGCGGCGCACCGCTGGGGAGGGGTGGTGTTGTGTGCTTTGGGGAAGCCCTGCCCCTCTATTTATGAGAGGGAGGGCAGCTTGGGAGAGGGGAGAATACATACCCAAACCCAAGTTGGATAGAAGGAAGGACTCTTTCCTTCTTCCACTAGGAAACTATTGTTCCAGTTTGACTTTTCAAACCTCCCTTTTGACTTTCAATTTAGAGCTTTATTTCTCTCTCGAAAAATGCCCAACCGAAGTTTCCTAGGACATTATCCAATCATTCCATTTAACCATGACACATTCATGGACCATTCCCCCTCCGTTCTAGTGAACCTTCTAGATCCTTCTAGAACCTCTTTGATGAAAACATCAAAATCATTCCCGAACTCCGAAATCAGACTACCTTTATATGAATCTTATTCTCCAAACCATTCCGGATCTCCTCGTGATATCTCGGATCCCATCCGAGACTCCGAACAACATTCGGTTTCCCTACTTACATTCCATATCTACTAAACAACATCGAATCCTTATGTGTGTCTCCCTACGGTTCGTGAATTATGCGGACATGACCGAGACACTTCTCCGATCAATAACCAATAGAGGAATATGGAAATTCAGATGGCTCCCACATATTTCTACGATTACTTTGCGATCAAATGAACCACTTACAAACGATACCAATTTCCCTTTATCTCGCGATAGTTTACTTATCTAAGGTTTGATCGTTGGTATCTCTGCATACCTAGTTCAACCTCGTTACCGATAAGTACTCTTTTATCGTTCCCGAGATATGTGATCCCTTGTGAACTAGTCACATGCTTGTAAGCTAATTGGATGACATTCCACTAAGTGGGCCCAGAGTATATCTATTTGTCATATGGATGGACAAATCCCACTCTTGATCCATGTGCCTCAACACATACTTTCCGAACACTCAATGCCACCTTTATAACCACCCAGTTACGGTGTGGTGTTTGATGTCATCAAAGAATCCTTCCGGTGATGGTGATTAACATGATATCATGGTCGAAGGAATTAGGTTACTTTGTATTAGAAAGCTTATAGCAAACAAACTATTGAAATGACTTGATCTTTATGCTACGCTTATCTATAGGAGTATGTCCATCGTACCATTCTCCTAATGATATGATCTTGTTGTTAATAACATCTCAATGTTCATGATCGAGAAACCATGATCATCTATTAACCAACAAGCTAGTATTATAAAGAGGCTTTACAAGGGACTCTAATTTAGTTTACAAATCACACAAGTATTAATGTTTCCGGTTTATACTATTATAGAATGAATGTAAACATTTATCATAAACCCAAAGATATAATAATAACCACTTTTATTATTGCCTCTAGGGCATATCTCCAACACTCATGTCTTTGGAAGTTCAACCAACACTGATGAATAAGGTAAAATAAGCCCAAAAGTTGGAAAAGGAAATAGAGGAGATTAAGAATAAAATTAGTAAAGGAAAGGAGAAAGTATTCCATGAAGATGAACAGGGAGCTTTATGGTATGGAAAGCGTATTGCACAAGATCCAGAGCTTTGAAAATTGATTCTGCAAGAAGCACACAATTCACCATATTCTATTCATCCGGTAACACCAAAATGTACATGGATGTGAAAGAAAGATTTTGGTGGAACAACCTCAAGAAAGATATTGCGGAACACATTGCTTTGTGTGATGTGTGTAGTCGAGTGAAGGCGGAGCATCAGAAACTGGCAGGGTTATTGCAACCACTACCAATACCGGATTGGAAGTGGGATAAGATTGGTGTGGATTTTATCACCGGACTGCCAAGGACCAGATCTAGATACGATTCTATATGGGTTGTTGTGGATCGCTTAACTAAAGTGGATCATTTCATACCCGTGAAGACTACTTATATAAGTGCTAAATTGGCCAAGATCAATATGAACAGGATTGTGTGTCTGCCTGGAGTACCTAAGAGTATTGTGTCAGATAGAGGAACTCAGTTCATGTAAGACCCCACTGTTATAAAGGTAAAGGCCCCTGTGATTGCAATACTAGTCCCTGGATCAAATGCTAGCATCCAAAGTTTAAGATGAAGTACACATATACAAAGGTCTTCATTACATCGTCATTCCAGAGATAAACATAGTCTTATACAACTCAATAGACAAAGGCTTGATACAAGAGTTTATAACATAAAGTAAATAACTATAAGTCTTCATCTTCATGTGCCATAGGCAAGCATGTTGAGTGTAGACTCACAACCCTAATCTCCATCAGAGTAACTGTAACATCATAAGTTACAGCTATAGTGGGTCAATACATTTGGAATTATATTGGCAAGTAATACCATAGTAGAATAGTAGTTTCTAACATCTATATGAATTTTGCTAAGTGTAGCTTAGGCTTGCTTTGATCAAATAGGTTTTTCTTATCAGTTGAAAATACTAAGTTTTGTTTGACAAAAACTCCAAAGGAACCACCGATAGACATTGGTGAACCATTACCCTTGTTCACCCACAAGTTTTTAACTTTGAAATTGGAATGAGGAGATCCTTGATAGCTTTAATGTATTTGATGCTCAAATTGTCCGTTGTCGGGGACACGGCTAAGTACTTAGGTTTTACCCTCTCGAGAGGTGGTGCACTTTCTCCACAAAACTCGACATGCATCGATACGAGGCCTTTCAGAAGCCTTCCCTTAGACCACCATGGACGCGTTCCATCCTATCACCCTACCACCAACTTCCCATCTGGCTAAGTTATTGCAACCTATATGATCAAGGCAGAGCCCATATGCCATGTGGTTGCACTAGAAGCTCTCAACACTAAACATCTCAAATCCCTTTGTTCCTGGGTGGCTTTCCACAAGTGAGATACACAAGGCAAACCATAGACATGGGCCTTGTGTAACCACTCAACATAAACCATCATACCATTCCACCCAGGTGATTCATTCACTTAGTTATTTTATTAAGAAAAACACAAGTCAAAGACTTAGCAATATTTCCCATAGCATGAATATATTCCACCCTTGTTTGCTACTATCTAGGCTAAGAATGATAACATAACAAGTATCTTGACTTAGAGAAAATTCTACCAAGACTACCACTACTAGGATTTCCCAAGGCATATCATATATATACTTAGCAAAAATTCCATGCAAGCCCTATTCAAAATATCACTAGTGCATAGTCAAAATAATAGGACAATATACATGAATCACCAATTGCCTTGGTAGTATTTGGGGGAGTAGAAACAATCCTCACACTCACAATCACCACTAGCACCAAAATCTACACATAAAATGATAACACCAAATTCACATTCAAATATTCAAGCAAAAATAATATGAATGCATGCAAATGCCACGAAATGACTTTTCTATACTAAATAAATCAAACTCAAACAGTACTGAACACAAAGTGATCTATCTAAAGTCTAAATAAACTCATATTTGCTTTAAAACCATTTTATAAACATTTTATATAGTCAAAATAGGCCTACAAAGTGTTCTGCAAATAATACTATTTTTCCAAATGAAAAATACAAATTTAAGCCCATAGTAATGTAGGGCTCATTTTTCTGAATCCAATGATATCTTATTTGCATTTTTTGGATAAACAAAACAGAAGATGAATTTTATAAGTTTAAACATTCAAAAACCTTTTCTAGATTTTATTTAAACAGAACACAGACACGTGGCTGTGTCTGATTGGTCCATACCGCTTTGCGCGGATCACGCGCGTGGGCCATTGGATTTAAGTCAGATCCTGTGGCTCAGATCTGGCGATACCGCTTCGGCCTACGATCTAATCTAAACCCTAGGATCTAGATCTAACGGTGCACTAGAAGCTTCTCAACTGTAACATCCCAAAAATCATGAATTGCAAAAGCATGCATTGCATTCATATTTTCATAACATTTAGGGTTGGCACAAATAATTTCAAAGTTTGAAATCAAACAAAACCATTTATATGCCCACTTTACTATTCATATGAGGCATTGTTTTGCTCTTATTTTCAAAGGACCAAAGTGTGTTTGTGTAAACAGTAGTGTTTGACACACTTTTGATTGCAAGGGTCACACTACAAAAATCTAGAAAAGATTTGAGTTCAAACAAGTTTGAAAAAGGTTTGAAAACCATTCCTGAAAAATCAAACAGAAAAAGAAAAGGCTAAAAGAAAAAAATAAAACAGGCGCCAGCCTTTCGGACCAGCACCAAATCCAGCCCAACAGCCCACCCGGCCATTTCCCCCTCTCTCTCACCCGCGCTCACCTTACCCTGCAACCACTGCCACTGGGCCCGAGCTAGCTCAGCTCTTTCTTCCCAAATCTCACGCATGCGACCAAAGATGGGCGGCGTGAATGGGTGCTGGCGGCGGCAGCACTTCTGCCGGCGATGCTCCGGTGATTCCAGAGGGGGCTAGGGGCTATGCAGTGGCTTACCAGTGTCGTGCGGTTGCGAGGATGCTCAAGGTGGCTTCGGCTTGGACAGGGGCGTGTTGCTGCGGTCGGAAAATCTCATCGGAATCCTCACTGGCGTCAGGCACGGGTTAGCGAAGACGACGGCGATGCTCTAGATCACCCTAGAGCAAACCAAGTTTATTAGGACATGCGCAAAGTTCATGCGAACAATTTGGCTTGGTTCAGAGATCAAGGGGCAGGCGATTCATACCAGGATTGCTCGCCGGAGTTGGTGGTTGCCTCGGGTGCACGCAGTGCTTGACGGAGTCGACGACCTGGGCTAGTACATGACGAACTAGTGGTGTCAGAAGATGCACAAGAGGCAGAGGAACAATACCGTATGAACAAGGGGCAAGGGGGTTCTCGAGGCTCACCGAAATACCTCGTCGTAGTTCGTCGGGCAGCAGCGGTTTGAGCTCAAATGCGAGCAGCCTAGGGGAGATTGGGCATGGGTGTTTGGGGGGAAATACCACAGTGGGGTGGTAAATAAATAGCCAGAGCAGGGGCGTCAATCGCGTGGTGAATCAATGGAATTGATCATGGCAGTGAAGAGGAGGAAACGGCTGGCTACGACGTGGTCGCGAGCGAGATTTGGGGAAGAAAGAGCTGAGCTGGCTCGGGCCCAGTGGCAGTGGCTGCGGGGTAAGGTGAGCGCGGGTGAGAGAGAGGGGGAGGGGGAAATGGCCGGGTGGCCTGTTGGGCTGGATCTGGTGCTAGGCCGAAAGGCTGGCGCCTGTTTTTTTTAGCCTTTTCTTTTTCTGTAGGAATGGTTTTCAAACCTTTTTCAAACTTGTTTGAATTCAAATCTTGCATAGATTTTTTTAGTGTGAACCTTTCACTCAAAAGTGTGTCAAACACTACTGTTTACACAAACACACTTTGGTCCTTTGAAAATAAGAGCAAAACCATGCCTCATATGAATAGTAAAGTGGGCATATAAATGGTTTTGTTTGATTTCAAACTTTGAAATTTTTTGTGCCAACCGTAAATGTTATGACAATATGAATGCAATGCATGATTTTTCAATTCATGATTTTTGGGATGTTACAAATCTTACCCCCTTAATATGAATATCGCCCTCGAGATCCGGATTGGCTAGCAAATAGGTGAGGGTGATCTTTCCAAAGGTCATCTTCTCTTTCCCAAGCTGCCTCTTCTTCGGAATGGTGGTTCTACTGAACTTTGCAGAATTTGATAGTCTTAGTCCGAGTAACTCTTTCTGCAGCCTCGAGGATTTTGATAGGTTTCTCCTCATAGGTGAGATCACTCTACAACTGAACATCTTCCAAAGTTATAATATCTTTCAAAGGAGTTTCTTCCATCTCCGGATGGCATTTCTTCAACTGACTCACATGAAACACATTGTGAACTACTGATAGTGTTTCAGGTAATTCAATCTCATAAGCCACTTCTCCTTTGCGGCTCAAGATCTTGAATGGTCCAACATACCTTGGTGCCAATTTTCCTTTGACTCTAAATCTTTTCACACCACGAAGTGGTGAGACTCTAAGATAAGCTCTATCACCTACCTCATAGGTGACTTCTCTATGCTTTGGATCTGCATAGCTCTTTTGTCGGGACTGTGCTATCTTAAATCTGTCCTTTACCAATTTAACTTTCTCTTCAGCTTCCTTAATCAGTTCTGATCCGAACAAATTTCTTTCTCCAACACCACTCCATAGCAATGGCGTAGTACACTTCCTTCCATAGAGAAATTCAAACGGTGCCATCTCAATGCTGGCTTGATAGCTGTTATTGTAAGAGAATTATGCGTAAGGCAGACTTTCATGCCAACTAGCACCATAGTCTAGGGCACATGCCCTCAACATATCCTCCAAAATCTGATTAGTTCTTTCGATCTGTCCATCAGTCTGGGGGTGAAAAGTTGTGCTAAACTCCAACCTTGTTCCCAATGATTCATGCAGTTGTCGCCAAAAATGCAAAGTGAACTGAGTTCCTCTATCAGACACAATTCTCTTAGGCACTCCATGCAGACATACAATGTTTTTCATATATATCTTAGGTAACTTAGCACTTGTATAGGTAGTGTTCACGGGTATGAAATGAGCCACCTTAGTTAGGCGATCTACAACAACCCAAATAGAATCATATTCGGATGTAGTCCTTGGCAGTCCGGTGATAAAATACATATCAATCTTATCCCACTCACAATTAGGAATAGGTAGTGGTTGCAATAACCCTATCGGTTTTTGATGTTCCGCTTTCACTCGACTACACACATCACACAATGCAATATGTTCCGCAATAACCTTTTTGAGAATGTTCCACCAAAATCTTTCCTTCACATCCATGTACATTTTGGTGTTACCCGGATGAATAGAATATGGTGAATTGTGTGCTTCCTGCAGAATTAATTTCCGAAGTTTTGGATCTTGCGGAATACAAATACGCTTTCCATACCACAAAGTACCTTGTTCATCTTCATGGAATCCTTTAGCCTTTCCTTTTCTAATTTTACTTTTAATCTCTTCTATTTCTTTGTCCAACTTTTGGGCTTCTTTGATCTTGTCCAACAATGTGGGTTGAACATCCAATGACATGAGATATCCTTCGGGCACTACCTCCAATATAAGATCTTTGAATTGAGCACATAGATCATCTTGCAATTCTCCTTTAGTAAGGCCATTCACATACACCTTACGGCTTAAAGCATTTGCTACAACATTTGCTTTATCGGATGGTATTGCAAACTCAAGTCATAGTCCTTGATGAGATCTAGCCACCTTCTTTGTCTCATATTGATTTCCTTCTGAGTGAAGATGTATTTCAAACACTTGTGATCCGTGAACACTTCACAACGCTTTCCCAAAAGATAATGTCTCCATGTTTTGAGTGCATGGTCAACACAGGCTAACTCCAAATCATGAGTAGGATAATTCACTTAATGAGTTTTGAGTTGTCTCGAGGCATAAGCCACAACTTTCCCTTCTTGCATCAAAACTCCACCCAATCCTTGGTGAGATGCATCACAATAGACTTGGAAATCCTTCTCCAAATCTGGCAGGCATAAGACTGGTGCTGACACTAGTCTCTTCTTTAATTCATGAAAACTAACTTTACAACCTTTAGTCCAGTCAAACTTCTTATCTTTCTTAAGTAATTCCGTCATTGGCTTGGCTACCTTTGAGAAATTCTCAATGAGCCTTCTATAGTATCATGCCAAGCCTAGGAAACTGCGAACTTCTTTCACTGACTTGGGAGATTCCCACTCAGTTACAGCTGACACCTTTGCGCGATCGACAACTATACCATCTCCTGAAAAAATATGTCCGAGAAAACCAACTTCATTCAACCAGAATTCACACTTACTGAACTTGGCATACAACTTCTGATCCATGAGATTCTGAAGTATCAAACGCAAATGTTCTTCATGCTCTTCTTTGCTCTTGGAATAGATCAAAATGTCATCGATGAATACCACAGCAAACTTGTCAAGAAACTCCATGAACACTTTATTCATCATGTTCATGAAATAAGCTGGTGCATTTATCAATCCAAATGGCATCACAATATACTCATATAACCCATACCTAGTGGTAAAAGCGGTCTTAGGTATGTCTTGCTCTCTAATCTTTAGCTGAAAATAGCCTGATCGTAGATCAATCTTTGAGAACACTTGGGATCCTTCTAGATGATCAAATAAATCATTGATTCTAGGCAAAGGGTATTTGTTCTTTATAGTCACCTGATTGAGTGAACAGTAATCTATGCATAACCTTTGACTTCTATCCTTCTTCTCAACAAACAGAACTGGTGCACCCCAAGATGAAGAACTTGGTTGAATAAATCCTTTCTGAAACTGTTCTCCAAGTTGTTTGTTGAGTTCCTTCAACTCATCAACTGACATCTTGTAGGGTCTCTTTTCTATTGGTCCAGATCCTGGTAATAAGTCAATCAGAAACTCCACATCTCTATCTGGTGGCATTCCTGGTAATTCCTCCGAAAACACATACGGATATTCCCTCACAACTGGTACACAATCTATGCTAACCCCCTTAAGAGAATTTAGCTTACTCCCTTTAGATTCAAAGTTAGACTTGAACCTGATCCATTTCTTGTCCCGGGTTGTGTAACAGTATGATTGGCACAATATAGTACTCCTTCATACTTATTCATCCAATCCATACCCAAAATTACATCCAATCCTTGGGAATCTAGGATTATCAGACTAACTAGAAACTTATACTTTCCAAATTCTATCACTAGATCATGACATCCGAAATTCACTATCATCTCTCCACTGGGAGAGCTTACTTTCATAGGACACCCAATAGTTTCAGTTGGATGTCCATTTTTATCAACAAATGGTCTTGATATGAATGAATGCGATGCGCTGGTACCAAAAAGTACAAGTGATGGAAAAGAATTAAGCTTGAACTTACCAGCCACGACATCAGACTCTTCGTATATTTCTTTCACATTGATGTGGTTCACTTGTCCCGTCTAGAAAGGGTTGGGCTCGTTGGCTCCTTCAACTTTATTTTTTGGCCATTCATTTGCATAGTGCCCAGTTTTCTTGCATTTGAAGCACTCAACCTGACTGATATCCCTTTTAGTAGGCTGACTCCCATTGCCATACCCACTGTGGTGGATCCTGTGTCCACTCTTGTGGTTCTTATACTTATCATTATCATGGCTGCGGTGGTGCTTGTTGTCATGGTGACAATTACTATTGTGGTGGCTGTTACTTCCCATGTTTGTGGGACCCAGATCCTCCACTATCATTACCATGGGAACGTTTGTGAGGCGATCCCAAACTGTGCTTGTCAAAGTGATGCTTCCTCTTCCTGTTCTCAACCTTCTTCATCTTGCTTTCCAAGATGGTGTCCTTGTCACATAGTGATTGATATGTTGGGACATAGGCACCAGATAGCTGCAGGTTCATCTCATCATTCAATCTCTCGAGGAACTTCTCCTCCCTCTTGGCATCAGTATCAACCTCATCCAATGCATAGCGCGCGAGATTGTTGAACTCCTCAATTTATTCAGCCACACTATGGTGACGCTGTTTCAGATTTTGGAACTCCTTCAAGTTCATCACTCCTGATGAGATGTGAGATTTACGGAATCCATCCTCAAAATAGCCCAAGTCACATCCTCAAGGGGAGTGGTGATATGAAAGTTGTCCCACCATGTTGCTGCTGGTCCCTCAAGCAGATGTGCTGCGAACCTGACTTTTTCCTCATCGGTGCAGCCAACAGTGGCCAAGTCCTTATTCACAGAGCGTAGCCAGTCATTGGCTACCATTGGATCAGTGGTTCCCGAGAACTTGGCTGGCCTCAACCTCAAAAACCTTGTAAGCATGTCAAAGCCTGGTGGGTTGTTGGGATTGTTGTTGTTGTTGTTGTTGTTGTTGTTTTTGTTTTTGTTTTTGTTTTTGTTTTTGTTGTTTTTGTTGTTGTTGTTGTTTTTGTTGTTGTTGTTGTTGTTCGGGTTCTGATTCTGGTTGTTGTTGTTGTCGTTATTGTTCTGGTTCTGATTCTGGTTTTGATTTGCCGTGAAATGGGTCATCATTTGCATCAGTTGAGTTTGAGTTGTCATCAACTGCTTCATCTCGGGATTGACGTTATTGTTGTTGTTTGGGTTGGGATTGGCACGACGGGGAGGCATCTGTGGTTTCAATAAGGATAAGTAATGAGATATAGCCCATAGATTCCATGCACAATACATCACATAGCAACAAACACAATAAACAATCACAAGAAAACATAGAGTTTAAACAACATAAACCGCAAGTTTTGGAAAAGTAAACATAATAGCAAGCCATCCACATGTTGGATGATCATCGCGACACAATAAATCAAAGGGTGATAGATAAATAGATAGCTGAATAATCAACTCTACCCGTCCATGTCGACCTCCACGTCCACAAGAGTAAGTCCGACTGTCTCCATAGCTGACTTGTACTCATCCACACTGGTGGTCAAGGCCTCAATCTTTGCGCAAAGGGCTCTCTTTTATGAGCGAAGCCTCTCTATCACTCCCTGTTGAGTCTCTAACTCAAAGTCCTTGGCCTCTATCTCGGCCCTCATGTCCTTGATATTCTTGTTTCTATCCTGAACTCTCTTCTCCTGATTCTTGAACTTCTTGTCCTGACTCTCGAATCTGGCCTCCATCTCCTTGACGATCTTGTCTTGCTCCACGAAGAGCTTGTCCTTCTCCCTCAACTGAATCTGAATCTCATCATTGCTAAGCATGACGTTGGTCCTATATGTGTCGAGGTGCCTAACGAGACTCTCTAAGTCCTAGAGGTAGAGACGTACAGGCTCCATCGTCTCTCTAGCAGCGTCATCATACACTACAACCTCACCCTGCTCATCATGTCTCCCGAACGGGTGAAAGTAGAAGCCCCGGAGCTCAGTGGAGTGTCGTCCGCAGAGGCGTCCAAATAACTCCTGCATGACTACTTCTGGTCCCTTCTCCTTGTGATCATGCATCAGCTTGAAGGTGATCTCCTCCGTGAGTGGCTCTGTCTGGCGTCCTGGTTGTGAGATCCTAAAGCCCCAAAGATCCTTCCTCTCAAACTTGGTGAGCTGAAGTGCCTTAATACTAGGAAGCACGAGATTGACCACACTAGTGAGCTCCACAATACGAAAACCAAAACGAGTTCCCTTGAACTCCTCGATAGTGCTGATAACAATGCTAGGCATCTATTGCATAAGATAGAGAAAAATTAGAAACCATACAAGTAGAGAGAAAAATACATGATAGTGAAACAAGATTCAAGCATACATTCAACAATAAAACTTACTAGTCATGGCACACAAAAATTTACCACAAGCACTAAGGTTCAAACATAAGCTAGACAATTTTTTGCGAGAAAACGACAAGTGTGGTGGTCCAACTAGCAGAGTACGTCACAATTCTCACTCATATGCTAAGTCTATGATATCTTCGTTTTATGCCGGTGTCTAAGTCTTGGGTATACTTCTTCTTCTCCTTAAGATCATTTTGGGTGTTGAGCATTCTGAACTTGAGTCTTTCACCAAGCTCCTTGATGGCATTCCATGCTACATTTCTTGCAGAGTCAAATAATGTCGTATACATTTCTGAGTTAGTTCCCATGTAGAACCCTGACTCTCTGTGGTTGTCTCCCTTGTTTTTGTACAAGTGAAGTTAAACCCACCAATATTCTTCTCCTTCGTCCATCACCGGAAATCCCTTGTACACATCCTCACCATGTATCCCCAAGCTAACCATAAGGGTTTTGAGTGCTTTGGGAAACTCCGTCTCAAATTCTAAAGTCATGGTCTAGAGTGGTCCCTTCTTGACGGCTTCGTTGATGGTGGCCATCTACAAATTGAGATGATAAAGAAGATTATAAGAGGTTTACGAGAAGAAAAAGACAAGTGTAGAATTTGCAAAGAGTTGCATTTTTACTTAGTGGTTTCCTTAGTCTAATCCAACTTAGGGTCATAATACTACAGCCAACACAGTGCTCTAATACCATCTGTAAGACCCCACCTTTATAAAGGTAAAGGCCCCTGTGATTGCAATGCTAGTCCCTGGATCAAATGCTAGCATCCATAGTTTAAGATGAAGTACACAGATACAAAGGTCTTTATTACATCGTCATTCCAGACATAAACATAGTATTTTACAACTCAATAGCCAAAGGCTTGATACAAGAGTTTATAACATAAAGTAAATAACTATAAGTCTTCATCTTCATGTGCCACAGGCAAGCATGTTGAGTGTAGACTCACAACCCTAATCTCCATCAGAGTAACCTGCAACACCATAAGTTACAGCCACAGTGGGTTAATACATTTGGAATTGTATTGGCAAGTGATACCATAGTAGAATAGTAGTTTCTAACATCTATATGAATTTGGCTAAGTGTAGCTTAGGCTTTCTTTGCTCAAATAGGTTTTTCTTATCAGTTGAAAACACTAAGTGTTGTTTGACAAAAACTCCCAAGGAACCACCAATAGACATTGGTGAACCTTTACCCTTGTTCACCCACAAGTTTTTAACTTAGAAATTGGGATGAGGAGATCCTTGATAGCTTCAATGTCTTTGATGCTCAAATTGTCCGTTGTCGGGGACAAGGCTAAGTACTTAGGTTTTACCCTCTCGAGAGGTGGTGCACTTTCCCCACAAGACTCGACATGCAACGAGACGAGACCTTTCAGAAGCCTTCCCTTAGACCACCATGGACGCGTTCCATCCTATCACCCTACCACCAACTGTCCATCTGGCTAAGTTATTGCAACCTATATGATCAAGGCAGAGCCCATATTCCATGTGGTTGCACTAGAAGCTCTCAACACTAAACATCTCAAATCCCTTTGTTCCTGGGTGGCTTTCCACAAGTGAGATACACAAGGAAAACCATAGACATGGGCCTTGTGTAACCACTCAACATAAACCATCATACCATTGCACCCAGGTGATTCATTCACTTAGTTATTTTATTAAGCAAAACACAAGTCAAAGACTTAGCAATATTTCCCATAGCATGAATATATTCCACCCTTTTTTGCTACTAGCTAGGCTAAGCATGATAACATAACAAGTATCTTGACTTAGAGAAAATTCTACCAAGACTACAACTACTAGGATTTCCCAAGGCATAGCATATATATACTTAGCAAAAATTCCATGCAATCCCTATTCAAAATATCACTAGTGCATAGTCAAAATAATAGGACAAAATACATGAAGCACCACTTGTCTTGGTAGTATTTGGGGGAGTAGCAACAATCCTCACACTCACAATCACCACTAGCACCAAAATCTACACATAAAATGATAACACCAAATTCACATTCAAATATTCAAGCAAAAATAATATGAACGCATGAAAATTCCATGAAATGACTTTTCTATACTAAACAAATCAAACTAAACAGTACTGAACACAAAGTGATCTATCTAAAGTCTAAAAAAACTCATATTTTGCTTTAAAACCATTTTATAAACATTTTATAGTCAAAATAGGCCTACAAAGTGTTCTGAAAGTAATCCTATTTTTTCAGAAGAAAAATACAAATTTAAGCCTACAGTAATGTAGGGCTCATTTTTTTGAATCCAATGATATCTTATTCGCATTTGTTGGATAAACAGAACAAAAGATGTGAATTTTACAAGTTTAAACATTCAAAAACCTTTTCAGGATTTTATTTAAAGAGAACACAGACACGTGGATGGGTCTGTGTTGGAGATATGCCCTAGAGGCAATAATAAATGTAGTTATTATTATATCTTTGTGTTTATGATAAATGTTTATATTCATGCTATAATAGTATTAACAAGGAAACATTAATACTTGTGTGATTTGTAAACTTAAATTGAAGTCCCTAGTAAAGCCTCTATACATCACTAGCTTGTTGGTTACTAGATGATTGTGGTTTCCCTATCATGAACATTGAGATGTTATTAACAACAAGATCATATCATTAGGAGAATGATATGGTGGACATACTCCTATAGATGAGCATAGCATAAAGATCAAGTCATTTTAATAGTTCAATTGCTATACGCTTTCTGATACATAGTAACCTAATTCCTTCGACCATGAGATCATGCATATCACCTTTACCGGATGGATGCTTTGATGACATCAAACACCACACCGTAACTGGGTGGCTATAAAGGTGGCACTGAGTGTTCGGAAAGTATTGGTTGAGACGCATGGATCAAGAGTGGGATTTTTCCATCCATATGACGAATAGATATACTCTGGGCCCTCTCGGTGAAATGTCATCCAATTATCTTGCAAGCATGTGACTGGATCACAAGGGATCACATATCACGGGAACGAGAAAAGAGTACTTATCGGTAACGAGGTTGAACTAGGTATGCAGAGATACCGACGATCATAACCTCGGATAAGTAAACTATCGTGAGACAAAGGGAAATTGGTATCGTATGTAAGTGGTTCATTTGATCGCAAAGTAATCGTAGAAATATGTGGGAGCCATATGAATTTCTAGGTTCCTCTATTGGTTATTGTTCGGAGAAGTGTCTCGATCATGTCCGCATAATTCACGAACCGTAGGGAGACACACTTAAGGATTCGACGTTTTTGAGTAGTTATGGAATGATGAGAAAGAGACCGAATGTTGTTCGGAGTCTCGAATGGGATTCGGGATATCACGAGGAGATCCGGAATGGTCCGGAGAATAAGATTCATATAAGAAAAGTCCTGTTTCGGAGTTGGGGAATGGTTCCGGTGTTCTCATCGGGAATGTTCTAGAAGGTTCCGGAATGTTCGGCACTTCGGAGGGGAAGGGTACATGAATGTGTTATATCAAGTTGGTATGATTGCATCATGTACTAGGTGTCATCGCTGAACAAAATAGAGGGTTAATTCAAATCCTAGTTTGAAAAAGTCAAACGATAATTTGAAAGTCAAACGGCTATTTTTGGGAAGTGGAGAGGGAGGTGGAAACCGAGTTGGGGAGGAGTTCCTCCCCTCCACCGCCGGCCCATCTCCAAGACGAGTTGGGGAGGGACTCCCCTCCCCTTGGCCGGCCCCTCCACCTATAAAAGGAGGGGCAGGGCTCCCCTCCTAGACACCCAACACAAGTTCCTACCTCTAAACCCTAGCCCCAAGTCGCCGCCGCCTCCATAGCCGCCGCCGGCCCTAGGGCACTCGCCGCCGCCTAGGCCAAACCCTAGCCGCTGGCCTTGCCACCTCCTTGGCGTGTCTAAACCCTAGATCGTCGAGGGCTCTCTCATCGTCCACCATACTCGCTCCGGCTTAAGGCGAAGCCCTGCGAGATCTCCCCTCTACTTCCGGTACCACGCCGTTGTGCTACCGGAATCACGAGGAGAGTGCTACAACCTCCACTGCCTGCTGACACAAGGGAGAGGAAGGTCTTCGTCGAGTACCGAACATGTGACCGACTGCGGGAGCGCTGCCGGAACGCAGCGCCGGAAGGATCGTCTACACGATCTTGAGATCGGGAAGAGTACGACTACATCACCCACGAGAATCCGCTCTCGTTAAACACTTTGGAATCTTCGAGGGTGAGTTATTCCATCGACTCGTTGCTACAATCTAGTAGATAGATCTTGGCTTGTTTGTTTGTATGCGGTAGAATTTTTTTGTTTTCCATGCTACGAAACCCTACAGTGGTATCAGAGTCGTGTCTATATGTAGATCTATTGCACGAGTAGAACACAATGGTCATTGTGGGCGTTGATGCTTTTATTGTCGATTGCTTCTTGTGTACTTTGCATCTTGCGGGATGTTGGGATGAAGCGGCCCGGGCTAACCTTACATGACATCGTTCATGAGACTTGATCCACACTTGACATGCAACTTGTATTGCATAAGTGGCTTTGCGGGTGCCTGTTTCTCCTAGCATAGTTAAGATCCAATTTACAACGGGTGATTAACAATACTAGTATCAATGTTGTGGTTCATGTTCGTAAGTTAGAACGACACTTATTGAAAGCCCCAAACCACGTAAAACATGCAAAGAAAGTAGAGGAGTCTAACTTTGTTTTGCAGGGTTGTGTTGTGATGTGATATGGCCATGATTGTGATTATATTTGATGTATGCAATGTTCCTTATTGTAAGTTGGCAACCGGAAGGAGCCATATGGTTGTCTTTAATTTATGTTAAGACCCGCGTGTCTATTCAAAGTAGTTGTAATAGTTGAAGCCGGTGGACGACAATCATGAAGAAGCGTCATTGACCTTGATGCAATGCCGGTGATGATGGAGATCATGTTCGTGCTTGAAGATAGAGATCGGAAGCACAAAGAAGAAAAGGCCATATCATATCACATATTATGAATTGCATGTGATGTTAATCCTTTATGCATCTTGTATTGCTTAGTAAACGACGGTAGCATTATAAGATGATCCCTCATGCACATGAATTTCAAGTCATAAAGTGTTCACCCTTAGTTAGCACCGTTGCTAAAGCTTGTTGTTTCGAAGCACCACGTGATGATCGGGTGTGTTAGATTCCGCAAGTGTATACAACGTGAGCAAGTCAGATTTGCTCATGCGTAAACTAAGGTTTGATCTTGACGAGCCTAGCATGTACAGACATGGTATCGGAACACGGATCACCGAAAGGTAAAGCATGAATCATATAGTAGATATGATTAACATGTCGATTGTTCGCCATTGAAACTATATCAACTCTCGTGATGATCGGTGTTGATGTGGTGGATTTGGTTCGTGTGATCACTAAAACAATGTGAGGGATATTGTTTTGAGTGGGAGTTCACCTAGATTAATTTTATTATTAAGTTGAACTCAATTTCTCATAAACTTAGTCTAAACTATTGCAAATATGTTGTAGATCAATGGCAGCCCCTACCATCAATTTTAATGCGTTCCTAGAGAAAGAAAAGTTGAAAAACAATGGAAGCAACTTCGCGGATTGGTTCCGCAATTTGAGGATTGTCCTCACACCTGGTAATTTGACCTATGTGCTGGATGCACTGCTGGGTGACCCACCTGCAGCTGATGCTGCTGATGAAGTAAAGAATGTTTACCTCACTCGGAAGACTCAGTACTCCACAGTTCAGTGTGCTATCTTGTATGGTTTAGAATCGGAGCTTCAGAAAAGGTTTGAGAATTCAGACCCATATGATATTGTCGAGGATCTCAAATTGATCTTTGAGACTCATGCGGCAATTGAAAGCTATGAAGCTTCTGAAAAGTTCTTTAACTGCAAGATGGAAGAGGGCAGCTCCGTCAGTGAGCATGTGCTTAAGATGTCTGGGCACGCAAACAAGCTTCAAAGCTTGGGTATAGTGATTCCTAATGCTTTGGGGATTTACCGCGTCCTCCAATCACTACCACCAAGTTACAAGAACTTTGTGATGAACTACAACATGCAAAACATGAACAAGACGTTGCCAGAACTCTTTGCCATGTTGAAATCTGCAGAAGTGGAGATCAAGAAAGAGCACCAAGTGTTGTTGGTCAATAAGACCACCAAATTCAAGAAAGGCAAGTCTAAGCAAAAGGGACACTTCAAGAAGGGTGGTAAGAAAGTTACCACGCCGACGAAGAAGACCAAGGCTGGACCTAAGCCTGATACTGAGTGCTTTTACAGCAAGGGAGAAGGTCACTGGAAGCGGAATTGCCCAAAGTACTTGGCGGATATGAAGAACGGCAACATCAAGAAGAAAGGTATATCCGATATACATGTTATTGATGTGTATCTCACTAGTACTCGTAGTAGTGCCTGGGTATTTGATACTGGTTCGGTTGCTCATATTTGTAACTCGAAACAGGTGCTGCAGAATAAACGGAAGCTAGCGAAGAACGAGGTGGTGATGCGCGTTGGACACGGATCAAAGGTTGATGTGATCGCGGTAGGCACGCTACCCCTTCATCTACCATCGGGATTAGTTTTATACTTAAATAATTGTTATTTGGTGCCTGCGTTAAGCATGAACATTATATCGGGATCTTGTTTATTGCGAGACGGTTACTTGTTTAAGTCCGAGAATAATGGTTGTTCGATTTATATGAGTAATATGTTTTACGCACATGCACCTTTGATAGATGGTCTATTCTTGTTGAATCTCGATAGTGGAAATACACATATTAATAACATTGAGGCTAAACGTTTGAAATCGAGCGATAACTCGACCTATATGTGGCACTGTCGTCTTGGTCACATTGGAGTGAAGCGTATGAAGAAACTCCATACCGATGGACTTCTTGAATCACTTGATTTCGAATCACTTGAAAGATGCGAAGCATGTCTGATGGGTAAAATGACTAAGACTCCATTTTCTGGTATGATGGAGCGAGCTACGGACTTATTGGAAATCATACATACCGATGTGTGTGGTCCAATGAGTGTAGCATCGCGTGGTGGTTATCGTTATGTTCTTACCTTCACGGATGACTTGAGTAGATATGGGTATATCTATTTCATGAAACATAAGTCCGAAACTTTCAAGAAGTTTAAGGAATTTCAAAGTGAGGTAGAGAATCAATGTAACAAGAAGATTAAATTTCTACGTTCTGATCGTAGAGGTGAATATCTAAGTTACGAGTTTGGCGAGCATTTGAAGAAATGTGGAATACTTTCACAATTGACACCGCCGGGAACACCACAGCGTAATGGTGTGTCCGAACGTCGTAATCGAACTCTCTTAGATATGGTTCGTTCTATGATGTCACTTACAGATTTACTGCTATCATTTTGGGGTTATGCATTAGAAACAGCCGCATTCACTTTAAATAGGGCACCATCTAAATCCGTTGAAACGACACCGTATGAATTATGGTTTGGGAAGGAACCTAGATTGTCGTTCCTTAAAGTTTGGGGTTGCGAAGCCTATGTAAAGAAGTTACAGCCGGACAAGCTTGAACCCAAAGCGGAAAAATGCGTCTTCATAGGATACCCGAAGGAAACTATTGGGTATACATTCTATCATAGATCCGAAGGCAAAATATTCGTTGCCAAGAATGGATCCTTTCTAGAGAAGGAATTTCTCTCGAAAGAAGTGACTGGAAGGAAAGTAGAACTCGACGAGGTTGTCGAACCTTCTCTCGAAATTGCGAGTAGCGCAGCACCGGAAGAAGTTCCTGTGGTGCCTGCACCAATAAGAGAGGAAGCTAATGATGATGATCATGAAACTTCGGTTGAATTTGCTACAGAGCCTCGCAGGTCAACGAGAACTCGTACCACTCCAGATTGTTATGACCCCGTTATGAGTGTCATGTTGGTGGACAACACCGATGACCCTGCGACATATGAAGAAGCAATGATGAGCCCAGATTCCAATAAATGGCAAGAAGCCATGAAATCCGAGATTGGATCCATGTACGAAAACCAAGTATGGACTTTGGTGGACTTACCGGATGGCCGGAAGGCTGTCGAGAACAAATGGATTTTCAAGAAGAAAACAGATGCTGATGGTAATGTTACTGTCTATAAAGCTCGACTTGTCGCAAAAGGGCTTCGACAAATTCAAGGAGTTGACTACGATGAGACTTTCTCACCAGTAGCGAAGCTAAAGTCTGTGAGGATTATGTTAGCAATCGCTGCATATTATGATTATGAGATATGGCAGATGGATGTCAAAACAGCATTCCTCAATGGAGACATTGATGAAGAGTTGTATATGATGCAACCCAAAGGTTTTGTCGATCCTAAAGATGCTAACAAGGTATGCAAACTTCAACGGTCCATCTATGGATTGAAGCAAGCATCCCGAAGTTGGAATCAACATTTTGATAAGGTGATCAAAAGTTTTGGTTTTATACAAACTTATGGAGAAGCTTGTATTTACAAGAAAGTGAGTGGGAGCTCTGTAGCATTCTTAATACTATATGTAGATGACATATTGTTGATTGGGAATGATGTAGACCTTCTAAATAGTGTCAAGGAATATTTGAATAATAGTTTTTCAATGAAGGATCTTGGCGAAGCAGCTTACATATTAGGCATAAAGATTTATAGAGATAGATCAAAAAGCCAAATATCATTGTCACAAAGTACATATTTGGACAAAGTTCTAAAGAGGTTTGGAATGGAAGATAGCAAGAAAGGGTTCTTGCCCATGTTGCCCAATACGACCTTGAGTAAAACTCAAAGTCCGACATCGGCAGAAGATAGAGAAAGGATGAGTAAGACTCCCTATGCCTCAGCCATAGGATATCTAATGTATGCCATGCTATGTACTAGACCCGACATTGCATATGCTGTTAGTTTAACTAGCAGATATCAAAGTGATCTAGGAGTGGATCATTGGACAGCGGTCAAAAACATCCTTAAGTACTTGAGAAGAACTAAGGATATGGTTCTTTCTTATGGAGGTGATGAACAACTCGTTGTTAATGGTTACACCGATGATAGTTGGAACACCGATCCGGATGATTCTAAATCACAATCTGGATACGTATTTATTTTGAATGGTGCAGCAGTTAGCTGGAGGAGTGCAAAGCAAAGCATTGTGGCGAGATCTTCAACAGAATCAGAATACATGGCTGCTTCGGAGGCTTCACAAGAAGCGATATGGATGAAAGAGTTCATTACAGAGCTGGGTGTGGTTCCTAGTGCGCTGGACCCAATGTCTATCTACTGTGATAACATGGGCGCCATAGCCAATGCGCAAGAACCAAGGTCACACAAGAAGCTGAAGCATATCAAGCTACGTTTTCACGCTATTCGAGAACATGTCCAAGATGGGGACATAAAGATTTGCAAAGTACACACAGATATGAATGTGGCGGATCCGTTGACTAAACCTCTCCCGAGGTCAAAACATGTCCAACACCAAACTGCCATGGGTGTTCGGTATAATACCATGTAATCTAGATTAGATGACTCTAGTGCAAGTGGGAGACTGTTGGAGATATGCCCTAGAGGCAATAATAAATGTAGTTATTATTATATCTTTGTGTTTATGATAAATGTTTATATTCATGCTATAATAGTATTAACAAGGAAACATTAATACTTGTGTGATTTGTAAACTTAAATTGAAGTCCCTAGTAAAGCCTCTATACATCACTAGCTTGCTGGTTAATAGATGATTGTGGTTTCCCTATCATGAACATTGAGATGTTATTAACAACAAGATCATATCATTAGGAGAATGATATGGTGGACATACTCCTATAGATGAGCATACCGTAAATATCAAGTCATTTTAATAGTTCAATTGCTATATGCTTTCTCATACATAGTAACCTAATTCCTTCGACCATGAGATCATGCATATCACCTTTACCGGATGGATGCTTTGATGACATCAAACACCACACCATAACTGGGTGGCTATAAAGGTGGCATTGAGTGTTCGCAAAGTATTGGTTGAGACACATGGATCAAGAGTGGGATTTGTCCATCCATATGACGGATAGATATACTCTGGGCCCTCTCGGTGAAATGTCATCCAATTAGCTTGCAAGCATGTGACTGGCTCACAAGGGATCACATATCACGGGAACGAGAAAAGAGTACTTATCGGTAACGAGGTTGAACTAGGTATGCAGAGATACCGACGATCATAACCTCGGATAAGTAAACTATCGTGAGACAAAGGGAAATTGGTATCGTATGTAAGTGGTTCATTCGATCGCAAAGTAATCGTAGAAATATGTGGGAGCCATATGAATTTCCAGATTCCTCTATTGGTTATTGTTCGGAGAAGTGTCTCGATCATGTCCGCATAATTCACGAACCGTAGGGAGACACACTTAAGGATTCGACGTTGTTTGAGTAGTTATGGAATGATGAGAAAGAGACCGAATGTTGTTCGGAGTCTCGAATGGGACTTGGGATATCACGAGGAGATCCGGAATGGTCCGGAGAATACGATTCATATAAGAAAAGTCCTGTTTCGGAGTTGGGGAATGGTTCCGGTGTTTTCATCGGGAATGTTCTAGAAGGTTCCGGAATGTCCGGCACTCCGGAGGGGAAGGGTACATGAATGTGTTATATCAAGTTGGTATGATTGCATCATGTACTAGGTGTCATCGCTGAACAAAATAGAGGGTTTATTCAAATCCTAGTTTGAAAAAGTCAAACGGCAATTTGAAAGTCAAACGGCTATTTTTGGGAAGTGGAGAGGGAGGTGGAAACCGAGTTGGGGAGGAGTTCCTCCCCTCCACCACCGGCCCACCTCCAAGCCGAGTTGGGGAGGGACTCCCCTCCCCTTGGCCGGCCCCTCCACCTATAAAAGGAGGGGCAGGGCTCCCCTCCTAGACACCCAACACAAGTTCCTACCTATAAACCCTAGCCCCAAGTCGCCGCCGCCTCCATACCGCCGCTGGCCCTAGGGCACTCGCCGCCGCCGCCTAGGCCAAACCCTAGCCGCCGACCTTGCCCACTCCTCGGCGTGTCTAAACCCTAGATCGTCGAGGGCTCTCTCATCGTCCACCATACTCGCTCCGGCTTAAGGCGAAGCCCTGCGAGATCTCCCCTCTACTTCCGGTACCATGCCGTTGTGCTGCCGGAATCGCGAGGAGAGTGCTACAACCTCCGCTGCCTGCTGGAACAAGGGAGAGGAAGGTCTTCGTCGAGTACCGAACGTGTGACCGACTGCGGGAGCGCTGCCGGAACGCAGCGCCGGAAGGATCACGATCTTGAGATCAGGAAGAGTACGACTACATCACCCACGAGAATCCGCTCTCGTTAAACAGTTTGGAATCTTTGAGGGTGAGTTATTCCATCGACTCGTTGCTACAATCTAGTAGATAGATCTTGGCTTCTTTGTTTGTATGCAGTAGAAATTTTTTGGTTTCCATGCTACGAAACCCTACAGTCTGATTGGCCATATCGCTTCGCGCGTATCACGTGCGTGGGCTGTTGGATTTAAGTCAGATCCTATGGCTATAGATCTGGCGATACCGCTTCGGCCTACGATCTAATCTAAACACTAGGATCTAGATCTAACAGTGCACTAGAATCTTCTCAACTGTAACATCCCAAAAATCATGAATTGCAAAAGCATGCATTGCATTCATATTGTCATAACATTTAGGGTTGGCACAAAAAATTTCAAAGTTTGAAATCAAACAAAACCATTTATATGCCCACTTTACTATTCATATGAGGCATGGTTTTGCTCTTATTTTCAAAGGACCAAAGTGTGTTTGTGTAAACAGTAGAGTTTGACACACCTTTGAGTGCAAGTGTCACACTACAAAAATCTAGAAAAGATTTGAATTAAAACAAGTTTGAAAAAGGTTTGAAAACCATTCCTGAAAAATAAAACAGAAAAAGAAAAGGTTAAAAGAAAAAATAAAACAGGCGCCAGCCTTTCGGCCCAGCACCAGATCCAGCCCAACAGCCCACCCGACCGTTTCCCCCTCCCCCTCTCTCTCACCCGCGCTCACCATACCCCGCAGCCACTGCCACTGGGGTAGAGCCAGCTTAGCTCTTTCTTCCCCAAATATCATGCATGTGACCACAGATGGGCGGGGCGAATGGGTGCTGGCGACGGTGGCGCTTCTACCGGCGACGCTCCAGTGATTCCGGAGGGGGCTAGGGGCTGTGCAGTGGCTTACCAGCGTCGCACGGTTGCGAGGATGCTCAAGGTGGCTTCGGCTTGGACAGTGGCGTGTTGCTGCGGCCAGAAAAGCTCGTCGGAATACTCACTAGCGTCGGGCACGGGTTAGCAAAGACGACGGCGACGCTTTGGATTAGCCTAGCACAAACAAAGTGTATCAGGACATGCGCAAGGTTCAGGCGAACAAGTTGGCTTGTTCAGGGATCAAGGGGCGGTCGATTCATACCAGGATTGCTCTCCGGAGTTGGTGGTTGCCTCGGGTGCTCGCAGTGCTTGACGGAGTCGACGACCTATGCCAGTACAGGACAAACTAGTGGTGTCAGAAGATGCGCAAGAGGCAGAGGAACAACACCGTATGATCGAGGGGCAAGGGGGCACTCGAGGCTCACTAGAATACCTCGCCGTAGTTCGTCGGGCAGTGGCGGTTTGAGCTCAAATGCGAGCAGCCTGGGGGCAATTGGGCGTGGGTGTTTGGGAGGAACATACTGCGGTGGGGTGGTGAATAAATAGCCAGAGAAGGGGCATCAATCGCACGGTGAATCATTGGAATTGATCACTGCAGTGAAGAGGAGGAAACGGCCAGCGATGACGTGGTCGCGCGCGAGATTTGGGGAAGAAAGAGCTGAGCTGGCTCGGGCCCAGTGGCAGTGGCTGCAGGGTAAGGTGAGCGTGGGTGAGAGAGAGGAGGGAGGGGAAATGGCCGGGTGGGTTGTTGGGCTGGATCTGATGCTGGGCCGAAAGGCTGGCGCCTGTTTTATTTTTCTTTTAGCCTTTTCTTTTTTTGTTTGATTTTTAGGAATGGTTTTCAAACCTTTTTCAAACTTGTTTGAATTCAAATCTTTTCTAGATTTTTGTAGTGTGAACCTTGCACTAAAAAGTCTGTCAAACACTACTGTTTACACAAACACACTTTGGTCTTTTGAAAATAAGAGCAAAACCATGCCTGATATGAATAGTAAAGTGGGCATATAAATGGTTTTTTTTTACTTCAAACTTTGAATTTTTTTTGCCAACCCTAAATGTTATGACAATATGAATGCAATGCATGCTTTTGCAATTCATGATTTTTGGGATGTTACAGTTCAATTTGCATTTTTGAAAACTACTGCATGAATCATTGGGAACTAGACTAGAATTTAGCACAACATTTCATCCTTATACTGATGGACAGACAGAAAGAACCAATCAGCTTTTGGAAGATATGTTGAGAGCTTGTGCGCTAGACTATGGATCTAGTTGGGATGAAAGTCTGCCATACGCATTCTCTTACAATAACAACTATCAATCGAGCATAGAGATGGCTCCGTTGGAATTCCTTTATGGAAGGAAGTGTACTACACCATTACTATGGAGTGGAGTAGGAGAAAGAAGTTTATTCGGACCAGAACTGATCAAGGAAGCTGAAGAGAAAGTCAGAATGGTAAAGGACAGATTGAAGATAGCCCAATCCCGACAAAAGAGCTATGCAGATCCAAAGCGTAGGGAAGTCACCTATGATGTAGGTGATAGAGCTTATCTTAGAGTCTCACCACTCCATGGTGTGAAGAGGTTAGGAGTCAAATGGAATTTGGCACCTAGATATGTAGGGCCGTTCAAGATTTTGAGCCACAAAGGAGAAGTGGCCTATGAGTTAGAACTACCAGAATCGCTGTCAGCAGTTCACAATGTGTTCCATGTAAGTCAGTTGAAAAAGTGTCATACAGGGATGGAAGAAAGTTCGTTAAAAGACACTATACCATTGGAAGAGGTTCAGTTAGAGAGTGATCTCACTTACGAGGAGAAACCTATCAAGATTCTCGAGACAGCAGAAAGAGTCACTCATACCAAGACTATCAAATTCTGCAAAGTACAGTGGAATCATCATACCGAGGAAGAAGCAACTTGGAAAAGAGAATATGAGCTTCGGAAGGATCACCCTCACCTATTTGCTAGCCAGTCCAAATCTCGAGTGCGAGATTTATCTTAAGGGGGTTAGATTTGTAACATCCCAAATTTCGTCAAATTCAAAACCATGTTGTTGCATTCATATCATCATGGCATAACTACCTTGCATAAAAAAATTCAAAGCTTAAACCCTAATAAAACCATATTTAAACCCCTTTTATATTATATGTATGGGGCATGGTTTTATTTTTATTTTCAAGTCCCAAAATGTTTTTGGAGTGAATAGATGTGTTTGACACATTTTGGACACTAGCATCACACCACAAAAGTTTGGTGAAGATTTGATTTGATTTGGATTTGAAATGGCCATTCAAATCTCATTTGTAAAAATCAAATCAGAAATAGAGAAAGGAAAAGGAGAAAAAATAGTGCTCAACCAGCCAATCTGGTCCAGGCCCAATTAATAGCCAAGCGAGCCCACCTAGGAAACCCCTCTCCCCTCTCTGTTTTCTACCCCGCGCGCGCACCCACCCGCTGACCACTAGGCCCCGTCACCACGTCAGCCCCGTCGTCCCCAAACACCGCACGAGACCAGCTCGCCATGGCTGTTTCCTCTCTTCACTGCCTAATCAATCCTCACATAATTGCCATTGAATCAGCGCGAGATTTCCTTCCCCTCTCCGGTACTTAATCCCCACCTCCTCGTGACCATTTCCCCTCACCTAGCCAGCACAGAGCGCCGCCAGGCTCCCCTAATTTCCTCTCGCACCGCCGCAGTACCGTAGCACTCCGGCGAGCTATTCTGGTAAGCCTCGTGCACCCCTCTGCCTCTCGTTCACGTGAGCATGTTCCCCTTGACCTTACACATCTACTAATGCCCGTGGCTTGTCCAATTGTCCCCCAGGTCGTCGCCCCTGTCGCCATTCACAAACACCCGAGGCGCGGCTCAACTATGGCGAACAAATTCGGTAAACCCCGTGCTCCCCTTGACCCCTGTTTCACGCGACTATATTCTCCATGTCCTTGCACGCCTCCTAATTCCAGACGTTTTCCCTCTTGCACCCTAGGTCATCATCTTCGACTCCGACAGTGAGCACCCAACGCGCTAACGGACTCCAACGAGGAATAGCTGATGTGTCTGTGTGCCCCGCTCCAGCCGCATCCATGTTGAGAATCCCCACGTACTCATGACCTTGGTATGCACCAGCAAACCCTCCCTACCCCTTTGACCTTGCCGGCATGTCACCGCCAGTGGCGTCGCTGCCGCCAGAGCCATTCGCATGGTCTGGCAGGTCTGATCCGTTGGATCTGGATCTAGTGGCCATGATTAGATGACTAGGCAAAGCGGTATGATTAGATCTGGGCCATGCATCGTCACTTAAATCCTACGGCTCGCAAGCGTGATCCGCCCAAACCAGTACGCGCCAATTAGACGCTACCGCGTGCCTAGGTTTTAGATTTAAAATCTGGATTTTCATCTATTAGTTACTTAAACTTGTAAATTCAATAACTTTTGTTCTGTTTATCCAAAAATTACAAATTTTATATCTATGGATTCAGAAAAATGATCCCTTTGCATCTATGGCCTTGGTTTGGCCATTTTATTAAGAAAAATTAGGATTTTATGCAGGAGAATTTGTAGGCTTATTTTGACTATATAAATTATTTAGAATATTATTTTTTAGGTGGTTTTTGTTTTGTTTGGACTCTAGAATGTATGCTTTGTATTTAGTACTGTAAAGTTTGATTTAAAAGTGTGAAAAATCATATAATTGCATTTTTCATGCATTCATAATTATTTTTTTGTGTATATTGAATTGAATATTGTTGTGTAGATTTTGTGGAATTTGGAGAGTGTGATTGTGAGGATTGTGTCTATTCCCCTAGATACCAAGGCAAGTGATACTTCATATTTTTGTCCTATTATTTTATCTATGCACTGGTGATACTTTGAGTAGGATTTGCATGATGATTTTCTAAGTATATGCTATGCTATGGTAAATCCTATAGATATTGTCTTAATAGTTTTTCCCTAAGTTAAGAGACATGTTATGCTAGTATGCTTAGCCTAGCTAGTAGAATGCAAGGGTGGAATATTCATGTTATGATACTATGCAAAGTTTATGCCTAGTTTTTGATTAATAAAACAACATGTTAATGAATCACCTGGGTGGAATGGAAATAATGGTTTGTGTTGAGTGGTTACACAAGGCCCATGTCTATGGTTTACCTTGTGTATCACACTTGTGGATGGCCACCCAGGAACAAAGAGATTTGAGATGTTTAGTGTTGACAAGCTTCTAGTGCAACCACATGGCATATGGGCTCTGCCTTGACCAACTAGGTTGCAAGAATTCAGCCAGATGGACAGTTGGTGGTAGGGTTGATAGGATGGAACGCGTCCATGGTGGTCTGAAGGAATGCTTCTGAAAAGTCTCATCTTGATGCATGTCGAGTCTTGTGGGGAAAGTGCACCACCTCTCGAGAGGGTAAAACCTAAGTACTTAGTCGTGTCCCCGGTAACGGACATTTTGAGCATCAAAGACATTGAAATGATCAAGGATCTCCTCATCCCAATTTCTCTAAGTTAAAACTTGTGGGTGAACAAGGGTGGTGGTTCACCAATGTCTATTGGTGGTACCTTAGAGTTTTTGTAAAGAAAAACTTAGTGTTTTCAACTAGTAGGACAAAACTACTTTGTGCATAGCCAGCCTGAAACCACACTTAGCCAAATTCATGTAGTTGATAGCCTCTACTATATAACAATGTTATCACTTGCAAATACAATTGCAAATGTATTGACCCTCTGTGGCTGTAACTTATTATGTTGCAGGTTACTCTGATGGTGACTAGGGTTACGAGTCTACACTCAACATGTTTGCATGTGGCACATGACGATGAAGACTTTATTTATTTTCTATGTAATAAGAACTCTATGTGTTAGCCTTGGGCTAATGAGTTGTAAGAACTATCTGTACTCCTGGAATTATGATGTAATAATTTCCTTTGTATCTGTGTACTTCATCTTAAACTGTGGATGCTAGACTTTCGATCCAGGGACTAGCATTGCAATCATAGGGGCCTTTACCTTAAAAGGGTGAGGTATTACAGTGGAGTGATTAGTGTTTTCATTTCCCCCCACCACCACACCCACGGGTGATGACGAGGCATTCACCTTTGGAGGTGGTGGCAGTCCCTCTTGGGTAGAGGGAGGAGGTGAGGCAATTTTTTCTTTAACAAGTTGCTCGACTAGGTCGCACAATTGTTTGATTTCATTGCCCAAGGTGGATCTCAAGCTTGTTTCCAATTTCTCGAGGTCCATCATGGCCACCGCAGTACTTGCCTCATCCCCTACCTCATCCCCTTTGCTACCCATTTAATCTTAGGCGGTAAAGCCCGAATAAAGAGCCGAGGATCTGATACCAATTGAAAGGATCGTATGGGCACCTAGAGGGAGGGGTGAATAGGTACTACTTTAAATTTTACTGTTTTTCAAATTAGGGTTTGACACAAAAGGTAAATTCTCTAGATTATGCAACTATGGTGAATTTACCTATATGTCAAACTAGAACAACACTAAGCAAGAACTAGGTAAGTAAATTTTGGTAAAGGATAGAGGTAACCAAGTGGAGCATGCGGAGACACAAGGATTTGTTTCCTGCAGTTCCTTCCTTTTGAGGGGAAGTACGTCTATGTTTGGAGAGGGGGTGGTTTCAAACCACCAACACCATGAGAGGCCTCCCTTGTTCTCCGATGAACCTCACCCCAAAGGGTTCAATTCACCTCTTCCACTATATCGGAAATCTTCGAGGTGGAAGCCGAAACCTTTACAACAAGTTCGACGCACACATCCACAACTGAATTGGAGGCTCCCGACTACAAGCAAGTTGTTAAACAATCAAAGACAAGCTTGTAAGAACTAAATCAAAAGCTAGGGTTTCCAAATAAACACTAGAGAAAGGGGCCCTCAAGTGAGTGAGGGGGAAATGAAGATCTCTCTTGGTGAAGCTATAAATCAAGGCCTCCTCCTGTTGGGTATATGCTATATGGGTATCCTCAAAGCATGTCCTCTATCCGGATAACCCGGGTGGCCCAGAGTTGGTAGCATAGCCCATGGATTGCTGGGCGGCCCAGTTAGATGGATCCAGAAGGGAGGCACATGCTGGATAAAGGAAGGCTACAGAGGAGTCACCGACGTACCCGGAGCCTTGGAGTGCAAGACACGCTAGACTAGTTGTAGGCAGTGTAGGACTCTGTAACCTGTCAGGCTAGGACTTTTCCTTGTAACCCTAGGACCTGGCGACTATATAAGTTGGGCCTATGGGAGCCTTTAGGGCAGACAATCTCAGACAACCTAGTGTCGACTATGACGCACCTCGCATAGTGAACCAATCCCTGTAACTTGGCGTATTGCCCTTATAGTCATTTATAGCAGGAGTAGGATTCGGCCACCGTTGTAGGATCTGAACCTGGGTAAGCTGTGTAACCTTGTACCCGTCAACTGTCCGCCTTCCCCAACGTCTCTAAACACACACTGTGAGGACCCCTCCATGGCGTACTCGTCGGCAATACCACGAAAGTTGGCGCCCACCGTCGGGCAGGAGGCGCTTCAGGATCTTCAGTGGGCGAGGACCAAGATCTTCACGGGAATCGGAGAAACCTTAGCCATCGGTCGTGTTCTCTTCTCCGGCAACTGTCACATCCCAAGATTTTCCAAATCTTGTAATGTGAAAAATAAAATAAACAAAAAAAATTTTGTTAAAAATCAGGGTGAAAAGAAACTTTTGTTTCTAAAAGGAAACTTAAAATCCCATCTTGAACAAACTTTGGTAAAAGTTTTAATCCAACAAAAAATCCAAATCAAGGGAATTGCATTCCTCAATGAATGTATCTGGAAATTAAACACTTGGAAAATAAATCCAAACCCTAAACCCTAATGGAATAAAAATCATTTCCAAGTTATCTCCAAACCTATGGATTTGATCCATATAAAATCTTGTCAACAAACATTCACAAATGAACAAGAAAGACAAACAAAAATATTATAAAACCATATAAATTGGATTAACTTAATTGGAACCATAAATAAAATCTTATGAATTTAATAAGATAAGAAATTGAATTCCCAAAGCTAATAAAGGACCTATCTAGAAACCCATACCAATAGGTGAGCAAATAATCCAAAAGAGATTTAAAAGGATGAAAAAATATAAAATAAGATTTCACAAATTGGAATCACCAAATTTGGTTCTCTAAATAAAAAGATATGGATTTTATAAGATAAAGAAAGAATTATTAAAGAAAGAATATTTAAAGACCAAATCAAATCTTGGCCAAATCCATAAACAAATGGAATGATTATAATCCCAATCCAAAAAAATAAAAGGATAAAGAATTTTCCAAATAAAATAAAATGGCAATAACCATTCTATCCCTATCTTAATAAAGACAAATCTCTAAATAAGAATACATGAGAAAATGATATTTGGAATTTACCCAAGTGGAATAAAAGTTGTTTAATCAACTTAAATAAAATAAAACCTCCAAATAAAAATTAGGGAATTAAAACTATACTTAATTTCATTGGAATTAAAATAAATATCCAATCTTAAATAATTAATAAATCATATTAAATACTTTCCAAATAATTCAAGATGAATTATTTGAACCAACTAATCAAATAAAAACCTACTGAAAGGAATTGGAAAGTTAGAAGAATTTAAATGGAATTTTAAAATTATTATTAAATCCTATCTAATTAAAAACTAGAGCCTATTTTGAATAAATAAAAGACCCCAAAAAGAATTAGGTTTTATTTCGAAATTTTATTTCAGAATGTGCTACTAACCAGTGTTTAAACCCACACAAAAATTTGGCAAGGTTTTGAATTCAAATGAATGTTTGAATTGGCCAAACAAAATCAAATCAGAATAATCAAAAGAGAAAAAGAAAAACAAATAGAACAGAAAAAAATATGAAAAGGACCCAGCCCAACTAGCCTGGCCCAACTAAGCCCAGGCAGCCCACTGCCCCTCTCCCGCAGAAAAACTCTTCAGACCAAACACCATACCCGCTCAGCGATAGACATGTGGACCCCGCACTCCTTCTCTCTTCCTCGCTGACTAGACGACCCCACACCAGCTCTCTTCTTCCTCACCCGCCGCTGACCACGCCCCTCTTTCCTCCTCGCCGTTGCAGGCGATTAAAGCCAAGTTTAATTCACGTTAACCACGCCGTTAATCGACCCTGCGATCATGCATACTTATTCGCCTGCATCCCCTCTCCCTTTTCCCCCAGACGCCTCACCCTAGCGTGCCCCCAGGCCGCCCAATGCTTCTCTACACCATTCCCTGTCCGACGAAGCTCCGACGACGATTCCGGCAGCCCCACGCCACCCCTTGCCTCCTTGAGCACACAGCCGTGATCCCCATCTCCTGGCGGACCTTCCCGTATCGCCAGCTCACCCGCGCGTGCTCTGCAAGCTCGACAACGTCACCACCAGTGCAGCGCCACCATCTGCCTCCGTTTCGGCGAAGTCTTCGTGGTATGCCAGACCGCCCCATTCCCTCTGGCTGGTACTCCCGTATTCGCCCTTCTCTCGCGAACGTAACAACGTAGCTTGTTTGGGATAGAGCAAACCGTAGACTCGTCCCCGTGGACGAACAGACAAGCCCGAGGCGCAGCTCCACTCCGGCGAGGAATCCACGACACCACAGTGTGCCCCTCGACAAACTACCACCACCTTGAGCTTCCCCACGCCACGGCGAACTCGGTGAGCATCTCCCCATCCTCTCTCGCTTCCTGCATCGCCAGCACCGCCACCATGTGACCGCTCCACCGCCACCTGCCGCCGCTAGCGCCGCCCAACTCTGGTTGCTCGCTTATCAGCCGTTAGATTTAGATCGCAAGGCTACGAATAGATGACTGAAGCGAACCGTTATGTCCAATCTGTACCGCACGATCTGTTTAGATCCAATGCCTCACGTTGCTGATCCGGCCGAAGCGGTACCGACGAATAGAATTGCGCCGCATGTCACAGAGTCAGATTTAAAAACAGGATTTGATCTATTTGTGATTCAGTTTTGTAAATTGCATAACTTTTAATCTACACGTCCAAATTTTGCAAACTTTATATCAATGGATTCATAAAAGCAAGACCTAGCCAACCATGCACATTTTTTAGTAAAAAGCTTCTGGTAAACTGTTTATTTTTGCAGAAACTTATGTATGCTTGTTTAGGATATAAAAATTGTTTTAAAATGATTTTGAGGATAAAATCTTTTGCAAATGGTGTGTTTTTAACCTACTGACCATAGGAAACAAATTGTGGTTTCAAAAATGTATTTGGTGAAACAAAAGAATGAATCTTTGATTTAAACCATTTCTAGTCAAATAAAAATATGGTTTGCTTATTAAAAATAATGGTTTGGAAGAAAACCTTTGAGAAATGTTTGGAAATAAACTCTCTGACCCTAAACACAAGATTTTGTGGTTTGAAAACATATTTTATGAAACCTATAGAATGTTGCCTTATTAAAAACATTTCTTCACCACATAAAATAATAACTTGGTTTAAAAATGGTTTATGGAGTGAAACCTTTTGCAAATGACTTTGCCACTTTATAGAATGACCGTTAGGTGTTTTCAAATGTTTGTGAACCTTTAGAAACCACTTTTCCAAATAAAACAATCTTTGGCATGCTTGCATGCATTATCTTGTTTCTATGATTTTATGTGATGAATTGCTTGAATGGTAGATTGAACTTGTGCCTTGCTTGATTGAATTGTAGTGACTTTAAGAGTGTGATTGTAGCAAGGACAAGGAGTGAGCTTATACTCTACCAAAAAGGCAAGTGATGCTTCATACTTTTGTCCCATTATTTTCACTATGCATTAGTGATATTTCTAAGTAGGACTTGCATGGAATTTTTGCTAAGTATAAACCATGCTATGGGAAATCCAAGTAGATGAAACCTTAGTAGAAATTTCCTAAGTTAAGATTCCTACTACTATCATGCTTAGCTTAGCTAATAGAAAACAAGGGTGGAATATATATTCATGCTATGGAAAATTTCTAAGTCTGAAGACTTGTGTTTTGTCTAATAAAACAACTAAGTGAATGAATCACCTAGGTGGATTGGAAGGAATGGTTTGTGTTGAGTGGTTCACAAGGCCCATTTCTATGTTTTACCTTGTGTATCTCACTTGTGGATGGCCACCCAGGAACAAAGAGATTTGTGATGTCAAATGTTGAGAAGTTTCAAGTGCAGCCACTTGGCATTATGGGCTCTGCTTGGATCATATAGGTTGCAATAACTTAGCCAAATGGACAGTTGGTGGTAGGGGTTTGATAGGTTGGAACGCGTCCATTTTGGTATAAGGGAAGGCTTCTGAAAGATCTTGTCTTGGTGAAACCAAGTATTATGGGGAAAGTGCAACACCTCTGCAGAGTGAAAAATCTAAGTACTTAGCCATGTCCCTGGTAAAGGACAATTTGATCGTCAAGACATGGAAGCTATCAAGAATCTCATCATCCCATTTCTAAGTTAAAAACTTGTGGGTGAACAAGGGTTGAAAGGATCACCAATTTCTATTGGGAGATGCCTTGGGTGATTTTGTCAAAGCAAAAACTTAGTGTTTTCAAATGATAAGGAAAATCTATTTTGAGCAAAGCAAGCCTAAGCTCCACTTAGCCAAATGCATGTAGATGATAGACTCCACTATACTACCATAGTATCACTTGCCAATACAATTCAAATGTATTGACCCTTGTGGCTGTAACTTGTTATGTTGCAGGTTTGATTGATATTAGTGAAGTTTAATGATTAGGATTACAAGTCTACAACCAACATGTCTGCCTGTGGCACTTTGAAGATGAAGGACCCCATGCTATTGCTATTTTCTGCTGCATTGTAATGAGATAGCCAAATGAGCTATGTAAGATGTAATGAATTATTTTATTCCTGGTTATAAAGTTGTATTATGACCTTTGTTTCTTGATATTACATCTTAACTGTGGATGCTAGCTATTGACCCAGGGACTAGCATTGTAAACACAGGGATCTCTACCTTATTAAAGGTTGGGAACCTTATAGATGGTATCAGAGCATTGTGTTGCCTGTAGGATTGTAACCTTAGGATTGGACAAAACCCCTTAGAAAAATAGGAGTTGTATTTGTTCCAAAACTTATTTACAAACAATCTTGTAAACTCTTTCCTCAAACCATTTTGGTTTTGATTCTACATCTCTTCTATTCAAAACTTGATGAACAAAACCTACCTCATGGCCAAAGACTTCATCATGTGCAAAGGACTTCTTCAACTCTAATGACTTCAACATCTTCAACATTTTCACCAAGGACTTCAACCTTAGATATTACTAAAGACTACAAGTGAGACAAGAAGTGTTACTCAAGGCTTGAAGACTAAGGAAACACAATTTAGAAGGAACCATGATCACCTTTGAAGTTTTTTGACCGAAAGTTTTCCCAAGGAAACCATGATATCATGCAAGAAGAATCAACCAAGAAATATGGAAAGATCTCAAGTGAACCAAATAGATGGACCACCATATTTAGTTTAAGTAAAACCCACCAACTTATGTGGTGTAACAAAAATATTTTTGGTTGCCTAAAAATATGATTGAAACTTGTTGTTTGAGTGGAATGTTTGTTTGTGATTGCTTGCACATTGCTTGTGTGAATTGTGATGTGTGTGATTGTAATTATTTCCTTAGAAAATCTTTTTGCCCATTCTAATCCAAATCCAACCCAAACAGATGACTTCTCTAAGAACCTCCGACATCAAGGATGGTGACAACAACAACAATAACCAAGAGATGCACATGAGAGAACAACTACTAGCAAACCAAACCCAGTTGAGCCTAGTGACAACTCAGCTTTTAGCCAACAACAATGGACTAGACCCAGCCATACAAAGGATTTTGAAAATTCAATCCCAATTGTTGCAAGGGATGGCCACTCAAATGATCAACATTGGAGACAACTCTTCCAAAGGAGTTTATGACAACAAGGATGACAAAGATGTTATTTTAGAAGGAACTCAAGCTTGCTATATTTGTGGAGACAAGGATCACACTTCCAAGGAGCATGGAGATCAATGCCCCAATTGTGAAGAGAAACATCCAGCTAACTAATGCCCCACATCTCAAGCTACTTGCTTCCTATGTGAAGGAAATAATCATGTTCCTATCCAATGCCCCATCTATTCCATAGTTCAACAAAGGAAACAAGGAAGAATGCATCAACAGCTTGTAAACCCTCATGAAGGAACAACTTCTACCAAGAAGGATGAAGGCAAAACTATGCATCATAAGGCCAAATCCAAAGTTATCACAAAGTGTTGCTACTCTTGTGAATAAGAAGGGCATATCTCTAGTAAATGCCCCAAGAAGAGAGAAAGATTTACCACCTTTGTGGTGAAGTGTGAAGAGCATGAATTAGAAGAACTCCTAGCTTTGGAGAGACCCAAGAAGAAGAAGAAGAAATGCCCCAACCCAAACAAGAAGGACATTACCCAAGAGCAATGTTACACTTGCCAAGAGATGGGACACTATGCCAATGAATGCCCAGAAAAGAAGAAGAACCAAGGAAACAAACAAAAGGCAATGATACCAAAGGAAAAGAAAGATATCAGGCAAGTGATGTGTTTCAAATGCAAAAAGCTAGGCCATTATGCAGACAAGTGTCTAGAGAAGTTTCAACAAGATCCCAAGCAAGCCAAAATGTAATTTAGTTGGAAAATTTTAAGGGTGGTAGTACCCTAGATGTTTTGAGCCAACTTGTAACCCTAGCCTCCCCAAATCTCGGGACGAGATTTATTTTAAGGGTGGTATCCTGTCACATCCCAAGATTTTCCAAATCTTGTAATGTGAAAAATAAAATAAACAAAATAAATTTTGTTGAAAATCGGGGTGAAAAGAAACTTTTGTTTCTAAAAGGAAACTTAAAATCCCATCTTGAACAAACTTTGGTAAAAGTTTGAATCCAACAAAAAATCCAAATCAAGGGAATTGCATTCCTCAATGAATGTATCTGGAAATTAAACACTTGGAAAATAAATCCAAACCCTAAACCCTAATGGAATAAAAATCATTTCCAAGTTATCTCCAAACCTATGGATTTGATCCATATAAAATCTTGTCAACAAACATTCACAAATGAACAAGAAAGAAAAACAGAAATATTATAAAACCATATAAATTGGATTCACTTAATTGGAACCATAAATAAAATCTTATGAATTTAATAAGATAAGAAATTGAATTCCCAAAGCTAATAAAGGACCTATCTAGAAACCCATACCAATAGGTGAGCAAATAATCCAAAAGAGATTTAAAAGGATAAACAAATATAAAATAAGATTTCACAAATTGGAATCACCAAGTTTGGTTCTCTAAATAAAAAGATATGGATTTTTAAGGTAAAGAAAGAATTATTAAAGAAAGAATATTTAAAGACCAAATCAAATCTTGGCCAAATCCATAATCAAATGGAATGAATACAATACAAATCCAAATAAAATAAAAGGATGAAGAATTTCCAAAATAAAATAAAATGGCAATAACCATTCTATCCCTATCTTAATAAAGACAAATCTCTAAATAAGAATACATGAGAAAATGATATTTGGAATTTACCCAAGTGGAATAAAAGTTGTTTAATCAACTTAAATAAAATGAAACCTCCAAATAAAAATTAGGGAATTAAAACTATACTAAATTCCATTGGAATTAAAATAAATATCCAATCTTAAATGATTAATAAATCATATTAAATACTTTCCAAATAATTCAAGATGAATTATTTGAACCAACTAATCAAATAAAAACCTACTGAAAGGAATTGGAAAGTTATAAGAATTTAAATGGAATTTTAAAATTATTATTAAATCCTATCTAATTAAAAACTAGAGCCTATTTTGAATAAATAAAAGACCCCAAAAAGAATAAGGTTTTATTTTCAAAAATTGATTTCAGAATGTGCTACTAACCAGTGTTTAAACCCACACAAAATTTGGCAAGGTTTTGAATTCAAATGAATGTTTGAATTGGCCAAACAAAATCAAATCAGAATAATCATAAGAGAAAAAGAAAAACAAATAGAACAGAAAAAAATATGAAAAGGACCCAGCCCAACTAGCCTGGCCCAACTAAGCCCAGCCAGCCCACTGCCCCTCTCCCGCAGAAAAACGCTTCAGACCAAACACCCTACCCGCTCAGCGACAGACATCTGGACCCCGCACTCCTTCTCTCTTCCTCGCTGACGAGACGATCCCACACCAGCTCTCTTCTTCCTCACCCGCCACTGACCACGCCCCTCTTTCCTCCTCGCCGTTGCAGGCGATTAAAACTAGGTTTAGTTCACGTTAACCACGCCGTTAATCGACCCTGCGATCACGCATACTTATTCGCCTGCATCCCCTCTCCCTTTTCCCCCAGACGCCTCACCCTAGCATGCCCCCAGGCCGCCCAATTCTTCTCTGCACCATTCCTTGTCCGACGACGCTCCGACGACGATTCCAGCAGCCCCACGCCACCCCTTGCCTCCTCGAGCACACAGCCGTGATCCCCATCTCCTGGTGGACCTTCCCATATCGCCAGCTCACCCGCGCGTGCTCTGCAAGCTCGACAACGTCACCACCAGTGCAGCGCCACCGTCTGCCTCCGTTCCGGCGAAGTCTTCCTGGTAAGCCAGACCGCCCCATTCCCTCTGGCTGGTACTCCCGTATTCGCCCTTCTCTCGCGAACCTAACAGCGTTGCTTGTTTGGGCTAGAGTAAACCGTAGACTCGTCCCCGTCGACGAACAGACAAGCCCGAGGCACAGCTCCAGTCCGGCGACCTTGAGCTTCCCCTCGACAAACTACCACCACCTTGAGCTTCCCCACGCCACGGCGAACTCGGTGAGCATATCCCCGTCCTCTCTCGCTTCCTGCATCGCCAGCATCGCCACCATCTGACCGCTCCACCGCCACCTGCCGCCGCTAGCGCCGCCCAACTCTGGTTGCTCGCTTATCAGCCGTTAGATTTAGATCGCAAGGCTACGAATAGATGACTGAAGCGAACCGTTATGTTCAATCTGTACCGCACGATCTGTTTAGATCCAACGCCTCATGTTGTGATCCGGCCGAAGCGGTATCGGCGAATAGAATTGCGCCGCGTGTCACAGAGTCCGATTTAAAAACAGGATTTGATCTATTTGTGATTCAATCTACACGTCCAAATTTTGCAAACTTTATATCAATGGATTCAGAAAAGCAAGCCCTAGCCAACCATGCACTTTGTTTAGTATAAAGCTTCTGGTAAAATGTTTATTTTGCAGAAACTTATGTATGCTTGTTTAGGATATAAAAATTGTTTTAAAATGATTTTGAGGATAAAATCTTTTGCAAATGGTGTGTTTTGAACCTACTGACCATAGGAAACAAATTGTGGTTTCAAAAATGTATTTGGTGAAACAAAAGAATGAATCTTTGATTTAAACCATTTCTAGTCAAATAAAAATATGGTTTGCTTATTAAAAATGGTTTGGAAGAAAACCTTTGAGAAATGTTTTGGAAATAAACTCTCTGACCCTAAACACAAGATTTTGTGGTTTGAAAACATATTTTATGAAACCTATAGAATGTTGACTTATTAAAACATTTCTTCACCACATAAAATAATGACTTGGTTTAAAAATGGTTTATGGAGTGAAACCTTTTGCAAATGACTTTGCCACTTTACAGAATGACCATTAGGTGTTTTCAAATGTTTGTGAACCTTTAGAAACCACTTTTCCAAATAAAACAATCTTTGGCATGCTTGCATGCATTATCTTGTTTCTATGATTTTATGTGATGAATTGCTTGAATGGTAGATTGAACTTGTTCCTTGCTTGATTGAATTGTAGTGACTTGAAGAGTGTGATTGTAGCAAGGACAAGGAGTGAACTTATACTCTACCAAAAAGTCAAGTGATGCTTCATACTTTTGTCCCATTATTTTCACTATGCATTAGTGATATTTCTAAGTAGGACTTGCATGGAATTTTTGCTAAGTATAAACCATGCTATGGGAAATCCAAGTAGATGAAACCTTAGTAGAAATTTCCTAAGTTAATATTCCTACTACTATCATGCTTAGCTTAGCTAATAGAAAACAAGGGTGGAATATATATTCATGCTATGGAAAATTTCTAAGTCTGAGGACTTGTGTTTTGTCTAATAAAACAACTAAGTGAATGAATCACCTGGGTGGATTGGAAGGAATGGTTTGTGTTGAGTGGTTCACAAGGCCCATTTCTATGGTTTACCTTGTGTATCTCACTTGTGGATGGCCACCCAGGAACAAAGAGATTTGAGATGTCTTGAGAAGCTTCAAGTGCATCCACTTGGCATTATGGGCTCTGCCTGGATCATATAGGTTGCAATAACTTAGCCAAATGGACAGTTGGTGGTAGGGGTTTGATAGGTTGGAACGTGTCCATTTTGGTATAAGGGAAGGCTTCTGAAAGATCTTGTCTTGGTGAAACCAAGTCTTATGGGGAAAGTGCACCACCTCTACAGAGTGAAAAATCTAAGTACTTAGCCATGTCCCTGGTAAAGGACAATTTGAGCCTCAAGACATGGAAGCTATCAAGAATCTCATCATCCCATTTCTAAGTTAAAAACTTGTGGGTGAACAAGGGTTGAAAGGATCACCAATTTCTATTGGGAGATGCCTTGGGTGATTTTGTCAAAGCAAAAACTTATTATTTTCAAATGATAAGGAAAATCTATTTTGAGCAAAGCAAGCCTAAGCTCCACTTAGCCAAATGCATATAGATGATAGACTCCACTATACTACCATAGTATCACTTGCCAATACAATTCAAATGTATTGACCCTTGTGGCTGTAACTTGTTATGTTGCAGGTTTGATTGATATTAGTGAAGTTTAATGATTAGGATTACAAGTCTACAACCAACATGTCTGCCTGTGGCACTTTGAAGATGAAGGACCCCATGCTATTGCTATTTTCTGCTGCATTGTAATGAGATAGCCAAATGAGCTATGTAAGATGTAATGAATTATTTTATTCCTGGTTATAAAGTTGTATTATGACCTTTGTTTCTTGATATTACATCTTAACTATGGATGCTAGCTATTGATCCAGGGACTGGCATTGTAAACACAGGGATCTCTACCTTATTAAAGGTTGGGAACCTTACAGCAACGTTCCGATCGTCCCTCCCGACGAGTTCTGGATCCCGGCAAAGACGAACCTTACGCGGTGCTCGATCGTCCCCGTCGGAGATATCCATCTCTTCATCAGCGAAACCGACTCGGGAACTAGTTCCCTGGGAGTCAGAGGAGCATCAAGACCCGCATGGACCGCCTACGGGCATGATACGTTCGCGGAAGGATCGGTGTCAGATCTCTCTTCGGAATTTGCCGGCAAAGATCAGAAAAATTCAAGGCCCACCCAAACCGCCCCTGTGCAGGATATAACGGTGGAAGATCGCTGCAAGTCCGCCGACTTTGTCCGCACGTCTGGACAGCAGAGATCCAAGTTCGTCGGCGTGGTTACCATCTTCGATCTGGCGCGTTGCGTTTAGAGAGAGGGCGAAAACGCCCGCGATTACCTCGCCAGGTGGCTCCGTATACGGGCCGATCTGGCGCATTAGCCCAATGATGATGCCATGTATCACTTTGTGGAAGTACTGGACCAAGGTACGCTTCTCTGGCATTCTCTAAGGCGGCAGCAGGCTTCGGGACGTCTCACCTTCGAAAGCATGGTGAACACCGTCAACAACTACGCGGAGGCCGAAGAGGCAGCTCAGACAGCTCTTGCGCTCATTGATGGAGCCCTTCCGATTTAGCCACCGCCACCACCACCTCCCGCTGCCATCACCGCAGCTGCGCCACCACCTCCATTCATCATCGCTGCTATTGCACCTCCACCCCCCGTCATCGATGTAGACCCGACACCCTCCGACTCTGTGATTGACACGCTCTACACCGACTTCAGTGCAGATTCGGAGGAGATAGATTTCATCCGAAGGAGCTAGACTCTGCCATGCAGGAGATGGAGGAGTACATGCGCGATGAGTAGGCCAACAACACCGTCACGTCCCGAGAGGTGTTCGTCACCATTGGGAAGGCGATGGATGAAGATCAACCTGGAAGAGCTCCGCCTATAGCACTGGACAAGGGTAAGGGACCACCTGTTGCTGCCGACAATGATCGCGCAAAGGACATGCCGCCTCCGCCTAACCCAGTGCAACAGCTGAAGGAACTCGGCACCGGCCCGAGCAACAACAACGCTGCAAACCCGCCACCTCCGGCATCTACGTCTGGTGCTGCCCAAGTTACTCCAGCTGATAGAGTGATGTACGACAATCTCCTCGTCGAGCCTATGACCTTGGATCATATTCGCAGTGTAGTCCAGCTTAACGAGAAGCACCAGCAGCTGCTGTAGGAAGCACAGGCCATCGCGGAGCAAGGTGCAAAGCTAGATCGAGATCTGGCCATAGAGAAAGCTAGAGCAATGGAGGCCGAGTACAAGACTCTGCTGCAGCAGCAGAAGGCCAAGAAAGCTCCGGCTCGCATCATTAACGATCCTGGTGTGCGTCGAAACCTAGGATGGGCTCCCCCGAAGCCGGCACAAGCCAAGCCATACATTGACAGTGAAGGTAAACAGGTGATGCCCACTCCTCTCCTCAACCTCACCGTCGCCAAGACCCTTCTGGAGTAGGATAGATCGCCTGAAGCGGCGGACCAGGTCTATGACCTAGTGGCCAAGGTAGTGAAACAGCAGGAAAAGGCCACCTCTCAGAGGCTTGAGTCTGACCCAGCGTTTTGCTAGTCTAGCCAGCATAAGCCGCCAAGGGACAGATCTCCTCTTGATGTCGGGTCTTAGACGGGTTCGTCGGAACGAAGACGGAGAGATGCACGCAACATGAAGGATGCTATCCCCATATCCTCCGACCACGGAGGTAAGGCCCAACCTCGTCGCCCATCGCCATGGCCCCGCTCACCCCGAAATCGGGAAGAAACCAAGGCTCACCGTCGTACGGATATGCCTCCGCAGGCAGAGAGGCATCTTCATCCGCGACAACACGGAGCAGACCCGTCATGACGGAGAGTGCAACCAAGGACACACGAGCAGGTCGCGCCATGACCCTCCGCATCCGACAAGCAACCGCGATAAGCGTGAGGCGTCATAGGAGGGTAACAACAAGAAAGCTAACCCACCGCCACCTCTGCCTCCATCGCCACCTAGCAGCAACCATGTTGGAGGAGGCCCACGTCGATCACGCAGCCCATACCCTGATGGGAAGAAGAAGAAAAGAAGTCCAGAGCCATACGATGCACGTTCGCGCCTGGACAAGATCCACTAGGCCCGGGAAGGACCATACCTCAGACCACGTTGCTTTGGACCTACAATACGGTCCGCAACTTACCCCAAAGGTTTCCGGATTGACAAGACCATCAATCCCTATGACGGCACCGCCAAGCCAGCTACATGGTTACAGGACTACGGTAATACGGTGGAGATCGTCGGGGGTAACCCCAACGTTGTCGTCAAGTACCTCCAATTGATGTTGGCGGGCAACGGCCCGTCAATGGATCGATGACTTGCCGGAGAGATCCATCTGCAACTAGTTGGACATGCAAGAAGCGTTCACCAAGAACTTCGAGGCTACATACAAACGTCCATGCACTGTTGGCGATCTACAGCGGTGCCTGCAAGAGAAAGACGAGACATCTCGCGCCTACCTCTCCCGCTGGCTGGATATAAAGAATTCCTGCGCAGGAGTGCATGTTCAGACCGCCATGGCCGCATTCATCTATGGGTTGGAAAGGGGCACATTGCTCCAACATAAAATGAAGCGCTTGCAGGACAATCACCAGCTAGAATTGAACCAGATGATTCAGTTGGCCAGTGAGTTCGCAGCTACCGACAATGATGCTCGCGGCTCTTTGCCGGCAACGGCCATTCCAACTCAAGCTCGGAGGAACAGCAGAACAACGCGGAAGACCCTGCCTGAAGAAAAGCAAACCCCCGACATGGTCGCTATGACTTTTGCAGGACGAGGTGATAGCCGAGGATGGGGAGCAGGCCGGGGACAGCAGCGAGGAAGTGAAACTACCTCGGCAACGCTCCGTGTTCCCTAGACCTACGAGGAGTACCACGATATGTCGTGCCTCGTAAACCTCGATGCCAACGGCAAGGCTAACCACACCCATCGCCACTGCAAGTTCGTTAACGACCTCAAGGAGGACCCGGAGTCCGGCTACAAGCAAAGTCGGAAGAACAGACCACGAGGAAAGGGAAAAGGGAATAATAAGGAGGAGTCCAAGGATTCGAGTGACATGTACGAGGATGTTGACCCCAAGCACGCCGCCAAGAGAGGCGGCAAAGGCAAGAACCCCTTCGAGAAGAAGGTGACAATTTTCCACACTTTCCTTGGCACCCCCACCGTCCGACAATAGAAGACCTCCATGAGGATACTGATGGCCACTCTACCCCCAGTTCCCCAGTTCCTGTGCTGGTCGGAGATTCCAATTACTTGGGATAGGAAGGATCACCCAGACCTCATCCCTACGAAGAACCAATACGCCATGGTCATCAACCCCCTGATTGACGGCAATGAGTTCACCAAATGTATGGTGGATAGTGGAAGCAGCATCAACATCATGTACCTAGATACACTGTAGAAGATGAACTTGACGGAGGAAAACCTAAGGCGGACCAACACCATCTTCCACGGCGTAGTTCCTGGTCGGGAGGCTCGGTCCCTTGGGTGCATCACGCTTCAGGTCGCTTTTGGTGATGTTAATAATTACCGCCAAGATCATATGACCTTTGAGGTGGTCCCCTTCAAGAGCGTGTACCACGTCATATTCGGCTGCGACATATTCCACACCTTCACGGCCAAGCCATGCTTCGTCTACAACAAACTCAAGATACCCGGACCAAATGGTGTCATCACCGTATCCGGAAGCTTTACCAAAGCAAGGGACTGCGAAATTGGAGAAGCACCCTACGCAGAAGTTGTCCTCTACAACAAAGAATTCAAGGAGATCCAGAGCAAAGGTCGATGCCTCAGAGATGCCCGCGTCGAAGAAGAAGATTTCTGATTCCGCCCTAGCATTCAAGGCCGCCATCGAGACCAAGCCGGTGGAACTTGTGGTAGGTGATGCCTCCAAGACCACCGCCATTGGGACGAACCTTGATCCCAAATAGGAAAGCGTGCTTGTCGAGTTCCTCTGTGAGAACAGGGACATCTTTGCCTGGCAACCTGCCGACATGAAAGGTGTACCTAGGGAACTTTCCGAGAACAGCCTGAATATTGGTTCAAAATTTCAACCAGTGAAACAACCTCTATGACTCTTTGGAGATGAGAAGAGATGCGCCATAGGAAAAGAGATAGCTAGGTTACTTAAGGCTAGTTTTATCCGAGAAGTCCTTCACACCCAATGGGTGGACAATCCTGTACTTGTCCCTAAAAAGGGAACCAAATAATTAAGAATGTGCGTTGATTACACCGTCTTGAACAAAGCATGTCCCAAAGATCCGTTTTGTTTGCCTCGCATTGACCAAGTCATTGACTCGACAGCTGGCTCGGATCTTTTGTGTTTTCTCAATGCATACTCAGGATACCACCAGATCAAGATGAGGAAGTCGGACCAATTGGCCACTTAGTTCACTACACCCTACGACACGTTTTGCTATGTCACGATGCCCTTTGGGCTGAAAAATGCAGGTGCTACGTACCAGCGGACAATGCAACGTTTCCTGCACGATCAAATTGGTCGGAACAATCATGCCTAAAAAGTCAAATGACTTAATCTCCGACTTAAAATAAACCTTTCATAATCTCCGGAAATACAACATGATGCTTAACCCTAAGAAGTGCGTCTTCGGGGTTCCAGCCGGTAAATTGTTGGGCTTCATCATTTCCCAGCGCGGAATCGAGGTCAACCCGGAGAAAATCAAGGCCATCCTAAACATAAACCGTATGACATGCCTAAAGGACATACAACGACTAACAGGTTGTGTTGCAGCAGTTAGTCGGTTCGTCAGCCGACTTGGAGAGAAGGCTCTACCGCTATACAAGTTGCTGAAGAAGGCGAACAAATTCACATGGACGGACGAAGTAGATGCAGCATTAAAGCAGCTCAAGGAGATTCTTTCCCTAGCACCTATCCTTGCATCTCCCGATCCTAGAGAGCCCATGTTAATTTACATCGTGGCCACTAACCGGGTAATCAGCATCGTCATGGTGGTAGAGCAGAAGGAACCAGGCTATGAGCACGGAGTTCAACGACCAGTTTACTATGTAAGCGAGGTCTTGACAGAGTCCAAGCAGCATTACCCGTACTACCAAAAGATAGTTTATGGAGTCTTCCTTGCTTCTCAGAAGCTGGGGCACTATTTCCAGGAGCACCCCATCATAGTAGTGATCAATACTCCACTGTCCGACATTATCAACTACAACAACGCTACAGGAAGGGTCACGAAGTGGGGCATTGAACTTGCCACCTTCGAGATCACCAACAAGAGACGCGACGCTATCAAGTCACAAGACTTGGCGGATTTTATCGCAGATTGGACGGAGATGCCAGATGCTACCCCATTGCCGGAGCCAGAATACTGGGTGATGCACTTTGACGGATCAAAGCTGCTCAACAGCTCGGGGGCTGGTGTACTGCTACAGTCACCAATTGTGACAAGCTACACTATGTTCTGCAGATCCGCTTCGAGGCTACGAACAACATGGCAGAGTATGAAGCACTCATTCACGGATTACGCGTAGCCAAGGATATTGGCATCAAGCGCATAGTTTGTTGTGGAGATTCCGACTTGGTTGCCCAGCAGGTGGCTGGAACCTGGAATGCGCGGAACCCTATGATGGCGGCATATCGATACGAAGTGGATGAAATATCCAAGAGCTTCTGGGGCTACGAGGTCAAGTACGTTCCTAGGGAGCAAAATGAGGCGGCTGATCTGCTGTCTAAGCTTGGATCAGGGCGCAAAGAAATTCCGCCTGGAGTTTTCCTGGAGCATCTACGGACACCATCCGTGAAGGGAGCAGACATCCATAACCCGGAGAGAGTTGACTTTTTTGTTCACATGGTGACAAAGGTCCCTCTGGCTTGGACAAAACCGTTCATGGAGTATCTGGAACACGGAACTTTGCCCGACGACAAAGTCGAAAGACGGCAAATAATATGTCGAGCAAAGGGCTATACCATAATCAATAGACAGCTCTACAAAATAATCAATACTGGTGTATAGCTTAAGTGTGTTTCCTAGCAAGAAGGTATTGAAATCCTCCATGAAATCCATCTCGGAGATTGCGGGCATCACGCCGCTCCCCGATCGTTGGTTGCTAAAGCTTTCCGGCAAGGATTCTACTGGCTGACCGCAAAGTCGGACGCTGACAAGCTGGTTGAGACATGCATGGGATGCCAGTATTATGCCCGACAACCACATGTTCCAGCTGAAGAATTGCAAACAATACCAATAACTTGGCCGTTTGCAGTCTGGGGGATGGACATGATTGGTCCGTTGCAGACGGCACCATGTGGGTTTACGCATCTGCTAGTAGTAGTTGATAAATTTACCAAATGGATAGAAGCTAAACCCATTAGAAAGCTCGATGGGGCAACTGCCCTTAGGTTTGTCCGGGATCTAGTGGTGAGATTTGGTCTCCCACATAGCATTATCACCGACAATGGCAGCAACTTATCACTAGGAGAAGTGGAAGCTTATTGTTGGGAGAAGGGCATCTGACTTGACCTTGCATCTATGGCACATCCACAGTCCAATGGTCAGGTTGAGCACGCCAATGGATTAATTCTCCAGGGAATCAAGCCACGTCTTGAGGCACCTCTACATAGAGCTGCTGGAGCCTAGGCGGAAGAATTGCCATCTGTGCTGTGGAGTTTATGAACTACACCCAACAGATCCACTGGCTACACCCCTTACTTCATGGTATATGGAGCAGAACCATCCTGCCTTTCGACATCCTTCATGATTCACCAAGAGTTGCCGCCTACGAAGAAGATGACGCTGAAGAATCCAGACGCCTAGATGTGGACCTTCTCGAGGAGGAGCGTGTTTTGGCATGCCAAAGATCCGCCATCTACCAGCAGAAGCTACATAGCTACCATAGTCGCCGCGTCCGGCATCGCTCGTTTAAAGAGGGGGATTTTGTGCTCCAACTTAAGCAGAAGAAGTCACACAAATTATTCCCGCCAAGGGAAGGACCGTTCATCATAAGCAAGGCTCTACTCAATGGATCTTACTACCTCGTTGACAATCATGAACTGAAGGATAGACCCAATGAGGATCATAAGCGTAAGCGACGTGACCTGGATGATGACTACCCGGAGCTTGATCGGCCATGAAACATAGCACAACTACGTCCTTTCTACACTTAGCATTTTTTATCTATTGTGTACCTCTTATATGATCAATGAAATAAATCTCTCTGGTTCACTCATATTTTTGAGTATTTTACCTCCTTTAGTGTTCATTTTTGGATCGTATTAAACCTTTATGCACAAGCTTTGCGATTGCACTTGTGAAAATTCCGCCTACGGGCGTTAGCTTAAGTTTTCTGGTCTACATATTCTTTGTTGTTTTTATTTGCATTCTGTAATAGTGACTTTTGGCACTTATTGTCGGCGATTTTGTGCTTAGGTTCTTGACGGTGCCATTAGGCATCATCGCCTGAGCGCGTAGTTCCGACAACGAGTCTTCCGACTGACGAAAGGTCAAGCATAAAAGCCAAAGTAATGGATAAGCCATTACTTGCTTAAAAAATATATACATGCTGGAACCAGTTCTGGAGTAGCAGGAAATAACAACCATTGTTTTCCGCCTTAAGTTAACAAGTAGTTTTTCCGCATACACATTATAGAGGAAACAAATATTACATAATTGTTTTTCATTCCTCTGGCGCAGGCGACTTGGACACAACATCGTCAGCAGCAGGAGAGTCACCTTCCTCGAAGTCGGCAGTGTCGAGGGACTCGGAGGAGCTTTGGCTGCCGCCATCAATGGTTTTCATGGGCACAAAGACATTAGGGTCGACCAACTCGGCGACTCTGGTGTCAAAACCCGCGAGCGACACCAAGTTATCCTCGTGATCTATCTTTTGGCCTTCGTCATTGATGTTGGGGATACCAGAGGTCACCGTGTCGATGTCGGCATTTTCGTAGTGTGCCTTGACCATTGACAGTGCCATCCTTGCGTCGGCCCATGTACACGAAGCTTTCCAGATTGAGATACGCTCGAGGGCTCGGCGCAGGATCTCCGAGAACTTTGCCACAGAGTCCACCGCCTTGATATTAATATGGAGGGGCTTGGCTATCTCCTTGGTCTGCTTGATGGCGGTGTTGATAAAGTTGTCGACAAGGACCATGCATTCCTTCGGCGGAGGAGGCGACCAGGTTAACCCCATAGGAGCTGCAAATTTCCGACAAAGGAGCACATGAGTTCAATAACAACAAAAGTTCGGAGTATCTAGCTTATAGAAGTACAAGGCGGAGAATCACTTACTGAAGATGCTAATCTCAGCCTGCTGGAGAGTTTCTGCCATGGAGTCCCGTTCTTGTCGGAGGATCCTATACGCGTCCAGATGGCACTGATTTTGCTCATCAGCGGCTTTCTTATGATCTTTCAGGATCGCCATTTCCTCCTTCAAGCTGAGTCTTGCGGGACTTTCATTGAGTCTTCATGTATCTTCAGCATGTCCTTTCTCTCCTGCTTAAGGATCTTGTTTTCTCTATCCAGTTGTTGAATATGCTTATATTGCTCAACAATATCCTTAGCCTTGGAAATGGCTTCTGCAAGTTGGAGAAAGAACAATACAAAGTGAGTACTCGAAAAATATTGGCACAAGACCAATTAGGAATACGAAAAAGAAAGGAAAAACAGACGCTGGCTCTTGGTGATTTGTTCCTTCAAGAAGGCAGTTTTACCCTTTTCGGCTTCCAAGTCAGAGCGCATCTTCTGGTACTTCTCTTTGGCCACGCCCCTCCGAGCATTCTCATTCCATGGAAGAAAAAGTTTAACGCTGTTTAGTCTACTTGAAGCATCTAGCCGGATAAATATCCACCTAGAGGCTTGGGGGGTACAGTGAGAGTTTTTAACTTAGCAATATGCTTGGTCTTTCTTTAAGCATCTAGTCGGAACTGATTCAGTTACAACTAGAAGCTTGGGGGCTACAGTATAAAGTTTTAACTCAGTCATATGATTAGTCTTTCTTTAAGGATTTAGTCGGAACTAATTCAGTTACAACTAGAAGCTTGGGGGCTACAGTATTGAAGTTTATAAACATTGTGTATGCTACTCTGAAAGCATCTAGTCGGAGTAATTCATTCAAACTATATGCTTGGGGGCTACAATGAGAAATTTGTAGCTTAGTCACTCTTAGAGCATTCAGATGCAAAGACCTACAGTTTTCGTCTAAATCCTCGGGGGCTACAGTGGGATACTCATATGAAATGCAAAAGGCAAATAAAACTTACAAGTGCGATGATCTTCAGGTTTGTAGCACTCTTAGGAAGCAACTTGCCGAAGGATAAACTGTTTCCTTGCAAGATTTCTGCTTGCCGGAGAAGCTCCTCAAGACCGCAAGTTGGAGATGTAGGTGTTGCACCGTGAACCATAGCGGAGCTACCCGGCGTAAGTACCGGGTAGACTATCTTCGGGAACTCTATGGTTTTCTTGGGTGCAGAGGCGCCTCCTTCGGCAGACGTACCACTCTCCATCACCGCCTTACCGCTACCGATGGTATCCTTAGCCGGAGCTTCAGCCATTTTGGTTGCAGAACTCTCTTGCGTCGCCTGTTCGCCGACAACGGCCAGCTCCGTGGAGGCACCTGAGTCCACTTCCATGGCGGAAGGGCCAGATGCATCTTTGGCCTGTGATCTTGTCGGGGCGGACATAGGCTGGACGCTAGGAGTGACAGGGGCGATGGCAGGAGATTCGTGGGGAGACACGTCACGATGCAACATATCCTTGATGTTTCTAGAAGCCCCCAAAGTTTTGGAGGTCTTCTTCAAACTGGTAGTGTCCTTCTTCTTGAAACGTGCGAAAAGTATAAGTACAGTAATAAGACAAGCAATGTACAATGTCGGAGAGAAAGAAGCTTACACAAGAGGGGGTGCTTTGGCAAAAGGGATCCCGGTAACCTTTCTTTTCTCCGCCTCCAGGGCGGTGGTAGTCTTCTTGGAGGCTCCACCCTCTGTCTTCTTCTTGCTACCTCCGTCGGCAGTGTCAGAGGTGGAGCTCTTCCGCTTTCGCGTCAACGGGACATCATCGTCGGACACGACCGTGACATCCTTCATCTTTGGATCATAGATTTGGACAGCCATGCTATCCTCCTCTAGATCGCTGAGTTGTTAAGTGAAAACCTACAGTGTTAGATGAGATGTTAATGGCTAGACGGAATAAATGGAGTATATGTCATACGTGGAAAATAAACGGGTACCTTTGGGCACTTGCTCTCTAGGAAAATGTCGTAAGTGACGGTGAAGCCACGCTTGTTATCCTTCACCTTGACGATGTCCTTGAGACAGAGCATGACAGAGTCGCTCGAGAAGTTGTCCTCAGAGATGCGGAGGCTATCCTTCCTCTCGTTGGTATACTCGTGCATCAACTTCGAGCGGTGCTGCAGAGGCTGGATCCACTTGACGAACCAGCACATGGGCAGGTCCAATCCGGTCAGACCCGTCTCTACGAACCACTCTATCTACCTTATAGCGCGGGAAGCGTCAATGTGGGAGGGAAGGGAGGCCTGGGATCTCCATGTCGAGGCTTCGGCGGCAGCTCCATCGACAAAGTCCGGGTACGTCACTTCTCGGCCAGCCAGAGGGATATCTGGGCCGTAGAAGTACGTCCGTTGCAAGTTCTTGCAAGACTCATGGCCGATGATGTCGGGGAAGCACCGGCCAGGCCGGATCTTAAAACTAATGGTGCCATAGTTCCTAATCTCGTCCTTGCCAGCTCCGGCTTCTTGCTTGACGGTAAATAAGTAGATAAAGAGATCTAGCCTAGGCCTAATCCCTAAGTAACCCTCACAAAGAGTCGAGTAGTTGCTAAGCGCGAGGATGCTATTGGGGGAGAGGTTTTGAGGCTGTACTCGGTAATGGTTGAGGACAGCTAGGAAGAAATTGGAGATGGGCAGGGAGACGCCGCGTACCAGTTGGGCTTTGAGGTACACCTTTTCTCCGGCTTGGGGAGAAGGAGTGACCTCGCCGGTCGGTGCCGCCCGCCAGACGAGCCCCTCCGTCACAGGGAGGTATCCCTCGATGATTAGCTCTTTGATGCCGCGGTCCGTAATATCTGAACCATGCCAGTCGCCCTTGTAGGTGTCATATTCCTCCTCTAGCAGCTCCAGCGCCACTGAGTTATGGTCGCCACCGGTGGTTTCGACCACCGCAGATTTGGGGATCACCAGGCCCTCTGGGGGAACGATGACGATGCTCGCCAGCATCGCCGCGGTATCTCCTGGCGCCGCCATGGAAGGGGTGGAACTGCTACTGACCATTGGAGAGGTTAGGGTGGTGACTGAGAAAGGTTGAAAAGCTAGGGTTTTTTCACAATGGCGCGGAGAGCTCGAGGAGGCGCTTGCTAGAGGAAGAAGACGATGCAGAGGAGAATGAGGTGAAAAGTAAAACTTCCACCGCTGTTACAATTTATAACCTCCGGCATCAAAATTTGTGCAAAACGATCGAATGGTTGACGTGTGGACGACGTGTGCGGAAGCGTGCGCGGAAATTTCGCCATGTTGCCAACCGTCGCCGCCAACGGTTCGTATCGCTCGTGTGTGAGTTACGAGGCGTTGATGACCTATGTCTACGTCGCCCTAGTTGTCACTAGCAGACGAACCATCACATCGGAAGATTCCGACATGGATGGATTCAGTCCGGCTACGGAAGAGTACGATGAAAGATTCAGAAATTCTCCGACTTACAAGTTGAAGACGTAGAAAACCTTGCAGGATTCTTTGGGAGGACTAAAAGATATTGCTTAACGATTTGCCGACATCCATGTAGATGGAGCATTCAATGTGAAGAGGCAAGACGACGCAAGATCTCGGAGTTCTTTGGGGGCTACTGTTGGGGATATGCTATATGGGTATCCTCATAGCATGTCCTCTATCCTGATAACCCGGGTGGCCCACAGTTGGTAGCATAGCCCATGGCCTGCTGGCGGCCTAGTTAGATGGATCCAGAAGGGAGGCCCATGCCGGATAAAGGAAGGCTAAGGAGGAGTCACTGACGTACCCGGAGCCTTGGAGTGCAAGACACGCTAGACTAGTTGTAGGCAGTGTAAGACTCTGTAACCTGTCCGGCTAGGACTTTTCCCTATAACCCTAGGACCTCGAGACTATATAAGTCGGGCCTATGGGAGCCTTTAGGGCAGACAATCTCAGACAACCTAGTGTCGACTACGACACACCTCGCACAGCGAACCAATCCCTGTAACTCGGCGTATTGCCCTTATAGTGATTTATAGCAGGAGTAGGATTCCGCCACCGTTGTGGGATCTGAACCTGGGTAAGCTATGTAACGTTGTACCCGCCAAGGGGGAGGGTTTCCTCCCCCAACTCTACTTCATGTGGCCGGCGCAAGGGAGAGGAAGGATTCCTCCCTTAGGTAGGTTTCCTTCTCTCCCTCCACTTGGAAATCATTGTCCCAGTTTGACTTTTTCAAACCGCCTTTTTCTCTTTCAAACTAGAGTTTGATTTATCTCTTCCAAGTGTCCAGCCAAGTGTCCTAGGACATGATGCAACCATTCCACTTTATCATGACACATTCATGTACCCTTCCCCTTCCGGATCGGTGAACCTTCTAGACCCTTCTAGAACTTTCCCTTGAAAACATCGGAACCACTCCCGAACTCTGGAATTGGACTTTCCTTAAATGAATCTTATTCTCCGGACCATTACTGATATCCTTGTGATATCCCGGATCCCATCCGAGACTCCGAACTACATTCGGTCTCTTTACTCACATTCTATATCTACTAAACAACATCGAATCCTTAAGTGTGTCTCCCTACGGTTCGTGAATTATGCAGACATTTTCGAGACTCTTCTCCGATCAATAACCAATAGAGGAATCTAGAAATTCATATGGCTCCCACATATTTCTACTATTACTTCATGATCGAATGAACCTTTTACATATGATACCAATTTCCGTTTGCCTCGTGATATTTTACTTATCCGTGGTTTGATCGTTGGTATCTCGGCATACCTAGTTCAACCTCGTTACTGATAAGCACTCTTTACTTGTTCCCATGATATGTGATCCCTTGTGAGCCATTCACATGATTGCAAGCTAATTGGATGACATTCCACCGAGAGGGCCTATAGTATATCTATGCGTCATATGATGGACAAATCCCACTCTTGATCCATCTGCCTCAACATATACTTTCCGAACACTCAATGCCACCTTTATAACCACCTAGTTACAAAGTGGTGTTTGATGTCATCAAAGCATCCATCTGGTGATGGTGATTAAAATGATCTCATGGTCGAAGGATTTAGGTTACTATGTATTGAAAGCTTATAGCAAGTGAACTATTTAAATGACTTGATATTATGCGATGCTTAACTATAGGAGTATGTCCATCACATCATTATCCTAATGATATGACCTTGTTGTTAATAAAATCTCAATGTTCATGATCAGGAAACCATGGTCATATATTAACCAACAAGATAGTTTAACAAGAGGCTTTACTAGGGACTCTTTTATGTTTACAAATCACACAACTATTAATATTTCATGTTAATACAATTATAGCATGGTATGTAAACATTTATCATAAGCATGAAGATATGATAATAACCACTTTATTATTGCCTCTTGGCCACATCTCCAACAGTCTCCCACTTGCACTAGAGTCAATAATCTAGTTTCAAACCTTTGTGCATTCAACACCTATGGCTTTTAAACCTTTGCACTAGTGTTGTATTACACAATTGCTAGTGGTTAACTGATCTTAGGATCCAACACTTTCAGGTCCGTGTGCAATTGCATGTATTTGCGTCTCTACGCATCACTCATTCTCTAATGAGATGGCTTTGTATAAATTTTGTCCTTTTGCTGAGACCTTTAGTTCCTTAGGGTTAAAACATGTTGATAATATTGTCGTACCATATATGTTCATAGTACTATCCCACTATGAAAAACACCTAGTTTGATTACAAACTACTTGACACAAATGCCCTCTTTTGCTACTATAATAGCAGTCATATACTTAGCCTTTTGTTGTAGTATCTGTCATAATGTCTTAACTTTGTAACTCATCCAAATCCATTATGGAACTTACTTTCCATCATATTGTGCCACCCTTAGTTTAGATTGAGATAAACTTAATTTGTACTTTGTGACAAAACTAGTATCAATGTAGTACTTTTACAATGAACTAACCATCTATTTGTCACTTCTAAAAAAATAATATATTCTTAGTTCTTCCAAAAGATCGTAAGGATATCCTTAATATTGTCTAATGATCATCTTATGAATTATTTTGGCATATGCTCATACATTTAAAGTATAGGAAATATTTGGATGTGTACATATCATAATTTGATTGATAAACTCTCTTTGTGATTTCAATCATCAAGTATCAAAAATACTTGAATCTTTGTTTCACTTATACCAAGTGTCGATACACTTGAATTTCGATTCAATCCTTTCTGTGTGGCAAGAATCTTTCTTTTTATTTCCACATTGAACTCGTTCAATATCTCATCTATGTACGTTTGGCACAACCATATTTGCGTCTCAATCTATACATATAGATTTTGATGCCAAACATTCGGTTTTTGCCTAAGTCTTTCATCGAGATGAAATTCTTAACCCGTGTCAACAAAATATACATTATTTCCAATCAACAATATGTCTCCCACTTAATGTATTAGAAATATGTCTTAGCGCTCCCACTTAATTTCTTGCAAATGCAAGCATCTTCATCGTCTCCGACGAGATTAAACTCTTTTAACAGTTTCATCATGCTGAAGATTCCAACTCCACGATGCTTATTTCAACCATCGAAGTTTGCATATTATTTTTGCATCATTTGAATTAACAAAACCCTTTGGACCGTGTTAATTACACGTCCTAGGTAACCATTCTATTACAAGAACTTGTTTTATTTATTCAACTACCACATCACAAAATTATATGTAGTGATTGCTACATTAATCCGTCTAGACTAAGTATCGTTATGAAAGATCAAATCTTGTCATAATCAACTGCTTGAACATTGTCGTGAACTCTTTCCCGACATGTTGACTATTTCATAGATGTGAAACATCCATATCTATTTCTTTATAGATCCAAATATGATTGTAAGGTTTTTACACCTTTCAGAGGGTCTTTCAAGTTCAAAGCTTGATTTCTCTTGTATGGAACTATCACGGATGCTATGGCTTCAAGCCATTTGACGGAGTCAGGGCCCATCATCGCTTCTTTGCATGTAGTCGGTTTATCATTTTCAAATAATGATCTAACTCTCAAATCTTGGTATTTGATTGTTTACCCGACCTACTTCGTTCAATAGGAACTTAGACCTCTGTGACACCAATCTTTGAGGCACGTGAGCCATGAGCTTTGTTGCTGTCTCTGGAATGCATTATGGTGTTGTGCAACTTTGCACATATATGTAAGGTTCTTTTAACCTTATCAAATTTCTATTGTCCTCCCACTTAACTTTTTATGGAAAAATTCTTCTAAAAGAAAGTTTGACTTTCTAAGTGACAAACACTTTTGTCTTTGGTGTTATGGATGAGTATTCAATGATTATTCGAAATAACTTACAAAGACATGATCATTCGACTTTGGTTGTAAACATCTTACTTATGCATAGCATACCAATGTTTAATAAACGACAACTTGGGTTTTATCCCAAACCATAACTTTATATGGTGTCATTTCAATGGATCATGATAGAGCTCTCTTTAGTGAAAAAGCGGTGGTCTCTAAATCTTTAATCTTCAAAATATAATGGCAGTTTTATAAATGACACCTTTGATCTTACCATGTCAAACAAGGTTTTATTACATATCTCAATCACTCCATACTACTATGGCCTTTTCGGGAAACATAAATCTATGGAACGATTCCTCAAATCTTAGGTGTTATCCTAAACTTGTAACTCAAAAATCTTCCTTTATGATCTTACCATAAATTCTTTATTTTCTTGTTACATTGATTTTGCACTTCATCTTGAAAGTCTTCGAACTTTTCAAATGTTTCACACTTCATCCTGATTAAGTAAATATTCATATATTCACTCAAATTTTCGGAGAAAGTATATGAAGTTGAAATCCATCGCACTTGACTACACATGGTGGACTTCATACAACAATATGTACAAGTTCCAATAAGCTAGTCATTCGTTCACTTTTGGCCTATGAACGGAGTTTTGATTATCTCTAGGAAAGTTTCACAAGTGTCATTTGATCAAAATCAAAAGACTCCAAAATTCCATCAAGCATGGGGTTTCTTGATGTTTTCTTTCCACTATAATTTAAATGGCGATATCACTTATTTAAGTGAGCTTCCGATCAATTGTCTTTTGACATTTTAGCATTATCTTTATGAATGTGATTTCTCCAACTAGTCTTGTATATCATCCATATTTCATGGAATACGGAAATTATTTGAACAACCCTTTTGTTCTCATAATACCTAATAAAACAAATCTTGAAGGAAATATTTGATATTAACGACAAACACAACAACCCTTTATTTGTTCTCGATGAACATCATCACATATTCTTTTGCTAGTTACTTAGGCCATTGCAGTTCATGAATTGTGTTGTTTCGTATGATGATTCACACCAACAAATTCAGTATCCAATACTTAAAAACCACATTGTTTAACAAGCAAAGAATATAGCCATAACATGTATATCTTCTATATACCTAAGCTGAACAATTGTAGTCTTTTCTTTTCTACCATATATTTCGTAGATTTCTCTTTTAGCATTTCTTTATCCTTTCTAAATAATCTATCAACATCAATAGTGGCACCATACTTATGACACATAGTCCAAAGCATGTATAGTTAAATACCAATGTCTTTGGACTTGCACTTGAACTAGATCACCATCATCAAATGCTTGGTGTTCTTTAAAATTCCATTCTTTAGTAATCTTTTAGTGTAGTAAAAAATTTACCTACATCTAATATTCATGATCAAGATACTTTATCTTATAACGGTGAATCGCGAGTATAATGTTGCTCTCCAAAACCTTCTGGAGGATTAGGAAGACTAGTGTCTCCAACCTTTTGTAAATTCTCATCAAATATGGGAACACAAATATTGCCATATTATACTTCATCATGTTGCAACCAAAACTTTGTTCAGATATCGGAATATCTTCCACACATGATGGTTTCTGAAAAACTCTTTCAGATCCTAGATTAACTTGATATTAAAACGATATTTTAAATATCAAGAATCCTGGAGACAAACATGATATTAATATACTAACACTAGAATTGTTACTCTTGATTTAATACCAATTATTAAACTTCATAGAGTAATCGGAACTTACTGAAAGTTTGCAATAGGACTTTTAATCTTTAGATTAACACTTCAAAACAATACGATACGAGTTTGTAAAGTAACTAACCAGAATTCTATAGTTCTATTATCTCAATTATAACTAAGCGTAAGGTGGTAAACGGATGCAAATGACTACAACAACTATGCAAATTCACTTTGATTTAATTTATGATAAATAGTGTTCAAGTTTTAATCATATTGAACTCCCACTCAAAACAATATCCCTCACATTGTTCTAGTGATCACACGAACCAAATCCACTACACCAAGTATGATCATCACGAGACATGATGTAGTTTCAAAGGCGAACAATCATCATGTTCATCATATCATGTATATGACTCATGCTTTACCTTTCGGTATTCCGTGTTCCGAGACCATGTCTGTACATGCTAGGCTCGTCAAGATTTAACATTAGTTTTCGCATGAGAAAATCTGGCTTGCTCCCGTTGTATACACTCGTAGAATCTAACACACCCGATCATCAGGTGGTGCTTCAAAACAACGAGTCTTGGCAACATTACCTACTAAGGACGAACACTTTATAACTTGATATTTTGTGATAGGGATCATCTTATAATGCTATTGTCACGATCTAAGCAATACAAGATGCATAAAAGGATTAACATCACATGAAATTCAAAATATATGATATGATATGGCCTTTCTTCTTGTGCTTCCGATCTCCATCTTCAAGCACGAACATGATCTCCATCATCACCGGCGTGGCGTCAAGGTAAATGGCACCACTCATAAGGCACGCAGGTCTTAACGAAATTAAAATACAACCATAAGGCTCCTGTCGGTCGCTGACTTATAATAAGGAACATTGCATACACCATATATAATCACAATCTTGGCCATATCCCATCACAACACACCTCTACAAAACAAATTAGACGCCTCTAATTATGTTTGCATGTTTTACGTGGTTTGGGGCTTTCCAATAAGTGTTGTTCTAACATACGAACAAGAACCACAAATTTGATGCAAGAACTATCAAGTGCCCATTGTAAATTGAATCTTCACTATGATGGGAGAGATAGACACTCGCAAAGCCACTTATGCAATACAAGTTGCATGTCAAGTGTGGAACAAGTCTCATGAACTATGTCATCTAAGGTTATCCCGGGATGCTTCATACCACCATCCCGCGAGATGCAAAGTACACAAGACCTTCCTCTCCCTTGTTCCAGTAGGCAGCGGAGGTTGTAGTTCTCTCCTCGCGATTTCGGCAGCACGACGGCGTGGTGTCGGAAGTAGAGGGGAGATCCCGTAGGTCTTCGCCTGAGTTGGAGCGGGTATGGTGGAGTAGAGAGAGCCCCGACGATCTAGGATTTAGAGGGAAGAGGTTTAGAGGTAGCTAGCAACTAGGGTTTATCTAGTCGGTAGCGGTTTAGAGGAGATCTAGATTGGCCACAACTAGAGAGGGACAGCGGCCAACCTAGGGTTTGTTGTGTGGTGTAGAGGGATTATCCTGCCCTCCTTTTATAGGTGGGGAGGCGCCAAGGGGGAGGGACTCCTCCCCCAACTCTACTTCATGTGGCCGTCGCAAGGGAGAGGGAGGATTCCTCCCTTAGGTAGGTTTCCTTCTCTCCATCCACTTGGAAATCATTGTCCCAGTTTGGATTTTTCAAACCGCCTTTTTGTCTTTCAAACTGGAGTTTTATTTCTCTCTTCAAGTATCCATCCAAGTGACCTAGGACATGATGCAACCATTCCAATTTGTCATGACACATTCATGTACCCTTCCATTTCCGGATCGGTGAACCTTCTAGACCCTTCTAGAACATTCCGGTGAAAACACCAGAACCATTCCCGAACTCCGGAATTGGACTTTCCTTATATGAATCTTATTCTCTGGACTATTCTGGATATCCTCTTGATATCTTGGATCCCATCCGAGACTCAAAACTACATTAGGTCTCTTTACTCACATTACATATCTACTAAACAACATCGAATCCTTAAGTTTGTCTCCCTATGGTTTGTGAATTATGCAGACATGATCGAGACTCTTCTCCGATCAATAAGTAATAGAGGAATCTGGAAATTCATATGGCTCCCACATATTTCTATGATTACTTCATGATCAAATGAACCATTTACATATGATACCAATTTCCCTTTGTCTCGCGATATTTTACTTATCCGAGGTTTGATCGTTGGTATCTCTGCATAACTAGTTCAACCTCATTACTGATAAGAACTTTTTTCTCGTTCCCACGATATGTGATCCCTTGTGAGCCAGTCACATGCTTGCAAGATAATTGGATGACATTCCACCGAGAGGGACTAGAGTATATCTATCCGTCATATGGATGGACAAATCCCACTCTTGATCCATGTGCCTCAACACATACTTTACGCACTCAATGCCACCTTTATAACCATCCAGTTACGAAGTGGTGTTTGATGTAATCAAAGCATCCATCCGATGGTGGTGATTAAAATGATCTCATGGTCGAAGTATTTAGGTTACTGTGCATTGAAAGCTTATAGAAAGTGAACTATTCAAATAACTTGATCTTATGCTACGCTTAACTATAGGAGTATGTCCATCACATCATTCTCCTAATGATATGACCTTGTTGTTAATAAAATCTCAAAGTTCATGATCATGAAACCATGCTCATATATTAACCAACAAGCTAGTTTAGCAAGAGGCTTTACTAGGAACTCGTTTATTTTTACAAATCACACAAGTATTAATGTTTCCTGTTAATACAATTATAGCATGGTATGCAAACATTTATCATAAGCATGAAGATATGATAATAACCACTTTATTATGCTTCTTGGGCATATCTCCAACAGAAGGTTAGGAAGGTCCTGGTAGTATGTTCTTTTGCTCAATAGCAGGGCTTGTGTTTTGTTCTTCTAACCTCTTATGTGGTGTGTAACCTAGTCCATTGAATAAAGTGACATTGTGTGTGTGCTTGTGCTGGGAATTTAACATGTAAAAATATAGTAGCGATGGTCCCAATTTCACACATTACACATGTCCAAGTTCACTTATTTAACATGTCAAAATACAATAGCAATAGATTTATTCATTGTACATTCCTAGATCACGGATCCTTAGGATTCTAAATTCATCAAACATGTTGACTCTCTTTGGTATTTGAGACACAAAAGTATCTGCATCATCATTACCTTTAGCTTTAGTTCTCTTTGCATCTCTCAGTGTAGCAATGATTTGAGAACTATCTCTTACGTCTTGTTGCAATGTTTCTCTATTTGAAGCATTCCTCTGAGCTCTCTCTAATTATCTCTTCTCCTTCTCAGCTAGCCTCTTCACTGCTTCTTCTTTCTTGTTCTCGTCAATCTCCTTCCTGACCTCTAATATGATCCTTGTATTCTCAGCTTTGGCCCGTTTGTTGATTTATGCCTCTTGTCTTATCCTCTCTTAGGCTTCTGCAATTTGAACTGCCCTTGCTACTTCTTTCTTAGCCTTTCTTTTTTTGCTCTACTCTTTTGAGTGTTGCTTCCTCTGCCTTCTAGATCCTTGCTGAATACTTAGATTCAAAAATATCTATCTTCATGTCTTCCATTGCCTTGCTCTTCTTAGTTTGCATGGCTAGCAGCCTCTTTGCAAGATCTCCTTGTATGATAGTACTACTTGATTGAGTTGATGAAGACGGGCCTTGATTGACTACATTATCCCTTGCATTAGAGATGAATGTTGACTCGGGAGTTGGAATGGATTCCATATTCCATACAAATGGCATATGCATAATAATGACAGGTTACATAACAGAACTGTTAAAGTTTCCTAGCAAATATAAATTTCACAAAGGAGTAAGAATTACCTGATGAGCCATACTTTCAAGAACAGTGTGCTAGTAATTTGGCACATTAGTTTGGTCTTCAACATTCTATGCAGGAGTCACTTTATGAGAAGCTTCAGGTTTTTGAATGTGGAGGCACTCCTATTATGATCTGGAACTCCACAATAATTGCACTGCCTAATGACACCTATTTTTGACATATTTTTCTTCCTCTTCTGCAATCCAATTCACCTGGTACCTTCCTCCTATTTTTTGTTGGTCTGCCAACATGCTTTTGGAACATTGGTAGAACAATTGTTGGCCCATTAATATTTTGTCACTCGGTCTTGTCCTTGCATGGGTACACTATGTTTGCATAAGCTCTTTGATGCATCTCAACTGAATAGCAGTGGTCAGCAAGTGTGATACGATCAATTCATTCCATCCTCACTTTAGATATTACATGAGGACATGGTATTCCACATTTTTTCCACATGTTGCAAGTGCAAGTCTTTCCCTTAATATCGACAAAGTAGTCTATAGGAGTTGAGTTGTACATTTCAGCCACTACAAATAAACCATCTCCTTCTCCATCAACAAAGCTATTATTTGGTAATTCAACATTCATTTCAGTCTTTTTCTTTATATTAGGGCACACAAGACATGTCAATTTAGTCTCTTGATTCTTCCTGTCGTAGTTTATTTTCATTATTTATGACTTGATTCTCTCAAACATGCTCAATACAAGTAGATCTCTTTCTTCAAGAATGTACTTGTTAAAAACCTCACAATTGTTGTTCAGCAAGATATCACACTTTGATAGGTCACTCTGAAAAGCCCTTACCCATGTCCTGGGATCTAGTTCATATAACCAAGACCATACTTCAGGTTTGAGTACCTTAACATTTGCCATGTTGGCCTCAAATGTAGCAATTGTGCCGCTTCTAGCTATCCTCCATAGTTGGTTCTTTAGAACATCTCCCCTGAACTTTCGCTGGAAATTTTTCCACATGTGCCTCACACAAAACCTGTGTTCTGAATTAGAGAATACTTCTTTGACTACATTAATAATCCCCTTTTTTCTTGTCAAATATAATTGTCCATGGTTCTGTGTTTATAATCCCTAGATTGTCTCTAGAAACCAAGTACAAGTACTTGTGTCTTCCACCTCAACTTCTTCCACTGCAATTGGGAATATATAGTCATTATGATCCATTCCAACAGCAGTCAACAATTGGCCACTATATCTTGTCTTGAGGGAACAACCATCAACAAAAATAACAGGCTGCATCCTTGAAGAAATCCTCTCTTGCTATCTTCCAAGCACATGTAATCCATCTTAAAACATGAATTTTCATCAAGTGAAACAAAGAATGAACTACCAGGGTTACTCCTTTTATTTGCATAGTCCCACAATAGGTTGTACTGAGCTTCTTCATCACCATATATAACCTTCATTTCCAGCCTCTTAGCCCTCTGTAACTTAGATATTCCTAGAGTCATGTTCCAATCCTTCTAAATTATCCTAGTGAATTTCTTCATGTTCATATCTTGATCAGCTCTGAAACTCTCCAAGTACCTCTCTTCTAGGGAATTGGAAGTGAAAGCATTGAACTTAAATGTCCTAGTACAACTGTGTTTGTGCTCACCAAAAAACTTCTTGATCATGAAACTCATGCTTATGATTGAATATGACGCCCACAGGTTCCAACTACAACCAACCAACAGAACACTTAGCATTTACTCTCTTCTTGTCATTAACTAGCAACTTGATATCTTGTCTGTTGATGCGACTATAGGATTGTATTGCTTTCCTCAACATTTCCACATATTGATAAACAAAGACCAACATGGAAGATAGGATTGAGAATATCATTTTCTCTAGAAGTTTTGAATCTTGGAGAAAGCTGTCGTGGTATTGCCGACGAGTACGCCATGGAGGGGTCCTCACAGTGCGTGTTTAGAGACGTGGGGTAAGGCAGACGGTTGATGGGTATGAGGTAACACATCTTACCCAGGTTCAGATCCCACAATGGTGGCAGAATCCTACTCCTGCTATAAATCACTATAATGGCAATACACCGAGTTACAGGGATTGGTTCATTGTGCGAGGTATGAGTTAATTGGTGCCCTAAAGGCTCCCATAGGCCCGACTTATATAGTCGCCAGGTCCTAGGGTTATAGGGAAAGTCCTAGCCGGACAGGTTATAGAGTCCTACATAGTATACAATCAGTCTAACGTGTTTTGCACTCCAAGGCTCCGTGTACATCGGTGACTCCTTCGTAGCCTTCCTTTATCCGCCATGGGACTCCCTTGTGGATCCATCTAACTGGGCCGCCCAGTAGGACATGGGCCATGCTACTAACTGTGGGCCACCCGGGTTATCCGGATAAGAGACATGCTATGAGGATACCCATATAGCATATCCCCAATAGTAGCCCCCGGAGAACTCTGAGATCTTGTGCCGTCTTGCCTCTTTAGGTTGAATGCTCCGTCTAGATGGATGTCGGCAAATTATCAAGCACTATCTTGTAGTCCTCCCAAGAACCCTGCAATATTCTCCGTCTTCAACTTGTAAGTCAGAGAAATGTTGAATCTTCCATCGTACTCTTCTCATAGTCAGACTAGATCCGCCCATGCCGGAATATTCCGATGTGATGGTTCACCTGCTCGTGTCAGCTAGAACGACGTAGACATAGGTCAGCGGCGCCTCGTAACTCACACATGCATAAAACATAATCATGTTCATTTTTCCCGCGCGAAGGATGCGAACCATTGGCGGGCGGTGGTTGGGAACATGAAGAAATTTCTGCGCACGCACTCGCACATGTCGTCCACGCGCCGACCATTCGATCACTTTGCATGAATCTTGACGCCAGAGGTTATAAATTATATCTGCGGTGGATTTTTTACTTTTCAGCTCATTCTCCTCCTGCGTCATCGTCTTCCTCCTGCGAGCATCTCCTCGAGCCCTCCGTGAGCACACGAAAAACCTTGGCCTCCCAATCTCCCTAGCCATCTCCTCTTCCATCCCAATGGCGAGCAGCAGCACTAACCCATCCATGGCGGCAGTGGCTGATGCTACGGTGAAGCCGGCGAGCGTCGTCCACATGCCTCCAATAGTATTCTCATGCTTAGCAATTACGCGGCGCTTTGCGAGGGTTATCTAGGGATTAGGCCTAGGTTAGAATTGTTTATATACTTCTTCACCGTTAAGAGGGAAGCCGGAGCAAGCAAGGACGAGCTCAGGAATTACAGGACAATTAGTTTTAAGATCCGGCCTAGCCGGCGGTTCCCCGACATCGTCGGCCATGAATCTTACAAGAACTAGCAACGAACGTACTTCTACGGCCCAGATATCCCTCTGGTTGGCTGAGAAGGAACGTATTCGGACTTCGTCGATGGAGCTGCCGCCGAAGCCCTGACATGGAGATCCTAGGCCTCCCTTTCCTCCGACAACTACGCTTCCCGCGCTATAAGGCGGATAGAGTGGTTCATACAGACGGGTCTGACCGGATTGGACCTGGCCATGTGCTGCTTCGTCAGGCGGATCCAGCCTCTGCAGCACCGCTCGAAGTTGATGCATGAATATACCAAGGAGAGGAAGGATAGCCTCCACATCTCCGAGGACCACTTCTCTAGCGACTCCATCAAGCCCCGCCTCAAGGACATCATCAAGGTGAAGGATAGGAAGCGTGGCTTCACCATCACCTACGACATGTTCAAGGAGGCCAAGTGCCTATAGGTACCTGTTTATTTTCCGTGTATGACATATACTCCAGTTCTTCCGTCTAGCCCTTAACACTTTGGGATTTCACTTAACAGCTTAAAAGTCTAGAGGAGGACGACATGGCTGTCCAAATCTATGACCCCAAGATGAAGGAAGTCACCATCATGCCCGACGACGATGCTCAGTTGGTGCATAAGCGGAAGAGCTCCACCTTTGACGTTGCCGATGGAGGCAAGAAGAAGAAGACTGAGGGTGGAGCCTCCAAGAAGACTACCGCCGCCTTGGAGGCGGAGAAGAGAAAGATCATCAGGATCCCTTTCACCAAAGAACCCACAATTGTGTAAGTCTCTCATCCTCCGACATTATCCATTTGCTCATCTTATTCCTATACTTATACTTTTTGCACGTTTCGGGAAGAAGGCCAGTATTAGTTTGAAGAATACCTCCAAAACTTTGGGGGCTTCTAAAAACATTAAAGAAATGCTGCATCATGATGTGTCCCACCAAGCATCTCCCATAATCGCCCCTGTCACTCCTAGTGTCTAGCCTGCCTCCGCTCCGACAAGCTCTCTGGCTAAGGATGCATCTGGCCCTTCCGCCCTGGAAGTTGACTCAGCTGCCTCTGCGGATCTAGTCATTGCTGTCAAACAGGCTACGCAAGAAAGCACCGCAACCAAAATGGCTAAAGCTCCGGCTAAGGATGCCATAGGTAGCGGTAAGGCAATTGTGGTAGGCGGAATGACTGTCGAAGGCGGCGCCTCTGCACCCAGGATAACCATAGAGCTTCCGAAGTTAGTCTACCCGGCGCTTACGCCGAGTAGATCCACTATGGCTCCTGGTGCGGCTCCAACATCTCTGACCTGTGGTCTTGAGGAGCTTCTCCGACAAGCAGATATCTTGCGAGGAAATAACCTTTCCTTCAGCAAGTTGTTTGCTGAGAGCGCTACCAACCTCAAGATCATCCCTCTTGTAAGTTTTATTTTCCTTTTGCATTTCATATGAGTATCCCACTGTAGCCCCCGAGGATTTAGACGGAAAACCATAGGTATTTGCATCTGAATGCTCTAAGAGTGACTAAGATAGAAAACATCGCACTATAGCCCGTAAGTATTTAGTTTGAATGAATTGTTCCGACTAGATACTTTTAGAGTAGCATACACATTATTTGTAAATTTCAATACTGTATCCCCCAAGCCTCTAGTTGAAACAGAATTAGTTTTGACTAGATGCTTAAAGAAAGACTAAGCATACTTGCTAAATTAAAAAACTCGTACTGTAGCCCCCAAGCTTCTAGTTGAAAACTGAATTAGTTCCGACTAGATGCTTAAAGAAAGACTAAGCAAATTCTGAGTTAAAAACTCTCACTGTAGCCCCCAATCCTCTAGGTGGATAGTTATCCAGCTAGATGCTCCAAGTAGACTAAGTGGTTATGATCTTATTTCCAAAGAATGAAAATGCTCAGAGAGGCGTCGCCAATGAGAAGTTCCACAAGATGCCCGCAGAGCTAGAAGCCGAAAAGGGTAAAACTGCCTTCTTGAAGGAACAAATCACCAAGAGCAAGAGTCTGTTTTTCCTTTTGTTTTCATACTCCGACATGGTCTTGTGCCGTCATTCTCTGACTACTCACTTTGTATTGTTCTTTCTCCGACTTGCAGAAGCCATCACCAAGGCCAAGGACATTGTTGAGCAATCCAAGCACATTGAGTTGCTGGATAGCAAAAACAAGATCCTTAAGAAGGAGAGGACCGATACTTTGAAGATGCATGAGAATTCCATGAAGGCCTTGCAGGAGTATGCCAATACAGAGATGAACCGCTTGAAGGAGGAGATTGCAATGCTGAAAGAGCAGAAGAAAGCTGCCGATGAGCAAAATCAGCGCAGTCTTGAAGCATACAAGATCGAACGGGACTCCATGGCGGAGACACTTCAGCAAGCCGAGGCGAGCATCTTTGGTAAGTGATTCTCCGTATTGTACTTCTATAATTCAGATACTTTGAACTTTTGCTATTGAACTCATGTGCTCCCTTGTCAGAATTGCAGCTCCTATTGGTTTAACCCAATCGCCTCCTCCGCCTAAGGAATGCATGGTTCTCGCTGGCAACTTTATTAGCACTGCCATCAGGCAGACGAAGGAGATATCCAAGCCCCTCCAGATCAATATCAAAGTGGTGGACTCCGTGACGAAGTTCTCAGAGATCTTGCGCCAAGCCCCGAGCATATCGTAAGATGGAAAGCTTCATGTACACGGGCTGGTGCGAGGATGTCGCTGGCGATGGTCAAGGCGCACTATAAAGATGCCGACATCAACGTGGTAACCTTAGGTCTTCCCGACATAGACGATGAAGGCCATAAGATTGAACATAAGGCTATCTAGGCATCGCTCGCCGGCTATGACACAAGGGTTGCCGAGTTGGTCTACCACAATGTCTTCATGCCGGTCAAGATCATTGACAGTGATCACTGGAGCTCCTCCAAGTCTCTCAAGACTACCGACTTCGAAGAGGCTGGTTCTCCTGCTGCCGACGACGCTGCTTCCAAGTCTCCTTCACCAGAGGAATGAAAAAACACTATGTAATATTTGTTTCCACTGTAATTTGTATATGCAGAAAAAACAAGTTCCAGCATGTAATTATTTCCTGCTACTGAAGAAACTACTCACTTAACTTAAGGCAGAATAAACAATAGTTGTAATTTCCTGCTACTGAAGAACAAGTTCCAGCATGTAATTATTTTTTAAGCAAGTGCTGGCTTATCCATTAATCTGGTTTTTAATGTTTGACTTTTCGTGAGTTGGAAGACTCGTAGTCGGAACCATGCGCTTAAGTGATGATGCCCAATGGCACCGTCAAAAACCTAGGCAAAAAATCGCTGACAACAAGTGCCGAAAGTCACTACTCCAGAATCCACATAAAAACAACAAAGAATGTGTAGACCAGAAAACATAAGCTAACACCCATAGGCAGAATTTTCACAAGTGCAAATGCAAAGCTTGCGCATAAATGTTTTATACGATCCAAAAATGAACACTAAAGGAGGTAAAAGACTCAGAAATATGAGTGAACCAGAGAGCTTTATTTCATTGATCATATAAGAGGTACACAGTAGATAAAAAATATGCTAAGTGTAAAAGGACATAGCTGTGCTATGTTCCATGGCCGATCAAGCTCCGGGTAGTCATCATTCGGGTCACGTCGCTTACGCTTATGATCTTCGCTGGTTCTATCCTCAAGTTCACGATTGTCAACGAGGTAGTAAGACCCATTGAGCAGCGCCTTGCTTGTGATGAATGCTCCTTCCCATGGCGGGGATAATTTATGTGACTTCTTCTGCTTAAGTCGGAGCACCAGATCCCCCTCTTTAAACGAGCGATGCCGAACACGGAGACTATGGTAGATACGTAGCTTCTGCTGGTAGATGGCGGATCTTTGGCACGCCAAAACGCGCTCTTCCTTGAGAAGGTCCACATCTAGGCGTCTGGATTCTTCAGCGTCATCTTCGTCGTAGGCGGCAACTCTTGGTGAATCATGAAGGATGTCGGAAGGCAGGATGGCTTCTGCTCCATATACCATGAAGTAAGGGGTGTAGCCGATGGATTTGTTGGGTGTAGTTCGTAAACTCCACAGTACAGATGGCAATTCTTCCGCCCAGGCTCTAGCTGCTTTATGTAGCGGTGCTTCTAGACATGGCTTGATTTCCTGCAGAATTAATCCATTGGCTCGCTCAACTTGGCCGTTAGATTGTGGGTGCCACAAACGCTAGGTCAACTCAGATGCCCTTGTCCCAACAATAGGCTTCCACTTCTCCGAGTGATAAGTTGCTGCCGTTGTCGGTGATAATGCTATGTGGGAGACCAAATCTCACTACTAGATCCCGGACAAACCTAAGGGAAGTTGCCCCATCAAGCTTTCTAATGGGTTTAGCTTCTATCCATTTGGTGAATTTATCCACTGCTACTAGCAGATGCGTAAACCCATATGGTGCCATCTGTAATGGACCAACCATGTCTAGCCCCCAGACTGCAAACGGCCAAGTTATTGGTATTGTTTGCAATTCTTCTGTTGGAACATTGGGTTGTCGGGCATAATGCTGGCATCACATGCACATTTCAACCAGCTTGTCAGCGTCCGCCTTCGCGTTTAGCTAGTAGAATCCTTGCCGGAAGGCCTTGGAGACCAACGATCGAGGAGCGGCGTGATGCCCGCAATCTCTGAGATGGATCTCACATAGTATTTCAATACCTTCTTGCTAGGAAACACACTTAAGGTATATACCAGTGGTGCTTCTTTTGTAGAGTTGTCCATTGAATATGGTATAGCCCTTTGCTCGACATACTATTTGCCGTCTTTCGACCTCGTCGTCGGGCAAATTTACGTGTACGAGATATTCCATGAAAGGTTGTGTCCAAGCCGGAGGGACCTTTGTCACTGTGTGAATGAAAGAGTCAACTCTATCCGGGTTGTCGATGTCCGCTCCCTTCACGGATGGTGTCCGTAGATGCTCCATGAAAACGCCAGGCGGAATTCGTTTGCGTCCTGATCCAAGCTTAGACAGTAGATCAGCCGCTTCGTTTTGCTTCCTAGGTACATACTTGACTTCATAGCCCAGGAAACTCTTGGCTATCTCGTCCACTTCATCTCGATATGTCGCCATCATAGAGTTCCGCGCGTTCCAGGTGCCAGCCACCTGCTAGGCAACCAAGTCGGAATCTCCACAACAAACTATGTGCTTGATGCCAATATCCTTGGCTACACGTAGTCCATGAATGAATGCTTCATACTCCGCCATGTTGTCTGTAGCCTCGAAGTGGATCTACAGAATGTAGTGTAGCTTCTCCCCAGTTGGTGACTGTAGCAGTACGCCAGCCCTCGAGCCATTGAGTAGATTTGATCTATCAAAGTGCATCACCTAGTATTCTGGCTCCGGCATAGGGGTAGCATCTGGCATCTCCGTCCAATCTGCGATAAATTCCGCCAAGGCTTGTGACTTGATAGCGTGGCATCTCTTGTAGGTGATCTCGAAGGCGGCAAGTTCAATGGCACATTTCGCGACCCTTCCAGTAGCATCGATGTTGATGATGATGTCAAATAGTGGAGCCTTGCTCACAACTGTGATAGGGTACTCCTGGAAGTAGTGTCTTAGTTTCCGAGAAGCAAGGAACACTCCATAAGCTATCTTTTGTTAGTACGGGTAATGCTGCTTGGACTCCGTCAAGACCTCACTTACGTAGTAAACTGGTCGTTGAACTCCGTACTCATGCCCTAGTTCTTTCCGCTCTACCATGACGACGATACTGATTACCCGGTTGGTGGCCGCCATGTAGATTAACATAGGCTCCCTAGGCTCAGGTGCTGCAAGGATAGGCGTTGAGGATAGTATCTCTTTTAGCTGCTTCAGTGCTGCATCTGCCTCGTTCGTCCATGTAAATTTGTCCGCCTTCTTCAGCAACTTGTATAGTGGTAGAGCCTTCTCTCCAAGTCGGCTGACGAACCGACTAACCGCTGCAACGCAACCTGTTAGTCGTTGTATATCCTTCAGGCATGTCGGACGATTTATGTTTAGGATGGCCTTGATCTTCTCTGGGTTGACCTCGATTCCAGGCTGGGAAACGATGAATCCCACCAATTTGCCTGCTGGAACCCCGAAGACGCACATCTTAGGGTTAAGCATCATGTTGTATTTCTGGAGATGATCAAAGGTTTCTTTTAAGTCAGAGATTAAGTCGTTTGACTTTTTAGACATCACCGCTATATCGTCCACAAAGGCGTGAATGTTCCGACCAATTTTATCGTGTAGGCAATGCTGCATTGTCCGCTGGTACGTAGCACCTGCGTTTTTCAGCCCAAAGGGCATCATGACATAGCAAAACGTGTCGTAAGGTGTGGTGAATGAAGTGGCCAATTGGTCCTTCCTCATCTTAATTTGGTGGTATTCTAAGTATGCATCAATAAAACACAAAAGCTCCGAGCCAGCCGTCGAGTCAATGACTTGGTCAATGCGAGGCAAAGCAAATGGATCTTTGGGACACTCTTTGTTCAAGCCAGCGTAATCAACGCACATTCTTAATTCTTTGGTTCCCTTTTTGGGGACAAGTACAGGTTTGGCCACCCATCGGGCGTGAAGGACTTCTCGAATAAAACTAGCCTTAACGAACCTAGCTATCTCCTTGCCTATGGCGCGTCTCTTCTCGTCTCCGAAGCATCGTAGAGGTTGTTTCACTGGTTTGCATTTTGATTCAATATTCAAGCTGTGCTCGGCAAGTTCCCTAGGTACACCTTTCATGTCGGTAGGTTGCCAGGCAAAGATGTCCCTATTCTCACGGAGGAACTCGATGAGCGCGCTTTCCTATTTGGGATCCAGGTTTGTCCCAATGGCGGTGGTCTTGGAGGCATCGCCTACCACAAGTTCCACCGGCTTGGTTTCGATGGCGGCCTTGAAAGCTGGGGTGGAGTCAGAAATCTGCTTCTTCTACACCGGCATCTCCGAGGCATCGACCTTGCTCTGGATCTCCTTGAATTCTTCGCTGTAGAGGACAGCTTTCGCAAAGGCTGCTTCTCCAATCTCGCAGTCCCTTGCCTTGGTAAAGCTTCCGGATACGATGATGACACCATTTGGTCCGGGTATCTTGAGCTTGTTGTAGACGAAGCATGGCTTGGCCATGAAGGCGTGGAAGATGTCGTGGCCGAATATGATGTGGTACACGCTCTTGAAGGGGACCACCTCGAAGGTCATGCATTCTTGGCGGTAATTATTAACATTGCCAAAAGCGACGTGATGTGTGATGCACCCAAGGGACCGAGCCTCCCGACCAGGAACTACGCCGTGGAAGATGGCGCTGGTCCGCCTTAGGTTAGCCTCCGTCAAGTTCATCTCATGCATTGTATCAAGGTAAATGATGTTGATGCTGCTTCCACTATCCACCATACATTTGGTGAACTCATTGCCGTCAATCAGGGGATGATGACCATGGTGTACTGGTTCTCCGTAGGGATGAGGTCTGGGTGATCCTTCCTGTCCCAAGTGATTGGAATCTCCGACTAGCGTAGGTACTTGGGAAATGGGGGTAGAGTGGCCATCAGTATCCTCATAGAGGTCTTATGTTGTCGGACAATGGGGGTGCCAAGGAAAGTGTGGAAAATGGTCGCCTTCTTCTCGAAGGGGTTCTTGCCCTTGCCATCGCTCTTGGCAGCGTGCTTGGGGTCAACATCCTCATCCATGTCACTTGAATACTTGGACTCCTCTTCCTTCTTCTTCCCTTTGCCATTGCCTCGCGGTTTGTTCTTTCGACTTCGTTTGTAGCCGGACTCTGGGTCCTCCTTCAAACTGTTGACGAACTTTCAATGGCGATTGGTGTGAGTGGCCTTGCCGTTGGCGTTGAGGTGGACGAGGCATGTCATATCACGGTACTCCTCGTAGGTTTGGGCAATGTGGAGCGCTGCCGAGGTAGTTTCACTGCCTCGTTGCTGCCACGACCAGCTCCCCGTCCTCGGCCACAATGTCACCTCGTCCTGCAAATGTCATAGCGACCTTGTCGGAGGTTTGCTTTTCTTCTGGCGGGCTCTTCCGCTTGGTGCTGTTGTTCCTCCGAGCTTGAGTTGGAACGGCTGTTGCCGATAGGGAGTCACGAGCATCGTTGTCGGCAGCCGCGAACTCACTGGCTAGCTAGATCATCTGGTTGAGATCTAGCCGGTCATTGTCCTACAAGCGCTTCAACTTATGTCGGAACAACGTACCTTTCTCCAACCCATCGATGAAGGCGTCCATGGCGGTCTGAGCATGCACTCCTGCGCAGGAATTCTTCATATCCAGCCAGCGAGAGAGGTAGGCGCGAGATGACTCGTCTTTCTCCTACACGAACCACTGTAGATCGCCAATAGTACAGGGACTCTTATACGTACCCTCGAAGTTCTTAGTGAACGCTTCTTGCATGTCCAACCAGTTGCAGATGGATTTCTCCGGCAAGTCATTAATCCACTGTCGGGCCATGCCCGCCAACATCAATGGGAGGTACTTGACAACGACGTTGGGGTTACCCCCAGCGATCTTCACCGTGTTGTTGTAATCCTGCAACCATGTAGCTGGCATGGCGGTGCCGTCATAGGGCTTGATGGTCTTGTCAATCCAGAAACCCTTGGGGTAAGTTGCGGTCCGTATTACAGGTCCAAAGCAACGTGGTCCCAAGTATTGTCCTTCCCGGGCCTCGTGAATCTTGTCCAAGCGTGAACATGCGTCGTACGGCTCCGGGCTTCTTTTCTTCTTTTTTCCATCAGGGAATGGGCTGCATGAACGACGTAGGCCTCCTCCACCATGGTGGCTGCTAGGGGGCGACGGAGGCGGAGGTGGCATTGGGTTAGCCTTCTTGTTGTTACCCTCCTGCGACGCCTCACGCTTGTCGCGGTTGCTTGTCGGACACAGAGGGTCATGACATGACCTGCTCTTGTGTCCTTGGTTGCGCTCCCCATCATGACGGGTCTGCTCCGTGTTGTCGCGGATGACGATGCTGATCTGCCTTGGCGGAGGCATATCCGTACGACGGTGAGTCTTGGGTTCTTCGTGATGTTGGGGAGAGCGGGGCAGTGGAGATGGGCGACGAGGTTGAGCCTTGCCTCCATGGTCGGAGGATATGGGGATAGCGTCCTTCCTGTTATGTGCATCCCTCCATCTTCATTATGACAAACCCGTGTGGGACCCAACATCATGAGGAGATCTGTCCCTTGGCGGCTTAGGCTGGCTAGACTGGCAAAACGTTGGGTCAGACTCAAGCCTCTGAGAGGTGGCCTTTTACTGATGTTTCACCGCCTTGGCCACAAGGTCATAGACCTGATCCACAGCTGCGGGTGATCTATCCTGCTCTAGAAGGGTCTTGGCGATGGCGAGGTTGAGAAGAGGGGTGGGCATCACCTGTCTGCCTTCACTGTCCATGTATGGCTTGGCTTGCTCCGGCTTCAAAGGAGACCATCCTAGGTTTCGCCGTACACCAGGATCGTTGATTACGCGAGCCGGAGCTTTCTTAGCCTTCTACTGCTGTAGCGGACTCTTATACTCGGCCTCCATGCCTCTAGCTTTCTCTATTGACTTCTGCGCATTGGCCAGATCTCGATCCAGCTTAGCGCCTTGCTCCGCGATGGCCGACGCTTCCTCCAGCAGCTGCTGGAGCTTCTCATCAAGCTGGACTACGTTCCGAATATGAGCCACGGTTTTGGGCTCGACGAGTAGGTTACCGTACATCACTCTATCAGCTGGAGTGACTTGGTAAGCAGCAGACATAGATGCCAGAGGCGGCAGGTTTGCGGTGTTTTTGTTGCTCGGACTGGTGCCGAGTTCCTGCGGCTGCTGCACTAGGTTAGGCAGAGGGGGCATGACCTTTGCGCGGTCATTGTCGGCAGCAACAGGTGGTCCCTTCCCCTTGTCCAGCACTGTAGGCGGAGCTCGTCCGAGTTGATCTTCATCGATCGCGGTCCCGATGGTGACGACACCTCTCGGGACGTGATGGCGCTGTTGGCCTGCTCGTCGCGCTTGTAGTCCTCCTCCATCTCCTGCAAGGCAGAGTCTAGCTCCTCCGGGCTGAAATCTATCTCCTCTGAGTCAGCGCTGATGTCGGCATAGAGCGCGTCAAGCACGGAGTCAGAGGGTGCTGGTCCTTCCTCGATGACGGGCGGTGGTGGTGCAACAGCAGCGACAATGACTGGAGGTGGTGGTGCAGCTACAGCAACAACGACCGGAGGCGGCGGTGGCGGTGGCTGAAGCGGAGGGGCTCCGTCAAGGAGCGCAAGAGCTTTCTGAGCTGCCTCCTAAGCCTCCGCGTAGTTGTTGACGGTGTTCACCATGCCTTCAAAGGTAAGGTGTCCTGAGGCCTGCTTCTGCCTAAGCGTATGTCAGAGAAGTGTACCTTGGTCCAGTACTTCCACAAAGTGATACATGGCATCATCATTGGGGTAATATGCCAGATCGTCCCGTATACGGAGCCATCTGGCAAGGTAATCGCGGGGGTTTTCACCCTCTCTCTGCATGCAGCGCGCCAGATCAAAGATGGTCACCACTCCGATGAACTTGGATCTCTGCTGTCCAGACGCACGGGCGAAGCCGGCGGACCTATAGCGATCTTCCACCGTTATATCCTGCACAAGGGCAGTTTGGGTGGGCCTTGAATTTTTCCGATCTTTGTCAGCAAACTCCGAAGAGAGATCCGACATCGATGCTTCCGCGAACATATCCTGCCCGTAGACGGTCCGTGCGGGTCTTGACGTTCCTCTGACTCCCAGGGAACTAGCGCCCGAGTCAGTTTCGCTGATGAAGAGGTGGATGTCTCCGATAGGGACGATCGAGCATCTGGTAGGGTTCGTCTTCGCCGGGATCTAGAAATCATCAGGAGGGACGATCGGAACATTGCCAGAGAAGAGAACGCGGCTGATGGCTATGGTTTCATCGATTCCCACGAAGATCTTGGACCTCGCCCGCTGTAGAGCCTGAAGCGCCTCTTGCCCCCACGGTGGGCGCCAATTGTCGTGGTATTGCCGACGAGTACGCCATGGAGGGTTCCTCATAGTGCGTGTTTAGAGACGTGGGGTAAGGCGGACGGTTGACGGTTACAAGGTAACACAGCTTACCCAGGTTCAGATCCCACAACGGAGGCAGAATCCTACTCCTGCTATAAATCACTATAGTAGCAATACGCCGAGTTACAGGGATTGGTTCGCTGTGCGAGGTATGAGTTAATCGATGCCCTAAAGGCTCCCATAGGCCCGACTTATATAGTCGCCAGGTCCTTGTTGGAGATATGCCCTAGAGGCAATAATAAAAGTGGTTATTATTATATCTTTGTGTTTATGATAAATGTTTGCATTCATGCTATAATAGTATTAACCAGAAACATTAATACTAGTGTGATTTGTAAACTAAATTAGAATCCCTGGTAAAGCCTATTTATAATACTAGCTTGTTGGTTAATAGATGATCGTGGTTTCTCGATCATGAACATTGAGATGTTATTAACAACAAGATCATGTCATTAGGAGAATGGTGTGATGGACATACTCCTATAGATAAGCGTTGCATAAAGATCAAGTCATTTCCATAGTTTGTTTGCTATAAGCTTTCTGATATATAGTAACCTAATTCCTTCGACCATGAGATCATGCTAATCACCATCACCGGAAGGATGCTTTGATGACATCAAACACCACACCGTAACTGGGTGGCTATAAAGGTCGCATTGAGTGTTCGGAAAGTATGTGTTGAGGCACATGGATCAAGAGTAGGATTTGTCCATCCATATGACAGATAGATATACTCTGGGCCCTCTCGGTGGAATGTCATCCAATTAGCTTGCAAGCATGTGACTGGCTCACAAGGGATCACATATCACGGGAACAAAAAAAGAGTACTTATCGGTAACAAGGTTTAACTAGGTATGCAGAGATACCGACGATCAAACCTCAAATAAGTAAACTATCGCTAGACAAAGGGAAATTGGTATCATATGTAAGTGGTTCATTCGATCGCAAAGTAATCGTAGAAATATGTGGGAGCCATATGAATTTCCATATTCCTCTATTGGTTATTGATCGGAGAAGTGTCTCGGTCATGTCCGCATAATTCACGAACCGTAGGGAGACACACTTAAGGATTCGATGTTGTTTAGTAGATATGGAATGTAAGTAGGGAAACCGAATGTTGTTCGGAGTCTCGGATGGGATCCGGGATATCACGAGGAGATCCGGAATGGTCCGGAGAATAAGATTCATATAAGGAAAGTCCGATTCCGGATTTCGGGAATGATTTCGATGTTTTCATCGGAGAGATTCTAGAAGGGTCTAGAAGGTTCACCGGACCGGAAGGGGAATGGTCCATGAATGTGTCATGGTTAAGTGGAATTATTGGATCATGTCCTAGGTCACTTTGGTTGGGAATTTGCGAGAGAGAAATAAAGCTCTAAATTGAAAGTCAAAAGGGAGGTTTGAAAAGTCAAACTGGAACAATAGTTTTCTAGTGGAAGAAGGAAAGTGTCCTTCCTTCTATCCAACTTGGGTTTGGGTATGGATTCAAACTCCCCTCTCCCAAGCTTCCCTCCCTCTCATAAATAGAGGGGGAGGGCTGCCCCAGAGTACAAAACACCATCCCTCCCCACCCGTGTGCTGCCGTCGCCGCCGCCCTGCACCACCACCGGCCGTTTCCATCGCCCTAGCCTCCGCTGACACCTCCTCCTCTCCGGCCTACTAAACCTAGATCATCGGAAACCCTAGATCCACCATAACTCGCACCATCTTAGGCGAAGCCCTACGGGATCTTCCCTCTACTTATGATACCACGTCGTCGTGCTGCTGGAATCGCGAGAGGAGAACTACAACCTCCACTGCCTGCTGGAACAAAGGAGAGGAAGGTCTTCATCGAGTACCGAATGTGTGACCGATTACGGAAGCATTGCTAGAACGCAGCGCCGGAAGGATCGTCTACGTGATCTTGAGATCGGCAAGTGTACGACTACATCACCCACGAGAATCTGCTCTCGTTAACTGCTTTGGAATCTTCGAGGGTGAGTACTCTAATCGACTCGTTGCTTCAATCTAGTAGATAGATCTTGGCTTGTTTTATGCATGCGGCAGAATTTTTTGTTTTCCATGCTACAAACCCCTACAGTGGTATCAGAGCCTGGTCTATATGTAGATCTGTTGCACGAGTAGAACACAATGGTAATTGTGGGCGTTGATGCTTTTGTTGTCGATTGCTTCTTGTGTACTTTGCATCTTGCGGGATGGTGGGATGAAGCGGTCCGGGCTAACCTTACATGACACCGTTCATGAGACTTGCTCCACGCTTGACATTCAACTTGTATTGCATAAGTGGCTTTGCGGGTGCCTGTTCTCCCAATGTAGTGAAGATTCAATTTACAATGGGTAATTGACAATACTAATATCAACATTGTGGTTCTTGTTCGTAAGTTAGAACGACGCTTATTGAAATCCCCAAACCACGTAAAATATGCAAAGAAAATTAGAGGCGTCAAACTTTGTTTTACAGGGGTGTGTTGTCATGTGATATGGCCATGATTGTGATTATATATGATGTATGCAATGTTCCTTATTGCAAGTCGGCAACCGGCAGGAGCCATATGGTTGTCTTTTTAATTCCGTTAAGATGTGCGTGTCTATTATTCAAAGTAGTTGTAATAGTTGATGCTGGTGGACGACAACCATGGAGCGGCGCCATTGACCTTGACGCAATTCCGGTGATGATGGAGATCATGTTCGTTCTTGAAGATAGAGACCCGGAAGCACAAGAAGAAAGGCCATATCATATCACATATTTTGAATTGCATGTGATGTTAATCCTTTTATGCATCTTGTATTGCTTAGTTCGCGACGGTAGCATTATAAGCTGATCCCTCTCACAAAATTTCAAGTTAAAAAGTGTTCATCCTTAGTAAGCACCGTTGCTAAAGCTCGTTGTTTCGAAGCACCACGTGATGATAGGGTGTGTTAGATTCTGCGAGTACATACATGGGGGAGCTAAGGTTTGATCTTGACGAGCCTAGCATGTACATACATGGTCTCGGAACACGGATCACCGAAAGGTAAAGCATGAGTCATATAGTAGATATGATGAACATGTTGATTGTTCGCCACTGAAGCTACATCAACTCTCGTGATGATCGGTTTTGATATGGTGGATTTGGTTCGTGTGATCACTAAAACAATGTGAGGGATATTGTTTTGAGTGGAAGTTCACCTAGATTAATTTAAATATTAATTAGAACTCGAATTGTCATAAACTTAGTCTAAACTATTGCAAATATGTTGTAGATCAATGGCGGCCCCTACCATCAATTTTAATGCGTTCCTAGAGAAAGAAAAGTTGAAAAACAATGGAAGCAACTTCACGAATTGGTTCCGCAACTTGAGGATTATCCTCAATGCTGGTAATTTGACCTATGTGCTGGATGCACCACTGGGTGATCCACTTGCAGCTGATGCTACCGATGAGGTAAAAAATGTTTTCCTCGCTCTGAAGAATCAGTACTCCATAGTTCAGTGTGCTATCTTGTATGGTTTGAGAACCATGACCCACATGATATTGTCCGTGAACTCAAAATGATATTTGAGGCTCACGCGGCAGTTGAGAGTTATGAGGCTTCTGAAAAGTTCTTTAACTGCAAGATGAAAGAGGGCAGCTCCATCAGTGAGCACGTTCTTAAGATGTCTGGGCACGCAAGCAAGCTTCAAAGCTTGGGTATAGTGATTCCTAATGCTTTGGGGATTCACCGTGTCCTCCAATCACTACCACCAAGTTACAAGAACTTTGTGATGAACTACAATATGAAAAACATGGACAAGTCATTGCCCGAACTCTCCTCCATGTTAAAGTCTACGGGAGATCAAGAAAGAGCACCAAGTGTTGATGGTCAATAAGACCACCAAATTCAAGAAGCAAGGCAAGTCTAAGAGAAAGGGAAATTTCAAGAAGGGCGGTAAGAAAGTTACCGAGACGAAGAAGAAGACCAAGGCTAGGCCTAAGCCTGATACTGAGTTCTTTTACTTCAAGGGAGAGGGTCACTAGAAGCGGAATTTCCCTAAGTACTTGGCGGATTTGAAGAATGGCAACATCAAGAAGAAAGGTATATCTGATATACATGTTATTGATGTTTATATCACTAGTACTCGTAGTAGTGCCTGGTTATTTGATATTGGTTCGGTTGCTCATATTTGTAACTCGAAACAGGTGCTGCAGAATAGACGGAAACTAGCGAAGAACGAGGTGACGATGCGCTTTGGAAATGGATAAAAGGTTGATGTGATCGCGGTCGGCATGCTACCTCTTCATCTACCATCGGGATTAGTTTTATACTTAAATAATTGTTATTTGGTGCCTGCGTTGAGCATGAACATTATATCCGGATCATGTTTATTGTGAGACGGTTACTTGTTTAAGTCCAAGAATAATGGTTGTTCGATTTATATGAGTAATATGTTTTATGCACATGCACCTTTGATAGATGGTCAATTCTTATTGAATCTCGATTGTAGAAACACACACATTAATAACATTGAAGCTAAACATTTGAAATTGAGTGATAACTCGACCTATATGTGGCACTGTTGTCCTGGTCATATTGGAGTGAAGCGTATGAAGAAACTCCATTCCGATGGTCTTCTTGAATCACTTGATTTTGAATCACTTGAAAGATGCAAAGCATGTCTGATGGGTAAAATGACTAAGACTCCATTTTCTAGTATGATGGAGCGAGCTACGGACTTATTGGAAATCATACATACCGATGTGTGTGGGCTAATGAGTGTAGCATCGCGCAGTGGTTATCGTTGTGTTCATACATTCATGGATGACTTGAGTAGATATGGGTATATCTATTTCATGAAACATAAGTCCGAAACTTTCGAGAAGTTTAAGGAATTTCAAAGTAAAGTAGAGAATCAACGTAACAAGAAGATTAAATTTCTACGATCTGATCGTGGAGGTGAATATCTAAGTTACGAGTTTGGCGAGCATTTGAAGAAATGCAGAATACTTTCACAATTGACACCGTCGAGAACACCACAACGTAATGTTGTGTCCGAACATCGTAATCGAACTCTCTTAGATATGGTTCATTCTATGATGTCACTTACAGATTTACCGCTATCGTTTTGGGGTTATGCATTAGAAACAGCCGCATTCACTTTAAATTGGGCACCATCTAAATCCGTTGAAATGACACTGTATGAATTATGGTTTGGGAAGAAACCTAAATTGTCGTTCCTTAAAGTTTGGGGTTGCGAAGCTTATGTAAAGAAGTTACAGCCAGACAAGCTTGAACCCAAAGCGGAAAAATGCGTCTTCATAGGATACCCGAAGGAAACTATTGGGTATAACTTCTATCATAGATCCGAGGGCAAAATCTTCGTTGCCAAGAATGGATCCTTTCTAGAGAAGGCGTTTCTCTCGAAAGGAGTGACTGGAAGGAAAGTAGAACTCGATGAGGTTGTTGAACCTTCTTTCGAACTTGAGAGTAGCGTAGCACCGGAAGTAGTTCCTGTGGCACCTACACCAATAAGAGAGGACGCTAATGATGTTGATCATGAAACTTCGGTTGAAGTTACTACGGAACCTCGCAGGTCAATGAGAACTCATACCACTCCTGATTGGTATGATCCTGTTATGAGTGTCATGTTGGTGGACGACACCAATGACCCTGCGACATATGAGGAAGCGATCATGAGCCCAGATTCCAATAAATGGCATGTAACTACCTCGGTGAATTACGCTCCTAGTACAAGCCTGGATGATCAGAAATGGTTGAAATAGTACGGTGGGGCCCAAATGCCACTCACAGGTAGACCTTTCGGCCGTCCCAACCATTTCCAAACGTCGGGACAAGAACGGGCGGCGTAATCGGTAGGCGAAGGGATCAACTACATACACAAATGAGTATGTATGCAAGCCACCATACAATAGTACATCAGAGCCATTCCATCTAAAAAGAAAGGAAATATAGCAACGCCATACGGCAAGATCCAAATATCCTAGATAGGTATAATAGTTTAGGATATCTCCTCATACATCAATCAACAGAGTATCAAGCGGAAGCGGAAGAAAAAATCCGAGTACGGATAAGAAGCAAATCGGCATAAGATGCCCCATAAATAAGCACATCCCGCCCACAGATCTCACAGATCCCCGTTCCCGGAATCTCTACACCGAATGATCGTTGCCCATATCGTCCGTCTCTTCCAACCAGTATCCATCTTGCGAGTGTACCTATTCATCTGAACCAATAATTTATCATGTGAGACCCTAGGGGTACTCAGCAAGACTTTATGCCGCCAAAGGGGACACAACCTGGGGTGACGCAATTGCAGCAAAAGTTAAACCCTAACAGTTCTATAGATAGAACCATCCGCCCAACCAGAGATAGACGGATGTCCGTGAATTAATAACATCAGTTATAACAGTAATAACGGTAATCTTAACAGATCCATCCTCCTCCTCCTCCTCCTACCGACGAGGAAGCGGACGAACGACCCCCCTCCGTTGGCAGTTTTATTATCCTTTCCGTGAATGTTGCACTATTTACTAGTCAGGTACCTAGTCTAGTCAAATTAAAAGCGGTACTTTAGTTATGCTTGTCTATGATCGAGAAACTGTGCTCCAAGTCGTCCATAACCGCGGACACGGCTGTCAGAAAGTTTTACCCTGCAGGGGTGCACAAATAGCAACACACACTCGATATGCCTCGGAAAAACCAAATCAAAACCCAACGAGGCGGTCACGACAAAGCGATCACAGGATTTAGAAATATTTCAGGGGGCCACCCCATTGAGCTACCCGCAACGAAGTTAGCTGACTCCGAGACGGCCTCAAGGTTTGCGTCAATGGCTGTGAACGACTGGGAACCCGAAAATGTGACTGGGCTTGTCGACACCGCGAAAACACTCCTCTTTCCTAAACAGTACAGTGTGCTCCTCGCACAATCTTAAATAAAGCAGTAAAGCATGGCATAAGTACAGGATAGTAAATAAAACCTCAAACTAGTTTGTGGCCCTCAAGAAATAAGAATGAATCAAGCTCTGGCTCAGGGGGGTTCATAAGCCTCCCGGATGTGGATAGCGCGAATATTCTAGGAACAGGAATCAAGTATCGGGGTCCTACGGGACACAAGTGAGCCTGAAAAACCAAATAGCGAATATGGCTCACCGATGCCACTTTCATTAGTTATCCCATTACTACTCAGGTTAAGTTGTTTAGGTACCTCGTTATTCATCTGACACTCACAAACCCTACACATGCTGTTCTACGACTCGCATGGCTCAAACAACTCCTGTAGTAATGCCTCATGGGATGGAGGAACAAGCTTCGGTGGGATTTAAAAGTAAAGGCTATGCAATACTTGGGATTCAGATTAATGCAATCGCGACTCAATGATGCAAGAATAAGATAGAGGCAAATAGGTACTATATGTATGCAAGCATGTGGTAGTGCTTTCCTGGCAGCTCAGTTGAAGCGAGAGAAGGATCTGGGTAGTGCTCCTGGGTATCTTGATATATCCCCTGCTCAGCGTCTATTCGGAGAAGAACCAAACAAACAAGGGCCAACATAAATAAAGTGCACAAGCATAGGAATAAAATGCGACAAGCAAACAATCATGCCATGATGAATGATGCACAATTTGCATGGAAATAAGGTAGCATGGCATGGGTGAGGTGTGGAATACAATAATAAAGCATTTTATTTAGTTTTGGCCCCATTTTATTCTCATATTAGTTGCTGTATACCTTATATTTATATGATGCATGCTTCAAATCAAACCATGGAATGCATAAACAGAAAGGTCTCGTCGAGCTAATCATTTTAGACATATTATTTGTTAAATTTGAAGTTATAAAACAAAAGTTATTAATTAATTAAGGAAAAAGGGCAATTTAATGTAATTTAAATAAACTTGGAATTTTAATTGTTCAAAATAGATTTTGAATGGCATATTTGAATTCCTCACATTTTCTGAGTTGAAAACATATATTATTTGTTTAAATTGGACTTATATTTTAATAGTTATATTAAAACAGAAATAAAATTGAATTTGAATAATTAGAAAAAGATTTGAATTTAAAACAGATTTGCAGAATTACTTTTGTTACTCAGGTTTAGCCAGACACAGACGCTGACGGGTGGGCCGCTCTGCTGACTGGGACTTCACAGCGCAGAAAACTTTTTACACCGCAGCTACTGCCAGACACAGAGGCCGACAGGTGGGGCTAGCAGCCACGGGGTCCACGCGACAGAAGCGAGCGGGGCAGGCGCTGACAGGTGGGGCCAAGGGGGAGCGCGGGTTGAGTTTTCTAGAGCCCAGGGGGTTCTTTGCAAAGCGGGCACTACGGCTGACGGTGGGCCCAAAAGGTACCGCGGGTTGATGAACAAAAAGTTGCGGGGGGGGGGGGGGGGGGGGGGGTTACGCAAAACGGCCACAGCCGTACTGTTCCTCTTCTCTGTCTCCATCGACAGATCGGTGCACGGCGCGGACGCGACGCGGGGATTCGAACGCGGGATCTAGGGCTCGCGCGCGGGGGCGGAGCCACTGCGCTGGCCTGGGCTTGGTGTCAGGGAGGCGCTACGCGGCGAGATGAGGGCTACGCGATGCTAGCGCGAGCAGACAGAAAAGAGCGGCGGGGCGCAGAGGGTGTTCGGTGCAACGTCCGGCGAGGCCAGGGCGAGACGGCGACGACGAGGAGGTCTGGGGGGTTGGGGAGCTCACCGGGAGTGTGTCGACGTGGTCGGTTCGGCTTGAGGCGCTGGCGATCGACGAGGACGCAGACAGACGGCCGGCTAGGGTTTCGCGTCGGCCTCGCGCTGGTTCTGGCGGTTCCGGCGCTTCTCCTCCGCGACTGTGAGTTCAAGACGATGCAGGGGAGCCTCCTGGTACTCCTCGACCACTCCACGGACTGCCTGCGCGTCTGGATCGACGGGGTGCGGTGGAGGCCGACGGTGGTGTAGCCGGCGATGGTGAGGGACGGCAGGGAGAGGGGAGCGTCCTGGGGTTTATCTGGGGATGGTCTGGCAAGGCAGAGAGGCAGGAGATAAGCAAAGGGAGGGAGAGGCTGCCGTGGGGAGCTGGTGGATGTAAAAGGTGGCTCGGCCACCTTTTTCCTCCTCTCCTCGAGCACGTGCTCGGGTCGGCAGGGACAGGGCAGGCAGGGGGTGGCTACCAGGTGGGGACGGCAGGGTGAGGGCAGGGAGGCAGGGGGAGGCTCGGGTGCTCCATGGCAGAGAGAGAGGGAGCTAGAGAGAGGAGGCGGGGGGGTAGCCTCGGGTAGGTTAGAGCTAGGCTCGGGTTTGAGCTAGGTTGGGAGCTAGGGTTGGGGTGGTCAGGTGGGGCGAGCTGGGTGGGGCCAGGGTGACCATGTGGTGAGAGAGGAGAGAGGGGGATTAGGGAGGAGCTAGGGTTTAGCTTAAAAGGGGGGTGTGAGGTTAGGTTAGATGGGGTGGTGATGATGGAGTAGGTTTAGATGAGAGAGAGATGAGGGGTGAGGTGTATTGTTTTGTCAAGCTCAAGCAAGATCAAGCAAAGAGCAAGCAAGAACTAGACAAGGACAAGAGATGGTGAGGTGGTTTAAGCATGATCAAATAAGATCAAGCTAAAAGAGAGAGATAGAAAGAGGGAGATGATCCACCCAAAACCAAAAGAACCAAATACTAGAAATAGGTGGCACTTGCATGGCCCATGCAAATATTTAATGCCATGTTTATTCTTGTGAAAACAATGTTATTACATGGCATTATTATTATGCATTCCCAAAATTGGAGTAAGGCCCAAGCAAAGGAATCTAGAAAGAATTCCAAGTGGAATAGATGGAGATAGCCATGTTTGAAATAGAATGGGACATGCTAGTGTGTATGTTCCACTAGATGATCAATAGTCCCAAAATATTCCAACATGAGCATAATTCCATGATAAACCATATGGAAGCTAGGAGAAATGTTCCACTCACAAGGCATGCAAAGGTGGCCATGTGGCTCTCATATATCAATGATGTGAAAACAACATGATGCTAAGATGAGAGCATGTGGACAAGAATTGGATCCATCCCAACCCACATGAACTAGAGGTAACTCAAATAAAATGCAAAGCTCATATTCAGTTGGATGGTGGAATTATAAGGTGGTGAAAAGAAAGGGTGGTGGAGTGGAATAAAAGATATGCCCCCAACTCAACTTGGGCATTAACCAATATATCAAGAACCAAATACAATATCAAGAGGCAAATACAATTTACAATGCATATGAGCTAAGAACCAAAACAAAAAGGGTTTTATATGATGCTCAAATGCAAGGAGGCATGATGACATGAGCATGATATAATGATGATGCAACAATTATGTATTTGAAGTAGCCATTATATTACTAGACCAAGTAGCATTACAATTGTTAGACAATTGGGATGCTACAACTCTCCCCCTCTAAACAGGAATCTCGCCCCGAGATTCTAGGAAGAAGAAGAAGACATAAAGAGGGTAGGATACTTGGCACGGAGATCATCTTCACGTTCCCAAGTGGCTTCATCAACGGAATGGTGCGACCACTGCACCTTGCAGAACTTGATGGACTTGTTGCGAGTCCTTCTTTCTGCGACTTCAAGGATTTTTGTGGGGTGTTCTTGATAAGACAGGTCTTCTTGGAGATTGATAAGCTCATGATCCACGGTCCTGCCGGGGTCCTTGAAGCACTTCTTGAGCTGAGAGATGTGGAAAACATCATGGACTTTGAGTTTTTCCGGGAGCTCAAGAGCATAAGCAACTTCTCCTCTTCTTCCACGAACTTTGAAGGGACTGATGTATCTAGGGGCCAGCTTTCCTTTGATACCAAAATGGTGCGTGCCTCTCATGGGAGTGACACGAAGGTACACGAGATCACCAGGGACATACTCCATGTCCGTGTGCTTCCTGTCATAATTGCTCTTCTGGCGACTTTGAGCTATCCTCAGATTTTCAAGAATGATGTGAACCTTCTCCTCCGCTTGAGTCACAATGTCAGGGCCAAACAAGATCCTTTCACCGGCACCCGACCAACCAATCGGAGTTCTGCATTTGCGACCATAGAGAGCCTCAAATGGTGCCATCTTTAGACTTTTCTGGAAGCTATTGTTGTAAGAGAACTCAGCATAAGGAAGACATTCTTCCCACTTCATGCCAAAAGAGATGACGCAAGCACGAAGCATATCCTCCAGAATCTGATTGATCCTTTCAACTTGTCCTTGCGACTGAGGGTGGTAAGCTGTGCTGAAGTTCAACTTTATTCCCAAAGCATTTTGGAAACTTTCCCAGAACTTGGAAGTGAAGATGCTTCCACGGTCTGAACTGATCTCAAGCGGAACCCCATACAGAGAGACAATTCTGTTGATATAGAGCTCAGCCAACTGAATTGCAGAAATTGTTTCCTTGACGGGGAAGAAGTGAGCCACTTTAGAAAGCCTGTCAATGACAACAAAGATTAAATTGTTGCCCTTCTGCGACCTCGGAAAACCAGTGATGAAGTCCATCTCTACTTTCTCCCATTTCCATTCCGGGGGTTTCAATGGCTGTAGAAGACCGGAAGGTTTCTGATGAACAGCTTTCACTCTGCGGCAGACATCACACTCCGAGACATACTTGGCACAATATCGTTTCAAACCAGGTCACCAATATTGTGTTTTCAAGTCCATGTACATCTTTGTGCTGCCAGGGTGGATAGAAATAACAGAATCATGCGCCTCCTTGAGAATTTGCTCTCTCAAACCCGGGTAGTTCGGAACAAACATCCGGTGTTCAAAGAAGAGCGTGCCTTGATCATCGACGTGGAAGGACTCATACTTCGGAAGCTGAATCCTGGAGATGATCTTTCTTGTGTACGGATCACCAAGCTGAGAAGAGCGAACCTTTTCTTCCAAGAGAGGTGTTGCTAGAAGGTTCAGGAGATACCCTTGTTCCACAATTTCCAGGTTGAGCTGACGGAATTCCTCGCACAAGAGAGGCTGTTGTTCTTCCATCATGAGGTTGTTGACATAAGCTTTGCGGCTGAGAGCATCTGCCATGACATTAGCTTTGCCCGGAGTGTAGTTGATGGTCAAATCAAAATCATTGATTGCTTCAATCCATCTCCTTTGCCGAAGGTTTAGATCAGGCTGAGTGAAGATATACTTCAAACTCTTGTGATCAGAAAAGATCTCACAACGGTTACCAAGCAAGTAGTGCCTCCATACTTTCAAAGCAAAGACAACTGCTGCGAGCTCGAGGTCATGTGTAGGATAGTTGATCTCATGCGTCTTCAACTGTCGAGAGGCATAAGCAACAACTTGTTTTTCTTGCATGAGGACCGCACCCAATCCATGCAAAGAGGTGTCACAGAAGATCTGGAACGGCTTGGATGTATCCGGAGGAACCAAGACTGGTGTGGAAGTGAGCTTCTCTTTGAGTGTCTCAAAGCTTGCTTGACATGCAGGAGTCCAAAGGTATTTCTTGCCTTTCTTGAGGAGATCGGTAAGAGGCTTCGCTATCTTCGAGAAGTTCTGAACGAAGCGACGGCAATAACTAGCCAAACCAAGGAAACTCCGCACTTCTTTGACATTAACAGGAGGAAGCCATTCAACAATTGTCTTCACAGTTTCCGGATTGACTGCAATGCCCTTGGCAGAGATGACGTGACCAAGATAGGTAACTTGAGGCAGCCAAAACTCACACTTGGAGAACTTTGCATACAAGCGGTTCTCACGAAGTTTGCTTAGGACACACCGAAGGTGTTCTTCATGCTCTTCTTGTGACTTAGAATAGACTAGGATGTCATCCAGATAGACCACAACGAACTTATCAAGATACTCCATGAAAACCGAGTTCATGAGCCTCGAGAAGGTGGCAGGTGCGTTGGTGAGACCGAAAGACATGACCGTGTACTCATACAGGCCATAGCGGGTGGTGAAAGCTGTCTTCGGAACATCTTCCTTGCGAACCTTGATTTGGTGATAACCACTCCTCAAGTCCAGCTTAGAGAAAACCACAGCTCCAGCTAGCTGATCAAAGAGATCATTAATCCGCGGAAGGGGATATTTATTATTGATGGTTTTAGCATTGAGAGCCCGATAGTCAACACAAAGTCTATCAGTCTGATCTCGCTTCTTCACAAAGAGAGTTGGGCTACCCCAAGAAGAAGTACTGTGCTGAATAAAACCCAACTTCTCTTGTTCATCAAGCTGCCGTTTGAGTTCAGCCAACTCAGCAGGACCCATTTTATAAGGCCGCTTGGAGATAGGAGCGGTACCAGGTTCAAGCTCAATTACAAACTCAACCTCACGATTCGGAGGCATACCTGGCAACTCTTCAGGAAAGACATCTGGGAACTCACAGACCACCGGAACACTCTGAATAGCTTCCATAGCATCAACATTCAGAGCCGCCAAAGAGAAAAGCTGGATAGCAGGAGTCAGACTTGGAGAATAGACTATATGGCCTTCAGGAATCTTCAGAGAAACCGAGCGTTCAGCACAATCAATCACAGCTGCATTTGCTGTCAACCAATCCATGCCCAAGATGACATCAATGTCAGAATTGCCCAGAACAATTAAGGAAGCCGAGAACGAAGAGCCACCAATCTCAATTTGATTGCCATGGCTGATTTTAGAAGCTGCCATTGTTGCTCCAGGAGAAAGGACCATTAACCGCTTGAGGAGAGGATCCATAGCTAACTCATTCTCATTTGCAAACTTGTTAGACACAAAAGAATGCGATGCACCAGAATCAAACAAAACTCGTGCAGGGACTGAGTTAACGGAAAGCATACCCATCACAACTCCAGGTGCATGCTCAGCTTGAGCGGCGTTGACACAGTTGGCACGAGCAATAGCAGACCCGGGCTTGGTGTTGATGTTGAGAGCCCGAGATGGTGGTGCACGAACCAAAGGAGAGCTTGCCGCAGATCTTGGAGGTGGTGGGGGAAGAGCCTTGTTCTTCATCGGACAGTTCCATTGTTGATGCCCAGAGTCTCCACAAGTGTAACAAGCACCAGGTGGACGTGGAGCAACGTAGCCAGGGACTCCGCCAGGCGCTCCAGGGTAGTGGTGGTTGTAGCCCCTGGGAGCAGCAGTGAGGAAGTTTGGTGGCCTTGCCGCGTAGCTTGAAGGTCTTGGTGGAGCCGGGAGCGACGGTGGGGTGTTAGGAACCCAAACACGATGCTTAGAAGGAGCTGACATAGCTGAAGAGCTTGCTGCATCACGGCTGTGTTTCTTGGACTCCTCAAACACTTGCCTACTTGCCTCTTCCTGCAGAGCTGTATGCTAAAGTTCCAGAAATGATGCCAGCCTTGCATGTGTGATTGCATACTTAATCGATGCATTGAGCCCCTGCCTGAACCTCTTTTGCTTCTTCTTGTCATCAGAGATCTCATCGCCACCATAACGAGAAAGGTTCATGAAGTTCCTGATGTAGGTATTGACATTATCATTGCCCTGCTTGAGGTTGAGAAACACTTCCTTCATCCTCTCCATGACAATTTCTGACAGATACTGCTCTCTGAAAGCTCCAGTGAACTGTTCCCAAGTAGGCTGAAAACCAGTGCAGTTTGCCTTTAGGTAACTCTCCCACCAGAGAGCTGCATCTCCCTTCAGAAGGTGAGTAGCACACTTTACCCATTCTTGCTCAGGAACATCAGCAGTCATCAGCAACCTTGACATCTCACGCAACCAATCTTCAGCATCAAGTGGTTGATCAGAAACATCAAATTGGCGTGGGTTGAACTTCAGGAAGCTTTTGATGTCTCCTCGCTTGGGAGGTGGAGGTAGCGGCACAAACTCGTTCCTCCTGACACTTTCCTCAAAGCGCTGCTGGTTCTGCTGCATTGCTGCCAAGGCATTGGCGATGCTTGACAATGCTGCCCCCAGTTCAGGTTGTATGTCCTCCTCAGAACGGCGTGGTGGTGCCATCCTGTGATTGATATAACACACAAGTCAGTACTATAATGGAGAATAGTAATAATCCACAATAGTACCAAAATGGAATTAACCAAGATTAAAGGATACAATTTACTAAGATGATATTAAAATATCAACAAAGTTCAAAGCACCTAGAAGATATTAAGCATATCGCACACGACTGAAAAGGAGTGTGGTACACAAATATATCAAAGAAAAATTTTCCACAAATTTCGGCATTAAAATACCAATAGATGCGCAAAATCACTTAACGAATCAAGATTAGTGACTCTACCAATTCCATATACAAGAGCGAATGATAAGAGTAGTGGTATGGTCGCGACTCCATCCCGCACTCAAATCATTACTCCGCACATGAACAAGTAAAACACATATCTCAACACCTTCTCCTCAAGATAACCTAAAGATTAGCAACTACGGAAACGAACACCACAAACAAGATAGCGTCGGATAACAAAGAGTAAGACAGATCGCGTCGGTATACAACGAATCAGATAGATCGCGTCGGTTTGCAAAATCCTGTCGGTATGGAATGTACCAATAGTTGATAACCAAAAGGCCGATAAGATAACAACTTGGATGCAACAGATAGACAAAGGATTACACACACACACTCACACACACAGATACACAACCTATGGTACTACGGAAACCCAGAACACGTGAATCCTAGTTTGAATTTTGAGAAGAGGATTGTAAACGTTACACTTCCTTACCAGAAAAGGGTGGTGGGTGGGTAAGAAGAAAAGTGGAAGCAGTCCTACTCTCGCGTTTTGTTTTTCCCTAGTATACATAACTACCAAAATATTTGCTAGACAGACAACGACCATTTGGCTGAGACCCTGAAGGTCGGGATGGCTCTGATACCAATTGTAACTACCTCGGTGAATTACGCTCCTAGTACAAGCCTGGATGATCAAAAATGGTTGAAATAGTACGGTGGGGCCCAAATGCCACTCATAGGTAGACCTTTTGGCCGTCCCAACCATTTCCAAACGTCGGGACAAGAACGGGCGGCGTAATCGGCAGGCGAAGGGATCAACTACATACACAAATGAGTATGTATGCAAGCCACCATACAATAGTACATCAGAGCCATTCCATCTAAAAAGAAAGGAAATATAGCAACGCCATACGGCAAGATCCAAATATCCTAGATAGGTATAATAGTTTAGGATATCTCCTCATACATCAATCAACAGAGTATCAAGCAGAAGCGGAAGACAAAATCCGAGTACGGATAAGAAGCAAATCGGCATAAGATGCCCCATAAATAAGCACATCCCGCCCACAGATCTCACGGATCCCCGTTCCCGGAATCTCTACACCGAATGATCGTTGCCCATATCGTCCGTCTCTTCCAACCAGTATCCATCTTGCGAGTGTACCTGTTCATCTGAACCCTAACAGTTCTATAGATACTCGCTAACCATCCGCCCAACCAGAGATAGACGGATGTCCGTGAATTAATAACATCAGTTATAACAGTAATAACGGTAATCTTAATAGATCCATCCTCCTCCTCCTACCGACGAGGAAGCAGACGAACGACCCCCTCCGTTGGCAGTTTTATTATCCATTCCGTGAATGTTGCACTATTTACTAGTCAGGTACCTAGTCTAGTCAAATTAAAAGCGGTACTTTAGTTATGCTTGTCTATGATCGAGAAACTGTGATCCAAGTCGTCCATAACCGCGGACACGGCTTTCAGAAAGTTTTACCCTGCAGGGGTGCACAAATAGCAACACACACTCGATATGCCTCGGAAAAACCAAATCAAAACCCAACGAGGCGGTCACGACAAAGCGATCACAGGATTCAGAAATATTTCAGGGGGCCACCCCATTGAGCTACCCGCAACGAAGTTAGCTGACTCCGAGACGGCCTCAAGGTTTGCGTCAATGGCTGTGAACGACTGGGAACCCGAAAATGTGACTGGGCTTGTCGACACCGCGAAAACACTCCGCTTTCCTAAACAGTACAGTGTGCTCCTCGCACAATCTTAAATAAAGCAGTAAAGCATGGCATAAGTACAGGATAGTAAATAAAACCTCAAACTAGTTTGTGGCCCTCAAGAAATAAGAATGAATCAAGCTCTGGCTCAGGGGGGTTCATAAGCCTCCCGGATGTGGATAGCGCGAATATTCAAGGAACAGGAATCAAGTACTCGGGGTCCTACGGGACACAACTGAGCCTGAAAAACCAAATAGCGAATATGGCTCACCGATGCCACTTTCATTAGTTATCCCATTATTACTCAGGTTAAGTTGTTTAGGTACCTCGTTATGCATCTGACACTCACAAACCCTACACATGCTGTTCTACGACTCGCATGGCTCAAACAACTCCTGTAGTAATGGCTCATGGGATGGAGGAACAAGCTTCGGTGGGATTTAAAAGTAAAGGCTATGCAATACTTGGGATTCAGATTAATGCAATCGCGACTCAATGATGCAAGAATAAGATAGAGGCAAATAGGTACTATATGTATGCAAGCATGTGGTAGTGCTTGCCTGGCAGCTCAGTTGAAGCGAGAGAAGGATCTGGGTAGTGCTCCTGGGTATCTTGATATATCCCCTGCTCAGCGTCTATTCGGAGAAGAACCAAACAAACAAGGGCCAACATAAATAAAGTGCACAAGCATAGGAATAAAATGCGACAAGCAAACAATCATGCCATGATGAATGATGCACAATTTGCATGGCAATAAGGTAGCATGGCATGGGTGAGGTGTGGAATACAATAATAAAGCATTTTATTTAGTTTTGGCCCCATTTTATTCTCATATTAGTTGCTGTATACCTTATATTTATATGATGCATGCTTCAAATCAAACCATGGAATGCATAAACAGAAAGGTCTCGTCGAGCTAATCATTTTAGATATATTATTTGTTAAATTTGAAGTTATAAAACAAAAGATATTAATTAATTAAGGAAAAAGGGAAATTTAATGTAATTTAAATAAACTTGGAATTTTAATTGTTCAAAATAGATTTTGAATGGCATATTTGAATTCCTCACATTTTCTGAGTTGAAAACATATATTATTTGTTTAAATTGGACTTATATTTTAATAGTTATATTAAAACAGAAATAAAATTGAATTTGAATAATTAGAAAAAGATTTGAATTTAAAACAGATTTGCAGAATTACTTTTGTTACTCAGGTTTAGCCAGACACAAACGCTGACGGGTGGGCCGCTCTGCTGACTGGGACTTCACAGCGCAGAAAACTTTTTACACGGCAGCTGCTGCCAGACACAGAGGCCGACAGGTGGGGCTAGCAGCCACGGGGTCCACGTGACAGAAGCGAGCGGGGCAGGCGCTGACAGGTGGGGCCAAGGGGGAGCGCGGGTTGAGTTTTCTAGAGGCCAGGGGATTCTTTGCAAAGCGGGCACTGCGGCTGACGGTGGGCCCAAAAGGTACCGCGGGTTGATGAACAAAGTTGCGGGGGGGGGGGGGGTTTACGCAAAACGGCCACAGCCGTACTGTTCCTCTTCTCTGTCTCGATCGACAGATCGGTGCGCGGCGCGGACGCGACGCGGGGATTCGAACGCGGGATCTAGGGCTCGCGCGCGGGGGCGGAGCCACTGCGCTGGCCTGGGCTTGGTGTCAGGGAGGCGCTACGCGGCGAGATGAGGGCTACGCGATGCTAGCGCGAGCAGACAGAAAAGAGCGGCGGGGCGCAGAGGGTGTTCGGTGCAACGTCCGGCGAGGCCAGGGCGAGATGGCGACGACGAGGAGGTCTGGGGGGTTGGGGAGCTCACCGGGAGTGTGTCGACGTGGTCGGTTCGGCTTGAGGCGCTGGCGATCAACGAGGACGCAGACAGACAGCCGGCTAGGGTTTCGCGTCGGCCTCGCGCTGGTTCTGGTGGTTCCGGCGCTTCTCCTCCGCGACTGCGAGTTCAAGACGATGCAGGGGAGCCTCCTGGTACTCCTCGACCACTCCACGGACTGCCTGCGCGTCTGGATCGACGGGGTGCGGTGGAGGCCGACGGTGGTGTAGCCGGCGATGGTGAGGGACGGCAGGGAGAGGGGAGCGTCCTAGGGTGGATCTGGCGATGGTCTGGCGAGGCAGAGAGGCAGGAGATAAGCAGAGGGAGGGAGAGGCTGCCGTGGGGAATAGGTGGATGTAAAAGGTGGCTCGGCCACCTTTTTCCTCCTCTCCTCGAGCACGTGCTCGGGTCGGCAAGGGCAGGGCAGGCAGGGGGTGGCTACCAGGTGGGGACGGCAGGGTGAGGGCAGGGAAGCAGGGGGAGGCTCGGGTGCTCCTTGGTAGAGAGAGAGGGAGCTAGAGAGAGGAGGCGGGGGGGTAGCCTCGGGTAGGTTAGAGCTAGGCTCGGGTTTGAGCTAGGTTGGGAGCTAGGGTTGGGGTGGTCAGGTGGGGCGAGATGGGTGGGGCCAGGGTGACCATGTGGTGAGAGAGGAGAGAGGGGGATTAGGGAGGAGCTAGGGTTTAGCTTAAAAGGGGGTGTGAGGTTAGGTTAGATGGGGTGGTGATGATGGAGTAGGTTTAGATGAGAGAGAGATGAGGGGTGAGGTGTATTGTTTTGTCAAGCTCAAGCAAGATCAAGCAAAGAGCAAGCAAGAACTAGACAAGGACAAGAGAGGGTGAGGTGGTTTAAGCATGATCAAATAAGATCAAGCTAAAAGAGAGAGATAGAGAGAGGGAGATGATCCACCCAAAACCAAAAGAACCAAATACTAGAAATAGGTGGCACTTGCATGGCCCATGCAAATATTTAATGCCATGTTGATTCTTGTGAAAACAATGTTATTACATGGAATTATTATTATGCATTCCCAAAATTGGAGTAAGGCCCAATCAAAGGAATCTAGAAAGAATTCCAAGTGGAATAGATGGAGATAGCCATGTTTGAAATAGAATGGGACATGCTAGTGTGTATGTTCCAGTAGATGATCAATAGTCCCAAAATATTCCAACATGAGCATAATTCCATGATAAACCATATGGAAGCTAGGAGAAAGGTTCCACTCACAAGGCATGCAAAGGTGGCCATGTGGCTCTCATATATCAATGATGTGAAAACAACATGATGCTAAGATGAGAGCATGTGGACAAGAATTGGATCCATCCCAACCCACATGAACTAGAGGTAACTCAAATAAAATGCAAAGCTCATATTCAGTTGGATGGTGGAATTATAAGGTGGTGAAAAGAAAGGGTGGTGGAGTGGAATAAAAGATATGCCCCCAACTCAACTTGGGCATTAACCAGTATATCAAGAACCAAATACAATATCAAGAGGCAATTACAATTTACAATGCATATGAGCTAAGAACCAAAACAAAAAGGGTTTTATATGATGCTCAAATGCAAGGAGGCATGATGACATGAGCATGATATAATGATGATGCAACAATTATGTATTTGAAGTAGCCATTATATTACTAGACCAAGTAGCATTACAATTGTTAGACAATTGGGATGCTACATGGCAAGAAGCCATGAAATCCAAGATTGGATCCATGTACGAAAACCAAGTATGGACTTTGGTGGACTTACCAGATGGCCGAAAGGCTGTCGAGAACAAATGGATTTTCAAGAAGAAAATAGATGCTGATGGTAATGTTACTGTCTTTAAAGCTCAACTTGTCGCAAAAGGGTTTCAACAAATTCAAGGAGTTGACTACGATGAGACTTTCTCACCGGTAGCGAAGCTAAGGTATATGAGGATTTTATTAGCAATCGCTGCATATTATGATTATGTAATATGGTAGATGGATGTCAAAACTTTGTTCCTCAGTGGAGACATTGATGAAGAGTTGTATATGGTACAACCCAAAGGTTTTATCGATCCTAAAGATGCTAACAAGGTATGCAAACTTCAACGGTCCATTTATGGATTGAAGCAAGCATCCTGGAGTTGGAATCAACGTTTTGATAAGGTGATCAAAAGTTTTGTTTTTATACAAAGTTATGGAGAAGCTTGTATTTACAAGAAAGTGAGTGGGAGCTCTGTAGCATTCTTAATACTATATGTAGATGAAATATTATTGATTAGGAATGATGTAGACCTTCTTAATAGTGTCAAGGATTATTTGAATAATAGTTTTTCAATGAAAGATCTTGGCGAAGCAGCTTACATATTAGGCATAAAGATTTATAGAGATAGATCGAGACGCCTAATATCATTGTCACGGAGTACATATTTGGACAAATTTCTAAAGAGGTTTGGAATGGAAGATAGAAAGAAAGGGTTCTTGCCCATGTTGCCCAATACGACCTTGAGTAAAACTCAAATTCTTGCAACGACAGAAGATAGATAAAGGATGAGTAAAACTCCATATGCCTCAGCCATAGGATCTCTTATGTATGCCATGCTATGTACTAGACCCGACATTGCATATGTTGTTAGTTTGACTAGAAGATATCAAAGTGATCTAGGAGTGGATCATTGGACAGCGGTCAAAAACATCCTTAAGTACTTGAGAAGAACTAAGGATATGGTTCTTTCTTATGGAGGTGATGAACAGCTCATTGTCAATGGTTACACCAATGCTAGTTGGAACACCAATCCGGATGATTCTAAATCTCAATCTGGATAGGTATTTACTTTCAATGGTGCACCAGTTAGCTGGAGGAGTGCAAAGCAAATTGTTGTGGCGAGATCTTCAACTGAATTGGAATACATAGCTGCTTTGGAGGCTTCACAAGAGGCGATATGGATGAAGGAGTTCATTATAGAGCTCGGTGTGGTTCCAAGTGCGTTGGATCCAATGTCTATCTATTGTGATAACATGGGCGCCATAGCCAATGCGCAAGAACCAAGGTCACACAAGAAGCTGAAGCACATCAAGCTAAGTTTTCATGCTATTTGAGAGCATGTCCAAGATGGTGACATAAAGATTTGCAAAGTACACACAGATCTGAATGTGGCGGATCCGTTGACTAAACCTCTCCCGAGGGCAAAACATGACCAGCACCAAACCGCCATGGGTATTCGGTATATTACCATGTAATCTAGATTAGTTGACTCTAGTGCAAGCGGGAGACTTGGACATATGCCCTAGAGGCAATAATAAAAGTGGTTATTATTATATCTTTGTGTTTATGATAAATGTTTACATTCATGCTATAATAATATTAACCATAAACATTAATACTTGTGTGATTTGTAAACTAAATTAGAGTCCATGGTAAAGCCTCTTTATAATACTAGCTTGTTGTTTAATAGATGATCGTGGTTTCTCGATCATGAACATTGAGATGTTATTAACAACAAGATCATATCATTAGGAGAATGGTGTGATGGACATACTCCTATAGATAAGCGTAGCATAAATATCAAGTCATTTCAATAGTTCGTTTGCTATAAGCTTTCTGATACATAGTAACCTAATTCCTTTGACCGTGAGATCATGCTAATCACCATCACCGGAAGGATGCTTTGATGACATCAAACACCACACCGTAACTTGGTGGCTATAAAGGTGGCATTGAGTGTTCGGAATGTATGTCTTGAGGCACATGGATCAAGAGTGGGATTTGTCCATCCATATGATGGATAGATATACTCTGGGCCCTCTCGGTGGAATGTCATACAATTAGCTTGCAAGCATGTGACTGGCTCACAAGGGATCACATATCACGAGAACGATAAAAGAGTACTTATCGGTAACAAGGTTGAACTAGGTATGCAGAGATACCGACGATCAAACCTCGGATAAGTAAACTATCGCGAGATAAAGGGAAATTGGTATCGTATGTAAGTGGTTCATTCGATCACAAAATAATCATAGAAATATGTGGGAGTCATATGAATTTCCAGATTCCTCTATTGGTTATTGATCGGATAAGTGTCTCGGTCATGTCCGCATAATTCACGAACCGTAGGGAGACACACTTAAGGATTCGATGTTGTTTAGTAGATATGGAATGTAAGTAGGGAAACCGAATGTTGTTCGGAGTCTCGGATGGGATCCGTGATATCACGAGGAGATCCGTAATGGTCTGGAGAATAAGATTCATATAAGGAAAATTCGATTCCGGAGTTCGGAAATGATTTTGATGTTTTCATCGAGAGGTTCTAGAAGGGTCTAGAAGGTTGACCGGACCAGAAGGGGAATGGTCCATGAATGTTTCATGGTTAAGTGGAATGATTGGATCATGTCCTAGGTCACTTTGGTTGGGAATTTGCGAGAGAGAAATAAAGCTCTAAATTGAAAGTGAAAAGGGAGGTTTGAAAAGTCAAACTGGAAAAATAGTTTTCTAGTGGAAGAAGGAAAGTGTCCTTCCTTCTATCCAACTTGGGTTTGGTTATGGATTCAAACTCCCCTCTCCCAAGCTGCCCTCCCTCTCATAAATAGAGGGGGTGGGATGCCCCAAAGTACACAACACCAGCCCTCCCCACCTGTGTGCCGCCGCCGCCCAAGCCGCCGCCGCCGTCGGCCCGTCGTCGTCGCTCTAGCCGCCACCGACACCTCCTCCTCCTCTCCGTCCTTCTAAACCTAGATCGCCAGAAACCCTAGATCCACCATAATTCACACCAGCTTAGGCGAAGCCCTGCGGGATATTCCCTCTACTTCCGACACCACGCCGTCGTGCTGCCGGAATCGCGAGGGGAGAACTACAACCTCTGTTGCCTGCTAGAACAAGGGAAAGGAAGGTCTTCATCGATTATCGAACGTGTGACCGACTGCGGAAGCGCTGCCAGAATGCAGCGCCGGAAGGATCATCTACGCGATCTTGAGATCGGCAAGTGTATGACTACATCACCCACGAGAATCTGCTCTTGTTAACCGGTTTGGAATCTTCGAGGGTGAGTACTCTAATCGACTCATTGCTTCAATCTAATATATAGATCTTGGCTTGTTTGTATGCATGCGGTAGAAAATATTTGTTTTCCATGATACGTACCCCTACAGTCCTAGGGTTACAGGGAAAGTCCTAGCCGGACAGGTTACAGAGTCCTACACAGTATACAATCAGTCTAATGTGTCTTGCACTCCAAGGCTCCGGGTACATCGGTGACTCCTTTGTAGCCTTCCTTTATCCGGCATGGGCCTCCCTTCTAGATCCATCTAACCGGGACGCCCAGCAGGCCATGGGTCATGCTACCAACTGTGGGCCACTCGGGTTATCCGGAAAAGAGACATGCTATGAGGATACCCATATAGCATATTCCCAACAGAAGCTTATCTAAATTTTCATCCAAGGGTGCCATAGGTCTTCTGCTTCACAATATTCTTCTTTGCAAATCATCTTTTTTGGGGGGTTCAATGCAGAAAATCAAAAAATTACTATGCGGCAAACCTTGGAAGCCCAAGATCCATCTACTAGTAATGCAGTAATGGGAGAGAGAGATATGTTATTCATACCTTTGAACATCGAACGCGGTAAATGTACCATGAGGAACATGGATGATGAAGACGCCCCGATGCTGACCTCGAGGTCATGATGTCCTTGCGGGTCCATGACAACTCCTAGTACTAAAAGCACGGTACCGCTAGAGGATGTCACACACGTACGATTCTTGATGAGGACCCCACTGCTCCCCGATCTAGCCGAGATTGAGGAAGTAGATCTCCCGGCTCAAAATCTCGTAGAGCGGCGGCGCTCCGCAGTGAACAACTCCTTGCTCTCATAGCCCAGACAAGGGGGCCACGGTCAAGAGAGAGAGAGAGAGAGGGAGAGAGGCAACACATGCCTTTTATTGATTTCCAGGTGGAAATTGGTGTGTTTCAATCCTCCCATGGGAACTCTTTATATAGGCGAAAGGAGGGGGTCCCTCCATCTTTAGGTCTCCATGTAGGACTAAAAACAATAAGAAAAGGGGTAAACTAAACCAGCCAGCCGGGTGGGCCAAATCCCACCCGCGCGTCGGCCCAGCAGTAGATGCGGTAACGCAGCGACAAGGCAATCCTGGTGGGTCGCGCGCGTCTAGTGGCCCATGAGGCGGACGTCAGCGGCGGCGGCTAGTGCGCATGCTCGCGTGCGTCTCCCGGGTAGGATCCCTTGGGCCGGGGATGAGCAGCCCGCAATGATGGTGGGTAGCGGCTGCTACCCCGCGCGTCCTGCTTAATCTGTCGCCCATTTGGGCTGGTTCAAAACCAGTCCCTCTATTGTTTCCTTTTTGCCTTTTTCGTTTGTTTCCTTTTAGGGTAAAGTCCGTCTGGGATTTTTCCTAACTTTCAGTAAGCCTTTCATAAATATTTATTTAAATATTCTTTGATAATATATTAATTAATAATTAATATATAATAAACATATTCAAATAACCATTTATCCGAAAACCCTTTTCCGGTCCTTTTCCTTATTCTTTCTCCGAACACCTTTGGATCTCCCAGAACTTTTCTAGTCTCAGTCTACTCATTTCTTTAGTGATTCAAACTAGCCATTAACGATATCCAAGCTTCGTCATGCCCTTAAGAGTGCTACCCAACAGTTCGAGAATACTACAAACATGGCCAAGACTCCTATATGACCAATGATAAACATCGGGACCTGGATTTCCATGATGACCACCTACGTACTCAACGATATTTGTTGTTGAACCGTAAACATTGTTTCTTATTCCTTTTGCCTCTACGATATTGTATTGTCCGAGGTTTTGATCAACTGACATCCCGATGCCAGTGTTCAACCCCATTACTGATAGTACCTTTTTTACTCGATCCGATAAGTGATATCCCCGTGACCTAGTCACACGCTGCGTAGCTTATGGATATAGAGTGGGCCCAATAGTATCTTCCGCCATGCAGATGGACAAATCCCACTCTTGACGCAGTCTCCTCAACCTGTTCCTCCGGATACCCAACGTCACCTTTATGATCACCATTTCACTGAGTGACGTTATGTGCATCAAAGCATCCTCGAGTGATAGTGATTTGATATGGTCTCACGGTCTAAGGAAAGAGTCAATATGTTTCCTATACATCATAACCTGAACTTCATGATATGATTGTGATACGATGCTATAGATAGGGTATGTTCACCATCTCATTCCCCAATGAAATGACCTAATTGTCAATTAGGGGCCGAGGCACCTTCTGTAGGGTTTGTTGCATGGAAAACAGAAAATCTATCGCAAGAACGTATAAAACGAAAATCCAATCTATGGAAAAGCCAAGATCTAATCTACAAGATTGGTGCAACGAGATTGTAGAGAACTAACCCTCATAGATCCAAAGCGTTTAACGAGATTGGATTCTCGTGGTTGATGTAGTAAATCACTTGCCGATCTCAAGATCGTGTAGACGATCCTTTTGGCGCTGCATTCCGGCAGCGCTTCTGCAGTCGATCACACGTATGGTAGTCGATGAAGACCTTCCTCTCCCCTATTCCAGCAGGCAGCGAAGGTAGTAGATCCCCTCGAAATCCCAACAGCACGATGGTATGGTGGTGGTGGAGGAGGAGAGATTTCTGCAGGTCTTTGCTTAAGCCGGAGCAGGATGATGGATGAGAGAGAAGAGAGGGGCGGCTAGGGTTAGGCGCCAATGTACAAGGGGGTGTGTGGGGGGGTGCTCCCCCACCCCTCATTATATAGGTGGGGGCGGCCGGCCAAGGGTTCCTAGCCCAGGACGTGTCCCCCAACTCGGCCACCAAGGGGAGACTTGGAACCTTTCCCACCAAGTCTTCCCTCTTACCAAAAACTAGAGTTGTACTTTTCAAACTAGGATTTGACTATTCAAACTAGGGTTTGACCCTTTTACTAGTGTTGTCTGAATTGGCCCTTTAGGGTTTGGTGCGGCTGGCCCCTAGGGCATGCCACTATCCGAGTGACCCCCTCCCGGGGTGGTGGAACCACTCCTAGTTCCTCTAGAACACTCTAGAGGTATCCGGTCAAAACACCGAAACTTTTTCTGAACCTCGAAAAACCAATTTCCTTATATGAATCTTATTCTCCGAACCATTCTAGTTCTCCCTGTGATGTCCTAGATCCAATTCGATACTCTGAACAACATTCAGTGTCCAAATCATATTCCATATCTACTTAAACAAAATCGAATCCTTAAGTGTGTCTCCCTACAATTCGTAAACTATGCGGACATGATCGAGACACCTCTCCGATCTGGAAATCCATATGGCTCCCACATATTTCTACGATGACTTCGTGATCAAATGAACCATTTACATACGATACCGATTCCATTTGTGCACGATACTTTACTTATTCGAGGTTCGATCGTCGGTATCTCTATACCTGGTTCAACCACATTACAGATAAGTAATCTTTACTCGTTTCGTGATATGACATACCTTCTGACCTAGTCACATGCTTGCAAGCTAATTGGATGACATTTCACCGAGAGGGCCCAGAGTATATCTATTTGTCATATGGATGGACAAATACCACACTTGATCCATGTGCTTCAATCCATACTTTTAGAATAACCAAGGCCACCTTTATAACCACCCAGTTACAAAGTGGCGTTTGATGTCATCAAAGCATCCATCCGGTGATGGTCATTAACATGATCTCATGGTCGAAGGATTAGGTTACTCTGTATTTGAAAGCTTGTAGAAAACCAACTCTAAATGACTTGATCTTATGCTATGCTAACTACAGGAGTATGTCCATCACATCATTCTTCTAATGATATGATCTTGTTATTAATAACATATAATGTTCATGATCACGAAACCATGATCATCTATTAATCAACAAGCTAGTTTAACAAGAGGATTACTAGGGACTCTTTTATGTTTACAAAACACACAAGTATTAATGTTTCCAGTTAATACAATTATAGCATGGGATGTAAACATTCATCATAAACATAAGCATATGATAACAACCACTTTATTATTGCCTCTTGGGCATATCTCCAACACCTTCATGATCAGGAAACCTTTGATCATTCGTTGACCAATGAACCAGTAACTAGAGTTTCACTAGGAACTACTGTTTGTTTGTATATCACGCGTGTATTGATGTTTCCCTATCATTATAGTTATAGCATGATATGAAATATGCCATCTAATATTTGACTCTATGGCATATTCCCTTCAGTCTCCCATTTGCACTAGAGTACAAATAAACCAGCTACATTTGTTATACAATCATCAATACCACACTCCTTGGTGCTTCTGATTATGCTCGCTCAAGGAAGAGTTCTAAGTCTAAGAAATGAACACTTAATTCCTTGTGTATCCTTTGCAACTTATTAATGTCATCCTGTATGACACTAATACCTTTTATCATATCCATGATAAATTCTTGTGCATGTACCATGTTTCAGCAACAGAATGGGGTTATTCAAGTTCCAGATACCGGCAATGACTTTAGATAGGTCTCGGGGACTTTCTCATGGGAACTAAGTATTTGGAATACACTCTATGAGAAATTTCTTCTCAAAGATCCAACACTTATACAACACATTACAGTATTCACATATTGTGTTATTAAATGTAAATTTCTAATTTAAAATGCATCCTATGCAATTTTTGAATGTTTCATCTACCATGCTTCAACTGTGCCTGAGGTAACCTTTAATGCAGAGATTTCTGATCTTCTTAAATTCAACATATATCCTTTCCAGTATAACACTATTCTTTAAGTATTTTGTCTTTACAGATTCAGAAACATGTCTACAGATCTCTCTAGATACTGTGGAAAATCCTAACTCACCGTTGATGATTCACTAATCATTTTCCAAACTTTTTATTTTAAATAAGAACATGGATCAAATTATGTTGAGTGTTTTGTCATGATTTCAATTTAGAATCCCATGTCACAACATAGTGGATGTCCAAACATCCTATTCTTTAAATTGTGGACTTCCACACTTAATGATCTTTCCTAAACCCATTAGAATTATTAAGGACTCTTCCTAAACAATTCATATTCTGAACCATTCAGAATCTTTTAGGAATTCATTCCAACATAATCACATAGGACATATCTCAATCTCCTAGATTTCAATGTCGCATGTTCCCATAAATCATCATTTATTTATTTATTTATTGGCTTTTGGTATTTATTCATAATGTGTCATACACAAATGAATCCCATTGATTTCCCACTCAAAATATGTCACTTACATATGTGAGTTTTAAAAACTTAACAATACTTCCTTGCCAGAATATGTCAACCACATATTAATCCAGGAAGACTCCCAGCTCCCACTCAGCTTTATGCATATTGCATATATTTTCTCGACATCGTGAACAATTCAAAATCTCTTGATCAAATATCAATTCGAGACTTTCTTTCACAAGATTCTAAATCCACCAGACATTCAGCACGATGAATCAAATTCATTTGAATTCGCTCAAGACCCTTCTTGATGAATCACGCTTTGTCCTTTAAGACTCCCACTTATTTCTTATAACCTTGAGGTCCTTTGGAAATACCAAGTAACTCCTTTACTTGTAGAGATTTAGTAACAAATTTACTTTCCGATCTCAAGTGAAGCTTTAATTTCAGGATTTATTAGTTACTTTAGTTTACCATCCCCTTTCTTGTAGTTCATAGGTATGTCTCGTTCCAGTAACGCAATAGTTAATTCACATATATATTTACATCATGTGTAGGGGATATTAGTGAATTGTACTACTTTATGTAAAGGCACAACTGAAAACTACAATGATCAAATCATTGACTCCTTTTTCATTATAACATGAAGAGTCGTGTCCTGGAACATTTTCCACTTGTGCTTCCCAATCATTCTGATGCATGGTTGCAGATCTTCATCATGATCTTACTTTTATTTCATTAACTCCAGTCTCGAGAAACACACTTTCTTGAGTATGCACCAATTTTTTAGAAATACTAGTTTTGCCTTCTTTGGTTCTTGTCATGAAATTTGTCTTACAACTTTCCAAGGACTTATTCATTAATACTTTGGTTTTATCACATAAATCCAAAATATTCCATGAATTCAAGATGGTCTACTTTATTCTAGGTTTCTGTTTTCTATTTACAATCGATGGTTTGTTACAAACGCCACTATGGATTATTTGGTTTGTTGCCAGATGTCTGTCCCACATTATGCCAACTGGGGAACTTTTACAAATGTTCATGTATTATCAATTAGTTTCTTTAATTCGAATAATTAAAACATAATCGAAAATAACATATGAACATAAATAGAAATCATTCATGAAAGTAGAGGGGAAGCATCATGATGCTAGGAAGCGGAAGATTGAGCACACTAGTGAGCTCAATAAGACGAGTGCCAAAACAAGTTCCCTTGAACTCTTCAGCCGTTCTGATAGTAACATTATACATCTATTTTATAAGATAGAGAAAAGTTAGAATCAACATCAACAGATAAACACAAGACAAGGTAGCACAAGCATATCATTTGCAAACCAAACACACAACTCATGGCATACATAAATCCATTACAAGCATCCAAGGTTCAACATAACTTAGAAAAAATTGGCAATAAAATGATAAGTGTGGTGGTCCAACTAACGGAGTACGTTACAACTCTCACTCACTAGACAAAATGGCTATCAAAGCATCCTTAGTAGCCATCTGCCTATCTTGTTCACAAGATTCCCAAATCAAGTCTATGATGACTTCCCTTAGTTGTTGGTTGGTAGTTTCCAACTCTTGGATATGCTTCTTTTCTTCCCTAAGGTCATTTTGGGTGTTGAGCATTCTGCACTTGAGTCTTTCAACAAGCTCTTTGATGGCCTTCCAAGCTGCATCCCTTGCAGAATCAAAGAATGTGGTGTGCATCACTGAGTTGGTGACCATGCAGAATCCTGATTCTTTGTGGTTGTATTCCTTGTTTTTGTACAAGTGAAGTTGCACCCGCCAATATTATTCTCCTTCATCCATCACAGGAAAGCCTTTGTACACAGCTGCACCATGTATCCCCATAGTAACCATAAGGTCCTTGAGGGCCTTTGGAAATTCAGTCTCACACTCTAGGGTCATGGTCATGAGTGGTCCCTTCCTTACGACTTCGTTGATGGAGTTCATCTACAAATAGAGATGAGAAAGAAGAATTAGATAAGTTTACGACAACAAAAATACAAGTGTGGAATTTGTTGAAAATTTTTCCTTAGTGGTTTCTAATCCAATCCTAGGGTCATAATCCTACAGGCAACACAGTGCTCTGATACCATCTGTAAGATCCCACCTTTATAAAGGTAAAGATCCCTGTGATTGCAATGCTAGTCCCTGGATCAATGCTAGCATCCATAGTTTAAGATGAAGTACACAGATACAAAGGTCATTATTACATATCATTCCAGAGACAAACATAGTCTTTTACAACTCCACGGCCACAGGCCTAATACAAGAGTTCGAATATTAAATAAGATAAATAAGTCTTCATCTTCACGTGCCATAGGCAAGCATGTTGAGTGTAGACTCATAACCCCTAATCATCATCAGAGTAACCTGCAACATCACAAGTTACAGCCACAGTGGGTCAATACATTGGAATAGTATTGGCAAGTAATACCTTAGTAGAATATTAGCATCTAGATACTACATGCATTTGGCTAAGTGTAGCTTAGGCTTGCTTTGCTCAAAATAGCTTTTACCTATCAGTTGAAAACACTAAGTTTTTATTTGATAAAACTTTCCCAAGGATTCACCAATAGACATTGGTGAACCTTCACCCTTATTCAACCACAAGTTTTAACTTAGAAATTGGGATGAGGAGATTCTTGATAGCTTCCATGTCTTGATGCTCAAGTTTTCCAATACCTGGGACATGGCTAAGTACTTCGATTCTTCCATCTGCAGAGGTTGTGCACTTTCCCCACAAGACTTGATTTTCACAAAGACAGGACCTTTCAGAAGCCTTCCCTTAGACCAAATGGACGCCCTCCAAACCTATCATCCCACTACCACCAAATGTCCAAATGGCTAAGTTATTGCAACCTATATGATCCAGGCAGAGCCCATAATGCCATGTGGCTGGACTAGAAGCTTCTTAACATATGGCATCTCAAATCCCTTTGTTCCTAGGTGGATTTCCACAAGTGAGATACACAAGGTAAACCATAGAAATGGGCCTTGTGTAACCACTCAACACAAATCATTCTTTCCATTCCACCCAGGTGTTTCATTCACTTAGTTGTTTTATTAAGCAAAAACACAAGTCAAAGACTTAGAAATATTTCACATAGCATGAGTATATAACCACCCTTGGTTGCTACTAGCTAGGCTAAGCATGGCGATGGTAAGCATCTTAACTTAGAGAAATTTCTAACAATTCTACCACTACTAGGATTTCCCAAGCATAGCATATAGATACTTATAAAAATATTCATGCAAGTCCTATACAAAATATTTCTAGTGCATAGTTGAAAAATATTGGAATAAATTCATGAAGCACCACTTGCCTTGGTAATTTGGGGAGTAGCAACAATCTTCACAACCACAATCACTATTAGCACCAAAATCTACACATAAAATAATGGCACCAAAATCACATAACAAAATATACAAACAAAAATATATGAATGCATGCAAATGCCACGTGATGGTTTTTCTACACCAAACAAGACAAGTGTACAGTACTGAATCATAAACAAAACCAAGATACTCAAAATAGACTTTATTTGATCTTTAAAACATTTTTCAAATCATTTCTATATCCAAAATAAGCCTATAAATGTTTCTGCAAAGACAACCATTTATACAGAGGAAAAACATTAAACACATTGCATAAGCAGATAGGATTTTCTCTCCTGATTCCAATGATATAAAATTTGCAAAATTTGAACATGGAGATCAAAAGTTATGAATTTTACAAGTTTGAATCACTAATAGATCTAAATTCTGTTTTTAAATCTAACTCAGGCCACGTGGCAGCTTCTGATTGGCCCGTACTTGTTCGCACAGATCGATCGATAAGAGCTGTTGGATTACTGTGACTGTGCACGGTCCAGATCTAAACATACCGCTTTGCTAAGTGATTCTATCACATGTGTTAGATGTAGATCTAACGGCTACCGATCAAACGACCAAGGTTTGGTGGCGCGCGGCGACGGTGAGTGACGGCGCGCTCAGTCTACGGCATCGCGGTGGCTACAGAGGGGGATGGGGTCAGTGGAGGAGATTACCAAACTCGCAGAGGCATGCTGGATCTCAACGTAGCAGTGGTTTGCCAAGGGGCGCACGGACACGGTGGGAATTCCTTGCCGGAGTGGAGCCTGACATCGGGTGCGGCTGTTCGTCGTCGTTTCTAGAGTTGTAGACCATGCCGGAGTGAAACAAGCGTTGGGTTAGATGCGCACGAGTCTGGCAAAAACGTGAGCATCAAAAAGAAAGATGGGGGCGGTCGGAAACTACCAGGAGACGTCACCGGAGTTGAGACAGACGGCGGAGCTTGCTTGACATTGAAGTTGCCGACGAATGGGAGCGCGCGCGGGCGAGTGGGTGATACTGGCAGGTGCATAGGGAGATGCGGAACTTGCTCATGGTGTCTGGAAGGCAAGGGGCGATGGTGGTTGGCCGGAATTGCTTGCGAAGCTCGCCGGAGCAGAGGGTGCTCAAGCGCAAAATCAAGGCAGCCTGGGGGCGGAGGATGTGCGACGTCTGGGGGAAAGGTGAAGGAGACGCAGGTGTTTTATCGTGCGTGATTGTAGAGGCGAATTACTCGCGGATTTATTCTGAATTAAGCCACGTAAATCAAGCAGTAACGGAAGAGAGGGATGAGGAACTGGTCGCGGTGGGTTGAAGAGACGACTAATAGGTGGGGCTATTTCGTCAGTGTGAGTGAGAGAAGAAGAGTGGGTCCAGGCAGTCAGTGACTGAGGGGGTGGGTTTCTGAGTGCGAAACGTTTTTCTCGTGGGAGAGAGGTAGTGGGCTGCTGGGCTAAATGGGCTAAGTGGCTGGTTTGGGCTAGATTAGTCTGTTTGTTCTATTTTTTTCTCCTTTTTTCCTTTTTTTTCTGATTGGATTTCTGGTTTGAATTTGAAAGCTCAAATAAAAAATGTTTCAAATGAAACTTTCTCCAAACAAAAGTTTGCTGAATCTTGCATCCTGGGATGTGTAAAATATCTAAACCCACTCAATTTCAAAAAGGGTTTGGAAAAGAAGTTTAAATCATGCCTCATATAAATGTTTTTTAAAAAGTGTATGAATGGTTTAAAATCATAATTTGTTTTTTGAAAACATTTTCCAAACCTTAGGAACAACACTCAAACTCAAACTCAAAACCTTACTGATTAAAATAAGTATTTTTCCTATTAGAAGGTGACAATATGGCCATTGCCTTGCTTACATAAAATAATAAGCACTCAAAATGCTTCTGTTTTTGTAATGATTTTGAAATTGATCCCTAAAATGATTATGCATGCATGGATGATATGCAAAGCTTTGAAAACATGATTTTAGGGATGTTACAAATCTAACCCCCTTAAGGTGAATCTCGCCCTCGAGATTCGGATTGGCTAGCAAATAGGTGAGGGTGGTCTTTCCGAAGATCATCTTCTCTTTCCCATGTTGCTTCTTCTTCGGAATGATGGTTCCATTGAACTTTGCAGAATTTGATAGTCTTAGTCCGAGTAACTCTTTTTGTAGTCTCAAGAATCATGATAGGTTTTTCCTCATAAGTGAGATCACTTTCCAACTGAACCTCCTCCAAAGGTATAGTATCCTTCAAAGAAGTCTCTTCCATATCTGGATGGCATTTCTTAAATTGACTCACATGAAACACATTGTGAACGACAGACAATGATTTTGGCAATTTAATCTCATAAGCTACTTCTCCTTTACGACTCAAAATCTTGAGTGGTCCAACATATCTTGGGGCCAATTTTCCTTTGACACCAAATCTCTTCACTCCACGAAGTGGTGACACTAAGATAATCTCTATCACCTACTTCATAGGTGACTTCTCTATGCTTAGGATCTGCGTAGCTCTTCTGTCGGGACTGTGCTATCTTCAATCTGTCCTTAACTATCTTGACTTTCTCTTCAGCCTCTTTGATTAGTTCTGGTCCAAACAAATTTCTTTCTCCCACACCATTCCATAGTAATGGGGTGGTACACTTTCTCCCATAGAGAAACTCGAATGGTGCCATCTCAATACTAGCTTGATAGTTGTTATTGTAAGAGAATTCTGCATAAGGCAGACTTTCATCCCAACTGGCTCCATAGTCTAGGGCACATGCCCTCAACATATCTTCAAGTATCTGGTTGGTCCTTTCTGTTTGTCCATCAGTCTGAGGATGAAAAGCAGTGCTGAATTCCAACCTTGTTCCCAATGACTCATGTAGTTGCCTCCAAAAATGAGAAGTGAATTGAGTTCCCCTATCAGACACAATACTCTTGGGTACTCCATGCAGACATACAATCCTACTCATGTAGATCTTGGCTAACTTAGCACTTGTATAGGTTGTCTTCACGGGTATGAAATGAGCCACTTTAGTTAGGAGATCCACTACTACCCAAATAGAATCATATCCTGACCTGGTCCTTGGCAATCCGGTGATCAAATCCATGTCAATCTTGTCCCACTTCCAATCAGTAATAGGTAGTGGTTGTAGCAATCCTGCTGGTTTCTGATGTTCTGCTTTCACTCTACTACATACATCACACAAAGCAATATGTTCGGCGATGTCTTTCTTGAGATTATTCCACCAAAATCTTTCTTTCATATCCATGTACATTTTGGTTTTACCCGGATGAATAGAATATGGTGAGTTATGTGCTTCTTGTAAAATCAGTTTCCGAAGTTCCGGATCTTGTGGAACACAGATACGTTTTCCATACCATAAAGTACCTTGTTTGTCTTCATGGAATCCTTTGGCTTTTCCTTTGCCAATCTTTTCCTTAATCTCTTCAATTTCCTTATCTGTCTTTTGGCCTTCTTTGATTTTGTCCAACAAAGTGGGTTGAACATCCAATGACATGAGATGTCCTTCTGGTACAATCTCCAATCTGAGATCTCTAAATTGGGCACACAGATCATCTGGCAACTCTCCCTTAGTAAGGCCATTCACAAATACCTTACAGCTTAGAGCATCTGCTACAACATTTGTTTTACCAGGATGGTATTGCAAACTCAAGTCATAGTCCTTGATGAGTTCTAGCCATCTTCTTTGTCTCATGTTGATTTCTTTCTGGGTGAAGATATACTTCAAACTTTTGTGATCTGTGAACACTGCACATCGCTTTCCCAAAAGATAATGTCTCCATGTTTTGAGTGCATGGACAACAGAGGCTAACTCTAAATCATGAGTAGGGTAATTTACCTCATGAGTTTTGAGTTGTCTCGAGGCATAAGCCACAACTTTCCCTTCTTGCATTAGCACTGCACCTAATCCATGATGAGATGCATCACAATATACTTGGAAATCCTTCTCCAAATCTAGAAGACATAAGACTGGTGATGTCACTAGTCTCTTCTTCAATTCTTGGAAACTGAGTTCACATCCTTCAGACCAAGCGAATTTCTTGTCTTTCTTTAGTAACTCTGTCATTGGTTTAGCTACCTTGGAGAAATTCTCAATAAATCTTCTATAGTATACTGCCAAGCCAAGGAAACTACGAACCTCTTTTACTGACTTAGGAGATTCCCATTCAGTTACAGCTGACACTTTAGTAGGATCAACTGCTACACCATCTCCTGACACAATGTGTCCAAGAAATCCAACTTCATTTAACCAAAATTCACACTTGCTGAATTTGGCATACAACTTATGCTCTCTAAGCTTCTCAAGTATCAAACATAAATGTCCTTCATGCTCTTCTTTGCTCTTGGAGTAGATCAAACTGTCATCGATGAAAACGATAACAAACTTATCAAGGAACTCCATGAACAGCTTGTTCATCATATTCATGAAGTAAGATGGTGCATTGGTCAAACCAAATGGCATCACGGTATACTCATACAATCCATACCTAGTGGTGAAAGCTGTCTTAGGTATGTCTTGTTCCCTTATCTTAAGCTGAAAATAACTTGATCGGAGATCAATCTTTGAGAACAGACAGGCTCCTTCTAACTGATCAAACAAGTCATTGATTCTAGGCAAAGGGTATTTGTTCTTGATAGTCACCTCATTGAGTGAATGGTAATCTATGCATAACCTTTGAATTCTATCCTTCTTTTCCACAAAAAAAATTGGTGCTCCCCAAGATGAAGAACTTGGTTGAATAAATCCTTTCCGCAACTGTTCTCCAAGTTGTTTCTTGAGTTCTTTCAACTCATCAACTGACATCTTGTAAGGTCTCTTTGCTATTGGTCCTGATCCTGGTAGCAAGTCAATAAGAAACTCCACATCTCTATCTGGTGGCATTGCCGGTAATTCTTCCGGAAACACATACAGATATTCACTCAGAATTGGCACACTGTCTATGCTGACCCCCTTAAGAGAATTTAGCTTACCTCCTTTTGATTCAAAGTTAGATTTGAATCTTATCCGTTTCTTTTCCGGGGTTGTGAGTGCGACAGTACGATTGGCACAATATAGTACTCCTTCATACTTGGTCATCCAATCCATTCCCAAAATTACATCTAGTCCCTGGGAATCTAGGATTATCAGACTCACTAGAAACTTATGCTTTCCAAACTCTATCACTAGATCACGACATCCAAGACTTACTATCATATCTCCACCGGGAGAACTTACTTTGATTGGACACCCAATGTTTTCAGTTGGAAAACCATTTCTATCAACAAATGCTTTTGATATGAATGATTGTGATGCACCAGTATAAAAAAGAACAAGTGCTGGAATAGAATTGAGTTTGAACTTACCAGCAACAACATCAGGTTCCTCATAGATTTCGTCCACATTGATGTGGTTCACTTGTCCCTTTTGGAAAGGGTTAGGCTTGTTGGGTCCTTCAACTTTCTTTTCTGGGCATTCATTTGCATAATGCCCCATCTTCTTGCACTTGAAACATTCAACCTGACTAAGATCCTTCTTGACAGGCTGGCTTCCACTACCACTTCCACTTCCATTGTGGTGGCTTTTGTATCCACTCTTGTGATTCTTGTACTTGTCATTGTCATGACTACGGTGATGCTTGTTGTCATGATGACGGTTGTGTTTGTGGTGGCTGTTGTATTTTCCATGCTTGTGGGATCCAGAACTCCCACTATCATCATAATGGGAACGTTTGTGAGACGATCCCGAGCTATGCTTGTCAGAGTTGTGTTTCCTCTTTCTGCTTTCCACCTGTTTCATTTTGCTCTCTAAGATGGCAGCCTTGTCACAAAGAGATTGATAGGTAGGGACATAGGCCACAGATAGCTGCAGGTTCAGTTCATCGTTCAGTCCTACGAGAAACTTCTCTTTCCTCTTGGCATCAGTGTTAACTTCATATGGTGCATAACGCGCCAGATTGTTGAACTCCTCAATATATTCAGCCACGCTACGGTGGCGCTGTTTCAGATTATGGAATTACTTCTTCTTCAAGCTCATCACTCCGGATGAGATGTGAGCTATACGGAAACCATCTTCAAAGATAGCCCATGTCACATCCTCAATGGGAGTGGTGATTTCGAAGTTATCCCACCATGTAGTTTCTGGTCCTTCTAACAAGTGTGCTGCAAACCTGACTTTCTCCTCATCAGTACAGCCAACAGTTACCAAATCCTTGTTCACTGAGCGTAGCCAATCATTGGCCACCATGGGGTCAGTAGTTCCTGAGAACTTAGCTGGCCTCAGTCTTAAGAATCTGGTAAGCATGTCAAATCCCGGTGGGTTATTCTGATTGTTGTTGTTGTTATTGTTGTTGTTGTTATTCTGATTCTGCATGAAGGTAGTCATCATTTGCATCAGTTGTGCCTGTGCTGTCATCACTTGCTGCATCTCGGGGGTGACATTGTTGTTGTTCGGGCTGGGGTTGGCACGTCGAGGAGGAATCTATGGTTTTCAATAAGGATAAGAATGAGATACCCATAGATGCTTAACATTCACAATACAACACATAGCCAAACACCAAACAAGCATCAAAATAACAAAGTTCAACAACATAGATATCAAGTTTTTGAAAAGCAAACACACCAATAGCAAGCCATCCACATGTTGGATGGTCATTGCGACTCAATAATCAAAAGCATGGTAAATAAAAGGTAAATGAGTAGTCATCACTACTCCTCTGCATCAACCTCCTCATCAACAAGTGTAAGACCTGCATTCTCCATAGCGGTCTTGTATTCCTCGATATTGGTAGTCAAGGCCTCTACTTTGGCTTTGAGAGCCCTCTTCTGTGAATGAAGCATCTCAATCACACCCTGCGATGCTTGAGCTCGAAGTCCTTGGCCTCTAGTTCTGCAGTCATCTCTCGAATCCTCTGGTTTCTATCTTGGACTCTTTTCTCTTGACTCTTGAACTTTCTATCCTGACTTTCAAACTTGGCCTCCATTTCCTTGACTATCTCATCTTGCTCCGCGAAGAGCTTGTCCTTCTCACGAAGCTGCACCTGGAGTTTGTCATTGCTAAGCATGACGTTGGTCCTATCAGTGTCTAGGTGCCTAAGAAGAACCTCTAGGTCCTGGAGGTATAGACGAATCGGCTCTACCGTCTCTCTAGCAGTATCCTCGAACTCAATAGCCTCACCGTCCTAGTCACATCCACCGAAGGCGTGGAAGTGAGTACCTCTAATCTCCCGAGAGTGTCTCCCTAGCAAACGCCCAAGTAAATCCTGCATGACTACCTCTAGGCCTCTCTCCTTGTCATCATGCATAAGCTTGAAGGTGATAGCCTCCGTGGCTGGCGCACTCTGGCGTCCTGGGTGAGTAACCTTGAAGCCCCAAAGGTCCTTCCTCTCGAACTTGGTGAGGGGAAGCCTCATGATTCTAGGAAGCGAAAGATTGAGCACACTAGTGAGCTCAATAAGACGAGTGCCAAAACGAGTTCCCTTGAACTCTTCAGCCGTGCGGATAGTAACATTAGGCATCTATTTTATAAGATAGAGAAAAGTTAGAATCAACATCAACAGATAAACACAAGACAAGGTAGCACAATCATATCATTTGCAAACCAAAAACACAAGTCATGGCATACATAAATCCATTACAAGCATCCAAGGTTCAACATAACATAGACAAAAAATATTGGCAATAAAATGATAAGTGTGGTGGTCCAACTAACGGAGTACGTTACAACTCTCAGTCACTAGACAAAATGGCTATCAAAGCATCCTTAGTAGCCATCTGCCTATCTTGTTCACAAGATTCCCAAATCAAGTCTATGATGTCTTCCCTTAGTTGTTGGTTGGTAGTTTCCAACTCTTGGGTATGCTTCTTTTCTTCCCTAAGCTCATTTTGGGTGTTGAGAATTCTGCACTTGAGTCTTTCACCAAGATCTTTGATGGCCTTCCAAGCTGCATCCCTTGCAGAATCAAAGAATGTGGTGTGCATCACTAATTTGGTGACCATGCAGAATCCTGATTCTTTGCGGTTGTCTTCCTTGTTTTTGTACAATTGAAGTTGCACCCACAAATATTATTCTCCTTCATCCATCACATGAAAGCCTTTGTACACAGCTGCACCATGTATCCCCATAGTAACCATAAGGTCCTTGAGGGCCTTTGGAAATCCAGTCTCACACTCTAGGGTCATGGTCATGACTGGTCCCTTCCTTACGGCTTCGTTGATGGAGTTCATCTACAAATAGAGATGAGAAATAAGAATTAGATAAGTTTACGACAAGAAAAAGACAAGTGTGGAAATTGTTGAAAAAATTTCCTTAGTGGTTTCTAATCCAATCCTAGGGTCATAATCCTACAGGCAACACAGTGCTCTGATACCATCTGTAAGATCCCACCTTTATAAAGGTAAAGATCCCTGTGATTGCAATGCTAGTCCCTAGATCAATGCTAGCATCCGCAGTTTAAGATGAAGTACGCAGATACAAAGGTCATTATTACATATCATTCCAGAGACAAACATAGTCTTTTACAACTCCATGGCCACATGCCTAATACAAGACTTCGAATATTAAATAAGATAAATAAGTCTTCATCTTCATGTGCCACAGGCAAGCATGTTGAGTGTAGACTCATAACCCCTAATCATCAGAGTAACCTGCAACATCACAAGTTACAGCCACAGTGGGTCAATACATTGGAATAGTATTGGCAAGTAATACCTTAGTAGAATATTATCATCTAGATACTACATGCATTTGGCTAAGTGTAGCTTAGGCTTGCTTTGCTCAAAATAGGTTTTACCTATCAGTTGAAAACACTAAGTTTTTTTTTTGACAAAACTTTCCCAAGGAATCATCAATAGACATTGGTGAACCTTCACCCTTGTTCAACCACAAGTTTTAACTTAGAAATTGGGATGAGGAGATTCTTGATAGCTTCCATGTCTTGATGCTCAAGTTGTTCAATACCAGGGACATGTCTAAGTACTTAGATTCTTCCATCTGCAGAGGTTGTGCACTTTCCCCACAAGACTTGATTTTCACCAAGACAGGACCTTTCAGAAGCCTTCCCTTAGACCAAATGGACGCGCTCCAAACCTATCATCCCGCTACCACCAACTATCCAAATGGCTAAGTTATTGCAACCTATATGATCCAGGCAGAGCCCATAATGCCATGTGGCTGCACTAGAAGCTTCTTAACATATGGCATCTCAAATACCTTTGTTCCTAGGTGGCTTTCCACACGTGAGATACACAAGGTAAACCATATAAATGGGCCTTGTGTAACCACTCAACACAAACCATACTTTCCATTCCACCCAGGTGTTTCATTCACTTAGTTGTTTTATTAAGCAAAAACACAAGTCAAAGACTTAGAAATATTTCACATAGCATGAATATATAACCACCCTTGGTTGCTACTAGCTAGGCTAAGCATGGCAATGGTAAGCATCTTAACTTAGAGAAATTTCTAACAATTCTACTACTACTAGGATTTCCCAAGCATAGCATATAGATACTTATCAAAATATTCATGCAAGTCCTGTACAAAATATTTCTAGTGCATAGTTGAAAAATATAGGAATAAATTCATGAAGCACCACTTGCCTTGGTAATTTGGGGAGTAGCAACAATCTTCACAACCACAATCATTATTAACACTAAAATCTACACATAAAATAATGGCACCAAAATCACATAACAAAAATACAAACAAAAATATATGAATGCATGCAAATGCCATGTGATGGTTTTTCTACACCAAACAAGACAAGTGTACAGTACTGAATCATAAACAAAACCAAGATATTAAAAATAGACTTTATTTGATCTTTAAAACATTTTTCAAATCATTTCTATATCCAAAATAAGCCTACAGATGTTTCTTCAAAGACAACCATTTATACAGAGGCAAAACATTAAACACATTGCATAAATAGATAGGATTTTCTTTCCTGATTATAATGATATAAAATTTGCAAAATTTGAATGTGGAGATCAAAAGTTATGAATTTTACAAGTTTGAATCACTAATAGATCTAAAATATGTTTTTAAATCTAAACTCAGGCCACGCGACAGCTTCTGATTGGCCCGTACCGGTTTGCACGGATCGATCGATAAGACTCGTTGGATTAAAGTGACTGCGCATGGTCCAGATCTAAACATACCGCTTCGCTAAGTGATTCTATCGCACGCGTTAGATCTAGAACTAACGGCTACCGATCAAACGACCAAGGTTTGGCGGCGCACAGCGACGGTGAGCGGCGGCGCGCTCAGTCTACAGCGTCGCGGTGGCTATAGTGGGGGCTGGGGTCAGTGGAGGAGATTACTAGACTCGCAGAGACATGTTGGAGCTCAACGTAGCAGTGGTTTGCCAAGGGGCACACGGACACGGTGGGAATTCCTCGCCGGAGTGGAGCCTGACGTCGGGTGCGGCTGTTCGTCGTCGTTGCCAGAGTTGTAGACCATGCCAGAGTGAAACAAGCATTGGGTTAGATGCGCACGAGTCAGGCAAAAACGTGAGCATCAAAAAGAAAGATGGGGGCGGTCGGAAACTACTAGGAGACGTCACCGGAGTTGAGACCGACGGTGGCGCTTGCTTGACGTTGAAGTTGCCGACGAATGGGAGCGCGCGCGGGCGAGTGGGTGATACTGGCAGGTGTAGAGGGAGATGGGTAACTTGCGTGTGGTGTCTGGAAGACAAGGGGCGACGGTGGCTTGCCGGAATTGCTTGCGAAGCTCGCTGGAGCAGAGGGTGCTCAAGCACAAAATCAAGGCAGCCTGGTGACGGACGATGTGCGGCGTCTGGGGGAAAGGTGAAGGAGACGCAGGCGTTTTATCGTGCATGATTGCAGCCGCGAATTACTCGCGGATTTAAGCCGAATTAAGCCACATAAATCAAGCAGTAACGGGAGAGAGGGAGGGAGGAACTGGTCACGGCGGGTTGAAGAGACGACTGACAGGTGGGGCTGTTTCGTTAGTGTGAGTGAGAGAAGAAGAGAGGGACCAGGCAGTCAGTGACTGAGGGGGTAGGTTTCTGAGTGCGAAACGTTTTTCTCGTGGGAGAGAGGGAGTGGGCTGCTGGGCTAAATGGGCTGAGTGGCTGGTTTGGGCTAGATTAGTCTGTTTGTTCTATTTTTTCTCCTTTATTCCTTTTTCTTTTTCTGATTGGATTTTTGTTTGAATTTGAAAGCTCAAATCAAAACTGTTTCAAATGAAACTTTCTCCAAACAAAAGTTTGCTGAATCTTGCATCATGGGATGTGTAAAACATCTAAGCACACTCAATTTCAAAAAGGGTTTGGAAAAGAAGTTTAAATCATGCCTCATATAAATGTTTTTTAAAAAGTGTCTGAATGGTTTAAAATTATAATTTGTTTTTTGAAAACATTGTCCAAACCTTAGGAACAACACTCAAACTCAAACTCAAAACCTTACTGATTAAAATAAGTATTTTTCCTATTAGAAGGTAACAATATGGCCATTACCTTGCTTACATAAAATAATAAGCACTCAAAATGCTTCTGTTTTTGTATTGATTTTGAAATTGATCCCTAAAATGATTATGCATGCATGGATGATATGCAAAGCTTTGAAACATGATTTTAGAGATGTTACAAGCTCGTACTTCCACATGCCCACATGGGATATGAACTCTGCCCTCAGGTGTTCTATCATCACATTTGGTTTAAGATCACCTACGAGATCATGAAGTTCATCTACGATGCCTTTGCACATCAACTCTTGTATGAATGTGGATCTCTCCTAACAAAAGACGCGGTCTTCCCGCATCTGTGGGGTTTCTTGTTCTTCTAATTCTGGCTCATCCATATCCATCACAGGGCAAATGTACATGGCCAAATTGTTCTTGATGAGGAGGTCATTGAGACGTGTCAGCCAATCCGGGAGGTTGGATCCATATAACTTGAGTTTCTCGGCGGCTAACCACTCGGTGATGTCAAAGGCGTCCTCACAGCGAACCATTTTTCTATATCTAAAGTTTGCAAGGGTTTTAGACTAAGTTTATGAAATTATGAGTTCAATCAACTCCACTAAAAAAATTATCCCTAACAAATGTCTTAGTGATTACATAATCCTTATTCACTACATCACCCCCGATCATCACGAATGGCAACATAGTTGCAAAGGTGGACGCTACACGTCGATCACATCATCCATGTGACTCACGCTCGATCTTTCGATCATCCGTGTTCCGAGGCCATGTCTACACATGCTAGGCTCGTCAACTCTAACTTGTGTGTATTGCAGTGTAACCTTTCTTACACCAACTGTATGTGAATGTAGATATGTCTGACACCTGATCATCACAGACTGCCTCATACAAAAGAACTTTCTTTGTGGTGCACACACAAGGAGAACACTATCATTGGAATTCATTTTTTTAGGGACCATCTTATTAATGCTACCGTCGAGTATATAATACTAAGCATATAATAAGATACACACAAAAATCATACATCAAATGTAAGTGCGATGCGATATGGTCTTTGCGCTATGATCTCCATCTTGGCGCCTCAGATCTGGTGCCATGGGAACGACGCTCCGGGGTTTGGCGCCTGGGTGCCGGCGCCTCCGGGTCTTGCGCCATGGCCCTAGTGTATCCGACTTCATAGTCCACCATCACGATGATGACCGTTACTACTACTTAGCAATATAAAATAAACTACTTTACCTTGACTATGACCATATCACATCACAACTCCCCCTGCAAAACAAAGTTATATGCTTCTACTTTATCTTTTGCAAGTTTTATGTGGTTGTATGGGCTTTCGCATAAGAACTGTTTCTTATCTACGAACTTCAGCCAAAACGCTGATTAAATGATTGTCTCTACTAACCCCCTCTCGAGGCCCTCCTTTGTAAATGTTATATCAACTATTGAAAGAGAGACACACACCCGCTAGCCATTTTATACGGAACAAGCCATATGTCGAGCGTGGAACCGGTCTTGCATAACAGTACGAGTAAGGTCGGTCCATGCCGCTTCATTAATCAATAGCGCGATATAAACAAGTACACGTGGGAGGGTAAAAATCATAAAGTCGATGCCTACACGTCACAACTCGTGTGTTCTACCCATACTAGTATTGCTACGCATATATCGGCTCTGATACCACTGTAGGGGTTCGGTGCAGAAAATCAGAAAATTTATTACACGGCAAACCCCGGAAGCCCATGATCTATCTACTAGTAATGTAGTAACGGGAGAGATATACGATATTCATACCTTTGAAGGCTGAACGTGGTTAACGTATCGCGAGGAACGTGGATGATGAAGTCGCCCTGACGCCAACCTCGAGGTCACGATGTCCTTGCGGCTCCATGAAAACTCCTAGTATCGAAAGCACGGTACTGCCATAGGGAGTCACACACTTACGGGATGAGTGCGTGAACACTTCGTTGGGAGACCCTAAGAGGAAGGTATGATGACCACAGCAACAAGTTTTCCCTCACTAAGAAACCGAGGTTATCGAACCAGTAGGAGGAAGGAAACGACTCAAAGGTGTTGCTAGCAACTTGGAGACCTGCACAACACAAACTCAAGACTTTTCCCCAACGAATAGTGAGGTTGTTAATCTCACTAGTTTGCTGTAACAAAGGATTAACTGTATGGTGTGGAAGGTAATGGTGGTTTGCAACAAGTAAACAGTAACAGTGGAAGACGTATAAATGGTAAAGATTGGACCAGGGTCCATAGTTCACTAGAGGTGTTCTCCTTAGATACATAAACATGGCATGCTGGGTAAACAAACTACAGCAGGGCAATTGACAGGACTGAGCAAGGCATAATAATGCAATACTAGACATTCATGATCCTATGAGATTTGATTGGGTAATACAACAAGATACATAGACCGCCATCCAACTGCATCTATGACTATAAGTACACCTTTGGGTAATCATCCGAACCCCCTCCAGTATTAAGTTGCAAGCAACATACAACTGCTTTAAGCAAAGTGTGTAAGGTAAACAATCCACTTGTTCCATGAACAAGAGACCGTTGTTTTCTCCCTAGTGGCAACAGCACATCTACAACCTTAGAAATTTCTGTCACTTGCCTTAGATTAAATAGAGGCATGAACCCACTATCGAGCATAAATACCCCCTCTTGGAGTCAGTAGCAACTACTTGGCCAAAATAGCTACTATCAACGGAGAGCATGAAAGATCACAAACAACACAGACATGTTAGAATCAATAAGACAAAACCATTAATCAATCTGACATAGTAATCTCAATATCCATCAGATCCCCGCAAACATACCATGCATGATTACAAATAGATGAGATCTTGATCATGAACGGAGCTCACAAGATCTAGACATGAAAGCACAAAGGAGGAGATACAACCATCTAGCTACTACATGGACCCGTAGTCCAAGGTGGAACTACTCACGCTTCATACCGGAGGCTGGAATGATGAAGAAGAAGGCCACCAGGATGATCTCCCCTCCGGCAGGGTGCCGAGAAGAGCTTCAGGTCCCCCCCGATCTAGGGACGATGGTGGCGGGGGATATAGACGGTTTCATGGAATATTAATCGTGTACTTAGGGTTTAGGCATCAGGGGCTTCTTATAGATGAAGAGGGAGGCCGAGGGGATGCCCGAGGCGGCTGCACCCCCTCCTAGGCGCGGGCCAGGCCTGGCCTCACGGTCAGGGGTGTGGCCCCCTCGAGGCCCTCCTCTGTCTCGTCTTCTGGCTCCATGTTCCCCACGGTAAAATATTGACTTTGGCTTTTGTCCCGTCCAATTCTGAGAATATTTATTTTCTGCCTTTCTAGAACCAAAAATAGAAGAAAACATGCAACTAGCACTATGACATCTTGTTAATAGGTTAGTACCAGAAAACATATAAAAACACCTCAAAGTGTAAACAAAGAAAAGCAAAGTAGATACTAAACAAGCATGGAACATCAAAAATTATAGATACATTTCCGACGTATCAGTATGATGCTTGATGACGACCCCCGCTTCTCCCTGATCCAGCCGAGATTGTGGAAGTAGATATCCCGGCTCCGAATCCTGCAGAGAGACGGCGCTCCATGGTGAAGAACTCCTTGCTCGCACAATCCATACAAAGGGGCCACAGTCGAGAGAGAGAGGGAGAGAGAGAGAGAGAGAGCATGCAAGATCACAAACAACACAGACATGATAGAATCAATAAGAAAAAACCATTAATCAATTTGACATAGTAATCTCAATATCCATCAGATCCCCGCAAACACAACATGCATGATTACAAATAGATGAGATCTTGATCATGAACGGAGCTCACAAGATCTAGACATGAAAGCACAAAGGAGGAGATACAACCATCTAGCTACTACATGGACCCGTAGTCCAAGGTGGAACTACTCACACTTCATACCGGAGGCTGGAATGATGAAGAAGAAGAAGGCCACCGGGATGATCTCCCCTCCGACAGGGTGCCGAGAAGAGCTTCAGGTCCCCGCCCCCCCCGATCTAGGGACGATGGTGGCGGCGGCTACAGACGGTTTCATGGAATATTGATCGGGTACTTAGGGTTTAGGCATCAGGGGCTTCTTATAGATGAAGAGGGAGGCCGAGGGGATGCCCGAGGCGGCTGCACCCCCTCCTAGGCGCGCGCGCACGTGAGAGAGAGAGAGAGAGAGAGAGAGAGAGAGAGAGAGAGAGAGAGAGGCAACACAGGCCTTTCATTGATTTCCAGGTGGAAATTGGTGTGTTTTAATACTCCCGTGGGCGCCTCTTTATATATATGGAGGGAGGGGGTCCCTCCACCTTGAGGTCTCCATGTGGGACTAAAAACAATAAGAAAAAGGGCAAACTAAACCAGCCAGCCGGGTGGGCCAAATCCCACCCGCGCGTCATCCCAGCAGTAGAGGCGGTGGCGCAGCGGCGGGGCAAGCCGGGTGGGCCGTGCATGCACCCAACGGCCCGCGAGGCGGACGGCAATGGCCGTGGCTAACACTGGCCCGGGTGGGCCGGCCAGCTAGCGCGCCTGCTCGCGCGGCAACAAGCGGCGGCGGCACCCGGGTCGGCTCCCTTGGCCGGGGATGGGCGGCCCGTGATGGTGGAGGGTAGCGACTACATCCCCCGCACGTCCCGCTTAATCTATCTCCCATTTGGGCTGGTTCAAACCAGTCTCTCTGATGTTTCCTTCTTTCCTTTTTCGTCTGTTTCCTTTTAGGGTAAAATCCCTCTAGGATTTTTCCTAACTTTTAGGACAGCTTTGATAAATCTTTATTTAAATATTCTTTTATAATATAATAATTTATAATTAATATATAATAAACATATTAGAATAACCATTTATCCAAAAACCCTTTTCCAGTCTTTTTCCTTATTCTTTCTCCGAACACCTTCGGATCTCCCAGAACTTTTCTAGTCTGTCTCTACTCATTTCTTCAGTGATTCAAACTAGCCATTAATGATATCCATGCTTCGTAAAGCCCTTAAGCATGCTAGACAATAGTTCAAGAATACTACAGACATGGCTAACACTCCTATATGACCAATGATCAACATCGGGACCTAGATGTCCATAATGACCACTTGTGTACTCAACGATATTTGTCGTTGAACCATAAACACTGTTTCTTATTCATTTTGTCTTTATCTGTATTATCCAAGGTTTTGATCAACTGACATCCCCATGTCAGTGTTCAATCCTATTACCGACAATACCTTCTTTACCTGATCCGATAAGTGATATCCCCATGACCTAGTCACACGCTGAGCAGCTTATAGATATAACTTATCCGAGTGGGCCCAAGACTATCTTCCGCCACGTGGATGGATAAATCCTTCTCTTGATATAGTCTCCTCAACCTGTTCCTCCGGATACCCAACGTCACCTTTATGATCACCATTTCGTTGAGTGACGTTATGTGCCATCAAGGCATCCTCGGGTGACAGTGATTTGATATGGTCTCACAGTCTCTAAGGAAAGAGTCAATATGTTTCCTAGACATCATAACCTGAACTTTGTGACATGATCGTGATACGATGCTATAGATAGGATATGTTCACCATCTCATTCCCCAATGAAATGACCTTATTGTTAATTAAGGACCAAGGCACCTTCATGATCAGGAAACCTTTAATCATCCATTGACCAATGAACCAGTGACTAGAGTTTCACCAGATACTACTATTTATTTGTATATCACATGTGTATTGATGTTTCCCTATCAATACAATTATAGCATGATATAGGTCAAAGTCAGAATATTGCTCATCATCACTATCCTTATCATCATCCAAAGAAATAACAGTAGAATCACACCTCCTCTTCCTTGCTCTCCCACTAACTAACCAAATCTTCTGAATTTAGAGTGTTACGCCCAAGAGCTTGTAATAGGACTTGGGATTTTTCTTCAACAAACTATGAATATTGTCTAGAAAGCATATCGTCTTTCTGCTTCTTACTGCTTCCCGATCTTTGGCCATCAAACTGTCACCATGGTCCAAGTACAGTTTCAGAAAATGATGCCCATTTTCCACAAACTATGAGGTACACAGTAATGCACATTGATTCTACCTGACATCTCATAGACAATTTCTTCAATAATATTTTCAATCATCAGAGATGACCATGTCACACTGTTAACCTGATCAAACGAGATGGAATGTCCACTAACATAGCTTCTTTTATTGCCAGTGTCCACAAAATAGCCGTCATGGTTGATTTCAATAGTAAATAGCTGTTACAATCTCCTATGAGAAGAATGGATGCATAAATTCACTAACTTTTTTGTCATATATAGTATGCAATTCAGAAGTAAACACTTGTTTCAGTTAATCCTCCCTAGAACCCATCCCAAACCGCAGTTCCTCGATCAACCCCATAGTACGAACGAAACATCCATCAATCAAAGCAAATAACATCATAGGCGACATCTAAACCCTAAGCGCATGAAAATAGCAACCTTTCCTATCAAAATCATCTCGGTTAGGTGTCTTACCATACAGGGGAGGACCATGATACAAGTGAAGATTACAATATGAAAGTACATTTTAAAATATTTTAAATATTGTACTCTTATATATTAATACTAGCTAAATGTTCGTTATTTTTATCGCATAAAATACATGAATATATTACAACAAAATAGTGAAGTACTTTATGAATTGTCGTACAAAGACCTCCCATCGTGCTTACGGTAAACAAATCAAATATCAAAATAAGAGGTAAAAAATAAAGTAAAAATTGAAACCATGGAACAAGAAGTACACAAGGTGGAGGTCTAATTGGATTAGTCAACCATGGACTAAGGCTAATCTCCTTTCTCATCAACATCCCTCATGGGTTGGTGGATAATTTTTTACCATTGTACCCCTCCTACCTAAGATAGTCTTTCATTTGTAAGGACTCCTCTTCTGTATAAACCCCTAAGGGGTGGAGGGTTCATTCGTTCATTGACTCGTCATTCATTCAATATAAGAAAGAGAGAGGGCTAGGGCCCCAACTCGACGCTCTATTTTTGAATCCAAGGAGTCAATGATGACTTGGAACGATGTCGTGTGATAGTGGTGACTTCACCCATAAAAAATTGCTCACAACCTAGGGTTTATACTCTTTTTTGAACAAGAGAGGTCTTGAAAGACTTAGAGACTGCATTAATTCAACATGGGAGTATAATTTTGGAAATGATCCCCAAAAGAAAAGAAAATTACATATGAGCCCTTGACATTTATAGTATGCACCCCAAGAACACGTGCCAAGACGCGATCGAGTACATCTTCTCCGCTCACACTGATAGACCTCCATACGTGGTCATCGTCGCCTCCATCGGGGACATTGCCACTTGGGGAAGCAGCAATGTGGTCCACCACTGATACGTCTTGTTGCGTTCAACGAGAGGTCCAATGTTCACGGATTCGTGGGATTGGACGGGAATTCAAGGGGAAAGGAGAAATACGCGAAGAACATGGCAAAGAACACATACACACACATGGAGGTAAATAGTGAGGCAAACCCGCGGAATCGATCTTGGCAATAAACCCCCAATCGAGCAACCTCCGAAACTCGAAAGACAGGCCAACACCCACTCTAATTGAAATGATTCTTTCTTACCCGTTGGTCCACCGATCCAATAAAACCCTAGCAATGAAGAATAACAACCAGTAGAACACGGAGGAGGATTGATACTACTACAACCTTAATAGTGAAGATTAGCACTTGCATACTAGAATCCACTTGGCGAAAGAGTAGCTATTCTAAGATCCTGAATCATCTCCATAGGAGTTCCACACTAGGGGTAGGATCATCCTTTGCAATCCATATATTTAAGGGGCTTGTACATTACTTGTAATCATAGGCCATTGCAAGAAAATGAAGAACAAAAAAAGATTGCCTCATAAGCAATGTGTGTGGAATGACCAATCATAATTGACACTGAATCAATTGGGGAACTTCCACAAACACATCAAGCATAATCATAGGCCACACATAACACTAACAATTGAAATTGAAGGCCTCATAACATAAAACTTTGCACACAGTACTCATGAGATAATTAGACATTTAACAAATGGCAAGAAGAAATTATTTAGAGATTGTACATGACACTTGGTAAATGTAGATTACCTCATGGACATCGATGCCTACTTGCATAATCATCGGCCAAATAAAAAACCCAACAACCAAGAAATGAGGGCCTCATACATTTTTTAGGGACGGAGTCAGCGAATCTAGGGCCAAGCACAACCTGTTGTTATATATTGCACTAGGTTGGGTAACCTGTCCTTAAAAATGATGTATCACTGTACATTTTAATCATTGGCCTTACAAGGAATTTTACTCCATGTGACTCACTACAATCGTAATCTATAGGGACAAAACTTACTGCATATAGGGATCTGGCAATCGGAAGACGAACAAAAAAAACCATTCAAAGAAAATGCACAAACATGAACAGTACATCATAGTCTGATTGGAAAAAAATGAAACCCTAGATGTACTCGGTCAATCAGAAGTTGTTTAATCGATGAGGCATACAAAAAGAAGCCAACAATCGGTCAGAAAATTGCCCAAATCTAGCCATAATCTTAATCCTCAATACTTTGAACCCTAGGCACTTAGGAAGAACATTCATCTAAGAAGATCGACACTGCATGTTAGGCAGAACTCATGTACGCGTCATCTACTCACATATTCAAGAAGGCCAAACCTACGTAAGTGTGAGATGAGAGGTTACCGACATTGACGAGTTTCCGAGGATGCAGTCGATGTCGGAGTGCACGGGGATGTTGGCAGGGCCGTCAGTTCAAGGTCGCGGTTGTGGTGGATGTTCTGGTCACGGTCGTGGTTATCGTCCTCGTTTTCCTCCTTGCGCCTTCGCAAAAGATGGGTCGGCGGTAGTTCAACCAACGAGATGTTGTGACAGGAAGAATGAGAGTGAAACAAGGGGAGTGAGAGAGTGAGGGGTGGTGGGGTGGTGGGGGGATTTATGGCACATGTTCCAGAAGGGACGCAAAGTCCGCCCTCGCTTTCTTCACACGCGAAGTGGAGGCCTTTCGCGGTGCAACGGGTCTGGTTCCACGAAAACTGCCGACTTGGCAGTTCCCAGCGGACCTACGCGAGAGTGCTTTAAAGTCTATGTTGGCAACAATGGGAAGGCCGGACAGACAATCAATCAGCCCAACCTCTTCTCCATAGGGCATGACTGGGCCTCGGCCAACCTACCAAACACGCCCTAGGCGTCTAGGCGACGTCATCGCTACGCAAACATATTCCAAATTATTAAAAATCAAAATCAAGCATTCAAAAACAATGTTTTTCACCACTGCGATATATAAACATGTTCCTTATGAATGTTTTTTAAAAGAAACATTATAATGAAAAGGCAAGTTTTTATTCCTATAAAGGAAGAAAAGGCAAGTTTTGTAGTATAAACATGTTTTTCTCTCAAAGATTGCTTTTCATGATACAAACTTACAACAAATTTGCTTTTTTCAAAGGTACGAACGAGTCTCCCCAAAGGTTGCTTTAATCACCATTATGATGACCGGATAAGCAGGCAACTATAAAAACCTGCTTTCAACCAAAACAGATCTCAACTTTGTCGATTTGTTCTACAAAAGCAATGTTTTGCCTTTTCATGACATAAAGTTGATTTTCAAAATATTCTCAACTTGACGGTCCATTTTACAAAAGCAATAGCTCTCAATACTATAAACTTGCTTTTTGCCAAAATAATTCTCAACATTCCTTTCTATTCTACAAAAGCAACGTTACCGCAAACTGTTTTTTCTAAACAAAAAATTGTTTTCCAGAATGCACACACTATAATCTAAAAAAAATGCACGCACTCTTTTCATAAAAGTAACTAGTGATGAAATGCAAGTTACTCTCTGGGAGTGAACCTATATACTAAAAAGCGTTTAGATATATTCGATTCACAAAACTAAAACTTATAATATTTCTAACAGACGAAGTAGCTTCTATGATAACAGTGTAAACTTTTAGATGACAAACAAGCATCATATTTATTTACTACAAGTTTTCTACTGTAGCACCATTTTCTTTTTGCATATACATACCTTAAGTGGTAAGATAGTTAATATGAGAGAGGAAAGCAAGTTTATACTGCAAAATCGCATCTTGTGATACATAGTTGCTTTTAAAAAAATGTTAAAAGAATGCGCGTGAAAACGATTGTACTCCCTCCATATCGGATTAGATGTGAAAACGAGTGTAGTTCCTTTGTTTCGATTAGATGTTGAAGATTTGTCTAGATTCACATGTATCTATACACAACCGTTAGATATATGTGAATCTAAACAAATCTCCGACATCCAAGAGACAGGGAGTAATTTAGATTCTTGGCTAATACTACCTTCATTCCATAAACCTTTTTAGCAAATTAAAACATAATGTAAGTCTTTTTAGCAAACTAAAACAGCTTGGCTTATATTGTGAAACGAAGGGAGTATCATCTATGTCGGCTCTATTATGTACTCCCTCCGTTTTAAAATATAAAATGTTTTAGTTTTATGAAGCAAATGTATATAGACTACTTTTTTAATATGTAGGTTTACTCGTGCTTAGAGTGAATCAACATATTAAAAGATGTCTAGATACACTTTCTTTACAAACCTAAAATATTTTATATTTTAAAACAAAGCGAGTAATTTGCTGCTAACAGTTACACGAGCTCTTGGACAGAGAAAACGCAATTCAAAATGGTTTGAATTTGAAAAAGTACAAAAATAATTGGAGCCCAAAAGGAATAAAAGGGCCCCCACAATCTTTTATATATTTTATACAAACTCCTGGTATTTTTAGAATGTTTAAAACTGATTTGAAATGAAAATAAAAAAAGGAAACTTAAATTAGAAAAGGAAAAAGGTTTTTCTAAAAAAACCTATAGCAGCCAGCACTCCCTGGGCCGAACCCATGTCTTCCTTTCCCTTTTCTCTGCACGCGAGCAGCAGCTAGTGGCCCAGCAGTCGGCCCACGCCAGCCCGCCACCGGCCCCTATCCCTTCGCTCATTTCTTCTTTCTTCTTCCTCCCGCCGGCAAGATGCTCCGTGTCAGCGCCTTCGCCGTCGATCTCCCTCGCGTTGCGATGCTCGCCGCCGCCGATGAGCTCAAGGATAAGAACCAGCGCGACGTCCTCTCTCTCCCCATACCCATCTCACTATCTCTCGCGCTCTCTCATGGTTTCCCCTCTCTTGGCCGGAACCCTAGCTAATGAAGACGACAAATCGGCGTCGTTCCAAGCCCCGCCGAGCTCCATCGAAGATGCCACGAGCTCCACCCCGTCGGTCTCTGCCTGCTTGCTAACTGAATCGATTCGAGGTGCCTTCGTTTTTCTGGAATCGAGCCGACGATCTCCTCTCCCTGACGGATGTCACCGCCGATTACTGCCGTCTCCGGCCATGGGTTGCTTCGCCGACCGTCTTATCATGCTCACGGTGAGTTTCTGCTCCTCCTGGTACCCCCAGTGCCCCCTCTTGCTTCATGTATCGGGCCCGCGCCATTCACCGTCCGCCGCCGCCGCAGTAGGTCGTCGCCGGCGCCGCTATGGTAACCCAAAAATGGCGGCGCCGCTGCTAAACGACTCCCCGCACTCGCCCGCGTCCGAAGCGCCCACCCACGCCGTCCCGCGAGCCCCTTGACGCCGTCCCCGTCCTCCACCTAGGAGCCAGCCAGGCTGACATCGTGCTGGCGTCATCATGACGTCAGCAGCGCGCGGTCTGCTCTGGTCAAACCCATGTTGGGCCCTTCCTTGCCCACGTGGACACTGAGGTGGCCACGGGCCCCTCTGTTAGCCACTATGGCTAGCAGTGGCCTCGGTGTAAAAAGGATTCCAGTTTTATTTAAATTAAGAAAAGGGTTTAATAATTTCAGAAATTGTTTTGAATATTGTAAATTCAATAACTTTTAATCTGTAATTCAGAAAAATAAAAATAATATATCAAAATATTCAGAAAAATGAGAACTATCTAACTAACCTATAATCATGCATTGTTCAACAACTTTAATGACAAGTTTAATTAGAGAACAAAATCAACCCCTCTCATGTGTTTCCGGAGTTTCCCCGAGTTAGGGTTTGCGCCCCTCGGAACCCCGATTAAATGCTCAAGCATGCCTTAGGGTTACATTTAAGTACAATTCAACTTGTCATATCATCATCCTTGCTTGAGCATTGCATCGATGCCATTGTTGATTGTTTCCCTCTCTTTCTGGTGTTTGGTTCTTCCCGGTAGAATACGATATCGAGATCAAGATTGAAGCCCGAGGTCCACACCGTCGAATATCGAAGATCGAAGATCGATGAACAATACTTGACCAACTGTAACCAAGTCAAGTACAAGCTTCCAAAAATCTGCGTATCTGTTATTAACTGGCAAAGGCAAGTATAGCCCCACCATGATACGATCCTATGTTTACGAAAGTATTTCAATTCCTGCCATGATGCATACTATTCTACTGTCGTATTTTATCGATAGATAGAGTATCCTATCTGTTGCATACTCCCTTTGAGCTTATATTACCTGATCCAATGCTCCTTGCATAACTAGGTTTGGCGTGTGTGTGCACTGCTAGAGCTTAAACCTGTGTCCTTCTTAGCCATGCATAGCTGCTGAGTCTGGTCCATCCAGATGATGTATCAGATGAAGATAATCTAGTATGACAGGAGAACGTGATGAGATGAGATCAGTGATATGAGAGTAAACATACTAAGACTTGTATGGGAGGCCACGGTGGGATGTGGTTTTTCTAGTCCCATGATCGCCACCCTTAGGACCCTAGGTTCTTGCCTCTTGGACCAAGACGAGAGTACAACCACACGGGGTAAATGGGGACCTCATGATTGACTAACTTGCCTAGTAGATTCCATGAGTCACATAGTTCGGGCGTTCCATTCGACATACGCATTGAAAATGTTTTCGAAAGAGGGTGTGAAGGAGGTGCATTCATAACAGGTAGGGAAGCGTGGCCGCGGTTGCTTGGGGTTGATGGCACCCCTGGTAAACTAACCTCGCCTCACATCTTTAAGTACGGCTTTGGGATTTGACCCGTTACGGCGGAACAATACTTATTGTGTGACTCATGGTCTCGGTGAAAGCAAGGTAAAGGTCGTGTCCAACCACACCCTCTGCCAGCCTTCCAAGGAGGAGGGCAAATCATTGTGGCATTAAGAGTCAATTGGTACATGTGGGTAAAGTTGTACACCCCTGTAGGGTAATAATATTTAGGAATGCCGTGTCCACGGTTATGGACTACTTGGGAACGGATGGGAGATCATAGAGAACATGAACCTAATTGTAAAACTTGGCAACTAATGTTTGTTAAGGATGCTTCCTCATGAGTACGAGGGGGTGATCCTAGTTGGTAGATGATGATGATTAGGTGGATATCAAAAGATGATGATCAATACTTTGGAGATGTTGCTTTCTTATCCCATTTAAAAATTACTCTGACTAGACGAGATTCTTCTCTCTCTTGTTTTATAAACAAAGATTGCTTTATGCAAAACAACTCCACTAGCCAGAAGTATTGCGGAGTACACCCTGTACTCACCCTTGCTTTGTTGATACTTTTGGCAGAGTAAGTGTTCCCTGAAGATCAGTTTGGTACTACATCGACATCTATGAGTAGCTCGGGGTTCCCGGCCGGCAGCCTGGAATCTATGGGCTGGGACGTTATCGTTATGCTTTAGGCCTCTTAGGCCATTTGTTAAGTTTGCTATACTTAATAGCATAATTTGCCTTCCGTTGTTTGATGTTTGTGGTTAGTGACCTCTGATTGTAATAATTTGGTTCTCTGCTCAGTTATGAGCTTGCTGTAATAAATTTTGTGTCATAGGGTCACTTCCGTGTTACCGATTCTTCACTAGATATTCTCGAGCTCGAGGTTAATCTTATGTCAGGCGGAGTTCTTGGATTTTTTTAGCCCTGATCCCGGGGGTGTCACAATGATGTCAGGTCATCATTGATCTCTATGGTTCTGTGATCAATATTCTTGAAAACTTCGGTCTTCTCCAGGAATTCTAGGAATTTGTGAAGTAACGAGATATGGAACACAATATGCACGGCTGACATCTCCTCCGACAGTTCCAGTTGATATGATACTTCTCCTCGACGATTCAAAATCTTGAAGGGTTCGATATATCTGGGGGCTAACTTTCCTTTGAGTTGAAAATGTTGCATTCCTTTCAAGGGTGATACTTTCAGATAAACAAAATCTCCGATATTGAAGGCTACGTCTCGACGTCTCTTGTCGGCATAACTCTTTTGTCTGGATTGGGCGATCTTGAGGTTCTCACGAATCTTGTGAACTTTCTGTTAGGCTTCTCAGAGGATGTTGGGTCCGAAAATATGATTCTCTCCTACTTCCGACAAATTCAAAGGGGTATGACACTTCCTTCCATACATGAATTCAAATAGGGCCATTTGCAAACTGGCTTGGTAACTGTTGTTATATGAAAATTCTGCGAAAGGTAGACAGTCTTCCCATTTTGATCCATATACCAACACACAAGCTCTCAACATATCTTGGAGTATTTGGTTTACACTCTCCGTTTGTCCATCAGTCTGAGGGTGATAAGCTGTGCTGAAATCTAGTTTTGTTCCTAAGCCTTCTTGGACTTTATCCAAAACCTCGAGGTAAACTGGGTTCCTCGATCCGACACAATGTTCTTGGGGACTCCATGCAAACTGACTATCCTAGCAATGTACAACTATGCTAGCTTCAAACTCTGATAAGTGGTCTTGACCGGCAATAAATGGGCTACTTTAGATAGTCTATCCACTGTGACCCAGATAGAGTCATTTCCCCTACTAGACATAGGCAAACCAGTGATAAAATCCATACCAATAGAATCCCATTTCCATTCTGGAGTCTACAATGGTTGCAAAAGTCCTGCGAGTCTCTGATGTCCCGCCTTGACTCTCTGACAGATATCACATTTGGTTATGTAGCTTCCGATTTCTCTCTTCATCTTATGCCACCAAAATTGCTCCTTCAAATCCTGATACATCTTCGTTCCTCCGGGGTGGATAGAATAAAGAGTATCATGGGCTTCTTTCAAAATAGCTTGCTTCAATTCTAAATCTGCTGGCACACATATACATCCTTTGTACCACAAAACTCCTTCTTCATCTTCGGTGAATTCGGGTACCTTCCTTGTACCGATACGATGTTTGATTCCGTCGATACTAGCATTTCCTTTCTGCGCCTCCTTGATCTGACTGACAACGTGGGTTGAAGTTCTATGCTATCCAAAAATCCTTCACTAACCAGCTCCATTCTGAAATCTCCAACTCCTTGTGCAATCTTGGTTGCTCTTTCAGAATCATGGTGTTCAAGCGACACGACAATCTGCTAAGAGCATCTGCTACTACATTGGCTTTGTCGGGGTGATAGTGAATGTCAAGATCATAGTCCTTGATTAACTCTATCCATATCCGTTGCCTCATATTCAGCTCCTTCTGAGTGAAAATATATTTCAGGTTCTTGTGATCCGAATAAATATCACAACGGTTACCCATGAGATAATGCCGCCATGTCTTCAAGGCTAAAACTATGGCTGCTAGTTCGAGGTCATGGGTAGGTTAATTCTGCTCATGTTGCTTCAGTTGTCAGGATAGATAGGATTGTTGGGCCACGCAGAGATAAAAAAAATTCCTCTAACATGGTGATCCCAAGATCTAGCTGAGGTAGAAGGCCACGAGGTTTACCACTAGACGCGCAATTGCGGATTACTGATGTAGCGCCTCAGTTGATGCAGTGTAGTCATTAAAATCCGATCGTCCTGGTGCTGATCGTACAACACCTCTCCTGGTATCCACACGTACAATTTGGAGCACCGGCGGCGAACTGCTAGGTTCGTTACGACGGCAGGACTGTTGTGGAGCTCGGTTTTCCAACACATGGAATGACCTAACCGATCAACGATTAACCTTTTTAGGTTACTATGCTCCACTATATATAGGGAGTGAACGTGGGATCCACTATCGTTGCCCATTCACTGAAGCCCATATAGTATTAGTCCTTGTGAGTCCGACTCACTAACTTAGTTCAAATCTGGCTCGGGTCCAACCCAACCAGATTTCCGGTTCGGATCCAATCCGAACTTGCTCCCGCTCTTAAGTGTGTGACCTCATAGGCTCTTGAAAACTTGGACACGATTAGAGTCCGACTCTCAATCGATCAGTCGGTAGCGGCTCCTAGCAGAACGTGCCGACTCCCAAGTACCAAAGAGTCATGACGACTTGCCTTTCCAATGCGACTTGCGTACGAGTCCCTTTTGCCTCACGATATACCTTGTCAGACTATAGGCGAATATTTGTCATCCCTTAAATAGTCCGACTCTCTTCTCGATCCGAGATAAGTGATTCACCCGACTAACTCTTAGTCGATTGCCTCGGTTAACACTTAACCGAGTCGTGCATGGCCATGCTTTTCGAATCATATCATCTGAGAGGGCCCAGAGAATATCTCTCCAAGTGGAGGGGAAAAATTTCGTCTTGGTTATGCACATCACGCATCTTGATTCTCAGTCGACCCGAACTCTGCCTTTATGACTGCCCAGTTACGGATCAGCATTTAACAGAACCTAAGTCGGTGATCCTCAACTTAGAATATGCAACAACCTCAAGTCTAATGATTACATTGATTGAGATATACAAATGACAACTTGTTCATTGTACCTCAATATGGGTCAATCCGACTCGCTAAACTCTTTAGCTGAATCTGTGTAATTCGGAATAGCATCACCATGCCCATGACAAGTGGAACCGAGTCATCAAGCTGACTTTCACATTGGTCTAAGTTGTGTGTCCAGCACAACCTCAATGACCAAGGATATTTAGTACAAACAACATGAATGTATAGTTCCACAACCGAATCACATATTCAATGGTACACATCAGATGTTTATACAAGGACAACTTAATGACTTTATGAATACAATGGGAAATCTCATCATACATGATTGCCTCTAGGGCGTATTCCCAACAAGGATATTACTTTTCCTTCTTGCATTAGCACACATCCAACACCAACCTTGGATGCGTCACAATACACATAAAAAGGCTTTGTAATATCCGGCATAATCAAGATTGGGGCTGAAATCAATCTCTTCTTTAGCTCTTGAAAACATGTTTCACACTTGTCCGTCCATTCAAACTTCTTATCTTTCTTCAACAATTGGGTCATGGGTCTTGCGATGTTTGAGAATACTTCTACGAACTTGCGGTAATATCCCGCTAATTCGAGAAATGCCCGAACTTGGGTTTGAGTGGTCGGGGCTTTCCATTCTTCCACATCCTTAACCTTGGTAGGGTTGATAGCAATTCCTCCTGCCGACACGATATGTCAGAGGAATCCTACTTCCTTCAACCAGAACTCACATTTGCTAAACTTGGCATACAACTGATGCTCCCTAAGGGTTTCAAGGATGGTCCTTAGGTGTAGCTCATGTTCCTCTTCTGATTTGGAATAGATCACAATGTCATCAATGAAAACAACGACAAACTTATCTAGGAAGTTCATAAAAATCTTATTCATGAAATTCATGAAATAAGCGGGGGCATTGGTTAATCCAAAAGACATGACAGTGTACTCATACCGTCCATATCTAGTGGTAAAGGCAGTCTTTGGAATATCCTCTGCGCGAATCTTGAGTTGATGATAACCAGTTCTAAGATCAATCTTAGAAAACACTTTGGCACCAGTCAACTGGTCAAACAGATCTTCTATGTTTGGTAGTGGGTACTTGTTCTTAATGGTGACATCATTCAGCTTCCGATAATCCGTGCATAAACGGTTACCTCCATCTTTCTTATCCACAAATAAAACAGGTGATCTCCATGGCGACACACTTGGTTGAATCAATCATATCTCCAGCATAGCGTCCAGTTGCTTCTTTAGATCCACTAGTTCATATGGGTTCATACTATAAGGTCGCTGATCTATGGGTCCAGTTCCAGGGATTAGTTCAATGATAAACTCGATATCCCGATCTGGGGGCATACCGGGCAATACATCTGGGAAAAGATTGAAGTATTCAAAGACTACTCTGACTTGGTCAATGGTGGGTTGGGCTAGACTCTTGGTGCACTTGAATTGATGGGACAAGGTTTCATATATATGCTCAACTGATACTCTAGTGGTACTGGTCATGGTTATGGATTTCTTAGCATAGTCGATTAATCTTTATGTTTCGACATCCAATTCATTCCTAGTACTACTTCCAAACCTTTGGTTCCAAGTACATTAGATTAGCATAAAAATATACGCCATGGATTCTGATAGGTACGGCCTTGCTAATTTTTCTAGCTTTGGTGGTTGAACCAGGTATTTGAACTATCATAACATTCTTCAATTTTGTTGGTTGAATCTTACTAGTGCATGAAAATTCTTCTGTAACAAATGAGTGCGATGCTCCAGAATCGAACAATACTCTTGCAAGTACTGAGTTAACATAATACATACCCAACACAACATCTGGTGCTTCTTGGGCTTCTTCAGCATTCATGTGAACAGACGGCCGTTGCGGTTGAGTGAGTTCCCTATGGCAAATATTCTTCCAGGCTGAACACGGCACTGCTGCTGAGCTGGGGAATTCACATTGGGGGCTACTGCAAGCTTCTTGGGGCACTCATTGGAGTAGTGACCCTTGGTTCCACATTCATAACAAGTAACTTGAGACTTGTCTTTTCCTGCAACTGGCACAACATTGCTTCCCGTCCGTGGGGAAGTATTGGTGTTGTTGGCAACATTGTTGTTGTTGAACTTGGGCGGTGCACGGCTGAAATTGTTGGAGTTGCCGGGGTTATTGTTGTGGTTTCCTCCGGGCCTTGGGTTTCTGAAGGGAATATGCCCAAAAGGCAATAATAAAGTGGTTATTATCATCCTTATTTATGATAAATATTTATTTTGCATGCTATAATTGTATTAATACGGACACGTTAATACATGTGTGTTTAATGAACAAAAGAAAGTTCCTAGTTATGCCTCTCTTATAAACTAGCTCATTGATTAACAAGATGATCAAAGGTTTCCTGATCATGGACATTGGATGTTGTTAATAACAAGGTCACAACATTGTTCGAATAATGTGATGAACATTCATCCGAAGTATAGCATTATGATCAAGGTCATTGTGTTTATATTGCTATAACATCATACAAAGTAATCTTAGTCCTTAGAGCATGATATCATGTCAATCACTAACACCAGAAGAGTATCTTGATCACATCAAACGTCACACTGTAATAGGGTGATTATAAAGATGGGTTCAATGTTACGAAGGTGTTATGTTGAGGCTGATGGATCAAGAGTGGAATTTGTCCATCCCGATGATGGAGAGATATACTCTGGGCCCTCTCGGTGATATCACATTAGTTAGCTTGCAAACAAGTGATTTGATCACTAGAATTTTATATCACGGGAACAAGAAAAGAATACATGTCGGTAACGAGATCAAACTAGGTATGGAGATACTGATGATCGAATCTCGGACATGTAATATATCTCAATACAAAGAGATTGAGTTACATTCATATAAGGTTCACACGATCACATAAGTCATCGTTGAATGTGTGAGAGTCAGTACAGATCTCCAGGTCCCGCTGCTGATTATTGATCGGAGAGGGTCTCGATCATGTCTGCATTATTCACGAACCGACACACTTAAGGGATACCGACACCATTTGGAGCAAATAATATGCCATAAAAAGAAAAAGGAAAGCGCAGGAATTTATTTCACTAGACACCGGAAATGTTTTGGTTAAAATTGCTGAAACTGGTTCTGTATGTGAAATTGAAATGTTGTAAGGGGTTTTATGTGATTTTTTTGTTAATTAGAGTAACTAACAAAATTCTGAATAAATAAATAAAGGAGTTTTATTTACATGAGAGCTTGCATTCAATTTGGTGGAAATTTAATGCTTGTGAGTGGATTTTTGAGTGGAGGCAAGTTTATGTGAGTGGAGGCTTTTCATTTTGAGTGGGAGCTCCACCCACAGGAATTGGAAGAGGTGGGGGCATCCACCATGGGCTGGGCACCATGCCCCTTGAGGTGCCCCCCTCTCCCTATAAAAGGCCTCCCTCTCTCCTCTCAAAGCACACCTCCTCGTGAAGGATCTCTTTCCCCCCTTTAGAATTTCCCCATGGTCTCGGATCAGCAAGATACAAGTCCCGGTGGCTTTTTATGGAAGGATTTGTTGCTTCCGCTGCCTCGCTGGAGCGAGGGCATGGAGGTTGTCGGGGTACCCGGACGTGTGTGCGATCATCGATGCAACACTGCTTTGCGGTGCTGGACTTGATGGTGCTGGACCGGCTGGACCAGATGGACTTCATCACGATCTTGAGATCAGCAAGCGTTAATGCTATTCGGTCTTCGAGGGTATGAATTCTATGGATGCATATCCACATGTTTCTTGTATCTAGTAGATAGATCTTGGTACATAGTTATTCCCATAGTAGGAAATTTTTTGTTTTCTGTGCTGCGAATCCTACAGTGGTATCAGAGCCGGATCTATGCATAGATGCTTTGCATGGGTAGTACACATATGTATATGTGGGCGATGATTATAATGTTATTGCTTCTTAGTTGTACTTTGCATATTGGTCGCATAGTGGAATGAAGCGGCCCGGACAAACTTTACATGTCCTCGCACATGAGACCTGTTCCACACTTGACATGCAACTAGTTTTGCATAAGTGGCTAGCGTGTGTCTGTCTCTCCTACTATAGTCAATATCTATTTTTCAACGTGTTGTCAACAATTTGGTTATCCTTGTTGTGGTTCATGTTCGTAGGTAAGAACAGTTCTATATTCGAAAGCCCTAAGCCACGTAAAACTTGCAATGGATAAATTAGAAGCGTCTAGTTTAGATTGTTGCTGGGCTAGTGTCATGATATAGTGATGTTGTAAGTAAAAGTATAAGTCGATACTCTTACAACACACATGACGTGTAATTTCCATAGACCTTGGCCTAACACATAAAGGAATGATGAGGATCATAACACGATGCACATGATGGAGATCAAGTGCAAGAACCATATTATTTAACTTATTCACATGTGATGTTTGTTGCATCTTATATTGCTAGTTTGGCATTTTATTAGCATAATAAGATGATCCCTCATTTAAATATCAAGATAAAATGTATTATTCCTTAAGTATGGCATCAATTATGTTTTGTCGCTTCAAGACATCACGTGATGATCGGGTGTACTTGAATCCACGAGCATATCTCGGGTGTAAGACAATTTTTCACACGCGAATACTAAGGTTCTTACTTGGCGATCCTAGCATGTGCAGACATGGCCTCAGAACATGGACCGAAAGGTTAAGCATGAGTCATATGTTTTGATATGATGACCATATGGATGCTCGCGTTTGAATATGCACCGACTCACGTGATGATCAGACTTGGTGTAATTTATTTGGTTCATGTAATCACCAAAAAGACACTAGGGATGTCGTTTTTGAGTGGGAGTTCATTTCTAATTTGGATTAGTAGAACTCAATTTATCATAAATTAAATCAAAGTGAATTTGCATAATTTGTTGTAGTCATTGGCATTCATTCACCACCTTATGCTCCCATAGGGCCGACTTATATAGTTGCCAGGTCCTAGGGTTACAGGGAAAAGTCCTAGCCGGACAGGTTACATAGTCCTACACCATCTATTACTAGTCTTGTGTATCTTGCACTCCAAGGCTCCGGGTACGTCGGTGACTCCAACCGTAGCCTTCCTTTATCCGGCATGGGCCTCCCTTCTAGATCCATCTAACTGGGCCGCCCAGCAAGCCATGGGCCATGCTACCAACTGTGGGCCACCCGGGTTATCCGGATAGGAGACATTCTATGAGGATACCCATATAGCATATCCCCAACAGTAGCCCCCAGAGAACTCCGAGATCTTGCACCGTCTTGCCTCTTCACGTTGAATGCTCCGTCTAGATGGATGCCGACAAATCGTCAAGCAACTTTTAGTCCTCCCAAAGAACACTACAAGGTTTTCTCCATCTTCAACTTGTAAGTCGGAGAATTGCTGAATCTTCTACCGTACTCTTCCGTAGCCGAACTGGATCCGTCCATGACGGAATCTTCCGATGTGACGGCTCATCTTCCTATGTCAGCTAGGGCGACGTAGGCGTAGGTCAGTGACGCCTCGTAACTCACACATGTAGAGAACGCAATCATGTCCGATTTTCCTGCACGAGCGATACGAACCGTTGGCGGGGACGGTTGGGACGTGGCGAAATTTCCGCGCACGTTCGCACACACGTCGTCTACGCGGCAACCATCCGATCAAGCTGCACGAATCTTGATGCTGGAGATCATAAATAGTAACTGCGGTGGAATTTTTTACTTTTCACCTCATTCTCTCCTCGCATCTTCTTCTTCCTCCAGCGAGAACCCCCTCGATCTCTCCGCACAATTTTTGCGAAAAACCTAGCTCCAATCCTCGCCAGTCACCTCCAATCCCGCACAATGGCCAAGAGCAGCTCTACCCCTTCCATGGCGGTGTCGGGCGAAGCCGCGGAGAAGCCGGCGAGCTCCCTCGTCGTGCCCCTAGAGGGTCTAGTCATCCCCGTCTGGGCGGTGGTTGAATCCATCGGCGGCGACCATAATCCAGCGGTGCTGGAGCCACTGGAGGAGGAGCTTGACTCGCACAAAGGCGATTGGCGCGGTTCGGACATCACGATCCGCGACATGTAGGAACTTATCGCGGAAGGCTACCTCCCTGCGATGGAGGGGCTCGCTTGGCGGGCGGCGCCGGCCGGCGAGGTGACACCTTCTCCCCAAGTCGGAGAAAAAGTGTACCTCAAAGCCCAATTGGTACCCAGCGTCTCCCTGCCCATCTCTAACTTCTTCCTTTCCATCTTGAATCACTAGAGTCCAGCCCCAAAACCTTTCTCCCAATAGCATCTTAGCGCTTAGCAATTACACGGCGCTCTACGAGGGTTACCTCGCGATTAAGCCTAGGCTAGATCTCTTCGTGTATTTCTTCACCGTCAAGCGTGAAGCCGGAGCCAGTAAGGAGGAACTTAGAAATTGTGGCACTATAAGCTTCAAGATCCGTCCTGGCCGGCGGTTCCCCGACATTGTTGGCCACGAGTCCTGCAAAAAATGGCAGCATACTTACTTCTATGGCCCAGATATCCCTCTGGATGGCCAAGAAGTAACGTATCCGGACTTCGTCGATGGAGCCGCCGCTGAAACTTCGACATGGAGATCCCAGGCTTCCGTTCCCTCTGACATCGATGCTTCCCGCACCATAAGGAGGATAGAATGGTTCGTAGAGATGGGTTTGACCGGCTTGGACCTAGCCATGTGCTGGTTCATCAGGCGAATCCAGCCTCTGCAACACTGTGCGAGCTAATACACGAGTATACCAGCGATAAAAGGGATAGCCTCCGCATCTCCGTGGACAATTTCTCGAGCGACTCCAAGCTCCATCTTAAGGACATCGTCAAGGTGAAGGACAAGAAGCGTGGCTTCGCCATCACCTACGACATGTTCGTAGACGGCAAGTTCCCAAAGGTATCTTGTTTATTTTCTGTGTATGATATATACTCCAGTTCTTCCGTCTATCCATTACCATCTCATCTAACACGGTGGTTCTTCACTTTATAGCTTAGCGACATAGATGAGGACAGCATGGCTCCTCAAATCTATGATCCAAAGATGAAGGAAGTCACCGTCGTGTCCGACGACGATGCTCCATTGGCGCGAAAGCGGAAGAGCTCCACCTCGACGCTGCCGATGGAGGCAAGAAGAAGAAGACGGAGGGTGGAGCCTCCAAGAAGACTACCACCGCCCTAGAGGCGGAGAAGAGAAAAGTTACCGGGATCCCCTTTGCCAAAGCACCCCCAATTGTGTAAGCTTTTTTCTCTCCGACATTGTCTATTTATTTGTCTTGCTCCTGTACTTATGCATTTTGCACGTTTCAGGAAGAAAGCCACGACCAGCTTGAAGAAGACCTCCAAATCATTGGGGGATTCTAGAACCATTAAGGACATGCTGCACCACGACGCATCTCCCACCATCGCCCCTGCCACTCCCTCCGTCAAGCCTTCGTCTGACCCGACAATCTCACAAGCTAAGGAGGCATCTGGCCCTTCCGCCATGGAAGTGGACTCAGGTGCCTCTACCGAGGTCGCTGTTGTCGGTGAGTAGGCAACGCAGGAGAGTGCCGCCCACCAAATGGCTGAAGCTCCGGCTAAGGATGCCATCGGTAGTGGTAAGGCGGTGGTGGAAGCAGGTACTTCTACCGTAGGCGGCGCCCCCTCACCCAAGAAAACCATAGCTTATCCAAAGATAATCTATCCGGTACTTACACTGGGTAGCACTGCTCTGGTCCCTGGTGCGGCACTGACATCTCCGATGTGCGGTCTAGAGGAGCTCCTCCGACAAGCAGCGATCTTGCAAGGAAACAACATATCCTTTCGCAAGCTAATGGCCGAGAGTGCTACAAACCTCAAGATCATTGCAGTTGTAAGTTTTATTTGCCTTTTGCATTTCATATGAGTATCCCACTGTAGCCCCCGAGGATGTAGACGGAAAACCATAGGTCTTTGCGTCTAGATGCTCTAAGAGTGACTAAGCTAGAAAACTTCTCACTGTAGCCCCCAAGCATATAGGTGGAATGAATTATTCCGACTAGATGCTTTAAGAGTAGCATACACAGTGTTTATAAATTTCAGTATTGTAGCCCCCAAGCCTCTAGTTGTAACTGAATTAGTTCCGACTAGATGATCAAAGAAGAGCTAATCATATATCCGAGTTAAAAACTTTATACTCTAGCCCCCAAGCTTCTAATCGAGAACTTAATTAGTTCCGACTAGATGCTTAAACAAAAGCTAAGAATATTGCCAAGTTAAAAAGTCTCGTTGTAGCCCTCGAGTGTCTAGGTGGAAAATTTCCGACTAGATGCTCCAAGTAGACCAAACAACGTTTAACTCTTTCCTTTTTTCCACAGAACGAGAAAGCTCAGAGGGCCATGGCCAACGACAAGTATCAGAAGATGCGCGCAGACTTGGAAGCTTAAAAGGGTAAAACATCCTTCTTGAAGGAATAGATCGCCAAGAGCAAGCATCTTTTTCTTTTTCGCATTGCGACTTGGTTTTGTGCCCATATTCTCCGAGTACTCACTGTGTACTTTGTGTTCTCAGACTTTCAGAAACAATTGCCAAGGCCAAGGACATTGTCGAGCAATCCAAGCACATTCAAGAGCTCGATAGCGAGAACAAGATCCTTAATCAGGAGAGGAAGGACATGCTGAAGATGCACGAGGAATCCTGCAGGACTCCGCCACCGAGGAGATCAACCGCTTGAAGGAGGAGATCTCGATCTTGAGAGATCAGAAGAAAGCTGCTGATGAGCAGAATCAACGCCATCATGAGGCGTATAAACTCCTCCAACAAGAACGGGACTCCTTGGCGGATACCCTCTGGAAGGCTGAGGCCAACATGTTCAGTAAGTGATTCTCCGTCTTGGATTTCTATAGTCTATATACTCTGAATTTTTTGAACTCATGTGTTCCTTGTCAGAATGTGCAGCTCCTATGGGCTTAACCCGATCACCTCCTCCATCCAAGGAATGCATGGTTATTGTCGGCAACTTCGTCAACACCACCATCACGCAAGCCAAAGAGATCTCCAAGCCCCTCCAAATTAATATCAAGGCGTCGGATTCTATGGCGAAGTACTCGGAGATTCTACGCCGATCCCTCGAGCGTATCACAAGCTGGAAAGCTTCATGTGCACGGGCTGGTGCAAGGATGGCGGTGTCCATGGTCAAGGAACACTATGAAGATGACGACATCGACACGGTAACCTCTAGCATACCCAACGTGGATGACGATGGCAAAGATATTAACCACGAATCCATATTGTCGTCACTCGTGGGTTATGACACTAGAGTTGCCGACTTGGTTGATGTCAAATTATTCGTGCCGATGAATACCATCGATGGCGGCAAACAAAGCTCCTCTAAGTCCCTTCACACCACCAACTTTTAGGGTGATTCTCCTGCTGATGACGCTGCTTCCAAGTCGCCTATGCCAAAGGAATGAAAAACAATCTTGTAATATTTGTTTCACCTTTGATGCGTATGCGGAAAAAACTATGTATTTAACTTAAGGCGGAAAACAATGTTGTATGTCCTGCTACTTAAGAACCAGTTTCCAGCATGTATATATTTTTTAAGCAAGTGCTAGCTTATCCATTACTTTGGTTCCTATGCTTGACTTTTCGTGAGTCGGAAGACTCGTTGTCGGAACCATGCGCTCGGGTGATGATGCCCAATGGCACCGTCCAAAACCTAAGCACAAAATCGCCGGAAACAAGTGCCAAAAGTCACTACTCCAGAATCCACATAAAAACAACAAAGAATATGCAGACCAGAAAACTTAAGCTAACGCCCGTAGGCGGAATTTTCACAAGTGCAATCGCAAAGATTGTGCATAAAGGTTTTACATGATCCAAAAATGAACACTAAAGGAGGTAAAAGACTCAGAAATATGAGTGAACCAGAGAGCTTTATTTCATTGATCATATAAGAGGTACACAATTAGATAAAAAATGCTAAGTGTAAAAAGGACGTAGCTGTGCTATGTTCCATGGCCGATCAAGCTCCGGGTAGTCATCATCCGGGTCACGCCGCTTACGCTTATGATCCTCGTTGGGTCTATCCTTCAGTTCACGATTGCAACGAGGTAGTAAGACCCATTGAGTAGCGCCTTGCTTATGATGAACGGTCATCCCCATGGCGGAGATAATTTGTGTGACTTCTTCTGCTTAAGTCGGAGCACCAAATCCCCCTCTTTAAACGAGCGATGCCGAACGCGGCGACTATGGTAGCTGCGTATCTTCTGCTGGTAGATGGCGGATCTTTGGCATGCAAAAACGCGCTCGTCCTCGAGAAGGTCCACATCTAGGCGTCTAGATTCTTCAGCGTCATCTTCGTCATAGGCGGCAACTCTTGGTGCATCGTGAAGTATGTCGGAAGGCAGGATGGCTTCTGCTACATATACCATGAAGTAAGGGGTGTAGCCAGTGAATCTGTTGGGTGTAGTTCGTAAACTCCACAGCACAGATGGAAATTCTTCCGCCCAGGCTCCAACTGCTCTATGTAGCGGTGCCTCAAGACGTTGCTTGATTCCCTACAGAATTAATCCATTGACTCGCTCAACCTAACCGTTGGATTGTGGATGTGCCATAGATGCAAGGTCAAGTCGGATTTCCTTCTGCCAACAATAAGCTTCCACTTCTCCGAGTGACAAGTTGCTGCCGTTGTCGGTGATAATGCTATGTGGGAGACCAAATCTCACCACTAGATCCCGGACAAACCTGAGGGCAGTTGCCCCATCAAGCTTTCTAATGGGTTTAACTTATATCCATTTAGTGAATTTATCAACTGCTACAAGCAGATGCGTAAACCCACATGGTGCCGTCTGTAACGGTCCCACCATGTCTAACCCCCAGATTGCAAACGGCCAAGTTATTGGTATTGTTCACAATTCTTCAGCAGGAACATGTGGTTGTCGGGCATAATACTGGCATCCCATGCATGTCTCAACCAGTTTGTCGGCGTCTGCCTTCGCGGTCAGCCAGTAGTATCCTTGCCGTAAGGCTTTCGCGACCAACGAACGAGGAGTGGCATGATGCCCACAATCTCCGAGATGGATTTCGCGTAGGATTTCCATACCTTCTAACTGTGAAAAACACTTCAGGTATACACCAGTAGTGCTCCTTTTGTAGAGTTGTCCATTGATTATGGTATAACCCTTTGCTCATTATACTATTTGCCGTCTTTTGACCTCGTCGTCAGGCAAAGTTCTGTGTTCGAGATATTCCATGAACGGTTTTGTCCAAGCCGGAGGGACCTTTGTCACCATGTGGACGAAAGAGTCGAACCTATCCGGGTTGTCGATGTCGGCTCGTTTCACGGATGGTGTGCGTAGATGCTCTAGGAAAACTCCTGGCGGAATTCGTTTGCGCCCTGATCCAAGCTTAGATAGCAGATCAGTTGCCTCGTTTTGCTCCCTAGGTACATACTTGACTTTGTAGCCCAAGAAGCTCTTGGCTATCTCGTCCACTTCGTCTCGATATGCCGCCATCATAGGATTCCGCGCATTCCAGATGCCAGCCACCTGCTGGGAAACCAAGTCGGAATCTCCATAGCAAACTATGGGCTTGATGCCAATATCCTTGGCTACACATAGTCCGTGAATGAGTGATTCATACTCCGCCATGTTGTTTGTAGCCTCGAAGTGGATCTGCAGAACGTAGTGTAGCTTGTCTCTTGTTGGTGAATATAGAAATACACCAGCCCCCGAGCCGTTGAGCAGCTTTGATCCGTCAAAGTGCATCACCTAGTACTTTGGTTCTGGCAACGGAGTAGAATCTGGCATATCCGTCCAATCTGCAACAAAATCCGCCAAGGCTTGTGACTTGATAGCGTCGCGTCTCTTATAGGTGATCTCGAAGGCAGCAAGTTCAATGCCCCACTTCGCGACCCTTCCCGTAGCATCGATGTTGTTGATAATGTCGGAAAGTGGAGTCTTTATCACCACTATGATTGGGTGCTCCTAAAAGTAATGCCTCAGCTTCCGAGAAGCGAGGAATACTCCATAAGCTATCTTCTGGTAGTGCGGGTAACGCTGTTTGGACTCCGTCAAGACCTCGCTTATGTAGTAAACTGGTCGTTAAACTCCGTGCTCATAGACTGGTTCCTTCCACTCTACCACGACAACGATGTTGATTACCCGGTTGGTTGCCGCCATGTAGATTAAAAGGGGCTCGCCAGGCTCGGGTGCTGCAAGGATGGGCGCTGAGGAAAGAATCTCCTTGAGCTGCTTCAATGCTACATCTGCTTCGTCCGTCCACGTGAATTTTTCTGCCTTCTTCAACAACTTGTACAGTGGTAGAGCCTTCTCTCCAAGTCGGCTGACGAACCGACTAACTGCTGCAACACAACCTTTTAGTCCTTGAATGTCCTTTAGGCATGTCGGACGGTTTATGTTTAAGATGGCCTTGATTTTCTCCAGGTTGACCTCAATTCCGCGCTGGGAAATGATGAACCCCAACAATTTGCTGGCTGGAACCCCGAAGACACACTTCTTAGGGTTAAGCATCATGTTGTATTTCCGGAGATTATCAAAGGTTTCTTTTAAGTCGGAGATTAAGTCATTTGACTTTTTAGACATCACCGCGATATTGTCCACATATGCATGAATGTTCCGACCAATTTGGTCATGAAGGCAATGTTGCATTGTCCACTGGTACGTAGAACCTGTGTTTTTCAGCCCAAAGGGCATCGCAACATAGCAAATCGTGCCGTATGGGGTAGTTAATGAAGTGGCCAATTCGTCCGACTTCCTCATCTTGATCTGGTGGTATCCTGAGTATGCATCGAGAAAACACAAAGGATCCGAGCCAGCCGTCGAGTCAATGAATTGGTCAATGCGAGGCAAAGCAAACGGATCTTTGGGACACACTTTGTTCAAGCCGGTGTAATCAACGCACATTCTTAATTCTTTGGTTCTCTTTTTGGACAAGTACAGGATTGGACACCCATCGGGTGTGAAGGACTTCTCGGATAAATCTAGCCTTAAGTAACCTAGCTATCTCTTTGCCAATGGCGCGTCTCTTCTCGTCTCCGAAGCGTCGTAGAGGTTGTTTCACTGGTTTGCATTTTGGATCAATGTTTAAGCTGTGATCGGCAAGTTCCCTAGGTACACCTTTCATGTCGGTAGGTTGCCAGGCAAAGATGTCCCTATTCTCACGGAGGAACTCGATGAGCGTTCTTCCCTATTTGGGATCCAGGTTCGTCCCAATGGCAGTGACCTTGGAGGCATCGCCTACCACAAGTTTTACCGGCTTTGTCTCGATGGCAGCCTTGAATGCAGGAGCGGAGTCGGAGATCTGCTTCTTCGACGCGGGCATTTCTGAGTCATCGACCTTGCTCTGGATCTCTTTGAAATCTTCGTTGTAGAGGACAGCTTCCTTGAAGGCTGCTTCATTAATCTCGCAGTACCTTGCCTTGGTAAACCTTCTGGATAAGGTGATGACACCATTTGGTCCGGGTATCTTGAGTTTGTTGTAGACGAAGCATGGCTTGGCCATGAACGTGTGGAATATGTCGCAGCCGAATATGACATGGTACACGCTCTTGAAGGGGACCACCTCAAAGGTCATGCGCTCTTGGCGGTAATTATTAACACCGCCAAAGGCAACCTGAAGTGTAATGCATCCATGGGACCGATCCTCCCGACAAGGAACTACGCTGTGGAAGATGGTGTTGGTCCTCCTTAGGTTTGCCTCCATCAAGTTCATCTTCTGTAGTGTATCCAGGTACATGATGTTGATGTTGCTTCCACTATCCACCATAAACTGGGTGAACTCCACGCCGTCAATCAAGGGGTTGATGACCATGGCGTATTGGTTCTCCGTAGGAACAAGGTCTGGGTGGTCCGTCTTGTCCCAAGTAATTGGAACCTCTGACCAGCGCAGGTACTAGGGAACTGGGGGTAGAGTAGCCATCAGGATCCTCATAGAGGTCTTCTGTTGTCGGACGGTGGGGGTGCCAAGGAAAGTGTGGTAGACTGGCGCCTTCTTCACGAAGGGTACTTGCCCTTGTCGTCGCTCTTGGAGGCGTTCTTGGGGTCAACGTCCTCGTCCATGTCACTTGAATCCTTGGACTCCTCCTCCTTCTTCTTCCCCTTGCCCTTGCCTCACGGTCTGTTCTTCCGACTTTGCTTGTAGCCGGACTCCGGGTCTTCCTTGAGGTCATTGACGAAATTGCAGTGTCGATTGGTGTGGGTGGCCTTGCCGTTGACATCGAGGTGTACGAGGAACGTCATATCGCGGTTCTCCTTGTAGGTTTGGGGAACACGGAGCGACGCCGAGGTAGTTTCTCTTCCTCGTTGTTGTCCACGACCAGCTCCCTGTCCTCGGCCATGTTGTCCGCCATCACCTCGTCCTGCAAAAGTCATAGCGACCATGTCGGTAGATTGCTTTTCTTCTGGAGCGGTTTTCCACTTTGTACTGTTTTTCCTCCGAGCTTGAGTTGGAACGGCCGTTGCCGGCAACGAGCCGCGAGCATCATCATCGGCAGCTGCGAACTCACTAGCCAACTGAATCATCTAGTTCAAGTCAAGCTGGTGATTGTCCTACAAGCGCTTCAGCTTATGTTGGAGAAACGTGACCCTTTCCAACCCATCGATGAAGGCGGCCATGGCGGTCTGAGCGTGCACTCCTGCGCAGGAATTCTTCATGTCCAGCCAGCGGGAGAGCTAGGCGCGAGATGTCTCGTCTTTCTCTTGCACCGTTGTAGATCGCTAACAGTGCAGGGACGTTTGTATGTACCCGCAAAGTTCTTGGTGAATGCTTCTTGCATGTCCAACCAATTGCGGATGGATTTTTCCGGCAAGTCGTCGATCCATTGACGGGTCGTGCCTGCCAACATTAATGGGAGGTACTTGACGGCGATGTTGGGGTTTCCTCCGGCAATCTCCACCGCGTTGTCGTAGTCGTGCAACCATGTGGCTGGCTTGGCGGTGCCATCATATGGCTTGATGGTCTTGTCAATCCGGAAACCTTTGGGGTAAGTTGCGGACCGTATTGCGGGTCCAAAGCAACGTGGTCCCAGAATGGTCCTTCCCGGGCCTCGTGGATCTCATCGATCCGCGAATGTGCATCGTATGGCTCCGGGTTCTTCTTCTTCTCATAGGGGATGGGTTGTGTGAACGACGCGGGCCTCCTCCGCCATGGTGACTGCTAGGTGGTGATGGAGGAGGAGGTGGCGGTGGGTTAGCCTTCTTGCTGTTACCCTCCTACAACGCCTCTCGTCTGTCACGGTTGCTTGTCGAACGCGAAGGGTCATGGCGTGACCTGCTCTTGTGTCATTGGTTGCGCTCTCCTTCATGACAGGTCTGCTCCTTGTTGGCGCGGATGACGATGCCGCACTGCCTTGGAGGGGGCATATCCGTACGATGGTGAGCCTTGGGGTCTCCGCGATGTCGGGGGGATCGGGGCGGTGGCGATGGGCGACAAGGTCGGGCCTTTTCTCTGTGGTCGGAGGATATGGGAATAGCATCCTTCCTGTTGCGCGCATCCCTCCGTCTTCGTTCTGATGAACCCGTCTGGGACCCGACATCAAGAGGAGATCTGTTCCATGGCGGCTTATGCTGGCTAGACTGGCAAAGCGCTGGGTCGGACTCAAGCCTCTGAGAGGTGGACTTTTCCTGCTGCTTCACCGCCTTGGCCACTAGGTCGTAGACTTGTTCCACTGCCTCGGGCGATCTATCCTGCTCTAGAAGGGTCTTGGCGACGGTGAGGTTAAGGAGTGGGGTGGGCATCACCTGTTTGCCTTCGCTGTCAATATACGGCTTGGCCTGTGCCGGCTTCGAGGGATCTCATCCTAAGTTTTGCCGTACACCAGGATCGTTGATGACGCGAGCCGGAGCTTTCCTGGCCTTCTGCTGCTGCAGCAGATTCTTGTACTCGGCCTCCATTGCTCTAGCTTTCTCTATGGACTTCTGCGTGTTAACCAAATCTCGATCTAGCTTAGCTCCTTGCTCCGCGATGGCATGGGCTTCCTCCAGAAGCTACTGGCGCTTCTCTTCAAGCTGAGTCACATTCCGGATATGAGCTACGGTTAGTGGCTCAACGAGGATATTGCCGTACATCACTCTTTCAGCTGGAGTAACTTGGGCAGCAGCAGACATAGATGCCGGAGGTGGCAAGTTTGCGGTGTTGTTGTTGCTCGATCCAGTGTCGAGTTCCTGCGGCTGCTGCGCTGGGTTAGGTGGAGGAGGCATGACCTTTGCGCGATCATCGTCAGTAGCAATAAGTGGTCCCTTCCCCTTTTCCAGCGTTGTAGGTGGAGCTCATCCGGGTTTATCTTCATCCATCGCCGTCCCAATGGTGACGAATGCCTCTCGAAACGTGACGACATTGTTGGCTTGCTCGTCGCGCGTGTACTCCTCCTCCATCTCCCGCATGGTGGAGTCTGCGTGTTGACCAGGACTTCCTCGATGACAGGCGGTGGAGGTGCAACAACAGCGACGATGACTGGAGGTGGCGGCGTAGCTGCGACGATGGCGGCCGGAGGCGGTGTTGGTGGTGGCTGAATCGGAGGGGCTCCATCAATGAGCACAAGCGCTGTCTGAGCTGCCGCTTCGGCCTCCACGTAGTTGTTGACGGTGTTCACCATGCCTTCGAAGGTAAGGCGTCCTGACGGCTGCTGTTGTCTTAGAGAATGTCGGAGAAGCGTGCCATGGTCCAGTCCTTCCACAAAGTGATACATAGCATCATCATTGGGGTAGTGGGCCAGATCGGCTCGTATGCGAAGCCACCTGGCCAGGTAATTGCGGGGGGGGTTCACCCTCTCTCTGAATGCAACGCGCCATATCAAAGATGGTAACTACGTCGACGAACTTGGATCTCTGCTGTCCAGATGCACGGGCGAAGCCGGTTGACTTGCAGCGATCTTCCACCTTTATATCCTGCACAGGGGCGGTTTGGGTGGGCCTTGAATTTTTCTGATCTTTGCCGGCAAACTCCGATGAGATATCCAACATCGATCCTTCTGCGAATGTATCCTGCCCGTAGGCGGTCCGTGCGGGTCTTGATGCTCCTCCGACTCCCAGGAAACTAGTGCCCGAGTCGGTTTCGCCAATGAAGAGGTGGATGTCTCCGATAGGAATGATCGAACACCGCGTATGGTTCGTCTTCACTGGGATCTAGAACTCGTCGGGAGGGACGATCAGAAAGTTTCCGGAGAAGAGAACGTGACCGATGGCTACAGTTTCGTTGATTCCCGCGAAGATCTTTGTCCTCGCCCGCTGAAGAGCCTAAAGCGCCTCTTGCCCCACGGTGGGCGCCAAATGTCGTGGTATTACCGACGAGTAAGCCATGGAGGGGTCCTCACAATGCGTGTTTAGAGACGTGGGGAAAGGAGGACGGTTGACGGGTGCGAGGTAACACAGCTTACCCAGGTTCAGATCCCACGACGGTGGCAGAATCCTACTCCTTCTATAAATCACTATAAGGGCAATATGCTGAGTTACAGGGATTGGTTCGCTGTGCGAGGTTGTCTGCAGTTGTCTATGATCATCTGAGATTGTGCCCTAAAGTCTCCCATAGGCCCGACTTATATAGTCGCCAGGTCCTAGGGTTACAGGGAAAAGTCCTAGCCAGACAGGTTATAGAGTCCTACACCGTCTATTACTAGTCATGTGTATCTTGCACTCCAAGGCTCCGGGTATGTCGGTGACTCCAACCGTAGCCTTCCTTTATCCAGCATGGGCCTCCCTTCTGGATCCATCTAACTCGGTCGCCTAGCAGGCCATGGGCCATGCTACCAACTGTGGGCCACCCGGGCTATCCGAATAGGAGACATGCTATGAGGATACCCATATAGCATATCCCCAACAACACCCCTTAACCCACATGGATCTTTAAGTAGGAGGCAAAGGAATTGTCTTGTCAATCCCCATTTCTTTACTTTTTGCAGCCCCCAACTCCCTCTCTGCTAGATAGACGACCAAAAGAACCCCCAACAAATTCCCCACCGCCCTCAGCACCCAATTAGGAGGACATGGACCAGCTCCATGCTCATCCATGAGCCGCACCCACCATAGACCTCTCCCCTTGGTTTATAATGCCCACAGGCCACTCAACACTCCCCTCCCTGCCTCATTTTCTTCCAACCACTCCCACACGCACCGCAGAGCTTCCCCATCCTCCCTCTTGCTCTGCCCTGCCCGTGAGAAGAAGAACACGAAGCTTCGGCCCTCTTCCAAAAACCAAGCAAGGCTCCCTCCCTCGAGCGCCCCTCTCTCTGCATGTCACCCTACAGTGACCCCCTCATCTTCCTCTATCTAACCCTGCCCTTATTTTTGCCCAGGACCCCCTGCAGCATCGCCTAGGACGAGCTCCGGCCACCCCTTTTCCTTTTATTATTCCTACCTTACATACCCCACTGACCCCAACCTATTTGGCATCCTAGTTTGCCCTTGACAAATATAATAAAAATAGAGACTTTCCAACATTAGGAATTTCTCTAGGTCAAATAAAATAAGGTTTTGACCTAATTCCAACACCAAGTAAGCCTAAATACCAATATGTATCAAAAACCAGGAGCCCCAGATTTATTGAGATTTTATTGAATTAGGGTGAATTAAACATTTCTATGCATTGTTTGATCACCAATAAATTCACCATTTGAGTTCTGTAACTCCAGATTGATTGATTCAAAATTATACAGAAAGGTACTCTCAATACCTAGAACGTGTCCTTGGAATCAACTAAAAAGCTTCTGTAGAATAAATCTGATGAAAAAGACAAATCCCTTCCAGTACTTCCTTTGGGAATTTCTCAAGGGCATTCTGGTGATTATTTTGAGGTGTTTGCAACTCCTCTGGATTCAGTCCACCAAATACTACTTAATAAACGAAGGAAATAATTTTTGGAACTCCATAGAAGTTCTGGTGAATTATTTCCTAAAACTAGAGTTTTATCCACTATAAAATTCGTTGTAAATCAAGGGAAATTGAGAAAATAGTGAAACCACTTTTGTTGGTTTCATTTTATCAACACCTATCTGATGGTATCATTTTTATACAATGGTATCATATAGATCCAGACCTTGGTCAAAAACCCCTGTCCTAGGTAGTTCCTAGATTACAAACCCAAAGGGAATTCTTTCCCAAATGCCTCCAAATCTTCTCCCAATACAATACCATCAAACCTCCAATATCTTACTGATGTATATCATGTATCCATCCTTTACTTGTTGTATGTTTTGATGCTTGTATGCCTTGTATTGATTGTGGGTTGTTTGTTTGCATGTATGCTCAATAACGGTGATAGTTGCGATTGTGTGACGCCAAGAAGAAGGAAGGATCAGGTTTCTCTTATCATTATTGTACTCAGTATTCTGGTTACCTAACGCCATCAAGGGACATCTCGTTGGTCATAGGCAAGCCATCATTCCTGAACTCCTGTATTTACCTACTCCTGTTTATCAACTGTTCTATATCTCGTTTATAAATTGCATGATTAAAGGCATGTCTTGTATTCCAATAAATTGACGTGAGTAACTTGGCTCCTCCAAGTTATGAATGAGTGTCTCTTGGACACCTACCCTATTTACACCTACTTTTACTCCTTAGAACGAGGCTAAGATGATTAGCATCTTCCATCTTGGAACCCACGGATTTTCAAAGATAAAACTATTTTGGGTTTTTACCCTACTACAAAGTTTTCAAAATAAAACCCTTGGAAAGAGGCATCATTTCCGAGTGGAAGTTTTACCAAACAAAGGATGAGGTGGATGAAGAGAGAGTCAAGCAAGAGAAAGGAAGGGATGTTCGAAGCCAATGTCCAGAACAATTTTATCCGTGCAACCACATTACCCCAGTCGCTGGGGCTTAGCTCGTAGTTTGTGGTCTTTAGCCGGGGCTGCTCTTACTCGCTAAAGGGGAGAAATCCCCTGAAATCCGGGCTACCTGTAGGGTAAGGCACTGCTGCAACAATTGGGTCTCTCGCGGACGGTATGCTTTTAGGTAGTATGGATGGAAGATTGTCACTATTGCTATCTGCCAGACTTTGGTCTGGAGATAGGGGTCAGTACGGATGGAAGGACCAGGGTCGTAGTACCCCATACTCGTACCGGAGAGAACAACCCAAAAGGAAAAGCCTCCGTTGCTAGGGATGGACAAATTAAAAGCCTAAGTTTGATTATCCGAGTCCCTGTCTACCGTGGGTAGCAGGCCGTGGTTTTATCCCGGCGGATGTATTGATTCTTGTGGGTAAAGTGCACAAACTCTGTAGAGTCCAATCTATTCGAATAGCCGTGTCCATGGTCAAGGACGGTTGTAATGGAAAGTGCTAGGAGGACCATTTAGTTAAGTTGAGATGAAACTAAGGATGTAACGTGGTCACGAGGAAAGATAAGAATGAGTTTGGTTTTGACCAGTGATGGTCGGAGACGTTTAAAAAGGGGTTTTACAACAAAACTATTTTAAATATTTTAGCAAGGATGTGGAGATGCCTGGATTTTCTAAAAGGAGGCATATCTTCCAAAAACTCTTTTTCAACAAAGATATAGAGATGCCAATGTTAGGTCTTTCAAAAACAACTAGTGTAGAGATATCTCGCCACAACCAAATATGCGTTATCTTTATTACCTTGTCTCGGTGGTTTGCTAGTACATTCAAAGTACTCATCGGCATTTTCCCTGGCTATTTACTTGGCCAGATTGCAGATGTTAATAAATGACAAAGGTGCTAACGTCTATGCGAGCTAGGATGTCTTCCCAATCAGTTGCCTATAGGTTAAGGCACGGGCTCTGCGCTGAAGACTTTCGCTACCTGTGTTGTAATCGCCATAAAGGCATCCTTGTAAGTTTTGTAATTCGTTAATTAAGGATGTTGTAATGATACTTGTCGGTTATGCTCACGGCTCACTGATCATGGGAACGTGAATTATATGCATAACAGGTATTCTCGAACCTTAATTCCGGGGTGCCACAGCATGGACGAGTCTAAACATGTAACTTCAAGATCTAGGGCATTGTAGATAAATAATAACAAGCATCCAAGTACTAAAAAATCCTAGGCATGTGCTCCAAATATAGTCATACATGCTCCCAATGAGAACTTGCACAACATCTTCTGTCCAGCCAGCCCATGGCAGCGGGGCCTCTAGGGAACTACTAGCAATTAAGGTGCTCCTTTTAATAGAGCACTGGAGCAAAGCATTAACACTCCATGAACACATGTGATCCTCACACCACAGCCATCCCCTCCGGTTGTCCCAATTATTGTCACTTTGGGGCCTTTGGATCCGGACAATGATATGTATACACAACTTGCAGATAATATCACAAACAATACTATCATAATGATTCAATAATAAGTTCATAAATTAGATCATGGCACTCGGGCCCTAGTGACAAGCATTAAGCACAACAAGTTGCAACAAAGTCAAATAACACTAATAGAGATACTAGGAACTATGCCCTAACAGATCTTATTCGATTACATGATAGAACTCTTCCAATCCCTACCATCCCCAAGCCTATAGTGGGGGATTACTCACTCATGGATGAGGGAAACATCGATGGTTGATGGAGAGGCATTGGTGATGACGATGGCGATGATCCTCTCCAAATTCCCCGTCCCGGCAGGGTTTCAGAACGGAGTTTCTAGATCCGAATCTTGGTTTCTGTTGGCGGCGACAGAGCGAAACTCTTTCTGGAAAACTATCGAACCCCCCTCTGTTTTTAGGTCAAAAGGCAACCTATAGGCGTAGAGGGAACCCGAGGGGGTGCCTGGGGTGGCTGCACCCCCTTAGGCGTGGCCACTGGTGGGCCCATGCCTGGCAGGGGTGTGGGCCCCCCCAGGCCCCTTCTCCGTCTCGTCTTCTGGCTCCGTGGGTCTTGTGGGGAAATATAATTTTTGGCATATTTTCCGGGATTTTTCCTGGTAGTTGATTTTATGCACAAAAACAAGACACCAAGGTAATTCTGCTGAAAACAACGTCAGTCCGTGTTAGTTGTATCAAAATCACAAAAGTTTAGAGGAGAAACAATAGAAAAAGTGTTCGGGAAAGTAGATACATTTTGGATGTATCAACTCCCCGCAAGCTTAGCTTATTGCTTGTCCTCAAGCAATTCAGTTGAAAACTGAGTGCGATAAAAGAACTTTCACGAACACATTTGCTTCATATGATGTATATATTCTCAGCACAGAGGAGTAGATGCTTAAACCATTCATAATAAGAAGTATGCAACTAAGTCTACTCAATAGTCATTGCAAGCTACGAAGAGAAACCAACTCAATAATAATAAGTAGCATGAAAAATGAACATAAGCAACATTGCAATGATCATAGTAAGGTATGATAGAGTGGTATCTCGCTTGCCTTTGTTTGTAGAGCACAATATAAAATGCCAAGGCACCTCTGAAGTTCAAGTGAAGACTAGAAGTAAAGATATCAGAGATACAAGCATCAAAGTCATGACATAATTAACCAAGTTTTGAGACAAACACAAGAATGACAACTATGCTCTCAAGAAGGTGCTCATAGAATAAGTGGTGACTCACAAGGGAGTGAAAACGGTTTTGAAAAGTTTGAAAGGCTACCCAATGCTGAAAGGAAGGTACTCATTAGCTTTGAGATCGCATTGCCCCTATCATAGGCATATTCATATGGTTAAGGTGAAAGTGAGGTCCACTCTGAATCATATGCTTGACATACCATAGACTGGAAAACCCAAGTCCCTTGAGTACGAGGGCCACTCCGCATGCTACTCAACTTTGGTTACCTGTAAGTTCTTGTCATTGTAAATACATGCATATCATAGAGAACCGTCAACGGGGTACCCCTTGCACATGATACAAGAGCTATCCCGTGATCAAAATGACAAGACAAGCAGACAATGAGCATCTCAGCGATCTTTTTATTTACTATATACATAGATTTTTATTGAGGATGCTTCATAGAGTGCTCATTATAGTGATGCTGCAAGTGTCCACCATGATTAGGCATGGCTTAGGCTAGCGGCCCAAGCGTTTCTCTAACACAATGTATAAACTCCATGAACTCACAAGATCCCCTTTTATTTCACATCGTCGACATCCGCAAACAAAAGAGAAAGGTATCGACTGGATGAGATATCCAAGAAGTGTTGAAAGCGTTCCCCGTGACAGCACGGTTCTGCTGACTCCCAACATATAATTTGCAAGCATATAACTTTCATGGACTAGTCACAATGGTTCAGGATTACTAAGTGCAAGGAATAAAGTGTGCCATCAAGTTCGTGAGAGCTTTACTAACTAACTTTCTCAAAAAATACAATCATTTTATTTGGAAGAAAACAAGGCATATTGAATATGCACTGAAATAGCAAATGATGCTAATAGGTAGGTATGGTGGACACAGTTGGCAATATTGGTTTTGAAGAGTTGGAAGCACAGGTAGAGCGCATACTCAGTGCAAGTGAAGGCTAGAAAAAGAGAGGGAGGGACAAACAAGAGAGCAATAATTGTCATAACCATGCTTGCAACAAAACATGACTAATTATGGCATGAAAGTGATACTAGAACTCTGAGGCAAAATAAATCATCGAGTCTTACTGTCTATTGTTTAGCCATATGCATGCGTGAGCATGTGCCAAGTCGATTCACATGAAACTTCCAGAGCAGGATACCACAATATTATACCAAAATATGAATAAAACAATGCAAGCAAACATTCATATGACATGCTACAAAATATTAGCAAGCTGGAGCTAATCATAGACAAGCAAGAACTACTAAGCATGCATAAGGACATACACTTTACACAAACAGGCTAAGCATGCTCACAATGATGAGTATATGTACAAAAATGAAACAAATAGAGTTTGTTACCAGTCTCTTACCACACCTCGAGTTGTCTTAATATTCATTATTGTCCTTCACTTGTGTGACTTGAATAATAACATGAAACCAAAATCCACTGAGGACGTCTGAACCCTGCAAAGAACTCGCAAAACCAAAGAAGAACAAAAAAATATTTTTGGTGTTTTCGATTTTTTAGAAACAAGCCAACAAATCAAAAACAAACAAAGAAAAAGCAAACCAAACAAAGAAAAATCTTTTTGGATTTTTTATTTTAAGGCAAACCAAAGCAAAGAAACAAAGAAAGAGAAACAACGAAAATATTTTTGGTATTTTTGTGTTTTTGAGAAAGAAGCAACAAAAACCAAAAAGAAAGCGAAACATTGGATATACAAAGAACCAACCGAACATGATATATATATGAGTGTGACATCGGTATACCTCCCCCCAAGCTTAGGATTTTGTCCTAAGTTGGGCTCAATCCCATGGTGCCCAGGTAGATGCACCTCCGTAGTATGACGAGGAGGCTCCCTCGTCCTGGTACGATCTCGAGGACTCCCCCGTGTAGTGTACAACGAGGTCATATGAGGGCGCTTCCTCCTGATAGTTCCCATGGAAGTTCAGGGAGCGCATCAACTCATCCATATCCTCCCTGGAGAGTGATAAGGGTCCCAGATATATACTGAACAAAGTGGTTTGGGGGAGAGGGATATCTCTCTCTTCCTCGTCAATAAACAACATTCTATAAACTAAATTCTCAAGGGTAGAGCTAGTGGTGACAAAGTGAAGCACCTTCATGGCAGCAAGACCAAGCCTCTCAGGAGCCAAGATTGTATCATTTGGATCAACAACAATGTCCAAGGCAGCAGCAACACACGTAGCAATAATTCCCCCGTAAATGGGTCCCTTAGCTGTTAAGCGACGAGCAATGAGAGAACCAAGATTATACTTGGTATCATTGTTGAGCGCAATAGCTAGGAAAGCCAAATGATAGCTGGAAATATTACTAGTGTTCTCCCTACCTAGAACACTAGTGGCAAGATAGTAAGCGAAGTACCTGATGGCTGGAAGCTCAGTGTTTCTTATCTTTCCCTGTTGAGCTCTACGGCTATCACCATTCCTCGGTAAAGCTCCAACAAATCAGCAGGTTGAGCTAGAATCTTCTTTGCTGACCCAGCTGTACCAACTCCAAGAGCCCCACAAAATTTGTTCAATGTCATATGGTAAGACCAGCCATAAACTTTGAAAGAAACATCTGGATGGAACACACTATTAGTAAAGGAGAAACTCTCCACAAATGTTTTGGTGAGCGTAGCATATTGTGCACTCTCATCCTGCATAAGACTTGTTAGACCAGCCCTCTGAACCAAGGTCATAAAATCATCAAGAATCCCAGCAGCCCGCAAGAAGGTTTGGCAAGGAAAGGTGGAGGGATGCGCATCCCCCTCATCTCCCTCGTCACCAAATCGTGGAATGATGAGATCCTCATTGTATGAGGGCCTGACGCTGGTGGATGATCTTGGAATCCTTGCCCTTCTAGGTGCATCACCCTCAAATATTTCACCAAATGTGTGGTGGTCCATGACTTCCCTTTTCTGAAATTTTTAGACAAGCATCAAACCAAGTGATTTCTAAGTTGATAATTGATGAGTAACTACTATAGGAGCTTGCTAGAGGACTACACATGCATCAAAATAAAGTTTATGAGCATAGAACAAGCATGCAAGCTCAAACAACCTGTCACCTATAGCAGCAAAATACTCAAGATACAATCTACCAATAACAAATCTAATTGGGCAAGTGGAGGAGGCACATACCAAGGAGCAATATCTCCAAAAATCAGCAGCAAAGAGGGGTTGAGCAAGGAGATCGAAAATAGTGAGCAAGAACAGCAAGAACTCGAGCTTGAGCATGTTTTCTAGTGTTTTTTGGGAGAGAGAAAGAAGATGGCTTTGAGGAGGCAGCCTGGAGGGGCCCAGGTGGGCCAGACCCCCCTAGGCGTCGCCCATAGGTAGGCCGCGCCTACCATGGGTGTGGTGCCCTGGGATGATCCCTGGGTCACTTCGGGTGTCCCTCTGCCCCTTTTTTCGAGGAAAAAATTATTTTGAATTTTCTGGGATTTTTCGGGAAACTTTTTTTTGGCCAATTTTCAGGGTATGAAAATTGATTTTCTTGCAGAAACAATTTTTTATAAGAAGCAAAATCAAACCAAAAGCCAAACTACAGGAGCTCTAAGACAAACTAACAAGCAAACAACTAGGAAAACCAAAGTTATCAAAAGAAAGGCAAAGTCTAGGAAGGAGAAAAGTAAAAGAAAGCAAGTATAACCATAGTGAAAACATTATTTTGTTCATTAAAATCCTTTTGTTAACAAGGTTGATCAAGTCTTGTTACCAAAACAATCTTATATGAAACAAAAATTTGCATTCCACAAAGTGATTATGTTACCTCATACTTGATAATAATGGTCCCAATCATAATAGTTTCAAAATTTTCTTGTGGAATGGGACAATATATTTCTCCAACCTTGATGCTCTCAATATTTTCAATGGAATTCAGGGAATAACTTCTAACAACCTTCTTGGGAAAATAAACAGTATGCTCTTTTTCATCAATATTGAATGTTACTTTTCCTTGATTACAGTTAATGACAGCACCTGCAATATTAAGAAAATATCTCCTAAGAATAATAGACATATTATCATCTTCAGGCATTTTAAGCACAACAAAATCAGTCAAAACCAAGAAATTATGAGCTACTTGAAAAGGAACATCCTCACATATACCAATAGGAATAGTAGTTGACTTATCATCCATTTACAAAGATATATCAGTTGGTATCAACTTTTCTAGCTAGAGTCTCTTGTAGAGAGAAAAAGGCATAACACTAACTCCAGGTCCCAAATCACATAAAGCAGTTCTAACATAATTATTCTTAATAGAGCAAGGAATAGTTGGTATACCTGGATCACCAAGTTTCTTTAGAATCTTACCATTGAAGGAATAATTAGCAAGCAAAGTAGAAATCTCCTCATTAGGGATCTTCATTTTAGTAGAGAAAATATCCTTCATTTACTTTAAATAAGGAGGCAACTTAATAGCATCAGTCAAAGGAATTTGCAAAAATAAAGGTTTCATCCACTCACAAAACATGTTGTAGTGTTCTTCCTCCTTTGCCTCGTGTTTTTTACCTGGAAAAGGCATAGGTTTCTGCACCCAAGGTTCTCTCTCTTACCATGTTTATTAGCAATAAAATCTTCCTTAGTGTACCTAGTGTTCTTAGTGTGCTTCTCAGATTCTTCCTCAACTTCCTCCTTATCAGGAGCATCATTATTGTTACCACTCTCAGTTTTTGCATTAGAGAAAGATATACTATTAGGATCTACAACAGGTTCAAGTGGTTCCTCACCAACCTTATGTTTCCTTTTCTTTCTCTTACGAGGACTACCACTATTCTCACCTTGTTAAGAATCCTGCTCAATTCTTTTAGGGTGTCCTTCAGAATATAAAGGATATTGAGTAGCTATACCACTCCTAGTTCTAATTTCATAAGCATGTTTATCTCCTGAGGCATCAACTAGCATATCCTTTTGTAACTTAGCAAGTTGATAAAGTTGGGATTGAACCATTTGAAAGTGTTTACAAAGCATTTTAATATCATTAGAAGTTCTTTCCACAATATCTTTCAAATCATGGATAGCTCTAGCGTTTTTCAATAAATGATTCTGTAACTTGTTTATTAAAATTACCTTGTTTAACAATAAATATGTCAAGTTCCTCTAAGCATTGATGAGGAGGCTTACCATAGGGAATATCCCCTTCATTAAAGTGGAGAGAGTGTACCTCAATAGTAGATGAGTGGGGAATTGGCTTGCATAATTCTTCTATAGGAGGTAGATTCTTCACATCTTCAACTCTAATGCCTTTATCCTTCAGACATTTCTTAGCTTCCTTCATCACTTCATCATTTAATGCAATAACTCCCCTCTTCTTTGGTGTTGGTGTTGGAACTGGTTCAGGCACATCTGGTTCAGGAGTAATAGGTCAGGTGTATTTTGCTCAGTTGAAGTCCAATCATCATAATTCTTGCTTATGTTAGCCATTAATTCTTCAGCATCTGTATGAGTCCTTTTCCTGAAAACATAATCAGCAAAGCTATCTAGGTAGGTCCTAGAATCATCAGTTAGTCCTTTAGCTTTCCCCTTATTAATTTTACCTTTGATCTCTTCAATTTCCTTATCTATCTTTTGGGCTTCCTTGATCTTGTCCAACAATGTGGGTTGAACATCAAATGACATGAGATGTCCTTCAGGCACTATCTCCAATCTGAGATATTTGAATTGGTCACATAGATCATCTGGCAATTCTCCCTTAGTAAGGACATTCACAGAAACTTTACGGCTTAAAGCATCCTCTACAACATTTGCTTTACCGGGGTAGTATTGCAAACTCAAGTCACAGTCCTTGATGAGTTCTATCCATCTTCTTTGTCTCATATTGATTTCTTTCTAAGTGAAGATATACTTCAAACTCTGCTGATCCATGAACACTTCACAACGTTTTCCCAAAAGATAATGTCTCCATGTTTTGAGTGCATGGACAATAGAGGCTAACTCTAAATCATGTGTGGGATAATTCACTTCATGAGTTTTGAGTTGTCTCGAGGCGTAAGCCACAACTTTCCCTTCTTGCATCAAAACTCCACCCAATCCTTGGTGAGATGCATCACAATATACTAGGAAATCCTTCTCCAAATCTGGCAGACATAAGACTGGTGTTGTCACTAGTATCTTCTTCAACTCTTGGAAGCTGATTTCACATCCTTCGGTCCAGTCAAACTTCTTATCTTTCTTAAGTAACTCCTTCATTGGCTTAGATACCTTTGAGAAATTCTCAATAAACCTTCTATAGTATCCTGCCAAGCCTAGGAAGCTGCTGTAGAGGTCCCAACCTTTAATAAGGTAGAGATCCCTTTGTTTACAATGCTAGTCCCTAGATCAATAGCTAGCATCCACAGTTAAGATGTAATATCAAGAAACAAAGGTCATAATACAACTTTATAACCAGGAATAAAATAATTTATTACATCTTACATAGCTCATTTGGCTATCTCATTACAATGCAGCAAAAATAACTATATAGCATGGAGTCCTTCATCTTCAAAGTACCACATGCAATCATGTTGGTTGTAGACTTGTAATCCTAATCAACACACTTCACTAACATCAAACAAACCTGCAACATAATAAGTTACAGCCACAAGGGTTAATACATTTGAATTGTATTGGCAAGTGATACTATGGTATAGTAGTGGTATCTATCATCTACATGCATTTGGCTAAGTGGAGCTTAGGCTTTCTTTGATCAAAATAGATTTTCCTTATCATTTGAAAACACTATGTTTTTGTTTGGTAAAAATCACCCAAGGCATCTACCAATCAAAGATTGAAGATCCTTTAACCCTTGTTCAACCACAAGTTTTTAACTTAGAAATTGGGATGAGGAGATCCTTGATAGCTTCCATGTCTTGATGCTCAAATTGTCCATTCCCGAGGACACGGCTAAGTACTTAGATTTTACTCTCTTGAGAGGTGGTGCACTTTCCCCACAATACTCAACATGCATCGAGACAAGATCTTTCAGAAGCCTTCCCTTAGACCAAAATGGACGCGTTCCAAACCTATCATCCCCTACCACCAACTGTCCATTTGGCTAAGTTATTGAAACCTATATGATCCAGGCAGAGCCCATAATGCCAAGTGGCTGCACTTGAAGCTTCTCAACATTTGACATCTCAAATCTCTTTGTTCTTGGGTGGCTTTCCACAAGTGAGATACACCAGGGTAGGCCATGAATATGGGCCATGAGTAACCACTCAACATAATCCATCCTTTCCATTCCACCCAGGTGATTCATTCACATAGTTGTTTTATTAAACAAAACACAAGTCCTTCACTTAGAAATATATCATAGCATGAATATAATACACCCTTGTTTTCCACTAGCTAAGTTAAGCATGATAGTAGTAGGGATCTTAACTTAGGAAAATTCTACTAAGGCATCATCTACTAGGATTTCCCATGGCATAGCATACTTAGTAAATTCCATGCAAGTCTTACTTTGAAATATCACTAATGCATAGTGAAAATAATAGGACAAAAATATGAAGCACCACTTTACTTTTTGGTAGAGAATATAAGTTCACTCCTTGATCTTGCAATAGTTACTCTCTTCAAAGTTCACTACAATTCAATCAAGCAAGGCACAAATTCAAAACTTGCATTCAGACAATTCATCACATAAACAATAAAAACAGAGAAATGCATGCAAGCATGCCACATATTTTTTTATTTGGAAAAAGTGGTTTCTAATAGGTTATAAACATTTTAAAACACCTAATGGTCATTTATAAAAGTGACAAAACCATTTGATATTAAGTTAGTGAAAATGGCCACTTTAAGTCATTTTTGTTTTGCTAGAATTGAAAAATGTTTTTAAACACCAATAATAATGTTTATGGTCATAATGTTTTAAAACAATTCCATTTGCAAAGGGTTTCATCCAAAATCCATTTTTAAATCAAAGAAACATTTTATTTTGTTGGAAATGCCTTTAAACAAAGTAATAATTTTCTAGGGTTCACCAAATATATTTTTAGATCCTAAAACTTGGTGTTTTGGGTCACAGAGTTTAATTCAAACCATTTTCCAAAGGTTTTACTCAAAAAGCATTTTTTAAAACATAAACAACATTTTTATTTAACTAGAAATGCTTTTATTCAAAGATTTATTCCTTAGCATCACAAAATATACTTTTAAGTGTACAAGTTGGTTTCTATGGTCAGTAGGTTCAAAACAACCCATTTAAAAAAGATTTTACCTAAAATCATTTTTATAATAATTTTTATACTCAAATTATGCCTACACATCTTTCTGCAAAAACAACCAATTTTACAGAAGCAAATCATTTAAAAATGGGCATGGTTGGATAGAATTCTTTTTACTGATTCCATTGATATAAAATTTGTAAAATTTGGACGTGCAGATTTGAAGTTATGAATTTTACAAAATCAAACTACTAATAGATTCATTTTTGTTTTTAAAACAAGTCACTGGCCACGTGGCTGTTTCCTATTCGCTGGTACCGGTTCGGTAGGATCGATCAACGTGGTGCGTTGGATCTAAATAAAATTTCAAGGCACAGATGATCTCGTACCCCTTCGTTAAGTCATTTATTCCTAAGCGTCGGATCTAGATCTAACGGACAGGAGCTAGCTGGTCAAGTTTTGGCGGCGCTGGGGACGGAGAGCGGCGGTGGCGCGTTCTGTCTATGGAGACCTGGCATTCTAGGAAGCAAAGGAGGGAAAGGAGATGCTTACTGAGTTCACCGTGCTGAGAGGACGCTCGAGGTGGTCGTTGTTGGCGAAGGGGCGCATGAGGTCGAAGGGGATTCCTCACCGGAGTTCCTGTCTGCGTCGGGCACGTTCTGTCGAAGACGGAGGCGAACCTACGGTGCACACTAGAGCCAAATAAAGACGCTGGTAGATGCGCAAGGTCGTGGCGAGTACATGCGTGTTAAAGAGGGGGAGAGGTGCGATCGGACTTTACTAGGGGACGTCGCCGGAGAAATGGCAGACAGTGGCATTGGTCTATCGAAGAGTTTGCCGAGGGTACAGGGCACGCGCGAGCGAGAGGAAGGAGCTAGGAGATGCGTAGGAGGCTAGGGATAAGTCTCTTTTGCTCTAGGGCATTGGGGTGGTTCGTGCTCGCCGGAATTTCGAGCTAGAGCTCGCCGGAGTAGTAGCGGTGTCAAATCAAATCGAGGCAGCCCTGTGGCGTTTTGGCGTGGGCGAATGAGGGGAAATGGAGAGGGTGACTGGGCGATTAAGAGGGCGAGGTCAGGGGCAAGAATTATGCGGCCATTAACTCGAATTAACGCGAGAGATTAACTGACAGAAAACGGCAGCGAGGGGAAGAAGTAGTCGCGGGCGGGTGAGAACGACGACTGACAAGTGGGGTTGGTTTGTTCAGCGAGTGGGGAGGGTTACGCGTGGGGTCCGCTGGTCAGTGTTTGTGTGGGTTAAATTTTTGGTGCGAATCGTTTTCTGCGGGGAGAGAAGAAATGGGCTAGTTGGGCCGGACTGGGCTGGTTAGGCTAGGCTGGACCCTTTCCCTATTTTTTTTCTTTCCTGTTTTCTTTTTCTTTTCCTGTTTTCATTTTCTGTTTTGAATTCAAACTATCATTTGAATTCGGATTTTATTTTCAAATCTTGTCCAAATATTCAGTATGCTTTAATACTGTTTTAAGCATGTATTTAACGTCCATTTAAAATAATTTTCCCTTATTCCTTTATGGTTTATTTATTAATTAATTTTTGACACTTGTCTTTATTTAATTGAATTTTAAAATATGTTTTCAAACTTCTATTTGAAAACCAAATTTTACCAAATACTTTTCACTAGGTTTTATTTATTCATTAGTGTGAATAATTCAGTTTATTTAGAATATATTTAATATGATTTATTATTCATTTAAATTGGGCAAATTGTCTTTATTCAGATAAAATCTAATATGGTTTTAATTCCATATAAACTTTATTCAAGTAATTCTTTTAAGTTAATTAGATAAATTTTTAATCCACTTTGGTAAATTCCCATTTATTATTTTTTATGATTTAATTAATCATTTCTATTAGGGATTTTGTCTTCATTCAAATGGAATAGAATTTGGTTAAGACCATTTATTTTATTTGAATATTTCTTATCCCTTTATTTCATTTGGATTATCTTTATTTCATTTTCTTATGGATTTAAGTCAAGACTTAATTTTTCTTCTAAATAATTTTATTGGGATTTATTATTTAGTTTAGGCAATTTGTCTTTATTTAAATAAAATTGGATATTGTTCAATCCTTATGATTTTATTTAAATAATCTTTTAATCCTTTTTATTATTCAATAAACTTTCATTTTATTGTTTATGAATTTGGCCAAGATTTAATTTGGCTTTTAAATATTCCATATTTATTTCTTTCTTTGTCTTATAAAATCCATATCTTTTTATTTATAGATCCAAAATTGGTGATTCCAATTTGTATAATTTTATTTGATATTTTTTTATCTTTTCAAATCTTTTTAGGATTACTTTGCTCACAATTTGGTATGGATTTTAGATTGGAGTTTTATTATCTTTGAAATTTAACTTCTTTATCTTATTAAATTCATAAGTTTTTATATATGGTTCCAAATTAAGTGAAACCAATTTCTATGGTTTTATAATATTTTTATTTATAATTTTTGATCATTTATAAATGTTTGTTGACAAATTTTTATATGGAACAAATCCATAGTCTTAGAGATAACTTGGTGATAATTTTCTTCCATTAGGGTTTTGGTTTAACTTTTCCAAGTGTTTAGAGTTCAAGATACATTATTGATGAATGCGTTTCACTTGATTGAAATTTTGCTTGATTCCTTTTTCATTCAAAGTTTGTTCAAGATGGGTTTTGATGTTTCCATTTGGAATCAAAAATTTTCTTTTCACCCTATATTTCAACAATTATTTATTTTGTTTATTTATTTTTCACATTTCAAAATTTGGAAAATTCTAGGATGTGACAGGCTACCACCCTTAAAATAAATCTCGTCCCGAGATTTGGGAAGGCTAGAGGTTACAAGTTAGCTTCGAGATAACTAGGGTACTACCACCCTTAAAATTTTCCAACTAGATTACATATTGGCTTACTTAAGATCTTGATGAAACTTTTCTGGACAATTGCTTGCATAATGTCCTTTGTCACCACACTTGTAACATGTGACAAGGTTGAGTTCTTCACGTATCTTTTCTGGACAAATTGATATATAATGGCCTAGCTCTTTGTAGTTGTTGCACCACACTTGGCTAATTCCCTTATTTTTCTTCTTCTTGGGTTTATCCAAAGCTAGGAGTTCTTCTAGTTCATGCTCTTCATATCTCACCTCAAAGGTGGGAAATATTCCTTGGTTCCTTGACCGATTCCTTGGATAATACCTATGTTTCCTCTTTTGTACATCAAGGTGATTCCTAATGTATGGAGGTGCAATCTGAGGTTTTCCTTTGTCTTCATCCATATTGATAGAAGTTGTTTACTCATGGGGTTTTCCATACTTTTGATGCATTCCTCCTTGTTTCATTTGTTGAACTATAGGATAGATGGGGCATTGGATAGGGACATGATTATTTCCTTCACATAGGAAATAAGTCACTTGATATGTGCGGCATTGTTTAGTTGGATGTTTCTCTTCACAATTAGGGCATTGATCCTCATGCTCTTTGGAAGTGTGCTCCATGTCTCCACAAATATTGCAAGCTTGAGTTCCTTCTATAATATCATCCTTGACATCATTGTTGTCACAATCTCCTTGGGAAAGGTTCTCTCTCATGTTGATCATTTGATTGGTCATCTCTTGCAACAATTGGGATTGGATTTCCAAAATCTTTTGCAAGGTTGGGTCTAACTTATTGTTGTTGGCTAAAAACTGAGTTGTTACTTGACTCAACTAGGTTTGGTTTGCTAGTAGTTGTTCCCTCATGTGCATCTCTTAGTTGTTGTTGTCACCATTCTTGATGTTGGAGTATCTTGGTGAAGTCATCTGTTTGGGTTGGACTGGGATAATAGGCAAAAGATTTCTAGAGAAGTCTATCACACACAACATGTCAACACCCGGATTTTTAATCCTAGATGCCTGTTATGCCATACATCGCAATCCCAGAATTACCATTTTTGCGAGACATAACAGATTTGGATATCACAGTACATCATCCACTACAAACCATACATAAGGTCTTACACAAATAAGTATCTCATGATCCAGTTCTTAATACAACTCAAGTAGCGGAATAACGTAATAATAAAGATAGCGTAGGCGAAGCTCCATCTTCGGGGTCACAGGCAATGCTGACGATGGGAGATGATCCTAGTTGTCGTAACCTTCCTGCAGTCCATCATCCTGATACTCCTATTCATAGTCTGGCCACGGGAATAGCCAGTCACTACAAAGATTCGGGTCTATTGCAACAACAATATTTGTGGCAATAAGTGCCGAATTGTGGCAATAGATACCTATTGCCACGACATGACTTTTGTTGCCAAGCGTTGCGACAGGACGCATGGTAATAGGTTATTGCCACGAAAACCAAATGGTGGCAAGAAAGTGTGCTATTACAATGGCCATATAACAAGTTGCCACATTTTTTCCTGTGGCAACACGCACTTAATGCTACAATTTGGATTGTGGGGATAGCTTAATGCAACATCCATCAAAACCATGGCGATTGGTTGTTTGTGGCGATAGGCGTTTGTGGCGATAGCCTATTCCAACAACACTTATTTCGTGGCACATGCCCTTTCGTGGCAATATCCAGTTGTTGCAATAGACCCAAACCCTATAGCAACAACTCTTGTTTTCATGGGTACACCTCTTTCACCACCAACCCTGTGTTTGTGGCATTAATTTATGGCAACAACTCTCCAAAGGTGGTAACAAAAAATTGAACATACTAGTTTTGGTGGTGACCGATAAGGCACCACTAATATTTACTAGTGGCGCTCTGAGACACCAACTAGATGCGCCACTTATAAACATACTAGTAGGGCACCATCTAGGTGTGCCACCTATATAGTGTGCCACTAGTAGCAAAACCGATGCCCCACTAGTAATGTATATGAAAAACAAAAAATACTCCAAATTTACAGAATACAACCTAAAAGGAAAAATAATTTAAAAACAAGAAATGAAATGAAATCATACTTTTTATTATAGTAAGAATATTACAATGTCTTTTACAAGTATCCAATAAAAGGAAAATTGCAAGAAAATAAAAGAAAAGCCTAAAACTACTCTTCTAGTAATCTTATCTTCTTTTTCTTCACTTTATCCCTGCAAAATGGAAAAAAATAAAAGAAAACAAAGAAACATGATCAGATCCTAGTTGTAACAGATATATTCTTCTATAACAGATAGAATATCAATTTCCCAAAGACCGGTAGCTAGAACCCATCAAGAAGTAGCATAGCTGGTGAAATAACCATCAGGGAGTAGCACACATAAGAACTAGATCATATCCAAGTTAGATGTACAATCAAATTATGCAAGCCCATAATCAGATCCACCATACTGTAACCTGCTGTGGCTAGGAACCACACATCAAGCACTCCACGGACACCAGGCGACCCAAAAACAATAACCTAACAAATATGGAAACAAGCAAGCTCACATAGATGTGTACTTCAAACCTACAGCCAAATGTTGCATGGAAAGCTACAGGTTTAAATACCTACATTCCTGTCATTTAAGCAAACATAGATGTGTGTTTCATACCTACAGGACAACAAATGAATATTTAAACAGATGTGCTACAGGGCCAAGTAGCTTCCATCTTTTCCTTGATCATAAGTCAGTAATAAGTTACCATCACCTGAGTACTCTTGATGATCATTCTGCTATTCATCATCTAATCTTCTCTCAAGAACTAGCATTTTCTTCAAATTAATTCGAGTGAGTAGTAGCTACTCAATCCATGAAAAGTAGTTGCTGTAGGCAAGAACAGAAGTCAACATTGAGCACAAAGCTACTCCTACCATTTCAAACAAGCATAATATGTTCTCGACACACAAAGTTCTTGACACAACGGGGACATCGAGTTAGATGATGCTGGCCAGCCAAGAAAATATCATTTCTCACCAAAAAGAGATCGGGCAATGATATAAGAACCAAAAACACTAAAAAATTAAGAAACACATGGAAGTAGATCTAATAAGGGCATTAAACAACCTAAAAGGCCCAAAAAAATCCTACGCTACTACAAGAAAGCAGTACCAAAGGAACACAAGCCCTCACCCCGCATTGTATGGCTACATTTTCTCCTGCAAACCAAACAACCACACTCACGACACTGCTATTTCAATCACGTTTTCACATGTTCCCTGGTTAGTAATAAGTGTAAAGGTAGTGAGAGAAATATCCAACATGTGTATGAAAACCTGATCAACTTGGTTATTCTAGTGCATACCTAAGCAAAGCATAGGAACAATAGTCCAATGACCTGACTCGAGGGTTTGAGAAATTATACACATACCACAGTCAGTAGTTCTCAATGGTTTGAGTGCTAACAAAAAATACATCAGCAAGAAAGTACATATAGGTGCACAGATACAGAAAAAATCCAGTTAGACTGCTATAACTATACCTTCTGGTGCAATAACTATACCTCCTGGAGGACAATCTTGCATGTAATTGGAACATAAGCAGCCTCACATAGTACCCACCCTCACAAGCACTGTTCTAGTTAACTAATTCCTCCAACACATACCGAGGGTGGTGGTTCTGCAACCATAAAAATTCAGGATCAAATATGATAAACGAAAAAGCTCACAAAGACTCCATGATCTAAAATAGAATGACCATATGAAAGGATAATATTTTATTGTTAATCATGTGATGAAATGAAAGCAACTATTTAGTAAAGAACATGTTGCTAACTATTAAATATAAATGTCCGCCAACTCTTAGCAATCGACATGAAAGTACTTCCAGGCTTATACCTTAACAATGATTTACAATGCAATAACGACAAACTGAGAGACATAAAATAAACTGCATATAGAAATACAAAGTGTAGGCTGATATTAGAAATAGCCCTGGCCTGATATTAGAAATCCAAGGGTACTCTCTTTCCCTCCTAATTTAATATTTTTATAGCCATACATTCGTTCACTACAGAAGGAGAGAAGGAACTGATTATTCGGAGAAATGAAGCAATATCTAGAACAAAGAGAGAGTACCACTTCAGCATTTGGATGGCTGTGTAGTCTTCATCGGATTCATGCTGACTATGTTCAAAACCATCTCCTCCCTTGATCTGAGTGCAAAAATGATATAATATGTTAGGCTGCATAACAAAGTTTTACAGAGAGCATAAAAAACATTAACAACATATCAAACTATATTGTGGCTGGGTCTGTACCCTATGATTGACTAGCTACGGTTGGTCTTAAGCCTAGTACCTTCACGCATCCAACCGGATCACGTCCAAACACATGACCATTGCTAAGAGTTGGCAGATATAGTATCCGATATAGTACGGATACGTGGCCGGGAAGGCGTGTCCGGGTCCGATATAGCATCCGATACGGATACATCTCCGATACCGTATCCCTACGGTTTTTTACATATCAGTAAATTAATGAATTAGAATAATTTGGTGATAATTCGGATGGACACAGATGCGATACAGCCCAGCCCATACTAAAAACCCTACCTCCTCTTGTAACACTCCCCTTGTCATTTCCCACCTTCCCCCGACACAGCCACGCCTCTTCCCTCTTGGATCAGAGGGAGTACTACATTTCTTGCAAGGGCACAATATATTATCTTGTATTACTGAATTGGAAACACAAATTGAACAAATCCTGTAAATCTTTGTATATATATTAAAGTGAGGCCTTTTCTAGCATATTATTATCTTAATGGACTTAGAATTAAAAAACATTACACTAGTTGTAACAGGGTATATGTTGTACCTAGGTGTGTTAATCCATCTCCTGTCCATGTTTAACTTCTACTATGGAGTTTAACAACCTTCGATTGTTGGCATGCTGTTCACTGAACTCAACAGGTTCAATCTTACAAGCAGAATATTCATGAACAAAATAACAAAGTAGTGAAGAAAATATATAGGCTTGAAAGGACGAAGGGAATACAAACCTCTAGGATTGGATGCTAGTTCTTGGTCTTCAAATGATAATGACAAATATGCATTTTTCCCTCTGGAAATTAACAAAAACAAATTGTAAATGAAGATACCCGCTTGTGTGTAATTAAAATGAAAGAGATGAAATCATTAACCCTAAACTGAAAAGAACGAAATGGGGTGCAATTTAGTCACCAAATCTAACAAATAAAATAATACACGGAATGCATTCCATGGTGAAATATGATCTATGTACAGACTACCTCGAAAAAAGTTAATTAAACTGGTTTAAGACGGGCAGATAAAGGCTAGGCTCCTCTATTCCCAAACAGAAAACTAATTCCATTTTTCTACACTACTAGCACAACGAACAACAGGAGCAACAGCTAGAAGACACATGGTGACAGGGGCATATGGCATAGCCGCAAAGCACATCGATATATTCAGCACCACCATCACAGAATAGCGCAATAGCATGCAACAGCAAGAAAACAACAAGAGCAACAGCAGCTAGCAGTACCAGATCTGGCGAGGCGTTGGAGGAGAAAGATCGTAGTCGGCGTTGAGTGTGTGAGGGGGAGACGCTCCAGATCTGGCAAGCAAAGGCGCGTATCTGTGTTGGAGGCGCTTTCCCAGCCGGTGGCGCGCGAGTGAGCAGTCTGCCGTTCCTGACCAAGTTGCGATGGCCGGTGACGATTCCCTGGACCATAGGGAACCAAATTTCGTGGTTATCATACAGGGTGGAAGGAAATATGGATGCGAGGTTACTGCAGCTTGCCTTGAAGAAGGTTGGGGCGAGAATTACCTGCAGAAGGCGCCGTACTGGACGCCGTTGGGCCGCCGCTACACACCACGCACTAACGGGCCAAGGAGAGAGACGAGGTAGGAGCTGGGCGAGATATTCAGGAGGGCGGATTTGAGCTACGGGGAGCGAGGTTGAGGTGGCGGACGGTGGCATACGTCAGGCGACGGACGACGGCCGCCATGGATGGGAGGAGGCGAGCTGGGGAAATTTTGGCATAGTTAGGGCGATAATCCTACACCTACGAAAATTATGCTACGGAATAATCTTACGGGCTGACGTGGTGGCTGGCGTTTGGTCCTATTTTTTTTTCTTCCTTGAATTTAGGACCACGAACTGATCTCGTTTGCCACATGTGGTTGTCCGTAAGAAATTTTTGTACAAAGCATCCGTAGATGTAGCATTACTCGTCTTGGGGTTGGGGTGCGAATAGATATACTATTTGGCAGTTTTAGTCTAAATCGTGGTGGGCCCTTTTTGACCTCTGGCGCGCATAAGATTTGGCCAAACTGCTCGAATATGTGATGGCGTTCTTTTCGCTCGGTTAGCGTCCCGAAAATTCTAGACCCCGTTTGGTATAAAGTAACTTTAAACTATTGGTGGAATACTTGTTTTCTAAAAAAGACGGAGTATTAAATACTTTGAGGTGTTTGGATCCAATAAATAATATGATTTTAAAACTTAAGTATTCTTTAAAACAATGTTTTTTTAAGTATTTGAAAAAGAGGTCAGACCCTCTTTTTTCTAAAACCAAGAAAAGAAAAAACTGAAGTATTATTCTGCTAGGCACCAAAATATTATGGTATTTTTTTGAGAGAAAATACTATGGTATTGATATACTTTAGTTTTAGAAAAACTCTGTTACCAAACTCGGCGTAAATGTTGACACACATCTGAAGAAGTCTCTATCTTGGCCTATGCGAAACAATGATATACAGAGGTCATGAGTTTCTTGTCTCTTCTGAATTCACATGTTAGAGTTAATCACGAATTCACGATTTTTTATGCCGCTTAGACTAAAAGGAAATAATCATCACACTGATTCTGTAATAAGCTAACCTCGTGTCTATGTAAATTAGTACACCCCTTTAGTTAGATCGTGAGAAAATTATAATAGACAAAGGAAAAAATCAGGAGTAATAGGCCACTTGAGAGAATACCATTGCAATATCTTGTTCCCTTTTGCAACAAAAGGGAATTATTGTACTCCCTCCGCTTCAAAATAACATCGCAAAGTTGTTTAAATTTGGATATATTTAGACACTATTAAGTATTAGATACATCTAAATTTAGACAAATTTACATCTATTTGAGAAAGAGAGAGTAATATGTTCTACATATTGCCATAGATACACAATTTGTCGCAATATGCAATAGTTATTGCAACACAATGTAATTGAGGCAAAAATGCGCTATTACAAAAAATATGCATTTTTTGAAATATAAAGCTATTTTTTGCAACAACATTGTTAACTAACGTGACATGACAAAAAATGTTGCAATAACTTTTTGAATATTACCACAAAAAAATTTATTGCAATACCTAGTCTCTATTGCAACAAAAGGACTGATTCATGCAACAGAACATAATTGTTGTAATATAGCTACCATACTACAACACCAACGCATTTTGTTGCAATATGTGGCCTTTATTGCAACAAAGAGGATATTTAACGCAACAAAACAAGATTGTAGCAATATGTGGATCATATTACCATGAACGGAAATTTTGTGGTAATATTGCATTTTATTGCAACAAAATATACTTGTAGCAATAATTTTTGTTGCAACATACCGGAATCCTTGTAGTGAGTGACAAAGGCATGAGTACTCTTTAAGTACTCGCAAACTAATACTAACATGTTAAGGGGGTTTAATAGTTAGGACACTAGGCTCTAGGGTTGTTTTGCAAAAAGCCAGATTTACCTCTACTAAGTTTAGAAGCAAAGAAAACTAGTTGAAAGTTTGATAACACCTAAGTGGGAACTTGAATTTCATATCACAACCCTGTTGTTGTCAAGTCAAAGTCTCAATTCATTTCACAAGTCATTTTGAAAACATCTGACAGGGGAACAATATGGCCACTCCAACTGTCGATAACCGCGGACGCGGCTATTCGAATAGTTTGACACTGCAGAGATTGTACACTTTCACCACAACATTCGATACATCCGTCAGGAACAAATCCTGAATTTACCATAGTTAGTATGCGGATAATCAATCCTAAACTTTCAATTACATGCCCTAGTATAGGCACCTCTCCTGTGAGTTTGGCCTCCCAACCATGACCAACTATCATCTTGGGTACTGCACAGGTGGACAATCTTCACAAGGTAGCCTCAGCTCAGACCTTGGCCGTGAGGGAACCAATACTAAGGTATATAAGTTTCCGGTCAAGCCCTACCCAATCTTCGGGTATTGTGGTTGTACGGTAAAATTGTAATGGTATCGCATCCAGACAACCATCAGTTTTATCAAGGGCTAAGGCTCATGCCTCAACATTTTCATCATCAAAATCATCTGGTGTTCGAGAACGCATGTCAAAACATTTCAGTAGAATGACTCATCATTCTAAGGTTTTCATAACCAGTCTCACCAAGTATTCCCATCTAAAGTTGATCAAGTTTTATCCTTAGCACTAGCATCTACAAGTGGGGGTAAGCACTAATGAGGGGTGGTAAACAAGTGAAGATTAATTAAGTTCAATATCATGCCTTAGGATAACATCAAGATTATCTAACTTAGGCCAATTTTAATGCTCTTTATGCAACCTTCCATTGTCTTTCTAGTATCTACAATTCACTATGTAAACTCTAAGAGAAAGCTTTGATAAATAAATAAAGTAGAAAGCTTGTAAGTAAAACTAGGATGGTTTATCAAATGGTATAAGCTTGCAAGTAAAACTTGCATGGTTTGGCTTGCTAAGATAGTGGTATAAACTTTCTAGCATGCAAGTGTTAGCTTGCATAGGTCAATTTGTGTAGTAAGGCTTGCCTTGTGCAGAGCAGTGGTTGAAGTTCTCCTCGGCTTCTTCCTCATAGTATCCTCCTTCCTCCTCGTATCCTTGGTCGGTACTAGCGTCTATAAATAAATACGAGGTACACAATCACCAAACAATACTTAACTATTTTAAATCATCACAAAAAGGTGTACTATAGATGATCTAGCATCATCAGCTGTCATTACAAGATTAAAGCATTTTTCTTATTTATTTTAATTTGAGAAAAGTAATTTCTACTCATTGAAAAACTACTTAAGATTTAATATTCTCCAACTCAAACATGGGATCATGTTGACACATGTCATCACCACATATTTCAGTACATGGGAATGTGATTTAAAGTGGTGTCACAATTTAATAAGGTTTAACCTTTTTATTTTAAATAAATAAAGTGACTAGAAATGCCTATGTGGCATTCTTTTGTTACTTGAACATTACTTCTGTAAGTAAACCCAAATGTTTTTATATATTCTGAAAGTTACGATCAAATTTGATTTTTGAGAGTTGGAATCAACTCAAAAGCTATTATGGTTAAGTTTGGAAAAATGTTTGAATGCAGAAAAGCTTCTGCCTTGTTATTTTTACCAAGGGTGTTCTACAGATCCAAATGATTTAAATCCAACGGGCTTGGATTAATCATTTCAGTACCTTTCTAAGAAAATTGGTTTCATGCAATTTGGTTCATTGAATCGAGCTGGGTTGAATTTTGAATCTACGTACAGAGCTGTGTTTGAATTAAAATAGAAAAATCTAAATTCAAACGGTTGGGTTGCGCGGGAGAGGTTAATGGACCGGCCCAGTGTCACTCCGCAGGGCGGGGCTCAGGTGACAGGGGCTCTACCAGTTAGCGACTCATAACGCACGAAGCGGTACGAGGCTATGTGGGTCGTTGGATTAGAAGGGAGATCGACGGCTGGGGATCGTCGTTGACGAGGAACCTGTCACCAGCGAGCTCGAACCCTAGCGGCTCAGTGGTGGTGCATAGGGGGCATACCAGGGCTCCAGCAACGACAGCGAGGCGGGCAAACGAACGAGTGGTCGACGACGAGCTCAGGGACGGTCGAGGCAGCTCCGGGGCTGGTCGCAATCAGCGGCCCCCTTCTCCTCCAGAGGCGGCCTTCTCCGATGCAATTTCGGCGAGCTGCTTCTCCTCGTTCTCCGGCTAGAGGGTGGAACGATCAGTGAGGTGAGGTGAGTGGAATTGTGTGCTTCAAACGGCTGGGGTGGCCTCCTTTTATAGGCTCGATGGCGAGACCGAGAGGGATGAGAAGGCGACGGTGGCAACATGGCTACTGGCGGCTAGAGGCATGGCTGAGGTTGGCGATCGACGCGCGGTCTCGTGGCGATGCTCTAGGACTTGAATTTGCGCTTAGGGGCGGTGGCAATCGGTCGGGAACGTGCGGTGCTCTGGGCGGCAGAGGCGGCGTCTTCGATGGAAAGCGGTGGCTGTGAGGCATTGGGCGGCAAACGGTGATGTCTGGCGTGTTCCTTGGGTCATGGCGAAGCGGTGGGCACGGGTTGCAGTCGAGGGGCGGCGTGTGCACGCGTGCCGGGTGCGGCGCTCTGGCGCGTGTTCAGCATGTCGCAGTGGCACTGGGCGTGGGGCGTGCTCGGTGGTCCACAGCTTGCCTTGGCTTGCGGAGGGGACAGTGGGTGGCGGTGAAGTGCTGGCGATCTCCCAGACATGGCGAGAGAGGGGGAGGTGGTCTGCTGCGGCGGCGACCAACTTGGCTGGCGAGGTGTGCTCGGCTTGCTCACCATTGATGACAATGGCCAGCTTACAGTGAGGTTAGGGTTTCCAATTAGGCTAGATGATCTACTAAATGGTTGTTGTGAGCTAGAGAGGGAACAAGTTAGGCAAAAACACTATTAAAAACCGTGAATTTTTTATTTGGTTTAAATTTGTCTGCCAAGTGTTTGATGAAATGGCCGCAAGAAACTTTCTTTTGAATTTTGAGAAGATTTTTGCTAGGTGTGCTAGTCTTGTGCTGGAGACTCTGTGGGTGCTTGGGTTTTGAAAATTGAGCTTGTTTGAGTAGTTTTTGAAATAGTGGGATCTTCCCATATGAGATAGATTCAATTTTAATTTGTCATTTAAACTTAGCATTTGAATGTTTTTGGAAGATCACAAAGTGGGCCTTGGTACCTCATTATGTGTACTAACAAGGGGTGCAAAGATCCACAATTGTTTCTGTTAAGTTTTGAGTGCTTGGAATAGCCAAAGTAGGCATGAGAGTTAATTTGGCCAAAGTGACCATTCACTTCATTTATTCATTTGGAGTTGTTTGTCTTTGGGAAAAGTTTGGGAATGATTTAGATGATGTTTATTTCACCTAAGAATCATTTTACAAGCAAATAAACACAAAGCCATGGCAACTCAAAAGAATCCTAATTTTAAATACACATACATATGAATGCTCTCATATTTTAAGATAGGAAAGTTTTTTTAACCCTAATTTTGATGATTAGCATTTGATGATCCATGTTTAATATTTTTGGGATGTTACAAACCTTCCCCCCTCAAAACAAAATCTCGTCCCGATGTGAAGAGATCTGGGAACTCCGTCCTGATGTGATCTTTGCGCTCCCAGGTAGCTTCTTCTGTGTGGTTGCTCCACTGAATCTTGAGAAACTTGATGCTTCGGGTTCTGGTAGTTCTGAAAGCTTCTTCCAAAATACGGATGGGTACTTCGAGATAGTTCAGGTCATCGTTGATCTCTATGGTCCGGTGATCAATGTTCTTGAACACTTGAGTCTTCTCTAGAACTTCGAGGCATTTGCGAAGTAATGAGATATGGAACACATTGTGCACGGCTGACATTTCTTCTGGCAGTTCCAATTGATACGACACTTCTCCTCGATGGTTCAGAATCTTGAAGGGGCCGATATATCTGGGGGCTAACTTTCCTTTCAGTTGGAAATGTTGCATTCCCTTTAATGGCGACACTTTCAGATACACAAAATCTCCGATATTGAAAGCAAGGTCTCGACGTCTCTTGTCGGCGTTACTCTTCTGTCTTGACTAGGCGGTCTTGAGGTGCTCACGAATATTGTAAACTTTCTCTTCTTCTTCTCATAGGATGTCGGGTCCGAAAATCTGACTCTCTCCTACTTCTGACCAATTCAAAGGGGTGCCGCACTTCCGTCCATACATGAATTCAAAGGGGGCCATTTGCAAAATAGCTTGATAACTGTTGTTGTATGAAAATTCTGCAAACGGCAGACAGTCTTCCCATTTAAATCCATACTCTAACACACATGCCCTCAACATGTCTTCGAGTATTTGATTTACTCGCTCCGTTTGTCCGTCGGTCTGAGGGTGATAAGTTGTGCTGAAATCTAGTCGGGTTCCTAAACCTTCTTGAACTTCCTTCTAGAATCTCGAGGTAAACTGAGTTTCTCGGTCCAATATGATGTTCTTGGGGACTCCGTGCAAACTGACGATTCTAGCGATGTATAAATCAGCTAGTTTCGAACTCTGGTAGGTGGTCTTAACTGTTAAGAAATGGGTGACTTTGGACAATCTGTCCACTATGACCCAGATAGAGTCATTTCCCCTACTATAAGTAGGCAATCCGGTGATAAAGTCCATTCCAACGGAATCCCATTTCCATTCTGGAATCTGTAGCGGTTGCAACAATCCAGCGGGTCTTTGATGTCCCGCCTTGACTTGCTGACATATATCACATTTGGCGATATAGCTTCCGATTTCTCTCTTCATCTTATGCCACCAAAATTGTTCCTTCAAATCCTGATACATCTTCGTTCCTCCGGGGTGGATAGAATAAAGAGTATCATGAGCTTCCTTCAGAATAACTTCTGTCAACTTTGAATCTGCTGGTACACAAAGACGTCCTTTGTACCATAGAACTCCTTCTTCATCTTCAGTAAATCCAGGTACTTTGCCTATACCGATACGACGCTTGATTCCGTCGAAACTAGCATTCCCTTTCTGCGCCTCTTTGATCTGGCTGATCAAAGTGGGTTGAAGTTCTATGCTAGCCAAAAACCCTTCACTCACTAATTCCATTCGGAAATCTTCCATCTCTTTGAGCAAACTTGGTTGCTCCTTCAAAATCATGGAGTTCAAGCGGCATGGCAATATGCTAAGGACATCTGCTACCACATTGGCTTTACCGGGGTGATAGTGAATGTCCAGATCGTAATACTTGATTATCTCAATCCATCTTCTCTGTCTCATATTCAGCTCCTTCTGAGTGAATCTATACTTCAGGCTCTTGTGATCCGAATAAATCTCACAACAGTTTCCCATCAGGTATTGCCTCTATTTCTTCAGGGCTAGAACTACAGCTGCGAGCTCGAGGTCATGGGTTGGATAGTTTTTCTCATGTTGTTTCAGTTGTCGGGATAGATAGGATATAAATTTTCCTTCTTGCATTAGCACACATCCGAGACTGATCATGGATGCGTCACAATACACGTCAAAGGGCTTCGTGATATCCGGCATGATTAAGATTGGGGCGGAAATCAATCTTCTCTTGAGTTCTTGAAAACTCGCTTCACATTTGTCCGTCCATTCAAACTTCTTGTCCTTCTTCAGCAATTGGGTCATGGGTCTGGCGATACTCGAGAATCCTTCTATGAACTTGCGGTAGTATCCCGCCAATCCGAGAAATGCACGAACTTGGGTTTGAGTGGTTGGGGCTAGCCAATCTTCGACATCTTTCACCTTTGCAGGGTCAACAACAATTCCTCCGGCTGATGCTCTCTAAGGGTTCTAAGAATGGTCCTTAGGTGTAGCTCATGTTCTTCTTCTGATTTGGAATAAATCAGAATGTCATCGATGAAAACAACGACAAACTTATCTAGGAAGTCCATAAAAATCTTATTCATGAGATTCATGAAATAAGTTGTAACATCCCAAAAATACTAAACTTGGATCATCAAACTCTAATCTTCAATATTAGGATTAACAAAAACTTTTCTAAATAAAAATATGAAGGCATGCATGTGTGTATGCATTCCAATTTGAATTCTGTTGAATCACCTTGCTTGTGTGTTTCTTTTCTTGTAAATGGATTCTTAGGTGAAATAAACATCATCTAAACAATCCCCACACTTTCCCAAAGACAAATAAATCAAAACAAACAAAATAAAGGAATGGTCACTTTGGCCAATTTAACTCCCATGCCTACTTTGGCTGTCTCTAACTTTCAAAACCTAACAGAAACTTGTTTGGATCTTTGCACCCCTTGATAGTACTCATAACAAAGTACCAAGGCCCACTTTGTGATCATCCAAAAACATTTGAATGCATAGTTTAAATGGCAGTTCAAAATTGAATCTATATCATATGGGAAGATCCCACTTTTTCAAAAAAACACTCAAACAAGCTCAACTTTCAAAACCCAAGCATCCACAGACTCACCAACACATGCTTAGCACACCCACCAAAAATCTTTTAAAAATTCAAAGCTTGAATTCATGCGGCCATTTCATCAAACACCTTGCTTATTCGAATCAAACAAAATCCAAACACTATTGTGACCAGTGATTTGGGCCTAACTGGTTCCCTCTCTAGCTCACAGCAACCTCCGTAGATCATCTAGCAAATTTAACTAATTACTAGCCCCACTGTAAGCTTGGCAATGTCATCAATGGTGAACAGCCGAGCCTCACCATGTCACCCCAGTGTGGACAACAAGCTAGGAGCAGCACTAGCCTCGCCAACCTTGTCTAGAAGCAAGCTAGCACCCCACCGCCACTCCCTGTCCAGCGCTCGAGCGCTGCCAGCCCCTGGCCCACACGCACAGACTGTGGCCAGCTCACCAGCAACCATGCCGAGCATGTGCCAGAGCGCCCCCCTCGACACATGCCCACAGACCGCGCGCCTCCCTCGCCGCGTGCATACGCGATCACCACCGACCCAGGAGACCGCCAGACATCCCCGTTCGCCGCCCCATGCCTCACAGCCACCGCTCGCCGTCGAAGACGCCGCCTCTGCCGTGCAAAGCATCGCGTGTTCCAGACCATTCGCCACCGCCCCTACACGCGCATTAAAGCCGTAGAGCATCGCCAGGAGACCACTTATCGATCGCCACCGCCGGCCATGCCTCTAACAGCCCGTAGCCATGTCGCCACCGTCCCCTGCCCATCCCGTTCGGTCTCGTCGTCGAGACTATAAATAGAGACCACCCCAGCTCAAACTCTTCACACCATTCTACTCCCCTCTCCTCGCTGATCGTTCCACCCTGTTCCCGGAGCAAGGCGAGCAGCGCTTCGCCGGAATTTCATCAGAGACCGCCGCTGCTGGAGAAGAAGGGGGCTAGCGATTGGAGTCGCCCCAGGAGAAGCTGCCGGTACCAGGAGGTTCGCCGTTGTCAACTTCGTCGTTCGCCCGCATCGCCAACCCTCGCCTGAGCCCCGGTGAGCCTCCCACGACCCCCACTGAGCCGCTAGGGTTCGAGCTCGCCGGTGACTAGTTCATCATCGACGACGACCCTCAAGCGTTAGATTAGAACTAGATCTAACGCACCACATTGCCCCGTAACGCTTCGCACCCCCTCGTCTCACTGACGCGTGGGGACGGCAACTTAACCAGCCCGTGTAAGCGCTGTGCTTAGCAGGCCAGCCCAGTATCGTTTCCCGCGTAGCCCATTTGTTTGAATTTGGATTTTTCCATTTTCATTCAAACACACTTCTGCACCTAGTTTCAAAAATCAACCCAGCTCGATTCATTGAACCAAATTGAATGAAACCAATTTTGTTAGAAAGGTATGGAAATACAGAATCGAAGCCCGTTGGATTCAAATCATTTGGATCTGTAGATCATCCTTGGTAAAAACAACAAGGCAGAAGCTTTTCTGCATTCAAACATTTTTCAAATTTAAACCATAATAGCTTTTGAGTTGATTCCAACTCTCAAAAATCACATTCAACCATACCTTTCAGAATATATAAAAATATATGGGTTTACTTACAGACATAATGTTCAAGTAATAAAAGAATGCCACATAGGCATTTCTAGTCACTTTAATGATTTAAAATAAAAGGGTTAAACCTTATTAAATTGTGAAACCACTTTAAATCACATTCCCATGGACTAAAATATGTGGTGATGACATGTGTCAACATGATCCCATGTTTGGTGTGGAGAATATTAAATCTTAAGTAGTTTTTCAATGAGTATAAATTACTTTTCTAAAACTAAAATCATTAAGTCAAGTGCCTTAGTCTTGTAATGTTAGTGATGATTCTAGATCATCTATAGAACCCCTATGTGTGATGATTGCAAGTAGTTAAGTATTTTTTGGTGATTGTGTACCTCGTATTTATTTATAGACGCTAGTACCGACCACGGATATGAGGAGGAAGGAGGATACTACAAAGAAGAAGCCGAGGAGAACTTCAACCACTGCTCTGCACAAGGCAACCTAACACTTGCAAGATACTCTATTAATGCAAGCCAATACTACTAGTTGAATGTGCAAGCAAATATTTGCTTGTTACCATGCCAACTATATGCCTTAAGCATATGTGATCATACCCACCTGATACCCCCTCCTAGTTTTATTTGCAAGCTTTCTACTTTATTTCTTTATCAAAGTTACTTCCTTAGAATGTACTTAAGTGACTTGTAGATTCTAGAAAGATAACTGAAGCTTGCATAAAGAGCATAAAATTTGGCCTAAGTTAGAAAACCTTGATGTCATCCTAAGGTATGAGGTGGTACTTAGTTGAAACTCCACTTGTTTATCACCCCTCATTAGTACTCACCCCCACTTGTAGATGCTAGTGCTAAACATAAAACTTGATCAACTGTAGATGGGATTACTTGGTGAAAATGGTTATGAAAACCTTAGAATGATGGATCATTCTACTGAGATGTTTTGACATGTGTTTCCGAACACCAGATGATTTTGGTGATGAAAATGTTGAGGCATGAGCCTTAGCCATTTTTTAAAACTGATGGTTGTCTGGATGCGATACCATTACAATTTTACCGTACAACCACAATACCCGAAGATTGGGTAGGGCTTGACTGGAAACTTATATACCTTAGTATTGGTTCCCTCACGGCCAAGGTCTGAGCTGAGGCTACCTTGTGAAGATTGTCCACCTGTGTAGTACCCAAGATGATAGTTGGTCATGGTTGGGAGGCCAAACTCACAGGAGAGGTGCTTATACTAGGGCGTGTAACTGAAAGGTTAGGATTGATTATCCGCATAATAAGTATGGTGAATTCAGGATTTGTTCCTGATGGATGTATCGAATGTTGTGGTGAAAGTGTACAATCTCTGCAGAGTGTCAAACTATTCGAATAGCCGCGTCTGCGGTTATGGACAATTGGAGTGGCCATACTGTTCCCTCGTCAGATGTTTTAAAAATGACTTGTGAAATGAAATGAAAATTTGACTTGACCACAAAAGATTTGTGGCATGAGATACAAGTTCCCACGTAGGTGTTATAAAATTGTGACTAGCTTCTCTTGCTTCTGAATTTAGTAGAAGTAAATTTGGCTTTCTGCAAAACAACCCTAGAGCTTAGTGTCCTACTACAAAAACCCCCTTCACCTGTTAGTATTAGTTTGCGAGTACTTAAAGAGTACTCATGGCTTTGTCCCTGGCTATTCCCGTGGCCGGACTATGAAGAGGAGTACCAGGATGATGGACCCTAGGAAGGTTACGACAACTAGGATCATCTCCCATCATCAGCATTTCCTGTGACCCCGAAGATGAAGCTTCGCCTACGCTACTTTTATTATTACGTATTTCCGCTCCTTCAAGTTGTATTAAGAACTGGATCATGAGATCCTTATTTGTGTAAGACCTTATGTATGGTTTGTAATGGATGATGTACTGTGGTATCCAATTCTGTTATGTCTCGCAAAAATGGTAATCCTGGGATTGCGATGTATGGCATAACAGGCATCTGGGATTAAAAATCCAGGTGTTGACATAAGCGGGGGCATTCGTTAATCCAAAAGACATGACAGTATACTTGTATAATCCATATCTGGTGGTAAAGGCAGTCTTGGGAATATCCTATACGCGAATCTTGAGTTGATGATAGCCAGTTGTAAGATCAATCTTAGAAAACACCTTGGCACCACTCAACTGATCAAACAAATCTTCTATCTTGGGCAACGGGTATTTGTTTTTGATAGTGACATCATTCAACTTCCGGTAATCCGTACACAAACGGTTACCTCCATCCTTCTTTTCTACAAACAAGACAGGTGATCTCCATGGTGACGCACTTGGTTGAATCAATCCAATTTCCAACATGCCATCCAGTTGCTTCTTCAGTTCTGCTAGTTCAGGCGGGTTCATACTATATGGTCTCTGGGCTATGGGTCCTGTTCTAGGGATTAGTTCAATGATAAACTCGATATCCCGATCTGGGGGCATACCGGGCAAAACATCTGGAAATATATCGGGGTATTCACAAACTATCCAGACTTGGTCAATGGTAGGTTGGGCTATACTCTTGTTGCACTTGAATTGACGAGGTAAGGTTTCAGATACATGCTCGACTGATATTCCGGTTGTACTGGTCATGGTGATGGCTTTCTTGGCATAGTCAATTAATCCTTTATGTTTGGACATCCAATCCATTCCTAGTACTACTTCCAAACCTTTAGTTCCGAGTACTATCAGATTAGCATAAAAATCTATGCCATGGATTCGGATAGGGACGGCTTTGCAAATTGGCCTAGCTTTGGTGGTTAAACTGGGGATTTGAACAATCATAACATGCTTCAGTTTGGTTGGTTGAATCTTACTAGTGCATGCAAATTCTTCGGTGACAAATGAGTGCGATGCACCAGAATCAAACAACACCCTAGCAAGTACTGAATTAATAGAAAACATACCCAACACGAGATCTGGCACTTCTTGGGCTTCTTCAGCATGCATGAGAAATAGACGGCCGTTGCGGTTGAGCGAGTTCACTAGGGCAAAACTTCTTCCGGGATGAACACGACGCTGCTGCTGAGTTGGGTCATTTGCATTGGGGGATGCGGCATTCCTCTTGGGGCACTCATTAGAGTAGTGACCATTATTTTCACAGTCATAACAAGTCACTTGCGACTTGTCCTTTGCTGCAACATGCACAGCATTGCTTCCAATCCTCGGGGCAGTGTTGCTGTTGGTGGCGGCATTGTTGTTGTTGAACTTGGGTGGTGCACGGTTGAAATTACCAGAGTTGCCGGAGTTGTTGTGGTTTCCTCCGGGTTTTGGGTTTCCACGGTTGGGATAGGTCAGACGGTTCATCGGGGGTCTGTTGGTTCTCGGGGCAAATCCTGGAGATGGGTTGGGGTGATACGTTGGTGTATGATGGGTTCCTGGCTGATGCATCATGCGGCGCTTGCGGTTCTCATTGGCTTGGTTGATCTTTCCTTCCATCTGAATGGCAGATTCGACGAGGGCTTCAATATCAGCAAAGGGGATATTGACCAACACCGCCTGCATCTCATCGTGCAGACCATTCAGGAATCTTTCTTTTTTCTTGGCTTTAGTGTCGATCTCATTTAGGGCATACCTAGCTATGACAAGAATTTCTCACGGTATTCCACTACGTTCATCCTTCCTTGTTTCAGTTCTCTGAATTCATCTCTCATCCCCTTGATCAAACCCGGTGGCACATGGGTTCTGCTGAACTCGACCTTGAAATCCTCCCAGGTCATCATCTGCCCTCCGGTCATTGCATGAACGCTGTTCCACCATGCTCTTGCATCTCCGGCTAGATAGTGGGTGGAGAACAGAACTTTCTCGTTAGCTTCCACTCCGGCGACTTCCAGATTGTTGTCCATGGTCTGTAGCCAATCATCTGCATCTAAGGGCTCTTCCAACTTAGTGAAAACAGGTGGGTTGGTGTTCTGGAAATTCTTGAGCTTAGATCCATGGTTGTCATGATTTCCTTGGCCTTGATTGTTGTGGCCCAGCTGATCTATCTGCTGAAGGGTGGCTAAGTTGGCTTCACATTCTGCTCTTTCAGCTTCGCGGTCAGAGACCAACATTTGCAGGATCTGCAACATCGGGTCCGGGGATGAACCACTTCCTCCACGAGGCATCTGAAGATTGAGATAGATTATGAGAAAAGAGGGAAATTTCTAAGGTTCATGGACTTTCAAAAGTTTTTAAAGTTTGACTAGGATTTTCTAGCAACTTGCTTTTCATTCATTCATTCATAGCACATGATACAACACACACCACAACAAAGGAAAACAGATGGTTTTAAGAACCATTCTGGAAACTACGATACTGTGGGACCGAATAAAGCTCACTAACGCTAGTGCTCAAGTGCTACTACTCCTCGGAGTCGGTGTAATCATCATCCTCATCATCATCGTCATCATCGATGAAGGTGAAATCCTCCTCATCGGTGAAGAAGTCCATGTCCTAATCTTACAAAAAGTCATCATCATCGCTGAGATAGGAGTAGGGGTCTCCACGAAGATCTTTTCCGACATTCTCCTTTTCCTCCAACTGCATGTCTCTCTCGTGGATGGTCTCCTCCAAATCCGTGATACGGTGGCGAAGACGGGCAATGGTGCGCTCCTTATTGTTGAGCTGATGGCGACGAGACTTGCGATCCTTCACTAGCATGGCAATGGTCTGATCCTTCGTCTTGATGATGGCGGACTTGTGGTTGGAGTAGTCACGGGCATTGTCCAGTTCCTGCTGACGATCATACATCATGAAGCTAAGGTGGTCCAACTGAGTCTTCCCCTCGTGGTGATATGGGGCTTCCAGTGGCTGTCCCATAGCATCACGCCTTGGATAGAACTCAAAGCGGGTACCCTTGATCTGATTGATACTCTGCCCACACAGACGAGCAAGAGCTTCCTGCATGGCCCTGGCAAGTCCATCTAGCTAGTTGTTCTCTCTTAAGGTGAACTAGATTCCCTCCGCAGTGGGAGGTTCAATATTCCCTCTGAGACTTGCAACAACTAGCCACTGTAGATTTTCTCCTTCCTGATCATTGAGCTGAGCTCCGAAGAACTAGGGATGCGGACGCTCCAGAAGTTCCGAAAGCTGGTCCAAGTAATGATCAAAGATGAGGTCTCCTCCATTCCCCAACTGATAAAACTTGATGTACTTCACATCCATCTATAAGAATATAGGATGAGTAAGTTAGTAGAGTGATCAAGTGTGTCAAATTTTAGGTATTTTGCAATAGTTTGTGAGGAACATGAATTTTCATGAAAGAATGAAAGTGATAAGAATGGGAATAAGTGTTTGTAAATACTCACTTCCTTCGGTTTTGAAACTAAGTTTTTGATTCAATCGTCCAGTCTAACTAGGGTCTCCTATGGTCAGGATGGATCTGATACCAACTTATCAATACTCGGATTTTTAATCCCAGATGCATGTTATGCCATACATCGCAATCCCGGGATTACCATTTTTGCGAGACATAACAGATTTGGATATCATAGTACATCATCCATTACAAACCATACATAAGGTCTTACACAAATAAGGATCTCATGATCCAGTTCTTAATACAACTCAAGCAGCGAAATAACATAATAATAAAGATAGCGTAGGCGAAGCTCCATCTACAGGGTCACAGGCAATGATGACGATGGGAGATGATCCTAGTTGTCGTAACCTTCCTGTGGTCCATCATCCTGATACTTCTCTTCATAGTCTGGCCACGGGAATAGTCAGGGACAAAGCCATGAGTACTCTTTAAGTACTCGCAAACCAATACTAACAAGTTAAGGGGGTTTTCATAGTTAGGACACTAGGCTCTAGGGTTGTTTTGCAGAAAGCCGGATTTACCTCTACTAAGTTCAGAAGCAAAGAAAACTAGTTGAAAGTTTTATAACACCTAAGTGTGAACTTGAATTTCATATTACAACCCTATCGTGGTCAAGTCAAAGTCTCGAGTCATTTCACAAGTCATTTCGAAAACATCTGACGGGGTAACAGTATGGCCACTCCAACTGTCCATAACCACGGACGCGGCTATTCGAATAGTTTGACACTCTGCAGAGATTGTACACTTTCACCACAACATTCGATACATCTGTCAGGAACAAATCCTGAATTCACCATACTCAGTATGCGGATAATCAATCCTAACCTTTCAATTAAACGCCCTAGTATAGGCACCTCTTGTAACTACCTCGGTGAATTACGCTCTTAGTTACAAGCCTGGATGATCGGAAATGGTTAAAATAGTACGGTGGGGCCAAATGCCACTCACAGGTAGACCTTTCGGCCGTCCTAACCATTTCCAAAACATTGGGACAAGAACGAGCGGCGTAATCGGCAGGCGAAGGGATCAACTACATACACAAATGAGTATGTATGCAAGCCACCATACAACAGTTCTCAGAGCCATTCCATCTAAAAGAAATAGAAATATTGCAACGCCATACGGCAAGATCCAAATATCCTAGATAGATATAATAGTTTAGGATATCTCCTCATACATCAAACATCAGAGTATCAGGCGGAAGCGGAAAACAAGATCCGAGTACGGATAAGAAGCAAATCGGCATAAGATGCCCCATAAATAAACACATCCCGCCCACAGATCTCACGGATCCCCGTTCCCGGAATCTCTACACCGAGTGATCGTTGCCCACATCGTCCGTCTCCTCCACCCAGTATCCATCTTGCGAGTTTACCTGTTCATCTGAATCAAACAATTTATCGTGTGAGACCCTAGGGGTACTCAGCAAGTCTTTATGCCTCTAAAGGGGACACAAACTGGGGTGACGCAATTGCAGCAAAAGATAATACCTAACAATTCTATAGTTACTCGCTAACCATCCGCCTAACCAAAGATAGACGGATGTCCGTGAATTAATAACAATAGTTATAACAGTAATATTGATACGAAAGGCACACCGTTAAGATTAAAGATTTACTGATACGAGAGAGGATGAATCTTTATCTCGCCGGAAGAAAAAGAGCTAGATTGGAGAGGTTTTGAACCACTATGACAATAGCATCGTATCTTCTCTCGGATTTGAGAAATGAAGTACGGAAATAATATTGCCTTCAAACAATAGAGTCCCTTGATATCAACAGAAAGATTTAGTTAGACATCGTCGGATTAGATTCTTGTTGCAACGGTAAGAACCAAGGATCACGCAATTGAGGTGCGCGGATATAACTTCTAGAGACGGATGTGAAGCCAGATCATGGTGGAATCCCGAGAAGCAAAGAATATGGAGGATCTGGAGTTTATTGTAGAGATACTTATTGCTTTCTTTAGCCTTGAGGCTAACGCAATAGATTTGCAGCTGATGGCATCAACCATAATTGGCTTTACCACAGAAAAAGAATTGATGAAACAAAGAGAGAGATAGTTTCCTTTCATCTTGTTTGGGGATGTCGAGCATCGGTAGAATGACGAGGACAGAAAAGAGTTTGCGTCTGTCTCCACCAGATAATTGAAGATTTTGCTCCATCTAGAATAGACAGACCACCAACAAGAGATTATTGATTACTTTCTTCGAGAGAGCACTCCGGAAAAACAAAGACGGAAGTAAAAGTATCGAGGGATAAAGGCCACTTCTAACTTCCGTGGAATGAGTGAAATCACATTAATTCACCAATTCAATGTACAAGAGCGAATGATAAGAGTAGTGGTATGGTAGCTACTCCATCCCGCACTCAAAGCATTACTCCGCACATGAATAAGAAAACCATGCAACCCAACTACGGAAACAGACTGAAGGTATTGACAATAACTCATGGAACTTCGTTAGAAAACAAGGATAGATGCAAACGATTCGCCGGATTCATAGATAGATAAAGATGATGATGTTGTCGTCATGTCGGAAGTACCAAGCCACCAGAAAGATATGAAGGAAGATTACGGAGAACAACTGCAAGATTCAACAGCTACAGAAAAGATAGCACCAACTTGAACGGAAGGAATACAAGATCTGGAAGGTCTTCATGGCCTCCGGTGGATTGAGCATAGACGATAGAGCGAGAGGGTTTCAAGAGATTACTTGACGAGACTGAGGTGAAAGAACTCCATGTTCTTCTTGAAATGATTGAGAAAGATTTAGCAGTCTTGAGGAAAATCTTTAGCGGAACAACGATGATAACTTGCCAACAAGGAAAACTCCGGGTTTGATTGAAGATGGAAGCTGGAATTAACAATGGACTTGCTGATTCCAGAATTGAAGTAATGTATTTAGCAGAAGGACGTGGTCGAGATAGGTGACTTCAAGAAGCCAGAATTTCCACTTTGGGAACTTTGCACACGGCAGTGTTAACAAAGCTTGAGAGAAAGGGACACAGATGATCTTCCATGTTCTTCCATTGATATGGAATAGGCAAGCATATTATCAACATATACCACCATGGATTAACAGGATATTCCTAGAATACCAAGTTCAAAAGGCGAGAGAAACGAACAAATGTCGAACACTTCCTGAGCTCAACGCTCTTAGAAAGATCAATATTAAGAGCACGGGTTCGTGTTGAAGAAGATGCACTGGAAGAATAGATTATCTGGTCCTTCGGAAGAAAAAGAGATGTCACCTGGTTCACATTGTCGATTGGATCACCGGTTACAAAGATAAAGAGATCTTGGATAAAGAAACGATGATAGCTCATACCTCAAGCAAAGCTACCAGATACGAAAAGATGCAATTCCCTCGTCTCAAAGAGAATTTTGCAGATATGGAGTTCAAAAAGATGTGCAGCATGATGGACAGATGATAGACCGCCGTAGTGCCTTGAGAAACTCCGGATTGCCAAAGATGCTTGAATATGCATAGATATGATCACGGTGTACTCAAAATCACAGGAGATAACCGTCACCATTTGGAGGATAGTGTTGATAGCATTTTCCATATTCCACTCATGATAAGTGTCCTATAGCTATGATGAGAACCAAATTACAATCACCAACATCGGATCGACACATGTTATGTAATTAGCCCAAGAGAATTGGAGATGAAATAAAACTCCAGGATTAAGCGCCGGTGACAAAAGAATGAGTTAGCATGGACATGCTGATAAAAGGAAGGTAGATAATGTTTCACACACGACTGAAAAGGAGTGTGGAAGCACAGATGTATCAAAGAAAAATTTTCCGCATTTTTCGGCATTAAAATACCAATAGATGCGCAAAATCACTTATCAGGTAGCGATTAGCAACTCCACATTCTGTGAAAGCATGCTGGAAGGAAGAACACCCTTAAGAATATGGCACCGGTTAACAAGGAGTCAGATAGATCGCGCCAGTTTTCAAAAGCCTGTCAGTATGGAATGTACCAACAGTTGATAACCAAAGGCAGATTGTGATAACAAATTGGATGCAACAGATAGACAAGGAATTACACACACACGCACACTTTCTATGGTACTACGGAAACCCAGAACACGTGAATCCTAGTTTGAATTTTAAGAAGAGGATTGAAAACGTTACACTTCCTTACCAGAAAAGGGTGGGTGGGTGGGTAAGAAGAAAAGTGGAAGCAGTCCTACTCTCACGTTTTGTTTTTCCCTAGTATACATAGCTACCAAAATATTTGCTAGACTGACAACGACCATTTGGCTGAGACCCTGAAGGGCGGGATGGCTCTGATACCAATTGTAACTACCTCGGTGAATTACGCTCTTAGTTACAAGCCTGGATGATCGGAAATGGTTAAAATAGTACGGTGGGGCCAAATGCCACTCACAGGTAGACCTTTCGGCCGTCCTAACCATTTCCAAAACATCAGGACAAGAACGAGCGGCGTAATCGGCAGGCGAAGGGATCAACTACATACACAAATGAGTATGTATGCAAGCCACCATACAACAGTCCTCAGAGCCATTCCATCTAAAAGAAATAGAAATATTGCAACGCCATACGGCAAGATCCAAATATCCTAGATAGATATAATAGTTTAGGATATCTCCTCATACATCAAACATCAGAGTATTAGGCGGAAGCGGAAAACAAGATCCGAGTACGGATAAGAAGCAAATTGGCATAAGATGCCCCATAAATAAACACATCCCGCCCACAGATCTCACGGATCCCCGTTCTCGGAATCTCTACACCGAGTGATCGTTGCCCACATCGTCCGTCTCCTCCACCCAGTATCCATCTTGCGAGTTTACCTGTTCATCTGAATCAAACAATTTATCGTGTGAGACCCCAGGGGTACTCAGCAAGTCTTTATGCCTCTAAAGGGGACACAACCTGGGGTGACGCAATTGCAGCAAAAGATAATACCTAACAATTCTATAGTTACTCGCTAACCATCTGCCTAACCAAAGATAGACGGATGTCCGTGAATTAATAACAACAGTTATAACAGTAATATTAACAGATCCATCCTCCTCCTCGCTTACCAACGAGGAAGCGGATGAATAACCCCCCATCCGTTGGCAGTTCTATTATCCATTCCATGAGTGTTGCACTATTTACTAGTCAGGTACTTAGTCAAATTAAAAGCGGTACTTTGGTTATACTTGTCTATGATCGAGAAACTGTGCTCCAAGTCGTCCATAACCGCGGACACGGCTTTCAGAAAGATTTACCCTGCAGGGGTGCACAAATAGCAACACACACTCGATCAACCTCAGAAAAACCAAATCAAAACCAACGAGGCATTCACGACAAAGCGATCACAGGATTCAGAAATGTTTCAGGGGGCCACCCCATTAAGCTACCCGCAACGAAGTTGGCCGGCTCCGAGACGGACTCAAGGTTTGCGTCAATGGCTGTAAACGAATGGGAACCCGAAAGTGTGACTGGGCTTGTCGATACCGCGAAAACACTCCGCATCCAAAACAGTACAGGTGCTCCTCGCACAATCTTAAATAAAGCAGTAAAGCATGGCATACGTACAGGATAGTAATAAAGCCCCAAACTACTTTGTGGCCCCAAGAAATAAGAATGAATCAAGCTCTGGCTCAGGGGGGTTCATAAGCCTCCCAGATGTGGATAGCGCGAATATTCAAGGAACAGGAATCAAGTACTCGGGGTCCTATGGGACACAAGTGAGCATGAAAAACCAAATAGCAGATATTGCTCACTGGTGCCACTGTCATTAGTTATCCCATTACTACTCAGGTTAAGTTGTTTAGGTACCTCGTTATCCATCAGACACTCACATACCCTACACATGCTGTTCTACGACCCGCATGGCTCAAACAACTCCTGTAGTAATGGCTCATGGGATGGAGAAACAAGCTTCAGTGGGGTTTAAATGTAAAGGCTATGCAGTACTTGGGATTCAGTTTAATGCAATCGCGACTCAATGATGCAAGAATAAGATAGAGGCAATAGGTACTATATGTATGCAAGCATGTGGTAGTGCTTGCCTGGCAGCTCAGTTGAAGCGAGAGAAGGATCTGGGTAGTGCTCCTGGGTTTCTTGATATATCCCCTGCTCAGCGTCTATTCGAAGAAGAACCAAACAAACAAGGGCCAACATAAATAAAGTGCACAAGCATATGAATAAAATGCGACAAGCAAACAATCATGCCATGATGAATGATGCACAATTTGCATGGCAATAATGTAGCATGGCATGGGTGAGGTGTGGAATACGAGAATAAAGCATTTTATGGAGTTTTAGTCACCTTTTATCCTCAAATAAGTGGCTGTATACTTTATATTTATATGATGCATGCTGCAATTCAGAACATGAAATGCATAAACAGAAAGGTCTCGTCGAGCTGATCATTTTAGACATATTATTTGTCAAATTCGGAGTTATAAAACAAAAGTTATTAATTAATTAAGAAAATGGGCATTTTATTGTAATTTTAATCAACTTGAAAATTAAAGTGTTCAAAATATATTTTGAAGGGCATATTTGAAATCCTCACATTTTTCTGATTTCAAAACATATATTATATGTTTAATTTGGAATTATATTTTAAAAGATATTTGAAAACAGATTTGAATTTGAATTTAAAACAAATTTGAAAAGTTTAAATTAAATCAGAAAAACAGAAAACCTTTTTCTACTTAGCCCAGACCTAGCCACAGACGGTGACAAGTGGGGCCAGGCTGACTGGGCGACACAGCGTCTAGGAATTGTTTTTCTCACCGCGGCGCTTCCTAGACCAAGAGGCTGACAGGTGGGGCCGGCAGCCTCGCGGGTCCACGACGCGCGCAGCCAGCCGGCAGGCGACACGTGGTGGATCCGGGGAAGTGCGGGTTGAGGTTCTGGACTCCGGGGTACCTTTTTGCAAAAAGGCTAGGAGGCTGACATGTGGGACTGGCTGGACCGCGGGTTTAGCCAAAAAAAAACGAGGGGGTTAAGCGCAAAAAGGGGCCACGCCACTGTGGATCTTCTCTGCAATCTGACGACCGATCGGTGTCCGCACGTGCAGAGCGCGGCGCGCGGGGGATCGAACCCAGGTCGCGAGCGTGCGCGCTGAGGGGGCTGACCAGCGCGGCTGGTTACGGGATGGTGACAGAGGAGCGACGGGCGGCTAGATAAGGTGCTACGCGACGCGGGAGCGAGCCAACGCAGTGGCCGACGGCGCGCGCAGAGCGTTCGACGAAACAAACGGCGGAGCTAGAGCGGTACGGCGAGGCGGATCATGTCAGGGAGAAGGAGGTGCTCACCGCGGGGGTAACGGTGGAGTTGGATCGGGCCGAAGCGCAGAGGATCGTCGACGAGGCAGACGAACGGCAGGCTAGGGTTTGGCGTCAGTGGCGTCGGTACGGGCAAACCTAGTGCTTCTCCTCCTCGCTGGCGGGTACAAGGCGAAGCAGAGGGACGTCCTCGATCCCCTCGGCCTCTTCCACGACGAGCTTGACGGCCGGAACGACGAGGCGACGATGTGCTGGCGGCGGCGACGTCGGCTGCTGGTGGCGTCGGTGCAGAAGAAGGGGAGGAGGGCAGGGCGCTGGGCGGATCTGGGAGCGGCAGAGGAGCCGTGTGGATGAGGGCAAGCGAGAGAGAGAGGGAGGAGATGGCGTGTGGGACTCAGGGTAGAAAAAGGTGGCTTCGGCCACCTTTTCCATGTCCTTCCTCACGTGCTCGGGCTGGACAGCAGGGGCAGGGTAGGTTATGGAGGCTGCCAGGTAGGGCAGGGAGGAAGGAGAGGAAGGTGGGGCTGGCACGGCAGTTAGAGAAGAGAGAGAGGGCAGGTAGGCTCGGGTGTAGCTAGGTTAGCTAGGGGAGAGGCTCGGGTTAGGGTTTGTTAGGGTTGGGGTAGGGTAGCTGGGGTGTGGGCCAGGGATAGAGAGGGCCAGGTGGGGCCAGCATGGTAGGGAGAGGGGATACCTCGGCATGGTGAGAGGAGAGGGTGAGGTGAGAGAGGTGAGGTAGGGTTAGAGAGAGGGGTGCCTCGGCATGGGATGGTGAAGAAGAGAGGTTAGTTGAGCTAGGGTGGTAGATTAGGGTCAAGGAGGGAGGACTAGATGTAGCTAGAAAGAAAGAGGGAAGGGAGATTTAGGTCACATTTATATGATCACATGCAAAATAAAAGATGAACAAGGTTAGGAGGAGAACAAAGAATGAGCTAGGGTTTTGAGGGGCTTAGGTTGGACACATGGTGTTGGAGGAGAGATAGAGAGATGAAAATGCCTAGGGTTTTGGTGCCCATGACAAATAGAGGAGGTCAAGATGTGAGGGTTTAGGGTTTGAACATGATCCACTCAAAAACCAAAGAAAAACCAAAGGAGATCAAATGGTGGTGATGGTTGCATGGCCCATGCAAAAACATTAAATGCCATGTTTTAATCTTGTGAAAACAGAATAAATAATCATGGCATTTGTGCATATGCATTCCAAAATATGGAATAAAGCCAAGCCAAAGAATTTATAGAATTGGATCCACCCTATCTCCCATGAGCTAGATAAAATACCAAAAGAAAATAAAATACAAGCTCCTGGATAATGGGATGGTGGAATTATAAGGTGGTGAAAAGAAAGGGTGGTGGAGTAGAATAAAAGATATGCCCCCAACTCAACTTGGGCATTTAAACAATATATCAATAACCAAATACAATATCAAGAGGCAAATACAATTAACAATGCATATGAGAGAAGAATCAAATCAAAAGGGTTTTATATGATGCTCAAATGCAAGGTGGCATGATGACATGAGCATGATATAATTATGATGCAACAATTATATATTGGAAGTAGCATTTATATAGACTAGGCTAGTAGCATTGCAATTGTTAGACAATTGGGATGCTACACCTCTCCTGTGAGTTTGGCCTCCCAACCATGACCAACTTTCATCTTGGGTACTGCATAGGTGGACAATCTTCACAAGGTAGCCTCAGCTCAGACCTTGGCCGTGAGGGAACCCATACTAAGGTATATAAGTTTCCAGTCAAGCCCTACCCAATTTTCGGGTATTGTGGTTGTACGGTTAAATTGGAATGGTATCGCATCCAGACAACCATCAGTTTTATCAAGGGCTAAGGCTCATGCCTCCACATTTTCATCATCAAAATCATCTAGTGTTCGAGAATGCATGTCAAAACATTTCAGTAGAATGACTCATCATTCTTAGGTTTTCATAACCATTTTCACCAAGTATTCCCATCTAAAGTTGATCAAGTTTTATGCTTAGCACTAGCATCTACAAGTGGGGGTAAGCACTAATGAGGGGTGGTAAACAAGTGAAGATTAATCACGTTCAATCTCATGCCGTAGGATGACATCAAGATTATCTAACTTAGGCCAATTTTAATGCTCTTTATGCAACCTTCCATTATCTTTATAGTATCTACAATTCACTATTTAAACTCTAAGAGAAAGCTTTGATAAAGAAATAAAGTAGAAAGCTTGTAAGTAAAACTAGGATGGTTTATCAAATGCTATAAGCTTGCAAGTAAAACTTGCATGGTTTGTCTTGCTAAGACAGTGGTATAAACTTGCTAGGATGCAAGTGTTAGCTTGCATAGGTCAATTTGTGTAGTAAGGCTTGCCTTGTGCAGAGTAGTGGTTGAAGTTCTCCTCGGCTTCTTCCTCGTAGTATCCTCCTTCCTCCTCGTATCCTTGGTCGGTACTAGTGTCTATAAATAAATACGAGGTACACAATCACCAAACAATACTTAACTATTTTCAATCATCACATAAAGGTGTACTGTAGATGATCTAGCATCATCACCTATCATTACAAGATTAAAGCATTTGTCTTATTTATTTTAATTTGAGAAAAGTAATTTCTACTCATTGAAAAACTACTTAAGATTTAATATTCTCCAACTCAAACATGGGATCATGTTGACACATATCATCACCACATATTTTAGTACATGGGAATGTGATTTAAAGTGGTTTCACAATTTAATAAGGTTTAACCTTTTTATTTTAAATAAATGAAGTGACTAGAAATGTCTATGTGGCATTCTTTTGTTACTTGAACATTATTTCTGTATGTAAACCCAAATGTTTTTATATATTCTGAAAGGTATGATCAAATGTGATTTTTGAGAGTAGGAATCAACTCAAAATCTATTATGGTTAAATTTTGAAAAATGTTTGAATGCAGAAAAGCTTCTTCCTTGTTATTTTTACCAACGGTGATCTACAGATCCAAATGATTTGAATCCAACGGCCTTGGATTAAGCATTTCAGTAACTTTCTAACAACATTGGTTTCATGCAATTTGGTTCATTGAATCGACCTGGGTTGAATTTTGAATCTACGTATAGAACTGTGTTTGAATTAAAATAGAAAAATATAAATTCAAACAGTTGGGTCGCGCGGGAGAGGTTAATGGGCCGGCCCAGTGTCACTCCGCAGCGCGGAGCTCAGCTGACAGGGGGTTCTACCAGTCAGCGGCCATAACGCGTGAAGCGGTACGGGGCTATGTGGGTCGTTGTATTAGAAGGGAGATCGACGGCTGGGGATCATCGTCGACGATGAACCTGTCATCGGCGAGCTCGAACCCTAGCGGCTCAGTGGGGGTCCATAGGGGGCATAGTAGGGCTCCAGCAATGACGGCGAGGTGGGGAAACGAACGAGTGGTCGACGACGAGCTCAGGGACGGTCGAGGAAGCTCCAGGGGTGGTCGCAATCAGCGGCCCCCTTCTCCTCCAAAGGCGGCCTGCTCCGGTGCAATTCCGGCGAGCTGCTACTCCTCGTGCTCGGGCTAGAGGGTGTAACGATCAGTGAGGTGAGGGGAGTGGAATGGTGTGCTTCAAACGGCTGGGGGTGGCCTCCTTTTATAGGCTCGACGGCGAGACTTGGAGGGATGGGCAGGCGACGGTGGCGACATGGCTACGGGCGGCTAGAGGCATGGATAAGGTTGGCGGTCGACGCGCGGTCTCCTAGCGATGCTCTAGGACTTGAATGCGCGCTTAGGGGCGGTGGCAATCGGTCGGGAATGTGCGGTGCTCTGCGTGGTAGAGGCGGCATCTTCGACGGCAAGCGGTGGCTGTGAGGCATTGGGCGGCGAACGGTGATGTCTGGCGTGTTCCTTGGGTCATGGAGAAGCGGTGGGCACGGTCTGCGGTCGAGGGGCCGCGTGTTCACGCGTGCCAGGTGCGGCGCTCTGGCTCGTTCTCGGCATGTCATAGTGGCAATGGGCACTAGGCGTGCTCGGTGGTCCACGGCTTGCCTTGGCTCGGGGAGGGGACAGTGGGTGGCGGTGAAATGCTGGCGATCTCCCAGACATGGCGAGATAGGGGGATTTGGTCTGCTGCGGCAGCAACCAAGGTGGCCAGCGAGGTGTGCTCGGCTTGCTCACCATTGATGACAATGGCCAGCTTACAGTGAGGCTAGGGGTTTCCAATTAGGCTAGATGATCTAATAAATGGTTGTTGTGAGCTAGAGAGGGAACAAGTTAGGCCAAAACATTATTAAAAACAGTGAATTTCATTTGGTTTAAATTTGCCTGCCATGTGTTTGATGAAATGGCCTGTCACATCCCAAGATTTTCCAAATCTTGTTATGTGAAAAATAAATGAATAAAATAAAACTTTGTTGATTTTCAGGGTGAGAAGAAACTTTTGATTCCAAATGGAAACCTTCAAACCTATTTGGATCAAATAAAATCCTAAAGGGATTTAAAAAAAAATTTAAATAAACAATAAAGTTAAAAATATTTGGGATTACTATTTTGAATCTTTTAATAAAAAGATTTGGTTTCAAAAGAAAAGGTAGATTTATAGATAAAGATTATTTTTAAACCTTGGCCAATCTTTTGAATTAAAATGTTTTGTTTTGATTAAAAGAGTAAAAGTTTATTTAAACAAAATAATGAGGATTTATTAATATCCAGTTTTATTTAAGTAAAGGCTTTTCCCATTTTAAATAAACACTAAAACTTATTTATTTATTTTAAATAAGTTTTCCAAGTATTTTATATTCTCAAATAAAACCTACTGAAGTGTTTTATTTTAGATTTCAAAATAAAGATTTTAATAAAACAAATCCTTTTTGATTTAATAACTAAAGTCCATTTTTATTAAATTATTAATGGACCCTAAAATAAAAATGTTATTTTATTTTAAGCAAGTTTTCCAAATATCTTCTATTTTCAAATAAAACCTGCTGATTTGATTTTGATAATATTTAGTTTTCAAATGGTGATTTTATTAAATAAATCAAAACCTAATTGAATTAATAATTAAGATCTATTTTATTTAATTATTAAATAGATCCTAAAAAGAATAAAATATTTTGTTTTTGTTTTTGGGACTTGGTTTATGTTGTTAAACAGAATCAAATTCAATTGCAAAGTGTGGTGGAAGTTTGGTTTGTTTTGAATGTTTGATTTGTTTGTTTGAAATTCAATCAGGAAATTCAAACAGAAAAAGAGAAAATATTCAGAACAAAAAAAATATACAAAGGACCCAGCCCAACGAACTGGCCCAACAAGACCCAGTCCAGCCCACCTAACCCCTCGCCCCCGAAGCGTTTTCCTTACCGCAGAAAGAACCCACGCAGTAACTGAACACTGGCCCCCACCTCCACTCTCTTTCTTTCGCTGACGAGCAGGCCCCACCGCCAGCTCACCGTCTTCAACCCCGCGACGACCTCTTCTCCCTCCCCTCGTCGCCATTTCTGGCTGTGATTCCGTGGCTTAAATTCACCTTAATGCGTCCACCATTACTCGCCGTGACCACGTCCATTTAAACGCCAGCGTCTCCCTTCCATTTCCCCTCTGTCTCCTTCCCCAAGTGCGCCCCCAGGCTGCCGAATTTCGCTCGACACCGCCCACTGTCCGACGATGCTCTGGCGAGGATTCCGTCAGCCCCACGCCACCCCTTGCCTCCTCGAGCATGCAGCTGTGATCCCCATCGCCTGGCGGACCTTCCAGCATCACCAGCTCACCCGCATGCGCACCACAATGTCGGCAACAACGACCACCGAACATCGCCGCCTCCTGCCTCGACTCCGACGACATCCCCTGGTAAGAACTGACCACCCCGCACCCTCTCCTTCACGCTCGCAGCTTCGCCTTGAACATGTGCAACTAACAGTGTCCTCGTTTTGCTTCGGGGTGAACCATAGCGTCGCCTCCAACCACGACCAGAGCCGCCCGACGCCGTTCCCCACTCCGGCGAGCGATTACTTCCACGCCAGTGCGCCCCTCGCCAGACCGACACCACCTCGAGCATCACCATGACCTCCTGAACCCGGTGAGCACCTCCCCTTTCCTCCTTGCTTCCTAGAACCGGCGCTAGCCCATCATCCGACCGTCGCCGCCGTCTGCCGCCGCGCAGCGCCGCCAGTTAGTGGCCTGTTGATTATATCCGTTAGATCAATATCGTGTGGCTGTGATAGAACATAGACGAAGGGGTATCGTGTGCCTCTGCGCCGCTCGATCTAAGTTAGATCCTACGGTCTGCATCAGTCGATCCGTGCGAACCGGTACCGCCCAATCAAAATGCGACGCGTGGCCAGTCTTTGTTTAAAACAGAATTTGAAAACAGATTTAGATGCAAATTTGAAACCCTTGTAACTTTTGATCCACATGTCCAAAATTTGCAAACTTTATATCATTGGAATCAGTGGAACAAGCCCTAGCCAACCATGCAATTTGTTTAGTAAAAAGCCTCTGGTAAAATGTTTGTTTTTGCAGAAACATTTGTATGCTTGTTTAGGATATAAAAATTGTTCAAAAATGAATTTGGGGATAAAATCTTTTGCAAATGGTTTGTTTTGAACCTACTGACCCTAGGAAACACTTTGTGGCTTCAAAAATGTATTTGGTGAGGAAAAAGAATGATTCTTTGATTTAAAACCATTTCTAGTTAAATAAAAATATAGTTTATTTATTAAAATTGGTTTTGGAAAAAAACTTTTGGGAAATGTTCTGTTTTAAACTCTCTGACCCTAAACACCAAGTTTTATGGTTTGAAAACATATTTTGTGAACCCTATAGATTAATGCCTTAGTAAAAATATTTCTACACCACATAAAATGATACTTTGTTTTGAAAATGGTTTATGAAGTGAAACCTTTTGCAAATGACTTTGCCACTTTATAAAATGACCATTAGGTGTTTTCAAATGTTTATGACCCATTAGGAACCACTTTTTCAAATAAAACAAAACTTGGCATGCTTGCATGCCTTACCTTGACTTTATCATTTTATGTGATGTTTTGCTTGATTGGTAGATTGAGTTTGTGCCTTGCTTGATTGAATCATAGTGACTTGAAGAGTGTGATTGTTGCAAGGACAAGGAGTGAACTTATACCCTCTACCAAAAAGGCAAGTGATGCTTCATACTTTTTGTCCCATTACTTTCACTATGCATTAGTGATTTTTCTAAGTAAAACTTGCATGGAATTTTGCTAAGTATAGACCTTGCTATAGGAAAACCTAGTAGATGAAACCTTAGTATAAATTTTCCTAAGTTAAGATTTCTACTACTATCAAGCTTAGCTTAGCTAATAGAAAACAAGGGTGGAATATATATCCATACTATAGAAAAATTTCTAAGTCTGAGGACTTGTGTTTTTGTTTAATAAAACAACTAAGTTAATGAATCACCTGGGTGGAATGGGACTTGAATGGTGGTTTTGGTTGAGTGGTTACACAAGGCCCATGTTTATGGTTTACCTTGTGTATCACACTTGTGGATTGCCACCCAGGAACAAAGAGATTTGAGATGTCAAATGTTGAGAAGCTTCAAGTGCAGCCACTTGGCATTATGGGCTCTGCCTGGATCATATAGGTTGCAAGAACTTAGCCATATGGACAGTTGGTGGTAGAGTTTGATAGGTTGGAGAGCGTCCATTTTGGTCTAAGGGAAGGCTTCTGAAAGATCTTGTCTTGGGAAACCAAGTCTTGTGGGGAAAGTGCACCACCTCTGCAGAGTGTAAAAATCTAAGTACTTAGCCATGTCCCTGGTAAAGGACAATTTGAGCATCAAGACATGGAAGCAATCAAGAATCTCATCATTCAAATTTCAAAGTAAAAAACTTATGGTTGAACAAGGGTTAAAGGATCTTCAATCTTTGATTGGGAGAAATTATTTTATCAAGCAAAAACTTAGTGTTTTCAAATGTTAAGGAAAAATCTATTTTTGAGAAATGCAAGCCTCAACTCCACTTAGCCAAAAGCATATAGATGATAGACTCCACTATACTACCATAGTATCACTTGCCAATACAATTCAAATGTATTGACCCTTGTGGCTGTAACTTGTTATGTTGCAGGTTTGATTGATTTAGTGAAGTGTGTTGACTAGGATTACAAAGTCTACAACCAACATGTCTTCCTGTGGCACTTTGAAGATGAAGGACCCCATGCTTATAGATATTCTGCTACAATGTAATGTAATAGCCAAATGAGATATGTAAGATGTAATAAAATTATGTTATTCCTGGTTATAAAGTTGTATTATGACCTTTGTTTCTTGATATTACATCTTAACTAAGGATGCTAGCTATTGATCCAGGGACTAGCATTGTAAACACAAGGGACTCTACCTTATTAAAGGTTGGGACCCTTACATGGCCGCAAGAAACTTTCTTTTGAATTTTGAAAAGATTTTTGGTGGGTGTGCTAGGCATGTGCTGGAGACTTTGTGGGTGCTTGGTTTTTGAAAATTGACCTTGCTTGAGTGGTTTTTGAAATAGTGGGATCTTCCCATATTAGATAGATTCAATTTTAAACTGTCATTTAAACTGTCATTTTAAACCTTGCTTGGTACCTCATTATGTGTACTAACAAGGGGTGCAAAGATCCACAATTGTTTCTGTTAAGTTTTGAGTGCTTGGAATAGCCAAAGTAGGGATGAGAGTTAATTTGGCCAAAGTGACCATTCACTTCATTTGTTCATTTTGAGTTGTTTGTCTTTGGGAAAAGTTTGGGAATGATTTAGATGATGTTTATTTCACCTAAGAATCATTTTACAAGCAAAGAAACACAGAACCATGGCAATTCAAAAGAATCCTAATTTTAAATACACATACATATGAATGCTCTCATATTTTTAGATAGGAAAGATTTTGTTAACCCTAATTTTGATGATTAACATTTGATGATCCATGTTTAATATTTTTGGGATGTTACACAACAATTCACACAAGCAATGTGCAAGCAATCACAAACAACATTCCACTCAAACAACAAGGTTTAAGCACATTTTTATGCAACAAAATATTTTTGCTATACCACATAAGTTGGTGTGTTTGACCTAAATTAACATTAGTATGGTGGTCCAACTATATGTTTCACTTGAGATCATTCCATTCTTCTTAGTTGTTTCTTCATGAATAATATCATTGTATCCTTGGAAAAATTCTTGCATCTTGGTCACAAAACTTCAAAGGTGATGATGATTCCTTCTAGGCTATGTTTCTTTAGTCTTCAAGTCTTGAGTATATTTCTTGTCTCACTTGTTGTCCTTAGTGATGTCCAAGTTGAAGTCCTTGATGAAACTAAAGTTGAAGTCATTTGAGTTGGTGAAGTCCTTTGCTCATGGTGGAGGCTTTGTCCATCAAGTTGAAAGGGAGAGATGTAGAATCAAAACAAAAAGGTTGAGGAAAGAGTTTACAAGATTGTTTGTAAATAATTTTGCACAAATACAACTCCTATTTTTCTAAGGGGTTTTGTCCAATCCTAGGGTTACAATCCTACAGGCAACAAAGTGCTCTGATACCATCTGTAGAGATCCCAACCTTTAATAAGGTAGAGATCCCTATGTTTACCATGCTAGTCCCTGGATCAATAGCTAGCATCCAAAGTTAAGATGTAATATCAAGAAACAAAGGTCATAATACAACTTTATAACCAGGAATAAAATAATTCATTACATCTTACATATCTCATTTGGCTATCTCATTACAATGTAGCAAAAATAACTATATAGCATGGAGTCCTTCATCTTCAAAGTACCACAGGCAATCACGTTGGTTGTAGACTTGTAATCCTAATCAACACACTTCACTAACATCCAACAAACCTGCAACATAATAAGTTACAGCCACAAGAGTTAATACATTTGAATTGTATTGGCAAGTGATACTATGGTATAGTAGTGGTATCTATCATCTACATGCATTTGGCTAAGTGGAGCTCAGGCTTGCTTTGCTCAAAATAGATTTTCCTTATCATTTGAAAACACTAAGTTTTTGTTTGGTAAAAATCACCCAAGGCATCTACCAATCAAAGATTGAAGATCCTTTAACCCTTGTTCAACCATAAGTTTTTAACTTAGAAAGTGGGATGAGGAGATACTTGATAGCTTCCATGTCTTGATGCTCAAATTGTCCATTACCGAGGACACGACTAAGTACTTAGATTTTACTCTCTCGAGAGGTGGTGCACTTTCCCCACAAGACTCGACATGCATCGAGACAAGATCTTTCAGAAGCCTTCCCTTAGACCAAAATGGACGCGTTCCAAACCTATCATCCCCTACCACCAACTGTCCATTTGGTTAAGTTATTGCAACCTATATGATCTAGGCAGAGCACATAATGCCAAGTGGCTACACTTGAAGCTTCTCAACATTTTACATCTCAAATCTATATGTTCCTAGGTGGCTTTCCATGAGTGAGATACAAAAGGGTAGGCCATGAATATGGTCCCTGATTCACCACTCAACATAATCCATCCTTTCCATTCCACCTAGGTGATTCATTCACATAGTTGTTTTATTAAACAAAACACAAGTCCTTGACTTAGAAATATCTCATAACATGAATATAATCCACCCATGTTTTCTACTTGCTAAGCTAAGCTAAGCATGATAGTAGTAGGGATCTTAACTTAGGAAAATTCTACTAAGGCATCATCTACTAGGATTTCCCATGGCATAGCATACTTAGTAAAATTCCATGCAAGTCTTACTTTGAAATATCACTAATGCATAGTGAAAATAATAGGACAAAAGTATGAAGCACCACTTGCCTTTCTGGTAGAGAATATAAGTTAACTCCTTAATCTTGCAATAGTTACACTCTTCAAAGTTCACTACAATTCAATCAAGCAAGGCACAAATTCAAAACTAGCATTCAAAAAATTCATCACATAAACAATAAAAACAAAGCAATGCATGCAAGCATGCCACATATTTTTTTATTTGGAAAAAGTGGTTTCTAATAGGTTATAAACATTTTCAAACACCTATTGGTCATTTATAAAAGTGACAAAACCATTTGATATTAAGTTAGTGAAAATGGCCACTTTAAGTCATTTTTGTTTTGCTAGAATTGATTTTATTCAAAGAATAATTTCTAGTGTTAGACAAAAAAATTTAAACACCAATAATAATGGTTATGTTCATAATGTTTTAAAACAATTCCATTTGCAAAGGGTTTCATCCAAAATCCATTTTTAAATAAAAGCAACATTTTATTTTGTTGGAAATGCCTTTAAACAAAGTAATAATTTTCTAGGGTTCACCAAATATATTTTTAAATCCTAAAAATTGGGTATTAGGGTCAGAGAGTTTAATTCAAACCATTTTCCAAAGGTTTTACTCAAAAAGCATTTTTTTTAAACATAAACAACATTTTTATTTAACTAGAAATGCTTTTATTCAAAGATTTATTCCTTAGCATCATAAAATATACTTTTAACTCTACAAGTCGGTTTCTAAGGTCAGTAGGTTCAAAAAAACCCATTTACAAAAGATTTTACCCTAAAATCATTTTTAGAATAATTTTTATACTCAAATTATGCCTACACATGTTTTTGCAAAAACAACCAATTTTACAGAAGCATATCATTGAACTAAGTGCATGGTTGGATAGAATTCTTTTTCCTGATTCTATTGATATAAAATTTGTAAAATTTGGATGTGTAGATTTAAAGTTATGAATTTTACCAAATCAAACATCTAATAGATTCATTTCTGTTTTTAAAACAAGTCACTGGCCATGTGGTGCGTTGGATCTAAATAAAATTACAAGGCACAGATGATCTCGTACCCCTTCGTTAAGTCATTTATTCCTATGCGTCGGATCTAGATCTAACGGACAGGAGCTAGCTGGTCAAGGTTTGGCGGCGCTGGTGACAGAGAGCGGCGGCGACGCGTTCTGTCTACGGCGGTCTAGCATTCCAGGAAGCAAAGGAGGGAAATGATATGCTTACTGAGTTCACCGTGACGAGATGATGCTCGAGGTGGTCGTTGTTGGCCAAGGGGCGCATGAGGTCGAAGGGGATTCCTCACTGGAGTTCGTGCCTGCGTCAGGCACGTTCTATCGAAGACGGAGGCGAAGCTACGGTGTACGCTAGAGCCAAATAAAGACGCTATTAGATGCGCAAGGTCGTGGCGAGTACACGCGTGTTAAAGAGGGGGAGAGGTGCGGTCGGACTTTACCAGGGGACGTCACCGGAGAAATGCCAGACAGTGGCGTTGCTCTGTCGAAGAGGTTGCCGAGGGTATAGGGCACACGCGAGAGAGAGGAAGGAGCTAGGAGATGCGCAAGAGGCTGGGGATAAGTCTCTTTTGCTCTGGGGCAGTAGGGTGGTTCGTGCTCGCCGGAATTTCGAGCTAGAGCTCGCCGGAGTAGTAGCGGTGTCAAATCAAATCGAGGTAGCCCTGTGGCGTTTTGGCGTGGGCGAATGAATGGAAATGGAGAGGGCGAGGTCAGGGGCAAGAATTACGCGGACATTAACTCGAATTAACGCGAGACATTAATTGACAGAGAACGACAGCGAGGGGAAGAAGTAGTCGCGAGCGGGTGAGAACGACGATTGACAAGTGGGGTTGGTTGGTCAGCGAGTGGGGAGGATTATGCCTGGGGTCCGCTGGTCAGCGTTTGTGTGGGTTAAAGTTTTGGTGCGAATCGTTTTCTGCGGGGAGCCGGACTGGGCTGGTTAGGCTAGGCTGGACCTTTTCTCTATTTTTTCTTTCCTGTTTTGTTTTTGTTTTTCTGTTTTCATTTTCTGTTTTGAATTCAAACTATCATTTGAATTCGGATTTTATTTTTAAATATTTTCCAAATATTCAGTATGCTTTAATACCGTTTTAAACCTGTATTTAAAGTCCATTTTAAATAATTTTCCCTTATTCCTTTATGGTTTATTTATTAATTAATTTTTGACACTTGTCTTTATTTAATTGAATTTTCAAATATGTTTTCAAACTTCTATTTGAAAACCAAATTTTACCAAATCCTTTTCACTAGGTTTTATTTATTCATTAGTGTGAATAATTCACTTTATTTAGAATATTTTTAATATGATTTATTATTCATTTAAATTGGGCAAATTGTCTTTATTTAGATAAAATCTAATATGGTTTTAATTCCATATAAACTTTATTCAAGTAATTATTTTAATTTAATTAGATAACTTTTTAATCAACTTTGGTAAATTCCCATTTATTATTTTCTTATGATTTAATTAATCATTTCTAATAAGGATTTTGTCTTCATTCAAATGGAATAGAATTTGGTTAAGGCCATTTTATTTTATTTGAATATTCCTTATCCCTTTATTTAATTTGGATTATCTTTATTTCATTTGCTTATGGATTTAATTCAAGACTTAATTTGTCTTCTAAATAATTTTATTGGGATTTATTATTTGATATTTGTTTATCTTTTGAAATCCTTTTACGATTAATTTGCTCACAATTTGGTATGGATTTTAGATAGGAGTTTTATTATCTTTGAAAATTAATTTCTTTATCTTATTAAATTCATAAGTTTTTATCTATTGTTCCAAATAAAGTGAAACCAATTCTATGGTTTTATAATATTTTTATTTATCATTTTTGATCATTTATAAATGTTTGTTGACAAATTTTTATATGGAACAAATCCATAGTCTTAGAGATAACTTGGTGATAATTTTCTTCCATTAGGATTTTAGGGTTTTGGTTTAACTTTTCCAAGTGTTTAGATTTCAAGATACATTATTGATTGTCGTGGTATTGCATGGCAGATGCTACTAGGGGTAGCTTACGTAGAGGGAGCAAGGCGACGTAGGAGAATCCGGGAGCGAGATTGGCACACGATGTACCCAAGTTCACGTCCCCTCGATGGAGGATCGCTACATCCTGCTATCAATCCAGTATATGATCATAGATTGGTTTACATGGGAGCCGCCGTAGGCGGAGGGAGAGACTAGATCTAATATGACGTGCCCCATGGGGGTGCCCCTGGTGGCTTTATATATGCAGTCAGCTAGGGTTTACAAGTGCTTGTGGGCTTTGTATACGAGTCGCCATCTTGGGCCTCTAGTCGGCGCCAGTCGCCTGGGTCCAGTATGCGCCAGTCGCCGTATCAGGGCTAGGTTCCAGTCGGATCGACCCAGCTGGCGACTCCGCTTCATGGGTATACCCCGATTGGTATTCCCCCATCATTGATGAATACATTTCACTTGATTGAAATTTTGCTTGATTCCTTTTTCATTCAAAGTTTGTTCACGATGGGTTTTGATGTTTCCATTTGGAATCAAAAAGTTTCTTTTCACCCTAAATTTCAACAATTATTTATTTTGTTTATTTATTTTTCACATTTCAAAATATGGAAAATTTTGGGATGTGATAGCTGCGAACTTCTTTCACTGACTTGGAGATTCCCACTCAGTTACAGCTGACACCTTTGCGGGATCGACAACTATACCATCTCCAGACACAATATGTCCGTGAAATCCAACTTCATTCAGCTAGAATTCACACTTACTAAACTTGGCATACAGCTTGTGCTCCCTGAGTTTCTCAAGTATCAAACGCAAATGCTCTTCATGTTCTTATTTGCTTTTGGAATAGATCAAAATGTCGTCAATGAATACGACAACAAACTTGTCAAGAAATTCCATGAACACCTTGTTCATCATATTCATGAAATAGGCTGGTGCATTTGTCAAACCAAATGGCATCACGGTGTACTCATACAATCCATACCTAGTGGTGAAAGTAGTCTTAGGTATATCTTGCTCTCTAATCTTAAGCTGAAAATAGCCTGATCAGAGATGAATCTTTGAGAACACACGGGCTCCTTCTAGCTGATCAAACAGATCGTTGACTCTAGGAAAAGGATATTTGTTCTTGATAGTCACCTCATTGAGTGAATGGTAATCTATCATAACCTTTGTCTTCTATCCTTCTTCTCAACAAATAGAACTGGTGCACCCCAAGATGAAGAACTTGGTTGAATAAATCCTTTCTGCAACTGTTCTCTAAGTTGTTTCTTGAGTTCTTTCAACTCATCCACTGACATCTTGTAGGTTCTCTTTGCTATTGGTCCTGATCCTGGCAGTAAGTCAATCAGAAACTCTATATCTCTATCTGCTGGCATTCCAGGCAATTCCTTCGGAAACACATCCGGATACTCCATCACAATTAGCACACTGTCTATGCTAACCGCCTTAAGAGAATTTAGCTTACTCCCTTTAGATTCAAAGTTAGACTTGAACCTAATTCGTTTCTTATCCGGGGTTGTGAGTGTGACAGTACGATTGGCACAATCTAGTACTCCTTCATACTTAGTCATTCAATCCATTCCCAAAATTACATCAAATCCGTGGGAATCTAGGATTATCAAACTAACTGGAAACTTATATTTTCCAAATTCTAATACTAGATCATGACATCCAAAGTTCACTATCATCTCTCCACTGGGGTAGCTTACTTTTATAGGACACCCAATAGTTTCAGTTGGAAGTCCATTTTTATCAACAAATGCTCTTGATATGAATGAATGCGATGCGCCAGTATCAAAAAGAACAAATGTTGGAAAAGAATTGAGCTTGAACTTACCAGCCACAGCATCAGACTCTTCATATATTTCTTCCACATTGATGTGGTTCACTTGTCCCTTATGGAAAGGGTTGGGCTTGTTGGCTCCTTCAACTTTCTTTTCTGGGCATTCATTTGCATAGAGCCCCATATTCTTACACTTGAAACACTCAACCTGACTGAGGTCTTTCTTTGCAGGCTGAGTTCCATTACAACTTCCACTGTGGTGGATCTTGTGTCCACTTCCACTGCGATGATGCTTGTTGTCATGGTGACGGCTGTGGTTGTGGTGGCTGTTGTACTTCCCATGCTTGTGGAATATAGAACTTCCACTATCATCATTATGGGAACGCTTGTGAGACGATCCCGAGCTGTGCTTATCAAAGTTATGCTTCCTCTTCCTTCTCTCAACCTGTTTCATCTTGTTTTCCAAGATGGTGGCCATGTCACAAAGTGATTGATATGTTGGGACATAGGAAACAGATAGATGCAGGTTCGATTCATCATTCAACCCTTAGAGGAACTTCTCCTTCCTCTTGTCATCAGTATCAACCTCATCCGGTGCATAGCGCGCCAGATTGTTGAACTCCTCAATGTACTCAGTCACACTGCAGTGACGCTGTTTCAGATTGTGGAACTCTTTATTCTTTAGGTTCATAACTCATGATGAGATGTAGGCAGTGCGAAAACCATCCTCAAAGATAGCCCATGTCACATCCTCAAGAGGAGTGGTGATCTGAAAGTTATCCCACCAGGTTGTTGCTGGTCCTTCGAGCAGATGTGCTATGAATCTGACCTTTTCCTCGTCGGTGCAGCCAATAGTGACTAAGTCCTTGTTCACGGAATGTAACGAGTCATTGGCTACCATTGGATCAGTTGTTCCTGAGAACTTGGCTGGCCTCAACCTCAAATATCTGGTAAGCATGTCAAATGCTGGTGGATTGTTGGGATTGTTGTTGTTATTCTGATTCTGATTTTGTATGAACTGAGTCATCATCTGCATCAGTTGATCTTGAGCTATCATCAACTGCTGCATCTCGAGGGTGATGTTATTGTTGTTGTTTAGGTTGGGGTTGGCACGACGGGGAGACATATGTTGTTTCAATAAGGATAAGAAATGAGATATAACCCATAGATGCAGTGCACGATACATTATATAGCAACAAACACAATAAAAAATCACAAGATAAAACATAGAATTTGAACAATGTAAATGACAAGTTTTGGAAAAGTAAACACACAATAGCAAGCCATCCACATGTTAGATGGTGACTGCGACTCAATAATCAAAGTATGATAGACTCAAGATAGTCGAGTAGTCTAAACTACTCCTCCATGTCGACCTCGACGTCAACAAGTGTATGTCCGGGTGTCTCCATGGCTGTCTTGTACTCCTCGACACTAGTGGTCAAGGCCTCGACCTTCGCACAGAGAGCTCTCTTCTGTGAGCACAACCTCTCAATCACTCCCTGCTGGGTCTCGAGATCGAAGTCCTTGGCCTCTATCTCGGTGCTCATGTCCTTGATCTTCTTGTTTCTGTCCTGAAACCTCTTCTCCTGATTCTTGAACTTCTTGTCCTAGCTCTTGAATCTGGCCTCCGTCTCCTTGATGATCTCGTCCTGCTCCGCAAAGATATTTTCCTTCTCTCTCAAATGAACCTAGAGCTTGTCATTGCTAAGCATGACATTGGTCCTATCTGTGTCGAGGTGTCTAATAAGGCCCTTGATGTCCTGGAGGTACAAACAAACTGGCTCAATCGTCTCTCTAGTAGCGCCCTCGTACACCAAAGCCTCTCCCTCCTCTTCACGTCTCCCGAACGGGTGGAAGTATATGCCTCTAAGCTCGGTGGCGTGGCATCCGCAGAGGTGTCCGAGTATCTCCTACATGACTACATCTCCTCTTCATCTTGAAGGAAATCTCCTCCGTGAGTGGCTCCATCTCACGTCCTGGCTGTGTGACTCTAAAGCCCCAAAGGTCCTTCCTCTCAAACTTGGTGAGATGAAGTGCCTTGATACTAGGAAGTGGGAGGTTTAGCACACTAGTAAACTGCACGATGCGTGAACCAAAATGAGTTCCATTGAACTCCTCGGCAGTGCTGATCACAAAGCTAGGCATCTAATGTAAGATAGAGAAATATTAGAACAACACAAGTAAGGCAAAAACAAGACAGTATAGTGAAACCAAAAGCATACATCATCCATAAAAACATACAAGTCATGGCATACAAAGTATACCACAAACACTAAGGTTCAACATATCTTAGATAATTTTTTGTGAAAATACGACAAGTGTGGTGGTCCAACTAGCGGAGTACGTTACAATTCTCACTGATATGCTAAGTCTATGATATCTTCCCTTAGACGTTTTATGGCGGTCTCTAAGTCTTGGGTATACTTCTTATCCTCCTCAAGGTAATTTTTAGTGTTGAGCATTCTACACTTGAGTCTTTCACCAAGCTCCTTGATAGGATTCCAAGCTGCATTTCTTGCAGTGTCAAATAATTTTGTATACATTTCTGAGTTGGTGCCCATGTAGAATCCTGACTCTTTGTGGTTGTCTCCCTTGTTTTTGTACAAATGAAGTTGCACCCACCAATATTCTTCTCCTTCATCCATTACTGGAAATCCTTTGTACACGGCCTCCCCATGTATCCCAAAGCTGACCATAAGGGTTTTGAGTGCTTTGGGAAACTCCGTCTCACATTCTAAAGTCATGATCATGAGTGGTCCCTTCTTGACGGCTTTGTTGATGGCGGACATTCTAAAGTGTGGAGTTTGCAAAGAGTTGCATTTTTCCTTTGTGGATTTCTTAATCTAATCCAACCTAGGGTCATAATCCTACATGCAACACAGTGCTCTGATACCATTTGTAAGACCCCACCTTTATAAGATAAAGATCCTTGTGATTGCAATGCTAGTCCCTGGATCAAATGCTAGCATCCACATTTTAAGATGAAGTACACAGATACAAAGGTCTTTATTACATCGTCATTCCGGATATAAACATAGTCTTTTACAACTCCATAACCATAGGCTATTACAAGAGTTCACATCATAAGTAAATAAAGTAAAAGTCTTCATCTTCATGTTCCAAGGCAAGCATGTTGAGTGTTAAATCATAACCCTAATCCTCATCAGAGTAACCTACAACATCATAAGTTATAGCCACAATGGGTCAATACATTTGTAATTTTATTGGCAAGTGATACCATAGTAGAATAGTAGTATTTAACATCTATATGAATTTGGCTAAGTGTAGCTTAGGCTTGCTTTGCTGAAAATAGGTTTTTCCTATCAGTAGAAAACACTATGTTTTTCTTTGATAAAAACTCCCAAGGAACCACCAATAGACATTGGTGAACCTTTACCCTTGTAAAACCATAAGTTTTTAACTTAGAAATTGGGATGAGTAGATCCTTGATAGCTTCAATGTCTTGATGCTCAAATTGTCCGTTGCCGGAGACACGTCTAAGTGCTTAGGTTTTTCCTTCTCGAGAGGTGGTGCACTTTCCTCACAAGACTCGACATGCATCAAGACAAGATCTTTCAGGAGCCTTCCCTTATACCAAATGGACGTGTTCTATCCTATCACCCTACCACCATCTGTCCATCTGGCTAAGTTATTTCAACCTATATGATCAAGGTAGAGCCCATATGCCATGTGGTTGCACTACAAGCTTCTAAACACTAAGTATCTCAAATACCTTTGTTCCTGGGTGGCTTTCCACAAGTGTGATACACAAGGTATACCATAGACATGGGCCTTGTGTAACCACTCAACGTAACCCAGTCATACCATTCAACCCAGGTGATTCATTCACTTAGTTGTTTTATTAAGCAAAAACATAAGTCAAAGACTTAGCAAATTTCCATAGCGTGTATATAATCCACCATTGTTTTCTACTAGCTAGGCTAAGCATTAAAACATATCAAGAATCTTAACTTAGAGAAAATTCTACCAAGACTACAACTACTAGGATTTCCCATGGCATAGCATAAAGATACTTAGCAAAAATTTCATGCAATCCCTACACAAAATATCACTAGTGCATAGTCAAAATAATAGGAAAAATACATGAAGAACCACTTGCCTTGGTAGTTGGGGGAGTAGCAGCAATCCTCACAATCACAATCACCACTAGAACCAAAATCTACACATAAAATGATAGCACCAAATTTACATTCAAATAATCAAGCAAAGATATACGAATGCACGCAAATGCAATGAAATGAATTTTCTACACTAAACTATTCAAACCAAACAGTATTGAACACAAAAATAACTATTTAAAGTATAAATAAACTTAAATTTGCTTTTAAAAATATTTTCTATATAATTTATATAGTCAAAATAAGCCTATATTTGTCTCTGCAAAAAATTCCATTTTTACAGAAGAAAAATACAAAAATAAGCCCAAAGTAGTGTAGGATTTATTTTTATGAATCCGTTGATATCTTATTTGCATTTTTTGGATAAATATAACTCATGTTATGAATTTTACAAGTTTAAATCAAAATCTGGTTTTTAAATCAAAAATCGAGCCACGCGGCAGCGTCTGATTGGACGATACTGCTTCGGGTGGATCGCGCTTCCGCGCCGTTGGATCAAATCAGATCAAAAGCGCCAGATCACAACTTACCCCTTCACTAACGATCTAACCTAAACCGCCAGATCTAAATCCTACGGCTCAGATCTACGCGTACCCTTTCGCGACAAGTTCGAATCTTGACCGCTAGATCTCATTGCTTTGACCAGTGGATCTCATAGATTTGACCACACGCGGGCGGCGCAAATGGCCACCGCGGCGGCTGCACGTCGGACGGCGATGTTCCGGCGAGGCCAGTGAGTAAGGGTGGGGGTACTGAAGCTTACCGAGGTCGTGGAGACGCGGTGAAGATAAACGTTCTCGCGGACGGGGCTGGGGCGCATGGACACGCCGACAATTCCTCGTTGGAGTTAGCGTCCGCGTCGAGCACGTTCGGGAGTTGTTGTTGGAGACGCTACAAAGCACAGGAAGGAAAGCCAGAGGTGGCGTTAGACGCGTACAGACACGGCGAGTACACGAGTGTCAACCAGAGAGAAGGGGGTTAGGGTTTACTGAATTTGTTCGCCGGAGTTGCTCAGGACAACGGCGGTGCGAGCGTAAGTGTGGACAGCCTACCGGCGCTCAGAGGGTGGTGAGTGAGGGGAAAGGAGCGGAGGGAGGAGGGGGTTAAGTAGAGGGGGTTCGGGCGCGGAATTACTGCGAGGTTAACGCGAATTTATTCGAGAATCAATCGGCCAGTCACGGGTGGTGACGGCGAGTCCGCGGCGTTGATTGAGGAAGAAGAGGCGACGTAGCTGCGGGGCCAACATGTCAGTGAGGGGGGGTGCACGGGTGCGGGGTGAGAAAAAAGGGCTGAGCGGGGCGGGGGGGGGTTCCCTGGTGGGCTCCGTGTTGGGCCGTGGGGGTCGGCCGAGCCATTTGGCTGATCTGCTCCTATTTTTTCTGCTCTTTTATTTTTCTTTTTCTAAATTGATTTTCTAAATAATATTTGAATGCTCAAATCAACACCAAATCAATTCAAACTTTCTCCAAAAATTTGTGAAACCATTCTACTGTCCAAGAGTGTGTAAAACACATAAATTTACTCAAAAACACTTTGGCCCTTTGAAAAATAAAACAAAATCATGCCTCATATGATTGATAAAATGGGCATTAGAAATGGTTTTGTTTGAATTCAGACTTTGAAATTTTTTGTGCTATCTCTAAATGCTTTGAAAAATATGAATGCAATGCATGATTTTACAAATCATGATTTTTGGAATGTTACAAAATCATTCTACCAAACCATCACACAACACTTGGTTGCTTTGGAAACGATCTAGGGGCTAGGAGGGGAGAAGTTTCACAACGAAGGAAGTGGCCCCAGGAGAAGCAAATCCACCTCAATAGATCCCTAAGCTAACAACAAGCCAAGGTATAGTTCAATAGCTACACACTGGTATATAGATACACCAAGAAAGAAGTCCTAGAATATGTTCTTATCAGTTCAATTAGAAAATATTTGGGGTAAGTAAGGATTATTCCCAAATTGGCATAGTGATGCTATGATTGTCTCATCGCAGAACATTTAGGCATCAACAGTATTTATTTTATTCATAATCAATTCCTCAAACCATGCATCATTGGCATCCATATCATAACTCTACCCAACTAATTTAAATAGGAGATCAAGCAATATAAATGTAACACTATAACTTCAGCCTTTTGCATCATGGGCTAGCCAAATTTAATATCTAGCACCAAAATCTGTAGTAGATAATGCTAACTGACTATTCCATTGAGCACACTCCAGTATGGAGACACCATAGTGATAAATCAATAGAAGATGCCATCCATGATAAAGGCAATAGTCACTTGTCAGATATATCTCTAGTCAGTATTTCTTTTAAAGAACATATCTTTCTTTACAAGCAAGTAGAGCATACATTCAAATCATTTTCCTTAGGTAGATCTCCTAAAAATCATTTTGTGTGTGTTTCGTTTTCTGTCATAGTGGACACAACATATCCAATAGGTATCCATTATCAATTTAGGAATCTAAGCTCAAATGTTATCATTGAAAAAGATCAGTCCATGCCTCATCCTGTGTATCCAAGGAAATCTAAGAAACCAAGGTGTAAAATATCTTAGATACACCCAAGTAGTTAGCCATGGGGCCAAGCACCACTTTGGTTCTGTTGCAAGGAATTAGAAGCAATTCCAGATCGTTTTTCTAGCAAATGATACCACATAGAAGAGTAATCCTAATCATAAGTTAAAGCATTGGATATATGTATTCTGGTTCATTATGCATTGCCCAGGTTATCATATCAGATAGATCTTACATCCATTTTTATTTCCACAACACAGGAATAATTCAACGATACAAAGAGCACATAAGGATGCTTGAAACTGAATGGCAAGCATTTAGTTTCATCAGTAACAGGCAACAGTATGTCACAAGCTAGCATCAATATGCAACACACCCATCGTCCCTTTCTTGTTATTAGGCAGTCTAATCACTTTCCACAAGTAAAGAAAAGCCACAATTTCTTTCTAATTAATTCATCTAAAAACCAGTGGAGCTAAGTGTATATGCTCAAACAAAAGAACCATTTGGAAACAAAGCCACGTCAATCTGACTAGAATCATATATGTACATGATCTACTAAAACCTATCCACCACTAAGATATAAATAACGGTTCCAGCAACCATACGAATATTTAATCAGGTATGACTACCAAAATCCTATGATTATCATCATTAAACTAATATTAGGTCATCACCATTACAAACATGATCTTGGTAGTAGAAAATTATAGAGAAGCATCTCTGAAGCTCAACATCAGGGTTCTGAAGAAGGGGAAGCAGGTTTAAATGAGAGAAATAAGTAGAGGGAGAATATAGTCGGAGAGGGGACACCTACCTTTGGAAATCTATAGATTGTCGGAGAGGAAGCATACTACGGCGTAGAAGTAATTGACGATGGAGGTCATGGAATGGCAGCACAGGGGCATGGGGTGCCGCACCTGCGCCTAGCCGCAACCGATGGCAGCAAGCACGACAGTGGCGGACCTAGGATTTTTTTTATGGGTATGCCACGTAAATTTTTGAGGGATTTTTCTCTAAAATATATTTACTAATTAAATAAATAAATGTATAGTTTTGATTATAAAATGGTATAGATGCAATAAATAGTATCTAATTGAAATATTAACTTTGGAAGTTGCACAAATTACTGAACAAACAGTTGAAACAAAACTAATAGTCTAAAAAATGCATAAAAGGAACTTACAATGCTTTTTATTTGACTTGTCTGGCCAAAATATATGCTCTTCGAATTGTATCTTGATTATGAACATTATAACTTTAAATGGGCGGCCTTTCACATGGATCATGTGGAAGATTGTTGATGTCATAAACAGGTGGTGGCGGAGACGGTGACGGCAGTAGTGGCGTAAAATTCACAATTTTCTCTTGAGTGTCCTCTTTCGACATAATTTCAACCTCTTGCATATGTATTAAGACGTTCAGACTGATTTCAAAATTTGGAGAGTTTTATGTGTTGTTTTGATTGCAAAATGACGGGTTCAGTTCCTAAAAAATAAATACAATGTCACCACCTCTCTTCTTCATAATTGAATGAAAAAAGAAAACAATAAAGTATGATACTTATGTATGTACGATGTGTACCAATACTTCATAAAATTGGGTACTTGGATAATTACCTCACTGGACAATAATGGTTTGTGGCCGTGGGATCGCCGCGGTCAGCGAAGGACAGACAGGTTCAACCTTGCGGCGCCGTTGAGGTAATTGGCTTGTTGGGCTGCCGGTGTTGGGAAATTAAACCTCACTGTGTGCCAGCGTATAGGGAACCTCGCGGCGGCATGCTGGCGTCTATGCAGACATACTGCAGTTCTGATCGGCAATCTGATGCTCGACTGATCGGAGCTGGCTTGGCGTAGACGCACATGCGTTTGGAGATCCGATTTTCATCCAAGTTGTTGTCGACCGATCATGTTTTCCCTTTTTTTCCGTACTACTAGGGAGCACGCACGTGATGTATCAAGCTGACCGGTTTTGTCTAGGTCTATCGATCAGCTATGTTTTTTTCTCCTACTACTACGAGGTTGGATGGCTGGGCTCGAGGGTATGCCGCGGCATATCCAGCATACCCTCTGGGTCCGCCACTAAAGCGCGCTGCCGCCGCACCAATCTAGTCTATGCTCCTTGTCCCAGAGGACATCACTGTTGGAGATATACCCAAGAGGAAATAATAAAGTGATTATTATTATATCTTTTTGTTTATGATAAATGTATGCATTCTATGCTGTAATTGTATTAATAGAAAATATTGATACTTGTGTGTTTTGTAAACATAAAAGAGTCTCTAGTAAGCCTCTTGTTAAGCTAGCTTTTTTATTAATAGATGATCATGAGTTCGTGATCATGAACATTGGATGTTATTAATAACAATATCATATCATCGGGAGAATGATGTGATGGACATACACCATAATAAGCATAACATAAGATCAAGTCATTAAGTTCGTTTTTCTACAGGATTTCAAATACATAGTAACCTAACCCTTCGACCATGAGTTCATGTTAATCAGCAACACTGTATGAGTGATTTGATGACATCAAACGCCATGTAACATCCCAATTTCAGCAATCCTAATTTGTTGTCAAAAGGAAAAATCAGGGGGAATAAAAACTTTTCTTGCTAAGTGTTGCAATGTTTATTATATTATTTACTTCTGTTCATGCAAATATTTGAGTATTAGATTCTATACCCCTTACCTCAACACTGGTTGATAAAAAATATATTTACCAAAGTTATGTCTTGGCTCACCTTTCTTATTCTCAAACGTTCTAACATTTCAAACTTAAGCCTAGATGACTTTGATAAAACAAAAAGTTTTACTAGATTCTATTACCAAAACTATGGATAACTATGCATAATCTCCTTATGTTTTCAAGACAGAACATTCAGCTACTCTTATATCTAGGTTTTTCCAAGACCTTTACCTAAACCTTTTCATTCCCATCTTAGTGGAAATAACAATAGGACCTTACCTTACTTCAAATCAGAACCTCTTCAAAACACCCATGCTTACCTCAAGCTAGGCTTGATGGTAACCTTAGTAGGAGCTAGATAAGTTCGCAAAATTAATTTCCCTGATCTACTATCTGATTGTTTGCTTTGATCTGCTGATTGCTTTGCTTGCATAGGAGCTTGAGTGAGCTAATCTAGTAGCTCATCACTTAGGATAACACCAATGGTTAAGATCCCTATATCTTAAACCAAGCCTCCTAAGTTGGATCTTTCCTAAGCCCCTCAAGTGACCACCTAATGCACCCAACCAGATCAATCATGAGCTAATCCTATGGATTAGCATCCTAATCATGAGCTAATTCTATGTACCTACAACATCCCAAAATTTTCCAAATTTTGAAATGTGAAAAATAAATAAAGAAAATAAATAATTGTTGAAATTTAGGGTGAAAAGAAACTTTTTGATTCCAAATGGAAACATCAAAACCCATCTTGAACAAACATTGATTGAAAAGGGAATCCAACAAAATTTCAACCAAGTGAAATGCATTCCTCAATGAATGTATCTTTAAATTTAAACATTTGGAAAAGTAAACCAAAACCCTAAAACCCTAATGGAAGAAAATCATTTCCAAGATCTCTCTAAGACTATGGATTTGTTCCATATAAAATCTATCAACAAAACATTTATAAATGACCAAGAAGGATAAATAAAAATATTATAAAACCATATAAATTGGTATCATTTAATTTGAAACCATGGATAAAAACTTATGAATTTAATAAGGTAAAAGGAAATAAATTCCAAAGCTAATAAAAACTCCTAGCTAAAATCCATACCAAATTGTGAGCAAAATAATAAAAGCTAAAATCCAAAGCTAATAAATAAGGAATATTTAAAAGCCAAATTAAATCTTGGCCAAATCCAGAAACAAATAAACGTTATTAAATAATAAAAAGGATAAAAAATTATTTAAATAAAATTATATGAATTGAGACAAATCCAATTTTATTTAAATAAGGACAAATTGCCTAAACTAAATAATAAATCCCAAGAAAATTATTTGGAAGACAATTTAAAATCTTGGCTTAGTCCATAAGCAAATGGAACAAAGATAGTTCAAATCCAAATAAAATAAAGGGATAAAGAATAATCAAATAAAAACATATGGGATTAAACCATGTTCTAATTATATTTAAATGGAGACAAAATCCCTAATGTGAATGATTAATTAAATCTTGAGAAAATAATAAATTGGAATTTGCCAAATGGAATAAAAGTTATTTAATTAACTTAAATGGAATAAAAGAATTATTTGAGCAAAATTTATATAGGTTTAAAACCATATTTTAATAAGGACAAATGCCAATTTAAATATTAAATCACATTAAAAATATTTGTTCTAATTCAAAGTGAATCATTTACACTAATGAATAAATAAAACCTACTGAAAAAGATTTGGTAAAACATATTTTGGAATTCAAATAGAAGTTTAACCCCCTCAGTCACTGACAACGCTGCCCCACCATCGCCCCGTCATCGTCGTCTAACCCGCGACCCGTTCCCCCTCTCCCTCACTACCGATCTCTGCCGATTAATTCTTCGCGTAAATTCGCCTTAATGCTGCGTTGATTCCGCCCTGCAACCACGCCCTCTCAATCGTCCATGTCCCCTCTCCCGATTCCCCCAGAGACCACTCCCCCTCTGCCCCTAGGCTGCTTGAATTGCTCACTGCAAGCCTCACTACCCGACGAACTCCGGCCACAATTCCGGCCAGCACTCACCACCCCACTACCCCTGGAACCCACTAGCTTGCTCCCCATCATCAGGCGCACCTGCCCATAGCCCCAGCTCGCCCGCGCTCGCTAGAAGCTCGGCTTCGACATCACCCGAGCGCCATCGTGAACTTCTCCAACTTCGGCGAACTCTCCAGGTAGTTTTCGTCCGCCCCTCTCTTTCTCATTGATGCCCTCGTACTCGCCATGATCTCACGCGTCTCGCGCCGCCTCTGGTTTGCCGTAGCATGCCCTGTAGGTTCGCCTTCGATAACGCCAGAGCACGCCCGACGCCAACTTGGTGAGCGTCTTCCCCTTCTCCCTTGCTTCCTGTTGCGCTGGAACTACCGCGAGCAGAGTGCGTCGCCGCCGTCCAGCGTCGCAGCGCCGCTCATCTCTGGTCGAGTCACTATGAGAAGTTAGATTTTGATCCAACGGGTAAGATAGAATAACTAATCAAAGCGGTAAGTTTGATTCTGTGTCGTGCAATACACTTTAGATCCTACGGCCAGTACTGCTCGATCCTCAGGAAATGGTATGCACTGTCAACACCCGGATTTTTCAATCCTAGATGCCTGTTATGCCATACATCGCAATCCCAGGATTACTATTTTTGCGAGACATAACAGAATTGGATACCATAGTACTTCATCCATTACAACGATACATAAGTTCTTACAAAAATAAGGATCTCATGCTCCAGTTCTTAATACAACATCAAGCAGCGGAATACGTAGTAATAACGGTAGCGTAGGCGAAGCTCCATCTTCGGAGTCACAGGCAATGCTGACGATGGGAGATGATCCTAGTTGTCGTAACCTTCCTGGGGTCCATCTTCCAGGTACTCCTCTTCATAGTCTGGCCATGGGAATAGCCAGGGACAAAGCCATGAGTACTCTTTAAGTACTCGCAAACTAATACTAACAAGTAAGGGGTTTTTGGATAATAGGACACTAGGCTAGGGTTGTTTTGCAAAAAGCCAGGTTTATTTTTAATAAGTTCCAAAGCTAGTCACAGTTTTATAACTCCTAAGTGGGATCTTGTAATCCAGGTCACAACTCTGTTGTGGTCAAGTCAAAGTCGCAATTCATTTCACAAGTCATTTTAAAAGGTCTGACGGGGGAACAGTATGGCCACTCCAACTGTCCATAACCTCGGACGCGGCTATTCGAATAGTTTGACACTCTGCAGAGATTGTACACTTTCACCACAACATTCGATACATCCGTCAGGAACAAATCCTGAATTCACCATACTCAGTATGCGGATAATCAATCCTAACCTTTCGATTACACGCCCTAGTATAAGCACCTCTCCTATGAGTTTGGCCTCCCAACCATGACTAACTGTCATCTTGGGTACTGCACAGGTGGACAATCTTCACAAGGTAGCCTCAGCTCAGACCTTGGCCGTGAGGGAACTAATACTAAGGTATATAATTTTCCAGTCAAGCCCTACCCAATATTCGGGTATTGTGGTTGTACGATAAAATTGGAATGGTATCGCATCCAGACAACCATCAGTTTTATAAAGGGCTAAGGCTCATGCCTCAACATTTTCATCACCAAAATCATTAAGTGTTGGAAACACATGTCCAAAACATTTCAATAGAATGATCCATCATTCCAAGGTTTTCATAACCATTTTTCCACCAAGTATTCCCATCTAAAGTTGATCAAGTTTTATGCTTAGCACTAGCATCTACAGTTGGGGGCGGTACTAATGAGGGGTGGTAACTAGTGGAGTTTCACTAAGTCCAACATTATATCTTAGACTGAGATCAAGGTTTCTAGATTAGGCCAAATTTTATGCTCTTTAGGCAAACTTGAGCACAACTATCTAATATCTACCAAACTCTTAGGTGGACTCTAAGTAAGCTTTGATAAAGAAATAAAGTAAGAAGCTTGCCATAAAACTAGAATTGGTTTAGCAAGTAGGTATGATCACATATGCTTAAGGCATATAGTATTCATATCACAAGTATGGGTTTGTGGCAACAATAGGGTATCTTGCAAGTGTTAGCTTGCATTGGTATAGTATCAGCTTGCATCAGTGGCAATATAAGCTTGCATAGTTACTAGCTTGCACATTCACTAGTAGTATTAGGCTTGCCTTGTGCAGAGCAGTGGTTGAAGTTCTCCTCGGCTTCCTCTTCGTAGTATCCTCCTTCCTCCTCGTAGTATCCTTGGTCGGTACTAGCGTCTATGAATAAATACGAGGTACACAATCACCAAACAATACTTAACTACTTGCAATCATCACACACAAGGGTCCTATAGATGATCTAGCATAATCTCTAACATTACAAGGTTAAGGATTGGTTTAAATCTTTTTATTTTAGAAAAGTAATTTCTACTCATTGAAAAACTACTTAAGATTTAATATTCTCCAAACTAAACATGGGATCATGTTGACACATGTCATCACCACATATTGTAGTCCATGAGAATGTGATTTAAATTAGTGTCACAATTTAATAAGGTTTTACCCTTTTATTTCAATTAATTAAAGTGGCTAGAAATGCTTATGTAGCATTCTTTGATTACTTGAACATTATTTCTGCAAGTAAACCTATATATTTTTATATATTCTGAAAGGTATGGTTAAATGTGATTTTTGAGAGTTGGAATCAACTCAAAAGCTTTTATGGTTTAAATTCGAAAAATGTTTGAATGCAGAAAAGCTTCTGCCTTGTTATTTTTACTATGGGTGATCTACAGATCCAAATGACTTGAATCCAACGGGCTTGGATTAAGCATTCACAGACCTTTCCAACAAAATTGGTTTCACCCAATTTGGTGCACTGAATCGATCTGGGTTGATTTTTGAAGTTGGGTACAGAAGTGTGTTTGAATTTAAAAAGAAAAGGTTTAATTTGAATTGATGGGCTGCGCGGGAAATTATAACGGGCCGGCCTACTAAGCGCAGTGCTCCCGCGGGCTGCGTAATTGGGTGTCCCCACTCGTCAGTGACACGGGGCTGGGCGAAGCGGTATGGGGCAACGCGGATCGTCCGATCTAGTTCTAATCCAATGGCTGAGGGTAATCGTCGACGCGAGACAGCTCTGGTGAGAACGAAACCTAGCGCGGCCAGTGGGGGGTGCTGGGGGATCACCGGGGTACGGGCGAGGGTCGGCGAGGCGGGCGAACGACGAAGTCGACGACGGCGATCCTCCTGGTACCAGTGGCTTCTCCTGGGGCGGCTCCAATCGCTGGCTCCCTTCTTCTCCAGAGGCGGCGGGCTCCGGTGAAATTCCGGCGAGGTGGTGCTCGCCTTGCTCTGAGAATGGTGTGGCACGGTCAGCGGGGAGAGGGGAGTGAGATGGTGTGAAGAAATCGTGCGGGGGTGACCTCTATTTATAGTCGAGCGAGGGGACGTCGGGGCGCAAGGTGAGCTCGTCGGGGGCGACGTTACAGGCAGCTAATGGCATGGGCAAGGGTAGGGGACGGTGCTGTGTCTCCTGGCGATGCTCAACGACATGATTGCGAGGCATGGGGCGGTGTGGTTTGGTCTGGAACGAGCGGCGCTCTGCGCGGCAGAGGCGGCGTCTTCGACGGCGGGCGGTGGCTGTATGGCACGGGGCGGCAAACGGGGGTGTCTGGCGGTGTCCTGGGTCGGTTCTGATCGTGTGTGCGCGCGGTGAGGGCGGCGCGCGGTCTGTGGACGCTGGTCGCGGGTGGCGCTCTGGCGCACGCTCGGCATGGTCTGGGCGTGTCTCGTGCGCGTGGTCCAGGGCTCGGCAACGCTGGCGGCTAGGACAGGCAATGGCGGTGGACGGTGGGCTGCCTCCCAGACATGCTGGCTAGGCTTGCTGCTGCTCCTAGCTTGCTGTCCACAATGGGGTGACATGGGGGTGCTCGGCTGTTCACCATTAATGGCAATGGAAAGCTCACAGGGGTGCTAGTATTGGGCTAATCTTTCTAGATAATCTACTAGTTTGTGTGTGAGCTAACTAGGGAACAAGTTAGGCTCAAAACACTGCACACTATAGTGTTTGTGGTTTTGTTTGATTTGTGTCTGCAACCTGTTTGATGAAATGGCCGCATGAACTCAAGTTTTGAATTTTGAAATGAATTTTGGTGAGTTTGCTAGATTGGTTCTGGTGAGTCTGCAGATGCTTGGGTTTTGAAAGTTGAGCTTGTTTGAGTGGGTTTTGAAAAAGTGGGATCTTCCCATATGAAGAAGATTCAATTTTGAATTGTCATTTAAACTATGCATTTGAAAGTTTCTGGATGATCACAAAGTGGGCCTTGATACTCTGTTATGAGTACATTCAAGGGGTGCAAAGATCCAGGAAAGTTTCTGTTAGGTTTTGAAAGTTTGAGACAGCCAAAGTAGGCATGTGAGTTAAATTGGCCAAAATGACCATTCACTTAATATATTTGTTTTGATTTACTTGTCTTTAGGAAAAGTGTGGGGAATGTTTTAGATGATGTTATTTTCACCTAAGAAACATTTTACAAGCAATGGTTCACACAAACAAGGTGGTTTTTAAAGAAATTCAAAATTCATGCATACACATATACATGCATTCATGAATTCATTTAGAAAAGTTTTTGTTAACCCTAAACTTGATGATTATTGTTTTAATGATCTAAGTTTGATATTTTTGGGATGTTACAAACCTTCCCCCCTTAAACAAAATCTCGTCCCGAGATTTGAAAAGGACGAAAAGATTACCTAGGATTTGAAGAGATCTGGAAACTCCGTTCTGATGTGATCTTCGCGTTCCCAGGTAGCCTCCTCTTCTGTGTGGTTGATCCACTGAATCTTGAGAAACTTGATGCTTCGGGTTCTGGTAGTTCGAAAGGCTTCTTCCAATATACGGATGGGTACTTCGGGATAGGTTAGGTCATCGTTGATCTCTATGGTCCGGTGATCGATATTCTTGAACACTTCGGTCTTCTGGGGGACTTCGAGACACTTGCGAAGTAACGAGATATGGAACACATTGTGCACAGCTGACATCTCTTCAGGTAGTTCCAGTTGATACGATACTTCTCCTCGACGGTTCAAAATTTTGAAAGGTCCGATATATCTGGGGGCTAACTTTCCTTTGAGTTGGAAAGGTTGCATTCCCTTCAATGGCGACACTTTCAGATAAACAAAATCTCCGATGTTGAAGGCGAGGTCTCGACGTCTCTTGTCGGCGTAACTCTTTTGTCGGGATTGGGCTGTCTTGAGGTGTTCACGAATCTTGTGAACCTTCTCTTCTGCTTCTCGTAGGATGTCGGGTCCGAAAATCTGACTCTCTCCTACTTCCGACCAGTTCAAAGGGGTGCGGCACTTCCTTCCGTACATAAATTCAAATGGGGCCATTTGCAAACTGGCTTGGTAACTATTGTTGTATGAAAATTCTGCAAACGGCAGACAGTCTTCCCATTTGGATCCATATTCTAACACACATGCTCTCAGCATATCTTCGAGTATTTGGTTTACTCGCTCCGTTTGTCCATCGGTCTGAGGGTGATACGCGGTACTGAAATCTAGGCGGGTTCCTAAACCTTCTTGGACTTTCTTCCAGAATCTCGAGGTAAACTGAGTTCCTCGATCCGAGACTATGTTCTTGGGGACTCCGTGCAAACTAACTATTCTAGCGATGTATAACTCTGCTAGCTTCGAAGTCTGATAGGTGGTTTTGACGGGCAAGAAATGGGCGACTTTGGACAATCTGTCCACTATGACCCAAATAGAGTCATTTCCCCTACTAGAAGTAGGTAGTTCAGTGATAAAGTCCATTCCTACAGAATCCCATTTCCATTCCGGAATCTGCAAAGGTTGCAACAATCCAGCGGGTCTTTGATGTCCTGCCTTGACTCGCTGACATATGTCACACTTGGCGATATAGCTTCCGATTTCTCTCTTCATCTTATGCCACCAAAATTGCTCTTTCAAATCTTGATACATCTTAGTTCCTCCGGGATGGATAGAATAAAGAGTATCATGAGCCTCCTTCAAGATAACTTCTTTCAACTCCGAATCTGCTGGTACACAAAGGCGTCCTTTGTACCACAAAACTCCTTCTTCGTCCTCGGTGAATCCGGGTACTTTGCCTGTACCGATACGACGCTTGATTCCATCGATACTGGCATTTTCCTTCTGTGCCTCTTTAATCTGACTGATCAAAGTGGGCTGAAGTTCGATGCTAGCCAAAAATCCTTCACTTACTAATTCCATTCGAAAATCTTCCATCTCTTTGTGCAAACTTGGTTGCTCCTTTAAAATCATGGAGTTCAAGCAGCACGGCAATCTGCTAAGGGCATCGGCTACCACATTGGCTTTTCCAGGGTGATAGTGAATGTCCAGGTCGTAATCCTTGATTAGCTCAATCCATCTTCTCTGTCTCATATTCAGCTCCTTCTGAGTGAATATATACTTTAGGCTCTTGTGATCCGAATAAATCTCACAACGGTTTCCCATCAGGTAATGTCTCCATGTCTTTAGGGCTAGAACTACGGCTGCGAGTTCGAGGTCATGGGTTGGGTAATTTTGTTCATGTTGCTTCAATTGTTGCGATAGATAAGATATAACTTTGCCTTCTTGCATTAGCACACATCCGAGACCAATCTTGGATGCGTCACAATACACATCGAAGGGCTTCGTGATATCCGGCATGATCAAGATTGGGGCTAAAATCAATCTCCTCTTGAGTTCTTGAAAACTCGCTTCACATTTGTCGGTCCATTCAAACTTCTTGTCCTTCTTTAGTAATTGGTTCATGGGCCGGGCTATACTCGAGAATCCTTCTACGAATTTGCGGTAATATCCCGCCAATCCGAGAAAAGCACGAACTTGGGTTTGAGTGGTTGGGGCTTGCCAATCTTCTACATCTTTCACTTTGGCAGGGTCCACGGCAATTCCTCCGACTGATACAATGTGACCGAGGAATCCTACTTCCTGTAACCAGAATTCACATTTGCTAAAATTTGCATACAACTGATGCTCTCTAAGGGTTCCAAGAATGGTCCTTAGGTGTAGCTCATGTTCTTCTTCCAATTTGGAATAAATCAGAATGTCATCGATGAAAACAACGACAAACTTATCCAGGAAGTCCATACAAATCTTATTCATGAGATTCATGAAATAAGCAGGGGCATTGGTTAATCCAAAAGACATGACTGTATACTCATACAATCCATATCGGGTGGTGAAAGCAGTCTTTGGGATATCCTCTGCACGAATTTTGAGTTGATGATAGCCGGTTCTAAGATCTATCTTAGAAAACACCTGGGCACCGGTCAACTGATCAAACAAATCTTCTATCTTAGGGAAGGGGTACTTGTTCTTGATGGTGACATCATTCAACTTTCGATAATCCGTACACAAACGGTTACCTCCATCCTTCTTGTCCACAAACAATATAGGTGATCTCCATGGGGACGCACTTGGTTGAATCAATCCGATTTCCAACATGGAATCCAGTTGCTTCTTCAGTTCATCTAGTTCTGACGGGTTCATACTATAGGGTCTCTGGGCTATGGGTCCTGTTCCAGGGATTAGTTCGATGATAAACTCGATATCCCGATCTGGGGGCATACCGGGCAAAACATCTGGAAATACATCGGGGTATTCACAGACTATCCGAACTTGGTCAATGGTAGGTTGGGCTAGACTCTTGTTACACTTGAATTGGCGAGGTAAGGTTTCAGATATATGCTCGACTGATATTCCGGTGGTACTGGTCATGGTAATGGCTTTCTTGGCACAGTCAATCAATCCTTTATGCTTGGACATCCAATCCATTCCTAGTACTACTTCCAAACCTTTAGTTCCGAGTACTATTAGATTAGCATAAAAATCTATGCCATGGATTCGGATAGGGACGGCTTTGCAAATTTGCCTAGCCTTGGTGGTTGATCCGGGAATTTGCACAATCATCACATGCTTCAATTTGGTTGGTTGAATTTTACTAGTGCAGGCAAATTCTTCGGTGACAAATGAATGCGATGCACCAGAATCAAACAACACTCTTGCAAGTACTGAATTAACAGAAAACATACCCAGCACGACGTCTGGCGCTTCCTGAGCTTCTTCAGCATGCATGAGAAAAAGATGACCATTGCGGTTGAGTGAATTCCCTGGGGCAAATCTTCTCCCTGGCTGGACACGATGCTGCTGCTGAGCTGGGACATTGGCGTTGGGGGCTGTGGCATTCTTCTTGTTGGGGCACTCATTGGAATAGTGGCCTTTATTTCCACAGTCATAACAGGTCACTTGTGACTTGTCCTTGGCTGCGATAGGCACAACATTGCTTCCAGTCCTTGGGGCAGTGTTGGGGTTGGTGGTAGTATTGTTGGTGTTGAACTTGGGTGGGGCACGGGTGAAATTGCTAGAGTTGCCGGGGTGGTTGTGATTTCCTCCGGGTCTAGGGTTTCCACGGTTGGGATAGGTCGGACGGGTCATAGGGGGTCTGTTGGTTCTTGGGGCAAATCCTGGAGATGGGTTGGGGCGATACTTTGGGGTCTGATGGGTTCCTGGTTGATGCATCATGCGACGCTTGCGGTTCTCATTGGCTTGGTTGATCTTTCCTTCCATTTGGATAGCAGAGTCGACAAGGGCTTCAATATCAACAAAGGGGATATTGACTAACACCGTCTGCATCTCGTCATGCAGACCATTCAGGAATCTTTCTTTCTTCTTGGCTTTGGTGTCTATCTCGTCCGGAGCATACCTAGCTAATGACAAAAAATTGTCACGGTATTCCACTACAGTCATCCTTCCTTGCTTCAACTCTTTGAACTCGTCTCTCGTTCTCTTGATTAAACCTGGTGTCACATGGGTTCTGCTAAACTTGACCTTGAATTCTTCCCAGGTCATCATCTAGCCTCCGGTCATTGCACGAACACTGTTCCACCATGCCCTGGCATCTCCGGCTAGATAATGGGTGGCGAACAAGACTTTCTCGTTGGCTTCCACTCCGGCTACTTCTAAGTTATTTTCCATGGTTTGCAGCCAATCATCGGTGTCTAGGGGTTCTTCCGACTTGGTGAAAACGGGTGGGTTGGTATTCTGGAAATTCTTGAGCTTAGATCCGTGGCTGTCCTGATTTCCATGGCCTTGGTTGTTGTGGGCTAGCTGGGCTATCTGTTGCAGAGTGGCTAGGTTGGCTTGACGTTCCGCTCTTTCAGCTTCGCAGTCAGAAGTCAACATTTGCAGGATCTGCAACATCGGGTCCGGGGCTGAACCACTTCCTCCACGTGGCATCTGAAGATTTAGATAGATCATGAGAAAAGAGGGAAATTGCTAAGGTTTTGGGTTTTTTGAAAAGTTTTTGGAGTTTGACTCAAGTTTTCTAGCAACTTGCTTTTTCATTCATTCACTCATAGCACACAGTACAACACACACCACAACAAGGAAAAGCAGATGGTTTTAAGAACCATTCTGGAATCTACGATACAGTGGGACCGACTACTACTCACTACGCTAGTGCTCAGTGCTACTACTCCTTGGAGTCTGTGGCTTCATCATCTTCAGGATCATCGATGAAGGCGAAATCATCCTCATCGGTGAAGAAGTCCATGGCCTGATCCTCTAGAAAATCATCGTCATCGCTGAGATAGGAGTAAGGGTCTCCACGAAGATCTTCTCCGGTATTCTCCCTTTCCTCCAACTGCATGTCCCTCTCATGGATGGTCTCTTCCAGAGATGAGATGCGATGGCGAAGATGGGCAATAATGCGCTCCTTCTTGTCGAGCTGACGGCGGCGAGACTTGCGATCCTTTGCGAGCATGGCGATGGTCTGATCCTTCGTCTTGATGATGGCAGACTTGTGGTTGCAATAGTCACGGCAGTTGTCCAACTCCTGCTGACGGTCATACATCATGAAGCTAAGGTGGTCCAATTGAGTCTTCAGCTCGGGGTGGTATGGGGATTCCAGTGGTTGTCCATTTGCATCACGTCTTGGGAAAAACTCAAAGCGAGTACCCTTGATCTGATTGATGCTCTGCCCACACAGACGGGAAAGAGCTTCCTGCATTGCTCTGGCAAGTCCATCGAGCCAGTTGTTTTCCCTAAAGGTAAACTGAATTCCCTCCACTGTGGGAGGTTCAATCTTTCCTCGGAGACTTGCAACAATTAGCCACTGCAGATCTTCTCCTCCTTGATCATTGAGCTGAGCTCCGAAGAACTCGGGGTGCGGATGCTCCAGAAGTTCCGAAAGCTGATCTAGATCCCTCTCAAAGATAAGGTCTCCCCCATTTCCGAGTTGATAAAACTTGTTGTACTTCACGTCCATCTATAAAAATAGAGGATGAGTAGATTAGCAGAGTGATCAAGTGTGTCAAAATTTTATCTATTTTGCAAGAGTTTTTGAGGAACATGAGGTTTTATGAAAGAATTAAAGAGATAAGAATGAGAATAGGTTTTTGTAAATATTTGTTTTCTTTGGTTTTTGAAACTAAGTTTTTGGTTCAACGTCCAACCTAACTAGGGTCTCCTATGGTCAGGATGGCTCTGATACCAACTTGTCAAACCCCGGATTTTTCAATCCTAGATGCCTGTTATGCCATACATCGCAATCCCAGGATTACCATTTTTGCGAGACATAACAGAATTGGATACCATAGTACTTCATCCATTACAACTATACATAAGTTCTTACACAAATAAGGATCTCATGATCCAGTTCTTAATACAACATCAAGCAGCGGAATACGTAGTAATAACGGTAGCGTAGGCGAAGCTCCATCTTCAGGGTCAAAGGCAATGCTGACGATGGGAGATGATCCTAGTTGTCGTAACCTTCCTGGGGTCCATCTTCCAGGTACTCCTCTTCATAGTCTGGCCATGGGAATAGCCAGGGACAAAGCCATGAGTACTCTTTAAGTACTCGCAAACTAATACTAACAAGTAAGGGGTTTTTGGATAAGAGGACACTAGGCTCTAGGGTTGTTTTGCAAAAAGCCAGGTTTATTTTTAATAAGTTCCGAAGCTAGTCACAGTTTTATAACTCCTAAGTGGGATCTTGTAATCCAGGTCACAACTCTGTTGTGGTCAAGTCAAAGTCGCAATTCATTTCACAAGTCATTTTAAAAGGTCTGACGGGGGAACAGTATGGCCACTCCAACTGTCCATAACCGCGGACGCGGCTATTCGAATAGTTTGACACTCTGCAGAGATTGTACACTTTCACCACAACATTCGATACATCCGTCAGGAACAAATCCTGAATTCACCATACTCAGTATGCGGATAATCAATCGTAACCTTTCGATTACACGCCCTAGTATAAGCACCTCTCCTGTGAGTTTGGCCTCCCAACCATGACTAACTGTCATCTTGGGTACTGCACAGGTGGACAATCTTCACAAGGTAGGCTCAGCTCAGACCTTGGCCGTGAGGGAACTAATACTAAGGTATATAAGTTTCCAGTCAAGCCCTACCCAATATTCGGGTATTGTGGTTGTACGATAAAATTGGAATGGAATCGCATCCAGACAACCATCAGTTTTATAAAGGGCTAAGGCTCATGCCTCAACATTTTCATCACCAAAATCATTAAGTGTTGGAAACACATGTCCAAAACATTTCAATAGAATGATCCATCATTCCAAGGTTTTCATAACCATTTTTCCACCAAGTATTCCCATCTAAAGTTGATCAAGTTTTATGCTTAGCACTAGCATCTACAGTTGGGGGTGGTACTAATGAGGGGCGGTAACTAGTGGAGTTTCACTAAGTCCAACATTATATCTTAGACTGAGATCAAGGTTTCTATCTTAGGCCAAATTTTATGCTCTTTAGGCAAACTTGAGCACAACTATCTAATATCTACCAAACTTTTAGGTGGACTCTAAGTAAGCTTTGATAAAGAAATAAAGTAAGAAGCTTGCCATAAAACTAGGATTGGTTTAGCAAGTAGGTATGATCACATATGCTTAAGGCATATAGTATTCATATCACAAGTATGGGTTTGTGGCAATAATAGGGTATCTTGCAAGTGTTAGCTTGCATTGGTATAGTATCAGCTTGCATCAGTGGCAATATAAGCTTGCATAGTTACTAGCTTGCACATTCACTAGTAGTATTAGGCTTGCCTTGTGCAGAGCAGTGGTTGAAGTTCTCCTCGACTTCCTCTTCGTAGTATCCTCCTCGTAGTATCCTTGGTCGGTACTAGCGTCTATGAATAAATACGAGGTACACAATCACCAAACAATACTTAACTACTTGCAATCATCACACACAAGGGTCCTATAGATGATCTAGCATCATCTCTAACATTACAAGGTTAAGGATTGGTTTAAATCTTTTTATTTTAGAAAATTAATTTCTACTCATTGAAAAACTACTTAAGATTTAATATTCTCCAAACTAAACATGGGATCATGTTGACACATGTCATCACCACATATTGTAGTCCATGGGAATGTGATTTAAAGTAGTGTCACAATTTAATAAGGTTTTACCCTTTTATTTCAATTAATTAATGTGGCTAGAAATGCTTATGTAGCATTCTTTGATTACTTGAACATTATTTCTGCAAGTAAACCTATATATTTTTATATATTCTGAAAGGTATGGTTAAATGTGATTTTTGAGAGTTGGAATCAAATCAAAAGCTTTTATGGTTTAAATTTGAAAAATGTTTGAATGCAGAAAAGCTTCTGCCTTGTTATTTTTACTATGGGTGATCTACAGATCGAAACGAGTTGAATCCAACGGGCTTGGATTAAGCATTCATAGACCTTTCCAACAAAATTGGTTTCGCCCAATTTGGTGCACTAAATCGATCTGGGTTGATTTTTGAAGTTGGGTACAGAAGTGTGTTTGAATTTAAAAAGAAAAGGTTTAATTTGAATTGCTGGGCTGCGCGGGAAATTCTAACGGGTCGGCCTGCTAAGCGCAGTGCTCCCGCGGGCTGCGTAAGTGGGTGTCCCCACTCGTCAGTGACACGGGGCTGGGCGAAGCGGTATGGGGCAAGGCGGATCGTCCGATCTAGTTCTAATCCAATGGCTGAGGGTCATCGTCGACGCGAGACAGCTCCGGCGAGAACAAAACCTAGCGCGGCCAGTGGGGGGTGCTGGGGGCTCACCGGGGTACGGGCGAGGGTCGGCGAGGCGGGCGAATGACGAAGTCGACGACGGCGATCCTCCTGGTACCGGTGGCTTCTCCTGGGGCGGCTCCAATCGCTGGCTGCCTTCTTCTCCAGAGGCGGCGGGCTCCGGTGAAATTCCGGCGAGGTGGTGCTCGCCTTGCTCTGAGAATGGTGTGGCACGGTCAGTGGGGAGAGGGGAGTGAGATGGTGTGAAGAAATCGTGCCGGGGTGGCCGCTATTTATAGTCGAGCGAGGGGACCGTCGGGGCGCAAGGTGAGCTCGTCGGGGGCGACGTTACAGGCAGCTAATGGCATGGGCAAGGGTAGGGGACGGTGCTGTGTCTCCTGGCGATCCTCAATGACATGATTGCGAGGCATGGGGCGGTGTGGTTTGGTCTAGAACGGGTGGCGCTCTGCGCGGCAGAGGCGGCGTCTTCGACGGCGGGTGGTGGCTGTATGGCACGGGGCGGCAAACGGGGGTGTCTGGCGGTGTCCTGGGTCGGTGGTGATCGTGTGTGCGCGCGGTGAGGGCGGCGTGCGGTCTGTGGACGCTGGTCGCGGGTGGCGCTCTAGCGCCCGCTCGGCATGGTCTGGGCGTGTCTCGTGCGCGTGGTCCAGGGCTTGGCAATGCTCGCGGCTGGGACAGGTAGTGGCGGTGGACGGTGGGCTGCCTCCCAGACATGCTGGCTAGGCTTGCTGCTGCTCCTAGCTTGCTGTCCACAATGGGGTGACATGGGGGTGCTCGGTTGTTCACCATTAATGGCAATGGCAAGCTCACAGGGGTGGTAGTGTTGGGCTAATATTTCTAGATGATCTACTGGTTTGTGTGTGAGCTAACTAGGGAACAAGTTAGGCTCAAAACACTGCACACTATAGTGTTTGTGGTTTTGTTTGATTTGTGTCTGCAACCTGTTTGATGAAATGGCCGCATGAACTCAAGTTTTGAATTTTGAAATGAATTTTGGTGAGTTTGCTGGTTCTGGTGAGTCTGCAGATGCTTGAGTTTTGAAAGTTGAGCTTGTTTGAGTGGGTTTTGAAAAAGTGGGATCTTCCCATATGAAGAAGATTCAATTTTGAATTGTCATTTAAACTATGCATTTGAAAGTTTCTGGATGATCACAAAGTGGGCCTTGATACTCTGTTATGAGTACATTCAAGGGGTGCAAAGATCCAGAAAAGTTTCTGTTAGGTTTTGAAAGTTTGAGACAGCCAAAGTAGGCATGTGAGTTAAATTGGCCAAAATGACCATTCACTTAATATATTTGTTTCGATTTACTTGTCTTTAGGAAAAGTGTGGGGAATGCTTTAGATGATGTTATTTTCACCTAAGAAACATTTTACAAGCAATGGTTCACACAAACAAGGTGGTTTTTAAAGAAATTCAAAATTCATGCATACACATATACATGCATTCATGAATTCATTTAGAAAAGTTTTTGTTAACCCTAAACTTGATGATTATTGTCTTAATGATCTAAGTTTGATATTTTTGGGATGTTACATGCACCAATATCATTCATCCGCGTGTCCTGTGTTTTGTTTTAAAAAAACAGAAACTTATCTATTAGATGTTTGAATTTGTAAATTCCATAAGTTTTGATCCACACGTCCAAAATTTGTAAATTTTATGTCATTGGAATCAGCAAAAAGAAACCTTTGCAACCATGCCCTTGGTTTAGAATTTTTCTTCTGTAAAATTGGTTGTTTTTTTGCAGAAACATGCTTAGGCCTATTTTGAGTATAAAAGTTATTGTAAAAATGATTTTAGGGTAAAATCTTTTGTAAATGATTTATTTTGATCCTACTGACCATAAGAAAAAACTTGTGGGTTTGGAAATATATTTTGTTAAACACATGGAATTATTCCTTGAATAAAAGCATTTCTAGTTAAACAAAAAATGTTGATTATGTTTTAAAAATAAATATTGAGTAAAACATTTTTCAAATGTTTTGATTTAAACTCTCTGACCCTAAACACCAAGTTTTGAGATTTAAAAATATATTTGATGAACCCTGGGAAATTATTATTTTGTTTCAAGGCATTTCTAACAAAATAAAATATTGCTTTGATTTAAAAATGGTTTTTGGGTGAAACCTTTTGCAAATGGATTAATATTAAACACTTGACCTTAAAACACTAACATTTGTGTTTAAAAATATATTTGTCAAACACTAGAAATTATTACTTTGATTTAAATCATTTATAGCAAAAGAAAAATGATTTAAATAGCCCATTTCCACTAACTTGATTTTAAATGGTTTTGCCACTTTTATAAATGACCAATAAGTGTTTTAAAATGTGTATAGCCTATTAGAAACCACCTTTCCAAATAAAACAATATTTTGCATGCTTGCATGCATTGTTTTGTTTTTATCATTTTATTTGGTGAATTGTTTGAATGGTAGATTGAATTTGTGCCTTGATTGAATTGTAGTGAAATTTCAAGAGTGTGACAATTGCAAGATCAAGGAGTGAATCTATATTCTCTACCAAAAAGGCAAGTTGTGCTTCATACATTTTGTACTATTATTTTAACTATGCATTAGTGATATTTCTAAGTAGGACTTGCATGGAATTTTCTATGTGTTAACTATCCCATGGGAAATCCTAGTAGATGATGCCTTAGTAGAATTTTCCCTAAGTTAAGATTCCTACTACTATCATGCTTAGCCTAGCTAGTAGCAAACAAGGGTGATTCATATACATGCTATGGAAATTTTGCTAAGTCTTTGACTTATGTTTCTTCTTAATAAAACTACTAAGTGCATGAATCACATGGGTGGAATGGTAATTGTTTGGATGGATTTTTGTTGAGTGGTTACCCGGGCCCCATTTTCATGGCCTACCCTGTGTATCTGACTTGTGGAATGCCACCCAGGAACAAAGGGATTTGAGATGTCAAATTTTGAGAAGCTTCAAGTGCAGCCACATGGCATTATGGGCTCTGCCTGGATCATATAGGTTGCAATAACTTAGCCAGATGGGTAGTTGGTGGTAGGGGGTGATAGGTTTGGAGCGCATCAATTTTGGTCTAAGGGAAGACTTCTGAAAGATCTTGTATCGATCCATGTCGAGTCTTGTGGGGAAAGTGCACCACCTCTCAATAGAGTAGAATCTAAGTACTTAGCCGTGTCCCCGGCATTGGACAATTTGAGCATCAAGACATGGAAGCTATCAAGGATCTCCTCATCCCAATTTCTAAGTTAAAAGCTTGTGGTTGAACAAGGATTAAAGTTTAACCAATTTTTATTAGTTGTTCCTTGGGTGATTTTGACAAACAAAAACTTAGTGTTTTCAACATATAAGGAAAACATATTTTGAGCAAAGCAAACCTAAGATCCACTTAGCCAAATGCATATAGATGATAGATACCTGTAGAGGTCCCAACCTTTAATAAGGTAAAGGTCCCTGTGTTTGCAATGCTAGTCCCTGGATCAATAGCTAGCATCCACAGTTAAGATGTAATATCAAGAAACAAAGGTCATAATACAACTTTATAACCAGGAATAAAATAATTCATTACATCTTACATAGCTCATTTGGCTATCTCATTACAATGCAGCAGAAATAACTATAGCATGGAGTCCTTCATCTTCAAAGTGTCACAGGCAATCATGTTGGTTGTAGACTTGTAATCCTAATCAACATACTTCACTAATATCAAACAAACCTGCAACATAATAAATTACAGCCACAATGGTCAATATAGTTGAATTGTATTGGCATGTGATACTATGGTAGTATAGTGGTATCTATCATCTATATGCATTTGGCTAAGTGGAGCTTAGGCTTGCTTTGCTCAAAATAGATTTTCCTTATCATTTGAAAACACTAAGTTTTTGTTTGTCAAAATCACCCAAGGCATCTACCAATCAAAAATTGAAGATCCTTTAACCCTTGTTCAACCACAAGTTTTTAACTTAGAAATTGGGATGAGGATATTCTTGATAGCTTCCATGTCTTGATGCTCAAATTGTCCATTGCCGGGGACACGGCTAAGTACTTAGATTTTACTCTCTCGAGAGGTGGTGCACTTTCCCCACAAGACTCGACATGCATCGAGACAAGATCTTTCAGAAGCCTTCCCATAGACCAGAATGGACGCGTTCCTGAACCTAACATCACCTACCACCAAATGTCCATTTGGCTAAGTTATTGCAACCTATATGATCCAGGTAGAGCCCATAATGCCAAGTGGATTCACTTGAAGCTTCTCAACATTTGACATCTCAAATCTCTTTGTTCCTGGGTGGCATTCCACAAGTGAGATACACAGGGTAAACCATTGAAAAATGGGCCCTGGTAACCACTCAACAAAAATCCAACCAAGCAATTACCATTCCACCCAGGTGTTTCATTCACTTAATTGTTTTATTAAACAAAACATAAGTGCTTGACTTAGAAATATTCCATAGCATGAATATAATCCACCCTTGTTTTCTACTAGATAAGCTAAGCATGATAGTAGTAGGAATCTTAACTTAGGAAAATTCTACTAAGGTTTCATCTTCTAGGATTTCCCATGGCATAGTTAACACATAGAAAATTCCATGCAAGTCCTACTTAGAAATATCACTAATGCATAGTGAAAATAATGGGACAAAGGTATGAAGCACCGCTTTCCTTTGGTAGAGATTATAAGTTCACTCCTTAATCTTGCAATAGTCACACTCTTCAAATTTCACTACAATTCATTCAAGGCACAAATTCAATCTACCATTCAAGCAATTTATCACATAGAATAATACAAACAAAGCAATGCATGCAAGCATGCCAAAGATTGTTTTATTTGGAAAAGTGGTTTCTAATAGGCTATAGACATTTCAAAACACCTATTGGTAATTTATAAAAGTGGCAAAACCATTTGATATTAAGTTAGTGAAAATGGCCACTTTAAATCATTTTTATTTTGTTAGAAATGATTTAAATCAAAGTGATAATTTCTAGTGTTTGACAAATATATTTTTAAACACAAATGTTAGTGTGTATGTTCATAGTGTTTAATATTAAAACCATTTGCAAAAGGTTTTACCTATAAACCATTTTTATACAAAAACAATATTTTATTTTGTTGTAATTGCCTTTAAACAAAGTAATAATTTTCTAGGGTTTAATCAAATACATTTTAAAATCCTAAAACATGGTGTTTAGGGTCATAGAGTTTAAATCAAATCATTTTTCCAAAGGTTTTACTCAAAAAGTATTTTTAAACTATAATCAATATTTTATTTAACTAGAAATGCTTTCATTCAAGGAATAATTCCTAAGTGTCACAAAATATATTTTTAAATCCAAAAGTTGTTTTCTATGGTCAGTAGGTTCAAAACAATCCATTTACAAAAGATTTTACCCTAAAAACATTTCTAGAATAATTTTTATATTCAAAATATGCTTACACAAGTTTCTTCAAAAACAATCAATTTAATAGAAGCAATTCATTAAACAAATGGAATGGTTGGATAGTATTAATTTTGCTGATTCCATTGATATAAAATTTGCAAAATTTGGTCGTGTAGATTTAAAGTTATGAATTTCATAAAATCTATCATCTAATAGATCTAATTTTGTTTTTAAAATCTGAGTCTGGCTACGTGTCACAATTCTATTGGACGATACCACTTCGTCTGTATTGAGCAACATCGACCGTCAGATCTACTTAACATCGCACGACACAGATCATTCTATACCGCTTTGTTTAATGAATCTATTGTGGCCGTGGGATCAAGATCTAACGGGCAGCTTTGCCCTGACTAAAGTCTGGCGGCGCTGGGTCAACGGCGAGCGGCGGCGCGCTCGGTTTGTGGTGGTCCGGCAGTTCTAGGAAGCAAGGAAGGAAACAGAGGGGCTTACCGTGCTCGCGAGGTCGTCGTGGTGCTCAAGGTGGCCGAAGGAGGGATAGGGGCGCACGGAGACGACGCTAATTGCTCGTCGGAGATGCTGTCACCGTCGGGCACATATTGTCATCGATGGGGGAGAAGCTATGAGGCACGTGAAGACAATAGGAAGACGGCATTAGATGCGCGAGACGAAGGCGAGTGCATGAGCGTCAACCAGAGAGAAGGGGGAGGCTAGGGTTTACCAGGAAGAGTCGCCAGAGTGGAGGCATTCGACGACGGCTCTCGGTTGTCATTGTTTCCGACGTGGGCAAGAGGGAGGAGTGAGCGAGGGGAAAGAGAGAGAAGGAGTGGGCGTTTAGTAGAGCGCAGTCGTGGTGAGGTTTAATCGCAGCATCAAATCGAATTGAAGACGCGAAATTTTAGCAGGAAACGCCCTGGGTGTGAGGAAGAACAGGTCGCTGCGGGTGGAAACGATGACTGACAGGTGGGGCTGGCTGGTCAGCGAGATAGAGAGGGGTTTGGTGGGGCCTAATCATCAGTGACTGCGCGGGTTCAGACACCTGTGAGGAAAACGCTTCGGGAGGGGGAAGAGAGTGGGCTGGTTAGGCCTAGTGGGCTTGTTGGGCTAGGCTATTTTCTTTATTTTTTTATTTCCTGTTTATTGTTCTTTTGCTGTTTCTTTTATTCTGTTTTGATTTTATTCAATTGATTCAAACACTTGTTTGAATTCAAACTTCTCTCAAAACTTTCAGTAAGTTTTAATGTTATTTATAAATGCATTTTAAAGTTCCTTTTAGAATAATTCTTTTATTCTTTTATGGTTTATTATTTATTAAAATAGGCACTTGTCTTTTATTCAAATTAGATTTTTATTTATATTTTCAAACTCTCATTTGAATCTAATTTTCACCAACCCTTTTTCAGTAGGTTTTATTTATTTGATAGGGTGTTAATAAATAATCCACTTTGAATTATTTGAAATATTTTTTATATGATTTATTAATCTTTTAAATTGGGCATTTGTCTTTATTCAAATAAAATCCAATATGGTTTTAAATCCATATAATTTTTTATTCAAATGATTCTTTTATTCCATTTAAGTTAATTAAATAACTTTTATATCCACCTTGGTAAATTCCACTTTATTATTTACCCATGATTTAATTAATCATTTATATTAGGGATTTTGTCTTTATTCAAATAGAATATAATTTGGTTAATGTCTTATTATTTTATTTGAATATTCTTTATCCCTTTATTTCATTTTGATTTGGATTATCTTTGTTCCATTTGCTTATGGATTTAACTCAAGATTAAATTATCTTCCAAATAATTTTCTTGGGATTTATTATTTAGGAAAATTGTCTTTATTAAAATAAAATTGTATTTTGTTCATTCCTTAGATTTTATTTAAATAATATTTTATTATTTTTATTATTCCATAATTATTCATTTAATTTGGTTATGGATTTGGCCAAGATTTAATTTGGCTTTTAAATACTCCTTATTTATTTTCTTTCTTTCCTTTTCTCATAAAATCTATATCTTTTATTTATAGATCCAAATTTTGTGATTCCAATTTGTAGAATTTTATTTAATATTTGTTTATCCTTTTATATCTCTTTAGGATTATTTTGCTCACAATTTGGTATGGATTTTGGATAGGAGCTTTATTTCCTTTTGTCATATTAAACTCATAACTTTTTATCCATTGTTCCAAATTGAATGAAATCAATTTCTATGATCTTATAATATTTTTGTTTGTCATTTTGATCACTTATAAATGTTTGTTGACAAATTTTATATGGAACTAATCCATAGACTTAGAGATATCTTGGAAATAATTTATTCCATTAGGGTTTTAGGGTTTTGGTTTACTTTTCCAAATGTTTAAATTCGAAGATACATTCATTGATGAATGCATTTCACTTGATTGAAATTTGTTGGATTCCATTTTATTCAATGTTTGTTCAAGATGGGTTTTGATGTTTCCAAGTTTAAACAAAAAGAAAAGTTTCTTTTCACCCTAAATTTCAACATTTGGTTTATTTATTTTTCACATTTCAAAATTTGGAAAATTTTGGGATGTGACAATACCACTATACTACCATAGTATCACTTGCCAATAAAATTCAAATGTATTGACCCTTGTGGTTGTAACTTATTATGTTGCAGGTTTGTTTGATGTTAGTGAAGTGTGTTGAATAGGATTACAAGTCTACAACCAACATGATTGGCTGTGGCACTTTGAAGATGAAGGACTCAATGCTATAGTTTTATCTGCTGCATTGTAATGAGATAGCCTAATGAGCTATGTAAGATGTAATGAATTATATTATTCTTGGTTATCAGGTTGTAATATGACCTTTGTTTCTTGATATTACATCTTAAATTGTGGATGCTAGCTATTGATCCAAGGACTAGCATTGTAAACACAGGGATCTCTACCTTATAAAGGTTGGGACCTCTACAGATGGTATCAGAGCACTGTGTTTCCTGTAGGATTGTAACCCTAGGATTGGACAAAACCCCTTAGAAAAATAGGAGTTGTATTTGTTCCCAAACTTATTTACAAACAATTTTGTAAACTCTTTCCTCAACCTTTTGTTTTGATTCTACATCTTCCCTCTTATCAACTTGATGGACAAAGCCTCCACCATGAGCAAAGACTTCAACATGAGCAAAGGACTTCACCAACTCAAATGAATTCAACTTCAACATCACCAATGATTTCAACTTTAGTTTCATCAAGGACTTCAACTTGGACATCACTAAGGACTACAAGCGAGACAAGAATAATACTCAAGACTTGAAGACTAAAGAAACACAACTTAGAAGGAATCATCATCACCTTTGAAGCTTTGTGAGCAATATGCAACAATTTTTCCAAGGATACCAAGATCTTATTCATGAAGAAACAACTAAGAAGAATGGAATGATCTCAATTGATAACCATAGTTGGACCACCATTGTCAACACCCGGATTTTTAATCCTAGATGCATGTTATGCCATACATCGCAATCCCAGGATTACCATTTTTGCGAGACATAACAGAATTGGATACCATGGTACATCATCCATTACAAACCATACATAAGGTCTTACACAAATAAGGATCTCATGATCCAGTTTTTAATACAACACAAGCAGCGGCAATACGTAATATTAACGGTAGCATAGGCGAAGCTCCATCTTCGGGATCACAGGCAATGCTGACGATGGGAGATGATCCTATTTGTCGTAACCTTCCTGGGGTCCATCCTCCAGGTACTCCTCTTCATAGTCTGGCCACGGGAATAGCCAGGGATAAAGCCATGAGTACTCTTTAAGTACTCGCAAACTAATACTAACAAGTGAAGGGGGTTTTTGTAATAGGACACTAAGCTCTAGGGTTGTTTTGCAAAAAGTCAGCTTTACATCTACTAAGTTCAGAAACCAGAGAACGCTCATCAAATTTTATAAAACCTAAGTGGGAACTTGTATTTCGTATCACAACTCTGTTGTGGTCAAGTCAAAGTCTCAATTCATTTCATAAGTCATTTTGAAAACATCTGACGGGGGAACAGTATGGCCACTCCAACCTTCCATAACCGCGGACGCGGCTATTCGAATAGTTTGACCCTCTGCAGAGATTGTACACTTTCACCACAACATTCGATACATCCTTCAGGAACAAATCCTGAATTCACCATACTCAGTATGCGGATAATCAATCCTAACCTTTCAATTACACGCCCTAGTATAAGCACCTCTCCTGTGAGTTTGGCCTCCCAACCATGACCAATTATCATCTTAGGTACTGCACAGGTGGACAATCTTCACAAGGTAGCCTCAGCTCAGACCTTGGCCGTGAGGGAACTAATACTAAGGTATATAAGTTTCTAGTCAAGACCTTCCCAATTCTCGGGTATTGTGGTTGTATGGTAAAATTGGAATGGTATCACATCCAGACAACCATCAGTTTTATAAAGGGCTAAGGCTCATGCCTCAACTAAGTACAATCTTATGCCTTGGGATGACATCAAGATTATCTAGCTTAGGCCAAATTTTATGCTCTTTATGCAACCTTCAATTCTCTCTAGAATCTACCATTCACTTAAGTAAGCTCTAAGCACTAGCTTTGATAAAGAAATAAAGTATAAAGCTTGTAAGAAAAACTAGGAATGGGGTTATCAAATGGGTATGATCATCTATGCTTAAGGCACATAGGTGGCATGGTAACAAGAAAGTATTGGCTTGCGTCAATATCAGTATAAGCTTGCTAAATTGCAAGTGTTAGCTTGCACATTCAACTAGTAGTATTAGGCTTGCCTTGTGCAGAGCAGTGGTTGAAGTTCTCCTCGGCTTCTTCTTCGTAGTATCCTCCTTCTTCCTCGTATCCTTGGTCGGTTCTATCGTCTATAAATAAATACGAGGTACACAATCACCAAACAATACTTAACTAATTTCAATCATCACACAAAAGGGTCCTATAGATGATCTAGCATCATCACTAACATTACAAGGTTAAAGCTTGGTTTAATTCCTTTTATTTTTAGAAAAGTAATTTCTACTCATTGAAAAACTACTTAAGATTTAATATTCTCCAAACCAAACATGGGATCATGTTGACACCATGTCATCACCACATATTTTAGTCCATGGGAATGTGATTTAAAGTGGTGTCACAATTTAGTAAGGTTTTACCCTTTTATTTTAATTAAATAAAGTGGCTAGAAATGCATATGTGGCATTCTTTTATTACTTGAACAATATTTCTTTAAGTAAACCCAAGTGTTTTTATATATTCTGAAAGGTATGATCAAATGTGATTTTTGAGAGTTGGAATCAACTCAAAAGCTTTTATGGTTTAAATTTGAAAAACGTTTGAGTGCAGAAAATGTTCTGCCTTGTTATTTTTACCAAGGTTGATCTATAGATTCAAATGATTTAAATCCAACGGGCTTGGATTCAGCATTGCAAGACCTTTCTAACAAAATTGGTTTCATTCAATTTGGTGCACTGAATCGTGTTGGGTTGATTTTTGAAACTAGGTACAGAACTATGTTTGAAATAAAATGGAAAAAGTTAAATTCAAACGACTGGGCTGCGCGGGAAACGATACTGGGTCGGCCTGCTAAGAACAGCGCTTACGCGGACTGGTTAAGTTGCTGTCCCCATGCGTCAGTGAGACGAGGTGGTGCGAAGCGGTACGGGTCAACATGGACCGTGGGATCTTGTTCTAATCTAACGGCCCTGGTTCATCGTCCATGTCGGGCTGCGCCGGCGAGATAGAGAACTAACACGGCAGGTGGGGGTCGTCGGGGGCTCACCAGGGCTCAGGCGAGGGTCGGCGAGGCGGGCGAACGACAAAGTCGACGACGGCGAACCTCCTGGTACCGGCAGCTTCTCCTATGGCGGCTCCAATCGCTAGCTCCCTTCTTCTCCAACAGCGGCGGGCTCCGGTGAAATTCCGGCGATGCACTGCTCGCCTTGCTCCGGGAACAGGGTGGAACGATCAGTGAGGAGAGGGGAGTGAGATGGTGCGCTCAATTCGGCTGGGGGTGGCCTCTATTTATAGTGGCGAGAGGGGAACCGACGGGCACAAGGTGAGCTCGTCGTGTTCGACGGCATAGAGGGCTATTGGCGTGGGCGACGGTAGGGGTGGTGCTGTGCTCCCTGGCGAAGCTCAACGACGTGGTGGCGAGGCGTGGGGCGGTGCTCTACGCGTGGCCAACGGAAGTTTTTATGGCGCACAACGTGCATGGTCCGCGCAGCGGCGAACGAGCGTGTCTGCGCGGTTGCTGGGACGGTGGTGATCACGTATGCATGCGGCAAGGGCGGCACGCGGTCTGTGGGCGTCTGTCGAGCGTGGCGCACGGGGCGCGCTCTCGGCATGGTTGCTGGTGAGCTTGGCATGGTCTGTGCGTGTGGTTCAGGGGCTGACAAGGTTCAAGCGCTGGACAGGGAGTGGCGGTGGGGTGTTAGCTTTATCCCAAACATGTTGTCTAGGGTTGGTGCTTATCCTAGCTCGCTGTCGACATGTGGGTGGCAAGGGTGCACTCGGCCTGCTCACCATTGATGACAATGGCTAGCTTACAGTAGTGCTAGAGTTTAGTTTAGGTTGTTAGATGATCTACTAAGGCTAGTGGGTCCCGAGAGGGAACAAGTTAGGCTCAGATCACTACTCCAAATAGTGTTTAGATTTTGTTTGATTTGTATCTGCAAGGTGTTTGATGAAATGACCGCAAGAATTCAAGTTTTGAATTTTGAAAAGATTTTTGGTGGGTGTGCTAGGTTGGTGCTGGTGAGTCTGTAGATGCTTGGGTTTTGAAAGTTGAGCTTGTTTGATTGGTTTTTGAAAAAGTGGGATCTTCCCATATGATAAAGATTCAATTTTGAACTGTCCTTTAAATTATGCATTTGAATGTTTCCGTATGATCACAAGGTGGGCCTTGATACTTTGTTATGAGTACTATCAAGGGGTGCAAATATCCAAACAAGTTTCTGTTAGGTTCTGAAAGTTAGAGACATCCAAAGTAGGCATGGGAGTTAAATTGGCCAAAATGACCATTCCCTTATTTTGTTTGTTTTGATTTATTTGTCTTTGGGAAAAGTGTGGGGATTGTTTAGATGATGTTTATTTCACCTAAGAATCCTTTTACAAGCAAAGAAACACATAAACAAGGCAATTCAAAAGAATTCCAAATAGGATGCATACACATATGAATGCTTTCTTATTTTATTTTAGAAAAGTTTTTTGTTAGCCCTAATTTTGATGATTAGAGTTTGATGATTCTAGTTTAATATTTTTGGGATGTTACAACCATACTAGTGCTTAGTTTAAATCAATCACACCAACTTATGTGCTGTAGCAAAAATATTTTGTTGCCTACAAATGTTCTTGAAACTTGTTGTTTGAGTGGAATGTTTGTTTGTAATTGCTTGTACATTGTTTGAGTGAATTGTTGTGTGTGATTAGACTTCTTACTCTAAAAATATTTTTCCTATTCTAATCCCAATCTAACCCAAACAGATGACTTCTCCAAGAGACTCCAACATCAAGAATGGTGACAACAACAACAACCAAGAGATGCACATGAGACAACAACTTCTAGCAACCCAAGCCTAGTTGAGTCAAGTGAGAACTCAATTTTAGCCAACAACAATGAGTTAGACCCAACCATGCAAAAAAAATTGGAAATCCAATCCCAATTGTTGCAAAGGATGACCAATCAAATGATCAACATGAGGGACAACCTTTCCCAAGGAGATTGTGACAACAATGATATCAAGGATGATATTATAGAAGGAACCCAATCTTGCAAAATTTATGGAGACATGGAGCACACTTATAAAGAGCATGAGGATCAATGCCCTAATTGTGAAGAGAAACATCAAACTAAACAATGCCCCACATCTCAAGTGACTTGTTTCCATTGTGAAGGAAATGATCATGTCCCGATCCAATGCCCCATCTATCCCATAGTCCAACAAATGAAACAAGATGGAATGCATCAAATGTTTGGAAAACACCATAAGGGAACAACTTCTACCAAGAAGGATGAAGGCAAAGTCAGAACCATGCCTCATAAGGCCATACCCAAAGTGACCACAAAGTGTTGCTATTCATGTGGAGAAGAAGGTCATATCTCTAGTGGTTGCCCCAAGAAGAGAGAAATATTTCCCACCTTTGTGTTGAAATATGAAGAGCATGAACTATAAGAACTGCTAGCTTTGGAGAGACCCAAAAATAAGAAGATGGACAAAAGTCAAGTGCAATGTTACAACTGCAAAGAGATGGGACACTATGCTAGTGAATGTCCAAAAAAGAAGAAGAACCAAGGAAACAAACAAGAGGCAATGATACCAAAGAAAAAGAAGGATATTAGCCAATTGATGTGTTTCAAATGCAAAGAGCTAGGACATTATGCAAAAAACTGTCCAGAGAAGTTACATCAAGATCCCAAGTAAGCCAATATGTAATCTAGTTGAAAACCTTTTTAAGGGTGGTAGTACCCTAGTTGTCTTGAAGCCAACTTGTAACCTCTTGCCTTCCCGAATCTCGGGACGAGATTTCTTTTAAGGGTGGTAGCCTATCACATCCCAAAATTTTCCAAATTTTGAAATGTGAAAAATAAATAATTGTTCAAATTTAGGGTGAAAAGAAACTTTTTCAATCCAAATGGAAACATCAAAACCCATCTTTAACAAACTTTGATTAAAAATGGAATCCAACAAAATTTCAATCAAGTGAAATGCATTCCTAATGGAATAAGTAAACCAAAACCCTAAAACCCTAATGGAAGAAAATCATTTCCAAGATCTTGAAATTTAAACATTTGGAAAAGTAAACCAAAACCCTAAAACCCTAATGGAAGAAAATCATTTCCAAGATCTCTCTAAGACTATGGATTTGTTCCATATAAAATCTATCAACAAAACATTTATAAATGACCAAGAATGATAAATAAAAATATTATCAAACGATATAAATTGGTTTCATTTAATTTGGAACCATGGATAAAAACTTATGAATTTAATAATGTAAAAGGAAATAATTTCCAAAGCTAATAAAAACTCCTAGAAAAAATCCATACCAAATTGTGAGCAAAATAATCCTAAAAGGATTTAAAAGGATAAATAAATATTAAATAAAATTACACAAATTGGAATCACAAAATTTAGATCTATAAATAAAAAGATATGGATTCTATAAGTTAAAGAAAGAAATAAATAAATAAGGAATATTTAAAACCCAAATTAAATCTTGGCCAAATCCAGAAACAAATAAAAGTTATTAAATAATAAAAAGGATAAAAGATTATTTAAATAAAATTATATGAATTGAACCAAATCCAATTTTATTTAAATAAGGACAAATTGCCTAAACTAAATAATAAATCCCAAGAAAATTATTTGGAAGACAATTTAAAATCTTGGATTAAATCCATAAGCAAATGGAGAAAAGATAGTTCAAATCCAAATAAAATAAATGGATAAAGAATAATCAAATAAAAACATATGGGATTAAACCATATTCTAATTATATTTAAATGGAGACAAAATCCCTAATGCAAATGATTAATTAAATCTTGAGAAAATAATAAATTGGAATTTGCCAAATGGAATAAAAGTTATTTAATTAACTTAAATGGAATAAAATAATTATTTGAACAAAATTTCTATAGGTTTAAAACCATATTTAATGAGGAAAAATGCCAATTTAAGTATTAAATCACATTAAAAATATTTGTAATAATTCAAAGTGAATTATTTACACTAATGAATAAATAAAACCTACTGAAAAAGGTTTGGAAAAAAATTGGAATTAAAATAGAAGTTTGAAAATATATTTAAAATCTTATTTAAATAGAGACAAGTGCCTATTTTAAATAAATAATAAATCATAAAAGAATATAAGAAAATATTCAAAAATGGATTCTAAAATACGTTGTTAAATAGTATTAAAACATACTGAATATTTGGAAAAGATTTGAAAAAGAAATCTGAATTCAAATCATAGTTTGAATTCAAAACAGAAAATCAAAATAAAAAAGGAAAAAGAAACAGAAAAGAAAAAAATGAAATGAACCAGCCCAGCAAAACCAGGCCCAGTCTAGCCCAGCAACGCAGCCCACTCTCTCCCCCTCCCAGAAACGTTATCTCACTCGCAAACGAACCCCCTCAGTCACTGACAACGCTGCCCCACCATCGCCCCGTCATCGTCGTCTACCCTGCGACCCGTTCCCCCTCTCCTTCACTATCGTTCTCTGCCGATTAATTCTTCGCGTAAGTTTGCCTTAATGCTGCGTTAATTTCGCCCTGCAACCACGCCCTCTTAATCGCCCACGTCCCCTCTCCCGTTTCCCCCAGACGCCACTCCCCCTATACCCCTCGGCTGCTTGACTTGCTCACTGCAAGCCTCACTTCCCCAACAAACTCCGGCCACAATTCCGTCCTGCACTCACCACCCCACTTCCCCTGGAACCCATTATCTTGCTCCCCATCGTCAGCCGCACCTGCCCATAGACCCAGCTCGCCCCCGCGCTAGAAGCTCGGCTTCGTCATCACCCGAGCGCCACCGTGAACTTCTCCAACTTCGGCGAACTCTCCAGGTAGTTTCCGTCCGCCCCTCTCTTTATCATTGAAGCCCTCGTACTCGCCACGATCTCACGCGTCTAATGCCGCCTCTGATTTGCATTAGCATGCCCTATAGGTTTGCCTTCGACAATGCCAGAGCACGCCCGATGCCAACGACAACTACGATGAGGAATCGCTAGTGACTCCGAGCGCCCCTGCCACCCCATGAGCACATTGAGCATCAGTACTCCACGGAGAAACTGGTGAGCGTCTTCCCTTTCTCCCTTGATTCCACTTTGGTCGCAGAGCGCGCCGCCGCCGTCCACCGTTGCAGTGCCGCCCATCTCTGGTCGAGTCACTGTAAGACGTTAGATTTTGATCCAGCAGGGAGGATAGAATAACTAATCGAAGCGGTAATTTTTATTCTGTGCCGTGCGATGCACTTTAGATACTACGTCCAGTACTGCTCAATCCTCACGAAACGTTATGCACCAATATGATTCAGCCATGTGTCATGTGTTTTGTTTTAAAAAAACATAACCTTATCTATTAGATGTTTGAATTTCTAAATTCCATAACTTTTGATCCATACGTACAAAATTCGTAAATTTTATATCATTGGAATTAACAAAAAGAAGCCTTTGCAACCATGCCCCTGGTTTAGCATTTTTCTTCTAAAATTGGTTGTTTTTGCAGAAACATGTTTAGACCTATTTTGAGTATAAAAGTTATTCTAAAAATGATTTTAGGGTAAAATATTTTGTAAATGATTTGTTTTGAACCTACTGACCATAAGAACAAACTTTTGGGTTTGTAAATATATTTTGTTAAACACAATGAATTATTCCTTGAATAAAAGCATTTCTAGTTAAACAAAAATTGTTGATTATGTTTTAAAAATAAATTTTGAGTAAAACCTTTTGAAAATGGTTTGATTTAAACTCTCTGACCTAAAAAACGAGTTTTGAGATTTAAAAATATATTTGATGAACCCTAGAAAATTATTACTTTGTTTCAAGGCATTTCTAACAAAATAAAATATTGCTTTGATTTAAAAATGGTTTTTGGGTGAAACCTTTTGCAAATGGATTAATATTAAACACTTGACCTTAAAAACTAACATTTGTGTTTAAAAATATATTTGTCAAACACTAGAAATTATTACTTTGATTTAAATCATTTATAGCAAAAGAAAAATGATTTAAATAGCCCATTTCAACTAACTTAATTCGAAATGGTTTTTCCACTTTTATAAAGGACCAATAAGTGTTTTAAAATGTTTATAGCCTATTAGAAACCACCTTTCCAGATAAAATAATCTTTTGCATTCTTGCATGCATTGTTTTGTTTTTATCATTTTATGTGGTGAATTGTTTGAATGCTAGATTGAATGTGTGCCTTGATTGAATTGTAGTGAAATTTTAAGAGTGTGACAATTGCAAGATCAAGGAGTGAATCTATGGCCCTCTTCTTTTCAGCTTCTTGGCCAGCTTCTCCCAGAAGCTATCCTCGACCAGCTTCTCTCAGAATCTCATCTGCCAAAATCGTTTATACTTTTAAATTGAAATTGAAACTACTGGTTAAGAAGTTTGAACGAATTTTTAAGATGAGATTCTGGGAGAAGCTGGTCGAGGATTCCTTCTGGGAGAAGCTGGACAAGAAGCTGAAAAGAAGGGCCTATATTCTCTACCAAAAAGGCAAGTGGTGCTTCATACATTTTGTACTATTATTTTTACTATGCATTAGTGATATTTCTAAGTAGGAGTTGCATGGAATTTTCTATGTGTTAACTATGCCATGGTAAATCCTAGTAGATGATGCCTTAGTAGAATTTTCCTTAAGTTAAGATTCCGAATACTATCATGCTTAGCCTAGCTAGTAGCAAACAAGGGTGATTTATATACATTCTATGGAATTTTCCTTAAGTCTTTTGACTTTTGTTTTTGCTTAATAAAACTACTAAGTGAATGAATCACCTGGGTGGAATGGTAATTGCTTGGATGGATTTTTGTTGAGTGGTTACCAGGGCCCCATTTTCATGGCCTACCCTGTGTATCTCACTTGTGGAATGCCACCCAGGAACAAAGAGATTTGAGATGTCAAATGTTGAGAAGCTTCAAGTGCAGCCACATGGCATTATGGGCTCTGCCTGGATCATATAGGTTGCAATAACTTAGCCAAATGGACAGTTGGTGATAGGGGTGATAGGTTTGGAGCGCGTCCATTTTGGTCTAAGGGAAGGCTGCTGAAAGATCTTGTCTCGATGCATGTCGAGTCTTGTGGGGAAAGTGCACCACCTCTCGAGAGAGTAGAATCTAAGTACTTAGCCGTGTCCCCGGCATTGGACAATTTGAGCATCAAGAAATGGAAGCTATCAAGGATCTCCACATCCCAATTTCTAAGTTAAAATCTTATGGTTAAACAAGGGTTAAAGGTTAACCAATTTTCATTAGTTGTTCCTTGGGTGATTTTGACAAACAAAAACTTAGTGTTTTAAACCTATAAGGAAAACTTATTTTGAGCAAAGAAAGCCTAAGATCCACTTAGCCAAATACATATAGATGATAGATACCACTATACTACCATAGTATCACTTGCCAATACAACTCAAATGTATTGACCCTTGTGGCTGTAACTTATTATGTTGCAGGTTTGTTTGATGTTAGTGAAGTGTGTTGAATAGGATTACAAGTCTACAACCAACATGATTGCCTGTGGCACTTTGAAGATGAAGGACTCCATGCTATAGTTTTATCTGATGCATTGTAATGAGATTGCCAAATGAGCTATGTAAGATGTAATGAATTATTTTATTCCTGGTTATAAATTTGTAATATGAACTTTGTTTCTTGATATTTCATCTTAAACTGTGGATGCTAGCTATTGATCCAGGGACTAGCATTGTAAACACAGGGATCTCTATCTTCTGAAGGTTGTGACCTCTACAGCACCCAAGCATGAATATTACACAAGCTACTGTTAAAGGTCATTGAGTATTAGAATAAACCTTTGCATCTCTCCCAAATCTTTTCCCTCCTTCATACTAGTCCAGATCCACAAGTATGCCAAATTTGTCTAAGTCTGGAATCTTTAACTAGATTCATTCTTTGGAACTTCCTCTACTACAGTTAGTGTGCATCATTTAAAATGTACTTGAACCATCTTGTAGTACATCATCAGTACTAACAAAGCCCACCTTTTCCCTTGGCTAAACCATTTTTGGACCCACTCATCCTTGATAGTTTTGTAGTCAAGATAATAACCTTTTCTACAAATCTTATTATCTTGCCTACTTTCGTAGAAGCTCATCTCCATATGCTATCTTCCCTTTACCAAATCCTTGCATGGTTACGATCTAATAACCATGGCCTATGAATCCCCCTTCCCTTGTTTTCATTCGAGTTTTGTGCTTCTTAAACCCACATGGTTTATGAGGCATCATGATGCATCTGTTATGGCAGCCTTAATTTCAACAAAGTGTGCCATCACTCCCAGATCACCTCAATTAAAAGCAAGTCAAACTCTTGCTTCCATGAGGATCTATATAACTTGTTCTAACTATACATCTATCCCTTGTACCAAGGTGAGCTCTGAGCTCACCAATACAACCATGTTTAGGAGGTATAAAAATATCAATGCCCGAGATCCTCAAATCCTTGCCTTCTTTAAAAATCCAACTTGTCTTGCAATACCCAAGGATGCAAATGATATATACTTCAAGTAGACATCATCTACCTTGGATATATTCCTTTGCCGAATAATTTCCATAACTATTTGTATCCTAAAACTATTTAAATACCCCCATTTAGAAAATCCTCAAAACCTTCACTTTAAAGTCAATTTTATTTAGCTCCATATAACTTGGTCAAATCAAGGAACAGATGATGCCTATACGTATCATATCTTCTCAACTCAAAAATAAATATTTTGGTATTCTTTATTATTTCTCTTTTCCCTTTTTCTTAAATGGAAGAAACAAGAAACAATCCCTTTAAAATACTTTTCCTTCTAAATAAATTCTAAGAAAATACTTTTTCATTTTTTCCTTCCAAAAAACAACCTTTCCAATGTAAAAAAATCACACTAGCTTCTATAAATCATTTTTGCACATTTTGAATAAGGGATAATAAGTGGACTTATAGTCCTTGGAAAAATCCCAAACAATTTCTAGAGAGACAATTTGACCGTATCTACACACCAGTACCATTTTCCCAACTTGCAAATCACAATTTTTGAGACTTCCTTTATAACATTGAAGTTGATCAATTTTGCAATCTAAACAATCTCTCTAATCAAAACAATACAAACCTGGCCAAGCAACCTTCCCCAACACATCTCAAATCCCCCAGGTCGAGCTCCACTGTAGCTCCCCTATCCCTCTTGTCCTTAGTGCTTGGAAGAAAGAGGAGACACAAAAATACCCATAGAACCTTGTCCCTCTTTATTGACTTGGCTGCTACCATTCCCTTTTCGTGTTTTACCCTCTACCTCGCCCTCCATAGACCTAGTCCACTCTACACCTCTCCCCTTGGTTTATAAGGCCACATGCCACTGAGCAACTCCCCCTTCGCCTCATTTGCCCCCTCTTCTCTCCCTTACCTCCCCTGCAACACCACTCCCTCTCCTTGCCCTGTGTAGCCCGAGAGAGGAAGAACACAAGCTCCTGGCCATGGCGGAAAAATGAGCATAGCCCCTTCTCCCTTGCTCCCCTCCACTTGCATGTGATCTCCCCACACTCCTCTTTCCCTGATCTACCATTCCCTAGAACCAGATCTCTTCCTCTCCACTATCTCGCCTAGGAGAAGAATATTTCTCTCTCTTGGTGTTTTTCAAGAAACCAACTTGGTGGTCTCCTTCCTGCTCCTCTACTCTCTCTCTCTTGGCATTTTTGTCCTCCCCTGAACCAGCACAAACCTTCCTGACCCCTCGCTCTCTCTCTTTCTTGCAGGAACATAGGTGGTGCTCCGGTGAGTCCCCGAAGTGCTCCGATGGGTGCGGATGCACGAGTGGCCTTCCCCGTGCAGGAACTCCCTCTCCCGCCCCTCTTTGAGCTCGTACCGGTGAACCGTGTCACCCTGCCTCATATCGGGCGCCTCGCCCCTCCTCTAGTAAGACCCCTGCCACCTCCCTGCGCTCCCTGGGATTTTGGCCGCAGTCAGGCCAGCCTCGCTTAGGGCGATGATGGGATGCCATCGAATCTACTTTATCCAGACAGCCTAGATCAACCCTAACCCCTTCGCTCCCCTACCACTGACTGTCGGGCCCCGCCCAGCTGCCGTTTGAATGGTTGTGCGTGTGCCAGCACCGCGCAGATGGGCCGGTCTACACCTAGGTGGCCCGGATCCCTCGGATTCGGCCCCGTAGCGCCCACCCCCTCTTCCTTTAATCTTTCTTTCCAGATGTGCAGATACACCTTTATGGTTTAATTCCAAATCAAATTGAAAAGTACATTAAATTTTCTAGGTAAAAATTGTATCCGATGCCTAAGTGTTTTTCCAAACATGCAGCTCAAGAAATACCCCAAAATAGGACTTGTACATCTTCTGATAATTATTTTACCAGAAAGTCTCTAAAACACTTAATAAATTCTCCAGAGAATTTCACAACCCCCAATTGATCAGAACCAATTTTTTATTCAATCTATCAGTGGTACCTTGTATGTCACCCTTTCCCCATAGTCATTTGCTTTCTAAAATGCCTCAGGTAAAAATAACAAAAACGGCCCCTATATGACTTTAGGAATTCCTCTAGGTAAAACCACACTGTGTATTGACCTAATTCCAACTCCTAGTACATGTGCATACTAATATACTTCAAACCCCAGGATCTCATAATTTATCCAGGCCAGATTGATTTTTGGTGAATTAAACTATTCTGTGTATGTTTAATCCACTAGTTAAATCACCACATTAGTTATGTTCAATCAAAAAGGGCAATTCCAATTTCTATAGAAAGGTATTCCAAATACCTAACAGGTTTCTTTGGAACCATATCAAAATCTCTTATATATTAAATCTCATGGAAAAGACAACATCCTCCAGTACTGCCTTTGGGAATTTCCTCAGGGCATTCTGCTAAATATTTCAAGTTGATTCCAACTCCCAGTGAATCAGTCCTTAAAACCCAACTTAACCCTCCAAGGAAATAAATTTTGGAGCTCCATAACTTATCTGGTGAATTATTTCCTAAAACTAGAGTTTTATTCACTATGAAATCCATTATAAATCCATGGAAATTGATAAAATAGTGAAACCACTTTTGTTGGTTTCATTTTTTTAAGATGTACCTGTGTATATAATCTTTATAGAATGGTATCATACAGAACATGTCCTTGGTCCAAAAGTCCTCTCCTACCTAGTTTCTAGACTATAAAACACATATGGTTTTCCTTCAAATGTTCCAAGACATTTACCAATCCTTCTAAATACATTCTTCTCAAAACCTACTAAATTATAAACCTGAATTATTCATTCGTTTCTATATGTATTGATGCTTGTATCCATTGTGTTGAATGTGGTATTGCTTGTTTGCATGTTTGCTAGATGACGACAATAGTGGCGATTGTGTGACGCCGAGAAGAAGGAAGCCCTGGAGTATTATTATAATTATTTTGGTATTCTGGTTTTCTAAAGAAGAATTCAAGGGACAAATCGCTGGTCACAGGCAAGCCACCATTCCCAAACTCCAATACTTTCCCTTCTTCGTTTTATACTTGCTTTGTATGTCCTTTATAAATTGCATTACTATCAGCATGTCTTGTTTTATAAATACTACGAAAATGACTTGGCTCCTCCAAGTTATGAATGAGTGTCCATTAGGACCCTACCCCTTTTTACACCCACCTTTACTCTTTTGATCTAGGTTAGGATGATTATCATCTTCCCTCCTTGAAAACTATGTTTTTTCGATGATAAAACTATTTTGGGTTTTGCCCTACTACAACTTTTCGAAATAAAACCCTTGGAAAGAGGCATAGTTTCCGAGTGGATGTTTTACCAAAGAATGGAGGATGACGAGAAGGAGAAAGTCAAGCAATATAAGGATAGGAGATGGGTTACTCAAGTCTTTTACCGGAACAATTTATCAGTGTAACCACATTATCCTAGGTGTGATTCGTGGCTTAAATCGTAATTTTTCCCCTTAGTATGGGCTATGGCATAACGCGTATAAAGGGGTTAAAGTCCCTCGAGGCCGGTTTCTTTCCATGGTCGTCATGCCCGGATGGTTCCATTGACTCCCTCGAGGTCGGCTGCAACTACGGAGCCCCCGCAGACGGTACAAGGTTAAGGGAGTATGGGTGGCATGGATAAGGCAGTTCAGGAAGGGAGATTCATACTTGTGAAGTCAGGTACTTGTCCCGGGGGAACTAAGCAACCATAGCGAAAGTTCCTATACTAGGGATGACAAATGAAAGGTTAGGTTTGATTATCCGGACCCCCATACACTTGTATAGTGGCCCATGGTCATATCCCGACGAATGTATTGATTCTTGTGGGTAAAGTGCATAGACTCTATAGAGTATAATCTATTCGAATAGTCGTTTCCATGGTCAAGGACGGTTGTAAGGTAATTTCTAGGTGTACCCTTAGAATGAGGTGGAGAAATGAAAGAGTATGAAATGCTAAGGTTTAGGTTTTTACCATGACTGGTCCAAGAGTTTTTCAAAAAGGGATTTTCTCTAAAAAAAATTATAAATGTTTTATAAGCGGATATGATTATACCCAGGTTTTAAAAAAGGAGGCATGGTTTCCAAAAATCTTTTCAACAAATATATAGTGATACCAAAACTAGGCTTTTTCTAATACAACCATATCTTCGAGCTATCTTGCCACAACCAAATTGCATTCATTCTTGTTTACGTTATCTCGGTGGTCTTGCGAGTACATTCAAAAGTACTCACGGCTTTGTCCCTGGCTATTTACTTTTCCAAACTTTTAGAAGCTCGAGGAATAAGGGAGATGCTGACGTCTATCCGAGCTAGGCCGTCTTCCCTAGTTACTTGACTGTAGGTTAAGTCATGAAATGGGATATGCGTTCGAATACTTCCGCTATTGAGGTTGTAATTGCCATAATGGAAATAATGTAAGGTTTGTACCTGTTACTTCTATATGTTGTAATGTTACTTTTCGATTATGCCCACGGCTCACTAAACATGGGAACATGAATTGCGGGCATAACGGGGATTCTCGGACCATAAATCCGTGGTCTCGCAGACTGGGTATCAGAGCCATCCTGACTGTAGGAGACCTTAGTTAGCATGGACGTTAGACAGGACAACCCCTATTTCCGCAAACACCGACTTTTGAAAACTACTTTCACAAAAGCTTTTCGAAAGATTCCTTATCTTATCTTCTCTGACTTAAACTTTTCAAAATAGATTACTCTATATATCATCTACCTTCAAATGTTCTGTTTTCAAAAAAACGCCTGACCTCGAAACCCTAAAGACGGAGATCCAGAGATGAAGAGAATCAAAGACAAGCAAACCAATGAAGCTACCAAAGAAGAAATATAATACAAGGTGGCCCTACCAATGGAATCCTTCTTTGCATCAAATGGACCAAGTACGATACCGCCGACACCAGATGTCAAGATAGAAGCCAAGACACCTGTATCGTCCGCACTTAGGATAAGTATCCTCAAAATAGGATTCCCCTTATGGAGAGTAGTCACCCCCTTGATACATATGGTACACCTTATTTGTTTGTCATGTGCTTGTATAATGCATGGAATGTGTTGCTTGTCTGCCTCGGATCACTCTATCCGATTGTATGACCACTTTGTTTGTGTACTCAGACACTAACCCTCGTAAAACTGTAAACTTGAGACCTCTCCTCAGCTGGATGGCCAATAAATACAATCTAAAACCCCCTACCCATGACTAATACCAACCGTACACCTAGATGAACCTGCATCCGTGTATCTAAACTCAATCCTAAAATAAACCCTTGTTCTACCTGCTTGTTGCCAACCATAGTATTCCCTCAATTTTATAACCCATTGGTTTCCTCTATGTTGAAATCAGAAGGCTGACCTCTTAACATAGTTTACTTCCATAGCCAGAGAGTTTATCACCCCCAAGAACTCCCTAAGTATGGCCATGAAGCTTGGAGGCCCGAAGAAAGCATGCAGCCGTTGAGGAGAAGAAGGACATCAAGCCAGCCAGTGCTTAGGATACTGCCGAAACTGTGGAGCCCTCCACCCTCGAGAAGATTGCACAACCTAGCTAGTCACATGCTTCCTCTACGAAGGTCAAGACCATGTCCCGACCAACTGTCCCTTATACCTCCTGATTGCATGGCCCGTGAACTCCCATGCGTAAACATTGGGAAGTCATCAAGAGAGGCACGCTCCAAGAAAGGTACCTATTTCTTATGTGATCAACCGGGTTATTACAGCCGAGAGTGTCCCCAACGTGTCTTAGATAACACTCCTACAAAGGCAAAGCCCAACATCCCCGCTACCACCTTAAAGATTCCAAAGCAAACCTAAGGAGGATCCGAAATCAAACGAAGTGTTTGTTACACATGCAGAGAACCGGGCCACTTCACCCTAGCATGTCCCACCCAACCCTGGATGGCCACGGCGCAAAAGGCTCAGGTACCTACGAAGGACAAGAAACCACGAGCCCCTCGAGCCAGAAGAATAAGGAAGCCACTATCCCTAGAACATCCTCTTCCTCAGAGAAGACACTTCCTCAAGAGAAACCTCCAACCCTAGAATGGCGACAATACTCAAGAAGTTCCCCTGGAGTAGTCCCTCATCCCATGCAACTCACCCTATTAGCCTAGGGTAGATTTATGTATCGTCCCTAAACCTGTTTTGTAAACCCCTAAGGTGCCCCGACACCCGATACACCGGCCTGTTTTGTAATGCCTTAAGTACACTCGCCGCTGGCCGGCGTGGACCATTTAATGTATGCAAGAACTCAGTTTGATGATATACTAGATTGAGGTTTCCCTTTTCGTGTTTTACCCAAGACATTACATCAGACTGAACCCAGAATGCCCCCGTCCTAGACTGCCACCCACAAACCTGCATCCTCCCAACTTGCTTAAACTCCGAATCAGCTTAGACACCTCTCAAGAAGCAACCTATACAAGGTCAACTAAAGATCACCAATCCCAGACAAGAAGTGCCATATCCTTCCAACTGCATCCTTCAACCCCACGAAATACAGTCTGTGACTTCAACAAGCACCATTAGTATCGTTCTAAGGGGGAAAGACTGCGTATTTCCTGCAAAAACCGAATAACCTCGAGAGATCCGACCTCTAGTCGTTCTTCAGAGATGACCCTCCCCTAAAAGTAGAATCATATACCCTGGAAGAAGGATGACGATCATCAATCCTCTAGAATCACAAGATACTCCTGGAAAGCCCTCCACTCGAAGGTCGAACGTCCAAGCCAACCGTCCTAGCATTTCAAGACCAAGAAGGCAGAAGAGCGGACTCTAGCAGTAAAGGATCAAACAAGGCTCAAATCATTGCCTCCCCAAGAATAAAGGACCATGTCGACGCTAAACCTACCTAGAATCATCCTGAGGGGAAAACACCGCGTCTTTTTCACTTGTTTAATATAACCCGCCCAACCCGAAGCCACTCCGCTCCGACCCATAGTTGACCAAGCCTGTTTGTTGTAACACCTTTCATCATTTAATAATTCCACTGTTGAAAGTTGTTAATACGATGTTCTTACCTAACCCTACTCCTCCATAATCTCGAAACAAGATTATTTAAAGGGGTAAAGGTTTGTAACATCCCAATTTCAGCAACCCTGATTTGTTGTCAAAAAGGAAAAAATCAAGGGGAACAAAAAAAAAATCTTGATAAGTGTTGCAATGTTTGTTATATTGTTTTCTTGTGTTGATACTGTTGGAGATATGCCCAAGAGGCAATAATAAAGTGGTTATTATCATATCTTCATGCTTATGATAAATTTTTACATACCATTCTATAATTGTATTAATCGGAAACATTAATACTTGTGTGATTTGTAAACATAAAAGAGTCCCTAGTAAAGCCTCTTGTTAAACTAGCTTGTTGGTTAATATATGATCATGGTTTCCTGATCATGAACATAGAAGATGCTATTAACAACAGGGTCATATCATTAGAAGAATGATGTGATGGACATACTCCTATAGTTAAGCGTAGCATAAAGATCAAGTCATTTAATATAGTTCATTTGCTATATGCTTTCTGATACATAGTAACCTAATTCCTTCGACCATGAGATCATGTTAATCACCATCACCGGAAGGATGCTTTGATGACATCAAACACCACACCGTAACTGGGTGGCTATAAAGTTGGCATTGAGTGTTCGGAAAGTATGGGTTGAGGCACATGGATCAAGAGTGGGATTTGTCCATCCATATGACAGATATATATACTCTGGGCCCTCTCGGTGGAATGTCATCCAATTAGCTTGCAAGCATGTGACTGGCTCACAAGGGATCACAAATCACGGTAACGAGAAAAGAGTACTTATCAGTAACAAGGTTGAACTAGGTATGTAGAGATACCGACGATCAAAACCTCGGATAAGTAAACTATCGTGAGACAAAGGGAAATTGGTATCGTCTGTAAGTGGTTCATTCGATCGCAAGTAATCATAGAAATATGTGGGAGCCATATGAATTTCCAGATTCCTCTATTGGTTATTGATCGGAGAAGTGTCTCGGTCATGTCCGCATAATTCACGAACCGTAGGGAGACACACTAAAGGATTTGATGTTGTTGAATAGTTATGGAATGATGAGTAAGAGACCGAATGTTGTTCGGAGTCTCGGATGGGATCCGGGATATCATGAGGAGATCCGGAATGGTCTGGAGAATAAGATCCATATAAGGAAAGTCCTGTTTCGGAGTTCGGGAATGATTCCTGTGTTTTCATCAGGAATGTTCTAGAAGGGTCTGGAAGGTCCGGCACTCCGGAGGGGAAGGGTACATGGATGTGTCATGACAATGTGGAATGGTTCAATCATGTACTAGGTCACTTGGCTGGGCAAAATAAAGAGAAGAAATCAAATCAAAGTTTGAAATTCAAACGCCAATTTGTAAAGTCAAACCTCAAGTTTGCTTGGTGGAGGGAGAGTAGGAAACCTACTTGGGGAGGAAGTCCCACTCCCTCCCACCCGCCAGCCATGAGGAGGAGTTGGAGGAGGAATCCCTCCTCCCCAAACTGCCTCTCCCCTCCTATATAAGGAGGGGTAGGGCGCCCCTCTCCCAACACCAAAAAACCCTAGCCTAAGGCGCCACCACCACCACCAAGTGCTGCTGCCGCCACCACCTAGGGATCTCCTCCCAAGTCGTCGAGTTGGGGTGTCCCAAACCCTAGCCGCCGGCTGCACCTCTCCCCTTGGTGCGTCTAAACCCTAGATCGCCAAGGCCCTCTCTCATACTCCACCATACTCGCTCCGGCTTAGGCGAAGCCCTGTAGGATCTCCCCTCTACTTCCGACACCACGCCGTCGTGTTGCCAGAATCACGAGGAGAGTGCTACAACCTCCGCTGCCTGCTAGAACAAGGGAGAGGAAGGTCTTCATCGAGTACCGAACGTGTGACCGACTGCGGAAGCTCTGCCAGAACGCAGCGCTGGAAGGATCGTCTACGCGATCTTGAGATCGGAAGTGTACGACTACATCATCCACGAGAATCTGCTATCGTTAACCTCTTTGGATCCTCGAGGGTTAGTACTCTATCGACTCGTTGCTGCAATCTAGTAGATAGATCGTGGCTTGTGTGTGTTCATGCGATATAATTTTTTTCCATGCTACGAACCCCTACAGATACAAATGTTTGAGTATTAGATGATATACCCCATACCTCAACACTGGTTGACAAAAACTATTTTTACCAAAGATATGTCTTGGCTCACCTTTCATATTCTCAAACATTTTGACATTTCAAACTTAAGCCTAGATGACTTTGATACAACAAAAAGTTTTACTAGATTCTTTTACCAAAACTATGGAGAACTATACATAATCTCCTTATGTTTTCAAGACAAAACATTCAACTACTCCTATCCCTAGGTTTCCCGAAACCTTTACCTAAACCTTTTCATTCCCATCTTGGCAGAAATACCAAGAGGACCTTACCTTACTTTAAATCACAACCTCTTCCAAACACCCATGCTTACATCAATCTAGGCTTGATGGTAACCTTAGTAGTAGCTAGATATGTTGGCAAGAAGAATTGTCTTGATCTTTGTCTGATGTTTTGCCCTGATCTGATGATTGCTTTGCTTGCTTAGGAGCTAGAGTGAGCTAATCTAGTAGCACATAACTTAGGATCACACCAATGGTTAAGTTCCCCAAATATTAAACCAAGCCTCCTAAGATGGATCTTTCCTAAGACCCTCAAGTGACCACCTAATGTACCCAAGCAGATCAATCCTAAGCTAATCCTATGTATTAGATCCAACTCATCAAAGACAAAATGCAAGCATGAATATCCTCTACACAAGCAACCCTTCAACCTCAACAACTTGAGGATAATAATAAATCTTTGCATCTCTCTCAAATATTTCCCTCCATCATACTAGTCGAGATCCACAAGTCTGCCAAATTTAGCTAAGTCTAGAGTCTTTAACTAGATTCAATCTTTGGAACTTCCTCTACTACAATCAGTGTGCATACTTGAAAATGTACTTGAACCATATTGTAGTACATCATCAGCAATACCAAATCCCAATTTTGCCCTTGTCTAAACCATTTTTTGACCCACTCATCCTTGATGGTTTTGTAGTCAAGATAATAACCTTTTCTGCAGATCTTATCATCTTGCCTACTTTGGTAGAAACTCATCTCCACAAGATATCTTCCCTTGACCAACTCCTTCCATGGTTATGATCTACTAAAAATGGCCTATCAATCCCCCCTTCACTTTTTTTCCATTGGAGCTTTGTGCTTCTTAAACCGACACAGTTTATGAGGCATCATGATGCATCTGTTATGGCAGCCCTAATTTCAACAAAGTTTTCCATCACTCCCATATCACCTTAATTACAACCAAGTCAAAATCTTGTTGCCATGATCATCTATATAACTTGGTCTAACTATCCATCTATCCCTTGTACCAAGGTGAGATCTGATCTCACCAATCCAACCATGTTCAGGAGGTATAAAAATATCAATGCCCTAGATCCTCAAATCCTTGCCTTCTTTCAAAATCCATCTCTTCATGCAATACCCAAGGTTTCAAATGATATATACTTCAAGTATACATCATATACCTTGGATATATTCCTTTTCCAAATAATTTCCATAATTATTTTGACCCAAAAAATATTTAAATACCCCCATTTACAACATCCTCAAAACCTTCTCTATTAAGTCAAGTTTATTTTTCTCCAAATCACTTGGTCAACTCAAGGCACACCTGATGCCTATATATCATATCACATCTTCTCAACTCAAAAATAAATATTTTTTGGATTCTTTATTATTTCTTTTTTCCCTTTTTTCATATGGCAGAAACAAGAAACAATCCCTTAAAAATACTTTTCCTTCTAAAAAAATTCCAAAAAAATTCCCCAATGTGTGATATGGAACCTTTTCCTATGTAAAAATATCACACTAGCTTCTATAAATCATTTCTGCCCTTTTTGAATAAAGGATAATAACTTGACTTATAGTCCTTGGAAAAATCGAAAAAAATTCCTAGAGAGACAATTTGACCTTATCTACACACCAGTACTATTTTCCCAACTTGACAAACACAATTTTTGAGACTTCCTTCATAATAATGAACTTGATCAATTTTGCAATCTAAACAATCTCTCTAATCAAAACAATACAAACCTGGCCAAGCAACCTTCCACAGCACATCTCAAACCCCCTGGTCGAGCTCCACTGTAGCGCCACAGTAGAACCCCTCTCCCCCTTGTCCTTAATGTTTGGAAGAAAGAGGAGACACAAAAAACCCCATATAACCTTGTCCCTCTTTAAGGACTTGACTGCTACCACTACCTATCCCTACCCTAAACTAGACCAGAAACAACCCACACCCCCTCTCCACACACGCAGAGTAAAGACTAGACCTGGTTTTACCCTCTACCTTGCCCTCCATGGACCTAGTCCACTCTAAACCTCTCCCCTTGGTTTATAAGGACACAGGCCACCCAGCAACTCCCCCTCTGCGTCATTTTCCCCCTCTCCTCTCCCTTATATCCCCTACAACCCCACTCCCTCCCCCTTGCCCTGTCTATCTCAAAAGAGGAAGAACACAAGTTCTCGGCCATGGCAGAAAAATGAGCATAGCCCCTTCTCCCCTGCTCCCCTCCACTGGCATGTGGTCTCCCCGTACTCCTCTTCCCTGATATACCATTCCCTAGGTCCAGAGCTCCTCCCCTCCACTGTCTCGCCTAGGAGAACAATATTTCCCTCTCTCGGTGTTTTTCAAGAAACCAACTTAGTGGCCTCCTTCCTGCTCCTCTCCTCTCTCTCTTGACATTCTCTTCCTCCCCAGAACCATCAAACCTTCCCGACCCCTCTCTCTCTTGCAGGCACGTAGGTGGTGCTCCGGTGGGTGCGGATGCGCGAGTGGCCTTCCCTGCGCAAGAACTCCCTCTCCCGCCCCTCTACGAGACCGTCCCGGCGAACCACGTTACCCTGCTTCTCCCCTCCTTTAGTAAGCCTCTCCCCTCCTTTAGTAAGCCCACTGCCGTCTCTCGACGCTCCCTAGGGTTTCGGCTGTTGTAAGGCCAGCCTCGCCGAGGACGACGACGGGACGCCATCGGATCTACTTTATCCGGAAGGCCTAGATCGACCCTTACCACTTTGCTCCCCTGCCACTGATTGTTGGGCGCGTAGATGGGCCGGCCTGCCCCTGGGTGTCCCGGATCCCTCAGATTCGGCCCCATAGTACCCGCCCCCTCTGCCTTTAATCTTTCTTTCCAGATCTACAAATACAGATTTATTATTTAATTCCAAATAAAATTGAAAAGTACATGAAAATTTCCAGTTAAAATTTTTATCAGATGCCCAAGTGTTTTTCCAAACATGCAACTTATGAAATATCGCAAAATAGGACGTGTACATCTTTTGTTAATTATTCTACCAAAAAGTATCTAAAATACTTAATTAATTCTCCAGGGAGTTTTACAACCCCGAATTGATCAGAACCACTTTGCACTGCAAGATATCAGTGGTACCTTGCATGTCACCCTTGCCCCATAGTCATTTGCTTCTTAATATGCCTCTGGTAAAAATAACAAAAACAGCCCCTAGATGAGTTTAGAAATTTCTCTAGGTGAAACAACAAGGGGTATTGACCTAATTCCAACTCCTAGTATATGTGCATACCAATATCCTTAAAACCCCAGGAGCTCATAATTTATCAAGCCTGATTGAATTTTGGTGAATTAAACTATTTTGTGTATGTTTAATCCACTAGTTAAATCAACACATTAGTCATGTTCATCCAAAAATGACGATTACTATTTATACATAAAGGTATTCCAAATACCTAACATGTATCTTTGGAACCACATCAAAATCTCTTATAGAATAAGTATCATGAACAAGACAAACATCATCTAGTACTGCCTTCGGGAATTTCCTGAGGGCGTTTTGTTAAATATTTCAAGTTGATTCCAACTCTCAGTGAATCAGTCCATAAAAAACTACTGAACTGTCCAAGGAAATAATTTTTGGAGCTCCAGAAATTTTCTGGTAATTTATTTCCTAAAACTAGAGTTATTCACTATAAAATCCATGGAAATTGATAAAATAGTGAAACCACTTTTGTTGGTTTCATTTTATCAATATCAACCTATGTATATCATCTTTATACAATGTTATCATACAGAACATGTTCTTGGTTCAAAACCCCTCTCCTACCTAGTTTCTAGACTATAAAACACATATGGAATTTCTTCAAATGTTCCAAGGCATGTTTGCTCGATAACGGCGATAGTTGCGATTGTGTGACACCGAGAAGAAGGAAACCTCAAAGTATTATTATTATTATTTTGGTATTTTGGTTTTCTAAAGAAGAATTCAAGGTAAAAATTGCTGGTCATAGGCACGCCACCATTCCTGAACTCCAATACTTGCCCTACTCGTTTTATACTTGCTTTGTATTTCCTTTATAAATTGCATTACTATCAGCCTGTCTTGTTTTATAAATACTAGCTAAATGCCCGTGCGTTACTATGGATTAACAATATAATGTATGATGACATCGATAAAAAATACTATACTATACTTTCTTCTTTGGCAAATAAGTGTACATCTAGAAAATATTAGACAAATTAGTTCTCTTTTTTTTACGAGCCTCCACAAATATAAATGAAAGAGGAGAATGAGGATTGGTGGATGATGTGGAGGAGAAGAATAGAGATTGGAGGATGAAGTGGGAGAGTGATTATGAGGAGATAATTATATTTATTAACTCCTTGATAATTTAGATGTACACTCTTTTTAGGACAAAATATTATATGCTGGATGTACACGTATTTACGGAAGGAGGGAGTACATTGTGTTTATCTAACATTAGTCACTATTGTTCTCTCCTATAGTATTGTTTCTACTTACCACTCAAGACGGATCATAAAACACGAGAAGTGGTAGCACAATGTTTCTCCTTCCCCATTTCTCTTGCAAGCACATCTCGATGCTACCTCAAGTTTTGAAGTTGCTACTTTATCGCCCGACACACCTCAAGTCACTTTGAAGACATGTTTTCTTTACAGAATAATAAGGACGTGTGTATGTGCATTAATAAATATAGTATTTTCATGAATGTGTGCGCCTAGGTCGACATGTTATGGGTAATTTTTGTGCCAAATGTTTGTGTCCTCCTCTTTGGTAAACTTTAGGTGCTTATCGGTCTGACTTCATTTTCATTATCGGCCTTCTCAACTCCGATCAATGAATTTTCTAATATCATCATCTACTTCAAGTTTATCTCTCAAGTGATATGCTATGCCTATTCTACCATGCTACAACAATATATGTTAGCTATACCTAACATAACAATATATGGTTAGAACTATAGGAGATGCCTAGGCCCTCATCCCTAATGGATATAAGTTAAGACCCGTTTATGATTGGAAACCTATAGTAGTCAAATGTATACTTCCTCCGATCCAAATTAGTTAATTCAAATTTATTAAGATATGAATGTATGTAATACTAAATTATGTTTAGATACAATTGAATCTAGACAAATCTAAATTAAATAATTTGGTTAGAGGGAGTAGTAAAAATGGCTTGTCTTCTTTGGTTTTTTTTGTTTTCTTGTGTAACTTGATTTCGAACCCTAAAAATGGGTTAAATGTCATATATCCACATGTGATGTTCATATCCGACCATGCTTGATTCAATATCACAAAAAATAAACTTACAGTTAGAGGGGTAAGTATTGCACGGCTGGTACATCAGCCATGTGTACATGTGCGGCTAGGTCGACATGTTCTGGGTAATTTTTGTGTCAAATGTTTGTATCCTCATATTTGGTAAACTTAAGTGCCTGTCGGTCTGACTTCATTTTCATTATCGACCTTCTCAACTCCGAGCAATGAATTTTCTAATGTCATCATCTGCTTCTCCTTTATCTATCAAGTGATATGCTATGCCTATTCTACCATGCTACAACATTATATGTTAGCTATACCTAACATACACCATTGAAAACAATATATGGTTCGAACTATAGGAGATTCCTAGACCCTCATCCCTATTGGATATAAGTTAAGACCCGTTTATGACCGGGAATCTATAGTAGTCAAATGTATACTTCCTCCGATCCATATTAGTTGACTCAAATTATTAAGATACGGATGTATGTAATACTAAATTATGTCTAGATACCATCGAACCTAGACAAATCTAAATGAACTAATTTGGTCACAGGGAGTAGTAAAAATGGCTTGTCTTCTTTGGTTTTTTGTTTTCTTTTGTAACTTGTTTTCGAACCCTACAATTGGGTTAAATGTCATATAGCCGCATGCGAAGTTCATATCCGACCATGCTTGGTTCAATATCACAAAAAACTAAACTTATAGTTACAAGGGTAAATATTGCATGGATGGTGCATCAGCCATGTGTACCAAATTTTACTTCAGTTATCCATCTCTAATTGATGGCCCAATCACATTTAATCAAAATTATATTTCACCGGACATGTAGGAGTCATAATCAAAGAGAGGAACGTGGCAGTCCTTTCTAATCATAGAACAAGATTTTCTTGCATGCGGTATGTACATATTTAGAGAAGGAAAATTAATTAGGTCTATTTATTTTTCTCTAATTAGCATTTAACACCCCAATTAATTAGTATTGCGTGGCTGTTTTCCTCCTAGGTAAATTTTCTTCCATGGGCAATACATGAACCCATGTGCCCCGCCAGGCATGAAAATGACGGTTATTTTTTTATGTATGCATGTAGAGGACCCGTTAATCTTTGAATGCTTTTTTTTTAATTAAGTGGTGTTTCTTTGATTGATTCCTTGATTTCACCGTGATGTATATTTCCTATTTAATTTGTGGCAACTATGTCTGATGATTGTTTTTTAACTTCCTAAAATGTTATTTTGTGGGCGGTTTGGATCCGTTCAATGTTTTATAGGCGTCTTGGATACACCAGATTCGTCCAATTTTTTATGGGAAAAGTGAGCCACCAACTCCCATTTAATACTAAAGACTATGCAAATGACTTGGATCCTCCAAATTATGAATGAGTTTCCATTAGGACCCTACCCCTTTTGACAGCCACATTTACCCTTTAGATCGAGGTTAGGATGATTAGCATCTTCCCTCCTTGAAAACTACAATTTTTCGATGATAGAACTATTTTGGGTTTTACCCTACTACAAATTTTTCAAAATAAAACCCTTGGAAAGAGGCATAGTTTCTGAGTGGATGTTTTACCAAAGAATGGAGGATGACAAGAAGGATAAAGTCGAGCAAGATAAGGATAGGAGTGGGTTACTCAAGTCTTTTATCAGAACAATTTACTAGTGCAACCACATTACCCTAGGTGTGAATCGGGGCTTAACTCGTAGTTTGTTTTCCTTAGTATGGGCTACGCCATAACGCGTAGAAATGGGTTAAAGTCCCTCGGAGTCGGTTCCTTTCCACTTATGGGGTTGTCGTGCCCGGAAGGTTCCATTGATTCCCTCGAGGTCGGCTGCAACTATGGAGCTCCTGCAGATGGTACAAGGTTAAGGGAGTATGGGTGGCATGGACAAGGAAGTTCGGGAAGGGAGATTCGGACTTGTGAAGTTAGGTACTCGTCCCGGGGGAACTACGCAAACATAGGGAAAGTGGATATACTAGGGACGACAAATGAAAGGTTAGGTTTGATTATCTGGACCCCCGTACACTTGTGTAGCGGGCCGTGGTCGTATCCCTGAGGATGTATTGATTCTTGTGGGTAAAGTGCACAGACTCTGCAGACTATAATCTATTCGAATAGCCGTGTCCACGGTAAAGGATGGTTGGAAAGGTAATTGCTAGGAGTACCCTTGGAATGAGATGGAGAAATGAAAGAGGTTGAAATGCTAAGGTTTTGGTTTTGACAATGACTAGTCCAAGAGGTTTTCAAAAAGGTATTTTCTCTAAAAATGTTTTATAAGCGGATATTCTTATACCCAGGTTTTCAAAAAGGAGGCATGGTTTGCAAAACTCTTTTCAACAGAGATATAGTAATGCCAGACCTAGGCTTTTTCTATACCAACCATAGCTTAGATCTATCTCTCCACAGCCAAATTGCATTCATTCTTGTTTACGTTATCTCGGTGTCTTGCGAGTACATTCAAAAGTACTCATGGCTTTGTCCCTAGCTATTTACTTGGCCAGACTTTCAGAAGCTCGAGGAACGATGGAGATGCTTACGTTTATGCGAGATAGAACGTCTTCCCCAGTCAGCTGCCTGTAGGTTAAGGCATGACATGGTCTCTGTTTTTGAATACTTCAGCTATTGAGGTTTTAATCTCCATAATGGTAATAATGTAAGTTTTATACCAGTTACTTCTAGATGTTGTAATGGTACTTGTCGGTTATGATCACGACTCACTGATCATGGGAACATGAATTTCAGGCATCATGGGGATTCTTAGACCATAAATCTGGGGTCCCACATGCCACTTCGTAACTGGGTGGTTATAAAGGTGGCATTGGGTATTCTGAAAGTATGTTTTGAAGCGCATGCATGAAGAATGCGATTTGTCCATCCAAATGAAGGATAGATATACTCTGGGCCCTCTTGGTGGAATGTCATCCAATTGGCTTGCAAGCATGTGACTAGTTCATAAGGGATTTCATATGATGGTATGAGTAAAGAGTACTTATCAGTAACGAGGTTGAAATAGGTATGGAGATACTAATGATCGAACCTCGGATAAGTAGAGTATCACGCGACAAAGGGAATCAGTATCATATGTTAATGGTTCTTTCGATCACGAAGTCATCATTGAATATGTGGGAGCCATTATGGATCTCCAGGCCTCGCTATTGATTATTGATCGGAATGGTGTCTCGATCATGTCTACATAGTTCGTGAACCGTAGGGTGACACACTCAAGGTTCGATGTTGTTTAAGTAGATATGGAATGTGAGTTGGAGACCTAATGTTGTTCGGAGTCTCGGATGGTATCCAGTACATCACGAGGAGGTCCGAAATGGTCCCGGGAATAAGATTCATATAATGGAAGTCATCTTCCGGGGTTCGGAAAAAGTTTCGGTGTTTTGACCAAAGTTTCTAGAAGATTCTAGAGGGCCACTAGTGGGACCACCACCCTGGAAGGGGCCACAGGGGCTGAGGGAATTCTACGGGGCCCCATGGGCCAGCCACACCACCCATTAAGCCCATCTGGCCAGCCCCTAGAGATAAGATCAAATCCCCAAGGGATAAGATCAAATACCTAGAAATTATGGGGGAAGACTTGGGGGAGATTTGTCCCCCCACCCCCCTCTCCTTGCGCCCACCCTAGGAGGAGGTGGGCCAAGGGGGGAAACCCTAGCCTCACCCTTCCTCTATAAATAGAGGGGAGTGGTGTCGAACCCCCTTGCCCATTCCCCCAATCCTAGCCGCCACCTCTCCTCCCTCCTCCTTCTTCCTACACTGGCTTAGGCAAAGCCCTACAGGAATTCTCCTCCACCACCACCAACACACTGTCGTGCAGCTGGGATTCCTAGGGGATCTACTATCTCTGCTGCCTGATGGAACAGTGAGTGCTGAAGCTCTGTCGGATCGCAGCGCCGGAAGGATCATCTTCATCAACCACAAGATTAGATCTCATTAAGGCTTTGGATCTTCGAGGGTTAGTTCTCATCTATCTCGCTGCACCTATCTCTTAGATTATATCTTGTCTTTTCCATAGATTGGATCTTGGTTTTATTCCTTCTTGTGGTACAATTTTTTTGTTTTTATATGCTATGAACCCTAAAGTGGTATCAGAGATATGTCTATGCGTAGATCTGTTGCACGAGTGGAACACAATGGTTTTACGGGTTTTTATGCTCTTGTTGTCGTTTGCTTTTCGTGTACTTTGCATCTTGCGGGATGGTGGGCCGAAGCGGCTCGGGCTAACCTTATATGTCCTCACACATGAAACTTTCTCCATGCTTGACGAGCAACTTGCATTGCACAAGTGGCTTTGCGGGTGTCTGTCTCTCCCACCATAGTTAAGATCCAATTTACAATATGCACCTAACAACACTTGTATCAGCATTATGGTTCTTGTTCATAGGTAAGAATGGTTCTCATTCAAAAGCCCCAAGCCACGTAAAATATGCAAAGAAAACAGAGGCGTCTAACTTGATTTTGCAGGGGCATGTGATGTGATATGGACATGATGAGATTGTGATTATATTTGATGTATGAGATGATCATTATTGTATTATGGCAACCGACAGGAGCCTAATGGTTGTCTTTAAATTTGTTAAGACCTGTATGTCTATTCATCATGTAATAGCTTTATTCCAAGTAGTTGTAGTAGTTGCTATTAGTGATGGACGACAATGAAGTGGCGCCACTTACCTTGACACCATCCTGGTGATGATGGAGATCATGCCTATGCTTTGGAGATGGAGATGAAAGGCACAAGAAGAAAGTCCATATCATATCACATATTATAAATTGCATGTGATGTTAATCCTTTATGCATCTTATTTTTCTTAGATCATGATGGTAGCACTATAAGATGATCCCTCTCACTAAATATCAAGTAATAAAGTGTTCGTCCTTAGTAGGCACCATTGCTAAGTCTCGTCATTTCAAAGCATCATGTGATGATCGTGTGTTATAGATTTTACGTGTGCATACAATGGGTGCAAGGTAGCTTTTCACATGTGGATACTAAGGTTAAACTTGACGAGCCTAGCATGTACAGACATGGCCTCGGAACACGGAATACCGAAAGGTAAAGCATGAGTCATATGAATGATATGATGAATATGTTGATTGCTTGCCTTTGAAGCTACATCTTCTCTCGTGAAGATCGGACTTGGTGTAGTTGATTTGGTTCGTGTAATCACTAAGGCAACATGAGGGATGTTGTTTTGAGTGGGAGTTCACCTAGTTAATTTAAGAATTAAATTTGAACTCAGTTTATCATTAACCTAGTCTAAATTCTTTGCAAATATGTTGTAGATCATGGCGACCCCTTCCATCAACTTTAATGTGTTCCTAGAGAAAGAAAAGCTGAAAAACAATGGAAGCAACTTCATGGACTAGTTCCATAACACGAGGATTGTCCTCAATGATGGTCATTTGACCTATGTGCTCGACGCACCACTAGGTGACCCACCTGCAGAGGATGCTACCGATGATGTTAAAAATGTTTACCTCACTCAGAAGAATCATTACTCCATAGTTCAGTATGCCATCCTGTACGGTTTAGAATCGGAGCTTCAGAAGCGCTTTGATAACCACGACCCTTGAGATATAATCAATGAGCTCAAAATGATATTTGAAACTCATGTGGTCGTTGAAAGCTATGAAGCTTCCAAGAAGTTCTTTAACTGTAAGATGGAAGAGGGAAGCTCCATTAGCGAGAACATGCTCAAAATGTCTGGGCATGCGAACAAAATCCAAGATTTGGGAATAACGATTCCTAATGCGTTGGGGATTCATCGTGTCCTTCAATCACAGCCACCTAGTTACAAGAACTTTGTGATGAACTACAACATGCAGTGCATGAATAAGACGTTACCTAAACTCTTCTTGATGCTAGAAACTGCTGAAGTGGAAATTAAGAATGAGCACCAAGTGTTGTTGTTCAATAAGACCACCAATTTCAAGAAGCTGGGCAAGGCTTAGTACAAGGGAAACTTCAAGAAGGGAGGAAAGAAAGTTGTGATACGTCGGAAACATATCTATAATTTTTGATGTTCCATGCTTGTTTACTATCTACTTTGCTTTGCTTTGTCTACACTTTGAGGTGTTTTTATATGTTTTCTGGTACTAACCTATTAACAAGATGCCACAGTGCCAGTTTCCTGTTTTCTTCTGTTTTTGGTTCCAGAAAGGAAGAAAATCAATATTCTCGGAATTGGATGGGACAAAAGCCAAAGTCAATATTTTATGGTGGGGAACACGGATCCATAAGACAAGGCGGAGGAGGGCCTCGAGGGGGCCGCACCCCCTGGCCACGCGGGTGTGCCCACCCCACGCCCTGCGGGTGAAGCCGCCTTAGGCACCCCCTCAGCCTCCCTCTTCGCCTATAAGAAGCCCCCGATTCCTAAACCCTAAGTAACAGATCAATATTCCATAAAACCGTCTATAGCCGCCGCCACCATCGTCCCTAGATCAGGGGATCTGAAGCTCTTCCCGGCACCCTACCGGAGGGGAGATCATCCCTAGTACCATCGGCACGCTCCCTCTTCATCTACCTTCAGGATTAGTTTTAAGTCTGAATAATTGTTATTTGGTGTATGTGTTAAGCATGAACATTATATCTGGATCTTGTTGATTGCAAGAAGGTTAATCATTCAAGTTTGAGAATAATGGTTATTCGATTTATATGAGTAATATCTTTTATGGTCATGCACCTGAGATGAATGGTTTATTGTTACTAAATCTCGATAGTAGTGATACACATGTTCATAACATAGATGCTAAATGAATAAAATTGAATGATAATTCCACATATATGTGGCACTGTCATCTTGGTCACGTTGGAGTGAAGCGCATGAAGAAACTCCATTATGATGGACTTCTTGAATCACTTGTAAGATGCGAAGCATGTCTAATGGGAAAATGACTAAGACTCCATTCTCTAGGATAATGGAGCGAGCTACAGAATTACTGGAAATAATACATACCAGTGTGTGCGGTCCAATGAGTGTAGCATCACGCGATCGATATCATTATGTTCTTACTTTCACGGATGACTTGAGGAGATATGCATATATCTACTTTATGAAACATCAATCCAATACTTTTGATAATTTTAAGGAATTCCAAAGTGAAGTAGAAAATCAGCGTAACAAGAAGATTAAGTTTCTGTGTTCTGATCGCGGAGGTGAATATCTGAGTTACGAGTTTGGCATGCATTTAAAGAAATATGGAATACTTTCTCAGTTGACACCGCCGGGAACACCACAACGTAATGGTGTGTACGAATGTCGTAATCGAACTCTCTTAGATATGCATGGTTTGGTCTATGATGTCTCTTATAGATTTACCATTATTGTTTTGGGGTTATGCATTAGAGAAATCCACATTCACTTTAAATAGGGCATCATCTAAATCCGTTAAAACGACACCGTATGAATTGTGGTTTGGAAAGAAACCTAAGTTGTCGTTCCTTAAAGTTTGGGGCTGCGAAGCTTATGTAAAGAAGTTACAACCTAACAAGCTTGAACCAAAAGCGAAAAAAGTGTCTTCATAGGATACCCTAAAGAAACAATTGGGTATACCTTCTGTCATAGATCTGAAGGCAAAGTTTTCATTGCCAAGAATGGATCATTTCTTCAAAAGGAGTTTCTCTCGAAAGATGTGACTGGAAGGAAAGTAGAACTCGACGAGGTTGTTGAACCTTCTCTCGGATTTGAGGGTAGCACAACACCGCAAGATGGTTCTATGTCGCCTACACCAATAAGAGAGGAAGATAATGATGTTGATCATGAAACTTTGGACGAAGTTGTTGCTGAACCTCGAAGGTCGACGAGGGTTCGTACCACTCCTGATTGGTATGACCCTATCTTGAATGTCATGTTGGTGGAAAACACTAACGACCTTGCGACATATGAGGAAGAAATTGTGGGCCTAGATTCCAACAAATGGCAAGAATCCATGAAATCCGAAATTAGATACATGTACGAAAACCAAACGTGGACTTTGGTGGACCTACCTGATGGCTGCAAGGCTGTCGAGAACAAATGGATTTTCAAAAAGAAAACAGACGCTGATGGTAATGTTACTGTCTATAAAGCTCGACTTTTTCACGAAAGGGTTCCGAAAAATTCATGGATTTTACTACAATGAGACTTTCTCACGTAGCAAAGCTAAATTCTGTGAGGATTTTGTTAGCAATCGCTGCATTTTTTGATTATGAGATTTGGCAGATGGATGTCAAAATGTCGTTCCTTAATGGTGACATTGAGTAATAGCTGTATATGGTACAACCCAAGGGTTTTGTCGATCCTAATGATGCTAAAAACATATGCAAACTTTAGCGTTCCATTTAGGGATTGAATCAAGCATCCAGAGCTGGAATCAACGTGTTGATAAGGTGATCAAAAACTTTGGATTTATACAAACTTTTGGAGAAGCTTGTATTTATAAGAAAGTGAGTGGGAGCTTTGTAGCATTCCTGGTACTATATGTGGATGCCATATTCTTGATTTTGAGAGATATAGAACATCTTGAAAGTGTTAAAGGCTATTTGAATAATAGTTTTTCAATGAAGGATCTTGGCGAAGCAGCATACATTTTAGGCATCAAGATTTATAGAGATAGATCAAGACGCTTAATAGGGCTTTCATAGAGTACATACTTGGACAAGGTTCTAAACAGGTTTAGAATGGCAGAAAGAAAGAAAGGGTTCTTGCCCATGTTTCCATGTAAGACCTTGAGTAAGACTCAAAGTCCAGCTACGGCATAAGAAAGAGAAAGGATGAGCAAAATCCCCTATGCCTCAACCATACGTTCTATCATGTATACCATGTTGTGTAGGAGAACGGATATCACACATGCTATTAGTTTGACCAGCAGATATCAAAGTGATCCTAGAGTGGAACACTGGACAGCGGTCAAAAATATCTTGAAGTACTTGAAGAGGACTAAGGATATGGTTCTTTCTTATGGAGGTGACGAAGACCTCATCGTAAACAGTTACACCGATGCTAGTTGGAACACCGATCCGGATGACTCAAAGTCATATTCTAGATACGTATTTATATTAAATGGTAGTGAGCTGGAGGAGTGACCAACAAATCGTTGTGGCAAAATATTCAACTAGATCAGAATACATAGCTTCTTTGGAGGCTACACAAGAAGCAATATGGATGAAGGAGTTCATTACTAATCTTAGTGTTGTTCCTAGTGCGTTGGACCCGATGGCCATCTATTGTGACAACATGGGGCCATAGCTAATGCAAAGGAGCCAAGGTCACAAAAGAAGCTGAAGCACATCAAGCTACATTTTCATTCTATTCGCGAGTATGTCCAAGATGGTGACATAAAGATTTGCAAAGTACACATAGATCTAAATGTGGCAGATTCGATGACTAAACCTCTCCCTAGAGAAAAACATGACCAACACCAGAATTCCATGGGTGTTAGTTATATTACCATGTAATCTAGATTATTGACTCTAGTGCAAGTGGGAGATTGTTGGAGATATGCCCAAGAAGCAATAATAAAGTGGTTATTATTATATCTTTGTGGTTATGATAAATGTTTGCATCCCATGCTATAATTGTATTAATAGGAAACATTGATACATGTCTGTTTTGTAAACATAAAAGAGTCCCTAGTAAGCCTCCTGTTAAGATAGCTTGTTGATTAATAGATGATCATGGTTTCCTGATCATTGATGACCCACAAGTATAGGGGATCGAAACAGTCTTTGAGGGTAGTATAACATAATTTATTGATTCAACACAAGGGGAGCGAAATAATACTTATAAGCCTTAACAACTGAGTTGTCAATTTAGCTACACCTGGAAATAGTCTTGGTCATAGTAGTTTATCAGTAGCAACAGTTTTGTAATAGCAATAGCAAAGTAACAACAACAGTAAAACAAAGGCAGTAGTAACAATAGTAGCAAATAGCAGGATATGAGTGTGTAGGCATAGGGATGGATGGACGGGCATTGCGACGAGACTGTAACATCCCAAAAATATAAAACAATTATCATCAAACTCTAATCACTAAAATTAGGGTTAACAAACACTGAAGAAGAAGCTACCTGGGAGCGCGAAGATCACATCAGGACAGAGTTTCCCGATCTCTTTAAATCCTAAGTAATCTTTTTATTTTTTTAAAAATATTGGGACGAAATTTTGTTTAAGGGGGGACGGTTTGTAACATCCCAAAAATACAAAACAATGATCAACAAACTCTAATCACTAAAATTAGGGTTAACAAAAACTTTGATTAATTTAAATCATATGAATGCATGTGTGAATGTGATGATTTGGAAAGAGGCACGAATGATCTTGTGTGATTAACCTAAATAGCAAGAAATGATTTAAAAAGGAAAATAACATCATATAAAACATTTCCATGCATAAACAAATCAAGAGAAAATCAAAAACAAATCAAATAAAGCAAATGGTCATTTTTGCCAATCTTGCTCACTAGGTCACTTTGAGTGTTTCGAGTCCAAGATTTCAAACAGAAACTTTCCTAACTCTTTTCACCCCTTGCTAGAACAAGTAAAAGTGAATCAAAGCCCACCTTTCAAACTTGTAGAAACATTTGGCAAGCTCATTCAAATCACATTTCAAAATTGAATCTTTATCATATGTGAAGATCACCCATTTTCAAAACCCAACCAAACCAGTGCCCCTTGACTAATCCAACTAACCAGACACTCCCTAGAATGTGCCTAGCAAACCCACCAAGTTTGAATCCAAAATTCAAATTTAAAGTTCTTGCGGCCATTTCATCAAACACCTTGCAGATACAAATCAAAAAAACAACAAAAACTATAGTGTGCAGTAAATTTGGCCTAACTTGTTCCCTATCTAGCTCACACTACACCCTAAGTAGATCATCTAACTTGTTTAACCCCTCTAGCTCACTGTAAACCAGACCATGCCATCAATGGCAAGCAGGCCGAGACTCACCTTGCCACCCTATTATCGATAGCAAGCTATGAGCAGCACCAATCCTAGCAAGCATGTCTAGCAGGCACCCCACCATCCATCGCCACTCCCTGTCCCAGCCCCGAGCACTGCCAGCCCCTGGACCACACGACAAGACCATGCCAAACTTCTATGCGTGTGTGCCGAGAGCGTGCCAGTGCGCCACCATAGACTAGCACCCACAGACCGCATGCCGCCATCGCCGCGTGCGTGCGTGATCATAACCGCCCATCAACCCCGCAGACATCCCCGTTCACCGCCGCGCGGACCACGCTCGCTGTGCGCCATTAAAATCGCCGTCGGACCCGCCCAGAGCGCCGTAGCGTTCCGACCGATCAGCACCGCCCCATGCCTCCCCACCACGCCGTTGAGCTTCACTATCGTCGCCCATGTAAATATCCCTCAGTGCCGTCGACCATGACGAGCTCAATCCGCGCCCGTCGGTCCCCTTCAGCCACTATAAATAGAGGCCTCCACCGCTCGTTTTCTTCACACCAGTCTACTTCCCTCACACTCATAACCACCCCACCTCACTCCCGGAGCAAGGCGAGCAGCGCATCGCCGGAATTTGGCCGGAGCCCGCCGCTGCTGGAGGAGGAGGGAGCCGTCGATTGGAGCCGCCCAGGAGAAGCTGCTGGTACCAGGAGAACCGCCGTCGTCGACTTTGTCATTCGCTCCCGTCGCCGACCCTGGCCTGAGCCCCGGTGAGCCTCCCACGACCCCCACCTGCCGCGCTAGGGTTCTGTCTCGCCGGAGCTGCCCGATGTGGACGATGAACCAGAGCCGTTCAATACAAAGGTTAAACCTTATTAAATTGTGACACCACTTTAAATCACATTCCCATGTACTGAAATATGTGGTGATGACATGTGTCAACATGATCCCATGTTTGAGTTGGAGAATATTAAATCTTAAGTAGTTTTTCAATGAGTAGAAATCACTTTTCCAAAAATAAGATAAATAAGACAAGTGCTTGAATCTTGTAATGCTAGTGATAATGATAGATCACCTAGTATGAACCCTTGTGTGATGATTGGAAATAGTTAAGTATTGTTTGGTGATTGTGTACATCGTATTTATTTATAGATGCTAGTACCGATCAAGGATACGAGGAGGAAGGAGGATACTACGAGGAAGAAGCCTAGGAGAACTTCAACCACTGCTCTGCACAAGGCAAGCCTAATACTACTAGTGATTTAGCAAGCTAACCCTTGCACCTTATGCAATCTAATACTTGCTGGTTACTATGCCAACTATATGCCTTAAGCATATGTGATTACACCGACTTGATACCCAATCCTAGTTTTACTTACAAGCTTAAGTACTTTATTTTCTTTATCAAAGCTTTCTCTTAGATTTTACATAGCAACTTGTAGATTCTAGAAAGATAACTAAAGTTAGCATAAAGAGCATAAAATTTTGCCTAAGTTAGATAATCTTGATGCCATCCTAAGGCATGAGATTGAACTTCACTAATCCCCACATGTTTACCACCCCTCATTAGTATTTACCCCACTTGTAGATGCTAGTGCTAAGCATAAAACTTGATAAACTTTAGATGGGAATACTTGGTGAAAATGGTTATGAAAACCTTAGAATGATGAGTCATTCTACTGAAATGTTTTGACATGTGTCTCCGAACACTAGATGATTTTGTTGATGAAAATGTTGAGGCATGAGCCTTAGCCCTTTATAAAACTGATGGTTGTCTGGATGCGATACCATTCCAATTTTACTGTACAATCACAATAACCGAAATTTGGGTAGGGCTTGACTGGAAATTTATATACCTTAGTATGGGTTCCCTCGCGGCCAAGGTCTGAGCTAAGGCTACCTTGTGAAGATTGTCCACCTGTGTAGTACCCAAGATGACAGCTGGTCATGGTTGGGAGGCCAAACTCAGAGGAGATGTGCCTATACTAGGGCGTGTAATTGAAAGGTTAGCATTGATTATCCGCATACTAAGTATGGTGAATTCAGGATTTGTTCCTGACGGATGTATCGAATGTTGTGGTGAAAGTGTAGAATCTTTGTAGAGTGTCAAACTATTCGAATAGCCGCGTCCACGGTTATGGACAGTTGGAGTGGCCATACTGTTCCCCCGTCAGATGCTTTAAAAATGACTTGTGAAATCAATTGTGACTTTGACATGACCATAACAGAGTTGTGATATGAAATTCAAATTTCCACTTAGATGTTATAAAACTTTCAACTAGTTTTCTCTGCTTCTGAACTTAGTAGAGGTAAATCTGGCTTTTTGCAAAACAACCCTAGAGCTTAGTATCCTACTACAAAAACCCCCTTAACTTGTTAGTATTAGTTTGTGAGTACTTAAAGAGTACTCATGGATTTATCCCTGGCTATTCCCGTGTCCACACTATGAAGAGGAGTATCAGGATGACGGACCGCAGGAAGGTTACGACAACTAGGATCATCTCCCATCGTCAGCATTGCCTGTGACCCTGAAGATGGTGCTTCACCCATGCTATCATTATCTTTACGTTATTCCGCTGCTTGAGTTGTATTAAGAACTGGATCATGAGATCCTTATTTATGTAATACCTTATGTATGGTTTGTAATGGATGATGTACTGTGATATCCAAATCTGTTATGTCTCGCAAAAATGGTAATCCTGGGATTGCGATGTATGGCATAACAGGCATCTGGGATTAAAAATCTGAGTGTTGACAAGTTGGTATTAGAGCCATCCTGACCATAGGAGACCCTAGTTAAAATGGACGTTTGAATCAAAAACTTAGTTTCAAAACCAAAGGAAGTGAGTATTTACAAAAACATATTCCCATTCTTACCACTTGGATTCTTTCATGAAAATTCATGCTCCTCAAAAATTCTTGCAAAGTACATAAAATTTGACACACTTGATCACTCTACTAACTTACTCATCCTATATCCTTATAGATGGACGTGAAGTACAGCAAGTTTTATCAGTTGGGGAATGGAGGAGACCTCATCTTTGAGCGTTACTTGGACTAGCTTTTGGAACTTCTGGAGCATCCGCACCCCAAGTTCTTCGGAGCTCATCTCAATGATTAGGAAGGAGAAGATCTGTAGTGGATAGTTGTTGCAAGTCTCCGAGGAAAGATTGAACCTCCCACCGCAGAGGGGATTCAGTTCACCTTAATAGAAAACAGCTGGCTCGATGGACTGGCCAGGGCAATGCAGGAAGCTCTTGATCGTTTGTGTGGGTAGAGTATCAATCAGATCAAGGGTACCCATTTTGAGTTCTACCCAAGGCGTGATGTTATGGGACAGCCACTGGAGGCCCCATACCACCACGAGCTAAAGAGTCAATTGGACCACCTCAGCTTCATGATGTACGACCGTCAGAAGGAGTTGGACAATGCTTGTTCCTACGCCAACCACAAGTACGCCATCGCCAAGAAGAAGGATCAGACCATCGCCATGCTAGTGAAGTATCGCAAGTCTCGTCGCCGTCAGCTCGACAAGAAGGAGCGCATCATTGCCCGTATTTTCCACCGGATCACGGATTTGGAGGAGACCATCCACGAGAGAGACATGCAGTTGGAGGAGAGGGAGAATGCAGGGGAACACCTTCGTGGATCCCCTACTCCTATCTCAGCGATGATGATGACTTTCTGGAGGATCAAGCCATGGACTTCTTCACCGATGAGGATGACTTCCCCTTCATCGATGATGAGGATGATGAGGACACTGACTCCTAGGATTGGTATCACTTCAGCACTAGCGTTAGTGAATTGTACTCGGTCCCACTGTATCATAGTTTTCTAGAATGGTTCTTAAAACCATCTATTTTTCTTTGTTGTGGCGTGTGTTTGTATCGTGTGCTATGAAGGAATGAAAAGCAAGTTGCTAGAAAAATATGAGTCAAACTTTAAAAACTTTTCAAAATCCCTGAACCTTAGAAATTTCCCTCTTTTCTCATGATCTATCTCAATCTTCAGATGCCTCGCAGAGGAAGTGGTTCATCCCCGGACCCGATGTTGCAGATCTTGGAAATGTTGGTTTTTGACCGCGAAGCTGGACGAGCCAAACGTCAAGCCAATTTATCCACCCTTCAACACATCGCCCAGATGGCCAACAACAATCAAGGCCATGGAAATCAGGACAACCATGGATCTAAGCTCAAGAATTTACAGAACACCAATCCACCTGTTTTCACTAAGTCAGAAGATCCCCTAGATGTAGATGATTGGCTGCAAACCATGGAGAACAATCTGAAATTCGCAGGAGTGGAAGCTAACGAGAAAGTTCTGTTCGCCACCCACTATCTGGCCGGAGATGCAAGAGCATGGTGGAACAATGTTCGTGCAATGACCGGAGGTCAGATGATTACTTGGGATGAATTCAAGATCAAGTTCAGCAGAACCCATGTGCCACCAGGTTTGATCAAGAGGATGAGAGATGAATTCATAGAACTAAATCAAGGAAGGATGACAGTAGTGGAATACCATGACAAATTCTTGTCATTAGCTAGGTATGCCCCGGATGAGATCGACACTGAAGCCAAGAAGAAAGAGAGATTCTTGAATGGTCTGCACGATGAGATGCAGACGCTGTTAGTTAATATCCCCTTTGCTAATATTGAAGCTCTAGTTGACTCTGCCATTCAGATGGAAGGAAAGATCAACCAAGCCAATGATAACCGCAAGCGCCGCATGATGCATCAACCAGGAACCCACCATACACCAAAGTATTGCCCCAACCCATCTCCAGGATTTGCACCGAGAACCAACAGACCCCCGATGAACTGTCCGACCTTTCCCAAGGGTGGAAACCCAAGGCCCGTAGGAAACCACAACAACCCCGGCAACTCTAGCAATTTCACCCGTTCCCCACCCAAGTTCAACAACAACAATGCTACCACGAACACCAACACTGCCCCAAGGACTGGAAGCAATGTTGTGCCTTTTGCAGCAAAGGACAAGTCGCAAGTGACTTGTTATGAATGTCGAACCAAGGGTCATTATTCCAATGAGTGCCCTAAGAAGATTGCCGCAGCCCGCAATGCAAATGCCCCAGCTCAGTAGCAGCATCGTGTTCAGCCCGGAAGAAGGTTTGCCCCAGGGAATTCGCTCAACCGTAACGGCCGTCTCTTTCTCATGCATGCTGAAGAAGCCCAGGAGGCGCCAGATGTCGTGCAAGAGTGTTCTTGCAAGAGTGTTGCTTGATTCTGGAGCATCGCACTCTTTTGTTACTGAAGAATTTGCATGCACTAGTAAGATTCAACCAACCAAATTGAAGCATGTTATGATTGTTCAAATCCCCAGTTCAACCACCAAAGCTAGGCAAATTTGCAAAGCCGTCCCTATCCGAATCCATGGCATAGATTTTTATGCTAATCTAATAGTACTCGAAACTAAAGGTTTGGAAGTAGTACTAGGAATGGATTGGATGTCCAAACACAAAGGATTAATTAACTGTGCCAAGAAAGCCATAACCATGACCAGTACAGCCGGAGTATCAGTCGAGCATGTATCTGAAACCTTGCCTCGTCAATTCAAGTGCAACAAGAGTATAACCCAACCTACCACTGACCAAGTTTGGATAGTCTGTGAATACCCTTTTCCAGATGTTTTGCCCGGTATGCCCCCAGATCGGGATATCGAGTTTATCATTGAACTAATCCCTGGAAACGGACCCATAGCCCAAAGACCATATAGTATGAACCCGACTGAACTAGCAGAACTGAAGAAGCAATTGGATGCCAGCTAGAATTTGGATTGATCAACCAAGTGCGTCACCTTGGAGATCACCTGTTTTGTTCGTGGAAAATAAAGATGGAGGTAACCATTTGTGTACGGATTATCGGAAGTTGAATGACGTTACCATCAAAAACAATTACCCATTGCCGAAGATAGAAGATTTGTTTGACCAGTTGACTGGTGCCAAAGTGTTTTCTAAGAGTGATCTTAGAACTGGCTATCATCAACTCAAGATTCGCGCAGAGGATATTCCAAAGACTGCCTTTACCACCTGATATGGATTATACGAGTATACGGTCATGTCTTTTGGATTAACCAATGCCCCCGCTTATTTCATGAATCTCATGAATAAGATTTTTATGGACTTCCTGGATAAGTTTGTCGTTGTTTTCATCAATGACATTCTGATTTATTCCAAATCAGAAGAAGAACATGAGATACACGTAAGGACCATTCTTGGAACCCTTAGAGAGCATCAGCTGTATGCCAAGTTTAGAAAATGTGAATTCTGGTTACAGGAGGTAGGATTCCTCGGACATATTGTATCGGCCGGAGGAATTGCCGTTGACCCTGCAAAGCTAAAAGATGTCGAAGATTGGCAAGCCCCAACCACTCAAACCCAAGTTTGTGCATTTCTCGGATTAGCGGGATACTACCGCAAGTTCGTAGAAGGATTCTCGAGTATTGCCAGACCCATGAACCAATTGCTGAAGAAGGAAAAGAAGTTTGAATGGACGGACAAATGTGAAGCAAGTTTTCAGGAACTCAAGAGAAGATTGATTTCAGCCCCAATCTTGATCATGCCGGACATCACAAAGCCCTTTGATGTGTATTGTGACACATGCAAGATCGGTCTCGGATGTGTGCTAATGCAAGAAGGCAAAGTTATATCTTATCTATAAAGACAACTGAAACAGCATGAACAGAATTATCCAACCCATGACCTAGAACTAGTAGCCGTAGTTCTAGCCCTAAAGACATGGAGGCATTACCTGATGGGAAACCGTTGTGAGATTTATCCGGATCACAAGTGCCTGAAGTATATATTCACTCAGAAGGAGCTGAATATGAGATAGAGAAGATGGATTGAGCTAATCAAGGATTATGATCTGGACATTCACTATCACACCAGTAAAGCCAATGTGGTAGTAGATGCCCTTAGCAGGTTGCCGTGCCGCTTGAACTCCATGATTCTAAAGGAGCAACCAAGTTTGCACAAAGATATGGAATATATCAAAATGGAATTAGTGAGTGAAGGATTTTTGGCTAGATAGAACTTCAACCTACTTTGATCAGTCAGATCAAGGAGGAGCAGAAAGGAAATGCTAGTATCGACAGAATCAAGCGTCGTATCGGTACAAGCAAATTACCCGGATTCACCGAAGATGAAGAAGGAGTTCCGTGGTACAAAGGATGTCTTTGTGTACCAGCAGATTCAGAATTGAAAGAAGTGATTTTGAAAGGGGCCCATGATACTATTTATTCTATCCACCCCGGAGGAACGAAGATGTATCAAGATTTGAAGGAACAATTTTGGTGGCATAATATGAATAGAGAAATCGGAAGCTATATCGCCAAGTGTGATATATGTCAGAGAGTCAAGGCGGGACATCAAAGAGCCGCAGGACTGTTGCAACCCTTACAGATTCCGGAATGGAAATGGGATTCCGTTGGAATGGACTTTATCACCGGATTGCCTACTTCTAGTAGGGGAAATGACTCTATATGGGTCATAGTTGACAGATTGTCCAAAGTCGCCCATTTCTTACCAGTCAAGACCACATACCAGAGTTCGAAGCTAGCGGAGTTATACATCGCTAGAATCGTCAGTTTGCACGGAGTCCCCAGGAACATTGTATCGGATCGAGGAACTCAGTTTACCTCGAGATTCTGGCAGAAAGTCCAAGAAGGTTTAGGAACCCGACTAGATTTCAGCACCGCGTATCACCCTCAGTTCGATGGAAAAACAGAACGAGTAAATCAAATACTCGAAGATATGTTGAGAGCATGTGTGCTAGAGTATGGATCTAATTGGGAAGACTGTCTGCCTTTCGCCGAATTTTCATACAACAATCGTTACCAAGTTGGTTTGCAAATGGCCCCATTTAAATTCATGTATGGAAGGAAGTGTCGCACCCCTTTGAATTGGTCGGAAGTAGGAGAGAGTCAGATTTTCGGACCTGACATCCTGCGCGAAGCCGAAGAGAAAGTTCACAAGATTCGTGAGCACCTCAAGACCGCCAAGTCAAGACCGAAGAGTTAAGCCAACAAGAGACGTCGAGACCTCGCTTTCAATATCGGAGATTTCGTGTACCTTAAAGTTTCGCGTTGAAAGGAATGCAACATTTCCAGCTCAAAGGAAAGTTAGCCCCCATATATATCGGAACCTTCAAGATTCTGAATCGTCGAGGAGAGGTATCATATCAGTTGGAACTACCAGAAGAAATGTCCGTAGTGCACAATGTGTTACATATATCGTTACTTCACAAGTGCCTTGAAGTTCCGGAGAAGACCGAAGTTTTCAAAAACATTGATCACCGGACCATAGAGATCAATGATGACCTGACATATCCCAAAGTACCCATCCTTATTTTGGAAGAAGCTTTCAGAACCACCAGGACCCGAAGCATCAAGTTTCTCAAGATTCAGTGGAGCAACCACACTGAAGAAGAAGCTACCTGGGAGCGCGAAGATCACATCAGGACAGAGTTTCCCGATCTCTTTAAATCCTAAGTAATCTTTTTATTTTTTTAAAAATATTGGGACGAAATTTTGTTTAAGGGGGGACGGTTTGTAACATCCCAAAAATACAAAACAATGATCAACAAACTCTAATCACTAAAATTAGGGTTAACAAAAACTTTGATTAATTTAAATCATATGAATGCATGTGTGAATGTGATGATTTGGAAAGAGGCACGAATGATCTTGTGTGATTAACCTAAATAGCAAGAAATGGTTTAAAAAGGAAAATAACATCATATAAAACATTTCCATGCATAAACAAATCAAGAGAAAATCAAAAACAAATCAAATAAAGCAAATGGTCATTTTTGCCAATCTTGCTCACTAGGTCACTTTGAGTGTTTCGAGTCCAAGATTTCAAACAGAAACTTTCCTAACTCTTTTCACCCCTTGCTAGAACAAGTAAAAGTGAATCAAAGCCCACCTTTCAAACTTGTAGAAACATTTGGCAAGCTCATTCAAATCACATTTCAAAATTGAATCTTTATCATATGTGAAGATCACCCATTTTCAAAACCCAACCAAACCAGTGCCCCTTGACTAATCCAACTAACCAGACACTCCCTAGAATGTGCCTAGCAAACCCACCAAGTTTGAATCCAAAATTCAAATTTAAAGTTCTTGCGGCCATTTCATCAAACACCTTGCAGATACAAATCAAACAAACAACAAACACTATAGTGTGCAGTAAATTTGGCCTAACTTGTTCCCTATCTAGCTCACACTACACCCTAAGTAGATCATCTAACTTGTTTAACCCCTCTAGCTCACTGTAAACCAGACCATGCCATCAATGGCAAGCAGGCCGAGCCTCACCTTGCCACCCCATTGTCGATAGCAAGCTACGAGCAGCACCAAGCCTAGCAAGCATGTATAGAAGGCACCCCACCATCCACCGCCACTCCCTGTCCCAGCCCCGAGCACTACCAGCCCCTGGACCACACGACAATACCATGCCAAACTTCTTTGCGTGCGAGCCAAGAGCGCACCAGTGCGCCACCCTCGACCAGCACCCACAGACCGTGCGCCACCCATGCCGCGTGCGTGCGTGATCACCACCGCCCCAGCAACCCCGCAGACATGCCCGTTCACCACCGCACGGACCACGCGCGCTGTGCGCAATTAAAATCGCCGTCGGACCCACCAGAGCGCCGCAGCGTTCCGACCGATCAGCACCGCCCCACGCCTCCCACCACGCTGTTGAGCTTCGCCAGGGAGCACAACAGCACCCCTGCCGTCGCCCATGCCAATAGCCCTCTGTGCCGTCGACCACGATGAGCTCAACCCGCGCCCGTCGGTCCCCTTTAGCCACTATAAATAGAGGCCTCCACCACTCGTTTTATTCACACCAGTCCACTCCCCTCTCACTCAGAACCACCCTACCTCACTCCCGGAGCAAGGCGAGCAGCGCATCGTCGGAATTTGGTCGGAGCCCACCGCTACTGGAGGAGGAGGGAGCCGTCGATTGGAGCCGCCCCAGGAGAAGCTGCCGGTACCAGGAGAACCGCCATCGTCGACTTCGTCATTCGCTACTGTCGCTGACCCTCGCCTGAGCCCCGGTGAGCCTCCCATGACCCCCACCTTCCGTGCTAGGGTTCTGTCTCGCCGGAGCTGCCCGACCTGGATGATGAACTAGAGCCGTTCGTTTAGAACTAGATCCCACGGCCCACATTGCCCCGTACCGCTTCGCCCCTCCCCGTCTCACTGACGCGTGGGGACAACCAGTTAACAAGCCCGTGTACGTGTTGTGTGTAGTTGGCCGGCCTAGTAAAACATCCCGCGCGACCCAACATTTCAAATTAAGCTTTATTCATTTAATTTCAAACATAGTTATGTACCTAGATTCAAAAATCAACCCAGCTCGATTTACTAAACCAAAATGGATGAGACTAATTTTGTTATAAAGTTTCCGAAATGCTTAATCCAATCCCATTGGATTCAAACCATTTAGATTTGTAGATCACCCATGGTAAAAATAACAAGGCAAAAGATTTTGTGCATACAAACATTTTTCAAAATTCAACCACAAAAGCTTTTGAGTTGATTCCAACTCTCAAAAATCACATTTAACTATACGTTTTAGAATATATAAAAACATATAGGTTTACTTACAGAAATAATGTTCAAGTAATAAAAGAAGGCCACATAGGAATTTCTAGTCACTTTATTTAATTAAAATACAAAGGTTAAACCTTATTAAATTATGACACCACTTTAAATCACATTCCCATGTACTGAAATATGTGGTGATGACATGTGTCAACATGATCCCATGTTTGAGTTGGAGAATATTAAATCTTATGTAGTTTTTCAATGAGTAGAAATCACTTTTCAAAAAATAAAATAAATAAGACAAGTGCTTGAATCTTGTAATGCTAGTGATAATGATATATCACCTAGTATGAACCCTTGTGTGATGATAGGAAATAGTTAAGTATTGTTTGGTGATTGTGTACCTCGTATTTATTTATAGACATAGTACCGATCAAGGATACGAGGAGGAAGGAGGATACTACGAGGAAGATGCCGAGGAGAACTTCAACCACTGCTCTACACAAGGCAAGCCTAATACTACTAGTGATTTAGCAAGCTAACCCTTGCAACTTATGCAAGCTAATACTTGATGGTTACTATGCCAACTATATGCCTTAAGCATATGTGATTACACCCACTTGATACCCAATCCTAGTTTTACTTGCAAGATTAAGTACTTTATTTTCTTTATCAAAGCTTTCTCTTAGAGTTTACATAGAAACTTGTAGATTCTAGAAAGATAACTAAAGGTAGCATAAAGAGCATAAAATTTGGCATAAGTTAGATAATTTTGATGTCATCCTAAGGCATGAGATTGAACTTCGCTAATCCCCACTTGTTTACCACCCCTCATTAGTATTTACCCCTCTTGTAGATGCTAGTGCTAAGCATAAAACTTGATCAACTTTAGATGGGAATACTTGGTGAAAATGGTTATGAAAACTTTAGAATTATGAGTCATTCTACTTAAATGTTTTGACATGTGTCTCCGAACACCAGATGATTTTGATGATGAAAATGTTGAGGCATGAGCCTTAGCCCTTTATAAAACTGATGGTTGTCTGGATGCGATACCATTCCAATTTTACCGTACAACCACAATTCCCGAAATTTGGGTAGGGCTTCACTGGAAATTTATATACCTTAGTATGGGTTCCCTCGCAGCCAAGGTCTGAGCTGAGGCTACCTTGTGAACATTGTCCACCTGTGCAGTACCCAAGATGACAGTTGGTCATGGTTGGGAGGCCAAACTCACAGGAGAGGTGCCTATACTAGGGCGTGTAATTGAAAGGTTAGGATTGATTATCCGCACACTGAGTATGGTGAATTCAGGATTTGTTCCTGACGGATGTATCGAAGGTTGTGGTGAAAGTGTACAATCTCTGCAGAGTGTCAAACTATTCGAATAGCCGCGCCGCGGTTATGGACAGTTGGAGTGGCCATACTGTTCCGCCGTCAGATGTTTTTAAAAATGACTTGTGAAATGAATTGTGACTTTGACTTGACCACAATAGAGTTGTGATATGAAATTCAAATTCCCACTTATATGTTATAAAACTTTCAACTAGTTTTCTTTGCTTCTGAACTTAGTAGAGGTAAATCTGGCTTTTTTCAAAACAACCCTAGAGCTTAGTATCCTACTACAAAACCCCCCCTTAACTTGTTAGTATTAATTTGCGAGTACTTAAAGAGTACTCATGGCTTTGTCTCTGGCTATTCCCGTGGCCAGACTATGAAGAGGAGTATCAAGATGACGGACTGCAGGAAGGTTACGACAACTAGGATCAACTCTCATCGTCAGCATTGCCTGTGACCCTGAAGATGGATCTTCGCCCATGCTATCAATATCTTTACGTTATTCCGCTGCTTGAGTTGTATTAAGAACCGGATCATGAGATCCTTATTTGTGTAAGACCTTATGTATGGTTTGTAATGGATGATGTAATGTGATATCAAATCTATTATGTCTTGCAAAAAATGGTAATCCTGGGATTGCGATTTATGGCATAACAGGCATCTGGGATTAAAAATCCGGGTGTTGACAGAGACTATTCATGTAATACCAAGATCGAGGGAATTTGCACATAAATAAGATAAAGCATACAAGTACTAAATAACCAAAGGCATGTGTTCCATATATAGTTATACATGCTCGCAATGAGAACTTGCACAACATTTTTTTACCTTCCAGCCCGTTGCAGCGGGGCCTCGAGGGAATCTACTAATAATTAAGGTACTCCTTTTAAATACCGGAGCAAAGCATTAACACTCCATGAACACATGTGATCATCATATCACAGCAATCCCCTCCAGCTATCCCAATTTATGTCACTTCGGGGCCTTTGGTTCCGGAAAATGATATGTGTAAACAACTTGCAGATAAGATCACAAACAATACTATCAACATGAATCAATAACATGTTCAGATCTGAGATCATGGCACTCGGGCCCTAGTGACAAGCATTAAGCATAACAAGTTGCAACAAAGTCAAATAGCACTAATAAAGATACTAGGCACCATGCCCTAACAATCTTATTCGATTACATGATAAATCTCATCCAATCCCTACCGTCCCCATAGCCTACAGTGGGGGATTACTTACTCATGGAGGCAGGAAACATGTATGGTTAATGGAGAGGTGTCGGTGATGATGATGGCGATGATCTCCTCCAATTCCCCGTCCCGGCAGGGTGCCAGAACGGAGTTTATGATTCCGAATCGCGGTTTCTGGTGGTGGCGGTGCAGCGGAACTCTCTCTGGAAAAACGTCGAACCCCCTATGTTTTTAGGCCGGAAGTCTTTATGTAGGCGAAGAGGGAGAACGAGGAGGCGCCCGAGGTGGCCTCACCACCTCCAGGCATGGCCTGGCCTGGCCCGCGCGGCCAGGGGGTGTGGGCTCCTCATGGCCCTCCTTCGTCTCGTCTTCTGGCTCAGTGAGTCATTTGGTAAAATAGGAGTTTTGTGATATTTTTTGGGATTTTTCCTGAAATTTGATTTTCTGCACAAAAACGAGACACCAAAGCAATTCTGCTGAGACCAACATCAGTTCGTGTTAGTTGTATCTAAATCACACAAATTAGAGGAGAAACAATAGCAAAAGTGTTCGGGAAAGTACATATGTTTTGGACGTATCAAATCCCCCAAGCTTAGCTTATTGCTTGTCCTCAAGCAATTCAGTTGAAAATTGAGTGCGATAAAAGAAACTTTCACAAACACATTTGCTTCATGTAATGTAAGTATTCTCAACTTATGATCAGCACTTAGACAATTCATGATAAAGAGTATGCAACTAAGTCTACTGAATAGTCTTGCAAGCTATGAAGCGATTCCAACACAATAATAATAAGCAGCATGAAACATAAGCATAAGAAACATTTGTAATGCTCATAAGAAGGTATGATAGAGTGGTATCCCGCTTGCCTTTGATTGTGGAGCCAAACATAAATTCCAAGGCACCTCTGAAGTTCAAGTGAAGACTAGAGATAAAAATATCAAAGATACAAGTATCAAAGTTATTTCATAATTAACCAAGTTTTGAGACAAGCACATTACACTAAGAATGACAACTATGCTCTCAAGAATGTGCTCATAGAATAAGTGGTGACTCAACAAAGAAGTGAAAAGGTTTTGAAAAGTTTTAAAGGCTTCCAAATGATGAAAGTATGGTACTGATTAGCTTTGAGCTCTCATTGCCCCTATCGTAGGTATATTTAGATGGTTAGTTTTAAAGTGAGGTCCAATATGAGTTATATGCTTGACAGACCATAAACTGGAAATCTCTTGTCCCTTGAGTACGAGGGTCGTTCCTCATGCTACTCAACTTTAGTTGACGGTAAGTTCTTGTCATCGTAAGTACATGCGTATCATAGAGAACCGCCAATGGGGTACCCCTTGCCCCATGATACAGGAGCTATCCCATATCAAAATGACAAGGCAACAGATAGTGAGCATCTCAACGATCCTTTTATTTACCATAAGCATGGTGCATAATTTTTTCTCTCTTCTCTTTTTTCTCTCTATTTTTTTCCGAGGATGCTTCATAGATTGCTCACTATGGTTATGCTACAAGTTCCCACCATGTTTAGGCATGGCTTAGGCTAGCGGCCCAGGCGTTTCTCTAACACATATACATAACTCCATGGACTTACAATCTCCCCTTATATTTCACACCGCCGACATCCGTAAACAAAAGAGCATGATATCAACTGGATAATATTTACAAATGTTGAAAGCGTTCCCCGTGACAGCACGGTTCTGCTAACTCTCAGCCTATAATTTACAAAGCATATAACTTTCAGTGCAAGAAAATAAAGTGTGCCATCAAGTTCGTGAGAGCTTTACTAACTAATTTTCTCATAACAAGCAAAACATTTTATTTAGAAGAAAACAAGGCATAATAGATATGCACGGAATAGCAATGATGCTAGTAGGTAGATATGGTGGACACTTTTTGACAATGTTGGTTTTGGGGAGTTGGAAGCACGAGTAGATCTCATACTTAGTGCAACTGAAGGCTAGTAATAGAAAGGGAGCAAAAAACGAGAGGGCAATAACTGTCATAATCATACTTGCAACAAAACAAAAATAATTATGACATAAAAGTGATGCATGTCGTGATGGTGTCACGGCTGATGCCATGGGTAGACTTAAGTTGGGGCCGAATGGGTGCTTGTGGTCACCGGGGAGGGAGTGCACGGTCTTGCCATGCACCAAGAACAAGATTAACTCTCCACACTTAGGAATTTTATTGATGCTAGTGGTTTACAAGTTCTCCTCGAGCTGTATGAACTAGTGTTCAGAGCACTAGTTCCCTACTTGGTCCAACCTCCTCTAACTACAGCTATTGCCTTCCTTATATAGGCAACGGCTAGATGGGTTACACCCCTTATGGGTTCTAGGGTTACTATTTGGATCTTGGTCCTTACTGTACGGGCCGGGTCATGGGCTTGTCCTAAGCCCAATGGCCCAATCTGTAAATCTAGACAGCTAACGGTCTACTGGTAGGTCACCTCCAATTCCTTTCGCGACACGCAGTAACTTTGTACGCCAGCCCTTGCTTTTGGCGTCACCCAGCGTCGCCCTTCTCTTTTGACCATGCTTTGCCATGGTCCCTCATGAACCTCACTCGGAAAGGTGCCACACGTCCTATCTGACTTGGCCCTTCCACGTGAGACTCGACTCGTTGGTTCCTGCAAGGTTAACATCTATGTCCTATACGGGCCGACACGGTCCTATGTCGGTCGCATTCTTTCTTCACTCAGCGTAAGCCATGCTGGGCTATGTTTTACCCCTTGTGACCCTACCGGGGGTTATCCCCCGACAATGCAAGAACTCAGAGGAAAAATAAATCATCGAGGCTCAACTGACTTTGGTTTAGTCATATGCATGCGTGATCATGTGCCATGTCGATTCAAATGAAACATTCAGAGGAGGATACCAGAATGTCATACCAACTTATGAATAGAACAATGCAAGCAAACATTCATGTGAAATTCTACAAACTATTAGCAAGCTGGAGATAATCATAAGAGAGCAAGAACTACTAAGCATCATTAAATAACATACACCTTACATGAACAAACTAAGCATGATCACAATGATGACTATATGTACAAAAATGAACACAAACAGAGTTCATTACCAGCCTCTTACCACACCTCGAGTTATCATAAATCATCATTATTGCCTTTCACTTGTGTGGCTTGAATAATAGCATGAAACCAAACTCCAAAGGAGTCACTGAGGACCGCTGAACTCTGCAACGAACTTCACAAAACCGGATAAGAACAACAAATATTTTTGGGTTCTGGATTTTTTAAAAGCAAGCACTGAAGGCAAAAGCAAGCAAAGCAAAATTCTATTTTTCTTATAGCAAACCAAATCTAAAAGAAGGAAAAGCAAACCAAAGCTAAAAGACAAAGAAACAAACAAAGAGAAACAACGAAAATATTTTTGGTCTTTTTGTGTTTTGGAAAGACGAAACAAAAACTAAGAAGAAAGCGAAACAATGGATATACAAAGTACAGATGGAACATGATATGTAGATGAGTGTGATTTTGGAATACCTCCCCCCAAGGTTAGGCTTTTGGCCTAAGTGGAGATCAATCAAAATGCGGGTAGTAACCCAGGACGGTGGATCATAATAGGAATGATCATAATCAGGTCCTTGCAAAGAAGAAGAAGAAGAAGAAGAAGAAGAAGAAGTGCCCTAATCATAAGAGGGCTGCTGGTATGAATACTCCCCCATGTTGGAGGGCTAAACCAAATCATCTTCGGTGTCCTCTCCAACATTATCCTCTTGCTGGGAGAGCTCCGCCACGTATTGATACGTCGGAAACGTATCTATAATTTTTTATGCTCCATGCTTGTTTAGTATCTACTTTGCTTTGGTTTGTCTACACTTTGTGGTGTTTTATATATTTTCTGGAACTAACCTATTAACAAGTTCCCACAGTGCCAGTTGCCTATTTTCTTCTATTTTTGGTTCCTGAAAGGCAGAAAATAAATATTGTCGGAATTGGACGGGACAAAAGCCAAAGTCAATATTTTACCTTGGGTAACACGAAGTCCAGAGGGGAGAAGGAGAGGCGAACCAGGGCCGCCACACCCCCCTAGGCGCGGGTGGGCCCATCCCGCGCCTGGGTAGGGTGTGGGCCCCCTGGCCACCTCCCAGCCTTGCCTCTTCGCCTATAAGAAACCCCGATGCAGAAACCCTAGGCACCCAATCAAAACTCCACGAAACCTTATGTAGCCGCCGCCACCGTCATCCCTAGATCAGGGGGATCTAATGTTCTTCCTGGCACGCTGCCGGAGGGCAGATCATCCCGGAGGCCTTCTTCCCCGGTATGATTGGTGAGTAGTTCCACCTTGGACTAGAGTCCATGTAGTAGCTAGATGGTTGTATCTCCTCCTTGTTCTTTCATGTATAGATCTTGTGAGCTCTGTTCATGATCAAGATCTAATATATTTGTAATCATGCATGTTATGTTTGCAGGGATCCAATGGATATTGAGATTACTATGTCAGATTGATTAATGTTTTTGTCTTATTGATTCTATCATGTATGTGTTGTTTGTGATATTGCATGCTCTCCGTTGTTAGTAGCTATCTTGGCCAAGTAGTTGCTAGTGACTCCACGAGGGGGTATTTATGCTCGATAGTCGGTTCATGCCTCTAGTTTCCAAGGGAAGTGATAGAAATCTCTTCGGTTGGAGATGTGTTGTTGCAACTAGGGAGAAAACAACGGTCTCTTGTTCATGGAACAAGTGGATTGCTTCCCTTACACACTTTGCTTAAAGCAGTTGTCTGTTGCTTGCAACTTAATACTGGAGGGGGTTCGGATGATAACATGAAGCTGGACTTCTAGTCATAGATGCAGTTGGATGGCGGTCTATGTATATTGTTGTATTGCCCAATCTAATCTCATAGGATCTTTTTGTCTGGTATTGCATTGTTATGCCTTGCTCAGTTCCTGTCAATTTCCCTGCTGTAATTTGTTTACCCTTCATGCCATGTTGTTTATCTAAGGAGAGCACCTCTAGTGAACTATGGACCCCGGTACAATCTTTACCATTGATACATCCTCCACTGTTACATGTTTACTTGCTGCAAACCATTAACTTCCACACCATACGTTTAATCCTTTGATACATCAAACCGGTGAGCTTGAAAACCTCACTGATTCATTGGGGCAAAGTCTTGAGTTTGTGTTGTGTAGGTTTCCATGTTGCTTCCAACACCTTTGAGACGTTTCCTTCCTCCTACTAGTTTGATAACCTCGGTTTCTTACTGAGGGAAAACTTGCTGATGTGCTCATCACACCTTCCCTCTTGGGGTTTCCAACGAAGCGTCCCACGACAAGTGATGGGCACCATCAAGCTCTTTTCTGGCGCCGTTGCCGGGGAGGCTAAGGACGTCTTCACAAGGGGAGTCCTCCTCAACCTTTCTATTTACTTTGTTTTTAGTTTGCTTAGTTTCTTTTGCTTGGTTTTGTTTGCCTATTTTTATCAAAAAGTCCAAAAAATTAGTTCCTGCTCTAGCTGTTGCTGCTGTTTTTGGCTTGCTCCACCTTTGCCAAAATGAACTCTGCTGAGAACACCAAGTTACTCCCCAAGTTCACCCTGAAAAATCTTGCAATAGGTAGTGGCTCCATAATTGGGAAATATAATATTGAAGAATTATTTAATTATGTTAGCAAGCATGAGGATATTGAGGATAAATCTATAGCAGAGCTTGCTCCTAATTATGAGATTGCTACAGCTTCTTTAGTTCATATGTTGGAGGCTAGGTTTCTTAGCCTTGACCCCATGATGCAAAATTTGTTCCTAAAACTAAAGAAAGAAAAGAATGCTAAAAAGAGAGAATTTATTTTTTAAACTTTACTCAAAGAGTTCCATGATGTTGCTAAGGAAGCCAAAAAGGTCTTTGAGCATTTTAATATGCTAGGCTCATGCATAGATGTTGTGGGTACTTCAGATAAAACCAAGCCTATAGAGGAATTTATAAGATACCCATACCCTTTAAGCTTGTTGGAATGCATGAAGCCTTTGAAAAGAATTTGATTGGATTGTTCCTAAAAATGCTTTTGATGATAGTAGTAAACCAAAGAGATATGATAAGGTATCCTACAAGACTCATTTGGATGAGATACCTCTCGTGGTTGAAGACTTTGCAAGTATTGATCTCAATTCCTCATTTGAAAATACTTGATTTCTTGCTTCTTGTGCCTAACTTAAAGGCGTTAAAGAAAAGTACTTGTTGAGGAGATAACCTAAGAGTTTACTTTAGTATTGGAAGTTATTACTTCAGTAATGACCTCTCCTTATCCTTTTTGTTTTCTTTTTGTGCCAAGAATGACCTCTAATGAGAGGGAGGTAAAATTTGGGGAGTTGCTGTCCCGAAATTTTTTTGTCCTCCACCATAAAAATTCGCGAGGAGTTTCTCTAAGTCGGATTGAGCTGAAAACTTACGAATAAATCCCCCAGTATGTTAGATAACTTTTGTTAGTTCAACAATTTTTTATTTGAGCAACAGAAGATTTTCGAAAAAATCGGTTTCTACCTGCTAGTCTGTTTTGACAGATTTCGGCCATTATTTGCATTTGCTTCTTATTGTTTCCTTTTTGAGTTCTCTTTAAGGGAATTGAGTTTTTGAAGGAGTTTCTACAGTAGCTTTTTTTTAGTGAAAAGTTTTGCTGTTCCAAATATTATCCCAAAGGTCTATTATCTTTTGAATACACTAATGTTGCTAATGAAGATTGTGTGAAGTTTTGTATGAAGGGAAAATTTCAGGTGTAGAGGGAGAATAATGTAATGAGATGAAGAATGGACAAAAGATCATGCTTGGGTATTCCACCCCGGTGTCACCCCAAGAAATATTAAAGAAGTACAAGCATCAAAGCTTGGGGATGCCCAAGGCATCCCCTTCTTCATCAATAAAAAGCTCAGGTTTGTCTAGACAGTTCATTTTTATTGTTTCATGCACTGTTGTGTTGTTCTTGGAGCGTCTTAGTTTTCGTTTGCTTTGCTTAGGTTGTTTAGTTTGCTTGAACAAAGTAGTTTGGACCACCGTTCTCGCTGTGTTGTTGCAAATAAGTTGCTTGGTGTTGGAAAGGAGTAGGAAGTTCCTGCTTGAAAGTGCAAGAGGAGCTTGCATTGACCGTGACATAGACTTTAGCATGACATGCTAGGTGTTGTTTTGACCTTATGATTAGTGATTATTGCTATAGCATGTCTTGTTTCAAACAATTGGGATTGCTTAGTGTGCCTTGAAGAAATTATGCGTTGTTTTAGCATGCAAAAGCATAGTATTGTGGTATTCTCCTTTGATGCTTTGTTTGGGTTGACTTGGCACATGCTTACACCATGTTGTGGCTATGAACAAGTCACCATAGCCTCTTTGATCATTTAGTCCTTGACTTGTAGTACCACTCTATGCTTTGATTAGTAATTGTTTGTTGCTCTCCATGATTATGGCCATTATTGCTCTCTTAGTTGGTTGCTCCCAGTCTTTTGCTAGCCTCCACATGTATGAGTAAGCTCTACTCATGCTTCCAACTCCCAAGAAACCAAGTTATTCCAAAGTGTCCACTATAAACTCCTATGCATGGTGTGTTACACCATTCCAAGTATATTCTTGTTTTTGGCTATCTTTCAATTAAAAAGTATTTTGTTATGTGAAAACTTAGTGATTAAAGCCCTCATGAACTTGACGGCACACTTTATATTCTTTGCCCCTAATAAACTTGAACCATTGTGTCATCTATGTTGTATATGCTTGCACTTATACATTGGAATTAGCAGAAACATGCTATGACGGGGAACATTTTCAACATTGCACTTGTACTTTGTACATAGTTTATATCATGCTCTTTTGTCTATGGATGTCACCGGTGTGTAATAAAGAGGAAACTTGTAAGTCCATGGAGTTATATATTTCGTGTTAGAGAAATGCCTAGGCCGCTAGCCTAAGCCATGCCTAATCATGGTGGAAACTTGCAGCATCACCATAATGAGCTATCTGTGAATCATCCTCAATAAAAAGCTATGCACATAGTAAATAAAAAGATCGCTGCGATGCTCATTGTCTGCTTGCCTTGTCATTTTGGTTATGTGATAGCTCCTGTACCATGTGCAAGGGGTACCCCGTTGGCGGATCTCTATGATACGCATGTACTTACTATGACAAGAACTTACATGTGACTGAAGTTGAGTAGCATGAGGTGTGACCCTCGTATTCAAGGGACTTGAGATTGTCAACTTATACTTTGTCAAGCATATACTCCATAGTTTGTGCACTTTAACCATAATCACTTCAAGATTCTTATGATAGGGGCAATGAGGGCTGAAAGCTAATAAGTACCATAATTTTGGAAGCTCTTTTTGAAACTTGAAATCCTTTCTTCCTTTATGAAAGGCCTTTATTCCACTATATTATTGAGTCTCCACCTTCTACCTTTAGGCACCATTAAGAGAGCATAGTTGCCATTATGTGTGCAGTGTCCTAAAACTTATTGGTTGATGCATATTGTGATATTACTTGTTCTTGTGCTATGTGTATCTAGTCATTCTTATGAACTTTGAAGGTGTCATATGCATCTATTTGCTACTCTATGAGGGACAAGCTGAATGCCACCATGCCATGTTTTCTATATGTGAAACAAACAAACATTTTTCAATGCATGTTATTCATGATCTTTGTTTGTATCCTTTCATGTTGCATGCGTAGTTACTATGTCCTATTGTTAGAACTCCATCTTTCATGCACATGTTTAGAGTTATTTGATCCCATCTTTCAATGCTTGCAGATGGTTTGATCTTGGTTTTGATGGTGCATGTCACCTCAAAAATTATCCTTTTTATCACTTACCTACTCGAGGACGAGCAGGAGTTAAGCATGGGGATGCTTGATACGTCGGAAACGTATCTATTATTTTTGATGATCCTAGTATCTACTTTGATTTGCTTTGTCTACACTTTGAGGTGTTTTTATATCTTTTCTGGAACTAACCTATTAACAAGTTGCAATAGTGCTAGTTGCCTGTTTTATTCTGTTTTTGGTTCCAGAAAGGTAGAAAATCAATATTCTCGGAATTGTACGGGACAAAATCCAAAGTCAATATTTTACTGTGGGCAACAAGAAGTCCAGAGGGGAGACGGAGAGGCGAACCAGGGCCGCCACACCCCTAGGATCAGGTAGGCCCACCCCACGCCTGGGTAGGGTGTGGGCCCCCTGGCCGCCTCCCAGCCTCGCCTCTTCGCCTATAAGAAGCCCCCGATGCAGAAACCCTAGGCACCCGATCAAAACTCCATGAAACCTTCGGTAGCTGCCGCCACCGTCGTCCCTAGATCGGGGGGATCTGAAGTTCTTCCCGGCACCCTGCCGGAGGGAAGATCATCCCGGAGGCCTTCTTCTCCGGAATGATGCGTCAGTAGTTCCACCTTGGACTACGGGTCCATGTAGTAGCTAGATGGTTGTATATCCTCCTTGTGCTTTCATGTATAGATCTTGTGAGCTCCGTTCATGATCAAAACCATTAATCTATTTGTAATCATGCATGTTGTGTTTGCGGGGATCCGATGGATATTGAGATTACTATGTCAGATTGATTAATGGTTTTGTCTTATTGATTCTATCATGTCTGTGTTGTTTGTGATTTTGCATGATCTCTGTTGTTAGTAGCTATCTTGGCCAAGTAGTTGCTAGTGTCTCCAAGAGGGGGTATTTATGCTCGATAGTGGGTTCATGCCTCTAGTTTCCAAGGGAAGTGACAGAAATATCTTCAGTTGTAGATGTTCTGTTGCCACTAGTGAGAAAACAATGGTCTCTTGTTCATGGAACAAGTGGATTGTTTACCTTACACACTTTTCTTAAAGTAGTTGTCTGTTGCTTGCAACTTAATACTGGAGGGGGTTCGGATGATAACCTGAAGGTGAACTTCTAGTCATAGATGCAGTTGGATGGCGGTCTATGTATATTATTGTATTGCCCAATCGAATATCATAGGATCTTTTTGTCTGGTATTGCATTGTTATGCCTTGCTCAGTTCTTGTCAATTGCTCTGCTGTAATTTGTTTACCCTTCATGCCATGTTGTTTATCTAAGGAGAGCACCTCTCGTGAACTATGGACCCCAGTCCAATCTTTACCATTGATACATCCTCCACTGTTACCTATTTACTTGCTGCAAACCCTTACCTTCCACACCATATGTTTAATCCTTTGTTACAGCAAACCGGTGAGCTTGACAACATCACTGATTCGTTGGGGCAAAGTCTTGAGTTTGTGTTGTGCAGGTTTTTCCACGTTGCTTGCAACACCTTTGAGACGTTTCCTTCCTCCTACTGGTTCGATAACCTCGGTTTCTTACTGAGGGAAAACTTGCTGATGTGCTCATCACACCTTCCTCTTGGGGTTTCCAATGAAGCGTCCCACGACAAGTGTTGGGTGCAATCACGTATGTGTCAAGTTCTTCCTCCGTGAGTGACTATCCTTTCCTGATATCAAAATCAAACAAAGAAGGTGTAGGCAAAAGGACTACTTTCTCAGACTTACCCCCTCTCCAACCACTCTTGAGAAAGGTTATTTCATAACATAACTCGCTTAGATTAGACCAAGAAGAAACAAATTTATGCTATATCATGGAATTGAGATCAAGTCTCTCTATGGGAAACTAAAAGTCTGAATGATGAGATGCTAAACCATGTAGAGCTAATACACGAGTGTAGAGGTCCCAACCTTCAATAAGGTAGAGATCCCTGTGTTTATAATACTAGTCCATGGATCATTAGCTAGCATCCATAGTTAAGATGTAATATCAAGAAACAAAGGTCATAATATAACTTTATAACCAGGAATAACATAATTTTATTACATCTTACATAGCTCTTTTGGCTATTACATTACATTGCAGCAGAATATCTATAGGCATGGGGTCCTTCATCTTCAAAGTGCCGCAGGCAAACATGTTGGTTGTAGACTTGTAATCCTAATCAATCAACTTCACTAATATCAAACAAACCTGCAACATAACAAGTTACAGCCACAAGGGTCAATACATTTGAATTGTATTGGCAAGTTTCACTACTATGTAGAAATAAGTGGATCCTATCATTACATGCATATTTGGCTAAGTAGAGTTTTAGGCTCATTTGCAGAAAGCAATAATTTATCCTATCTTTTCAAAATGGTTTTGATATTTTGTCAAATCTTTCTGAACTCCTTGGTAAATCCCCAAGTGTTTCAAGTCTTTGTCAAACTCTCTTGAGCTCCTTGGTAAATCCCCAAGTTCTTCAAGTTTTTATCCAAATCTCTTGAGCTCCTTGGTACCCCCAAGTGCTTCAAGTCTTTTGTTGTCTCTTTAAATTTTTCTTTTAGAAATTGGAATGTCGAGATTTCCCATAGCTTCAAGCTTTAGTTTCTCAGTATTGTCCATAACCGGGGACACGGCTAAGTACTTAGATTTTTATCTTCTGCATAAGTTTTACACTTTACCCACATGACACAATCTCATCTTGTTGCCACCAGTGGCCACTGGATATGTACTCACCAAGATGGAGTACTGGCAGATTGAGAATGTGACGAAGTCTTTCCAGAGGGTCCTCCCACACACCATTGCTAGCTTGTCTTCAGGCACCAATGTAGTTCCTAGTTCCCTCATTTCCAGTAAACCTGAATACAATGCATGGGTCTTCCCAATGTAGTTGACTAAGCCAAAGCCATATTAGCATGTGGCTGTACACGAAAGCCACTATTGGAGAAACATGTTCAATCTCTAAGTCCCTGGGTGGTTTTATTTTGGTGCACAACACAAAGAGATTGCCATCGACATGATTCCTTTTGTTGCCACCTTGTCCAAAACTTGGGTAACCTTGTCCACCCAGGTGGTTCATTGAGTACTTGTTTTATTATATAAAACACAAGTCTTTCCTCATCTTTATAAAATCTCAACATGTATCTCTTCTCAAAATATGTTGCATGGCTAAGCATTTTACAACTACATTTTTTTTACTAAGGAATGTATAGGTATCCTATTAGGATTTAGCATAGCATAAGTATAGAAATTATTTTCATGCATGTTTCAAAATCCACTAAGTATAATGAAAATAGTAGGACTTTAGATGATAGTGTCACTTGCCTTTCTTTTGGTAGGGAATGTTGGTTCACTCCTTGATCTTGCTAGTTTCACACTTTTATAACTTCACTACAAATCAATCAAGCAAACACAATATCAACTAGCATTCCAACCATTAATCAATCAAACAAATCATCACACATAAAATAATAGAAACCAAGTCATGCATGCAAGCATGCAAAAGGTAGTTTTATTTGCAAAGGTGGTTTCTACTAGGCTCTATACTTTGTAAGGTTCAAAGTGGTCATTTTCTAAAGTGGCAAAGTCATTTGCAAAAGGGCTTTATCTATAAACCATTTTTAAATCCATTCATTATTTTATGTGGTGGAAAATGTTTTTATCAAAGCAACAATTTTATAATGTTCACCAAATAAGTTGTTAGTTCACCAAACTTGGTTTTTAGGTCAGTAGATTTAAATCAAAACATTTTTCAAAGGTTTTTGTTCAAAAACCATTTCCATAACAAAAGCAATATTTTTATTTGGCTAGAAATGAGTTACTTCAAGTTTTTATTCCAAAACTTCACAAAATCCATTTTTAAAACCATGGGTTGGTCCCTAGGGTCAGTAGGTTCACAACAAACCAATTTGCAAAGATTTCAACCTCAAAATCATTTTGGAATAATTTTTATAACCTAAACAAGCATACAAATGTTTCTGCAAAAACAAACAATCTAACAGAAACTTTGTACTAAAAAAATTGCATGGTTGGCTAGGGCTTGTTCCACTGATTCCATTTATATAAATTTTGCAAATTTTGGACGTGTGGATCAAAAGTTACAAGGTTTTCAAATTTGCATCTAAATCAGATTCTAATTCTGTTTTAAATCAAAAGCTGGCCACGCGGCGTGTTCTCATTGGGCGGTACCGGTTCACGCGGATTGTGCTCTGTGGTTCGTTGGATCTAAACAGATCGCACGGATCTGGTTGCGTACCCCTTCAGCGTTTAAGTGATCTATCGCGTGCGTACGATTAAAATCCAACGACTCACAGCTACTGGACATAAACCGGCGGCGCTAGCGGTGGTGAATGGCGGCGGCGCGGTCAGACGATGACGCTGCGGCGGCTACAGGAAGCAAAGGAGGAAACGAGGATGCTCACCGTGCTCGCGAGGTCGAGGTGAAGCTCGAGGTGGTTCTGGTCTAGCGAGGGGCGCACTGGAGCGGGATTAATCGCTCGCCGGAGTGGAGCTACGCCTCGGCCACGCTCTGTCGTCGTCGAGGACGGTGCTACGGGTCACGAGGGAGCAAACGGAGTGCATGGTCAGACGCGCAAAGACACGGCGATGATGTGTGCGTGATTGAGAGGGCTCGGGGTGGTCTTGACTTACCAGAAAAGCTCGTCAGAGGCGAGACAGTCGGCGGCGGCGAATCGAGCTGGTCCTTGCTGACACTCTGGGGCGAGCGCGGGCGAACGGAATGTACAGGGAGAAGCGCCAGAGGCTGGGGAGTGTGTGAGCTTGGTCGAGGAGGCGAGGGGAGGTCTAGTTTCGCCGGAATTGGCTGGGGACGGTGGTCGGAGCAGTGGCAAAGCAAATGGAATCGGGGGCAGCCTGGTGGCTCCGGTGGTGCGGGGTCTGGGGGGAAAGAGAGGTAAGACGCGTGCGGTTAAATGGGCGTGGTCGCGGGGTGGAGTAATGCGGCCATTAACGCGAATTGATCGCTGCTTTACTGGCTGCAATGGCAGGGCGACGTCGGCGCGAGGAAGAAGAGAGTGAGCTGGCGGTGGGGTCTGGGCGTCAGCGAGGGAGTGAGATAGGGAGAGGGTCCACCAGTCAGTCGCTCTGCGGGTGCGGGTTCAGGTGAAAAACGCTTCGTGCGTGGGGGAAATAGCTGGGCTGGTACTGGGCTTCTGGGCCAGGTTTAGTTGGGTCGAGTCTGACTCTATTTTTTTCTTTCTGAATGTTTTATCCTTTTCTAATTCTATTTTCTGTTTTGAATTTCAAACAACAAAACAAACACTCAAATAAATTCAAAACTCCTCCAAACTTGTATTGAGTTTTGGTTCTGTTTAACAACATAAACCAAAGTCTCAAAAATAAAATAATATTTTTATTTTAGGGTCCATTTATAATTAAACAAAATGGACCTTAGTTATTAAATCAAATGGGTTTTAATTTATTTAAAATCTCCATTAAAATCTAAATATTTTCAAAACCAAATCAGTAGGTTTTATTTGAAAATAAAGAATACTTGGAAAACTTGTTTAAAATAAATAAATAAGTTTTGATGTTTAATTAAAATAGTAAAACCTTTATTTTTAATAAACTTTGGATATCAAATCCTTATTATTTTCTTTTAAATAAACCTTTACTATTTTTATCAAATAGAAATATTTTAATTCAAAGGCTTGGCCAAGTTTTAATTTGGCTCTATAAAATAATCTTTATTTATATTTCTACCTTTTCATTTGAAAACCAAATCTTTTTATTTAAAAGATTCAAAAATAGTAATTCCAAATATTTAAAACTTTCTTTGTTAATTGTTTATCTTTTTAAATCCCTCTAGGATTTATTTGATCAAAATAGGTTTGAAAGTTTCCAATTGGAATCAAAAACTTTCTACTCACCCTGAAAATAAACAAAATTTTATTTTATTCATTTATTTTTCACATTACAAGATTTGGAAAATCTTGGGATGTGACAACGAGAGATAATAAGACCTCCAAAAATTCCACCTTTCTCGCGGTTAGCAGCAAGATAGAAGGCTATCAAAGAACCCAAGTTATAAGTCCTATCTCATTTAAAGGCAACTGAGATAAAATCTAGATCAAATGAAGATAATTTACTAGCAGTTTTCCTAGCAAGAACACACTTGGCAATGAAATAGGCAAAATAACGAATGGATGGGAGATGGATATTCCGAATTTTACCACTCTCCTTTGAGAAGCTGCATCCTTGGCAAATCTCCGCATATAAGTCCATGAGTGGAGTAGGACTCTCTCTAATCTTCTCATATGAACCCCACTGTGTCACTCTAATAGTTGGACAAAAATCATCAAAATGGAGGTTGACATCTATATTATAAATTTTGTAGTGAACCATGGGGTTAGGCAAGGTCCAACTAAATTGAAAATCTTGCACCACAGACATAGTTATTTTCACATATTGGTAAGGTTCTTCTCCAACAAAATGTTCCAACCCTACATTAGAAATTAGAGTTTGGAAATCCTGAAATATCCCTATGGCTCTCATGAATTCTGGGCATGGATAATGGAGGAGAAGACTTCCTTGTCGCGGTGGACTTTCATTACCTATGGTACCCTTAATTCATGTTGATTGAGCTGGTATGCACTCATCTTCTTTTCTAAAAAAATTAGACAAATATCAAACCAAGTGATTTCCAAGTTAATGAATGATGAGGAACTACTATAGGAACTTGCTAGAGGGCTAAACATGCATCAAAATGAAATCTCTAAGCATATAACAAGCATGCAAGACCAAACAACCTATCACCTATAGTAGAAAAATACTCAAGATACAATCCACCAATCAAAAAGCTAAATGGACAAGCGGAGGACACTCATACCAGAGAGCAATCCCTCCAAAAATCAGCAGCAAAGATGGGATGAGCAAGGAGATCAAAATTCGGGAGCAAGAACAGCAGGAACTTGAGCTTTGAGAAGTTTTCTGGTGTTTTTCGGGAGAGAGAAAGAAGTGGCTGGAAGGAGGCTAAGTGGAGGGTCAGGGGTGGACCACACCTGGGCCAGGCGCGCCCTGGGGCTGGCCGCACCACCAGGGGGTGTGCTGGCCTGGTGGGTCCCCCTAGGTCACTCCAGCTGCCCCTCTGCTCCTTTTTTCATGAAACCATTTAATATGAATTTTCTGGAATTTTTCGGGAAACTTTATTTTTGGCCAATTTTCAGGTTATGAAAATTGATTTTCTCGCAGAAAAAAGATTTTTGAAAGACACAAAAAGCAAACCAAAACCAAAACTACAGAAGTTCTAAGACAATCTAAAAATCAAGCAACTAGAAAAACTAAGACGAACAAGACGAAGAGCAAAGATTGGAATGGAGAAAGATAGAAGATAGCAAGGATAATCATTGTGAAAGCATTGTTTTGTCCATTATAATTCATTTGTTAACAAGGTTTATCAAGTCTTGTTACCAAAAAAATCTTATATGAAACAAAGCTTTGCACTTCACTAAATGATTATGTTACCTCAATCCTTATAGCAATAGTCCCAATTATAACAGTTTCAAAATTTCCTTGTGGAATGGGACAATATATTTCTCCAAATTTGATGCCCTCAATATTTTCAATTGAATTTAGGCAATAACTCTTATCAATCTTATTGGAGAAATAGACAGTATGCTCTTTGTCATTAATATTAAAAGTTAACTTTCCTTGATTACAATTAATGAAAGCACCTGCAGTATTAAGAAAAGATCTCCCAAGAACAAAATCAGTTAATACCAAGCAAATATGAGCCACTTGAATAGGAACATCCTCACATATACCAACAGGTATAGTAGTAGATTTATCATCCATTTGCAAAGATATATCAGTTGGTATCAATTTTTATAGTTGAATTCTCTTGTAGAGAGAAGAAGTCATAACACTAACTCCAGCTCCCAAATCACACAAAGCAGTTCTAACATAATTATTTTTAATAGAGCAAGGAATAGTTGGAATACCTGGATCACCAAGTTTCTTTGGAACCTTACCATTGAAGGAATAATTAGCACGCTAAGTGGAAATTTCCTCATTAGGAATCTTCCTTTTATTAGAAACAATATCCTTCATATACTTTGAATAAGGAGGCAACTTAATAGCCTCAGTCAAAGGAATTTGCAAAAATAAAGGTTTCATCCTCTCATAAAACGTGTTATAGTGTTCTTCCTCCTTTGACTTGTGTTTCTTATTAGGAGAAGGCATTGGTTTTTGCACCCAAGGTTCTCTTTCACTACCATGTTTATTAGAAAAAAATCTTCCATAGTATACTTAGTATTCTTAGTGTGCCTCTCAGGTTCCTCTTCAATTTCTTACTTATGAGGAGCATCATATTTATCATTACCACTTACAGTTTCAGCATCAGAGACAAATATACTATTAGGATCTATAGAAGGTTCAGAAGGTTCCTCAACTGTTTTATGTTTCTTTTTCTTTCTCTTAGAAGAAGTACCTCTATTTTCAGCTTGTTCATAATCTTGCTCGATTCTTTTAGGATGTCCCTCAGGATATAAGGGATCCTGAGTGATAGCACCACTCCTAGTTCTGATTTCATAAGCATGTTTATTTCCACAAGCATGGACTAGCATATCTTTTTGCACTTTCAAGTTGATCAATTTGAGTTTGAACCATTTGGAAATGTTTAACAAGCATTTTAACATCATTAAAAGATCTTTCCACAATATCTTTCAACTCATCAATAGCTCTAGAGTTTTCCTATAAATGATTCTAAACTTGTTTATTAAAATTACCTTGTTTAACAATAAAAGTATCCAGTTCCTCTAAGCATTGATCAGGAGGTTAGCCATAAGGAATATCACCTTCATCAAAATGTTGGAGAGAGTGTACCTCAATAGTGTATGAGTGGGAAATTGTCTTACATAATTCTTATATAGGTGGTAAATGAAGGGAATATGCCCTGAGAGGCAATAATAAAGTGTTTATTATGTATATTCCAAGTATATGATAGATGTTTATTTTGCATGCAATAATTGTATTAATACGGAAACGTTAATACATGTGTGTTTAATAAACAAACAGAAAGTTCCTAGTTATGCCTCTCTCATAAACTAGCTCGTTGATTAACAAGATGATCAAGGTTTCTTGATCATGGACATTGGATGTTGTTAATAACGAGGTCACAACATTAGTGTAATGGTGTGATGAACATTCATCCGAAGTATAGCATTACGATCAAAGTCATTGATTTTATATTGCTATAACATCATACTAAGCGATCCTAATCCTTAGACCATGAGATCACGTCAATCACTAACACTAGAAGAGTATCTTGATAACATCAAACGCCACACCCTAACAGGGTGATTATAAAGATGGGTTCAGTACTACTAAAGTGTTATGTTGAGGCCCATGGATCGAGAGTGGAATTTGTTCATCCCGATGACAAATAGATATGCTCTAGACCCTCTCGGTGATATCACATTGATTAGCTTCCAAGCAAGTGTTTTGATCACTAGAATGTTATATCACAGGAACGATAAAAGAGTACATGTCAGTAATGATATCAAACTAGGTATGGATATACTGATGATTGAATCTTTGACATGTAATATATCGCTAAATAAAGGGATTAAGATATTAGTGTAAAAGGTTCTCGCGATCACAAGAAAGTCATCGCTGAATGTGTGGGAGTTAGTATGGACCTCCAGGTCCCGCTTCTGATTATTGATCTGATAGGGTCTCGATCATGTCCGCATTATTCACAAACCGTATGGTGACACACTTAAGAGACACCGACATCCATTTGGAGCAAAAGTTTCATGTCGGAAAGAATAACAAGCGCAGGAATTTATTTCACTAGATACCGAAACAGGTTTTTGGGTGAAATTGAAGAAAGTGTTTTTGCATGTGAAATGAAATACTAGCAAGGGGTTATATGTGAATGTTTGTCATTAAAGTAATTGAAAAAATTATGAATAAATAAAAGGAGTTTTATTTAATGAGAGTTTGCATTAAGTTTGGTGGAAATTTAATGGGAATTTGAGTGGGTTTTTGAGTGGATGGAATTGAAAGGCATTTTAGTGAGTGGAGTGTCCACCCAGATGAATGAAGGAGGGGAGGGGGCATCCCCCATGGCCGGCGGCCACCCCCTTGGGTGCCCCCCTCCTCCTATAAAAGGAGCCTCCTCTCCTCTCTCTCAATCACACCTCCTCGTGAAGGATCTCTCTCCCCTCTAGTATTTATCCCCCATGGTGTCGGACTAGCGAGATACATGTTCCTGGTGGCTATTCGTCAATAAGGAATTGTGCTTCCGCTGCATCCCTAGAGCGAGGAGGCGGAGGTTGCTCGGTGCCTCAGACGTGTGTGCGAGCACGGATGCTCCGCTGATTTCTGGTGCTAAGGACTTCCTCTGATGCGCCGCTGAGATCAGCAAGAGATCGTCTACATCAACCATGATTTTGGACTCGTTAAGCTTTGTCGGTCTTCAAGGGTATTGTAGAGGTCCCAAACTTTAATAAGGTAGAGATCCCTGTGTTTACAATGCTAGTCCCTGGATCAATAGCTAGCATCCACAGTTAAGATGTAATATCAAGAAACAAAGGTCATAATACAACTTTATAACCAGGAATAAAATAATTTATTACATCTCACATAGCTCATTTGGCTATCTCATTACAATGCAGTAGTATATAACAATAGCATGGGGTCCTTCATCTTCAAAGTGCCACAGGCATTCATGTTGGTTGTAGACTTGTAATCCTAATCAACACACTTCACTAACATAAAACTAACCTGCAACATAATAAGTTACAGCCACAAGGGTCAATACATTTGAATTGTATTGGCAAGTGATACTATGGTAGTATAGTAGATTATATCATCTATATGTATTTGGCTAAGTGGCGCTTAGGCTTGCTTTGCTCAAAATAGATTTTCCTTATCTTTTGAAAACACTAAGTTTTTGCTTGACAAAATCACCCAAGGCATCTTCCAATAGAAATTGGTGATCCTTCAACCCTTGTTCAACCACAAAGTTTTAACTTATAAATTTGGATGAGGAGATTCTTGATAGCTTCCATGTCTTGATGCTCAAATTGTCCTTTACCAGGGACATGGCTAAGTACTTAGATTTTACACTCTGCAGATGTGGTGCACTTTCCCCACAAGACTTGGTTTCACCAAGACAAGATCTTTCAGAAGCCTTCCCTTAGACCATAATGGACGCGTTCCAACCTATCATCCCCTACCACCAACTGTCCATTTGGCTAAGTTATTGCAACCTATATGATCCAGGCAGAGCCCATAATGCCAAGTGGCTGCACTTGAAGCTTCTCAACATTTGACATCTCAGATCTCTTTGTTCCTGGGTGGCCATCCACAAGTGAGATACCAAGTTTTCCTCAGTATACTGGACTTGGTGATGCCCAAAATTTCCCCAGCATACTGGACTTGCATAACCACTCAACACAAACCATTCTTTCCATTCCACCCATGTGATTCATTCACTTAGTTGTTTTATTAAACAAAACACAAGTCCTTGACTTAGAAATATTCCATAGTATGAATATATTCCACCCTTGTTTTCTACTAGCTAAGCTAAGCATGATATTAGTAGGAATCTTAACTTAGGAAATTTCTACTAAGGTTTCATCTACTAGGATTTCCCATGGCATAGTTTATACTTAGCAAAAATTCCATGCAAGTCCTACTTAGAAATATCACTAATGCATAGTGAAAATAATGGGACAATAGTATGAAGCATCACTTGCCTTTTTGGTAGAGATTATAAGTTCACTCCTTCACCTTGGAATATTCACACTCTTCAAATCACTACAAATCAATCAAGCAAGGCACAATTTCAATCTACCATTTAAGCAAACATCACATAAAATAATAGAAACAAAACAATGCATGCAAGCATGCCAAAGATTGTTTTATTTGGAAAAGTGGTTTCTAATAGGTTATTAACATTCTAAAACACCTATTGCTCATTTTATATAAGTGGAAAAATCATTTGCACAAGATTTTACTTATAAATCATTTTTAAACCAAATCAATATTTTATGTGGTGGAAAATGCCTTTAGCAAAGCAACAATCTTTATAGGGTTCACCAAATACATTTTTAATTCTAGAACTTGGTGTTTGGGGTCAGAGAGTTTAAATCAAAACATTTCCCAAAGGTTTTTCTCCAAAAGCATTTTTAATATATAAACATTAATTTTATTTGACTATAAATGTTCTAAATCAAAGTTTTATTCTTTTGCTTCACAAAATATGTTTTTGAAACCACAAGTTGTTTTAGATGGTCAGTAGGTTCAAAACAATCTAGTTTCCAAAGATTTTATCACAAAAACAATTTTAGAATGAATTTTATATTCTAAATAAGCCTACATAAGTTTTTGTAAAAACAACCATTTTTCCAGAAGCAATTCATTAAAAAATTGCATGGTTGGAAAGTACTTGTCTTGCTGATTCCATTGATATAAAATTTGAAAATTTGGACGTGTGGATCAAAAGTTATGAATTTTACAAACTTGAACATCTAATAGATCATTTCTGGTTTTTATTATAACAGACTGGCCACGTGGCGTGATTTCACTGGCTGATACCGTTTCGTGTGGATCGACAGATACAGGCCGTCGTATCTAAAGTGGATCGTGTGGCACAGAGCACTACTTAGCCCTTCGGTTAAGGTTCTATCGCAGCGCTTCGATCCAGATCCTACGGTGCACAGCACACTAGCCACTAACTGGCGGCGCTGGCGGCGGCGACTGGCGGCGGCGTGCTCTGGCGATGGCGTTGTCGATGGAATAGGAAGCACGGGAGGGGGATAATATTCTCACTGTGTTCGCCGTGGAATACTAATGCTAAACGTGGTCGTAGGAGAGCAGGGGGTGCACGGGGGTGACGGTGATTGCTCGCCGGAGGAGCTTCTGGCGACGGGTGCTCTCAGATGTTGACGAAGGCGACACTACGGGTCACGCCAGAGAGAAAGAAATGTGTGCTTAGATGCGCAAGTTTATGGTGAATGCTTGTATGCGAAATAGGGGAAGAGGGGCGGTCAGACACTACCTGGGGAACTCGCCGGAGGAGGAGCAGACGGTGGCGATGCTCTGTTGTTGACGATGCCGATGCTGTGGGTCAAGTGCGAGCAAGCCGAGGCTACTGGGAGGTTCAGGGAGTGATGGGGAACATGCTCGTGTGGTCGAGGGGGCAAGGCGCGGTGAGGTGTGGTCGCAATTACTGGCGAAGCTCGTCGGAGACAGAGAGCTTGAAGCGAGAAATTCAAGCAGCCTTGTGGCCGCAAGGGAGGGGCGAGCGAGGGGAAATGGAGAGGAATTGTGGGAGTTTAAGGGGGCGTGGTCACAGCGAGGATTAACAGGGGCGTTAAGGCGAATTAAGTCCGCGAATTTACAGCAGAAAATAGCGAGGAGAGAAGGAAGAAGGGGTCGTGGCGGGTGGAGACGAGAACTGACAGGCAGGGTGTCATTGTCAGCGAGAGAGAGAAAGAGGAGGTGGGGTCCAGATGTCACTGGCTGCGTGGTTCAATTTTCTGGTATGAAACGTTTTCTCGTGGGAGAGAGGGAGTGGGCCGATGCTGGGCTGGACTAGATCTGCTGGGTTTGGCTGGCTTCTGCTATTTTTTGTTCTAATCATTTTTCTTTTTTCCATTTCTATTATTCTGTTTTGATTTTGTTTAATCTTTTCAAACATCTATTTGAATTCAAACTTCAACCAAACTTTGAGTATTTTCAAATACTATTTATTAATATATTTTAAAGTCCAATTTAGAATATTTCTTTTATTCTTTTTAGGGTATTTTAATTGTTTAAAATAGGCCCTTGCATTTATTCAAATAACAGTTAATAATGTTTTCAAACTCCATTTGAAAGCTAAATCTTTCCAAATCTTTTCAGTAGGTTTTATTTATTTAATAGGGTGTCAAATAATTCACCTTGAATTATTTGGAATATTTTTAATATGATTTATTAATCATTTTAATTTGGGTACTTGTCTTTATTCCAATGAAATCAATTATGGTTTTAATTCCATAATTTTTATTTAGGTGATTTCCTTGATTCCATTCAAAATGACTTTTAATTAACTTGGGTAAATTCCAAATACTATTTTCCCATGATTTAAATAATCCTTCTTATTAGGGATTTGTCTTTATTCAAATAGAATTAGAATTTGGTTAATGCCCTTTTAATTAATTTGAAAATTCTTTATCCATTATTTTATGTGGATTTGGATTATATTTATTCCATTTGCTTCTGGATTAAGCCAAGATTTAATTTGATCTTTAAATATTCCTCATTTAATATTTCTTTCTTTATCTTATAAAATTCATATCTTTTTATTTATAGATCCAAAGTTGGTGATTCCAATTTGTAAAATCTTATTTAATATTTATTTATCCTTTTAAATCCCTTTAGGTTTAATTGCTCACCATTTGGTATGGATTTTTAGATAGGTTCTTTATTATCTTTGGAAATTCAATTTCCTTATCTTATTAAATTGATAAGATTTTATCTTTGGTTCCAAATTGATTGAAATCAATTTCTATGGTTTTATAATATTTGTATTTGTCATTCTTGATCATTTTGAAATGTATGTCTGACCAATTTCATATGGATCAAATCCATAGGTTTAGAGATAAATTGGAAATGTTTTCTTTCCACTAGGGTTTTAGGGTTTTGGTTTAATTTCTAAGTGTTTAAATTTCCAGATGCATTTATGAAGAATGCATTTCACTTGATTTGAATTTAGTTGGATTCAAACATTATTCAAAGTTTGTTCAAGATGGGATTTTAAGTTTCCATTTAGAAAAAAATAGTTTCTTTTCACCCTAAATTTCAACAATTATTTATTTTGTTTATTTATTTTTCACATTACAAAATTTGGAAAATTTTGGGATGTGACAGGCTACCACCCTTAAAATAACTCTCGCCCCGAGATTTGGGAAAGATAGGGGTTACAAGTTGGCTCAAAGCAACTAGGGTACTAGCACCCTTAAAAATTTTTGCAACTAGATTACTTCTTGGCTTGCTTAGGATCTTGATGTAACCTCTTTGGGCAAACATTTGCATAGTATCCTTTGTTTCCACACTTGAAACATGTGACAAGACTGAGATCCTTCATACGCTTGTTTATCTTGTGCTTCATCTTTTCTGGACAATTGCTTGCATAATGTCCTTGATCACCACAATTGTAACATGTGACAAGATTGAGTTCTTCACGTATCTTCTGTGGACAAGTTGATACATAATGGCCTAGCTCTTTGCAGTTGTTGCACCACACTTGGTTAATATCCTTATATTTTTGTTTCTTCTCAGGACATTCATTGGCATAGTCACTACTAGGAAAATGCATGTTTGTGGCGCACATGGAATGGCCATCCGTGGCACACTAGCCGTGCGCCACTAGCCTCGCGCTGCGGCTAACTCCTAGCCGTGGCGCACTGCCTAGTGCACCACGGTTGTGTCGAGATAGGCGTAGCGCACCTGCTAGTGCGCCACGGCTATGTGGGCAGGTGCGCTACGTGTTGGATCTTCTGTGGCGCACGTCCCAGTGCGCCACTAAGCTGCTGAGGTGCGCTTTAGACGTAGTGCGCCACAAAAGCTAGGTCATGTGCGCCACAGGTGTTTTTTTATTTATTTTTATTTCAGAGCCAGATTATATACAATACAGATTATATACAATATTACAGGCATATATACACACACATATACAAGATATACAATTATATATATAAATACACAATTTGAAAAACAAGATTGAAACAAATACATATAGATAAGTCTCATACATGAATACATAGTATAAGTTACATTGTTTCGATCAAGTTACAAAGTAATTGGTGACATGCGAATACATGTGTCGATCGAACAAGTTAGAGCCCGGAAGCTCTCCTAGACATCTAAACTAGCTAGACACAAACGTGGGATAAACAACCAAAGAAGATAAGCATGATCACCGCCACGATGAAGGTGTAGGTCTTCATCCGGTTCCTTGTCCTAACTCCCGCTAGATAGCGCGTGTATCTAGCTTCCGCCTCCGCCATAGTGTTGTACCCTTTGTAGCTATTTCCGCTGAAACGGTGCACCTGTCTCCTACAATCTTCCCAATCATCGTAGACTCCGGGAACCCGTCCCTTGTACACGACGTACCACGTCATCTATAAGTTGACAATAATAATTAACCGATGATTGAAAAAAAATATAATTAAAGTCGCATATGAAGATACACTTATAGAAAGTACTCCTAAATCAAAAAGACCAATCTCAAAAAGCATGACTCATATATAACTAGGTTGTTCGACACAGGAATATGCTACGATGGAACTGTGAGCCAAGTAGGATGCATAAGACATGGACTTGTGCATATCACAAGGCTCACAATCCCGTCGTAGCACATTCACATATATATTGTGCCAAGACATTTCAATCATCGGCATTATTCTCGAAAAAGACCAAAGTAAATCAAAAAGAATGCCTCATATATATATACATAGGTCGTTGGACACATGAATATGCTATGATGGAACCGTAAGCCAAGTAGGATACACAACATCTAGACTTGAGCATAACACAAGGCTTACAGTCCCGTCGTAGCACATTCACATATATATTGTGCCACGACATTTCAATCATCGGCATTATTCTCAAAAAAGACCAAAGTAACTCGAAAAGAATGCCTCATATATAACTAGCTAGGTCGTTGGACACATGAATATGCTACGACCGAACGGTTAGCCAAGTAGGATGCACAATTCCTGGACTTGTGCATATCACAAGGCTAACTATCCCGTCGTAGCACATTCACATATATATTGTGCCATGATATTTCAATCATCGGTATTATTCTTGAAAAAGACAAAAATAACTCGAAAAGAATGCCTCATATATATACATAGGTCGTTGGACACAGGAATATGCTACAATGGAACCGTGTGCCAAGTAGGATGCACAAGACCTGGACTTGTGCATATCACAAGACTCACAATCCCATCGTAGCACATTCACATATATAGTGTGCCACGACATTTCAATCATCGACATTATTCTCGAAAAAAGAGTAAGGAAAAAAAAGGACCAAAGTGAGCAAAGGACCAAAGAGTAAGCAAAAAAACCAAGCATTGATTTATATATAATAATAATAAGAAAAATAAGTAAGCGATGATTCATAAACCTAATAAGATAAGTAGAGTAGCATGTACACTTGTCCACACACACAGAGGTCATTTATAGTTTGTAACTACAACTAGGACAACATCAAGCCTTCTGGCTCGGCTTAGGGAACAGGAGGACGCCTTGTCTCGTCATGAACTTCCTATAGTCACCCTGCATCTCTAGGCGATCTTCTATGTCACGGTTATTCGGGATATTTCTTCCGTAGAAGATCCCCCCTAAGTCATGACATCACGAAAGATGATTGCCCCAAAATGTTGCTGGATGCGATACATCTCTTGTCTAATATCTGAATCAGTGATCTTGGCCTTTGCTTCGGCCCACTGTTTGAGATGATCTGGCAGCGTAGAATTCTGCTGGTCAAGTAGGAACGCCCTCATGTGATGGAGTGCGTAGTAGGCTTCCTTCTTACTGTTTTCCGGCTGCTTCACGCAGGGGAACTCCGTTACGTGGTTGAAGACGTGTCTGCCGAACTTGACCTTTGTACGCACGAAGGTGGTGCCTTCCGTCGAGGCAAAGCCAGTGAGAGCATCATCCAGAACTTCCTTGATCTTGTCGTAGTTTTTCTTCTTTTCTAGACTCCCCGAGTTGAAATACGTGGCATGGGAATGCTTCGGCGATAAGGAGATGAGCGTGCATTGTTCATCTTTGCGCAAAAAATTCAAATGGAATGTGTTGGAAAAAGAATGATGATAATCTAATAAAGCCAATCGACGGTGGCGAGTGAATAACGACTTACTAGGGAAAGTAAGGCACGAGAATGTATTCCTTTGTATTGTTTGCCACGAGGATTCTTTTTAGGTACGAGGCCACGATACGTCATTTGGCGGGGGAACCCAAGCAGCCGTCACGCATGTAGTAGGGGTCCACTATAGCGATGCCCGGTGTGTTCTCTCTAATGATCTGCATGGCCATGCCGAGAGAAAACAGACGGACCATGGTATAGTGCAGCGGGTATAGGTGGAATATATTGAAGATGTCATCGAACCTTAACCACGAATATCAGGTGCGAGGGATCTTTCTCCGATAGAAGGCGTCTCTCTATCGTCAGCACGCCGTCATGCACACTCTGCAGTTCCGAACCGGCGAGCTTCCGCAAATTCTTAGGTAGCATGGGCTCACCCTCCACATGAATCCTCCACATAATACCCTCGGGTCTTGGTGGCCCGTACCGAAACCTGATCGGATTCAAGGTTGTTGTCGCCACCGCTGGCTCGATCTGCTAGATTTTAAAAATACTTTTAAATGTTCCAAAAAATGCCCAAGAGTGGTGATATATGCCATAGAAGTTTTTTTTAGTTTTTAAAATACTTTTAAATATTCCAAAAATGCCCAAAAGTGATAATATATGTCATAAAAGTGGTACAAATATGATTCAAAGTATAACTAAATTTCATAATAATTCCAAAGATATATGTCCATGAATATTACAATCTTTTTCGACCACGCGTTTTACAATATTTTTTGAGCTAGCCTTTTACAATCTTTTTTCCCTTCTTTGTCGCGGTTGAATAATTTAGCCCCGGCACTTTAATGTTTCTTCTCTCGAACGGGCTACCTTTTTTGGGTAGGGTTGTCCTTTTTCTTCTTATGATGTATGTTGCTGCATCGTAGTCATCGTCATCTTCAATATTTAGATCACCGTACTGGTCGAAGTCTTGCTTGTTGGCGACTCCATCCATTCCGATGATGTTTCTTTTTCCTCTCCTCACGACAACACGGCTAGGCTTTGTCGGGTCGATAATGAAAAAACATTGGTCCACTTTGTTAGCCAGTACCCACGGTTCATTTTTCGCGGCCACGTTCGCACCGGCGGCCTTGGATTTGGCTGCTTCGGGTATAACCATGGTTGTGAAATACCGGTATTCTCTTTTGACGCTCTTTGCCCATCTGACATGGAACATCGGCACCTTTTCTCCACAGTAGTCGAGCTCCCAGATCTCCTCGATTCTTCCGTAGAATCTTTCCTTCACGGTGTCATCGGTGTAGAATTCCGACGATACGCCCGAGTTCTGATAATCACACTTGTTGTCCTTTTCCTCCGTGTAGAATGTGTAGCCGTTGATATCATATGCCTGATAGGTCACCAGGTTTTGCATCGGTCCCTGCGACAAGGTGAATATGATCTTTTACGTGTCAAAAGAATGCGATCGCGGGGGATTATCATGGAGCGTCTGCCAAAACCAACGCGTGAAATCTGAGTTGTGCTCTTTGATTATTTCTCCCTGCGTCCTCTGTATGTGTCGGTCACTATACTTCTTCTCTATTAACCTTTTGTGCTTCTGTACCCAAGGATCGACCAGTTCTAAATGCTGTAGCGCGACAAAGTTTGCTCGATCAAAGTCTGCGCGTCGAAAATCGAAGTCTGCATGCAGTATGCGACGACCCTCTCGGTGACCAGATCCGTCGAGCTTGCCAAGGTGCCTGTTGACGGGAAGACCGACAGGGTTCTCGATGTCTAGATAATTCGTGCAGAAAGAGATGCACTCTTCGGCCAGAAAGCCCTTGGCTATGCTTCCATCTGGATGGGACCTGTTGCGAATGTATCCTTTGATGTGTCCGTTTATCCTTTCAAACTCCATCATGCTGCGGCGGAACATTGGCTCGAGTTATACGATGTCCTCCACGACATGGACCAGCAGATGCACCATAATGTCAAAGAATGCGGGTGGTAAGTAGACCTCAAGATCACATAGTATCACCACGATCTCCTCCTGTAGCCTCCCGGGCTGATTCACGCCAATCGACTTCCTAGAGATGACGTCGAAAAACATGCAGAGGCCAAATAACGTTTCACGGACGTGCTCGTCCATTATCCCTCTTAGTGCGACCGGAAGTACCTGCGTCATTAGCACGACACAGTCGTGAGACTTCATGCCACTGAACCTCTGCTTCTCATCGTCTAGGTATCTGCTTATCTTGCCCGCGTAGCCGTAAGGAAATTTGACTCCTAGAAGGCACTTGAAAAACTGTTTGATCTCATCCTGGCTTAGAGTGAAGCAAGAAGGAGGGCAATAATATTCGTTCTTCTTGAACTTTTTACCCTTCTGACGACCTTGTGTCGTCTCCGACTCATGATCATCGTCATTTTCCTGATCATCAGGAGTAGTGCGTCCTTCGTGAAGCTCCTTCCGGATACACAAGCATATCAGGTCGTGCCTTGCTTTCGGACCATCTTTCGTCCTATCTGGCATGTTGATTATGGTGGCGACCAGACTCTCGCACACGTTTTTTGTGATATGCATGATGTCGAGGCTATGAGGCGTGCGGAGAAACTTCCAGTATGGCAACTCCCAGAAAACAGACCTTGTTTTCCATACCTTCATCAGCGGCTTGTCTTGTTGCTGCCTCTTTCGCTTCTTTCTAGGCTTAGGACAATCTTTCCAGTTTTTCAGCAACTCTTCCACTTCTTCGCTGCTCCTACGCTCTGGGATTCCTCGGGTCTCAGATTTGCCATCGAACAGGTCTCCAAGTTTTCTCCATGGATCATTCTTGCCGAGCCACCTCTGGTGCGCCATGAACACGGTTTTTGATGAACCTGGATCTTTCTCTAGAGATAGCTTGTGTTATCCATGCACCTAACGCATGCGCAGAATCCTTGGATAAGCTGCCCCGAGATATACCCGCAACCTGGATAGTCTTGCACCATAGTGACCAACGCGACTCTCATAGTGAAATAATCTTGTGCGACCGCGTCGTAAGTATTTGCTCCAGATTCCCATAACGTGGCTAGCTCCTCTTTCAACAGCCCAAGATACAGATTGATGTCGGTACCAGGTTCTTTCGGCCCTTGAATTAGCATACTCATTTGTATGTACTTCTTCTTCATGCACAACCATGGAGGGAGGTTGTATATCCATACAAACACGGGCCAAGTGTTGTGCGTGCTGCTCTGTCTACAGAAAATTGAGTCCATCGGTGCTCGCACCAAGCCTGATGTTCCTCGAATCTCCACCTAATTCTGGCAATTCGAGGTCCAATGCTTTCCACCTGGCTAGCATCTGAAGGGTGCGTCAGTAGCTCATCCTTTTCGGGGTCATCATCATCATCTCCTGGCTTCTTCCTTTCCGCATGCCATCGCATGAGCTTCGCTTCCTTAGGGTCCACGAAATAGCGCTGCGGACGAGGAGTGATAGGAAAGTACCATACCACTTTTCGAGGTGCTTTCTTCCCTTTCTTGTATCGACTCACGCCGCACACCATACATGTGGTTTTCTCCGCGTCCTCGCCCCGATAAATGATGCAATCGTTGATGCATACGTGATATCTCATGTGCGGTAGATCGAGAGGACAGACGATTTTCTTGGCGTCCTCGATACTAGTTGGACATGTCTTCCCCTCCAGGAGACGATCGTGCCAGAATGCCATCATATCGTCGAAGCTTGTGTCGCTCAATTTGTGTTTTCCTTCATCTCCATAGCCTTGAGCATTACATTCAACCGGGTATCATCGGGCCTGCATCCTTCATACAATGGAGTAACCGCGTCTTTCTCAAGTTGCGCAAGCTTGGCTTTCTCTCTAGCGGCAGCCCTTGCGTTACTCGTCTGCTTGAGAAGCAGCTCTTGCACATAAGGGTCCCGCACCTAGCCTGACGTTGTTCCATCGTCGTCTCCTCCTTCGGCATCTAGATCATCATCATCCTGGTCTGCTTCCGCACCTTCACCATCTCCAGGAGACTCTTCATCATCTCGCCCGTTCTCGCCGTGATGATGATCATCGTCATGTTTCCCACCTTCACCGTCTCCATCGACTTTGTCATCGCTTATCCAACGAGTGTATCCATCCATGAAACCATGGCGGAGCAGGTGCGCCTGCAGATTCCCGGAATCTGGGTCGATCACCCAGTTGAGTTTGCATCTTCTGCACGGACATCTTATCTCCGTCTTGTTATTTCGTATCATGTCGGCCGTCCCACATTTCAAAAATCTAGCCACAATGTCTTCGCTCATTATGAGCACCATTTTTTCCTGCACGGTGTACATGGTACAATTAGAAGTCTATTAGAACCACATAATCAATGCATGCATGCAATGCTCGATAGAAAATTTTGGCATGACCTATCCTAAAATTAGGACCTTTGCGAAATGCCAAAGTCTTGCCAAAATGGAAATGAATCAACAATTTGGCAAAACAAATGGCAACTTGTTCACATACAAACACAAGAGAGAGAGACCGATCCATACACACATGAACATATCATTATCCTCCCCATACACACATGCATGACCATCATCGATTTACTCTCCATATACACACACATATGACCATCGATCCTCTCATACACACATCATGAGCATCTATCGTCTACATACATATGAGCATATCATCCATATACACATGAACACATCCTTACATGGACAACTTACCGAGATGAGAGATCAATCGCGAGAAAGATGGAAAGGAGAGGTGTGCGCGAGACCGGAGAAGGAGATGAGAGACCGGACACCTTCCTCTATTACTTATGTAACATCCAAGGAAAGTTCTACATGCTAAAAATGGTGAATGGGTGGAGAAATTGAGGTGGGAAAGAGAAGGTCTCGACTAGATCTAAGGAGGAAGAAGGGGAAAGTGAAGTGTGGGGTGGTGGATGATCACACATGAGCACATAAAGTGGAGCTGCCAAAAAATCGCCACATCCGTGGCGCACTCGGCCCGAGTGCGCCACAGGGTTAGTAACATCCGTTGCGCACATGCCATAGTGCGCCATGGATGTGTCTGGCCATTTTATAGCACAGAGGGGAATGCGCTTAGGCGTAGCGCACCCCCCAACGTGCGCCACGAATAACACCAACAGGCGCAGCGCACCTACCCTACGTGCGCTACGGATGTCTGGCGTGCGGCCAACAGGGTCCTGGCCCACACATATCTGTGGCGCACTATGGGCATGTGCGCCACGGTTGTTCTAGTTACTAGTAGGGCACTTCCCATAGGTGAGACACGCCTGTTTTAGCCGTGGACTTCAACCATGTGAGCCACGGATGTGCTGATTACCTATAGCCATTTTCCTAGTAGTGAGTGTCCCATCTTTTTGCAATGGCAACATTGCACTTGGCTTTTGTCCTTCTTCTTCTTGGGCTTCTCCAAAGCTAAGAGTGCTTCTAGTTCATGTTCTTCATATCTTATCTCAAAGGTGGGAAAGTTTCCTGGTCTCCTTGATCTTTTCCTTGGGTAATACATATGTCTCCTTTTTGGTCCATCAAATTGAGTCATATTGTATGGAGGTGCAAGCTGAGATTTTCCTCTGCCTTCATGGGGGTTCACAATCTGTTGATGCACTCCATCTTGTTTCCTTTGTTGTGCTATGGAATAGATGGGGCATTGGATAGGGACATGATTATTTCCTTCACATAGGAAACAAGTAGATTGAGATGTAGGGCATTGATTTTTTGGATGTTTCTCTTCACAATTGGGGCATTGATCTTCATGCTCTTTGGAAGTGTGATTCATGTCTCCACAAACATTGCAAGCTTGTATTCCTTCTAGAATATCATCCTTGACATCATTGTTATCATAGACTCCTTGGGAAGGGTTCTTTCCCATGTTGATTATTTGACTTGTCATCCTATGCAACATTTTGGTTTGGGTTTCCAAAAACCTTTGCATGGTTGGTTCTAACTCATTGTTGTTGGCCCAAAATTGAGTTGTCACTTGGTTCAACTGGGTTTGGGTTACTATGAGTTCTCTCATGTTGATCTCTTGGTTGTTGTTGTCACCATCCTTGATGTTGGAGTTTCTTGGAGTAGTCATCTGTTTTGGGTTGGATTGGGATTAGAATAGGCAAAAGATTCTTAAGGAAGAATTCTATTCACACACATCACAAGTCACACAAACAATCACAAACAAACGTTCAACTCAAACAACAAGTTTCAAGCACATGTTTAGGCAACAAAATATTTTTGCCACACCACATAAGTTGGTGGGTTTAATTTAAACTAAACATGGTGGTCCAACTATATCGTTTACTTGATATCATTCCATTCTTGTTAGTTGACTCTTCATGAACAAGATCCTTGTGCCCTTGGAGAATTCCTTGCATCTTGGTCATAAAACTTCAAAGGTGATGATAGTTCCTTCTAAGTTGTGCTTCCTTAGTCTTCAAGTCTTGAGTAACATTTCTTGTCTCACTTGTAGTCCTTAGTGGTATCCAAGTTGAAGTCCTTGTTGAGAATAAGGTTGAAATCACTTGAGTTGGTGAAGTCCTTTGCTCATGTTGGAGTCTTTGCTCATGGTGGAGGCTTTATCCATCAAGTTTGAAATAGAAGAGATGTAGAATCAAAACCAAAAATGGTTGAGGAAAGAGTTTACAAGATTGTTTGTAAATAAATTTTGGAACAAATTTAACTCCTATTTTCTAAGGGGTTTGTCCAATCCTAGGTTTACAAATCCTACAGGCAACACAGTGCTCTGATACCATCTGTAGAGGTCCAAACCTTTAATAAGGTAGAGATCCCTGTGTTTACAATGCTACTCCCTAGATCAATAGCTAGCATCCACAGTTAAGATGTAATATCAAGAAACAAAGGTCATAATACAACTTTATAACCAGGAATAAAATAATTTATTACATCTTACATAGCTCATTTGGCTATCTCATTACAATGCAGCAGTATATAACAATAGCATGGGCTCCTTCATCTTCAAAGTGCCACAGGCATTCATGTTGGTTGTAGACTTGTAATCCTAATCAACACACTTCACTAACATCAAACAAACATCCAACATAATAAGTTACAGCCACAAGGGTCAATACATTTGAATTGTATTGGCAAGTGATACTATGGTAGTATAGTGGAGTCTATCATCTATATGTATTTGGCTAAGTGGAGCTTAGGCTTGCTTTGCTCAAAATAGATTTTCCTTATCTTTTGTAAACACTAAGTTTTTGCTTGACAAAATCACCCAAGGCATCTTCCAGTAGAAATTGGTGATCCTTCAACCCTTGTTCAACCACAATGTTTTAACTTAGAAATTTGGATGAGGAGATTCTTGATAGCTTCCATGTCTTCATGCTCAAATTGTCCTTTACCAGGGACATGGCTAAGTACTTAGATTTTACACTCTGCAGAGGTGGTGCACTTTCCCCACAAGGCTTGGTTTCACCAAGACAAGATCTTTCAGAAGCCTTCCCTTAGACCAGAATGGACGTGTTCCAACCTATCATACCCTACTACCAACTGTCCATTTGGCTAAGTTATTGCAACCTATATGATCCAGGCAGAGCCCATAATGCCAAGTGGCTACACTTGAAGCTTCTCAACATTTGACATCTCAAATCTCTTTGTTCCTGGGTGGCCATCCACAAGTGAGATACCAAGTTTTCCCCAGTATACTGGACTTGGTGATGCCCAAGATTTCCCCCAGCATACTGGACTTGCATAACCACTCAACACAAACAATTCTTTCCATTCCACCCAGCTGATTCATTCACTTAGTTGTTTTATTAAACAAAACACATGTCCTTGACTTAGAAATATTCCATAGTATGAATATATTCCACCCTTGTTTTCTACTAGCTAAGCTAAGCATGATAGTAGTAGGAATATTAACTTAGGAAATTTCTACTAAGGTTTCATCTACTAGGATTTCCCATGGCATAGTTTATACTTAGCAAAAATTCCATGCAAGTCCTACTTAGAAATATCACTAATGCATAGTGAAAATAATGGGACAAAAGTATGAAGCATCACTTGCATTTTTGGTAGAGATTATAAGTTTACTCCTTGACCTTGCAATATTCACACTCTTCAAATCACTACTAATCAATCAAGCAAGGCACAATTTCAATCTACCATTCAAGCAAATATCACATAAAATAATAGAAACAAAACAATGCATGCAAGCATGCCAAAGATTGTTTTATTTGTAAAAGTGGTTTCTAATAGGTTATAAACATCTAAAACACCTACTGGTCATTTTATATAAGTGGCAAAATCATTTGCAAAAGATTTTACTTATAAATCATTTTTAAACCAAATCAATATTTTATGTGGTTGAAAATGCCTTTAGCAAAGCAACAATCTTTATAGGATTCACCAAATACATTTTTAATTGTAAAACTTGGTGTTTGGGGTCAGAGAGTTTAAATCAAAACATTTCCCAAAGGTTTTTCTCCAAAAGCAGTTTTAATATATAAACATTAATTTTATTTGACTAGAAATGTTCTAAATAAAAGTTTTATTCTTTTGCTTCACAAAATATGTTTTTGAAACCACAAGTTGTTTTAGATGGTCAGTAGGTTCAAAACAATCCATTTTCCAAAGATTTTATAAGAAAAAAAATTTAGAATGAATTTTATATTCTAAATAAGCCTACACAAGTTTCTGCAAAAACAACCATTTTTCCAGAAGCAATTCATTAAACAAAGTGCATGGTCATAAATTACTTGTCTTGCTGATTCCATTCATATAAAATTTGCAAAATTTGGATGTGTGGATCAAAAGTTATGAATTTTACAAACTTGAACATCTAATAGATCATTTCTGGTTTTTATTATAACAGACTGGCCACGTGGCGTCATTTCACTGGCTGATACCATTTCGTGTGGATCGACAAATATAGGCAGTCGGATCTAAAGTGGATCGTGCGGCACAGAGCACTACTTACCGCTTCGGTTAAGGTTCTATCGCAGCGCTTGGATCCAGATCCTACAGTGCACAGCACAGTAGCCACTAACTGGTGGCGCTGGCGGCGGCAACTGGCGGCGGCGTGCTCTGGCGATGGTGTTGCCGAGGGAATAGGAAGCGCGGGAGGGGGAGAATATGCTCACCGTTTTTGCCGTGGAATACTGATGCTAAACGTGGTTGTAGGAGAGCAGGGGGTGCACGGGGGTGACGGTGATTGCTCGCCGAAGGAGCTTCTGGCGACAGGTGCTCTCAGATGTTGACGAAGGAGACGGTATGGGTCACGCCAAAGAGAAAGAAAGGTGTGGTTAGATGCGCAAGGTTGTGGTGAATGCTCGTATGCGAAAGAGGGGAAGAGGGGCGGTCAGACACTACCTAGGGAACTCGCCGGAGGAGGAGCAGACGGTGGCGATGCTCTGTTGTCGATGATGCCGATGTTGTGGGTCAAGCGTGAGCAAGCCGAGGCTATTGGGAGGTTCAGGGAGTGATGGGGAACATGCTCGCGTGGTCGAGGGGGCAAGGCGCAGTGAGGTGTGGTCGGAATTACTGGCGAAGTTCATCGGAGAGAGAGAGCTTGAAGCAAGAAATTCGAGCAGCCTTGTGGCCGAAAGGAAGGGGCGAGCGAGGGGAAATTGAGAGGAGTTGTGGGCGTTTAAGGGGTTGTGGTCACAGCGAGGAGTAACCGCGGCGTTAAGGCGAATTAAGTCCGCGAATTTACAGCAGAAAACGGCGAGGAGAGAAGGAAGAAGGGGTCATGGCGGGTGGAGACGAGAACTGACAGGCGGGGTGTCATTGTCAGCGAGAGAGAGAAAGAGGAGGTGGGGTCCAGATGTCACTGGCTGCACGGTTCAATTTTCTGGTATGAAATGTTTTCTCGTGGGAGAGAGGGAGTGGGCCGATGCTGGGCTGGACTGGGTCTGCTGGGTTGGGCTGGCTTCTGCTATTTTTTGTTCTGATCATTTTTATTTTCCCATTTCTATTATTCTGTTTTGATTTTGTTTAATCTTTTCAAACATCTATTTGAATCCAAACTTCAACCAAACTTTGAGTATTTTCAAATACTATTTATTAATATATTTTAAAGTCAAATTTAGAATATTTCTTTTATTCTTTTTAGGGTCTTTTTATTATTTAAAATAGGCCCTTGCATTTATTCTAATAAGATTTAATAATGTTTTCAAACTCCATTTGAGATCTAAATCTTTCCAAATCTTTTCAGTAGGTTTTATTTATTTAATAGGGTGTCAAATAATTCACCTTGAATTATTTGGAATATTTTTAATATGATTTATTAATCATTTTAATTTGGGTACTTGTCTTTATTCCAATGAAATCAATTATGGTTTTAATTCCATAATTTTTATTTAGGTGATTTCCTTGATTCCATTCAAAATGACTTTTAATTAACTTGGGTAAATTCCAAATACTATTTTCCCATGATTTAAATAATCCTTCTTATTAGGGATTTGTCTTTATTCAAATAGAATTAGAATTTGGTTAATGCCCTTTTAATTAATTTGAAAATTCTTTATCCATTATTTTATGTGGATTTGGATTATATTTATTCCATTTGCTTCTGGATTAAGCCAAGATTTAATTTGATATTTAAATATTCCTCAGTTAATATTTCTTTCTTTATCTTATAAAATTCATATCTTTTTATTTATAGATCCAAAGTTGGTGATTCCAATTTGTAAAATCTTATTTAATATTTATTTATTCTTTTAAATCCCTTTAGGTTGAATTGCTCACCATTTGGTATGGATTTTTAGATAGGTTCTTTATTATCTTTGGAAATTCAATTTCCTTATGTTATTAAATTCATAAGATTTTATCTTTGGTTCCAAATTGATTGAAATTAATTTCTATGGTTTTATAATATTTCGATTTGTCATTCTTGATCATTTTGAAATGTCTTTCTGACCAATTTCATATGGATCAAATCCATAGGTTTAGAGATAACTTGGAAATGTTTTCTTTCCACTAGGGTTTTAGGGTTTTGGTTTAATTTCTAAGTGTTTAAATTTCCAGATACATTTATGAAGAATGAATTTCACTTGATTTGAATTTAGTTGGATTCAAACATTATTCAAAGTTTGTTCAAGATGGGATTTTAAGTTTCCATTTAGAAACAAATAGTTTCTTTTCACCCTAAATTTCAACATTTATTTATTTTATTTAATTATTTTTCACATTACAAAATTTGGAAAATTTTGGGATGTGACAGGTATGTTCTCTATGGATGTATATTCGCCCGTTGTTTGTATCTAGTAGATAGATCTTGGTACATAGTTGTTCCCATCGTAGGAAATTTTTTGTTTTCTATGCAGCGAACCCTACATTTGTATCAGAGCCGTATCTATGTGTAGATGCTTTGCACGGGTAGTACACGTATGACTATGTGGGCTATGATGATCATGTTATTGCTTCTTGGGTGTACTTTGGACATTGGTGGCATAGTGGGATGAAGCGGCCCGGACAAACTTTACATGTCCTCTCACATGAGACCTATTCCACGCTTGACATGCAACTAGTTTTGCATAAGTGGCTAGCGGGTCTCTGTCTCTCCTACTATAGTCAATATCTAATTTACAACGATTTGTCAACAATTTGGCTCGTTGTGGTTCATGTTCGTAGGTAAGAACGGTTCTATACTCAAAAGCCCTAAGCAACGTAAAACTTGCAATGGATAAATTAGAGGCGTCTAGTTTAGATTGTTGCTGGGCTAGTGTGATGATATGGTGATGTTGTAAGTAGAAGTATAAGTTGATACTCTTACAACACACATAACGTGTAAGTTCCATAGACCTTGGCCTTACACATAGTGGTATGATAATGATCATATCACGATGCACATGATGGAGATCAAGTGCGGGAACCATATCATTTCACTTATAAACATGTGATGTTTGATTGCATCTTATATTGCTTGTTTGGTGTTTTTTTAGCATAATAAGATGATCGCTCATTTAAATATCAAGATAAGAATTTGTTCTTCCTTAAATATGTACTGATTATGCTTCGTCACTCCAAGACATCACGTGATGATCATGTGTTCTTGGATCCACGATCATACTTTGGGTGTAAGACAGTTACACACGTGAATACTAAGGTTCTTACTTGGCGAGCCTAGCATGTACAGAAATGGCCTCGGAACAAGGACCGAAAGGTTAAGCATGAGTCATATGGTAGATATGATGCCCATTTGATGCTCACCTTTGAAGCTACACCGACTCCGGTGATGATCGGACTTGGTGTAGTGGATTTGGTTCATGTAATCACCAAAAAGGCATGAGGGATGTCGTTTTTTAGTGGGAGTTCATTCCTATTTTGGATTAGTTGAACTCAATATATCATAAACTTAGTCTAAACTTTACAAATTCTGTTGTAGATGGCACCACCTCTTTTAATTTCAATGTGTTCATGGAGAAAGAGAAACTTGCAACGAACGGTAGGAACTTTACCGAATGGGCCATGAATTTGAGGATTCTCCGCTCTGCTGCACAAAAGCAATATGTGCTAGAAGCGCCGCTAGGCCCCCCACCATTCGATGATTCCCCTGACAATGCATTTGGATTAGTTCATTGCGGCATATTGTATGGGATAGAGCCAGAACTTCGAAAGCGTTTCGAAAATGGCAATGCATTTGATACAATGGGTGAGTTGAAAATGATTTTCGACACACATGCTGCTGTAGAGAGCTACAATGCTTCAGAAAAGTTCTTTAGCTGCATGATGGAAGAGAACAGCTCCATAAGTGAGCATGTACTCAAGATGTCGAGTTACGCCGATAAGCTTGTGTCCTTAGGAATATCGATTCCCATTGACTTAGGCATCCATCGTGTTATGCAGTCTCTGCCACCTAGCTATAAGAGCTTCGTGATGAACTATAATATGCAAGGCATGAAGAAGTCTCTCCCCGAGCTTCTGTCAATGGTTAAAACTGCAGAAGTGGAGATCAAGAAAGAACATCAAGTGTTGATGATCAATAAAACCACTGGTTTCAGGAAAAACAAGAAGGGGAAACGGAAGGGAAGTAAGGGCAACAAGCCAGTTGTCGTGCCTGAAAAGAAACCCCGAGTTGGCCCTAAGTCTGATACCGAGTGCTATTATTGTAAGGGGACTAGCCACTGGAAGAGCAACTGCCCCAAGTATTTGGCAGACAAGAAGGCTAGCAAGGCAAATAATGGTATATATGATATACATGTTATTGATGTGTACTTGACTAGTACTCGTAGTAGCACCTGGGTATTTGATACCGGTTCAATGGCTAATATTTGTAACTCGAATCAGGGGCTGCGAAACAAGCGACCACTAGCAAGCGGTGAGGTTAAGATGTGTGTCGGCAATGGATCAAGTGTTGATGTGAACGCCATTGGAACACTAACTCTCCACTTACCGTCGGGATTAGTAATAAACTTGAATAATTGTTATCTTGTGCCAGCACTGAGCATGTACATTGAATCTGGATCGTGTTTGATGCGAAGTGGTTTTTCGTTTAAATCTGAGAACAATGGTTGTTCTATTTATATGTATGAAATCTTTTATGGTCATGCACTGATGATGAATGGTTTTTCTATTGGATCTCGATAATAGTGTTACACATATTCATAATGTTGATGCTAAAAGGATTAAACTTAATGATGATATATCTTCATATATGTGGCACTGCCGTCTAGGTCATATTGGCGTTAAACACATGAAGAAGCTCCATTCGAATGGACTTTTGGAATCACTTGATTTTGAATCATTTGATACATGTGAGCCATGCCTTATGGGCAAGATGACTAGAACTCCGTTTTTCGGATCAATGGAACGAGCGACAGATTTATTGGAGATCATACATTCTGATGTATGTGGTCCAATGAGTGTGTTGGCACGAGGTGGATATCGTTATTTTGTTACTTTCATGGATGATTTGAGTAGATACGGTTATATCTACTTTATGAAACACAAGTCTAAAACCTTTGAAAAGTTCAAGGAATTTCAGAGTGAAGTGGAAAATCATCGTAATAAAAATATCAAATTTCTACGGTCCGACCGTGGAGGTGAGTATCTAAGTTACGAGTTTAACACTCATATGAAAGAGTGTGGAATTTTTTCACAACTCACACCTGCTGGAACACTATAGAGAAATGGTGTGTCGGAACATCGTAATCGTACTTTATTGGATATGGTTCGATCTATGATGTCTCTGACGGACTTGCCACTGTCATTTTGGGGTTATGCACTAGAAACTGTTGCATTCACTTTAAATCGGGCACCATCTAAATCCGTTGAAAAGACACCATATGAATTGTGGTTTGGAAACAAACCTAAGCTGTCATTTCTTAAAGTTTGGGGATGCGATGTTTATGTGAAGAAACTTCAACCGGATAAACTTGAACCCAAAGCGGAAAAATGCGTATTCATAGGATACCCTAAGGAAACTATTGGGTAATCATTCTATCACAGATCCGAGGGAAAGGTTTTTGTTGCCAAGAATGGATCCTTTCTAGAGAAAGAGTTTCTCGCGAAAGGTGTGAGTAGTCGGAAGGTAGAACTCAAAGAGGTTGTAGAACCTTCTCTTCATAGTATAGCGAGTAGCGCAGCGCTGGAAGTCATTCCGGAGTTGGCTTCACCAATTGAAGAGGGAACTAATGATAATGATCATGAAACTCCAAAAGAGAGTACTACCAAACCTCGCAGGTCTAGCAGGACGCGTGCAGCTCCCGAGCTGTACGGAAACCCTATTATGAATTTCATGGTTGATGAAATTTATGACCCTACGATGTATGAAGAAGCGATGATGAGCCCGGATTCCAACAAATGGTTAGAAGACATGAAATCCGAGATGGAATCCATGTACGAAAATCAAGACCGAAAAGCTGTGGAGAATAAATGGATTTTCAAAAGGAAAACTGATGCTGATGGTAACCATCTATAAAGCTCGACTTGTCACAAAGGGGTTTCGACAAATTCAAGGAGTTGACTATGATGAGACATTCTCTCCCATAGAGATGCTAAAGTCAGTTATGATTATGTTAGCAATTGATGCATATTTTGACTATGAGATATGGCAAATGGATGTCAAAACTGCGTTCCTCAATGGCAATATTAAAGAAGAGTTGTATATGATACAACCAAAGGGTTTTGTCGATCCTAAGGATGCTGACAAGGTATGCATGCTTTAGCGATCCATCTATGGACTGAAGCAAGCATCCCGGAGTTGGAATCTCCGCTTTGATGAGGTGATCAAAGAGTTTGGATTTGTCCAATGGAGAGGCTTGTATTTACAAGAAAGTGAGTGGGAGCAATGTGGCATTTCTGATATTATATGTGGATGACATATTATTGATCTAAAATGATATAGATTTTTCAAACAGTGTTAAAAGTTATCTAAAGAACAAATTTTCAATGAAGGACCTAGGTGAAGCGTCATACATATTAGGCATAAAGATCTATAGAGATAGATCTAGGCGCCTAATAGGGCTATCGCAAAGTACATACCTTGATAAGATTTTAAAGAAGTTTAAAATGGACGAAAGTAAGAAGGGGTTCTTACCTATGTTGCAAGGAAAGACATTGAGTAAGACTCAAAGTCCGGTTACAGCGGAAGAAAGAGAGATAATGGACAAAGTCCCCTATGCTTCAGCCATAGGCCCTATAATGTACGCCATGCTATGTACAATACCGGATGTGGCACATGCTATTAGTTTGACTAGTAGGTACCAATCGGATCTAGGTTCGAAACACTAGATAGCTGTCAATAATATCCTTAAGTACTTGCGAAGAACTAAGGATATGTTTCTTGTGTACGGAGGTGAAGAAGAGCTCGTCTCTAAGTGTTATGTCGATGCAAGATTTGACACTGATCTAGATGACTCTAAGTCTCAATCCAGATATGTATTTCTCTGGAATGGCGGAGCGGTAAGTTGGAGGAGTTCCAAACAACCTGTGGTGGCAGGATCAACAACGGAGGCCGAATATGTTGTTGTTTCTGAAGCGTCTTAGGAAGCGGTTTGGATGAAGGAGCTCATATCTGAACTATGTGTGGTTGTGAGCGCGTTGGACCCAATGGTGATCTATTGTGACAACAATGGTGCCATTGGAAATGCCAAAGAACCAAGGTCTCACAAGAATTCCAAGAATATTAAGCGCCGGTTTCACTCCATTCATGAGCATGTCAAGGATGGAGATATAAATATTTGTTAAGTACACACGGATCTCAATGTAGCAGATCCGTTGAATAAAACTCTCCCTAGAGAAAAACATGATAAACACCATAACTCCATGGGTGTTAGATTTATCACTATGTAACTTTATTATTGTCTCTAGTGCAAGTGGGAGACTGAAGGGAATATGCTCCGAGAGGCAATAATAAAGTGTTTATTATGTATATTCCAAGTATATGATAGATGTTTATTTTGCATGCTATAATTGTATTAATACGGAAAAGTTAATACATGTGTGTTTAATAAACAAACAAAAAGTTCCTAGTTATGCCTCTCTCATAAACTAGCTCGTTGATTAACAAGATGATCAAGGTTTCCTGATCATGGACATTGGATGTTGTTAATAACGAGGTCACAACATTAGTTTAATGGTGTGATGAACATTCATCTGAAGTATAGCATTACGATCAAAGTCATTGAGTTTATATTTCTATAACATCGTACGAAGTGATCCTAATACTTAGACCATGAGATCATGTCAGTCACGAACACCAAAAGAGTATCTTGATAACATCCAACGTCACACCGTAACAGGGTGATTATAAAGATGGGTTCAGTACTACTAAAGTGTTATGTTGAGGCCCATGGATCGAGAGTGGAATTTGTTCATCCCAATGACGGATAGATATGCTCTAGGCCCTCTCGGTGATATCACGTTGATTAGCTTGCAAGAAAGTGATTCGATCACTAGAATGTTATATCAAAGGAACGAGAAAAGAGTACATGTCAGTAATGAGATCAAACTATGTATGTAGATATCGATGATCGAATCTCGGACATGTAATATATCGCGAAACAAAGGTATTAAGATACTAGCGTAAAAGGTTCTCGCAATCACCTAGGTTCTCGCAGTCATCGCTAAATGTGTGGGAGTCAGTATGGACCTCCAGGTCCCGCTTTTGATTACTGATTTGAGAGGGGTCTCGATCATGTCCGCATTATTCACGAACCGTAGGGTGACACACTTAAGAGACATCGACATCCATTTGGAGCAATAGTTTCACTAGATATCAAAACAGGTTTTCGGCTGAAATTGCAGAAAGTGTTTTTGCATGTAAAATGAAATACTAGCAAGGGGTTATATGTGAATGTTTGTTTTTAAAGTATTTGACAAAATTCTGAATAAATAAAAGGAGTTTATTTAATAAGAGTTTGCATTAAATTTGGTGGAAATTTAATGGGAATTTGAGTGGGTTTTTAAGTGGAGGGAATTGAAAGGCATTTGAGTGAGTGGAGTGTCCACCCACGTGAATGAAGGAGGGCAGTGGGCAGCCCCCATGGCCGGCGGCCACCCCCTTGGGTGCCCCCTCCTCCTATAAAAGGATCCCCCTCTCCTCTCTCTCACTCACACCTCCTCGTGAAGGATCTCTCTCCCCCTCTAGTATTTATCCCCCATGGTCTCGGACTTGCGAGATACAAGCTCCCGGTGGCTATTCAGCAAGAAAACGTTGTGCTTCCGCTGCATCGCTAGAGCGAGGAGGCGGAGGTAGATCGGTGCCTCAGACGTGTGTGCGAGCACGGATGCGCTGCTGATTTGCGGTGCTAAGGACTTCCTCTCGATCTTGAGATCGGCAAGAGATCACCTACATCAACCACGAGTTTGGACTCGTTAAGCTTTGTCGGTCTTCAAGGGTATGTTCTCTACGGATGTATATCCGCCCGTGGTGTGTATCTAGTAGATAGATCTTGGTACATAGTTGTTCCCATCGTAGGAAATTTTTTGTTTTCGATGCTGCGAACCCTACAGTAAATTCTTCACATCTTCAGATCTAATTCCCTTCTCCTTAAGACATTTCTTAGCTTCTTTCATCACTTCATCATTTAATTCAATCACTCCCCTGTTCTTGGGTGTTGGTGTTGGAGTTGGTTCAGGCACAATTGGTTCAGGTGTAATTGGCTCATTTGTAGTCCAATCATCATAATTCTTGCTTATTTTAGTCATTAATTCTTCAGCTTCTGCAGGAGTTCTTTTCCTAAAAACACAATCACCAAAACTATCAAGAAGCTCATTTTTAGGTAATGGACATCCATGATGTGCATGAATCAAGGCACAGAACCTTGTCCATGACTCAGGCAATTTCTCCTTTTCTCCCTGTTTAAAACAACATGTCTAGCACTAGGAGGGAAATATTTCTGAAAGAAAGTAGCAATCAAGCAATCAGGGCTATCAATGGATCCATGAGTTAAGCTATTAAACCAAGTTTTAGATACACCTTTTAGTGAAAAAGGGAAAAATTTAGCAAAAACGTAGGTGCGCATATTAACATCATCAGAAAATAAGGCACTCATATGTAGGGTTCGCCGCATAGAAAACAAAAAATTTCCTACGATGGGAACGACTATGTACCAAGATCTATCTACTAGATACAAGCAACGGGTGGATATACATCCGTAGAATACATACCCTCAAAGACCGAATTGTGTTAACGAGGTTGTACTCGTGGATGATGTAGTCGAATGCTTGCTGATATCAAGATCCTGATGAAGTCCATCTGGTCCAGCCGGTCCAACACCATCAAGTCCAGCACCGCAAAGCAGTGGTGCATCCGTGATCGCACACATGTCCGGGTACCCCGACAACCTCCGCGCCCTCGCTCCTGCGAAGCAGTGGAAGCAACAAATCCTTCCAGAAAAAGACATCGGGAACATGTATCTCGCTGATCTGAAACAATGGGGAAATTCTAAAGGGGAGAGAGAGAGATCCTTCGCGAGGAGGTGTTCTTTGAGAGGAGGAGAGGGAGACCTTTTATAGGGAGAGGTGGGCACCAAAGGGGCTATGCGCCCAGCCATGGTGGGCTGCCCCCACCTATTCCACATTCATGTGGATGGAGCTCCCACTCAAAAAATGAAAAGCCTCCACTCCAATAAAAAAAGCCTCCACTAACATGCATTAAATTTCCACCAAATTTAATGCAAGCTCTCATTCAAATAAAACTCTTTTATTTATTTATTCAGAATTTTTTTAATTACTCTAATTAACAAACATTCACATAAAACTCTTATAACATTTCAATTTCACATGTAGAACCCGTTTCAGCAATTACAACTGAAATAGTTTTGGTGTCTAGTGAAATAAATTCCCGCGCTTTCCTTTTTTTCTCTGGCATATTGTTTGCTCCAAATGGTTTCGGTATCCCTTAAGTGTGTCACCCTACAGTTCGCGAATAATGTAGACATGATCGAGACCCCTCTCCGATCAATAATCAGTAGCGCGACCTGGAGATCCGTACTGACTCCCACATATCCAACGATGACTTATGTGATCGTGTGAACCTTATACGCTCGTAACTCAATCCCTCTGTCTCGCGATATATTACATGTCCGAGATTCGATCATCAGTATATCCATACCTAGTTTGACCTCGTTACCGACATGTACTCTTTTCTTGTTCCCATGATATAACATTCTAGTGTTAAAATCACTTGCTTGCAAGCTAACTAATGTGATATCACCAAGAGGGCCCAGAGTATATCTCCCCGCCATCGGGATGGACAAATTCCACTCTTGATCCGTGATCCTCAACATAACACCTTCACAGCACTAAACCCATCTTTATAATCACCCTATTAAGGTGTGATGTTTGATGTTATCAAGATACTCTTCCGGTGTTAGTGATTGGCATGATCTCATGGTCTAAGGACTAAGATTACTTTGTATGATGTTATAGCAATATAAACACAATGACCTTGATCGTAATGTTATACTTCGGATGAATGTTCATCACACCATTCCAATAATGTTGTGACCTCGTTATTAACAACATCCAATGTCCATGATCAGGAAACCTTTGATCATCTTGTTAATCAACGAGCTAGTTTATAAGAGGGGAACAACTAGGAACTTTATTTTTATTTATTAAACACACATGTATTAACATTTCCGTATTAATACAATTATAGCATGCAAAATAAACATTTATCATAAATAAGGAATACGATAATAACCACTTTATTATTGCCTCTTGGGCCTATTCCCTTTAGTCTCCCACTTACACTAGAGACAATAATCTAGTTTAGAGACTTTGCGTATTGAACACCTATGGCTTTATGGTGTTCCAAATACGTGATTGCAAGTGGTTAACATAATCTACGGATCTGATGCTTTCAGGTCCGTATGTATTTGCATGTCTTTCCGTCTTCATGCATCACTCATTCTCCAATGAGATGGCATTGTATAAATTTGGTCTTTTGGTGAGACCTTTAGTTCCTTGGGGTTAAATCTTGTTGATACTATTGTCATACAATATATCTTTATTGTTAGCCCGTTGCGAACCATACCTTAGTTTGATAACAAACTACTTGACACAAATTCCCTCCTTTGCTGCTACTATAGCAGTCATATACTTAGCCTTTTGTTGTAGTATCCGTCATAATGTCTTAACTTTGGAATTCATCCAAATCCATCATGGAATCTCCTTTCTATTACATTGTGCCACCCATAGTTTAAATTGAGATAAACTTATTTTTTATCTTGTGACAAAACTAGTATCAATGTAATGCTTTACAATGAACTATTTATAATTCTTTGTAACCTCTACACAAATATATTCTCAGTTCTTCCATAAGATCATAAGAATATCCTCACTATCATCCAATGATCATTTTATGATTCATTCTGGTATATGCTCATAACACTTAGAGCATAGGACATATCTGGATGTGTACATATCATGGTATGATTGATCAAAACATTCTTGTGATTTCACTCATCAAGTGTCAAAGTACTTGAATCTTGTTTCACTTATCAAGTGTCAATACACTTGAACCTTGATTCAATTCTTTTCCATGTGACAATAACCTTTTCTTGTCGTTTCTATATTTAACTCCTTCAATATCTCATATATGTATGTTTGGCATAACCATATTAGCGTCCTAGTATATCCATGTAGACATTCATGCTAAATATTCGGGTTTTGCCTAAGTCTTTCATCGAAATGAAATTATTAAACTTTGTCAATAAAAGATACATCATTGACACTCAACAAGATGTCCTCCACATAATGTATTAGAAATATGTCTCAGCACTCCCACTTAATTTATTGTAGATGCAAGCATCTTCATCGTCTCCTGATGAAATTAAACTTCTTTAATAGTTTCATCACGGTGAAGATTCCAACTCCGTGATGCTTACTTCAACCATTGAAGTTTGCATGCCCCTTTTTTAGCATCCTATGAATTAACAAAACCCTTTGGATTGTGTCATGCAAACATCAAAGGTAACCATTCTATTAGAAGAACTTTGTTCTGTTTTATTCATCTACCATATATGAAATTATATGTAGTAGTTGCTACTTTAATCCGTCTAGAACAAATATCGCTATGAAAGTTCAAATCTTGTCATAGTAAACTCCTTGAACATTGTCGTAAAAACTTTACCGACATGTCGACTATTTTGTAGATGTGAAACATCCATGTCTGTTTATTTATAGATCCAAATACGACCGATAGGTTTTTACACCTTTCTGGAGGGTCTTCCAAGTTCAAAAAACATGATTTCTCGTATATGGAACAATCACGGATTTTATGGCTTCAAGCCATTTGACGGAGTCAGGGCCCATCATCGCTTCTTTGCATGTAGTTCGTTCATCATTTTCAAACAATAATTATTTACTCTCAAATCTTAGCATTTGATTGTTTATCCGACCTACTTGGTTCAATAGGAACTTAGACCTCCGTGACCACAACCTTTGAGGCTCGTGAGCTATGAGCATTATGGCTGCCTCCAGAATGATTTCCGGTGCTACGCAACTCAACATATAGCTAAGGTTCGTTAACCTTATCAAACTTCTATTGTCCTCCCACTTAAATTTTTGTGAAAAATTCCTTTTTCCATAAACTTCACCTTTCAAGTGACAAACCCTTTTGTCCTTGGTGTTATGGAGGAATAACCAATGGTTATTCGAAATAACCTACAAATACATGTTCATCTGACTTTGGTTGTAAACATCTTACTTATGCTTAGCATACCAAAATTTAAAAGGACAACTTGGGTTTTACCCCAAACCATAACTTACATGGTGTCATTTCAACGGATCAAGATGGAGCTCTTTTTAGTGTAAAAGCGGTAGTCTCTAAAGCTTTGAATATTTTGAAACATAATGGCAGTTTTATAAATAACACCTTTGATCCAACCATGTCAAACAAGGTTTCATTACAAATCTCAAACACTCCATATTCCTATGGTGTTTTGGGAGATGCAAATCTAGGTGTTTTTTATAAACTTGCAACTCGAATAAATCCCTTTATGATAAAATCATAAATCATTTATTTTCTTGTTACACTTGCAACTCAAATAAATCCCTTTATGATAAAGTCATAAATCATTTATTTTCATGTTACAATGATTTTCCACTTCATCTTGAAAGTCTTTGAACATTTTCAAATATTTCATACTTCTTTCTCATTAAGTGAATATTCACTTAAATTTCTGAAGAAAGCATATGAAGTTGACATCCATCGCTCACGACTACACATAATGGACTACATACATCGATATGTATAAATTCCAATATTTTAGTCGTTCGTTCTTCTTTGGCCTTTGAACGAAGTTCTAATTATCGCGAGGAAAGTCTCACAAGCGTCATTTGATCAAATCAAAGACTCCAAAAATCCATGAAAATGGAGTTTCTTCATGTTTTCTGTCCAATATAATTTAAAAGGTGATGTCACTTCGTAAGTGATCTTTCAATCATTTGTATTGCGACATTTTAGCATTAGTTTTTTTATAGATGTGATTTATCCAACTAGATTTGTAAATCATCCATCTTATATGGAATATGGTAATTGTTTGAACAATCTTTGTTCTCGTAATACCTGATTTAAATAACTATTATTAAAACAAATCTTGAAGGAAAGATTTGATTTCAATGAGAAATACAAACAATGGCTTGTTTGTTTTCGATGATCATCATCACATATTCTCTTACTAGTTACTTAGGCCATTATAGTTCATGGATTGCGTAGTTCTGTATGAAATATCATACCAACCAATTTGGTATCCAATACCCAAGAACCACATTGTTTAACAAGCAAAGAATACAACCATAACATGTATATCGTCTATATACCTAAAGTGGATATTTCCAGTCTTTTATTTTCTGCCAAATATATTTTATAGATTCTATTTCAGCATTTCCTTTTCCTTTTTAAAAGAATCTATCAACATAAATAGTGGCGCCATATACATGACACATAGTCCAAAGCATGTATATTCAAGTAATAATACCTTTGGACTTGCACTTTGAAGTAGATCACCATAATCAAATGATCGACATTCTTTTAAAATCCATTCTTTAGTAATATTTTAGTGTAGTAAACACTTTACATACATCTTATTTTCATCCTGATCATGACGACTTTCATGATCAAGCTAATGTAGATTATAAAGGAGAATCGTGAGTATAACATTACTTTCCAAAACCCTTTTGGATGATTAGGATGTCTAGCATCTCCAACCTTTGCAAATTCTCATCCAATATGAGAACATATATTATACTCTATCATATTGCAACCAACACATTGTTTTAGATATCGTTATATCTGCCACACATGATGGTTTCCGAAACAATTCTTTTAGCTCCTAGATAATCTCGATATTTAAATCAAGAATCATGGAGGCAAACATGATACTTAAGATACTAACATTGGAATTGTTACTCTCGATTTAATACAAATTATTAAATTTCATGGAGTAAACAGAGTTTGCTAAAAGTTTGCAATAGGACTTTAAACTTTAGATTGACACTCAACAAAATACGATACTATTTTGTAAAGTAAATATCTAGAATTCTATAGTTCTATTATCTCAATTACAACTAAGCATAAAGTGGTGAACGAATGCCAATGACTACAACAAATTACGCAAATTGACTTTGATTTAACTTATGATAAATTGAGTTCTACTAATCCAAATTAGAAATGAACTCCCACTCAAAAACGACATCCCTCGTGTCTTTTTGGTGATTACATGAACCAAATCCACTACACCAAGTCCGATCATCACGTGAGTCGGTGTAGCTTCAAAGGCGAGCATCAAATGGGCATCATATGTTCCATATGACTCATGCTTAACCATTTGGTCCGTGTTCCAAGGCCATGTCTGTACATGCTAGGATCGGCAAGTAAGAACCTTAGTATTCGCATGTGTAACTGTCTTACACCCGAAATATGATCGTGGATCCAAGAACACCCGATCATCACGTGATGTCTTGGAGCGATAAAACATAATTGGTGCATACTTAAGGGAGAACACATTTTTATCTTGATATCTAAATGAGTGATCATCTTATTATGCTAATAAAACGCTAAACTAGCAATATAAGATGCAATCAAACATCACATGTGAATAAGTGAAATGATATGGTTCTTGCACTTGATCTCCATCATGTGCATCATGGTATGATCACTATCATACCTCTATGTGTAAGGCCAAGGTGTATGGAACTTACACGGTATGTCTGTTGTAAGAGTATCGATTTATACTTCTACTTACAACATCACCATATCATGACACTAGCCCAGCAACAATCTAAACTAGACGCCTCTAATTTATCCATTGCAAGTTTTATGTGTCTTAGGACTTTCGAAGATAGAACCGTTCTTACCTACGAACATGAACCACAACGAGGATAACCAAATTGTTGACAACTCGTTGCAAATTAGATATTGACTATAGTAGGAGAGAAAGACACCCGATAGCCACTTATGCAAAACTACATGTCAAGAGTGGAACAGATCTCATGTGTGAGGACATGTAAAGTTTATCCGGGCCGCTTCGTCCCACTATGCCACCAATATCCAAAGTACAACTAAGAAGTAATACAATGATCATAATCGCCCACATACTCATATGTGTACTACCCGTGAAAATCATCTACGCATAGATCCGGCTCTGATACCACTGAAGGGTTCGCAGCATAGAAAACAAAAAAATTCCTATGATGGGAACGACTATGTACCAAAATCTATCTACTGGATATAAGCAACGGGTGGATATACATCCATAAACTACATACCCTCAAAGACTGAATAGCGTTTACGAGGTTGTACTCATGGATGATGTAGTCGAACGCTTGTCGATCTCAAGATCGTGATGAAGTCCATATGGTCCGGCCGGTCCAGCACCATCAAGTCTAGCACCGCAAAGCAGTGAGCGGTGAGGTCGAGGTGACCAAAACCCTAGCACCAATAAGGTGTGAGCACGGCCTAATGTGGGGTCTTTTCCCAAATCGAGTAGGATAGGGTTGTAGAACTCCATGAGGTTTAGTTGTGGAGCTAGAGGGTGGCGATAGATATGGTCGTAGCCGGTCAAGGAAACGGGGTAACGATAGCGGCGATTTGGGGGCGTAGGTTTTTGTGTGAAGGTTTGAAGAAGAGAGGATGGGAGAGCGAGTAGGCTGGGGTTGTGCTTGACATCCAAGCCAAGCCCAGTTGTGCCAGGAGTGGGACATACCTAGGGTGGATCATGGACCTAGCCTAGAACATAACTAAGTAAAATTGAGAATTACCAGAATAACCCTGAGAATATTTTAGCTCTATAAAAATAAGGGAAAATTATAAAAATACATGTAATATATCTAAATTATCACAAATAATATCTACCTAGAGAAAATATAACATTATTAGTTTGGATTAAATAAAATGTAAATAAATATTAACACCATTAAATATATCAATTAAATTTATTAAAACAACAAACTTCCTAAAAGTAAATAAAAATCAATTTTCTGTATATAAAAATAAATATATTATCTTATAAAATGTTAATTATGAAATTTCAAGTTATCTTAGGATTTATAAAAAATGTGATAATGGGGTTTATAAAATCATTTTATTAGAAAGTAAAAAAGGAATGTATTTTATTTGTATTTATAAACCAAAGTAAATACCTTGTAGCTTCAATTAAGTGATTTAGAATTTATTACTTTGAAAAAGGATTATTATTTCCCAAAATTGTTTATTACCTAATATTTTAGGTAAAACGCCTAAATAAATATTAAGTCTAAATATTACACTTAGAACCATAATTATGATTTGTAATAAAACTTAAATGTAAATTGCAAACTATATAATATTCCTTTAGAATCTTTAACTAACTATAAGTAAAAGATTCACAAGTCCATTTTGCATATCATTAACTTATGTTAGAAGTGAGTGATCTCCACCTATATAACCATGCTTTGTATGGCTCTAAAACTTGGTATTAACTAAATAAACAATATAGGAAGTTCACCTATTTCCCATAGGCAATTCTTCTAATATGATCTATTTATATTAAACATGCTAGATTTAATTCCTTAAAGATATAATTCATACCAATAAGATTCCATCTGCGATCATACTTAGGAAAACCTTATAACTCGATAGAAATCTAAAATACTATGTCTTAAATTCTAGTTATGTTTTATAGTTAACTTTGGTCTATCACTCAACCATCTAGAAGATTATTCGCTTAAGATCATTAGAGTGATAAAAATAACCATCGATTGCATTTCGAGAATGCTGCAAATTACTTAACTTAATATAAGAAGTATTTTCCTTAAACCTTATTACTTTTTCCACTTCAAACAAAGACTTTAGAAAATCTATTAACACTCACTAACTTTAAATGTGGTAATTCTTAAGATTAATTATCAATCAACATCCAACATCAATTATTATTATGCTTTACTTTCATTACTTGTTAACTACTTCTAGAATCCTAGTATATGTTTAATTTGTGAAATAAAATTAAAAATAACACGAATCTTGCATAAATCACCAAACTCGGTCCATACTTAAGCATGGGGATTTAGTTTGGGATTTATGAAAAATGCTTTTCATTACTTATGCATAATAGCATATTGATTCTTTAAAGAATGTCCTTACCGTGCAATGATGGTATTTTGTAAAACCTGAGGTCCGGGAGCAAGTTGAGACATTCGACTACATTACTTTGCTATATCAAGGAAAGTTCACACTTTCTCATTTCCTTTGGTTATTTTCTATCAAGATTTTCCAATTGACTATTGTTATCAACTGCATTTCAAAAAGGATAGAAGAAAATAATATTTTATTAATAATATGACTTATTGGTTATCAACCCCTAATATGGAGGGAAAATGGAACCATGGTATGACATGTGTTTGATGGAGGTTCCCTCTGCGAGGGAAAGTATCACCTAGGAAGTAATAACAAATGTCGTCAGTGATTCTTACACCATAGATTACGCGTTAACCATGAGATATATATGGCTCTGGGAAAGTCAGCTGGATCTTCTTCCTTTCGTATGTTGATGGACAACCTTACCAGACTCGTGTTCCTACATTAGGCATGTCACATCCCAAAATTTTCCAAATTTTGAAAACAAACAAAAGAAATAAAGGATGAAATTTAGGGGGAAGAGAAACTTTCTTCTTCTAAATGGAAACATCAAAACCTTACTTGAACAAAAAAATATTTTTAAATGAGAAAGTTACAAATGAGTTTTCAAGAAATTCAAATGCATATCATGCATCATCATCATTAAGCACTTGCATTTTAAACCTCTGGAAAATTGATAAACCTAAACACTAATAAGAGAAATCACCATCAAGTTCAATACAAGACTACGGCCATGTTCCATATAAAAATTGAGCAATATCATTCCTAAATGATCTATAATGGTAAGTAACTGGTAAGTAACGATATTAAAAAACAATAGGAATTGATTTCACCTTATTTGGGTCCCTAGATAAAAATTTGTGAACAATATAAGATAAAAAAAGATAAGAAAATATTCCCAAAGTCAATTTACGCTCATAGAAAAATCCATATTTAAATGGAATAAAAGTATTAAAAATGATACATAATAGTATTGAACAATTAAATGCAACCATATAAATTTGTTTGAACCTAGATCAATAGATATGATTTATATAAGACAAGAAGAAAAAGAAATGAGACATATTGCAAAGTCAATTTAAGCCATGGACGAAATCCATAATTGAACGAAGCAAAAGTATACTTTAATAATCCATTACAAACCATACATAAGTTCTTACACAAATAAAGATCTCATGATCCAGTTCTTAATACAACTCAAGCAGCGGAATAACGTAATAGTAACGATAGCGTAGGCGAAGCTCCATCTTCGGGGTCACAGGCAATGCTGATGATGGGAGATGATCCTAGTTGTCGTAACCTTCCTGCGGTCCGTCATCCTGATACTCCTCTTCATAGTGCGGCCCCGGGAATAGCCAGGGACAAAGCCATGAGTACTCTTTAAGTACTCGCAAACTAATACTAATAAGTTAAAGGGGTTTTTGTTGTAGGATACTAAGCTCTAGAGTTGTTTTGCAAAAAGCCAGATTTACCTCTACTATGTTCATAAGCAAGAAAAACTAGCTGAAAGTTTTATAACACCTAAGTGGAAATTTGAATTTCATATCACAACTCTGTTGTGGTCAAGCCAAAGTCACAATAATTTCATAAGTCATTTTGAAAACATCAGACGGGGGAACTGGATGGCCGCTCCAACTGTCCATAACCGCGAACGCGGCTATTCGAATAGTTTGACACTCTGCAGAGATTGTACACTTTCACCACAACATTCGATACATCCGTCAGGAACAAATCCTGAATTCACCATACTCAGTATGCGGATAATCAATCCTAACCTTTCAGTTACACGCCCTAGTATAGGAACCTCTCCTGTGAGTTTGGCTTCCCAACCATGACCAACTGTCATCTTGGGTACTGCACAGGTGGACAATCTTCACAAGATAGCCTCAGCTCAGACCTTGGCCGTGAGGGAATCCATACTAAGGTATATAAATTTCTAGTCAAGCCCTACCCAAATTTCGGGTATTGTGGTTGTACGATAAAATTGGAATGGTATGCATCCAGACAACCATCAGTTTTTTTAAAGGGCTAAGGCTCATGCCTCAACATTTTCATCATCAAAATCATCTGGTGTTCGGAAACACATGTCAAAACATTTCAGTAGAATGACTCCTCATTCTAAGGTTTTCATAACCATTTTCAACAAGTATTCCCATCTAAAGTTGATCAAGTTTTATGCTTAGCACTAGCACCTACAAGTGGTGGTAAATACTAATGAGGGGTAGTAAACAAGTGGGGATTTGCTAAGTTCAATCTCATGCCTTAGGATGACATCAAGATTATCTAACTTAGGCCAAATTTTATGCTCTTTATGCTACCTTCCAATATCCTTCTAGTATCTACAATTCACTATGTAAACTCTAAGAGAAAGCTTTGATAAAGAAATAAAGTATAAAGCTTGTAAGTAAAACTAGGATTGGGTTATCAAGTGGATATGATCACATATGCTTAAGGCACATATTGGTCATGGCAACAAGCAAGTATTAGCTTGCATAGGTCAACTTGTGTAGTAATTCTTGCATAAGTAGGGTATCTTGCAAGTGTTAGCTTGCCTTGTGCAGAGCAGTGGTTGAAGTTCTCCTCGGCTTCCTCCTCGTAGTATCCTCCTTCCTCCTCGTATCCTTGGTCGGTACTAGCGTCTATAAATAAATACGAGGTACACAATTACCAAACAATACTTAACTATTTTCAGTCATCACACAAAGGTGCACTATATATGATCTAGAATCATCACTTACATCACAAGGATTAAAGCATTTGTCTTATTTATTTTAATTTCAGAAAAGTAATTTCTACTCATTGGAAAACTACTTAAGATTTAATATTCTCCAACTCAAACATGGGATCATGTTGACACATGTCATCACCACATATTTCAGTACGTGGGAATGTGATTTAAAGTGGTTTCACAATTTAATAAGATTTGACCTTTTTATTTTAACTAAATAGAGTGACTAGAAATACCTATGTGGCATTATTTTATTACTTGAACCTTATTTATGCAAGTAAACACATATGTTTTTATATATTCTGAAAGGTATGATCAAATGTGATTTTTGAGAGTTGGAATCAACTCAAAAGCTTTTATTGTTGAATTTTGAAAAATGTTTGAATGCAAAAAAGCTTTAGTACCTTTCTAGCAAAATTGGTTTCATGCCTTTTGGTTCATTGAATCGAGCTGGGTTGATTTTTGAATATAGATATAGAACTGTGTTTGGAATTAAATGAATAAAGCTTAATTTGAATTGTTGGGTCGCGCGGGATGTTTTAATGGGCCGTCCCATTACACACAACGCATACGCGGGCTGGTTAAGTGGCTGTCCCCACGCGTCAGTGAGACGGGGAGGGGCGAAGTGGTACGGGGTGATCTAGGCCGCACGATCTAAATCTAATCGAACGGCTACTGCTCATCGTCCACGTCGGGCAACACCGGCGAGACAGAACCCTAACGCGGCAGGTGGGGGTCGTGGGAGGCTCACCGGGGCTCAGGCGAGGGTCGGCGACAGGGGCGAACGACGAAGTCTACGATGGCGGTTCTCCTGGTACCAGCAGCTCCTCCTGTGGCGGCTCCAATCAATGGCTTCCTTCTTCTCCAGCAGTGGCGGGCTCCGGCCAAATTCTGACGATGTTGCTCGCCTTGCTCCGGTAGTGAGGTGGGGTGGTTCTGGGTGAGAGGGGAGTGAACTGGTGTGACGAAAATGAGCGGTGGAGGCCTCTATTTATAGTGGCGAGAGGGGACCGACGGGCGCGGGCTGAGCTCGTCGTGGTCGACGGCACAGGCAGCTATCGGCATGGGCGATGGTAGGGGCGGTGCTATGTTCCCTGGCGAAGCTCAACCACGCGGTGGAGAGGTGTGGGGCGGTGCTGATCGGTCGAAATGCTTTGACGCTATGGGCGGGTCCGACAGAGGTTTTGATGGCGCACAACGCGGTGGTCCGCGCGGTGGTGAACGGGCGTGTCTAGCGGGATGCTGGGGTGCTAGCGATCATCCCTGCAAGCGGCGAGGGCGGTGCACGGTCTGTGGGTGCTGGTCGAGCGTGGCGCACGGGCGCGCTCTTGGCATGGTCGCAGAGAGGTTTGGCATGGGCGTCGCGTGTGGTCCAGGGGCTGGCATTGCTTGGGGTTGGGACAGGGAGTGGCGGTGGACGGTGTGGCATGTCCCAGACAAGGTTGGCAAGGCTAGTGCTGCCGCTAGCTTGCTGGCGACAATGGGGTGGCAAGTTTGCTCTCGGCATGCTCACCATTGATGGATAGGCTTGCTTACAGTGGTTCTAAAGATAGTTAAAGGGGCTAGATTATCTACTAAGGTCTAGTTGCAACCAGAGAGGGAACAAGTTAGGCCAATGTTACTGCACACTATAGTGTTTGTTGTCTGTTTGATTTGAATCTGCAAGGTGTTTGATGGCCGCAAGAACTTTAAATTTGAATTTTGAATTCAAACTTTGTGGGTTTGCTAGGCACATGCTAGGGAGTGTTTGGTTAGATGGGTTAGTCAAGGGGCACTAGTTTGGTTGGGTTTTGAAAATGGATGATCTTCACATATGAATAACATTCAATTTTGAATTATGATTTGAATGGGGTTGCCAAATGTTTCTGCAAGTTTGAAAGGTGGGCCTTGATTCACTTTTACTAGTTCTATCAAGGGGTGAAAAGAATTGGGAAAGTTTCTATTTGAAATCTTGGACTAGAAACACTTAAAGTGACCTAGTGAACAAGATTGGCAAAAATGACCATTTGCTTTATTTGTTTTGTTTTTGATTTTCTCTTTATTTGTTTCTATTTGGAAATGTTCTAGATGATGTTAAAATTGTCTTTAAACCATTTCTTGCTAATTATATTAATCACATAAGTCCATTCATGCAATTGACAAATCATTTCATTCACACATGCATTCATATGATTTTAATTAATCAATGTTTTGTTAACCCTAATTTTAGTGATTAGAGTTTGTTGATCCTTGTTTTATATTTTTGGGATGTTACAAACCTTCCCCCCTTAAACAAAATCTTGTCCCGAGATTTGAAAAAGGACGAAAAAGATTACCTAGGATTTAAAGAGATTGGGAAACTCCGTCCGGATGTGGTCTTCGTGCTCCCAGGTAGCTTCTTCTTCAGTGTGGTTGCTCCACTGAATCTTGAGAAACTTGATGCTTCGGGTCCTGGTGGTCCTGAAAGCTTCCTCCAAAATACGGATGGGTACTTCAGGATAGGTCAAGTCATCATTGATTTCTATGGTCTGGTGAACAATATTCTTCAAAACTTCAGTTTTATCCGGAACTTCGAGGCATTTGAGAAGTAACGATATATGGAACACATTGTGCATGGCTGACATTTCTTCTGGCAGTTCCAATTGATATGATACTTCTCCTCGACGATTCAGAATCTTGAAGGGTCCGATATATCTGGGGGCTAACTTTCCTTTCAGCTGAAAACGCTGCATTCCTTTCAATGGCGACACTAAGATACAAAAAATCTCCGATATTGAAAGCGAGGTCTCGCCGTCTCTTATCGGCGTAACTCTTATGTCTTGACTGAGCGGTCTTGAGGTGCTCACGAATTTTGTGAACTTTCTCTTCTACTTCTCGTAGGATATCGGGTCCGAAAATCTGACTCTCTCCTACTTCCTACCAATTCAAAGGGGTGCGACATTTCCTTCCATACATAAACTCAAATGGGGCCATTTGCAGACTTGTTTGATAACTGTTGTTGTAAGAAAATTCTGCGAAAGGCAGACAGTCTTCCCATTTAGATCCATACTCTAGCACACATGCTCTCAACATATCTTCAAGTATTTGATTTACTCGCTCCGTTTGTCCATCAGTCTGAGGGTGATACGCTATGCTGAAATCTAGTCGGGTTCCTAAACCTTCTTGGACTTTCTTCCAGAATCTCGAGGTACACTGAGTTCCTCGATCCGATACGATGTTCTTGGGGACTCTGTGCAAACTAACGATTCTAGCGATGTATAACTCCGCTATCTTCGAGCTCTGGTATGTGGTCTTGACTGGTAAGAAATGGGCTACTTTGGACAATCTGTCAACTATTACCCAGATAGAGACATTTCCCCTACTAGAAGTAGGTAATCCGGTGATAAAGTCCATTCCAACTGAATCCCATTTCCATTCCGAAATCTGTAGAGGTTGCAATAGTCCAGCGGGTCTTTGATGTCCCGCCTTGACTCTCTGACATATATCACACTTGGCGATATAGCTTCCAATTTCTCTCTTCATTTTATGCCACCAAAATTGTTCCTTCAAATCCTGATACATCTTTGTTCCTCCGGGGTGGATCGAATAAAGAGTATCATGGGCCTCTTTCAAAATCACTTCTTTCAATTCCGAATCTGCTGGTACACAAAGGCGTCCTTTGTACCATAGAACTCCTTCTTCGTCTTCGGTGAATCCGGGTACTTTGCCTGTACCGATACGACCCTTGATTCCGTTAATACTAGCATTTCCTTTTTGCGCCTCTTTGATCTGACTGATCAAAGTGGGTTGAAGTTCTATGCTAGCCAAAAATCCTTCACTCACTAATTCCATTCGGAAAACTTCCATCTCTTTGTGCAAAATTGGTTGCTCCTTCAAAATCATGGAGTTCAAGCGGCACGGCAATCTGCTCAGGGCATCTGCTACCACATTGTCTTTACCGGGGTGATAGTGAATGTCCAGATCATAATCTTTGATTAGCTCAATCCATCTTCTGTCTCATATTCATCTCCTTCTAAGTGAATATATACTTCAGGATCTTGTGATCCGAGTAAATCTCACAACAGTTTCCCATCAGGTAATGCCTCCATGTCTTCAGGGCTAGAACTACGGCTGCGAGTTCGAGGTCATGGGTTGGGTAGTTCTGTTCATGCTGCTTCAGTTGTCGAGATAGATACGATATAACTTTTCCTTCTTGCATTAGCACACATCCTAGACCGATCTTGGATGCGTCACAATACACGTCGAAGGGCTTCGTGATATCCGGCATGATCAAGATGGGGGCTGAAATCAATCTCCTCTTGAGTTCTTGAAAACTCGCTTCACATCTGTCCGTCCATTCAAACTTCTTGTCCTTCTTCAGCAATTGGGTCATGGGTCTGGTGATACTCGAGAATCCCTCTACGACTTGCGGTAGTATCCCGCTAATTCGAGAAAGGCACGAACTTGGGTTTGAGTGGTTGGGGCTTGCCAATCTTCGACATCTTTCACCTTTGCAGGGTCAACGGCAATTCCTCCGGCTGATACGATATGTCCGAGCAATCCTACCTCCTGTAACCAGAATTCACATTTGCTAAACTTGGCATACAACTGATGCTCTATAAGGGTTCCAAGAATGGTCCTTAGGTGTAGCTCATGTTCTTCTTCTGATTTGGAATAAATAAAAATGTTATCCATGAAAACAACGAAAAACTTATCCAGGAAGTCCATAAAAATCTTATTCATGAGATTCATGAAATAAGCGGGGGCATTGGTTAATCCAAAAGACATGACAGTATGCTCGTATCGTCCATATCTGGTGGTAAAGGCCATCTTTGGAATATCCTCTACGTGAATCTTGAGTTGATGATAGCCAGTTTTAAGATCAATCTTAGAAAACACTTTGGCACTAGTCAACTGGTCAAACAAATCTTCTATCTTGGGCAACAGGTATTTCTTTTTGATAGTGACATCATTCAACATCCGGTAATCCGTACACAAACGGTTACCTCCATCTTTCTTATCCACAAACAAGACAGGTGATCTCCATGGTGACGCACATGGTTGAATTAATCCAATTTCTAGCATGGCATCCAGTTTCTTCTTCAGTTCTACTAGTTTAGACGGGTTCATACTATATGGTCTCTGGGCTATGGGTCTGGTTCTAGGGATTAATTCAATGATAAATTCGATATCCCAATCTGGGGGCATACCGGGCAAAACATCTGGAAATACATCGGGGTATTCACAGACTATCCGTACTTGGTCAATGGTAGGTTGGGCTATACTCTTGTTGCACTTGAATTGACGAGGCAAGGTTTCAGATACATGCTCGACTGATACGCCGGATGTACTAGTCATGGTTATGGCTTTCTTGGCACAGTCAATTAATCCTTTATGTTTGGACATCCAATGCATTCCTAGTACTACTTCCAAACCTTTAGTTCCGAATACTATTAGATTAGCATAAAAATCTATGCCATGGATTCGGATAGGGACGGCTTTGCAAATTTTCCTAGCTTTGGTGGTTGAACCGGGGATTTGAACAATCATAACATGCTTCAATTTTGTTGGTTGAATCTTACTAGTGCATGCAAATTCTTCAATGACAAATGAGTGCGATACTCCAGAATCAAACAACACTCTTGCAAATACTGAGTTAACGGAAAACATACCCAGCACGACGTCTGGCACTTCCTGGGCTTCTCCAGCATGCATGAGAAAGAGACGGCCGTTGCGGTTGAGCGAATTCCCTGGGGCAAACCTTCTTCCGGGCTGAACACGACGTTGCTGCTGAGCTGGGGCATTTGCATTGGGGGCTGCGGCATTCTTCTAGGGGCACTCATTGGAGTAGTGACCCTTGGTTCCGCATTCATAACAAGTCACTTGCGACTTGTCCTTTGCTGCAACAGGCACAACATTGCTTCCGGTCCTTGGGGCAGTGTTGGTGTTGGTGGCAGCATTGTTGTTGTTGAACTTGGGTGGTGCACGGATGAAATTGCTAGAGTTGTCGGGGTTGTTGTGGTTTCCTCCGGGCCTTGGGTTTCCACGGTTGGGATAGGTCGGATGATTCATAGGGGGTCTGTTGGTTCTCGGGGCAAATCCTGGAGATGGGTTGGGGCGATACTTTGGGGTATGATGGGTTCCGAGCTGATGCATCATGCGGCACTTGCGGTCCTCATTGGCTTGGTTGATCTTTCCTTCCATCTGAATGGAAGAGTCGACTAGGCCTTCAATATCAGCAAAGGGTATATTGACTAACAACATCTGCATCTCATCGTGCAGACCGTTTAGGAATCTCTCTTTCTTCTTGGCTTCAGTGTCGATCTCATTTGGGGCATACCTAGATAATGACAAGAATTTGTCACGGTATTCCACTACGATCATCCTTCCTTTATTCAGTTATCTGAACTCATCTCTCATCCTCTTGATTAAACCCGGTGGCACATGGGTTCTGCTGAACTTGACCTTGAATTCCTCCCAAAACATCACCTGACTCCGGTCATTACATGAATGCGGTTACACCATGCTCTTGCATCTCCGGCTAGATAGTGGGTGGCGAACAGAACTTTCTCGTTAGCTTCCACTCATGCAACTTCCAGATTGTTCTCCATTGTTTGCAGCCAATCATCTGCATCTAGGGGTTCCTATGACTTAGTGAAAACAGGTGGGTTGGTGTTCTAGAAATTCTTGAGCTTAGATCCATGGTTGTCCTGATTTCCTTGGCCTTGATTGTTGTTGGCCATCTGAGCTATGTGTTGAAGGGTGGCTAGGTTGGCTTGACGTTCGGCTCTTTCAGCTTCACGGTCAGAAACCAACATTTGCAATATCTACAACATCGGGTCCAGGGATGAACCACTTCCTCCGCAAGGCATCTGAAGATTGAGAAAGATCATGAGAAAAGAGGTAAATTTTATAAGGTTCCGAGGTTGTTGAAAAGTTTTTAGAGTTTGACACAGTTTTTTGCAACTTGCTTTTCATTCATTCATAGCACACGATGCAACACACACCACAACAAAGAAAACAGATGGTTTTAGGAACCATTCTAGAAACTACGATACAGTGGGACCTAATAAAATTCACTAACGCTAGTGCTCAAGTGCTACTAATCCTCGGAGTCAGTGTACTCATCATCATCATCGTCATCGATGAAGGCGAAATCATCATCGTCATCGAAGAAGTCCATGGCCTGATCCTCCAGAAAGTCATCATCATCGCTGAGATAGGAGTAGGGGTCTCCACGAAGGTCTTCTCCGGCATTCTCCCTCTCCTCCAACTGCATGTCTCTCACGTGGACGGTCTCCTCCAAATTCGTGATCCGGTGGCGAAGACGGGCAATGATGCGCTCCTTCTTGTCGAGCTGACGGCGACGAGACTTGCGGTCCTTCACTAACATGGCGAGGGTCTGATCCCTCTTCTTGGCGATGGCGTACTTGTGGTTGGCGTAGGCACGGGCATTGCCAACTCCTTCTAACGATCGTACATCATGAAGCTGAGGTGGTCCACTTGACTCTTTAGCTCGGGATGAAGTAATACCCCAAATTTTTTATGCTAAGATTTTGTACTTGCCTAGTCTTATAGAAAATAAATAGAAGAATATTTAAATCTAATTTAGGAGTAGAAATTTAGAGCCATGAAAGTAAAAGGAGGAAAATAAAGGAAAAATGGTGTATGCGTGTGTGCTAGTGCTTGAATTGACGACCTAGCATGTAATATCTAAAGGTCTTGTTCTAGTAGTACAAAGTTAGTATTACGTTTTCATATAACTTTAACTTGGAGAAAGGAACGAGCTGGGCTTCTTGTATTTGGGCCTGAACTCGTACAACCTGTATTGCCCCATGTTTTGGAGGGTCGAGTTGGACTCCACCACTGCTCATCTCTGTCCTTCAGAAAACCTAGAGCTATGTCCTCTCGTATCGTGTCGTCGCCGCCGTCAAGTTGTTGTTGTCGCTGCGAGGCTGTGATGCCTCCTCTCGGTTGTCTCCGCCAAACTGTTCCATCGCCATCGTCCTTGGCTGAGCAACCACTTCAGATTTGGTTAGTCCCTTTAGTTCGTAGCGCTTTCATTCATGAGCTTCTTCTAGAAATAGTGTGCGTGTATAGAGCTGATGTAAGATCCCTCCCTTTATAAAGGTAAGGATCCCTGTGATTGCAATGCTAGTCCCTGGATCAATGCTAGCATCCACAGTTTAAGATGAAGTACACAGAAACAAAGGTCATTGTTACATATCATTCCAGAGACAAACATAGTCTTTTACAAACTCCATTGCCACATGCCTAATACAAGAGTTCAAATATATAATAAGATAAATAAGTCTTCATCTTCATGTGCCATAGGCAAGCATGTTGAGTGTAGACTCATAACCCCTAATCATCATCAGAATAACCTGCAACATCACAAGTTACAGCCACAGTGGGTCAATACATTGGAATAGTATTGGAAAGTGATACCTTAGTAGAATATTAGTAGTCTAGATACTATATGCATTTTGGCTAAGTGTAGCTTAGGCTTGCTTTGCTCAAAATAGGTTTTACCTATCAGTTGAAAACACTAAGTTTTTCTTTGACAAAACTTTCCCAAGGAACCACCAATAGAAATTGGTGAACCTTCACCCTTGTTAAACCACCAGTTTTTAACTTACAAATTGGGATGAGGAGATTCATGATAGCTTCCATGTCTTGATGCTCAAGTTGTCCAATACCAGGGACATGGCTAAGTACTTAGATTCTTCCATCTGCAGAGGTTGTGCACTTTTCCCACAAGACTTGATTTTCACCAAGACAGGACCTTTCAGAAGCCTTCCCTTAGACCAAATGGACGCGTTCCAACCTATCATCCCACTACCACCAACTGTCCAAATGGCTAAGTTATTGCAACCTATGTGATCCAGGCAGAGCCCATATTGCCATGTGGCAGCACCAGAAGATTCTTAACATATGGCATCTCAAATCCCTTTGTTCCTGGGTGGCTTTCCACAAGTGAGATACACAAGGTAAATCATAGACATGGGCCTTGTGTAACCACTCAACACAAACCATTCTTTCCATTCCACCCAGATGTTTCATTTACTTAGTTGTTTTATTAAGCAAAAACACAAGTCCAAATACTTAGAAATATTTTCTCATAGTATGAATATATAACCACCCTTGGTTGCTACTAGCTAGGCTAAGCATGGCATTTATAAGCATCTTAACTTAGAAATTTCTAGCAATTCTACAACTACTAGGATTTCCCAAGCATAGCATATAGATCAAAATATTCATGCAAGCCTAGCAAAATATTTCTAGTGCATAGTTGAAAAATATAGGAATAAAATCATGAAGCACCACTTGACTTGGTAGTTTGGGGAGTAGCAACAATCTTCACAATCACAATCACTATTTGCACCAAAATCTACACATAAAATAATGGCACCAAATCACATACAAAATATATACAAGCAAAAATATATGAATGCATGCAAAAATGCCATGTTATGATTTCTTACACCAAACAAGACAAGTGCACAGTACTGAATCATAAACAAGTTCAAAACAAGCCAAATAGACTTTATTTGATTGACATAACATTTTTCAAATAATTACTATACACAAATTATGCCTACAAATGTTTCTGTAAAACCAATCATTTTAACAGAGGCAAAACATTAAATACATTGCATAAACATAAAGGATTTTCTCTCCTGATTCCAATGATATAAAATTTGTCAAATTTGGACGTGGGAATCAAAAGTTATGAATTTTTCAAGTTTAAACATCTAATAGATCTAAATTCTGATTTTAAATCAAACCTACACACACGCAGTGTTTTCTGATTGGTTGATACCGATTCGCGCGGATCGGCTAACATGGACCGCCATATCTAATTTAAATCACATGGTCAGATCTTCTCCTTACCTCTTTGCTACAGATCTAATTCTATGCGCTGGATCTAGATCCTACGGCCACGGATCAAACGACCAAAAACGGGCGGTGCTAGCGGTGGCGATGTGGCGGTGCGGATCTATCAGAGGTGTTGCCGGTGATTCAGATTGCGCGGGGAGGGGTGGAGATGGTTACCGTGTTCGCGGGGCTGCAGTGAAGCTCTAGGTGGTCGAGGGAGAGACAGGGGCGCTCAGATCTGGCTGCTATTGCTCGTCGGAGTAGAGCCTGTCGTGGGGCAAGCTCTGGCGTCGTCGGGGGAAAGGTTCTGGTGCGTGCTAAGACGAACCAGAGACGCTGTTAGATACGCACAAGCCTGGCGAACAAGTGAGTATCAAAAAGGGAGGAAGGGGTGGTCGGGAACTACTAGGAGGGGTCGCCGGAGTTGCGCTGAGCTTCGGTTGCTTCCAGAGGTGGACGGTGACGATGCTCTAGGATGATACAGAGAAAAAGGAAGGCATGAGAAGATGCGCAAGGACATGTTCAACACGCTCGCATGAAGCAGAGACAGGGGGCGGACGGTGCTCACCGGAATCGGTCACCGGAGGTCGTCGGTGCTGCGGGGTTCTGAGCTCGATTGCACGCAGCCTGGTGGCGAGGTGAGTGTGCTGAGCGAGGGGAAAGATGCGGGGTGAGCAGAGGGTCTTATAGCCGGAGCAGAGGAGAGAATCTCGCGAGGAAACGCCGGCAATTAAGCCTGCATCAATCGCGGCAGTAATGGAGTTAACGGTGGCGTCGACAGGGTCGTGGGGGTGCGTGGCTCGGGGACGACGCTCGCGTGGCACTTGGGTCCACCAGTCAGTGGGCGTGGGGTAAGTCTATGCCGCGTGAGAGAGAGGGAAAAATCCCGGGTGGGCTTAGTGGGCTAGGTCTACTGCTGGGCTGAAATGCTGGCGCCAGGCCCAGATGGGTTTTCTATTTATTTTTCTTTTTCTGAGTTGATTTTCAGGAATCATTTTCAAATATATTCATAAGCAATTGAATTCAAATCTTTTTTGGATTTTTGTAAAGTGTAACCTTCATACTTTTGGGCATAAAACCATGTTGTCTCTCTGTACTTGCTTGGTCCCTTTGAATAATCAAAATAAACAGTGCCATAGTATTTGATTTGAATAAGTTTAGAAGATGGTTTTAAAACCATATTTGTTTTGTAAATTTTTTTCCAAACTCTAACATTCAACCAAAACAACATGAGAGCAAACAAATCTTGGTTTAAAACAATTATACTCTCATTTGAGAGTGGCATTAGATCAATGCATGCTCACATAAAATAATAGCACTTAGTTCTTCTGATTTCTTGAAATGAGTTTGATATTTGATCCCAAAATGATATGCATGCATGGATGATATGCAATCTTTCAAAACATGATTTTAGGGATGTTACAAATCTAACCCCCATAAGGTGAATCTCGCCCTTGAGATTCGGGTTGGCTAGCAAATAGGTGAGGGTGGTCTTTCCGAAGATCATCTTCTCTTTCCCATGTGGCTTCTTCTTCGGAATGATGGTTCCATTGAACTTTGCAGAATTTGATAGTCTTAGTCCGAGTAACTCTTTCTGTAGTCTCAAGAATCTTGATAGGTTTTTCCTCATAAGTGAGATCACTTTCCAATTGAACTTCCTCTAATGGTATAGTATCCTTCAAAGAAGTATCTTCCATTTCTGGATGGCATTTCTTAAGCTGACTCACATGAAACACATTGTTAACGGTAGACAATGATTTTGGCAACTCAATCTCATAAGCTACTTCTCCTTTACGACTTAGAATCTTGAATGGTCCAACATATCTTGTGGCCAATTTCCCTTTGACTCCAAATCTCTTCACTCCACGAAGTGGTGAAACTCTAAGATAAGCTCTATCACCCACTTCATAGGTGAGTTCTCTATGCTTAGGATCTGCGTAGCTCTTCTGTCGGGACTGTGCTATCTTCAATCTATCCTTAACTAGCTTGACTTTCTCTTCAGCCTATTTAATTAGTTCTGGTCCGAACAAACTTCTTTCTCCCACACCATTCCATAGCAATGGGGTGGTACACTTTCTCCCATAGAGAAATTCAAATGGTGCCATATCAATACTGGCTTGATAGCTGTTATTGTAAGAGAATTCTGCATAAGGCAGACTTTCATCCCAACTGGCTCCATAGTCTAGGGCACATGCCCTCAACATATCTTCAAGAATATGGTTGGTCCTTTCTGTTTGTCCATCAATCTGAGGATGAAAAGCAGTGCTGAATTCCAACCTCGTTCCCAATGACTCATGTAGTTGCCTCCAGAAATGAGAAGTGAATTGAGTTCCCCTATCAGACACAATACTCTTGGGTACTCCATGTAGACATACAATCCTACTCATATAGATTTTGGCTAACTTAGCACTTGTATAAGTTGTCTTCACGGGTATAAAATGAGCCACTTTAGTTAGGCGATCCACTACTACCCAAATAGAGTCATATCCTGACCTGGTCCTTGGCAATCCAGTGATGAAATCCATGCCAATCTTGTCCCACTTCCAATCAGGAATAGGTAGTGGTTTTAGCAATCCTGCTGGTTTCTGATGTTCTGCTTTCACTCTACTACATACATCACACAAAGCAATATGTTCGGCGATGTCCTCCTTGAGATTATTCCACCAAAATCTTTCTTTCATATCCATGTACATTTTGGTGTTACCCGGATGAATGGAATACGGTGAGTTATGTGCTTCTTGTAAAATCAGTTTCCGAAGCTCCGGATCTTGTGGAACACAGATACGTTTTCCATACCATAAATTACCCTGTTCGTCTTCATGGAATCCTTTGGCTTTTCCTTTGCTAATATTTTCCTTAATCTCTTCAATTTCCTTGTCTGTCTTTTGGGATTCTTTAATTTTGTCCAACAAAGTGGGTTGAACATCCAATGACATGAGATGTCCTTCAGGCACAATCTCCAATCTGAGATCTCTAAATTGGGTACACAGATCATCTGGCAATTCTCCCTTAGTAAGGCCATTCACAAAAACCTTACGGCTTAGAGCATCTGCTACAACATTTGCTTTACCGGGGTGGTATTGCAAACTCAAATCATAGTCCTTGATGAGTTCTAGCCATCTTCTTTGTCTCATGTTAATTTATTTCTGGGTGAAGATATACTTCAAACTTTTGTGATATGTGAACACTTCACATCGTTTTCCCAAAAGATAGTGTCTCCATGTTTTGAGTGCATGGACAACAAAGGCTAACTCTAAATCATGAGTAGGGTAATTTACCTCATGAGTTTTGAGTTGTCTCGAGGCATAATCCACAACTTTCCCTTCTTGCATAAGTACTGCACCTAATCCATGATGAGATGCATCACAATACACTTGGAAATCCTTCTCCAAATCTGGCAGACATATGACTGGTGCTGTCACTAGCCTCTTCTTCAACTCTTGGAAACTGAGTTCACATCCTTCAGGCCAAGCAAACTTCTTGTCTTTCTTTAGAAATTCTGTCATTGGCTTAGCTATCTTGGAGAAATTCTCAATGAACCTTCTGTAGTATCCTGCCAAGCCAAGGAAACTATGAACCTCTTTCACTGACTTAGGAGATTCCCATTCGGTTACAGTTGAAACTTTAGCAGGATCAACTGCTACACCATCCCCTGACACAACGTGTCCAAGAAATCCAACTTCATTCAACCAAAACTCACACTTGCTGAATTTGGCATATAGCTTATGCTCTCTAAGCTTCTCAAGTATCAAACGCAAGTGTCCTTAATGCTCTTCTTTGCTCTTGGAGTAGGTCAAAATGTCATCAATGAATACGACAACAAACTTGTCAAGGAACTCCATGAACACCTTGTTCATCATGTTCATGAAATAAGGTGGGGCATTGGTCAAACCAAAAGGCATCACGGTGTACTCATACAATCCATACCTAGTGGTGAAAGCTATCTTAGGTATGTCTTGTTCCCTTATTTTGAGCTGGAAATATCCTGACCAGAGATCAATTTTTGAGAACACACAGGCTCCTTCTAGCTGATCAAACAAGTCATTGATTCTAGGCAAAGGGTATTTGTTCTTGATAGTCACTTCATTGAGTGAACGGTAATCTATGCATAACCTTTGACTTCTATCCTTCTTTTCTACGAACAACACTGGTGCCCCCCAAGATGAAGAACTTGGTTGAATAAATCCTTTCTGCAACTGTTCTCCAAGTTGTTTCTTGAGTTCTTTCAATTCGTCTACTGACATCTTGTACGGTCTCTTTGCTATTAATTGGTCCAGATCCTGGTAGCAAATCAATAAGGAACTCCACATCGCTATCCGGTGGCATTCCCGGCAATTCTTCCGGAAACACATCTGGATATTCACTCACAATTGGCACACTGTCTATGCTAACCCCCTTAAGAGAATTTAGCTTACTCCTTTTCGATTCAAAGTTGGTCTTGAATCTGATCCTTTTGTTTTCTGGAGTTGTGAGCGAGACAGTATAGTTGGCACAATCTAGCACTCCCTTGTGCTTGGTCATCCAGTCCATTCCCAAAATGACATCCAATCCTTGGGAGTTTAGGATTATCAGATTAACGGGAAACTTATACTTCCCAAACTCTATGACTAGACCATGACATCCTGAGTTCACTATCATTTCTCCGCCAGGAGAACTTACTTTTATAGGACACCCAATAGTTTCTACCGGTAGTTCATGTCTTTAAACAAATGCTCTTGATATGAATGAATGAGATGCACTAGTATCAAAGAGAACAAATGCTGGAACAGAATTGAGTTTGAACTTACCAGACACAGCATCAGGTTCCTCATAGATCTCTTCCACATTGATGTGGTTCACCTGTCCCTTTTGAAAAGGGTTGGGCTTGTTGGGTCCTTCAACTTTCTTTTCTGGGCATTCATTTGCATAATGCCCCATCTTCTTGCACTTGAAACACTCAACCTGACTAAGATCCTTCTTGACAGGATGGCTTCCACTACCACTTCCACTTCCATTGTGGTGGCTCTTATATCCACTCTTGTGATTCCTATACTTGTCATTGTCATGACTACTATGGTGCTTATTGTCATGATGACGTTTGTGGTTGTGGTGCTTGTGATACTTCCCATGCTTGTGGGATCCAGAACTCCCACTATCATCATAATGGGAACGCTTGTGATACGATCCCGAGCTGTGCTTGTCAGAGTGCTTCCTCTTCCTGCTTTAAACCTGTTTCATCTTGCTCTCCAAAATAGCAACCTTGTCACAAAGAGACTGGTAAGTGGGAACATAGGCCACAGATAGTTGCAGGTTCAGTTCACTGTTCAATCCTTCGAGGAATTTCTCCTTCCTCTTAGCATCAGTGTCAACCTCATCCGGTGCGTAACGCGGCAGATTGTTGAACTCCTCAATATACTCTGCCACGCTGCGGTGGCGCTGCTTCAAGTTATGAAATTCCTTCTTCTTCAAACTCATCACTCCAGATGAGATGTGAGCAGTATGGAAACCATCTTCAAATATAGCCCATGTCACATCCGCAATGGGAGTGGTGATCTAGAAGTTATCCCACCAAGTGACTACTGGTCCTTCCAACAAGTGCTCTGCAAATCTGACTTTCTCTTCATTAGTACAGCCAACAGTTACCAAATCCTTGTTCACCGAGCGTAGCCAATCATTGGCCACCATGGGATCAGTAGTTCCTAAGAACTTTGCTGGCCTCAGTCTTAAGAATCTGGTAAGCATATCAAAACCTGGTGGGTTGTTCTGATTGTTGTTGTTATTGTTATTATTATTGTTGTGGTTGTTGTTGTTGTTCTTCTGATTCTGTATAAACGTGGTCATCATTTGCATCAGCTGCGTCTGAGCTTTCATCATCTGCTGCATCTCGGGGGTGATATTGTTGTTGTTGGGGTTGGGATTGGCACATTGGGGAGGCATCTGTGGTTTTCAATAGAGATAAGAATGAGATACCCATAGATGCTATCATGCACAATACATCACATAATCAATCACCAAACATGCTTCATAGAAGTAAAAATTCAACAACAAAGACAACAAGTTTTGAAAAGTAAACACACCAATAACAAGCCATCCACATGTTGGATGGTCATTGCGACTCAATAATCAAAGGCATGGTAAATAAAAGGTAAATGAGTAGTCATCACTACTCCTCTGCATCAACCTCCTCATCAACAAGTGTAAGACCTGCATTCTTCATAGCGGTCTTGTATTCCTCGACATTGGTGGTCAAGGTCTCCACTTTGGCTTTGAGAGCCCTCTTCTGTGAATGATGTCTCTCAATCACCACCTGCTGATGCTCGAGCTCGAAATCCTTGGCCTCTAGTTCTGCAGTCATGTCTCAAATCCTCTTGTTCCTATCTTGGACTCTTGAACTTTCTATCCTGACTCTCAAACTTGGCCTCCATTTCCTTGACTATATCATCTTGCTCCGCGAAGAGCTTGTCCTTCTCACGAAGCTGCACCTGGAGTTCGTCATTGCTGAGCATGACGTTGGTCCTATCAGTATCTAGGTGCCTAAGAAGAACCTCTAAGTCCTGGAGGTATAGACGAATCGGCTCTGCCGTCTCTCTAGCAGTATCCTCGAAGTCAATGGCCTCACCATCCTCATCACGTCTACCGAAGGCATGGAAGTGAGTACCTCTAATCTCCCGAGAGTGTCTCCCTAGCAAACGTCCAAGCAAATCCTGCATGACTACCTCTAGGCCTCTCTCCTTATCATCATGCATGAGCTTGAAGGTGATGGCCTCCATGGCTGGCTCAGTCTGACGTCCTTCCTCTCGAACTTGGTGAGGGGAAGCATCATGATGGTAGGAAGTGGGAGATTGAGCAAACTAGTGAGCTCAATGAGACGAGTGCCAAAACGAGTTCCCTTGAACTCTTCAGCCGTGCTGATAGTAACATTAGGCATCTATTTTATAAGATAGAATAAGTTAGAATCAACATACATAGAGATGAATCACAAGACAAGGCATCACATGCATATCTTTGACAATCAAAACATTCAAGTCATGGCATACATAAAACCATTACAAGCATCCAAGGTTCAACTTATTTGAAACAACATTTTTGGAAAATATAAAGATAAGTGTGGTGGTCCAACTAACGAAGTACGTTACAATCCCATCTCACTTGCTAAGTTGGCTAACAGGGCATCCCTAGAGGCAATCTGTCGATCCTGATCACATGACTCAATGGCTAAGTCTATGATGTCCTCTCTTAAACATTGGTTGGTAGCCTCTAACTCTTGGGTATGCTTCTTTTCTTCCCTAAGGTCATTTTGGGTGTTGAGCATTCTGCACTTGATTCTATCACCAAGCTCTTTGATGGCCTTCCAAGCTGCATCCCTTGCTGAATCAAAGAATGTGGTGTGCATCACTGAGTTGGTGACCATGCAGAATCCTGACTCCTTGTGGTTGTCTTCCTTGTTTTTATACAAGTGAAGTTGCACCCACCAGTATTCAACTCCTTCATCCATCACAGGAAAACCTTTGTACATAGCTGCACCATGTATTCATATGGCAACCATCAGGTCCTTGAGAGCCTTGGGGAATTCTGTCTCACATTCCAAAGTCATAGTCATGAGTGGTCCCTTCCTCACGGCTTCGTTGATGGAGTTCATTTACAAATAGAGATGAGAAAGAAGATTAGAAAAGTTTACGAGAAGAAAAGACAAGTGTGGAAGTTGTTGAATTTTTTTTCCTTAGTGGTTTCCAATCCTAGGGTCATAATCCTACAGGCAACACAGTGCTCTGATACCATCTGTAAGATCCCTCCCTTTATAAAGGTAAGGATCCCTATGATTGCAATGCTAGTCCTTGGATCAATGCTAGCATCCACAGTTTAAGATGAAGTACACAGAAACAAAGGTCATTATTACATATCATTCCAGAGACAAACATAGTCTTTTACAAACTCCATGGCCAGAGGCCTAATACAAGAGTTCAAATATATAATAAGATAAATAAGTCTTCATCTTCATGTGCCATAGGCAAGCATGTTGAGTGTAGACTCATAACCCCTAATCATCATCAGAATAACCTGCAACATCACAAGTTACAGCCACAGTGGGTCAATACATTGGAATAGTATTGGCAAGTGATACCTTAGTAGAATATTAGTAGTCTAGATACTATATGCATTTTGGCTAAGTGTAGCTTAGGCTTGCTTTACTCAAAATAGGTTTTACCTATCAGTTGAAAACACTAAGTTTTTCATTGACAAAACTTTTCCAAGGAACCACCAATAGAAATTGGTGAACCTTCACCCTTGTTCAACCACCAGTTTTTAACTTATAAATTGGGATGAGGAGATTCTTGATAGCTTCCATGTCTTTATGCTCAAGTTGTCCAATACCAGGGACATGGCTAAGTACTTATATTCTTCCATCTGCAGAGGTTGTGCACTTTCCCCACAAGACTTGATTTTCACCAAGACATGACCTTTCAGAAGCCTTCCCTTAGACCAAATGGACGCGTTCCAACCTATCATCCCACTACCACCAACTGTCCAAATGCCTAAGTTATTGCAACCTATGTGATCCAGGCATAGCCCATATTGCCATGTGGTAGCACTAGAAGCTTCTTAACATATGGCATCTCAAATCCCTTTGTTCCTGGGTGGCTTTCCACAAGTGAGATACACAAGGTAAACCATAGACATGGGCCTTGTGTAACCACTCAACACAAACCATTCTTTCCATTCCACCCAGGTGTTTCATTCACTTAGTTGTTTTATTAAGCAAAAACACAAGTCCAAAGACTTAGAAATATTTTCTCATAGTATGAATATATAACCACCCTTGGTTGCTACTAGCTAGGCTAAGCATGGCATTGGTAAGCATCTTAACTTAGAAATTTCTAGCAATTTTACAACTACTAGGATTTCCCAAGCATAGCATATAGATCAAAATATTCATGCAAGCCTAGCAAAATATTTCTAGTGCATAGTTGAAAAATATAGGAATAAAATCATGAAGCACCACTTGCCTTGGTAGTTTGGAGAGTAGCAACAATCTTCACAATCACAATCACTATTTGCACCAAAATCTACACATAAAATAATGGCACCAAATCACATACAAAATATATACAAGCAAAAATATATGAATGCATGCAAAAATGCCATGTGATGATTTCTTACACCAAATAAGACAAGTGCACAGTACTGAATCACAAACAAGTTCAAAACAAGCCAAATAGACTTTATTTGATTAACGTAACATTTTTCAAATAATTACTATACACAAATTATGCCTACAAATGTTTCTGTAAAAATAATCATTTTAACAGAGGCAAAACATTAAACACATTGCATAAACAGAAAGTATTTTCTCTGCTGATTCCAATGATATAAAATTTGTCAAATTTGGACGTGGGAATCAAAAGTTATGAATTTTTCAAGTTTAAACATCTAATAGATCTAAATTCTGATTTTAAATCAAACCTACATACACACGGCGTGTTCTGATTGGTTGATACTGATTCACGCGGATCGGCTAACGTGGACCGCCAGATCTAATTTAAATCACATGGTCAGATCTGCTCCTTACCTCTTCGCTACAGATCTAATTCTATACGCTGGATCTAGATCCTATGGCCACGGATCAAACAACCACAGACGGGCGGCGCTAGCGGCGGTGATGCGGCGGTGCGGCTCTGTCAGAGGTGTTGCCGGTGATTCAGACCGCGCACGGATGGGTGGAGGTGGTTACCGTGTTCGCGGGGCTGCAGTGAAGCTCAAGGTGGTCGAGGGAGAGACAGGGGCGCTCGGATCTGGCCGCTATTGCTCGTCAGAGTAGAGCCTATCGTCGGGCAAGCTCTGGCGTCGTCAGGGGCGAGGTTCTGGTGCGTGCTCAGACGAACCAGAGACGCTGTTAGATGCGCACAAGCCTGGCGACCAAGTGAGTATCAAAAAGGGAGGAAGGGGTGGTCGGGAACTACCAGGAGGGGTCGCCGGAGTTGCGCTGAGCTTTAGTTGCTTCCAGAGGTCGACGGTGAAGACGCTCTAGGATGATATAGAGAAAAAGGAAGGCATGAGAAGACGCGCAAGGACATGTTGAATATGCTCGCATGAAGCAGAGACAGGGGGCGGACGGTGCTCACCGGAATCGGTCGCCGGAGGTCGTCGGTGCTGCGGGGTTCTGAGCTCGATTGCGCGCAGCCTGGTGGCGAGGTGAGTGTGCTGAGCCAGGGGAAAGATGCGGGGTGTGGAGAGGGTCTTATATCTGGAGCAGAGGCGAGAATCTTGCGAGGAAACGCCGGCAATTAAGCCTGCATCAATCGCGGCAGTAATGGAGTTAACGGCGACGTAGACGGGGTCGTGGGGGTGCGTGGCTCGGGGACGACGCTCGCGTGGCACTTGGGTCCACCAGTCAGTGGGCGCGGGGTAAGTCTGCGCCGCGTGAGAGAGAGAGAGGGAAAAACCCTGGGTGGGCTTAGTGAGCTAGGTCTGCTGCTGCGCTGAAATGCTGGCGCCAGGCCCGGTTGGGTTTTCTATTTCTTTTTCTTTTTCTAAGTTGATTTTCAGGAATCATTTTCAAATAAATTCAAAAGCAATTGAATTCAAATCTTTTCTGGATTTTTGTAAAGTGTAACCTTCATACTTTTGGGCATAAAACCATGCTGTCTCTTTGTACTTGCTTGGTCCTTTTGAATAATCAAAATAAACAGTGCCATAGTATTTGATTTGAATAAGTTTAGAAGATGGTTTTAAAACCATATTTGTTTTGTAAATTTTTTTCCAAACTCTAACATTCAACCAAAACAACATGAGAGCAAACAAAGCTTGGTTTAAAACAATTATACTCTCATTTGAGAGTGGCACTAGATCATTGCATGCTCACATAAAATAATAGCACTTAGTGCTTCTGATTTCTTGAAATGAGTTTGATATTTGATCCCTAAATGATATGCATGCATGGATGATATGCAATCTTTGAAAACATGATTTTAGGGATGTTACAGCTGAACAAGAGTATGTTTTCCAACCAAGTATCGATCTGCTACTGATCAGTCTTTTTGGCTGCTCGTCCTTGTGAGGATTTGGGGTCAAACTTTGGGGACAGCAACGTCTAGACCTGGAAATTTTGTGGGCTTAAGATGTTTGTACCGATCATTATTTACTGTGTAGCTTGTACATGAGATTAGTGATCAGTTTTTTGTCCATGTACGTACTAGTGTGTTGATCGCTCGACACCTGGAGACTTTAAATTTTTGTATTATTTCTCTAGCTGATTCAGGCGTATAAGGAGTAGGACAAGAGCTACACGGGAAATTAGTAAACTGCCTATTTCGTTCTAAGATGTCAATCTGGAACTTGCCGTGAGTCACTATCAGGTTTGGGCTGAGTATTTGGCGTCTTCGTGTGGCCCTAGGTCTGATGCTATCAGTTATGGGAGGTTTTGCTTAGAGTAGTTTTTAAGAATAAATCCTTAGGCTCTTAGCTACAAGAATATTTCTTCTTATCCTGGTATCTAAGAACACTTTCTTTGGTTGTATAACATAAAAGAAAAGGGAATGCTAGTATTTAGCCTCCTCGGCCATTTCATGGTTATTTTTTTACCGAACAGCGAGAATGTTTTGTTGGTTGTCTGCTCATAGGAGCGGTGTTATATTTTTGTCAGTATGCTTTTGAAGTGTTGCTGTGAATTAAGTGTGATAATTGTTTCAATAACAGGTCCTGATACTTCTGGTCCGGAGTCTTACAGTTCACAGTTTATGCCCCGTGGTTGAGGCAAGTTCATGGCAGATAGTAATTCTGCATATATCTCTTCACTTGATTTTACTTAATAAAGTGCATGTTTTTATGTCTATGATATATCCATGATAACGATGATAATGATGATGGCATCGCATATTTTGCATTTTTTCATACTCATGATGACAGTGATGATAGTGTGACCTACTTCGGTGGGCAAAATGCGACCTTCGTTGATGGGCTGCGACTCACTTTGGAGGCACCCTCCACGAGATCGAGCGAGTGGATGCCGACGGGTGTCCACTCAAGCGATACCGATATTCGCGATGAGATGAGATGAGCATATAGGAATGTAGGACATAATATTATGTCCTAATGATTAATGTTTAATGATGTTCTGGTGTTTTGATTTATGTAAAATCACTCTTCGTTTGTGAACTTGTTGAGTCTTTGTACTCACCCTTGTTGCTTTCATGTTTTTAGGTAAACCTTGAGGACGTCATGCATGAGGAATATGGGAGTAGAGCCACCACCAACTACACATCACTACTTCACACTTATTGTGCAATGATTCATTTCTAAATAATAAGATTTCATTGTCTGGTTGGGTTTTGGAGTCTGTTGAACAGTACCTTAAAACAGTTTTGGTTATCTTCTTGCGTGTGGTTGAGAAATTCTTATTTCCTAGTAGTTTAGAGTTTTGATATATTATTCGGATCATGAACCTATTTTATTCTGGTGATGTATTCCTCCTTTCCAGCTTTCCTATATTATGCCTGTCATGGATGTCCTTATAAACAGAGGAGACTCTGCCGAATTTTCCTAAAAGTTGTTAGTAAAATGTTATATGTGTATCTTATGTGGTAACATCTCAAGTGCTTGTTGGCTTGGGGCGTTACAGTTGGTATCAGAGCCAGGTTTTAGGTCCGTGGTATGAAAAGTAATGTAATAACAACCTTAAAATTTTACACACTGGTGCACAGTAGGTTGGGATGGGTCATGCATTGCATTTACACCTATGTGTTATTATTTGTTATTGATGATAATTGTGTTCTAAGTATATGATTGCTTTTTGATAATGTTGTGTATAGTTATGCCGCCGAGGAGAGGTCGAGCTCGTGGTCGTGCTCGTGGTCGTGGAGGCCACAATAACCATTCCGGCGAATCAGATCCAGAGGTTGAACAAAGTCAGCATGGGGAAGGTAGTGCAAGCAAAACCGGTAATGATGGTGGACCGGATGGCCAAGGGACGAATCTGAAAAACTGGTTGGAACTGAAGGCTGACGACTTCCATGGGACTGGGACACCAATGGATGCAGCATCTTGGCTAAGTACCATGGAGAAGTATATGGCAGCTATGGAGTTACCATCGCACAAGCGAGTTATCTTTGTGGCCTTCAACCTTAAAGGTCTTGCTGATGATTGGTGGTCAGGAGTCCATGCCGCTTATCCTGGTGAACTCACCTGGGCTGTTTTTGTGCAACAGTTCACTAACAAGTATTATCCAGAAACATTCAAGGAGGAAATTTCAGAAAAACTGAAGACCATTAAGCAAGGAAAGATATCTATAGATGAGTATGAGGCTGAGTTCAGCAAGATGGTACTGTTTGTTAATCATGTGAATCATGACGAGGCAGCAAAGGCGAGAGCATTCTTTAGGGGACTTAATTCTAGATACAGAGAGGTGATGAGTGCGAGGCCTGCGAATTATTACTTTTCCATGGTTAAGAAGGCTAGAGGATTGGAGTTGGATGTTCGACTCACTTCAACTGAGGAGGGTCGCACAGGAGGTTCTAGTGGCACAGGAGGAGACCAGAAGGGAGGATATCGTGGGGTTAGTGGGTCTAATACTCAGCGAACTCCTTTCAAAAAGTTCAAGGGAAATCACCGTCCTCAACAAACAACAAAGTTTAAACAATCCAGTTCTCAGTATTCTTCGGTGCCTCGCTCTTCTTCATCGACTCCATCCTTTCGTCCTGTCCCAGGGCAGGGTATGATATGTTTCAAGTGTTGTGAGGGACACCGTGCTTCTGAGTGCACTTGGACTGGGGAGTGTTACCACTGTGGTCGCCCTGGTCATATTGGGCGGGTATGTCGTGAGAACCCCGCTAGCATTCTCAAGTGGGAGAGGACACCTGCTGGTTCGACTACCACATCATCTCGAGGATCGGTAAACATGTTATTAGCTGCTCCTACTTCCACTCCGCGGTTCCCACCAGCTTGGGCACCACCTCCTTGTTATGTCTGGCAGGCTGTTCCAGTTGCTTCAGCGCAGTTTCCTGCATCGTCTGCTCAACTACAGTTACCTCCACCCCCACAGCATAGTGTTGGACACCCCTCTGCTCCGCCACAACCAGGGGTCTATTCCATGTCGACTACTACTTCTTTGGGACTACCAGATGTCGTGAGAGGTACACTTCCAGTTGATTCTCATGATGCACTAATTCTCTTTGATTCTGGAGCTACTTACTCATTTTTCTCGCTAGAGTTTGCAAATAAGGCCAATTTATCCCGACAAGAGATTGGACAGTCAGTGGTCGTTAGTTCTCCCGGTGGTCTAATTTCTTCTACCATAGTTTGTCCTGGTTGTGTGGTATCTATAGATGATGAAGATTTTGTTGCTAACCTTATGGTTATCCCGCTGAAGCCATTTGATGTTATTCTTGGCATGGATTGGCTACACTGCTATCACGCCGTGATATCATGTTTTTGGAAGACGGTCTCACTTCAGGCCCCATCCGGAGAGGAGTTGATCTTTCAGGGAACGGCTCCTCCATACTCTCTATTTTTCCTTGCTAGCTTGTTTCATGGGCAACGACCAGCCAAGACAGGGTTGCTATGGGATCTTGCTGAAACAGCTAGTACTTCACAGTTAATTGATGCTATTATAGTGGTACGAGACTATCCAGATGTATTTCCTGATGAGTTGCCGGGTATGCCACCAGTGCGGGACGTGGAGTTTCGTATTGATCTTAAACCTGGTACGCAACCTATTGCTATGTCTCCTTACCGATTGTCACGACCATTACAAGAAGAATTGAAGAAGCAGTTGGATGATTTATTATCCAAGGATTTGATCCGGCGGAGTGTCTCACCTTGGGAGGCGCCTGTAATGTTTACATCCAAGAGGGATGGTAGTTGGCGGAAGTGTGTAGATTACCGTGGTCTTAATGCGGTAACCATCAAGAACAAATATCCATTTCCCCGGATTGAGGATTTGATTGATCAGCTAAATAGAGCTAAGGTGTTCTCCAAGATTGATCTTCAGTCTGGCTACAATCAAATTCGTGTGCGAGGACAAGATATTGAGAAGACTGCGTTCGCCACCAAGTATGGGCATTACGAATATAAAGTTATGTCTTTTGGACTAACCAATGCCCCTGCAATATTTATGGAGACAATGAACAGTATGCTACACAATGATATGATTTATTATGGAGATATAAGTATTTTTGGACTAATGAAAACAACTGATGTTAATGAAACACCTGGGTGGAAATGGGACTTGTATGGATTATGTTGAGTGGTTACTCAGGGCCCATTTCTATGGTTTACCCTGAGGTATCGCACTTGTGTATACCCACCCTAGAACAAAGAGATTGGAGACGTTCTTGTTGCGAAGCTTCCAGTAAAGCCACATGGCATATGGGCTCTGCCTTGACCGATTAAGTTGTGAGAACTCAGCCAGACGGACAGTGGGTGGTAGTGATGATAGGATGGAATGTGTTTGTGGTGGTCTGCGGGATTGCTTCTGAAAAGTCTCGTCTCGATACATGTCTAGTCTTGTGGGGAAAGTGCACCACCTCTCGAGATGGTAAAACTAAGCACTTAGCCATGTCCCCGGTTATGGACAACTTTTGAGAATCAAGACAATGGAGCATAATCAAGAATCTCATCATTCTAATTTATCTAAGTTAAAACTTATTGGATGAACAAGTGTAGCACCTGGAGGGTATCCAGAGTGCCAAGTTTGATGAAGTGTTGAGAAAAAACAGAAAAACTATTTTACAAAGGATAGGGAAAACATACTTTATGCAAAGGCCAGCCAAAACTCCACTTAGCCATATATTCATGTAGATTTTAGGTTCTCTATATCAATATGGTATCACTTGCCAATACAATTCAAATGTATTGACCCTTGTGGCTATAACTTATCATGTTGCAGGATTACTTGATGATAGTGAAGTTTGATGAGTAGGGATTACGAGTCTACAACCAACATGTTTGCCTGTGGAATATGAAGATGAAGGACTCCATGCTTTATAGTTATATTTGCTTCTTTGTAATAAGATAGATAGATGATCTATGTAAGTTGTAATGAATTATTTTTCTTCCTGGATATATGATGTAATATGACCTTTGTTTCTTGTTATTACATCTTAACTATGGGTGCTAGCTATTCGATTCAGGGACTAGCACTATTAAACACAGGGATCTGTACCTTATCGGGTTCGGCCCACTACATATGGTATCAGAGTACTGTGTTGCATGTAGGTTCGTAACCGTAGGATTTGGATAACCCTTTAGAGTAATAGGAGTTGCATTGTTGCTAAGCTATTTACGAACAGTCTTGTAAATTATTTCCTTAGTATTCTGTTTTGTTTCTATATCTCTACCTTTCTCAACTTGATGGCCAAAGACTTCAACATGAGCGATGACTTCAACTATGGCATGACTAAGGACTTCAGCTTAGTTTCACCAAGGACTTCGGCTTCACCATCACCATGGACTTCAAGACCACCTGCTAGGAATTGGACTTCTCGACATCGTCAACATGCTAGATCTACCTACCTCCATCATCAAAAGAATTCAAGTGAAGAAGTTTCAGAAGGAATATTTGTTCTTCAATAGTTCTAGGACTTAGAAATTTTATTTAGGATATTTTTGATGATAGGAGCAACCAACTAAGGAAATGATGAGCTACACGCCCAACTCAAGGAGAAGGGCAAGGCATTCTAGGATCAAGAAGAGAAGCCCAATATCAATGGAGAAGTTCAAGTTTAGTAGAAGAAGGAAAAAATGAGAGAGAATTTTGGAAAGACCATAGGATGAGAAACTTATCTAGTATGGTTTTACTAGGTTATATTTGTTTTTGTTTCTTGTGGAAGTGGAACTATCATGATTCATCTGGCAAGCGTCAACAAATCTATCAAGGAAGACAATAACAAGACAATGGGACTTTGGATGTTCACCAACTCAAAACCTCATACGTTATTCTTCGACTCTACAAGAAGTGTTGCATGGATATCCACTGAAGAACTTGGAGAAAGACTTAGGCATAGACTACAAAACACTTGGAAGGAATTTAAGGAAGATAAGAAGAATACTCAAGACTTGGAGACTAAGGAAACTCAACTTAGGAGGAACATTATAGACATTGTCTTCGAACTTTATGACAAAATGACATAATTTCTTCCAAGGACGCCTTGATCTCATTCTTGATGTACTAGCTATGGTGAAGTATATAATGATCTCAAGTGATAACCTATATTTGGACCACCATACTAAGTGTTTCGTTTAAATAATCGACTTTGTGGTCGTTTATGTAGTATGAAACTAATATTTTCTTTGCCTAAGTGATGTTTGAACCTTATTGATTGAGTTATGGATGTGTGCTTGATGTTTCTTGCATATTGCTTTGTATGATGTGTTTTGTATGAGTATAATTATTTTCCAAGGAATCTTTTGTCTATTCTAATTCCAACCCAACCCAAGCAGATGACTTCTCCAAGAGACCACAACCCCAACAACAACCCCGAGATGCCCATTACAATGCAACTACTAGCAACCCGAACAAAGTTGACCCAAAAGATAATCCAGTTTTTAGCCAACAACCACAACAACACTAAGTTATACCCAAATATGATAAAGATGTTGGAATTCCAAGATCAATTATGCCAAATGATGGCCAATCAAATGATCAACATTAGCAACAACCCACTTTAGAATGACTATAACAAAAATAACACCAAGGATGATCTTGTGACAAGACCAGAAGGTTGAAAAATCTATGGAGACATAGGATACTTATAAAGATCATACTAATCAGTTCCCGAAGCCATCCATCTAGAGAATGCCCCACATCTCATGTTACATGTTTCCTGTGTGAAGGAACTGCTCGTGTCCCTGTCCAATGCCACATCTATCTTGTAGTTCAACATATGAAAAGTCAAGGATGGATTTTTTCAATCTCTCAATGATAACCCCGAAGGTACAATAACCACCACGACTGAAGCCAAAGTAAATTATCAAGATTCAATCTGGTCAAATACTTTTAAGGGTGGTAGTACCCTAGTTGTCCTAAAACCAACTTGTTATTTCTAGACTTCCCGAATCTTGGGACGAGATTCCTTTTAAGGGTGGTAGCCTATCACATTTCAAAATTTTCCAAATTTTAAAATGTGAAAATAAACAAACAAAAGAAATAAAGGATGAAATTTAGGGGGAAGAGAAACTTTTTTCTTCTAAATGGAAACATCAAAACCTTACTTGAACAAAAAAAATTGAATGAGAAAGTTACAAACAAGTTTTCAAGAACTTCAAATGCATGTCATGCATCATCATCATTAGCACTTGCATTTTAAACCTATGGAAAATTGATAAACCTAAATACTAACAAGAGAAATCACCATCAAGTTCAATACAAGACTATGGCCATGTTCCATATAAAAATTTAGCAACATCATTCCTAAATGATCTATAATGGTAATTAATTGGTAAGTAACGATATTAAAAAACAATAGGAATTGATTTCACCTTATTTGGGTCCCTAGATAAAAAGTTGTGAAGAATATAAGATAAAAAAGAAATATTCCCAAAGTCAATATACGCTCATAGCAAAATCTATATTTAAATGGAACCAAAGTATTCTAAAATGATACGAAATAGTATTGAACAATTAAATGCAACCATATAAATTTGTTTAACCTAAATCAATATATATGATTTATATAAGACAAAGAGAAAAAGGAATAAGAGATATTGCAAAGTCAATTTAAGCCATGGACAAAATCCATAATTGAACGAAACAAAAGTATACTTAAATTATATATAATAATAAATAATTATTTTATAAAACTTTACAAACTTGTTTGACCATTTTTGGAGCTCTAAATCAAAAGATATGAAATAGACAAGAATTAAGAAAATATACTGTATAGGCCTACGTGCCATGTTCAATTTCTAAATGAATTATACTTTATTAAGAACATATTAAAAACAATGGAGTAAACTATCAAATTATATTTTATATAAAATTTCTAAAAAAGATTTGGTACAAATTTGAATCAAATTGAAGAGAGAAACTAAAAGTTAGAAAAGAAAACAGAAAAAGTAAAAGAAAATAACTTCAGAAAAAATAGACACACACCCTATCTAACCAGACACATTATCAGCCCACAACCATCTCTTCCCTCTCTATTTTTTCCATAAATTTTCTTATTGGGCCACATTCAAGACCGAACCGATCAGCCCGAACGGAGATCGATGGTCTTCCTCCTCCTGATAACGTACATAGAGCTCAACATACATAACCATGTCAGTTTACTTCTTCTTCCACTTCTCTAGAGCATTCAAGACTCCGAAACGGATCGCCACCAACACGAATATTGTTAAGAATTCGATGGAGGTTTCATTCAGAGCCTTAAATTCTCACTTTAATGTCTTAATTTCGGCAATCCGACTCGTGAACCGAATGTCACCTGTCGGCATGTTGTTCCCGATTTCCCATCTTAGACTACCTTAATATGAACCGAGAAAAGCATCGTGTACCCCTAGTCCTCCTCCTTCACTTTCATTTCTAAACTTTCTCTAGGGGGTGTCTCTACAATCCATACCAACGATGCCAACGTCAGTCCAAAATCCAAGTTCATCGTCAGATCTTGATATCCACGATGAGAAACTTGTCAATTCCTTGAACCAGAATACTCTCCTCATTTATGCCCACCTCCAGGACATGTTCATGCATCCCAAAGTTTAAGTTCGCCGCACCGTCGATGCCACCGACGACTTCCGACGAGGTTTCTATGCAGTACAAGGGGACCTATTGAAAGGGTCATATGGGCACCTATAGGGGGTGAAGAGGTGCTACTTCAAAAAAATTATCTTTTTTGAATTAGGGTTTGACAAGAAAGGTAAATTCTCTAGATTATGCAACTAAGGTGAATTTACCTATATGTCAAACGAGCACCAACTAGCAGAACACTAAGCCAGAACAAGTGAAGTAAAGTGCGGTAAAGGATAGAAGTAACCAAAGTGGTGGACGCGGAGACACAAGGATTTGTTTCATGTAGTTCCTTTCTTTTGAGGGGAAGTACGTCTACGTTTGGAGAGGGGGTGGTATCAAACCACCTACGCCATGAGAGGCCTCCCTTGTTCTCCGATGAACGTCGCCCCAATGGGTTTAATTAACCTCTTCCACTATATCGGCAACCTTCAAGGTGGAAGCCGGCATCTTTACAACTAGTTCGAGGCACACATCCACAACTGAATTGGAGGCTCCCAAATACAAGCAAGCTGTTAAACAATCAAAGACAAACTTGTAAGAACCAAATCTACAACTAGAGTTTCCAAAGAAACACTAGAGCAAGGGGCCCTCAAGTAAATGAGGGGGAAATGAAGATCTCTCTTGATGAAACAATAGATCAAGGGCTCCTCCTTTGATTCTCCAAAGATCAATGACTTTGGATGGTTGAGTGGAGATATCTTGGTAGGTGAAATGTCCTTTTATACAACTTGGAGTAGATCTGCCCATTGAGCATTAAATGCACCGGTACTACAGGTACTTGAGATCGGACTAGGTATCGAAGATGCTCCACACGGACAACCCAGCTTCAGACACCCCCGATACCAGCTACGCGGTGCTACCGCAAAGCGGTAGTACCGGTCATGAGGTGCGGTTCTACCGGTCCGGGCGGTAGTAACGGCTCCAGGTACCAGTTGGATCTGAGAGGAATGAGGAGATCTATCAACCCTTGGAGTTGCCCGGTACAGCCGAGCGGAACTACCGTTGTTAAGCGGTAGTACCGTTTTGTGAAAGCGGTACTATCGGTTGGAGCGGTAGTGCCGCCCTGCAGTACCGGTTGGTACTGAGGGTTGGCGAGGGCTTCTCTTCCCTTACAGATGCGACCGGTACATCGGAGCGACACTACCGGTGCAAAGCGGTAGTACCGGTTTTGACTTCCGGGACTAGCATCCAGCACTGGCGCATTTGGCTAGAGACAATTGTGGGCAAATCATTTTTCATGCCACAACCTTTGAAGAACCTGAGATACACTTAGCGCACAATTAAACTGATAGGTGTGTTATCATAAAACATCAAAACCACAAAGAATAGGAAGTGCACTTTCAATCTCCCCATTTTTGGTGTTTGATGACAACGCCCCTTTGTAAGATAATATTATGAAGATACGCATGGTTTTTGGAAAATAGAGATGGGGATCCCCCTAGATGAGTAGGATCAATCCTCCCCTATGTTTTACAAACCCATCAAGAGTGCACTAATAAAGATAACAACATTTGAACTCATACTTTGCACAATAAATGTGATGAGAAAAGTATCGGCAATGGATAAAGCATATCATCACAAAGATGGATCCATAAAATACCCACATAGTCTCAACATACATAGCACAAGTAGATCCCAAATAGTTAGCACATAGAGTTCACCCATAGTATGAGGCAAATAAAGTTCACAAGCAATTAAAAGATCAAAGCAAGAACGAGCTTGTGACTTTCCCATGCAACACCCGCATGCCTAAGGTGCACCTTCTCCCCCTTTGGCATCAAGACGCCAAAAAGGGACAAGAGAAAGACTAATGTCCTGAAAGTCAATCCTCCTCATCATCATATTCATCCTCATGGGTTGGTGGAGCACGGAATGAGGAAGAGACATCATCATCCCATATGTTGTGCTTGGAGATCCATTGGTCTTCGGGGGTAATGTTATTCTCGGACCTTTTGGACATGGTCATGACTTGGGCTTCCATTATCTCTTTCAGACGAGAACATGCTTTCTTAGCATACACATGAGACTCATACATGCGCTTTTGGTTGTCAACCTGGACGCAGAAAACCTTTTTGATCTTGGCTTCCATCCTTTTGGCCCAAGAGGGTTGGGCATGCTTGCGATGGGAGACAACATAATCAGCATCACGGCCACTGTCATCACCAGAATCTAATTCAAGCACATTCCCATATTCATCCACCTCATCGCCCTCCACTTTGCAAGGCTTAGCATGTGTTTGGATCTTGAGGGATTTGAGCATGTGCATAACAAGACGGTGAGAGGAGAGGGTTCTGGCAATGGGAGGGCACTTGGCGACAATGAGATCCATGATGTAGGGAGAAAATTGGGGAACCCTCCGGGAGTGAGCCGCGGCGACCATCTCATTCCAAATAAAGTCCATCACATCAAGAGTAGTGCAGGAGTCGCGGTTGAGAAAGGTGTTGAACAACAGATCAACCGTAAAGCCATGAATCTCATCTTTGTTGCCTGCACGAGGAGCAACGGTCTCACGGAAGGTACGGTAGAGGATGTCATAAGTGGGAACAAGATCCTTGATCTTTCCAGCAACACCGCGTCCCCGGATATAGAGAGGGGCAAGAACCTCCTTCTTGGAGGGGTGCTCACGCATGTGGCAGCGGAAGCCAGAAGGAGTGTCACGGCCGCGATCTTCATATCCCAGCAACTCTGCAAATTCAGCCAGGGTGGCCTCCTTAATTGCACCTTGAGCCATCCAAGTAATTTTCCCATCTCGGTTTGTTGCGAAGTGAGAAGCTTCATAGAACTGAGAAATGAGAATAAGATCATAATCTTGGCGGAATTCCATAATGGGAAGCAGTCCAATGTGAGAGCAAATTTCTTTAGCCTCGGCAAAGTAATCAAGATGCTTATTGACATGGTTCATATCACTCCACTGTTGCGGCAAAACTAGTTGAACATTGTTCATAATGACTTCATTGTAGACTCTCTCTTGGAAGTCGTTGAAGAACAAACTCTCTTCCCTGTCTGGGTCACGGTTGCGGACATAGGGATTATCAACCCGCAGGGAGTGAAACTCAGCATCCGAGATATCAGACAGGAACCATGACCCTAATGGCCCTAAGTTGTAGCTCTTGGAACGTCCCGAGGAAGGAGGACGAGGACAGGTAGCATAGCCACGACCAGCAGACCGCTTGGTGACCCCCCCCCCCCCCCCCACGACCACCTCGAGAGGCTTGAATCTTCATGCGACGGCTAGGCTGGGGCAAGACTTTGTTTTTGGAGTCCGACTCTTCCTCCACAATCTCTTGTCTAGCCTTGGAGCATTTACGAGCACCCCTGGAACCACTTGCACATGTGATAGCAAGAGGGAGAACAGCAGGGGGATCAGGGCACAAGAACCCAGAAACAATCCACAAAGAAATCCAGGCTTTAAAAAAATTGTTGTCAGCTGGGTCCGGTACTACCGGAGTCTGGAAGCGGTAGTACCGCGTGCGGGCAGTAGTACTGGAAAAAATTTCTGGTACTACCGGGCGGACAGATACTCTAACAAACTCGGTTGAACTTGACCACAAATTTACCTCAAATCTTCCTAAAGCAACGATTCCTCTGTGGAACGAGTAGTGTTTGGTGGTACAAACTCAAAGCAATTGAATTTCTTAAAGAATCTAAGGAACCCTAGACCCAAAGAAGAAAACAATAGGGAGAGGGAAAGGGGGGCGGTTGTACCGGAGTCCATGGTGGTGGAGAAGGATCGGGAGCCTGCAAGGAGGCCAAATCTGATGAGGATCCGGCGCGAGAAGGGCGCGATGGGGCACCGGTGGCGTCTAGGGCTCCGGCGATGGCGGCGGTATGTTTGTGGAGTGGGGGGAATGAGGTACTAAAGGGTTCCTCCCTCCCCGACCAAACCTATACCAAAAAACACCGACCAGTAGTACTGGTAAAGTAACCGGTAGTACCAGACATTAGAACCGGTAGTACCGCTCCTGGAGCAGTTTCCAGGTTTCGACTTGGGAACTGACGCGGTCCGGTAGTACCGCTCCTAGACTGGTAGTACCAGTTTCGCCTGATTCCATAGCCAGGGACAACAGAGGGGTTCTTGTGTGGATTAGATGGTGGTCTTATGAGGAAGTAGAATGGCTTAGGTTGTGATAATCAAACTGTGATTAGCACATGCACTCTAAAATAAGGATAAAAATATCAAGAACCAAAGGAGAGTGCATGATTCCAAGGTCAACAAATGATAAACACGAGTAAACGCCAACCTCTCGAATGTGAGAGGGCGGTGGCCTAGGGCACCATGTTTGAGTATACTCGGCTTGGCACCACGAAGATATATCTTGGGTCCATTATCGAAACTCATCATTTAAGCTCACATATCACAAAATGATATTAAGAGAAATGATTTTTTATCACTTTGGGCATAATGGGGGAGGGATAGTCTAATTAATTAGGGACGCATTCCCCCTATATCCATGCCTGCACCTAAACAAAATACGAGTCAAGACATAGGTGAGTATGCAAGGTGATCAAGTCAAGATCCTTGAATCTATGATATTTAGTTCATTCCTCAAATAACAAAACCTTGCTTCATCAAGTGGATTTGTGAAGATGTTGGAAAGTTGGTCTTTGGTTGACAAATAAGATATATCAATATTACCTCGAGCAACATGATCTCTAATGAAGTGATGGCGAATCTCAATATGCTTTGTCCTTGTGTGATCCACCGGGTTGTAGGAAATTTTAATAGAACTTTCATTATCACGTAGAAGAGGCACTTTGTCACAATGGACATCGTATTCCTTTAAACTTTGCCTCATTCATAGCAGTTGAGTGCAAGCACTAGCAGCTACCACATACTCGGCTTCGGCAGTGGAGAGATATATACAATTTTGCTTCTTAGAAGACCAAGATACCAAGGAACTACCAAGGAATTGGCAAGCCCCGGATGTTGATATTCTATCATCCTTATCACCAGCCCAATCCGAGTCCGTGTATCCACAAAGAGCAAATGTTGACCCTCGAGGATACCAAATACCATAATGTGGGGTATGAACCAAATATTGAAAGATTTTCTTGACCGCCATCTGGTTTTATTTAGGAGCCGCTTGATATCTTGCACACACACCTACACTCAACACAATATCGGGTCTAGATGCACAAAGGTAAAGCAAAGAACCAATCATAGACCGGTATACCTTTTGATCCACATCTTTACCATTTGGATTTTGTTCTAGATGAGTCTTTGTAGAGATGGGAGTAGGAGCTCCATTTAAATCTTGCATATTGATTCTTTTGAGCATATCTTGAGTATACTTGGCTTGGTTGAAGAATATCCCTCCTCTAACTTTCTTGATCTCAAAACCAAGGAATACCCTTAACTCCCCCATCATAGACATCCGGAACCTACTAGTCATAAGCTTTGAGAATTCATCATTAAAAGCTTTGTTAGATGAGCCAAAGATTATATCATCAACATATATTTGGCATACAAAAAGCTCCCCATTGACCTTCTTAGTAAAAAGAGTGGGATCGATTTTCTCAACCTCAAACCCACGGTCAAACAACTACTCTCTAAGGTGCTCATACCACATGCGTGGGGCTTGTTTGAGCCCATAGAGCACCTTATCAAGTTTGTAGACTAGGTTTGGGAAGTTGGGATCCTAAAATCCCGGGGGTTGATTTACATATACCAACTCATTCAATGGACCATTAAGAAATGCACTTTCTATATTAATTTATTGCAACTTAAAGTTATGATGTGCCACATAAGCAAGAAGGATATGGATGGATTCAAGGCGATCCACGGGTGCATATGTCTCTCCATAATCAATGCATTCAATTTGAGAGAACCCTTGTGCAACCAATTTTGCCTTGTTCCTTACTATAATTCCATGCTCATCTTGCTTGTTCTTGAATATAAACTTGGTGCCTATAACATTGTGGCAATCCTTTGGCTTCTCAACTAACTTCCATACTTTGTTTCTCTCAATGTTGTTGAGCTCTTTGTGCATCGCTTCCAACCAATCCGAATCTTCAAGAGCTTCCCACACTTCCTTTGGTTCAATCATGGAAATGTGTGCTTGATGTTCACTAAACCTCTTCAATTGTGCTCTTGTGGAAATTCCTCTCCTAAGATCTCCAACCACATTCTCTAGAGTGTGATCTCTTAATTCAAACATCCTATCCATTCTAGCTTCACAATGAGTGTGGATCTCCTTGTTGTTTCTTGTGGGGGACCTCATCATTTTGGTCCTCGTCTTGACCATTAACTTGACCTTGATCATTACCGGAATCATTCTCTTCATTAAGAGGCAAAGATTGACCTTGGTCTTGATCAGGCACATTTCTAGAATTGAGTTGAGCTTGTCTCAAGGCAGTTTATATGGATCTTCCTGGTGTAATTGACTTGGCAGCACTTGACATTCTAGATAATGATGACTCAAGCTCCTCCTCACAAGAGATTTCACCTTGATCAACATGTTGAGGCTCCATAACTTGTCTTTGGCTTGGGTCATTGTCCTCCTCGGTGGATGGATCTTGTTGTTGTTGTGAAGATGAGGGATCCACTTGAGTAGAGCATAGTTCTTCTCGATCCTCCATAAGGGGTTACTCAACGGGGCGGATATATCCCACACCCATTCTTCCTATGGCATCCTGAGGCATTCCATCATCTGCATCACAAGCATCAACACGCCCCCTTGGGGACCATCATATTCTTGGAAGGTCACACTACAAGATTCTATGACAGCTCCGGAGAGCTTATCATAGATTCTATAAGTGTGCGATTCAAGACCATAGCCAACAAAAATACCCTCTAATGCTTTAGACTCGAATTTGGACAAACGAACACCTTTTATGAGATAGAAACACTTACAACCGAACACCCGGAAGTAAGATATGTTGGTGATGTCTACGCACTTCTATTCTTGTAGACAGTTGTTAGGCCTCCAAGTGCATAGGTTTGTAGAACAATAGCAAATTTCCCTTAAGTGGATTACCCAAGGTTTATCGAACTCAGGGAGGAAGTGACCAAAGCTAACCCTCTCAAGCAACCCTGCAATCAAGATACAATAAGTCTCTTGTGTCCCCAACACACCCAATATAGGTGAACTAGATCGGCAAAGAGATAGTGAAAACAAGTGGTAACGATTCCAGAAAACATCTTGACGGTGAGGTAAATACTAAAGGCAACAAGAAGGAAGCAAGCAAACATGCAACAGATCTAGTAGCAAACGGTGTTTCAATGTTTAGAAACAAGGCCTAGGGATCATACTTTCACTGGTGAAGACTCTCTCATATAAATATCTTCTCTTCATGATACTACTCTTAAATACTCTCCGGTTGGACACTCTAATCCATGGTAGGGCTATAATAGCACACCTCAAAGTCTGCCTTCCCCAATCTAGATAACCCCACACTATCACCTTGAGCTCTAGATGGTTCCAACAAGCACCCCAATTTCATAGAGACATTCAACTCCAAATATAACTCATAAAAAATATTCAAGCTAGCCAAAGTGACACACACGGTATGCCCGCTGTCACTTTCACACACATGGGGAAAAGCATAGATCTATTAAAGCACAAGGAGTATTTATGTAGACTCAAGCCTAAGTGCCACCATGGTGTGCATGTTGTCACTTTCACATACATGGGGAGAGCAGAGATCTAATGAAGCACTTGAGTAGCAAAGTAGATCTTCTTGATTACAAAGCTCATGACCACAAGATCATGCATAGAGAGAGAGATGAACACATAGCTACCGGTAGAGCCCTTATCCTCGAGTAAGAACTACTCCCTCCTCATCATGGGAATCAGCAACGGTGACGGATATGGTGGTGGATATCGATGGAGATGGCTCCAGGGGCACTTCCCCGTCCTGGCAGGGTGCCACAACAGAGACTTCCTCTCTCCTGAATCTCCCCTTCGGTGGTCGCGGCGCTACGGAGGTTTTCGTGGATTTCTTCTGGATGGCGTAGGGTTTTTGGGTCGGAGGCTTCTTATAGGCGCAGGAATCAAGGTCGGTGGGGGTCCAGGGAGCCCACACCCCTTGTGGGCGCCTACAGGGCTTGCCCGCACCTAGGGGGTGCGGACACCCTGTGGCCCCCCTCTGGCTCTGCTTCGTGGTTCCATGTTGCTCCGGGAAAAATAATGACTTTGTCTTTTGTCCAGTCTAATTCTGAGAATATTGATTTTCGGCCTTTCTGGAACCAAAAACAGAAGAAAACAGGCAACTGGCACTATGGCATCTTGTCAATAGGTTAGTTCTAGAAAGTGTATACAAATAGCTCAAAGTGTAGACAAAACATAAGACAAATGATACAAAACAAGCATGGAACATCAAAAATTATAGATACGTTTATGACGTATCAAGCATCCCTAAGCTTAACTCCTGCTCGTCCTCGAGTAGGTAAGTGATAAAAGAATAATTTTTGAGGTGACATGCACCATCAAAATCAAGATCAAACCATTTGCAAGCATTGAAAGATGCGATCAAAGTACTCTAAACATGAGCATGAAAGATGGAGTTCTAACAGTAAGACAAAGTAACTATGCATGCAACGTGAAAGGCTACAAACAAAGATCATGAATAACATGCATTGAAAAACGTTTGTTTTTTTCACATACAGAAAACATCGCATAGTGGCGTTCAGCTTGTCCCTCATGGAGTAGCAAATAGATGCACATGACACCTTCAAAGTTCACAAGGGTGACTAGAAACAAATAGCACAAGAACAAGTAATATCACAATATGCATCAATCAATAACCTTTTGGACACTACACACAGAATGACAACTATACTCTCTTAATGGTGCCTAGAGGTAGAATGTGGAGACTCAAATAATGGTGGAAGAAAGTCCTTTTATAAAGGAATGAATGGATTTCAAGTTTCAAAAAGAGCTTCCAAAAATTATGGTACTTGCTAGCTTTTAGCCCTCATTGCCCCTATCATAAGCATCTTGAAGTGATTAAGGTTAAAGTGAACAAAGATGGAGTATATGCTTGACGAAGTATAAGTTGGCAGTCTCAAGTCCCTTGAATACGAGGGCCACACCTCATGCCACTCAACTTTAGTCACCTGTAAGTTCTTGTCATTGTAAGTATTTGCATATCATTGAGAACCGCCAACAGGGTACCCCTTGCACATGGTACATGACCTATCCCATAACCAAAATGATAAGGCAAGCAGACAAGGAGCATCTCAGCATTCTTCTTATTTACCATGGGAATATGGTGCTTTTTCTCTCTTTCCTCTTTTCTCAATGTGTCTCTTTTTTTATAAGAAGAATGCATCATAGATGTCACTATGGTGATGCTGCAAGTTTCCACCATGATTAGGCATGGCTTAGGCTAGCGGCCCAGGAGTTTCTCTAACATAGGATACAAACTCCATGGACTTACAAGTTCCCGCTTTATTTCACACCGGTGACATCCATAGACAAAAGAGCATGATATCAACTGAGTACAAAGTACAAGTGCAATGTTGAAAACGTTCCCCGTGACACCAAGGTTCTGCTAATTCCAACGTATAAGTGCAAGCATATACAACATAGATGACACAATGGTTCAAGTTTATTAGGGGCAAAGAATATAAATTGTGACATAAAGTTAGTGAGGGCTTTAATCACTAATTTTCACATAACAAAATAGTTTTTAATTGGAAGATAGCTGAAAACTAGAATATACTTGGCATGGTGTAACACAGCATGCATAGGAATTTATAGTGGACACTTTGGAATAACTTGGTTTCTTGGGAGTTGGAAGCATGAGTAGATCTTACTCGTGCAAGTGGAGGCTAGCAAAATACTGGGAGCAACCAACTAAGAGAGCAATAATGGCCATAATCATGCAGATCAACAAAGCATTACTAATCAAAGCATAGAGTGGTACTACAAGTCAAGGACGAAATGATCATAGAGGCTATGGTGTATTGTCATAGTCATAACATGGTGTGAGAATGTGCCAAGTCAACCCAAACAAAGCATCGAAGGAGAATACCATAATACTATGCTTTTGTATGCTAAAACAACACATAATTCTTTCAAGGAACACTAAGCAATCCCAATTGTTTGGAACAAGTCATGCTACAACAATAATCACTAAGCATAGGGTCAAAACAACACCTAGCTTGTCATGCTAAAGTCTAAATCACCGTCAATGCAAGCTTCTCTTGCACTTTAAAGCAAGAACTTTCTACTCCTTTCCAACACCAATCGACTTATTTGAAACAACTCACAAAGATAATAATCAATAAAGATCAGTGAGCTTGTCTCACAAATCCACAAAGAATAACTAAAAAGTTCTAAGATGAAAGCATAAGAAAACTAAGGCTAAACACAGTGCTAGCAAAAGTGAACACTCATAGAATAATAAGAGTGAAAACTAGAGTGTTCTAGGCAATGAAAACATAGTGTGTCTCTCGCCAAAAGAAGTGTGATGTAACCAACCAACTTACTCAAGCGAATTAAGCAAACTAAAACCAAAAATGAAAACTAAGATGCTCCAAGAATAGCACAACAATGTATGAAATAATAAAAACAAAGTGTCTACAAAGACCTAAGATTTTTATTGATGAAGAAGGGGATGCCTTGGGGTGACATTGTACCTCCTAAATATTTCTAGGGGTGACATTGGGGTGGCATCCCCAAGCTTGATCTTTTGTCCATTCTGCATCTCATTACATCATTCTCTCTCTACACCTGAAATTTTTCCTTCATACAAAACTTCACACAATCTTCATTAGCAACATTAGTGTATTCAAAAGATATTAGACCTCTGGCAAAGCTTTGGAACAGAAAGTCTTTTCACTAAAAACACAATCTACTATAGTAACTCCTTCAAAAATCTCAATTCCCCAAAAGATAACTCGAAAAGGAATCAATAAGAAGCAAATGCAAATAGTGGCAGAAATCTATCAAAATAGACCAGCAGGTAGAAACCGATTTTTCAGAAGACCTTCTGTTGCTCAAATCAAAAAGTGTTGAGCTAATGAAAGTTATCTAACATAATGAGGGACATATTCATAAATTTTGAGCTCAATATGACTTACAGAGACTCCTAATGAATTTTTATGGTGGAGGATAGAAATCTGTTTTGGGACAGCAACTCCCCAAATCTTACTTCCCTCTCATTAGAGGTTATTCTTGGAAAAAAAATTAAATAAAAAGTTTAAGGAGAGGTTATTACAGAAGTAATAACTTCCATGAATCATGAAAAATCTTGGGTTATCTCCCAACAAGTACTTTTCTTTAACGCCTTTAAGTTAGCCTTGATAGCTTGAGAAGATGCTCACATAAGAAATATGAATTGAAGTCAAAGAGAGTATCAAGAAGCAAATTCAAAACACATTTAAGTCTAACCCACTTCCTATGCATAGGAATCTTGTAAAAAAACAAGTCATGAAAGCACAAATAAACAAGCATAGGAAAGCAAAACAAGTGTAACTTCAAAATCTTCAACATAAAGAGGGGAAACTTAATATTGTTGAGATACATAAGACCATGTTTACCTCTCTCATAATAACTATCAGTAGCATCATGAATAAAATTAACAATATAACTATCACATAAAACATTCTTATCATGATCCACATGCATAAAATGATTTCTACTCTCCACATAAGCATAGTCATTCTTATTAATTATAGTGGGAGCAAATTCAACAAAATAGCTATCACTATTATTCTCATCACCATAATCATCAAATATAGGAGGCATATTGTAATCACAATTAATTTCCTCCTCGATAGTAGGTGGATTGAAAATATCATACTCATCATTGTAATCATCATATATTGGAGGTTTGTTATCATCATAAGCAATAGAATAGCTATCGTCCAAAGCTGGGGGACTAAAAGATCATTTTCATCAAAACTAGCTTCCCCAAGCTTAGACTTTTCCATAGCATTAGTAACAATGGTGTTCAAAAAATTCATACTAATAACATTTATATTAGCATGCAACTAAAGCTCCATAGGTTTTTTAATTTTCTCTTCAAACACTTCATGTCCTAACTCAAGATAGATAACTATAAAGCTCTCTAATTTCGTTGTTGTTTTCCATTAAGCCTAACTAGTGAAAACAAGAAGCAAAAATACAAAACTGCAGAATCTAAAGTAAATAACTTCAAGCACTCACACCGGAGGATGTGAGTACATTTTACCTTACCTCCCCGGCAACGGCGCCAGAAAATAGCTTTCTGGCTTGCTATTGCCGTGGGGTAACGTGTGTGAGTGCCTTTAATGTTTCCTCCTCGGCAACAGCGCTAGAACATAGCTTGATGTCTACGCACTTCTATTCTTATAGACAGTTGTTGGGCCTCCAAGTGCAGAGGTTTGTAGAACAGCGGCAAGTTTCCCTTAAGTGGATTAGCCAAGGTTTATCGAACTCAGGGAGGAAGTGGTCAAAGCTACCCCTCTCAAGCAACCCTGCAATCAATATACAAGAAGTCTCTTGTGTCCCCAACACACCCAATATAGGTAACCTAGTTCGGCGAAGAGATAGTGAAATACAAGTGGTAACGGTGCCAGAAAGGATCTTGACGGTGAGGTAAATACTAAAGGCAACAAGAAGGAAGCAAGCAAACATGCAACAGATCTAGTAGCAAACTATGTTTCAATGTTTAGAAACAAGGCCTAGGGATCATACTTTCACTACTGAATACTCTCTCATATAAATATCCTCTCTTCATGATACTACTCTTAACTACTCTCCGGTTGGACACTCTAATCCATGGTAGGGCTATAACAACACACCTCAAAGTCTACCTTCCCCAATCTAGATAACCCCACACTGTCACCTTGAGCGCTAGATGGTTCCAACAAACACCACAATTTCATAGAGACACCCAACTCCAAATATAACTCATAACAAATATTCAATATAGCCAAAGTGCCACAGACGGTATGCCCACTATCACATTCAGACACGTGGGAAAAAGCATAGATCTATTAAAGCACAAGGAGTATTTATGTAGACTCAAGCCTAAGTGCCACCATGGTGTGCATGCTGTCACTTTCACACACATGGGGAGAGCAGAGATCTAATGAAGCACTTGAGTAGCAAGGTAGATCTACTTGATTACAAAGCTCATGACCACAAGATCATGCATAGAGAGAGATGAACACATAGCTACCGGTAGAGCCCTTAGCCTCGAGGAAGAACTACTCCCTCCTCAACATGGGAATCAACAACGGTGATGGAGATGGTGGTGGAGATCGATGGAGATGGCTCCATGGGCACTTCACCGTCCCGGCAGGGTGCCGGAACAGAGACTTTCTGTCCCTCGAATCTCCCCTTTGGTGGCGGCGGCGCTATGGAGGTTTTCGTTGATTTCTTCTAGATGCCCTAGGGTTTTTGGGTCGGAGGCTTCTTATAGGCACAAGAATCAAGGTCGGTGGGGGTCCAGGGGGCCCACACCCCCTGTGGGCGCCTCCAGGGCTTGCTCGTGCTTAGGGGGGTGCGACCACCCTGTGGCCCCCCTCCGGCTCTGCTTCGTGGTTCCGTGTTGCTCCGGGAAAATAATGACTTTGGCTTTTGTCCCGTCAATTTCCGATAATATTGATTTTCTGCCTTTCTAGAACCAAAACCAGAAGAAAACAGGCAACTGGCACTGTGGCATCTTGTCAATAGGTTAGTTCCAGAAAGTGTATAAAAATAACTCAAAGTGTAGACAAAACATAAGACAAATGATAAAAAACAAGCATGGAACATCCAAAATTATAGATACGTTTACGACGTATCAGTTGGGCTTGTTGCCGGTAAGTATTTCATATGGAGTCTTGCTCAATTCTTTGCGGAGGTAGAGCCGGTTTCATGCATGGCAAGTGGTGGAGATGGCTTCGGCCCAAAATTTGTATGGAGATTTAAACTCCGCCAACATGGTCCTTTCCATCTTAATAAGAGTCCGGTTCTTCCTCTGTGCTACACCATTTTGTTGAGGGGTATATGCAGCGGAATATTGGTGTTTTATCACCTCATCACTAAGAAAATCACTCAAGGTGTAGTTCTTGAACTCGGTCCCATTGTTGCTTATTATTATCAATACGGGGACATTGTATTGACGTTGAATGAAGTTGATGAAGTCGATGAAGGTCTTTTGGGCCTCACTTTTCAACTTGAAGGAATATACCCATGAGTATCTTGAGAATTCATCAACAATCACCAAACAATATTTCTTCCCACCAAGACTTGCATGAGAAGGAGAACCAAAGAGATCCACATGAAGGAGCTCCAAGATCCTCGTTGACTTGATGTGGTTCTTTGTCTTGTGGGGAGCAGCATGCATCTTTCCTTGAACACAAGCCCTACAAACATGATCTTTGGCAAAGGAAACATTTTCTTCTAGTACAACAATATGGCCATCCTTGTGGAGACTTTGCAAAATTACCATATTGACATGGGCTAGTCGGCGATACCATAACCAACCCACATCGGCCTTTCCGAATAAGCACATCGCACTTGCAGTGGTTTGTCCCGAAAATTCCACCACATACAAGTCATTTTTGACGTACCCAATGACAGTGACCTTGAGAGACTTACTCCACATGAGGACCACAATATAATCATCAATAAAGATGACAAAACCCATATTTCCAAGATAACGAACTAAAAGTAAATTGTAACCAAGGGTTTCAACAAGCATGACGTCCACGAGTGTGATATCATGGGCAACCACTACTTTGCCAAAACTCGTTACCTTAGACTTGGACTTGTCGGTATATGTCACGAATATTTGATCATCATTTGGCATTAATTCCTTGACAATAGAAGAGCTCCCGGTCATATGACTTGTGCAACCAATATCAAGCACCCACTTTGACCCTCCTGAAGCATATGTCTACAAAAGATCAAGCTAGTTTTTAGGTACCCATTTTTCAATGGGTGCTCTTTTGTTAGCAACAAGGGTCTTGGGGACCAAAATAGACCAATCAATATAACCATTAAATGGGCCAACATATTTTGCATACACATCACCATAATAATCACGCATTAACACATAGTGAGGGTTCGCACTTCCCTCTAAATCATCATGAGACATATTTTTGCCACTTGTGGTCTTACTACCCACAATGGCCTTGTCTTTCTCTTGTGCAGGCTTGACCTTCTTCTTCTTGTTGTTTTTCTTCTTGTCTTTGGAGACAAAACCAATGCCCCCTTTCTCACCATTTGACCTTTGCTTACTCAAGAGGTCATCAATGGACTTGTTTCCTTTTGGAAAGTTGGCCTTAGCTATCTCCCCCTTCAACCTAGCATTTTCTTCAAGGATAGTTGTACTACTCGAGGGAATGAAATTACTAGGTGAAGGAATATTGGTCAATCGAGTTTGAAGCTTTTCATGGGACTTTGTGAGTGACAAGAGTTCACTTTCCAAATCCTTGTGAGCTTTGTCAAGTAAACTAAAGTCCTCAGAAAGTTTTTCATGAACAACACCAAACCCAATCTTGTCCTTTATAGCCTTTCTATATTTAGCAGTAGCATGATCACGTTCCTTGATGAGTCTATTAACAATTATTTCATTGGCCCCATCAAGCCCTTCAAATTTTAGTTCAAGAGACATCCTAGTCTATTGTTCTTCTTCTAGAGCATTATTTAGGGCTTCTACCTCAATCATGTGTTCTCTACCAAGTTTACATCTTACATCAAGAAGCTCTTGTGTGTGGTAAAGTTGATCTAAGATGTTCCCAACATGTATCTTGGCCTCCCCTTGTAAGTTAGTCACAAACTCATCGAGAGAAATGAATTCCCTTTTTACTTCAAAAGACATCTCATCATCAATTTCAGCATTAGCTAAGGGAGTGGGGTGAGATGATGACGATACCTTCGTTCCTCTTGCCATAATGCAAGTGACGTTCTTGTTGGGAGTATTCTCATTTGGAGAATCAAAGAGGGAGAATGTCGGAGTAGAGGTAGTGTCTAGTGCAGCCACACCACTTGATGTTTCCTCTTCATCATCTTCATTGTTGGAGGAGAATTCTTCATGAGTGATCAATACAATTTCGCCCAACTTCTTCTTGATTGCATTCTTCTTGATGAAGGGTTTCTTATAAGGATCTTTGGAAGTTTTCTTTGGCACGAGGTTGCCACCATGATCTTCTCTTCTCTCATAGGGATAACTGATCATAAAGTGATATCGGCCGCCACAATTGAAGCAAGTTCTCAATTTAGGGATATTGCCTCTTTGTCCATTGGGTTGCTTCTTCGTTGCATTTCCATCTTGGCCTTGGCGGGGTTATTTCAGAAGTTCACTGCCTAGAAGGCCATATATTGACCATGAGGAATCTTGACATCATCGGGGTGGCTCATGCATAGGCCTTTATCACAATCATCTCCATCCCCATGTTCCACAGCTTTGGCCTTCAATGCAAGGTTGACAACATTTCTCATTCCAAGGGCTCGAGCACGGGCATCTTTGCAATTCTTGGTGGCAACCTTGAAAGAGGCCATCTCTTGCATAACTTCATTGGAGGTCATTAGGTGGTAGTTTTGTCTTCCTTGTAGGATCTTCAAGTCGGTGGGCTCAAGGGCATGAGTGCACTCACATATTTCCTTTTTATCCAAGCATCATCCACATCTTAGGCACCCACATTCCTAAAATCGGTGGCGGTGGATTTGAGCGTACGATACATGTCTTCATGATCTTCATCTTCCTTCATATAGAATCCTTCGGCTTCATTGCTTAGTGCATCATACCTGTTCCATCTCATGCTCTCATTCCCAACATACAACTCTGTGAGAACATCCCAAGCTTCCTTGGCAGTGTTGAGGTGCTCAATTTGTGTGTAATTTTTTGTACCCAATCCTTATTGTATCATGTGCAAGGCGGTGGCATTGAGTTGACTATTGACAACTTCTCTTCTTGTCAAGTTATTGGGATCCCCAATAAAGAGTCCTTGTTCAATGATGTTCCATAACTCAATACAAGATCTGTGCACATGAGATTTCATTAGAGACTGACATTGAGCAAAAGTACATGCATCTAGCTTTGGTGGGTCTCCTCTATTGTTTATATGAGGGTAAGGAATTGGAGGGTCGGGAGAGTACCATCCATGAGGGTCATGGTGCTCTTCCTTCCCACCATCCCTTTTTGTGGAGGAATTATTTTTGTCTTGATTACCCCCCACCACCATACCCTCGGGTGAAGCGGGGGCATTCACCTTAGGTAATACAGATGGAGTTCCTCTTGAGGAGAAGGGGATGATGAGCCACCTTTATCTTTAATAAGTTGCTCAAGTAGTTTTTTGATCTCGTTGTCCATGGTGGAGCTCAATCTTGTTTTCAAGTTATTGAGATCATCCATGGTCACCGAGGTAGGCTCACCACCACCTTACCCATCGCTGCTACCCATATACTCTTAGGCGGTAAAGCCCGAATAAAGAGTTGTGGCTCTGATACCAATTGAAAGGATCATATGGGCATCTAGAGGGGGTGAATAGGTGCTACTTCAAATTTTTATCCTTTTCAAATTAGGGTTTGATAATAAAGGTAAATTCTCTAGATTATGCAACTAAGGTGAATTTACCAATATGTCAAACAAGAACCAACTAGCACAACACTAAGCAAGAACAAGTGAAGTAAAGTGTGGTAAAGGATAGAAGTAACCAAATTGGTGGACACGGAGACACAAGGATTTGTTTCCCGTAGTTCCTTCCTTTTGAGGGGAAGTACGTCTATGTTTGGAGAGGGGATGGTATCAAACCACCTACGCCACGAGAGGCCTCCCTTGTTCTCTAATGAACCTCAACCCAATGGGTTTGATTCACCTCTTCCACTATATCGGCAACCTTCAAGGTGGAAGCCGACACCTTTACAACTAGTTCAAAGCACACATCCACAACTTAATTGGAGGCTTCCGAATACAAGCAAGCTGTCAAACAATCAAAGACAAACTTGTAAGAACCAAATCTAGAACTAGAGTTTCCAAAGAAACACTAGAGCAAGGGTTCCTCAAGTGAATGAGGGGAAAATGAAGATCTCTCATGGTGAAGCAATAGATCAAGGGATCCTCCTTTGATTCTCCAAAGATCAACAACTTTGGAAGGTTGAGTGAAGAGATCTTGGCTATTTGGTGGCTCAAATGAAGGTGGTGTTTGTTAGATGTATATATTTGTATATTGTAGTTTCCCCATATGTTAGGGGGCTTCCTGCATATTTGCACCTGTACCTGTATTATATATTGTGGCCTTTGGCCCCAGAGTAATACAACTTGTCTATTCCTAACATGGTATCAGAGCCTAAGGTCTCGAGTTCGAGTCCTGGCTTTTGCAATTTATCCTAAAATTGCTGTTGACCCCTCTGTGTCCACGTATAGGCCTCTTGAGTTATACGTGAGTTTCGCGCGACGTCGCTCTCTTCCGGTTGCACATGCTGACTTCTCCCCATCACACGTGAGAGGGGGTGTTGAAGTGTATAAGTGGATTTCACTAGCCCTTTCCATTAGTTCAGACTTTTGGTTGCATTGGCTAGTGCATGAAGCTTGACATGGTATCAGAGCAAGGGGTCCTCAAGTGAATGAAAGCAGTACGGAGAGAATCAAGCTGACGCCAGATAGCAGCACTCTGAGTATAGAACTCATCAATAGTGGAATCACCCTGCTGAAGAGCATACTCCTGGCGAACCACAGACAGGTAAAGAGCATCCCCAGACGGCTGATAGCGATGACGAAGATGTGCCCACTGAGCGGCAACAGTAGGAAGACTCATGAACTCAGCAGCATACTGGGGCAGGACACTGGAGGTGAGAAGAACAGCAGCACGAGCATCCTCATCGACCCACTGAGTGTAGGCAGTCAGATCGTGGTGATAGGTCTCGAGATCAGCAGAGTACTGCTTGAACTTCAGGACATAAGCAGCAACAGCACTATCATCGGCACTCTGAGCAGCATCCTTGGCCTCCTGAGAAGCATCAGCGCGAGAACAATCGGCGTCGGCGGAAGAGGAGCCACAGGAGCAAGGGGCACGGCGGAAAGGAGACCTCGCCGGAGAGCACACCCCAAAGGCGGAGGCCGTGCATGTGGACACGCATAAAGGCAACGAAATCAGGATAATTCGCTCCATCGAAGATCACCGGGCAGCGAGGAATCGCAACATAGCCCGATGCAGAAGACATCGCGCAATTTTTTTTTGTCAATTCTCACATCTGACGAAAAAGAGACTGCGCTCAGATCCAATCAGAGTCGATCTCGTCGACGGGAGAGAGCAGCGCTGGCCAGCAGGTGGGGAGGGTAGCGGCCGGCCGTCAGGTGGAGAGGGCCCAAGTAGCAGGTAGGGCCCAAGCAGCAGGTAGGCTGGGCGTCGGGCGGGCAGTTGAAGCGCGCGTGGAGGCGGGCGTCGGGGGTGGTCCCGCATGGAGGCGGGCGTCGGTGCAGTCCCGCGTGGAGGAGAAGTCCCGCGTGCGGGCGTTGGGCGTCGGTGCAGTCTCGCGTGGAGGAGCAGTCCCGCATGCACGCTGGAGGGTAGACTAGGCGATGCAGGAGGGCAGGAGTGGAGGGGCCCGATCGGCAGCTGGAGGGGTGCAGATCCGATCGGTAGCAGAAGGATTGTAGCTAGAGAGTAGATCCGATCTGGGAAGAGGACCACGGCCCTGTCAAAGGATGAGACAACTTCGTTTAAGCGGCCAGAACGGGAACTGGCAGTGGCCGGGGCGAGTTGACAGCGGCAGCGATTACAAGCAGAGGACCGGTGCGCACAGGAACCCTAAAACCTGCTTTGATACCATGTCAAGCTTCATGCACTAGCCAACGCAACCAAAAGTCCGAACTGATGGAAAGGGCTAGTGCAATCCACTTATACACTTCAACAGTGTTCTTGAGGGAGACGAGCACATTCGCAAGGTAGGTGAAAGGTCCTTTTATACCACTTGGAGTGGATCTGCCCATTGAGCATTAAATGCACCGGTACTACCGGTACTTGAGCGATAGTACCGGACAACACCGGTACTACCGGACTAGGTATCGGAGATGCTCCACACGGACAGCCCAGCTTTAGACACCCCCTATACCAGCTAGGCGGTGCTACCGCAAAGAAGTAGTACCGATCATGAGGTGTGGTACTACCGTCTCCAGGTACTGGTTGGATCTGAGAGGAATGAGGAGATCTTTCACCCCTTGGAGTCGCCCGGTATAGCCGAGCGGAACTACCATTGTCAAACAGTAGTACCATTTTGTGAAAGCGGTAGTACCGGTTGGAGCGGTAATGCCGCCCCGCGGTACCGGTTGGTACTGAGGGTTGGCGAGGGCTTCTCTTCCCTTGCAGATGCGACCGGTACACCTAAGCGGTACTACCGGTGCCAAGCGGTAGTACCGGTGCCAAGCGGTAGTACCGGTTATGGCTTCCGGTACTACCGGTCAACACTGGCGCCTTTGGCTAGAGCCAATTGTGGGCAAATCATTTTTTGTTCCACAATCTTTAAAGAACCTGAGATACACTTAGCACACAATTAAACCGACAGGTGTGTTATCATCAAACATCAAAACCACAAAGAATAGGAAGTGCACTTTCCTTGTTACTTCACTTCTTCCGTGGAAACTTTCTCACACGTTTTCCTCAATCTTTTCCTCAGCCGGGTGAAGCTCCATGACCACGACCGACGATGTCCGCCACCCGCCGGAATTCCGTCTGTATGCCACTGCCGCTGGGAACTCCAACAAGAACCTCCAAGGATGACATCTTCTCCGGCAAAGATGCCCTTACATCTACGACCGTTTTCTCAAGCCTTCAAATCGACGAGAAGAACTAGTTTGAAGGATGTCGTCGTCACGCACTGCTGCCTCAGCTAATTCAATGCAACCGTGTAGTTTTTTCTTATTTCATTCTCTTTCATGAACCACACGATCATAATCCAATGGCTGAAATCAATTCACTTAGATGAAGAGGTGTCCACCAATCAGCACCTGCCATTTGTCACATCTGTGTCTATTTTCGGAATTCCATACATCTGAACCTAGAAATTTTAAAAATTAATAGTTTAAATTATGTTTATTCAAATTCAGCAAATAATATGTCTATGGATTCATAAAAATGAGTAGAACACAGTAGAGCCATAATTTAATATTTTTGACTCGGTTAAAATCATGTTTTATACAAAACCACTTGTGGAGTATTTTGAGTATAAAAATTGTTGTGTAAATTATTTTTGAGTGAATCCTTTTGCAAATGGTTGTATATTGAACCCTCTGACCAGAAACATCACAAAAAATTAAATTTATATTTTTTTGCAGTAGCAAATGTCCTATTAAATAAGACTTTTCTAATAAACGAAAATGCTTTTAAATAATCTATTTGCACTAAAAAATAATTACAACTGGCATTCAACTTGTATAGAAGGACCAGTAAGTGTTTTAAGTGTTCAGTACCTTGCTATAAAAATTTCTCAAATAAAATCATCTTGTTACATGCTTGCATGCATTTCATTGTATTCTTGTGATTGTTTTGTGATGCTAGTTTTGAGTGTGTGCTTTTTACTTGATTGTATTATAGTGGATTTTGAGAAGTGTGACAATTGCAAGATCAAGGTGAGTACCTAAATATTCTACTATAAATTAAAGTGATACTTTGGTCATCAGAAGTCCTATCTTTCTATATTGCATTAGTGACGTTTTTGCAGTGCGCATGATAGGACTATTATGTATATTACTATGCTATGCTATGCTATTCCTATCATATCTACCTTAGTAGTATTTCCTAAAGATAGGAAATATCGTAAGATTAGAATTCTTAGACTTGCGATATAGATTCGTGGGTGGAAATCATGATATGATGTATTACGGAAATATAAGTATTTTTGGACTAATGAAAACAACTGATGTTAATGAAACACCTGGGTGGAAATAGGACTTGTATGGATTATGTTGAGTGGTTACTCAGGGACCATTTATATGGTTTATCCTGAGGTATCGCACTTGTGGAAGGCCACCCAGGAACAAAGAGATTAGAGACGTTATTGTCGCAAAGCTTCTAGTGCAGCCACATAGCATATGGGCTCTGCCTTGACCGATTAAGTTGTGAGAACTCAGCCAGACGGACAGAGGGTGGTAGTGATGATAGGATGGAACGCGTCCATGGTGGTCTGAGGGATTGCTTCTGAAAAGTCTCATCTCGATGCATGTCAACAGGGTAAAACTAATCACTTATTCGTTCCCCCGGTTATGGACAACTTTTGAGCATCAAGATAATGAAGCAGAATCAAGAATCTCATCATTCTAATTTCTCTAAGTTAAAACTTGTTGAGTGATCAAGGGTAGCACCCGGAGGATATCCAGAGTGCCAAGTTTGATGAAGTGTTGAGAAAAAAGAGAAAAACTATTTTACAAAGGATAGGGAAAACTTACTTTATGCAAGGGCCAGCCAAAACTCCACTTAGCCATATATTCATGTAGATGTTAGGTTCTCTATATCAATATGGTATCACTTTGCAATAAAATTCAAATTTATTGACCCTTGTGGATGTAACTTATCATGTTGCAGGATTACTTGATGATAGTGAAGTTTGATGAGTAGGGATTACGAGTCTACAACCAACATGTTTGCATGTGGCACATGAAGATGAAGGACTCCATGCTTTATAGTCATATTTGTTACTGTGTAATAAGATAGACAGATGAGCTATGTAGGTTGTAATGAACTATTTTTCTTCCTAGATATACGATGTAATATGACCTTTGTTTCTTGATATTAGATCTTAACCGTGGGTGCTAGCTATTCGATTCAGGGACTAGCACGATTAAACACAGGGATCTATATCTTATCGGGTTCGGTCCACTACAAGGCACGTGCACATGGTTTGGATCCCTTAATTCCCTCGGTATTTGTTGTGTATGATGGATTGCTCTGTTCAGGAATATAAACCGGCATGGACGTTGTCCTGAGCTAGCAAAAGAGTTAGCATGCGGGGTCGTGGAGAAAGTCAGTGATCGTCTTGGATAAATTACTGGGCCCCACACCATAGGAAGTGTGAATGGGTAAGTTGCTTGGATGTGCAATAAGGAATTGGTCTCTCATGGGTAAAGCAACGCACGTCTGCAGAGTGTACAAAAGTGTGACTTGTTACTCCCTATTCTAAGGAGCTATGAACGCTACAGGAAAGGAGCGCCACGAAGTTCTAATCAACGGACATAGATATTTATAATAAAAGCAACCTTTGAAGAAATGTTTACGCTGCATAACCAACGACCTTTGGTATGTGAAATTGTGGAGTAACTTGTACTCAACCATACTTTCTTAACCCTTGGTCGATTCTGAAGACACTGAAGACCAAGAAGAGCAAACATTCTATTCAGTTGAAGACCAAACAGAATTCCACTATGAGGAGCCAGAAATATCCAGAAGAGTTGAAGGAATCAACTATGGAACCATCTATGGAATTGCTGACAAAGTATCTGAAGCTTACTTGTGTCATATATAGTTAAAGGAGTATAGTAGTATAGATTTCTATACTCTATCTATTAATCTTGTATAAATATTAAGGCCTAGTTTCCTTCTTTATCCTGCTGTCAAACTGTTATAGTTTAGCTCTAAGTCATCAGGATAACCTATATGGACCTAGGAGGATCTCGAAGTTGTCGTGTAAATTTTGGTTGTAATGTATGTACATGGACACGCTTTGTTTCTGTTGTACCACTCTGAGGGAAGTAATATTTGCGGAACGGTGTTCCGTTAGTGTTATCTCAACTACAATAGTATACTACATAATGAAGTGGTATACTAGGTCACCAAACATTCTTCAGGGGGTAGAGATCCTTGGCGGCGATGGTTGAACACTGCGAATCACAATTGGTCACCCTCCTCTAGCGCTGTCGGCAACCTTCTTTGCGGCAGAAGTACTAGAGGCAGAGCCCACGATCTTCATCTTCCCCATTGCAGCACGGAGGAAGGTTCTAGGGTAAACCTTGACAATATTCAGAATGACAGAGCACTGGCTATGGTGGAAGAGCGTGGGAAAGAAGATGATTGCAGTGAGAATGGGGTGAAGAAGATTTTTTACTACACTATTTCCCATTACTTATAACACTAATGGAACTAATCCTAGATGACAGATGGACTTCAAGGCCACGTGGAGAACATCCATAGGGACACATGGAGGCAGGAAGGGCAAACCATCGCTGCATTAACTGCACTTCGCATGAGAATCGAGGAAACCATTGTCAAACTCCGGTTTTTGCGCATCGTGTGATCAAATCTGGTTAACTTTTACACCATCTCACACTGTTGTGTCCCATCAGCTACTTAGGCTGACACTTGAGTGCACTGAGCATCATCCATAATGTCATCTACCTCTTCGCATCATCATATCCTCCAATAGAAGTCGGTAGAAAATCAGTTGCGTCTATAGACACGCCAACCGAGTCGAGCATCTCCTCAGAAGGATATCTTTCTTGATACCCCTGAATAACAAGCCTATGCTTGGCAAAAAGTTACCCATCATAGGCTCGGGGCTACTTCCAATGGGACTGCTGATTTACATCCGAAACTACAAAAAAATGCTAGCCTGATGCACTTTCAGGTTAGTGTCTTCATTTTAAAAATTTGTTGACTACGAGCACACAATCCATAACCAACGAATTTAGTATCTACCCGAATCTATGATTTGACTAGAGACTCGGGGGCTACTCCCATCGGGAGCATTGGTCGTGCACCCCATAAAAACAAAATGTACAGCTTTCTCTGTTGTCTCGACTTTGTCCACAATGTCGACTCCATGCTTTCAACATCCGAGTACTTGGTGACTCTATCCATTAAGATCCTTGCACCCACATCGGGTTCATAACAAACATCTCCTCGACTGCCCAGATCACATCCATTGTGAAAAATATCCGGATGTTGTGTCTACGGTACAAATACCTACAAATCCATTATGTTGGCCTGGTAATCGCATCCGCCGTGCTCTGCAAGTCAAATCTCATGCCTACGTCATGAATAAAATCCCGACGAGCGCGTTGCGTATACACTTATCAGCTGGAATTTGACTCAGTAATGCCTCTGTGGCATGAGTTGAATTACCCCAGCCTATACCATATTCGAGTCTGAGGACTCGAGTCAGAGTATAGCATTGTTTTTCCTTAGAGCAATTAACTGGTCCTGATCCGTCGAGAGCGCCAGACAATTTCAACGGCTACTATATAATATATATTATACTCACCTGATGTACTTTTAGGTCACTAGTTTTACCTTATTAATTTGTCGACTTCGATCATACAATGTAAGACTCCTAACCATTAAGTCTCCACTTGAGTCTATCATTCAATTGGACACTCGGGGGCTATTAAAATAGGTATGCCCAATGGGTAACACCCTTTAGCCTACCTGGCTTAGCCCAACGGGAGGTCCATATGTCAATCTACTGAGATCCATGAAGCCTAAGGAAATTTGGTTACTATGAAGCCTATAAATTTAATAAATCTTTGGCGTATGATACGTCGTAAACGTATCTATAATTTTTTATGCTCCATGCTTGGTTTGTATCAACTTTGCTATGTTTTGTCTACACTTTGAGGTATTTTTATACACTTTCTGGAACTAACCTATTGACAACATGCCATAGTGCCAATTGCCTCTTTTCTACAGTTTTTGGTTTCAGAAAGCTAAAAATAAATATTCTCGGAATTGGACAGGACAAAAGCCAAAGTTTATATTTTTCCCTGAACGATATGGAAAATCGAAGATGAGACGGAGGAGGACACCAGGGTGGCCACACCCTAGGTGGGCACGGGTCCCACCCTGGCCACGCCCACAGGGGGTGTGGGCCCCCTCGGCCTTCACCGACCTTGCCTCCTTCACCTATAAGAAGCCCCCGACTCAGAAACTCTAAATAATCGACCAGAAGGCCATGAAAAGTTCCACAGCGGCGCCGCCATAAAAGGGGAGATTTGGGGGATAGAAAGTCTCTGTTTCGGCATCCTACTGGGACGGGGAAGTGCCCCTGGAGCCATCCCCATCGATCTCCATCGCCATCTTCATGACGGTTGCTGATTTCCATGATGAGGAGGGAGTAGTTCTTCCTCGAGTCTAAGGGCTCTACCGGTAGCTATGTGTTCATCTCTCTCTATGCATGATAATATTGTGGTCATGAGATTTGTAATCAAGTAGATCTACCTTACTACTCAAGTGTTTTGATAGATCTCTGCTCTCCCCATGTGTGTGAAAGTGACAGCGTGCAAGCCATGATGGCACTTAGGCTAGAGTCTACATAAATACTCAATTGCTTTAATAGATCTATGATTTTCTCCACGTGTGTGAAAGTGATAGCGTGCACACCGTGTGTGGCACTTAAGCTAGGTTACATATATATTTATCATAAGTATAGTTTGAGTTGGTTGTCTCTATGAAATTGTGGTGTTTGTTGGAACCATCTACCGCTCAAGGTGAAATTGTGGTGTTTGTTGGAACCATCTACCGCTCAAGACTTTGAGGAGTGTTGTTATAGCCCTACCATGGATTAGAGTGTCCAACAGGAGAGTAGTTTAGAGTACTATCATTAAGAGAAGATATTTATATGAGAGAGTGTTCACTAGTGAAAGTATGATCCCTAGGCCTTGTTTCTAAACATTGAAACATCGTTTGCATCTAGATCTGTTACATGTTTGCTTGCTTGCATCGCTTTTGTCTTTTTTTCTTACCTCACCATCTATCTCTTCGCCAAACTAGTGCACCTATACACCTGACAACTGTATTGGGTGTGTTGGGGACACACGAGACTTCTTGTATCTTGATTGCAGGATTGCCTGAGAGGGATACCTTTGACCACTTCCTCCCTGAGTTCGATAAACCCTGGGTAATCCACTTAAGGGAAACATGTTGCTGTTCTATAAACCTTTGCACTTGGAGGCCCAACAACTGTCTACAAGAATAGAAGTGCGTAGACATCAGCGTACAAGTCAAGAAAAAATATTAGATATAGGAAAGTATTAGGATTTCTCCCTCGGTCTATAACTGACTCGAACGGATCCCAATACCTAGACTCCTCGTATATAAAGGTTTGGAGGGGCCACCAAGGAGAACACACCACTCATAGATTACGCTAGATCCAATATGTGAAACCATTGCCATCTCAGCGACTTGTAATCTTGATCATCAATCAAGAATAGACAAGCAAAAGTAGGGTTTTCCATCTAGGGGCTTGAACCTGGGTAAAATCATGTCCCCTTGTTTCTCTACTATCTAATGAAGTCACCAGCGCACACCTCCTTACCGAAAACCCAAGTCTATAAACCATGGGCATTTCCATGGGGACCCAACGTAATTGTTCCCTTGTCGCTTTTGGATGGTGAGATTCCCACGAGATCCCCAAATCCATGGAGATGTGGAGGAAACATAGGTATGGATTCACCACTACTCCATGCATTCGTCGCTTGACACAGTTGCAACCACATCCCACTCTGAGTGGCTGCCTAGAGAGGCCATACTGGAGGCAGTGAAGGATGGAGGACAAATCACCCCTGAGAGTTCTGTCTTCCAACAGAGATCAGAGAGCGAGTGGGAGAGGTTGGAGGTTCTGGAGGGGATACATAGGTTGCACGAAAAGGATCAGTTAGTGGTGATGGGGTTGCTAGCGTCGCTGAATCGAAGAGTCTCAGAGCTGATGGGGTTGGATCCTATGATATGGCCAACGCTGACGGGATGGACTCCAGGCATAGGAGGTAACCCGGATCAACAATTTCTATGATCCTGCACAATCGATGTCGCAGGTGAACGTCGACATGCTCACCGTGATTTCGGTGCTGGCCAAATTCAAACACCTAGTCAGGACTTAGTGTGGAATGAAGAGACAAAAGGAGGTAGCATTCGCCACCCAATCATCGATAGGGATGGGTGTGAGGTGACAAGGCCGTTCCGGCCACTGCAACTATGTCTTGGAAATCTAGGAATGTTTGTAGATAGAATCAAATTTAGTTACATAGGATTAGAGGGAGATTTTGGCCTCTTGAGCAAATGGAGAAGGAGGATGATGAATCATACTACCCTGGGAGTTATATGCCTCATCGTACTACTCTAGCTAATGCAATGTGGTGTGCTAGGGATTTGTGAGGACTCCAATCGAAGAAGGAAATGATACAAAAGAGGATAATTGCAATTGAGGAAAAGCTTTGCATGCAAACTAATAGACTGAAAAAAACGAGAGCATGGGAGACTAGGAAGTTTCAAGGGAAATTGACAAAGATTGTTGATAGAATCAATCCGGGTGATCGGGAGAACAACAATGACAGTATTTTGGGAGAAACTTGTGAGCAAACAACATAAGTTTCCTTAACAGATAGGTTGGTTGAATCAGATGATGGAGAGGTGGTTTGGTTCAAAGTTTGAAAAGGGAAAGCAATCCGTCAGACCCTGGATCCTTCCGCTGAGTTGTGGAGAGCTTTAAGTGGTGGGAATCCATCACTGATGTTTCTTACGCATCAATAGGGACTACTGTCACTCACTCTTGATGTTGGCCGTGGAGGAAGCCGGGTGAAGATGTTGTTTGCTTCATAGGGATCAATGTATCTATTAAAACTAGCGGGCCTTGCCACGTACACAAGCCCAGTAGGAAACCTCCTCTAAAGCCCACAACTAGGTACAATCTTGTATCTATCTTAGACAGCAGACAACACAACCCTTTTCGTGTGTGTGTGTGTGAGAGAGAGAGAGAGAGATTGTATACAAGAGCGTATACAAGAGCGGTTGTGGTTGTTACTAGAGCATCTGTGGGAAACATTTAGGGAAGTTAGAGTTTCTAGAGAGAAGGTGGTGGCGGAGAGTTTGATAACCATGGGGGATCGATACGAGTGTAGTTTGGGTGATGGTGGTGAAAATTACAACAAAGATAGGAGCAATAGAGAGGGTACCAGCCTCAAAACCAATTCTAGTGAAATAACCATCACTCTCCATACCCTCGCCCTAGATTCTATCAGAACTAAAATTAGTTCGGTAAGAATCGTCAGCAAAATAATACTCAATTCGTGCGAAATATCAATTTTAAGGTAACAATGCCTACAGTTAGAAAGGGCAAGGGGCAGTTCATGCCGGAGTGCAGAAGAAAGATAGTCTAGTGCAAAGGAATCGCACGCTCGATCTCGGACTCACACTAACTCATCTAGTGCCACCAACCACGTGTAGCAGAGTGGGGCTGCCATTAGCTTATACTAGCAGTTTGAAGGTGCTATTAGTGGGGTGTAGAGGAATACTATTTTGGTTGTTGAAAATTTTTGTGCAACAAAAGTGGAAAGAAAGGACACCAAACAAAGAATTGCAAGGAGGATATAATCTGTGTGAATTGTGGTAAGGGACATCTCTGAAACAAGTGTGTCTGGATCAAACAGAAAAAGCTAGTAGCTTCACTTGTTGGCTTTGTTGGTGTTGGCTTTGTTGGTGTTGGTTTGTGTTTCTTTATGGCAGAACAAACCAAGGAAATAGGCAGTGAGGAGAAAGGAAAATGAAATTTCTATTTTCAAGTTACAACAAGCGGATGTTGAGTTATTGGAGATGTGCTTGAAAAGGACCTACCCTTGGAAATGGGAATGGCAAGAAAAAAAGATTACATATAGTATCTTCTTGGTGAATTCCCCTTTAGCAACAAATATAAGTGAGGCGTCTCTATATGAATGGGTATCATTAAAAGGAGCAAATATCAAGATTAAAAGGATCCCGGAATTGAAGGTGTGGATGAATAAATGAATTGGATAAGTCAACTATGGGTATGAATATGTTATTTGTAGGTCATTAAAATATCCAGAATAAATATCCATACACTTGGGGAGAAGGGGGAGCAAAAAAACCTCACGTAGTAGAAAATAGAGGATTTAACGAGGATGCATACGGACAGAGTCCTCGGTATAGTGTGCCCGTACAACATGGAATCTTCTATATTTAAATAGGAGTCCCACACTACCCTATATCTCTTGACATGCAAGCGTGCCACACCACATCCATCAGTTTCTGCTTAGTTGTATGCCACATCATGTTCTGCCACGTCTGTCCGTTTCAGTTTCGGTTTAGGGTCGTCCGTTTCAGTTCTACCACCGGCCACCACAGCAACCCATGTCCAATTCATGCGACAGTTTCCTTTTTATTCACCTAAGATGAGTGCGTTCAGTTTGAGTTGGACGTACAATTTTGTCTCTCCGTCTCCATACAGCAAAACTGAGATAAAAAATCCTTTTCTCGCAATACATATGTCCCTTCCTCTCTAATCCTCTTAACCTCTTCCTCATCTTATTTTTTTCTTCCTTACTCTGCAGCTTGCCCCCGTTGAAGATGGACTCTGCTGTCGATCAATGAGTATGTCAGGCGGGAATTATTTGTCTCGTGCGTGTCTATTGCTGGGGATTCTTCGAGAGTTTAGCATCTGTAGGTGCCATGTTTCCATTCTCTTCTGAGGTCAGCCGTTAGCCGTTCTATATCTGGAGACTAAACGTCCATTGGTTAATTTCAATCGCTCCCTCTCACCAATCCAACATCAGGCGAGCAACCAAGGATCGCAAATGAATTGGCCTCTTTAATTCTACTGTGGTAAGGCCTAGCTTTGTTGGATAGGGAATTTTGCACAGTTTGTTCTATGCCGTTTGTGAAGCATCTGACATGTCGTATGCCGATTCGAATCTCGCAGTTATCCATCTGCCCATCTCCCAAGACAGTTACTTATTTGGTGGAACTCTTGACTAATCCGTTTCAAAAACTAATTTTTTATATCATGCTTCTTTCAATTGCTAAATCGCATACTTGAGGCTGCTCATTAATTTATTTTTTGCAGATTTCAGTATTCCGATTGATTCACTCTCTCTCGGAGAACATTATGTGCTTACGTAACAATTTGGCCTTGTGTGTTACATTAGTTGCAAGTGACATGATGCATACACATCTCCACAATATATTTCTTATCAATTTAGTTGATCATCTCGGTTGTTTGATTCTGGTGGTTCTCTCCAACTGATCGATCTATGTATTCTCTCGCGAGTTTACTAAAGCTAAAAGCATATGTTGTAAACTATGCTTACTCTACCTTCCTGGAAGAGTAAAAGATTAGGTACTTTTGCAAATTTTAGCTGTCTATTTTTCTCTGGGAGTTTTTATCTCACAAGAACTAAACAACATGCATGTGAATGCTCGGCTATATTTGGTATATTATTCTAGTTTCTCTCATGCGGGATGTGGCAATCTTATGAAAATCATTGTCACTCTCTTACAAATGTCCTACTAACATGAAGTTACATCTTGATTTACAGTTCCATCTTAGATTGACAGTTTTCCATCTTGATGTTGTGGGATTCTTTGGTTTTGGCACAATATTGTGGTGCTTTTTTTTTGGAAAAGAGTATATATTAATATCACAGGGATACCAATTACACCCAGCCTCTGCAACAATGCATGCCCTAGCGGCTCTACGGATGCACACAACTCAGAAAAAAAGAGAAGAATTACAAAAAAAAGTTATGCTACAGAGAACTAATCCTAAAAGCAACGACACTGACACCATCAGAACAACACCAGTAGTCCTCCACTCCAATAACAACGTCTTCAAGAAGGAAACAGTGCCCAAGCGTCGTCGTTGCCCGATCAAAGATCATAGGAAAGTCCTTTCTCACAAAACAATGCCTTCAACAAGGTCATTTCCAGGCACAACCAGTTAAGAACAGACATTGGATTTTCACCGTGCAAAATAAGACAGGGAACTCCACCTGTGTTGTCTTCCCGCACCAACAGTCGCTGCAACGAGTCCCAGATCACGCAGCCAGTTCTCCGTCGCCATAAGAACAAAACTCACCATAGCTACCCTCATATTTCCTCTTTCGTGACATTCTCCGCATCTGACTTCACCATGGCTCTAAGAATGGCACTTGGTGGGAACAAACAATAGAGCTTCGCAACGCTCCTGCTGAAACCAAACGGCCAGAAAAACAAGGTGCGCACGATCGAATACCTTCCGATCCAACAATCTCCAAGCATGATACGCCCATGGGAGTTTGCCGGCAGAGCCTTCCGAAACCCGCCTCTCCAGACCAGATCAACGAGGGGCAAACATCAAGCAAACCTTCGTCTTCGTGTGGTGCTTGGGTTGCAATTTGGGTCACTACGTACGGACTCGCATCCTGGAGCTGCCAACTAAAACAATGACATCTCAAGATGATCATATATGGCTTTAGTATGTGGGCATGCCTCTTGATTGTGGTTTTCTCAATACCATCTACATGATCTGCAATAGGTATATACACACCATTTGCCATTAACTCGCCATGACGCAGAGAATGGTTTTCTTACCCTGATAAAATTATCGTTATCTACCACCATATCAGCCATTATGCTAACTTTATTAGGAATAAATCTCATTTGACCAACACGATATTCAATAGTTTTCATCATAATACAAAAATTTATGTATATGAGTATATGCATCATCGGTATTTAACAAGTTTCCTCATGGAGAGAAATTGTACCTCAGGAAAAAGTATTCTGAATAAAGAATAAGAGGAAAAGAAGTTGTAGCCATGTTGTAGTATTGTTAATATTCTAGATAATTCAACCAATATCGAATGCATTTCTATGTTTCATATCAACATGAAAAGTTTGGATTGATTTCTATTTGTCATCATCAGTTCATTTCATACAAAATTACTCATTATAGGAAGCCTGACCACCCTAAATAAAGTATTACAATATTTATATACTCATTCAGTTTTTGATACATTATTTTCCTACAAGTTGTCAACATTTTCTCTATTCAAAGATTTTATGCAAGGTCCTGCAGCAACGCGCGGGGTATCCTCTAGTTTTATAAAGAGATAATCCAATGCCATGCTTTTTTGACGTGATATCTCACTCTAAATTGTTAATATTAATCTTATAGTGTTCCTTAGTAAGCTGAAAGTTGACTAGAAGAATAAAATTTTTTTACTCATCTAGTTATTCTTCCTTAGGAATTCTTTATTGTGAATCGATAGCCTCAATACAACTTGTACGATATTCTTGACATTAGTCTTTCTATGCTAAGTTTTCAGATTGAATAAGTGGTGGGTGCAAGAGGATACTAATTGTAAGTGAACTTGTTGTTTCGTTGTTTCAGTTTACACACTTAGTTTCTTATGATTTTTGTTTCCTTGCCCAAGGGCGGTCAAGGTTTAAGCTTGCGGAGGTTGATGGCTAAAAAATACAACCATTTATATCTGTGTTTAAACCTCATCGTAATTGATAAAATATCTCGATGACTAATTATTCCATAGATTTGCAAATCCTGTGCTTGATCTTACTCCTTGCAGAAATGGGCACTTTTATGGTGAAATCTGGAGCAAATAATGAAGAATTACGAGTTGTCAACAATCCCATGTCAAAGAGACCACAAAGGAGTCGGTCAGTCGCTTTAAGGAGCATCAGAATGGGAACGTCCCGCCCGTATGAGGTGTCTTCGTCTCCTCGTGGTCAACACAAGAAACTTTTGTGAAGGTGTCTATATAAGAATCATATTAGAGCTGCCAGAAACCCTAACATGAGTCTACAAAAACACTTCTAAAGCTATTTTGTATATAAGGAGAGGAGATCCACTGCCGCCATCACCATAGCCATCCCTCCTCTTCGTCGCCATCTCCACACCATAGCCATAACCATCTACATGTAATCTTGATCTTATCATGATTGGCGGTATTGTAAGACTATTTTCTATTTGTATTAAGAATTTCCATACAATGTTTATGACGGTTGATCTAATAACGAGTGAGTAGTTCTCACGGTCTGCGGGACGAGGTATAGTCTCATGGCGTTATGTGCATCTTCTAACTCCATGGGATATTGTGTTATGATTGAATGTTTGATTTATCCTTTGCATTCTTGTCTATTGCCTCAACCCAAGAACTTGACAAGTACCCAAGACCCCCATAATTATATATTATAAATGTGGGTGGCAAATACTATAGTATCAGCGGACATACCGCCCATATTATTTATCGATATTTAATCACAACCCATGAATGATATTATGTTTATTATCTTTTGAAGGGAATATGTCCTGAGAGGCAATAATAAAGTTGTTATTATGTATATTCCAAGTATATGATAGATGTTTATTTTGCATGCTATAATTGTATTAATACGGAAATATTAATACATGTGTGCTTAATAAACAAATGGAAAGTTCCTAATTATGCCTCTCTTATAAACTAGCTCATTGATTAACAAGCTGATCAAGGTTTCCTGGTCATGGACATTGGATGTTGTTAATAATGAGGTCACAACATTATTGGAATGGTGTGATGAACATTCGTCCAAAGTATAACATTATGATCAAAGTCATTGTGTTTATATTTCTATAACATCATACGAAGTAATCCTAATTCTTAGACCATGAGATCATGTCAATTACTAACACTAGAAGAGTATCTTGATAACATCAAACGTCCCACCGTAATAGGGTGACTATAAAGATGGGTTCAGTGTTACAAAGATGTTATGTTGAGGCTCATGGATCAAGAGTGGAATTTGTCCATCCCGATGACGGATAGATATACTCTGGGTCCTCTCGGTGATATCAGATTAGTTAGCTTGCAAGCAAGTGATTTGATCACTAGAATGTTATATCACGGGAACGAGAAAAGAGTTAATGTTAGTAAGATGATCAAACAAGGTCTGGAGATACCGATGATAGAATATCGGACATGTAATATATCGCGAGACAAAAGTATTAAGTTACTAGCATAAAAGGTTCTCACGATCACAAAAAGTCATCGTTGAATGTGCGGGAGATAGTATGGATAATGTCCATATTATTCGCGAACCGTAGGGTGACATACTTAAGAGACACCCACACCATTTGTACCAAATAGTTTCTAGACAAAAAGGTTTACAAAGCGCGGGAATTTATTTCACTAGACACCAAAATTATTTCGGGTGAAATTGCTGAAATTGTTTCTGCATGTGAAATAGAATCCTAGCAAGGGGTTTTATGTGAATGTTTGTTAATTAATGTAATTGACAAAATGCTGAATAAATAAATAAAAGGCGTTTTATTTAAAGAGAGATTACATTAAATTTGGTGGAAATTGAATGGGATTTTTGAGTGGGATTTTGAGTGGAGAAATGAAGAGGCATTTTTTGAGTGGAAGCTCTACCCACATGAATGAAGGGAGGGGAATGGGAAGCCCCATGCACCGGCCACCCCCTTTGGGTTCCCCCTCCTCCTATATAAGGCCTCTCTCTCCCTCTCTCACACTCACACCTCCTCGTGAAGGATCTCTCTTCCCCTCTAGTTTATCCCCCATGGTCTCGGACTAGCGAGATACATGTTCCCAGTGGCTTTTCGTTTGGAAAGAGTTGTTGCTTCCGCTGCACCTCTGGAGCGAGGAGGCGGAGGTTGCTTGGTGGCTTGGACGTGTGTGCGAGCACGGATGCGCTGCTGATTTGCAGCGCTGGACTTCTTCTCGATCTTGAGATCGGCAAGCGTTCGTCTACATTATCCATGAGTACAACCTCGTTAAACTTTGTCGGTATATAAGGGTATGGTCTCCATGGATGTATATCCACCCGTTGTTTGTATATAGTAGATAGATCTTGGTACATAGTTGTTTTCATCGTAGGAAATTTTTTGTTTTCTATGTTGCGAACCCTATAGTGGTATCAGAGAGAGGTTTATGTGTAGATGCTTTGCACGGGTAGTACCCATATGAGTATGTGGGTGATGATGATCATGTTATTGTGTCTTGGTTGTACTTTGGATATTGGTGGCATAGTGGGATGAAGCGGCCCGGACAAACTTTACATGTCCTCGCACATGAGACCTGTTCCACGCTTGTCATGCAACTAGTTTTGCATAAGTGGCTAGCAGGTGTCTGTCTCTCCTACTATAGTAAATGTCTAATTTACAACGAGTTGTTAATAATCTGGTTATCCTCATTGTGGTTCCATGTTCATAGGTAAGAACGGTTCTATCTTTGAAAGCCCTAAGCCACATAAAACTTGCAATGGATAAATTAGAAGCGTCTAATTTAGATTGTTGATGGGCTAGTATCATGATATGGTAATATTGTAAGTAGATTTATAGTTGATACTCTTATAACACACCTAGCGTGTAAGTTCCATAGACCTTGGCCTTACACACAAAGGAATAATAGAGATCATACCACGATGCAGATGATAGTGATCAAGTGCAAGAACCATATCATTTCAGTTTTCACATATGATGTTTGTTGCATCTTATATTACTTATTTGGTATTTTATTAGCATAATAAGATGATCCCTAATTTAGATATCAATATAAAAATATGTTCCCCCTTATGTATGCACTGATTATGTTTCGCCGCTTCAATACATCACATGATGATCGGGTATTCTTGAATCCATAATCATATTTCGGGTGTAAGACAGTTTTACACACGCTAAATACTAAGGTTCTTACTTGGCGAGCCTAGCATGTACATACATGGTCTCGAAACACGGACCTAAAGGTTAAGCATAAGTCATATGTTGATATGATGCCCATATAGATGCTCGCCTTCAAATCTACACCGACTCACGTGATGATCATACTTGGTGTAGTGGATTTGGTTCATGTAACCACCCAAAAGACACGAGGGATGTCGTTTTTTGAGTGGGAGTTCATTCGTAATTTGGATTAGTTGAACTCAATCTATCATAAAATGAGTCTAAACTTTACAAATTCTGTTGTAGATGGCACCACCTGCTTTTAATTTCAATGTGTGATACTTCGTAAACGTCTCTATAATTTTTGATGTTCCATGCTTGTTTAGTATCCACTTTGCTATGCTTTGTCTACACTTTGAGGTATTTTTATACATTTTCTAGGACTAACCTATTAACAAGATGTCGTAATGCCAGTTTCCTGTTTTCTATTGTTTTAGGTTTCAGAAAAACCTAGTAAGGAAATATTCTCGGAATTGGAGGGGACAAAATCCAAAGTCAATATTTAACCAAGACGAACACAGAGACCGAAGGGCGACCGGAGGGGAGCCACAGGGTGGCCACAACCCCCCCCCCCCCCCCCCCCCACGAGCGAGCCCACCCTGGGCCACGCCTGGGCAGGGTGTGGGCCCCCTGGCCGCCCTCCTGCCTCGCCTCTTCGCCACCATTGTCCCTAGATAAGGGGGATTTGAAGTTCTTCCCGGCACACTGCAAGAGGGGAGGGATCATCCCGGAGGCCTTCTTCATCACCATGCCAGCCTCCAGTATGATGTGTAAGAAGTTCCACCTTGCACTATGGGTCCATACAGTAGCTAGATGGTTGTTTCTTCTCCTTTGTGCAATCATGCTTAGATCTTGTGAGCTTCGTTCATTATCAAGATCATCTATTTGTAATCATGCATGTTGTGTTTGCAGGGATCCGATGGATATTGAGATTACTATGTGATTCTATCTTGTCTTCCTGATTATTGATTCTGTCATGTTTGTGTTGTTTGAGATCTTGCATGCTCTCCGTTTCTAGTAGCTATCTTGGCCAAGTAGATGCTAGTGACTCCAGGAGAGAGTATTTATGCTCGATAGTGGGTTCATGCCTCTATTGAATCCGGGGAAGAAATCTCTAAGGTTGTAGATGTGTTGTTGCCACTAGGAAGAAAACAACAATCTCTTGTTCATCGAACAAATGTATTGTTTACTTTACACACATTGCTTAAAGCAGTTTTCCGTTGCTTGCAACTTAATACTAGAGGGGGTTCAGATGATAATTTGAAGGTGGATTACTAGTCATAGATGCAGTTGGATGGTGGTCTATGTATATTTTTGTAATGCACAAATCTCATAGGATCATGAATGTCTAGTATTGCACTGTTATGCCGTGCTCAGTCCTATCAAACGCCCCGCTGTAATTTGTTTACCCAACATGTTATGTTATTTATCTTAAGGATAACACCTATAGTGAACTGTGGACCCCGGTCAAATCTTTACCATTGTTACATCATCCATTGTTACTATTTACTTTCTACAAGCAATCATTACCTTCCACACCATACGTTTAATCCTTTGTTTTCAGCAAACCGGTGAGATTGACAACCTCACTGTTCGTTGGGGCAAAGTCTTGAGTGTGTGTTGTGCAGGTTCCAAGTTGTTAGCACCACCTTGGAGTCGTTTACTTCCTCCTACTGCTTCGATAACCTTGGTTTCATACTGAGGGAAGACTTACTGATGTGCTCATCATACCTTCCTCTTGGGGTTTCCCAACGAAGCTCTACAGTGATCTGAGCTGCATCAAGACGTTTTCTAGCGTCGTTGCCGGGGAGTTAAGGACGGCTTCACAAGGGGAGTCCTTCACAACTATTCTCTTTACTTTGTTTTTGTTTTTCTTAGTTTCTTTTGCTTTGTTTTTATTTCTTCTTTTTATCAAAAATTCCAAAAAAAATTAGTTTCGTTTGGTTTGCTTTTTCTTATCAAAAGCACAAAAATATTAGTTCTTCCTATATTTGTCATATTGCTCTAGCTCACCATGTTGATCCCTAAGTTCACCCTGAAAGTCCTTTCAATAGGTAGTGGCTCTATAATTGGGAAAGAAAATATTGAAGAATTCTTGAATCATATTATCAAACATGAGGATATTCAGGATAGATCCTTAACAGAACTTGCTCCTAATTATGAAATTGCTGCAGCTTCTCTAGTTCACATGTTGGAGGCTAGGTTTGTTAACCTTAACTCCATGATGCAAATAATGTTTCTTAAACTAAAAGAAATTGAGGATGTTGAAAACAGAGATTTTATTCTAGAAACTTTGCTAAAGGAGTTCAATGATGTTGTTAAGGAAGCCAAAAAGGTCTTTGATCATTTTAATATGCTAGGCTCATGTGTAGATGTTATGGTTAGATTAGAAAAGTTGGATAAAACCAAACCCAATGGAGAGGAAATTAAAATACCCGTACCTTATAAACTTGTAGGAATGCATGAAGCCCTAGAAAAGAATTTTGATTGGATTGTTCCTGAAAATCCGTTTGATGAATGTAGTGAACCCAAGAGTGTTGAGAGAGGATCCTCTACATCTCATTTGGATGAGATACTTTTCCTAGTTGAATAAATTTCGGGTATTGATCTTAATGGTTCTTCATTTGAAAATACTTGATTCTTCCTTATTGTGCCTAACTTAAAGGCGTTAAAGAAAAGTACTTATTAGGAGATAACCCAATAGTTTTCTTGAGTCTTGGAAGTTATTACTTCTGTAATAACCTCTCCTTATCCTTTTTGTTTGATTTTTGTGCCATAATAACCTCTAATGAGAGGGAAGTAAAATTTGGGGAAGTGTTGTCCCGAAATAGATTTTTGTGCTTCACTGTTAAAACTCCTGAAAAATCTCTGTAAGTCGGATTGAGCTGTAATTTTCTGACTCAATCCCCCAGGTTCTTAGCTAACTTTCACTAGTTCAAAAAAAATTATTTGAGAAATAGAAGGTCTTCAAAAAAATCGGTTTCTACCTGCTGGTCTGTTTTGACTGATTTCTGCCATTAATTTCATTTGCCTCTTTATCGATTTCTTTTTGGGTTCTCTTTGGTAAATTGAGATTTTTGAGGGAATTTGAATAGTAGTTTTGTTTTTAGTGAAAGTTTTGCTATTTTGAAACTAAACCCAAAGGCTTATTATCTTTTGAATACACTAATGTTGCTAATGAAGATTGTGTGAAGTTTTGTATGAAGGAAAAATTTCAGGTGTAAGGGAAGAATGATGTAATGAGATGAAGAATGGACAAAAGATCAAGCTTGGGGATTCGACCCCGTGTCACCCCAAGAAATATTCAAGAGGTACAAGCATCAAAGCTTGGGTATGACCAAGGTATCCCCTTCTTCATCAATAAAAATCGCAGGTCTTTCTAGACACTTTGTTTTTATTATTTCATGCACTGTTGTGTTGTTCTTGGAGCGTCTTAGTTTTCATTTTTGGTTTTTGTTTGTTTAGTTTGCTTGAATAAAGTATTTGGACCCCCACTTTCGCTCTGTTGTTTCAAATAAGTTGATTTGTGTTAAAAAGGAGTAGGAAGTTCTTGCTTATAGTAGTACAAAAGGGAGCTTGTTTTGACTGTGACTTAGACTTTATCATGTCATGTTAGATGTTGTTTTGACCTTATGCTTAGTGATTGTTGTTGTAGCATGACTTGTTCCAAACAATTGAGATTGCTTAATGTGCCTTGAAAGAATCATGCATTGTTTTAGCATACAGAAGCTTAGTATTGTGGTATTCTCCTTTTTGTTTGGGTTTACTTGGCACATTCTCACACCATGTTATGACTATGAACCTGTCACCTTAGCCTTTATGATCATTTAGTTTTTGACTTGTGGTACCACTTTATGCTTTGATTAGTAATGTTTTGTCGCTCTGCATGATTATGGACATTATTGCTCTCTTGGTTGGTCGCTCACATTCTTTTGCTAGCCTCCACTTGTATTGAGTAAGCTCTACTCCTGAATCCAACTCCCAAGAAACCAAGTTATTCCAAAGTGTCCACTATAAATTCCTATGCATGGTGTGTTACACAATTCCAAGTATATTCTTGTTTTATCTATCTTCCAAATTAAACTTGTTATGTGAAAATTAGTGATTAAAGCTCTCACAAACTTGATGGCACACTTTATTTTTCTTGCCCCTAATAAACTTGAACCATTGTGTCATCCATGTTATATATGCTTGCACTTATAAGTTGTGAATTAGCGGAACCGTGCTGTCACGGGGAACACTTTCAATACCTGTAAATATCTACCCAGTTGATATCATGTTCTTTTGTTTATGGATGTCGGCAGTGTGAAATAAAAGGGGAGCTTGTAAGTCCATGGAGTTACCTATGTGTGTTAGAGAAACGCATGCGCCGCTAGCCTAAGCCATTCCTAATCATGGTGGAAACTTGCAGCATGACCATAGTGAGCAATCTATGAATCATTCAACTTATAAAAAAAGAGAGAGGTAGAAAAGAGGAAAGAAGAGAAAAAAGCACCATGCTGAGATGCTCATTGTCTGCTTGCCTTGTCATTTTTATATGGGATAGCTCCAGTATCATGGGGCAAGGGGTACCCCATTGGCGGTTCTCTATGATACACATATACTTACTATGACAAGAACTTACCGGTAACTAAGGTTGAGTAGCATGAGGAATGACCCTCACTCAAGGGACATGAGATTGTCAACTTATACTTTGTCAAGGATATACTCCATATTTTGTTCACTTTAACCTGAATCACTTCAAGATGCTTATGATAGGGGCAACGAGAGCTGAAAGCTAACAAGTACCATAATTTTTGGAAGCTCTTTATGAAACTTGAAAACCCTGCTTCCCTTTGAAGGGCATGTCTTCCACTTTTATATCGAGTCTCCACCTTCTATCCTTAGGCTCCAATTAAGAGAGCATAGTTATCATTCTTAGTTCTATGTGCATTGTCCCAAAACAATCTTGATTCATAATGTGGATATTGCTTGTTCATGGACTATTTGTATCTAGTCACCCTTATGAACTTTGAAGGTGTCCTATGCATTTATGTTTTGCTACTCCATGAGGGCAAGCTGAATGCCACTATGCTATGTTTTCTATATGTGAAACAAACAAACGTCTCTCAGTGCATTGTTATTCATGAATCTTTGTTTCTATCATTTCATGTTGTAGCATAGTTGCTATGTCTTATTATTAGAACTTCATCTTTCATTCTCATGTTTAGAGTACTTTGATCCCAGCTTTCAATGCTTGCAAATGGTTTGATCATGATTGTGATGGTGCATGTCACCTCAAAATTTATTATTTTATCACTTACCTACTCGAGGACGAGCAGGAGTTAAGCTTGGGGATGCTTGATATGTCGTAAACATATCTATAATTTTTGATGTTCCATGCTTGTTTAGTATCCACTTTGCTATGCTTTCTCTACACTTTGAGGTATTTTTATACATTTTCTAGGACTAACCTATTAACAAGATCTCACACTGCCAATTGCATGTCTTCTGTTGTTTTTGGTTTCAGAAAAGCTAGTAAGGAAATATTCTCAGAATTGGACGGGACAAAAGCCAAAGTCAATATTTCACCGAGACGAACACAGAGACCGAAGGGAGACCGGAGGGGAGCCTCAAGGTGGCCACACCCCCCCTCCCCCCATGGATGGTCCCACCATAGGCCATGCCTCGGTAGGGTGTGGGCCCCCTGGCCGCCCTCCTGCCTCACTTCTTTGCCTATATAATCCCCCCGATGCCAAAACCCTAAGTACCCGATCAGATCTCCACGAAACAGTCCATAGCCTCCACCACCATCATCCCTAGATCAGGGGGATCTGAGGCTCTTCCCGGCACCCTTCCGGAGGGGAGAGATCATCCTGGAAGCCTTCTTCATCACCATGCCAACCTCTGATATGATGCGTGAGTAGTTCCACCTTGAACTATGGGTCCATATAGTAGCTAGATGGTTGTTTCTCCTCCTTTCTACTATCATGTTTAGATCTTGTGAGAACCATTCATGATCAAGATCATCTATTTGTAATCATGCATGTTGTTTTTGCGGGGATCCGATGGATATTGAGATTACTATGTCATATAGATTAATGATTCTATCTTGTCTTCTTGATTATTGATTCTATCATGTCTGTGTTGTTTGAGATCTTGCATGCTCTCTGTTTCTAGTAGCTATCTTGGCCAAGTAGATGCTAGTGACTCCAAGAGGGAGTATTTATGATTGATAGTGGGTTCGTCCCTCTATTGAATCTGGGGAAGTGACAGAAATCTCTAAGGTTGTAGATGTGTTGTTGCTACTAGGGAGAAAACAACAATCTCTTGTTCATCGAACAATTGTATTGTTTACTTTACACACATTGCTTAAAGAATTTATCTGTTGCTTGCAACTTAATACTAGAGGGGGTTCGGATGATAACCTGAAGGTGGATTACTAGTCATAGATGTAGTTGGATGGAGGTCTATATATATTGTTGTAATTCCCAAGAAAATCCCATAGGATCATGGATGTCTAGTATTGCATTGTTATGCCTTTCTCAGTCCTATCAATTGCCCCGCTGTAATTTGTTTACCCAGCATGTTATGTTATTTTTCTTAAGGAGAACAACTCTAGTGAACTGTGGACCCCAGTCCAATCTTTACCATTTTTACATCATCCACTTTTACTGTTTACTTTCTGCAAGAAATCATTTCCTTTCACATCATACGTTTAATCCTTTGTTTTCAGCAAACCATTGAGATTGACAACCTCACTATTCGTTGGGGAAAAGTCTTGAGTTTGTGTTTTGCAGGTTCCAAGTTGTTAGAAACACCTTGGATTCGTTTCCTTCCTCCTACTAGTTCGATAACCTTGGTTTCATACTGATGGAAGACTTACTGCTGTGCTCATCATACCTTCTTCTTGGGGTTTCCCAACAAAACTCTACAGTGATCTGAGCCGCATTAATGTGTTCATGGAGAAAGAGAAATTTGCAATGAATGGAAGCAACTTTACCAACTGGTTCATGAATTTGAGATTTTTCCTCAATGCTGCACAAAAGCAATATGTGCTAGATGGTCCGATAGGTGACGCTCCTACAAGCACTGCATCTTAGTATGAGCATAATGTGTATGACACAAAGCATGATGACTACACTCTTGTGAAATATGCGATCCTTCTATCATTGGAACCTAAACTCCAAGAACGCTTTGAAATTAGCAGCGCTGATGCTATGGTGAAGGAACTCGAAACAATGTTTGAGAGCCAAATCCACGCTAAGATATATATGATCTCTAGCGAGTTCTTTAGTGTAAAGATGAAGGAACACAACTCTGTGAACGATCAAGTCATGTTGATGATGGGATATGTTGAACGTCTTAGGGCGCTAGGATATGATATCCTAGTTGACCTTGCGGCTGATAGATTTTTGCAGTCACTCCCACCCAGCTACAAAGAGTTTGTGCTGAATTACAAGAAAAGTGGTGAGATTGGATCGCTCACCGAACTTATTGCCATCTTGGTAGCTATCGAAGTAGACATAAAAAAATAGGCACCAAGCGTTGATGGTCGATAAGATCGCATCCTCTAAAGAGAAGGACGAGGCCAAAGGAAAATTCAAGATGGTGAGCAAATTTTTTGTGCCTGAGAAAAAGGTCAATTGGAGGTCCTAAGCTTGATATTGGATGTTTTTATTGCAAAGAGTTGGGTCACTGGAAACGGAATTGCCCCAAGTATTTGGTAGAAAAGAACGTTGGCAAGGCAAACAAAGGTATATATGATATATATGTTATTGATGTGTACTTGACTAGTACTCGCATTAGCACCTAGGTATTTGATACCGGATCGGTTGCTAATATTTGTAACTCGAATCAGGGGATGAGGAACAAGCGACCGCTATAAAGGGGTGAGGTCAAGATGCGTGTCGGCAATGGATCAAGTGTTGATGTGATCGTCATCGGAACGCTGCCTCTCCACTTACCGTCGGGATTAGTTATAAACCTAAATAATTGTTATTTGGTGTCCGCACTGAGCATGAACATTGTATCTGGATCGTGTTTGATGCGAAGTGGTTATTCATTTAAATCCGAAAACAATGGTTGTTCAATTTATATGAATGATATATTTTATGGTCATGCACCTGTGATGAATGGTTTATTTATGTTGGATCTCGATAATAGTGTTACACATATTCATAATGTTGATGCTAAAAGGATTAAACTTGATGATGATATATATCCGCATATATGTGGCATTTCTGATATTATATGTGGATGACATATTACTGATCGGAACTGATGTAGATATTTTAACAAGTGTTAAAAGTTATCTAAACAGTAAATTTTCAATGAAGGACCTAGGTGAAGCGTCATACATATTAGGCATAAAGATCTATAGAGCTATATCAAGGCGCCTAATAGGGCTATCACAAAGTACATACCTTGATAAGATTTTAAAGAAGTTTAAAATGGAAGAAAGTAAGAAGGGTTTCTTACCTATGTTGCAAGGAAATACATCGAGTAAGACTCAAATTCCTTCTACGGCGGAATAAAGAGAGATAATGGACAAGGTCCCCTATGCTTCAGCCATAGGCTCTATAATATACGCCATGCTATGTACAAGACCGGATGTGGCACATGATATTAGTTTGACTAGTAGATACCAATCTGATCTAGGATTGGAACACTAGATAGCAGTCAATAATATCTTTAAGTACTTAAAAAGAACTAAGGAAATGTTTCTCGTGTACGGAGGTGAAGAAGAGCTCGTCGCTAAGTGTTATCTCGACGCTAGCTTTGACACTGATCCGGATGACTCTAAGTCTCGATCTGGATATGTATTTCTCATGAATGGGGGAGCGGTTAGTTGGAAGAGTTCCAAACAACCCGTGGTGGCAGGATCAACAACGGAGGCCGAATATGTTTCTTCTTCGGAAGCGGCTCAGGAAGCAGTTTGGATGAAGGAGTTCATAACCGACCTAGGTGTGGTTACTAGCACGTTGGACCCAATGGTGATCTATTGTGACAACAATGGAGCTATAGCCAATGCCAAAGAACCAAGGTCTCACAATAATTCAAAGCATATTAAACGCCGGTTTCACTCCATCCACGAACATGTCAAGGATGGAGATATAAATATTTGTAAAGTACTCGCGGATCTCAATGTAGCAGATCCGTTGACTAAAACTCTCCCTAGGGAAAAACATGATCAACACCAGAACACCATGGGTGTTGGATTTATTACTATGTAACTAGATTATTCTCTCGAGTGCAAGTGGGAGACTGAAGGGAATATGCCCTAAGAGGCAATAATAAAGTTGTTATTATGTATATTCCAATTATATGATAGATGTTTATTTTTCATGCTTTAATTGTATTAATACGGAAACGTTAATACATGTGTGTTTAATAAACAAATGGAAAGTTCCTAGTTATGCCTCTCTTATAAACTAGCTCGTTGACTAACAAGATGATCAAGCTTTCCTGATCATGGACATTGGATGTTGTTAATAACGAGGTCACAACATTATTTGAATGGTGTGATAAACATCCATCCAAAGTATAGCATTAAAATCAAAGTCATTGTGTTTATATTGCTATAACATCATACAAAGTAATCCTAATCCATAGACCATGAGATTATGGCAGTCACTAACACTAGACGAGTATCTTGATAACATCAAATGTCACACCGTAACAGGGTGACTATAAAGATGGGTTCAGTGCTACGAAGGTGTTATGTTGAGGCTCATGGATCAAGAGTGGAATTTGTCCATCCCGATGACGGATATATATACTCTGGGCCCTCTCTGTGATGTCACATTACTTAGCTTGCAAGCAAGTGATTTGATCACTAGAATGTTAGATCACAGGAATGATAAAATAGTACATGTCAGTAACGATATCAAACTAGGTATGGAGATAGAGATGATCGAATCTTGGACATGCAAAATATCGCGAGACAAAAGGATTAAGTTACTAGCATAAAAGGTTCTCACGATGACAAGAAGTCATTGTTGAATGTGTGGGAGTCAGTATGGATCTCCAGGTCCCTCTTATGATTATTGATATGAGAGGGGTCTCGATCATGTCGGTATTATTCGCGAACCGTAGGGTGACACGCTTAAGATACACCTACACTATTTGGAACAAATAGTTTCTAGACAAAAAGATTTACAATGCGCAGGAATTTATTTCACTAGACACCGGAATTGTTTTGGGTGCAATTGCTGAAATTGTTTCTGCATGTGAAATATAATACTAGCAAGGGGTTTATGTGAATGTTTGTTAATTAATATAATTGACAAAATTATGAATAAATAAATAAAAGGAGTTTTATTTAAAGAGAGATTACATTAAATTTGGTGGAAATTGAATGGGATTTTTGAGTGGGATTTTGAGTGGAGAAATGAAGAGGCATTTTGTGAGTGGAAGCTCCACCCACATGAATGGAGGGAGGGGAAGGGGCAGCCACATGCGTCGGCCACCCCCTTGGGGTTCCCCCTCCTCCTATATAAGGCCTCCAACTCCCTCTCCCTCTCTCACACTCACACCTCCTCGTGAATGATCTCTCTCTCCCTCTAGTTTATCCCCCATGGTCTTGGACTAGCGAGATACATGTTCCCGAGGGCTTTTCGTTTGTAAAGAGTTGTTGCTTCTGCTGCATCGCTGGAACGAGGAGGCGGAGGTTGCTCGGTGGCTTGGACATGTATGCGAGCACGGATGCGCTGCTTATTTATGGTGATGGACTTCTTCTCGATCTTGAGATCGGCAAGCGTTCATCCACATCATCCATGAGTACAGCCTTGTTAAAGTTTATCGGTCTACAAGGGTATATTCTCCATGGATATATATCCACATGTTGCTTGTATCTAGTAGATAGATCTTGGTACATAATTGTTCCCATCGTAGGAATTTTTTTGTTTTCTATGATGCGAACCCTATATCTTTATCCCTAACATAGGTGCACATCCGCGGGTGAATACTTAGTCCTGGCCTATCTCCATCCATTGATACAAAACATAAAGAGTAAACATGAAATATATGGTAAACAAAGATACTACGAGTTTTCAACGACTTGTTCAACATAATCTTACACAATAGCGAATTCTTCCCAAGGTTTTATAAACCTAGGTCTTCTACTGAAAAAGCAAGCTATACTACATCCGAAATCTGTATTGAAGTTATCAACTACCGGCCCAATATAACCCACAAGTTGGGGGATCGGTATCGAACAAAGAACTCGCTCAATCCCAAACGGGGAGTACAAGTACTTTGGTGAGGATATTTACAACTTCACCTAGAAACACTCAGGGAGAAGGCCTTGTACAACTTGGACACCATAAGTAAAATTCAAAGAGGGGGTTAATAATATGGGATCCCTTGGAAGGGAGATGAGACACAACTAGAACGTATCCACTCTAGGGTTTTCTAGTCTATTATCTATGTCTAAGGAACAAAGGGTGAGTCATAGGGGCTATTTATAGTACTTGGGGTGAATGAATAGGCAAAAGGAATATTCCAGGGCATCAAACCCAATTCTATGCACAGATAGAGTGAAACCTACGATAAACTCCACAGCGTCGGAGCTAGTGCCGGAGGATGGTTCACTGGCACGTTCGATGCACCGGTTCCAGAGCTTCCGTGTGCCGGTTCAGTGTACTATAAAGGATTTCAGCACACGCCAGTTTGAAACCATAATCCGTTGGTTCAGTTCCATGAGCCAGATGGTGCGGGCATGCCGGTTTGAGTGGTCTATTTTGGTTGTGGAACCAGCTTACCTGTTCGCCCAGTTCTGTGTCCTCGTCTCCTTCTCGGCGTGGCGATGATCCAACTTGGTGTAGTTCTTGGGATTCATACATGAGGATACACAAGGCACTATTATGAGTAGCAATCCATCCAAAGTATAATTAAAGTCACACATAGAGAGGAGCGAGTTCACCTTATCATTGATGAGCTTAGCTCAGCACGGTTCATTGGTCCACTTCGGGGAATTTTTTTTCTTGGTGGGGTGGATATAGATTCATCGGTAGGATGGGCAGCATCATGTTGTAAATCGACGTGACAAAACTTCCAAACCGAAAGGGGAAGGCCAAGGTACTTAAGGGCAAATGAGGCACGGGCTGCCGGAAAGCCCTCAAGAATGTTCTCAAGGTTGATGTGCCCACATCTAATTTGAACCATAGAGCTCTTTTGAAAGATTGTTCAAAGGCCGGTCACCTCCCTAGGGCTCTCCAGAATTGTTGCGAGTTGCAAATATCTTCTTTAATTAGCACAACAAAAGCCGCCACATCATCCACATAGAGAGAGGTTTGCAAGATCGCTCCCCTACCCCGCATCTTATGAGGATGACCATGCGTGCATGCGCTCTCCAAAATTTGCATAAGCGGGTCAATTGGGAGGATAAAAAGGAGTGGAGAAAGAGGATCTTCTTCATGTAACCCTCGTCCATGCAAGATATGCCATTGAGAAGGATGCCAGAGAACGATGTTGCAAACAAAACGGCAATCCAATTCGGGAACCAACTTGGGAAGCCTATCCGTTTTAGGAGATCGAGAATATATTCCCGTCGAACAGAGTCAAAAGCCTTGTGGATGTCATGTTTAATAAGGAGGGCAAATGTCTTGCTTTTATGAAATCTTGTTGAAAAGTTCTTGACGTAGAGAAAGTTGTGATGGATGCTTCTCTTCTTGATGAGAGATCTTTGGGTGTTTGATATAAGACAGGTTCATGAGGGAGGCTGACCGGAGAGTGATACTTTTAGATATAATTTTTGCCACGGCATATGGCTGAAACTAATTGTCCTATAATCGGAAATATCCTTCGACCCATCTTTTTTTGACAAGAGGATAATGTTGGTGGAGTTGAGCCAATAGAAGTTGACCACATGGATGCTCCCAAAAAGTTCAACTACCGTAATACTTTCTTTGTTCTAAAATCTAAGGCATCTAAAGATTGGTCAAAAGTCAAATCTTACTAACTTTCCCCAAATATTTTGAAAAACATATGTATATCTACATTACAGAATGGACACAATAAAAAAAAATACTTTATGATAAATTTATTGTTATTTTAAATATTTATATTTTTGTGTATAATCTTAGTCAAACTAAGAAAATGTTGATTTTTGACTAGACCTTATGTGCCTTATCTCTACAACTTATAAAGGAATGAACAAGAAATTCGGTAAATGTACCCTGTAAACCATATATGGACAGAGTCAAACCACACGATCAGATCAACTTAAGAAAATCCAACGCCTAGGCTTAGCCTAATCAGATCTGTGTGTACAGTTAGCAATTTACAATGACGAACGGAAACCTTATCCCGCAGAGCCAAATACAAACCGCCCGCGTCCTCAATGCTGGTTTCTATCAATGCTGGTTTCTAGGAAAAAACTAAGCTCGTTTGGTATCCAGACATTGGGGCAGGAATTTTGGAATTCATTTGATGATTCTATGCTATCCTGTTTGGCTGTACCGGAATCAGTTTACGGAATTCATTTTAGGATTCCAGCCGATGGACATCAGGCGTTACGCAAATTCCACCAACCGACCCGTCATTTTCCTGGAATCTCTCCCGAGCATATCTCTCTCACCCAGCGCCCTCTCCTTCCTCCCATGAGCTATCCCTCCCGCCGCCGCCTCGCCGCCACGATTCCCGGCCACCGGAGACGTCTTTTCCCGCCTCTGAACCTTTGGCTACCACGTCGACTCCTCTCCCCCGAGTCCGCTCCACGCCATGGATCTTCCCCACGGAGATCTTGGTGCTGCCTGGCCTGTAGTGTCCAGCCTCCGGTGATCCGCCGTCGACCTCAGCCATCTCCTCCACCATAGGCAAGTTTCCCCCTCCGTCTCTCCACTTTTGCCCTCTTTTCTCACTTGTTCTTTTCCTATTATTAAACCCTAACCCTTTACCGTTTCTAATCTGCAGTTTCCTCGGTAGATCGGCCTCAAGATCACAAGATCCACAATCTTCAGGAGCAGCTGTCCACGTTTTGAATTCCCACCTCGTCCCTGACTTCTCTCAAGATCCCTCCAGCTTGCCATTCATGTAGTTCACAACTGCCACGGTATGCTCCTGCACACATCTCTCTCTCTCTCCCACATATTTTCTCTCTTTTATATAGTTGATTGAATCATCAAATGAATTTTCTGCTTGCACGCTTTGCTTGCACTTTGGAGACTAATTAACTCTCTGCTTTACACGGACAATCATACACTTTTGCTTGATTGGAAAATGACACTGCTAGTTGTAGATTCTAGCTTGTGCCATCATTTTAGTGTAATTTTTGTTCTCCATAATTTTTCTCTCGTGCTCGAGGAGAACAAAATCTTATCCGACTGTTCGTGTAGTGTGTAGATGGAAGCCAATGTGTTAAAGTACACACGTCGACATTGAGAAATGTGTCAGGAATAAGCAGTCACATGACCTTGCATAAACTCTACTGTTTTGAAGAATTGGTCGAGAACTTCTAGATCAAAATCAAGTTCTACTTCATTCCATAACTTAGTAGTCGGTGTGACAAGGCATATGCCCATGCTGTGCTGCCTGCGGGTGCAAATTTCTCTCCAAAAAATACTGCAAGCAGCAGTAGAATATGTTGGGACGGTTGGGCCAACCATTTCTCTTTACTTTCCTAATTGTTTGATCCCATGGATGAAGTGATCGAGTGAACCATTTCTTTGCAAACTGCATCACTATAGTGGGTATAGGGTATCGTGCATCTTGTCCAAACAGTTGAAGTTCACTTGTCAAGCACGATCATTTGAATTAACAGGAGACGATTGCTTCTAGCGAATAAAGATGGTGAAAGGATTGTTCTTTTTCAAGAGTGAGAGGACTGTTCTTGATTCCTAGTTGAGTTGAATGATGCATGTCAACTATAAATAGTGATACAAATATTCTAGTGTCTCTCTTTTTGTGTTTCAGATATAAGTTCTGAGAAAAATCATTTATCAACTAACACTGAAGAAACCCGCAGCCTATCAAAAAAGAAACGCATAATGTTTTTGAATTAGTTACTAGCTAGTTTGAACTGCATTGTGGCATAAGATAATTTAAAATAATATGGCCATTTGCTATTGGTAAGACGGCTGCAGATTGTTTTTTCAGTCCATGTTCAGTCCATAAAGAAACCCACGGTCATTGCTTTTTTATACTATCTGCTCCATGCATTGCTTATTCATACTATCTGCTCCATGCATTGCTATTTTTATCTCTATTTATTCTCATTTTAGAATTTACAATGCATACAATTCAGAGCTTGCAACCAGAAATTATGCATACTCCATTAGCTGATAGAAATTTTGTCGCTCTGTTCATCTCTGTTTTTCTATTAGTTGATAGATTTCCTTGCCAATGATAGAAACAGTTGCATCCATTAGCTTGGAACTCCAGTTCCATATTGAACCCAGACAGCCTTGGTGGTTGCCTCAACTTGAAACAAACCTTACATGATGCTTTCCTTAATTAAGGAGTCGCTCTACTTTATTGCAAGTTGACTCGGTTCCGAGGGGCCAAGCCTCTTTATACTATGTGCATCATGCATGGTTGTAATCGACTAATAGTTTTAGAACATACATCAATGAACTTTTCTTGCCGAACAATTACACATTTAAATTTGGATGCTTTCTATGCTGAACCGTGTTGCTTTCCTGTGATTTTTTTGCAGTCCAACAAGGATGCCGCTTCATATAGGTACAAGTCAATCCAATTCTGTGACATGATTAGCACACTATACTCTAGAGGCCGTGCTACCGGCACAGGTGCAAGAACAGCTAATGAAAGCGCAGCTGAAATGGCGGAGGAAAATGCTGACACCACTGCCAACAATAAAGATGCTAATTCATCAACTCAAGCTATTTTGGAACTTTGGAACTTGGATGATGTGTGTATGAGGTCCAAAAGTTATGAGAAGTACCGTTGCAATCACTTGATGCATGTGTTTTTATTATAGTACATGTGAAATTCCATTTTGAATTCCGTAGTCATTTCTAAATTCCGGTGGCAGCCAAACATGTGGGTGTTTTTAGAATCACAATATAAATGAAATAAATCCATGTATTCATTTCATTTCTACCAAATGAAATGAATACCTGGGTGCCAAACGAGCCCTAATCGTTCAAACAAAGAAACGGATCACACGAGCCCATCATCGTGACCATGGACGGCGCCATCACCGGGACCGAGGTCCTTGCCAAGATCCCATACAGCGCCCTCGCAAACATCGCGTTCCTGGATGGCGTCCTCGCTGTGAGACTGGACGACGCCACCATCGCCTTGTTCCTATAAGACTCCCTTGCTGAGTTCTTGGAGGCGCCCTCGTCGCGCTCCTGGACGGTGCCCTCGTCGTGACCCTGGACGACGGCGCCATCGCGGCGACCCCGGAATGCGCATTGGTGCTTGCCTATACGACGCCCTATCTGACGTCCTCACGGCAATATCACCGCCATCATGTAACAATTTCAGGTACAAATATCAATTTCCTCCCCGGCTCATTGTAAAAACTTATCACACTACACATGTTTATTTAATTGCACATAATCTAACAGAATCGACATACTAAAAAAATCAAACTAACTTCCTCCCAGCCAAATAGTACAAACTTGTCCATCCTACAAATGTTAATTCAGATTATCTTGCCACACAATACATTAACTCTACTCTAAAGCACAACAGCAAAAATCTTGTTTCGACTCACCTGACCATCCATGCTAGCTGTTAGAATTTGGTGAATATGGGCTGTTGGTCCATTAGACTAATTCTGAAGTTCTCTTTGGCCCACTCGTGCATGGCAGCATATGGTTGTGCTAGTGGTGCTAAAGTTTAGTCCCATATTGCTAGTGGAAGGGGAGTTAGACCACCTCCGACGCCGCCCATCCATGCTAGCTGTTGGAAGTAGAGTGTTGCACCACTCACTAAGGTGTGACAAGGAGAGAATCCCTCATGCACTCCTCCTCCGACGACGCACGCCTCGCCTCGTCACGACGCGCGCGCGGGTTGTGGGAATCTCACCGAGCCGAGCTTTATTTTGCTATTCGGAAAAAAATAATTACGAGTCATTAACGGACGCGTTAGTTACAGCCGTTTCCAGTTTTTATGGACGTGGGTTGTTATCGACTCAGATGTGGGTTGTGCCCCCACGATCTCTCTGACCTGCACTATATAAGTGTCTGCGCTAAACCTAATCGGTGATCAATCCACACACGCGCCTACCTCCAGAACTTTCCGTCGCCGTCTTCGTCTTCCCCATCCTGGCTTGCGGCTTGCACCATAGATCGGGATAGTAGGCCTCCGGAACCACGCCTCTCGTGAACCTGTACGGGTGAGGGGCATTCAGGTTTTTGGGGAGCGCTCAAGCGCGACTACTGGAAACCACGATGTCGTCTGATGATGATTTCCCGAATGACGACTTCTTTCCAAACGTCAGCGACCTCTTCGGCAACTTCAACATGGGCGACAACTCTTCTGCTTCTATCGTCGCGTCTACTGCCACAACTGCATCGTATGTGATCTCCATCTCTCTCTCTTTCGGAGTTTGCTAGAGTATCTAGTTCTAGTGTTTGGCGTAGATGTGATAGTTTTATCTTGTATAGATGTAATCTGTTCATCTACTTTGCTGATCTGCATGATTGGTTTTACTACTATTTGCATGATCATGATTTATCAGTTTATTATTCGGATTAAATCATATGAATTATTGCTTATATTTTCAACAATCCAAAAACCTGATCATAGGCAACTAAATTCCACTGGTGTAGCCGCGGCTACTAGGCCGCCTCCTTTTGATGGAATGCACTATAAGAGATGGCGCAAGAGAGCAGTTCTCTGGTTTGAAAACCTGAACTGCTATAGCACCACTTTAGGCAAGCCTGAAGGAGAACTTTCTGCTGAGTAGGAAGCGACCTTTAAGAAAGACGATACCATGTTTATGGCGGCTTTGTTCAGTGTTCTTGGGGACAACATTGTTGACCCGTATGCATCATTTGATAATGGCAAGGACGCGTGGGAAGCGCTCGAGGCCAAGTTTGGGGTCTTGGACGCTGGCATTGAGTGTATGTCATGGAGCAATTCTATGACTACAAGATGGTTGATGAGCGCTCCATTATTGAGCAAGATCATGAGATACAATCACTTGCCAAAGAACTTGAGCATTTCAAGTGTTCCTTACTGGACAAATTTGTGGCCAGTGGCATTATTGCCAAGCTTCCTCCCTCGTGAAGGAACTTTGCTACTTCTCTGAAACATAAGAGACAAGAGTTTTCCGTTACGGATCTTATTGGGTCTCTTCATGTGGAAGAGAAGACGAGAGCAAAGGACAAAACTGCTCGAGGATTTGAGGGAGGTTCTACAGCCAATTTGGTGCAGAGGAAAAACTTCCAATCCCACAAGTTCAAGAATAAGAACAAAATTGACGGAAAGAGGAAGTTTGATGGCAAGAACAAGGCCACACACTCAACCAACTTCAAGAAGAAAAATGATAAGAGGAAAGGCTCTTGCCACATCTGTGGTGATTCTAATCATTGGGCTCCTAGCTGTCCTAATCGCTTTGACAAGCGTCATCATGGGAACAGTGGCAAGGCCGGTAATGTTGTTATTAGTGATACTGATATGAAGGATGCTGGGCACGGTATTTTGCCTACTATCCTTTCAGTATGTCATTCTCCTGATTGGTCGATAGACATGGGTGCTAATACACATGTATGTTCTGATATTTCCATGTTTTCCTCTTATCAGGTCTCAAGGACTTCTTCCGTGCTGATGGTTAACAGCTCACATGCTTTTGTTCATGGTGTTGGTACGGTAAATCTGAAGTTTACTTTAGGAAAGACCGTACAGCTGAAGAATGTACAACATGTTCCCTCCATCAATAAGAATCTCTTCAGCGGATCGCTTTTATGCCGAGATGGATTTAAGTTGGTTTTTGAGTCCAATAAAGTTGAAATTTCTAAGTATGTACAATTTGTTGGAAAGCGTTATGAGTGCGGAGGTCTGTTCCGCTTGTCTTTGTCAGACTCGTGTACTAAAGTTATTAATCATGTTTGCAATGATAATGAGTCCAATGTTTGGCATTCACGACTCTGTCATATTAACTTTGGTTGCATGACGCGGCTAGCCAATATGAGTTTAATTCCGAAATTTACCACTGTCAACGGTTCTAAGTGCCAAGTTTGTGTGCAAGCAAAGAAACCCCGCAAATCTCATACGTCTGCGGAACCGAGAAAGTTAGCACCGCTAGAACTTATACATTCAGATCTCTGTGAGATGAATGGTGTGTTGACAAACGGTGGAAAAAGATACTTTATGACGTTGATTGATGACTCCACTAGATACTGCTATGTCTATCTTCTGAAATCTAAAGATGAAGCTTTGAACTACTTCAAAATCTATAAAGCTGAGGCAAAAAACCAACTTGATCTTAAAATCAAGCGGCTAAGGTCGGATCGTGGTGGAGAGTACTTTTCAAACGAATTTGATTTATTCTATATGAAACATGGTATTATATATGAGAGGACGCCTCCCTACTCATCTCAGTCGAATGGGGTGGCCGAAAGAAAGAACCGCACTCTAACTGATTTGGTTAATGCCATGTTAGATACATCGGGTCTCTCCAGGGAATGGTGGGGGAGGCGCCAATGACCGCGTGTCATGTCCTAAACCGTGTTCCCGTAAAGGATAAAACCATGACTCCATTTGAGGAATGGGAAAAGAAAAGTCTTAAACTCTCTTACTTACAAACTTGGGCTTGTTTGGCGGAAGTTAATATTCCAATACCCAAGAAGCGAAATCTTGGACCAAGAACCATGGATTGTGTTTTTCTGGGATATCCTTTTCATAGCATTGGCTATAGATTTTTGATAGTAAAATCTGAGGTATCCGACATGCATGTTGGTACAATTAAGGAGTCGAATGATGCAACTTTTTTTGAGGACATCTTTCCAATGAAAGGTATGTCTATCACATCAAATCGGAAGATGACTAGTTTGTCTAGTCAGGATTTTTCTATAATTCCTGAACCCACTATGCCGATAGAACACCATGGTGATCCTGTGGAGGATGACAATTAAGATCCCAAAAGGAGCAAGATACAAAGAACTGCAAAGTCATTTGGTGATGATTTCATTGTGTACCTTGTGGATGATACTCCCACTTCTATTTTAGAAGCTTATGCATCTCAAGATGCTGACTACTGGAAGGAAGTTGTCCGAAGAGAGATGGACTCTATCTTAGATAATGGTACTTGGGAAGTCACTAATCATCCTTATGGGTGCAAACCTATAGGATGTAAGTGGGTGTTCAAGAAAAAGCTTAGACCTGATGGTACTATTGAAAAGTACAAGGCACGTTCGGTGGCCAAGGGTTATATCCAAAAATAAGGTGGAGACTTCTTCGATACCTACTCACCCGTAGCCAGACTGACCACTATTCGAGTACTACTATCCTTGGCTGTCTCACATGATCTTCTCGTTCATCAAATGGACGTTAAGACAACTTTTCTAAATGGAGAGCTAGATGAGGAAATTTATATGGAACATCCTGACGGATTTGTAGTAGATGGTCGAGAAGGAAAGGTGTGTAAGTTAGTGAAGCCTTTGTATGGTCTTAAGAAAGCTCCTAATCAATGGCACGAGAAGTTTGAAAGAACTTTAACCGTTGAAGGCTTTGTTGTAAACAAAGCTGACAAATGTGTGTACTATCGCCATGAGGGTGAGGGAGTTATTATGTGTCTCTACATTGATGCCATATTGATATCCGGGACCAAACTCACTGTTATCGAGGAGGTCAAAGAGTTCCTATCTCGCTGCTTTGAGATGAAGGACTTGGGAGTGGCTAATGTAATATTAAACATCAAGCTACTAAAGGATGAAAATGGTGGGATTACACTTCTTTAGTCTCACTATGTGGAAAAGATATTGAATCTCTTCGGGTATAGCGAATGCAAGTCTTCTCCAACGCCTTATGATGCGAGTGTGCTACTTCGAAAGAATCGAAGGATTGCTAAAGATCAATTGATATATTCTCAAATTATTGGCTTGCTCATGTATTTAGCCAGCGCTACTAGACCTGACATCTCCTTTGCTGTAAGCAAACTGAGTCGATTTGTGTCAAATCCTGGATATGATCATTGGCATGCTCTTGAAAGAGTTTTGCGCTATTTGAAAGGCACTGCGAGTTATGGTATTCACTATAGTAGGTATCCACGGGTACTTGAGGGTTATAGTTATTCAAACTGGATATCTTATGCTGATGAGATTAAGGCCACAAGTGGTTATTTGTTTACACTTGGTGGTAGCGCAGTTTCCTGAAAGTCTTGCAAGCAGACCATCTTAACGAGGTTAACGATGGAACAGAACTAACAGCATTAGACACAGCCACTGTTGAAGCAGAGTGGCTTCTTGAGCTCTTGATAGACATACATGTGGTTAAAAAACCAATACCCGTCATCCCTATGAACTGTGATAATCAAACTGTGATCATCAAAGTAAACAGTTCTAAGGATAATATGAAGTCATCAAGGAATGTGAAGAGGAGATTGAAATCTTTCAGGAAACTGAGAAACTCCAGAGTTATTGCATTGGATTATATCCAAACATCTAAGAACGTGGCAGATCCCTTTACAAAGGGTTTATCACGCAATGTGATAGATAATGCATCGAGGGAGATGGGTTTGAGACCCACGCTATGAGTTGATCTCAGTGGCAACCCACTCTATGTGATCGGAAATCCCGTGAATTAGAGATGGGAGACAAGCTGTTGGTCAGCTGAGAGGAGAGTATTCCCATATTATATTTACATCTCCATAAAGATGCAATACTCTCTTAATCTGCATGGCAGATTGATATTTATCTTAATGTGTTCCAAGTGGGTTTTATAAAAGAAGATGTTGTCCTGCAGAACATCTCTTGAGGAACACACCTATATGAGTTTGACTGTCAAACGTCACAGTCTGTGAGAGTTGGGTGCTCTCTAATAAACTCATGGAAGGCCCTAGACTATGACGCATAAGCTCCAAACTGCGGAGAAGCCGACGGCAGCCCTGTACCGGTCTAGATTTTGTGTGAAACTAGCGCGCGGAATTTTTTTAGTTCAAGGCATAGTCCACTATTCAAAGTTGCTAGCTAGTGTAATATGAATTTCAACATGGAAGTTCAACTTAACAGTCTCCACTACACACCGGAATATAAAACAATGTTTTGGAAGAAATGTGATGTGATGTGCCAATGAGACTTTGTGGGGGATTGTTGAAATTTGGTGAATATGGGCTATTGGCCCATTAGACAAATTCTGAAATTCTCTTTGGCCCACTTGTGCATGGCAGCATATGGATGTTCTAGTGGTGCTAAAGTTTAGTCTCACATTATTAGTGGAAGGGGAGTTGGACCATCTTATATAGTAGAGTGTTGCACCACTCACTAAGGTGTGACATGGAGAGAAGCCCTCACGCACTCCTCCTTCGATGTTGCCCGCCTCGCCTCGCCTCGTCACGACGCGCGCGCTGCGGGTTGCGGATTGCGGGAATCTCGCCGAGCCGAGCTTTATTTTGCTGTTTGAGAAAAATTAATTATGAGTCATTAACGAACGCGTTAATTACAATCGTTTCTAGCTTTTATGCACGTGGGCTGTTACCGACTTGGATGTGGGTTGTGTCCCATGATCTCCCTGACCTGCACTATATAATTGTCTGCGCTAAACCTAATCGGTGATCAATCCACACACGCGTCTACCACCAGAACCTTGCGCCGCCGTCTTCGTCTTTCCCATCCCGGCTTGCGGCGTGCACCGCAGATTGAGACAGTAGGCCTCCAAACCCCGCCTCTCGTGAACCTGTATGGGTGAGGGGAGATCAGGTTTTTGGGGAGCGCTCAAGCGTGACTACTGGAAACCACGACGTCGTTCGATGACGAGTTCGCGAATGACGACTTCTTCCTAGACGTCAGCGACCTCTTCGGCAATTTCAACATGGGCAACAACTCTGCTGCTGCTACCGCCGCGGCTACTGCCGCAACTGCATCGTATGTGATCTCAATCTCTCTCTTTCAGATTTTGCTAGAGTTTCTAGTTCTAGCGTTTGGCGTAGATGTGATAGGTTTATCTTGTATAGATGTAATATGTTCATCTACTTTGTTGATCTGTACGATTGGTTTTACTACTGTTTGTATGATCATGCTTTATCATTTTATTATTCGGATTAAATCATATGGATTATTGCTTATATTTTCAACACTAGCTGCAATGGGCTTTGTGGAATCCTCCTCGGCGAAGTTTACAAAACCAAAAAAATTAGACTTTCCTGTCTCTCTTCAGTGATTATACGGACTGCAAAAGAAAAAACATTAACATCACAAAGAAATAAACACATTTAGAGAATAATTGTACCATAGATATAATGATTATTGAAAACACTGACCTTCAGAGATCTCTTCAAAGACATTGAATGCATCTATCGGTGAGGTATCATCCGTACCAAACTAAAGACCTGTAAAAAGTATACCAACTCCTATTGATTAGACAGGCTTCTGTAGACATGCATGAAATCTTAGCAAGATAAATCACCGCCAATAAAAAGCTTTGAGGACATGAAACATGCAGCATTGAATAGGGCAAGAGCTGCTGAGCCAGTTGAGGCACTGCTCCTCGAAGCGCTTTGCCTCATGAGGCTTCTGAGTGTGTTGAAAGCCGTAATTGAGAAAGACTGAACCTGCACCCCCACATAGAACATCAGCTAGAGAATGAATCAAAAGGACAAACAGGATAAACACTATCAATCATTGGCATGGAACCTAAATAAGTTGCCACAAGTACAAATAATAAAACTTTAATATTCTACCAAATTTCTGGAGAAAACACCCTATTAGACACGATTATGTTTAGTTTGATAAGGGAGGCCTAGCGATGGCGCCGATGGGATCGCCTCCCGAGTCGTCTAGCGTGTGGCTTGGGGGTACTGTTTCGGGAGCCTGGTGCCATCATGTCTAGCAACCAAGAGATCAAAGGCTGAAAATTGAAGGCTTCTCTTCATGGGAATCATCATTCAGTCTTGGTGCAAGCTGTATACCCTAACCAAAATAGCTAAAAGATCCCGATAAGCAGTTAGTGCAAAGTTAACTGTTTTCATAGGCTAGAATCATACGTGCCATATATACAAACAATTGGTTCGACACAAGAGACCAACCAAACCCATTGCAGACTTAGAGAGTTGAGGAATCAAACCAATTACTCGGCACATGAGTTGTTCTGTGCAGGAAAAAGGGCTAAATTAAACTTATGGAACGATCATGATTTGCGCCCTCGCTGCTTTGTGCTGTCGCTTCCACGGCCTGCTCATGCCATTCTGAAGCACCCTACAGTGCACGCTGCCGCACTGCGCAACACGCGCTGCCCTAGCCTGTCCTGCGCCCTTGCTACCCGGGTGCAAGGACCCGTCCTGCACTGTGCAGCCGACGACGTCGACGTCGATGCCGACCAACTCCTCGCCAACGCCAGGTGCAGGCTCTACTCTTCTATGGAAGTATAAAGCATGTATTCATTCGTACTGTCCATGCACACTGGTGGAAACAGCCCTATAGGTCCCGGTTGGTACGGGGCTTTAGTCCCGGTTGCCCAACCGGGACGGGGCAATCGGGACTAAAGCTCTAACCTTTAGTCCCGGTTGCCCTACCAACCGGGACTAAAGGGTGCACACATGGCAGCGGCAGAGGGCGAGGGGGGTGGAGCATTAGTCCCGGTTCGTAACAGGAACCGAGACTAATAACCTTCTGCCGCGGTAGAGATTTGGCTCATTTCTCTGCCGCAGCAGAGAATTCATTTTGGCACATTTTGTTGCCGCGGCAGCATTTTCGCCACTTTTTGTGCCGCGGCAAAGAATTCATTTAGGTTGTTTTATTGTTTATTTAGTGATTTGCACTTATCAATGAAGGAACCTTATATTACATCATGAATATCATGACAATATTACATTCAATACACGGATCGAGTTCATGCACTACATACAAAAGTTGCTATTCGATGCTACCGGCCAATTCCTTCAAAGTTGCTATTTTTACAATCCCTGTCTATACACAGCCGAGTAGTATTCCCCTTTTGGGTCTAGGACTTCTGCATCCAAGAATCCCGCCAATTCCTCCTGAATTGCTCGTACGCGATCCTTTGGCAGAAGACCGTCCCGTAGACGTTCGATCTGATTTAAAAAAGGAGTCAGCCTATATGAATGAAACTAAACACAATTTGATTGTAATTAAAAACTATAGAAATTGTTTACGTACGTGGAGTTGCTCTAAATTTCTGCCCTTCTCATCGCACGTCTGCCGGATGAACTCGCAAACATAGTATCCACATAGATTGTTACTTGGTCCCTGCGTCAGACACTTTACGAGAACAGAGTTCAATCAAAATAATAATCAAGCATGATAATAACTGTATCAAAACTAGAATCAAAGAGATGCGCGGATATAGCTAGTGGTGCTTACATCTAGTGGTTGAAATGTAAGCTCCTCTTTCCAAACACCCCTAGCCTTGTTGGTGAACCGTTTCCAAGCGCTGCCCGGCGTAGAAAACGAATAAAATAAGTTATTAAGTACTTGATATCATAAAATTCATGAACGTTGCCGATATAGTGTCGTAATGATTAGAATTACCGCTGGAGAAGTATCTGCATGTCCTTCCACGTCTCAAGGGGTTTATGTTTCGAGTCCATAACTAGTACACGCCCTTTGTCAAGTTGAATGATTAACAGAATATAGTGGTAGCTGCGAATGCATAACTAATCAATTATATACTTAACATCGAGTAAGCGAAATAGAAAGTGTATACAAGACAATAACACTCACTCGAAATTGTAAGGAAATAGTATTTCCCTTTTGGTTTCTGGGGGCTTATTTTGAGATTAGCTTCATGAACCCAATATGGGTCAATGAAGCCAATGTCATAGATTTGTCCTCTGCTGCATTCGAGAATCTTCATTCTGCATATTACAGTATGATTATATACATGCAATAAACAAAATAATATAGCTGTAGACTAAATTAATTACAAAATTAGTACTTACAGACAATAGGCACTGATGATCGATTTGTCCAACGCGTGCCAGCATTAGTCCCGGTTGGTGGCGGAACCGGGACAAATGCTCTGAGGGGTCACGAACGGATAGCCCTTTTTCCACTAGTGGCAGCTGAAAAATAAAATTAGGCATTTCTAATTTCTCATATTGAGTTGTTATGTTACAATCGTGTTATGAGTATTCAGCATGCATTAAGATCACCGAAATGTTGGATTATTAGGCATAATTTTCACGATTGATTCTAAAATATAAATCATGACAAAACCAGCTACTAGCTCATGCAACTCGAACATACTAGATGTACTAAATAACAGGATGATCGGAAACAAATAGCAGCTTAACATATACTCGCAGAACATGATGAATAACCAAACAGAAGCACGTAGCACGTACCGTTCGGTTGTCGCAGTAGAAACTTTGGGGAAGACTGATCGAAACAGATGGCGACGAAGACGGCGGTAGGCAGCACCGCCTGACTTGGATGGAAGACGACCCGTCATGGAGAACTCGAGCAGTCGTGCAGAGCGCTTCCCAAAAACCTTATTCGCCCTCTCCTGTATAGGATCACAAGGGCGAGTGGTTCCGGAGACCTGCTCTCCCGTCCGCTGGTGCACGCCGGCAAGCGGGATGGAGTAGACTACGGTGACGTCACAAGTAGAGAGGATGGAAAAACCCTAGATTGGTTTTCGGTAGTGTTGTGGCGGTAGCCGCACAGGACATTATATAGAGTAGCTCAGGAAACCCTAACGGAGGTGAACGTGGGCCGAGTCCACGTTGCGCACGTTCGGGTCAGTTACAGTAGCCCACGATCCTGGAGCGACCCGAATAAGCTAACTATTTGACACGTCTGTCAAAACCTCACAGTTTTTCTTAGCAGCAAAAAAAAGCTCGGCTCGGCGAGATTCCCGCAACCAGTAGCGCGCGCGTGTCGTGACGAGACGAGCGGGCGGGCGGGCGTGCGAGCGTTGGCATTGTCGGAGGAGGATCGCGCGCGTGTATCTCTCTTATTGCACTCACTTACAAAGTGGTGCAACACTCCACCTTATAAGGTGGTGCAACTCTCCTCCAACTTTACATGTGGGACTAAACTTGAGCTCCCACTCCACTTCCATGTGAGCTGCCACAAACATGGGCCCAAACACATATGGGCTGCCACAAATTTGGGCTTTAAGATTTAGAGAAAATCTGAAATACACATGGTCCTAAAGGAATTGGCCCATTATTTCTAACAATCCCCCACCAGATCTCAAATGCCCATTTGAAGATTTGCCAATCCTCGCTACTTCTTTATATACCAGTGTTTCATCAGAGACTGTTAAGTTGAACTTTCGCCTAAAATCTTGAACTACGTCTATCAACAACTTTAACAATGGACGAACCTTGAATTGCAAGTTTGGTGCCAATAGATTTCACTCAAAATCATAACTAGTACCTAGCTGCCAGTAGCCTACCCCGCGGGTTGGAGCATATGCGTCATACTCCCTGGTCTCTTCATGAGTTTACTAGAGATCACCCAAGTCTCATAGACCGCGACATTTACAGTCGAGATCATATAGGTGTGTTCTTTCAAGAATGCCCTGTAGGACGGCATCTTTGCTAATTAAAGCCAATAGAAACACATTAAGGCATGTTGCCAACCTGCCTTACAGATTATGAGACTTATGCATCTTCACATAGAGAGGGTTATAAAATACTCTCCTCCGTCAAACCACTAGGTTGTTCTTCCCAGGTCCTAATTCACGGAATCTCCGATCACATAGGTTAGGTTACCACTAAGGTGTGACATCCATGGGTCTCAACCCCATCTCCCTCGATGCACTTTCTATCGCATTTCGTGATAGTCCCTTTGTAAAGGGATCTGCCAGGTTTTTGTCTGTTTGAATATACGTAACAGTTATTACTCCGGAGTTTCTCAATTTCCTAACATATTTCAAACGTCTCTTCACGTGTCTTGATGACTTCGCGTTATCCTTAGAATTCTTCACTTTGACAATAACAGTTTGGTTGTCACAATTCAAAACGATTGCCGGCACATGTTTCTCAACCACAGGCAAGTCCATCAAGAGCTCACGCAGCCATTCTGACTCAATAGTGGTTGTGTCTAAAGCAGTAAGTTCTGCTTCCATAGTTTACCTCGTCAATATGGTTTGTCTACGAGACCTCCATGACACTGCGCCACCTTGAAGGGTAAACACATAACCGCTCGTGGCGTAGAGTTCATCAACGTCAGAGATCCAATTCGAATCGCTATATCCTTCAAGTACAGCAGGGTTCCCTGAATAGTGAACCCATAGCTCATTGTACCACATAGATAGCGCATTACCCTTTCAAGTGCATGCCAATGATCAATACCCGGGTTAGACATGAACCTACTCAACTTTCTCACAGCAAAAGAGATATCGGGTCTTGTAGAGCTTGCTAAGTACATGAGAGAACCAACAACTTGTGAATATTTCAGCTGATCTGTTGGTTCCTTATTATTCTTTCGTAATGTCAAACTGGGATCATAAGGTGTTGGAGAAGTCTTGCCATCATTAAAGCCAAATTGGCTCAAGACCTTCTCAACATAATGATATTGCGTTAAAGTAATCCCATTCTCGTTCTTAATAAGCTTGATGTTTAGAATGACATCAGCCTCTCCCAGATCTTTCATATCAAAACTCTTTGACAGGAAAGACTTGACTTCATTTATCACTTTCATGTTTGTACCAAAGAACAGAATGTCATCCACGTACAAATATAATATAACGCTATCGCCCCCACCATGGCGATAGTAAACACACCTATCAGCCTCATTAATGACAAAGCCAGCAGAAAGTAGAGTTCTGTCAAACTTCTCATGCCATTTCTTAGGTGCTTGTTTCAGGCCATATAAAGATTTCAATAACTTGCACACCTTTGTCTCTTCACCTTTTACCACAAACCCATCCGGCTGATCCATATAGATCTCCTCTTCCAACTTTCCATTAAGAAAAGTTGTCTTCACGTCCATTTGATGAACGAGAAGACCATAAGAGGCAGCCAGGGATAGTAGTACTCGAATGGTGGTCAGTCTAGCGACAGGTGAATAGGTGTCAAAGTAATCTTCGCCTTCTTTCTGTGTATAGCCCTTAGCTACAAGATGCGCCTTGTACTTCTCAATAGTACCATCAGGCCTTAGCTTCTTATTGAACACCCACTTACATCCCACAAGTTTACAACCATAGGGTCGTTCTGATAATTCCCAAGTTCCATTAGAAAGAATCGAGTCCATCTCATTTTGGACAGTTTCTTTCCAATCATCTGCATCAGGAGATTCATATGCCTTAGTAATGGATCTGGGAGTATGATCCACAAGGTACACGATGAAGTCATTACCAAAGGATTTTGCAACCCTCTGTCTCTTACTCCTCGTGAGAGGTTCATCGTCATCCTTCTCAAGAAAATACTCATGTGGTTGTTCAGAATTCTCAATAGATGCACTAGATTCAGGAAGTATTTCAGAAGAAATCCTACCAATGTTATGCATATCTTTCATAGCAAAAATATTCTCAAAGAATGTTGCATCACGAGATTCCATTATAGTATCAACATGCATATCAGGTACCTCATATTTAACCACTAGAAATCTATAGCCTACACTCCGTGGAGCATATCCTAGAAAGATGCAATCCATTGTCTTAGGTCCAAGCTTGCGTTTCTTAGGGATCGGTATGTTGACCTTCGCCAAACACCCCCAAGTGCGCAGATACGAAAGTGATGGTTTTCTCCCAACCCACTCCTCATAAGGGGTCTTTTCTTTATTCTTGTTAGGAACTATATTTAGGACATGACATGAAGTCAACAAAGCCTCCCCCCACCATGCCTTTGATAAACCAGCAGTGGCTAACATGGAATTCACCAAGTCAGTCAGCGTGCGGTTTTTCCTCTCGGTAACCCGTTTGATTGGGGCGAGTAGGGAGGCGTCTTCTCATGAATAATTCCGTGTTCCTGACAGAATTCGTCAAATATTTTGGGAAAATACTCACCACCATGATCCGACCTAAGACGCTTAATCTTTCTCTCTAGTTGATTTTCAACTTCGGCCTTATAGATTTTAAAGTAGTCTAAATCCTCATATTTAGTTTGCAACAAGTAAACATAGCACAATTTAGTAGCATCATCTATCAACGTCATGAAATATCTATTTTCACCTTTTTTCAACACACCATGTTGGGGATATGCTATATGCGTATCCTCATAGCATGTCTCTTATCCGACTAACCCGGGTGGCCCATAGTCGGTAGCATGGCCGATGGCCTGCTGGGCGGCCCAGTTAGGTGGATCCAGAAGGGAGGCCCATGCCGGATTAAGGAAGGCTACGGTGGAGTCACCAGCGTACCCGGAGCCTTGGAGTGCAAGATACACAAGACTAGTAATAGACGGTGTAGGACTCTGTAACCTGTCCGGCTAGGACTTTTCCCTGTAACCCTAGGACCTGACGACCATATAAGACGGGCCTATGGGAGCCTTTAGGGCACGATAACTTAGACTTTCTAGTCACCTCGCACATCGAACCTATCTCTGTAACTCGGCGTATTGCTATTATAGCTATTTGTAGCAGGAGTAGGATTCCGCCACCGTTGTGGGATCTGAACCTGGGTAAGCTGTGTTACCTCGTACCCGTCAACCGTCCGCCTTACCCCACGTCTCTAAACACGCACTGTGAGGACCCCTCCATGGCGTACTCGTCGGCAATACCACGACAGTTGGCGCCCACCGTGGGGCAAGAGGCGCTTCAGGCTCTTCAGCGGGCGAGGACCAAGATCTTCGCGGGAATCAGCGAAACCGTAGCCATCGGTCGTGTTCTCTTCTCCGGCAACGTTCCGATCGTCCCCCCCCCCCCCCCCCCCCGACAAGTTCTGGATCCCGGCGAAGACGAACCCTACGCGGTGTTCGATCATTCCTATCGGAGACATCCACCTCTTCATTGGCGAAACCGACTCGGGCACTAGTTCCCTGGGAGTCGGAGGAGCATCAAGACCCGCACGGACCGCCTACGGGAAGGATACGTTCGCGGAAGGATCGATGTCGGTTCTCTCTTCGGGGTTTGCCGGCAAAGATCGGAAAGCATCAAGACCCGCACGGACCGCCTACGGGCAGGATACGTTCGCGGAAGGATCGATGTCGGACCTCTCCTCGGAGTTTGCCGGCAAAGATCGAAAAAATTCAAGGCCCACCCAAACCGCCCCTGTGCAGGATATAAAGGTGGAAGATCACTGCAAATCCGCCGGCTCCGCCCGTGCGTCTGGACAGCAGAGATCCAAGTTCGTCGGCGTGGTTACCATCTTTGATCTGGCGCGCTGCGTTCAGAGAGAGGGCGAAAACCCCCGCGACTACCTCGCCAGGTGGCTCCGTATACGGGACGACCTGGCCAACTACCCCAATGATGATGCCATCTATCACTTTGTGGAAGGACTGGACCACGGCACGCTTCTCCGGCATTCTCTAAGACGGCAACAGGCGTCAGGACGCCTCACCTTCGAAGGCATGGCGAACACCGTCAACAACTACACGGAGGCTGAAGAGGCAGCTCAGACAGCACTGTCGCTCATTGACGGAGAACCTCCGCTTCAGCCACCACCACCGCCTCCAGCCGCCATCGTCGCAGTAGCGCCACCACCTCCAGTCATCGTCGAGGCCGTTGCACCTCCACCGCCCGTCATCGAGGAAATCCTGGCACCCTCCGACTTTGTCATTGACGCGCTTTATGCTGATTTCAGTGCAGATTCCGAGGAGATAGCCTTCAGTCCAGAAGAGCTAGACTCCGCTATGCAGGAGATGGAGGAGGAGTACTCGCGCGACGAACAAGCTAATAAACCGTCATGTCCCGAGGGGTGTTCGTCACCATTGGGACAGTGATGGATGAAGACCAGCCCGGGCAAGGTCCGCCTACGGCGCTGGATAAGGGGAAGGGGCCACTTATTGCTGCTGACAATGATCACGCAAGAGTGATGCATCCCCCGCCTAATCCAGTGCAGCAGCCGCAGGAACTCGGCACCGGTCCGAGCAACAACAACACCGCAAACTTGTCGCCTCCAGCATCTACGTCGGCAGCAGCCCATGTTACTCCAGCTGATAGAGTGATGTACGACAATCTCCTTGTTGAGCCACTAACTGTTGATCATATCTGGAACATGACTCAAACGAGAAGCGCCAGCAACTGCTGGAGGAAGCGCAAGCCATCGCAGAACAAGGCGCTAAACTAGATCGAGATCTGGTCAACACGCAGATGTCCATATAAAAAGCTAGAGCAATGGAGGCCGAGTACAAGACTTTGCTCCAGCAGCAGAAGGCTAAGAAGGCTCCGGCTCGCGTCATCAACGATCCTGGTGTACGGCGCAACCTAGGATGGGCTCCCTCGAAGCCGGCACAGGCCAAGCCATACATTGACAGTGAAGGCAAGCAGGTGATGCCCACCCCACTCCTTAACCTCGCCGTCGCCAAGACCCTTCTGGAGCAGGATAGATCGCCTGAGGCAGTGGAACAGGTCTATGACCTAGTGGCCAAGGTGGTAAAGCAGCAGGAAAAGGCCACCTCTCAGAGGCTTGAGTCTGACCCAGCGCTCTGCCGATCTAGCCAGTACAAACCGCCAAGGGACAGATCTCCTCAAGATGTCGGATCGCGGACAGGTTCATCAGAACGAAGACGGAGGGATGCGCGCAACAGGAAGGATGCTATCCCCATATCCTCCGATCACGGAGAAAGAGCCCAACCTCGCCGCCCATCGCCACCGCCCCGATCCCCCCGACGTCAGGAAGACTATAAGGCTTACCATCGTACGGATATGCCCCCACCGAAGCAGTGCGGCATCGTCATCCGCGACAACGCGGAGCAGACCCGTCATGACGGAAAGCACAACGAAGGACATAAGAGCAGGTCGCGCCATGACCCTCCGCGTCCGACAAGCAACCGCGACAGGCGTGAAGCGTCACAAGAGGGTAACAGCAAGAAAGCTAACCCACCGCCACCTCCGCCTCCGTCGCCGCCAAGCAGTCACCATGGCGAAGGAGGTCCGCGTCATTCACGCAGCCCATCCCCTGTTGACAAAAAGAAGAAGAACCCGGAGCCATACGATGCACGTTCACGGATCGATAAGATCCACGAGGCCCGGGAAGGACCATACTTGGGACCACGTTGCTTTGGACCTGGGATACGGTCCGCAACTTACCCCAAAGGATTCTGGATTGACAAGACCATCAAGCCCTATGACGGCACCGCCAAGCCCTCCACATGGTTGCAGGACTACGGCAACGCAGTGGAGATTGCCGGAGGCAACCCCAACGTCGCTGTCAAGTACCTCCCGTTAATGTTGGCAGGCACGGCCCGTCAATGGATCGACGACTTGCCGGAGAAATATATCTACAACTGGCTGGACATGCAAGAAGCGTTCACCAAGAACTTTGAGGGTACATACAAGCATCCTTGCACGGTGGGCGCTCTACAGCGGTGCGTGCAAGAGAAATACGAGACATCTCGCGCCTACCTCTCCCGCTGGCTGGATATGAAGAATTCCTGCGCAGGAGTGCACGCCCAGACCGCCATGGCCGCCTTCATCGATGGGTTGGAAAGAGGCACGTTACTCTGACATAAGCTGAAGCGCTTACAGGACAATCACCATCTTGACTTGAATGAGATGATTCAGTTAGCTAGTGAGTTCGCAGCTACAGACGACGATGCTCGTGGATCTTTGCCGGCAACGGCCGTTCCAACTCAAGCTCGGAGGAACAGCAGCACAAAACGGAAAACCGCTCCAGAAGAAAAGCAATCTACTGACATGGTCGCCATGACCTTTGCGGGACGAGGAGAAGGCGGACAACGTGGCCGAGGAAGGGGAGCAGGCCGTGGGCAGCAGCGAGGAAGTGAAAACAACTCGGTGCCGCTCCGCGTTCCCCAAACCTACAAAGAGTACCGCGATATGCTGTGCCTCGTACACCTCGACGCCAACGGCAAGACCACCCATACCAATCGACACTGCAAGTTCGTCAACGACCTCAAGGAAGACCCGGAGTCCGGCTATAAGCGAAGTCGGAAGAACAGACCGCAAGGCAAGGGCAAGGGGAAGAAGAAGGAGGAGGAGTCCAAGGATTCAAGTGACATGGACGAGGACGTTGACCCCAAGCACGCCGCCAAGAGCGACGACAAGGGCAAGAACCCCTTCGCTAGGAAGGCCCCAGTCTACCACACTTTCCTTGGCACCCCCACCATCCGACAACAGAAGACCTCTTTAAGGATCCTGATGGCTACTCTCCCCCCAGTTCCCCAGTACCTGCGCTGGTCGGAGGTTCCAATCACTTGGGACAGGACGAACCACCCAGACCTTGTGCCCACGGAGAACTAGTACGCCATGGTCATCAACCCATTGATTGACGGTGTGGAGTTCAGCAAGTGCATGGTGGATAGTGGAAGCAGCATCAACATTATGTACCTGGATACACTGCAGAAGATGAACTTGACGGAGGCAAACCTAAGGCGGACTAACACCGTGTTCCATGGCGTAGTTCCTGGCTAGGAGGCTCGGTCCCTTGGGTGCATTACACTTCAGGTAGCCTTTGGCGACGTTAATAATTACCGCCAAGAGCGCATGACCTTTGAGGTGGTCCCCTTCAAGAGCGTGTACCACGTCATATTCGGCCGCGACATATTCCACACATTCATGGCCAAGCCATGCTTCGTCTACAACAAGCTCAAGATACCCAGACCAAACGGTGTCATCACCGTATCCGGAAGCTTTACCAAGGCAAGGGACTGCAAGATCAATGAAGCAGCCGTTGCAGAAGCTGTCCTCTATAGCGAAGAATTCAAGGAGATCCAGAGCAAGGTCAATGACTCGGAGATGCCCGCGTCAAAGAAACAGATCCCCGACTCCGCTCCTGCGTTCAAGGCCGCCATCGAGACCAAGCCGGTGGAACTTGTGGTAGGCGATGCCTCCAAGACCGTCGCCATTGGGACGAACCTGGATCACAAATAGGAAAGCGCGCTCGTCGAGTTCCTCCGTGAGAATAGAGACATCTTTGCCTGGCAACCTGCCGACATGAAAGGTGTACTTAGGGAACTTGCCGAGCACAGCTTAAACATAGATCCAAAATGGAAACCAGTGAAACAACCTCTACGACGCTTCGGAGATGAGAAGAGACGCGCCATTGGCAAAGAGATAGCTAGGTTACTTAAGGCTGAGTTTATCCGAGAAGTCCTTCACACCCGATGGGTGGCCAATCTTGTACTTGTCCCCAAAAAGGGAACCAATGAATTAAGAATGTGCGTTGATTACACCGGCTTGAACAAAGCATGTCCCAAAGATCCGTTTGCTTTGCCTCGCATTGACCAAGTCATTGACTCGACGGCTGGCTCGGAACTTTTGTGTTTTCTCGATGCATACTAAGGATACCACTAGATCAAGATGAGGAAGTCGGACCAATTGGCCACTTCGTTCACTACCCCATACGGCACGTTTTTCTACGTCACGATGCCCTTTGGGCTAAAAAACGCAGGTGCTACCTACCAGCGGACAATGCAACGTTGCCTTCACGACCAAATTGGTCGGAACGTTCACGCCTATGTGGAAGATATCGCGGTGATGTCTAAAAAGTCAAACGACTTAATCTCCGACTTAAAAGAAACCTTTGATAATCTCCGGAAATACAACATGATGCTCAACCCTAAGAAGTGCGTCTTCGGGGTTCCAGCCGGCAAACTGTTGGGCTTCATCGTTTCCCAGCACGGAATAGAGGTCAACCCGGAGAAAATCAAGGCCATCTTAAACATAAACCGTCCGACATGTCTAAAAGACATCCAACGACTAACATGTTGTGTTGCAGCAGTTAGTCAGTTCATCAGCCGACTTGGAGAGAAGGCTCTGCCACTGTACAAGTTGCTGAAGAAGGCGGACAAATTCACGTGGACGGACGAGGCAGATGCAGCACAAGGAGATTCTTTCCTCAGCGCCCATCCTTGCATCACCCGAGCCTGGCGAGCCCCTGTTAATTTACATGGCGGCAACCAACCGGGTTATCAGCATCGTCGTCGTGGTAGAGCAGAAGGAACCAGGCTATGAGCACGGAGTTCAACGACCAGTTTACTATGTAAGCGAAGTCTTGACGGAGTCCAAGCAGCATTACCCGCACTACCAAAAGATAGCTTATGGAGTATTCCTCGCTTCGTGGAAGCTGAGGCATTACTTTCAGGAGCACCCAATCACAGTAGTGAGCAAGACTCCATTGTCCGACATTATCAACAATAGCGACGCTACAGGAAGGGTCGCGAAGTGGGGCATTGAACTGGCCGCCTTCGAGATCACCTACAAAAGACGCGACGCTATCAAGTCACAAGCCTTGGCGGATTTTATTGCAGATTGGACGGAAATGTCGGATGCCACTCCATTGCCGGAACCAGAATACTGGGTGATGCACTTTGACGGATCAAAGCTGCTCAACGGCTCGGGGGCTGGTGTATTGCTGCAGTCACCAAAAGGAGACAAGCTACACTACCTTTTGCAGATCCACTTTGAGGCTACAAACAACATGGCGGAGTATGAAGCACTCATTCACGGACTGCGTGTAGCCAAGGATATTGGCATCAAGCGCATAGTTTGCTGTGGAGATTCCGACTTGGTTGCCCAGCAGGTGGCTGGCACCTGGAATGCGCGGAACCCTATGATGGCGGCATATCGAGACGAAGTGGACGAGATAGCCAAGAGCTTCTTGGGCTACGAAGTCAAGTATGTACCTAGGGAGCAAAACGAGGCGGCTGATTTGTTGTCTAAGCTTGGATCAGGGCGCAAGCAAATTCTGCCAGGAGTTTCCCTAGAGCATCTACGAACACCATCCGTGAAGGGCGCCGACATCGACAACCCGGATAGAGCTGATTCTTTCGTCAACATGGTGACAAAGACCCCTCCGGCTTGGACTAAACTGTTCATGGAATATCTCGAAAACTGAACTTTGCCCGACGACGAGGTCGAAAGACAGCAGATAGTACGACGAGCAAAGGGTTATACCATAATCAATGGGCAACTCTACAAAAGGAGCACTACTGGGGTATACCTAAAGTGTGTTTCCCAACTAGAAGGTATGGAAATCCTACGCGAAATCCATCTCGGAGATTGCGGGCATCACGCCGCTCCTTGATGGTTGGTTGCAAAAGCCTTCCGGCAAGGATTCTACTAGCTGACCGCGAAGGCGGACGCCGACAAGTTGGTTGAAACGTGCACATGATGCCAGTATTATGCCCGACAACCACATGTTCCTGCTGAAGAATTGCGAACAATACCAATAACTTGGCCGTTTGCAGTCTGGGGGCTAGACATGGTGGGGCCGTTGCAAATGGCACCGTGTGGGTTTACGCATCTGCTTGTAGCAGTTGACAAATTCACCAAATGGATAGAAGCTAAACCCATTAGAAAGCTCGATGGGGAAACTGCCCTTAGATTTGGTCTCCCACACAGCATCATCACCGACAATGGAAGCAACTTGTCACTCGGAGAAGTGGAGGCCTACTGCTGGGACAAAGGCATCCGACTTGACCTTGCATCTGTGGCACAACCACAATCCAATGGTCAAGTTGAGCGAGCCAATGGATTAATTCTGCAGGGAATCAAGCCACGTCTTGAGGCACCGCTACATAGAGCAGCTGGAGCCTGGGCGGAAGAATTGCCATCTGTGCTGTGGAGTTTACGAACTACACCCAACAGATCTACCGGCTACACCCCTTACTTCATTGTATATGGAGCAGAAGCTATCCTACCTTCCAACATCCTTCACGATGCACCAAGAGTTGCCGCCTATGACGAAGATGACGCTGAAGAATCCAGACACCTAGATGTGGACCTTCTCGAGGAGGAGCGCGTTTTAGCATGCCAAAGATCCGCCATCTACCAGCAGAGGCTACGCAGCTACCATAGTCGCCGCGTCCGGCATCGCTCGTTTAAAGAGGGGGTTTTGGTGCTCCGACTTAAGCAGAAGAAGTCACACAAATTATCCCCGCCATGGGAAGGACCGTTCATCATAAGCAAGGCGCTGCTCAATGGGTCTTACTACCTTGTCGATAATTGTGAGCTCAAGGATAGACCCAACGAGGATCATAAGCGTAAGCGACGTGACCCGGATGATGACAACCCGGAGCTTGATCGGCCATGGAACATAGCACAGCTACGTCCTTTCTACACTTAGCATTTTTTATCTAATTGTGTACCTCTTATATGATCAATGAAATAAAGCTCTTTCGTTCACTCATATTACTGAGTCTTTTACCTCCTTTAGTGTTCATTTTTGGATCATATAAACCTCTATGCACAAGCTTTGCGATTGCACTTGTGAAAATTCCGCCTACGGGCGTTAGCTTAAGTTTTCTGGTCTACACGTTCTTTGTTGTTTTTATGTGGATTCTGGAGTAGTGACTTTCAGCACTTATTGTCGACGATTTTGTGCTAAGATTTTTTGACGGTGCCATTGGGTATCATCACCTAAGCGCATGGTTCCGACAACGAGTCTTCCGACTCACAAAAGGTCAAGCATAAGAACCAAAGTAATGGATAAGCCAGCACTTGCCTAAAAATATATACATATTGGGCATTAATTCTTAAGTAGCAGGATACGATAACCATTGTTTTCCGCCTTAAGATTACATCACCAAGTTTTTTCAATGCACATTCCAGAGGTGAAACAAGAATTACAAAGTGTTTTTCACTCCTTGGGTGCAGGGGACTTGGAGGCCGCATCATCACCAGCCGGAGATTCACCCTCAGCGTCACAACTATGAGGAGACTCAGAGGATTCAGGGTCAGCGTTGTCAAGGAAGTTCCTGGGCACGAAGACGTCGACATCCACCAACTCGGCAACCCTGGTGTCATAGCCCGCGAGTGATGACAGGATAGCTTCGTGATCGATTTCCTTGCCATCATCATCTACGTCGGGGATACCAGATGTCACTGTGTCGATGTCGGCACCTTCGTAGTGTGCCTTCACCATGGACAACGCCATCCTTGCGCCAGCCCGTGCACATGAAGCTTTCCAGCTTGCGACACGCTCGGGGGCTCGGCGCAGAATCTCCGAGTACTTCACCACGGAGTCCGAGGCCTTGATATAGATTTGGAGGGGCTGGGTGATCTCTTTAGCTTGAGTGATGGCGGTGTTGATGAAGTTGCCGGCAATAATCATGCATTCCTTGTCCGAAGGAGGCGAGCGGGTTAAATCCAGGGGCGCTGAAAATTCCGACAACGATTGCATGAGTTCAAAAATTCTAAGTATCTAGATTACAGAGCTACAAGGCGGAGGATACTTACTGAAGATGCTGACCTTAGCCTGCCAGACGACGTCCGCCAAGGATTCTTTCTCTTGTTGGAGGAGCTTAAACGCCTCGCTATGGTGAAGGTTTTGCTCATCGGCAACTTGCTTCTGATCCTTTAGGATCGCAAGCTCCTCCTTCAAGCGATTGATCTCAGCAGAGGCGGAGTCCTGCAGGGCTTTCATGGAATCCTCATGCATCTTCAGTGTTTGTTCTCTCTCCTTCTTAAGGATCTTGTTCTCGCTGTCCAGCTGCTGGATGTGCTTGGACTGCTCGACAATATCCTTAGCCTTGGCGACATGCTCTGCAAGTCGGTGAAAACACAGTACACCGTGAGTACTCGAAGAAGGAAGGCACAAAAGTAAGACGGAAATGCGCAAAAAGAAAATAGACTCTTGTTTTTGATGATCTGTTCCTTCAAGATGGCGGTTTTATCCTTTTCAGCTTCAAGGTCCGCACGCATCTTCTGGTACTTATCATTGGCCATGCCCCTCCGAGCATTCTCGTTCTGTGGAAACAAATACAAAGTCAAGTAGTTGTTTAGTCTACTGGGAGCCCCTAGTCGGAGATTTTTCCAACTATGTGCTCGTGGGATACAGCGATAGTTTTTAACTTAGCAATATGCTTAGCTTTTCTTTAAGCATCTAGTCGGAGCTAATTCAGTTCTCAACTAGAAGCTTGGGGGCTACAGTATAAAGTTTTAACTCGGAAAATGCTTAGCTTTTCATTAAGTATCTAGTCGGAACTGATTCAGTTACAACTAGAAGCTTGGGGGCTACAGCACTTAAAATTATGAACACTGTGTTTGCTACTCTTAAAGCATCTAGTCGGAATAATTCATTCCATCTAAATGCTTGGGGCTACAGTGAGAGTTTTTTCTAACTTAGTCACTCTTAGAGCATATAGATGCAAAACCAATGGTTTTCCGTCTACATCCTCGGGGGCTACAGTGGGATACTCATATGAAATGCAAAAGGTAAAGTAAAACTTACAAGTGCGATGATCTTGAGGTTTGTAGCACTCTTGGCCAACAGCTTGCCAAAGGAAACACTGTTGCTTCGCAAGATGTCTGCTTGTCGGAGTAGCTCCTCAAGACCGCACGTTGGAGATGACGGCACTCCTCCAGGAACCGTAGTTGTGCTACCCGGCGTTAGCACCGGGAAGATAATCTTTGGCAGTTCTAAGGGTTTCTGGGGAGCAGAGGTGCCGCCTTCGGCAGATGTACCAGCAACCACCACCGCCTTGCCGCTACCGATGGCATCCTTAGCCAGAGCATCAGCCATTTGAAGAGCAGCGCTCTCCTGCGTCGCCTGCTCGCCGACAACTGCGAGTTCGGTAGAAGCGCCAGAATCCACTTCCATGGCGGAAGGGCCTGGTGCCTCCTGGGCTTGGGAGCTTGTCGGAGCAGAGGAGGGCTTGACGGCAGGAGTAGCAGGGGCGATGGCGGGGGAAGAGTCGCGATGCATCATATCCTTGATATTTTTAGAAGCCCCAAGAGTCTTGGAGGACTTCTTGAGGCTGGTTGTGGCTTTCTTCCTGAAACGTGCAAAATGCATAAGTACAGGCATGAGACAGATAAACAAGGCAATGTTGGAGAATAAGAAGCTTACACTAAGGGGGAGCTTTGGCAAACATCCCAGTGGCTTTCTTCTTTTCCGCCCCTAGGACGGCAGTACTCTTTTTGGAGGCTCCACCCTCCGTCTTTTTCTTGCCTCCGTCGGCAGCGTCAGAGGTGGAGCTCTTTCGCTTTCGCGCCAACGAGGCATCATCGTCGGACACGATCGTGACTTCCTTCATCTTGGGATCATAGATTTGGGCGGCCAGGTTGCCCTCCTCTAGATCGCTAAGCTGTTAGTTAAGAAATCACCGTGTTAGACAAGATAGTATTAGCAAGACGGAAAAACTGGAGTAATGTCATACACGGAGAATAAATACCTACCTTTGGGCACTTTCCGTTTACGAACATGTCGTAGGTAAGGGTGAAGCCAGGCTTCTTGTCCTTCACCTTGACGATGTCCTTAAGACGGAACTTGACGGAGTCGCTCGAGAAGTTGTCCTCGGAGATCCGGAGGGTATCCCTTCGGTCGCCGGTGTACTCGTGCATGACCTTCGCGCGGTGCTGCAGAGGTTGGATCCGCCTGATGAACCAGCACATGGCTAGGTCCAAGCCGGTCAGACCCATATCTACAAACCATTCGATCCGCCTTATTGCGCGAGAAGCGTTGATGTCGGAGGGAAGGGAGGCATGGGACCGCCATGTGGAGACTTTAGCGGCGGCTCCATCCACGAAGTCCGGGTACGTTGCTTCTCGGCCCGACAAAGGAATGTCGGGGCCGTAGAAGTACGTCCGCTGCCAGTTCTTACACGACTCGTGGCCGACAATGTCGGGGAACCGCCGGCCAGGTCGGATCTTGAAGCTTATGGTGCCGCAGTTTCTAAGCTCCTCCTTGCTGTGTCCGGCTTCACGTTGGACGGTGAAGAAGTAGACAAACAGATCTAACCTAGGCCTAATCCCTAGGTAACCCTCGCAAAGTGCCGCGAAGTTGCTAAGAACTAGGATGCTATTGGGGGAGAGGTTGTGGGTTTGGACCTGGAAGTAATTTAAGACCAACAGGAAGAAGTGGGAGATGGGCAAAGAAACGCCGCGTACCAATTGCGCCTTGAGGTATACCTTCTCTCCGACTTGGGAGAAGGGGTCACCTTGCCGGCCGGCGCCGCTCGCCAGGCGAGCCCCTCCGTCGCAGGGAGGTAACCCTCCGTAACCATCTCTTGGATGTTGCGGCCGGTGATGTCCGAGCCGCGCCAGTCGCCTTTGTGCGAGTCTGGCTCCTCTTCCAGGGGCTCCAGCGCCGCCAGGTTATGGTCACCGCCGGTGGTTTCTATCACCGCCGATGCGGGAATAACCAGGCCCTCTGGGGTCACGACGACGGAGCTCGCCGGCTTCACCGCGGCTTCGCTCGACGCCGCCATTGATGGAGATGAACCGCTGCTAGCCATGGAGGAAGGAGAAGATGCGACTGGTGCAGGAAGTGGGGCTAGGGTTTCTCGAGGTTTTCGCGGAGAGCTCGAGGAGGCGCGCGGCTGGAGGAAGAAGACGATGACGCGAGAGAATGAGGTGAAAAAGTGGCAAGTGTCCCACGGCCGTTATTTATCTTACTCTGTGTCAAGATTCGTGCATCTAATCGGACGGTTGCCGCGTAGACGACGTGTACGTGAACGTGTGCGGTAATTTCGCCACGTCTCCAACCGTCCTGCCACCAACGGTTCGTATTGCTCGCGCGGGAAAATCGGCTATTATTACGTTCTCTGCATGTGTGAGTTACGAGGCGTCGCTGACCTATAGCCTACGTCATCATAACTGACATGGTAGATGGGCCGTCCCATCGAAGATTCTGGCATGGACGGATTTAATCCGACAACGGAGGCGTACGATGGAAGATTTAGCATTTCTCCGACTTACTCATAGAAGAAGGAGAAAACCTTACAGGGTTCTTTGGGAGGACTACAAGATATTGCTTGACGATTTGCCGACATCCATCTAGATGGAGCATTCCACGGGAAGAGGCAAGACGGCGCAAGATCTCGGAGTTCTCCGGGGGCTACTTTTGGGGATATGCTATATGGGTATCCTCATAGCATGTCTCTTATCCGACTAACCCGGGTGTCCCATAGTCGGTAGCATGGCCTATGGCCTGCTGGGCGGTCCAGTTAGGTGGATCCAGAAGGGAGGCCCATGCCGGATAAAGGAAGGCTACGGTGGAGTCACCAGCGTACCCGGAGCCTTGGAGTGCAAGATACACAAGACTAGTAATAGACGGTGTAGGACTCTGTAACCTGTCCGGCTAGGACTTTTCCCTATAACCCTAGGACCTGACGACTATATAAGCCGTCCTATGGGAGCCTTTAGGGCACGATAACTTAGACTTTCTAGTCACCTCGCACAACGAACCTATCTCTGTAACTCGGCGTATTGCCATTATAGTGATTTATAGCAGGAGTAGGATTCCGCCACCGTTGTGGGATCTGAACCTGGGTAAGCTGTGTTACCTCGTCTGCCTTACCCCACGTCTCTAAACACGCACTGTGAGGACCCCTCCATGGCGTACTCGTCGGCAATACCACGACACACCATTCATCTCGCATTGATCAGAATGTATGAGTTCTAGAGGTGCCAAGTTTCTCTCCTCAGCAGCCTTGTGAGGCTTTCGAGGTTGCTTTGATTGCACACAACTATGGCACTTAGAACCTTTGGCAATAGTGAAATTCGGAATTAAACTCATACTGGACATCCGAGATATCAAACCAAAATTAATGTGACATAAACGAGAATGCCAAATATTGGTATCTTCATTAACACCACCACAAATATGATTCACGGATTTATTACAAAACTCTGAAAGTGAAAACCGGAACAAGCCTCCGAATTCATAACCTTTACCAATAAATTGTCCATGTTTCGAAACAACGACTTTATTAGACTCTAAGACAACCTTAAACCCATCTCTTCAAAGAAGGGATCCACTAATGAGATTCTTGTTCATAGTAGGGACATGCTGCACGTTCCTCAGCTGCACGATCTTTCTGGAAGTAAACTTTAGATCCACCGTGTCAACACCACGAACAGAAGCATGTGATTCATTTCCCATTAGGACGGATGAATCCCGAGCGACCTAATAAGAAGTGAAGATAGAGATGTCAGCACACACATGAACATTAGCACTCGTATCAAGCAACCAACACGGTGATTGAAATACTGAAAGAACAGTAAATAAATTACCATACCCATCAGTATTGCTAGTGGTCACGACGTTGACAGTCTTGGCCTTTTTCCCTCTGCGGTCTGCGCGTTCTGGACAATCCTTGGAGAAGTGGTCGGGCTCTCCACAAGTGTAACAGGACAGTTCACTCTTGTCTCTGTTCGTCTTCTTCTTCTTCTTAAAGATTGTAGTCTTTACAGGCGTGTTAAAGGAGGGTTTGAAGTTCCTTTTGTTCTTGCCTACGGATTTGCCTTTCTACACAAAGTTGGCAGTAGCATGACTCTCTCCTTTCTCAGTAGTGTCCTTAGCCCAAGCCTTCTCCTCAACATCAAGGGACGCTATTAGATTTTCAACTGATATCTCCTGTCTCTTGTGTTTGAGATCTATGGCAAAGTTCCTCCATGAAGGGGGCAACTTAGCAATAATGCAACCCGCCACAAACTTGTCGGGTAAGGTACACTTAAGGAGTTCGAGCTCTTTGGCAATGCACTGTATCTCATGAGCTTGTTGAACCACGGGAAGGTCCTTTGTCATCTTAAAGTCATGAAAGATCTTCATGATATACAGTTCACTGCCAACATCTGCAGCACCAAACTTTGCATCCAGTGCATCCCAGAGCTCCTTCCCGTCTTTTATGTGCATAAACGCATTACACAGATGATAATCAAGAATGCTCAGAATACATCCCACAAAGACAGTATTAGCATCCTCGAACTTCTTATGATCCTCGTCAGATATAGTTCCTTCAGGTTTGCCTTTACTGATATGGAATACTTTCATCGTGGTCAGCCAAAGCTCAGCCTTGTACTTCCACCTCTTAAAGTGCACACCGGTAAACTTATTCGGCCTTAGTGCATTGGTAAAACCAACCATTGTTAATTCAAGAAATTGCCTACAATAAAGTTTTTGGATTGTTGGATTATTAGGCATAATTTCCACGATTAATTCCAGAATATAAATCATGATAAAACCAACTACTAGCTCATGCAACTCGAACATACTAGATGTACTAAACAACAGGATGATTGGAAACAAACAGCAGCTTAATATGTATTCGCAGAACATGATGAATAACCAAACAGAAGCACGTAGCACGTACAGTTCGATTGTCGCAGTAGAAACTTTTGGGAAGACTGATCGAAGCAGATGGCGATGAAGACGGCGGTAGGAAGCACCGCCTGACTTGGATGGAAGACGACCCGTGATGGAGAACTCGAGCAGTCGTGCGGAGCGCTTCCCAAAAACCTTATTCGCCCTCTCCCGTACAGGTTCACAAGGACGAGTGGTTCCGGAGACCTGCTCTCCCGTCCGCTGGTGCACGCCGGCAAGCGGGATGGAGTAGACTACGATGATAGCGCAAGTAGAGAGGATGGCAAAACCCTGATTGGTTTTTGGTGGTGTTGTGGCGGTAGCCGCGCAGGACTTTATATAGAGCAGCTCAGGAAACCCTAACGGAGGCAAACGTGGGCTGAGTCCACGTTGCGCACGTTCGGGTCGGTTACAGTAGCCCACGATCCGGGAGCGACCCGAATAAGCTAACTGTTTGACACGTCTGTCAAAGCTCTGCTCGACGAGATTCCCGCAACCCGCGGCGCGCGCGTGTCGTGTCGTGTCGAGACGGGCGGACGTGCGTGCGTGCGAGCGGCGGCGTTGTCGGAGGAGGAGCGCGCGCGTGTATCTTTCTTATTGCCACTCACTTATAAAGTGGTGCAACGCTCCACCTTATAAGGTGGTGCAACTCTCCTCCAACTTTCCATATGGGACTAAACTTGAGCTCCCACTCCACTTTCATATGAGCTGCCACAAATATGGGCTCAAACACATATGGACTGCCACAAATTTGGGCTTTGAGATTTAGAGAAAATCTGAAATGCACATGGGCCTAAAGGAAATGGCCCATTATTTTTAACACGAAAAGGTGTATAATTTGAAGTACTCCATCCGACCCATATTAGTTGACTTAAATTTTTCTAGATTTGAATGTACCTAGCCGTAAAATATGTCTAGATACATCCGAATCTAGACAAATCTAAGACAACTAATATGGCTCGAAGGAAGTACTGAAATTTATAAAATAAAGATACATGTAAGGAGAAAGAGTAAGGCATGCAATTAAGAAATTGGTGTGTCTACCTAATTTACCATAATTAGTTTGCAAAACAAGCAGAGGGGTCATGGGCGATCGAATAACAGCAGCAGTATTAGAGCAAAAGAACTTTAAGCAGAAATAGAAAACACATAAATATGTTGTGTAATTAAAAAGGGCCAACCAAGAGATTAATAATTCATATGGTTATAAAATATATTACCAACAATGTATGTATCAAGGTGTAGATCATCTCTATCTCTACTATTTATAAAGGCATAAACAAAAACTTCGCTAAATATATCCCGTAAATCATACATAGACAGAGTCAAACCACACGTAACTAAAGAAAATCCAACGCCTAGGCTTAGCCTAATCAGATTTGTATGTACAGTTAGCAATTTACAATGACGGAAGGAAAACTTATCCCACGGAGCCAAATACAAACCCCGCGCGTCTTCAACGCTGGTTTCTAGGAAAAAACTAATCGGTCAAACAAAGAAACGGATAAGCCTTGTCACTTGATAATGTCCTCAACGCTGGTTTCTACCGTAATATCATTTTTGATAATGTTCCAACATTTCTTGAAAAAAGCCCCGATAAGCCTTATCACTTGGCATTTTATTAATTGCACTTCTAACCTCTTGATCTATTATCGGGGACAAGAAGTACCCGCGGACTTTATCTTTCTTTGTCGGCGCCGAATCCACTCTCGAAAGAGGCATACGCCCAGCTATATAAATATAGCAACCACGTTTGAGACCGCTGCTGGGCCAGACAGCACAACGCTCAAAGAAAGAAACAGAGAAAAATAAAAAGAACAAGAAAAAAAACAAAGCCGACGACAATGGCTCGACGAAAACAAGGGTGACCCACAACCGCTGCGTCCTCCGAAGAATTCCCACCACACTACTAGCGCTTCGAAGCATCGCGTACCAAGCAGCACCTTCAAGAAGGAAAGCGATGACAACGACGCTACTGCCCGGACAGGTCCTAGGGTTTCCCCCGATACGCTACGGGGTGTAGGGAAGAGATACACCCGACGCCCTCCAGGAAGGATGGCGACACCCGTAGGCGCTGTCACGTCGGTGTCTAGACGACAAGGATTTCTCCCGACCCGTCAAAAAAACCACATTCCCGGACGCTTCAAATTGCTCCACCAGCACACGCCACCACGGTCTAGCAGTCACCCCCATCGCCTCACCATGACCACTATGTGAGGCTGATACAACCGAAAAGAAGAAACATCGGCGAGAGTTGGCGGTACAGCAACACGCGGGAGGGGACTACCTCCACCGCCGGAGGACGATAGCCGACCGGATGTAGCGGCAAGGGAAAACCAGGCCCTCACTGGCCCGGCCGAGCCCAAAAAGGACTCGTGAAGCCCCGTCACCACACTGCAGCAAGGGTGTCACCATCGCCGCCAACCCTAGCACTAGTCTCTACTCTTTCGTCCACCAGTGAATCCGCCGCCACCGCAGATCCCCGCCGCCAAACAACAACGCCATCACCACCGTGGTCACCCGGGCCTACCGGACCGCCGCCGGTCTGAGGAGCACCACCGCAGGCCACCAAGAAATGACCCGCGAGTGGGAAGAGGCCAGAGCCCTCCGGATTAGGCTGGGAATTGTCCACCTCGGGCTCGCCTGAGCGGACAAAGGACTTTAGCACCAAGTCCAAGCCCACTTGGCTCGGATCCGGTCCACACGGGCCGGGCAGCGGGTCAAGCAAGACAGCAGCCGCAACCTACCTAGGCCCGCCTAGCCTGGGTCAGGCCGCTCCTGCTGCTCCGCACCTGGGTAGGGGCCAGACCAAGGCCTGGCCGAAAGCCCTCCTGACCCAAATCGGGCCCGCATCAGGCCCAGATTGGGCCAGTGCCCCGCTGCCGTCGCGTCGTCCGAGGTCGCCACCTGCAGCCTAGCGGACCACCTCCGTCCCCGTCGCCAGCCGACGCCCTCCATGGTCTCCTCCTGCCGCCCCACCACCCCCCATGACCAGGACCCAGAGAAGATCTGGGAGCAGCCACGAGGAGGGGCCCTGGCCCCCGCAGCACCGCCGCCGCACACCGCCTCCCCAGGCACCGCCGTGGCCAGCCACGCACGTCCCCGCCGCCGGAGACCCTGCAAGACCAGATCCCCGCCATGGAAGGCCGCCCCGCGCCGTCCTGGGATCCACGCGAGGGAAGGAGGGAGGACCCCGCCGCCGCCTACGCAGCACGGGCTTTGCCCGGCCCACCGACGGCGGCGAGGGGAGGAGGGGGAAGGAAGGAGAACCGGATGCGGCGGCTAGGGTTTCCTCCCCCAACGCCCACGGGGGAGCGTGGCGGGAGCGTTTTCTTTCGGTCCCCACTTCACTCAAGACCAGAACCGATCTTTTCTCTGCTCCCTCCACCTCCCCACGGGGGAGCGCCGAATCCACTGACTCGGTCCAAGATGGCCGTGCGCGTCCTTCCACAAAGATGCGCATGGGAGAAGCATCGGCCTGAGCAAGCAAGATCGAGAACGAAACGTTGATCCAACAAAATGTCAATGCCTTGTAGGTAAAGGTGGCGAAGGCTCACATGCTGAAGCACCGCAAATTGTCAAAGATCCCTCACCCGATCTACACTCCCAACTAGCCTATAAATGTCATCTCCGTCTGGATCCAAGCCATAAACCGAAGCTGGACTCTACTACAGCAAGCCAAGCCAAGCCACAGTTTCCAGCTACGAATACAGGTTTGCATGTCCTTGTAGCAAACGCGCGTGTATCCTCTGTTCTATCCTATTTTGGTTATGTGCGTATGATTCTTTACATTTCCACCTCCACCTTCACTGACAACTCGGTGCTCGCTATACATTTTCCGAAAAGTTTCAGGCCTTAGATTCTGCATTTCTGCGAGAATGTGTGACTCGAAATCAAAGTGGCCGGAGCTGCTGGGGGCGCCGGCTGCTGTGGCGGAGCGGAAGATCACGAGAGACCGGCTGGACGTGAAAGTGTTCGTGGTGCCCGTCGGTTCCATGGTGACCGCCGATGTTAACACCAAGCGCGTCCGAGTCTTCGTCAACACCTCCAACACGGTCGCAGAGATCCCCAAGATCGGCTAGGCATGGATGCTCTGGTTTGATCGGTCATGTCATGTGCGAGTGTACTTGATGTGGCACTAATAATGTTATGGTCAGTGGCAATGCCAGGACGGACTAAAAGGCTGTGTTGTCAAACTCATCTTACTATGGATAGTTTTAAAATTTTAGATATTTTTTTATGATTTTTAGTTCATCTACATACTAATGTCATATCTAATCATAGTAAATAGTAAATAGTATAGTACATAAGCTCAAATTCAAATATTTTCGCATGAAATCAAGCCCAATGAGAAAATAGAGTCGCTCATCTGCTAGGTACTCATGTAGTACCAGGCAACAGCCGATCGTGAAAGTTTGGTTATTTTCCACTTTCATTGTCTTTTTCTAGGATACACCCTGAAAGGTGTACAAAACAAATAGAAGAAGTTACCGACGACAGTTACAACACCGCCGAGGCGGCAGGCTAGGGCTACCAACATAGGGGTGGTAGCTCCCCGGCACTCACGCCTACTCTCCCTCTAACTCCAGGGGCACCGGCTCCGGAAAGCCAAACACATCATTACAAAAAAGCCTAGCTAAGAACCATTGCCCGAAGTCACCCCTAATCCTCACCTTGATGGCCTCTGCCTCGGGGCGTGCACCGTTAAACACTACGTCGCTCCGGTGTCTCTAGATGATCCACAAGACAAGGATGATGGCCATCTAGAGGTCTCGCTGGTGGGCCTTCGTGCAGGGTCTAGTCCTCCACCAACGGAGCAGGTCTGTGTCCCCCGCAGGCATCCACTGGATCCGGTCCCACCGATGGAGCGTCCAAGCCCAGACCTCTCGGGCCACCACACATCCCAGAAGAAGATGCTGGATGCTTTCCATCTCTTGATCACACAACGGACATTTGGACGACTGGGGGAGCCCACGCCGCTCCAACTGATAGGCCGTCCAGCATCGGTCCCTCGACTCCAACCACTCAAAAAACTTACAGCTGTGCGGGGCCCGGGAACACGAGATCTGGGTGGCGGCAGGTGCTCGGGTAGTGACAGCGAAGAAGATGATGTATGCCAACTTTCCGAGTACTGCCAGTCGTTCAACCAATTCCAGGTCAACAAATCCTAACGCCCAGGGACCAGTCTAACCTCAGCGAGAGCATGCCACAACAGGAAGAACTTTAGGACTGTCGCCTCTCCCAGGTCTGGCCCATAGTCCCTAAGCCATGCACCATCTAGCCCCTCCTTGACCGACTGAGCCTTCACCTTGCCAGGGGGATCACCTCTAGGAGGTTCAGGGCAATCTCTTCCACCCGGCGGCCATTGATCCATCTATCCTGCCAAAACATGACCTGCTCCCCCTTGTCGACTGTGTAGCAGGTGGCCGCCTGGAAGAGCTCCATGGTTTGGCGTGGAAGCCCAAGGTCCAACTCTGCCCACGGCTTACTAGGATCCACCCTTTGTAGCCACGCCCAACGGCATCTTAGCGCGAAGTTTAGAAAGCGGAGGTTTGGGATGCCCAGGTCACCAAACTCCTTCAGGGAACAGACCTATCCCAGGCGACCAAACAATGGCCACCTTCCACCTCTCTCCGTCCCTTCCACAGGAAAGCCCGGACAATCTTGCGGAATGCCACCATCGTCTGGGGCGGGACATCCAATGACATGAGAGCATGAACTGGGATGGCTGGTCTTCACCAGGGTAGTGCGCCCCCATGTTCATCAGACCCACACACCACGGTTGTAGCGTGTTAGCCGCATTGTCCACCACAAACTACAGTTGTGCCTCTATCGGCTTGCGGAGGCCCAAAGGGAGACCAAGGTACTAGCAGGGGAAACTGCTGATCTCGCAACCCAGGACGCCACAGGAAAAGTCCACCTGATCCAGTGAGAACTGTATTGGGTGTATCGAGCACTTTGCAAGATTGGTGCACAAGCCCGAGGCCCCTCCGAAGTCGGCCACAATCGCCGCACAGGTGTGAAGATCCAGGGCGTGGGCCAAATGAAGTTAATGACATCATCCGTGTACATGGAGGTGCGGTGTCGCAGCCCACTGGTCACCAGCTCCGATAGGAGCCCCTCATCCGCTGCCCGCTCAAAGAGCTTATGGAGCACATCCATGGCTGCATCAAAGAGGAGAGGGGTGAGTGGATCCCCCTGCCTCAGCCCCCTCTGATTGTATATCATCGCTCCTGGGGAGCCATTCACTAGGAATATCGTTGAAGCCGAGCCTAGCAATCCACACATCTGGAGATCCACCTCTCCCCAAAGCCAAGCTTCCCTGGCACCTCGAGCAGAAACGCCTTTGTGATGTCAAGCTTTAGCATGACCGCCGTTGTTTTGAGTCGGTGGAGCTTCTTGGTTGTGCCCTGCACGAGGTGGAAGTTGTTGTGAATGCATCTCCCTCTGATAAATGCGCTCTGGTAGGGGCCCACCAGATGTGACATCCTCGGTTCTATACGGACCGGGAGTACCTTCACAGACAACTTTGCCACACTATGAACCAGGCTAATATGGCGAAAGTCGTTGACTGCCACCGCATCTGCATGCTTCGGGAGCAATGTGATCAACGCCTTGTTAGTCGCATGTAGCCCCCGGGAGTCCCCATCCCACAGTGCAAGGAAGGCAACAAGGACGTCAACCTTAATAATAGGCCATCAAGAGGTGTAGACTTGAATATGAAACCGTTGGGACCAGGTGCCTTGTCCAGCTCCTTAGTCCGAATCACCCCCCACACTTCCTCTCGGAGAATGCAAGGTCCAGCTCGGAGAGGTCGTGTTGTATGAGCCCCCAAAAGTCTAAGTCCAAGGCCTCCGCACGTTCGGGGCAGGACCCTAGCAGCTGCCCGTACAAAGCGTCCACAGCCTCAGCCTTACTCAGCTGATTGGCCACCAACAACCCCTCGACCTTGAGGTGGGCAATATAATTCTTCCTCCTCTGATGGTTGGCCTGCAAGTGGAAGAATTTGGTTCTGGTGTCTGTAGGGGTTCGTAGCATGGAAAACAAAAAAATTCTACCGCATGAACATACACAAGCCAAGATCTATCTACTAGATTGTAGCAACGAGTCGATTAGAGTACTCACCCTTGTAGATTCCAAAGAGGTTAACGAGAGTAGATTCTCGTGGGTGATGTAGTCGTACACTTGCCGATCTCAAGATCGCGTAGACGATCCTTCTAACGCTGCGTTTCGGCAGCGCTTCCGCAGTCGGTCACACATTCGTTACTCAATGAAGATCTTCCTCTCCCTTGTTCCAGCGGGCAGTGGAGCTTGTAGTTCTCTCCTCACGATTCCGGCAGCACGACGGCGTGGTGTCGGAAGTAGAAGGAAGATCCTGCAGGGCTTCGACTAAGCCGAAGCGAGTTATGGTGGAGAAATAGGGTTTCCCCAGCGATCTAGGGTTTAAAAGCCGGAGAGGAGGAGGCATGGCCGGCGGCGGCTAGGGCGGCGGCGGCTTGGGTGGTGGTGTTGTTGTGTGGAGGGGGAACCCCCTCCCCTCTATTTATGAGAGGGAGGGGCAGATTGGGAGAGGGGAGTTTGAATCCTTCCTCAACTCCCTCTCCTACTAGGCTTGTGGTGGAGGGAGAGAAGGATTCTCTTCTTCCTCCAGTAGGAAACATTGTCCCAGTTTGACTTTTCAAACTTGCCTTTTGACTTTAAATTTTGGAGTTTAATTTTACTCATTATTTTCACAGCCTTTGACCTAGGACATGATGCAACCATTCCACTTAGTCATGAAACATTCATGCAGCCTTACCCTTCCGGTCTAGTGAACCTTCTAGACCCTTCTAGATCATTCCGGTGAAAACACCAGAATCATTCTCGAACTCCGGAATTGGACTTTCCTTATATGAATCTTATTCTCCGGACCATTCCGGATCTCCTCGTGATATCTTAGATCCCGTCCGAGACTCCGAACAACATTCGGTCTCCCTACTTACAATCTATATCTACTAAACAGCATCGAATCCTTAAGTGTGTCTCTCTACGGTTCATGAATTATGCAGACACGACCGAGACTCTTCTCTGATCAATAACCAATAGAGGAATCTGGAAATTCATATGGTCCCACATATTTCTATGATTACTTTGTGATTGAATGAACCATTTACATACGATACCAATTTCCCTTTCTCTCTGATATTTTACTTATCTAAGGTCTGATCGTCAGTATCTCTGCATACCTAGTTCAACCTCGTTACCAATAAGTATTCTTTTCTTGTTCCCGTGATATGTGATCCCTTGTGAGCCAGTCACATGGTTGCAAGATAATTGGATGACATTCCACTGAAAGGGCCCAAAATATATCTATCCATCATATGGTGTGGTGTTTTATGTCATCAAAGCATCCTTCCGATGATGGTGATTAGCATGATCTCATGGTCGAAGGAATTAGGTTACTATGTATCAGAAAGCTTATAGCAAACGAACTATTGAAATGAATTGATCTTTATGCTACGCTTATCTACAGGAGTATGTCCCATCATACCATTCTCTCAATGATATGATCTTGTTGTTAACAACATCTCAATGTTCATGATCTAGAAACCATGATCATCTATTAACCAACAAGCTAGTATTATAAAGAGGTTTTACTAGGGACTCTAATTAGTTTACAAATCACACAAGTATTAATGTTTCCGGTTAATACTATTATAGCATGAATGTAAATATTTATCATAAACACGAAGATATAATAATAACTACTTTTAATATTGCTCTAGGGCATATCTCTAACAGCGTCCCCCTCACTCAACCACAACAGCCTGGATTTTTGCCGAGCAATCATCCTCTCCAGCGAGGCCATCCCTAGTAGCTTCTTCTTGAGAAGCCTACAGAACGCACGCTCGCTAGGGGGTAGGTCCCTCGAGTCCATAGCGACATCCAATCTCAGGATCAACCCATTGGCCAACAAGATCTGCCTCTTGTTGTTGCCAATAACCGTATCATGCCAACTGGTCAAGGCCTTAGCCATCGCAGTCAACTTTGTCGCGAGCCATTTGAAAGGATTCGTGATCATATGCCCCGAATCCTAGGCGGTCTCCACAATCTCCATAAACCCCTCCACTTTAGGCCAGAAAGCTTCAAAACGAAAGCGCATTCCTGTCTCTAGTTGGTCGTCGAGGTTGAGGAGGAGCGGACAGTGGTCTGACATCGAGGAGGATAGCACCGAGAGGAAGGAGGAAGGGTACCTCACCTAATAGTCCACAGTCGTAAAGACCCTGTCAAGCCTTTCCATCGCAGCGTGCGCCCTTTCATTGGACCATGTATAGCGACGGACTATTAGGTATAGCTCCTTGAGCTCCAACGCGGCCAGCGTCTGCTAGAACTTGGTCATCATGCGACGGTTTAGGTTGGGGTTGTTCTTGTCCGCGTCGACGATCAAGTTGAAGTCGCCAGCGACCAACCACAGGCATAGGTGGTTCGCCCTCACCTTGGCCAACTCCCGTAGGAACTGCCGTTTATCAAGCTCCTCCTAGGGACCGTAAACCCTAGTGAACCACCACCCTCCTGAGCCCGGGGATTCAACCCATGCCGTGATTGCATTGGCCGAAATGTAGGGGGTAGATAGGACAACCGCCGTTGCATGCTATTCCGAGGATGCGACCAAGCCAGCCACCGTCCGCCGCCATTACAGACGGTGGACTTTTATTCCTGGCATATCCAGACGGCCGAGTAGTACCGCGGCTGCCCCTAATCTTCTGCCAGTTTACCGTAAGCATCACTATTTGGTCAGTTCACCACCGAGTTAGTCATAAAAATATATTCACCACCGAACTAGTCATCGAAATATTAAGAATCGTTATAAAAGTGGATGTATGGTCCAGATACTCAAGTTCAAGTCCACACAAACATAGATTTAGATTCTTATTATTATAAAAGAAAGCTTGTTGTAGAGGCTTCTCCTATCGTATTTCTTTTTAAAAAATAGTTAAGGTACATTATATTGTACATACAACTGTTAATTTGATCTAACTTTTTAATTTGTTCCCCTTTAGTTTAGCTATGCTTTGTTAGTTTAGAAACGATGAGAAACAATATAATAGATTGATTTTTTCGTCAATTAATTCAATCTCAAATCTGGCAAGTGTTGAAAATTCGAGATTCAGTACAAGTCTACGTATAAGGAAGTTATAAATTAGTGGAAAATAACTACCTAGTTACAAAATTGCCATACATATCACAATTAGCTGGCCAATTTTAATAGTCAAATACTTATCTGATATTGAATTTCTTAGACAAGATAACTCGGTATACTTAACCTAGCGGTGACATGCCATTGTGGTATGCCGCTTCCTGCAGTTGTTGGCTAGCTCCTAGATTTTCATCGCCCTGCCAGGCATGCAATCCGAAGCACATAACACGATTTGTTTAAGAAAAAGAGACGTGAACGTTAGGAATACTCATTGTCAACCAATCTTGCGGGGGGCAGCTGCCACTTCCAAAATTGTCGAAATGCATGTCGTGGAATATAAAAGTTTCTCACACAAAAGTAAAGAAAAGTTCTTTCACCTGTCCATATTAGTTGACTCGAATTTGTCTAGATACAGATATATCTAGCACTAAAACTTGACTAGATATATTCGTATCTAGATAAATCTAAATCAACTAATATAGGGCGGAGTGAGTACTGTTAGACTAGACAATGTTGAGTCGGTTTTGATTTGTTAAGAGTTTGTTTTAGGTTCGGTTTAAGTAATCTTGGCTAAAAAGTTTTGTAATCCCATATATACTTTGTACCCCTCAAGCAATATTATTATGCAAGTAAATCAAATTTGCATGGTATCAGACAATTAGATCCTAGGGCATGGCGCCGCCACTGACGCCGCCCCCTCCTCCCCCTACCGACTACTTTACCAAAAAGGCCGCCGCCGGCCAAACCTCCAACACCTAGCTTGCTCTACCCTCTCTTACCCTCCCAACTATCCACTATGCCGATACAATCTCAGATGTTAGCCCCTTTATTCCAATCACTTTAGATCTACCAAAGCATAACTACTACCATTGGCGTCATCTCTTCGAGGTTCATCTCGGACGGTGCAATCTTCTCGACCACGTCGCCGACCACGCCGTTCCTCGGCCTACCGATCCTCGCTGGGCCAAGGACGACCTTGCCATCATCCAATGGATCTACCAGCGGGTGTCCACCGAGATCTTCAATCTAGTGTTTCGTGACGCCAGCAGTGTAGCCTCCCTCTGGGTGGCCCTCCGACAGCTCTTCCAAGACAACGTTGACGCCCGCATCAACAACCTCCACACCGAGCTCCGCAACACCGTCCAAGGTGAATCTCCCGTAGGCGTCTACTGTCAAAAGCACAAGACGATCGCCGATGAACTCCAAGAGCTCGGCGACCCCGTCGACGACCGTCAACTGATCAAAATCCTCCTCGTTGGGCTCAGTGACCGCTTCGAAAAGCAGGACTCCTTTATTCCCATGATGCGGCCCCGTCCTACCTTCGCCGAGGTTTGATCTATGCTGCAGTGGGCCGACCGTGCCCTCGCAAATAAAGAGGCGTGCCATCAAGTTTTCGCCGCGATTCAGCGACCTCCTGCTGCTCCTGCGCCGCCTCCTCCGTCACCGGTGCAGCCACCTCCGGGGTGACGCCCTAGTCCGAACTAAAGGGGCAAAAACCCTACCTTCCGGCCGCCTCGACCACCCACGGCTCCTCCCAGCGGCCCGACACCTCCAGCCCCAGCACCTCCTGCGTCTCCTAGCTGGCGCCCGATGCACGACACGTGGACTGGGGTTGTCCAGGCCTGGCCCATGCCCTAGATCGTGCCCTCTCCGATTGGTGCTCCCCTGTCGTACTCCGGCGCCTGGACGCCGGGCATGCGCCCCCACGCCGGCTCTTCGGGCCTCCTCGGCACTCGCCCTCCGCACCAAGCCTACATGACTGCACCGACCTACATGCCTGGTCCCACTTATCAGAAGTACAGCCCTCCAGCCCCTCCTTCGACGTCTGCTGGTGCCTACATGCCGATCTAGGCGCCACCACCACCTGCTCCGCTGCCTGCACCATCGCCGTCCTCTTCCTCGTCACCGAGCTGGGACCAAGCAGTGTTTATCCAGGCCATGAATCACTTTGCTGCTCAAGGAAACTCAGGTACCGATTGGATTTTCGATTCTGGTGCTTCTAGTCACATGTCTTCTTCGAATAATATGCTGTCAAATTTTTCCTCATCACCTTTTTCCTCTATAACTCTCGGCAATGGTTCTACTATCCCTAACTCCGGTGTTGGTAATGCACAACATCTCTCACACACAAAACCTCCCCTCCTTCGTAATATTATTGTTGCACCTGATCTCATTAAAAATTTAATCTCCGTTCGACAATTCACTCGTGACAATCCTGTTTCTCTCGAATTTGACTCCTTTGGTGTTTCTGTGAAGGATTTTCTAACCAAGGCGGAGATCCCTCGCTTCAATAGTGATGGAGATCTCTACTCCCTCCATGGTGTTCCCACGGCCACTCAACCCTCATCTATGGTTGCTTCGGTCGAGCTTTGGCATCAACGTCTAGGCCACCCCAATAAGATCGTCTTAGATTCTCTCCTTAGTGATTTCTCTATTCCTTGTAATCGCGATACTCATAATCCGCTAGTTTGTGAATCTTGTCAACAAAGAAAACATGTGCGTCTTCCGTTCAATTCTTCCACTTCTTCTAGTACTTTTCTCTTCGAATTATTACATTGTGATTTATGGACGTCACCTATTGAGAGTATTTCTGGTTTGAAGTACTATCTTGTGATCTTGGATGATTTCACTCATTATGCATGGACTTTTCCTTTACGCAGAAAATCTGATGTGCACACAATCTTTCTCAATTTTCAACGCTATATTGCAACTCACTTATTTCTCCCCATTAGGTTCATCCAATGTGATAATGGCAAAGAATTTGACAACAAGCAAAATCGTAATTTCTTTCTCCACCATGGCATTCTCTTCCGTTTTTCCTGCCCCTACACTTCCCCTCAAAACGGCAAAGCTGAGAGATCTCTCTGCACTATCAACGACATAATTAGAACCCTTCTTATCCAAGCTTCTATACCCCCACGTTTTTGGGCCGAAGCTCTCTACACAGCCACATATCTCCTCAACATTCATCCCTCTCAACTTAACCCACAAACCACACCATATTACTCTCTCTTTCTATGTCATCCCAATTATCCTGAACTTCGAGTATTCGGTTGTCTCTGTTTTCCAAATAGCTATGTCACTTCACCTCATAAACTAGCTCCTAGATCTCTACCCTGCATTTTTCTAGGTTATTCCGGTGAGCACAAAGGTTATAGATGTTTTGACCCAATTTCTGGTCGTATTCATAACTCTCGTCACGTTACTTTCGTTGAACACTCCTTTTCTTTTGCCACACATACATCTCCCCATAATTCCGTCCCCACTGATCCCTCTCCCTCAACTCGTTCAGCTACACCACCTAATCGCCTATACATCCTAATATTCCATACAGAACCCCCTACACCCGAACCTACATCCGCTGCTTCGGGCGTTTCGCTCACTTCTCCTACCCCGCGCTCTGCCGAGCCCTCATGGCAGCCAGCCGTGCAGCCTGCCGTCGCACCATCCTCTCCACCCATGGCACATTCTCCTGCCGCGTCGCAAACCTCATCTGATGCATCACCCAACTCCACTATCATGCCTCCCTCTTCCGCACCCACTTCTGAGCATGATCTGTCTCCTTCCCCACAATTACCCTCCTATGCTATTCCTATTCTAGCACCCACCAATGATCATACTATGCGTACCCGCGGCAAATCTGGTTTTCGTCTACTCTCCAAACGTCTTAATTTCTTAGCTCAACCCAATCTTTCTCCCATCCCAAAATCCTACAAATCCGCTCTTCTCGATCCCAACTGGTCCGCTGCTATGAAAGAAGAATACCATGCTTTGGTTACCAATGATACTTGGCAGCTAGTTCCTCGTCCTTCTAATTCAAACATTGTTTCTGGTAAATGGGTCTTTCATCAAAAATTTCACTCCGATGGTACTCTCTCTCTCGCTACAAAGCCCGCTGGGTATGTCGTGGCTATTCTCAACAACAAGGAATTGACTATGATGAATCCTTTTCTCCTGTTGTCAAACCAAGAACAATTCGCACCGTCCTTAGCATTGCCATTTCCTCTTCTTGGCCTATTCATAAATTCGATGTCAAAAACGCCTTCTTCATGGTTCTCTTCAAGAAACTATCTACTGTCAACAACCTTTAGGTTTCGAAAATCCTAGTTCACCCAATCATGTATGTCTTCTCAAAAAGTCTCTCTATGGCCTGCGTGGTTTCAGCGCTTTTCTACATTCATCCAAACTATAGGGTTTATTCCCTCTCTCTCCAACACATCTATCTTTGTCTATCAATCAAATAATAACATTGCCTATCTCCTCCTTTACGTTGATAACATTATTCTCACAGCCTCCACCCAAACTTTTCTCAACTCTATCATCTCTAGTCTTCAACACGAATTCTCTATGACGGATCTAGGTATGCTTCATCATTTCTTGGGCATTGTTGTAACTCGTGATTCTTCTGGACTTTTTCTTTCTCAACGGCAATACACTCTCGATCTTCTCCCTCGTGTTGGCATGTCGGACTGCCAACCATCCCGCACCCCCTCGACACCACTTCTAAATTTTCTTCTACCGGCGAATCATTCTCCGATCCCACTCTATATCGAAGTTTCGCAGGAGCAGTTCAATATCTCACTCTTACACATCCCGAAATTTCCTATGCTGTTGTAACATCCCAAAAATACTAAACTTAGATCATCAAACACTAATCATCAAGATTAGGGTTAACAAAAACTTTTCTAAATAAAATCATGAATGCATGCATAGGTGTATGCATGGATTTTGAATTTCTTTAAAACCACCTTGTTTGGGTGATCCATTGCTTGTAAAATGTTTCTTAGGTGAAATACTAAAACATTTCCCACACTTTTCCTAAAGACAAGTAAATCAAAACAAATATATTAAGTGAATGGTCACTTTGACCAATTTAACTCCCATGCCTACTTTGGCTATCCCAAACTTTCAAAACTCAACAGAAACTTTTCTAGATCTTTGCACCCCTTGATTGTACTCATAACAAAGTATCAAGGCCCACTTTGTGATCATCCAGAAACTTTCAAATGCATAGTTTAAATGACAATTCAAAATTGAATCTTCTTCATATGTGAAGATCCCACTTTTTCAAAACCCACTCAAACAAGCTCAACTTTCAAAACTCAAGCATCTGCAGACTCACCAGCACCAATCTAGCAAACCCACCAAAAATCATTTCAAAATTCAAAACTTGATTTCATGCGGCCATTTCATCAAACAGGTTGCAGACACAAATCAAACAAAACCTCAAACACTATAGTGTGCAGTGATTCTTGCCTAACTTGTTCCCTAGTTAGCTCACACACAACCCAGTAGATCATCTAGAAAGATTATCCCAACACTAGCACCACTATGAGCTTGCCATTGCCATCAATGGTGAACAGCCGAGCACCCCTTTGCCACCCCATAGTCGACAGCAAGCTAGGAGCAGCAGCAAGACTAGCCAGCATGTCTAGGAGGCAGCCCACCATCCATCGCCACTCACTGTCCCAGCCGCAAGCGTTGCCAAGCCCTGGACCACGCGCACAAGCCGCGCCCAGACCATGCCGAGCGTGCGCCAGAGCGCCACCCTCGACCATCACCCACAGACCACGCGCCGCCCTTGCCGCCTGCATACACGATCGCCATCAACCCAGGAGACCGCCAGACATCCCCGTTTGCCGCCCCGTGCCGCACAGCCACCGCCCGCCGTCGAAGACGCCGCCTCTGCCGCGCAGAGCACCGCCCGTTTCAGACCAAACCACACCGCCCCATGCCTCGCGACCATGTCGTTGAGCATCACCAGGAGACACAACACCGTCGCCTACCCTTGCCCATGCCATTAGTCGCCTGTAACATCGCCCCCGACGAGCTCACCGTGCGTCCCGACGGTCCCCTCGCTCGACTATAAATAGAGGCCACCCCCGCACGAATTCTTCACACCATCTCACTCCCCTCTCCTCACTGATCGTGCCACACCATTCTCAGAGCAAGGCGAGCACCACCTCGCCGGAATTTCACTGGAGCCTGCCGCTGCCGGAGAAGAAAGGAGCCAACGATTGGAGCCGCCCCAGGAGCTGCCGCGACCACCCCTGAGTTCGCCGTCGTCGACTACGTCGTTCGCCTGCCTCGCCGACCCTCGCCAGTACCCCGGTGAGCCCCCGGCGACCCTCACTGGCCGCGCTAGGTTTTGTTCTCGCCGGAGCCGTCTCGCGTCGACGATGACTCCCAGCCGTTAGATTAGAACTAGATCGAACGACCCACATTGCCCCATACCGCTTCGCCCAGCCCCGTGTCACTGACGAGTGGGGACACCCACTTAAGTAGCCCGCAGGATCACTGCGCTTAGCAGGCCGGCCCGTTAACTTTTCCCGCGCAACCCAGTTATTCAAATTAAACCTTTTTCTATTTCAATTTAAACACACTTCTGTACCCAACTTCAAAAATCAACCTAGATCTATTCAGTGCACCAATTTGAATGAAACCAATTTTGTTGGAAAGGTCTGTGAATGCTGAATCCAAGCCCGTTGGATTCAAGTCATTTGGATCTATAGATCACCCATGGTAAAAATAACAAGACAGAAGCTTTTCTGCAATCAAACATTTTTCAAATTTAAACCATAATAGCTTTTGAGTTGATTCCAACTCTCAAAAATCACATTTAACCATACCTTTCAGAATATATAAAAATATATAGGTTTACTTACAGAAATATTGTTCAAGTAATAAAAGAATGCCCCATAAGCATTTCTAGCCACTTTAATTAATTAAAATAAAAGGGTAAAACCTTATTAAATTGTGACACCACTTTAAATCACATTCCCATGGACTACAATATGTGGTGATGACATGTGTCAACATGATCCCATGTTTAGTCTGGAGAATATTAAATCTTAAGTAGTTTTTCAATGAGTAGAAATTACTTTTCTAAAAATAAAAAGAAATTTAAACCAAGCCATAACCTTGTAATGTTAGGGATGATGCTAGATCATCTATAGGACCCTTGTGTGTGATGATTGCAAGTAGTTAAGTATTGTTTGGTGATTGTGTACCTCGTATTTATTCGTAGACGCTAGTACCGACCAAGGATACGAGGAGGAAGGAGGATACTACAAAGAAGAAGCCGAGGAGAACTTCAACCACTGCTCTGCACAAGGCAAGCCTAATACTACTAGTGAATGTGCAAGCTTATACTGATATTGATGCAAGCTAACACTTGCAAGATACCTTACTGATGCCACAAACCCATACTTGTGCTATGACTATTATATGCCTTAAGCATATGTGATCATACCCACTTGATAAATCAATCCTAGTTTTATGTGCAAGCTTCTTACTTTATTTCTTTATCAAAGCTTACTTAGAGTTTACTTAAGTGACTGATAGATTTTGGAAAGTGCTGAAGGTTGCATAAAGAGCATAAAATTTGGCCTAAGTTAGAAACCTTGATGTCATCCTAAGGCATAAGGTTGTACTTAGTTGAAACTCCACTAGTTTACCACCCCTCATCAGTGCTTACCCCCACTTATAGATGCTAGTGCTAAGCATAAAACTTGATTAACTTTAGATGGGAATACTTGGTGGAAAGTTGGTTATGAAAACCTTGGAATGATGGATCATTCTATTGAAATGTTTTGGACATGTGTTTCCAAACACTTGATGATTTTGGTGATGAAAATGTTGAGGCATGAGCCTTAGCCCTTTATAAAACTGATGGTTGTCTGGATGCGATACCATTCCAATTTTATCGTACAACCACAATACCCGAAGATTGGGTAGGGCTTGACTGGAAACTTATATTCCGTAGTATTAGTTCCCTCACGGCCAAGGTCTGAGCTGAGGCTACCTTGTGAAGATTGTCCACCTGTGCAGTACCCAAGATGATAGTTGGTCATGGTTGGGAGGCCAAACTCACAGGAGAGGTGCTTATACTAGGGCGTGTAATCGAAAGGTTAGGATTGATTATCCGCATACTGAGTATGATTAATTCAGGATTTGTTCCTGACGGATGTATCAAATGTTGTGGTGAAAGTGTACAATCTCTGCAGAGTGTCAAACTATTCGAATAGCCGCGTCCGCGGTTATAGACAGTTGGAGTGGCCATACTGTTCCCCCGTCAGACTTTTCAAAATGACTTGTGAAATGAATTAAGACTTTGACTTGACCACAATAGAGTTGTGACCTGAATCACAAGATTCCACTTAGGAGTTATAAAATTGTGACTAGCTTTGGAACTGAGTAGAGATAAACCTGGCTTTTTGCAAAACAACCTTAGAGCCTAGTGTCCTATTATCCAAAAACCCCTTACCTGTTAGTATTAGTTTGCGAGTACTTAAATAGTACTCATGACTTTGTCCCTGGCTATTCCCATGGCCAGACTATGAAGAGGAGTACCTGGAAGATGGACCCCAGGAAGGTTACGACAACTAGGATCATCTCCCATCGTCAGCATTGCCTGTGACCCTGAAGATAGAGCTTCGCCTACGCTACCGTTATTATTACGTATTCCGCTGCTTCATGTTGTATTAAGAACAGGATCATGAGATCCCTATTTGTGTAAGAACTTATGTATCGTTGTAATGGATGATGTACTATGGTATCCAATTCTGTTATGTCTCGCAAAAATGGTAATCCTGAGATTGCGATGTATGGCATAATAGGCATCTAGGATTGAAAAATCCGGGTGTTGACAGCTGTTCGACAAGCATGCCTTTTCATGCATGATCCACGCCTTCCTTATTATAATCTAGTCAAAAGAATTCTTCGATATCTCAAAGGAACTCTTGATCATTGCCTTCATATTAATTCTTCGTCCCCTACAACTTTGACATCATATTTCGATGCAGATTGGGCTGGATGTCCTGAAACTCGTCGGTCCACATCTGGTTAGTGTGTTTTTCTTGGCAATAATTTGATTTCTTGGTCTTCTAAGCGTCAGCTAACGGTTTCTCGTTCGTCTGCTAAGGCTGAGTACCGCACGGTTGCCCATGCGGTTGCAAAAACGGTATGGTTGCGTCAACTTCTGGCCGAGCTTCATCGTCCAATTTAGCAGTCTACCATTGTGTATTTGTAGGGGTTCGTAGCATGGAAAACAAAAATTTTCTACCGCATACAAACAAACAAGCCAAGATCTATCTACTAGATTGTAGCAACGAGTCGATGGAATAACTTACCCTCGAAGATTCCAAAGCGGTTAACGAGAGCAGATTCTCGTGGGTGATGTAGTCGTACTCTTTCCGATCTCAAGATCGCGTAGACGATCCTTCCAGCGCCGCGTTCCCGCAGCGCTCCCGCAGTCGGTCACATGTTCGGTACTCGACGAAGACCTTCCTCTCCCTTGTTCCAGCAGGCAGCGGAGGTTGTAGCACTCTCCTCGTGATTCCGGCAGCACAACGGCGTGGTACCGGAAGTAGAGGGGAAATCCCGCAGGGCTTCGCCTTAAGCCGGTGTGAGTATGGTGGAGTATGAGAGAGGCTATTAGTGGTCTAGTAATTAGAAACACCAATTAGAAGGCTCTAATCTGAAGGCTAGTGCAATTAGAAGCTCTAAACCGGGGTTTAGGGCTAGGGTTTAGTTTAGAGGATAGGAACTTGTGTGTGCTAGGAGGGAGCCCTGCCCCTCCTTATATAGGTGGAGGGGCTGGCCGGCCAAGGGGAGGGAGGGGAGTCCCTCCCCAACTCGGCTTGGGTGGGGCGCCGGCTTGGGGAGGACTCCCTCCCCAACTCGGTTTCACCTCCTCCTCTTTTCCCACTTCCCAAAATTGCCGTTTGACTTTCAAACTAGCCGTTTGACTTTTCAATTTAGGAATTAAATAAACACTTTATTTTGGACAGCAAAGGCATCTAGTACATGATGCAATCATTCCAACTTACAATGACACATTCATGTACCCTCCCCCCTCCGGAGTGCCGGACATTCCAGGACCTTCTAGAATGTTCCCGATGAAAACACCGGAACCATTTCCCAACTCCGAAACGGGACTTTCCTTATATGAATCTTATTCTCCAGACCATTCCGGATCTCCTCGTGATATCCCGGATCCCATCCGAGACTCCGAACAACATTCGGTCTCTTTCTCATAATACCATAACTACTCAAACAACGTCGAATCCTTAAGTGTGTCTCCCTACGGTTCGTGAATTATGCAGACATGATCGAGACACTTCTCCGAACAATAACCAATAGAGGAATCTGGAAATTCATATGGCTCCCACATATTTCTACGATTACTTTGCGATCGAATGAACCACTTACATACGATACCAATTTCCCTTTGTCTCACGATATGTTACTTATCCGAGGTTATGATCGTCGGTATCTCTGCATACCTAGTTCAACCTCGTTACTGATAAGTACTCTTTTCTCGTTCCCGTGATATGTGATCCCTTGTGAGCCAGTCACATGCTTGCAAGCTAATTGGATGACATTTCACCGAGAGGGCCCAGAGTATATCTATCCGTCATATGGATGGACAAATCCCACTCTTGATCCATGTGTTTCAACCAATACTTTCCGAACACTCAATACCACCTTTATAGCCACCCTGTTACGGTGTGGTGTTTGATGACATCAAAGCATCCATCCGGTAAAGGTGATATGCATGATCTCATGGTCGAAGGAATTAGGTTACTATGTATCAGAAAGCATATAGCAATTGAACTATTGAAATGACTTGATCTTTATGCTACGCTTATCTATAGGAGTATGTCCACCATATCATTCTCCTAACGATATGATCTTGTTGTTAATAACATCTCAATGTTCATGATAGGGAAACCACAATCATCTATTAACCAACAAGCTAGTGAAGTATAGAGGCTATACTAGGGACTTCAATTTAAGTTTACCATTCACACAAGTATTAATGTTTCCTTGTTAATACTATTATAGCATGAATATAAACATTTATCATAAACACAAAGATATAATAATAACTATATTTATTATTGCCTCTAGGGCATATCTCCAACAGTCTCCCACTTGCACTAGAGTCAATAATCTAGTTTCAAACCTTTGTGTATTCAACACCTATGGCTTTCCGGTGTTGCATGTACACGATTGCTAGTGGTCAACTGATCTCCGGATCTGACACTTCCAGGTCCGTGTGTAATTGCATGTCTTTGCGTCTCTACGCATCACTCATTCTCTAATGAGATGGCTTTGTATAATTTGGTCTTTCGGTGTGACCTTTAGTTCTTTGGGGTTAAAACATGTTGATAATATTGTCGCACAATATATCTTCATAGTATTATCTCGCTGTGAACTACACCTAGTTTGATAACAAACTACTTGACACAAATGCCCTCTTTTGCTGCTATAATAGCAGTCATATACTTAGCCTTTTGTTGAAGTATCTGTCACAATGTCTTAACTTTGGAACTCATCCAAATCCATTATGGAACTCACTTTCCATTATATTGTGCCACCCTTAATTTAAATTGAGATAAACTTAATTTGTACTCTGTGACAAAACTAGTATCAATGTAGTACTTTTACAATGAACTAACCATCTATTTGTCACTTCTACAAATAATATACTCTTAGTTCTTCCAAAAGATCATAAGAATATCCTTACTATCGTCCAATGATCATCTTATGAATCATTCTGGTATGTGCTCATAACTTTTAGAGCATAGGACATATCTGGATTTGTACATACCACAGTATGATTGATATAAACACTCTTTGTGATTTCATACATCAAGTATCAATCTATACTTGAATCTTTGTTTCACTTACCAAATGTCAATACACTTGAATATATCATCAACATTGAACTCTTTCAATCCTTTCTGTGCGACAAGAACCTTTTCTTGTAGTTTCTATATTGAACTCATTCAATATCTCGTTTATGTACTTCTGGCACAACCATATTAGCATCTATTGATGCCAAATATTTGGGTTTTGCCTAAGTCTTTCATCAGGATGAAATTCTTAATATGTGTTAATAAAAGATACATCATTTCTAATCAACAATATGTCCTCCACATAATGTATTAGAAATATGTCTTTAGCGCTCCCACTTAATTTCTTGCAAATGCAAGCATCTTCATTGTCTCCGATGAAATTAAACTCTTTTAACAGTTTCATCATAGTGAAGATTCCAACTCCGCTATGCTTACTTCAACCATTGAAGTTTGCATATGCATTCAGCATCCTTTGAATTAACAAAACCCTTTGGACCATGTCATGCACACGTCCTAGGTAACAATTCTATTAGAAGAACTTGTTTTGTTTATTCAACTACCACATAACAAAATTATATGTAGTGGTTGCTATATTAATCCGTATAGACTAAATATCGCTATGAAAGATCAAATCTTGTCATAGTCAATCCTTGAACATTGTTGTGAACTCTCTCCCAACATGTCGACTATAGATGTGAAACATCCATGTCTATTTCTTTATAGATCCAAACACAACTGTAAGGTCTTACACCTTTCTCGAGGGTCCTTCAAGTTCAAAACTTGATTTCTCGTGTATGGAATTATCACGGATTTTATGGCTTCAAGCCATTTGACGGAGTCAGGGCCCATCATCGCTTCTTTGCATGTAGTCCGTTCATTATTCTCAAATAATGATTCAACCCTCAAATCTTAGTATTTGATTGTTTACTCGACCTACTTGTTTCAATAGAAACTTAGACCTCCGTGACCACAACCTTTGAGGCACGTGAGCCATGAGCATTATTGTTGCCTCCGGAACACTTTTCGGTGCTGCGCAACTCTGCACATATAGCTAAGGTTCTTTTAACCTTATCAAAGTTCTATTGTCCTCCCACTTTAACTTTTCACGAAAAATTCCTTCTCAAAGAAACTTGACGTTCTAAGCGACAAACACTTTTGTCTCCGGTGTTTGTGGAGGAATACTTAATATTTATACAAAGACAGGTTTATCCGACTTTGGTTGCACACATCTTTCTTATGCATAGCATACCAATGTTTTAAGAAAGGACTACTTGGGTTTTATCCCAAACCATAACTTTATATGGTGTCATTTCAGCGGATTATGATGGAGCTCTTTTTAGTGGAAAAGCGGTAGTCTCTAAAGCTTTTAATCTTTAAAATATAATGGCAGTTCTATATTTTACACCTTTGATCTTACCATGTCAAACAAGGTTTTAATTACATATCTCGAACGCTCCATACTCTTATGGTGTTTCGGGAAATGCAAATCCACGGAACGATTCCTTAAATCTTAGGTATTATGCTAAACTTGTAACTCAAATATCTTCCTTTATGATCTTATCATAAACTATTTATATTCTTGTTACAATGATTTTGCACTTCATCTTGAAATCTTTGAACTTTTCAAATATTTCATACTTCATCCTTATTAAGTAAATATTCATATATTCACTCAAATTTTCGGAGAAAGCATATGAAGTTGAAATCCATCGCTCTTGACTACACATAATGGAGTTCGTACAACAATATGCACAAGTTCCAATAAGCTAGTCTTTCGTTCCCTTTTGGCCTATGAACGAAGTTTTAATCATTCTCTAGGAAAGTTTCACAAACGTCATTTGATCAAAAATCAAAAGACTCCAAAATTCCATCCACATGGAGTTTCTTCATGTTTTCTTTCCAATATAATTTAAACTGCGATGTCACTTCCTAAGTGATCTTTCAATCAATTTGTCTTTCGACATTTTTTAGCACTAGTTTTATGGATGTGATTTCTCCAACGAGATTTGTGAATCATCCATCTTTTATGGATTACGGCAATTATTTGAACAACCCTTTTGTTCTCATAATACCTGATAAAACAAATCTTGAAGGCAAGCTTTGATGTTTTAACGAGCAACACAATAACCCTTTATTTGTTCTCGATGAACATCATCACATATTCTTTTGCTAGTTACTTAGGCCATTGTAGTTCATGAATTGTGTTGTTTCGTATGACGATTCATACCAACAAATTCAGTATAAAATACTTAAGAACCACATTGTTTAATGAGCAAAGAATATAGCCATAACATGTATATCATCTATATACTTAAACTGAACAATTCTAGTCTTTTCTTTTCTGTCATATATTTCTGAGATTCTCTTTTAGTATTTCCTTTTCTGTTTGAAAGAATCTATCAACATTAATAGTGGAGTCATACATATGACACATAGTCCAAAGCGTGTATAATTAAATACCAATGTCTTTGGATTTGCACTTTGAAGTAGATCACCATCATCAAATGTTTGGTGTTCTTTCAAATTCCTTTCTTTAGTAATCTATTGGTGTAGTAAACATTTTACCTACATCAAATATTCACCTTCATCATGGAATCGTCCATGACCAAGCTACTTTTAGCTTATAACGGTGAATCGCGAGTATAATGTTGCTCTCCAAAACCTTTTGGAAGATTAGGACAACTAGTGTCTCCAACCTTTTGCAAATTTTCATCAAATATGAGAACATGACTTTTGCCATATTATACTCTATCATGTTGTAACCAAAACTTTGTTTCAGATATCACAATATCTTCCACATATCATGGTTTCTGAAACAACTCTTTCAGATCCTAGATAACCTTGATATTAAGACAATCCTTTGAATATCAAGAATCATGGAGACAAACATGATACTTTATATACTAACACTTGGAATTGTTACTCTTGATTTAATACCAATTATTAAACTTCATGGAGTAACCGGAACTTACTGAAAGTTTGCAATAGGACTTTTAAACTTTAGATTAACACTTCAAAACAATACGATACCAGTTCGTAAAGTAACTAACCAGAATTCTATAGTTCTACCATCTCAATTATAACTAAGCGCAAGGTGGTAAACGGATGCCAATGACTACAACAACTATGCAAATTCACTTTGATTTAGTTTATGATAAATTGAGTTCTAATTAATAATTAAATTAATCTAGGTGAACTCCCACTCAAAACAACATCCCTCACATTGTTTTAGTGATCACACGAACCAAATCCACCACATCAAAACCGATCATCACGAGAGTTGATATGGCTTCAATGGCGAACAATCAACATGTTCATCATATCTACTATATGACTCATGCTCTACCTTTCGGTAATCCGTGTTCCTGAGGCCATGTCTGTACATGCTAGGCTCGTCAAGATCAAACCTTAGCTACCGCATAAGCAAATCTGGCTTGCTTACGTTGTATTCACCCGCGGAATCAAAGACACCCGATCATCACGTGGTGCTTCGAAGCAGCAAGCTTTGGCAACGGTGCATACTAAGGGTGAACACTTTAGAACTTGAAATTTATGTGCATGAGGGATCATCTTATAATGCTACCGTCGTCTACTAAGCAATACAAGATGCATAAAGGATTAACATCACATGCAATTCATAATGTGTGATATGATATGGCCTTTCTTCTTTGTGTTTCCGATCTCCATCTCCAAGCACGAACATGATCTCCATCATCACCGGCATTGCATCAAGGTCAATGACGCTTCTCCATGGTTGTCGTCCACCGGCTTCAACTATTACAACTACTTTGAATAGACACGCGGGTCTTAACAGAAATTAAAGACAACCATATGGCTCCTGCCGGTTGCCAACTTACAATAAGGAACATTGCATACATCAAATATAATCACAATCATGGCCATATCACATCACTGCACACCCCTGCAAAACAAAGTTAGACGCTTCTACTTTCTTTGCATATTTTACGTGGTTTGGGGCTTTCCATAAGTGTCGTTCTAACCTACGAACAAGAACCACAACATTGATACTAGCATTGTTGATTACCCGTTGTAAATTGGATCTTTACTATGCTAGGAGAAACAGGCACCCGCAAAGCCACTTATGCAATACGAGTTGCATGTCAAGCGTGGAGCAAGTCTCATGAACGATGTCATGTAAGGTTAGCCCGGGCCGCTTCATCCCAACATACCGCAAGATGCAAAATACACAAAAAGCAATCTACAATAAAAGCATCAATGCCCACAATGACCATTGTGTTCTACTCGTGCAACAGATCTACATATAGACACGGCTCTGATACCACTGTAGGGGTTCGTAGCATGGAAAACAAAAATTTTCTACCGCATACAAACAAACAAGCCAAGATCTATCTACTAGATTGTAGCAACGAGTCGATGGAATAACTTACCCTCGAAGATTCCAAAGCGGTTAACGAGAGCAGATTCTCGTGGGTGATGTAGTCGTACTCTTTCCGATCTCAAGATCGCGTAGACGATCCTTCCAGCGCCGCGTTCCCGCAGCGCTCCCGCAGTCGGTCACACGTTCGGTACTCGACGAAGACCTTCCTCTCCCTTGTTCCAGCAGGCAGCGGAGGTTGTAGCACTCTCCTCGTGATTCCGGCAGCACAACGGCGTGGTACCGGAAGTAGAGGGGAAATCCCGCAGGGCTTCGCCTTAAGCCGGTGCGAGTATGGTGGAGTATGAGAGAGGCTATTAGTGGTCTAGTAATTAGACACACCAATTAGAAGGCTCTAATCTGAAGGCTAGTGCAATTAGAAGCTCTAAACCGAAATAGCTCTAAACCGGGGTTTAGGGCTAGGGTTTAGTTTAGAGGATAGGAACTTGTGTGTGCTAGGAGGGAGCCCTGCCCCTCCTTATATAGGTGGAGGGGCTGGCCGGCCAAGGGGAGGGAGGGGAGTCCCTCCCCAACTCGGCTTGGGTGGGGCGCCGGCTTGGGGAGGACTCCCTCCCCAACTCGGTTTCACCTCCTCCTCTTTTCCCACTTCCCAAAATTGCCGTTTGACTTTCAAACTAGCCGTTTGACTTTTCAATTTAGGAATTAAATAAACACTTTATTTTGGACAGCAAAGGCATCTAGTACATGATGCAATCATTCCAACTTACAATGACACATTCATGTACCCTCCCCCCTCCGGAGTGCCGGACATTCCAGGACCTTCTAGAATGTTCCCGATGAAAACACCGGAACCATTTCCCAACTCCGAAACGGGACTTTCCTTATATGAATCTTATTCTCCGGACCATTCCGGATCTCCTCGTGATATCCCGGATCCCATCCGAGACTCCGAACAACATTCGGTCTCTTTCTCATAATACCATAACTACTCAAACAACGTCGAATCCTTAAGTGTGTCTCCCTACGGTTCGTGAATTATGCAGACATGATCGAGACACTTCTCCGAACAATAACCAATAGAGGAATCTAGAAATTCATATGGCTCCCACATATTTCTACGATTACTTTGCGATCGAATGAACCACTTACATACGATACCAATTTCCCTTTGTCTCACGATATGTTACTTATCCGAGGTTATGATCGTCGGTATCTCTGCATACCTAGTTCAACCTCGTTACTGATAAGTACTCTTTTCTCGTTCCCGTGATATGTGATCCCTTGTGAGCCAGTCACATGCTTGCAAGCTAATTGGATGACATTTCACCGAGAGGGCCCAGAGTATATCTATCCGTCATATGGATGGACAAATCCCACTCTTGATCCATGTGTTTCAACCAATACTTTCCGAACACTCAATACCACCTTTATAGCCACCCTGTTACGGTGTGGTGTTTGATGACATCAAAGCATCCATCCGGTAAAGGTGATATGCATGATCTCATGGTCGAAGGAATTAGGTTACTATGTATCAGAAAGCATATAGCAATTGAACTATTGAAATGACTTGATCTTTATGCTACGCTTATCTATAGGAGTATGTCCACCATATCATTCTCCTAACGATATGATCTTGTTGTTAATAACATCTCAATGTTCATGATAGGGAAACCACAATCATCTATTAACCAACAAGCTAGTGAAGTATAGAGGCTATACTAGGGACTTCAATTTAAGTTTACCATTCACACAAGTATTAATGTTTCCTTGTTAATACTATTATAGCATGAATATAAACATTTATCATAAACACAAAGATATAATAATAACTATATTTATTATTGCCTCTAGGGCATATCTCCAACAGTATTGTGATAATATCTCTGCATTTTATATGGCGGGCGACCCAGTTCAGCATCGGAGGACAAAACATATTGAAATCGACATACATTTTGTTCGCGAGAAGGTTGCTCTTGGACAAGTCCGTTCCGTTTTCTTCATGTTCCAACCATGGCGCATTTGCTGACATCTTCACCAAGGGGCTTACTACTGCACCATTCATTAACATACGATCCAGTCTCAACGTTGTTGCGCTCGCCGATGAGACTGCGAGAGAATGTTAGACTAGACAATGTTTAGTCTGATTTAATTTGTTAAGAGTTTGTTTTAGAGTCGGTTTAAGTAATCTTGGCCGACAAGTTTTGTAAACCCATATATACTCTGTACCCCTCAAGCAATATTATTATGCAAGTCAATCAAATTTATAAGTACGACGGAGTATAAAGTATAATTATATTAAGAACAAGTATAAAAGTATAAAGTTTATTAAAATCAAAGTACAAAGTACACTAGTGGAACTAAGGAGTATAGTATTATATAGTATTATGCTAAGTACAAGCGTACTAAAAACTGAATTACAAAGTACACATTATACTATAACCGAAGTGTAAAAGTAGACTAATTAACAAGTACGAAGTGTGTTAAAACCGAAGTACAAATTACACAGGAACCGAAGTAAAATTTCGGGAAAATAAACTGAGTACAAAAGCATAGAATCCGAAGTACAAATTGCACTAAATATCCGAAATAGAAAATACACTAAAAAAGTACTACAAAGTACAACTATACTAGTTTTGAAAGTATTTTTTTATTAGGACCCTCCTCGTAGCAGTCTTTCGTCTCGCTATATTAATATAAAAACCGTACGATACAACTTTAATTATCATTGGAGCAAACAATATAATCAATGCAAAAAACAAGAGAAGAAAAGAGAAACTAAAGCCAACATCACCGGATCGACGAAAGCGCTGATGACCTGCTGCCACCGTTGCTCCCTTGGAGAAGTCCCACCAAGCTCCATTGGCTCGGAATCATAGTGTACCAATCAACATCTTCAAAAAGGATTGCGATAACGACGCTGTTGTATAGGCTATCCTAGAATTTCTCTCGGTACACGGAAGGGAGTGGGGAACGGGTACACCCGACGTTCTTCAAGAAGTAACGGCGGCGCCGCAGGAGTCATCGCGTCGGTGGCAGTCGGACCGACAAGGACTTCTCCCAACTCCCAAAAAACCACTCCCCCACACAATGCGTCGCGTTCCACCCAAACTTTTTGGCCACCAACATACGCCATGGTATTGTTGTCATCAACGGCTTCTCGCAATGGAAAATGCAATGAGGCCGGACGGACCGAGAAGACCCCTAAGGACAACGGATGGAGGAGCCGTAGCCACATGGGAGGGAACAACCTTCACCGCCATATACAATAGCAGACCGAACACAACAGCAGGAGCACACTAGGACAACATAGGCCCGATCGAGCCCATATCGGGCCTGCGAAGGTCCAACCACCGCGCTACAACGGACGTGGCTCCATCGCCGCCATCCCCATCCTGAGTTTCCCCCGGGCCAACTGGAGGAACCCACACCCGAGACCGAGCTAGCCAGCTCTCCCTGACCTACAGGGCCATATCTGGGCTTGCATGGCACCGCCAGCTAGGGCCATGGCTAAGCATTCCCCGCCTCCAAGGAACAACACTTGCACCCCGCTGCCATCCGTCGGCCACCATGCACCGCCACTATGGGAGAGCTCCCGAACCACACCCCTTGCTAGAAGGAAAAGGACAGGCCGCCGCTGGCCCCACGCGGGCAACGCCCGGTTGCCCTGCCGGCGGTGGCAGGTGGGAGTGGGAGATGGGGAGGTACCGCTAGGAAGGGTGGCGGAAGGGGCCTCCCGGCCACCTCGCGTGGAAGCGACGCGGGAGGTAAGGGGGAGGGTTTTAGGGAGCGGTCAAACTTTTTTCCTTATGTGTGTGTGTAAATGTCAGCATGTATAATTTTAGATATATCGTCGTAAGGAGCCCAATTGTAAATTCGGGTCATAATTTTCTTTGGGTCCTATCTATAAATCCTTGACCAAGTCGTATGTTTCTTATATTTCTGGGTCCTCCGCTGTACGGGACATGTGATGATTATCTAAATGCTGCTCTAGGTTTCTCTAGGGCCTTCTTGTGTTAAAAAGAATTATTGTCTTCTCTAGCAGGAGGAGAAATCAGCGGTCCGTTGCATGCATACCTAGACACGAGCCAGACCGAGTTGTCTCGCGGCAAGCCAGCGAAATCTTCGAGCCAGCTCGCAGCCGTCGGCGAGTCTCATCATGGAGCTCGGTAGCTCATGAGCTCGACGATGACGAGTCATTAACGTGTGGAGCCCTTCCTTAGCGGCAGCGGCGGTGTGGGGAGGTGCGGCGATTGGAGGCCACAACGGCAGTTTGGCGCAGCGCGGTGGTGCCTGCTAGGCAGCGGCGTGGCTAGCATGGCGAGGACGAGAGACAACAAGTCACGTGTTCTTGGGGGGCTAGGCAGCGGTGGCGTCCTGCGCCGTTTGCGGCAGCATCCAATGGCGACGTCTCAAACCTGGAGTGAGGAACACGTTTTAGAAAGAGAACTAGTTAATCGATTAGTAAAATGGGCCCAGAATTTCAGCCCATCTTGGTCTCCCTCTCTTAATTTGGCCCTTTCTTATTTTAGAAAAAAAAAGTGGCTAGCCAACGAGTTGGACCAGGCCGATCATAACTTGGCCCAAGCTCGCCGTGGTCCATATTGGCCCAGACCCGGCACCGAGTACTTTCCGACGTAGATAACAAAGACGAGACGACGAGACTATGCGAGCTTGATTGATGATATGGTGGATTGAATACACGCACGTATTAGCTAGTCTAGACTAGATTGCTTTCTTAGCTAGGCAGTAATTCACGTACGCAGCAGCAAAACGCTAGACACGACGAGTAGTCAGAGGTGTGTATCGCACCTTGTATTATCTCTCTTTAGTTTCTCAATCACACATTTGATTACAAGGTGTTACACGTGTATATATAGCAGGTTTGTTGTAGCTATCCTAGTGGAATTTAGACTCATAATTTTACCACTAATCGGCTATAAAAACCTACTCGATACGTACGTTCGTGTCGTACACGCATGTAATGATTATTCCTAACAATCACCCCATAAACACCGTGTGCACCTTTCAATATTCACCTGGGTCCCAAATATGCCAGCCGCTTCTCGCCGACGTTATATTTGGCATTGCTTTCGCCGTTTCAGGTAGCTTCCATGTCACCGACTTTTCCGCCGCCGGCTTCTCCATGGCTTCACGTCGAATATCCTTTTTTTGTTCTCCTTGTTCGTGTCTTTAATCTTCACCGGTTTCTTGACGAATAAATACTCACATACACGCTTCATCTCTACCGGATTTATATCTCGAAGTACTTTCTCTCGATATAGACCTAATACTCTCTGTAGACATATATATGTAGGTGGACGGCCTGTTGACTCAGCCATCTTCGGACGCAACTCTAGGGATGAATTCATATTGCCCCTTGGTGTCTCTGTTCCGCACTTTCTTTGTTGCGGTTCCATGAAGTACTTTCTCATTAAAGACTGACATACTTAATCCATTCGATGGCCTATACTCTTGGCCATAGAGGAACACGTACGTAACAGCAAGCTCACGTATGCTCATTGACAAAGCTAGCTTCTTTCCATTACTAGCGAAGCTGTCCTCTGCATACACCCCGTGACTTGCTAAGCCCTTTACTTGCGCTACTGCTGATCGTGCAAGTGCAACAACTACTGGCCCTTCTGCCTCTACCTGGCAGGTAGGGCTTGCATCCATCACGTGCAGGGATCCAAACTAAGCACAAACAGCCTGACTGCTACTCTTTTCTGCTCCAATTTCTAGGATGAGCGTCCCTAGACCTCCTGGCGGGACACTTTCTTTTAGTCTGGCTCTTTCTGGCGTTTCTGCGCCACCAGCCCCTCGACCTTCCCTTGGCCCGGGCTTCACATGTGGAACACCTCCTTATGGGATGCCGAGCAGAACACGTGCGCCACGTCTGCCTCCTTTGCTGGTGGCCGTCCTTCCATGCTATTTCCTTCATCATGCAACGACACGACTTCCCGATCCTAGACGTCGTGTTCGGCGACGTTGGTAGTCCGAGTACTCTCCGGTTGCGCTTCCGAGCTTGAGGTGAAATCCTCCTCATAATTTGACATGTTCACGGCGACTTCTTTTGTCACCTTGGTCGCCGTATGATACGTTGAAAACATATCTATAATTTTTGATGCTCCATGCTTGTTTAGTATCTACTTTGCTTTACTTGTCCACACTTTGAGGTATTTTTTACATGTTTTCTGGTACTAACCTACTAACAAGTTGCAACAGTGCCAGATGCCTGTTTTCTGCTGTTTTTGCTTTCAGAAAAATTAGTAAAAAAATATTCTCGAAATTGGATGGGACAAACCTCAAAGTTAATTACTTTCCGTGGGGAACAAGAAGTCCAGAGGGGAGACGAGGAGGCGTGCCAGGGCGGCTAAACCCCCTAGGCGCGGGTGGGCCCTACCCCGCGTCTGGGTAGGGTTTGCCCCCTCTGGCCGCAGCCTCGGCCTACCCTTCGCCTATAAGAAGCCCCCAATGCAAAAATCCTAAGCACCCGATCAAATCTCCACGAAACCGTCTGTAGCCGCCACCACCATCTTCCCTAGATCGGAAGGATCTGAAGTTCTTTCCGGCACCCTGCCGGAGGGGAGATCATCCCGGAGGCCTTCTCTCCGGTGTGATGCATGAGTAGTTCCACCTTGGACTATGGGTCCATGTATTAGCTAGATGGTTGTATCTCCTCCTTTGTGATTTCATGTATAGATCTTGTGAGCTCCGTTCATAATCAAGATCTAATCTATTTGTAATCATGCATGTTCTGTTTGCGGGGATCCGATGAATATTGAGATTATTATGTTGGTTTGATTAATAGTTTTGTCTTTATGATTCTATCATGTCTGTGTTGTTTGTGATCTTGTATGCTCTCCGTTGTTAGTAGCTATCTTGGCCAAGTAGTTGCTAGTGACTATAAGAGGGGGTATTTATGCTCAATAGTGGGTTCATGCCTCTAGTTTCCAAGGGAAGTGACAGAAATCTCTTCGGTTGTAGATGTGTTGTTGCCACTAGGGAGAAAACAACGGTCTCTTGTTCATGGAACATGTAGACTGTTTACCTTACACACTTTGCTTAAAGAAGTTGTCTGTTGCTTGCAACTTAATACTGGAAGGGGTTCGGATGATAACCTGAAGGTGGACTTCTAGTCATAGATGAAGTTGGATGGCGGTCTATGTATCTTGTTGTATTTCCCAATCGAATCCCAGAGGATCTTTCTGACTAGTAATTGCATTGTTATGCTTTGTTCAGTTCCTGTCAATTGCCCTCCTATAATTTATTTACCCTTCATGCCATGTTGTTTATCTAAGGAGAGCACCTCTAGTGAACTATAGACCCCGGTCCAATATTTACCATTGATACATCCTCCACTGTTACTTTTTTACTTGCTGCAAACTATTACCTTCCACACCATACGTTTAATCATCTGTTACAGCAACCGGTGAGATTGAAAAACTCACTCCTAGTTGGGGAAAAGTCTTGAGTTTGTGTTGTGCAGGTCTCCGCGTAACTTGCAACACCTGTGTGACATTTCCTTCCTCGTACTGGTTTGATAACCTCGGTTTCTTACTGAGGGAATGCTTGCTGTTGTATTGCTTCACACCATGCTCTTGGGGTTCCCAACAGGCTCCACATAAGCTGTGCAAGCCATCAAGCTTTTCTGGCGCTGTTGCCGGGGAGGCTAAGGACGTCTTCACTAAGGGGAGTCCTTGACTTCCTTTATTTTTACTTTATTTTTTGTTTGCTTTGTTTCTTTTTCTTGGTTTTGTTTGGCTCTTTTCAAAAACACAAAAACTTAGCTCCTGCTCTAGCTACTACTTTTTTTTTGGCTTGCCCACCTTTTCCAAAATGAACTCTGCTAAGAACACCAAGTTGTGTGACTTCACTAGCACCAACAACAGTGATTTCCGAAGCACTCCTATTGCTCCACTTGCTCCTGATGCTACCTTTTATGAAATTAAGCCTTCTTTGTTGAATCTTGCAACGAGAGAGAAATTTTCTGGTGCTGGTTCTGATGATCCTGCTGCCCATCTCAATAGCTTTGTTGAACTTTGTGAGATGCAAAAATATAAGGATGTAGATGGAGATATTATTAAGCTCAAGCTTTTTTCCTTTATCCTTGAGGGTAAAAGCTAAAGAATGGTTGCTTTTTTTTCCTAAAAATAGTATTGATTCTTGGACTAAGTGCAAAGATGCTTTTATTGGAAAGTACTATCCTCCTATTAAGATTATATCTATGAGAAGTGATATTATGAAATTTAAACAACTTGATAGTGAACATGTTGCTCCAGCTTGGGAAAGAATAAAATCTTTGGTTAAAAATTGCCCTACTCAAGGACTCACTGCTTGGATGATTATCCAGACTTTTTATGCAGGTTTGAACTTCTCCTCAAAAAATCTGTTGGATTCAGCTGCTGGAGGTACCTTTATGGGCCTCACTTTGGGTGCTGCAACAAGGCTCTTTGATAATATGATGGTTAACTACTTTGAATGGCATGTTCAGAGAGCTCCACATGGTAAGAAGGTAAATTCTGTTGAAGAAACTTCCTCTTTGAGTGAAAAGATTAATGTTATTATGGCTATGCTTGTTAATGGGAAAGCTCCTTTAGATCCTAATAGTGTTCCCTTAGCCTCTTTGGTTGCTCAAGAAGAGCAAGTTGATGTGAACTTCATTAGAAACAACAATTTCAACAACAATGCCTGATGCAGTGCTGAGTTGATATAGAAGCGCTTCGTTGGGAACCCCAAGAGCAAGGTGTGAAGCAGCACAACATCAAGTTTCCCCTCAGTAAGAAACAGAGGTTATCAAACCAGTAGGAGGAAGGAAACGTCTCAAAGGTGTTGCTGGCAACATGGAGACCTGCACAACACAGACTCAAGACTTTGCCCCAACGAATCAGTGAGGTTGTCAAGCTCACCGGTTTGCTGTAACAAAGGATTAAACGTATGGTGTGGAAGGTATGGTGTGGAAGATGTATCAATGGTAAAGATTGGACCAGGGTCAATAGTTCACTAGATGTGCTCTCCTTAGATAAACAACATGGCATGAAGGGTAAATAAATTACAGCGGGGCAATTGACAGGAATCGAGCAAGGCATAACAATGCAATTACTAGCCAGAAAGATCCTATGAGGTTGATTGGGCAATTCAACAATATACATAGACCATCATCCAACTACATCTATGACTAGAAGTCCACCTTCAGGTTATCATCTGAACCCCCTCCAGTATTAAGTTGCAAGCAACAGACAACTGCTTTAAGCAAAGTGTGTAAGGTAAACAGTCCACATGTTCCATGAACAAGAGACCGTTATTTTCTCCCTAGTAGCAACAACACATCTACAACCGAAGAGATTATTGTCACTTCCCTTGGAAACTAGAGGCATGAACCCACTGTCCAGCATAAATACTCCCTCTTGGTGTCACTAGCAACTACTTGGCCAAGATAACCACTAGCAACGGAGAGCATGCAAGATCACAAACAAGACAGACATGATAGAATCATAAAGATAAAACCATTAATCAAACCAACATAATAATCTCAATATCCATCGGATCCCCGCAAACACAACATGCATGATTACAAATAGATTCGATATTGGTCATGAACGGAGCTCACAAGATCTATACATGAAAGCACAAAGGAGGAGATACAACCATCTAGCTACTACATGGACCCGTAGTCCAAGGTGGAACTACTCACGAATCATACCGGAGAGAAAGCCTCCGGGATGATTTCCCCTCCGGCAGGGTGTCGGGAAGAACTTCAGATCCCTCCGATCTAGGGACGATGGTGGCGGCGGCTACAGACGGTTTCGTGGATTTTTGATCGAGTATTTAGTGTTTCTGTATCGGTGGCTTCTTATAGGTGAAGGGGGAGGCCGAGGCAGCGGCCAGAGGGAGCATACCCTACCCAGGCGCGGGGTAGGGCCCACCCATGCTTTGGGGGGGGGGGGGGGGGGGTTAGCCGCCCTGGCACGCCTCCTCATCTCCCCTCTAGACTTCTTGTTCCCCACGGAAAGTTATTGACTTTGTCCTTCGTCCCGTCCAATTCCGAGAATATTTATTTACTAACTTTTTTGAAATAAAAAACAGCAGAAAACAGGCATCTGGCACTATTGCAACTTGTTAATAGGTTAGTACCAGAAAACATGTAAAAAGCACCTCAAAGTGTGGACAAGTAAATCAAAGTGGATACTAAACAAGCATGGATCATCAAAAATTATAGATACGTTTCCAACGTACCAGCATCCCCAAGCTTAACTCCTACTCGTCCTCGAGTAGGTAAGTGATAAAAGAATAATTTTTGAGGTGACTTGCACCCTCACAATAAAGATCCAACCATTTGCAAACATTGAAAGCTGGGATCAAAGAACTCTAAACATGTGCATGAAAGATGGAGTTCTAACAATAGCACATAGTAATTATGCATGCAACATGGCAAGCTGCAAACAAAGATCATGAATAATATGTATTGAAAAATGTTTGTTTGTTTCACATGCACGAAACGTAGCATAGTGGAAATCATCTTGTCCCTCATAGAGTAGCAATATAATGCATATGACGCCTGCAAAGTTCACAAGGGTGACTAGAAACAGATATCACATGAACAAGTATTAACACAATATGCATCAATTAATAAGCTTTGGAACACTGCACACAAAATGACAACTATGCTCTCTTAATGGTGCCTAAAGGTAGAAGGTGGAGACTCAATAGTGGTGGATGAAAGGCCTTTTTGTAAAGGAAGCAGGGATTACAGGTTTCAAAAAGAGCTTCCAAAAATTATGGTACTTGGTAGATTTCATCCCTCATTGCCCCTATCATAAGCATCTTGAAGTGGTTAAGGTTAAAGTGGCAAAGCTGGAGTATATGCTTGACGAAGTATAAGTTGGCAATCTCATGCCCAATACGAGGGCCACACCTCATGCATACTAAACTTTGGGTCTAGGTAAGTTCTTGTCACTAAGTATTTGCATATCATTGAGAACCGCCAATGGGGTACCCCTTGCACAAGGTACAGGAGCTTTCCCATAACCAAAATGACAAGGCAAGCAGAGAATGAGCATCTCAGCAATTCTTCTTATGTACCATGGGAATATGGTGCTTTTTTTCTCTCTTTCTTCTTTTCTCAATGTGTCTTTTTTATAAGAAGAATGCTTCATAGATGTCACTATGGTGATGTTGCAAGTTTCCACCATGATTAGGCATGGCTTAGGCTAGCGGCCCAGGCGTTTCTCTAACACAGGATACAAACTCCATGGACTTACAAGTTCCCTCTTTATTTCACACCCGTGACATCCATAGACAAAAGAACATGATATCAACTGAGTACAACAAGGTACAAGTGCAATGTTGAAAACGTTCCGCGTGGCAACACGTTCTGCTAATTCCAACTTATAAGTGCAAGCATATACAACAAAGTTGTCACAATGGTTCAAGTTTATTAGGGGCAAAGAATATAAAGTGTGCCATCAAGTTTGTGAGGGCTTTAATCACTATGTTTTCACATAACAAAATAGTTTTTAATTGGAAGATAGATGAAAACAAGAATATACTTTGAATGGTGTAACACACCATGCATAGGAGTTTATAGTGGACACTTGAGAATAACCTGGTTTCTTGGGAGTTGGAAGCATGAGTAGAACTTACTCATACAAGTGGAGGCTAGCAAAAGACTGGGAGCAACCAACGAAAAGAGCAATAATGGCCATAATTATGCAATGCAACAAAGCGAAGAGTGGTACTACAAGTCAAGGACTAAATTATCATAGAGGATAATGGTGACTTGTCATTGTCATAACATGGTGTGAGCATGTGCCAAGTCAACCCAAGCAAAACATCAAAGGAGAATACCACAATACTATGCTTTTGCATGCTAAAACAACGCACAATTTTTTTCAAGGCACACTAAGCAATCTCAATTGTTTGGAACAAGACATTCTACAACAATAATCACTGAGCATAATGCTAAAACAACACCGAGCATGTCATGCTAAAGTCTAAATCACAGTCAATGCAAGCTCCTCTTGCACTTCAAGCAAGAACTTACTACTCCTTTCCAAACACCAAGCAAAGTTATTTGCAAAACAACACAGCGAGAGCGGGGGTCCAACTACTAAAGCAAACTAAACAAACTAAGCAAAGAAAACGAAAACTAAGACGCTCCAAGAACAACACAACTGTGCATGAAACAATAAAAACGAAGTGTCTAGACATACCTGAGCTTTTTATTGATAAAGAAGGGGATGCCTTGGGCATCCTCAAGCTTTGATGCTTGTACCTATTGGATATTTCTTGGGGTGACACCATGGTGGCCATACCCAAGCTTGAGATTTTGTCCATTCTTCATCTCATTGCATCATTCTCTCTCAACACCTGATATTTTTCCTTCATACAAAACTTCACACAATCTTCATTAGCAACATTAGCTTATTCAAAAGATATTAGACCACTGGAAAAGCTTTGGAACAACATGTATTTTCACTAAAAAAACAAGCTACTGTAGTAACTCCTTCAAGGAAACTCAATTTAGCTGAAGAGAGCTCAAAAAGGAATCAATAAGAAGCAAATGGAAATAATGGCAGAAATCTATCAAAACATACCAGCAGGTAGAAACGATTTTTTTCGAACATCTTTTGTTGCTCAAATAAAAAAGTGTTGAACTAACTAAAGTTATCCAACATACAGGGGGATTTATTCGTAAATTTTGAGCTCAGTACGAGTTACAGAGCCTCCTCACGAATTTTTTTGGTGGAGGACAGAAATCTTTTTCGGGACAGCAACTCCCCAAATCTTATTTCCCTCTCATTAGAGGTCATTCTTGGCACAAAAAGCAAACAAAAAGTATAAGGAGAGGTTATTACAGAAGTAATAACTTCCAAGACTCAAGGAAACTCTTGGGTTATCTCCCAACAAGTAATTTTCTTTAACGCCTTTAAGTTAGGCACAAGAAGCAAGAAGAATCAAGTATTTTCAAATGAGGAAGCATTAACATTCATACTTGTAAAATATTCAACTATGAAAGGTATCTCATCCAACTGGGTTTTGGAGGATCCTTTCTCATCTCTCTTTGATCTACTACCTTCATCACAAAGATTTTCAGGAGCAATCCAATCGAAGTTATTTTCAAAGGCTTCATGCATTATAACAAGCTTATAGGGTATGGGTATATTGAATTCCTTTCTAGGCTTAGTTTTATCAGAAATACCCACAACATCTACATTTGAACCTAGCATATTGAAACGTTCAAAAACCTTTTTGGCCTCCCTAGCAACATCATGGAATTCTTTTGATAAAGTTTCAAGGATGAATTCCCTTTTTTCAACATTCTTCTCTTCTTTTAGTTTTAGGAATAAGAATTGTATGAAGGGGTTAAGGCTAACAAACCTAGCCTCCAACATATGAACTAAAGAAGCTGCAGCAATCTCATAATTAGGAGCAAGTTCAGCTATAGATTTATCCTCAATATCCTCATGCTTGCTAACATAATTAAAGAATTCTTCAATATTATCTTTCCCAATTATGGAGCCACTACCTATTGCAAGATTTTTCAGAGAAAACTGGGGGAGCAACATGGTGAGCTAGAGCAAGGTGACAACTAGAGCAGGAACTAATTTTTTGTGTTTTTGAATAAGGCAAGCAAACCAAACTAGACTAAATTTTTTTTGGGTTTTTTTTGGAAAGAGGCAAACAAAACCAAACAAAAGAAACAAAGCAAAGTAAAAACAAAGTAAAGAGAAAGGAAGCGAAGGACTCCCCTAGTGAAGATGTCCTTTGCCTCCCCGGCAACGGCGCCAAAAAATCTTGATGCAGAGCTGAGTTGATGTAGGAGCGCTTCGTTGGGAACCCCAAGAGAAAGGTGTGAAGCAGCACAGCAGCAAGTTTTCCCTCAGGAAGAAACCGAGGTTATCGAACCAGTAGGAGGAAGGAAATGTCTCAAAGGTGTTGCTGGCAACGTGGAGACCTACACAACACAGACTCAAGACTTTGCCCCAACGAATCAGTGAGGTTGTTAAGCTCACTGGTTTGCTATAACAAAGGATTAAACGTATGGTGTGGAAGGTAATGGTTTGTAGCAAGTAAACAAGTAAAAGTGGAAGATGTATCAATGGTAAAGACTGGACCGGGGTCCATAGTTCACTAGAGGTGCTCTCCGTAGATAAACAACATGGCGTTAAGGTTAAACAAATTACAGCAGGGCAATTGACTTGAACTGAGCAAGGAATAACAATGCAATTACTAGCCAAAAAGATCCTATGAGGTTGATTGGGCAATAGAACAATATACATAGACCGTCATCCAACTTCATCTATGACTAGAAGTCCACCTTCAGGTTATCATCCGAACCCCCTCCAGTATTAAGTTGCAAGCAACAGACAACTTCTTTAAGCAAAGTGTGTAAGGTAAACAGTCCACATGTTCCATGAACAAGAGACCGTTGTTTTCTCCCTAGTAGCAACATCACATCTACAAACAAAGAGATTATTGTAACTTCCCTTGGAAACTAGAGGCATGAACCCACTATCGAGCATAAATACTCCCTCTTGTGTCACTAGCAACTACTTGGCCAAGATAACCACTAGCAACGGAGATCATGCAAGATCACAAACAACACAGACATGATAGAATCATAAAGATAAAACCATTAATCAAACCAACATAATAATCTCAATATCCATTGGATCCCCACAAAAACAAAATGCATGATTACAAATAGGTTAGATCTTGATCATGAACGGAGCTCACAAGATCTATACATAAAAGAACAAAGGAGGATATACAACCATCTAGCTACTACATGGACCCATAGTCCAAGGTGGAACTACTCACGAATCATACCGGAGAGAAGGCCTCCGGGATGATCTCCCCGCCGGCAGGGTGCGGGGAAGAACTTCAGATCCCCTCGATCTAGGGACGATGGTGGCGGTGGCTACAGACGGTTTCGTGGATTTCTGATCGGGTACTCAGGGTTTCTATATCGGGGACTTCTTATAGGCGAAGGGGGAGGCCGAGGCGGCGGCCAGAGGGGGCAAACCCAACCCAGGTACTCCTCTTCATAGTCTAGCAATGGGAATAGCCAGGGACAAAGCCATGAGTACTCTTTAAGTACTCGCAAACTAATACGAACAAGTGAAAGGGGGTTTTTGGTAATAGGACACTAGGCTCTAGGGTTGTTTTGCAAGAAACCAAATTTATCTCTACTAAGTTCAGAAGCAAGAGAAGCTAGTCACAATTTTATAACTCCTATGTGGGAACTTGTATTTCGTATCACAACTCTATTGTGGTCAAGTCAAACTCTCAATTCATTTCATAAGTCATTTGGAAAACATCTAACGGGGGAACAGTATGGCCACTCCAACTGCCCATAACCGCGGACGCGGCTATTCGAATAGTTTGACACTCTGCAGAGATTGTACACTTTCACCACAACATTCGATACATCCGTCAGGAATAACTCCTGAATTCACCATACTTAGTATGCAGATAATCAATCCTAACCTTTCAATTACACGCCCTAGTATAAGCACATCTCCTGTGAGTTTGGCCTCCCAACCTTGACCAACTGTCATCTTGGGTACCGCACAGGTGGACAATCTTCACAAGGTAGCCTCAGCTCATACCTTGGCCGTGAGGGAACTAATACTAAGGTATATAAGTTTCCAGTCAAGCCCTACCCAATCTTCGGGTATTGTGGTTGTATGATAAAATTGGAATGGTATCGCATCTAGACAACCATCAGTTTTATAAAGGGCTAAGGCTCATGCCTCAATATTTTCATCACCATAAATCATCTGGTGTTTGGAAACACATGTCCAAAACATTTCAATAGAATGATCCATCATTCCAAGGTTTTCATAATCATTTTTCCACCAAGTATTCCCATATAAAGTTGATCAAGTTTTTTGCTTAGCACTAGACTAATGAGGGGTGGTAAATTAGTATAGTTTCAACTAAGTTCAATCTTATGCCTTGGGATGATATTAAGATTATCTAGCTTAGGCCAAATTTTATGCTCTTTATGCAACCTTCAAATATCTTTCTAGTATCTACAGTTTACTTAAGTAAACTCTAAGTAGTAGCTTTGATAAAGAAATAAAATAGAAAGCTTGTAAATAAAACTAGGATTGGGTATCATCAAATATGTCTAACCAAGCATGCTGAATGCATTGCATAGGTTATTTAACTTTCATAATTGCAAGTGTTAGCTTGCACATTCACTAGTAGCATTAGGCTTGCATCAGTGTCAATATAAGCTTGCTAAGTTAATCGCTTGCTAGTATTGGCTTTCCTTGTGCAGAGCAGTGGTTGAAGTTCTCATCGGCTTCCTCTTCGTAGAATCCTCCTTCCTCCTCGTATCCATGGTCGGTACTAGGGTCTATAAATACATACGATGTACACAATCACCAAACAATTCTTAACTACTTGCAATCATCACACAAAAGGGTCCTATAGATGATCTAGCATCATCACTAACATTACAAGATTAAATCTTGGCTTAATTCTTTTTAGTTTTAGAAAAGTAATTTCTACTCATTGAAAAACTACTTAAGATTTAATATTCTCCAAACCAAACATGGGATCATGTTCACACATGTCATCACCACATATTGTAGTCCATGGAAATATGAATTAAAGTGGTGTCACAATTTAATAAGGTTTTACCCTTTTATTTTAATTAAATAAAGTGACTAGAAATGCCTATGTGGCATTCTTTTATTACTTGAACATTATTTTTGTAAGTAAACCTATATATTTTTATATATTCTGAAAGGTATGGTTGAATGTGATTTTTGAGAGTTGGAATCAACTCAAAAGCTATTATGGTTTTAATTTAAAAATGTTTGAATGCAGAAAATCCTCTGCCTTGTTATTTTTACCAAGGATGATCTACAGATCCAAATGACTTGAATCCAACGGGCTTGGATTCAAAATTCTCAGACCTTTTTAACAAAATTAGTTTCATTCAATTTGGTGCACTGAATCGACCTAGGTTGATTTTTGAAACTAGGTACAGAAGTGTGTTTGAAATAAAATGGAAAATGTTAAATTCAAATAACTGGGTTGCGCGGGAAATGATACTGGGCCGGCCTGCTAAGAACAGCGCTTACGCGGGATGGTTAAGTGGCTCTCACCACGCGTCAGTGAGACGACGGGGTGCGAAGCGGTATGGGGCGATGTGGTGCGTTCGATCTGGTTCTAATCCAACGACTAAGAGTCATCGTCGACGTTGGGCAACGCCGGCGAGACAGAAACCTAGCACGGCCAGTGGGGGTCATCGAGGGCTCACCGGGTTTCAGGCGAGGGTCGGCGAGGCAGGCGAACGACGAAGTCGACGACGGCGAACCTCCTGGTACCGGCAGCTTCTCCTGGGGCGGCTCCATTCGTTGGCTTCCTTCTTCTCCAGAGGCGGCGGGCTCCGGTGAAATTCCGGTGAGGTGCTGCTCGCCTTGCTCCGGCAACGGGGTGGGACGATCAGTGAAGAGAGGGAAGTGAGATGGTGTGCTCAATTCGGATGGGGGTGGCCTCTATTTATAGTCGCGAGAGGGGACCGACGGGGCGCAAGGTGAGCTCGTCGTGGTCGACGGTACAGACGGCTATCGGCATGGGCGACAGTAGGGGGCGGTGCGGTGCTCCCTGGCGATGCTCTACGGCTTTAATGCGCGCGTAGGGGCGGTGCGGTTTGGTCTGGAACGCGCGATGTTCTGAGCGGCAGAGGCGGCGTCTTCGACGGCGAGCGGTGGATACGGGGCACAGGCGGTGAAATGGGCATGTCTGGCGTGTTCCTAGGATCGTGGGGAGCATGTTGGCGGGAGGTGAGGGCTCGAGGTGGTCGGGTTGCGTGGGAACGGTGCGTGCTCTGTGGCGCACGTCGGCATGGTCGACAGCGGCACGGGCGCGGCTTTCCTGGCGGTTCTGGGCATTTTCTTTGATGCAGGGCTGGTCGAGAGGGGGTGGTGAAGCATGGGTGATCTCTCAGACAAGGTTGGCACGGCTAGTTTCTTTCCTAGCTTGCTGTCTACACTGGGGTGGCAAGGATGCACTCGGCTGTTCACCATTGATGACATTGGCAAGCTCACAGTGGTGCTAGTGATTAGTTAAGTTCGTTAGATGATCTACTAAGGATATTGTGAGCTAGAGAGGGAACCAGTTAGGCTCAAAACACTGCACACAATAGTGTTTTGATTTTGTTAGATTTGAATCTGCAAGGTGTTTGATGAAATGGCCGCATGAATTCAAGTTTTGAATTTTGAAAAGATTTTTGGTGGGTGTGCTAGGTTGGTGCTGGTGAGTCTGCAGATGCTTGGGTTTTGAAAGTTGAGCTTGTTTGAGTGGTTTTTGAAAAAGTGGGATCTTCTCATAAGATAAAGATTCAATTTTGAGTTGTCATTTAAACTATGCGTTTGAAAAGTTTCTGGATGATCACAAAGTGGGCCTTGATACTTTGTTATGAGTACAATCAAGGGTTGCAAATATCCAGAAGAGTTTCTGTTAAGTTCTGAAAGTTTGAGACAGCCAAAGTAGGCATGGGAGTTAAATTGGTCCAAATGACCATTCCTTTATTTTATTTGTTTTGATTTACTTGTCTTTGACAAAAGTTTGGGAATTGTTTAGATGATGTTTATTCCACCTAAAAATCATTAAACAAGCAAAGAAACACATAATCATGGCAATTCAAAAGAATTCACATTTTAATACATACACATATGAATGCTTTCATATTTTAATTGGAAAAGTTTTTGTTAACCCTAAATTTGGTGATTAGAGTTTGATGATTCTAGTTTAATATTTTTGGGATGTTACAGCCGCCCTGGCACGTCTCCTCGTCTCCCCTCTGGACTTCTTTTTCCCCACGGAAAGTTATTGACTTTATCCTTCGTCCCGTCCAATTCCGAGAATATTTCTTTACTAACTTTTCTGAATCCAAAAACAGCAGAAAACATGCATCTGGCACTGTTGCAACTTGTTAATAGGTTACTACCATAAAACATGTAAAAATCACCTCAAAGTGTGGACAAGTAAAGCAAAGTAGATACTAAACAAGCATGGAGCATCAAAAATTATAGATACATTTCCAATGTATCAATGCCTATAGGAATAATTTTGGTAGCAACAACAATTATAGGCCTTATCCTCCTAATAATGGAAATTCCTATGGAAGCTCTTACAATAATGCTAGAAGTTCCCCCTCTAAACTTGAATCCATGCTCAAGGACTTTATTATTAAACAAACCACTTTCAATAAGACTATAGAGGAAAAGCTTTTAACTGTTAAGAAAAATATATCCTCTTTGTCTAAAGCTCAGTCCTCTTTGATTAATAAAATGGCTACTAAACCTAAAACTATGGAAAACACCTTTTCTACTGCTCATACCATACAACTTACTATTGATGAAAATGTTAGGATTTTAGCTCAACTTCATGCTAAGTGAGAAAGGGAAGCTGAAATTGATAGAAACAATAGTCTGTGCACCATCACCACTAAACCACAAGTAGTCCATATTCCTCCTCCTACTATGACTAAGCCTATTGAGCCTACTACTAGTGATGCTAAGTTTGACTATATTGATGGTTGCAATATTTCTGAAGTGATTATGTTCTTGCCAAAGCTTGATAGAAGTCCTGATGCTAGTGATATGCATGTTGCCTTACCAAACACATTACAGATGCTCTTGTTAAGATTAAGGAAGAGAAGCTAAAACACAAAGCTTCTATTCCTAGGAAAGTAGAAGATAGTTGGGAACCCATTATTAATATGCATGTGAATGACTTTGACCTCAAAGCTTGATGTGATATTGGTTCTAGTGTCTCTATTATCCTAGAAAGATTTATGAAATGCTTGATTTGCCACCATTGGAAGATTGTTATTTGGATGTCCCACTCAATGATAATGCTAAGAAGAAACTCATGGGGATTATTAGTGCTGTTCTCATTATGTTTAATAATGCTTATGTCCCTATTGATTTCTATGTTTTGGATGTTGAATACAATGCTTCATGCCCTGTTACTTTGGGAAGACCTTTTCTTAGAACAGTTGGTGCTATCATTGATATGAAAGAAGGCACCATTAAATATCATTTTCCATTCAAGAAATGTATTGAACACTTCCCAATGAGAAGAGAGAAGTTGCTCTTTGCTCCCCCTTTGAAAGCAAGGTTTGATGTTAATGCGTCCTCATTTGAAAACACTTGATTCTTCTTGCTTCTTGTTCCTAACTTAAAGGAGTTAAAGAAAAGTACTTGTTGGGAGATAACCCAAGAGTTTCCTTGAGTCTTGGAAGTTATTACTTCAGTAATGACCCCTTCTTATCCTTTTTGTTTGCTTTTTGTGCCAAGAATTACCTCTAATGAGAGGGAAGTAAGATTTGGGGAGTTGTTGTCCCGAAACAGATTTATGTCCTCCACCAAAAAAAATCATGAGGAGTCTCTGTTACTCGGATTGAGCTGAAAATTTACGAATAAATCCATCAGTATGTTAGCTAACTTTCGTTAGTTCAACACGTTTTGATTTGAGCAACAGAAGATGTTTCTACCTGCTGGCTGTTTTAACAGATTTCTGCCATTATTTGCATTTGCTTCTTATTGATTCCTTTTTGAGTTCTCTTTAGGTGAATTGAGCGTTTTGAAGGAGTTACTACAGTTGCTTGTGTTTTTAGTGAAAAGCCTTGATGTTCCAAACTGTCAAGATCCGGATTTTTAATCCCAGATGCCTGTTATGCCATACATCGCATTCCCAGGATTACCATTTTTGCGAGACATAACAGAATTGGATACCACAGTACATCATCCATTACAAACCATACATAAGGTCTTACACAAATAAGGATCTCATGATCTAGTTTTTAATACAACACAAGCAGCGGAAATACGTAATAATAACGGTAGCGTAGGCGAAGCTCCATCTTCGGGGTCACAGGCAATGCTGGCGATGGGAGATGATCCTAGTTGTCGTAACCTTCCTGGGGTCCATCCTCCAGGTACTCCTCTTCATAGTCTGGCCACGGGAATAGCCAGCGACAAAGCCATGAGTACTCTTTAAGTACTCGCAAACTAATACTAACAAGTGAAGGGGGTTTTTGTAATAGGACACTAAGCTCTGGGGTTGTTTAGCAAAAAGCCAGATTTACATCTACTAAGTTCAGAAACAAGAGAACGCTAATCAAATTTTATAACACCTAAGTGGGAACTTGTATTTCGTATCACAACTCTATTATGGTCAAGTCAAACTCTCAATTCATTTCATAAGTCATTTGGAAAACATCTAACGGGGGAACAGTATGGCCACTCCAACTGCCCATAACCGCGGACGCGGCTATTCGAATAGTTTGACACTCTGCAGAGATTGTACACTTTCACCACAACATTCGATACATCCGTCAGGAACAAATCCTGAATTCACCATACTCAGTATGCGGATAATCAATCCTAACCTTTCAATTACACGCCCTAGTATAAGCACCTCTCCTGTGAGTTTGGCCTCCCAACCATGACCAACTGTCATCTTGGGTACTGCACAGGTGGACAATCTCCACAAGGTAGCCTCAGCTCAGACCTTGGCCGTGAGGAAACTAATACTAAGGTATATAAGTTTCCAGTCAAGCCCTACCCAATTCTTGGGTATTGTGGTTGTACGGTAAAATTGGAATGGTATCGCATCCAGACAACCATCAGTTTTATAAAGGGCTAAGGCTCATGCCTCAACATTTTCATCACCATAAATCATCTGGTGTTCGGAAACACATGTCCAAAACATCTCAATAGAATGATCCATCATTCCAAGGTTTTCATAACCATTTTCCACCAAGTATTCCCATCTAAAGTTGATCAAAATTTATGCTTAGCACTAGCATCTACAAGTGGGGGTGAGTACTAATGAGGGGTGGTAAACTAGTGCAGTTTTCAACTTAGTTCAATCTTATGCGTTGGGATGACATCAAGATTATCTAGCTTAGGCCAAATTTTATGCTCTTTATGCAACCTTCAATTCTCTCTAGAATCTACCATTCACTTAAGTAAGCTCTAAGTACTAGCTTTGATAAAGAAATAAAGTATAAAGCTTGTAAGAAAAACTAGTAATGGGGTTATCAAATGGGTATGGTCATCTATGCTTAAGGCATATAGGTGGCATGGTAACAAGCAAGTATTGGCTTGCGTCAATATCAGTATAAGCTTGCTAAATTGCAAGTGTTAGCTTGCACATTCAACTAGTAGTATTAGGCTTGCCTTGTGCAGAGCAGTGGTTGAAGTTCTCCTCGGCTTCTTCTTTGTAGTATCCTCCTTCTTCCTCGTATCCTTGGTCGGTACTAGCGTCTATAATTAAATACGAGGTACACAATCGACAAACAATAATTAACTAATTTTAATCGTCACACAAAAGGGTCCTATAGATGATCTAGCATCATCACTAACATGACAAGGTTAAAGCTTGGTTTAATTCCTTTTATTTTTAGAAAAGTAATTTCTACTCATTGAAAAACTACTTAAGATTTAATATTCTCCAAACCAAACATGGGATCATGTTGACACATGTCATCACCACATATTTTAGTCCATGGGAATGTGATTTAAAGTGGTGTCACAATTTAATAAGGTTTTACCCTTTTATTTTAATTAAATAAAGTGGCTAGAAATGCCTATGTGGCATTCTTTTATTACTTGAACAATATTTCTGTAAGTAAACCCAATTTTTTTTATATATTCTGAAAGGTATGATCAAATGTGATTTTTGAGAGTTGGAATCAACTCAAAAGCTTTTATGGTTTAAATTTGAAAAATGTTTGAATGCAGAAAAGGTTCTGCCTTGTTATTTTTACCAAGTTTGATCTATAGATTCAAATGATTTAAATCCAACAGGCTTGGATTCATCATTGTAAGACCTTTCTAACAAAATTGGTTTCATTCAATTTGGTGCACTGAATCGAGCTGGGTTGATTTTGAAACTAGGTACACAACTGTGTTTGAAATAAAAATGGAAAAAGTTAAATTCAAACGACTGGGCCACGCGGGAAACGATACTGGGTCGACCTGCTAAGCACAGCGCTTACGCGGGCTGGTTAAGTTGCTGTCCCCACGCGTCAGTGAGACAAGGGGGTGCGAAGCGGTACGGGGCAACGTGGACCGTGGGATCTTGTTCTAATCTAACGGCCCTGGTTCATCGTCCACGTCGGGCTGCGCCGGCGAGACAGAAACCTAATGCGGCAGGTGGAGGTCGTCAGGGGCTCACCGGGGCTCAGGTGAGGGTCGGCGAGGCGGGCGAACGACGAAGTCGACGACGGCGAACCTCCTGGTACCGGCAGCTTCTCCTAGGGCGGCTCCAATCGCTGGCCCCCTTCTTCTCCAGCAGCGGTGGGCTTCGGTGAAATTCCGGCGATGCGCTGCTCGCCTTGCTCCGAGGACGGGGTGGAACGATCAGTGAGGAGAGGGGAGTGAGATGGTGTGCTCAATTCGGCTGGGGGTGGCCTCTATTTATAGTGGCGAGAGGGGGACTGATGGGCGCAAGGTGAGCTCATCGTGGTCGACGGCACAAAGGCCTATCAGCGTGGGCGACGGTAGGGGGCGGTGCTGTGCTCCCTGGCGAAGCTCAACGATGTGGTGGCGAGGCGGGGGGCGGTGCGGATTGGTCGAAACGCGGCGGTGCTCTACGCGTGCCCGACGGAAGTTTTTATGGTGCAAAGCGTGCGTGGTCCGCGCGGCGGCGAACGAGCATGTCTGCGGAATTGCTGGGACGGTGGTGATCACGTATGCATGCGGCGAGGGCGGCGCGCGGTCTGTGGGCGTCTGTCGAGCGTGGCGCACGTGGCGCGCTCTCGGCATGGTTGATGGCGAGCTTGGCATGGTCTGTGCGTGTGGTCCAGGGGCTTGCAAGGTTCGAGCGCTGGACAGGGAGTGGCGGTGGGGTGTTAGCTTGCTCCCAGACATGTTGTCTAGGCTTGGTGCTTCTCCTAGCTTGCTGTCGACATGTGGGTGGCAAGGGTGCACTCGACCTGCTCACCATTGATGACAATGGCTAGCTTACAGTAGTGCTAGAGATTAGTTTAGGTTGTTAGATGATCTACTAAGGCTAGTGGAGTCCAGAGAGGGAACAAGTTAGGATCAAATCACTGCTCCGAATAGTGTTTAGATTTTGTTTTATTTGTATCTGCAAGGTGTTTGATGAAATGGCCGCAAGAATTCAAGTTTTGAATTTTGAAATGATTTTTGGTGGGTGTGCTAGGTTGGTGCTGGTGAGTCTGTAGATGCTTGGGTTTTGAAAGTTGAGCTTGTTTGGGTGGTTTTTTAAAAAGTGGGATCTTCCCATATGATAAAGATTCAATTTTGAACTGTCCTTTAAACTATGCATTTGGATGTTTCTGGATGATCACAAAGTGGGTCTTGATACTTTGTTATGAGTACTATCAAGGGGTGCAAAGATCCAAACAAGTTTCTATTAGGTTCTGAAAGTTAGAGACAGCCAAAGTAGGCATGGGAGTTAAATTGGCCAAAATGACCATTCCCTTATTTTGTTTGTTTTGATTTATTTGTCTTTGGGAAAAGTGTGAGGATTGTTTAGATGATGTTTATTTCACCTAAGAATCCTTTTACAAGCAAAGAAACACATAAACAAGGCAATTCAAAAGAATTCCAAATAGGATGCATACACATATGAATGCTTTCTTATTTTATTTTAGAAAAGTTTTTTGTTAGCCCTAATTTTGATGATTAGAGTTTGATGATTCTATTTTAATATTTTTGGGATGTTACAAACCTTCCCCCATTAAACAAAATCTCATCCCGAGATTTGAAAAAGGACGATAAGATTACCTAGGATTTGAATAGATCGGGAAACTCCGTCCTGATGTGATCTTCGCGCTCCCAGGTTGCTTCCTCTTCTGTGTGGATGCTCCACTGAATGTTGAGAAACTTGATGCTTCGGGTTCTGGTGGTTCGGAAAGCTTCTTCGAAAATACGAATGGGTACTTCGGGATAGGTCAGGTCATCGTTGATCTCTATGGTCCGGTGATCAATATTCTTGAACACTTCAGTCTTCTCCGGGACTTCGAGACACTTGCGAAGTAATGAGATATGGAACACATTGTGCACGGCTGACATCTCTTCGGGTATTTCCAACTGATACGACACTTCTCCTCGACGGTTCAGAATCTTGAAGGGTCCGATATATCTGGGGGCTATCTTCCCTTTCAGTTGGAAACGTTGCATTCCTTTCAATGGCGACACTTTCAGATATACAAAATCTCCTTTGTTGAAGGCGAGGTCTCGAGGTCTCTTGTCGGCGTAACTCTTCTGTCTGGACTAGGCTGTCTTGAGGTGCTCACGAATCTTGTGAACCTTCTCTTCTGCTTCTCGTAGGATGTCGGGTCCGAAAATCTGACTCTCTCCTACTTCCGACCAGTTCAAAGGGGTGCAGCACTTCCTTCCGTACATGAATTCAAATGGGGCCATCTGCAAACTAGCTTCATAGCTGTTGTTGTACGAAAATTCTGCAAACGGCAGACAGTCTTCCCACTAAGATCCATATTCTAACACACAGGCTCTCAGCATATCTTCGAGTATTTGATTTACTCGCTCTGTTTGTCCATCGGTCTGAGGGTGATAAGCCGTGCTGAAATCTAGGCGGGTTCCTAAACCATTTTGAACTTTCTTCCAGAATCTCGAGGTAAACTGAGTTCCTCGATCCGATACGATGTTCTTGGGGACTCCATGCAAACTGACGATTATAGCGATGTATAACTCCACTAGCTTCAAACTCTGATATGTGGTCTTGACGGGTAATAAATGGGCAACTTTGGACAATCTGTCCACTATGACCCAGATAGAGTCATTTCCCCTACTAGAAGTAGGCAATCCGGTGATAAAGTCCATTCCAACAGAATCCCATTTCCATTCCGGAATCTGCAATGGTTGCAACAATCCAGCGGGTCTTTGATGTCCCGCCATGACTCGCTGACATATATCACACTTGGCGATATAGCTTCCGATTTCTCTCTTCATCTTATGCCACAAAAATTGTTCCTTCAAATCTTGATACATCTTAGTTCCTCCGGGGTGGATAGAATAAAGAGTATCATGAGCTTCCTTCAAAATCACTTCTTTCAACACAGAATCTGCTGGTACACAAAGGCGTCCTTTGTACCACAGAAATCCTTCTTCGTCTTCGGTGAATCCGGGTACTTTGCCTGTAGCGATACGACGCTTGATTCCGTCGATAGTAGCATTTCCTTTCTGCGCCTCTTTGATTTGGCTGATCAAAGTGGGTTGAAGTTCTATGCTAGCCGAAAATCCTTCACTCACTAATTCTATTCGAAAATCTTCCATCTCTTTGTGAAAGCTTGGTTGCTCCTTCAAAATCATGGAGTTCAAGCGGCACGACAATCTGCTAAGGGCATCTGCTACCACATTGGCTTTACCGGGGTGATAGTGAATGTCCAGGTCGTAATCCTTGATTAGCTCAATCCATCGTATCTTCCTCATATTTAGCTCCTTCTGAGTGAATATATATTTCAGGCTCTTGTGATCGGAATAAATCTCACAATGGTTTCCCATGAGGTAATGCCTCCACGTCTTCAAGGCTAGAACTACGGCTGCGAGTTCGAGGTCATGGGTTGGGTAATTTTGCTCATGTTGTTTTAGTTGTCGAGATAGATAAGATATGACTTTGCCTTCTTGCATTAGCACACATCCGAGACCAATCTTGGATGCGTCACAATACACGTCGAAGGGCTTCGTGATATCCGACATGATTAAGATAGGGGCTGAAATCAATATTCTCTTGAGTTCTTGAAAACTCGCTTCACATTTGTCCGTCCATTCAAACTTATTGTCCTTCTTCAGCAATTGGGTCATGGGTCTGGTGATACTCGAGAATCCTTCTACGAATTTGTGGTAGTATCCCGCCAATCCGAGAAATGCACGAACTTGGGTTTGAGTGGTTGGGGCTTGCCAATCTTCGACATCTTTTACTTTTGCAGGGTCAACGGAAATTCCTCCGGCTGATACAATGTGACCGAGGAATCCTACTTCTTGTAACCAAAATTCACATTTACTAAACTTGGCATACAGCTGATGCTCTCTAAGGGTTCCAAGAATGGTCCTTAGGTGTAGCTCATGTTGTTCTTCCGATTTGGAATAAATCAGAATGTCATCGATGAAAACAACGACAAACTTATCCAGGAAGTCCATAAAAATCTTATTCATGAGATTCATGAAATAAGCGGGGGCATTGGTTAATCCAAAGGACATGACAGTATACTCGTATAATCCATATCTAGTGGTAAAAGCAGTCTTTGGAATATCCTCTACCGAACTTTGAGTTGATGATAGCCAGTTCTAAGATCAATCTTAGAAAACACTTTGGCACCGGTCAACTTATCAAACAAATCTTCTATCTTGGGCAAAGGGTACTTGTTCTTGATAGTGACATCATTCAACTTCCGATAATCCATACACAAACGGTTACCTCCATCTTTCTTGTCCACAAACAAAACAGGTGGTCTCCATGGTGACGCACTTGGTTGAATCAATCCAATTTCCAACATGGCATCCAGTTGCTTCTTCAGTTCTTCTAGTTCCGACGGGTTCATACTATATGGTCCCTTGGCTATGGGTCCAGTTCCGGGATTTAGTTCGATGATGAACTCGATATCCCGATCTGGGGGCATACCGGGAAAAACATCTAGAAATATATCGGGGTATTCACAGACTATCCGGACTTGGTCAATGGTAGGTTGGGCTATACTCTTGTTGCACTTGAATTGATGAGGTAAAGTTTCGGATATATGCTCGACTTATATTCCGGCTATACTGGTCATGGTGATGGCTTTCTTGGCACAGTAAATCAATCCTTTATGTTTGGACATCCAATCCATTCCTAGTACTACTTCCAAACCTATAGTTCCGAGTACTATCAGATTAGCATAAAAATCTATGCCATGGATTCGGATAGGGATGACTTTGCAAATTTGCCTAGCCTTGGTGGTTGAACCGGGAATTTTAACGATCATAACATGCTTCAGTTTTGTTGGTTGAATCTTACTAGTGCAGGCAAATTCTTCGGTGACAAATGAATGCGATGCACCAGAATCAAACAATACTCTTGCAAGTACTGAATTAACAGAAAACATACCCAGCACGACATCTGGCGCTTCCTGAGCTTCTTCAGCATGCATGAGAAAAAGACGGGCGTTGCGGTTGAGTGAATTCCCTGGGGAAAACCTTCTTCCTGGATGAACATGACGCTGCTGCTAGGCTGGGACATTTGCATTGGGGGCTGCGGCATTCTTCTTGTTGGGGCACTCGTTGGAGTAGTGACCCTTATTTCCACAGTCATAACAAGTCACTTGCGACTTGTCCTTTGCTGCAACAGGCACATCGTTGCTTCCAGTCCTCGGGGCAGTGTTGGTGTTGGCGGTAGCATTGTTGTTGTTGAAATTAGGTGGGGAACTGTTGAAATTGCTAGAGTTGCCAGGGTTGTTGTGATTTCCTCCGGGCCTTGGGTTTCCACGGGTGGGATAGGTCGGACAGTTCATCGGGGGTCTGTTGGTTCCCGGGGCAAATCCTAGAGATGGGTTAGGGCGGTACTTTGGGGTCTGATGGGTTCCTGGCTAATGCATCATGCGAGGCTTGCGGTTCTCATTGACTTGGTTGATCTTTCCTTCCATCTGGATAGCAGAGTCGACAAGGGCTTCAATATCAGCAAAGGGGATATTGACTAACACAGTCTGCATCTCATCGTGCAGACCATTCAAGAATCTCTCTTTCTTCTTGGCTTAGGTGTCGATCTCATCCGGGGCATACCTAGCTAATGACAAGAATTTGTCACGGTATTCCACTACGGTCATCCTTCCTTGCTTTAGTTCTCTGAACTCATCTCTCATCCTCTTGATCAAACCTGGTGGTACATGGGTTCTGCTGAACTTGACTTTGAATTCCTCCCAGGTCATCATCTGTCCTCTGGTCATGGCACGAACACTGTTCCACCATGCTCTGGCATCTCCGGCTAGATAGTGGGTGGCGAACAGAACATTCTCGTTGGCTTCCACTCCGGCGACTTCTAAGTTATTTTCCATGGTTTACAGCCAATCATCGGCGTCTCGGGGCTCTTCTGACTTAGTGAAAACAGGTGGGTTGGTGTTCTGGAAATTCTTGAGCTTAGATCCATGATTGTCCTGGTTTCCGTGGCCTTTATTGTTGTGGGCAAGCTGAGCTATCTGTTACAGGGTAGCTAAATTGGCTTGACGTTCGGCTCTTTCAGCTTCGCGGTCCGAAACCAACATTTGCAGGATCTACAACATCGGGTCCGGGGATGAACCACTTCCTCCGCGTGGCATCTGAAGATTGAGATAGATCATGAGAAAAGAGGGAAACTTCTAAGGTTTTGGGATTTTGAAAAGTTTTTAAAGTTTGACTCAGATTTTTCTAGCACCTTGCTTTTCATTCATTCTTTCATAGCACCTGATACAAACACACACCACAACAAAGGGAAACAGATGGTTTTAAGAACCATTCTGGAAACTACGATACAGTGGGACCGAATACTACTCACTATGCTAGTGCTCATGTGCTACTACTCCTTGGAGTCGGTGTAGTCGTCATCCTCATCATCATCGATGAAGGCGTAATCATCCTCATCGGTGAAGAAATCCATAGCCTGATCCTCAAGAAAATCATCATCATCGCTGAGATAGGAGTAAGGGTCTCCACGAAGATCCTCTCCGGCCTTCTCCCTTACCTCCAACTGCATGTCTCTCTCGTGGATGGTCTCCTCCAAAGACGAGATACGGTGGCGAAGACGGGCAATGATGCGCTCCTTCTTGTCGAGCTGACGGCGGAGAGACTTGCGATCCTTCGCTAACATGGCGATGGTCTGATCCTTCGTCTTGATAATGGCGGACTTGTGGTCGGAGTAGTCACGGCAATTATCCAACTCCTGCTGACGATCGTACATCATGAAGCTAAGGTGTTCCAATTGGGTCTTCAGCTCGTGATGGTATGGGGATTCCATTGGTTGTCCATTAGCATCACGCCTTGGGCAAAACTCAAAGAGGGTACCCTTGATCTGGTTGGTACTCTGCCCACACAGACGGGCAAGAGCTTCCTACATGGCCCTAGCAAGTCCATCGAGCCAGTTGTTCTCTCTTAAGGTGAACTGAATTCCCTCAGCAGTGGGAGGTTCAATCTTTCCTCGGAGACTTGCAACAATTAGCCACTGCAGATCTTCTCCTCCTTGATCATTGAGCTGAGCTCCGAAGAACTCGGGGTGCGGACGCTCCAGAAGTTCCGAAAGCTGGTCCAAATCCCTCTCATAGATAAGGTCTCCTCCATTTCCCAACTGGTAAAACTTGCTGTACTTCACGTCCATCTAAAAGAATATAAGATGAGTAAGTTAGTAGAGTGATCAAGTGTGTCAAATTTTATGTATTTTGCAAGAGTTTTTGAGGAACATGAATTTTCATGAAAGAATCAAGTGATAAGAATGGGAATAAGTTTTTGTAAATATTTGCTTCTTTTGGTTTTGAAACTAAGTTTTTGATTCAAACGTCCAGTCTAACTAGGGTCTCCTATGGTCAGGATGGCTCTAATACCAACTTGTCAACACCCGGATTTTTAATCCCAGATACCTATTATGCCATACATCGCAATCCCAGGATTACCATTTTTGCGAGACATAACAGAATTGGATACCACAATACATCATCCATTACAAACCATACATAAGGTCTTACACAAATAAGGATCTCATGATCTAGTTTTTAATACAACACAAGCAGCGGAAATACGTAATAATAACGGTAGCATAGGCGAAGCTCCATCTTCGGGGTCACAGGCAATGCTGATGATGGGAGATGATCCTAGTTGTCGTAACCTTCCTGGGGTCCATCCTCCAGGTACTCCTCTTCATAGTCTAGCCACGGGAATAGCCAGGGACAAAGCCATGACTACTCTTTAAGTACTCTCAAACTAATACTAACAAGTGAAGGGGGTTTTTATAATAGGACACTAAGCTCTAGGGTTGTTTAGCAAAAAGCCAGATTTACATCTACTAAGTTCAGAAACAAGAGAACGCTAATGAACTTTTATAACACCTAAGTGGGAACTTGTATTTCGTATCACAACTATGTTGTGGTCAAGTCAAAGTCTCAATTCATTTCATAAGTTATTTGGAGAACATCTGACGGGGGAACAGTATGGCCACTCCAACTGTCCATAACCGTGGACGCGGCTATTCGAATAGTTTGACACTCTGCAGAGATTGTACACTTTCACCACAACATTCGATCCATCCGTCAGGAACAAATCCTGAATTCACCATACTCAGTATGGGGATAATCAATCCTAGCTTTCAATTACACGCCCTAGTATAAGAACCTCTCCTGTGTGTTTTGCCTCCCAACCATGACCAACTGTCATCTTGGGTACTGCAGAGGTGGACAATCTTCACAAGGTAGCCTCAGCTCAGACCTTGGCCGTGAGGGAACTAATACTAAGGTATATACGTTTCCAGTCAAGCCCTACCCAATTCTCGGGTATTGTGGTTGTACGGTAAAATTAGAATGGTATCGCATCCAGACAACCGTCAGTTTTATAAAGGGCTAAGGCTCATGCCTCAACATTTTCATCACCATAAATCATCTGGTGTTCGGAAACACATGTCCAAAACATCTCAATAGAATGATCCATCATTCCAAGGTTTTCATAACCATTTTCCACCAAGTATTCCCATCTAAAGTTGATCAAATTTTATGCTTAGCACTAGCATCTACAAGTGGGGGTGAGTACTAATGAGGGGTGGTAAACTAGTGGAGTTTTCAACTAAGTTCAATCTTATGACTTGGGATGACATCAAGATTATCTAGCTTAGGCCAAATTTTATGCTCTTTATGCAACCTTCAATTCTCTCTAGAATCTACCATTCACTTAAGTAAGCTCTAAGTACTAGCTTTGATAAAGAAATAAAGTATAAAGCTTGTAAGAAAAACTAGGAATGGGGTTATCAAATGGGTATGATCATCTATGCTTAAGGCATATAGGTGGCATGGTAACAAGCAAGTATTGGCTTGCGTCAATATCAGTATAAGCTTGCTAAATTGCAAGTGTTAGCTTGCACATTCAACTAGTAGTATTAGGCTTGCATTGTGCAGAGTAGTGGTTGAAGTTCTCCTCGGCTTCTTCTTCGTAGTATCCTCCTTCTTCCTCGTATCCTTGGTCGGTACTAGCGTCTATAAATAAATACGAGGTACACAATCACCAAACAATACTTAACTAATTTCAATCATCACACAAAAGGGTCCTATAGATGATCTAGCATCATCACTAACATTAAAAGGTTAAATCTTGGTTTAATTCCTTTTATTTTTACAAAAGTAATTTCTACTCATTGAAAAACTACTTAAGATTTAATATTCTCCAAACCAAACATGGGACCATGTTGACACATGTCATCACCACATATTTTAGTCAATGGGAATGGGATTTAAAGTGGTGTCACAATTTAATAAGGTTTTACCCTTTTATTTTAATTAAATAAAGTGGCTAGAAATGCCTATGTGGCATTCTTTTATTACTTGAACAATATTTCTGTAAGTAAACCCAAATGTTTTTATATATTCTGAAAGGTATGATCAAATGTGATTTTTGAGAGTTGGAATCAACTCAAAAGCTTTTATGGTTTAAATTTGAAAAATGTTTGAATGCAGAAAAGGTTCTGCCTTGTTATTTTTACCAAGGTTGATATATAGATTCAAATGATTTAAATCCAATGGGCTTGGATTCAGCATTGCAATACCTTTCTAACAAAATTGGTTTCATTCAATTTGGTGCACTGAATCGAGCTGGGTTGATTTTTGAAACTAGGTACAGAACTGTGTTTCAAATAAAATGGAAAAAGTTAAATTCAAATGACTGGGTTGCGCGGGAAACGATACTGGGCCGGCCTGCTAAGCACAGCGCTTAAGCGGGCTGGTTAAGTTGTTGTCCCCACGCGTCAGTGAGACGAGCGGGTGCGAAGTGGTACAGGGCAACGTGGACCGTGGGATCTTGTTCTAATCTAACGGCCCTTGTTCATCGTCCACGTCGGGCTGCGTCGGCGAGACAGAAACCTAACGCGACAGGTGGGGGTCGTCGGGGGCTCACCGGGGCTCAGGCGAGGGTCGGCAAGGCGGGCGAACGACGAAGTCGATGACGGCGAACCTCCTGGTACCGGCAGCTTCTCCTAGGGCGGCTCCAATCGTTGGCCCCCTTCTTCTCCAGCAGCGGCGGGCTCTGGTGAAATTCTGGCGATGCGCTGCTCGCCTTGCTCTGGGAACAGGGTGAAACGATCAGTGAGGAGAGGGGAGTGAGATGGTGTGCTCAATTCGGCTGGGGGTGGCCTCTATTTATAGTGGAGAGAGGGGGACCGACGGGCGCAAGGTAAGCTCGTCGTGGTCGATGGCACAAAGGGCTATCGGCGTGGGCGACGGTAGGGGGCGGTGTTGTGCTCCCTGGCGAAGCTCAACGAAGTGGTGGAGAGGCGCGGGGCGGTGCGGATTGGTCGAAACGCAGAGGTGCTCTGCGCGTGCCCGATGGAAGTTTTTATGGCGCACAGCGTGCGTGGTCCGCAAGGCGGCGAACGAGCGTGTCTGCGGGGTTGCTGGGACGGTGGTGATCACGTATGCATGCGGCGAGGGCGGCGCGCGGTCTGTGGGCGTCTGTCAAGCGTGGCGCACGGGGCGCGCTCTCGGCATGGTTGCTAGCGAGCTTGGCATGGTCTGTGCGTGTGGTCCAGGGGCTATCAAGGTTCGAGCGCTGGACAGGGAGTGGCGGTGGGGTGTTAGCTTGCTCCCAGACATGTTGTCTAGGCTTGGTGCTTCTCCTAGCTCGTTGTCGACATGTGGGTGGCAAGGGTGCACTCGGCCTGCTCACCATTGATGACAATGGCTACCTTATGGTAGTGCTAGAGATTAGTTTAGGTTATTAGATGATCTACTAAGGATAGTGGTGTCCAGAGAGGGAACAAGTTAGGCTCAAATCACTGCTCCAAATAGTGTTTAGATTTTGTTTGATTTGTATCTGCAAGGTGTTTGACGAAATGGCCGCAAGAATTCAAGTTTTGAATTTTGAAATGATTTTTGGTGGGTGTGCTAGGTTGGTGCTGGTGAGTCTGTAGATGCTTGGGTTTTGAAACTTGAGCTTGTTTGAGTGGTTTTTGAAAAAGTGGGATCTTCCCATATGATAAAGATTCAATTTTGAACTGTCCTTTAAACTATGCATTTTAATGTTTCTGGATGATCACAAAGTGGGTCTTGATACTTTTTTCTGAGTACTATCAAGGGGTGCAAAGATCCAAACAAGTTTCTGTTAGGTTCTGAAAGTTAGAGACATCCAAAGTAGGCATGGGAGTTAAATTGGCAAAAATGACCATTCCCTTATTTTGTTTGTTTTGATTTATTTGTCTTTGGAAAAAGTGTGGGGATTGTTTAGATGATGTTTATTTCACCTAACAATCCTTTTACTACCAAAGAAACACATAAACAAGGCAATTCAAAAGAATTCCAAATAGGATGCATACACATATGAATGCTTTCTTATTTTATTTTAGAAAAGTTTTTTGTTAGCCCTAATTTTGATGATTAGAGTTTGATGATCCTAGTTTAATATTTTTGGGATGTTACACAAACCTTTGCCTGAGGTCTAATATCTTTTGAATACACTAATGTTGCTAATAAAAATTGTGTGAAGTTTTGTATGAAGGAAAAATTTCAGGTGTAGAGAGAGAATGATGCAATGAGATGAAGAATGGACAAAAGCTCAAGCTTGGGGATGACACCATGGTGTAACCCCAAGAAATATCCAAGAGGTACAAGCGTCAAAGCTTGGGGATGCCCAAGGCACCCCCTTCTTCATCAATAAAAAACTCAGGTCTGTCTAGACACTTCGTTTTTATTGTTTCATGCACAAGTTGTGTTGTTCTTGGAGCGTCTTAGTTTTTGTTTGCTTTACTTAGGTTGTTTAGTTTGCTTGAATAAAGTAGTTTGGACCCCCGTTCTCGCTGTGTTGTTTTACAAATAAGTTGCTTGGTGTTGGAAAGGAGTAGTAAGTTCTTGCTTGAAGTGCAAGAGGAGCTTGCATTGACTGTGACTTAGACTTTAGCATGACATGCTAGGTGTTGTTTTAGCATTATGCTTAGTGATTATTTCTGTAGCATGTCTTCTTCCAAACAATTGGGATTACTTAGTGTGCCTTGAATAAATTATGCGTTGTTTTAGCATGCAAAAGCATAGTATTGTGGTAATCTCCTTTGATGCTTTTCTTGGGTTGACTTGGCACATGCTCACACCATGTTATGACTCTCACAAGTCACCATTAGCCTCTATTATAATTTAGTCCTTGACTTGTCGTACCACTATTTGCTTTGATTAGTATGGTTTGTTGCACTTCATGTTTATGGCCATTATGCTCCCTTAGTTGGTTGCTCCCAGTCTTTTGCTAGCCTCCACTTGTATGAGTAAGTTCTACTCATGCCTCCAACTCCCAAAAAACCAAGTTATTCCAAAGTGTCCACTATAAACTCATATGCATGGTGTGTTACACCATTCCAAGTATATTCTTGTTTTCATCTATCTTCCAATTAAAAACTATTTTGTTATGTGAAAACTTAGTGATTAAAGCCCTCACAAACTTGATGTCACACTTTATATTCTTTTCCCCTAATAAACTTGAACCATTGTGACAACTTTGCTGTATATGCTTGCACTTATAAGTTGGAATTAGCAGAACCGTGCTATCACGGGGAAGGTTTTCAACATTGCACTTGTACTTTGTACTCAGTTGATATCATGTTCTTTTGTCTATGGATGTCATCGGTGTGAAATAAAGAGAGGACTTGTAAGTCCATGGAGTTTGTATCCTGTGTTAGAAAAACGCCTGGACCGCTATCCTAAGCCATGCCTAATCGTGGTGGAAACTTGCAGTATCACCATAATGTGCTATCTATGAAGTATCCTAAATAAAAATCTATGCATATGGTAAATGAAAAGATTCCTGAGATGTTCATTGTCTGCTTGCCTTGTCATTTTGGTTATAGGAAAGCTCCTGTACCATGTGCAAGGGGTACCCCGTTGGCGGTTGTCAATGATATGCAAATACTTACATTGACAAGAACTTACATGCACTTAAAGTTGAGTATGCATGAGGTGTGGCCCTCGTATTCAAGGGACTTGAGATTGCCAACTTATACTTCGTCAAACATATACTCCATCTTTGCCACTTTAACCTTAACCACTTCAAGATGCTTATGATAGGGGCAATGAGGGATAAAAGCTAACAAGTACCATAATTTTTGGAAGCTCTTTTTGAAACTTGTAATCCCTGCTTCCTTTACAAAAGGCCTTTCTTCCACCATTATTGAGTCTCCACCTTCTACCTTTAGGCACCATTAAGAGAGCATAGTTGTCATTTTGTGTGCAATGTTCCAAAGCTTATTAATTGATGCATATTGTGTTATTACTTGTTCTTGTGCTATTTGTTTCTAGTCACCCTTGTGAACTTTGAAGGTGTCCTATGCATCTATATTGCTACTCTATGAGGGACAAGCTGATTGCCACTATGCTATGTTTTCTGTATGTGAAACAAACAAACGTTTTTCAATGCATGTTATTCATTATCTTTGTTTGTAGCCTTTCATGTTGCATGCATAGTTTCTTTGTCCTATTGTTAGAACTCCATATTTCATGCACATGTTTAGAGTTCTTTGATCTCAGCTTTGAATGCTTGCAAATGGTTGGATCTTTGTGAGGGTGCATGTCACCTCAAAAATTATTCTGTTTATCACTTACCTACTCGAGGACGAGCAGGAGTTAAGCTTCGGATGCTGATACGTTGGAAACGTATCTATAATTTTTTATGCTCCATGCTTGTTTAGTATCTACTTTGCTTTACTTGTCCACACTTTGAGGTGTTTTTTACATGTTTTCTGGTACTAACCTACTAACAAGTTGCAACAGTCCCAGATGCCTGTTTTCTACTGTTTTTGGTTTCAGAAAAGTTAGTAAAGAAATATTCTCGGAATTGGACGGGACAAACGTCAAAGTCAATTACTTTTTGTAGGGAACAAGAAGTCCATAGGGGAGACGAGGAGGCGTGCCAGGGCGGCTAAACCCCCCTAGGTGCGGGTGGGCCCTACCCCGTGCCTGGGTAGGGTTTGCCCCCTCTGGTCGTAGCCTCGGCCTCCCCCTTCGCCTATAAGAAGTTCCCGATGCAGAAACCCCAAGCACCTGATCAAATCTCCACGGAACCTTCTATAGCCGCTGCTACCATCGTCCCTAGATCGGGGGATCTGAAGTTCTTCCCGGCACCCTGCCGGCGGGGAGATCATCCTGGAGGCCTTCTCTCAGGTATGATGCGTGAGTAGTTCCACCTTGGACTATGGGTCCATGTAGTAGCTAGATGGTTGTATCTCCTATTTTGTGCTTTCATGTATAGATCTTGTGAGCTCCGTTTATAATCAAGATCTAATCTATTTGTAATCATGCATGTTGTGTTTCCGGGATCCGATGGATATTGAGATTATTATGTTGGTTTGATTAATGCTTTTGTCTTTATGATTCTATCATGTCTATGTTGTTTGTGATCTTCATGCTCTCCGTTGTTAGTAGCTATCTTGACCAAGTAGTTCTAGTGACTCCAAGAGGGGGTATTTATGCTCGATAGTGGGTTCATGCCTCTAGTTTCCAAGGGAAGTGACAGAAATCTCTTCGGTTGTATATGTGATGTTGCCACTAGGGAGAAAACAACAGTCTCTTGTTTATGGAAATGTAGACTGTTTACCTTACACACTTTGCTTAAAGAAGTTCTCTGTTGCTTGCAACTTAATACTAGAGGGGGTTCGGATGATAATCTGAAGGTGGACTTCTAGTCATAGATGCAGTTGGATGGCAGTCTATGTATCTTGTTGTATTGCCCAATCGAATCTCATAGGATGTTTCTGACTAGTAATTGCATTGGTATGCCTTGCTCAGTTCCTATCAATTGCCTGCTGTAATTTGTTTACCCTTCATGCCATATTGTTTATCTAAGGAGAGCACCTCTAGTGAACTATGGACCCATTGATACATCCTCCACTGTTACTTGTTTACTTTCTGCAAACCATTACCTTCCATACCATACGTTTAATCCTTTATTACAGCAACCGGTGAGATTGACAACCTCACTGTTAGTTGGGGCAAAGACTTGAGTTTGTGTTGTGCATGTCTCCGCGTTGCTCGCAACACCTGTGTCATGTTTACTTCCTCCTACTGGTTCGATAACCTCGATTTCTTACTGAGGGACGGCTTGCTGCTGTACTGCTTCACACCCTGCTCTTGGGGTTCCTAACAGGATCCACATAAGCTGTGCAGGCCATCACCGTACTTGGCGTCGCCACACTTGACGAACCAACCGGGGTCACTTCCGGTTCTACCAATGTCATCTTGTCGTTCAAGACAGTCTCCTCCTTCGCCACGTGAACACCATTGTCGTCGATACCTATGCATACTACCTTGATCGCTCCCTACACATCCTTCGCTGATTTCTTTCCGACAGGGTGTTTTAGCATGTCCGTCGGCACAACCGAGTAGAGCACCATCAACGCTTGGCAACCCTCTCGGTACTTTGCACCTCCCTTGACGTACTCATCACCTTCGGGATCGATGGCCTCACAAATCTTCTGACCTTCCATGGCACACTGCATCACAAACGCCCATAGCCCGTAGTACTTGCGATGTAGCCGTGGATACAAAGTCGCACCCACCGTCTCAAATGCTGGTGCCGATGCCGAGCTCTCGCCTTCCTTGACCATCGCCATGAACCTCTTATACTTTCAGCAGATCACGAACAACGGTTTTGGCTCTGTTTCCAATTGTTGGTCCAGACCCGACAATACTTTCGTCGGATCCTAACACGCCGAGTATTTTCCGGCGTAGACAACAAAGACGAGACGGCTAGACTACGCATGAGCTTGATTAATGATATGGTGGGTTGAATACACGCATGTATTAACTAGTCTAGACTAGATTGCTTTCCTAGCTAGATAGTAATTCACGTACACACCAGCAAAACGCTGGACACTGCCAGTTGCCAGACTTGGGCACCTTGTATTATCTCTCTTTATTTTCTCAATAGCACACTTGATTACAGGGGTGTTACATGTTGTATATATAGAAGGTTTGTAGCTAGCCTAGTAGAATTCAGACTCATAATTCTACCACTAATCATAATTCTACCGGCTAAAAAACCTACTCGGATACGTACGTCTGTTCCATACATGCATATACAGTGATTATTCTAATAGTCCAGAATTACGAGTCGATGCGTTGAGCTTTGGTCTCTTCTCCAAAACGTACAACTCAATGAGGAGGTGGAGGACAATATTGTTTGAAAACTAACGAAAAATGGCGAGTATATGGCAAAATCGGCATATGAGATACAATTCTTGGGCTCCATCATCTCCAACATGAACAAGCTTGTTTGGAAAGATTGGGCTCCTCCAAAACTTAAATTTTTCGCTTGGCTTGCCACATAAAATATAATTTAAACGGCGGATAGATTGGCCCAGAGAAGTTGACAAAACTGCGGTCTTTTCCCACTTTACAAGCAAACCATGGAGACGGTTGACCATATTCTAATCTCGTGCCGTTTCACAAAACGTATATTGGCTTATCTAAAGGAATGGATTGGCATACTCGAGTTGGATCAATATTAATGGACGGGTCTCTCTATAGGAAATTGTTGGGAGATAATGACGGACGAACCTATACCAAATCGCAAAGACATGGCTTCACTTACCCTTCTCACCTCTTGGGAGATTTGAAATGAACGCGACGATCGGGTCTTCAACAAAAAGCATGCGCCGCCTCTTGTAGTCCTTCATAGAATTAAACGCGAAGCCTGTTTGTGGGTTAACGCGGGAGCTAAACGCTTGGATGAATTCATGCCGCGAGAGTAATTCCCTAGCATAATTTAATCCTTTTAATTCTTGTAAAACTTCTTCTTAATTAATAGATTGGGACAAAGCTTTTGTCCCGTTTAAAAAAAAAAATAGTCCAGGATGACAGACTCGGCTCCGTCCAGACTCAGCGGCCGTCCTGCGAGTCCAGAAAGCTCGGTGCAAGAAAAAAAAAACTCGGGCCATGGGTCCAGGTATAGTTGCATGAAGACAAGTATCTGCAGGCGTACTATTCTTTCACTAATCGGTGCCCAACTACCATGACCAAGCCGGCCGTACATTATGTACTTGTCATAAGGCGCCTGGTTGCTACGGACCCAGTCCAAGACGACGTGGGTGTGTCCTTTACGGCCACATGCAAGAACCCGGCCGGAGCAAAGCAAGAGAAAAAATGTCACTGGAACAGTATGCGTGCCAGTCTTAGGCAGAGCTGGAAAAATCTGATATGTTGAAGCATCACACATTGTCAAAGATGCCTGCTCCGTGCATGTTCCCATCTTACCCCGGCCAAACTACTACAGACTATACATACCATCTCCATCCGCCTGGGAAACCATAAGTAGGATCAGCAAACAAAAACTACAGGTTCCAGCTTCAGTTGCAGGTGAGTACCTGCAGCCAGCTTCACTTACAGCAGGGTCTCGCTGAGAATTGTCGTTGTGGCTATTAATTTTAGTTGCAGATTTTCAGGTCTTGGATTCTGCGGCGATGGCTGATGTGAAATCCTCGTGGCCGGAGCTGTTGGGGGCGCCGTCTGACGCGGCGAAGCAGAAGATCCTGAGTGACCGTCCGGACGTGAGTGTCATCGTGCTGCCCGTCGGCTCCTTCGTGAGCACCGACTTCGACAGCAAGCGCGTCCGCGTCTTCGTCCACGACTCCGGTGATGTCGCCAAAGTCCCCGTTATCGGCTAAGCCAGCAAGCTCGACCATGGCGTGCGACTGTGCTCGACATCATCCATGCTGCCGTGTGTGTTAGGCTGTTACCCAAGGATAATATTCTCGTACCTATCTACATATTGTATACATCAAATCATCAATCATGTTGTCTTTTCTACTCGAATAAAGTTTATTATTTGTGGCTCCAGACAAGGATCATTTGTTGTGTATTAAAAGCTGGTAGCAGTTCGGAACTCGGATCCTATGTGACGTACTCCGTTCATACCTCTAGCACTATCTAGTCAAAAATATATAAATAGAGAAACTTTATTTTTATTTTATTTTTTTACAAAAAATTCATCGCTCTATTAATAATCCTCAACAACGGTACAAAGGAAGAGCTCAAAAGTAATAAAAATTGCAAACAGTTCATTGCACCACCTAGCGTTAGCACGAGCCGCCGAAGGTGTGCCGCCGTCCTCGCACCTTAATCACTGGAGTCGGGCAAATCTTGTCGTAATAGAGATTGTTGTTGTAGACAAACATAAGTATCATGCTAATGCCCCAAACGACTAGCGCACCAGAATAACAACCGTCGACGATGATGACAACCATAGATCGAAAGAGACTGACCTCAAACCATACCAACGAATATGAAAATCGACTGGATTCCAAGATATCCTCGGGCATACGACTTCACGCGTCCTTCGTCGGTGCTAAGCGCACAAACGAATTGAAGATTGGGTGGGATCATATTATTCAACTTCAGGACATAGCACCGTCTCAACATCCCAAAGAAGACACTAAAAAACATTGAAGAAAACAATTAAAAAAATGTGAACTTTCTCACAGGTGAGAGGCCGTGGTCCGTCACACCTCTAAGACAGCAAGGCCACCGAAGACGGAGCATACCAGAGACGACTGGCGACATCACTAACGAGAGGGATGAAACCCCAGATGGGTTTTACAATCACCGCCGCCTCTCTCTACCCTCACAATAGATAAACTTTATTAACAACAATACTTACGATAATATATTAGCACCAATAGATTCAATTTGAAGCAGAGTTTTATAATATACAAATTTGATACACCCTCCGATCCAAATTAGTTGAAATTTATCAAAATATGGATAAATCTAATAGTAAATCATGTCTAGATACAAACGAATCAAGACAAATCTAAATCAACTAATTTAGGCCAAAGTGAGTATTATGTATGTTTCTATTTTTGTTGGAAATATAAGCAATATTTCATATGATTTAATCCGAATAATAAACTGATAAATCATGATCATACAGACAGTAGTAAAACCAATCATGCAGATCAACAAAGTAGATGAACAGATTATATCTATAGGAGATAAACCTATCACATCTACATCAAACGCTAGAACAAAGAACTCTAGCATAATCTGAAACAGACAATTAAGGATCACATAAAGTGTAAGCTAAATAGCAGCCGCAGCGGTTGCAGCAGCGTCGCCCATGTTGAAGTTGTCGAAGAGGTCACCGATGTCCAGGAAGAAGTCGTCTTTCGGGAACTCGTCGTCGGACGACGTCATGGTTGCCAGTAGTCGCGCTTGAGCGCTTCCCAAAAACCTGATCGCCCCTCACCCGTCCAGGTTCACGAGAGGCGGGGTTCCGGAGGCCTACTGTCCCGATCTGCGGTGCACGCCGCAAGCCGGGATAGGGAAGACGAAAGCGGCGGCGCAAGGTTCTGGAGGTAGGCGCGTGTGTGTATTGATACGGTGCCGATTAGGTTTAGCCCGGACGCTTATATAGTGTAGTTTAGGAGGATCGTGGGCTCAGCCCACGTCCGAGTCGGTAACAGCCACGTCCATAAAAGCTCGGCTCGGCAAGATTCCCGCAACCCGGCTCGGCGAGATTCCCGCAACCCGCGGCGCGCGCGCACGCGTAGTGACGAGGCGTGCAGTGTAGGCTGAATAGCAGCCGCAGCGGTTGCAGCAGCGTTGCCCATGTTGAAGTTGTCGAAAAGGTCACCGACGTCCGGGAAGAAGTCGTCGTTCGGGAACTCGTCGTCGGACGACGTCGTGGTTGCCTGTTGTCACATCCTAAATTTTAGATTTGGTACTGCATAACATTTATGGCATTGCATCACGATCATCCTTGCAAAATTTTAGTTTGAAAAGGTTTTGGCAAAACAAACCACTTGCATTTGCATTTTGACACATACACTTGAACATTGGGTTTTACCATGCCTCTGTTAAAAACATTATATTTTGGGTGTATGGAAGGCACATGTGCATAGAGGGTTCCGCCATGAACCCGTAGCACTTTGAATCGCCCGAATCGAGCTTCGTAGAAGAAGTTATGGCAAACTGAATTTTGATGATTAGAGCAGACAGTGTTCTATCAGAAAATTCAGATAAAAATTCGACAGAGAAAAAGAAAAGAAAAAGATCAAAAAAAAGGGGAAACAGCCAGCTGGGCCGCTAGCCCAGCCGGGGCCTGCCAGCCCGCGGCCGCAGCGGCAGCAGCCGCCCACGCCGCCCGCGTGGCAGATTGTAGCAACTGCCCGCCCCGGCCCAACACCACGCAGCCGCTACCAGCTGGGGCCCGCCTATCAGCGCGGGGCCGGCGCAGGCACGGACGCCGAGGCCGACTCGGCGCGACCAACGACTCCGCGCGCCGCCCGCGACCCCCCTCTTATAGCCCTATCCCTCCTCTCCTAAACCCCCCGAAAATCTCCACCTAAACCGCCTCAAATCTCCGGCGATTTCTCGCCGGAGTACGCCACCGCCACCGCCGCCATTGACGAGGTAAGCGCCTCGCCACGCGCACCGATGCCCCCCTTCCTCGCCTCGCTCGCCCGCGAGCTCGCCGTCCCCACCTACGGCTCACCGCCCTTCTTCTCTCCCCGCAGGAGCTCGCCGCCACGCCGCCGACGTACCTCCCGTGCTCCAGCTGGCCGCGGCGCTCGTCCCCGTGCTCGCCGACCGACGGCGCCACCACGAGGAGCTCCGCCGCCATGCCACCGACCCAGTACGCCGCCCAGCCGCCGCCAAGACTCGCAGGAGCCGCCGCCCCCGTCGAACCCGAAGCCGCCGGTGAGCTCTCCCCCTCGCGTGCCACCCTAGCCGCTCGATCTTGATCCAACGGTCCAGATGGACCGTGCAAAGGTCAGCTCTGACCACTGACCAGTCAGCCGCCACGTCAGCGTTCCACGTAGGCGCGGTCAACAGTCATCTTTGACTATATAATTTTAATTCGATTTAATTGGCAGATTTAGTTCTAATCTTGAAAAATTCATATCTTTATATCTACTGGGCCAAAAATTGCAAATAAAATATGTATGGAATCAGTGTCTCACGTAGAATATTTTTGTCTAGTTGTTTTACACTTTTACAGCAAGGTTTTGTCTTAGTTAATTAAATGAGTTAATGCTTCTTTTAGAGTATTAAATTCATAGAAAAAGTTCTGTAACTCCAAAAATTGCAAATAAGATGACCCTGGATTCAGTAGAACAAGAGGAATCTTTTAGTGAATTAGAAGGGGTAGGCTTACAGTACTGGTTTTGAAGAATATATTTAAAGGCTTTCTGGAGTATTTTAATTACCCAGGGATTTATATAAAACCTTTTTGAGTAATTCCAATTGGTACTGACTCTATTTTAGGATGCCTACACAATGGATATTTTTCCAAGATTTTAAAAACAGTATATTAGAAGTGGCGAATTATTTAGTTTCTAACTCTATTGTTGGGCAATTAAAATTGCATGCCTTGTTTTCTATGCACTTAAAATATTTCCCATCCATGCATACAACAAGTATACTGAATAAGAATATGTGATACTACTGTAGCAATGTTCAACTTGTCATGCATGCATCTTGCATTGTCATTGTTTGTATATGAATGTGTATGGTTTGTTTATGTGATTGCAATTGTATTGTGTATATTGTGACGAGTGCAACGCTTGCTTGTGTGTGGATTGTTCGTTCGACCGCTACAATCAAGGCAAGTAGATGCTACTTTGTTCATGATGTTGTCCTACTATTTTCAATGCATTGTCATGTATTTTGTAGCTGCATGTGTAGGATATTACTATCGCTATGCTATGTCCTATTATGTGGTCGGGCTTTCCTGTAGATGAGCCACCGTTGGTAGATGTGCTTAGCCATGCTATGATGAACGAGGGCTGGGTTGCATCACTGAAAGTTGCTTCTAAATATGTTGGTTTGCAAAAACTAAAAACAACTTAATCAATGAATCCCCTGGGTGTGATGGGATTGATAAATTTTGATGGTATCATTGCGGAAAGGCACCCAGGTATCGAGAGAAAATGATTGGCTTCTTTATTTTGTAGCTTATGTGTACAATCATGTGCCAATAATGAAATGGGCGGTTGGTTGGACTCAGTAGGTTGTGGTAACTCGAACCCACGTATCCAGAGATGTAGAATTTTGGTAGGTTGGACTGGTGCGTGTCGGGTTTGGGGAGCTACTTCCCGAACGGTCTCTTCTTGGACTTCTCCCTATCATCACCCAAAATGAGAGTGGTGGTACGAGTTGGGCTGGCCAAGTCACATGGGTAAAGTGTACTAACCCCTGGAGGGTGTATATACTAATCGATTAGTCGTGTCCCCGGTTATAGACATTTGAGTTGCTTGATGTTGATTCCATGACATGTTTCTCGCTCATTCTAATTTCCTAATTACTTTAATGTTGATGGGTTAACTTAATTGGGATCTTTTCAAAGGAAATCAAAAGCTGTTTATGAAAGTAGGACAAAGGTATTTGCAATCGCAAGCTAGCCACAGCTCCACTTGCCAAATATGCATGTAGTTGTTAGCACTATTGTCTCCCTTAATAGCTCTACTTGTCATACATTCCATGTATTGACCCTTCGGGGCTGCTACGTTTCATGTTGCAGGATATTCCGATTCTGAGTGATCGATTTAGGCCACGGTACTCCACTCGGCACTTGTTCACTTGTGGGCAATTTGAAGAATGGAGGATTTACTTTATTTATGTTGCTACTTGAATAATGTGAGCTAGCCTTGAGCTAAGCTTTTATTTGTAATAATGATACTATGGATCTTCATTATTTATGATACACGGATATTTTGCTATGTTATTCATCTTATTCTATTGTGAGCCAATGAACCGATCCAGGGATTGGCATGTCACATAGAAGCTACGGTGTTTTCAGAACCGTAGTGTTACAAGATGGTATCAGATCCCGTGTGTCGACTGTAGGATCGTGACCTAGGTTTGGATTAGGAAGCCATAGATTTATTAAAGCTTATATTAACTCTGTCTTTCATCTTATGTCTTTCACTCTCGTAAATTCTTACGATATGCTATTCTCACACTTTCCTCTTTTAATTAATAGATGGGAGAAGTCAGGACTGAGTATGCAACTATGGAGTCACCAAGGCGCTTTGCAAGACAGTTGGCACAGCTCTCGCAGTCATTGGGATTGCCACTGCCCATGTTCAAGGGAAGAAGGCTGTACACCTATGGATATGGCGAGGATGCATGGGAGATCACCACCTTCATCTTCAGGGATGCCGCCTTGCCAAACCCTGTGTATCTGGTTTACACCAAGACATACTGCAACTAGGGACTTGGAATAAACTTGGCCTTGCATGAAGCCCTGTCACGCCAGTGCCATCTTGTCCGACACCTGCTGCCAGAAGACTCACCCTACCGTGACTACGGAAGGTGTGATGAGAATGGGAACGTTGTGGTTACCCCGGGCGACAGGAACAACATGCCGTCCCGTCGGAGGCACATAGAGGACATGGAAAGGGAGAATGGAGCTCTAGCTGAGAAAGTGATGATGGTAAAGGCGATAGCAGACTTTGCTAGCAATGGTATGGTGGTCCAGGGACAGGAGATAGAGACCTTGCATGAAGCTATGGATGTTCTGAACAATGCACTGATAGGTAGAGATGAAACCATAGCACAACTTAATGGGACCGTGCAGGAAAAAAAATCAGACCATACAACAGCTGCAAGGTACCGTCCAGGAAAGGGATCAGACTATTGAAGATATGGTAGCCTAGATTGCCGCTCTCCAAGCACAGCTGAATCCACCCTCTGATGACAACAATGGAGATGATGTCAACAATGATGATGATGATGAGGACGAGGATGATGATGATGATGGAGACGATGATGGTGGAGGAGATGAAGTTGTTGCAGCCGCAGCAGAGAATGAAGAAGAAGAGGAGGATCCCGAAGAGGTGGAGTTTGAGATTTCAAGTGATGACTCAGGAGAGGTTTATACTCCGCCGCCATGGTTGGTTCGTGGACAGAAGCGCTAACGCATGAGTGCTAGGACCTACCGCAACCTCTTCATGAAGTAGATAAATGCCCACCAATTAGTCTTCGTTAGGTAAAATCGTTAGGTTTAGTCTCGATCGATGTAAAACTTAATTACTGTTAGTTTAAGAGTTTTTAGTTGCTCCTATGTGTACTCCAATATCCCAGGATTATTTGTGCGAATTTTATAGAAGATTTATGGCAAGTTTTGGTTGATATCTGAGTTTTCCTGATGCAGTTTTCTGCTGACACAGCTGTACTGCATGAATTTCATATTTTACTGGTAACTGGGAAAAATCTGAAAAAAATAGGGATGGTTCGAACCTCTCTGTACTGTATACACAAAAATCAGAAAAAATTCCTGACGAGTTTAAGTCAGGTAGAAAAATTCGTGAACACTGCTGGACTGTTTTGGCAGATTCCTGTTTTTGATGCTTTGTTGACCTTTTGTGTAAATAACTGTTGGCAACTCTTCTAAAAACTATTTCAGTAGACATATACTGCTAGGATAACCCCTGGGATGTTGCTGGATCATTTGTTTGCTGATGTGTTGCTTGCTTGAGATTGTCTGTGATTGTTTTGTTGTTGTTTGGTCATTATGCATTGGTAGAATCCTGTTTTCGTAATCGATTCTCTCTAAGATTACCTGTGCTGAACCGCAGATGCCTCCCCGTCGTCAACCTACTGAGTTGGAGCAGCTCATGGCAGCTCAGGCACAGCTGACCCAAGTTATGACCCAATTCATTGAAGCTTAGAACAACAACAACAACAACAACAACAATGGGAACAACCAGCCTCAAGGAGATGCACTTACTAGGTTTCTGAGGCTAAGGCCAGCGAAGTTCTCTACTACAACGGAGCCGATGGTTTCTCTCGACTAGTTGCATGCAGTCAACAAGGATCTGGTAACTGTTGGGTGCACAAATGCTGAGAAGGTGAGATTTGCCGCTCACCTACTAGAGGGACCAGCCGCTTCGTGGTGGGACACTTTTCAGATCACCCACCCTCTGGACACTGTGACTTGGGTAATGTTTGAGGAAGGTTTTAGGACCAACCACGTATCTTCAGGAGTTCTGAGCCTGAAAAGGAAGGAATTTCACAACTTGCGCCAAACCAACCGCACTGTGGCTGAGTATATTGAGGAGTTCAACAACCTATCTCGTTATGGACCTGAGGATGTTGACACGGATGCAATAAGGAGGGAGAGATTCCTGGATGGCCTCAGTGATGAGCTTTCAGTGCAGCAGCTGGTGGTTTACTGTCCCACTTTCCAGGAGCTTATGGACAAGGCTAGGATCTTGGAAGGGAAGCACAAGCAGGTGGAAAACCGCAATAGAAAGAGCAGCAATCACCACTTTGGTTCTCACCACAAGTCTCGCACTTCATATGATGGATACTCCAAGCATGGGGGAAGTGACCATGGGCACCATGGAAGCCATGACCGCCACAACGATGGAGGCGATGGACATCGCCATGATAGCCACAAGAGCAACCGCCATAGCCACAAGGGAGGACACACACACACCATTCTGGAGGACACAGTGGACATGATCGCAACCGTGACCGCAGCTTTGTGAAGAAGGACCTGAGTGAGGTGACATGCTTCAAGTGTGGCCAGAAGGGACATTATGCAGACAACTGTCCGGAGAAGAAGGGACTGAAGCCAGGCAACAACCAGAAGGCCAAAGTGAACCACATGAATGTGGAGGAGATCCCAGATGAGCCTGATCTTGTGGTTGGTAAGTTTCCAATCAACACTCACCCTGCACTTATACTTTTCGATACTGGTGCATCGCATTCATTCATATCAAGGGCATTTATGGATAAGTATAAGTTACCTACGGAGTCTCTAAAAGGGTCTATTAGAGTAAGCTCACCTGGAGGGGATATGATAGCTAGCGCGGGATGCCGCGACTTAACTGTGAGGATTGGAGCACACAATTTCATTGCACAACTGGTAGTATTGGAATCACAAGGTTTAAATGTAATTTTGGGCATGGATTGGATGTCTATGCATGGGGGACACATAGATTGTGCACAGCGAGCAGTTTCGCTCAAAACCCCAGATGGTAAGAGGATTAGGTTCAAGTCGGCTGTGCGACCAGGAAGGTGTAAGCTGAATTCTCTTAAGGGGGTTAGCATGGATACTGTGCCTGTGATTAAGGAGTACCCCGACGTGTTTCCGAAAGAGCTGCCAGGGATGCCACCTGACAAGGATGTGGAGTTTCTCATCGATCTGATGCCGGGAACAGGACCTATAGCAAAGAGACCATATAAGATGGATGTGGATGAGTTGAAAGAATTAAAGAAACAGCTAAAGGAGCAGTTGGACAAGGGATTTATTCAGCCTAGTTTGTCGTCATGGGGTGCACCTGTTCTATTTGTGGAGAAGAAAGACAGCAGCAAGAGATTAGTGGTGGACTATCGCTCGCTGAATGAAGTGACCATCAAGAACAAATACCCCCTGCCTAACATAAATGATTTGTTTGATCAACTGGAAGGAGCGAAGGTGTTTAGCAAAATTGATCTGCGATCGGGATATTTCCAATTGAAGATCCGGGAGGAGGACATACCAAAAACTGTCTTCACTACTAGGTATGGTTTATATGAGTATACAGTTATGTCTTTTGGACTAACGAATGCTCCGGCATATTTCATGACCATGATGAACAAGGTATTCATGGAGTACTTGGACAAGTTCGTGTTGGTGTTTATTGATGACATACTGATATATTCCAAGGATGATGCTGAGCATGAGAAACATCTGCGACTGATTATGGAGAAGCTGAGGGAGCACAAGCTGTATGCCAAATTCAGTAAGTGTGAATTCTGGCTTAACACTGTTGGTTTTCTTGGACACGTGGTGTCAGGAGAAGGATTCACTGTTGATCCAAGCAAAGTGACTGCCGTAACTGAGTGTGAAGCGCCCAACAATGTGGGAGATATTCGGAGCTTTTTGGGACTTGCTGGATATTACAGGAGGTTCATTGAATTTTTTCCAAGATTTCTAAGCCAATGACGGAACTTGTGAAGGAGAGGAAGTTTGAATGGACGGATGCGTGTGAAGCCAGCTTTTAGGAACTGAAGCGTCGACTAGTGACCGCACATGTTCTGTGTTTACCAGATCTTCAGAAGGATTTCCAAGTGTACTGTGATGCTTCTCGGCAGGGACTTGGAAGTGTGCTGATGCAAGATGGGAGAGTGGTGTCATATGCCTTGCGACAACTTAAACACCATGAGAGGAATTATCCCACACATGACTTGGAATTAGCATCAGTTGTTCATGCGCTCAAAGTATGGAGGCACTACCTAATGGGAAAACACTGTGATGTGTACACCGACCACAAGAGCGTGAAATACATATTAACACAGAAGGAACTGAACATGAGGCAAAGGAGATGGTTGGAGCTTATCAAGGATTATGATATGAATCTGCAATACCACCCAGGAAAAGCCAATGTAGTAGCGGATGCACTGAGCCGGAAAGTCTATGCCAATGGATTGACTGTTGGGGAATTACCCGAGGATTTGTGCAAGCAATTCAAGGACCTTAGACTGGAGGTGGTGTCAGAAGGATATTTGGCAGCAATGGAGGTCCAACCAATGCTACAGGACATGATCAGGAAGGCTCAGGTAAGAGACAAAGAGATAGATGAAATAAAGGAAAAGAGGAAGGAGGATCGAGCAAAAGAATTATGCGAGGATGAGAAAGGAACCTTGTGGTATGGAGATCATTTGTGCGTTCCCAACGATCCGAAGATAAGGAAGTTGATTATGCAGGAAGCTCATGACTCGCCGTACTCCATACATCCGGGCAATACGAAGATGTATATGGATCTAAAGGACAGATTTTGGTGGAACAACATGAAGGGAGACATCGCCGAGCATATTGCCTTATGTGATGTATGTAGCCGAGTGAAGGTGGAACACCAGAAGCCAGCAGGAATGCTACAGCCATTGCCCGTGCCGGATTGGAAGTGGGATAGAGTGGGAATGGATTTTATCACAGGATTGCCCAGTACCAGGTCAGGATATGACTCCATATGGGTAGTGGTCGACCATTTGGCCAAGGTAGCTGACTTTATACCGGTAAAGACAACATACACGAGTGCAAAGTTGGCCAAGATTTATATGGATAGAATTGTGTGCCTATATGGAGTTCCCAAGAGAATTGTATCGGATAGAGGCACCCAATTTACATTGCACTTTTGGCGCCAGCTGCATGAGTCATTGGGAACTAGGTTGGAGTTTAGCACAGCATTCCACCCACAGACTGATGGACAGACCGAGAGGGTAAATCAGATTTTGGAGGATATGCTGAGAGCTTGCGCTTTGGCTCATGGTTCTAGTTGGGATGAGAATTTGCCGTATGCTGAGTTTTCCTACAACAACAGCTATCAAACCAGCATCAAGACGTCGCCGTTCGATGTGCTATATGGGAAAAGATGCCGGACACCATTTCTATGGGATGGAGTAGGAGAACGTCAGCTATTTGGACCTGATTTGATCAAGGACGCCGAGGAGAAGGTTGCCTTGATCAGGGACAGACTAAGTGTGGCACAATCAAGGCAGAAGAGCTACGCTGACGCCAAGCGCAAGGAAGTAGTGTATGATATAGGCGATAGAGCATACCTCAGAGTGTCGCCACTTCGTGGAATTAAGAGATTTGGAATCAAGGGTAAGCTGTCACCTCAGTTTATTGGGCCATATCGGGTCTTAGCACGCAAAGGAGAGGTTTATTATTAGTTGGAGTTGCCATAGGCTATGTCCGCTGTCCACAATGTGTTCCACGTGTCCCAGCTGAAGAAGTGCCATCCGGAGATGGTGGATACACCATTGAGGGACACGGTGCCACTAGAGGAGGTTCAACTCGAGAATGACTTGACCTATGAAGAGAAGCCGGTCAAGATACTAGAGACAGCGGAGAGGATTACTCGTACCAAGACGATCAGGTTTTGCAAGGTGCAATGGATCCACCACACCGAAGAGGAAGCCAGTTGGGAGCGTGAGGATGACATCCGAGAGGACCACCCACACCTATTTGCTAGCCACGCCGAATCTCGGGGACGAGATTCATCTTAAGGGGGTTAGTCTTATCATATCCCAAATTTTAGATTTGGTACTGCATAACATTCATGGCATTGCATCATGATCATCCTTGAAAAATTTCAGTTTGAAAAGGTTTTGGCAAAACAAACCACTTGCATTTGCATTTTGACACCTACACTTGAACATTGGGTTTTACCATGCCTCTGTTAAAAACATTATATTTTGGGTGTATGGAAGGCACATGTGCATAGAGGGTTCCGCCACGAACCCGTAGCACTTTGAATCGCCCGAATCAAGCTTCGTAGAAGAAGTTATGGCAAACTGAATTTTGATGATTAGAGCAGACAGTGTTCTATCAGAAAATTCAGTTAAAAATTCGACAGAGAAAAAGAAAAGAAAAAGATAAAAAAAGGGGAAATAGCCAGCTGGGCCGCTAGCCCAGCCGGGGCCTGCCAGCCCGCGGCCGCAGCGGCAGCAGCCGCCCACGCCGCCCGCGTGGCAGATTGCAACAACTGCCCGCCCCGGCCCAACACCCCGCAGCCGCTGCCAGCTGGGGCCCGCCTATTAGCGCGGGGCCGACACAGGCACGGACGCCGAGGCCGACTCGGCGCGACCAACGACTCCGCATGCCGCCCGCGACCCCTCCCTCTTATAGCCGTAGCCCTCCTCTCCTAACCCCCCCGAAAATCTCCACCTAAACCGCCTCCAATCTCCGGCGATTTCTCGCCGGAGTACGCCACCGGCGCCGCCGCCATTGACGAGGTAAGCGCCTCCCGCGCGCGCCGACGCCCTCCTTCCTCGCCTCGCTCGCCCGCGAGCTTGCCGCCCCCGCCTACGGCGCATCGCCCTTCTTCTATCACCACAGGAGCTCGCCGCCACGTCGCTGACGCGCCGCCCGTGCTCCAGCCGGCCTCCGCGCTCGCCCCCGTGCTCACCGACCGATGCCGCCGCCACACCACCGACCCCGTACGCCGCCCAGCCGCCGCCAAGACTCGCCGGAGCCGCCGTCCCCGTCGAACCTGACGCCGCCGGTGAGCTCTCCCCCTCGCGTGCCACCCCAGCCGCTCGATCTTGATCCAACGGTCTAGATGGACTGTGGAAAGGTCAGCCCTGACCGCTGACCAGGCAGCCGCCACGTCAGTGTGCCACGTAGGCGTGGTCAACAGTCAACTTTGACTATATAATTTTAATTCGATTTAATTGGTAGATTTAGTTCCAATCTTGAAAAATTCATATATTTAGATCTACTGGGCCGAAAATTGCAAATAAAATATGTATGGAATCAGTGTCTCACGTAGAATATTGTTGTATAGTTGTTTTACACTTTTACATGAAGGTTTTGTCTTAGTTAATTAAATGAATTAATGCTTCTTTTAGAGAATTAAATTCATAGAAAAAGTTCTGTAACTCCAAAAATTGCAAATAAGATGTCTATGGATTCAGTAGAAGAAGAGGAATCTTGTAGTGAATTAAAAGGGGTAGTATTACAGTACTGGTCTTGAAGAATCTATTTAAAGGCTTTCTGTAGTATTTTAATTACCCAGGGATTTATATAAAACCTTTTTGAGTAATTCCAATTGGTACTGACTCTATTTTAGGATGCCTACACAGTGGATATTTTTCCAAGATTTTACAAACATTATATTAGAAGTGGCGAATTATTTAGTTTCTAGCTCTATTGTTGGGCAATTAAAATTGCATGCCTTGTTTTCTATGCACTTAAAATATTTCCCATGCATGCATACAGCGCGTATACTGAATAAGAATATGTGATACTACTGTAGTAATGTTCAACTTGTCATGCATGCATCTTGCATTATCATTGTTTGTATATGAATGTGTATGGTTTGTTTATGTGATTGCAATTGTATCATGTAGATTGTGACGAGTGCAACGCTTGCTCGTGTGTGGATTGTTCGTTCGACCGCTACAGACAAGGCAAGTAGATGCTACTTTGTTCATAATGTTGTCTTACTATTTTCAATGCATTGTCGTGTATTTTGTAGATGCATGTGTAGGATATTACTATCGCTATGCTATCTCCTATTATGTGGTCGGACTTTCCTGTAGATGAGCCACCGTTGGTAGATGTGCTTAGCCATGCTATGATGAACGAGGGCTGGGTTACATCACTGAAAGTTGTTTCTAAATATGTTGGTTTGTGAAAACTAAAAACAACTTAATCAATGAATCCCCTAGATGTGATGGGATTGATAATTTTTTGTGGTATCATTGCGGAAAGGCACCCAGGTATTGAGAAAAAATGATTGGCTTCTTTATTTTGTAGCTTACGTGTACAACCATGTGCCAATAATGAAATGAGCGGTTGGTTGGACTCAGTAGGTTGTGGTAACTCGAACCCACGTATCCAGAGATGTAGAATTTCGGTAGGTTGGGCCGGTGCGTGTCGGGTTTGGGGAGCGGGGTTCACGAGAAGCGGGGTTCCGCAGGCCTACTGTCCCGATCTGCGGTGCACGCCGCAAGCCGGGATGGGGAAGACGAAAGCGGCGGCGCAAGGTTCTCGAGGTAGGCGCGTGTGTGTATTGATACGGCGCCGATTAGGTTTACCCCGGACGTTTATATAATGCAGGTTAGGAGGATCGCGGGCTCAGCCCACGTCCGAGTCGGTAACAGCCACGTCCATAAAAGCTCGCTCGGCGAGATTCCCGCAACCCGCGGCGCCCGTGCGCGTCGTTACGAGGCGTGCAGTTTAGGCTGAATAGCAGCCGCAGCGGTTGCAGTAGCGCCGCCCATGTTGAAGTTGTCGAAGAGGTCACCGACGTCCGTGAAGAAGTCGTCGTTCGGGAACTGGTCGTCGGACGACGTCGTGGTTGCCAGTAGTCGCGCTTGAGCGCTCCCCAAAAACCTGATCGCCCCTCACCCGTACAGGTTCACGAGAGGCGGGGTTCCGGAGGCCTACTGTCCCGACCTGCGGTGCACGCCGCAAGCCAGGATGGGGAAGACGAAAGCGGCGGCGCAATGTTCTGGAGGTAGGCGCGTGTGTGTGTATTGATACAGTGACGATTAGGTTTAGCCCGGACGCTTATATAGTGCAGGTTAGGAGGATCGTGGGCTCATCCCACGTCCGAGTCGGTAACAGCCACGTCCATAAAAGCTCAGCTCGGCGAGATTCCCGCAACCCGCGGCGCGCGCGCGTCGTGACGAGGCGTGACAAGACGAGGCGGGCGGCGTCAGAGGAGGAGTGCGCGAGGGCTACTCTTCTTGTCACACCTTAGTGAGTGGTACAACACTCTACTATATAAGGTGGTCCAACTCCCTTCAACTAGCAATGTGAGACTAAACTTTAGCACCACTAGCACAGCCATATGCTGCCATATACAAGTGGACCAAAGAGAATTTCAGAATTTGTCTAATGGGTCAACAGCCCAAAACTCACCAAATTACAACAATTTTTTAATAAACTTGGTCAAATTTAAAAAGTTTGCCTTGGTACAAACATAGAAATACACTTACGGGGGGAGTAACTCGTATGACAAATGCGCGCTACCTAGAGTTGGTCAATGGTAAGAGCAACATGAAGATTTACTACTTTCACTAATACAAAAATGTCTAATAGTGACGCGGCATAATTGACTTTTGCAACCGGCAATGCGACTTACCACCACGGTTAAGTATATACTAAGACAGTCACCGGAAATATGTAAATATCGGCGTGTTGGGTGATATACCACTAGTATTCTCTGTTCACTAATGTAAAACATTTTAGTTTTTTTTAACATATAAATTTAACATGGTTTAGTACTCTCTCCGGTTAATATTAATAGTCTTAATTTTATCTAGATTCGTACGTATCTAGTTAAATATTTACACTATATACATTCATATTTAAACAAAATTAAAATGGAACTGAAGGGGGAGTATGTAGATTTACTTAAAAATATGTAAAGTCTCTTATGCTAATGAACGAGGCAAAACCTGAGTCAGATTAACCAGACAACGGGAAAGGTTCCTAACCGACGGCTACCATTGCTTTTTGGTTGCTTTCTGAAATGAAAACCCACAACCTATTTTCTATTCCCTAACTTATCCAACAATTTTAGTTTATTTTTCTACTTTTTCTTGCAAAGGGTGAAAGGGAAAGGCATTAGCCCTATCCTTTTGATATGACTCTCTCCCACACGGGTGCTGCTGGGGCTATTTTTAAAAAATAATAATATGTTTTTCTATTAAATTTCACGAATAATACACGAATAAGAAAAATTATAAAAGTAGCATGGCATCGGGAGTTTAACTCCCGACCGGAACGCGTCGGGGCTCTAACTCCCGACCAGGCTGGTCGGGGCTTTAACAGCCGACCGCGGTGGGTGGCGGGGCCTGCCTGGCCGGGCTGTCGGCCGACAGGGGGGAGCGTGGGCTGGTCAGGAGTTGAAAAGCCGACCGCGGAGTCAGAAGTTAAACTTCTGACAGGTTCTCTTTTTATCTGCCGCGGCGCCGGCCAGCGCTCCCTGCGGCTCACTCTTCTTGACATGAGTATGCCCTACAGGTGTCTGATGTTAGCCTATCCGGTCCAGCCTGGCAGAAGCCCATATAGTTATTTGCTTCAGATGATGAAGCCCAGAAAGGATTCGGGTGACCTAGGCCCATGAAAGAGGTGGATACTTGGAGAACACGACCAGCTTTAGATAGAAATTCAAAGGGTAAAACCCTAATCTGTAACCGACTCAGCCTACCCCGAGACCTGGCCTCCCCAGATAAAGCCCAGGAGGGTGTGGCGAGGAGGATCTCACCTCATAACCTAGCACACAACTCGCCAGATCTCATCTGAGAAGCCTTGTAACCTTAGACATAGCCATTAAAAAAGAGCAGACAAGCAGGAGTAGGGTTTTTGCTCTAGGGGCCTGAACCTGGGTAAACCGCGTGTCCCTGTGTTGCAAGTCTGTTAGATCTCCAGTGTCCCCTCCTTCTCAAAAACCCAAGTCCATAACAATGGGCATTGACGAGTCGGACCCTCGTCAATTAGCGTCGTCTGTGGGAACTAGGCATATTGATCATGCGGTCATGACGGCTCCATCCACCGCGATCTTCGACTCCTCTACGACGGAGAATCACCTCCTCTTCGGCACCATCGACTTCACCGTCCACTCGCTGGCGACCGGCCAAGACTTTGATTTCGTAGGAGATGGAGTCGACATGATGCTCGGAAGCCTATGCTTCCAGGTAGGCAAGGTTGGCACCATCCGCCTCCCTGAGCGGGTGGTACCCCCGAAAATCACACATGCTTCATCGGTGCCGCCAATCGGTGTCCTAAGCGCACCATCGCTGGCATACGATTCGGATGACAGCAGCAGCTGCAACTCCGATCTCTGAGACCCTCCTACAAAGGAAGGAACCTACGGTTCCGAATCTGAGAGCTGCGGGAGTAACGATCTCTTCCGCCGCTACATGTGCACGGTCATCGATGCTCACGTCGACAATAGGGCCAATCCACCAGCTCCCCTACCTATTCATAGGCTACTAACAACACGAATGCAGCCAACAACCCACCCTCGCCTAATCCCAATGGGAACGGGCCACCTAAAGCTGCCAACGGCGACGATCACGCTCGTTAGTAGATCCACCTCAACGAGGCAAGTGGGAAAGAGTTCGGCAGTCCGTGCGGGGTATGAACCCTTTGCCACTCGACGCCACTCGCGACATGCTGATGGGTTATCACTGGCTCCTCATAAAGGATCATAATCGGCAGGACGAGCAGAATAAGGAGCTCGATCAGCGTCGGAGGGCAGCCGATGAACCAAGCATGTGGCAAGCCGCGCTCTCCTCCGTCGGCGGGTCCTCCTCCAGAGGATATGATGGCCACAAGCACCGCTCCCGGCTAGAGCGCATGGACCTTGCCGCTCAACGCGAGGCCACCAAGGCACTCGACCTTTCCTTCATGTCTATGGACTCGCAGGGCAACATAATGTCCAAAACATCGCAAGCCGCGGTTATGGCGGCCACCACGTATCTGGCAGCAAAGCCGCCAGCGGTTGGGAATCCCAGACACGCAATCCATAAATCTGCGATTACGGGTCTTGGGCTTGTGGGAGCCGCACTACTCAGAGAAACGGCCCCGGAGCCGAAGAAAAAGGCTTCGATGAAATTCAGAAGGAGCCGCACGTCCTCATCCGACAAGAATGAGCATGACCTATCGCGGCGACGCCGCAGCCCCTAGCGAAGGAGCCGCAAATATGTTGCTCGTGATGAGCTCACATAGTGCAAGATCGACAGATTACGCACAAAACATGCTTGCTCCACGGAATCGATGGACGAAGACACAGAGCTATGCAGAGCCAGATGCTTCAACAGAGCCATACGGCAGTCTCGGATTCCCAAGGGCTTCAAGTTCCCATCGGACAACCCAAAGTTAGACGGCCTACAGGAGCCAAAAATCTGGCTAGATGACCACATCTCACCGGTTAAGCTGCACAGCGGAAGCAAGAATACATACATGCAGTGTATTCAGATGCAGCTGAAGGGACCAGCCAGGGCCTGGCTCAATAACCTTCCCTCCAGATCTATCCGAAGTTGGGAGGAGCTGGTCTATAGCTTCCTCCACAACTTCAAGGGAACCTGCAAAGGCCCGCCTCCATCGAAGAGCTGCGCACTTGTTGCCAACGGTCCAATGAGTCGATCCGCTCCTACGTCCAGTGTTGTTCCGTCATCAAGAACTCTACCGAAAACATTTCGGAAGAGAGGGTAGTCGATGCCTTCAACGACGCCGTAAGACGCCGTGAACTTAGAGAGGAGATGGGACGGATCAATCCCAAAACTATCGATCACCTGATGGACATTGCCAACCGCTGGGCGCACGGCAAGGATGCCATCAACCGAACCCGTTCGGATGACGAAGATGACCTCGGCCGCAGACATGATCGCCGAGTAAAAATAAGAGAGCGCGTCTACGACGATTGCGAAGAGATCGACATGGTCGCAGCTGGCTAAGCCGAACGCCGCAAACACAGAAAACGTAGCAGCGGCTATCACAGTGGAAACTATCGCGATAGCGGGAAACCCGCTCAAGCATGGCAACATCACAATCGTGATGACAAGCCCTCCGCATTCGACAAACTATCGGGTCCCTGCAACATCCACTTCTACATCGACAGCACAATGGCAAGAAGAATGGCAGCCATCCGCTCAAGGACTACCGGGAATTCTAGAAGCTCCACGAGGGATACGCCCATTTGCAGCTTGACAAAACGAACCAGGGGTTCGGTTCCTCCCATGGGCCCATCGCCTATGGTTCCCCACCACCACCACTCGCAGGTCCCGCGTAGCCTGCGGCTGCACCAGCCTAGAACAATGGAGCACATCAGTACCCACAAGCGTTGGGTACCATGATGATACAAAAAGGGATGTGTCCAACAGGATCCAGAAAACGATCCCAACATGTCATTCGACTCTACAGTCAACACCAAGGTGGTGCAGGTCCATCCGACGGACCAATCCAAGACGGCTCTGATCGCCAACAACCTGAGTCCCGCATAGGAATGCCTTCTCGTCGAATTCCTCCATGAGTGCTGGGAAATCTTAGTCTGGTGTCCCTTAGACATGCCAGGAGTTCCCAGGGAATTCGCTGAGCACGCACTCAATGTATACCCGAATGCACGCCTAGTGAATTAAATGATGTGTAGACTGTCTGAGGGAAGAGTGGAAGCAATTGGTATCAAAGTCAACAGACTCCTTGATGCCAACTTCATAAGGGAGATCAAATAAAGCACCTGGGTAGATAACCCTGTGCTGGTCCCTAAGAAGGACACTGACATCCTGCGAATGTGCATCGAATTTACGACGCTTAACAAGCATTGTCCAAACAATCACTTTCCCCTACCGTGGATCGATCAAATCATCGATTCCAACGCGGGATGTGAACGACTCTCGTTCCTCGATGCCTACTCAGGCTATAATCACATTCGACTGAAGTTCGAGGACCAGGAGAAGACGGCTTTCATCACGCTGTTCGGGGTCTTCTGCTACAACACAATGCCCTTGGGGCTCAAGAACACAGGTGCAACCTATCAAATGTGCATGCAAGCATGCCTGAAGAACCAAATTGGTCTCAACATTCAAGTCTATGTTGACGACATAGTAGTCAAGCCCAAGGAAATCCGAATATTGATCGACATTGTCCGTGAGATGTTCGATAACCTCGATTGATACATGATCAAGATGAACCAGGAAAAGTGTGCCTTTGGCGTCCCATCCGGGAAATTGCTCGGGTACTTCACGTAACATACCAGGATTAGCATCTCGAAATACACAGGACACATGTTTGTGCATTGGATTCATGCATAAGAAAATCCGGAGAATTTTCATGCAAAACTAAAGAAGCTGTAGAGGGATCGAGATCTCTCTTGTTCTGATGAAAGCATCTGAGAAAGTGCGGCAGATTTCGGCATGACTGTACTGTATCTTTGTGTTTGAGGGGAAAGCAATTCAAATTTTAATATTCAAAAGATATATTTGAATTGTAAAATAATTTAAAATAGAATTATAACTGGAAATGGTGTTACAATTATAAATACAGAATTGAGATATTATTTATGATTAAGATATAAATAACCATAAGTATTAAAAATACAAAATAAAAGAATTGAATTATTTTATAATATAATATGATAATACAATCATGATTACAATTGAGTGAATTGAAACAAGTCAATAAAATAAATGATTATAGTAATGAAATAAAAGAGAAGTATTAAATTGAAGAGAAATATATATACCACATTGTCCTTTATAATAAAAGAATAAAAGAAATGTACTAATTGCAATTGAAGGAAAACATTAACTTTATTACTTAAAATAAACAATACAATATTTCTTTACAAAAGAAGAATGAATAAATAAAAAGAATTCCTTTATTACAATTATACAATGCTTTATATTTCACAAAATAAAAAGTGAATTACAAAACAATTAAAAAGTAAAACCTAAAACTAAATTCATCTTCATTTTCTTCATCTTCTAAATCCTCTCTTTATATTCCTGATTCCTGCAAAACAAAAGTAAATAGACACAAACAGTAAGAACAAAAGAAGGGTTTGTTGGGCCACGCAGAGATAAAACAAAACATTTTCCTCTAACATGGTGATCCCAAGATATAGCCGAGGTAGAAGGCCACGAGGTTTACCACTAGACGCGCAGTTGCAGATTACTGATGAAGCGCGTCAGTTGATGCAGTACAGTCCTTTGCGATCCGATCGTCCTGGTGCTAATCGTACAACACCTCTGCTGGTATCCACACGTACAAGGAGGAGCACCGGCGGCGAACTGCTATGTTCATTACAACGGCAGGACTGCTGTGGAGCTAGGGTTTCCAACACATGGAATGACCTAACCGAACAACGATTAACCCTTCTGGGTTACTGTGCTCCACTATATATAGGGACTGAACGTGGGATCCACTCTCATGGACCATTCACTAAAGCCCATATAACACTAGTCACCACGAGTCCAACTCACTGACTCAGTCCTAATCCGGCTCGGGTCCAACCCGGCCAGATTTCTGGCTTGGGTCCAACCCGGACTGATTTCTGGCTTGGGTCCAACCCGGACTGATTTCCGGCTTGGGTCCAACCCGGACTTGCTCCCGCTCTTAAGTGTGTGACCCGGCAGGCTCATGGCTACACGGAAACGATTGGAGTCCGACTCGCAATCGATCAGTCGGCAGCGGCTCCTAGCAGAACCTGCCGACTCCCAAGTACCAAAGAGTCATGACAACTTGCCTTTCCAATGTGACTTGCGTCCGAGTCCCTTTTGCCTCACGATATACCTTGTCAGACTATAGGCGAATAATTGTCATCCCTTAAATAGTCCGACTCTCTTCTCTATCCGAGATAAGTGATTCACCCAACTAACTTTTAGTCGATCGCCTCGGTTAACACTTAACCGAGTCATGCATGGCCATGCTTTCCGAATCATATCATCCGAGAGGGCCCAGAGAATATCTCTCCGAGTGGAGGGGCAAAATTCCATCTTGGTTATTCACATCACGCATATTGATTCTCAGTCGACCCGAACTCTGCCTTTATAGCTGCCCAGTTACGGATCACCGTTTCACAGAGCCTAAGTCGGTGATCCTCAACTCGGATTATGCAATAACCTCAGGTCTAAGGATTACATTGATTGAGATATACAAATGACAACTTGTTCGTTGTCACTAAATATGGGTCAATCCGACTTGCTAAACTCTTTAGCCGAGTCTGTGTAAGTCAGAATGGCATCACCATGCCCGTGACAAGTGGAACCGAGTCATCACGCCAGCTTTCACATTGGTCTAAGTTGTGTGTCCAGCACAACCTCGATGACCAAGGACATTTAGTACAAACAACATGAATGCATAGTTACACAACCGGATCACATATTCAATGATACACATCAGATGTTTATACAAGGACAACTTTATATCTTTATGAATACAATGGGAAATCTCATCATACATGATTTCCTCTAGGGCATATTCCCAACAGTCTCCCACTTGCACTAGAGTCAATCTTCCGACATCACATGTCTAAGCAACTAATGCCCATGGCTCTCAGGTGCGCCTCATGCTTCGGCTGGGGTAACGGCTTTGTCAACGGATCCGCAATATTTGCATCCATGTGTACCTTGCATAATTTGATATCACCCTGATTCACGAACTGGCGAATCAGGTGGTACCTCATGAGTATGTGCTTGTTCTTCTGGTGTTGTCTAGGTTCCTTGGCTTGTGCAATAGCACCATTGTTGCCACAATACATGTTTAACGGATTGGACGAGCCCTGAACCACACCAAGATCCATAAGGAAATTCCTCATCCAAACAGCTTCCTTTGCTGCCTCTGAGGCGGCAATATACTCAGCCTCTGTTGTAGATGCAGACACAGTCTCTTGCTTGGAACTCTTCCAGCTCACAACACCTCCATTTATAATAAACACGTATACGGATTGCAAACGAGAATCATCAGAGTCGGTAAGATAACTCGCATCCGTGTAACCCTTTACACTGAGTTCATCTTCACCACCATAAACCAAAAACATATCCTTAGTCCTTCTCAAGTACTTTAGGATATTTTTAGCCGCTGCCTAGTGGATTTCTCCAGGATCAGCCTGGTATCTGCTCACAACACTTAGAGCATAGGAAACATCCGGCCTAGTACAAATCATGGCATACATGATGGATCCGACTGTAGAAGCATACGGAATCGCACTCATCCGACTTTGCTCATTAGTTGTCGAAGGACACTGAGTCTTGCTAAGTTTTACACCATGGGACATCGGTAAGAACCCCTTCTTATACGATTCCATGTTGAACTTCTTCAACACTTTGTCCAAATAAGTACTCTGACTCAATCCAATGAGCTGTCTTGATCTATCTCTATAGATCCGGATTCCGAGGATGTATGTTGCCTCACCCAAGTCTTTCATTGAGAAACTCCTTTCCAATGATTCCTTGGTTTGTTGCAACATCTGGACATCATTTCCAATCAATAATATGTCATCCACATATAAGATTAGAAAGTTTACTTTAGTCCCACTAAACTTCTTGTATAAACAAGAATCATGATCACTCTTGATGAAGCCAAACGATTTGACTACCTCATCAAAGCGAATATTCCAACTCCGAGATGCTTGCTTCAACCCATAAATGGATTTCTAAAGTTTACATACCTTGTTAGCATTAGCCGAATCGACAAAACCCTCGGGCTGTATCAGATACACGTCCTCGGTTAAATTTCTGTTAAGGAAAGCCGTTTTGACATCCATCTGCCATATCTCATAGTCGAAATAGGCTGCTATAGCTAACATGATCCGAACTGATTTAAGCATCGCTACGGGTGAGAAAGTCTCGTCGTAATCAACTCCTTGAACTTGTTAGAACCCCTTCACGACAAGGCGTGCTTTATAGATGGAAACATTTCCATCCATATCAGTTTTCTTCTTAAAGACCCATTTGCACTCGACGGGTCTTGCACCATCTGGCAGATCAACCAAGTTCCAAACTTGATTTTCATCCATGGACTTTAAGTCGGATCTCATGGCTCCAAGCCATGACTCGGAATCAGATCCCACCATCGCTTCCGAATAATTTGTCGGCTCATCACTGTCTAACAATAATACATCACAAACACTTCGTAATCTTTCCGATCTTCGTAGTTTAGGTGCTGCTGCCGGTTCAGCTACCACGACCGGCTCAACCTCCAAGGTTTTTGCCGACTCCCTACTAGCCAGTTGCTCTTGAATTTATTCGAGTTGCACCGTGCTCCCACTGACTCCCCGACTGAGAAACTCTTTCTCAAGGAAGACACCATTCCGAGCGACAAACACTTTGCCCTATTCTCGGTTGTAGAAGTAGTAACCCAAGGTTTCCCTTGGATACCCCACGAAAATACACTTATCCGACTTGGCTGTAAGCTTGTCCGACTGAAGTCACTTGACAAATGCTTCATAGCCCCAAATATTAAGAAAAGACAAACTCGCCTTTTTGCCTGTCCACATCTCACGCGGTGTCTTCTCTACCGATTTTTATGGTACTCTGTTTAGTGTGAACGCCGCTATTTCTAGACAATAACCCAAAAATGATAAAGGCAGATCTGTTCGACTCATCATTGACCGTACCATGTCCAACAAGGTCCGATTCCACCTTTCCGAAACACCATTCCTTTGTGGCGTTCCTGGCGGAGTAAGTTGAGGAACTATTCCACAACTTTTCAGATGGTCATCAAACTCATGGCTCATGTACTCGTCTCCTCGGTCCGACCGAAGAAACTTTATTTTCTTGCCGAGTTGATTATGTGCTTCATTCTGGAATTTTTTGAACTTTTCAAAGGCTTCCGACTTATGTTTCATCAAGTAGATATATCCATACCTACTCAAATCATCAGTGAAGGTAATGAAGTACTCATAACCACCCCTGGCTGTCGTGCTCATTGGTCCACATACATCACTATGTACTAGTCCCAACAAGTCGGACGCCCTTTCGCAACTCTTTGCAAAAGGTGTCTTGGTCCTTTTGCCGAGTAGGCAAGATTCACATGTCTCGAACGACTCCAAGTCGAACGAAGTTAGGAGTCCATCATCATGGAGCTTCTTCATGCGTTTCCAACTTATATGACCAAGCCGATAGTGCCAAAAGTAAGTCATATTCAGATCATTTGGTTTCATCCTTTTAACATTTATGTTATAAACTGACTCACCATCAAGATTCAAAATAAATAACCCATCCTGGACGGGTGCAAAGCCGTGAAACATATCATTCAAATACAAAGAACAACCATTATTCTTGTTATTCGACTCATATCCTTGCCTCATCAAACATGAAGCAGAAATAATGTTTCGACTGAGCACTAGAACATAATAACAGTTATTCAGTTCCTAATGAATCCGGAAGGTAAATGAAGTTGCATTGTGCCGATTTCCAACGTATCAACTCTTGCTTTGTTGTCGACTCGAATATCAACCTCGCCTCTTGCTACGCTCCTAGTTCTTACCAGTCCCTGCAACGAGTTGTAGATGTGAATAACTGACCCGGTATCATATACCCAAGAACTATTAGGTGCATCAGCAAGATATATGTCTATAACATTGCAAACAAGTGTACCTGAGTCGGAAGTCATACCTCCACTCTTGGTTTTGTCAGCCAAGTAACTATTGCAGTTCCTCTTCCAGTGGCCATCCGTATTGCAATAGAAGCAAGTGGATCCGGCTGAAGGAGATGGCTTAGTCCCTGAGGGAGCGCTTGGGACCGGGTCCTGAGCCTGCTTTCCTCCTGACTTAGCCTTCTTCTTAGTCCAAGAACTCTTCTTAAACTTAGCCTTATTCCGCACCATCAACACTTGACTGGCGCCCTTCTTGAGATCCGCCTCTGCCTGCTTGAGCATCCCATGCAATTCAGTGAGCTTCTTATCCATACCATGCATGTGGTATTTCGAAATGAACTGCCCATATGCACTAGGAAGAGAGTTCAGAATTATATCCGTAGCGAACTCTTCGCTAATGGGGTAGCCAAGCCTCTCCAATGACTGCACATAACCAACCATTTTGATCACATGCGGACTCAGTGGATCACCATCCTTAAGCTTGCAACTCAGCAAAGCCTGAGAGACTTGATACCTCTCAGTCTTCGCCTGAGCCTGGAACATACTTTTGAGGCTTTCGATCATATCGTAGGCCTCAACATGATCGAACTGCTTTTGCAAGTCCGGTTCCATGTGAGCAAGCATAAGACAACTAATATCCGTGGACTCATCCTTAGCCCGACGGTAGGCATTGGTGGCAGCGACAGCCGCATTCTCTTTCGGCTCATCTGGAAGTGGGTTCTCTAGGACATGGTCCTTCTTTTCTTGTTTGAGAATAATTCTCAGATTTCGATACCAGTTGGTAAAATTAGTGTCGTTTAGTTTATGTTACTCAAGGATAGTTCTCAATGCAAAACCGGATATCTGAGAGTGACTGCTACTTGGTGCCATGATCTACAACATAAAATATGCAAAACACTTAAGACATGTATTCATAAAAGAGCAAGCATATTAAACATTTTAATATTTTATGCTCCCACTAGAACCAACACCCCTCCGATGGTTGCTTGGTGATTCAGGACCCTAAATAAGCAAGTCGGCTAGTGAGCTTTAGCATCACCGCTAGCCGCCAAGTGATCTAGGTAGACAACTCCTTGTCAATCGTATCTCATACGACTCCTGTTGGACGGGTGGCATTACATGCCCCGGCTCCCATCCGACTTTTCCCCGAGTCCCACAACCGTTGTGATAGACCCGTCTAGCTTACCGAGTGTTTCCACAGTAAGAGTCCGACTCAAATCCATCTAGTCGAAAAGAATTGGCAGCACCTCAATTTTATGAGCCCACTACCAAAAATGTCCGACTTTTGATGGTGCAAACACTGGCGGGAAAACCGACTAGGCCTTCTTTGAGGGATTAAATTTTACCGACTATCTAATAGAGGTAAAATAGAGACATAACAACAACACAGAATAAAGCAATTATAATGTGAAATGGTATGCCCTCTTCATGGAGATCTCCATCTCCACAAAGCCTATAATCCGACTCGTGCCAACTCTTGTCACTTGCCGTCTTGCTCCATGTCGCCGACATGTACATCGCCTTGCATGTCATCCGGATTCTTCAAACAACTACACTAGCTTAGTAAAGTGAATTACATAGAGAATCCGACACGCAGGTCGTTATACAATAAAATGACAGCACCTAGGCTCCAGCCGGCTGACAAAAACCGTGATTCGCAGATCACATATGGATTAGACATATACATCACATGCACATGAACCATACCATTCACAACTTCCTGCAAAAACAAGTTATGCATAGATACAATATCTACCGGCGTTGTGAAACTCGCAATGACATCTAAGGCACTATGACAGGGCGAAGTCGGCGGTCCCAGTCTACCCCGATGGCGGAAGCCGACCGGTAGGGGTATGTCGTTCCACGACCTCAGCAGTATGATCACGGAAATCAGATCTACCATTCCCCGAGTACAGTTGATCCAATCAACCTCGTACAAAACAGATCTATGTCATAGATCGACCACCAAAATAGCATATAGATCTCATCTACAGCCTACCGCATATCACATATGCGAGATCTCGAGCCTAAAACCAGAAGCTATTGCTGTGATACCACTGTTGGGCCACGCAGAGATAAAACAAAACTTTTTCCTCTAACGTGGTGATCCCAAGATCTAGCAGAGGTAGAAGGCATGAGGTTTACCACTAGAGGCGCAGTTGCGGATTACTGATGAAGCGCGTCAGTTGATGCAGTGCAGTCCTTTGCGATCCGATCGTCCTGGTGCTGATCGTACAACACCTCTGCTGGTATCCACACGTACAAGGAGGAGCACCTGCGGCAAACTGCTAGGTTTGTTACAACGGCAGGACTGCTGTGGAGCTAGGGTTTCCAACACATGGAATGACCTAACCGAACAACGATTAACCCTTCTGGGTTACTGTGCTCCACTATATATAGGGAGTGAACGTGGGATCCACTCTCGTGGCCCATTCACTAAATCCCATATAACACTAGTCACCGCGAGTCCAACTCACTGACTCGGTCCTAATCCGGCTCGGGTCCAACCTGGCCAGATTTCCGTCTTGGGTCCAACCCGGACTGATTTCCGGCTTGGGTCCAACCCGGACTTGCTCGAGCTCTTAAGTGTGTGACCCGACAGGCTCATGGCTACTCGGACACGATTGGAGTCCGACTCGCAATTGATCAGTCGGCAGCGGCTCCTAGCAGAACGTGCCGACTCCCAAGTACCAAAGAGTCATGACGACTTGCCTTTCCAATGTGACTTGCGTCCGAGTCCCTTTTTCCTCACGATATACCTTGTCAGACTATAGGCGAATAATTGTCATCCCTTAAATAGTACGACTCTCTTCTCGATCCGAGATAAGTGATTCACCCGACTAACTCTTAGTCGATCGCCTCGGTTAACACTTAACCGAGTCGTGCAAGGCCATGCTTTCTGAATCATATCATCCGAGATGGCCCAAAGAATATCTCTCCGAGTGGAGGGGCAAAATCCCATCTTGGTTATTCACATCACGCAGCTTGATTCTCAGTCGACCCGAACTCTGCCTTTATAGCTGCCCAGTTACGGATCAGCGTTTGACAGAGCCTAAGTCGGTGATCCTCAACTCGGATAATGCAATAACCTCAGGTCTAAGGATTACATTGATTGAGATATACAAATGACAACTTGTTCGTTGTACCTCAATATGGGTCAATCCGACTCGCTAAACTTTTTAGCCAAGTCTGTGTAAGTCGGAATGGCATCACCATGCCCATGACAAGTGGAACCGAGTCATCATGCCGGCTTTCACATTGGTCTAAGTTGTGTGTCCAGCACAAACTCGATGAACAAGGACATTTAGTACAAACAACATGAATGCATAGTTCCACAACTGAATCACATATTCAATGATACACATCAGATGTTTATATAAGGACAACTTTATATCTTTATGAATATAATGGGAAATCTCATCATACATGATTGCCTCTAGGGCATATTCCCAACAGGGTTAGTGTATTACTTTTATTCTCATATCAGGCATACAAATGATATGCCTAGACTCATCATTGAGTATTTTAAAAACGAGACCAAGTTGGTGAATCTGTTCTTAACATCAAGTGTTGCCTCAGCACAACATCATTCGCCAGGTGGGAATTTCACCATAGATAAGGGTAGAATAGTAATAGTAAATTCACAGGAATCCTTTGATCTGATCCATTCGAGTGAGGCATGCACAAAGGTAGCTCACTCATCTGCATGCACCAGTGTGCTGTCAAGCCAACAGAGAAGAAATCAAGGTAGAAAAGGAAGCCACGGATACCACAGGGGGTTTTCCCTATACAGACTGAAAGAACATTTCTTAACCCCTAGTGTTTTGTGTGCTAGATAACAATATCAAGGATTATTTAATGTGTGTTGAAGTGCTGCAGATAATCTGCCCCTTGGGGGGCGGATAATCCGCCCCCTCGAGGAATTTCTTCAAGACAAGACCTGCATCGCTCTCTGAATGGGGGGTGGAGTATCCCCCGGACTTTTCGGCTCTAGGGAGGATTATCTCCCCAGGCCGGATAGTCCGCCCCTTGAGGGGGCGGATAATCCGCCCCCTCGAGAAATTTCATCAAGTCAAGGCTGCGTCACTCTTTGTATGGGGGGCGGAGTTTTCCCCGGAGTTTCTGTCCTGGGGGCGGATTTTTTCCCCAGGACGGATAGTCCGCCCCAAAGGGAGGCGGATAATCCGCCCCCAAATTTCTCCAACGGCTTATTCTGGGCAAGGGGGTATTTAATCCTACCTTCCCCCTCCTGCCAAAACTCTTGATTGATTCGAAAAAGTCAGGATCCGTTCATCATTCTTCAACCAAGAGAGCTCCACCTTCATCCACCGAAAGGCCTCGTCCCTTGGGGAATCCAAGGAGGAGAACTCAATCTTCAACTACTGCAATCAAGCGCTTCATCTCCTCTCCATTCATTTGGAGAATCACCGATCTAGTATTTCTTGCGAATACCTAGATCATTGCTTTTGTTTATATTGATAAACCTTGTTCTTGTGACATCTTGTTGTCATCTCGGGAGCCCCCAATTTAGTTGTGGGTGTGTGCCCCGGTAGAGTTGTAAAGGCACCGGTTCCCGCCTCGAAGGGTACCAATAGTGGAGAAGGTGGATCAGGCCTTTCGTGGCAAGATCCATCGGAGAATAGGGTGAGGCCTATTTGTGGCATGGTGGTCTTAGAACCACCCACCCCTCCAACGCAGATATACTTCCCTTAACAAGCAAGGAACTGCGGTAAAACAAATCACTGTGTCTCCGCGTGCTCCACTATGGTTTCCTCGGTCCTCTCTTTACGTGCTTAGTAGCTAGGTTTGCATATAGGGACATTCCCGTAGTTGCATATCTAGAGAATTTACTTTGTGTCAAGACTAAAATTGGAAAATAACTAAAAATTGAGTAGCACCTATTGACCCCTCTAGGTGCCCATACGATCCATTTCAATTGCTATCAGAGCCCCGGCTCTTAATTCAGGCTTAACCTCGTAAGAGAAGTATGGGTTCCAAGGGAGATGGGAGTGATGCTCCAGAGGTAGTCACCATGAACGATCTGAAGACGTTGGAAACAACCTTGGTTAGTTCTATGGAGGCTAAGATGGAAGAGATGCGTCAATTGATAATGCATCTCTCCACATCCGTAGCATCACCTCCATCTACTCCTGAGGCTACCACTCTGCAATCCAAGGAAACGGGTAAAACCAATTCCAAAGATAACGAAGTGGTTGGTGATGGCACTAGCAAGAGCTCCTCCCCGAAAAAGGATAGTGGTAAGGAAGGATACAATGAGGTTTCCCATGTGTATTCTCCTGATCCACCTATCCCACACCCACATATACATAATATGGGTGATCCACTCAAATTTTCAGCATCTACTTTCATCAATGGTAATTTTTGATGAAATCTCATGTGTGCAGCTCCTCCATTGAGTTGTGGAAAATCATAGAGAATGGCCTTCATGTTGGATATCCCAACAACCTAACAAGAAGAGAGGTTGTTGATAGTCAACTCAATGCTACAGCTCTACACATGATCCAGCTTGGTGTCAGTGACAAAGACATGCCACACATTCAGCATCTTAGTACAGCTAAAGAAGCTTGGGATGCCCTCACCGAGATCTTCATTGGAAATGAAAGTATGAGAAGGAATATATATTATGCTTTGAGCAATGAAGCTGAAGGATTTTATATGTTGGATGGAGAAAACCACGAGGACATGTATAGGAGGCTCAAGTCAATGGCCACCACTTTCAGGAATCATGGTGCCTCTCATGTTGATGATGCATGGATCAAGCGCAAGTATGTCAGTGCTCTTATGCCATTTGAGCCCACAGATTTGAAGAATCTCCAAGGAAGGCATATTTACCACCTTATGACATCCAATGAGGTAATGCAAGAAATGGCAGCTTTCAAAGTGGCTGCCAAGAATGCCGAAGATGCTCGTGCACGAGCTATGGGGATGCAAAAGGGGGTCAACATGGCCTTGAAGGCAAGTGTGGCTGATCATGATGAAGATGACATAGAAGGTATGGACTGTCCCGAGGATGTCAAAAGAATTCATGGACAATACATTGCCTTCTATGCTAGAAACTTTTGGAAGGATCCAGCCAAGGCCAAATATGAACTAGAACGCAAGAGTGGAACTTATGGAAGAAAGGAAAACGGTCCCAAGCTGAGAACTTGTTTCAACTATGGAGACCGGCTGCACTTTGTAGCCGAGTGTCGATATCAAAGTAGGGAAGATAATGGGGGAAGACTCATTCTCAAGGAAAAGTCAAAGTATCCACGCAAGAAACAATTTGTAAAGAAGAATGCCCCTTTCAAGAAGCAACCAAAGATTGTTCTAGTGGCTCAAGAAGAATATTCTTCGGGAAGTGAAGATGAAGACAAGGACGATGACTCTCGAGAGGTGGCTGCTATAGCCACCACATCTACACCAACATCTCTCTTCGAATCTCTGAACAAAAACGTCATCAACAAGAACGCTACTTGTCTTATGCCAAGAGGTTCCGAGGTATCAACTTCTAACACTTCTTTTCCTAAGGCTATGATTGACATGGATGATCCTACTAGTCTTAAGGTTAAGGAAGAGATTCTTGCTTTGGACTATTTCTTCACTAACTTGCAAGGTGAGCACAAATTATATTTTGAGGCTCTTATGGACTAGCTGGCCCAAAATGAAGTGCTCCTAGAAGAAAAGCGCAAAATTGAAAGGGAGAATGCAATGGAAATTGCATCCTTAAAAAATGCTCTAAAAGAAGAAGAGGCTCGGGTTTCTCTTGAAGAGAAGCTTGAGTCCATTGAGGAGTCACATGAAGAAATAGTGGAAAATCTTGTTAAGGAACGCGATAATGCAGTCGCCAAAGCAAAGAAGTTAAAGAAGGAAAATATTGACTTTGGGGCTGCTCATGCTAGACTCTCCGAGGAATTGGAGAAACTTGGCATCGCTCACAAGTCAGGATGGGAATGGGCTGGCCCGGACCTGGCCTTGGACCCGGCCCCATTGGCCTCGAGGCCAATTTGCGTGGCCAGGGTCGACCCATTTCAAGAGAAGTTGGCGGCCTCGTCGACCCAATGGGTACTCGGGGCTGACCCAAATTTTAGCTTAAATAATTTTTTTGATTGTGTTACGAAAGAATTCATGATGATGTAAAATAAATAAAGTTTACAAACAACCACAAATTTAATTTTAGCTCTTTTCACATCCAGTTTATAAAGGGAGGTAGAGCTAATTGACTCAAGTACGTGTACAAAGGGTTAGCTAGCTGATGGGATTGCTAATTAGTATCCTGATGGTGAATTGGCCGATGGTTATTGTCATAAGTATTAAGCGAGCTAGATGGATATTTTTTACGGTAAGCTATGGATTTGGTGGCACCTTAAAGAGCTTTTGTTAGACCGTAGATTCAAAGTTGGGCAAATTGATCCCACTCTTTTTACTAAGAAGTTTAATGGGGAGCTTTTTGATGCCAACTATATGTAGACGACATTATTTTTGGCTCTACTAACCAAGCTTTTAACAATGAATTTTCAAAGCTTATGACTGACAGGTTTGAGATATCTATGATGGGAGAATTAAGGTTCTTTCTTTGTTTCGAGATCAAACAACTTAAAGAGGGAACTTTTATTAATCAAGCGAAGTACATCCAAGACATGCTCAAGAGGTTCAAGATGACGGATCTCAATGGCATTGCTACTCCAATGCAAACAAAGTGTCATCTTGAGCTTAATCCCAAGGGTAAAGACGTGGACCAAAAGGCATACGGATCCATGATCGGCTCTCTCCTTTACCTTTGCGAATCTAGGCCCGATATCGTGTTAAGTGTAGGAGTGTGTGCAAGGTACCAAGTCGCTCCTAAAGAAAGCCACTTAGTGGCGGTCAAGAGAATTTTTAGATATTTGGTTCATTCCCCAAATTTTGGTTTATGGTATCCCAAAGGTTCCAGTTTATCTCTATGTGGTTACACCGATTCAGATTGGGCTGGTGACAAACATGATTGAAAATCAACTTCTGGTGCATGTCAATTCTTGGGAAGGTCTCTAGTGTGTTGGTCTTGACAGTGCATATCACTCTCAACCGCCGAAGCTGAATATGTTGCTGTTGCAAGTGCTTGTACACAATTATTATGGATGAGGCAAACTTTAAAGGAATATGGAGTCAATTGTGACAAAGTGCCTCTTTTATGTGACAATGAAAGTGCTATCAAAATTGCTTACAATCCGGTGCAGCATACAAGAACAAAACATATTGAGATTCGCAATCATTTCATTCGGGATCATGTTCCTCGTGGCGATATTGCACTATCCTTTGTGATAAAAAAGAACCAACTTGCTGATATCTTCACGAAGCCTATTGATGAAGCAAGATTTTGTTATTTGAGGAATGAGCTAAATATCATAGATTCAAGGAGCTTGGCTTGACTACCCTTGCACACTCACTTGCACTTATTCATGTATTTGGTTTAGATGCGGGCATAGACATAGGGGAGTGTGGTCCTAATTGATTGGGCTAACCCTCCCCCCATAATGCCGAAAGCAAGAAAAATCATTTCCCTTAATATCATTTTGTGATATGTGGGTCATCGATGAGCATTGGTTTTGAACTCAAGATACATCTTTGCGGTGTCATGCCATGTGCTCCAACATGGTGGCTTCGTCCACCGCCCTCTTCTTTGAGAAGAGTTGGTTTCTAATGGCTATTTTTGGATCTTCTTGCATATCTTTTGTTCTTATGGAAAACACACCCAATTTTGGCTTTTGGTTGATTTGATTCTTGAAACTTTGGGTGTGTAGTACCATCATAGTTTGTTTCTCTAAACCCAAGCATTTTCCCTCATTGAACCATCTATTCTTGCACACAAGTCCTCTATACACCTTTGAGGGGTTTTGCAAGGTTCCTCCGGCCTGAATCTGTACTGTACAGAAAATTCAGAGGGGGGCGGACTATCCACCCCAAGTGGAGGGCGGATAATCTGCCCCGAGCGAAATCTGCCTCATAAGGGCTGGGTCAGGGAGGAAAGGCTCAAACATAGTAGCCAGTCCTCCCCAACCTGTGCTCTGCCCCAAGCCGACGCCGGAGCCTCCGCCCTTCCTCGGAGTCGATTCGACCACCGGATTCTTCGGGACCTCCCTAGATCTTCTTCCCCTCGCCTCCGGATACCTTCTCCTCCGAGCTCTTCCCCCAATGAGTGAGGGTAACTCCCTCATCCATCTCTTGTGCATGAGATTCATTGTTTTGGTGGAAATATCGTGGTAGACGATACTTGGTGTTTCCCTTGCGTGTTAGAATCAGTATTAATGCAATCCTAGTGCCCGATCTGTTTTTGCCTTGGTAAATCTGGGCCAAACCAGAATTTTTTTGCAAGGGGCGGATTATCCGCCCCTAGGGCCGGAAAGTCTGGCCTGGAGACTACTTGTATGTTCTGGTTTGGTTCAGATTTTCTCAAGTGCACATCTCTGGCCCATGGATTGTTTTCCTACTATTTCTAACATGCCTCTTGGACTTGTGTGTGTGCTTATCGCCATGCTACCTCTCCCATGCTTTTCATAGGTGGTTCACGCGCTCCTAAGACCTACAAGCGTCGTCCCCGTGCCCATTATCTCAGGCCCACTACAGAGGGAACATTTGTTGACGAAACAGAGGTTCGCAGGTTAGGAAGAGAATCTGAACAGATGGCAGAGGCAGCAAAGAAAGCCAAGCGGGTTGCATCTCGCAAGGTCAAGGGTAAGGGTAAGAAGGCTCGGCCTAATTACAAGGCCATGGATAGCGTTGAGTACTCATCCATGCGCCAGACAGATTACTATGTAGATGCTGACAGTGATGGTGAGCCAGAGGATTCTATGTCTTGGTGCTCTCATTTTAGGTCTATCCATGATGATGTCTATGTTCCTATCAAGATTTGCCCCATGCATCCTCTGAATATGCCTGAGGCCCAATCCAAGGCACAACTCCGTGAAGCTTTGGATGTGACTATCAAGATTCGGCTTCATCACCTTATGACTCTTTAGTGTCACTATGATTCCAAGGTGGTGAAGCATTTTTTGTCCACACTTGTGATCTGCGGAGATGAGCTTCGAACCATGAAGTGGATGGCAGGGACAACAATGATTCAGTCTGATTTCCGCACCTTTGGTCAGGTTCTTGGGTATGATTTTCACGGACGGGATACAGCTTCATGACACCGCATTATTTTTCTGCTCAGGCCATCCAAGGACACTGTGCTTGCTCCATGTCTGACACCTAATGGCATTGCTGGTACATTCGCTGGCCTCTCGCCATTGTATGCCACCCTTGTTGGCATGTTTAGGGACAGCATTACTCCAAGTTGAGGAAACAATGACAAGATCCGCGGTCACCTGGTTCCTCTTCTTGCCTTTGCTCACGAGTGTGCCACCAATGCTGGATTGTCTTCAGGATATAAGTTGGATGTGATGGACTTTATCTATCATGAGATGACTGATGTGATGCTCAACAGGCTCTCCTTCCCATATTCTCCTTCTATCATGATGCTCATCAAGCATATGCTACCACATGAGGACTTTGGCACTGATTTGGATGGTAAGCACAAGTCAAAGAAGATCTACAACAAGGCTCAGAAGACCTCTCACCCTTCCACTGCCCCTGAGTGCATTATGCGTGATGCTAGGGCTAGTGGTCGTTGTCCCGCTGAGTCCCCAATGGCTCGTGAAGTCAAACATCTCAATTGGTCCCAGCGGCACATCCTTTGCATGGGCATAGACACTCACAAGGGCCAGTATGAGGAGTACCGGAGGAGCCATAAGATGGATCACTCTCAGCAGGTTATTCTTCACCATGTGTTAGGTGCATCTGGCCATCCTCCTACTCCAACAACTCCAGAGCCCTATGCACAGTGGAACAGTTCTGGGTTCAGCTATGGTGAGCTTGAGAGTCACTTGTTTCCTCCTCAGTCGAGGGCGCCTACTCCTCCAGCTGATGATGATGATGATGAGTATGATGACGAGGAAGGGGACGGGGATAACTACGAAGAGGACGAGTAGGAGTGATCTTTTGGGGCGTTAGCATCGCTCTTCTTCCTTTTTAGTGTTTCGATGCCAAAGGGGGAGAAGTAGTTCTATTAGGTCACGGATTTGCATGGGTTAGGCGCAAGAACTTTCCTTTTCATTCGTTTTATTTGCATGCTTGTCCCCCTTTAGCGTGAACTTATTTTCTATTTTGTTCTTGGTTTGTATAAGACTCTGTCGTGTGATACTCTGTCTGGAATTCTGGATTTATCGTATGGATCTACTCTTATAGAATTCTGGATTTATCTATGGAAGTATGGTAGTCTATTGATGGCATATGGACTTATGGTATTATCTATTGCTTACATCAATATTGTGGGATGTGTCTGGAGCCTAATAATTTCATTATTCTCTTTGGCTATTTACACATCCTGGTGGTATGACTTCATTTCCTAAATCACCGTGTTTTACTTGTCTTTATTATGAAAGTGTCTTGCTCTGTAGTGTGAGCATTTGTATTCAAATGGAAATTTTAAATATGCACACATTTAGGGGGAGCTGCTTTCATTTCCTTAAGGTGTTGTTATTAGGTTTCATTGCAAATCCTAGGATTGTCATCTAACACCAAAAAGGGGGAGATTGAAAGAACATTTCTTAACCCGTTGTGTTTTGTGTGTTAGATTACAATATCAAGGATTATTTAATGTGTGTTGAAGTGCTGCAGATATCTATCTTGAAAAAGGAAAAGAAACTACTTTTGGGGGGTGGATAATCCGCCCCACCCCATTTTCAGAAGGGCGCAACCGCCAGAGAGGGGCGGAGTTTTGGCCGGATAATCCGTCCCTTGGGGGCGGATAATCCGCCCCCTCAAGGAATTTCTTCAAGACAAGACTTGCGTCGCTCTCTGTATGGGGGTGGAGTTTCCCCTGGACTTTCCAGCTCTGGGGCGGATTTTCTCCCTAGGCCGGATAGTCCGCCCCTTGAGGGGGGCAGATAATCCGCCCCCTCGAGAAATTTCATCAAGTCAAGGCTGCATCACTCTCTGTATGGTGTGCAGCGTTTTCCCTGAAGTTTCTGTCATGGGGGGCAGATTTTTCCCCCAGGGCGTATAGTCCGCCCCCAAATTTATCCAACGACTTGTTCTGGGCAGGGGGTATTTAAGCATGCCTTCCCCCTCCTGCCAGAACTCTTGATTGATTCGAAAAAGTCAGGATCCGTTCATCATTCTTCAACCAAGCGAGCTCCACCTTCATCCACCCAAAGGCCCCGTCCCTTGGGAAATCAAAGGAGGAGAACTCGATCTTCAACTACTGCAATCAAGCGCTTCATCTCCTCTCCATTCATTTGGAGAATCACCGATCTACTATTTCTTGCGAATACCTAGATCCTTGCTTTTGTTTATATTGATAAACCTTGTTTTTGTGATAGCTTGTTGTCATCTCGGGAGCCCCCAATTCTGTTGTGGGTGTGTGCCCCGGTAGAGTTGTAAAGGCACCGGTTCCCGCCTCGAAGGGTACCAATAGTGGATAAGGTGGATCAGGCCTTCCGTGGCGAGATCCATCGGAGGATAGGGTGAGGCCTATTGTGGCGTGGTGGTCTTAGAACCGCGCACCCCTCCAACACAGATGTACTTCCCTTAACAAGGAAGGAACTGCGGTAAAACAAATCCTTGTGTCTCCGCGTGTTCCACTACGGTTTCCTTGCTCCTCTCTTTACGTTCTTAGTAGCTAGGTTTGCATATAGGGAAATTCTCGTAGTTGCATATCTAGAGAATTTACTTTGTGTCAAGCCTAAAATTGAAAAAGAACTAAAAATTGAGTAGCACCTATTCACCCCCTCTAGGTGCCCATATGATCAATTTCACACACATCTTATCTCTCTATTCCTAGAGCATCATAAGATATCACTCGTCATCACCAGTTTCACTACAAATCCACCACACCAATTTAAACAAATCAGCTCGCAGATCAACCTGGTAACCTGAGCAAGCTCAAGCATCACAAGGAGGAGCCTGGCAGGTGTGTAACAAGGAGGCTAGTAGTAGATCAGCACCACAAGGAGGAGAAGGCAATAGTTTCCAGAAGCTCACCAGCAGAAGATCAACAGTAGCTTGAGGAGGAGCATGCTAGCAGTATCCTAAGAAGTAGTTGATCAAGATCTACAACAGGCCATAAGCCAATCACAACTAGCAGGTAAAAAAATCATCAGAACTACCCACTAGATCATGCAACATCTGTTCTTATATCTTGCATACATGTCTGGGAATACAAGGGAAATAATACACATCAACAAGTTCCATCTACCCTTCAACTAGATTTTATCTAGGAGGATTGGATGGAAAGATTCTCTCAAACTATCATGCAAGTGGCATGTCTAGATCATTACTGAGTCAAAAGAGGAGGCAATAATAATATATGTCCTTCTAAATCAAATAATTTGCCTCAGCCTTTGCATCATAGGCTGGAATCTATTGGACTCATAAATCATCAAGGGATAGATTATAAACTCATTTGCAAGCAAGTACAAATATCACATAAATCATTTTCTTAGAGGGATAGTCTAGGAATCATTTATCTAGATATCAAACAATGAAGTATATAAAGATATCTACTTTAAATATCCTGATTCATATTTGTACAAGATCATGCCTTGCATGATGTAATCATCATCAGGTTATTATCTAGTTGTTACTAGATAAACATATACCATAGCTGCTAGGCTATAGGGCACATTCCAGAGGGTAGCACCTCTGTACCTAGCAGATTTAGATTTTCTTGAGTACAAGCTCAAGTCTATTTTCTTAAACCCACAAATCATTTTCCTAAAAAGATTTAGGAATCATTTATATTGTTGCTGTCATATTGAAAGAGCACTCATTTTGGCCATCCATTTATACTTACTAATATTACCCAAATAATATATATCATCTTTCTAGCAGTAATTCTAGGAATCATATCTACTCCTTATCTCAATGTCAGATTTGACAAAGAATAAACCATTCTCATAGAAGGTGTTTCTAGGAAATATTTCAAACCATCACTGAACCATATGTTCAGATCACCAAGTTTACCTCATATATGATCATAGCACAGCCAGTTAACAGTAGTAACCAGTCCTGGTATAGAGGAATACACACCTCCAGGAAGATTTCACCTTAGTGGAGATCAAAGGCAACCAAAGCCACTAGAACCACCAGCAATCTCAATAGTACAAGAAACCATTTTCCTAAGTCAAAATAATGGGAATCATGTATTATCCAACAGTAATTTCATGTTCAAAAAAGGAACTATACTGTGAATTAATTCAAACCAACAATTTCTGCAACTCATTTACATAACAAGGACTTGATAGTCTAGGAGTTTCTGAACTAAAGTTTAGGTAATTATATATGCAAACCAAATTTAGCATCTAACAGCCAGGAGTGTTAACATACCAAACATATCTTTGAGGACCAGATCAAATTAAACAACCTATGGATCAAGGCCAACTACTGCAAGTTACTGATACATAACATCCAACTAGGATAAATCGTCGACTCGAAGGCCGATCACAAAAGAAATTACCTGAACCGGAGGCTTGGTCGATGCATCAGGGGCATCATAGATGAAGTAGGTAAGGAGACCGATGCCGGGGTTGCGTGTGCAGCACCGTCCCACCGGCGTCGAGGTAGCGGTAGACACAGCAGCAACAACATCACCGAATATCACCACCGTGTGACCAGGAACAAAGAACAATAGGGTTGCAGAGGCGAATGTTGTCCCGCAGGTGTCGAGGAGGCGAGCATCAGGTGGCACAACAAGAGGGGAATATCATGGCGAGGTGCAGGAGGCTAAGGAAGTAGAGCGGAGGAGTCGAAGTCGGGAATAAACCGGAGGCGCGTGTCGGCGCACCCATACCACACGACTAGGGTTAGCCAGGGGCAGGGGCCTGTGTGAGAGAAGGTTAGCGATGAGACTGTGGGGAACTAGCAAAGAAGACCATGGAGAAGCGGCGCCAGCAGACGACAGTGGTGGAGACGGATGGCGGCGGCCGGAGGGGCAGCTGGCGGCTGCGACATCGCACGCAAGCAGGGGATGAGAAGATAAGGCCGTGCATGGCGTGTGTTGGGTGAGGGCGAGAGAGTGGGTCGGGGGGTCAAGGTGACCCCAAGCCAGGTTTATTTGGGCCAAGCCGGCCCATGTGCCCAACTCAATAGGCCAGATTACAATAAAATAAAAAAATTAAAGAATAAAATAAAAATTACCAAAATGCCCTTTTGACATTAAAAGCTCTAGAGAATTATAAAAAACATAGAAATTCATCTAATATATTAGAATCATCATAAAAATAAGATCTACCTAATAAAAATATAACTTTATTTGTTAAAAATAATTATAAATCAAATAAATATTAACACCATTAAGTCCCAAGTAAAATCTCATAAAATAACGCAAAATCCTAAAAATAAATAAAAATCAATTTTGTGTATAAAAATAAATCTATTATTTTATAAAAATACTAGCTTAATTTTTTTATATATAAAAAACTGAAGTAAGTATTCAAAAACATTTAATCCTTTAAGGAATTTTATAAACATAAGAATAATACTTAAAAATAAGTAAAAACCATTTTTAAGATCTTGAATAGATATATTATACTATTAAAATATTAAATGTACCATTAGAAAGGTTTTTAAGATTTTAAAGCAATGGATCCTTATCTATTACCTATTTTGTAAATTCTTTAAAAACAATTCTTAAGTAAGAAATAATCACAATTTTTATAAAACCTTGAGCAATTAATATCTAAGTAATAATTCCAAAACCATAACTTGAATTCATAATCAAGCTTAAGTATAACTTTTAACTTCAAAATATTCTTTTAAAAATCTTAAAATTCAAATTAAAAACCCTTTTAAATAAACATTGTGTATCATTCATATATAATATGGTGAATAATCATTATATCTTAATCATTCTAAACATAACTTCAAATCCTAACAAATTAATAACATAATCTAATTATGCTTCCATTAAATAAATCCACACCTTACTCATACTTATCATAAATCCAAAACTTGAGAATAATTAAAAAAAATTACACCTTAAGTTTATTTACCCTTTTAAAGTTAACTTTAGTCTCAAAAGCTTATAAAGATCGTGTCTAATAAATTACTTATGTTTTTATAGTTAACTTTGTTCTATTTTAATTAAGACCTAAAGCATCTCAAGTCCAAACTATTCGAGCAAGCACAAACAACATCAATCACATTCTATCAACCATAAATATTGCTTAAACCTTACCAAATAAACCTTTTCTTCGAAGGTTATTCTTTTTTCCACTTCAAACAATAACTCTATAATAATTACCTTCAACCCTTAAACAACCCAATACATAGACTTTCATCATAATCACCATATAGAAACTAATCTCAATCTTAGATTACTATTGCCCTCTACTTTTATATCTTATATATCAAGACTTAAGTTCTTTATAGATGCATTTCCTGTGAAGTAAAATTTAAAGATGAACCAACTATTAAAGGAATCACCTAAGTTCACTTCACTTAAAGTATTGGGGATACACTTTGGGAGTTCCACAAAATGCATAGCATTACTTATGCATAACTGCATATTGCTTCTTTAAACATTAGTCCTTACCGGACCAATGATACATATTTCAGATATTGGATCTTATGTCGTCTCGAAGACCGTGAGTGCATAATCTTGCAATCACAAAAGGCAAGTTCACACTTGCTCATGTCATTTGATTATTTTCTGTAAAGTATTTTGAAAATCCAGTGTTGTCATCACCTGCATTTCAAAAAGGGCAGAAAACACTATTTTCATAATAATATGATTATCGGTTATTTACCATGAGGTAATAACCTACTACGAAAGTTCCGGTGGTAAAGGAACATATTATCTAGGACTTAACAACCAATGTCTCCAGTGATTCTTGTGCCGTATATTGCGCGTTAACCATGAGATTTGGAATGGGACGAAGAAGTCAGCGGGATCGGCTCCCTTTCGCATGCCAACGCATGACCGGGCCGTTGCTGTAACTCCTCTTATAGAGGGTTGGCAGGTTATGGGTGGGATCCCTCAACGTCCCACGGCTTCTGGTATCTATGAGGGTTGTACACCTTAGGATACTATTGGAAACAAGTTTTATCCTAGGCCTGATGTGTAATCCGTCGGGTATGCGAGGTCGCGGAGAAGGACAGTGATTGTCTTGGATCTTAGGTTGGGCCTCAAACCAAGGAAGTTTGAACAGGGACATACTCTCAGCCGTGCAACAAAGCTTAAGATCTCTCACGATAAAAGTAACGCACCTCTCCAGAGTGTAAGAACTGTAACTTGTTACTCCCTATTCCGGGAAGGAGCTACGAACGCGGCAGGAAAGGAACTCCATGAAAGTTCTGGTAAACCTGTGAAGGTTGACGGACATAGCTTTTTAGAATAAAGAAACCTTTGAATAAATGTTTACGAAAACCTGCATTACCTACGACCTATGGTCTGTGGCTATAGATATAGTGCATCAAACAATGCTTTTTAGTGAACTTGATGAGTACGCTTGTACTCAACGTATCTTCTTAACCCTTGCTAGATTATGAAGCCAATATAGACGACTTCTACTTCAATTATGCCCAAGGGAATCATCATCAAAAGATCAAGTTCTTCGATGATGTCAATAAAGTCAACATATACATCAATAAAGTGAAGAAGAAGTTGCTGATTAGATAGGAATATAATCTCTAGCCATAGAACCTACTTCTATAGAGTATTGAAATAGTAGCAATACAAACTCCTTAGTTAGATGGTTATCTTATTAACTTGAAAGTTATGAGTTGATTATTTCTGATTCTTATTTGTAAGAAGTTTATTTCTCCCTCTTTAACCTAGAGTGTTCTCTGGATCTTTTGTAAAGAGTCGAGTTGTAACCTATAGTCATGTCTTGGACCTGCTGTGTTTCTATTGTACCACTCTGAGGGATGTAATACTAGTGAACGGTGTTTAATTGGTGTTATGTCAATGACTATATTGTACTACATCATGCAGTGGTATGCTGGGTCACCACACTTCATCTCTGAAAGGGGCATCGAAGCCAACCCGAAGAAAATCAAGGCTATACTAGCCATGGAGAAGCCAAATAACGTAAAAGGAGTCTAGAAGCTAGCTGGGCGGATTGCGGCGCTAAGCAGGCTCATCAGCCACATGGGTGAAAAGGCTCTCCCCTTCTACCAGCTCCTACGCAAGTCGGACAAATTCGAGTGGACGGCTCAAGCAGATGAGGCATTCTAAGACCTCAAATGCCTAATGTAAACATCTCCTGTACTAGTGACACCAATGGCGAGAGAACCCATGCTGCTCTACATTGCTAAAATGCATCAAGTGGTCAGCACAACACTCGTGTTTGAATGACCCGAAGATGGCAAAACCCATGGGGTGCAACACCCGGTGTACTATCTCAGCGATGTGCTAACACCTACAAAGCAGAGGTACCCTCGCTACCAGAAACCAGCCTACGGCGTATTCATGACCACGTGTCGACTATGTCACTGATGGCTGAGTTGATGTGGAGCCTATTGGGAACCCCAAGAGCAAGGTATGATGAGCACATTAGCGAGTTTTCCCTCAGTTATGGAACCAAGGTTATCGAACCAGTAGGAGAAAGAAACCACTTCCAAAAGTGTTGCTAGCAACGTGGAACCTGCACACAACATAACCAAAGTACTTTTCCCCAACTTATCAGTGAGGTTGTCAAGCTCACTGGTTTTGCTGAAAACAAAGGATTAAATGTATAGTGTGGAAGAAAGTATTTCTTGTAGTAATTGCAGAACAGTAAACAGTAGATGGAATATCAGTGGTAAGGAATGGATCAGGGTCCACATTTGACTAGAGGTGTTTCTCCATAAGATAAATAACATGTTAGGTGAACAAATTACAACTGGGAAATTTACAAATAGAGAATTCATAACAATGCATGTACATGACATGATGATCATTATAAGATTCACTTGGGAATTACAACATGATACATAGACCGTAATCCAATTGCATCTATGACTAATAATCCACCTCCAGGATATCATTCGAACAATCCTTGGGTATTAAGTTGCAAGCAACAGATAATCGCATTAAACAAAGTGTGTAATGTAAACGATAAAATTGCCCTTGGACAAAGGATTTTTGTTTTCTCCCTAGTAGAAATAGCGCATCTAAAATCTTAGAAGTTTCTGTCACTCTTCCAGATTACTAGAGGCACCAACCTACTATCGAGCATAAATACTCCCTCTTGGAGTCACAAGCAAATACTTGGCCAGAGTAACTACTAGCAACGGAGAGCGTGCAAGATCACAAATAACATAGACATGATAGAACAATAATCAATCTGACATCATACTCAATATTCATCGGATCCTAGAAAACACAACATGTAACATTACAATAAGATGATCTTGATCCTGATACGCATCTCACAAGATCTAAACATGGTGGCACAAATAGGAAAAACAACCATCTAGCTACTTCTATGGACCCGTAGTCCAAGGATGAACTACTCACACATCACTCCGGAGACATGCATGGTGATGAAGAAGGCCTCCGGGATGATATCCCCTCTCCGGCAGGGTGCCGGGACGATGGTGGCAGCGGCTACGGAATTTTTTCGTGGAATTCTGATTGGTACTTAGGGTTTTCATCTCGGGGCGATTATATAGGTGGAGAGTCGAGGTCGGTGGAGCGCTAGGGGGCCACGCCCTAGGGAGTGCGCCCCTGTCCGTGCCTAGCCTAGGTGTGGCCGCTCTGGGGTGCACCTCCCCTGGCCTCCAGACTCCCTCTCCATCTCTGAGAAATAGGAAGGTTGGTTTTTGTTTCGTCCAATTCTGAGAATATTTCTTTACTAGATTTTCTGAATACAAAAAAAGTAGAAAACAGGAAACTGGCTCTATGGCACTTGTTAATATGTTAGTTCCAGAAAATTCCTAAAAATTCCACAAAGTGTGGACAAAAACATAAGATAATTGGTGCAAAACAAGCATGGAGCATCCAAAATTATAGATACGTTTGCAACTCATCCCCAAGCTTAACTCCTGCTCGTCTTCGAGTAGGTAAGTGATAAAAAGAATAATTTTTGAGGTGACATGCACCAACACAATCTTGATCAAGGTATTGCAAAGCATTGATAACTGGTATCAAAGTACTCTAAACACAAGCATGAAAGATATATTTCTAACAATAAGACATAGCAACTATGTTGCAACATGAAATGCAACAAAAGCAAAAGATAATGAATAATGTTTTGAAAGACATTTCTTTGTTTCACATATAGAAAACATAGCAAGAGTGGTATTCAGCTTGTCCTTCATGGAATAGCAAAACATAAATGCATAGGACACCTTCAAAGTTCATAAGGGTGACTACATACAAATAATTTAAGAACAAGTAATACCATAATTATGAATCAATCAACAAGTTTTGGGACAGTGCACATTGAACTCGGAATGACAACTATGCTCTCTTAGTGGGTGCATAAAGATAGAAGATGGAGACTCAACAAAAAGAAAAAGAAAGGCCCTTTGCGGAGGAAAGTAGGGATTAAATGGTTTTATAAGGCTTCCAAAATTATGGTACTCATTAGCTTTGAGCTCTCATTACCCCTATCATAAGCATATTGAAGTGATTAATGTTAAAGTGAGGGAAAATATGAGTTATATGCTTGATAGATCACAAGTTGAAAATCTCATGCCCCTTGAGTACGAGTACCGAAGCCTCATGCTACTCAACTTTGGTCCCAGGCAAGTTCTTGTCATTGTATGTACATCTGTATCATAGAGAACCGCTAACGGGGTACCCCTTGCCCCATGACACAGGAACTATCCCATATCAAAATGACAAGGCAACACAAAGTGAGCATCTCAGCAATCCCTTTTTTTTTGCTATTCGCATAGTTTTTTATTGAGGATGCTTCATAGAATGCCACTATGGTTTTGCTTCAAGTTTACACCATGATTAGGCATGGCTTAGGATGGCCACCCAGGCATTTCTCTAACACATATACAAACTCCATGGACCTGCAAGCTCCCATCTCATTTCACATCGACGACATCCATAAGCAAAAGAACATGATATCAACTGAATAAATAAGTGCAATGTTGAAAGCGTGCCCCATGAAAGCATGGTTTTGCTAACTCCCAACTTAAAATTTGCAAGCATATAAGCATCATAAGATAGTCACAATGGTTCAGGTTTATTAAGTGCAGGAAATAAAATGTTCCTTCAAGTTCGTGAGAGCTTTAATCACTAATTTTTACATAACAAAAAATTAATTTGGAAGATAGATAAAAACATGAATATACTGGGAATGGTGTAACACACCATGCATAGGAGTTTATAGTAGACTCTTTGGACTAACTTGGTTTCTTGGGAGTTGGATGCACGAGTAGAGCTCATACTAAGTACATGTGGAGGCTAGCAAAAGACTGGGAGCAACCAACTAAGAGAGCAATAATGGCCATAATCATGCAGAGTGACAAACATTATTAATCAAAGCATAAAGTGATATCACAAGTCAAAAATAAAAAATCATAGAGCCTAAAGTGACTAGTTCATAGTCATAACATGGTGTAAGCATGTGCCAAGTCTTCCCAAATAAAGCATCAAAGGAGAATACCACAATATTATGCTTTTGTATGCTAAAACAACGAATGATTCTTTCATGGCACATTAAGCAATCTCAATTGTTTGAAAAAAGTCATTCTACAACAATAACCACTAAGCATATGGTCAAAGCAACATATAACATGACATGATAAGTCAAAGACACAGTCAAAACAAGCATCTTTTTGTACCACCATAAGCATGAAACTTTCTACTATTTTCTAATAACAATCAACTTATTTGAAACAACTCGGAAAGACAATAACCAATAAAGACCGGAGAGCTTGTCTCACCTAACTACAAAGAAGAACTAAAAATTTCTAAACTAATAGAAGAAGAAAACTAAAGCTAAACGTAGTGCTAGCAAAAGAGAACAATCGCAGAATAATAAGAGTGAAAACTAGAGTGTTCTAGGCAATGAAGAACAGGGTGTGACTTCTCCAAAAGAAGTGTGATGGGATCCAACATATTGCAGCAAAAAAAGAAAAATAAAACAAAATACAAAAACAAAGACGCCCCAAGAACAACACATAGTGCATGAAGCAATAAAAAATATAGTGTCTTGAAAGAAGACCTAAGATTTTTGTTGATGAAGAAGGGGATGCCTTGGGCATCCCTAAGCTTTGACGCTTGAACCTCTTGAATATTTCTTGGGGTAAGACGGGTGGCATCCCCAAGATTGAGCTTTTCTCCATACTTCATCTCATCACCTCATTCTCTCCCTACACTTGAAAACTTCCTTCATACAAAACTTCACACAATCTTCATTAGCAACATTAGTGTATGCAAGATAATGAACCTTTGGGTTCAGTTTCAACTCAAGTAAAACATCCAATTAAACATAATCTACTGTAGAAACTCCTTTTAAAATATCAAGTGATCAAAAGAACTAAAAAAGAAATCAGTTAAGAGGAAAACGCAAATAATGGCAGAAATCTGTCCAAACAGACCTGCAGGTAGAGACCGGTTTTTTTAGAAAATCTCCTGTTGCTCAAATAAAAAAGTTCAAAACTAATGAAAGTTGGGTAAATACCAGGGGCATGCGCAAAAAACATTTCAGCTCAACCCGACGTTCTGGCTAAGATAATGAATTTTTACGGTAACAACACATAATCATTGTCGGGACGGCAACTTCTCCAAATCTTACTTCCCTCTAATTAGAGGCTATTCTTGGCACAAAAACCAAACAAATAGGATAAGGAGAGGTTATTACAGAGGCAATAACTTCCAAGACTCAACAAAAGAAAAACTTACTGAAATAAAAATTGTGTTATCTTCCATGAGTGCTTTTCTTTAATGCCTTTCAGCTAGGCACAGAAAGCAAGAATCAAGTATTTTTGAATGAAGAATCATCAACATCAAAATTTGTTCTAATAAGATAATCAAAAGATAGATTCTTTCTTTTTAGAGGGAAGTGTTCCATACCTTGCTTGAGTGGGAATTGATATTTAATGGTTCCTTCCTTCATATCAATAATGGCACCAACAGTTCTAAGAAAAGGTCTTCCCAAAATAATAGGACAAGAAGCATTGCATTCAACATGCAAAACATATAAATCAACGGGGACAAAGGTATTGTTAACCATAATAAGGACTTCATTAATTCTACCCATAGGTTTCATTTTAGCATTATCATCAAGATGGACATCCAGATAACAACCTTGCAATGGTGGTAAATCAAGCATATCATAAAATTTTCTAGGAACAATAGAGACACTAGCACAAAGATCACATAAATCTTTGAAATCAAAATCATTCACTTTCATATTAATGATGGGCTCCCAACCATCTTCTAAATTCCTGGGAATAGAAGCTTCATGTTTCAATTTTTCTTCTTTAATTTTCATGAGAGCATTTGTAATATGTTTTTTAAAATCCATATTCATAGGACTAGCATTAGGAAATCTAGCAAGCTTTTGAAAGAATATAATTACTTCATAGATATTGCAACCATAAATATCAAAATCAAAATTATCATCCAAGGTAGTAGAACTATTGTTTCCCATATTTTGAAAAATTTCAGCATTTTTATTGGAAAAAGTTCCAGTGGGTTTAGACAATTTTGCAAAAAGAGTGGGGACTTTGGCTACACCAACTTAACAGTAGGAGGTTTGCTAGCATTTGAAACTTCAGCATGACTAGTGGTGGTAATGGTACAAATTTTAGTCATATTATTATTTCGAGCAATCTCATCTTCTCTTTTCCACCTAGCATGCAATTCAGCTAACATCCTAACATTTTCATCAATTCTAACTTGAATGGCATTCAAATTATTGCTTTCTATAACATCATGAGGCATAACCTTTAATTTAAGAAGTTCAACATCAAGGGCAAGGCTATCAACTTTAGCAGCAAGATCATCAATTTTTCCAAGCTTTTCCTCAACATTTTTATTGAAAGCAGTTTGTTTACTAATAAAATCCTTAAGCATGACTTAAAGTTCAGAGGGTGCACTTCTATTGTTGTTGTAGGAATTTCCATAAGAATTTCCATAAGCATTACCATTATTAGAAGGATGTGGCCTACAATTATTATTACCAAAATTATTCCTATAAGCATTGTTGCTAAAATTATTACTTCTAATGAAGTTCACATAACATGCTCTTCTTGAGAAACCAAAGAGGCTAAAGGAACATTATTTGGATCAATATGAATTTTTCCATTAACAAGCATAGACATAATAGTATCAATCTTATCACTCATGGAGGAGGTTTCTTCAATAGAATTTACCTTCTTACCTTGTGGAGCTCTCTTAGTGTGCCATTCGGAATACTTAATCACCATATTATCTAGGAGCTTTGTTGCAGCACCCAAAGTGATGGACATAAAGGTACCTCCAGTAGCCGAATCCAGCAAATTTCTTGAAGAAAAATTCAATCCTGCATAAAAGGTTTGGATAATCATCCAAGTAGTCAGTCCATGAGTGGGGCAATTCTTCACTAAAGATTTCATTCTTTCCCAAGCTTGAGCAACATGTTCATTATAAAATTGTTTAAATTTCATTATGTCACTTCTCATGGATATAATATTAGTAGGAGGATAATATTTTCCAATGAAAGCATCTTTGCATTTAATCCAATAATCAATACTATTTTTAGGCAAAGATAGCAACCAATCTTTAGCTCTTCCTCTTAAAGAGAAAGTAAACAATTTAAGATTAATAATATATCCATCTACATCCTTATATTTTTTCATCTCACAAAGTTCAACAAAATTATTAAGGTGAGCACCAACATCATCAGTACTAACACCAGAAAATTGCTCTTTCATAACAAGATTTAGTAAAGAAAGTTTAATTTTATAGAAAAAAGCTTCAGGAACAGGTGGATGTGCAAATGAAATGATTGTTGTTTATGCTAGTGAAGTCACACAACTTAGTGTTTTCAGGAGTAGTCATTTTTGCAAAATTAAAGCAAGCCAGCAAAAATAGCAACTAAAGTAGGAACTAATTTTTTTATGTATTTTTGATAAAAGAAGAAAACCCAAAAAAGCAAAAGAAACTAAGCAAAACAAAAACAAAGTAAAGACATTTGTAGTGAGAGACTCTCCTTGAAGAAATTTTCTTTCTTCTCGACAACGATGCCAAAAAAGCGTGTGATGGCTTAGTTGATGTGGAGCCTATTGTGAACCCCAAGAGTAAGGTATGATGAGCACAACATCAAGTTATCCCTCAGTTATGGAACCAAGGTTATCGAACTAGTAGGATAAAGAAACCACTTCCGAAGGTGTTGCTAGCAACGTGGAATATACACACATCACAACCAAAATACTTTGCCCCAACTTATCAGTGAGGTTATCAAGCTCACTGATTTTGCTGAAAACAAAGGATTAAACGTATAGTGTGGAAGAAAGTATTTTCTTGTAGTAATTGTAGAACAGTTTATATTTCCATTTTGCATCACTATTCTATATAATAATTTACTGTTATTCGTTGATACATTTCTTATTAAGAGGTGATACTTATGTTATTTCGTCTATTTTTGCATGTTGGATGATTCTTGGAGGATGAATTGCCCGAGTCGGGATTCTGATGGAAAAAACCGGTTTGGATGAAATTTTTGCAATGATCAGAAAAATACCAGAAAATACATGGAAAATTCTATTTTTCCAGAAGACAAAGGATGCCAGAAGGGGAGGCTGAGATGGTCCACAGGGGGCACACACCCCCCATGCGCGGGCCACCCTGGGCCGCGCCACCGGGGGTGTGGCCACCCTGGCCCACCTCTTGCTCCGCCCTTTCGCCTATATCTTCTCCTAGAAACCCTAATACACAGGGGGCGACCATAGAAAGATTCCTCCGCCTCTACGGGGAAGAGACTACAGAGAGAGAGAGAAAACGCTCTCCGGCAGACAGATTTCTGTTGGGGAAATTCCTTCCCGGAGAGGGTAGATCGTCGCCATCAACACCGTCATCAAGTTAGACTTCATCGGGATCATCATAAACATCATCCACACCACCATCTCCACCAGCACCATCATCACCACTCCATCCCGCTGTAAAAATTGTGTTGAATCTTGCATAGTTCTTAGGGGAAACTTTCCCGGTGTTGATTACTTTTGTAGTCAATGCTTGTGAGTGGAACCATTCAATTATTGTTTATGTTAAGATTGTTATTCATCATCATATCATCTCTAATCTTGATCCAAATGATGTCTCGTGAGTAGTTCGTTTAGTTCTTGAGGACATGGGAGAAGTCATGTTGTTAGTAGTCGAATTGTGTTGAGGTATTATTCAATGGTTTGACATTTAAGTTGTGGTGCTATTCTTCTAGTGGTGTCATGTGAACGTTGACTACATGATACTACACCATTTATGGTCCTAGGGGAATGCATTGTGTATTTGGCTACTAATTGTGGTGTTGCCGGAGTGTCAGAAACCTGAACCCCCGTTAGGAAACCTTTGCACAAGGGAGTGTAGGATCTCAGAGTTTAATGTTGTGGTTATGTTTTTATCTTAATTACTTTCTTGTAGTTGCGGATTCTTGCAAGGGGTTTAATCACAAGTATATATTACTCCAAGTAAGGTCGGTACATTAGCACAGGTTCACCCACACAACACTTATCAAACCCAAGAAGATTAATCAACTATATGAAGCGAAAGCACTTGTCAATATTCCCATGTGTCCTCGAGAACATTTGGTCCTGATAAGTAATACAACAGGCTTGTCCTTTGCTAAGAAATGATTGGGCCACTTTCTCCAATTATCATTATTGTCTTTTATTTACTCACACTTTATTTCTTTGCTTTATCAAAAACCCCTAAAAATTCGTTTGCTAAGTATTACAGAGATTTCCTGCTCCAAACCACTAGTTAACACCTTCTTCTCCTCGTTGGGATCGACACTCCTATTTATCTTAAGTACTACGATACACCCCTATACTTGTGGGTCATCAAGACTATTTTATGGCGTCGTTGCCAGGGAGTGAAGCGCTATTGAAGAGTGGAACTAGTAAAGGAAACTTCTACTGTGATTATTTATTTTTATTTCTGTTTGCTACTTTGTTTCCAATATGGATAACCCACTAAGTTTCCTATTTGGGAAATCTACTGCCACTGCTAGGGTATTAGATGAACCACCACTTGCTGAGATAGATCCTTTTAAGATACCTACAAGAATTGTTGATCATGTTATGGATAATTATTATTTTGGGGATGGAACTGTCCATCCTGGTGATCACTTGCTTTTTATCCATGAATTATGTGGGTTGTTTAAGTGTGCAGGTATCACAATGGAGCAAGTTAAGAAAAAGTTACTATCTATATCATTGAAAGGAAGAGCTGGAGAATAGTATAAGCTGCTGAAGAATGGACAATCTATGGAATGGGAGGAAATTGTGCCTCTCTTTTATTCTAGATTCTATCCTCCCAGTGAGATTCATAAGGATAGGAATCAAATATATAACTTTTGGCCTCATGATGTAGAGAGTATAGCCCAAGCTTGGGGGATATTGAAGTTATTAATGCTTAAATGTCCTATTCATGAACTGCCTAATAATATTATTATCAATAACTTTTATGCAAGGCTTTCTCTTCATGATAAAGATTTATTAGATGCTTCTTATGCTGGATCATTTACACATATGAAAGAAGAAGCTAAATGGGATCTTCTAGACATTCAAGAGAATACTGAAGCATGGGAGAATGACAAAGGAAGAAAGTCAGGTATAAATTATGATTATGAATGCATTAAATCTTTTATGGGATATGATGACTTTCACGATATTAGTATTGAGTATGGTCTCGATTCTCAAAGTATTGCCAATTGTTTCAAGGCCTTTGCCTCTTATATAGAAATTCCTAAAAAGAAGTCGAACAAGTACCATGCACCTTATAAAGATGTTGTTAATCATGTTCCTGTTAGAAATACTGAAGTTTGTACTATTGATTACATTTTTCCTGAACCTTATATTGAGAAAATACATTTCCCTACCAAGGTAAAGGAACATTCTATTATATCTAATGTGGTTACTAAAAGTACAAAGAACGCTGTGGAACCTAATGAACAAATAAATATTTAACCTGTAGTAGCCATTGTGAAAGACCTTGTCACTAAAAATGTAGAAGATGGGAACATTATCTTTTGTGAAGATGCTTCTAGTATTGTCTATCATCCTAGTAAGGCTAGGAAAGCTAGTGTCCTTGTGCTTTCTGTTAGAATTGGTGATCATTGCTATTATGGTTTATGTGATATTGGTGCTAGTTTTAGTGCTATTGCTTATGAGATTTACCGAGAAATTATGCATGAAATTGGTCCTTGTGAACTTGAGGATATTGATGTGGTTATTCACCTGCTAATAAGGAAACCATTTTACCTATTGTTATTGTAAGAGATGTGGAAGTTCTTTGTGGTAAGACTAAATATCCTGCTGATTTTCTAGTGCTTGGTTCAGCTTCTAGTAAAACTTGTCCTATCATTTTTGGTAGACCTTTTTTTAACACTTGTGGAGCTAGTATAGACTTTAAAAAGGAGAAAGTTTTAACTAAGTTTGATGGAGAATCTTATGAGTTTAAATTTTCCAAATTTGCTAAAGCTCCTTATGAAAATAATTTGCCCAATGTGGATTTTAGAGTTGAACAACTTGCTTCAATTGATCCAGTTTATGACCTTAGACCTCTTTTTGATGATTGTAAGCATTCTCATTCTCATGATAAAGTTGTTTCTTTTGATAGTTATATTGTCAAATTTATTCAGTGTGCTACTGAAAGTTATTATGAGAGAGGGAAACATGTCTTATGCATCTCAATAATATTAAGTTTTCCTGCTTTATGTTGAAAGCTTTGAAGTTGCATTTGTTCTGTCTTCCTATGCTAGTAACATTTTGTTTCAATAATTTGTTTCCTTAATAAACTCCCTTGCATAGGAAGTGGGTTAGACTCCAATGTGTTGGATATTTTCTTCTTGATGCTCTATTTCACTTCAAATGTATATCTCCTATGAGAGCTTTATTGAAATTATCATGCCCATCTTAATGGCTATAAAGAAAGAGCTTTTGGGAGACAACCCATTTTAGTTTGCTTTCGGTTTTTATTTCTTTGAGTGTTGGAAGTTATTACCTCTATCATAACCGCTCCTTATCTTCCTTTTTTTGGTTTTTGTGTTAAGATAAACCTCTTTTGAGAAGTAGAGGAGGTGTGAAAAGTTGTTGTCCTGGTACAGATTTTTTGTGCTTCATTGTAAAAATTCGTGAAAGATCCTAGTACATTAGATGGATCTGAATTTTCTGTGCTTGTGCCCCAAGTTGTTACCCAACTTTCGTTAGTTTTGCACTTTTTGATTTGAGCAATAGAAGATTTTTGAAAAAAATCAATCTTTACCTGCTGGTATGTTTTGACAGATTTCTGCCATCATTTGCATTTGCCTCTTAAATCAACTTCCTTTTAAATTCTTTTTTGGATTTTGAAAGGAATTTCTACAGTAGATTTTTTTAGATGGATTTCAGTTGAAATTTGAACCCAAAGGTTTATTGTTTTTGCATACACTAATGTTGCTAATAAAGATTGTGTAAAGCTTAGTATGAAAGGAACTTTCAAGTGTTGGAGAGAAGGAATCTGCAGAGTCCGTTTCTGAATAGGTAAAAGTGCTGAAAACAAAAGGTTCGCAAAAAACTTTTCTCTTTATATTTTTTTATTTTTTATTCCATATGAAAGGTAATGAGTCAAATAGGAGAGGAAACGGAGCCCGGGTGGGCCACACCTCCCAGTGGCGCGGGCCTTGCCTGGCTGCGCCACCAGGGGGTGTGATCACCCTGGAGCCCGTCTCTATCCCGTTTTCGCACAGTACCTTCCTTATGTCGTAAAACTTTGTAATATATAACCCCCGGGATCCCCTGAGGTTCGTATATCGTGTTCTCGTCATGTTTTCGTTTTGATATGTTTCTGTCAGGAAATATTCTCAAGTTTAGAGGCATCATGGTCTCCGCCCCGTGGAAGATGATCTGCAAGACCCCAAGAAGGAGGAGGAGATCTTTGGTTGAGGATGAAGAAGATGTGAAGGAAGACAAGCATCCGGACACCCGTACTACCATTGCGAGCATTGGAGTGGTGACAAACCCTATCAAGCTCAGGAGGATAGCGCAGATGTCTACAGGAGGGAATCCTCCGCGTCATTGCCTTGCTCCATGGTCACTTCCTCCACGTGCCAAGAACCCCTTCCATACTCTTATACATGAGCAGCAATTCCAAAAGTTGCCCAAAGGGAAGTTTACCTCTAGTTGGGATATGCCTCGTTATAACCATGCAGGGAAAGAACACTCTAAGGAGGAAGAGTGGGGAAAGAATAACAAGTATTGGGATTCTCGGTCCGACATGATCATGAACTGCATTGAGCATAATTTGGAGTTGATTCGTACTCTAACCTTCAAGATTGAGGATTTGAGGAAGCTGATTGAAAAGCTTATCAAGGGAACACCACCACCACCAAAGGAGTAATTCATCATCAGGTTTTGGCATCCCCTTGGCTTGTTCCAAGCTTGGGGGAGTTCCGCGGTATCACATCGTTATCATTATCTTTTTACCTTTTTAGTGGATTCATATCTTGAATAGAGAAGTTATCATATAGGATGGTTTGCATTGTTGAAGTATCTCTCCTTTAGTTGGTTATCTATGTATCCCTTGGTGTGAGTGCCTTTATGGAATATTAATGAGAAGTTTCATCTTTTACTTTTTGCATGTCTTATTTTAGTTTGCAATCTCTATTATATGATTGATCTTTTTGATTAGTATTGGTATCATTTTGGGAGCATCAAGTAAATCTAATTTGGTTTTGGCAAACCGAGCTCTGGTCAGTAGCAACACTTTTTGAGGTTTGAAAGGAAAAGAGAAAAGCACTTACAGGTATTTTATATCATTTTATTTCTTTCTTTCTTGATTGGCTCATAATCTTAGTATTAGTTAGTTAAGATTTTTTTTGTTTTCAAGGAAGATTGCATGTTTGAATTTATCGCTTGTACGTTTGCTTGTTTCCTTCAACTCTTTTGCTTACTACCCATCCTTGCTAGCCAAAAACCTGTACTGAGAGGGAATACTTCTCGTGCATCCAATGCTTTAAAATAAAACCTATGCCATTTGAGTCCACCATATCTACCTATTAGCATTATTGCTATTCCAATTAAATTCTCAATCTTTATCTATCTTTCAAATTAAAAATTCTTTTGTTATGTGAAAACTGGTTAGTAAATCTCTCACAAACTTGATGGCACACATTATTTTCTTGCCCGTAATAAACTTGAACCATTGTGTCATCTATGTTGAATATGCTTGCACCTATAATTTGGGAATTAGCAGAACCGTGCTGTCACGGGTAACGCTTTCAACGCCAGTAAATATCTACCTAGTTGATATGATGCTCTTTTGTTTGTGGATGTCGTCGGTGTGAAATAAAAGGGGATCTTGTAAGTCCATGGAGTTATGTATATGTGTTAGAGAAATGCCTTGGCCATGTAACACCCTCGCCTGATAAGGCTGAGTTCATGTGTATAGTGCCAATCCCTAGATCGGTTCACTGGCACACTAATACGTCCAAAACGGATCTACTTTCCTGAACACTTTTGCTATTGTTTCTCCTCTAAACTTGTGTGATTTGGATACAACTAACAAGGACTGATGGTGTTTTCAGCAGAATTACCATGGTGTCTAGTTTTTGTGCAGAAAATCGACTATGAAGAAAAATCCCGGAAAATACGCCAAAAATTATATTTCACCATAAGATCCACGGAGCCAAAAGATGAAATGGAGTGGAGGCCTGGGGGGCCCACACCCCTGCCAGGTGCGGGTGGGCCCTGCCCCGCGCCTAGGAGGGTGCGGCCATCCCAGGCACCCCCTCGGGCTCCCTCTGCGCCTATAAGTTACCCCTTGACCTAAAAACAGAGGGGGGTTCGACGTTTTTCCAGAAAGAGTTCTCCTCCGCCGCCACCATCAGAAATCAAGATTCAGATCTAGAAACTCCGTTCTAGCACGCTACCGGGATGGGGAATTTGGAGAGGATCATCGTCATCGTCATCACCAATGCCTCTCCATCAACCATCAATGTTTTCCTCATCCATGAGTGAGTAATCCCCCGCTGTAGGCTATGGGGATGATAGGGATTGGATGAGTTCTATCATGTAATCAAATAAGATTGTTAGGGCATAGTGCCTAGTATCTCTATTAGTTCTATTTGACTTTGTTGCAACTTGTTGTGCTTAATGCTTGTCACTAGGGCCCGAGTGCCATGATCTCAGATCTGAACTTATTATTGAATCATTATGATAGTATTGTTTGCGATCTTATCTACAAGTTGTGTACACATATCATTTTTCGGATCCAAAGGCCCCGAAGTGACAGAAATTCGGACAACCAGAGGGGATGGATGTGGTGTGAGGATCACATGTATTCACGGAGTGTTAATTCTTTGCTTCGGTGCTCTATTAAAAGGAGCACCTTAATTGCCACTAGTTCCCTAGAGGCCCCGCTGCCACGGGCTAGTTGGATAGAAGATGTTGTACAAGTTATCATTACGAGCACGTATGACTATATATGGAGCGCATGCCTAGGATTGTTTAGTACTTGGATTCTTATTCATATTTATCTACAATGCCCTAGATCTTGAAGTTACATGTTTAGACTTATCCATGCAACGCCCGTCCATCCATCCCTATGCCTACCACACTCAAATCCCACTATTGTAGAGGTCCCAACCTTCAATAAGCTAGAGACCCCTGTGTTTACAATGCTAGTCCCTGGATCAATAGCTAGCATCCACAGTTAAGATGTAATATCAAGAAACAAAGGTCATAATACAACTTTATAACAAGGAATAAAATAATTCATTACATCTTACATAGCTCATTTGGCTATCTCATTACAATGCAGCAGAATAACTATATAGCATGGAGTCCTTCATCTTCAAAGTGCCACAGGAAATCATGTTGGTTGTAGACTTGTAATCCTATTCAACACACTTCACTAACATCAAACAAACCTGCAACATAATAAGTTGCAGCCACAAGGGTCAATACATTTGAATTGTATTGGCAAGTTTTGAAGGGAATATGCCCGAGATGCAATAATAAAGTGGTTATTATCATATTCCTTATTTATGATAAATGTTTATTTTACATGCTCTAATTGTATTAATACGGAAACGTTAATACATGTGTGTTTAATAAACAAAAAGGAAGTTCCTAGTTATGCCTCTCTTATAAACTAGCTCGTTGATTAACAAGATGATCATAGGTTTCCTGATCATGGACATTTGATGTTGTTAATAACGAGGTCACAACATTAGTGTAATGGTGTGATGAACATTCACCCGAAGTATAGCATTACGATCAAAGTCATTGAGTTTATATTGCTATAACAACTTACGAAGTGATCATAATCCTTAGACCATGAGATCATGTCAATCACTAACACCGGAAGAGTTTCTTGATAACATCAAACGTCACGCCGTAACAGGGTGATTATAAAGATGGATTCAGAACTAATAAAGTGTTATGTTGAGGCTCATGGATCGAGAGTGGAATTTGTTCATCCCGATGACGGATAGATATGCTCTGGGCCCTCTCGGTGATATCACATTGATTAGCTTGCAAGCAAGTGATTTGATCACTAGAATGTTATATCACGGGAACGAGAAAAGAGTGCATGTCGGTAACGAGATCCAACTAGGTATGGAGATACCGATGATCGAATCTCGGACATGTAATATATCGCAAAAAAAAGGGATTAAGATACTAGCATAAAAGGTTCCGACGATCACAAGAAAGTCATCGTTGAATGTGTGGGAGTCAGTATGGATCTCCAGATCCCGCTTCTGATTATTGATCCGAGAGGGGTCTCGATCATGTCCGCATTATTCACGAACCGTAGAGTGACACACTTAAGAGACACCGACATCCATTTGGAGCAAAAGTTTCATGTCGAAAAGAAAAGGAAAGCGCAGGAATTTATTTCACTAGACACCGAAACTGTTTCGGTTGAAATTGCTGAAACTGGTTCTGCATGTGAAATGGAATACTAGCAAGGGGTTTTATGTGAATGTTTGTTAATTAAAGTAATTAACAAAATTCTGAATAAATAAATAAAAGAGTTTTATTTAAATGAGAGCTTGCATTAAATTTGGTGGAAATTTAATGCATGTGAGTGGATTTTTGAGTGGAGGCTTTTTAATGGGAGTGGAGGCTTTTCATTTTGAGTGGGAGCTCCACCCACATGAATGTGGAAGAGGTGGGGAAGCCCCCATGGCTGGGCGCCATGCCCCTTGGGTGCCCCCCCTCTCCTCCTCTCAAAGCACACCTCCTCGTGAAGGATCTCTCTCCCCCTCTAGAATTTATCCCCCATGGTCTCGGACTAGCGAGATACATGTTCCCAGTGGATTTTCGGTGTGCTTCTGCTGCATCGCTGGAGCGAGGAGGCGGAGGTTGCTCGGTGCCTCGAACATGTGTGCGAGCACGGATGCGCTGCTGTTTTGCGGCGCTAGGACTTCCTCTCGATCTTGAGATCGGCAAGAGATCGTCTACATCAACCATGAGTTTGGACTCGTTAAGCTTTGTCGATCTTCAAGGTTATGTTCTCTACGGATATACATCCGCCCGTTGTTTGTATCTAGTAGATAGATCTTGGTACATAGTTGTTCCCATCGTAGCAAAAATTTTGTTTTCTATGCTGCGAACACTACAGTGGTATCAGAGCCGGATCTATGCGTAGATACTTTGCACGGGTAGTACACATATGAGTATGTGGGCGATGATGATCGTTTTATTGCTTATTATTTGTACTTTGGATATTGGTGGCATAGTGGGATGAAGCGGCCCGGACAAACTTTACATGTCCTCGCACATGAGACCTGTTCCACGCTTGACATGCAACTAGTTTTGCATAAGTGGTTAGCGGGTGTCTATCTCTCCTACTATAGTCAATATCTAATTTGCAACGAGTTGTCAACAATTTGGTTATCCTCGTTGTGGTTCATGTTCGTAGGTAAGAACGGTTCTATCTTCGAAAGCCCTAAGCCACGTAAAACTTGCAATGGATAAATTAGAGGCGTCTAGTTTAGATTGTTGCTGGGCTAGTGTTATGATATGGTGATGTTGTAAGTAGAAGTATGAGATGATACTCTTACAACACACATAACGTGTAATCTCCATAGACCTTGGACTTACACATATAGGTATGATAGTGATCATACCACAGTGCACATGATGGAGATCATATGCGGGAACCATATCATTTCACTTATAAACATGTGATGTTTTGATTACATCTTATATTGCTTGTTTGGTGTTTTATTAGCATAATAAGATGATCCCTCATTTAGATATCAAGATAAAAATGTGTTCTTCCTTAAGTATGCACCGACAATGTTTCGTCGCTTCAAGACATCACGTGATGATCGGGTGTACTTGAATCCACGAGCATATCTCGGGTGTAAGACAGTTACACACGCGAATACTAAGGTTCTTACTTGGCGAGCCTAGCATGTACAGACATGGCCTCGGAACACGGACCGAAAGGTTAAGCATGAGTCATATGTTTTGATATGATGACCATTTGATGCTCGCCTTTGAAGCTATACCGACTCACGTGATGATCGGACTTGGTGTAGTGGATTTGGTTCATGTAATCACCAAAAAGACACGAGGGATGTCGTTTTTGAGTGGGAGTTCATTTCTAATTTGGATTAGTAGAATTCAATTTATCATAAATTAAATCAAAGTGAATTTGCATAATTTGTTGTAGTCATTGGCATTCGTGCACCACCTTATGCATAGTTGTAATTGAGATAATAGAACTATAGAATTCTGGATATATACTTTACGAACTGGTATCGTATTGAGTTGAGTGTCAATCTAAAGTTTAAAGTCCCATTGCAAACTTTCAGCAAATTCTATTTACTCCGTGAAATTTAATAGTTGAAATTTAAGAATTGTTTCAGAAATCATCATGTGTGGCAGATATAACGATATCTGAAACAATGTTTTGGTTGCAAAATGATAGAGTATAATATATGTTCTCATATTGGATGAGAATTTACGAAGGTTGGAGATGCTAGACATCCTAATCATCCAAAAAGGGTTTTGGAAAGTAATGTTATACTCACGATTCGCCTTTATAAGCTACAGTAGCTTGATCATGAAAGTCGTCATGATAAGGATGAATAGAAGATGTATGCAAAGTGTTTACTACACTAAAAGATTACTAAAGAATGGATTCTGAAAGAATACCGATCATTTTGATGATGGTGATCTACTTCAAAGTGCAAGTCCAAAGGTATTATTATTTGAATATACACGCTTTGGACTATGTGTCATGTATATGGCGCCACTTTTGATGTTGATAAATTCTTTTAAAAAGGAAAAGGAAATTCTAAAAGAGAATCTATGAAATATATTTGGTAGAAAAGAAAAGATTGGAAATATCCAATTTAGGTATATGGATGATATACATGTTATGGTTGTATTCTTTGCTTGTTAAACAATGTGGTTCTTGGGTATTGGATACCAAATTGGTTGGTATGAAATTTCATACGGAACAACGCAATTAATGAACCACAATGGCCTAAGTAACTAGCAAGAGAATATGTGATGATGTTCATCAAAAACAAACAAACTGTTGTTTGTATTTCTCGTTGACATCAAATCTTGACTTCAAGATTTGTTTTAGTAATTGTTATTTGAATCAGGTATTATGAGAACAAAGGTTGTTCAAATAATTACCATATTCCATATAAGATGGATGATTTACAAATCTAGTTGGAGAAATCACATCCATAAAACCTAATGCTAAAATGTCGCAAGACAAATGATTGAAAGATCACTTACGAAGTGACATCGCTGTTTAAATTATATTGGAAAGAAAACATGAAGAATCTCGATATTCATGGATTTTTGGAGTCTTTGATTTGATCAAGTGACGCTTGTGAGACTTTCCACGTGATAATTAAAACTTCGTTCAAAGGCCAAAGAAGAACGAATGACTAAAATATTGGAATTTATACATATCGATGTATGTAGTCCATTATGTATAGTCGTAAGCGATGGATTTCAACTTCATATGCTTCCTCCGAAAATTTGAGTGAATATTCACTTAATGAGAAAGAAGTATGAAATATTTCAAAAACGTTTCAAAGACTTTCAAGATGAAGTGGAAAATCATTGTAACAAGAAAAATAAATGAATTATGATTTGATCATAAAGGGATTTATTTGAGTTACAAGTGTAACAAGAAAAATAAATGAATTATGATTTTATCATAAAGGGATTTATTTGAGTTGCAAGTTTAGCAAAACACCTAGATTTACATCTCCCGAAACACCATAGGAGTATGGAGTATTTGAGATTTGTAATGAAACCTTGTTTGACATGGTTGGATCAAAGGTGTTATTTATAAAACTGCCATTATGTTTTGAAAGATTAAAGCTTTAGAGACTACCGCTTTTACACTGAAAAGAGCTCCATATTGATCCGTTGAAATGACACCATGGAAGTTATGGTTTGGGGTAAAACTCAAGTTGTCATTTCTTAAATTTTGGTATGCTAAACATAAGTAAGATGTTTACAACCGAAGTCGGATGAGCATGTCTTTGTAGGTTATTTCGAATAACAATTGGTTATTCCTCCATAACACCGAGGACAAAGGGGTTTGTCGCTTGAAATATGAAGTTTCTTGAAGAAGGAATTTTTCGTAAAAGTTAAGTGGGAGGACAATAGAAATTTGATAAGGTTAACGAACCTTAGCTATATGTGCTGAGTTGCGCAGCGCCGGAAATCGTTCTGAAGGCTGCCATAATGCTCATAGCTTATGTGCCTCAAAGGTTGTGGTCACGGAGATCTAAGTTCCTATTGAACCAAGTAGGTCGGTTAAACAATCAAATGCTAAGATTTGAGAGTAAATCATTATTGTTTGACAATGATGAAGTGAATACGTACAAAGAAGCGATGATGGGCCCTGACTCCGTCAAATGGCTTGAAGCCATAAAATCCGTGATAGTTCCATACACGATAAATCAAGTTTTGAACTTGGAAGACCCTCCGGAAAGGTGTAAAAACCTATCAGTCGTATTTGGATCTATAAAGAAACAGACATGGATGTTTCACATCTATGAAATAGTCGACATGTCGTAAAGTATTTTATGACAATGTTCAAGGAGTTGACTATGACAAGATTTGATCTTTCATAGCGATATTTAGTCTGGACGGATTAAAGTAGCAACCACTACATATAATTTGTTATATGGTAGATGAATAAACAAAACAAAGTTCTTTTAATAGAATGGTTACCTAGTACGTGTACATGACACGATCCAAAGGGTTTTGTTAATTCAAAGGATGCTAAAAGGGGCATGCAAACTTCAATTGTTGAAGTAAGCATCGCGGAGTTGGAATCTTCACCGTGATGAAAAATAGTTTTCATCAGGAGACGATGAAGATGCTTGAATTTGCAAGAAATTAAGTGGGAGCGCTAAGACATATTTCTAATACATTATGTGGAGGACATCTTGTTGATTAGAAATGATGTATCTTTTATTGACAGAGGTTAAGAATTTCATTTCGATGAAATACTTAGGCAAAACCCGAATATTTAGCGCAAATGTCTATAGTGGATAGACTATGACGCTAATATGGTTGTGCCAAACATACATATATGAGATATTGAAGGAGTTCAATATAGAAACAACAAGAAACGGTTCTTGTCGCATGGAAAAGAATTGAATCAAGATTCAAGTGTATCGACACTTGATAAGTGAAACAAGATTCAAGTGCTTTGACACTTGATGAGTGAAATCACGAGAATGTTTTGATCAATCATACCATGATATGTACACATCCAGATATGTCCTATGCTCTAAATGTTATGAGCATATACCAGAATGAATCATAAAATGATCATTGGACGATAGTAAGGATATTCTTATGATCTTTTGGAAGAACTAAGAATATATTTGTGTAGAGGTGACAAACAATTACAAATAGTTCATTGTAAAGAGTTACATTGATACTAGTTTTGTCACAAGATACAAATTAAGTTTATCTCAATTTAAACTATGGGTGGCACAATGTAATGGAAAGGAGATTCCATGATGGATTTGGAAGAGTTCCATAGTTAAGACATTGTGACGAATACTACAACAAAAGGCTAAGTATATGACTGCTATAGTAGCAGCAAAGGAGGGAATTTGTGTCAAGTAGTTTGTTATCAAACTAAGGTGTGGTTCGCAACGGGCTAACACTAAAGATATATTGTACGACAATAGTATCGACGTGTTTTAACCCCAAGGAACTAAAGGTCTCACCAAAAGACCAAATTTATACAATGTCATCTCATTGGAGAATGAGTGATGCGTGGAGACGCAAATACATGCAAATACACACGGACCTGAAGCGTCAGATCCGTAGATTATGTTAACCACTTGCAATTGCATATATGGAACACCAGAAAGCCATAAGTGTTCAATACGCAAAGTTTTCAAACTAGATTATTGTCTCTAGTGCAAGTGGGAGACTGAAGGGAATATGCCCGAGAGGCAATAATAAAGTGGTTATTATCGTATTCCTTATTTATGATAAATGTTTATTTTACATGCTCTAATTGTATTAATACGGAAACATTAATACATGTGTGTTTAATAAACAAAAAGGAAGTTCCTAGTTATGCCTCTCTTATAAACTAGCTCGTTGATTAACAAGATGATCATAGGTTTCCTGATCATGGACATTGGATGTTGTTAATGACGAGGTCACAACATTAGTGTAATGGTGTGATGAACATTCATCCGAAGTATAGCATTACGATCAAAGTCATTGAGTTTATATTGCTATAACAACTTACTAAGTGATCCTAATCCTTAGACCATGAGATCATGTCAATCACTAACACCGAAAGAGTTTCTTGATAACATCAAACATCACACCATAACAGGGTGATTATAAAGATGGATTCAGAACTAATAAAGTGTTATGTTGAGGCTCATGGATCGAGAGTGGAATATGTTCATCCCGATGACGGATAGATATGCTCTGGGCCCTCTCGGTGATATCGCATTGATTAGCTTGCAAGCAAGTGATTTGATCACTAGAATGTTATATCACGGGAACGAGAAAAGAGTGCATGTCGGTAACGAGATCAAACTAGGTATGGAGATACCGATGATCGAATCTCGGACATGTAATATATCACGAAACAAAGGGATTAAGATACTAGCGTAAAAGGTTCCGACGATCACAAGAAAGTCATCGTTGAATGTGTGGGAGTCAGTATGGGTCTCCAGATCCCGCTTCTGATTATTGATCCGAGAGGGGTCTCAATCATGTCCGCATTATTCACGAACCGTAGGGTGACACACTTAAGAGACACAGACATCCATTTGGAGCAAAAGTTTCATGCCGAAAAGAAAAGGAAAGCGTAGGAATTTATTTCACTAGACACCGAAATTGTTTCGGTTGAAATTGCTGAAACTGGTTCTGCATGTGAAATGGAATACTAGCAAGGGGTTTTATGTGAATGTTTGTTAATTAAAGTAATTAACAAAATTCTGAATAAATAAATAAAAGAGTTTTATTTAAATGAGAGCTTGCATTAAATTTGGTGGAAATTTAATGCATGTGAGTGGATTTTTGAGTGGAGGCTTTTTAATGGGAGTGGAGGCTTTTCATTTTGAGTGGGAGCTCCACCCACATGAATGTGGAAGAGGTGGGGGCAGCCCCCATGGCTGGGCGCCATGCCCCTTGGGTGCTCCCCCTCTCCCTATAAAAGGCCCCCCTCTCCTCCTCTCAAAGCACACCTCCTCGTGAAGGATCTCTCTCCCCCTCTAGAATTTATCCCCCATGGTCTCGGACTAGCGAGATACATGTTTCCGGTGGATTTTCGGCAAGCAAGAGTTGTGCTTCCGCTGCATCGCTAGAGCGAGGAGGCGGAGGTTGCTCGGTGCCTCGAACGTGTGTGCGAGCACGGATGCGCTGCTGTTTTGCGGCGCTAGGACTTCCTCTCGATCTTGAGATCGGCAAGAGATCGTCTACATCAACTACGAGTTTGGACTCGTTAAGATTTGTCGGTCTTCAAGGGTATGTTCTCTACGAATATACATCCGCCCGTTGTTTGTATCTAGTAGATAGAAATTGGTACATAGTTGTTCCCATCCTAGGAAATTTTTTGTTTTCTATGCTGCGAACCCTACAAGTTTCACTACTATGTAGAAATAAGTGGAACCTACCAATATATGCATATTTGGATAAGTAGGGTTTAGTTTTATTTGCAGAAAGCAATATAGTTTTATCCTATCTTTTCAAAATAGTTTTGATCTTTTGACAATCTTTCTGAACTCCTTGGAAAACTCCAAGTGCTTCTAATCCCTTGTTGACACCATCAAGTTTTACTTTGAGAAATTGGAATGTTGAGATCTTCCATAGGTTCAGGCCTTAGTTGCTCAGAGTTGTCCGTAACCGGGGACACGGCTAAGTACTTAGAATTTGATCTTCTGCATAAGTTGTACACTTTACCCACATGACACAATCTCGTCTTGATGCCACCAGTGGCCGCTGGATAAGTACACACCAAATGGAGTACCGGCAGATTGAGAATGTGACAAAGTCTTTCCATAGAAGTCCTCCCAATACACAATGCTAGCTTGTCTACCAGGCACCAATGTAGGGATAAATTTCCCTTACACAATTCTAGTTAACCTGAAGATGCCAATGCATGGGTCTTCCACTATGTAGTTGACTAAGCCAGAGCCCATTTAGCATGTGGCTGTACACGGAAGCCACTGTACGAGAAACATGTTCAATCTCTAAGTCCCTAGGTGGTTTTCTTCTAGTGCACATACAAAAAGAGATGGCCATATAAACATGGTTCCTTTTGTTGCCACCTTGTCCAATCTTGAGTATCCTTGTCCACCCTGGTGGTTCATTGAGTACTTGTTTTATTATATAAAACATATATCTTTCCAACACTTCATATATTCATAACATGAATCCCATCCCAAATATATAGCAGGGCTAAGCATACTACAACTACAATGTTTTCACTAAGGGAGATATAAGGGTATCCTATTAGGATTTAGCATAGCATAAAATATAGTAATCCTTATCATGCATGTCACAAAAATTCACTAAGTGTAATGAAAATAGTAGGACATGGATGATAGTGTCACTTGCCTTGTTAGTAGAGAATGATGGTTCACTTCTTGATCTTGAAAATATCACACTCTTCTAACTTCACTACAATTCAATCAAACAAACACAATTTCAACTATCATTCAAACCATTTCTCACACATAAAATAACAAAAACAAGGTCATGCATGCAAGCATGCAAAAGATAGTTTTATTTGCAAAAGTGGTTTCCACTAGGCTCTAAACATTATAAAGTTCAAAGTGGTCATTTACTAAAGTGGTAAAACCATTTGCAAAAGGTTTCATCTCATAAACCAAATATTATGATAAGGTGATATTTTATGTAGTTGAAAATATCTTTTAGCAAAGTAATGATTTTATATGGTTCATCAAATAAGTTGTTAATTCACAAAACTTGGTGTTTAGGGTCAGAAGGTTTGAATCAAATCATTTCCCAAAGGTTTCACTCAAAAATCATTTCTAAATAATAATCAATATTTTTATTTGACTAGAAATGAGCTAATTCAAATATTTATTCCTTATCTTCACAAAATACATTTTTAAATCCATAAGTTGGTTCCTAAGGTCAGTAGGTCCAAAACAAACCATTTTGCAAAGATTTCATCTCAAAAATATATCTAGAACAATTTTTATATTCAAAATAAGCCTACACAAGTTTCTGCAAATTAAACCAATCTTCATGAAGCAAAACATTAAACAAAGTGCATGTTTGGGTAGGATTTGTCTTTCTGATTCCATTGATATAAAATTTGCAAAATTTGGACGTGTAGAACTAAAGTTATGAATTTTACAAGTTTGCATATCTAATAGATTCTATTTTCTGTTTTTTAAACCAAACCATGTCCACGTGGCGTGTTTCTATTGGACGGTACCGCTTCGTGTGGATCAGCCTCTCTAGACCACGGGATTTCACTTAAATTGCACGACACAGATCGAGTGATACCCCTTTGTCTAGATCTAATCTCAGCCAGACGATCGAGATCCAACGGGCACAGAGCGTTGGACCAAGGACTGGCGGCGGCGCACGCTCGGGCGGTGAGTTTGCCGACGATGCAGGAAGCGAGGGAGAGGGGGAAGTGACTCACAGTGTTCGCGTGGTCGAGGTGAAGCTCGAGGTGTTGTCTGCTAGTCGAGGGGCACACCGGAGAGGCGACGACTGCTCGCCGGAGCTTGCAACGGCGTCGGGCGGCTCTGTTTGACGACGAGGGCGAGGCTGCAGGTCATGCCGAGTCAAAATAAAGGTATGGTTAGACGCGGGCGAGCGTGGGGAGTACAGGAGCATCATCGGGAGGGCTCGGGGTGGTCGGAGCTTACCTGGGGAGCTCGACGGAGACGAGACAGACGGCGGTGGCGCTCGGGTGATGATGAAGCCGAGGCTGCGGGGCACGCTCAGGATAACCAGCGGCACTGGGAGATGCGCCAGGAGGTGGGGAGCAAGGCTGCGTGCAGTGGGAGGCGAGGGGCGGCGAGGTGTGGCCGGAATCGGTTGCGAAGCTCGTCGGAGCAATGGCTTTGCCGGCAGAAATCCAGGCAGCCTGGGGGCAGAGATGGTGGGGTGAGCGAGGGGAATGAGAGAGGAGAGGCAGGCGCTTAAGTATGCGTGGTCGGGGGCGAGAATAACGCAGGCAATAACTCGAATTCATCACCGGAGTTAATGGCAGAAACGGCGAGGGGACGTGGTCGCGAGGGAGACGATGATGAGGTGGCCAGTGGGGTCCCTTGTCAGCGAGAGTGAGGGAGGGGAAGATGGGGCCATCGGTCAGCGACTCAGCGGGTGCGCGCGTGGGAGAAAAACGATTCGCTGGGGGGAAAGATGGGCTGCGAGTGGGCTTGCTGGGCCTGTTTTGTTTCATTTTTTATATTGAAAGCTTTTTCTTTTTCTATTTGGAATTTCTGTTTTGATTTTCAAACAAATAATTCAAACTCCAATTCAAATCAAACCACCACCAAATTTTGTGTTGACTTTAATATTGTTTAACAACATAATCCAAAGTCCAAAATAAAATAATTCTTTTAATCTTTTAGGATCTATTTAATAATTAATTAAATAGACCTTAGTCTTTATTCAAATAAGATTTAATTTATTTAAAAACTCTATTTGAAATCTAAACCAAACCAAAACCTTTACAGTAGGTTTCATTTGAAAAACAAAAACACTTGGAAATCTTATTTAAAATACATTAACAAGTTTTAGTGTTTATTTAAAATGGAAAAGCCTTTACTTAAATAAAATTGGCTATTTATAAATCCTTATTATTTTATTTAATTAAACCTTTACTCTTTTATCAAACATGAATATTTTATTTTACAAACTTGGCCAAGATTAATTTGGCTCTTTAAAATAATCCTTATTTATAATTCTACCTTTGGTTTATAAAAACCATATCTTTCTATTTAAAGATCCAAAAATAGTGATTCCAACTATTATAACTTTATTTATTAATTTTTTATCTTTTTAAATCCCTTTAGGGTTTTATTTGATCAAAATAGGTTTTTATGTTTCCAATTGGGATCAAAAAGTTTCTTCTCACCCTAAAAATCAACAATTGTTTATTTGTTTATTTGTTTATTTCACATTTCAAAATTTGGAAAAATTTTGTGATGTGACAGGCTACCACCCTTAAAAAAAATCTCTTCCCGAGATTTGGGAAGGCTAGAGGTTACAAGTTGCCTTCAAGGAACTAGGGTACTACCACCCTTAAAAGAAAGTCTCATAGGATTACATTGATGGTTCACTTGACTATGGGTTCAACACTTAATATCGAGACAAGGAATCCTTATTTGACTCAACTGAGTTAACTAATTCTTGACATCCACTTCTTCTATCTCTTCAAAGTTTCCATCCATGTCAATGTGGTTCACATGTCCTTTCTGGGTCACATTGGAGTCATTTCCATTAGATCTTCTAGCATCCTTTTTCTTTTTCTTCTCAGGACAATCTGATGCATAGTGTCCAAGTTCCTTACAATTATAGCACTGCAACTGGCTAATGTCTTTCTTCCTGAAAGTGTCATGTTGGTTCTGACCAAGGTCATCTCCATTGTCAGTATCATTTCCATTATTATCACTTTCATTGCTGTTGTGGTGATACTGATGTGGTTCAGAATCTTCATTGCTCTTTTTGAATGAACGCTTCTTTTGTGATGACCCTGAGTGATGCTTGAGTTTATGCTTCCTCTTTCTGTTCTCAACTTGATTCATCTTGTTTTCCAATATAGTGGCTTTGTCACAGAGTGATTGATAAGTTGGGACATAGGCAACAGCTAGCTGCAGTTTCAACTCATCATTAAGTCCTTCAAGAAATTTCTCCTTTCTCTTAGCATCTGTATCAACTTCATCCGTTGCATAGCGTGCCAGATTGTTGAATTCTTCAATGTACTCAGCCACACTGAGGTGACGTTGTTTCAGATTGTGGAATTCCGTTTTCTTCAAGTGCATCACTCCAGGTGAGATGTGAGCTGTACGGAAACCATCCTCAAAAATATCCCAAGTCATATCCTCAAGGGGAGTGGTGATCTGAAAGTTGTCCCACCATGTTGCTGCTGGTCCTTCAAGCAGAAATGCTGCAAACCTAACTTTTTCTTCATCGGTGCAAACCTAAGTTTCTTCTCACCCTAAAAATCAACAATTGTTTATTTGTTTATTTATTTTTTTCACATTTCAAAATTTGGAAAATTTTGGGATGTGACAACTGTTTACTGTTACTGTTACTATTGCTCTTGTTTTACTGCTGCTGCTGATTTGCTGTTGCTACTACAAGCTGTTGCTACTGATAAACTTCTGTGAGCAAGAAATATTTCCAGGTGCAGCTGAATTGACAACTTAGTTGTTAAGGCTTGCAAGTATTCTTTGGCTCACCTTGTGTCGAATCAATAAATTGGGTAGTACTACCCTCGAAGACTGTTGCGATCCCCTATATTCATGTGAATCGACTTGGCACATGCTCACACATGCATATGACTAAACAATAGTCAATAAGCCTCGACGATTTATTTTGCCTCAGAGTTCTTGTATCACCTTCATGCCATAATTAGTCTTGTTTTATTGCAAGCATGATTATGACAATTATTGCTCTCTCGTTTGTCGCTCCCTCTCTATTGATAGCCTTCACTTGCACTGAGTATGAGCTCTACTTGTGCATCCAACTCCCGAAAACCAATTTTGCCAACAGTGTCCACCATACCTACCTATTAGCATAATTTGCTATTTCAGTGCATATTCTATATGCCTTGTTTTCTTCCAAATAAAATGTTTGTCTATTTTGATAAAGTTTGTTAGTAAAGCTCTCACGAACTTGATGGCACACTTTATTGCTTGCACTTAATAATTTTGAACCATTCTGACTTGTCCATAAAAGTTATATGCTTGCAAATTATATGCTGCGAGTTAGCAGAACCGTGCTGTCACGGGGAACGCTTTCAACACTTCTTGGATATTTTATCCAGTTGATACCTTTCTCTTTTGTTTATGGATGTCGACGATGTGAAATAAAAGGGGAGCTTGTGAGTTCATGGAGTATATATATATATGTGTTAGAGAAATGCCTGGGCCGCTAGCCTAAGCGATGCCTAATCATGGTGGAAACTTGCAGCATCACCATAATGACCACTCTATGAAGCATCCTCAATAAAAAGATATGCACTTAGTAAATAAAAAGATTGCTGAGATGCTCATTGTCTGCTTGCCTTGTCATTTTGATCACATGATAGCTCCTGTATCATGTGCAAGGGGTACCCCGTTGGCGGTTCTCTATGATATGCATGTATGTACAATGACAAGAACTTGCAGGTAACCAAAGTTGAGTAGCATGCGGAGCGACCCTCATACTCAAGGGACTTGGGATTTCCAGTTTATGGTCTGTCACGCATATAACTCAGATTGGACCTCACTTTCACCTTAACCATATAAATATGCCTATGATAGGGGCAATGAGAGCTCAAAGCTAATGAGTACCTTCCTTTCAGCATTAGGAAGCCTTTCAAACTTTTCAAAACCGTTTTCACTTCCTTGTTGAGTCACCACCTATTCTATGAGCACCTTCTTGAGAGCATAGTTGCCATTCTTGTGTTTGTCTCAAAACTTGATTAACTATATCATGACTTTGATGCTTGTATCTCTGATATCTTTACTTCTAGTCTTCACTTGAACTTCAGAGGTGCCTTGGCATTTATATGGTGCTCTACAATCAAAGCCAAGCAAGATACCACTCTATCATACCTTATTATGAGCATTGCAATATTGCTTATGCTTATGTTCCATGCTAATTATTATTATTGAGTTGGTTTATCTTCATAGCTTGTAGTGACTATTAAGTAGACTTGGTTTAATACTTCTTATTATGAATGGTGTAAGCATCTACTCCTGTGCTGAGAATATATACATTATATGAATCAAATGTGTTCGTGAAAGTTCTTTTATCGCACTCAGTTTTCAACTGAATTGCTTGAGGACAGGCAATAAGCTAAGCTTGGGGGGAGTTGATACGTCCAGAACGTATCTACTTTCCCGAACACTTTTGCTATTGTTTCTCCCCTAAAATTGTGTGATTTGGATACACCTAACACGGAGTCCCGCTGTTTTTAGCATAATTACCTTGGTGTCTAGTTTTTGTGCAGAAAATCGACTATCAAGAAAAATCCTGGAAAATACGCCAAAAATTATATTTCACCAGAATATCCGCGGAGACAGAAGACGAAACAGAGTGGAGGCTTGAGGGGCCCACACCCCTGCCAGGTGCGGGTGGGCCCTGCCCCGCGCCTAGGGAGGGTGCGGCCACCCCAGGCACCCCCTCGGGCTCCCTCTGCGCCTATAAGTTACCCCTTGACCTAAAAACCGAGGGGGTTCGATGTTTTTCGAGAAAGAGTTCAGCTCCGCCTCCACCATCAGAAACCAAGATTTGGATCCAGAAACTCTGTTCTAGCACCCTGCCGGGACGGGGAATTTGGAGATGATCATCGCCATCGTCATCACCAACGCCTCTCCATCAACCATCAATGTTTTCCTCATCCATGAGTGAGTAACCCCCCGCTGTAGGCTATGGGGATGGTAGGGATTGGATGAGTTCTATCATGTAATCTAATAAGATTGTTAGGGCATAGTGCCTAGTATCTCTATTAGTGCTATTTGAATTTGTTGCAACTTGTTGTGCTTAATGCTTGTCACTAGGGCCCGAGTGCCATGATCTCAGATCTGAACATATTATTTAATCATTATGATAATATTGTTTGTGATCTTATCTGCAAGTTGTGTACACATATCATTGTCCGGATTCAAAGGCCCCGAAGTGACAGAAATTGGGACAACCGGAGGGGATGGCTGTGGTGTGAGGATCACATGTGTTCACGGAGTGTTAATGCTTTGCTCCGGTGCTCTATTAAAAGGACCACCTTAATTGCCAGTAGTTCCCTAGAGGCCCCGCTACCACGGGCTGGCTGGACAGAAGATGTTGTGCAAGTTCTCATTACGAGCACATATGACTATATATGGAGCGCATTCCTAGGATTATTTAGTACTTGGATTCTTATTCTTATTTATCTGCAATGCCCTAGATCTTGAAGTTACATGTTTATACTCGTCCATGCAACGCCCGTCCATCCATCCCTATGCCTACCCGCACTCGAATCCCACTGTTTACTGTTACTGTTACTATTTCTCCTGATTTACTGCTGCTATTGCTTTGTTGTTTCTACTACAAACTATTGCTTCTGATAAACTTCTGTGAGCAAAAGCTATTTCCAGGTGCAGCTGAATTGGCAACTCAGTTGTTAAGGCTTGCAAGTATTCTTTGGCTCCCCTTGTGTCAAATCAATAAATTGTGTAATAATACCCTCGAAGACTGTTGTGATCCCCTATACTTGTGGGTCACACCATACAAAATGATACCAAATATAACTGTGCATCATAAATACAACGAATATGATCTAGAATTTACATTATATTACAGCGGAAAGCAATACAGGGTATATCTCCATCCTTCAAATGTGCCACATGCGAATAATTGCTGAGTGGAGTCTCGCAACCTATGAACAATCACTTAGATACGATATAACCTGCAACATGAAATGTAGCATCCCCGAAGGGTCAATACATGGAATGTATGGCAAGTAGGCTAAAGTGGTTAACTACAGATCTATCAACTACATGCTTATTTGGCCAACTGGAGTTCAGGCTCATTTGCATAAAGCAATAGTTTTATCCTGACATTTACAACAAAGTATTTTTCCAATACGATAAATAGGACACTCTGGTTCACTCCAGGTGCTCCTACCCAATTAAATTCACCCAACAAGTTTTAAGCAATTAAGAAATTGGGATGAGTGGGAAATATGTCATAGCATCAATATCAGGTATCTCAAATTGTCCATAATTGGGGACACGGCTAAGTACTTAGTTTAGACACCCTGCAGGGGTTTGTACACTTTACCCATGTGACCTGGCTAACCCAGTTTGGACCACCACACTCATATTGTGTGATGATAGGGAGAATTCCAAGACGAGACAATTCGAGAAGAGCTTCCCAAACCCATCCACGCACCATACCAACCTACACTATTCTACATCTCTGGCTACGTAGGGTTAGAGTCACCACAACCTACTAAGTCCAGCCAGCTACCCATTTTTTACGGGCACATGGTTGCACACGAAAGCTACCAAACAAAGAAAACAATCCTTTATCAGTACCCTGGGCGACATTCCCCACCATAAATTTTCACTCTAATGACCCAATCAATGCCATTCCGCCCAGGTGGTTCATTAAAATCATGTTGGTTTTTCATTTAGAAAAAAATAATCCTTTCAAAACATATAACTTTTCATGGTGTCATTACCTTCCTCATCTAAATAGCATAGCTAAGCAATCTACCAATACGATGGCTCGTAAACAAGGAATACTAGGGAATAATATGGGATATAGCATAGCATATACACATCAATTTATACACATGCAATTCTATGAAAACATCTACAATGCGTAGGAAAATAGTAGGACATTTATGACCAAGATAGCACCACTTGCCTTTGATGTAGATGTAGTCGATTAGATAATCCTCACAGATATAATGGTTGCACTCGTCATAACCACAATACTTGCAATCATAGTAGTTGCAATCCTCGCAATCTAACGTTTGAAGCAAACACAACAAACACACCATTCAAAACATTGCAAACATGCAACAATACAACAATTATTAATGTTCACTCTTGTTGTATTTAATGTTATGAACATTATTAGATCACATGATGCATGTGGAAATTCATTTAATGCATTAAAGCATTTATTATTAGAGTTATATTGATTCAATATGGTTTATACCACTTTAATTGAACTATTGATGCTTCTGTAGTATTTGAAGGGAATATGCCCTAAGAGGCAATAATAAAGTGTTTATTATGTGTATTCCAAGTATATGATAGATGTTTATTTTGCATGCTATAATTGTATTAATACGAAAACTTTAATACATGTGTGTTTAATAAACAAACAGAAAGTTCCTAGTTATGCCTCTCTCATAAACTATCTCGTTGATTAACAAGATGATCACAGTTTCCTGATCATAGACATTGGATGTTGTTAATAACGAGATCACGTAATTAGTGTAATGATGTGATGAACATTCATCCGAAGTATAGCATTACGATCAAAGTCATTGAGTTTATATTTCTATAAACAACTTACGAAGTGATCCTAATCATTAGACCATGATATCATGCCAATCACTAACACCGGAAGAGTTTCTTGTTGACATCAAACGTCACACTATAACTGGGTGATTATAAAGATGGCTTCAAATCTACTAAAGTGTTATGTTGAGACTCATGGATCAAGAGTGGAATTTGTTCATCCCTTTGACGGATAGATATACTCTGGGCCCTCTCGGTGATATCACATTGGTTAGCTTGCAAGCAAGTTATTTGATCACTAGAATGTTATATCGCGGGAACGAGAAAAGAGTGCATGTCAGTAACGAGATCAAACTAGGTATGGAGATACCGATGATCGAATCTCGGACATGTAATATATCGTGAAACAAAGGGATTAAGATACGAGCATAAAAGGTTCCGACGATCACAAGAAAGTCATCATTGAATGTGTGGGAGTCATTATGGATCTCCAGGTCCCGCTATTGATTATTGATCGGAGAAGGGTCTCGATCATGTCCGCATTATTCGAGAACCATAGGGTTACACACTTAAGGGACACTGACATCCAATTGGAGCAAATGTTTCATGCCGGAAAGAATAAACAAGCGCAGGAATTTATTTCACTAGATACCGAAACAGGTTTTTGGGTGAAATTGCAGAAAGTGTTTTTGCATATGAAATAGAATTCTAGCAAGGGGTTATATGTGAATGTTTTTAATTAAAGTAATTGACAAAATTCTGAATAAATAAAAAGAGTTTTATTTAATGAGAGTTTGCATTAAATTTGGTGGAAATTTAATAACATGTTTGAGTGGGATTTTGAGTGGAGGGATTTGAAGAGGATTTTGTGAGTGGAGTGTCCACCCACATGAATGAAGGAGGGAAGGGGGCAGCCCCCATGGCCAGCAGCCACCCCCTTGGATGCTCCCCCTCCTCTTTAAAAGGCACCCCTCTCCCTCTCTCTCACTCGCACCTCCTCGTGAAGGATCTCTCTCCCCCTCTAGAATTTATCCCCATGGTCTCGGACTAGCAAGATACATGTTCCCGGTGGCTATTCGGCAAGAAAGGGTTGTGCTTCCGCTGCATTGCTGGCGCGAGGAAGCGGAGGTTGCTTGGTGTCTTGTACATGTGTGCGAGCACGGATGCGCTGCTGCTTTGCGGCGCTAGGACTTCCTCTTGATCTTGAGATCGGCAAGAGATCGTCTACGGATATTAGTGATGTTTGAGGCGGAGTTCAACTCGTTAAGCTTTGTCGGTCTTCAAGGGTATGTTCTCTATGGATATACATCCGCCCGTTGTTTGTATCTAGTAGATAGATCTTGGTACATAGTTCCCATCGTAGGAAATTTTTTGTTTCTATGCTGCGAACCCAACAGTGGTATCTGAGCCGGATCTATGCGTAGATGCTTTACATGGGTAGTACACATATGAGTATGTGGGCTATGATGATCATGTTGTTTCTCCTTAGTTGTAATTTTTGATATTGGTGGCATAGTGGGATGAAGCGGCCCGGACAAACTTTACATGTCCTCGCACATGAGACCTGTTCCATGCTTGACATGCAACTAGTTTGCATAAGTGGCTAGCGGGTGTCTATCTCTCCTACTATATTCAATATCTATTTTGCAACAAGTTTTCAACAATTTGGTTATCCTCGTTGTGGTTCATGTTTGTAGTTAAGAACGGTTCTATCTTCAAAAGCCCTAAGCCACGTAAAACTTGCAATGGATAAATTAGAGGCGTCTAGTTTAGATTGTTGCTGGGCTAGTGTTATGATATTGTGTTATTGTAAGTAGAAGTATGAGATGATACTCTTACAACACACATAGCGTGTAAGTTCCATAGACCTTCGCCTTACACATAAAGGTATGATAGTGATCATACCATGGTGCAAATGATAGAGATCATATGCGGGAACCATATCATTTCACTAATAAACATGTGATGTTTGATAGCATCTTATATTGCTTGTTTAGCGCTTTATTAGCATAATAAGATGATCCCTCATTTAAATATCAAGATAAGAATGTGTTCTTCCTTTAGTATGCACCTATTATGTTTTCGTCGCTCCAAGACATCACGTGATGATTGGGTGTTCTTGGATCCACGACCATATTTTGGGTGTAAGACAGTTACACACGTGAATACTAAGGTTCTAACTTGGCGAGCCTAGCATGTACAAACATGGCCTCGGAACACGGACCGAAAGGTTAAGAATGAGTCATATAGTAGATATGATGCCCATTTGATGCTCTCCTTTGAAGCTACACCGACTCACGTGATGATCGGACTTGATGTAATGGATTTGGTTCATGTAATCACCAAAAAGGAACGAGGGATGTCGTTTTTGAGTGGGATTTCATTCTTAATGTGGATTAGTTGAACTCAATCTATCATAAACTTATTCTAAACTTTACAAATTCTGTTGTAGATGGCACCACCCGCTTTTAATTTCAATGTGTTCATGGAGAAAGAGAAACTTGCAATGAACGGTAGCAACTTTACTGAATGGGCCATGAATTTGAGGATTCTCCTCTCTGCTGCACAAAAGCAATATGTGCTAGAAGCGCCGCTAGGCCCCCCACCTTTTGAGGATGCCCCTGACAAGGAGAAGAATGTCTATCAGACTCGTCAGGAGGACCACAACTTAGTTCATTGCGTCATATTGTATGGGCTAGACCGGAACTTCGAAAGAGTTTCGAAAACGACAATGCATTTGATACAATGGGTGAGTTGAAAATGATTTTTGACACACAGGCTGCTGTAGAGAGCTACAATGCTTCAGAAAAATTCTTTAGCTGCATGATGCAAGAGCACAACTCCGTTAGTGAGCATGTACTCAAGATGTCGGGTTACGCCGATAAGCTTGTGTCCTTGGGAATATCGATTCCCATTGACTTAGGCATCCATCGTGTTCTACAGTCTCTGCCACCTAGCTATAAGAGCTTCATGATGAACAACAATACGCAAGGCATGAAGAAGTCTCTCCTCGAGCTTCTGTCAATGCTTAAAACTGCAGAAGTGGAGATCAAAAAGGAACATCAAGTGTTGATGATCAATAAGAACACTGGTTTCAAGAAATACAAGAAGGGAAAACGGAAGGGAAGTAAGGGCGGCATGCCGGTTGCCGTGCCTGAAAAGATGTAAGACCCCACCTTTATAAAGGTAAAGGTCCCTCTGATTGCAATGCTAGTCCCTGGATCAATTGCTAGCATCCACAATTTAAGATGAAGTACACAGAAACAAAGGTCATTATTACATCGTCATTCCAGAGATAACATAGTCTTTTACAACTCACAAGCCATAGGCTAGTACAAGAGTTTAACTTAGCAATATAAATAAAAGTCTTCATATTCATGTGCCACGGGCAAGCATGTTGAGTGTAGACTCATAACCCTAATCCTCATCAGAGTAACCTGCAACATCACAAGTTACAGCCACAGTGGGTCAATACATTGGAATAGTATTGGCAAGTGATACCTTAGTAGAATAATAGTATCTAGCTTCTAAATGAATTTGGCTAAGTGTATCTTAGGCTTGCTTTGCTCAAAATAGGTTTTACCTATCAGTTCAAAACACTAAGTTTTTGTTTGGCAAAAACTCCCAAGGAACCACCAATAGGCATTGGTGAACCCTCACCCTTGTTCACCCACAAGTTTTTAACTTAGAAATTGGGATGAGGAGATTCTTTATAGCTTCCATGTCTTGATGCTCAAATTGTCCTTTTCCGGGGACATGGCTAAGTACTTACTTTCTTCCTTCTGCAGAGGTGGTGCACTTTTCCCACAAGACTTGATTTTCACCAAGACAAGACCTTTCAGAAGCCTTACCTTAGACCAAAATGGACACGCTACAAACCTATCATCCCCTACCACCAACTGTCCATTTGGCTAGGTTATTGCAACCTATATGATCCAGGCAGAGCCCATAATGCCATGTGGCTGCACTAGAAGGTTCTTAACATATGTCATCTCAAATCCCTTTGTTCCTGGGTGGCATTCCACAAGTGAGATACACAGGGTAAACCATTGAACAATGGGCCCTGGTAACCACTCAACCAAAATCCATCCATGCAATTACCATTCCACCCAGGTGTTTCATTCACTTAGTTGTTTTATTAAGAAAAACACAAGTTAAAGACTTAGCAATATTTTCCAGAGCATGTATACAATCCACCCTTGGTTGCTAGTAGCTAGGCTAAGCATGGCAATAGCAAGTATCTTATCTTAGAGAAATTCTAACAATTCTACAACTACTAGGATTTCCCAAGCATAGCATATAGATACTTAGCAAAAATTATCATGCAAGCCCTATACAAAATATTTCTAATGCATAGTCAAAATATTGGGATAAAAGTAGGAAGCACCACTTGCCTTGGTAGTTGGGGGAGTAACAACAATCCTCACAGTCACAATCACCACTAGCACCAAAATCTACACATAAAATGATAGCACCAAATTCACATTTCAAATAATCAAACAAAAATATATGAATGCATGAAAATGCCATGTGATGATTTTTCTAAACCAACCAAGACAAGTAAAACAGTACTGATCAATAAACTAAACATTTATTCACCAAATAAACTATATTTGGCCTTTAAAACATTTTCCAAATAATTTTTTATACACAAAATATGCCTACAAATGTCTCTGAATAAAATCCTATTTTAACAGAAACAAAATACAAAACTAATCCTATAGATGTGTAGGATTTATTTTTGTGATTCCAGTGGTATCTTATTTGCATTTTTTGGATAAACAGTACAAAAGTTATTGAATTTACAAGTTTAAACATTCATAAATCATTTCTGGAATTTTAAACAGACATGCTAGGCCACGTGGGCTGTTTCTATTGGCTGATACGGTTTTGCACGGATCGATCAACGAGGGCCATTGGATTTAAGTGACAGTGCATGGCCAGATCTGCTCATACCGTTTCGTTTAAGTGATCTAATCTTAAGCATTAGATCTAGATCCAACGCTACTGAGCACACGACCATGGATGGGCAGCGCTAGCGACGGCGGTGCGGCGGCAGAGATACTGGCGATGGTGGAACGCCGATTCTAGCAAGGCCTGGGGGTGGTGATGATGCTTACCAGCATTGCACGGTTGCGAGGAAGCTCAACGTGGTCGTGGTTGGGTAGAGGGCATGCTGTAGAGGGGCCTAGAGCTCGTCGGAGTTGCAGGCGGCGTCGGGGTCCTTGCAGACGAAGTCGTTGCCGATGCTCTGGATCGTTCTAGCACAAACCAGGGGCATCAGTAGCTGCGCAAGGACACGGCAAACACGATAATGTCAAGGAGAAGGCAAGGGGTCCTCGGATTTTACCTAAATCGCTCGTAGGAGTCGAGCGGCGGCTCTGTCGTTTGCGGGCATGAACGGGGACAGCGACCTGGGTCATGCGCAAGCAAACCAACGGTGTCAGAGGATGCACAAGGACATGCTGATCATGCTCGTTTGAAACAGAGGCATAGGGGCGGTCTGGACTCACCGTAATCGATCGCCGGAGGTCGTCGGACAGCGGCGGTGTACTGCGAAATATGGGCAGCCTGGTGGCGGAGCAAGTGAGTTGAGTGAGGGGAAATGACTGTGGGGTGTAGGGGATTAAATGGGCGGCAGCGCGACAAGAAACACATGCAGAATCAAGGCCAATTATGCTGCGCCATTATCGGCAGCAATGGCCACGTAGACGTGGTCTGTGGCGCGGGATTTTGGGGACGATGATGACAGGGAACGTGGGACCGGAGCGTCAGTGAGAGAGGGGGTACGCGCGCGGATGAGAAACAAAGGGAGAGGAGAAAACCCGGGTGGGCTGATTCTATTACTGGGCCGAATAGGTGGCGCCGGCCCTTTTCCTTTTCTTTTCTCTTTTTCTTTTTCTAATTGATTTTCCAGGAATCCTTGTTCATTCAAAATTACATTGGCCCATTGAATTTAAAAATAAAATCATGCCTTAATTAAATATTTATAATATGCATATGAATGGTTTTGAATTCATATTTTTATTTTAAAATTTTTGGCCAAGCTTTGGAAATAACAATCAAACCTATTATCAAACCTTTTCTGGTTAAAACAAGTATTCCTATGTTATAGGGTGGAAATAAAACCATTGTTTTTCCTACATAAAATAATAGACAACAATTGCTTCTGTTTTTGAAATCTTCTTTGAAAATGATCCTAAATGCTTATGAATGCATGAATGATATGCAACTTTATAATCATGATTTTTGGGATGTTACAAATCTAACCCCCTTAATGTGAATCTCGCCCTCGAGATTCGGATTGGCTAGCAAATAGGTGAGGGTGGTCTTTCCGAAGATCACCTTCTCTTTCCCATGTTGCTTCTTCCTCGGAACGATGGTTCCACTCAACTTTGCAGAATTTGATAGTCTTTGTCCGAGTAACTCTTTCTGCATTCTCAAGAATCTTGATAGGTTTTTCCTCATAAGTGAGATCACTTTCCAATTGGACCTCCTCCAAAGGTATAGTATCCTTCAAAGAAGTCTCTTCCATCTCCGGATGGCATTTCTTTAGCTGACTCACATGAAACACATTGTGAACGGCAGACAATGATTCAGGCAATTCAATCAAATATGCTACTTCTCCTTCAAGGCTCAGAATCTTGAATGGTCCAACATATCTTGGGGCCAATTTTCCTTTGACTCCAAACCTCTTCACTCCACGAAGTGGTGATACTCCAAGATAAGCTCTATCACCCACCTCATAGGTGACTTCCCTACGCTTGGGATTTGCGTAGCTATTTTGTCAAGACTGTGCTATCTTCAATCTGTCCCTTACGTACTTGACTTTCTCTTCAGCTTCCTTGATTAATTCTGGCCCGAACAAATTTCTCTCTCCAACACCATTCCATAGCAATGGTGTAGTAAACTTTCTCCCATAGAGAAATTCAAATGGTGCCATCTCTATACTGGCTTGATAGCTGTTGTTGTAAGAGAATTCTGTGTAAGGCAGACATCCCAACTAGCATGATAATCTAGGGCACATGCCCTCAACATATCCTCTAGAATCTGGTTGGTCCTTTCGATTTGTCCATCAGTCTGGGGATGAAAAGCAGTACTGAATTCCAATCTCGTTCCCAATGACTCATGCAGTTGCCTCCAAAAATGGGAAGTGAATTGAGTTCCCCTATCATACACAATACTCTTGGGTACTCCATGCAGATACACAATCCTATTCATATAGATCTTGGCTAACTTAGCATTTGTATAGGTTGTCTTCACGGGTATGAAATGAGCTACTTTAGTTAGGCGATCCACTACGACCCAAATAGAATCATATCCTGATCTAGTCCTTGGCAATCCGGTGATGAAATCCATGCCAATCTTGTCCCACTTCCAATCAGGAATAGGTAGTGGTTGTAACAATCCTGCTGGTTTCTGATGTTCTGCTTTCACTCTACTACATACATCACACAAAGCAATATGTTCGGCGATGTCCTTCTTGAGATTATTCCACCAAAATCTTTCCTTCATGTCCATGTACATTTTGGTGTTACCCGGATGAATGGAATATGGTGAGTTGTGTGCTTCCTGTAAAATCAGTTTCCGAAGCTCCGGATCTTGCGAAATGCAGATACGTTTTCCATACCATAAAGTACCATGTTCGTCTTCATGGAATCCTTTGGTTTTTCCCTTGCCAATCTTTTCCTTAATCTCTTCAATTTCCTTGTCCATCTTTTGGGCTTCCTTGATCTTGTCCAACAAGGTGGGTTGAACATCCAATGACATGAGATGTCCCTCAGGCACTATCTCCAATCTGAGATCTTTGAATTGGGCACACAGATCATCTAGCAATTCTCACTTAGTAAGGCCATTCACATAAACCTTACGGCTTAACGCATCAGCTACAACATTTTCTTTACCGGGGTTGTATTACAGACTCAAGTCATAGTCTTTGATGAGTTCCAACCATCTTCTTTGTCTCATGTTGATTTCTTTATGGGTGAAGATATACTTCAAACTCTTGTGATCTGTGAACAACTCACATCGCTTTCCCAAAAGATAATGTCTCTATGTTTTGAGTGCACGGACAACAGAGGCTAACTCCAAATCATGAGTAGGGTATTCACTTCATGAGTTTTGAGTTGTCTCGAGGCATAAGCCACAACTTTCCTTTCTTGCATCAAAACTGCACCTAATCCTTGGTGAGATGCATCACAATACACTTGAAAATCTTTCTCCAAGTCTGGCAGACATAAGACTGGTGTTGTCACTAGTCTCTTCTTCAACTCTTGGAAACTGAGTTCACATCCTTCAGTCCAATCAAATTTCTTGTCTTTCTTAAGTAACTCCATCATTGGCTTAGCTACCTTTGAGAAATTCTCAATGAATCTTCTATAGTATCCTGCCAAGCCAAGGAAACTACGAACTTCTTTCACTGATTTAGGAGATTCCCACTCAGTTACAGCTGACACTTTTGCGGTATCAACTGCTACACCATCTCCTAACACAACGTGTCCAAGAAATCCAACCTCATTCAGCCAGAATTCACACTTGCTGAATTTGGCATACAGTTTATGCTCTCTAAGCTTCTCAAGTATCAAATGCAAATGTCCTTCATGCTCTTCATTGCTCTTGGAGTAGATCAAAATGTCATCAATGAAAACGACAACAAACTTGTCAAGAAACTCCATGAACACCTTGTTAGTCATATACATCAAGTAGGCCGGTGCATCGGTTAAACCAAATGGCATCACGGTGTATTCATACAATCCATACCTAGTGGTGAAAGCAGTCTTAGGTATGTCTTGTTCCCTTATCTTAAGCTGAAAATAGCCTGACCGGAGATCAATCTTTGATAACACACAGGCTCCTTCTAACTGATCAAACAAGTCATTGATTCTGGGCAAAGTATATTTGTTCTTGATAGTCAGCTCATTGAGTGAACGATAATCTATGCATAACCTTTGACTTCTATCTTTCTTTTCAACAAACAAGACTTGTTCTCCCCAAGATGAAGAACTTGGTTGAATAAATCCTTTCTACAACTGTTCTCCACGTTGTTTCTTGAGTTCTTTCAACTCATCAACTGACATCTTGTAAGGTCTCTTTGCTATCGGTCCTGATCCTGGCAGCAAATCAATCAGAAACTCCACATCTCTATTTGGTGGAATTCCCGGCAATTCCTCCGGAAACACATCCGGATATTCTCTCACAATTTGCACACTGTCTATGCTAACCCCCTTAAGAGAATTTAGCTTACTCCCTTTTGATTCAAAGTTAGACTTGAACCTAATTTGTTTCTTATCCGGGGTTGTGAGCGCGACAGTACGGTTGGCACAATCCAGTACTCCTTCATACTTGGTCATCCAATCAATTCCCAAAATTACATCCAATCCTTGGGAATCTAGGATTATCAGACTAACTGGAAACTTATGCTTTCCAAATTCTATCACTAGATCACGACATCCAAGACTTACTATCATATCTCCACCGGGAGAACTTACTTTTATAGGACACCCAATATTTTCACTTGGAAATCCATTTCTAGCAACAAATGCTCTTGATATGAATGAATACGATGCACCAGTATAAAAAAGAACAAGTGCTGGAATAGAATTGCATTTGAACTTACCAGCCACAGCATCAGATTCCTCATATATCTCTTCCACATTGATGTGGTTCACTTGTCCCTTCTGAAAAGGGTTGGGCTTGGTGGTTCCTTCAACCTTCTTCTCTGGGCGCTCATTTGCATAGTGTCCCATCTTCTTACACTTGAAACACTCAACCTGACTGATATCTCACTTTGCAGGCTGACTTCCAGTGCCATTTCCACCTCCACTGTGGTGGCTCTTGTGTCCACTCTTGTGGTTCTTATACTTGTCATTATCATGACTGCGGTGATGCTTGTTGTCATGATGGCGGTTGTGGCTGTGGTGGTTTTTGTACTTTCCATGTTTGTGGGATCCAGAACTCCCACTATCATCATGATGGGAACGATTGTGAGATGATCCGAGTTGTGCTTATCAAAGTTGTGCTTCCTCTTCCTACTCTCAACCTGTTTCATCTTGTTTTCCAAGATGGTAGCCTTGTCACAAAGTGATTAGTAGGTTGGGACATAGGCAACAGACAGCTGCAGATTCAGTTCATCATTCAGTCCTTTGAGGAATTTCTCATTCCTCTTGGCATCTGTATCAACTTCATCCGGTGCATAACGCGCCAGATTGTTGAATTCCTCAATATACTCAGCCACGCTGCGGTGATGTTGCTTCAGGTTGTGGAACTCCTTCTTCAAATTCATCACTCCGGATGAGATGGAGTTGTATGGAATCCATCCTCAAAAATAGCCCAAGTCACATCCTCAATGGGAGTGGTGATCTGAAAGTTGACCTACCAGGTTGTTGCTGGCCCTTCCAGCAGATGTGCTGCAAACCTGACCTTCTCTTCATCGGTGCAGCCGACAGTCACTAAGTCCTTTTTCACTGAACGTAACCAGTCATTGGCTACCATTGGATCAGTGGTTCCTGAGAACTTTGCAAGCCTCGGTCTTAGAAATCTGGTGAGCATGTCAAATCCTGGAAGATTATTCTGGTTGTTGTTGGTGTTGTTGTTGTTGTTGTTGTTATTGTTATTGTTGTTGTTATTCTGATTCTGATTCTGCATGAAAGTGGTCATCATCTGCATCAGTTGTGCATGTGCTGTCATCAGCTGTTGCATCTTGGGATTGACATTGTTGTTGTTGTTTTGGTTGGGGTTGGCACATCGAGGAGGCATCTGTGGTTTTAATAAGGATAAGAATGAGATACCCATAGATGCTTAACATGCACAATACATCACATAGACAATCACAATAACCAAGCATCAAAATAATATAGATTTTAAACGACATAAACAACCAGTTTTGGAAAAAGCAAACACACCATAGCAAGCCATCCACATGTTGGATGGTCATTGCGACTCAATAATCAAAGTATGATAGATGAAAGATAAACGAGTAGTCTACACTACTCCTCCGCATCAATCTCCACAACAACAAGGGTAAGACCTTCATTCTCCATAGCGGTCTTGTACTGATCAACGCTAACAGTCAAGGCCTCAATCTTGGCCCTAAGAGCCCTTTTCTGTGAGCGAAGCCTCTCGATCACTCCCTGCTGATGCTCAAGATCGAAGTCCTTGGCCTCTAGCTCTTCTGTCATCTCCCGGATCTTCTTGTTCCTGTCTTGGACTCTTTTCTCCTGGCTCTTGAACTTCGTGTCCTGGCTTTCAAACTTGGCCTCCATTTCCTTGACTATCTCGTCTTGCTCCGCGAAGAGCTTGTCCTTCTCTCGAAGCTGAACCTGGAGCTCATCATTGCTAAGCATGACGTTGGTCCTATCAGTATCTAGGTGCCTAATAAGACCCTATAGGTCCTGCAGGTACAAACAAATCGGCTCCATCGTCTCTCTAGCAGCATCCTCGTACTCCATAGCTTCACTCTCCTCGTTGCGTCTCCCGAAGGGGTGAAAGTAAAGACCTCTAAGCTCGGTGGAGTGCCTCCCTACCAGACGCCCAAGTAACTCCTTCATGACTACATCTAAGCCTTTCTCCTTGTCGTCATGCATCAGCTTGAAAGTGATGGTCTCCATGGTTGGCTCTGTCTGGCGTCCCGGCTGGGTGACTCTGAATCCCCATAGGTCCTTCCTCTCAAACTTGGTGAGTGGAAGTGTCATGATGCTAGGAAGTGGGAGGTTGAGCACACTAGTGAGATCAATGAGACGAGTACCAAAACAAGTTCCCTTGAACTCCTCGGCCGTGCCGATAACAATGTTAGGCATCTATTTTTATAAGATAGAGAAAAGTTAGAATCAACACAAGTAGAGAAAAATCACAAGACATAATATCACAAGCACATCTTTTAGCATCCAGCACACAAGTCATGGCTTACACAAATCCCTTACAAACATCAAAGGTTCAACATAACTTAGACAAAAAAATTGGAAGTAAAAACGATAAGTGCGGTGGTCCAACTAACGAAGTACGTTACAACTCTCACTCACTAGACAAAATAGCTATCAGGGCATCCTTTGTAGCCATCTGTCTATCTTGTTCACAAGACTCCCATATTAAATCTATGGTGTCTCCCCTTAGTTATTGGTTGGTAGTCTCCAATTCTTGGGTATGCTTCTTTTCTTCTCTAAAGTCATTTTGGGTGTTGAGCATTCTGCACTTGAGTCTATCACCAAGCTCCTTGATAGCATTCCAAGCTGCATTTCTTACAGAGTCAAAGAATGTTGTGTGCATTTCAGAGTTGGTGACCATGCAGAATCCTGACTCCTTGTGGTTGTCTTCCTTGTTTTTGTACAAGTGAAGTTGCACCCACCAATACTCCTCTCCTTCATCCATCACAGGGAATCCTTTGTACACAGCTGCACCATGTATCCCCATGGTAACCATAAGGTTCCTGAGGGCCTTGGGAAATTCAGTCTCACACTACAAAGTCATGGTCATGAGTGGTCCTTTCCTCACGGCTTCGTTGATGGAGTTCATCTATAAATAGAGATGAGAAAGAAGATTAGAAAAGTTTATGAGAAGAAAAAGACAAGTGTGGAAATTTTCCAAAGTGTTGAAAAAATTTCCTTAGTGGTTTCTAATCCAATCCTAGGGTCATAATCCTACAGGCAACACAGTGCTCTGATGCCATCTGTAAGACCCCACCTTTATAAAGGTAAAGGTCCCTGTGATTGCAATGCTAGTCCCTGGATCAATTGCTAGCATCCACGGTTTAAGATGAAGTACATAGAAACAAAGGTCATTATTACATCATCATTCCAGAGATAACATAGTCTTTTACAACTCCATAGCCATAGGCTAGTACAAGAGTTTAACTTAGCAATATAAATAAAAGTCTTCATATTCATGTGCCACATGCAAGCATGTTGAGTGTAGACTCATAACCCTAATCCTCATCAGAGTAACCTGCAACATCACAAGTTACAGCCACAGTGGGTCAATACATTGGAATAGTATTGGCAAGTGATACCTTAGTAGAATAATAGTATCTAGCTTCTACATGAATTTGGCTAAGTGTAGCTTAGGCTTGCTTTGCTCAAAATAGGTTTTACCTATCAGTTAAAAACACTAAGTTTTTGTTTGGCAAAAACTCCCAAGGAACCACCAATAGGCATTGGTGAACCTTCACCCTTGTTCACCCACAAGTTTTTAACTTAGAAATTGGGATGAGGAGATTCTTTATAGCTTCCATGTCTTGATGCTCAAATTGTCCTTTTCCGGGGACATGGCTAAGTACTTAGTTTCTTCCTTCTGCAGAGGTGGTGCGCTTTTCCCACAAGACTTGATTTTCACCAAGACAAGACCTTTCAGAAGCCTTACCTTAGACCAAAATGGACACGCTACAAACCTATCATCCCCTACCACCAACTGTTCATTTGGCTAGGTTATTGCAACCTATATGATCCAGGCAGAGCCCATAATGCCATGTGGCTGCACTAGAAGGTTCTTAACATATGTCATCTCAAATCCCTTTGTTCCTGGGTGGCAATCCACAAGTGAGATACACAGGGTAAACCATTGAACAATGGGCCCTGGTAACCACTCAACCAAAATCCATCCATGCAATTACCATTCCACCCAGGTGTTTCATTCACTTAGTTGTTTTATTAAGAAAAACACAAGTTAAAGACTTAGCAATATTTTCCATAGCATGTATACAATCCACCCTTGGTTGCTAGTAGCTAGGCTAAGCATGGCAATAGCAAGTATCTTATCTTAGAGAAATTCTAACAATTCTACAACTACTAGGATTTCCCAAGCATAGCATATAGATACTTAGCAAAAATTATCATGCAAGCCCTATACAAAATATTTCTAATGCATAGTCAAAATATTGGGATAAAAGTATGAAGCACCACTTGCCTTGGTAGTTGGGGGAGTAACAACAATCCTCACAGTCACAGTCACCACTAGCACCAAAATCTACACATAAAATGATAGCACCAAATTCACATTTCAAATAATCAAACAAAAATATATGAATGCATGAAAATGCCATGTGATGATTTTTCTAAACCAACCAAGACAAGTAAAACAGTACTGATCAATAAACTAAACATTTATTCACCAAATAAACTATATTTGGCCTTTAAAACATTTTCCAAATAATTTTTTATACACAAAATATGCCTACAAATGTCTCTGCATAAAATCCTATTTTAACAGAAACAAAATACAAAACTAATCCTACATATGTGTAGGATTTATTTTTGTGATTCCATTGATATCTTATTTGCATTTTTGGATAAACAGTACAAAACTTATTGAATTTACAAGTTTAAACATTCATAAATCATTTCTGGAATTTTAAACAGACATGCTAGGCCACGTGGGTTGTTTCTATTGGCTGATACAGTTTTGCACAGATCGATCAACGAGGGCCGTTGGATTTAAGTGACAGTGCACGGCCAGATCTGCTCATACCGGTTCGTTTAATTGATCTAATGTTAAGCGTTAGATCTAGATCCAACGCTGCTGAGCACACGATCATGGATGGGCTAGCGATGGCGGTGCGGCGGCGGAGATACTGGCGATGGTGGAACTCCGATTCTAGCGAGGCCTAGGGGTGGTGATGATGCTTACCAGCGTCGCACGGTTGCGAGAAAGCTCAACGTGGTCGTGGTTGGGCAGAGGGCGTGCTGTAGCGGGGCCTAGAGCTCGTTGGAGTTGCAGGCGGCGTCTGGTCCTAGCACAAACCAAGGACATTAGTAGCTGCACAAGGACACGGCGAACACGACAGTGTCAAGAAGAAGGCAAGGGGTGCTCGGATTTTACCTAAATCGCTCGTCGGAGTCAAGCGGCGGCTCTGTCGTTTGCGGGCGTGAACACGGACGACGACCTGGGTCATGCGCAGGCAAACCAATGGTGTCAGAGGATGCACAAGGACATGTTGATCATGCTCGTTTGAAGTAGAGGCATAGGGGCGGTCTGGACTCACCGTAATCGATCGTCGGAGGTCGTCGGACAGCGGCGGTGTACTGCGAAGCAGCCTGGTGGCGAAGCGAGTGAGTTGAGTGAGTGGAAATGACCGTGGGGTGTAGGGGTTTAAATGGGCGGCATCGTGACAAGAAACGCATGCAGAATCAAGGCCAATTACGCCGCGCCATTATCGGCAGCAACGGCCGCGGTGACGTGGTCTGCGGCGTCGGATTTTCGGGACGATGATGACAGGGCACGTGGGACCGGAGCGTCAGTGAGAGAGGGGGTACGCGCGCGGGTTAGTTACAGAGGAAGAGGAAAGAAATCCGGGTGGGCTGATTCTGTTACTGGGCCGAATAGGTGGCGCCAGCCCTTTTCCTTTTCTTTTCTCTTTTTCTTTTTCTAATTGATTTTCCAGGAATCCTTTTCAAATGAGTTTGAATTCAAACTCTTTCTGGATTTTTTTAAAGTGAAACATGCACATATTTGAGTATAAAACATTGTTGTTTATTCAAAATTACATTGTCCCATTGAATTTAAAAATAAAACCATGCCTTAATTAATTATTTATAATAGGCATATGAATCGTTTTGAATTCATATTTTTGTTTTGAAATTTTTGACCAAGCTTTGGAAATAACAATCAAACCTATTATCAAACCTTTTCAGGTTAAAACAAGTATTCCTATGTTATAGAGTGGAAATAAAACCATTGTTTTTCCTACATAAAATAATAGACAACAATTGCTTCTGTTTTTGAAATCTTATTTGAAAATGATCCTAAATGCTTATGAATGCATGAATGATATGCAACTTTATAATCATGATTTTTTGGATGTTACAAAAGAAACCCCGAGTTGGACCTAAGTCTGATACCGAGTGCTACTATTGTAAGGGGACTGGCCACTGGAAGCGCATCTGTCCCAAGTATTTGGTAGACAAGAAGGCCAACAAGGAAAACAAAGGTATATATGATATACATGTTATTGATGTGTACTTGACTAGTGCTCGCAGTAGCACCTGGGTATTTGATACCGGTTCAGTTGCTAATATTTGTAACTCGAATCAGGTGCTGCGGAACAAGCGACCGCTAGCAAGGGGTGAGGTCAAGATGTGTGTCGGCAATTGATCAAGCGTTGATGTGATTGTCGTTGGAACGCTACCTCTCCACTTGTCGTCGGGATTAGTAATAAACTTGAATAATTGTTATCTGGTGCCAGCACTAAGCACGAACATTGTACCTGGATCGTGTTTGATGCGAACTGGTTATTCATTTAAATCTGAGAACAATGGTTGTTCTATTTATATGAATGAGATATCTTATGGTCATGCACCGATGATGAATGGTTTATTTCTATTGGATCTCGATAATAATGTTACACATATTCATAATGTTGATGCTAAAAGGATTAATCTAAATGATGATATATCCGCATATATGTGGCACTGCCGTCTAGGTCATATTGGCGTTAAACGCATGAAGAAGCTCCATTCGGATGGACTTTTGGAATCACTTGATTTTGAATCATTTGATACATGCGAGCCATGCCTTATGGGCAAGATGACTAGAACGCCGTTTTCCGGTTCAATGGAACGGGCGACAGATTTATTGGAAATCATACATTTTGATGTATGTGGTCCAATGAATGTGTCGGCGCAAGGTGGATATCGTTATTTTGTTACTTTAACGCATGATTTGAGTAGATACGGTTATATCTACTTGATGAAACACAAGTCTGAAACATTTGAAAAGTTCAAGGAATTTCAGAATGAAGTGGAAAATCATCATAATAGAAAGATCAAATTTCTACGGTCCGACCATGGAGGTGAGTATCTAAGTTACGAGTTTAGCACTCACATGATAGAGTGTGGGATTGTTTCACAACTCACACCTTCCGGAACACCACAACGAAATGATGTGTTGGAACATCGTAATCGTACCTTATTGGATATGGTTCAATCTATGATGTCTCTGACGGACTTTACGTTGTCATTTGGGGGTTATGCATTAGAAACTGCTGCATTCACTTTAAATCGGGCACCATATAAATCCGTTGAAAAGACACCGTATGAATTATTGTTTGGAAACAAACATAAGCTGTCATTTCTTAAAGTTTGGGGATGCGATGTTTATGTGAAGAAACTTCAACTGAATAAACTCGAACCCAAAGCGGAAAAATGCGTCTTCATAGGATATCCTAAGGAAACTATTGGGTATTCCTTCTATCACAGATCCGAGGGCAAGGTTTTTGTTGCCAAGAATGGATCCTTCCTAGAGAAAGAGTTTCTCACCAAAGGTGTGAGTAGTCGGAAGGTAGAACTCCAAGAGGTTATTGAACCTTCTCTTCAAAGTATGGCGAGTAGCGCAGCGCCAGAAGTCATTCCGGAGTTGGCTTCACCAGTTGAAGAAGGAACTAATGATAATGATCATGAAACTCCGAAAGAGAATGCTACCGAACCTTGCAGGTCTAGCAGGACGCGTGCAGCTCCCGAGCTATACGGAAATCCTGTCATGAATTTCATGGTTGATGAAAATGATGACCCTGCGACGTATGAAGAAGCAATGATGAGCCCGGATTGCAACAAATGGTTAGAAGCCATGAAATCCGAGATGGAGTCCATGTATGAAAATCAAGTTTGGAACTTGGTGGACTTACCTCACGACCGAAAGTCCGTGGAGAATAAATGGATTTTCAAAAGGAAAACTGATGCTGATGGTAATGTAACTGTCTATAAAGCTAGACTTGTCGCAAAGGGGTTTCGACAAATTCAAGGAGTTGACTACGATGAGACATTCTCTCCCATAGCGATGCTAAAATCAGTTAGGATTATGTTAGCAATTGCTGCATATTTCGATTATGAGATATGCAGATGGATGTCAAAACCGCGTTTCTCAATGGTAATATTGAAGAAGAGTTGTATATGATACAACCAAAGGGTTTTGTCGATCCTAAGGATGCTAACAAGGTGTGCAAGCTTTAGCGATCCATCTATGGATTGAAGCAAGCATCACGAAGTTGGAATCAACGCTTTAATGAGGTGATCAAAGAGTTTGGATTTGTCCAAACTTATGGAGAATCTTGTATTTACAAGAAAGTGAGTGGGAGCAATGTGGCATTTCTAATACTATATGTGGATGACATATTATTGATCGGAAATGATATAGATCTTTTAAATAGTGTTAAAAGTTATCTAAACAACAAATTTTCAATGAAGGACCTAGGTGAAGCGTCATACATATTAGGCATAAAGATCTATAGAGATAGATCTAGACGCCTAATAGGGCTATCACAAAGTACATACCTTGATAAGATTTTAAAGAAGTTTAAAATGGAAGATAGTAAGAAAGGGTTCTTACCTATGACACAAGGCACGACATTGAGTAAGACTCAAAGTCCGGCTACGGGGTAAGAAAGAGAGAAAATGGACAAAGTCCCCTATGCTTCAGCCATAGGCTCTATAATGTACGCCATGCTATGTACAAGACCGGACGTGGCACATGCTATTAGTTTGACTAGTAGGTATCAATCGGATCCAGGTTCGGAACATTGTAAATCGATCAATAATATCCTTAAGTACTTGCGAAGAACTAAGTATATATTTCTTGTATACGGAGATGAAGAAGAGATCGTCGCTAAGTGTTATGTCGACGCTAACTTTGACACCGATCCGGATGACTCTAAGTCTCAATCCGGATACGTATTTCTCATGAATGGCGGAGCGGTTAGTTGGAGGAGCTCCAAACAACCTGTGGTGGAGGGATCAACAACGGAGGTCGAATATGTTGCTGCTTTGGAAGCGGCTCAGGAAGCAGTTTGGATGAAGGAGTTCATATCTGAAATAGGTGTGGTTTCAAACGCGTTGGACCCAATGGTGATCTATTGTGACAACAATGGTGCCATTGCCAATGCCAAAGAGCCAAGGTCTCACAAGCATTCCAAGCATATTAAGCGCCGGTTTCACTCCATCCGCGATCATGTCAAGGATGGAGATATAAAGATTTGTAAGGTACATACGGATCTCAATGTATCAGATCCGTTGACTAAAACTCTCCCTAAATCAAAACATGATCTACACCAGAACTCCATGGGTGTTAGATACATCACCATGTAACTAGATTCTTGTGTCTAGTGCAAGTGGGAGACTGAAGGGAATATGCCCTGAGAGGCAATAATAAAGTGTTTATTATGTGTATTCCAAGTATATGATAGATGTTTATTTTGCATGCTATAATTGTATTAATACGGAAACGTTAATATATGTGTATTTAATAAACAAACAGAAAGTTCCTAGTTATGCCTCTCTCATAAACTAGCTCGTTGATTAACAAGATGATCACAGTTTCCTGATCATAGACATTGGATGTTGTTAATAACGAGATCACAACATTAGTGTAATGATGTGATGAACATTAATCCGAAGTATAGCATTACGATCAAAGTAATTGAGTTTATATTGCTATAAACAACTTACGAAGTGATCCTAATCCTTAGACCATGAGATCATGCCAATCACTAACACCGGAAGAGTTTCTTGTTGACATCAAACGTCACACCGTAACTGGGTGATTATAAAGATGGCTTCAAAGATACTAAAGTGTTATGTTGAGACTCATAGATCAAGAGTGGAACTTTTTCATCCCGATGACGGATAAATATACTCTGGGCCCTCTCGGTGATATCACATTGGTTAGCTTGCAAGCAAGTGATTTGATCACTAGAATGTTATATCACGGGAACGAGAAAAGAGTGCATGTCAGTAACGAGATCAAACTATGTATGGAGATACTGAAGATCGAATCTCGGACATGTATTATATCGTGAAACAAAGGGATTAAGATACAAGCGTAAAAGGTTCCGACGATCATAGGAAAGTCATCGTTGAATGTGTGGGAGTCAGTATGGATCTCCAGGTCCCGCTACTGATTATTGATCGGAGAAGGGTCTCGATCATGTCCGCATTATTCGCAAACCGTAGGGTGACACACTTAAGGGACACTGACATCCAATTGGAGCAAATGTTTCATGCCGAAAAGAATAAAAAAGCGCAAGAATTCATTTCACTAGATACCGAAATAGGTATTCAGGTGAAATTGCAGAAAGTGTTTTTGCATGTGAAATAGAATTCTAGAAAGGTGTTATATGTGAATTTTGGTCATTAAAGTAATTGACAAAATTCTGAATAAATAAAAAGAGTTTTATTTAATGAGAGTTTGCATTAAATTTGGTGGAAATTTAATAGAAAGTTTGAGTGGGATTTTGAGTGGAGGGATTTGAATAGGATTTTGTGAGTGGAGTGTACACCCACATGAATGAAGGAGGGAAGGGGGCATCCCCCATGGTCGGCGTCCACCCCCTTGGGTGCACCCCCTCCTCCTATAAAAGGCACCACTCTCCCTCTCTCTCACTCACACCTCCTCGTGAAGGATCTCTCTCCCCCTCTAGAATTTATCCCCATGGTCTCGGACTAGCGAGATACATGTTCCCGGTGGCTATTCATCAAGAAAGGGTTGTGATTCCGCTGCATCGCTGGAGCAAGGAGGCAGAGGTTGCTCGGTGTCTTGTACGTGTGTGCGAGCACGGATGCGTTGTTGCTTTGTGGCGCTAGGACTTCCTCTCGATCTTCATAACGGTAAGAGACCGTCTACATCAACCACGAGTTCAACTCGTTAATCTTTGTCGGTCTTCAAGGTTATGTTCTCTACGGATATACATCCGCCCTTTGTTTGTATCTAGTAGATAGATCTTGGTACATAGTTCCCATCGTAGGAAAATTTTTGTTTTCTATGGTGCGAACCCAACAGTATTAAATAGTGAACTAAATTCTGTTGGATAGGTAATGCAATTTAGAGACACTAGAAATTTGAATCAACTAAAAAGGAGTTACATATATTTTCTTGTGATTAAAACACCATTTTAATGGGTTTAAAGATTTATGTACGAATTTCTATTTTAACGGTACCAAATAATATGGCACGCAATTTCTCTATATAGATATTGTCAATACAAAACCTTAGCATTTGGATGCACCCTAATGGGAGCTGTAGATCTTTTTATATGATTTAATTACTACTTAATAGAGGTTAAATTATATAAATAGTTTACCACGTCCAAAATAAATCTAACGCCAGATCTAGAATCTATACGGAATTTCTAGGAACATATTATTTATATTTTTCGGATCAATGGACAATTTACTATGAATTTATTACTCCAAAAGACTATTAAAACTTTTTAATTAATTCCTAGTTAACTGTAACTTGAAATTTATATCTAATCTAGTATTCATAAACTACATGCAATTATCTTAAATTTGATATGTTATACGTAATTTTTGGATATAGTATGAATTTCTTATAGATTTTACAATTTAGATCTATAATCTGTAATTTTAAATTCGAACGGGATATTCCAAGGAATATTCCGCTGACTAGACGGTTTGGACCATGCATGTTGAGTAGGACTAGAAGCTGACCTGGCGGTGACAAGACAGATGACCGGGACGATTGAATCTCGAGCGTCGGGATAGGATCTAGTGGCTAGGAGAGAAGTTGGCTCCAAATAGGCTCAATTTTGGTTCAGAAAAGATTAAAAACAGATTTGTGTTAGAGAGACAAATTTGTAGATAAAATTGAAAATCTTCGTACATGAAAGTTGTAGAGAATCATTAGATCTACCTTCTCACCAAAGTAATTTGGATTTGAAAAAACAAGCGCGGGTACATCTTGGATTTACTCCGCCATATCTGAAATATTGTGGTGCGAAATTCTCCAGCTATGGTGGATGAAAAGAGTTGAGGTTTGTCGGGATTGAAATATTTCACCGAGATCTACAACTTTCGTGTTGGAGCCGAGGGCAAACGACGAAGTTTAGATAGGTTTAGAAGCGAAATATGATTCGAGAAGGTGTAGATTCCGCATTTCGAGAAGAAAAAATGATATAGCTGTGGCTCTAGGGGATTATATGGGGATTTATGATGGTGGGGAGATAGATCTTAGAATAGGGAACAAGTAGAAAAAACAGAAGTTATAGATTAAAAGATATACGTGCTTGAATAGAGATAGGTTTCGGCTGGGTGGGCCGGTCGGTTGGCCCATTAGTCTTTTTTTTCTTTTTTCTTTTTGTATTTCCTTTATATCTTTTGCATATGAACTCCAAATGACACGATTCTTGTTTCTAAATTTTTCTAAAATTTAGTAGATCATTATAAGATTATGTTTCATAAATCTCTTTATATTCCTTATAGGAACATTTGGACGAATCAACTATCGAATTTAGATACTAGGATTTGGATTCAGTTTTTGAGAACTTTGCATGGATGTAATGAAATGCTTATGAATGCTTTATGATTTTCATTTTTTGAAAATATTCACTCAAATACTAAAACTAAAACTCAATCCACCCTCTTTTGCCTATATGGCTACTTAAATCTTAATAGAGTGAGTTCTATCCAATTCAAAAGGTTTCTTTTCCTTGAGAATTTTCATCAAGTCAAACAATCAACCAAACTTATTTTATCTATTTCACATTCCAAAATTTGGAAAATTTTGGGATGTGACAGACTACCACCCTTAAAAGGAATCTCGTCTTGAGATTCTAGAAGGCTAGAAAGGAAGATGGGTTAAGGATCCACTAGGGAGATACCACCCTTAAAAGAAAATCGACTAGATTGCTTCTTGAGGGTTCCTTTGGCTCATATGATTCTCCTATAGATATTTATTGGCACGATATATTCTTGAACATTCCAAACTCCATGATTGACAGATTCTAGGTAGATACTACTTTAACTAGCAAAACTCTCATGGTGGGCAAATAGGGATTGTTTACTTCACAATGACCATTAATCACGGTTGGGATTCATCCTTACCTTATATTTCTACGCTTAGAAGTGGATGCTTCCGTAAAGGTTCAAGGTTGTACCATTGTAATGTTTAGGCTCAACCTGACTCTCTGCTAAGGTTGAAAATGGCACTCAAGATTCAGAAAGCCAACAATACAAGAGCGAATAATAAGAGTAGTAGGAACGGTGATCAATATATCCCACACCCAAATCATTACCCTACATGAGGATAGGTGAATCACGTAACTTATCACTCGGGCATCCTCACTTGCCTTGAAGAAGGTTTCCATGGGCACGAACTAATGCTCTATGTAGACTCCCATGTATTCAATCAGCAAGGATACAACAAAACTAGACTATCGATACCTCAAACTTTTAGGTTGCGTAATCTACTACATAATATCCATTGTAACACTTCATACTTTCAATCCTTTTGTTGCATTAGATGAACTATTCTCCTTCATTGATGCATTATGTTATAAAACTTTTCATTAATTCTTCTCCATATTTTCAACAAAACTTTCTAGCTCCAAGGGTTTTAGATAGGAAAGAATAGATTCTAGAGAAAAGAACTACTAAGGAAGTAATCCTACCCATAACTATATGAAGCAATCAATGTCACAAACAAGCAAACAATCATAAGAAATCAACACACAAGCAAACACATGCATAACAATGATACAGGGGTCTAACCTTAGCAGTATATAACCACAAAATAGTTTGAAAACTTTGAGAACAATACTAGAATAAAATACAGCAACATATAAGCAATAAACAAAATCTGTCAAAATAGTACAACAGGTTTCACGAATTTTTCTGGGCACCTTAAGCTCGTCAGGAATTTTAGCCAATTTTTGAACAGGTATTATAGGTAATTATGCTCCAGATAATATTTTTTCATATTTTTCTGAGTTACCAGTAAAATATGAAAAATTGCACGGTACAATGGGTCAGACAGAAAACTACAGTAGTAATCTCACGAATTTCAATCAAATCACACCATTAAAATAATTTTAAAACCACACGAAAACTCCAGCAACTTTATAGTTTAAAAACAACAATCCTAAACAAGGAATCACACAATATGACTCAATACAACCAAGCAAGCAACTAATATTGTCATACCACATAAGTTGGTAAGATCAATATGCTAACACGATAATGATGATCTCCTAAAGAGATCAAGTATGGTGGTCCAGGTCTAACCAAACATGATGAGATGTTCATTTGTGTCATCCTATTTCTTATTTTACTTATAGGCCAACACTCATACATGTGCCAAAGGAATGGACAACTACAATTTTGAACAAGAAGAGGTTCTAGAAAAGATAGACAAGGAATATAAGAACTCTAATAAGTAGAAAATATAATAGTTCCCCTAATAGAGGTCTCCTATTTCTAATATATTTCTAAGTTCATGATCCTATAGTCAACACATAGCTCTGATACCATCTTGTAACACCCTTGCCTGATAAGGCTGAGTTCATGTGTATAGTACCAATCCCTGGATCGGTTCACTGGCACACATAGTACAAAATGATACCAAATATAATTGTGCATCATAAATACAACTAATATGATCTAGAATTTATATTATATTATAGTGGAAAGCAATACAAGGTAGATCTCCATCCTTCAAAGGTGCCATAGGCGAACAATTGTTGAGTGGAGTCTCGCGACCTATGAACGATCACTTAGATACGATATAACCTGCAACATGAAACGTAGAAGCCCCGAAGGGTCAATACATGGAATATATGGCAAGTAGGCTAAAGTGGTTATCAACAGATCTATCAACTACATACTTATTTGGCCAAGTGGAGTTCAGGCTTATTTGCATAAAGCAATAGTTTTATCCTAACATTTATAACAAAGTAATTTTCCAATATGATAAATAGGACACTATGGTTCACTCCCAGGCGCTCCTACCCAATTAAGTTCACCCAACAAGTTTTAAGTAATTAATAAATTGGGATGAGTGAGAAATATGTCATAGCATCAATATCAAGTCGCTTACATTGTCCATAACCGGGGACACGGCTACGTACTTAGTTTAGACATCCTGCAGAGGTTTGTACACTTTACCCATGTGACCTGGCTAACCCATCTCGGACCACCACACTCATATTGTGTGATGATAGGGATAAGTCCAAGATGAAACAATTCGGGAAGAGCTTTCCAAACCCATTCACGCACCGTACCAACCTACACTATTCTACATCTCTGGCTACGTAGGGTATGAGTTGCCACAACCTACTAAGTCTAGACAGCCACCCATTTTTTACTAGCACATGGTTGCACATGAAAGCTATCAAATAAAGAAACCAATCCTTTCGTAGTACCCTGGGCAGTATTTCCCACCATAAATCTTCACTATGATGACCTAATCAATGTCATTCATCCTAGGTGGTTCATTAAAATCATATTGGTTTGTCATTTAGCAAAATATAATCCTTTTAAAACATATAACTTTTCATGGTGTGATACCCTTCCTCGTCTAAATAGCATAGCTAAGTAATCTACCAATACGATGGCTCATAAACAAGGAATGTTAGCGAATAATATGGGACATAGCATAGCATATACACATCAATTCTGTAACATCCTAAAAATATTAAACTAGAATCATCAAACTCTAATCACCAAATTCTGTAATCATCAAACTCTTTGCACCCCTTGATTTTACTCATAACAAAGTATCAAGGCCCACTTTGTGATCATCCAGAAACTTTCAAATGCATAGTTTAAATGGCAACTCAAAATTGAATCTTTATCATATGAGAAGATCCCACTTTTTCAAAAACCACTCAAACAAGCTCAACTTTCAAAACCCAAGCATATGCAGACTCACCAACACCAACCTAGCACACCCACCAAAAATCTTTTCAAAATTCAAAACTTGAATTCATGCGGCCATTTCATCAAACACCTTGCAGTTTCAAATCTAACAAAATCAAAACACTATAGTGAGCAGTGTTTTGAGCCTAACTGGTTCCCTCTCTAGCTCACAATAGCCTTAGTAGTTCATCTAACGAACTTAACTAATCACTAGCACCACTGTGAGCTTGCCAATGTCATCAATGGTGAACAGCCGAGTGCACCCTTGCCACCCCAGTGTAGATAGCAAGCAAGGAAAGAAACTAGCCGTGCCAACCTTGTCTGGGAGATCACCCATGCCTCACCGCCCCCTCTCGACCAGCCCTGTATCAAAGACAATGCCCAGAACCGCCAGGAACTCCTCGCCCGTGCCGTTGTCGACCATGCCGACGTGCGCCACAGAGCATGCACCGTTCCCACGAAACCCGACCACCTCGAGCCCTCACCGCCCGCCAACATGCTCGCCACCATCCCAGGAACACGCCAGACATGCCCATTTCACCGCCCGTGCCCCGTAGACACCGCTCGCCGTCGAAGACGCCGCCTCTGCCGCTCAGGACATCGCGCGTTCCAGAACAAACCGCATCGCCCCTACGCACGCATTAAATCCGTAGAGCATCGCCAGGGAGCACCGCACCGCCCCTACCGTCGCCCACGCCGATAGCCGTTTGTACCGTCGACCACGACAAGCTCACCTTGTGCCTTGTCGGTCCCCTCTCGCGACTATAAATGGAGCCCACCCCCAACCGAATTGAGCACACCATCTCACTCCCCTCTCTTCACTGATGGTACCACCCCGTTGCCGGAGCAAGGCGAGCAGCACCTCGTCGGAATATCACCGGAGCCCGTCGCCTCTGGAGAAGAAGGAAGCCAGCGATTGGAGCCGCCCCAGGAGAAGCTGCCGGTACCAGGAGGTTCGCCATCATCGACTTTGTCGTTCGCCCGCCTCGCCGACCCTCGCCTGAACCCCGGTGAGCCCCCGACGACCCCCACTGGCCGCGCTAGGTTTCTGTCTCGCCGGCGTTGCCCAACGTCGACAATGACTCTCAGCCATTGGATTAGAACCAGATCGAACACACCACATCGCCCCATACCGCTTCGCACCCCCTCGTCTCACTGACGTGTGGGGACAGCCACTTAACCAGCCCGCGTAAGCGCTGTGCTTAGCAGGCCGGCCCAGTATCATTTCCCGCGCAGCCCAGTTATTTGAATTTAACCTTTTCCATTTTATTTCAAACACACTTCTGTACCTAGTTTCAAAAATCAACCCAGGTCGATTCAGTGCACCAAATTGAAGGAAACTAATTTTGTTAGAAAGGCCTGAGAATGCTGAATCCATGCCCGTTGGATTCAAGTCATTTGGATCTGTAGATCATCCTTGGTAAAAATAACAAGGCAGAGGCTTTTCTTCATTCAAACATTTTTCAAATTAAAACCATAATTGCTTTTGAGTTGATTCCAACTCTCAAAAATCACATTCAACCATACCTTTCAGAATATATAAAAATATATAGGTTTGCTTACAGAAATAATGTTCAAGTAATAAAAGAATGCCACATAGGCATTTCTAGTCACTTTATTTAATTAAAATAAAAGGGTAAAACCTTATTAAATTGTGACACCACTTTAAATCATATTTCCATGGACTACAATATGTGGTGATGACATGTGTGGACATGATCCCATGTTTGGTTTGGAGAATATTAAATATTAAGTAGTTTTTCAATGAGTAGAAATTACTTTTCTAAAAATAAAAAGAATTAAACCAAGCTTTAATCTTGTAATGTTAGTGATGATGCAGGATCATCTATAGGACCCTTTTGTGTGATGATTGCAAGTAGTTAAGAATTGTTTGGTGATTGTGTACATCGTATGTATTTATAGACGCTAGTACCGACCAAGGATACGAGGAGGAAGGAGGATTCTACGAAGAGGAAGCCGAGGAGAACTTCAACCACTGCTCTGCACAAGGCAAGCCAATACTTGCATGCTATTAACTTAGCAAGCTTATATTGACACTGATGTAAGCCTAATGCTTCTAGTGAATGTGCAAGCTAACACTTGCAATTATGAAAGTTAAATAACCTATGCAATGCATTCAGCATGCTTGGTTAGACATATTTGATGATACCCAATCCTAGTTTTATTTATAAGCTTTCTATTTTATTTCTTTATCAAAGCTACTACTTAGAGTTTACTTAAGTAAACTGTAGATACTAGAAAGATATTTGAAGGTTGCATAAAGAGCATAAAATTTGGCCTAAGCTAGATAATCTTAATATCATCCCAAGGCATAAGATTGAACTTAGTTGAAACTATACTAATTTACCACCCCTCATTAGTACTTACCCCCACTTGTAGATACTAGTACTAAGCATAAAGCTTGATCAACTTTAGATGGGAATACTTGGTGGAAAAATGATTATGAAAACCTTGGAATGATGGATCATTCTATTGAAATGTTTTGGACATGTGTTTCCGAACACCAGATGATTTATGGTGATGAAAATATTGAGGCACGAGCCTTAGCCCTTTATAAAACTGATGGTTGTCTGGATGCGATACCATTCCAATTTTATCGTACAACCACAATACCCGAAGATTGGGTAGGGCTTGACTGGAAACTTATATACCTTAGTATTAGTTCCCTCACGGCTAAGGTATGAGCTAAGGCTACCTTGTGAAGATTGTCCACCTGTGCAGTACCCAAGATGACAGTTGGTCATGGTTGGGAGGCCAAACTCACAGGAGAGGTTCTTATACTAGGGAGTGTAATTGAAAGGTTAGGATTGATTATCCGCATAATAAGTATGGTGAATTCAGGAGTTATTCCTAACGGATGTATCGAATGTTGTGGTAAAAGTGTACAATCTCTGCAGAGTGTCAAACTATTCGAATAGCCGCGTTCGCGGTTATGGACAGTTGGAGTGGCCATACTGTTCCCCCGTCAGACTTTTTCAAAAGAGACTTGTGAAATGAATTGAGACTTTGACTTGACCACAACAGAGTTGTGACATGAAATACAAGTTCCCACATAGGAGTTATAAAATTGTGACTAGCTTCTCTTGCTTCTGAACTTAGTAGAGATAAATATGGTGTTTTGCAAAACAACCCTAGAGCCTAGTGTCCTATTACCAAAACCCCCTTTAACTTGTTCGTATTAGTTTGCGAGTACTTAAAGAGTACTCATGGCTTTGTCCCTGGCTATTCCCATGGCCAGACTATGAAGAGGAGTACCTAGAGGATGGACCCCAGGAAGGTTACGACAACTAGGATCATCCCCCATCGTCAGCATTGCCTGTGACCCTAAAGATGGAGCTTCGTCTATGCTACTGTTATTATTACGTATTCCGCTGCTTGATGTTGTATTGAGAACTGGATCATGAGATCCCTATTTGTGTAAGAACTTATGTACGGTTTGTAATGGATGATGTACTATGGTATCCAATTCTGTTATGTCTCGCAAAAATGGTAATCCTGGGATTGCGATGTATGGCGTAACAGGCATCTAGGATTAAAAATCCGGGTGTTGACAAGTTGGTATCAGAGCCATCCTGACCATAGGAGACCCTAGTTAGACTGGATGTTTGAATCAAAAACTTAGTTTCAAAACCAAAGAAAACAAATATTTACAAAAACTTATTCCCATTCTTATCACTTTGATTCTTTCACGAAAATTCATGTTCCTCAAAAATTCTTGCAAAACACATAAAATTTGACACACTTGATCACTCTACTAACTTACTCATCTCATATTCTTTTAGATGGACGTGAAGTATAGCAAGTTTTATCAGTTGTGGAATGGAGGAGACCTTATCTTTGAGAGGGATTTGGACCAGCTTTTAGAACTTCTGGAGCGTCCGCACCCCGAGTTCTTTGGAGCTCAGCTCAATGATCAAGGAGGAGAAGATCTACAGTGGCTAATTGTTGCAAGTCTCCGAGGAAAGATTGAACCTCCCACTACTGAGGGAATTCAGTTTACCTTAAGAGAGAACAACTGGCTCGATGGACTTGCCAGGGCCATGGAGGAAGCTCTTTCCCGTCTGTGTGGGCAGAGTATCAATCAGATCAAGGGTACCCGCTTTGAGTTTTTCCCAAGGCGTGATGCTAATGGACAACCACTGGAAGCCCCATACCATCACGAGCTGAAGACCCAATTGGACCACCTTAGCTTCATGATGTACGATCATCAGCAGGAGTTGGATAACTGCTGTGATTACTCCAACCACAAGTCTGCCATGGATTAGACCATCACCATACGAGCAAAGGATCGCAAGTCTCGCCGCCGTCAGCTCGACAAGAAGGAGCGCATCATTGCCCGTCTTCGCCACCATATCTCATCTTTGGAGGAGACCATCCACGAGAGAGACATGCAGTTGGAGGAAAAGGAGAATGCCGGAGAGGATCTTCGTGGAGATCCCTAATCCTATCTTCGCGATGATGATGATTTTCTGGAGGATCAGGCTATCGATTTCTTCACCGATGAGGACGATTACGCCTTCATCGATGACGACGAGGATGATGAGGACGATGGAGCCACAGATTCCAAGGAGTAGTAGCACTTGAGCACTAGCGTAGTGAGTAGTATTCGGTCCCATTGTACCGTAGTTTCCAGAATGGTTTTTAAAACCATCTGTTTTCTTTGTTGTGGTGTGTGTTGTATCGTGTGCTATGAATGAATGGATGAAAAACAAGTTGCAAGAAAACCTGAGTCAAACTTTAAAAACTTTTCAAAGCCCCAAAACCTTAGAAATTTCCCTCTTTTCTCATGATCTATCTCAATCTTCAGATGCCACGCAGAGGAAGTGGTTCATCCCCGGACCCGATGTTGCAGATCCTGCAAATGTTGACTTCTGACCGCGAAGCTGAAAGAGCGGAACGTCAAGCCAACCTAGCCACCCTGCAACAGATAGCCCAGCTTGCCCGAAACAACCAAGGCCACGGAAATCACGACAACCATGGATCTAAGATCAAGAATTTCCAGAATACCAACCCACCTGTTTTCACTAAGTCAGAAGAACCCCTACACGCCGACGATTGGCTGCAAACCATGGAAAATAACCTAGAAGTCGCCGGAGTGGGAGCCAACGAGAAAGTCCTGTTCGCCGCCCATTACCTAGCTGGAGATGCCAGAGCATGGTGGAACAGTGTTCGCGCAATGACCGGAGGCCAGATGATGACCTAGGAGGAATTCAAGGTCAAGTTCAGCAGAACCCATGTGCCACCAGGTTTAATCAAGAGGATGAGAGACGAGTTCAGAGAACTGAAGCAAGGAAGGATGACTGTAGTGGAATACCGCGACAAATTTTTGTCATTAGCTAGGTATGCCCTGGATGAGATCGACACCGAAGCCAAGAAGAAAGAAAGATTCCTGAATGGTTTGCACGATGAGATGCAGACAGTGTTAGTCAATATCCCCTTTGCTGATATTGAAGCCCTTGTCGACTTTGGCATCCAGATGGAAGGGAAGATCAACCAATCCAATGAGAACCGCAAGCGTCACATGATGCATCAACCAGGAACCCATCAGACCCCAAAGTATCGCCCTAACCCATCTCCAGGATTTGCCCCAAGAACCAACAGACCCCCGGTGAACCGTCCCACCTATCCCAACCGTGGAAACCCTTGACCCGGAGGAAATCACAACAACCCCGGCAACTCTAGAAATTTCAACCGTGCCCCACCCAAGTTCAACACCAACAATGCTACCGCTAACACCAACACTGCCCCAAGAACTGGAAGCAATGTTGTGCCTGTAGCAGCTAAGGACAAGTCGCAGGTGACTTGTTATGACTGTGGAAATAAAGGCCACTATTCCAACGAGTGCCCCAACAAGAAGAATGCCGCAGCACCAATACCAATGCCCCAGCTCAGCAACAACGTCGTGTTCAGCCAGGAAGGAGATTTACCCCAGGGAATTCGCTCAACCGCAATGGCCGTCTTTTCCTCATGCATGCTGAAGAAGCTCAGGAAGCGCCAGACGTCGTGTTGGGTATGTTTTCTATTAATTCAGTACTTGCAAGAGTGTTGTTTGATTCTGGTGCATCGCATTCATTTGTCACCGAAGAATTTGCAGGCACTAGTAAAATTCAACCAACCAAACTGAAGCATGTCATGATTGTTCAAATTCCCGGATCAACCACCAAGGCTAGGCAAATTTGCAAAGCCGTCTTATGCTAATCTGATAGTACTGGGAACTAAAGGTTTGGAAGTAGTACTAGGAATGGATTGGATGTCCAAACATAAAGGATTGATTGACTGTGCCAAGAAAGCCATCACCATGACTAGTACAGCCGGAATATCAGTCGAGCATATATCTAAAACCTTACCTCGCCAATTTAAATGCAACAAGAGTATAGCCCAACCTACCATTGACCAAGTTTGGATAGTCTGTGAATACCCCGATATATTTCTAGATGTTTTGCCCGGTATGCCCCCAGATCGGGATATCGAGTTTATCATCGAACTAATCCCCGGAACTGGACCCATAGCTCAGAGACCCTATAGTATGAACCCATCGGAATTAGCAGAACTGAAGAAGCAACTGGATTCCATGTTGGAAATTGGATTGATTCAACCAAGTGTGTCACCATGGAGATCACCTGTCTTGTTTGTGAACAAGAAAGATGGAGGTAACCGTTTGTGTACGGATTATCAGAAGTTGAATGATGTCACTATCAAGAACAAATACCCCTTGCCCAAGATAGAAGATTTGTTTGATCAGTTCACCGGTGCCAAAGTGTTTTCTAAGATTGATCTTAGGACTGGCTATCATCAACTCAAGATTCGTGCAGAAGATATTCCCAAGACTGCCTTTACCACCAGATATGGATTGTACGAGTATACAGTCATGTCTTTTGGATTAACTAATGCCCCCCCCTTATTTCATGAATCTCATGAATAAGATTTTTATGGACTTCCTGGATAAGTTTGTCGTTGTTTTCATCGATGACATTCTGATTTATTCCAAATCGGAAGAAGAACATGAGATACACCTAAGGACCATTCTTGGAACCCTTAGAGAGCATCAGTTGTATGCCATGTTTAGCAAATGTGAATTCTAGTTACAGGAGGTAGGATTCCTCGATCACATTGTATCAGCCAGAGGAATTTCCGTTGACCTTGCAAAGGTGAAAGATGTCGAAGATTGGCAAGCCCCAACCACTCAAACCCAAGTTCGCGCATTTCTCGGATTGGCGGGATATTACCGAAAATTCGTAGAAGGCTTCTCAAGTATCGCCAGACCCATGACCCAAGTTTGAATGGACTGACAAATGTGAAGCGAGTTTTCAAGAACTCAAGAGAAGATTGATTTCAGCCCCAATCTTGATCATGCCGGATACTACTAAGCCCTTCGATGTGTATTGTGACGCATCCAAGATTGGTCTCGGATGTGTGCTAATGCAAGAAGGCAAAGTTATATCTTATCTATCTCGACAACTGAAGCAACATGAGCAAAATTACCCAACCCATGATCTCGAACTCGCAGCCGTAGTTCTAACCCTGAAGACATGGAGACACTACTTGATGGGAAACCTTTGTGAGATTTATTCGGATCACAAGAGCCTAAAGTATATATTCACTCAGAAGGAGCTGAATATGAGACAGATAAGATGGATTGAGCTAATCAAGGATTACGACCTGGACATTCACTATCACCCTGGTAAAGCCAATGTGGTAGCAGATGCCCTTAGCAGATTGCCGTGCCGCTTGAACTCCATGATTTTAAAGGAGCAACCAAGTTTGCACAAAGAGATGGAAGATTTTCGAATGGAATTAGTGAGTAAAGGATTTTTGGCTAGAATAGAACTTCAACCCACTTTGATCAGCCAGAGCAACGAGGCGTAGAAAGGAAATGCTAGTATCGACGGAATCAAGCGTCGTATTGGTACAGGCAAAGTACCCGGATTCACCGAAGACGACGAAGGAGTTCTATGGTACAAAGGACGCCTTTGTGTACCAGCAGATTCTAAGTTGAAAGAAGTGATTCTCAAGGAAGCTCATGATACTCTTTATTCTATCCACCCCGGAGGAACTAAGATGTATCAGGATTTGAAAGAGCAATTTTGGTGGTATAAGATGAAGAGAGAAATCGAAAGCTATATCGCCAAGTGTGACATATGTCAGCGAGTCAAGGCAGGACATCAAAGACCCGCTGGATTGTTGCAACCCTTGCATATTCCGGAATGGAAATGGGATTCCGTTGGAATGTACTTTATCACCGGATTGCCTACTTCTAGTAGGGGAAATGACTCTATCTAGGTCATAGTGGACCGATTGTCCAAAGTCGCCCATTTCTTGCCCGTTAAGACCACATATCAGAGTTCGAAACTAGGGGAGTTATACATCGCTAGAATCGTTAGCTTGCATGGAGTCCCCAAGAACATCGTATTGGATCGAGGAACTCAGTTTACCTCGAGATTCTGGAAGAAAGTCCAAGCAGTTTTAGGAACCCGCCTAGATTTCAGCACCACGTTTCACCCTCAGACCGATGGACAAACGGAGCGAGTAAATCAAATACTCGAAGATATGCTAAGAGCCTGTGTGTTAGAATATGGATCCAAGTGGGAAGATTGTCTGCCGTTTGCAGAATTTTCATACAACAACAGTTATCAAGCTAGTTTGCAAATGGCTCCATTTGAATTCATGTACGGAAGGAAGTGTCGCACCCCTTTGAACTGATCGGAAGTAGGAGAGAGTCAGATTTTCGGACCCGACATCCTACGAGAAGCAGAAGAGAAGGTTCACAAGATTCGTGAGCACCTCAAGACCGCCCAGTCCAGACAGAAGAGTTACGCCGACAAGAGACATAGATACCTCGCCTTCAACATAGGAGATTTTGTTTATCTGAAAGTGTCACCATTGAAGGGAATGCAGCGTTTCCATCTCAAGGGAAAGTTAGCCCCCAGATATATCGGACCCTTCAAGATTCTGAACTGTCGAGGAGAAGTGTCGTATCAATTGGAACTACCCTAATATATGTCAGCTATGCACAACGTGTTCCATATATCGTTACTTCGCAAGTGTCTCGAAGTCCCGGAGAAGACGGAAGTGTTCAAGAATATCGATCACCGGACCATAGAGATAAACGATGACCTGACCTATCCTAAAGTACCCATCCGTATTTTGGAAGAAGCTTTCAGAACTACCCGAACCCGAAGCATCAAGTTTCTCAAGATTTAGTGGAGCAACCACACGGAAGAGGAAGCTACCTGGGAGCGCGAAGATCACATCAGGACGGAGTTTCCCGATCTCTTCAAATCCTAGGTAATCTTTTCGTCCTTTTTCAAATATCGGGAAGAGATTTTGTTTAAGGGGGGAAGGTTTGTAACATCCCAAAAATATTAAACTAGAATCATCAAACTCTAATCACCAAATTTAGGGTTAACAAAAACTTTTCCAATTAAAATATGAAAGCATTCATATGTGTATGTATTAAAATGTGAATTCTTTTGAATTGCCATGATTATGTGTTTCTTTGCTTGTAAAATGATTCTTAGGTGAAATAAACATCATCTAAACAATTCCCAAACTTTTCTCAAAGACAAGTAAATCAAAACAAATAAAATAAAGGAATGGTCATTTGGACCAATTTAACTCCCATGCCTACTTTGGCTGTCTCAAACTTTCAGAACTTAACAGAAACTTTTCTGGATCTTTGCACCCCTTGATTGTACTCATAACAAAGTATCAAGGCCCACTTTGTGATCATCCAGAAACTTTCAAATACATAGTTTAAATGACAACTCGAAATTGAATCTTTATCATATGAGAAGATCCCACTTTTTCAAAAACCACTCAAACAAGCTCAACTTTCAAAACCCAAGCATCTGCAGACTCACCAGCACCAACCTAGCACACCCACCAAAAATCTTTTCAAAATTCAAAACTTGAATTCATGCGGCCATTTCATCAAACACCTTGCAGATTCAAATCTAACAAAATCAAAACACTATAGTGAGCAGTGTTTTCAGCCTAACTGGTTCCCTCTCTAGCTCACAATAGCCTTAGTAGATCATCTAACGAACTTAACTAATCACTAGCACCACTGTGAGCTTGCCAATGTCATCAATGGTGAACAGCCGAGTGCACCCTTGCCACCCTAGTGTAGACAGCAAGCTAGGAAAGAAACTAGCCTTGCCAACCTTGTCTGGGAGATCACCCATGCCTCACCGCCCCCTCTCGACCAACCCTGCATCGAAGACAATACCCAGAACCGCCAGGAACGGCGCGCCCGTGCCGCGGTCGACCATGCCGACGTGCGCCATAGAGCACGCACCGTTCACACGCAACCCGACCACCTCGAGCCCTCACCGCCTGCCAACATGCTCCCCACCATCCCGGGAACATGCCAGACATGCCCATTTCACCGCCCGTGCCTCGTAGCCACCGCTCGCCGTCGAAGACGCCGCCTCTGCCGCTCAGAACATCGCGCGTTCCATACCAAACCGCACTGCCCCTACGCACGCATTAAAGCCATAGAGCATCGCCAGGGAGCACCACACCGCCCCCTACCATCGCCCACGCCGATAGCCGTCTGTACCGTCGACCACGACGAGCTCACCTTGCGCCCCGTGGGTCCCCTCTCGTGACTATAAATAGAGGCCACCCCCAGCCGAATTGATCACACCATCTCACTCCCCTCTCTTCACTGATGGTCCCACCCTGTTGCCGGAGCAAGGCGAGCGGCACCACATCGGAATATCACCGGAGCCCGTCGCCTCTAGAGAAGAAGGAAGCCAGCGATTGGAGCCGCCCCAGGAGAAGCTGCCGGTACCAGGAGGTTCGCCATCGTCGACTTTGTCGTTCGCCCGCCTCGCCGACCCTCGCCTGAACCCCGGTGAGCCCCCGAAGACCCCCACTGGCCGCGCTAGGTTTCTGTCTCGCCGGCGTTGCCCAACGTCGACGATGACTCTCAGCCATTGGATTAGAACCAGATCGAACACACCACATCGCCCCATACCGCTTCGCACCCCCTCGTCTCACTGACGCGTGGGGACAACCACTTAACCAGCCCGCGTAAGCGCTGTGCTTAGCAGGCCGGCCCAGTATCATTTCCCGCGCAGCCCAGTTATTTGAATTTAACCTTTTCCATTTTATTTCAAACACACTTTTGTACCTAGTTTCAAAAATCAACCCAGGTCGATTCAGTGCACCAAATTGAAGGAAACTAATTTTGTTAGAAAGGCCTGAGAATGCTGAATCCAAGCCCGTTGGATTCAAGTCATTTGGATCTGTAGATTATCCTTGGTAAAAATAACAAGGCAGAGGCTTTTCTGCATTCAAAGATTTTTCAAATTAAAACCATAATAGTTTTTGAGTTGATTCCAACTCTCAAAAATCACATTCAACTATACCTTTCAGAACATATAAAAATATATAGGTTTACTTATAGAAATAATGTTAAAGTAATAAAAGAATGCCACATAGGCATTTCTAGTCACTTTATTTAATTAAAATAAAAGGTTAAAACCTTATTAAATTGTGACACCACTTTAAATCATATTTCCATGGACTACAATATGTGGTGATGACATGTGTGAACATGATCCCATGTTTGGTTTGGAGAATATTAAATCTTAAGTAGTTTTTCAATGAGTAGAAATTACTTTTCTAAAAATAAAAAGAATTAAACCAAGCTTTAATATTGTAATGTTAGTGATGATGCTAGATCATCTATAGGACCCTTTTGTGTGATTATTGCAAGTAGTTAAGAATTGTTTGGTGATTGTGTACATCGTATGTATTTATAGACGCTAGTACCGACCAAGGATACGAGGAGGAAGGAGGATTCTACGAAGAGGAAGCCGAGGAGGACTTCAACCACTTCTCGGCACAAGGCAAGCCAATACTTGCAAGCTATTAACTTAGCAAGCTTATATTGACACTGATGCAAGCCTAATGCTACTAGTGAATGTGCAAGCTAACACTTGCAATTATGGAAGTTAAATAACCTATGCAATGCATTCAGCATGCTTGGTTAGACATATTTGATGATACCCAATCCTAGTTTTATTTAGAAGCTTTCTATTTTATTTCTTTATCAAAGCTACTACTTAGAGTTTACTTAAGTAAACTGTAGATACTAGAAAGATATTTGAAGGTTGCATAAAGAGCATTAAATTTGGCCTAAGCTAGATAATCTTAATATCATCCCAAGGCATAAGATTGAACTTAGTTTAAACTATACTAATTTACCACCCCTCATTAGTACTTACCCCCACTTGTAGATACTAGTACTAAGCATAAAACTTGATCAACTTTAGATGGGAATATTTGGTGGAAAAATGATTATGAAAACCTTGGAATGATGGATCATTCTATTGAAATGTTTTGGGCATGTGTTTCCGAACACCAGATGATTTATGGTGATGAAAATATTGAGGCATGAGCCTTAGCCCTTTATAAAACTGATGGTTGTCTGGATGCGATACCATTCCAATTTTATCGTACAACCACAATACCCGAAGATTGGGTAGGGCTTGACTAGAAACTTATATACCTTAGTATTAGTTCCCTCACGGCCAAGGTATGAGATGAGGCTACCTTGTGAAGATTGTCCACCTGTGCAGTACCCAAGATGACAGTTGGTCATGGTTGGGAGGCCAAACTCACAGGAGAGGTGCTTATACTAGGGCGTTTAATTGAAAGGTTAGGATTGATTATCCGCATACTGAGTATGGTGAATTCAGGAGTTATTCCTGACGGATGTATCGAATGTTGTGGTGAAAGTGTACAATCTATGCAGAGTGTCAAACTATTTGAATAGCCGCGTCCGCGGTTATGGATAGTTGGAGTGGCCATATTGTTCCCCCGTCAGACTTTTTCAAAAGAGACTTGTGAAATGAATTGTGACTTTGACTTGACCACAACATAGTTGTGACATGAAATACAAGTTCCCACATAGGAGTTATAAAATTTTGACTATCTTTTGTTGCTTCTGAACTTAGTAGAGATAAATCTGGTTTCTTGCAAAACAACCCTAGAGCCTAGTCTCCTATTACCAAAACCCGCTTTCACTTGTTCGTATTAGTTTTCGTGTACTTAAAGAGTACTCATGGCTTTGTCCCTAGCTATTCCCATGGCCAGACTATGAAGAGGAGTACCTAGAGGATGGACCCTAGGAAGGTTACGACAACTAGGATCATCTCCCATCGTCAGCATTGCCTGTGACCCCGAAGATGGAGCTTCGCCTACGCTACCATTATTATTACGTATTCCGCTGCTTGATGTTGTATTAATAACTGGATCATGAGATCCCTATTTGTGTAAGAACTTATGTATGGTTTGTAATGGATGATGTACTATGGTATCCAATTCTGTTATGTCTCACAAAAATGGTAATCCTGGGATTGTGATGTGTGGCATAACAGGCATCTAGGATTAAAAATCCCGGTGTTAAAAAATTCCTACACATGTAATTCTACGAAAACATCTACAATGCATAGGAAAACAGTAGGACGTTTATGACCAAGATAGCACCACTTTCCTTTGATGTAGATCTGATTAGATAATCCTCACAATTCTCATAGATATAATGGTTGCACTCGTCATACCCATAAAACTTGCAATCATAGTAGTTGCACTCCTCGATCTAACGTTTGAAGCGAACACAACAAACACACCACTCAAAACATTGCAAACATGCAACAATGCAACAATACAAGAAATCAATGATGAACAAATGCATGCATGACGTTTTAATAATTCACTCTTGTTGTATTTAATGTTCTGAACATTATTAGATCACATGATGCATGTGGAAAGTCATTTAATGCATTAAAGCATTTATTATTAGAGTTATATCGATTTAATATGGTTTATACCACTTTAATTGAACTACTGATGCTTCTGTTGTATTAAATTGTGAAATTCTATTGGATAGGTAATACAATTTAGAGAAAGTAGCAATTTGAATCAGCTAAAAAGGAGTTACAGATATTTTCTTGTGATTAAAACATCATTTCAATGGGTTTAAAGATTTCTGTATGAATTTCGGTTTTAACTGTACCAAATAATTTGGCACGCAATTTCTCTATTTAGATATTGTCAATGCAAAACCTTAGCATTTGGATTCACCCTAATCGGAGTTGTAGATCTTTTTCTATGATTTAATTATTACTTAATAGAGGTTAAATTATCTAAATAGTTTACCACATCCAAAAATAAATCTAATGCTAGATCTAGAATCTACAGGGAATTGTGAATCCAGGGACATATTATTTATATTTTTCGGATCAGTGGACAATTTACTATGAATTTATTACTCCAAAATACTATTAAAACTATTTAATTAATTACCAGTTAACTGTATCGCTAAAGTTAGATCTAATCTAATATTATTAAACTACATCCCATTATCTTCAATTTGATAAATTATACGCAATTTTTGGATATAGTATGAATGTCTTATAGATTTTACAATTTAGATCTATAATCTGTAATTTTAAATTCGAACGAAATATTCCACGGAATATTCCGCTGACTAGACGGTTTGACCGTGTATGTTGACTGGGACTAAAAGCTGACCTAGTGACAACGTGACGGTGACAAGGCAGCTGACCGTGATGATTGAATCTCGACCGTCGGGATAGGATCCAGTGGCTAGGAGAGAAGTTGGCTCCAAATAGGCTCATTTTTGGTTTAGAAAAGATTAAAAATAAATCAGTGCTTGAGAGACAAATCCGTAGATCAAATTGAAAACCTTCGTACATGAAAGTTGTATAGAATCATTAGATCTACCTCCTCACCAAAGTAATTTGGATTTGAAGAAACGAGTGCGAGTACATCTTGGATTTACTCCACCATATCTGAAATATTATGGTGCAAAATTCTCCAGCTATGGTGGATGAAAAGAGGTGAGGTTTGTCAGGATTGAAAGACTTCGCCGAGATCTACAACTTTTGAATTAGAGCCGAGGGCAAACGACGAAGTTTATATAGGTTTAGAAGCGAAATATGATTCGAAAATGTGTAGATTCGGAATTTCGAGAAGAAAAAGTGATATAGCTGTGGCTCTGGGGGATTATATGGGGATTTATGATGGTGGGGAGATAGAGCTTGGAATAGGAAACACGTAGAAACAAACGGAAGTTATATATTAAAAGATATACGTGTTTGAATAGAGATATGTTTGAAAACGACTTTTGCACGGTTTTTAAAGCAGCCGAGGCATCGATGGGTGCTCCCGTGCATGGCTGATTGGCTGGGTGGGCCGCCGGTTGGCCCATTAGTCTTTTTTATTTTTTATTTTTGTATTTCCTTTATATCTAGAGAGAATTTCTTATTTGGTCCGGGTTAAAATTTGGCTTTCTTTTTTGGCCCTGTAAACTTTTTTCTTCCTTTCTTGACACAAAATTTTCGTTTTGTTCCTTATTTGGCCCTACCATTAATTCCTTTAGCTTCTCTCATTCAAAATTTGCTTCCTAGACTAGTATACCCCTGGTTCGATTGATGGATGACTTGGAAATAAAAAAAGAGACATATGACCCCTCGACATGCACACGCGATGAGTTAGGCCATGTACTGTACTGATATATATTGACGGGTGCATGCATATACGTATTTATCAGTACTTTAGACATATATGTATGCCTCGCGCGGTGTTTGTGTGGGCGCTAGAAACCTGACTAAATGTGACATTTTACATGGCACACGCAATCGAATCGATCAAATGCCCAGCTTCATATGAATGGATGCATTGTTTAGTGAGCAAAGCTAGCGAGCTACGGCAGCTAGCAGCCGTTCAACACGAAGCATCGGAAAGTAGAAGGGTCTGCGTTGTGTTATCTGTTTGTGTGTCTCGGCTATTCGAGCATACATGGATGATTTGTAATTCGTATACAAACGAGGAATGGTAAAAAACCTGCGAGCGTGAAAACATATCCTTTCTCGCTCGAACTTGTGTTGGAGTGTGTGCCGTTTTATCTGTATCTAACGTCCTGGATATGAGCGAAATTGTGTAGAACTATGTGTCTCACATCAAGATCCTGCCGACTAATTCATAACCCGACTGAGTACAGAGTTCCTAAATTGCTGTTCACATGCGAATGCACCTAACCTGCCTGCTTCCGTTACTCTGCGTTCATATGCGAAATAACCTTGACCAAATATATCACGAACGAAGCTTTGGTGACTTTGTGTTTCCATGTATCACGGTAACTTGGTGGAAATATCCATCCTTTATCTCGGATTCAACGTATCAAATTGACTCAGATTATAAAGTAAAAATTTAAAACTATTCAATTTTTTTTGAAAAAAATCAGTAAAGTGCAAATGCCTTGTTTTGAAACCTATGAAAGTTTCATCCGATTTAGATAATAAGTTTGTGATTAAATAGCTTTTTACGTTTTCTAACACTAGTTTAATCTAAGTACCTATTTAATCACAACCTCGTGATCCAAATGGAATGAAACTTCACCAGAGTACAAATGAAAACATCCATGATTTGCAAGAATTTTTTCAAAATTTTCCAAGTAGTTTTAATTATTTAGTTTAGAATTAGAGTCAATATAGTACGTTGGATCAAACATGGATGGTGGATGTTAGCACCAAGTCACAGCGAGACTTGGAAGCATCAAGTCAGTGAAGCTCGGTCCATATATCACTTCCCTGCTACTACCTTGTTCACATATTGCACTAAGGGCAAAAGCATCATCTTACATACCTACTTAACACTGTTAGTAGTCAAATTGTACTAGAAGATCAAATAAGGAACCGACCGAAAATTTTATGTCAAAAGGGAAGAAATTTTTTTGCAGGGCCAAAAAAGGAAGCCAAATTTCAACATAGGCCAAATAAGGAATTCTCTCTTATATCTTTTGCATACGAACTCCAAATGACACGATTCTTGTTTCTAATTTTTTTAAAAATTTAGTAGATCATTATAGGATTGTGTTTGTGATATTCTCACTAGTTTGAATATGGTGGTTTCATAAATCTCTTTATATTCCTTGTAGGAACATTTGGGCAAATCAACTATCGGATTTAGATACTAGGATTTGAATTCAGTTTTTGAGAACTTTGCATGGATGTAATGAAATGCTTATGAATGCTTCATGATTTTCATTTTTTGAAAATATTCACTCAAATACTAAAAATGAAACTCAATCCACCCTCTTTTGCCTATATGGCTACTTAGATCTTAATAGAGTGAGTTCTTTCCAATTCAAAAGGTTTATTTTACTTGAGAATTTTCATCAAGTCAAACAATCAACCAGACTTTTTTTATCTATTTCACATTCCAAAATTTGGAAAATTTTGGGATGTGATAGGCCACTAGCCTAAGCCATGCCTAATCATGATGGAAACTTGCAGCATCACCATAGTGAGCAATCTATCAAGCATTCTTCTTATAAAAAGAGAGAGAGAGATATAGAAAAGAGGAAAGAAGAGAAAAAAACACCATTTCCCCATGGTAAATAAGAAGATTGCTGAGATGATCATTGTCTGCTTGCCTTGTCATTTTGATATGGGATATCCCCTGTATCATGGGGCAAGGGGTTCCCCATTGGCGGTTCTCTATGATACACATGTACTTACTATCACAAGAACTTACCGATAACTAAAGTTGAGTAGCACGAGGAGCGACCCTCATACTCAAGGGACATGAGATTGCCAACTTATATTTCGTCAAACATATACTCCATCTTTGTTCACTTTAACCTTAATCACCTCAAGATGCTTATGATATGGGAAATGAGAGCTCAAAGCTAGTAAGTACCATAATCTTTTGAAATCTCTTTATTAAACTTGAAATCCATGCTTCCTCTATGAAGGGCCCTTCTTTTACTTCTTAGTTGAGTCAGTAAACCTATTCCTCTCTATCTCCAGCAAGCATTTGAGTTGTTGTATTTCAATTATTCATATGATGATTTATTCAATCATGTTTCTTATCTTCCTTGTTTTCCATAAGACTCTTATCTGAATGAGTATTACTTTGAAATCCATCATTGTGAAAAGCCTTTTATGTTTGAGCAAAAGGACTCCTGTTATAAACTTCTTTACAAAAGCTTTGCTTGAAAACTGTTTGTCAACTGTTCTCTGTCCAATAACAAAGTTTGCCATTACCAATTATGATTTGTCTTTATGCATCTTTATTGTGAATCCCATACTCGTTGCAAGTTAAGTTATATAATGGTGAGTTGCTTTTTGTTATGAGTTGTGTATTCGTAAGTTTGATCATTTTTGTCCGTATTCTTTTTATCAACACTTCATTCCATAAACCTATGGGCATGTTTACTGAGCTCAGTTTTTGCTTGCGGACAAGCGAGGTCTAAGCATGGGGGGAGTTGATACGTCCATTTTGCATCACTATTCTGTATCATAATTTACTGTTATTCATAGATATATTTCTTATTAAGAGGTGATACTTATGTTATTTCATCTATTTTAGCTTGTTGGATGATTCTTGGAGGATGAACTGCCTGAGTTAGGATTTTGATGGAAAAAGCGGTGTTTGGATGCAATTTTCGTGAAGATCAGAAAAATACCAGAAAATACATGGAAAATTCTATTTTTCCAGAAGACAAAGGATGCCAGAAGGGGAGGCTGAGATGGGCCATAGGGGCCCACACCCCCCATGCACGGGCCACCCTAGGTCGTGCCACCAGGGGGTGTGGCCACCCTGGCCCACCTCTTGCTCCGCCCTTTAGCCTATATCTTCTCCTCGAAACCCTAATACATAGGGGGCGACTACAGAAAGATTATGCCGCCTCTGCGGGGCGGAAACTACAGAGAGAGAAAAAGCTCTTCGACAGACAGATTTCTGCCAGGGAAATTCCTTCCCAGAGAGGGGAGGTCGTTGCCATCAACACCGTCATCAAGCTAGAATTCATCGGTATCATCATCATCATCCACACCACCATCTCCACCAGCACCATCATCACCACTCCATCCCACTGTAACAATTGTGTTGAATCTTGCATAGTTCTTAGGGGAAACTTTCCCGGTGTTAATTACTTTTGTAGTTGATGCTTGTGAGTGGAACCATTGAATTATTGTTTATGTTCAGATTGTTATTCATCATTATATCATCTCTGATCTTGAACCATATGATGTCTTTTGAGTAGTTCGTTTCGTTCTTGAGGACATGGGAGAAGTCATGTTGTTAGTAGTTGAATTGTGTTGAGGTATTATTCAATGGTTTAATATTTAAGTTGTGGTGCTATTCTTCTAGTGGTGTCATGCGAACGTCGACTACATGATACTTCACCATTTATGGGCCTAGGGGAATGCATTGTATATTTGGATACTAATTGTGGGGTTGGCGGAGTGACAGAAACCTGAACCCCCGTTAGGAAACCTTTGCACAACGGAGTGTAGGATCTCAGAGTTTAAGGTTGTGGTTAGGTTTTTATCTTAATTACTTACTTGTAGTTGCGGATGCTTGCAAGGGGTTTAACCACAAGTATGTATTAGTCCTAGTAAGGTCGGTACATTATCACAGGTTCACCACACAACACTTATCAAACCAAAGAATATTAATCAACTATATGAAACAAAAGTACTTGACAGTATTCCCATGTGTCCCCGAGAACGTTTGGTCCTCATAAGTATTACAACCGGCTTGTCCTTTTCTAAGAAAGGATTGGTCCACTTGCTGCAATTATTCGCCGTCTTTATTTACTTGCACTTTATTTCTTTGATTTATAAAAAACCTCTAAAAATCTGTTTGCTAAGTATTTACAGAGAATTCTTGCTCCAAACCACTAGTGAACACCTTCTGCTCCTCGTTGGGATTAACACTCCTATTTATATAAAGTACTACGATACACCCCCTATACTTGTGGGTCATCAATAGTAAACAGTAAATAGTAGATGGAATATCAGTGGGAAGGAATTGACCATGGTCCACAGTTCACTAGATGTGTTTCTCCATAAGATAAATAACATGCTGGGTGAACAAATTACAGTTGGGCAATTGACAAATAGACAATGCATAACAATGCATGTACATGACATGATGACCACTATGAGATTCACTTTGGAATTACAACATGATACATAGACCATAATCCAACTGCATCTATGACTAATAATCCACCTCCGGGATATCATCCGCACAACCCTCGGGTATTAAGATGCAAGCAACAGATAATCGCATTAAGAGAAGTGTGTAATGTAAACAATACAATTTCCCTTGGACAAAGGATTGCTGTTTTCTCCCTAGTAGAAACATCACATCTACAATATTAGATGTTTCTGTCACTCTCCTAGATTACTAGAGGTATGAACCTACTATCGAACATAAATACTCCCTCTTGGAGTCACAAGCAAATATTTGGCCAGAGTAACTACTAGCAACGGAGAGCATGCAAGATCACAAATAACATAGACATGATAGAACAATAATCAATCTGACGTAATACTCAATATTCATCAGATCCCAGCAAACACAGCATGTAGCATTACAATAAGATGATCTTGATCATGATAGGTAGCTCACAAGATCTAAACATGGTGGCACAAACAGGAGAAACAACCATCTAGCTACTACTATGGACCCGTAATCCAAGGATGAACTACTCACACATCACTCCAGAGGCAGGCATGGTGATGAAGAAGGCCTCCGGAATGATCTCCCCTCTTTGGCAGAGTGCTGGGAAGAGCTTCAGATCCCTCCTGATCTAGGGACAACAGTGGCGGCGGCTATGGACTTTCTCGTGGAATTCTAATCGGGTACTTAGGGTTTTGGTCTCGGGGGGATTATATAGGCGGAGAGGCGAGGTCGGTGGAGCGCCAGGGGGGCCACACCATAGGGCGGCGCGCCCCCTGACCATGCCTGGCCTAGGTGTGGCCGCCCTGGGGTGCGCATCCCCTGGCCTCCGAACTTCGTCTCCGTCTCTAAAAAATAGGAAGGTCGGCTTTTGTTTCGTCCAATTCCGAGAATATATATTTACTAGGTTTTTTGAAATACAAAAATAGCAGAAAACATGAAACTGGCCCTGTGGCACTTGTTAATATGTTAGTTCCAAAAAATTCATAAAAATACCACAAAGTGTAGACAAAAACATAAGATAATTGGTGCAAAACAAGCATGGAGCATAACAAATTATAGATATGTTTGAAACGTATCAATCACTACTTCTAGGAGCACCAGATAGTGGTATTCTACGACACGCCTCTATCACACATCCTCAACAAACCCGAGGCAATGGGGCGAGTGGCCCTTTGGGGCATTGAGTTGTCCCCAAGGGACATCATCTATGAGCATGGCACCGCCATCAAGTCGCAGGTGCTCCCTAACTTCTTCGCCACTGGATCGAGCTCCAGCTTCTAGATACTCCGGACATGTCCTAGCTCTGGACGATGCACTTCGACGGATCCAAATGTGACATCAGAGACAGAGCCGGAGTAATCTTGAAATACCACCAAGGGGACAAGATGAAATATGTGCTGCGGATGAAGTTTCGTGCATCCAACAACGAGGCTGAATACGAGGCGTTGATCCATGGCATGAGGATGGCCACAGTCTGCGGTGCCATGCGACTAGTCATCTACGGCGACTCCAACCTCGTCGTCCAACAAACGATGAACCAATGTGACGCCGTCAGGGACAACATGATCGCCTACTGCGACCTCTACAACGCACTCGAAGGAGACTTTGACGTCTCCGAACTCTGGCATGTCGGCCGGGAAAGCAACAAAGAGGCCGACAAGCTCACCAACATTGGCTCCGCTTGCGCTCCGGTACCGTCGATTGGGTTCCTCGAACAGATCTGTGAGCGCTCCATTAAGTGCAAAACTCCCAAGTGAAGGGAATATGCCCGAGAGGCAATAATAAAGTGGTTATTGTCTTATTCCTTATTTATGATAAATGTTTATTTTGCATGCTATAATTGTATTAATACAAAAACGTTAATTCATGTGTGTTTAATAAACAAAAGGAAAGTTCCTAGCTATGCATCTCTTATAAACTAGCTCGGTGATTAACAAGATGAGCAAATTTTTCCTGATCATGGACATTGGATGTTGTTAATAACGAGGTCACAACATTGTTGGAATGATGTGATGAACATTAATCCGAAGTATAACATTACGATCAAGGTCATTGTGTTTATAGTTCTATAACATCATACAAAGTAAAACTATTCCTTAGACCATGATAATATGTCAATCACTAACACCGGAAGAGTATCTTGATAACATCAAATGTCACACCGTAACAGGGTGACAATAAAGATGGGTTCAGTGCTACAAAGGTGTTATGTTGAGGCTTATGGATCAAGAGTGGAATTTTCCATCCCGATGACGGAAAGATATAGTTTGGGCCCTCTCAGTGATATCATATTAGTTAGCTTGCAAGCAAGTGATTTAATCACTAGAATGTTATATCACGTGAACGAGAAAAGAGTACATGTCGGTAACGAGATTAAACTAGGCATGGAGATACCGATGATCGAATCTCGGACATGTAATATATCGCGAGACAAAGGGATTGAGTTACATGCATATAAGGTTCACACGATCACAAAAGTCATCGTTGAATGTGTGGGAGTCAGTACGGATCTACAGGTCCCGCTGCTGATTATTGATAGGAGAGTGGTCTCGATCATGTCTAAATTGTTTGTAAACCATAGGGTGACACACTTAAGGGATACTGACACCATTTGGAGCAAATAATATGCCAGATAAAGAATTACAAAGCGCAGGAATTATTTTACTAGACACCGGAATTGTTTCGGCTGAAATTGCTAAAACTGGATCTGCATGTGAAATTGAAATGTTGTAAGGGGTTTTATATGAATGTTTGTTAATTAAAGTAATTAACAAAATTCTGAATAAATAAATAAAAGCGTTTTATTTAAAGAGAGATTGCATTAAATTTGGTGGAAGCTCCACTCACATGAATGGAGGAAGAGGTGGGGGCACCACCTTGGCTGCCGGCCATGGCTAGTGGGCTTCCCCCTCCTCCTATAAAAGGAGCCTCTCCTCTCACTTCTCACTCACACCTCCTCATATAGGATATCTCTTCCCCCTTTAGAATTTCCCCATGGTCTCGGATCAGCGAGATACATCTTCCCGGTGGCTTTTTCTGGAAGGATTTGTTGCTTCCGCTGCTTCGCTGGAGCGAGGGCGCGGAGGTTGTCGGGTACCCGAACATGTGTGCAATCACGGATGCACCACTACTTTGCGGTGCTGGACTAGATGGTGCTGGACCTGCTGGACCGGATGGAATTCTTCTCGATCTTGAGATTTGCAAGCCTTCAACTACATCATCCACGATTAGAACCTTGTTAACACTATTCGGTCTTCGAGGGTATGTATTGTATTGATGTATATCTACCTGTTGCTTGTATCTAGTAGATAGATCTTGGTACTTAGTTGTTCCCATCATGTGAATTTTTTTTGTTTTCTATGTTGCGAACCCTACGGTAGTATTAAAGCCGGATCTATGCATAGATGCTTTGCACGGGTAGTATATATATGAATATGTGGGTGATGATGTTCATGCTATTTCTTCTTCCTTGTACTTTGGATATTGGTGGCATAATGGGATGAAGCGGCCCGGACAAACTTTACATGTCCTCGCACATGAGACCAGTTCCACACTTGACATGTAACTAGTTTTGCATAAGTGGCTTACGGGTGTCTGTCTCTCCTACTATATTCAATATCTGATTACTACAACATGACTCCCCCTTCAGCAACGCGTTGATGCGTTGCCGATTGTCTATATAAGCGTTGGTGAGGTATATACCAACAGATTACTATGCGTTGCTATTGGTGGCGTTGCAAGGGTCTACAACAACGCAAAAATATGCGTTGGTAATCGATGTCTATAAGCGTTGTTAGATAGCAACATATATAAGCAGAAGCTAACCACACTTTGTATGCGTTGGTAATACCCTACAGATATGCATGTCAAAACTAGCATAGCGGAACTTTGTAGAACTTACAAACAATGCTACATGGCATACCAGTTAATAATATTTTACATATTGCTAGCAACAATCACTAGGTCAATGGAAATAGTGCACACATGAGTACACATGAGTCACGAAACAGAAATATTTCTATATAGTAATATCGACAATGTTGCATTACAAAGAACAATATTTGAAGAATACAAATTATCTAGTACTTGCATTGTTATAAATACATATGTTCTGTTCCAAACATTGACCATGAAAATGAGATTCTAAAACATAATCTAAGCTATCGTGCAGTAGTTGTAGTCTCCATCTTGTAATCAATACCTTAACCAGGCATCATCAATTTCTCTTGGAAATCTACAAGAACAAATATTGGGAACAGTAAAGAAAACTCATCAGGTTATGAAGTAGTAAAATTAAGAGAGGGGTAAAATTTACAAGGGGGTAACATACAAAGGTTGACGGCCAAACGATAATGAATCTAGACGCATGCCCAATAATTTTGACCTTTTTGTGTGAGCGTATCAACTCATCGGATTCTGCAATTGTACCATCAACACGCACTTCCCATAATTGATTTCCAATTTTAGCCCCTTCAATTGTATATTGTGGGTTTCAACTTTGTACTATAGCAAGAAATACATTCTTGTTTGGATTTTACAAAATCTTAAAAAATATGATAGTGCCAACCTTTTATAAACAAAAGTAAACATGTAAACAATTTCCAATACAATTTGAAGCTTGTGAAGAATCATGAATAAAACAAACATAATGCACATACATCTATTGAGTTGGCATCCAAGAAATTTATCGTAATGCATGGTTGTTTGTGCAGATACATAGTCAAACATTAGTACGCAATAAACTAAATCATAAGCAATTGAATATGAGAAGTAAAAAATTTAGACATTTCATGTCATAGATTAGAATGCTTTGTTGCACTACCCTGTTTTGGGATATTCTCATTAGCATTCTAATCTATGCACGATTCATATGTAATCCAATCTACCTTCATACCAAGATATACAAAAATAACCATTACTTTATTCTTCTGAGATGGGTAGCAACAATGCCATCAAAATGACATAGATCCCTCCACTGAATTAGTGCAGACCTCAAATACTAGGCAAAGTTCTACTAAATATTGTTTTGCAAAAAAAAGTATTTATCTATTTTTATGGTATATTACACCATGTCTTAATCCCAATTAACCCTACAAGTATTGGTGCAACCTATTACATTTTCATAGTATGCATGTCTTTCTCAAACGAGTAAAGGATATACGTTCACCAACACATAATCCACATTTAGAACTGGAACAAGCCTGACATGGAATATTCAAAGATTTCCGATCCTGACATTGAAAGTAAATAAACTCTCTAAAAGAAGGCAAGGCCAAAATAAAAAATATAGACATTCAGGGATTAGGTGCTCTTTACTAACCTTTACGGTATGAAATTTGACCTAATTCTTCAATAAAAGGAATTTATTAAATATCCCAAGGGTGACAAATGCCATTCTTGTTATGCGGCAAGAAAATATGTTGTCTGCAGGCTGTAGTAATAGATAGCTATGGGAATAATTAAAAACAATATATACTACTCTATAAATACAGCCTGTTTAACAGAAGTGTGAGCAGTTCGGATTTGATTCATATATACCTTGACTAAAATTTAAGTTTCCATAATATTAGTGATCAAAAATAATGCAAAAAATCCATGAACCGCTTGTGTAAGTATTTCACATATGACTATGTAATAAGCATGCCTGAAATTATCATATAAGAGGAGAATACGATGTTTGTTTTCTCAGCCTTGACCACCGTGCTTCCGTAGCTTCCGTATTATGACGAAACTACTACCTCCAAGCTCCAGTCGTCTAATTTTTGTCTTACCTGCAAATAGTAAAAACTTTCAGGGGTAGTTGCCCAAGTAGCTAGAAAAAGCTTCCTGATCATGGTAAATTGGTGTAGTACATAATACGTTTTTTGCTACTTAATCACTAAAGAGAAGATTTGTTTGAAAAGTGGTACAACCGTATAAGAGTGAACCTCCTACATGAATTCAACGTCCATGCAGGGTTGAGCACCGTGTATTTTCACCTCGTCCATGAACTCAGATTCCAAGAACTTGGCCACGAACGCCCACGGCATGTACGCTTCCTCAAAGTTTCTCTTTTACGATTATGTATCTATGCATGTCTACAGTACCAATGACATTGTTATGTTGTCCAAGTGTACCAAGATGTTGATTACGAAAATCACCATATACTCTCTCCTTATCCAAAATCAAATAAGAATAAGATCATATTTTATTAAATGACTTGAACATTTCAAAGGATACGTATTGGACTTCTAATAACAATGTACAAAACAACAAGTAGGACAGATTGCGGAAGCACAGTCAAAATCAGATTATCAAAAACATGTAATTCTGTTGCACATGTCTGCAATATGAAAGACTGAACTTTTCTTAACCAACAACTTCAATCATCTAATTACTAGGATAAAAATAAAGTTCCTTACATGTTACAAACCCCAAAAAAATTGATTCATACTAAAAGTTGGGTTTTAGCTAGATCTGTACATGGTTCATCAAAGGAAAGAAAGCCTATGTGAGCCTTTTGCTCCATCCTTTGGCCTTTGCCACGTCCACCTACTCAGGTAATCCCTATTTATCCTAGTTTCTGCTAAACAGTTGAGTACAAATTAATACTAGATTTAGGGGTGCGCCTTGGCGCACGACCCCGTGATTTTCACACTAATCTACATAGTGTGTTGCAATGCTATAAACTGAAAGGGGGAAAACATTTGTTGTGCAATTGTCAGGAAAAAAACATCTTATATAGAGAAACATGTAATGAGATGTGATCACAAATTCCGTCATGAACAATGTTAAATTTTATAGTGCAGCCTTGGCGCACGACCCGGATCTACAGACTGATAAACTTTTTGTAAAGCACTATATCAAGAAAGAGTGACTATATCAAGATCTGCCTTCCGCAACGGTAACCTGTTGGAAAAATGCTATTTGAACCATAGCAATGTAGAGTAATTAAAATAAAAGTATACATACCAATATAGAATGATGAAAATAAAAGCATATTAAACAAAGCCAGCTTAAGAACCGTTGATGTAAATATTCTTTTACTTTCTAGCAGATCCAAATCAGTGAGCATATGGTGTCCTCAAAAGGTTTGAAGAAGAAGACATCATGCCCGAGCCATTGGAAAGCTTAATTTGCTGAGGGTGGTGTTATTTTCAGACAACATTTCTAAAGACAGAATGCAGATTTGGTTCTCGAAGATACGACTAAACAAAAAAAATGTAGGTTTAACAACACATCATTCAGAAATTCTTACTAAATGTAGTATTGCATATAATGATATGACACCACTTGACTAAATGCAGTATGTTGCCTAACCAATGCAAGATATTCTGAATGCAGAGCTGATAGCAGGATGAACCAAAAACTAAATTCACAGTGTTAGCTTCGGGAGAGCCGACATACCACCCAAATGAACTCCACAGGAGTACCAACACAACGGGCACCTACTTCATTTGTACATGACGATCAGAGAAGGAGGAACAATTTTTCATACTCTAGGGCCTGCGAAGAACATAGATGGAACATACACGAGTAGTCTATGACACCAAAAGCTAGGCTCCTGAAATAAACAATGTTGGAGTCAGGGGTGCTAGTATAAAGTTGAACCTGAAACAAACAGATGGTGAACCGTGCAGCGGGAGTGGTTATTATCCGACACCAGCCTCTCATCAAGAGGATTGTAGTGGATGGGGGGGGGGGGGGGGGGGCTTCGATCCCTCCTAAACTGAACAAGCCCTAATAGTTGTTTCACCCGGCAAATAACTAAATAATTAACAAATTAAGAAGATAAAACCATCAATATCCATTATATTGACTTAAATGAATTACATATAATATAAACTGAAGTAGCAAACACACACATCACGATGGGAAGGAAGGACATAACAATTGGCAACCACATGATATAAGTAAAATGGCCTTCCAGTCATCCTTATAATTTTTATGAGGTTTTAAATAATCTAGGTTTACGTGCACTTTTATTCTGTCAAAAAACTGAATTAGCTAGAGGGGATAGGGCTTCCATCAAGCATATAAATCATCACATGAGCATATTTTTTAATCTCTTATAGTAACCTCAGGTAACATGTGCTCAGAGTATCTGCCCACGCCATGTTCAAAACTGAAAATGATATTTGAGAAATGTTGTCGAGAAGTATGCTGTTTCATACAATAAGGAATATTAGCCAGATGGAGCATGTCTGTACATGGTATATTGCTTTGTGTTCTTTTCCTGAAGACAACTAAATTCAGTATTTCTGCACATGCCCCTGACCAAGACATGGATGGATAATTAATAAATTGTTTCCTCCTAATAGGAAAAGACATTAGCACCGGTACCATAGTATGCAAGATCCAGTGTGATGTACAAACATCACTTAAGAATAGCCTGCCTGAGTTGTGTTTATCTTAAAATAGAGGTAAAAGCTATATACCATGAAATCAAATTATTAATATTCTACCCAATCTTGTTAATGTACACTCAGACAAAAGGAACTCAATTAAAAACATTGGGTAAACTATAGAGAGCAAAAGCGATTCTACTTTTAACTCTAATATATTTATTAACTATCCATGTGGAAAGCAATATGTAATACTGGCTAATTACTTAGTGTAGTTCGATGACAATAGGTACCTGCAGCTCCCTCTCTGTGTCCTGCTCTTCTTCCCTGTTACATATGCACGGAACGAACCCAAATCAAATCAGATCAGACAAACTCGAACATGAGGAGCTTAACATGGGGGTACTGGTTACCCTTGCGGTCGCAGAGCGCCACCGCGTGGGTCCAAGGATGAAGCTCCGATACAGGAAGACTGTCTGGCCAGCGAAGTAGTCCTTCTCTGACATGTCGTACTCATGCGCATCCACACGGAGTAAGGAAAGCACCGAAACTTCTAGGTCAAAGGTGAACTCCTCCTATGTATTCTTCATCAGAGTGCGTTGAAACACTGGCAATTCCAACCTGTCCATACATATTCAGTTAAATATTTTAAGAACAGTGGTGCTATGTCATTTTCGTTTTAGTCATTTTCGTTTTAGTCATTCTAGTCTATCGAGTTCTGCAATGATATTGCTAGTTTTTTACCGACAGCAATAGAGGAGTGTTGCTTGTAATATTCTCCTTTTATGTTACATACATACCCGTGTATAAAAATCTGGAAGAAAGTATTGATCAAAGTGTGTCTACCTGAAGTCCCTCGGTCAACCATCATCGATGTATACCTTTATCTGAAAAAGCAGGTCATTTATCTCAAATCAAGTGGCAGAAAATGAAACTACATAAAAGGAACACATACATTCATTTTTTTCTTCACAGGTAGATTCCTTTTGGATCGATAACTTCTGGCTCAGAAATCCGGTTTAATTATTCGCGTAGCCCCATTGGCTTCATAAAACCGATGCATTAACCAAGTGCTCTTTCATATCCCTTCAAGAAAAATCATGCCAGTAAGCATTTACAAGACATCATGCAAGAAATATTTTGATATTGCAATCAATTGGGTTGAAAGAATATATAAGCAATTCTAGTTTTTCTGGCTGAATTATCTGATTAAAAATCCTCGAAAAATGCAAGGCATGAAAGATTAATGTACAATGGTGGTACCATCCAAGAGATATTCCATATAATTTCTACAACAAGAAAATCCAATAAAATCCAACCCCAAATTTACCAATAAGTCCATTATCTGCACCAAGCTCTTTGCTCTCCTAAGAAGAAAAAACAGAGAAATTGGCATTGCATCAACGAAGAAGGAAACAAGTTCATTGCATATCACACTGATTAAGCTAAATGGGAAATAATGTGCACCTTCCGAGCCTTCAAAATTTTGGAGGTACCACTTTGCGCATTTTTAGAAAGAGCCGAAACGGAATTCTGAACACTAAGTGGCCTGCTCGTAAACTTCATTGTACTAAAAGTACAACTCAACAAGCTAAGCACATAAAAAAAATGTCAGCAAGCATCATCTTTACTACCAAGCAAGGTCCACAGCCTCAACCAAACACCCAGAAATGAGTAACGAACTACACCGTGGAGGGGTTTCCTCCCTTCACTTCTCTTTCTGCATGAAGAAATCAAAAAACTCTTAACCAGAACTAAGAAATACATCAACGTTGGCAAAACTCCTATACGGAAACACTTCATCTGAGATCTGCAGTCTCTATATAAGAAAGACCCAGAAACAACAAATAGAAGCAAATAGCACAGGGAGCACACATACATCAGGGGTCATAAAAACACACGGATGAGTAAGTAAGACACAGGAATCCCAACCTGAAATAGAGAAAAAGAACACCATTTGTCAAAGAAAAGCATACGGTAAAACCTGGGGCGCCAACCAGCCTGAAAGAAAATAGAAGTTAGCGAAACCAGCACAAAAGCAGCAAAGAGAAGAACTGTACAGACAAACAAAGACTGCACCATAAGGAGAGAGATGAAATGTAACCTGGAACAAAGAAAGATCACCATCAACGTGTAGAGAGGCGACAACAGAAAGATGCAGCAGCAGGCAACCTGAAAAAATACAGAATCAAGTAAGTATTTTCCTATAAATTCACATGTGGTCGTACGTTAAATTAAAAGGATTAACTATTTGCTTCTATATCCTAAATATACTCTCTCTGCCGGAACATATTTTCCTTTTGTTTAGGTATAAGACGATAGGATAAAAACTGCAACTAAATACCAAGATTACCAAGACGATGGACTGAACAACGGCAACCGCAAAAACTGCAGGACACATCAATCCCAATAATAAGCAATTAGTTGATTGGTCACTCGCTAGCAGCAACACAAATACTAACACTATTTGTTTCAAGAATTATTTTTTCAATTAGTACTATGGTGGCCACTATATATTATGGCCAGCCTATAGGAGTAGGAAAATCTTTGAGAAACTTCCGAGCATTTGAAAGAAACAAACATAATAGAAACCTATATGTGTACTCCCACATCGCAGATATACTATGCTGGAAATGGTCTGAACTTGCCCGGCATGCGAGACATTTTTTAGATTAACACCGCAGCAAGACACGCATCAGAATCAGTACAAACAAGCTGCGGGAAACCAGATGACACGGTAATGCTGCCAATAAACAATTAGCAATAAGTGTAGGCTCTGTGCCAAACTAAAACGAGCACCCCTTAGACTGGCGGACCCTTCCCAGCAGCATCCCTGAAACACTAAATTTTGCAGCAATCCGCAACAGATTACGCCTAAAGAAGGCAAAACCAACACGTACAAACAGGCCACGTACAAATCCCAGGCGTGAGGAACAGAGAAGCAGAGCTCACCAGTAAATCTCAGGAGAGCAGGGATGACGAGCCGGCCCAGCCATCGTCGGCGAGCGAACCACCTGCAAAATAAAAAAAGGTAAGAAGGTAGGGAAAATATCAGCGCAGCAGGAAAGGAGAACCGCCAAGAACCAATCAACGAACAACACCAACCCTAGATCCCCACAGCGGTGAAAGCAACCAACAAAAAAGGAAGCGGGAAGGGGTTGACCCTCTGTGACAACGAGAGGAGAAAAGAAGGAGCCACCATCAGCACAAAAGGCCAGCGCAAAAGGAACGAAGAACCAAAAAATACAAATCGAGAAAAGACACGCAGTCAATCCCAAGATTCCACAGCGCTGGAAGCGGCCAACAAAAAAAGGAAGCACGAAGGGGTCGATCCTCCGTGACAAAGAAAGGAGCCGCTAGCAATGCAAAATGCCAGCGCAAAACAAAAAAGGAAGGAAGGACCAAAAAATCCAAATCAGGAAAAGAGCATACAGCCAAACCCTAGATCCCCATAGGGCTGAAAGCGACCAACCAAAAAGCAAGCACGAACGCGTCGGACGTGACTCACCCTGACCGAAATCTCCACAGAGAGCATCCATGGCGAGGGAACGACGGCACCGGCACAAAGGCGAAGAACCAGAGGAGCCGAGGCAACCAAGCCCGGCGATGGAGCGAGGGAGAGGAAGGGTGAAGGAAGTGTGAGAGGCGGAACCAGCGAGCCACTGGAAAGAAGGAGTAGGCACTAGATCGCATAGATGGGGCAGATATTTCTGCCGTCGAAGCAGCACGAGCGACGTACCTCCCTGCCGCGCTAGGTCACTGACAACCGGGCGCAAAAAAAATGAGGGGCCACAACCAGAGAGCGGAGCGGAGAGCATGCGGGTAGGAATCAGCCAGGCCATGGGTGGGCTACACCGTAACTAATGGCGACCCACCCGAGTACGCGGAGACCGGGCCGCTGCCCCCGCCGGGAGAGAAACACCCGCCCACAGGCCAACCAAAAACACACCAGCGACGCCGACGCATGGGCCTACCCATTTTCTGGTTGCAACCAAACGATCCTAGGCAGATAGCAGCATGAGTCTGGGTAGTAAATCTGGGTATGCGGAACGGGCCATATTTTTACTGCACATAGGGGCAAAATAGTCTTACCAACTTTTAACGGTCCAGATGCTTCCCGGAGGCCTGATCGGACGGTCCACAACATCTAACCTGGCTGTGAGCTCCATGGGGGAGCATCAATTACACCTCTGGATGGCTTCCTCTTCCTACCTTAACCATTACCTTGCATGACGGCTAATGAACAACATGCATCATAGAACCAACATATTTTGACAAAAGAACAAAACCATGGCACACCTCACCCGTTTCTATTTTCCAAAATCTACATTGCAAAAAAAAACAGCAATGAGGTATTCGATTTTCTGAACTTAGTACCGCAGGTTGAATAAAATAATGTATATATCGAAATGCTGCAAAAAATAACAACCGCGATGGCATAATTACAACTGATTTCATTAACAATCAGAGACACCAAGTTTGTGCTATACAAAAATATCGTAAAAGATCTCACTGCTATATGATGTTGCCAACCCCTACGATCTACACTGCTACACAAATTCAGCACACACACCGTCCTCCTCTGCTACAGAATTATGGGGAGCAATCCCTGAGAACTAGGATGTTGAGAAACAACTCACTGACCATGGAGAGAGCTATATGACGACCTTGAACTTGAATACATAAAGATGGCATAGGCCAAGGGGAGGAAGAGGTCGCCCCAGATCCTTGGCCGCCAGCGGATGTGGCTGCCCCTCGGACAAGAGGAATAACAGGGTATGGATGTGGTGGAGTCGGTACTACCCGGGTCGGAGGTGTCCATCCAAGAACGCATCGACGGGGATGGAAAGGACAACGAGGCCGAGTGGCGACGTAATCGTGGCCTCGCGGGTCAGAGTGAGATCTGGCCGGCGGCGTGATGCATGGAGGGTGAGACGAACGGGCGGGGTAGCAAGATGAACCATATAGAAGGAAAGTAGAACCAGGGAGAGGAAGCAGTGACCTGCAATCGAAGAGAATGACTCTGAATCGCCCGCCGCCATGAGTCAGCAGAGGTTTCCTGGAGATTTAGAGACAGTTACCTTAATATTTTTTCTCCACATTTTAGGTAACCCCAGTTTAATTTCTATGGGAGGTGGGGTCACCTGACTAATACCATGCCATTCGGAACTTCTTCACGTTAAAATGGGAGAAAAATGCGCGGGTAATCAGTAAAAGCCTAAAATAATTGGAGGGAGATGAAAAAAAGGAGGGAGAAATAAAGGAAAAGGGGAAATACACAAAAAAATACGTAGGGAGATGAAATTAGTTCTCCACTACTCCACCTCAACAATTTTCCGGTTTAATTAGCTTGGGGATTGGACGTACGACAAAAAACATAAGGTAGATAACGGCCCAAACGTAGTATTTTAGGATATTAAATAGATTAACTTCTTTTTTTAGATGTAAAAAGAAAAAAACTCTTTTTATATGGAGATGCAGTCCACGAGTTCCTTTTTTCTAGAGAATGTAGCCCACAATCGGAAAGGTACTTCCTAGAATTAATGGAGTTGGAAAACAACACAAACTTTTTTTCTAGCGTTATTTTGTTCAATCCCACTGGTCAGCAAACCAGTTGGCAAGGTCATCCAATTATGCACGCCTCATGATTATTGGTGTGTTCCAACACATAGGCTGCAACACATGGTATCCTCATTTGTATGGCCGAGAACGGATTGAATTACCAACGCAAATATGTGTAGCTATTTAGATAATTTGCAACGAATTTTTAAAGCGTTGCAAAATATGCATTGTTATATGGGGAATCTTGTTGTTTACAACGAGTTTTCAATAATTTGATTATCATTGTTGTGGTTCCATGTTTGTAGTTAAGAATGGTTCTATCTCTGAAAGCCCTCAGCCACGTAAAACATGAAAAAGATAAATTAGAGGCGTCTAGTTTTTCGTTTTGCCGGGCAAGTACTTTGATATGGTAGTGTTATAATATGTAGTATGGATTGATACTATTGAAAATTATAATGACAAAGTGTAAGTTCCATAGACATTGGCCTTACACACATAGGAATGGTAAAGATCATTCCAAGATGCACAAGATAGAGATCAAGTCCAAGAACCATATCATATCACTGTAGCATATGATGTTTGTTTGCATCTTATATTGCTTATTTGACATTTTATTAGCATTATAAGATAATCCCTCATTTAGATATCAAGATAAAAATGTGTTCTTCCTTAAGTATGCACCGACTATGTTTCGCCTCTTCAAGACATCACGTGATAATCGGATGTACTTGAATCCACGATCATATCTTGGGTGTAAGATAGTTTTACACACACGAATACTAAGGTTCTTACTTGGCGAGCCTAGCATGTATAGACATGGCCTCGGAACACGGAGAGAAAGGTTAAGCATGAGTCATATGTTTGATATGATGACCATATAGATGCTCGCCTTTGAAGCTACACCGACTCACGTGATGATCGGACTTGGTGTAGTGGATTTGGTTCATGTAATCACCAAAAGGACACGAGGGATGTCGTTTTTGAGTAGGAGTTCATTTCTAATTTGGATTAGTAGAACTCAATTTATCATAAATTAAATCAAAGTGAATTTGCATAATTTGTTGTAGTCATTGGCATTCGTTCACCACCTTATGATTAGCTGTAATTGAGATAATAGAACTATAGAATTCTGGATATTTACTTTACGAACTTTTATCGTATTGTGTTGGGTGTCAATCTAAAGTTTAAAGTCCTATTGTAATCTTTCAGCAAACTCTGTTTACTCCGTGAAATTTAATAATTAGTATTAAATCGAGAGTAACAATTCTAGTGTTAGTATCTAAAGTATCATGTTTGCCTCCATGATTCTTGATTGTTTTTAAATATCAAGGTTATCTAGGAGCTGAAAGAATTGTTTCAGAAACCATCAAAGTGTGGCAGATATAACGATATCTGAAACAATGTTTTTGGTTGCAATATGATAGAGTATAATATATGTTCTCATATTAGATGAGAATTTGCAAATGTTGGAGATGCTATCCATCCTAATCATCCAAAAAGGTTTTGGGAAGTAACATTATACTCATGATCCACCTTTATAAGCTTATTAGCTTGATCATGAAAGTTGTCATGATAAGGATGAATAGAAGATGTAAGTAAAGTGTTTACTACACTAAAAGATTACTAAATAATGGTTTTTTTGAAAGAACGCCAAATCATTGGATGATGGTGATCTACTTCAAAGTGCAAGTCCAAAGGTATTAGTATTTGAATATACACGCTTTGGACTATGTGTCATGTATATGGTGCCACTTTTGATGTTGATAGATTATTTTAAAAGGAAAAGGAAATGCTAAACGAGAATCTATAAAATATACTTGGCAAAAAAGAAAAGACTAGAAATATCCAGCTTAGGTATATAGATGATATACATGTTATGGTTGTATTCTTTGCTTGTTAAACAATGTGGTTCTTGGGTATTGGATGCCGAATTGGTTGGTATGAAATATCATATACTACAACACAATTCATGAACTACAATGACCTAAGTAACTAGAAAGAGAATATGTGATGATGTTCATCGAAAACAAACAAATGGTTGTTTGTATTTCTCGTTGACATTGTCAACACCCGGATTTTTAATCCCAGATGCCTGTTATGCCATACATCGCAATCCCAAGATTATCATTTTTGCGAGACATAACAGATTGGATATCACAGTACATCATCCATTACAAACCATACATAAGGTCTTACAACAATATAAAGAATCTCATGATCCAGTCTTAATACAATCATAGTAGCAGAATAACGTACTAATAACGGTAGCATGGGCGAAGCTCCATCTTCATGGTCACAGGCAATGCTGACGATGGGAGATGATCGTAGTTGTCGTAACCTTCCTGCGGTCCATCCTCCTGATAGTCCTCTTCATAGTCTGGCCACGGGAATAGCCAGGGACAAAGCCATGAGTACTCTTTAAGTACTCGCAAACTATCACTAACAAATAAAGTGGTTTAAGTAGGAATCCTGAGCTCTAGGTTGTTTTGCAAAAAGCCAGATTTACCTTAACTGAGTTTAGAAGCAAAGAAATCTAGTTGAAAGTTTTATAACACCTAAGTGGGAACTTGAGTTTTCATATCACAACCCTGTTGTGGTTAAGTCAAAGTCAAGATTCATTTCACAAGTCATTTTGAAAACATCTTAACGATGAAACAGTATGGCCACTCCAACTGTCCATAACCGTGGATGAGGCTATTCAAATAGTTTGACACTCTGCAGAGGTGGTACACTTTCACCATAATATTCGATACATCCGTCAGGAATAATCCTGAATTCACCATACTTAGTATGCGGATAATCAATCCTAACCTTTCAATTACACGCCCTAGTATAGGCACCTCTCCGGTGAGTTTGGCCTCCCAACCATGACCAACTGTCATCTTGGGAACTGCACAGGTGGACAATCTTCACAAGGTAGCCTCAGCTCAAACCTTGGCCGCAAGATAACCCATACTAAGGTATATAAATTTCCAGTCAAGCCCTACCCAAATTTCGGGTATTTTGGTTGTACAGTAAAACTGGAATGGTATCGCATCCAGACAACCATCAGTTTTATAAAAGGGCTAAGGCTCATGCCTCAACATTTTCATCATCAAAAATCATCTGGTGTTCAAGAACACATGTCAAGACATTTCAGTAGAATGACTCATCATTCTAATATTTTCATAACCATTTTCACCAAGTAAACCCATCTAATGTGATCAAATTTTATGCTTAGCACTAGCATCTACAAGTGGGGTAAACACTAATGAGGGGCGGTAATTAAGTGTGAATGAACTAAGTTCAATCTCATGCCTCAGGATGACATCAAGATTTATCTAACTTAGGCCAAGTTTTAAGCTCTTTATGCTACCTTTAAATATCTTTCTAGAATCTACAATTCACTAAGTAAACTCAAATAAAAGCTTTGATAAAGAAATAAAATAACTAAGCTTGCAATTAAAACTAGGATTGGGTATCATCAATTTGGTATAATCAAGGCATGCCTAATGCATTGCATAGATTATCTTGTAGTTGTAACTTGCAAGTAAGACTTGCATGGTTTATCTTAGCTTGCTAAGTTAACTTGTATAGTGAGGCTTGCCTTGTGCAGAACAGTGGTTGAAGTTCTCCTCGGCTTCTTCCTCGTAGTATTCTCCTTCCTCCTTGTATCCTTGGTCGGTACTAGCGTCTATAAATAAATACGAGGTACACAATCACCAAACAATTCTTAACTACTCTATTTAGCACAGAAAGGTTCACACTAGATGATCTAGCATCATCACTATTATCACAAGGATTAAGGCAATAGTTTTATTTATTTTATTTTAGAAAAGTAACTTCTACTCATTTAAAAACTACTTAAGATTTAATATTCTCCAACTAAAATATGGGATCATGTTGACACATGTCATCACCACATATTTCAGTACTTGGGAATGTGATTTAAAGTTGTGTCACAATTTAATAAGGTTTAACCTTTTTATTTTAATTAAATAAAGTGACTAGAAATTCCTATGGGGCATTCTTTTATTGCTTGTCCATTATTTCTACAAGTAAACCTAGATATTTTTATATATTCAGAAAGTTCTTGTTAAATATGATTTTTGAGAGTTGGAATCAACTCAAAAGATTTTATGGTTGAATTTTGAAAAATGTTTGAATGCAGAAAAGCCTCTGCCTTGTTATTTTTACTATAGGTGATCTACAATTTCAAATGGGTTGAATCCAACGGGCTTGGATTAAGAATTTCAATACCTTTCTAACAAAATTGGTTTCATGCAATTTGTTTAGTGAATATCTCTGAATTGATTTTGAATCAACAGGGAGTACTAGGTTTTGAACTGAATTGAAAAATCTAAATTCAAACTAACTGGGTTTCGTGGGAGTGTAACTGTGTCGGCCCATGGCGCATAGCGCGCGCACTGGTGGGATTAAGTGGCCGTCCCCACCAGTCAGCGAGAAATGGGGTGCAAAGGGGTATGGGGCAATCTAGACCGTGCGATTAACATCTAATCCAACGGCTGGGGCTTGTCATCTCCGTCGGGCAGTGCCGGCGAGACTGAACCCTAGCGCGGCCAGTGGGGGTATCTGGGGGCTCACCAGGGCTCGGGCGAGGGTCGGCGATGGGGGAGAACGACGAAGTCGACGCCAGTGATCCTCCTGGTACCGGCAGCTCCTCCTAGGGTGGCTCCAATCTACGGCTCCTCTTCTCCTCCTTCGCGGTAGACTCCGGCGAAATTCCGGCCACCTGGTGCTCGCCTTGCTCCGGGGATTAGGTGGGGTGGTTCTGAGAGAGAGGGGAGTGTGATGGTGTGCTGAAATCGAATGGGGGTGGCCTCTATTTATAGTGCAGCGAGGGGACCGAAGGGTGCGGGTGGAGCTCGTCGTGGTAGTCTGCACAGCGAGCTAACGACATGGCTGGGGGTAGGGGACGATGTTGTGTTCCCTAGCGATGCTCAACGGCATGGTAGCGAGGCATGGGGCGGTGCAACTTGTTCGGAACACTGCGATGCTCTAGGTGGGATCGACGGGCATTTCAATGGCGCACGGGCTGTCCTGGTCACGCGGCGACGAACAGGCATGTCCGGGCGGTTCCTGGGGCAGTGGTGATCACGCATGCAAGCGGCGAGGGAGGCGCGCGGTCTGTGCTCGTGTGTTGAGTGCGGCGCTCTGGCGCGCTCTCGGATTGGCACAAAGGCATAGGGCATGGCGGTTCAGGGTGGTCCAGGGGCTGGCAGTGCTTGGGCATTGGACAGGGGGTGGCGGTGGATGGTGGTTTGTGTCCCAGACAAGGTTAGCGAGGCTAGGGAAGCTTCTAGCTTGCTGTCGACAATAGGGTGGCCATTTGGGCTCGGGCATGCTCACCATTGATGGCAATGCCAAGCTTACAGTGAGCTAGGGCTAGTTGATAGTTTGATCATCTACTGAGAGGGTGCTGTGAGATAGAGGGGAGACAAGTTAGGCACAAACACTGCTCACTAAAGTGTTTGATGTTTTGATTGATTTGTGTTTACAAGGTGTTTGATGAAATGGCCGAAAGAGATTTGAATTTTAATTTTTGGATGAAAATTGGTGGGTGTACTAGTCACATACTAGGTAGTCTCTGTTTGTTTCAGAAGGTTAAGCTGAACTAGTTTGGTTGGGTTTTGAGAAATGGTGATCTTCACATATGATATAGATTCAATTTTGACATGTCATTTGAATCAATTTGCCAAATGTTTCTGTGAGTTTGCAAGGTGCCCTTGGGTTCACTTTCACTAGGTCTAGCAAGGGGTGAAAAGAAATGGAATTGTTTCTATTTGAAATCTTAGCTAGAAACACTCGAAGTGGTCTAGTGAGCAAGATTGGCAAAAATGACCATTAGCTCATTTTGTTTGTTTTTGACTTTCCCTTGATTTGTTTCTGCTTGGAAATGTTTTAGATGATGTTTTTTGACCATAAAACAGTAGGAGAGGCTCCTACTGCACCATTTCATTAAAAAGCCAGTTAATATTTACATGATGAAGGTGTGTGAAAACACCAGAAAGAAGAAAAAATTTACAACCGGTTTAGTCTATCCATAAACCAAGCTATAGTTTGCTCCAGGTTTTGGCTAACCCTGAACCTAAGAAGATTAAGATCTAATTTAACTCTGATTCTCCAAGCCTCCTTTGAATGGCTGATACTGTTAAATATCAAATTGTTCCTTTCTTTCCAAATACCCTAGGCAGCAATAGCAAAAACCTCACATAATAGCTTATGTTGAAAATTATCCTTTTCTTGGTGTAATATGTCAAACCTATCAATGTTATTGTTCCAGACAAAGTTCAAATCTTTCCAGCAAGAAGCAGTGAAAGGGCAGTGAAAGAATAAATGATCAATAGTCTCCTCTGCCCAGTAGTGCATAAAGGGCATGTAAACCATTCCTTTCTATTCACAACAGTCACACAAGTTCATTCATGCATTCATACAATCATCACATATAAACATGTATTCATATGATTTTAATTAACAAAAGTTTTTGTTAACCCTAATTTTAGTGATTGGAATTTGATAATCTTGATCAATATTTTTGGGATGTTACAAACCTTCCCTCCTTAAACAAAATCTCGTCCCGAGATTTGAGAAAGAAGAAAAAGAAAACTAGGATTTAAAGAGATCGGGAAACTCTGTCTTGATGTAATCTTCTCGTTCCCAGGTAGCTTCTTCTTCTTCAGTGTGGTTACTCCACTGGATCTTGAGAAACTTGATACTCCGGGTCCTGGTGGTTCTGAAAGATTCCTCCAAAATACGAATTTGTACTTCAGGATACATTAGGTCATCGTTGATCTCTATGGTTTGGTGATCAATGTTCTTGAAAACTTCAGTCTTCTCCGGGACTTCTAGGCATTTGCGAAGTAACGATATATGGAACACATTATGCGCTGCTGACATCTCCTCTGGCAGTTCCAGTTGATATGATACTTCTCCTCGACGATTCAGAATCTTGAAAGGTTCGTTATATCTGGGGGATAACTTTCCTATGAGCTAGAAACGTTGCATTCCCTTCAAAGGTGACACTTTGAGATAAACAAAATCTCCGATATCATGGGCTAGAACTACGGCTACGATTCTAGCAATATATAACTCTGCTAGCTTCGAACTCTGGTAAGTGGTCTTAATTGGTAAGAAATGGGCGACGTTGGACAATCTATAAACTATGACCCAAATAGAGTCATTTGCCCTACTAGATGTAGGCAATCCGGTGATAAAGTCCATTCCAACTGAATCCCATTTCCATTCTGGAATCTGTAATGGTTGCAATAGTCCTGTGGGTCTTTGATGTCCCGCCTTGAATCTCTTACAAATATCACACTTGGCTATGTAGCTTCCGATTTCTCTCTTCATCTTATGCCACCAAAATTGCTCCTTCCAATCGTGATACATCTTTGTTCCTCCGGGGTGGCTAGAATAAAGAGTATCATGGGCTTCTTTCAAAATAGCTTGCTTCAATTCTGAATCTGCTAGTCACAAAACTCCTTCTTCATCTGCGGTGAATCCGGGTACTTTGCCTGTACTGATACTACATTTGATTCCGTCGATACTAGCATTTCCTTTCTGCGCCTCCTTGATCTGACTAATCAAAGTGGGTTGAAGTTCGATGCTAGCCAAAAATCCTTCACTTACTAGCTCCATTCTGAAATCTTCCAACTCATTGTGCAAACTTGGTTGCTCCTTCAGAATCATGGAGTTCAAGCGACACGGCAATCTGCTAAGGGCATCTGCTACCACATTGGCTTTACCGAGGTAATAGTGGATGTCCGGATCCTAGTCCTTCATTAGTTCGATCCATCTCCTCTGTCTCATATTCATCTCCTTCTGAGTGAAAATATACTTCAGGCTCTTGTGATCTGAATAAATTTCACAATGGTTACCCATAAGGTAATGCCTACATGTCTTCAGGGCTAGAACTACGACTACTAGTTCAAGGTCATGGGTAGGATAATTTTGCTCATGCTGCTTCAGTTGTCGGGATAGATAAGATATTACTTTGCCTTCTTACATCAATACACATCCGAGACCGATCTTGGCTGCGTCAAAGTATACATCAAAAGGCTTCGTGATATCCGACATGATCAAGATTGGGGCTGATATCAATCTCTTCTTGAGTTCTTGAAAACTCGCTTCACATTTGTCCGTCCATTCGAATTTCTTATCATTCTTCAACAATTGGGTCATGGGTCTTGTGATACTCAAGAATCCTTCTACAAACTTGTTGTAGTATCCCGCTAATCCGAGAAATGCACGAACTTGAGTTTGAGTGGTTGGGGCTTGCCAATCTTCAACATCCTTCACCTCTACAGGGTCAACGGCAATTCCTCCGGCTGATACGATATGTCCGAGGAATCCTACCTCCTGTAACCAGAATTCACATTTGCTAAACTTGGCATACAACTGATGCTCCCTAAGGGTTCCAAGGTGAAGGGTTTCGCAGCATAGTAAATCAAAATTTTCTACGGAAGCAAACAGAGGGAAAGCCAAGATCTAATCTAGGAGATGCAAACAATGAGAGAGATTGGATTAGATCTTCATACCCTTGAAGATTCGCACAGTGGAACGTTCGTCGGAACGTGGGTGATGTAGTCGTACTCGCTTCTCCTCCTCGCGATCCGATCCGATCTAGCACCACAAGTGGCGGTGCCTCCGTGACATGCACATGTGCAGCACCTCGACGTCTCCTCCTTCCTCGGACCAGCAAGTATGGTGGAGAGATGGATTGGATCTACAACACGACGGCGTGGTGTATTTGGTGGAGAATTTCTGCAGCAGGGCTTCGCCTACAAACAGTCGGGAGGGAGAGAGGAGGGCAGCAGGGCAACTAGGGTTTGGAGGAAGGTGTAGGTTGGGGGGGAGGGGGCGCACCAGCCCTCTATATATAGAGGGGGGGTGCGACCAGCCCTTGCCCATCCTCCAAGCCTATCTCTAGTTTAAACGATTTAAACTTATCCCTTATCTAGAAACCCTATCTCTAGTTTAAACGAGTTTAAACTTATCTAGGATCGGCTGGGCCCTATGGGGCCTTGTGCCCCTAGCCCAATGCGGCCAGGACACTCCCTCATAGGCCCATGCCCCCTCCCGGAAGGTGGGACCACGTTGGCCCCCTTCCGGAAGGTTCTAGAAGCTTCCGGTACAATACCGATTAATCCGGAACAATTCCGAACTCCAAAAACTGCACTGCCTTATATGAATCTTATTCTCCGGACCACTCCGGAACCTCTCGTGATGTCCCGGATCCCATCCAAGACTCCGAACAAAAATTCATAAACCAATTATCCAATCTATCCTAGCGTCGAGACACGTTAAGTGTGTGACCCTGCGGGTTCGAGAATATGCAGACATGATCTTCTATCAATAATCAACAGCGGGGTCTGGGCACCCATATTGACTCCCACACATTCATCGATGATCATATCGGATGAACCATGATGCCAGGATTCAATCAATCCCATATATATATTCCCTTCGTCTCGCGATATTTTACTTGCCCGAGATTCGATCGTCGGTATCGTCATACCTAGTTCAATCTCGTTCACAGCAAGTACTTTACTCGTTCCGTAATCCGATATCACTTTGTGATTAACTCCTTAACCACATGCTTGCAATCGGTGTTGATATCGATTACCGAGTGGGCCCGAAGTATATCTCTCCGACTTGGGAGGGACAAATCCCATCTCGATACATACAACCCAACAGATACTTTCCGATTACCTGAGAGACACCTTTATGATCACCCTCTCATAGGATGACGTTTGATGGCCTCAAAGCTTTCTTCCGATACCAGGGAGTTGTATTATCTCATGGTCTAAGGAATACAATATTTGACATAAGAAAAGCTTCGCAAAGACGAACACGATGACACGATCTAATTGCTTCGCTTAGTTTGGCTCTATCCACCATATCATTCTCCAATGATATGATCTCATTATCAATTGACAACTCATGTCTATGGTTAGGAAACCTTAACCATCATTGATCAATGAGCTAGTCCATAGAGGCGTACTAGGGACACGGTGTTGTTCACAAACCACACAAGTATTAAAGTTTCCGCTTAATACAATTCTAGCATGGAATATAAACTTTATCATGAACAAGAATTATAATAATAACATCTTTATTATTGCCTCTAGGGCATAATTCCAACAGTCTCCCACTTGCACTAGAGTCAATAATCTAGTTTACATCTGGCAACAATCTCACACCCATGGCACTGAGGTGCTGATCATGTTTTACACGTGGAAGAGGTTTTGTCAATGGATCTGCGACATTCAGATCTGTATGTACTTTGCTAATCTTCAGATCTCCATCTGCTATATAATCTCGGATTATATGAAACTTGCGGTTGATATGCTTGGTCTTTGGATGATATCTTGGTTCCTTAGCGAGTGCTATGGCGCCAGTGTTGTCACACAACATCTCCAGTGGGTCCAATGCACTTGGAACCACGCCAAGCTCAGTGATGAAGTTTCTGATCCAAACTCCTTCACTTAACGCTTCTGCAGCAGCCATGTATTCCGCTTCTACTGTAGATCCCGCGACCACGCTTTGCTTGCAGCTTCTCCAGCTCACAGCTCCTCCATTCAAAATATACACGTATCCTGTCTGAGATTTAGCATCATCCTTGTCGGTGTCGAAACTAGCATCGACGTAACCTTTTACGACGAGTTGTTCATCACCCCCATAGATTAAGAACATTTCTTTAGTCCTATTTAGGTACCTTAGGATGTTCTTCACGGCTGTCCAGTGTTCCACTCCTGGATCACTTTGATATCTGCTCGTCAAACTAAGAGCATTGGACACATCCGGTCTAGTACACAGCATGGCATACATGATGGAACCTATGGCCGAGGCATAAGGCACTTTGCTCATAGCTTCCCTATCATTTACCATAGCTGGACACTGAGCCTTGCTCAATATCTTACCTGACAACATAGGCACTGAACCTTTCAACGCCTTATCCATTCTGAACCTTTTCAGAACTTTGTCTAGGTATGTACTCTGGCTTAAAGCTATCAGGCGTCTTTGTCTATCTCTATAGATTTTGATGCCCAATATATAAGCAGCTTCACCTAGGTCTTTCATTGAAAAACACTTGTTCAAATAACTCTTCATATCGTTAAGCATGTTGATGTCATTTCCAATAATCAATATGTCATCCACATATAGTACCAGAAACGTCACCGAGCTCCCACTCACTTTCTTGTAGATGCAAGCTTCGTAGAAATTTGGAACAAATCCAAAGCTCTTGATCACTTGATCAAAACGAAGGTTCCAACTCCGAGACGCTTGCTTCAGTCCATAAATGGAACGCTGAAGTTTGCATACTTTATCAGCATCCTTAGGATCGACAAAACCTTCGGGTTGCATCATATACAACTCTTCATCAATGTTGCCATTGAGGAAAGCAGTCTTGACATCCATTTGCCATATTTCATAATCATGAAACGCAGCAATTGCTAATAAAATCCGAATGGGCTTAAACATCGCTACGGGAGAGAAAGTCTCATCGTAGTCAACACCTTGAACTTGTCGAAAACCTTTCGCAACAAGCCGTGCCTTGTAGACGGTAACATTACCATCCGCGTCCGTTTTCTTCTTGAAGATCCATTTGCACTCAACGGCCTTTCGGTCGCTAGGAGGGTCCACCAAAGTCCATACTTGGTTTTCGCTCATGGATCCCAATTCGGATTTCATGGCTTCTAGCCATTTCTCAGAGTCTGGGCTCATCATCGCTTCCTCATAGTTCGTAGGTTCGCTGTCTTCTACTAACAAGACAGTCAAGACAGGGTTGCCGTACCACTCAGGAGGGGCACGCGACCTTGTCGACCTGCGACGTTCAGTAGCAGCATCGTCCGAAGCTTCATGATCCTTGTCATTAGCTTCCTCTATTGTTGGTGCAGGCGGCACTGGAACAATTTCAGGTGCTGTGCTACTCTCCAATTCAAGAGAAGGTTCAATAACCTCGTCTAGCTCTACTTTCCTCCCACTCACTTCTTTCGAGAGAAACTCCTTCTCAAGAAAGGAACCGTTCTTTGCGACAAACACTTTGCCTTCGGTTCTGTGATAGAAGGTGTACCCAATAGTTTCCTTAGGGTATCCTATGAAGACGCATTTCTCCGCTTTGGGTTCGAGCTTGTCCGGCATCAACTTCTTGACGTAAGCTTCGCATCCCCAAACTTTAAGAAACGACAACTTAGGTTTAGCACCAAACCACAGTTCATACGGTGTCGTCTCAACGGATTTAGATGGAGCCCTATTTAAAGTGAATGCAGCGGTTTCTAATGCATAACCCCAAAATGATAACGGCAAATCAGTAAGAGACATCATCGATCGGACCATATCTAATAGGGTTCGATTCCGGCGTTCAGACACACCATTGCGCTGTGGTGTTCCGGGTGGCGTGAGTTGTGAAACGATTCCACTTGCTTTGAGATGCGTGAGAAAATCATAACTCAAATATTCGCCCCCACGATCGGATCGTAGAAACTTAATCTTTCTGTTACGATGGTTCTCCACTTCATTCTGAAATTCTTTGAACTTTTCAAACGTTTCAGATTTATGTTTCATTAAATAGATATACCCATATCTACTTAAGTCATCGGTAAAAGTGAGAAAGTAGCGATATCCACCGCGCGTCGAAACACTCATCGGTCCGCATACATCGGTATGTATGATTTCCAACAAGTCCGTTGCTCGCTCCATCATACCGGAGAACGGGGTTTTGATCATCTTGCCCATGAGGCATGGTTCGCATGTGTCAAATGATTCAAAATGAAGAGACTCCAAAAGTCCATCAGAATGGAGTTTCTTCATGCGCTTTACACCAATATGACCTAGACGACAGTGCCACAAATAAGTAGGATTATCACTATCTACTTTGCATCTCTTAGCCTCAATGTTATGGATGTGTGTTTCATCCCTTTCGAGATTTAGAAGAAATAAACCATTCACAAGAGGTGCATGACCATAAAAGATGTTACTCATATAAATAGAACAACCATTATTCTCCGATTTAAATGAATAACCGTCTTGCAATAAACACGATCCAGAAATAATGTTCATGCTCAACACAGGCACATAATAACATTTATCAAGGTTTAAAACTAATCCCAAAGGTGAAACTAAGGAGAGCGTGCCGACGGCCATCACATCAACTCTTGATCCGTTGCCAACGCGCATCGTCACCTCATCCCTCGCAAGCCGCCGTCTATTCCGCAGCTCCTGTTTCGAGTTACAAATATTAGCAACTGAACCGGTATCAAATCCCCAGGCACTACAACGAGGGCTAGTAAGGAAAACATCAATAACATGTATATCAAATATACCTTTGATGGTGCCAGCCTTCTTGTCCGCTAAGTACTTCGGACAGTTGCGCTTCCAGTGACCCTTGTCCTTGCAATAGAAGCACTCAGTTTCCGGCTTGGGACCAAACCTGAGCTTCTTCTCAGCAGGGGCATTGCGCTTGCCGCCGCCCTTCTTGAAGGGCTTCTTTGCACCTTTACCTTTCTTAAAGGAGGGCTTGTTGACCATCAACACATGATTATCCTTCTTGATGTCCACCTCCGCAGCCTTCAGCTTTGCGAAGAGCTCGGTGATCGTATCAGTGGAACCAATCTGATTATGAGTCACTACAAAACTTTTGTAGCTGGGAGGGAGTGATTGCAGAACCCTGTCAATCTTGAGCTCCTCTGGAATCTTGCAGTCCAGTTGCTCAAGGCGTTGAGTGTAGCCCGACATCTTAATGGCGTGCTCACTAACGGAACTCCCTTCCTCCATCTTGCAGTTAAAGAACTTCTCGGAGATCTCATATCTCTCAGAACGGGCCTGAGTCTGAAACATGGTTTTCAGCTCTTAGAGAATCTCAAAGGGCCCGGGATAGTTTTCAAAACGATTTTGAAGTTCCGGTTCCATAGCAAACAACATGGTGCTCTTAATCACACCATAATCATCTTTGCGCGACTGATAGACAGCTTTCTCATCAGCCGACGCAGTTGCAGCAGGGGGGTTACCTAACGCTTTCTCAAGGACATAGTCCTTTTGTCCGCCAGACAGAATGATTCTTAGATTGCGGAACCAGTTGGTGAAGTTAGACCCATTGTTTCTAAGCTTTTCTTTCTCAGCAAAAACGTTGAAGTTGAAGTTGGACTTGGCCATGTGATCTACAGTATTTGCAAGTCCAATTTAGACTATGTTCATGATAAATAGTTCAACTTAATCAAATTACTAGATGAACTCCCACTAAATTCAACATCCCTCAAGTTGTTTAGTGAACATGATCCAAATTCACCACACCTAATCCGATCATCATGAGAAGAGATGTGGTTTCAATGGTGGACAACGAAGTGTTGATCATATCATTCATATGACTCATGCTTAACCTTTCGGTTCTTGTGTTCCGAGGCCATGTCTGTACATGCTAGGCTCGTCAAGTTAGACCCAAGTATTTCCGTGTGTGCAAAACTGGCTTGCACCCGTTGTATGTGAGCGTAGAGTCTATAGCACCCGATCATCACGTGATGCTTGGACACGACGAACTTTCGCAACGGTGCATACTTGGGGAGAACATAGTTTTTATCTTGATCTTTAAGTGAGGAATCATCTTATAATGCTACCGTCGCGATCTAAGCATAATAAGATACATAAAAGGATAAACATCACATGCATATAACTTTATGTGACATGGTATAGCCAATCTTCACGCAATGATCTCCATCTTGTGCGTTCCGGCATGATCTCCATCACTCCACCATGATTGCCTCCACCACGAATAGCAACTACAACTATTGCTAACTACTTAGCGATAAAGTAAAGCTATTACATGGCGTATAAGAAGTTGACTCGCAGGTCATACACAATTATAAAGACAACCATATGGCTCCTGCTGGTTGTGCACTCATCGACATGCAAGTCGTGAAACATTACAAAACATGATCATCGCATACAATATACACATCACATCTTGGGCCATACCATATCACAGAAAACACTCCCTGCAAAAACAAGTTAGACGCCTCTACTTTGTTGTTGCATGTTTTACGTGGCTTATGGGAGTAGATGCTAAGAACGATTCTTACCTACGGAAAGCCACAACGGTGATATTATGGTTGCCAAACTCCGGTGTTAATCCCATGACAACTATAGTGAGAGAAACTGACATCCACCAGCCGCATGTATGGTACAAGCCACACGTCAAGTGCGGAGCCGGTCTCGCGAACGACGTCGCGTAAGGTTGGCCTGGACCGCTTCAATCTCACTATCCCGCGTCATAAGAAGAACACAAACAAGAGGCTTGCAACAGAAAACATCAACGCCCGCAACAACCATGTTGCGTTCTACTCGTGAAACACATCTACGCATAGATCTAGCTCTGATACCACTGAAGGGTTTCGCAGCATAGTAAATCAAAATTTTCTACGAAAGCGAACAGAGGGAAAGCCAAGATCTAATCTAGGAGATGCAAACAACGAGAGAGATTGGATTAGATCTTCATACCCTTGAATATTCACACAGCGGAACGTTCGTCGGAACGTGGGTGATGTAGTCGTACTCGCTTCTCCTCCTCGTGATCCGATCCGATCTAGCACCACAAGTGGCGGTGCCTCCGTGAGATGCACACGTGCAGCACCTCGATGTCTCCTCCTTCCTCGGACCAGCAAGTATGGTGGAGAGATGGATTGGATCTACAACACGACGGCGTGGTGTATTTGGTGGAGAATTTCTGCAGCAGGGCTTCGCCTACAAACAGTCGGGAGGGAGAGAGGAGGGCAGCAGGGCAACTAGGGTTTGGAGGAAGGTGTAGGTTGGGGGGGAGGGGGCGCACCAGCCCTCTATATATAGAGGGGGGGTGCGGCCAGCCCTTGCCCATCCTCCAAGCCTATCTCTAGTTTAAACGATTTAAACTTATCCCTTATCTAGAAACCCTATCTCTAGTTTAAACGAGTTTAAACTTATCTAGGATCGGCTGGGCCCTATGGGGCCTTGTGCCCCTGGCCCAATGCGGCCAGGACACTCCCTCATAGGCCCATGCCCCCTCCCGGAAGGTGGGACCACGTTGGCCCCCTTCCGGAAGGTTCTAGAAGCTTCCGGTACAATACCGATTAATCCGGAACAATTCCGAACTCCAAAAACTGCACTGCCTTATATGAATCTTATTCTCCGGACCACTCCGGAACCTCTCGTGATGTCCCGGATCCCATCTGAGACTCCGAACAAAAATTCATAAACCAATTATCCAATCTATCCTAGCGTCGAGACACGTTAAGTGTGTGACCCTGCGGGTTCGAGAATATGCAGACATGATCTTCTATCAATAATCAACAACGGGGTCTGGGCACCCATATTGACTCCCACACATTCATCGATGATCATATCGGATGAACCACTATGCCAAGATTCAATCAATCCCATATATATTCCCTTCGTCTCGCGATATTTTTCTTGCCCGAGATTCGATCGTCGGTATCGTCATACCTAGTTCAATCTCGTTCACAGCAAGTACTTTACTCGTTCCGTAATCCGATATCACTTTGTGATTAACTCCTTAACCACATGCTTGCAAGCGGTGTTGATATCGATTACCGAGTGGGCCCGAAGTATATCTCTCCGACTTGGGAGGGACAAATCCCATCTCGATACATACAACCCAACAGATACTTTCCGATTACCTGAGAGACACCTTTATGATCACCCTCTCATAGGATGACGTTTGATGGCCTCAAAGCTTTCTTCCGATACCAGGGAGTTGTATTATCTCATGGTCTAAGGAATACAATATTTGACATAAGAAAAGCTTCGCAAAGACGAACACGATGACACGATCTAATTGCTTCGCTTAGTTTGGGTCTATCCACCATATCATTCTCCAATGATATGATCTCATTATCAATTGACAACTCATGTCTATGGTTAGGAAACCTTAACCATCATTGATCAATGAGCTAGTCCATAGAGGCGTACTAGGGACACGGTGTTGTTCACAAACCACACAAGTATTAAAGTTTCTGCTTAATACAATTCTAGCATGGAATATAAACTTTATCATGAACAAGAATTATAATAATAACATCTTTATTATTGCCTCTAGGGCATAATTCCAACACAAGGATGGTCCTTAGGTGTAGCTCATGTTCTTCTTCTGATTTGGAATAGATCAGAATGTCATCGATAAAAATAATGACAAACTTATCCAGGAAGTACATAAAAATCTTATTCATGAGGTTCATGAAATAAGCGGGGGCATTGGTTAATCCAAAAGACATGACAGTATACTCATACAATCCATATCTGGTGGTAAAGGCAGTCTTTGGAATATCCTCTACGCAAATATTGAGTTGATGATAACCAGTTCTAAGATCAATCTTAGAAAACACTTTGGCACCGGTCAAATGGTCAAACAGATCTTCTATTTTTGGCAGTGGGTACTTTTTTATGGTGACGTCGTTCAGCTTTCGATAATCCGTACACAAAAGGTTACCTCCATCTTTCTTGTCCACAAACAAGACAGGTGATCTCCATGGCGACGCACTTGGTTGGATCAGTCCTATCTCCAGCATAGCATCCAGTTGCTTCTTCAGCTCCACTAATTCGGATGTGTTCGGTCTCTGGGCTATGGGTCCGGTTCCAGGGATTAGTTCAATGATAAACTCGATATCCCGATCTGGGGGCATACCGGGCAAAACATTTGGAAATACATCGGGGTATTCACAGACTACTCTGACTTGGTCAATGGTTGGTTGGGCTAGACCCTTGTTGCACTTGAATTGGCGGGGCAAGGTTTCGGATACATGCTCTACTGATATTCTGGCTGTACTGGTCATGGTTATGGATTTCTTGGCACAGTCGATAAATCCTTTATGTTTTGACATCCAATCCATTCCTAGTACTACTTGCAAACCATTAGTTCCGAGTACTATTAGATTAGCATAAAAATCTATGCCATGGATTCAGATAGGTACGGCCTTGCAAATTTGTCTAGCTTTGGTGGTTGAACCAGGTATTTTGAACTATCATAACATGCTTCAATTTTGTTGGTTGAATCTTACTAGTGCATGCAAATTATTCAGTAACAAACGAGTGTGATGCTCCAGAATCAAACAACACTCTTGCAAGTACTGAGTTAACAGAAAACATACCCAGCACGACATCTGGCGCTTCCTGGGATTCTTCAGCATTCATGAGAAATAGACGGCCGTTGCGATTGAGTGAATTCCCTAGGGAAAATCTCCTACCAGGCTGAACACGACGTTGCTGCTGATCTAGGGCATTTGCATTGGGAGCTGCGGCAATCTTCACTACTAGGAAAACGGCTATAGGTAATCCACACATTCGTGGCGCACGTGCTAGTGGTGCCCCACAGGTAAAATAGGCGTGGCACACTGCCCACAGGTGCCCTACGCCTAACTGCCGTAAGTGTGGCGCACATGGGGGTGGTGCGCCATGCCTATGTGTGGGCCAGGGCACAGGTGGCCGCAGCACACATACCCGTAGCGCACTTGGTCAAGGTGCGCTACGGACGTGAAACTTAGCCATAGGGCACTCTATCCTAGTGCCCTACGGCTAAGTGTCCTGCACCAACTCCACCCCCCCCCCCGTGGATCGCCTTGTTAGGCTTTGCAAAAAATATAAGAAAATGATAAACACTTCAAAAAATTAAATCATTTCATATGTAGGTAGGCAATGTGGTATAGTTTCTAGGAAAATTAACAAACATGAGGTTCCACTTTTTCTGCACCAACTGCGGTCATTTAGCGATTATTTAGATTTTCAAAATTCGAAAAGAGTAAAAAGTTACGGTCAAAAGACCGTTTTTTCCTACAGAAAAAAAGGGGCAACTTACCCGTAGCGCAACACCACCTAGTGCGCTACGCGTAAGTTGGGCAGGATTCAAAATTTGAATCCCCACCCCGCCCACCTACCCCTTTTCTTTTCCCTCCCCTTCTCTCCTTTTCCTTTTCCTTTTCCTCCCTTCTCCTTTCCTCCTTATTCTCCTCCTCCTCCTTCTCCTTCTCCTTCTCATTTTCCTCCTCCTCCTTCTCTTTGTCCTTGTACTTCTCCTTCTCCTCCTCTTCCTTCCTCCTCCTTACAGTGAAGATGGTGACGGCGGCCTCCTCCTTCCAGTGACGATGATGATGGCAGGTTCCTTCTTCTGCTCCTCCTCTTCCTCCTCTTCTTCTCCTCCTCCTCCTTGTAGTTCCGACGACGACGAGGCCTCTCCGACGAGGTGACGACAACAAGGCAATGACGACGAGGCGACGACAACGACCTGCACCGATGAGCGACGGCACTAACGGCGAGATCCAGATCTACCGCTTTTTTTTGAATTTTGAAATTTGTATCCGTGGAGCACATCATGTAGTGCGCCACGATTATCATTTCATACACGTGGCACACCTGGACTACTTTCCGTGGCGCACTGGCATGTGCGCCATGCCTATCTCGACACAACCATGGCGCACCAGGCAGTGCGCCATGACTAGGAGATAGCCGCAGCACTAGGCCCGTGGCACACTGCTAGTGCGCCACGGATAGCCTTTTCAGGTACGCCACGAACATGCGTTTTCCTAGTAGTGCTTCTTGGGGCACTCATTGGAATAGTGACCCTTGGTTCCACATTCATAACAAGTCACTTAGGACTTGTCCTTTGCTGCAACAGGCACAACATTGCTTCTAGTTCTCGGGGCAGTATTGGTGTTGGTGGCGACATTGTTGTTGTTGAACTTGGACGGCGCACGGTTGACATTGCTAGGGTTGCCGAGGTTGTTGTGGTTTCCTCCGGGCCTTGGGTTTCCTCCTCCACGGTTGGGATAGGTTGGACGGTTCATCGGGGTTCTATTGTTTCTTGGGGCAAATCCTGGAGGGGTTGGGGCGATACTTGGTATGGTGGGTTCCTGGTTGATGCATCATTCTACGCTTGCAGTTCTCATTGGCTTGGTTGATCTTGCCTTCCATCTGAATGGCAGAATCCACTAAGGCTTCAATGTCCGCAAATGGGATGTTAACTAACACCATTTGCATCTCATCATGCAGACCATTCAAGAATCTCTTCTTCTTCTTCTTAGCTTCAGTGTTAGTCTCATCCGGTGCATATGTAACATCCCAGGATTAGCACCTAGAAATAGAGAGGACATAGGTTTGTGCATTGCATTCATGCATAAGAAAATCCGGGAAATTTTCGCGCAAAACTAAAAGAGCTATAGATGGATCAGGATCTCTCTTGTACTGAAGGAAACTTCGGAGCAAGTGCGATAGATTTCGATATGACCTTTGTAGAATTCTTTGTTTCGGGGAAAATTTGTTCAAACATGTATTTTAATTTCAAATATGAAATTCAAATGAATTTATTAAATTCACAAATAGGATTTGGAAATAGTTAATAACTTGAAATAAAATTATTACAGAAATGATATAAAAAGGATTCTTTATTAATATAAATATATATACATATAGGATTACATTGATCTTTTACACTAAATAAATAAAAGAAAAAGTAACAGGAAACAAATATGTAGAAAAAGTAAAGACAATACTGAAATAAATAAAAGAATTCCTTATTACTAGAAAATATATATGACATTGTCTTTACAATTGGATTGTAAAAGAAAAAGGAAATAAGTAAATTGTATTATTTAAAACAAACAATACAACATTTATTTACAAAGGAAGAACTAATAAATAAATAGTTCACTTCTTACAATCACAATAATAATACAAAATCTTTACACATTTGAATAAAAAGGAGTTACAACAAGAGTAATAAAATAAAATCTAACTAAGCTTCTTTTCTTCTCCATGATCTTCATTCCTGTAAAATAAACAATAGAGAAGAAACATTGTTTTTAATGTTAAAATATTTGACCCACCATAGGTGAGGCAATTTAATATATGAAAATAGCTTAGGTATTTTGATAATAACTACCAAGATCCACTAACAACCTAGGAGGGTACCACCAAATCTAGGAAACAATTAGGATATGGATCTGGGAACTAAACACTTAAGTAATGAGAGGCAACTGTGTAAATCCAAGAAACCAGTACATATCTGATCCATCAATTGAAGACAACAATAAGCATGCTATGGCACCCTCCTAAGCCTAGCTAAGTTCAAGAAAATAAAAAGATCAAAGTAAAACAATAAGTAATCTGTCTTAGCACTAATCAGCTAAGAAGATTAATAGTTAATATGATCTTTACCAAGTACTTAAAGTCACATGGCAATTAAGCAATAGTTCAATTGCTATGTAAAAGCCACAAATATCTGGTTAAGAGAGAGAGAGCCCATTAACTAAACCAAATGACTATTGCCTTCAGCAAGATGAAATAAGGAAAGCTAAGTATAAGACCAGGAAATATCAGGCAGGGATTGATCTTATCCGCACATCACAGCAACCAAGTAAGCAGCATAGTCATTACATGCAGGACGTGTGATGTCGACACAGCAAGACAGCACCAGAGCCAGCAAAAGGAAAGCACAGCCACCATCACTGGTTAGACACGCCATAGTCTTATCCTCTTCCCATAGCCACACTTCTGTGCCTCAAGAACACCACAAGTAGTCCTAGTTTGTACCAGATCAAAACAACAGAAAATGTACACAACACTACCATTAGAGTTTCATACCACACCATCACCAACAATTGGTTGCTCCCAAGAGCCATCCAAGATCTAGGACAAGGGGGTAAGAAATCAAGATCAACAATAGCCTCAAGAGAAGCAGGCTTTTAGTAGAAGAGATGTTATAATAATTCAAGTTGATCAAGCAACCAATCAATATCCACTCAAGTAACATCAATTGTTACTCTGCATATCAGGTTGGCAACTTATAACAGAAATAGTATCTGATCTGTTCACTTATTTCTTTAGAGCATGGTTTAAATGGGGGAAATAGAGGGCTCTCAGACTGGTGTAGAAATGCTACACCAGTATCATCATTGAGCTAGGAAAACCATTCAAGCATATTTTCTTATATACAAACATAATCAAGCCTCTGAACATGCATCATTAGCAGCCACACATGAGTTTCTTTTTAGCTAGTAAAGCAGTCAAAGCCAAAAAATAGATCATGTCCAGAAATCATACAACTAGAAACCACATCCTTCACAACTTTGGGTTGTGAGGAGAGATTTCTGTCAGATCCACATAGTAGTGTTATATGAGTCATCATAGAGAGTTTGGTAGTCAAACTTTAGAATCTGTTCTTATATTGAAGTTGGCCTCAGCCTAATGCATCATGGGAAGATTTATGAAGCAAGTAAAGTATCTGACTTTATTTTACTTGTCTCACAAGATAGTAGTACACACAAGGAAATGGTACAAGAGTGTACAAGCAACCTAATCCAACTAAACATCCTCCAAATCTAGTCTAGGAGATCAGTAGGGGTCACTTTGCACATCTGCATACATTCCTATGTATGTAGTACATCAGATGGATCAGCTGTGTAGTGGATCATCTGATCTAGCAATTAAATCATAGGAAGAGAGGTTCCATTTAGTATAGCCAGCCAATTTAAAACAACTATAGCTTCAGAATTTTTCATCAATAGCTGTAAGACTATTTCCCTATGTTACCACTCAGATTACATCATAGTAGAATTTTATCACAGCATATCATGTGATCTGATTATTACTATGCACACTCACATTATAAGGCACCACAGTAACAACACAAAATAGCAGAAGCCACTATTTAATTTTTTGCCAACATTCATTTCAACAAATGTGATTCCCAAATCATTTTCCTAATACCTTTCTCTTAGGAATCATATATCTGTTTTGTCAAGTTGATCCCTTAAAACACTACCAACACATAGAGATCATATTTAATCAACTTGGCACAGCAACATAGCCACAAGAATCAGGCATATACAAGCCAAATAGGAATGCATCAAGTAAATAATTCAACCACATATTGTGGTACTTGGTCCCTGCCATGTTTTAATTCAAGAGTGAGATAAACATGATTGTAACTGAACTCTTTCAGGCAACAACACTGTAAAAGTTTAGATTCATCAAAAATAATAACATAGCCAACCTCCACACTAGCAAACCACAACCTCGAGCTCATAATCAGGATATCGCCATTCTCATAGTTCAGAACCAGTACAGGTCATCGACTGGATGGCCAGTCATAGGAAAGAACTCACCGAGGGTGCGGAGAACCTGTAGCGTAGGCGTGACGAAGCCGAGGATTGTTCCAACCATCACTCCAACACCACCACCAGGGAGTGCCGGGGTTGCGCTGTAGCACCATCCCACCGGCCTCAAGATAGTGGTGGATGAATCACATCATCATCACAACAGAAACACCACCACCAAAACATCACCACCGTGATACCACAACCACTCGCTGGCGGTAGCAGCGTATGGTGATCGAGAGTGAAGGGGGGGTGCAGCAAGAGTACCAGGTGCTTGAGCATGGAAGAGGAGGCATAAGAGCTAGAGGGAAGCAGCCATGGCGTAGGAGCACTACTGCGCTGGCGACCAACTGTACCGCACGGCTAGGGTTAGCCAGAATGGGGGCCCGTGCGAGGGTTAAAGGACACCAAGGCGGCAGGGAACAGAGGAAGGAGATTGGGCGGGGCAGCGCCAGTGGTAGGCGATGGCGGCGATGGCCGGAGAATCAATAGAAGGTGGCGCTGGCGGCGGTAGCAGCGCCCAGGAGCGCGAGAAGAAAGAACGAGAGGATGAGAGAAGCTTCGAGGAGATAAGGCGAGCTATGGGCTGGGCCGGTTTGACCGATCCAGTACCTAGCTGGTCTAATTTAGCCCCTTGTTGGGTGCTAGGCCCATTTTAAAATAAAATAAAAAATGCAAATTTATAAAAATGACTGTAAGACCCCACCTTTATAAAGGTAAAGGTCCCTGTGATTGCAATGCTAGTCCCTGGATCAAACGCTAGCATCCACAGTTTAAGATGAAGTACACAGAAACAAAGGTCATTATTACATCGTCATTCCAGAGATAACATAGTCTTTTATAACTCCATAGCCATAGGCTAGTATAAGAGTTTAACTTAACAATATAAATAAAAGTCTTCATCTTCATGTGCCACAGGCGAGCATGTTGAGTGTAGACTCATAACCCTAATCCTCATCAGAGTAACCTGCAACATCACAAGTTACAGCCATAGTGGGTCAATACATTGTGTTGTCACTCGTTTTGGGCTCATAGCTAATCAAGGCAAATGGCGAGAGAAACGCACTCGGAAAGATCCACTACGAGGAATATTGATCATCAAAAAGACACCATATCAAGTCAAGACATGATCATGCTTAATAGCCGATTATGATAGTGTTTAGAGAAGATTTGCAGAGTGATATATGGAGGCTTCAACTATGACTCCTTCAAGATGAACTCAAATAAAAAAGTTCAAAACACGAAAGTTGTGCGTCTCGTCGAAACAATCAAGTTTGTTTTTTGAATCATCTCGATCCGAGTTAGTATCCGAAAGTTAGAGTCAAAATACTACCAAAGGCTAAATTGGCACGGACAGAACCGGGTTGTCGCCGGACCACAGACCTTGTCTCACCTTTGGCGTGGATGAAAGTGCAAAATTCGTCTGAAAACCGCTAGACTAACGCATCTGCTTACGAACAAGATTGAGCGGTCAAGATCAACTCGGATGAAAAAGTCATAAACATGAAAGTTGTTCAGTTTTTCGAGACGAACAACTTTGCTTTTTAAATTATCTTTATCCGAGCAAGTATACAACCTCCAGATTCAAAATATAGCCGAATTGAGTTAAATTCGTTCGGTCGCAATCCGACTTTGATAGAAAAAAAGAGGAGAAGACAATGAAGATCAGGTCATATGAAAAAGTGCAAAACATAAAAGTTCTTCGTATTTTCGGGACAAACAACTTCGCTTTTTATGACATTTTGATCTGAGCTCGTTTACTATCTCGAAAGTGGTCCAGAAGGTACAGGCAAGTTTTTGACCGAACAGTTACGCAAATTTCGAGTTTACTTGCTCGAGTTGGACCCCAACTAGGGTTTTGGACGTGGATCCAGCCTTCTTTCTTGCACGGAAAGTCCAGCCGCTCCTTATATACACGAGGGGTGACGGCCGATTGAAAAACAACACACAATCGCAAAAACCAATCTACAAACCTCTACTTTTTCTCTCCCGCCCTGGTTTTCTGCTCATCGTTCATCGACGTTCTTCGTGTTGGAGAGCTTCGATCCACGAGGTCCTAGGGGCGGGTGAACCGACCTAGGGCAGCCCATCACCGCCGTGCGTCCAGACGGGGTCTCTCCCGGGCGTGTGGGGTTTCGGGTGCTGAAAAGATCTCGCCGACTGTCTTGCGTATCGCGCTTCCGGCGAGGCTCCTCCGGCGACGTGTCTTGCGTATCGCGCTCGATGCCGGAGGTACACGTGACGTGTTCGTGTGCGAACACACTTTTTGGCGACTCCGCTGGGGAAAACTATCATGTCGAACGACCAGATGCCCCAGCCTGCTGAAATTAGCACCGAAAACATCATCAAGCCTAGCTTCGGTGATCTTTCGACGGAACAACTCGGAGCCTATGAGACGTTCAAGAAGCAGCGTCAAGAGCAACTTGATGCGCTGGAACAACAGCACAAGAGTCCGAGGCGTTGAAGAAGAGGCAAGAGGAGGAGGACAGGGAGACGTTCCTCGCAAGCTTCAAGAAAGACCGCCAAGGCGGTGCTACCTCGCTTGGGGAGGTCAAGCTTCCACCAATGCTTGGCGATTCAGCCGGGCCCTCTGTAAGTACTAGCTTATTCTCTAGTGATCAATTGGCTGCGATTAATCATTATGCTACTGAGTCTAGTCGTCAAGCTTATGATGCCATGATAGAATATTTAAAAGCTAGTAAGAACACGCCTCATGACTTCTCTGTTAATGCTGGCAAAAACGCTACTGTAGAGGGTCACTTGCTCATGGTACGCCGATGAATCCTTACTATGTCCAAGATGGTCAAATCGTAACCGTGCCACCATACCCTAGTCCCCTCAGGAGTGTGCCTTATTCGGCGGCACCGCTGAACCAGGTCACACCCCCTCTAACCACGACCATGGCGCCTAATATGAGTTCGGTACCGGTAGCACGAGTACATTCTACGGCTAATATGTCTATGGTTCCTACACAGCCACAAAAAGTAAATTCATCCAGTATAGATGATAACATGGCCACGCTTAGGTCAGAACTGCAAAAGATGTTCTATGATAACTTCGGAATTGAGCCGAAGCCTGTAAGCCGGATGTATCAAAAGCCTTATCCAGAATACTTTGATGCTTTACCATACCCCCAAGGATATAAGGTGCCTGATTTTGCTAAATTTAATGGGGTAGATAGCAAAACAACTTGGGAACATGTTAGTCAATATTTAGCACAATTGGGAGAGGCTGGGAATAGTGATCCTTTAAAAGTCCGTCTATTTCCCTTGTCTTTGACTGGTACCGCTTTTTCATGGTTTTCTGCTTTACCTTATGGTTCTATTAATACTTGGTATCATTTAGAAAAGAAATTCCATGAGCATTTTTACAGCGTTGATAATGAGCTTAAGTTATCACATCTTACATCGGTTAAACAAAAACATGATGAATCAGTTACCGATTATGTCAAAAGGTTTAGGGACACAAAAAATCGGTGTTATAGTTTAGTGATAACTGAAAGAGATATGGCTGACTTGGTGCTCAATGGTTTAAGGATTCACATTAAGGAAAGAATAGAAGGTTATGATTTTTTGAATGTTAGCCAAGTTTTATAAAGGGCTTTGGCTCAGGAAGGCCGAAGCAAGGAAACAAAAGATATACATAGGTCAAAATCTGATCGTCCTCGTATAAATACTGTTGGGTATGATAGCGAAAATTCAGAGGACGATGCTGATATGTATGCCGCTGAATTTGTTTGGCCCTCTAAGGCTAAACCTTATACTTGTGATGCTCTTAAGCCGATTCGCAAGAATCGTGAAGATGAGATGACTTTCAGTTTTGATGTGGCCAAATGTGACAGAATATTCGATGCATGTTGAAAGATAAATACATTAGAATTTCTCATACCTTACCGCCGTTTGAAGAGTTAAAACGGTGTGCTTATTGCAACTATCATAATTCTTTCTCTCATGCTACTAACGACTGCAATGTTTTTCAACGACAGATACAATCGGCTATCAATGATGGACGATTGAGCTTTGCTGATATGCAAATTGACAAGCAGCCGTTCCTAATGAATACCTTGGAGCTGCATGGGAAAAGGGTATTAATTCGGCCAGAGGTGGCCGGATCCTCTAATAAAAATAATGTCGTTATTGGTGAACCCAGGAACAACAAGGGGAGCGACAAGATCTTGGGAAGGGAGATCATTCTTGGCAAACAACCCGATGGCAAAGAGCATTGAAGATCACCATAAAAAATCCTGCACTTGGGGGGCAACCTCAAGTGAAGAATGATGTTCGTGCGAGGTTCATTAAACTCAAGAGTCCAGAGGTTGGCAAGTGGAAGACCAATGAGGTTAAGGTACAACGCAAACGTATTAAGCCAACCTTCGACATGTTGTTATCCAAGTATGCGAGCCAAGAGGCCGGTTCCAATGATAATCGGTCAACATATACGAAGTGTCCAAGATCACCTCCGAGGGAGAGGTCTCCATGGCACATGAGGCCGTATGAGCAGTGGGCGCCAAGGCCATGGATGGCACCACCCCCGTACGCGCCACATTATTTCAATGGAGGATGGGGGCAGGCTCCAATGGCGCCATATGCTTTTCATCCAGGATGGACAAAACCTAGAAGATCTGTTCATGATAGGATTTCACGACCAGTTCGGGAACGTTTGAGATACAATGATAATCGGTCATCGCAAAGATCTTCAAGCAAAATTACTCACAAGGAGTAGCGTCCTAAGTCACCATGTACTGAAATTCCAGAATCTAAGAAGAAACAAGAAGACAATTCAAATGCTGAAGCTATTGTGGTAGGCACTCATGAGATGAAGCTCAAAGAGCCGGTTGTTGGTAATAAACCGGTTATTTCTAATAAACCCATGTTGGTTATTCAGCCAAGATCATCGGTTAATGGTCATGAAGATAGTACAAGTGAGGCTAAGCCAAAGGATTCTAAATATACTCAGCCCAAGTGGTGTCCTCCTGGATTAACCAAAACCAAGAAGAGGAGATTACAGCGCATGAGGAACCAAGAGAAGGTGGAACATGAGGTGGAGAAAAGGAGAGATGAGTCTTTTAATGAGACTCGTCCCATGTTACCTTTCAAAAAATGGGTACCTAAGCAAGATGCCACAGTTCCCATGGTAATTACAGCAGCTCCTGTATCATCCGTGGAGGAAAATATGAATATTGTTGCGTCATCTACTCCACTCCCTACACTTCCCTCGATTGATGAAACTTCAGAGCCAACATCTGTAGTGGAGGGCGATGAGGAGATGGTGGACTTTGAGAACACACTGGCTCGGGAAGGTATGGATATGCATATGGTGTATTATTTACCTACTGAGTTTCATGCTGTAGATGAAGAAGGAGAGGTAGCACAGCTGGATTCTGGTCCCAAGAACGCCATATTTGAGAAACCAAGAGATCCGGTGAAGCATTTGAAGCCATTATATGTCAAGGGACATATCAATGGATCACCGGTCGCGAGGATGCTTGTTGATGGTGGTGCTGTAGTGAATCTTATGCCATATTCAGTCTTCAAGAAATTGAGATTAGATGAGAGTAACTTGATGAAGACCAATATGGTACTCAATGGGTTTGAAGGCAAAGAAAAGACAGAGGACAAAGGTGTGATGAGTGTGGAACTCACAGTGGGAAGCAAGACTTTGGCCACCGCCTTCTTTATTGCTGAAGTGCAAGGTAATTACAATGTCATATTAGGCCGTGATTGTCTCCATGCCAACCAATGTGTGCCATCTACTTTGCATCAGTTCTTGATACAGTGGGTGGATGATGAAGTGGAGGTTGTCCATGCGGATAATTCAGCTTGCGTTGCTTTGGCTGATTCATTGGTAGATTGGCAACATCCCAATGCAACTTGCTTGACGGGGCGTGACCTTTCAGAATTTGATTTTCTTAGTGCCACAAGAAACGGTTTCATGCCCGTGTCTTTAAAGCCGATTGGTAGTAATCGGCTCCCAAATATGTAATTAATGGATCCCAATGAAGAGTGGTTACGGAAGAGACTTATAGAGTATCGGTCTAATGAGAACGATATGTATGAGTCATTAGAAGAAATATATGGTATGGATAAGTTGGGACAAGGTTTTACATCGGCCGATCCATTGGAAGAAGTAGATATAGGAGATGGTTCAATTCCTAGGCCAACATTTGTAAACAAAAATCTGGAAGCCGATTATAAAGATGTACTAATCGGGTTGCTTAAAGAATATGTTGATTGCTTTGCATGGGAGTACCACGAGATGCCTGGCTTGAGCCGAGAGCTAGTTTTGCATCGTTTGCCTATTAAGGCTGGTTTTAGACCTCATAAACAATCGGCCCAAAAATTCAATCCAAGGATGTATGACCGGATCAAGGAAGAAATCGGTCGTTTGCTTAAAGCTAATTTTATTAAGCCTTTCAGGTATGCAGATTGGATTTCTAATATTGTGCCAGTAGAGAAGAAGGAGTCCAACAAGTTGAGGGTGTGTGTTGATTTCAGAGATTTGAATAGAGCTACACCGAAAGATGAGTATCCTATGCCAATAGCCGATATGCTTATTAATGATGTCTCTGGACACAAAGTTATTAGCTTTCTTGATGGTAACGCGGGATACAATCAAATATTCATGGCTGAAGAAGATGCATTCAAAATAGCCTTTCGCTGCCCTGGTTTTGTTGGTTTATTTGAATGGACAGTGATGACTTTTGGCTTGAAAAATGCTGGTGCCACGTATCAAAGAGCTATGAATTTAATCTTTCATGATCTTCTCGGGGTCATACTTGAAGTCTATATTGATGATATTGTTGTTAAATCGGACGATAATGAATCTCATTTAGCCGATTTACGTTTATCTCTTGAGAGGATGAGGAAGTATGGGCTCAAGATGAATCCTTTGAAGTGTGCTTTTGGTGTATTAGTTGGTAAATTCTTGGGTTTTATTATACATGAACATGGTATAGAGATTGATCCCAAGAAGATAGAAGCTATCCAGAAAGTACAAGCTCCAACATGCAAAAAGGATGTGCAGAAATTTCTTGGAAAGATTAATTATTTGAGGCGATTCATAGTGAACTTGTCTGGGAAAGTTGAAGCATTTACCCCTATCCTTCGGTTAAAGAATGATGCCAATTTTACTTGGGGGGCAAAACAGGAAGATGCATTCAAAAATATCAAAGTAAGTTTGACTACTCCTCCAGTGATGAGAGCACCAAAATGCGGAGAGCCTTTTAGGCTGTATATTGCTGCGGAGGAAGGCGTTGTTGGTGCTGTTTTGACACAAGAAACCGAAGGAAAGGAGTATGTGATCACTTATTTGAGTCGACGATTGTTGGACGCTGAGACAAGGTATACCTCTTTTGAGAAATTATGCCTATGCTTATATTATGCTTGCACTAAGTTAAGGCATTATTTATTGTCTAGTATGTGCATTATAGCTTGTCAAACCGATGTTATTAAATATATGTTGCATAGGCCAATTCTTAGCGGTAGGATTGGTAAATGGGCTTATGCGTTAATTGAATATGATTTGGCTTATGAGTCTTTAAAATCTATGAAAGGCCAATTTGTTGCTAATTTTATAGTTTAACATCGGATTGATAACAAGCATGATGTAGATATTAATTTTGTCACTCTAGTACCATGGAGGCTATACTTTGATGGTTTAGTTTGCGACAATGTCCAAGGGGTTGGCGTTGTTTATGTGTCTCCTCATGGTACTGTTTTTGAAGCCTCATGTCGCTTAGAATATTTTTGCACAAATAATCAAGCCGAATATGAAGCTTTATTATTCGGGCTAGAACTTTTAACCGCTGTAGGTGCAACACATATTGAGGCTTTTGGTGATTGGTTGCTAGTAGTAAGACAAATATCCAAGGTGTTCCAATGTCTCGATGGATCACTTAATATTTACCTTGATAAATATCTAGATATAATTTCCACTTTGTATTACTTTAGCATTACTCATATATCTAGAGAAGACAACTGGAATGCAAATGATTTAGCACAGCAAGCATCTGGATATCATGTTTATCGTGGTATTTTACATATATCTCATGAGCCGATGTTTATGCTTTCTAATATAAATAAGGCCGAATTAAATCCCATTGATTCGGCCACTAATGAGGGATCTAGTGCAGGTGGGCATGAAGATTGGAGAAGACCCATTGTTGAATATTTGCAAGATCCTAGTAAGAGGACAGATAGGGTTGTTCGGCGGATGGCTTTCAAATATACATTGATAGATAATGATCTCTATCGTCGAACGGTTGATGGTATTCTTTTGAAATGCTTGGATGAAGATCAGGCAAGGGTTGCTATGGGAGAGGTACACGAAGGTATATGTGGTACTCATCAGTCGGCGCACAAAATGAAGTGGATCTTACGACGTGGAGGATTTTATTGGCTGACGATGATTAATGATTGCTTTAGGTATTATAAAGGATGTGAAGCTTGTCAAAAGTTTGGTGATATTCAGTTGGCTCCTGCTGCTATGTTAAATCCTATTATCAAGCCATGGCCATTTAGAGGTTGGGGACTAGATTTCATTGGTATGATCCATCCTTCTTCTTCGAAAGGGCATCGGTTCGTGTTGGTAGCTACTGATTATTTTACGAAGTGGTCTGAAGCGATACCTCTCAGAAATATGACCCATAAAGAGGTGATCAAGTTCATAACTGAGCACATTATACATAGATTCGGTATTCCTCAAACATTGACTATAGATCAAGGCACATCATTTATGGCAAAGGAAGTAAAAGAGTTCACCGAATCTTACAAGATAAAGATGCTTAGTTCATCTCCATATTATGCGCAAGCTAATGGACAAGCTGAGTCAAGCAATAAGATTTTGATCAAGCTTATCAAGAAGAAGATTGAAGATCATCCAAGAAGGTGGCATGAAGTATTGTCCGAAGCTTTATGGGAGCATAGAATCTCAAGGCATGGTGCGACAAAGGTAACTCCGTATGAACTTGTGTATGGACAAGAAGCCGTTTTGCCAGTGGAGGTAAATCTGGCTGCTTTGAGATTTGCTAAGCAAAATGACTTATCAGCAGTAGATTTCCATAACTTGATGATGGACAACATTGATGAAATTGCCGATAAACGTTTATTTGCTTTGAAAGAGATAGAGAAAGAAAAGTTACGGGTAGCAAGAGCTTACAATAAAAAGGTAAAGTTGAAGAGCTTCCAAGTTGGCGATTTGGTGTGGAAGGTGATTCTGCCGGTTGGTTCGAAAGACAGAAAGTTTGGTAAGTGGTCTCCGAGCTGGGAGGATCCTTTCAAGGTTGCGAGAGTAGTTCCCGGGAATTCATATTTAGTGGAATCTATGAGAGGGAATTTACTGTCTCGGGCTCTCAATGGAAAATATCTAAAGAAATTCTACCCGAGTGTGTGGCAAGAAGCTTGAGCACACATATGGCCGATATATAATTATCGCCCTTAGCATATATGGCCGGTACATAGTTATCGCCCTAATAACAAATGGCCGATGGAGTGTTGACATCGTCCTTAGAATAAAAATGATGCAAGTTATTTTCTGGCACGCAAGCTCTGCCAGAAAACAGGGGGCATGTGTTGTCACTCGTTTTGGGCTCGTAGCTAATCAAGGAAAATGGCGAGAGAAACGCACTCAGAAAGGTCCACTACGAGGAATATTGATCATCAAAAAGACACCATATCAAGTCAAGCCATGATCAGGCTTAATAGACGATTATGATAGTGTTTAGAGAAGATTTGCAGAGTGATATATGGAGGCTTCAACTATGACTCCTTCAAGATGAACTCAAATGAAAAAGTTCAAAACACGAAAGTTGTGCGCCTCGTTGAAACAATCAACTTTGTTTTTTGAATCATCTCAATCCGAGTTAGTATCCGAAAGTTAGAGTCAAAATACTACCAAAGGCTAAATTGGCACGGACAGAACCGGGTTGTCGCTGGACCACAGACCTTGTCTCACCTTTGGCGTGGACGAAAGTGCAAAATTCGTCTGAAAACCGCTAGACTAACGCATCTTCTTACGAACAAGATTGAACGGTCAAGATTAACTCGGATGAAAAAGTCATAAACATGAAAGTTGTTTAGTTTTTCGAGACGAACAACTTTGCTTTTGGAATCATCTTTATCCGAGCAAGTATACGACCTCCAGATTCAAAATACAGCCGAATTGAGTTAAATTCGTTCGGTCGCAATCCGACTTTGAAACGAAAACAAGAGGAGAAGACAATGAAGATCAGGTCATATGAAAAAGTGCAAAACATAAAAGTTCTTCGTATTTTCGAGACGAACAACTTTGATTTTTATGACATTTTCGAAAGTGGTCCAGAAGGTACAGGCAAGTTTTTGACCGAACAGTTACGCAAATTTCGAGTTTACTTGTTCGAGTTGGACCCCAACTAGGGTTTTGGACATGGATCCAGCCTTCTTTCTTGCATGGAAAGTTCAGCCGCTCCTTATATACACGAGGGGTGACGGCCGATTGAAAAACAACACACAATCGCAAAAACCATTCTATAAACCTCTACTTTTTCTCTCCCGCCCTGGTTTTCTACTCATCGTTCATCGACGTTCTTCGTGTTGGAGAGCTTCGATCCAGGAGGTCCTAGGGGCGGGCGAACTGACCTAGGGCAGCCCATCACCGCCGTGCGTCCAGACGGGGTCTCTCCCGGGCGCGTGGGGTTTCGGGTGCTGAAAAGATCTCGCCGGCTGTCTTGCGTATCGCGCTTCCGGCGAGGCTCCTCCGGCGACGTGTCTTGCGTATCGCGCTCGACACCGTAGGTACATGTGACGTGTTCGTGTGCGAACACATTGGAATAGTATTGGCAAGTGATACCTTAGTATAATAATAGTATCTAGCTTCTACATGAATTTGGCTAAGTGTAGCTTAGGCTTGCTTTGCTCAAAATAGGTTTTACCTATCAGTTGAAAACACTAAGTTTTTGTTTGGCAAAAACTCCCAAGGAACCACCAATAGACATTGGTGAACCTTTACCCTTGTTCAACCACACGTTTTTAACTTAGAAATTGGGATGAGGATATTCTTGATAGCTTCCATGCCTTGATGTTCAAAATTACCCTTTTCTGGGGACACAACTAAGTACTTAGATTCTTCCTTCTGCAGAGGTGGTGCACTTTCCCCACAAGACTCGACTTGCATTGAGACAGGACCTTTCAGAAGCCTTCCCCTAGACCAAAATGGACACGCTCCAATCCTATCACCCCCTACCACCAACTGTCCATTTTGCTAAGTTATTGCAACCTATATGATCCAGGCAGAGCCCATAATGCCAAGTGGCTGCACTATAACCTTCTTAACATATGGCATCTCAAATCCCTTTGTTCCTGGGTGGCTTTCCACAAGTGTGATACACAAGGTAGACCATAGATATGGGCCTTGTGTAACCACTCAACATAACCCAAACATACCATTCCACCCAGGTGTTTCATTCACTTAGTTGTTTTATTAAGCAAAACACAAGTCAAAGACTTAGCAATATTTTTCCATAGCATGTATATAATCCACCTTTGGTTGCTACTAGCTAGGCTAAGCATGGAAATAGCAAGTATCTTAACTTAGAGGAAATTCTAACAATTCTACAACTACTAGGATTTCCCAAGTATAGCATATAGATACTTAGCAAAAATTATCATGCAAGCCCTATACAAAATATCACTAATGCATAGTCAAAATATTGGGACAAAAATATGAAGCACCACTTTCCTTGGTAGTTGGGGGAGTAACAACAATCCTCACAGTCACAATCACCACTAGCACCAAAATCTACACATAAAATGATAGCACCAAATTCATATTTCAAATAATCAAACAAAAATATATGAATGCATGCAAATGCCATGTGATGATTTTTCTAAATAAAACAAGACAAGTAAAACAGTACTTAACAATAAACTAAACATTTATACACCAAATAAACTTTATTTGGCTTTTAAAACATTTTCCAAATAATTTTTATACCCAAAATAGGCCTACAAATATCTCTTCATAAAATTCTATTTTATCAGAAGAAAATTACAAAACTAAGCCTACAAATGTGTACGATTTATTTTTGTGATTCGAATGGTATATTATTTGTATTTTTTGGATAAACAGAACAAAAGTTATTGAATTTACAACTTTGAATAACTAATAGATTCAAAAATAGATTTTAAATGAAAAACCCAAACACGTGGGCGTGTCTGATTGGCTGATACCGTTTCGGTTGGATCGATCATCCAGAGCCGTAGGATTTAAGTGAAACTATGCGGCTTAGATCTAAAGAAAACGCTTCGCTAAGTGATCTATTTGTGGCCACAAGATCTAGATCTGACGGCTGGTGAGCACGCGACCATTGCTTGGCGGCGCTATCGACGCTGGAGCGGCGGCGGCGCACTGCCAGTGGGGTTCCGGCGGCTATAGAGGGGGCTAGGGTTGGCAGAGACGCTTACCAGACTCGCGAGGTCATGCTGATGCTCAACGTCTCGCTGGTGTGGACGGGGGCGTGCTATGTTGGACGGAGGAGCTCGTCGGAAAGCTTATAGGCGTCAGGTGCACGGTGGCGAAGACTTTGGCGATGCTCAGGAGACGCGCAATGATACGGTGAACTAGACAAGGGCAAGCAGAAGGGAGGGGCGCTCGAAGATTACCAGGATTTCTCGCCGGAGTCAAGCGTAGCTTTGGTCGTTCACTAGGCTCGACGGAAGCGACGTCCTGGTGCATTGCAGAGCAAACTGATGGCATGCTATGATGCGCAGGAACCAGGCGAACAAACTTGCATGAATCAGAGGTGAAGGGGGGCACTATGCTCACCGGAATACGTCGTCGGAGACGCTCGGTACTGCGGCGGTGTAAATGGAATTGCGAGCAGCCTGGTGGCAGAGAAGGAGCACTGAGTGAGGGGAAAAGAGCGGAGAGGGGAGGGGGTTAAATAGCCGTTGACGAGCGAGGGGATTACGAGGAATTGATCGGCAATTAAGCCTGCTTCAATCACGGCAGTGATGGTGGTAACGGCGGCGACGACGGGGTCGGGTGGTGCGGGATTTGGGGACGATGACTGCGTGGCTTCTGGGTCCACCGGTCAGTGAGCGCGGGGTAGGCTTGCGTCGCGTGAGAGAGAGAGGAAAGGCCCGGGTGGGCTTGCTAGGCTGCTTCTGTTGCTGGGACGAATTGGTGGCGCCGGCCTTTTCTTGTTTTCTTTTTCTATTTTGATTTTCTGAACTCATTTTCATATGATAATCAAATGAGTTTGAATTCAAAATTATTTTGGATTTTTGAAGTGAAATCCTTATACTCAAATGAGTGGAAAACCTTACTGTTTAGTCCAAAACACTTTGACATAAATGAAAATAAAATAAAACCATGCCTTAATATGATTATAGATAATAGGCATAAAATGGTTTCATATTAAAATTTTGTTTTGAGAATTTTGTGCAAGCTTTGGAATCAACATTCAAACCTTTCTGGTTGAAACAAAGTATTCTCATAATTTGAGAGTGAAAAATAAAGCCATTGCCTTTACTACATAAAATAATAGGCAACAATTTGCTTATTTTTTGAAATCTTATTTGAAAATGACCCAAATGCTTATGAATGCATGAATGATATGCAAACTTTACAAATCATGATTTTTGGAATGTTACAATGACCCTGAAGTTATTTAAAGCTCTAAAAAATATAGAAAAATCTTAAAAATATTTATGATATATAAAAAATCATTACAAAAATAATATCCACCTAAGAAAAATATAACTTTACTTATTTAAGTTAATAAAATGCAAATAAAGATTAAACACAATTAAATCTTAAGTGAAATTTCATAAAATAAGAAAAACCCCTAAAAATAAATAGAAAATCATTTTTGTGTATAAAAATAACTCTACTATTTTGTAAAAATACTAACTTAGAGTTTTACAAATAAAATATAAATAAAATATTTAAAGACACTTAATTCTTTGAGGAATTTTATAAAAATAAATATAATATTTAAAAATAAATAAAATTAATTTTAAGATATTTAATAAGTTTATTTTAATAAAAAAATACTATATATATTATTCAAAATCATTTTAATAACATTAGATAATCAAACTCATTTACTTATTTTAGTAAAATAAAATAACCACTTTGTTAAATTCTTTAAATTTGTTTACTAAAAAAATAAATAATCACATTTGTTAATAAAACACTAAAACCTTTAAATTTAATTACTAAGTATAAATCGATAATCATAATAAAACTTAAGTATATCTATCAACTTTTAAATACTCTAATTAAATCTTAAAATTTTAAATAAAACTCCTTTTAAATAAATATCATATATCACTCATGTATAAAATAGTGAATAATCTTCATGATTTAACCACTCTTAAAATGACTCTAAACTCTAATAAATTTATAAGATCATCTAATTATGCTCCCATTAATAAATCGCATGTTATTAAATTCATCTTTCACTTAAATTAAAAGGGATCATTCATAATCATATTTGTCAAAACCCTAAAACACATCTTAAGATTCACCTCTATTTTTATAGTTAACTTTGGTCTAAACAATCATAAACATCACATTTGAAGTTTATTCATGTTTTTTAAAGTTAACTTTGGTCACTTGTACCATCAATTAAATTATGATAACTTAACATCATTACTAACCATCTCAAACCCTGATGTAAAATTTAATAACCCTCAAGACTGATTAACTTTAACTAAACACTAGTTTCTTAAAATGTTATTCTTTTTGCCACTTCAAACAACAAGTCTATAATAGTTCCTTCAACTCTTAACAACTCAACCCAAGGACTTTTATCCTAGTCACCAGATAACAATTAATCATAAACACATTACTCTATCCGTCCGTACTTATATATTTTGGATTGTTAACACTTAAGTTCCTTATTAATGCCATTGCTTATGAAATAAACTTAAAGATAAACCCAATCTTAAAGAAGATACCTAAAATCAACTTATTTATAATGCTCAGGGTTTCACTCTGGGAATTATAAAATTAAATAGCATTATTTATGCATAATGGCATCTTGCTTCTTTAAACATTAGTCCTTACTGGACCAATGATGCTGATTTCAGATATTGGATCTTCTATCATCTCGAAGATCGTGAGTGCATACTCTTGTAATCACAAAAGGCAAGTTCACACTTGCTCATGTCCTTTGATTATTTTCTGTAAAGTATTTTGCAAATCCAGTGTTGTCATCACCTACATTTCAAAAAGGGTCAGAAAACACTATTTTCATAATAATATGATTATAGGTTATTTACCATGAGGTAATAACCTTCTATGGAAGTTCCCTTTTGCATGCCAACGGATGACCGGGCCATTGTTGCAACTCCTCTTGTAGAGGGTTAGCAGGTTATGGGTTGGATCCCTCAACGTCCCATGGCTTCTAGTATCTATGAGGGTTGTACACCTTAGGATGATAATGGAAACAAGTTTTATCCTAGGCCTGATGTGCAATTCGTCGGGTATGCGGGGTCGTGGAGAAGTACAGTGATTGGCTTGGATCTTAGTCTGGGCCTCACACCAAGGAAGTGTGAATGAGCCTGTAACTCGAATGTGCAACAAAGCTAAGATCTCTCATGGGTAAAGCAACGCACCTCTATAGAGTGTAAAAACTGTAACTTGTTACTCCCTGTTCCGGGAAGGAGCTATGAACGCGGCATGAAAGGAAGTCCATGAAAGTTTTGGTAAACCTGTGAAGGCTGACGGACATAGCTTTTCAGAATAAAAACAACCTTTGAACAAATGTTTTTTCGAAAACTTGCATTGCCTACGACCTATGGTCTGTGGCTGTAGATAGTGCATCAAACACTTCTCTTTAGTGAACTTGCTGAGTACGCTCGTACTCAACCGTATCTTCTTAACCCTTGCTATATATCGGAGAAACCAATGGAGTTCCCAGGAAATAAGTTACTTGAAGAGTTGAAGATATTTGAGGGAGATCAACGGAGTCGAAGACCTTACCGAAAGCTATCGAAGACAAGCTGAAGCATAGAATATAAATAAAACTCCTAGAATCTAAAACCTACTTCTGTAGAACAATACTATAGTAGTACTTTCAAGCCTTATACATATACTAATAGTAGTACTTCTAAAGTAAACTCCGAGTGGATCTTTCTGGTTCTTTCTGTATAATATTCCTCACTGTTCGAGGAAGTTCTCTGGATCTTTTGTAATATGTTGTATGTAATCTAAAGTGTTGTCTTGGACCCGCGATGTTTCTGTTGTACCACTCTGAGGGATATAATGCGGATGGAATGGTGTTCCATTGGTGTTATGTCAACGACTATAGTGTACTACATCATGTAGTGGTATGCTGGGTCACCGCAGTTGGTATCAGAGAATATGCTTTAACCTTAGGTTGGAAACCTAGTAAAGGGGTAGAACCTGTAGGTTGGATAGTAACTATAGGAAGCCATCTTATCTACATCATATTTCATTATACAAGTGATGAATATTCACTTGAGAATAATCTTGTCACACCTTAGTGGAAATTTTCAGTTATTTTCCTTATAGAATGGTTACCTATCTACTATTTGTAGTAGGAGTACCTAACCCGTATTTAGTAAGTAGACAATATATCTTCTACTAGACTATTCTATACTATAATTAAACCGGAGTAGTATATCACCAAGTCAAAGTACCTCATAAGGGAGTAGTTAATCATGGTGCTATATTACTAAGAGAAGCCATGAAAGGAAGTAAAACTTTTTTATTATCTTTATACTAGTGGTAAATACCAGAGGAGTACGCCCCAAAACCTTAAACAACATGTTATTGTAGGGGAAGTAACTAATGTTCTGTTTAACTAAAAGCTATTATATGAAGAATAGAATCTTATAGAGAGTAACAAATAGGGTTATGCTTATCTAACCCCATGGAATATGCCAAATCCATAGTGGCATGAATGACGAGTCAGTATTCTTGTAGTACAAGTAGATCTATATAGGTTATGAAACAAGTTAAAACTTGAGAATTATTCGTTGTTATAATAAATGTGCTTAGAGAAGTTAAGATTAGAAACAAAGGGTAGAAATGTGAGGATGATGTTTAGTATAACTCCAAGGATAATTGTGTTATAACCAGTTATAGAGTGAATTAACCAACTACCACTAGAGTTGGATCAAATTTTACCAAAAGGTATCCCTTTCCAAATGGACAGATGGTGTAATTTCAGAAACAAAGAACATTACAAGCCATACAAATAGGTATATAATGGTAGAAGTCCATACACTAATATGTATCAAAAATTCTAGTGTATAAAATCAAAACCTAAGTACAAGAGATGTTTTACTCGAAGTACTGTTTCTATAGGCTTTTGATTTATGTTAGCCAGTGAGTAGGTCTGTGCATGAAGTTTGAACTTTATGGGCATATGCATGATGTTTCATGGAGTCCTTACTTGATGTATAGGTCTAGAAGGAAAAATGGGTTCGCGTGAGGGAGAGGCGAATTATAACTTTAATGTTGGCAAGATGAAGGCTCGTGAGATGTTGGTGATACAACAAAATGAGGTTAACCAGAAAATTCAGAAGGAAGGATCAAATCAAAAGTATTTAACCACCAATGAAGAGGTTCTTCATTATATAAGGAGTATGGAAGAAGAAAGAAAGGTTGAAACAGAGAGGCAGAACCAGTTTTATCAGGAGACATTAAAGGTTAGGCAAGACAAGCAATTCAAGGAATTACATCCAAGGGTTAAACTGGTGGAATTCTTAGAAACCAAACCCTGAAGTTTTTCCATGGTTGAAGAACCTATGGAGGCGGATAATTGGTTAATGGATACATCCCGTAAGCTTAAAAGTGTCAGATGCAAGGATGAAGAAAAGGTGCGTTATGCAACTTATCTATTAACATGAACCACAACCATGTGTTGGGAAAAGTCCAAGTTCATGATCCCGGAAGGAGGTATTAATACCTGGGCTGAGTTCAAAAAGAAATTTCGAGAAGAATTTCTTCATCAGAACAATGGGAATAGGAAGGATAATGAAGCTTTGGAGAAAAAGAATCTTCCAGTTATGAAACATGTACGAGAGTTTAACCGTTTATCCAAGTACATTAGTGATAAAGTAAATAAGGAGGCAAAACGACAAAGGAAGTTCATGAAAGGACTACAAGCAGTTATGAAGATGCAGCTCAGGATTGTGCGTGCAAAGGAGTTCCAGGAATTGGTGGATAGTGCACATATATGAGGAGATGAAGAGATTGATGCACCTGAAGGAAAGAAAAAGAGAATTCAAAAATAGACCAAAACAGGTCAGGTCCGAGGACATATGACGAAGAATTGTCCGGATCCACATATGACATACAAAACCAAGAAAATATGTCACAACTATGGAATTCGAGGCCACGTTTTAAAGGAGTGTCCAAAACCTAAGATAGTATGCTACCAATGTGGAGAATCAGGACACATAAAAAAGAACTGCTTAAAACCGTAGTTAACTCATGGATCGACAGCAGGAGTAATAGAACCAATAATGGGGTTAACATTCTACTCAAAATATTCCTCTTAATCCAAATGGAGAAAGTAATGTAGGAGCATTCCGGGGGAAATGTAGCAAGTGTGGAATCCTAGGACACAAGAAATCATGTTTTCCGAAGCATCAGGAGGTTTATGAAACATCAGTGGGAGGAGACACAACATCCACCAAATCACCATCAAAGGAGGGTGTAGGTGAAGAAGGTATATCTTCAGGAAAACGGAAGTATGAAACCATAAATGAAGTCAATAATAGCGACAACCACAACAAAGCACGCGGTAAGTCAAGGCATTATTAATGATATAAGTTACCTTATACATGCATTTAAGGAGTTAGAGAATTTGCACCGCTATTTCTCAAATATGCGGGTGTACCATCTATTTTTCTAAAGATTATTAGAACATCTCAAGGGGGAGAGTGAATAATGAAGCATCGAGATTTGATATCCGAAGTAAAGTTTAGAAGAAAGCCAAAACATTCTTAAAAAGTAAGCCATAAGGACTAGGTATAACATAAATATATTAATATTGGAGTCAAGCTATATTTGGCCAAAGTATAAACCAGAATCTTACCTTAAGGAGACTTTCTAAAAACCTAGACACTTCTTGAATAGATGTATTAATCTAAAAACACTCAAAAGGACCTGATCAGGGCAGAAGTGCTAGATTCAAAAGAAGTTTATATATCAAATGGGATTAGAAGTTGGCTCATTTCAAATCAGAAGAGGATCTAAGGAAAATCTTGAATGAAGATACAACAATTATCTTCCTCCTGGATTTAAAAGAGTCACCAGGATCTGAAGAAGTCAATCTTATCTTCCGAAATGTAAGAGAGTGCGAACTTCAAAGATGAAGTTTATTTTAAGGGGGAGAGTCTGTAACATCCCAGGATTAGCACATAGAAATAGAGAGGACACATGTTTGTGCATTGCATTCATGCATAAGAAAATTTGGGAAATTTTCGCGCAAAAGTAAAAGAGCTATAGAGGGATCGGGATCTCTCTTGTACTGAAGGAAACTTCGGAGCAAGTGCGATAGATTTCGACATGAACTTTGTAGTATTCTTTGTTTCGGGGCAAATTTGTTCAAAAAAGTATTTGAATTTCAAATATGAAATTCAAATGAATTTATAAAATTCACAAATAGGATTTGGAAATATTTAATAACTTGAAATGAAATGATTACAAAAATGATATAAAAAGGATTCTTTATTAATATAAATATATATACATATATGATTACATTGATCTTTTACAATAAATAAATAAAAGAAAAAGTATCAGGAAACAAATATGTAGAAAAAGGAAAGACAATACTGAAATAAATAAAAGAATTCCTTATTACTAGAAAATATATATGACATTGTCTTTACAATTGGATTGTAAAAGAAAAATTAAATAAGTAAATTGTATTATTTAAAACAAACAATACAACATTTATTTACAAAGGAAGAATTAATAATAAATTGTTCATTTATTACAATCACAATAATAATACAAAATCTTTACACATTTAATTAAAAAGGAATTATGTAACACCACGGTTCTGAAAAGACCGTAGCTTCTATGTGACATGCCAATCCCTGGATCGGTTCATTGGCTCACAATAGAATAAGATGAATAACATAGCAAAATATCCGTGTATCATAAATAACGAAGATCCAGAGTATCATTATTACAATAAAATCTTAGCTCAAGACTAGCTCAATGTTATTCAAGTAGCAACATAAATATAGTAAATCCTCCATTCTTCAAATTGCCCACAAGTGAACAAGTGCCGAGTGGAGTACCGTGGCCTAAGTCGATTACTCAGAATCAGAATATCCTGCAACATGAAATGTAGCAGCCCCGAAGGGTCAATACATGGGATGTATGGCAAGTAGAGCTATTAAAGGAGACAATAGTACTAACATCAACATGCATATTTGGCGAGTGGAGCTGTGGCTAGCTTGCATTTGCAAATACCTTTGTCCTACTTTCTTAAACAGTTTTGATTTTCTTTGAAAAGATCCCAGTTAAGTTAACCCATCAACATTAAGGCAATTATGAAATTAGAATGAGCGAGAAACATGTCATGGATTCAATATCAAGCAACTCAGATGTCCATAACCGGGGACACGGCTGTCAACACCCGGATTTTTCAATCCTAGATGCCTGTTATGCCATACATCGCAATCCCAGGATTACCATTTTTGCGAGACATAACAGAATTGGATACCATAGTACATCATCCGTTACAACGATACATAAGTTCTTACATAAATAGGGATCTCATGATCCAGTTCTTAATACAATTTCAAGCAGCGGAATACGTAGTAATAACGGTAGCGTAGGCGAAGCTCCATCTTCAGGGTCACAGGCAATGCTGACGATGGGAAATGATCCTAGTTGTCGTAACCTTCCTGGGGTCCATCTTCCAGGTACTCCTCTTCATAGTCTGGCCATGGGAATAGCCAGGGACAAAGCCATGAGTACTCTTTAAGTACTCGCAAACTAATACTAACATGTAAGGGGTTTTTGGATAATAGGACACTAGGCTCTAGGGTTGTTTTGCAAAAAGCCAGGTTTATCTATACTAAGTTCCAAAGCTAGTCACAATTTTATAACTCCTAAGTGGGATCTTGTAATTCAGGTCACAACTCTGTTGTGGTCAAGTCAAAGTCTCAATTCGTTTCACAAGTCATTTTGAAAATTCTGACGGGGGAACAGTATGGCCACTCCAACTGTCCATAACCGCGGACGCGGCTATTCGAATAGTTTGACACTCTGCAAAGATTGTACACTTTCACCACAACATTCGATACATCCGTCAGGAACAAATCCTGAATTCACCATACTCAGTATGCGGATAATCAATCCTAACATTTCGATTACACGCCCTAGTATAAGCACCTCTCATGTGAGTATGGCCTCCCAACCATGACCAACTGTCATCTTGGGTACTGCACAGGTGGACAATCTTCACAAGGTAGCCTCAGCTCAGACCTTGGCCGTGAGGGAACTAATACTAAGGTACATAAGTTTCCAGTCAAGCCCTACCCAATCTTCGGGTATTGTGGTTATACGATAAAATTGGAATGGTATCGCATCCAGACAACCACCAGTTTTATAAAGGGGCTAAGGCTCATGCCTCAACATTTTCATCACCAAAATCATCAAGTGTTTGGAAACACATGTCCAAAACATTTTAATAGAATGATCCATCATTCCAAGGTTTTCATAACCATTTTTCCACCAAGTATTCCCATCTAAAGTTGATCAAGTTTTATGCTTAGCACTAGCATCTACAGGTGGGGTAGTACTAAGGAGGGGTGGTAACTAGTGGGGTTTTAACTAAGTTCAAACTCATGTCTTAGGCTGAGATCAAGGTTTCTATCTTAGGCCAAAATTTATGCTCTTTATGCAACCTTCAGCACAACTGTCTAGTATCTACCAAACTCTTAGGTAGACTCTAAGTAAGCTTTGATAAAGAAATAAAGTAAGAAGCTTGCACATAAAACTAGGATTTGGTTTATCAAGGGGGTATGATCACATATGCTTAAGGCATATAGTAGTCATATCACAAGTATGGGTTTGTGGCATCAGTAGGGTATCTTGCAAGGGTTAGCTTGCATCAATATCAGTATAAGCTTGCATAGTTACTAGATTGCTCAATCAACTAGTAGTATTAGGCTTGCCTTGTGCAGAGCAGTGGTTGAAGTTCTCCTCGGCTTCCTCTTCGTAGTATCCTCCTTCCTCCTCGTATCCTTGGTCGGTACTAGCGTCTATGAATAAATACGAGGTACACAATCACCAAACAATACTTAAATACTTGCAATCATCACACACAGGGGTCCTATAGATGATCTAGCATCATCTCTAACATTACAAGGTTAAGGCTTGGTTTAAATCTTTTTTTATTTTTAGAAAAGAAATTTCTACTCATTGAAAAACTACTTAAGATTTAATATTCTCCAAACTAAACATGGTATCATTTTGACACATGTCATCACCACATATTGTAGTCCCCTGAATGTGATTTAAAGTGGTGTCACAATTTAATAAGGTTTTACCCTTTTATTTTAATTAATTAAAGTGGCTAGAAATGCTTATGTAGCATTCTTTTATTACTTGAACAATATTTCTGCAAGTAAACCTATATGTTTTTATATATTCTGAAAGGTATGGTTAAATGTGATTTTTGAGAGTTGGAATCAACTCAAAAGCTATTATGGTTTAAATTTGAAAAATGTTTGAATGCAGAAAAGCTTCTGCCTTGGTATTTTTACCAGGGGTGATCTAGAGATCCAAATGACTTGAATCCAATGGGCTTGGATTCAGCATTCACATACCTTTCCAACAAAATTGGTTTCATTCAAATTGGTGCACTGAATCGATATGGGTTGATTTTTGAAGTTGAGTACAGAAGTGTGTTTGAATTGAAATAGAAAAAGATTTAATTTGAATAACTGGGTTGCGCGGGAAATTCTAACGGGCCGGCCTGCTAAGCGCAGTGCTCCCGCGGGCTGCTTAAGTGGGTGTCCCCACTCGTCAGTGACACGGGGCTGGGCGAAGCGGTATGGGGCAACGTGGGTCGTTCGATCTAGTTCTAATCTAACGGCTGGGAGTCATTGTCGACGCGAGATAACTCCGGCGAGAACGAAACCTAGCGCGGCCAGTGAGGGTCGCTAGGGGCTCACCGGGGTACTGGCGAGGGTCGGCGAGGCGGGCGAACGACGAAGTCGATGATGGCGAACTTAGGGGTGGTCGCGGCAGCTCGTGGGGCGGCTCCAATCGCTGGCTCCTTTCTTCTCCGGCAGCGGCAGGCTCCAGTGAAATTCCGGCGAGGTGGTGCTCGCCTTGCTCTGAGAATGGTGTGGCACGATCAGTGAGGAGAGGGGAGTGAGATGGTGTGAAGAATTCGTGCGGGGGTGGCCTCTATTTATAGTCGAGCGAGGGGACCGTCGGGGCGCACGGTGAGCTCGTCGGGGGCGACGTTACAGGCGGCTAATGGCATGGGCAAGGGTAGGGGACGGTGCTGTGTCTCTTAGTGATGCTCAACGACATGGTCGCGAGGCATTGGGTGGTGTGGTTTGGTCTGGAACGGCCGGTGCTCTGCGCGGCAGAGGCGGCGTCTTCGACGGCGGGCGGTGGCTGTGCGGCACGGGGCGGCAAATGGGGATGCCTGGCGGTCTCCTGGGTTGATGGTGATCATGTATGCACGCGGCGAGGGCGGCGCGCGGTCTGTGGATGCTGGTCGAGGGTGGCGCTCTGGCGCACGCTCGACATGGTCTGGGCGCGGCTTGTGCGCGTGGTCCAGGGCTTGACAACGCTTGCGGCTGGGACAGTGAGTGGCGGTGGACGGTGGGCTGCCTCCTAGACAAGGTTGGCACGGCTAGTTCTTCCTCTAGCTTGCTGTCCACAATGGGGTGACATTGGGGTGCTCGGCTGTTCACCATTAATGGCAATCGCAAGCTCACAGCGGTGCTAGTGTTGGGCTAAACTTTCTAGATGATCTACTGAGTTGTGTGTGAGCTATCTAGGGAACAAGTTAGGCAAGAATCACTGCACACTATAGTGTTTGATGTTTTGTTTGATTTGTGTCTGCAACCTGTTTGATGAAATGGCCGCATGAAATCAAGTTTTGAATTTTGAAATGATTTTTGGTGGGTTTGCTAGATTGGTGTTGGTGAGTCTGCAGATGCTTGGGTTTTGAAAGTTGAGCTTGTTTGAGTGGGTTTTGAAAAAGTGGGATCTTCCCATATGAAGAAGATTCAATTTTGAATTGTCATTTAAACTATGCATTTGAAAGCTTCTGGATGATCACAAAGTGGGCCTTGATACTCTGTTATGAGTACATTCAAGGGTGCAAAGATCCAGAAAAGTTTCTGTTAGGTTCTGAAAGTTTGAGACAGCCAAAGTAGGCATGGGAGTTAAATTGGCCAAAATGACCATTCACTTAATATATTTGTTTTGATTTACTTGTCTTTAAGGGAAGTGTGGGAAATGTTTTAGATGATGTTCATTTCACCTAAGAAACATTTTACAAGCAATGGATCACACAAACAAGGTGGTTTTTAAAGAAATTCAAAATCCATGCATACACATATACATGCATTCATGAGTTTATTTAGAAAAGTTTTTGTTAACCCTAATCTTGATGATTAGTGTTTGATGATCTAAGTTTGGTATTTTTGGGATGTTACAACGGCTAATCGATTAGATTATACACCCTGCAGGGGTTAGTACACTTTACCCATGTGACTTGGCCAGCCCAGCTCGTACCATCACTCTCATTTTGGGTGATGATAGGGAGAAGTCCAAGAAGATACCATTCGGGAAGTAGCTCCCCAATCCCGACGCGCACCGGTCCAACCTACCAAAATTCTACATCTCTGGATACGCAGGTTCGAGTTACCACAACCTACTGAGTCCAACCAACCGCCCATTTCATTATTGGCACATGGTTGTACACGTAAGCTACAAAATAAAGAAGCCAATCATTTTCTCTTGATACCTGGGTGCCTTTCCGCAATGATACCACCAAAAATTATCAATCCCATCACACCCAGGAGATTCATTGATTAAGTTGTTTTAGTTTTCACAAACCAACACATTTAGAAACAACTTTCAGTGATGTAACCCAGCCCTCGTTCATCATAGCATGGCTAAGCACATCTACCAGCGGTGGTTCATCTACAAGGAAAACCCTACCACATAATAGGACATAGCATAGCGATAGTATTATCCTACACATGCAGCTACAAAATACACGACAATGCATTGAAAATAGTAGGAAAACATCATGAACAAGGTAGCATCTACTTGCCTTGGCTGTAGCGGTCGGAAGAACAATCCACACATGAGCAAGCGTTGCACTCGTCACAATCTACACGATACAATTGCAATCATAAACAAACCATCCACATTCATATGCAAACAAAGATGAGGCAAGATGCATGCATGACAAGTGGAATAACGCTACAACAACATCACATAATCTTATTCAGTATAACTACTGTATGCATGCATGGAAATTATTTTGAGTGCAAGAAAACAAAGCATGCAATTTATAATGCTCAAATAATAGAGCTAGAAACTAAATAATTAGCCACTGCTAACCTACTGTTTGTAAAATCTTGTAAAATTTCCTCTGTGTAGGCAACTCTAAATAGAAACAATACCAATTGGAATTTCTCAAAAATGATATATATAACTCCCTGAGTAATTAAAATACTACAGTAAGCCTTTAAATAGATTCTGCAAAAACCATTACTATAAGCCCAACTTTTTAATTCACTATGAGATTCTCCATGTTCTACTGACTCCAGGGACATCTTATTTGCAATTTTTTGAGTTACAGAACTTATTCTATGAATTTATTAACCTAAAAGACCATTAAAACTAATTAAATTGTTACGGTAAATACATGATGTAAATGTTAGATCTAATACCATATTATCATTCTACACGTTTTTCTGAATCCATTGATATATAATTTGCTATTTTTGGATCTACGAATATTTTAATTTAATTTTTACAAGTTTAATAGAATTTCTGCAAATTCTATTTCATATTCAATTCAAAAGGGAATATTCTCGGAATATGCTACGTTGACTGGCGCTGACGCAGCCTCCACGCAGGCGCCATGCGGCGTGCTGGGGTTGGCCGGTACCGGTTCGGCCGACCCTTCTAATCTGGACCGTGGTTTGCAGGACGGACGACCAGGGATGTTCGCGCCCTCACCTTGGCGACGAACGGCGGCTGGTGGCGGCGGTCGGTGCAGACGGTGGCGGTGGCGAGATCTTCGGTGGTCCCTGGCAACGGAGACCTTGTCTACGAGATGCGAATGAGGATGTCGGGCTTCCTGGTGGACTCAGCGCCACATCTCGTTTCCTCTAGCGATGACGGCGAGCGACTGAAGGAGGAGGGCCCGGTGCACTGCAGGGAAGGGGAACTAGTCAGGGCGAATCGGAGGTTCACCGTAAATATATTAGAGGTGAAAGGGGGGCTCGGGGTGGTCGGTGGTGTCGGGGTCGACCTCGACTGCGAGCTTCCGAAGCGGCAGCGGCGGTGAAACTTCGGCGACAAATCTCCATAGCCTGGCGGCGTGGAGTTAGGGTTTGGGAGACGGGAAAATGGTGTAGGTCGAGGTTATATAGGAGGGGGAAAATCGGATGCGGGGAAGAACAGATTGAGGAGGAATCGGAGATTTTCCCGGGCGTCTCTATCGGACCGAGCGAAGGCGTGAGGCACGCGGTGTCCGTCGCGAGGTTGAAGGAGGGGAGCGGGCCCCACGCGTCAGCGAGAGGAAGGGAAGGTGGGCTGCTGGCTGCCGGCTAGGTGGGCTGCTGGCTTGCGCACTGCTGCGTGCCGCTCGCGCTACGCGGTAGTTGCTGGGCTGCTGCGTGCGCGGGCTGGGTAGGGTAGATTAGTTTTTTTTGTTTCCTTTACTTTTATTCATTTTGCTTTTCTTATTTCTGTCATAACTTTTTATTAGCTAATCCAATTGAATTGACTTCTGTTTTCAAAATTTTCTCAAATTCATAGGATCAACATAGGATCATTTTTAGCAATAATTTGTCTATTTCAAAACAGTGACTTCATATGTCCAACTATTTCTTTTTGTAGGAGCACTTGAGTAACTCCATCTAGGGTTTGAATGTAGTGTTTTGCATTTGAAATTTTTCATGAATGCAGAATGACATGTCAATGCAATGCAAATGCAATATTTCTTTTCTAGTCCCAATTTCTAAAATCTTGGGATGTGACAAGACTAACCCCCTTAAGATGAATCTCGTCCCCGAGATTCGGCGTGGCTAGCAAACAGGTGTGGGTGGTCCTCTCAGATGTCGTCCTCACGCTCCCAAGTTGCTTCCTCTTCGGTGTGGTGGCTCCATTGCACCTTGAAAAACCTGATCATCTTGGTACGGGTAATCCTCTCCGCTGTTTCCAGTATCTTGACTGGCTTATCCTCATAGGTCAAGTCATTCTCAAGCTGAACCTCCTCTAGTGGCACAGTGTCTCTCAATGGTGTATCCACCATCTCCGGATGGCACTTCTTCAGCTGGGACACGTGGAACACATTGTGGACAGCGGACAGAGCCTCTGGCAACTCCAACTGATAAGCAACTTCTCCTTTGCGTGCTAATATCCGATATGGCCCAATAAACCGAGGTGCCAGCTTTCCCTTGATTCCAAATCTCTTAATTCCACGCAATGGCGACACTCTGAGGTATGCCCTATCACCTACCTCATACACCACTTCCTTGCGCTTGGCGTCAGCGTAGCTCTTATACCTTGATTGTGCTACCTTCAGCCTGTCCCTAATCAAGGCGACCTTCTCCTCAGCGTCCTTGATCAAATCAGGTCCAAACAGCTGTCGTTCTCCTACTCCATCCCATAGCAATGGTGTCCGGCACCGTTTCCCGTATAGCACATCGAACGGTGATGTCTTGATGCTGGTTTGATAGCGGTTGTTGTAGGAAAATTCAGCATACGGCAAATTCTCATCCCAACTAGAGCCATGAGCCAAAGCGCAAGCTCTCAGCATATCCTCCAAAATCTGGTTTACCCTCTCGGTCTGTCCATCAGTCTGGGGGTGAAATGCTGTGCTAAACTCCAACCTGGTCCCCAGTGACTCGTGCAGCTGGCGCCAAAAGTGTGAGGTAAATTGGGTGCCTCTATCAGATACAATACTCTTAGGAACTCCATGTAGGCACATAATCCTGTCCATATAAATCTTGGCCAACTTTGCACTCGTGTAGGTCGTCTTCACCGGTATAAAGTGGGCTACCTTGGTCAAATGGTCGACCACTACCCAAATGGAGTCATATCCCGACCTGGTCCTGGGCAATCCTGTGATAAAATCCATTCCCACTCTATCCCACTTCCAATCCGGCACGGGCAATGGCTGTAGCAGTCCTGCTGGCTTCTGGTGTTCCGCCTTCACTCGGCTACATACATCACATAGGGCAATATGCTCGGCGGCGTCTCCCTTCATGTTGTTCCACCAAAATCTGTCCTTTAGATCCATATACATCTTCGTATTGCCCGGATGTATGGAATACGGCGAGTCATGAGCTTCCTATAGAATCAACTTCCTTATCTCCGGATCATTGGGAACACACAAACGATCTCCATATCACAAGGTTCCTTGCTCATCCTCGTGGAATTCTTTTGCCCGATCCTCCTTCATCTTTTCCTTTATTTCATCTATCTCCTTGTCTCCTACTTGAGCCTTCCTGATCCTGTCCTGTAGCGTTGGTTGGACTTCCATTGCTGCCAAATATCCTTCAGACACTACCTCTAGTCTAAGGTCCTTGAATTGCTTGCACAAATCCTCGGGCAACTCCCCAACGATCAATCCATTGGCATAGACCTTCCGGCTCAGAGCATCTGCTACTACATTGGCTTTTCTTGGGTGGTATTGCAGATTCATATCATAATCCTTGATAAGTTCCAACCATCTCCTTTGCCTCATGTTCAGTTCCTTCTGTGTAAATATGTACTTCGGCTCTTGTGGTCGGTGTACACATCACAGTGTTTTCCCATTAGGTAGTGCCTCCATACTTTGAGTGCATCCACAACTGATGCTAATTCTAGGTCATGTGTGGGATAATTTCTCTCATGGTGTTTTAGTTGCCGCGAGGCATATGACACCACTCTCCCATCTTGCATAAGCACACTCCCAAGTCCCTGCCGAGAAGCATCACAGTACACTTGGAAATCCTTCTGAAGACCTAGTAAACACAGAACAGGTGCGGTCACTAGTCGACGCTTCAGTTCCTGAAAGCTGGCTTCACACGCATCCGTCCATTCAAACTTCCTCTCCTTCTTCAGAAGTTCTGTCATTGGCTTAGCAATCTTGGAGAAGTTTTCAATGAACCTCCTGTAATATCCAGCAAGTCCCAAAAAGCTACGAATATCACCCACATTCTTGGGCGCTTCCCACTCAGTCACTGCAGTCACTTTGCTTGGATCAACAGCGACTCCTTCTCCTGACACCACGTGTCCAAGAAACCCAACAGTGTTAAGCCAGAATTCGCACTTGCTGAATTTGGCATACAGCTTGTGTTCCCTCAGCTTCTCCATAATCAGTCGCAGATGTTTCTCATGCTCAGCATCATCCTTGGAATATATCAGTATGTCATCAATGAACACAACCACGAATTTGTCCAAGTACTCCATGAATACTTTGTTCATCATGGTCATGAAATATGTCGGGGAATTCGTTAGTCCAAAAGACATAACTGTATACTCATATAAACCATACCTAGTAGTGAAAGCGGTTTTTGGTATGTCCTCCTCCCGGATCTTCAATTGGAAGTAGCCCGATCGCATATCAATTTTGCTAAATACCTTTGCTCCTTCCAGTTGATCAAACAAATCATTTATGTTCGGCAGGGGGTATTTGTTTTCTTGATGGTCACTTCATTCAGCGAGCGGTAGTCCACCACTAACCTCTTGCTGTTGTCTTTCTTCTCCACAAACAGAACAGGTGCACCCCATGACGACGAACTGGGCTGAATAAATCCCTTGTCCAACTGTTCCTTTAGCTGTTTCTTCAATTCATTCAGCTCATCCACATCCATCTTGTACGGTCTCTTTGCTATGGGTCCTGTTCCTGGCATCAGATCAATCAGAAACTCCACATCCCTGTCAGGTGGCATCCCTGGCAGCTCTTCCGGAAACACGTTGGGGTAATCCTTAATCACAGGCACAGTATCCATGCTAACCCCCTTAAGAGAATTCATCTTACACCTTCCCGGTCGCACAGCTGACTTGAACCTAATCCTCTTACCATCCGGGGTTTTGAGTGAAACAGCTCGCTGTGCACAATCTATGTGTCCCCCATGCATAGACATCCAATCCATACCCAGAATTACATCTAGACCTTGTGATTCCAACACTACCAGATGTGCAATGAAATTGTGTGCTCCAATCCTCACAGTTAAGTCGCGGCATCCCGCGCTAGCTATCATATCTCCTCCAGGTGAGCTTACTCTAATAGACTCTTTCATAGACTCCGTAGGTAACTTATACTTATCCACAAATGCCCTTGATATGAATGAATGCGATGCACCAGTATCAAAAAGTATAAGTGCGGGGTGAGTGTTGATTGGAAACTTACCCATCACAAGATCAGGCTCATCTAGGATCTCCTCCACATTCATGTGGTTCACTGTGGCCTTCTGGTTGTTGGTTGGCTTCAGCCCTTTCTTCTCCGGACAGTTGTCTGCATAATGTCCCTTCTGGCCACACTTGAAGCATGTCACCTCACTCAGATCCTTCTTCACAAAGCTGCGATCACGGTTGCAGTCATGTCCACTGTGTCCTCCAGAATGGTGAGTGTGTCCTCCCTTGTGGCTGTCGTGGTTGCTCTTGTGGCTGTCATGGCGATGTCCATCGCCTCCATGGTGGTGGCGGTCATGGCTTCCATGGTGCCCATGGTCACTCCCTCCATGCTTGGAGTATCCATCATAAGATGTGCGAGACTTGTGGTGAGAACCAGAGTGGTGATTGTTGCTCTTCCTCTTGCGGCTTTCCACCTGCTTATGCTTCCCTTCCAAAATTCTGGCCTTGTCCATAAGCTCCTGAAAGGTGGGACAATAAACCACCAGCAGCTGCACTGAAAGCTCATCGCTGAGGCCATCCAGGAATCTCTCCCTCCTCTTTGCATCAGTGTCAACATCCTCTGGTGCATAACGAGACAAGTTGTTGAACTCCTCAATATACTCAGCCACGGTGCGTTTGGTTTAGCGCAAGTTGCGAAATTCCTTCCTCTTCAGGCTCAAAACTCCTGAAGATACGTGGTTGGTCCTGAAACCTTCCTCAAACATTGCCCAAGTCACAGTGTCCAGCGGGTGGGTGATCTAAAAAGTGTCCCACCACGAAGCGGCTGGTCCCTCCAGTAGGTGAGCGGCAAATCTCACCTTCTCAGCATCCGTGCACCCAACAGTTACCAGATCCTTGTTGACTGAACGCAACCAGTCGAGAGCAACCATCGGCTCCGTTGCAGTAGAGAACTTTGCTGGCCTTAGCCTCAGAAACCTAGTGAGAGCATCTCCCTGAGGCTGGTTGTTCACATTGTTGTTGTTGTTTTGAGCTTCTATGAACAGGGTCATAACTTGGGTCAGCTATGCCTGAGCTGCCATGAGCTGCTCCAACTCAGTGGGTTGACGGCAGGGAGGCATCTGCGGTTCAGCACAGGTAAGCTTAGAAAGAATCGATTACGAAAACAGGATTCTACCCATGCATTATGACCAAACAACAACAAAACAATCATAGACAATCTCAAGCAAGCAACACATCACAAACAAATGATCCAGCAACATCCCAGGGGTTATCCTAGCAGTACATATCTACTGAAATAGTTTTTGGAAGAGTTGGCAATAGTTATCTACACAATAGATCAACAAAGCATTAAAAACAGGAATCTGCCAGGACAGTCCAGAAGTGTTCGCGAATTTTTCTACCTGACTTAAACTCGTCAGGATTTTTTGCTGATTTTTGTGCATACAGTACAGAGAGTTTCTAACCATCCCTATTCTTTTCAGATTTTCCCAGATACCAGTAAAATATGAAAATTCGTACAGTACTGCTGTGTCAGCAGAAAACTACAACAGGAATAACTCAGATATTAACCAAACTTGCCATAACTCTTCCATAAAATTTGCACAAATAATCCTGGGATATTGGAGTACACATATGAGCAACTAACCACTCTTAAACTAACAGTAATTAAGTTTTTCATAGATCGAGACTAATCCTAACGATTTTACCTAACGAAGACTAATTGGTGGACTTCTATCTACTTCTTGAAGAGGTTGCGGTAGGTCCTTGCACTCATGCGTTGGCGCTTCTGTCCACGAACCAACCATGGCGGCGGAGTATACACCTCTCCTGAGTGATCACTTGAAATCTCAAACTCCACCTCTTCTGGATCCTCCTCTTCTTCTTCATTCTCCGCTGCAGCTGCAACAGCTTCATCTCCTCCACCATCATCGTCTCCATCATCATCATCCTCGTCCTCATCATCATCATCGTTCCCACTGTCATCATCATCATCATTGTTGCCATCATCTCCATTGTCATCATCAGAGGGTGGATTCATCTATGCTTGGAGAGCGGCAATCTGGGTTGCCATATCTTCAATAGTTTGATCCCTTTCCTGGACGGTCCCTTGCAACTGTTGTATGGTCTGGTTATTTTCCTGCATAGTTCCATCAAGCTGAGCTATGGTTGCATCCCTACCTATCAGGGCATTCTTCAGAACATCCACAACTTCATGCAGGGTCTCTATCTCCTGTCCCTGGACCACCATATCATTGCTGGCAAAATCTGCTATCTCCTTTACCATCATCACTTTCTCAGCTAGAGCTCCATTCCCCCTTTCCATGTCCTCTATGTGCCTCTGATGGGGCGGCATGTTGTTCCTGTCGCCCGGGGTAACCACAACGTTCCCATCCTCATCACGCCTCCCATAGTCACTGTAGGGTGAGTCTGCTGGCAGCAGGTGTCAGACAAGATGGCACTGACGAGATAGGGCTTCATACAGGGCCAAGTTTATTCCAAGTCCCCAGTTGCAGTATGTCTTGGTGTAGATCAAATGCACAGGGTTTGGAAAGGCGGCATCCCTGAAGATGAAAGTGGTGATCTCCCATGCATCCTCACCATATCCATAGGTGTACAGCCTCCTTCCCTTGAACATGGGCAGTGGCAATCCCAATGACTGCGAGAGCTGTGCTAACTGTCTTGCAAAGGGCCTTGGTGACTCCATGGTTGCATACTCAGTCCTGACTTCTCCCATCTATCAATTAAAAGAGGAAAGTGTGAGAATAGCATATGGTAAGAATTTACGAGGGTGAAAGGCATAAGATAAAAGACAGAGTTAATATAAGCTTTAATAATTCTATGGCTTCCTAATCCAAACCTAGGTCACGATCCTACAGTCGACACACGGGCTCTGATACCATCTTGTAACACCACGGTTCTGAAAAGACCGTAGCTTCTATGTGACATGACAATCCCTGGATTGGTTCATTGGCTCACAATAGAATAAGATGAATAACATAGCAAAATATCCGTGTATCATAAATAACGAAGATCCAGAGTATCATTATTACAATAAAATCTTAGCTCAAGACTAGCTCAATGTTATTCAAGTAGCAACATAAATATAGTAAATCCTCCATTCTTCAAATTGCCCACAAGTGAACAAGTACCGAGTGGAGTACCATGGCCTAAATCGATTACTCAGAATCGGAATATCCTACAACATGAAACGTAGCAACCCCGAAGGGTCAATACATGGGATGTATGGCAAGTAGAGCTATTAATGGAGACAATAGTACTAACATCAACATGCATATTTGGCGAGTGGAGCTGTGGCTAGCATGCATTTGCAAATACCTTTGTCCTACTTTCTTAAATAGTTTTGATTTTCTTTGAAAAGATCCCAATTAAGTTAACCCATCAACATTAAGGCAATTATGAAATTAGAATGAGCGAGAAACATGTCATGGAATCAATGTCAAGCAACTCAGATGTCCATAATCGGGGACACGGCTAATCGATTAGATTATACACCCTGCAGGGGTTAGTTCACTTTACCCATGTGACATGGCCAACCCAGCTCGTACCATCACTCTCATTTTGGGTGATGATAGGGAGAAGTCCAAGAAGAGACCGCTCGGGAAGTAGCTCCCCAATCCCGACGCGCACCGGTCCAACCTACCAAAATTCTACATCTCTGGATACGCGGGTCCGAATTACCACAACCTACCGAGTCCAACCAACCGCCCATTTCATTATTGGCACATGGTTGTACACGTAAGCTACAAAATAAAGAAGCCAATCATTTTCTCTCGATACCTGGGTGCCTTTCCGCAATGATACCACAAAAAATTATCAATCCCATCACACCCAGGAGATTCATTAATTAAGTTGTTTTAGTTTTCACAAACCAACACATTTATAAACAACTTTCAGTGATGTAACCCAGCCCTCGTTCATCATAGCATGGCTAAGCACATCTACCAACGGTGGTTCATCTACAAGGAAAACCCTACCACATAATAGGACATAGCATAGCGATAGTATTATCCTACACATGCAACTAAAAAATACATGACAATGCATTGAAAATAGTAGGATAACATCATGAACAAGGTAGCATCTGCTTGCCTCGGATGTAGCGGTCGGAAGAACAATCCACACACGAGCAAGCGTTGCACTCGTCACAATCTACACGATACAATTGCAATCATAAACAAACCATCCACAATCATATGCAAACAAAGATGAGGCAAGATGCATGCATGACAAGTGGAATAATGCTACAGCAGCATCACATAATCTTATTCAGTATAACTACTGTATGCATGCATGGAAATTATTTTGAGTGCAAGAAAACAAAGCATGCAATTTATAATGCTCAAATAATAGAGCTAGAAACTAAATAATTAGCCATTGCTAACCTACTGTTTGTAAAATCTTGTAAAATTTCCTCTGTGTAGGCAACTCTAAATAGAAACAGTACCAATTGGAATTTCTCAAAAAGGATATATATATCTCCCTGAGTAATTAAAATACTACAGTAAGCCTTTAAATAGATTCTGCAAAAACCATTACTGTAAGCCCAACTTTTTAATTCACTATGAGATTCTCCTTGTTCTACTGATTCCAGGGACATCTTATTTGCAATTTTTGGAGTTACAGAACTTATTCTATGAATTTATTAACCTAAAAGACCATTAAAACTAATTAAATTGTTATAGTAAATACATGTTGTAAATGTTAGATCTAATGTCATATGATCATTCTACACGTTTTTCTGAATCCATTGATATATAATTTGTTATTTTTGGATCTACGAATATTTTAATATAATTTTTACAAGTTTAATAGAATTTTTGCAAATTCTGTTTCATATTCAATCCAAAAGGGAATATTCTCGGAATATGCTACGTTGACTGGCGCTAATGCAGCCTCCACGCAGGCGCCGAACAGTACCGGTTCGGTCGGCCCTTCTAATATCGACTGTGGATTGCAGGACGGACGGCCAGGGATGTTCGCGTCCTCACCTTGGCGACGAACGGCGGCTGGCGGCGGCGGTCGGTGCAGACTGTGGCGGTGGCGAGATCTCCGGTGGTCCCTGGCAACGGAGACCTTGTCTACGAGATGCGGACGAGGATGTCGGGCTTCCTGGTGGACTCGGCGCCATGTCTCGTTTCCTCTAGCGACGACGGCGAGCAACTGAAGGAGGAGGGCGACTGCGAGGCTCCGGCGAGCAATCAGAGATGCCCCGGTGCACTGCAGGGAAGGGGAACTGGTCAGGGAGAATCGGAGGTTCACCGTAAAGAGATTAGAGGTGAAAGGGGGGCTCGGGGTGGTCGGTGGTGTCGGGGTCGACCTCGACTACGAGCTTCCGAAGCGGCGGCGGCGGTGAAACTTCGGCGACAAATCTCCGCAGCCTGGCGGCGTGGAGTTAGGGTTTGGGAGAGGGGAAAAATGGTGTAGGTCGAGCTTATATAGGAGGGGGAAAATCGGACGCGGGGAAGAACAGATTAAGGAGGAATCGGAGATTTTCCCGGGCGTCTCTATCAGACCGAGCGAAGGCGTGAGGCACGCGATGTCCGTCGCGAGGTTGAAGGAGGGGAGCGGGCCCCACACGTCAGCGAGAGGAAGGGGAGGTGGGCTGCCGGCTGCCGGCTAGGTGGGATGCTGGCTTGTGCGCTGCTGCATGCCTCTCGCGCTACGCGGTAGTTGCTGGGCTGCTACGTGCGCGGGCTGGGTAGGGTAGATTAGTTTTTTTTCCTTTACTTTTATTCATTTTGCTTTTCTTATTTCTTTCATAACTTTTTATTAGCTAATCCAATTGAATTGATTTCTGTTTTCAAAATTTTCTAAAATTCATAGGATCAACATAGGATCATTTTTAGCAATAATTTGTCTATTTCAAAATAGTGACTTCATATGTCTAACTATTTCTTTTTGTAGGAGCACTTGAGTAACTCTATCTAGGGTTTGAATGTAGTGTTTTGCATTTCAAATTTTTCATGAATACAGAATGACATGTCAATGCAATGCAAATGCAATATTTCTTTTCCAGTCCCAATTTATAAAATCTTGGGATGTGACAAATTACCACAAGAGTAATAAATTAAAATCTAACTAAGCTTCTTTTCTTCTCCACGATCTTCATTCCTGTAAAATAAACAATAGAGAAGAAACATTGTTTTTTATGTTAAAATATTTGCCCCACCATAGGTTAGGCAATTTAATATATGAAAATATCTTAGGGATTTTGATAAGAACTAACAAGATCCACTAACAACCTAGGAGGGTACCACCAAATCAAGGCAACAATTAGGATATGGATCTGGGAACTAAACACTTGAGTAATGAGAGGCAATTGTGTAAATCCAAGAAACCAGGTCATATCTGATCCATCAATTGAAGACAACAATAAGCATGCTATGGCACCTTCCTAATCCTAGCTAAGTTCAAGAAAATAAAAAAATCAAAGTAAAACAATAAGTAATCTCTCTTAGCACTAATCAACTAAGAAGATTAATAGTTAATTTGATCTTTACCAAGTACTTAAAGTCACATGGCAATTAAGCAATAGCTCAATTGCTATGTAAAAGCCACAAATATGTGGTTAAGAGAGAGATCCCATTAACTAAACCAAATGACTATTGCCTCCATCAAGATAAAATAAGGAAAGCTACAGTATGAGACCAGGAAATATCAGGCATCCACTTGATCTTATCCACACATCACAGCAACCAAGTAAGCAGCACAGTCATTACATGCAGGACGTGTGCTGTCGACACAGCAAGCCAACACCAGGGCTAGAAAAAGGAAAGCACAGCCACCATCACTGGTTAGACACGCCATAGTCTTATGCTCTTCCCATAGCCACACTTCTCTGCCTCAAGAACACCACAAGTAGTCCTAGTTTGTACCAGATCAAAACAGCAGAAAATATACACAACACTACCATCAAATTTTCATACCACACCATCACCAGCAACTGGTTGCTCCCAAGAGCCATCCAATATCTAGGACAAGGGGGTAAGAAATCAAGATCAACAATAGCCTCAAGAGAAGCAGGCTTTTAGTAGCAGAGATGTTATAATAATTCAAGTTGATCAAGCAAGCAATCAAGATCCACTCAAGTAACATCAACTGTTACTCTGCATATCAGGTTGGCAACTTATAACAGAAATAGTATCTGATCTGTTCACTTATTTCTTTAGAGCATGGTTTAAATGGGGGAAAAAGAGGGTTCTCAGACTGGTGTAGAAATGCTACACCAGTATCATCATTGAGCTAGGAAAACCATTAAGCATCTTTTCTTATATACAAACATAATCAAGCCTCACACCATGCATCATTAGCAGCCACACATGAGTTTCTTTTTAGCTAATCAAGCAGTCAAAGCCAACAAATAGTTCATGTCTAGAAATCATACAACTAGCAACCACATCCTTCAGAACTTTGGGTTATGAGGAGAGATTTCTCTCAGATCCACATAGTAGTGATATGTGAGTCATCATAGAGAGTTTGGTAGTCAAACTTCGGAATCTGTTCATATATTGAATTTGGCCTCAGCCTAATGAATCATGGGCAGATTTATGAAGCAAGTAAAGTACCTGACTTTATTTAACTTGTCTCACAAGATAGTAGTACACACAAGGAAATGCTACAAGAGTGTACAAGCAACCTAATCCAAATAAACATCCTCCAGATCTAGTCTAGGAGATCAGTAGGGGTCACTTTGCACATCTGCATACATTCCTATGTATGTAGTACATCAGATGGATCAGCTGTGTAGTGTATCATCTGATCTAGCAATTAAATCATAGAAAGAGAGGTTCCATTCAATATAGCCATGTAGAGGTCCCAAACTTTAATAAAGTAGAGATCCCCGTGTTTACAATGCTAGTCCCTATATCAATAGCTAGCATCAACAATTTAAGATGTAATATCAAGAAACAAAGGTCATAGTACAAATTTATAACCAGGAATAAAATAATACATTACATCTTACATAGCTCATTTGGCTATCTCATTACAATGCAGCAGAAATAACTATATAGAATGGAGTCCTTCATCTTCAAAGTGCCACAGGCAGTCATGTTAGTTGTAGACTTGTAATCCTATTCAACACACTTCACTAATATCAAACACACCTGCAACATAATAAATTACAGCCACAAGGGTCAATACATTTGAATTGTATTGGCAAGTGATACTATGGTATAGTAGTGGCATCTATCATCTATATGCATTTGGCTAAGTGGAGCTTAGGCTTGCTTTGCTCAAAATAGATTTTACTTATCATTTGAAAACACTAAGTTTTTATTTGTCAAAAATAACCCAAGGAACAACCAATAAATATTGGTTAACCTTTACCCTTGTTCAACCACTAGATTTTAACTTGGAAATTGGGATGAGGATATCCTTGATAGCTTCCATGTCTTGATGCTCAAATTTTCCATTGCCGCGGACACGACTAAGTACTTAGATTTTACTCTCTCGAGAGGTGGTGCACTTTCCCTACAAGACTCAACATGCATCGAGACAAGATCTTTCAGAAGCCTTCCCTTAGACCAAAATGGACGTGCTCCAAACCTATCACCCCCGACCACCAGCTGTCCATTTGGCTGAGTTATTGCAACTTATATGATCCAGGCAGAGCCCATAATGCCAAGTGGCTGCACTTGAAGCTTCTCAACATTTGACATCTCAAATCTCTTTGTTCCTGGGTGGCTTTCCACAAGTGAGATACACTTGGGTAGGCCATAAATATGGGGCCCTGTGTAACCACTCAACATAAACCATTCTTTCCATTCCACCTAGGTGATTCATTCACGTAGTTGTTTTATTAAATAAAACACAAGTCAGTGACTTAGAAATATTACATAGCATGAATATAATCCACCCTTGTTTTCTACTAGCTAAGCTAAGCATGATAGTAGTAGGGATGTTAACTTAGGGAAAATTCTACTAAGGCATCATCTACTAGGATTTCCCATGGCATAGCATACTTAGTAAAAATTCCATGCAAGTCCTACTTAGAAATATCACTAATGCATAGTGAGAATAATAGGGAAAAAGTATGAAGCACCACTTGCCTTTTTAGTAGAGAATATAAGTTCACTCCTTGATCTTTCAATGGTCACACTTTTCAAATTTTACTACAATTCAATCAAGCAAGCAAATATTCAAACTAGCATTCAAACAATTCACCACATAAAATAAAGAAAACAAAACAATGGATGCAAGCATGCAAAAGATTTTTTTATTTGGAAAAGTGGTTTCTAATAGGCTATAAACATTTTAGAACACCTATTGGTCATTTATAAAAGTGGCAAGGTCATTTGAAAACAAGTTAGTGAAAATGGCCATTTAAATCATTTTTGTTTGATAGAAATGATTTAAATCAAAGTAATAATTTCTAATGTTGGCCAAAATGTTTTTAAACACCAATATTAATGTTTATGTTCAAAGTGTTTAATATTAAACCATTTGCAAAAGGTTTCACCTAAAAACCATTTTTAAATCAAAGCAATATTTTATTTTGTTCGAAATGCCTTTAAGCAAAGTAATGATTTTATAGGGTTGACCAAATATATTTTTAAATCCCAAAACTTGGTGTTTAGGGTCAGAGAGTTTAAATCAAATCATTTTCCAAAGGTTTTACTCAAAAAGCATTTTTAAAACATATACAATCATTTTTATTTAACTAGAAATGCTTTTATTCAATGATATATTCCTTAGCATCACAAAATATACTTTTAAATCTACAAGTTGGTTTTTATTGTCAGTAGGTTCAAAAATAAACTATTTACAAAATATTTTACCTTCAAAACATTTTTATAATAACTTTTATAATCAAAATAGGTCTACACATTTTTCTGCAAAAACAATAAATTTTACATAAGCAAATCATTAAAAAAGGACATGGTTGCAAAGTACTCTTTTTTCTGATTCCATTGATATAAAGTTTGTAAAATTTGGACGTGTAGATTTAAAGTTATGAATTTTTCAATTCTAACCATCTAATAGACAGGTTTCTATTTTTAAATCAAAACCTGAGCCACGTGTCTGAATCTTATTCGCCAGTACCGTTTCACGTGGATCGACTAACATGGACTATTGGATCTAATGCAAATCGCACGGGATAGAATTCTTCCTACCCCTTCGGTAAGTGACTCTATCCTACCCGCTGGATCAAGATCTAACGCTTAAGAGCAACTTGACCAAAGATGGGCGGCGTCGCGATGGTGCCGAGTGGTGGAGCGCTCTGGCGGTGAGGTTGCCAGTGATACAGGAAGCAAGAGAGAGAGAGAGGGAGATGGCTCATAGTGTTCGCGTGATCTCGCTGATGCTCGACATTTCTGTTGTTGTCGAAGGGGCGCTCGAGGATGACAGGGATTTCTCACCGGAGTTGTTCATTGGCTCGGGCTCGTCTGTTCATCGACGGAGGTGAAGATTTAGAGAGTTCTAGGACAAACCAAAAGCATCGTTAGGTGCGTGAGATTGTGGCGAGTACGAGGGCATCAATGAGAAAAGGAGGGGCAGACGAAAACTACCTGGAGAGTTCGCCGGAGCGGATGTAGGCGACAGAGGAGCTCTATTCATCGAGGTTACCGATGCTAGGGGACACGCGCGACTAGCTCGGGGTACTGGAAGGTGCACAAGAGGGTGGGGAATAGGCTCGTAGGTGCCAGGGAGAAAGGGGAGGCAAGGTCTGGCCGGAATTCGCCGTTGAGTTTGTCGGAGGCAGTGTCGGTTGCAGGGGAAATTGGAGCAGCCTGGTGACTCCTGTTGGGTGAGGTTTGAGGGGAAAGTGTGAGGTGACCTGGGCGATTAAGAGGGAATGGTCGCGGACGAGATTTACTCACGCATTGAAGCGAATTAACGCGAGGCATTCATGTCTAAGAACGGCAGCGAGGTGAGGGGCGAGGTCATCGCGGGAGGAGGAAGATGATGACGCGGCAGGTGGGATTGGTTGGTCAGCAAAATAGAGAGTTACGTGGTGGGGTCCTTCGGTCAGAGAGTGAGCGGGTGTATCTGTGAGTGAAAGAAAATGGTTCGGGGTGGGGGAAGAGAGTGGGCTTGCTGGGCCTGGTGGGATTTGCTGGGCTGTCTTGTTTCCATTTGTTTTCTTCCTGAAACCTTTTTCTTTTTCCATTTTGATTTTCTGTTTTGAATTTCAAACTACCATTTGAATTCATATTTCTTTTTCAAATCTTTTCCAAATATTCAGTAGGTTTCTATACTGTTTTAAATATATATTTAAAGTCCATTTTAGAATAATTATTTTATTCATTTATGGTTTATTATTGATTTAAAATAGGCACTTGCCTTTATTCAAATGAGATTTTTAATTATATTTTCAAACTCTTATTTGAATTATAATTTATGTCAAACCTTTTTATTTAGGTTTTTATTTATTCCATAGTGTGTTATATAATTCATTTTGAATTATTTAAAATATGATTTATTAATCATTTAAATTGGGCAAATTGTCTTTATTCAAATAAAATCAAATATGGTTTTAATTCCATATAAATTTTATTTAAATGATTCTTTTATTCCATTTAAGTTAATTAAATAACTTTTATATCTTCGTTGGCAAATTCCAATTTATTATTTTCTCATGATTTAATTAATCATTTCTATTAGGGATTTTGTCTTCCATTTAAATAATTTGAATACGATTTAATACCATATACTTTTATTTGAATATTATTTATCCCTTTATTTCATTTGGATTATTTTTATTCCATTTTATTATGGATTTAATTTAGATTGTCTTCTAAATAATTTCTTTGGGGATTTATTATATGGTTTAGGCAATTTGTCTTTATTTAAATAAAATTGGATATTGTTGATTTTATTTAAATAATATTTTACTCCTTTTTATTATTCAATACTTTCATTTGTTTATGGATTTGGCCAAGATTTAATTTGCCTTTTAAATATTCCTTATTTCTTTCTTTCTTTCTTTGTCTTATAAAATCCATATCTTTTTATTTATAGATCCAAAATTGGTGATTCCAATTTGTATATTTTATTTGATATTTGTTTATCTTTTCAAATCCTTTTAGGATTACTTTGCTCACAATTTGGTATGGATTTTAGATAGGAGATTTATTAGCTTTGAAATTTAATTTCTTTATCTTATTAAATTCAGAAGTTTTTATCCATGGTTCCAAATTGAATGAAATCAATTTCTATGGTTTTATAATATTTTTATTTATCATTTTTGATCATTTATAAATATTTGTTGCTAAATTTTTATATGGATAAAATCCATAGAGATCTTGGAAATGATTTTCTTCCATTAGAGTTTTAGGGTTTGGTTTAACTTTTCCAAGTATTTAAATTTCAAGATTCATTCTTCGATGAATGCATTTCAATTGGTTTTGTTGGATTACCTTTTATTCAAAGTTTATTCAAGATGGGTTTTTAAGTTTCCATTTAGAAGCAAAAAGTTTCTTTTCACCCTAAATTTCAACTATTATTTCCTTTGTTTATTTATTTTTCACATTTCAAAATTGAGAAAATTTTGGGATGTGACAGGCTACCACCCTTAATAGAAATCTCGTCCCGTGATTTGGGAAGGCTAGGGTTACAAGTTGGCTTCAAGACAACTAGGGTACTGCCACCCTTAAAAAGGTTTTGACTAGATTACATCTTGGCTTACTTGGAATCTTGATGTATCTTCTCTAGGTAGTTGTTTGCATAATGTCCTTTGTTTCCACACTTGAAACATGTGACAAGGTTGATGTCTTGAGGTATCTTCTTCCTCTTTTCTGGACATTCATTGGCACAGTGTCCCATCTCTTTGCAATTGTAACATTTCTCTTGGGTAATGTCCTTCTTGCTAGGGTTAGGGCATTTCTTATTCTTCTTGGGTTTCTCCAAAGCTAGGAGTTTTTCTAGTTCATGCTCTTCATATATTACCTCAAAGGTGGGAAATCTTTCTCTCTTCTTGGGGCAGTTACTAGAGATATGACCTTCTTCTTCACAAGAGTAGCAACACTTTGTGGTCACTTTGGATTTGGCTCTATGAGGCATGGTTCTGACTTTGCCTTCATCCTTCTTGGTAGAAGTTGTTCCTTTATGGAGGTTTCCAAACATTTGATGCATTCCATCTTGTTTCATTTGTTGAACTATAGGATAGCTGGGGCATTGGAAAGGGACATGATCATTTCCTTCACATAGGAAACAAGTAACTTGAGATGTGGGGCATTTTTTGGTTGGATGTTTCTCTTCACAATTAGGGCATTGGTCCTCATGCTCTTTATAGGTGTGTTCTATGTCTCCACAAATATTGCAATCTTGAGTTCCTTCCATAACATCATCCTTGATATCATTGTTGTCACAATCTCCTTGGGAAGGGTTGTCTCTCATGTTGATCATTTGGTTGGTCATCCCTTGCAACAATTGGGATTGGGTTTCCGAAAACTTTTGCATGGTTGGGTCTAACTCATTTTTGTTGGCTAAAAACTGAGTTGTCACTTGGTTCAATTGGGCTTGGGTTGCTAGAAGTTGTTCTCTCATGTGCATCTCTTGGTTGTTGTTGTCACCATTCTTGTTGTTGAAGTTTCTTGGAGAAGTCATCTGTTGGGTTGGATAGGGATTAAAATAGGCAAAAGATTTCTAGAGGAAGAAGTCTAATCACACACAACAATTCACACAAGCAATGTGCAAGCAATCACAAACAAACATTCCACTCAAACAATAAGTTCAAGGACATTTTAAAGCATCAAAATATTTTTCCTACACCACATAAGTTGGTGTGTTTGATCTAAACTAAACATTAGTATGGTGGTCAAACTATATGGTTTTCTTGAGATCATTCCATTCTTCTTAGTTTTTTCTTCTTGGACAAGATCATGGTATCCTTGGAAAAATTCTTGTATCTTGGTCACAAAACTACAAAAGTGATGATAGTTCCTTCTAAGTTGTGTTTCCTTAGTCTTCAAGTCTTGAGTATTCTTCTTATCTCACTTGTAGTCTTTAGTGATATTGTCAACACCCGGATTTTTAATTCCACATGCCTGTTATGCCATACATCGCAATCCCGGGATTACCATTTTTGCAAGACATAACAGATTTGGATATCACAGTACATCATCCATTACAAACCATACATAAGGTCTTACACAAATAAGGATCTCATGATCCAGTTCTTAATACAACTCAAGCAGCGGAATAACGTAATAATAAAGATAGTGTAGGCGAAGCTCCATCTTCAGGGTCACAGGCAATGCTGACGATGGGAGATGATCCTAGTTGTCGTAATCTTCCTGCGGTCCATCATCCTGGTACTCCTCTTCATAGTCTGGCCACGATAATAGCCAGGGACAAAGCCATGAGTACTCTTTTATTACTCGCAAACTAATACTAACAAGTTAAGGGGGTTTTTTAGTAGGACACTAGGATCTAGGGTTGTTTTGCAAAAAGCCAGATTTACCTCTACTAATTTCAGAAGCAAAGAAAACTAGTTGAAAGTTTTATAACACCTAAGTGGGAACTTGAATTTCATATCACAACCTTGTTGTGGTCAAGTCAAAGTCATAATTCATTTCACAAGTCATGTTGAAAACATCTGATGGGGGAACAGTATGGCCACTCCAACTGTCCATAACCGCAGATGCGGCTATTCGAATAGTTTGACACTCTGCAGAGATTGTACACTTTCACCACAACATTCGATACATCCGTCAGGAACAATCCTAAATTCACCATACTTAGTATGCGGATAATCAATCCTAACCTTTCAATTACACGCCCTAGTATAGGCACCTCTCCTATGAGTTTGGCCTCCCAACCATGACCAACTGTCATCTTTGGTACTGCATAGGTGGACAATCTTCACAAGGTAGCCTCAAATCAGACCTTGGCTGCGAGGGAACCCATACTACGGTATAAAAATTTCCAGTCAAGCCCTACCCAATTTTCGGGTATTATGGTTGTACGGTAAAATTGGAATGGTATGGCATCCAGACAACCATCAGTTTTATCAAGGGCTAAGGCTCATGCCTCAACATTTTCATCATCAAAATCATCTGGTGTTTGAGAACACGTGTCAAAACATTTCAGTAGACTGACTCATCATTCTAAGGTTTTCATAACCCTTTTTACCAAGTATTCCCATGTAAAGTTGATCAAGGTTTATGCTTAGCACTAGCATCTACAAGTGGGGGTAAGTACTAATGAGGGGTGGTAAACAGGTGGAGATTAGTTAAGTTCAATCTCATGCCTTAGGATGACATCAAGATTATCTACATAGGCAAAATTTAATGCTCTTTATGCTACCTTCAATTATCTTTTTAGAATCTACAAGTCACTTAAGTAAACTCTAAGAGAAAGTTTTGATAAAGAAATAAAGTATTAAACTTGTAAGTAAAACTAGGATTGGGTATCATCAAATGGGTCTAACCAAGCATGCTTAATGCATGTCCTAGGTTATCTAAATTTTATAGTTTCAAGTGTTAGCTTGCAAGGTTTTAAGTATTGGCTTGCATAGGTCAACTTGGGTAGTAAGGCTTGCCTTGTGCAGAGCAGTGGTTGAAGTTCTCCTCGGCTTCTTCCTCGTAGTATCCTCCTTCCTCCTCGTACCCTTGGTCGGTACTAGCGTCTATAAATAAATACGAGGTACACAATCACCAAACAATACTTAACTATTTTCAATCATCACACAAAGGTGCACTATACATGATCTAGCATCATCACTTAACATTACAAGATTAAAGCATTTGTCTTATTTATATTAATTTGAGAAAAGTAATTTCCACTCATTGAAAAACTACTAAAGATTTAATATTCTCCAACTCAAACATGGGATCATGTTGACACATGTCATCACCACATATTTCAGTCCATGGGAATGTGATTTAAAGTGGTGTCACAATTTAATAAGGTTGAACCTTTTATTTTAAATAAATAAAGTGACTAGAAATGCCTATGTGGCATTATTTTATTACTTAAACATTATTTTGGTAAGTAACCCCATATGTTTTTATATATTCTGAAAGGTATGAACAAATGTGACTTTTGAGAGTTGGAATCAACTCAAAATCTCTTATGGTTGAATTTTGAAAAATGTTTGAATGCAGAAAAGCTTCTGCCTTGTTATTTTTACCAAGGTTGATCTATAGATCCAAATGATTTGAATCCAATGGGCTTGGATTAAGCATTTCAGTACCTTTCTAACAAAATTGGTTTCATGCATTTTGGTTCATAGAATCGAGCTGGGTTGAATTTTGAATCTATGTACAGAACTGTGTTTGAAATTAAATGGGAAAATCTAAATTTAAACTGCTGGGTCGCGCGGGAGATGCTAATGGGCTGGCCCAGTGTCATTCCACAGCGAGGGGTTCAGCTGACAGGGGGGTCTACCAGTCAGCGGCTGATAACGCGCGAAGCGGTACAGTGCTATGTGGGACGTTGGATTAGAGTGGAGATCAATGGCTGGGGATCGTCATCGACGACGGACCTGTCACCGGCGAGATCTAACCCTAGCGGCTCGGTGGGGGTGCATGGGGGCGTACCAGGTCTCCAGCGACGACGGCGAGGCGGGCAAATGAACTGGTGGTCGACGGCGAGCTCAGGTACAATCGAGGCAGCTCCGGGGGTGGTCGTAATCAGCGGCACCCTTCTCCTCTAGAGGCGGCCTTCTCCGGTATAATTCCGGTGAGCTGCTGCTCCCCATGCTCCGGCTAGAGGTGTGGGACGATCAGTGAGGTGAGGGGAGTGGAATGGTGTGCTACAAACGGCTCGTGGTGGCCTCCTTTTATATGCTCGATGGCGAGACCGAGAGGGATGGGCAGGCGACGCTGGCGACATGGCTACGGGCTGCTAGCGGCATGGCTGAGGGTGGCGATCGACGCGCGGTCTCCTGGCGGAGCTCTAGGACTTCAATGTGGGCTTAGGGGCGGTGGTAAGCGGTCGGGCGAGGCTGGCGCTCTGAGAGGCAGAGGCGGCATGTTCGACGGCGTGCAGTGGCTATGGGGCGTTGGACGGCGAACGGGGGTGTCTGGCATGCTCCCTGGGTCGTGGTGACGCGGTGGGCACGGGCTGCGGTCGAGTGGTGGCGTGTTCACGCGTGCCGGGTGCGGCGCTCTGGTGCGTGCTCGGCATGTCGCTGTGGCACTGGGCGCGGGGTTTTCTCGGTGGTCCACATCTGGGATTGGCTCGGGGAGGGGACAGTGGGCAACGGTGAGGTGCTGGCTAACTCCCAGACATGGCGAGAGAGGGGGAGGCGGTCTGCTACTACGGCAACCAAGTTGGCCGGCGAGGTGGGCTCGGCTTGGCAATGGACATGCTGCTAGGAGGTAGGGGTGGGTTAGTTAGGTTCTGGTTTGATCCAGAGGGGACAATGTGATCAATTGAATGTCAAATGGGAGACAAGGGCCAAAACACTAGTTGAAATAGTGAAATTGTTTTGGTTTAAATTCTGCCTGACAACTGTTTGATGAAATGGCCGCAAGAAATTTCTTTTTGAATTTTGAAAAATCTTTGGTGGGTGTGCTAGGCATAAGCTGGAGACTCTGTGGTTGTTTGGGTTTTGAAAATTGAGTTTGTTTGAGTGGTTTTTGAAATAGTGGGATCTTCCCATATGAGATAGATTCAATTTTAAACTGTCATTTAAACTTAGCATTTGAATGTTTTTGGCAGATCACAAAGTGGGCCTTGGTACCTCATTATGTGTACTAACAAGGGGTGCAAAGCTCCACAAATGTTTATGTTAAGTTTTGAGTGCTGGAATAGCCAAAGTAGGCATGATAGTTAATTTGGCAAAAATGACCATTCACTTCATTTATTCATTTTGAGTTGTTTTTCTTTGGGAAAAGTTTGGGAATGATTTAGATGATGTTTATTTCACCTAAGAATCATTTTAAAATCAATGAATCACAGAACCATGGCAATTCAAAAGAACTCCTAATTTAAATACACATACATATGAATGCTTTCATATTTTGACATGGGAAAGTTTTTGTTAACCCTAAATTTGGGGTGTTACAAACCTTCCCCCCTTAAACAAAATCTCGTCCCAAGATTTGAAAAAGGACAAAAAAGATTACCTAGGATTTAAAGAGATCTGGGAACTCCGTCCTGATGTGATCTTCTCGCTCCCAGGTAGCTTCTTCTCCCGTGTGGTTGCTCCACTGAATCTTGAGAAACTTGATGCTTCGGGTTCTGGTAGTTATGAAAGCTTCTTCCAAAATACAGATGGGTACTTCGAGATAGGTCAGGTCATCGTTGATCTCTATGGTCCGGTGATCAATATTCTTGAAAACTTCAGTCATCTCCCGAACTCCGAGGCATTTACGAAGTAATGAGATATGGAACACATTTTGCATGGCTGACATTTCTTCTGGCAGTTCCAATTGATATGATACTTCTCCTCGATGATTCAGAATCTTGAAGGGTCCGATATATCTGGGGGCTAACTTTCCTTTCAACTAGAAACGCTGCATTCCTTTCAATGGCGACACTTTCACTACATGAACTCTCCGATGTTGAAAGCAAGGACTCGACGTCTCTTGTCGACGTAACTCTTCTGTCTTGAATGGGCGGTCTTAAGGTGCTCACGAATCTTGTGAACTTTCTCTTATGCTTCTCGTAGGATGCCGGGTCTGAAAATCTGACTCTCTCCTACTTCCGACCAATTCAAAGGGGTGCGGCACTTCCGTCCATACATGAATTCAAATGGGGCCATTTGCAAACTAGCTTGATAACTGTTGTTGTATGAAAATTCTGCAAACGGTAGACAGTCTTCCCATTTAGATCCATACTCTAACACACATGCTCTCAACATATCTTCGAGTATTTGATTTACTTGCTCCATTTGTTCGTCGGTCTTAGGGTGATAAGCTGTGCTGAAATCTAGTCGGGTTCCTAAACCTTCTTGGACTTTCTTCCAGAATCTCAAGGTAAACTTAGTTCCTCGATCCGATACGATGTTCTTGGGGACTCCGTACAAACTGATGATTCTAGCGATGTACAACTCAGCTAGTTTCGAACTCTGGTAGGTGGTCTTGACTATTAAAAATGAGCTACTTTGGACAATCTATCAACTATGACCCAGATAGAGTCATTTCCCCAACTAGAAGTAGGAAATCCAGTGATAAAGTCCATTCCAACTGAATCCCATTTCCATTCCGGAATCTGTAGAGGTTGCAACAATCCAGCGGGTCTTTGATGTCCCGCCTTGACTCTCTGACATATATCACACTTGGCGATATAGCTTCCGATTTCTCTCTTCATCTTATGCCACCAAAATTGTTCCTTCAAATCCTGATACATCTTCTTTCCTCCGGGGTGGATAGAATAAAGAGTATCATGAGCTTCCTTCAAAATAACTTCTTTTAACTCTGAATCTGCTGGTACACAAAGACGTCCTTTGTACCACAGAACTCCTTCTTCGTCTTCGGTAAATCCGGGTACTTTGCATGTACTGATACGACGCTTGATTCCGTCGATGCTAGCATTTGCTTTCTGCGCCTCCTTGATCTGGCTGATCAAAGTGGGTTGAAGTTCTATGCTGGCCAAAAATCCTTCACTCACTAATTCCATTCAGAAATCCTCCATCTCCTTGTGCAAACTTGGTTGCTCCTTCAAAATCATGGAGTTCAAGCGGCACGGCAATCTGCTAAGGGCATCTGCTACCACATTGGCTTTACCAGGGTGATAGTGAATGTCCAGGTCGTAATGCTTGATTAGCTCAATCCATCTTCTCCGTCTCATATTCAGATCCTTCTGAGTGAATATATACTTCAGGCTCGAATAAATCTCACAACGGTTTCCCATGAGATAATGCCTCCAGGTCTTCAGGGCTAGAACTACGACTGCGAGCTCGAGGTCATGGGTTGGTTAGTTCTATTCATGCTGCTTCAGTTGTCGGGATAGATAGGATATAACTTTTACTTCTTGCATTAGCACACATCCGAGGCCGATCTTGGATGCATCACAATACACGTCAAAGGGCTTCGTGATATCCGGCATGATCAAGATGGGGGCTGAAATCAATCTTCTCTTGAGTTCCTGGAAACTCGCTTCACATTTGTCTGTATATTCAAACTTCTTGTCCTTCTTCAGCAATTGGGTCATGGGTCTGGCGATACTCGAGAATCCTTCTACGAACTTACGGTAATATCCCGCCAATCCGAGAAATGCACGAACTTGGGTTTGAGTGGTTGGGGCTTGCCAATCTTCGACATCTTTCACCTTTGCAGGGTCAACAGCAATTCCTCCGGCTGATATGATATGTTCGAGAAATCATACCTCCAGTAACCAGAATTCACATTTTCTAAACTTGGCATACAACTGATGCTCTCTAAGGGTTCCAAGAATGGTCCTTAGGTGTAGGTCATGTTCTTCTTCTGACTTGGAATAAATCAGAATGTCATAGATAAAAACAACGACAAACTTATCCATGAAGTCCACAAAAATCTTATTCATGATATTCATGAAATAAGCGGGGGCATTGGTTAATCCAAAAGACATGACAGTATACTCGTATAATCCATGTATGGTGGTAAAGGCAGTCTTGGGAATATCCTCAGCGCGAATCTTGAGTTGATGATAGCCTGTTATAAGATGAATCTTAGTAAACACCTTGACACCAGTCAATTGGTCAAACATATCTTCTATCTTTGGCAATGGGTACTTGTTCTTGATAGTGACATCATTCAACTTTCGATAATCCGTACACAAACGGTTACCTCCATCTTTCTTGTCCACGAACAAAACATGTGATCTCCATGGTGACGCACTTGGTTGAATCAATCCAATTTCTAGCATGGCATCCAGTTGCTTCTTCAGTTCTGCTAGTTTAGATGGGGTCATACTATATGGTCTCTAGGCTATGGGTCCGGTTCCAGGGATTAGTTCAATGATAAACTCGATGTCCCGATCTGGGGGCATACCGGGCAACACATCTGGAAATACATCGGGTTATTCACAGACTATCCGGACTTGGTCAATGGTAGGTTGGGCTATACTCTTGTTGCACTTGAATTGATGAGGTAAGGTTTCAGATACATGCTCGACTGATACTCTAGCTATACTGGTCATGGTTATGGCTTTCTTGGCACAGTCAATTAATCCTTTATGTTTGGACATCCAATCCATTCCTAGTTGTCAACACCCAGATTTTTAATCCCATATGCCTGTTATGCCATACATCGGAAACCCAGGATTAACATTTTTGAGACATAACCGATTTGGATATCACAGTACATCATCCATTACAAACCATACATAAGGTCTTACACAAATAAGGATCTCATGATCCAGTTCTTAATACAACTCAAGCAGCGGAATAACGTAATAATAAAGATAGCGTAGGCGAAGCTCCATCTTCGGGGTCACAGGAAATGCTGACGATGGGAGATGATCCTAGTTGTCGTAACATTCGTGCGGTCCATCATCCTGATACTCCTCTTCGTAGTCCGGCCACGGGAATAGCCAGGGACAAAGCCATGAGTACTCTTTAAGTACTCACAAACTAATTCTAACAAGTTAAGGGGGTTTTTATAGTTAGGACACTAGGCTCTAGGGTTGTTTTGCAAAAAGCCAGATTTACCTCTACTAAGTTCAGAAGCAAAGAAAACTAGTTCAAAGTTTGATAACACCTAAGTGGGAACTTGAATTTCATATCACAACCCTGTTGTGGTCATGTCAAAGTCTCAAGTCATTTCACAAGCCATTTTGAAAACATCTGACGGGGAAACAGTATGGCCACTCCAACTTCCCATAACCGAGAACACGGCTATTCGAATAGTTTGACACTTTGTAGAGATTGTACACTTTCACCACAACATTCGATACATCCGTCAGGAACAAATCCTGAATTCACCATACTCAGTATGCGGATAATCAATCCTAACCTTTTAATTACACGCCCTAGTATAGGCACCTCTCCTGTGAGTTTGGCCTCCCAACCATGACCAACTGTCATCTTTGGTAGTTCACAGGTGGACAATCTTCACAAGGTAGCCTCAGCTCAGACCTTGGCCGTGAGGGAACCCATACTAAGGTATATAAGTTTCAAGTCAAGCCCTACCCAATTTTCGGGTATTGTGGTTGTACGGTAAAATTGGAATGGTATCGCATCTAGACAACCATCAGTTTTATCTAGGGCTAAGGCTCATGCCTCAACATTTTCATCATCAAAATCATCTGGTGTTCGAGAACGCATGTCAAAACAATTTAGTAGAATGACTCATCATTCTAAGGTTTTCATAACCAATTTCACCAAGTATTCCCATCTAAAGTTGACCAAGTTTTATGCTTAGCACTAGCATCAAGTGGGGGTAAGCACTAATGAGGGGTGGTAAACAAGTGAAGATTAATTAAGTTCAATCTCATGCCTTAGGATGACATCAATATTATCTAACTTAGGACAATTTTAATGCTCTTTATGCAACCTTCCATTATCTTTCTAGTATCTACAATTCACTATGTAAACTCTAAGTTAAAGCTTTGATAAAGAAATAAAGTAGAAATCTTGTAAGTAAAACTAGGATGGTTTATCAAATGGTATAAGCTTGCAAGTAAAACTTGCATGGTTTGGCTTGCTAAGATAGTGGTATAAACTTGCTAGGATGCAAGTGTTAGCTTGCATAGGTCAATTTGTGTAGTAAGGCTTGCCTTGTGCAGAGCAGTGGTTGAAGTTCTCCTCGGCTTCTTCCTCGTAGTATCCTCCTTCATCCTTGTATCCTTGGTCGGTACTAGCGTCTATATATAAATACGAGGTACACAATCACCAAACAATACTTAACTATTTTCAATCATCACACAAAGGTGTACTATAGATGATCTAGCATCATCACCTATCATTACAAGATTAAAACATTTGTCTTATTTATTTTAATTTGAGAAAAGTAATTTCTACTCATTGAAAAACTATTTAAGATTTAATATTCTCCAACTCAAACATGGGATCATGTTGACACATGTCATCACCACATATTTAAGTACATGGGGATGTGATTTAAAGTGGTGTCACAATTTAATAAGGTTTAACCTTTTTATTTTAAATAAATAAAGTGACTAGAAATGCCTATGTGGCATTCTTTTGTTACTTGAACATTATTTCTGTAAGTAAACCCAAATATTTTTATATATTCTAAAAGGTATGATCAAATGTAATTTTTGAGAGTTGGAATCAACTCAAAAGCTATTATGGTTAAATTTTGAAAAATGTTTGAATACAGAAAAGCTTCGGCCTTGTTATTTTTACCAAGGGTGATCTACAGATCCAAATGATTTGAGTCCAACGGGCTTGGATTAAGCATTTCAGTACCTTTCTAACAAAATTGGTTTCGTGCAATCTGGTTCATCGAATCGAGCTGGGTTGAATTTTGAATCTATGTATAGAACTATGTTTGAACTAAAATAGAAAAATCTAAATTCAAACGGTTGGGTCGCGCGGGAGAGGTTAATGGGCCGGCCCAGTGTCACTCCGCAGCGCGGGGCTCAGCTGATAGGGGGGTCTACCAGTCAGCGGCTCATAACGCGCGAAGCGGTACGGGGCTATGTGGGTCGTTGTATTAGAAGGGAGATCGACGGCTAGGGATCGTCGTCGACGACGAACCTGTCACCGGCGAGCTCGAACCCTAGCGGCTCAGTGGGGGTGCATAGGGGGCATACCAGGGCTCCAACGACGACTGCGAGGCGGGCAAACAAATGAGTGGTCGACGGCGAGCTCAGGGATGGTCGAGGAAGCTCCTGGGGTGGTCGCAATCAGTGGCCCTCTTCTCCTCTAGAGGCGGCCTGCTCTGGTGCAATTCCGGCTAGCTGCTACTCCTCGTGCTCTGGCTAGAGGGAGGAACGATCAGTGAGGTGAGGGGAGTGGAATGGTGTTCTTCTAACGGCTGGGGGTGGCCTCCTTTTATAGGCTAGACGGCGACACCAAGAGGGATGGGCAGGCAACGGTGGCGACATGGCTACGGGCGGCTAGAAGCATGGCTGAGGTTTGCGATCGACGCGTGGTCTCCTGGTGATGCTCTAGGACTTGAATGCGTGCTTAGGGGTGGTGGCAATCGGTCGGGAACGTGCGGTGCTCTGCGTGGCAGAGGTGGCGTCTTCGGCGGCGAGCGGTGGCTGTGAGGCATTGGGCGGCGAATGGTGATGTCTGGCATGTTCCTTGGGTCATGGCGAAGCGGTGGGCATGGGCTGCGGTCGAGGGGTGGCGTGTGCACGCGTGCCGGGTGCGGCGCTCTGGCGCGTGTTCAGCATGTCGCGGTGGCACTGGGAGCAGGGCATGCTCGGTGGTCCACGGCTTGCCTTGGCTCGGGGAGGGGACAGTGGGTGGCGGTGAAGTGCTGGCGATCTCCCAGACATGGCGAGAGAGGGGGAGGTGGTCTGCTGCGGCGGCGACCAAGTTGGCCAGCGAGGTGTGCTCGGCTTGCTCACCATTGATGACAATGGCCAGCTTACAGTGAGGCTAGGGGTTTCCAATTAGGCTAGATGATCTACTAGATGGTTGCTGTGAGCTAGAGAGGGAACAAGTTAGTCCAAAACACTATTAAAAACAGTGAATTTGATTTGGTTTAAATTTGCCTGCCAAGTGTTTGATGAAATGGCCGCAAGAAACTTTCTTTTGAATTTTGAAAAGATTTTTGGTGGGTGTGCTAGGCATGTGCTGGAGACTCTAAGGGTTCTTGGGTTTTGAAAATTGAACTTGTTTGAGTGGTTTTGAAATAGTGGGATCTTCCCATATGAGATAGATTCAATTTTAAACTGTCATTTAAACTTAGCATTTGAATGTTTTTGGAAGATCACAAAGTAGGCCTTGGTACCTCATTATGTGTACTAACAATGGTTGAAAGATCCACAATTGTTTCTGTTAAGTTTTGAGTGCTTGGAATAGCCAAAGTAGGCATGAGAGTTAATTTGGCCAAAGTGACCATTCACTTCATTTGTTCATTTCGAGTTGTTTATCTTTGGGAAAAGTTTGGGAATGATTTATATGATGTTTATTTCACCTAAGAATCATTTTACAAGCAAAGAAACACAGAACCATGGCAATTCAAAAGAATCCTAATTTTAAATACACATACATATGAATGCTCTCATATTTTTAGATAGGAAATTTTTTGTTAACCCTAGTTTTGATGATTAGCATTTGATGATCCATGTTTAATATTTTTGGGATTTTACAAACCTTCCCCCCTTAAACAAAATCTCGTCCCGAGATTTGAAAAAGGACGAAAAAGATTACCTAGGATTTGAAGAGATCTAGGAACTCTGTCCTGATGTGATCTTCGCGCTCCCAGGTAGCTTCTTCTTCTGTGTGGTTGCTCCACTGAATCTTGAGAAACTTGATGCTTCGGGTTCTGGTAGTTCTGAAAGCTTCTTCCAAAATACGGATGGATACTTCGGGATAGGTCAGGTCATCGTTGACCTCTATCGTCCGGTGATCAATGTTCTTGAACATTTCAGTATTCTTCGGACCTTCGAGGCACTTGCGAAGTAATGAGATATGGAACACATTGTGCACAGCTGGCATTTCTTATGGCAGTTCCAATTGATATGACACTTCTCCTCGACGGTTCAGAATCTTGAAGGGGCCGATATATCTGGGGGCTAACTTTCCTTTCAGTTGGAAACGTTACATTCCCTTTAATGGCGACACTTTCAGATACACAAAATCTCTGATATTGAAAGCGAGGTCTCGACGTCTCTTGTCGGTGTAACTCTTCTGTCTTGACTGGGGGTCTTGAGGTGCTCACGAATCTTGTGAAATTTCTCTTCTGCTTCTCGTAGGATGTCGGGTCCGAAAATCTGACTATCTCCTACTTCTGACCAATTCAAAGGGGTGCGGCACTTCCGTCCATACATGAATTCAAAGGGGGCCATTTGCAAACTAGCTTGATAACTGTTGTTGTATGAAAATTCTGCAAACGGCAGACAGTCTTCCCATTTAGATACATACTCTAACACACATGCCCTCAACATGTCTTCGAGTTTTTGATTTACTCGCTCCGTTTATCCATCGGTCTAAGGGTGATAAGCTGTGCTGAAATCTAGTCGGGTTCCTAAAACTTCTTGGACTTTCTTCCAGAATCTCGAGGTAAACTGAGTTCCTCGATCCGACACGATGTTCTTGGGGACTCCGTGCAAACTGATGATTCTAGCGATGTATAACTCAACTAGTTTTGAACTCTGGTAGGTGGTCTTGAATGGTAAGAAATGGGCGACTTTGGACAATCTGTCCACTATGACCCAGATAGAGTCATTTCCCCTACTAGAAGTAGGCAATCCAGTGATAAAGTCCATTCCAACGGAACCCCGTTTCCATTCCGGAATCTGTAGCGGTTGGAACAATCCAGCGGGTCTTTGATGTCCCGCCTTGACTGTCTGACATATATCACACTTGGCGATATAGCTTCCGATTTCTCTGTTCATTTTATGCCACCAAAATTGTTCCTTCAAATCTTGATACATCTTCGTTCCTCCGGGGTGGATAGAATAAAGAGTATCATGAGCTTCCTTCAAAATAACTTCTTTTAACTCTGAATCTGCTGGCACACAAAGACGTCCTTTGTACCATAGAACTCCTTCATCGTCTTCGGTAAATCCGGGTACTTTGCCTGTACCGATACGACGCTTGATTCCGTCGATACTAGCATTTCCTTTCTGCGCCTCTTTGATCTGGCTGATCAAAGTGGGTTGAAGTTCTATGCTATCCAAAACTCCTTTACTCACTAATTCCATTCGAAAATCTTCCATCTCTTTGTGCAAACTTGGTTGCTCCTTCAAAATCATGGAGTTCAAGCGAAACGGCAATCTGCTAAGGGCATCTGCTACCACATTGGCTTTACCGGGGTGATAGTGAATGTCCAGATCGTAATCCTTGATTAGCTCAATCCATCTTCTCTGTCTCATATTCAGCTCCTTCTGTGTGAATATATACTTCAGGCTCTTGTGATACAAATAAATCTCACAACGGTTTCCCATCATGTAATGCCTCCATGTCTTTAGGGCTAGAACTACGGCTGCGAGCTCGAGGTCATGGGTTGGATAGTTTTGCTCATGCTGTTTCAGTTGTCGGGATAGATAGGATATAAATTTTCCTTCTTGCATTAGCACACATCCGAGACCAATCTTGGATGCGTCACACTACACGTCAAAGGGCTTCGTGATATCTGGCATGATTAATATTGGGGCGGAAATCAATCTTCTCTTGAGTTCTTGAAAACTCGCTTCACATTTTTCCGTCCATTCAAACTTCTTGTCCTTCTTCAGCAATTGCGTCATGGGTCTGGCGATACTCGAGAATCCTTCTACGAACTTGTGGTAGTATCCCGCCAATCCGAGAAATGCACGAACTTGGGTTTGAGTGGTTGGGGCTTGCCAATCTTCGACATCTTTCACCTTTGCAGGGTCAACGACAATTCCTCCGGCTGATAAAATGTGGCCGAGGAATCCAAACTCCTGTAACCAGAATTCACATTTGCTAAACTTGGCATACAACTGATGCTCTCTAAGGGTTCCAAGAATGGTCCTTAGGTGTAGCTCATGTTCTTCTTCTGATTTGGAATAAATCAGAATGTCATCGATGAAAAGAATGACAAACTTATCCAAGAAGTCGATAAAAATCTTATTCATGAGATTCATGAAATAAGCGGAGGCATTGGTTAATCCAAAAGACATGACAATATACTCGTATAATCCATATCTGGTGGTAAAGGCAGTCTTGGGAATATCCTCTGCGTGAATCTTGAGTTGATGATAGCCAGTTCTAAGATCAATCTTAGAAAACACCTTGGCACCAGTCAACTGATCAAACAAATCTTCTATCTTGGGCAACGGGTATTTGTTTTTGATGGTGACATCATTCAACTTCCGGTAATCCATACACAAACGGTTAGCTCCATCCTTCTTGTCCACAAACAAGACAGGTGATCTCCACAGTGACGCACTTGGTTGAATCAATCCAATTTCCAACATGGCATCCAGTTGCTTCTTTAGTTCTGCTAGTTCAGACGGGTTCATACTATATGGTCTCTGGGCTATGGGTCCTATTCCAGGGATTAGTTCAATTATAAACACGATATCCCGATCTGGGGGCATACCGGGCAAAACATCTGGAAATACATCGGGGTATTCACAAACTATCCGGACTTGGTCAATGGTAGGTTGGGCTATACTCTTGTTGCACTTGTATTGACGAGGTAAGGTTTTAGATACATTCTCGACTCATATTCCGGCTGTACTAGTCATGGTGATGGCTTTCTTGGCACAGTCAATTAATCCTTTATGTTTGGACATCCAATCCATTCCTAGTACTACTTCCAAACCTTTAGTTCCGAGTACTATCAGACTAGCATAAAAATCTATGCCATGGATTCGGATAGGGACGGCTTTGCAAATTTGCCTAGCTTTGGTGGTTGAACCGGGCTTTTGAACAATCATAACATGCTTCAGTTTGGTTGGTTGAATCTTACTAGTGCATGCAAATTCATCGGTGACAAATGAGTGCGATGCACCAGAATCAAACAACACTCTAGCAAGTACTGAATTAACAGAAAACATACCCAGCACGACATCTGGAGCTTCCTAGGCTTCTTCACATTCATGAGAAAAATATGGCCGTTGCGGTTGAGCGAGTTCCCTGGGGCAAACCTTCTTCCGGGCTGAACATGACGCTGCTGCTGAGTTGGGGCATTTGCATTGGGGGCTGCGGCATTCTTCTTGGGGCACTCATTGGAGTAGTGACCCTTATTTCCACAGTCATAACAAGTCACTTGCGACTTGTCCTTTGCTGCAATAGGCACAACATTGCTTCCAGTCCTCAGGGCAGTGTTGGTGTTGGCGGCGGCATTGTTGTTGTTGAACTTGGGTGGTGCACGGTTGAAATTACCAGAGTTGCCGGGGTTGTTGTGGTTTCCTCCGGGTCTTGGGTTTCCACGGTTGGGATAGGTCGGACGGTTCATCGGGGGTCTGTTGGTTCTTGGGGCAAATCCTGGAGATGGGTTGGGGCAATACTTTGGTGTATGATGGGTTCCTGGCTGATGCATCATGCGGCGTTTGCGGTTCTCATTGGCTTGGTTGATCTTTCCTTCCATCTGAATGGCAGAGTCGACGAGGGCTTCAATATCAGCAAAGGGGATATTGACCAACACCGTCTGCATCTCATCGTGCAGACTATTCAGGAATGTTTCTTTCTTCTTGGCTTCAGTGTCGATCTCATCCGGGGCATACCTAGCTAATGACAAGATTTTGTCACGGTATTACACTATGGTCATCCTTCCTTGTTTCAGTTCTCTGAATTCATCTCTCATCCTCTTGATCAAACCCGGTAGCACATGGGTTCTGCTGAACTTGACCTTGAATTCCTCCCAGGTCATGATCTACCCGCCGATTATTGCACGAACGCTGTTCCACCATGATCTTGCATCTCCGGCTAGATAGTGCGTGGCGAACAGAACTTTCTCGTTAGCTTCCACTCCGGCGACTTCCAGATTGTTCTCCATGGTCTGTAGCCAATCATCTGCATCTAAGGGCTCTTCCGACTTAGTGAAAACAGGTGCGTTGTGTTCTGGAAATTCTTGAGCTTAGATCCATGGTTGTCCTGAATTCCTTGGCCTTGATGGTTGTGGGCCAGCTGAGCTATCTGCTGAAGGGTGGCTAAGTTGACTTGACGTTCTGCTCTTTCAGCTTCGCGGTCAGAAACCAACATTTGCAGGATCTGCAACATCGGGTCCGGGGATGAACCACTTCCTCCGTGAGGCATCTGAAGATTGAGATAGATCATTAGAAAAGAGGGAAATTTCTAAGGTTCAGGGACTTTGAAAAGTTTTTAAAGTTTGACTCGGATTTTCTAGCATCTTGCTTTTCATTTATTCATTCATAGCACACGATACAACACACACCACAACAAAGAAAAACAGATGGTTTTAAGAACCATTCTGGAAACTATGATACAGTGGGACCAAATAAAGCTCACTAATGCTAGTGCTCAAGTGCTACTACTCCTTGGAGTCGGTGTAATCATCATCTTCATCATCATCGTCATCATCGATGAAGGCGAAATCCTCCTCATCGGTGAAGAAGTCCATGGCCTGATCTTCTAGAAAGTCATCATCATCGCTGAGATAGGAGTATGGGTCTCCACGAAGATCTTCTCCGGCATTCTCCTTTTCCTCCAACTGCATGTCTCTCTCGTGGATGGTCTCCTCCAAATCTATGATACGGTGGCGAAGACGGGCAATGATGCGCTCCTTCTTGTCGAGCTGATGGCGACAAGACTTGCGATCCCTCACTAGCATGGCATTGGTATGATCCTTCATCTTGATGATGGCGGACTTGTGGTTGGAGTAGTCACGGGCATTGTCCAGTTCCTGCTGACGATCATACATCATGAAGCTAAGGTGGTCCAACTAAGTCTTCAGCTCGTGGTGATATGGGGCTTATAGTGGTTGTCCCATAGCATCACGCCTTGGATAGAACTCAAAGCGGGTACCCTTGATCTGATTGATACTCTGCCCACACAGACGGGAAAGAGCTTCCTGCATGGCCCTGGCAAGTCCATCGAGCCAGTTGTTCTCTCGTAAGGTGAACTGAATTCCCTCTGCAGTGGGAGGTTCAATCTTTCCTCGGAGACTTGCAACAAGTAGCCACTGCCGATCTTCTCCTTCTTGATCATTGAGCTGAGCTCCGAAGAACTCGGGGTGCGGACGCTCCAGAAGTTCCGAAAGCTAGTCCAAGTCACGCTCAAAGATGAGGTCTCCTCCATTCCCCAACTGATAAAACTTGCTGTACTTCACGTCCATCTATAAGAATATAGGATGAGTAAGTTAGTAGAGTGCTCAAGTGTGTCAAATTTTATGTATTTTGCAAGAGTTTTTGAGGAACATGAATTTTTATTAAAGAATCAAAGTGATAAGAATGAGAATAAGTTTTTGTAAATACTCACTCCCTTTGGTTTTGAAACTAAGTTTTTTGATTCAAACGTCCAGTCTAACTAGGGTCTCCTATGGTCAGTATGGCTCTGATACCAACTTGTCAACCCCCGGATTTTTAATCCCAGATGCCTGTTATGCCATACATCACAATCCCAGGATTACCATTTTTGCGAGACATAACATATTTGGATATCACAGTACATCATCCATTACAAACCATACATAAGGTCTTACACAAATAAGGATCTCATGATCCAGGTCTTAATACAACTCAAGCAGCGGAATAACGTAATAATAAAGATAGCGTAGGCGAAGCTCCATCTTCGGGGTCACAGGCAATGCTGACGATGGGAGATGATCCTAGTTGTCGTAACCTTCCTGCGGTCCATCATCCTGATACTCCTCTTCATAGTCTGGCCACGGGAATAGCCAGGGACAAAGCCATGAGTACTCTTTAAGTACTCGCAAACTAATACTAACAAGTTAAGGGGTTTTTTATAGTTAGGACACTAGGATCAAGGGTTGTTTTGCAAAAAGCCAGATTTACCTCTACTAAGTTCAGAAGCAAAGAAAACTAGTTCAAAGTTTCATAACACCTAAGTGGGAACTTGAATTTCATATCACAACCCTGTTGTGGTCAAGTCAAAGTCTCAAGTCATTTTGAAAACATCTGACAGGGGAACAGTATGGCCACTCCAACTATCCATAACCGCGGATGCGGCTATTCGAATAGTTTGACACTCTACAGATATTGTACCCTTTCACCACAACATTCGATACATCTGTCAGGAACTAATCCTGAATTCACCATACTCAGTATGCGGATAATCAATCCTAACCTTTCAATTACACTCCCTAGTATAGGCACCAATCCTGTGAGTTTGGCCTCCCAACCATGACCAACTGTCATCTTGGGTAGTTCACAGGTGGACAATCTTCACAAGGTAGCCTCAGCTCAGACCTTGGCCGTGAGGGAACCCATAAGGTATATAAGTTTCCAGTCAAGCCCTACCCAATTTTTGGGTATTGTGGATGTACGATAAAATTGGAATGGTATCGCATCTAGACAACCATCAGTTTTATCAAGGGCTAAGGCTCATGCCTCAACATTTTCATCATCAAAATCATCTGGTATTCGAGAACGCATGCCAAATTCAGTAGAATGACTCATCATTCTAAGGTTTTCATAACCAGTTTCACCAAGTATTCCCATCTAAAGTTGATCAAGTTTTATGCTTAGCACTAGCATCTACAAGTGGGGGTAAGCACTAATGAGGGGTGGTAAACAAGTGAAGATTAATTAAGTTCAATCTCATGCCTTAGGATGACATCAAGATTATCTAACTTAGGCCAATTTTAATGCTCTTTATGCAACCTTCCATTATCTTTCTAGTATCTACAATTCACTATGTAAACTCTAAGAGAAATCTTTGATAAAGAAATAAAGTAGAGAGCTTGTAAGTAAAAGTAGGATGGTTTATCAAATGGTATAAGCTTGCAAGTAAAACTTGCATGGTTTGGCTTGCTAAGATAGTGGTATAAACTTGCTAGGATGCAAGTGTTAGCTTGCATAGGTCAATTTGTGTAGTAAGGCTTGCCTTGTGCAGAGCAGTGGTTGAAGTTCTCCTCGGCTTCTTCCTCGTAGTATCCTCCTTCCTCCTTGTATCCTTGGTCGGTACTAGCGTCTATATATAAATATGAGGTACACAATCACCAAACAATACTTAACTATTTTCAATCATCACACAAAGGTGTACTATAGATGATCTAGCATCATCACCTATCATTACAAGATTAAAACATTTGTCTTATTTATTTTAATTTGAGAAAAGTAATTTCTACTCATTGAAAAATTATTTAAGATTTAATATTCTCCAACTCAAACATGGGATCATGTTGACACATTTCATTACCACATATTTCAGTACACGGGAATGTGATTTAAACTGGTGTCACAATTTAATAAGGTTTAACCTTTTTATTTTAAATAAATAAAGTGACTAGAAATGCCTATGTGGCATTCTTTTGTTACTTGAACATTATTTCTGTAAGTAAACCCAAATGTTTTTATATATTCTGAAAGGTATGATCAAATGTGATTTTTGAGAGCTAGAATCAACTCAAAAGCTATTATGGTTAAATTTTGAAAAATGTTTGAATGGAGAAAAGCTTCTGCCTTGTTATTTTTACCAAGGGTGATCTTAAGATCCAAATGATTTGAACCCAATGGGATTGGATTAAGCATTTCAATACCTTTCTAACAAAATTTGTTTCATGCAATTTGGTTCATTAAATCGAGCTGGGTTGAATTTTGAATCTATATACAGAACTATGTTTGAACTAAAATAGAAAAATCTAAATTCAAATGGTTGTGTCGCGCGGGAGAGGTTAATGGTCCGGCCCAGTGTCACTCCGCAGCGCGGGGCTCAGCTGACAGGGGGTCTACCAGTCAGCGGCTCATAACGCGCGAAGCGGTACGGGGCTATGTGGGTCGTTGGATTAGAAGGGAGATCGACAGCTGAGGATCGTCGTCGACGACGAACCTGTCATCGGCGAGCTCGAACCCTAGCGGGTCAGTGGGGGTGCATAGGGGGCATACCAGGGCTCTAGTAACGACTGCGAGGCGGGCAAATGAACGAGTGATCGACGGTGATCTCCGGGACAGTCGAGGCAGCTCCGGGGGTGGTCGCAATCAACGACCCCCTTCTCCTCTAGAGGCGCCTGCTCCGGTGCAATTCCGGCGAGCTGCTGCTCCTCGTGCTCCGGCCAGAGGGTGGAACGATCAATGAGGTGAGGGGAGTGGAATGGTGTGCTTCAAACGGCTCGGGGTGGCCTCCTTTTATAGGCCCGACGGCGAGACCGAGAGGGATGGGCATGCGATGGTGGTGACATGGCTACAGGCGGCTAGAGGCATGGATGAGGTTGGATATCGATGCGCGGTCTCCTGGCGATGCTCTAGGACTTGAATGCGCGCTTAGGGGCGGTGGCAATCGGTCGGGAATGTGCGGTGATCTGCATGGCAGAGGCGGCGTATTCGACAGTGAGCGGTGGCTGTGAGGCATTGGGCGGCGAACGGTGATGTCTGGCGTGTTCCTTGGGTCATGGCGAAGCGGTGGGCACGGGTTGCGGTCGAGGGGCGGCGTTTTCACGCGTGCCGGGTGCGGCGCTCTGGCGTGTGCTCGGCATGTCGCAGTGGGCGCGGGGCATGATCGGTTGTCCACGACTTTCCTTGGTCGGGGAGGGTACAGTGGGTGGCGGTGAAGTGCTAGCGATCTCCCAGACATGGCGAGAGAGGGGGAGGTGGTCTGCTGCGGCGGCGACCAAGTTGGCCGATGAGGTGTGCTCGGCTTGCTCACCATTGATGACAATGGCCAGCTTACAGTGAGGCTAGGGGTTTCCAATTAGGCTAGATGATCTTCTAAATGGTTGCTGTGAGCTAGAGAGGGAACAAGTTAGGCCAAAACACTATTAAAACAGTGAATTTGATTTGGTTTAAATTTGCCTGCCAAGTGTTTGATGAAATGGCCACAAGAAACTTTCTTTTGAATTTTGAAAAGATTTTTGGTGGGTGTTCTAGGCATGTGCTATAGACTCTGTGGGTGCTTGGGTTTTGAAAATTGAGCTTGTTTGAGTGGTTTTTGAAATAGTGGGATCTTCCCATATGAGATACATTCAATTTTAAACTGTCATTTAAACTTATCATTTGAATGTTTTTGGAAGATCACAAAGTGGGCGTTGGTACCTCATTATGTGTACTAACAATGGTTGAAAGATCCACAATTGTTTCTGTTAAGTTTTGAGTGCTTGGAATAGCCAAAGTAGGCATGAGAGTTAATTTGTTCATTCCCAAACTTTTCCCAAAGAAGTGACTGGTTCCCCAACTTGGAATAGCCAAAGTTTGGGAATGATTCCCAAACTTTTCCCAGAGACAAACAACTCAAAATGACCAAATGAAGTGAATGGTCACTTTGGCCAAATTAACTCTCATGCCTACTTCGGCTATTCCAAGCACTCAAAACTTAACATAAACAATTGTGGATATTTGCACCCCCTGTTAGTACACATAATGAGGTACCAAAGCCCACTTTGTGATCTTCCAAAAACATTCAAATGCTAAGTTTAAATGACAGTTTAAAATTGAATCTATCTCATATGGGAAGATCCCACTATTTCAAAAACCACTCAAACAAGCTCAATTTTCAAAGCCCAAGCACCCACAGAGTCTCCAGCACATGCCTAGCACACCCACCAAAAATATTTTCAACATTCAAAAGAAAGTTCCTTGCGGCCATTTCATCAAACACCTGGCAGGCAAATTTAAACCAAATCAAATTCACTGTTTTTAATAGTGTTTTGGCCTAACTTGTTACCTCTCTAGCTCACAACAACCATTTAGTAGATCATCTAGACTAATTCGAAACCCCTAGACTCACTATAAGCTAGCCATCGTCATCAATGGTGAGCAAGCCGAGCACACCTCGCTGGCCAACTTGGTCGCCGTCGCAGCAGACCACCTCCCCCTATCTCGCCATGTCTGGTAGATCGCCAGCACTTCACTGCCATCCACTGTCCCCTCCCCGAGCCAAGGCAAGCCGTGGACCATCGAGCATGCCCCGCGCCCAGTGCCACTGCGACATGCCGAGAACGCGCCAGAGCGCCGCACCCGGCACGCGTGCACACGCCGCCCCTCAACCGCAGCCTGTGCCCACCGCTTCTCCATGACCCAAGGAACACGCTAGACATCACCGTTCGCTGCCCAATGCCTCACAGCCACCGCTCGCCATCGAAGACGCCACCTCTGCCGCACAGAGCACCACATGTTCCTGACCGATTGCCACCGCCCCTAAGCGCGCATTCAAGTCCTAGAGCATCGCCAGGAGACCGCGCGTCGATCGCCAACCTCAGCCACACCTCTAGCCTCCCGTAGCCATGTCACCACCGTTGCCTTCCCATCCCTCCCGGTCTCGCCGTCGAGCCTATAAAAGGAGGCCACCCCCAGCTGTTTGAAGCACACCATTCCACTCCCCTCACCTCACTGATTGTTCCACCCTCTAGCCGGAGCACGAGGAGTAGCAGCTCACTGGAATTGCACCGCAGCAGGCCACCTCTGGAGGAGAAGGGGGCTGCTGATTGCGACCACCCCCGGAGCTGCCTCGACCGTCCTTGAGCTCGCCGTCGACCACTCATTCGTTGGCCCGCCTCGCCATTGTCGCTAGAGCCCTGGTATGCCCCTATGCACCCCCACTGAGCCGCTAGGGTTCGAGCTCGCCGGTGACAGGTGTAGCACCCCAGGTACAACCACTACTAGAAAATCGCTTGATGTTTTTGTTTTGTGCATCATCATGGTATCATACTCATGTCATCATGCCACATTGCATTTGAGAATCATATCAAACATTGCATGGATCATATTTTAAAATGTTGCATGTGATATGTTGCATTGCATTTGCATTTTGTATCTTGCTCGTGTGTTATTGCTATCACCTCCCTGTCCCTCTTTTATATCCCTCTATTTTTGTTTTCCACAAGTTTGTGATCCATGTGAGGTCCACTAATTCTAAAAATGATTTTATTCAATTTACGAAACCTAATTCTTCATATTCTTGTAAATGCCCAAATGGACATGTATACATGTGGGCATCATCTCTCCTCCGGTGTTCTTGTTTCCCCTTGCCCCTTTTTGTTGTCCAAAAATTTGTGTTTAATTCCTGCTAAAACTTCAAATGATTGAGGTAATAAACTTTGCTTAATTTTGAGACAAAACAAGCAAACAAATAGAAGAAATCATATTAGTAAATAAATCAGAGAGAGGTTCATACCTGGCAGCAGCCCACCCTTGAACCAGTACACATTCACGCCGTCCTGTTCACCTTCTTCCTCTCGACCCCCTTCTCTCTGCAGGTAAACAGAGGAGCAGGTAGGCGTCCACCCGCCGTTGTCCTCGTCACCCTCCACCACCACCACCGAGCCATGCCTCCTTCTTATCCCCCCGAGCGGCCTCCGAACCCTAGCTTCCTCCCCTCCCTCGCGCCGCCGCAACGGGCTCCGTTTCCCCTCTCCGCTGTCTCCCTATCTTACCAAAGCCTAGAGGAGCGCCGCCGCCCCGCCGCCCTGGGCCACCTCGTGAGACCCAAATGCTGGAATGGAACCGCCATGTCACCGAGGTACTCTACACTGAAGCCCGGGAGCCGGAGCCGCGCAAGAACTTCGCCCGTGATGAGCCCTTCTTCCTGGAGAAGCAACCACCATCTGCCTCCTCTTCTTCATGGAGCTTCTGTACACCGCCGTCCCCGACACCTCCCCGATGAGCTGCCGCCTCGCCCCTCCTCTCCCTGGCTCACGTCGTCCTCCCGGTCTCCTTGTATGCCTGAAGCCGTATCCGCGTCGCACCCACCGACTCTCGCCGCTGCTCGCGCTCAGAACAGCACGCGCGTACCGCCGTCTCGCGCAACCCCTTTTTTCCCTCTGTTCTTCCGTGCAAAACTCCGCGATTCGGGCTATATCTCGTCGAGCACCTTTTAGCAAAGTTGTAGACTATACTTGGATCTACTTTTTCTCTCTTACCGGCGTCGTCCGTTTCGGCCTCCATCGCTCGCCATCGTCTCCAGAAGATCATTCGAACCCGCTGTAAAACTGAAGACTTTCGTCAGTTGAGGCCCTTGTTTGTTCCTCTGATCATAGCAAGTTTCCGACGCGGTCACTACCTCTCGGATGTTGATTAGTTTACAAAACCTGTAGATATCACTTTCTTCTACATCTTTTCTCTTTACGGAGTTCCAAAATTCGCCACGAATCTCTCGAAATCTTCAGTCCAAAAATCGCTTGAGCTGGCCATATTTGCTCCTGGCAGTTTTCGTTCGATCAGATCCATCCGGATCCTTTTCCACTGGATCCCCTGGTGTTTTCCTTCCCTTCACCCGCGATCCTGCATCCCGCGATGTGGCGTCTCCCGCGTCTGCGTGCGCGCCTGGCCCGCGAAGGTTCCTGGCCCACCTGTCATCGGCTGCGGGTAGACCTTCCCAGTGTGACGAAAACCTTTAGCGATTTTCTAGAAATCAAAATAAAAACAGGAATGAATATCTCTTAAATAATTAATAACTTTCAAATAAATTTGAATGTAGACCCAAAACGAAAAGTGTTTAGTTTTTAAACATGAATCCAACCATATATTCTAATCTGTTCAAATTTGGTTCAAATTTGTCAAACCTTTGACTCTAACCCTTTTAAATATTGTGACTTTAATAATGCTTTAAATTACTAATTCCAAAAAATGCAGATAAGATATGATTTTGAACTAGAAAAATGTGAGGAATAAGAATATGCTAATTATAATATCATTTGAGAATTTTAAAATTTTCGAATTAATAAATATTAATAAATATCTTTTCTTAATTATTGCATAACTTTTAATCCGTAACTCCGAATTCGATAAATAATATGTCCAAATCGATCAGCGCGACGAGACCTTTCCAACCATGATATACATGTTATCATTTGCATCATGCAGTAAGAGCAGTTTTATAATCAGTATTACTTATGCAAGAAAAACATGATAAATAAAATTGGGAACTAATTGTTTCTTATTAATAATGCCTCACGTAATGCTATATCATCAATGTGCTATGCCCCTAATACCTTTTCGACATAGTTTGCATCATTAACTTGTCATGTCATGCATTATATCATGATCATGCCGATTCTTCCGTATTAGTTGTAATTGTTGCATCGCTTGTTCCTTTTAGTGTTTGCTTCTTTCCGGATAGGACGATGAGATGTTGTGAGCTTCTACAATTTCTTCGGTTATGAAACTTCAGCAATGTTTTTCAGGCGAGCATTCTCCCCCTTTCTACCTATTTTACCTTTCTAGTCTTTATTTCTTCCTTTTGATCTATTGCTATCTGTGTTGCGATGCTCTAGTTTTCGTACCCGTGATATCCCTTGCAGCCTTATATTGCCTTGGACACATCCTATTACCTGTTGTTTGGTAGATAGTTGGACTTGCGCGTCGTAGTCGCTTGCTCAAGTGCTGTTGCGTGTCGTCAAGTACCACAGTTGTTGGAGTAATGCCGCATGTTTAATATTGGAGATGATCATGGATTTAATTACCGTTTAATAACTAAAATTGAAAGTAGGTAAATGCAGAGGCACCGGTGGGTAATAGACAATATTTGGTTTTTAACCGCTCACTGGTGTCCCATAGGACCCCTAGTTCTTGACACCTGTTCTGAGATCGAGCGCGCTAACCACAGGTGGGGTATGTGGGCACCCCCATCGATTAGTACCTGATTTCAAAGTACTGTACTGGGGGCCACAAAGTAGTTTGCGGCTTTATTACTATCTTGTACTTATGCCATGCTTTACCGCTTTATTTATGATTGCGCGTGGAGCGCCTGTACTGTTTTGGAACCAACGTGGAATGTTTTCGCGATATCGACAAGCCCAGTCACACTTTCGGGTTCCCAGTCATTTACAGCCATTGTCACAAACCTCTGGGTCTGTCTCGGAGACCGGCCGACTTCGTTACGGGTAGCTTAGTGGGGTGGCCCCCATGTGCTTGCTTTGGGTCTGGGAAAAGTCGTGTCCGAAACCCCGTTGACATACCGTTGGGTGTATGTTTTGTGATCTTGTACCTACATGATCTGACAACAAGGGTGTAGGTGCGTGTGGAAACTTTGGTGCACCCCTGCAGGGTTAAATCTTTTCGAGAAGCCGTGTCCGCGGTTATGGACGACTTGGATCACAGTTCTCGATCATAGACAACTATAACTAAAGTTTACTATTAAAATTTGACTTGTATCCGATATGACTAGTAATCAGCTTCACTACAACGAAATGGCTAAATAAAAGTACTAACAACTGCTGGGTTTGGGATATCTCATGCTAATTGTATCTGACTAGTAAGTGTCGCAACTACAACGGAATGGTTAACTAAAAGTTCCCACTGCTTATTATATCAGGATGACTATCTATACCTGACTAGTAATTGCTGCAACGATAACTGAATAAATAAAACTACCAACTGTGTGAGTTCCTCGGTTGACTTCCTCGTTTGGTCTCGAGGGGGAAATATCAGGATGGGTATGTTTGGTGGTATTATCAGGCTGGTTTTGTATAGGTCTTTCTTATCTCTCTCTGATAGCCGACAGTTGTATCGAGTCTCTATAGGTTGTCTAGTGCATGCTGTGTTGCCGCTTCAGTCCACCATACCTATGTAGGCGAGGACCGCCGAATTCTAGTCTCGCCGTGTACTGGCCTCAGTACCGATCGCTCTCTTTTTCCTTTGCCCTTTGTCGGCACCCCTTTTGTTTAAGCAGGTTTGAGATCGACGTCGTTAGCAGGGTTACCCTTCTGGCTTGGCCTGGGCAGGGTTATGGACGCCATTGGTTATTCTTCAGGGCTCTTAGATAAATTTGCATCTTGTCCGTACTCGAACGCTGTATCATTTTCCAGGTGATTTGGATCTTTGTACTGTATATCTGTATTCTTGACTCATTGAGTCGCTATTGTATATATATGTTTTGTGGGTTCCATCGAGGGCTATTGTGTAATGATATTACTTCGTTTTCCACCCGCACGCAAGTGCCTGGTGGGCACCTTGGAATCGTTTCTATGCGGGTTTGGTGGGAAGCGCTAAAACTTGCATAGGGCCGAATTCCGAGGGTGTTACAACAGGGTCGTCGTCGATAACGACCCCCAGCCGTCGATCTCCCTTCTAATCCAATGACCCACATAGCCCCATACCACTTTGCGCGTTATGAGCCGCTGACTGGTAGACCCCCCTGTCAGCTGAGCCCTGCGCTGCGGAGTGACACTGGGCCGGCCCATTAACCTCTCCCGCGTGACCCAACCGTTTGAATTTAGATTTTTCTATTTTAATTCAAACACAGTTCTGTACATAGATTCAAAATTTAACCCATCTCGATTCAATGAACCAAATTGCATGAAACCAATTTTGTTAGAAAGGTACTAAAATGCTTAATCCAAGCATGTAGGATTCAAATCATTTGGATCTGTAGATCACCCTTGGTAAAAATAACAAGGCAGAAGCTTTTCTGCATTCAAACATTTTTCAAAATTTAACCATAATAGCTTTTGAGTTGACCAACTCTCAAAAATCACATTTGATCATACCTTTCAGAATATAAAAACATTTGGGTTTACTTACAGAAATAATGTTCAAGTAACAAAAGAATGCCACATAGGCATTTCTAGTCACTTTATTTATTTAAAATAAAAAGGTTAAACCTTATTAAATTGTGACACCACTTTGAATCACATTCCCATGTACTAAAATATGTGGTTATGACATGTGTCAACATGACCCCATGTTTGAATTGGAGAATATTAAATCTTAAGTAGTTTTTCAATGAGTAGAAATTACTTTTCTCAAATTAAAATAAATAAGACAAATGCTTTAATCTTGTAATGATAGGTGATGATGCTAGATCATCTATAGTACACCTTTGTGTGATGATTGAAAATAGTTAATTATTGTTTAGTGATTGTGTACCTCGTATTTATTTATAGACGCTAGTACCGACCAAGGATACGAGGAGGAAGGAGGATACTACGAGGAAGAAGCCAAGGAGAACTTTAACCACTGCTCTGCACAAGGCAAGCCTTACTACACAAATTGACCTATGCAAGCTAACACTTGTATCCTAGCAAGTTTATACCATTATCTTAGCAAGCCAAACCATGCAAGTTTTACTTGCAAGCTTATACCATTTGATAAACCATCCTACTTTTACTTACAAGCTTTCTACTTTATTTATTTATCAAAGCTTTCTCTTAGAATTTACATAGTGAATTGTAGATACTAGAAAGATAATGGAAGGTTGCATAAAGAGCATTAAAATTGTCCTAAGTTAGATAATCTTGATATCGTCCTAAGGCATGAGATTGAACTTAATTAATCTTCACTTGTTTACCACCCCTCATTAGTGCTTACCCCCACTTGTAGATGCTAGTTCTAAGCATAAAACTTGATCAGCTTTAGATGGGAATACTTGGTCAAACTGGTTATGAAAACCTTAGAATGATGAGTCATTCTACTGAAATGTTTTGACATGCGTTCTCGAACACCAGATGATTTTGATGATGAAAATGTTGAGGCATGAGCCTTTTCCCTTGATAAAACTGATGGTTGTCTGGATGCGATAGCATTCCAATTTTACCGTACAACCACAATACCCGAAAATTGGGTAGGGCTTGACTGGAAACTTATATACTTTACTATGGGTTCCCTCACGGCCAAGGTCTGAGATGAGGCTACCTTGTGAAGATTGTCCACCTGTGCAGTACCCAAGATGACAGTTGGTCATGGTTGGGAGGTCAAACTCATAGGAGAGGTGCCTATACTAGGGCGTGTAATTGAAAGGTTAGGATTGATTATCCGCATACTGAGTATGGTGAATTCAGGATTTGTTCCTGATGGATGTATCAGATGTTGTGGTGAAAGTGTACAATCTCTACAGAGTGTCAAACTATTCGAATAGCCGCGTCCGCGGTTATGGACAGTTGGAGTGGCCATACTGTTCCCTCGTCAGATGTTTTCAAAATGACTTCTGAAATGACTTGAGACTTTGACTTGACCACAACAGGGTTGTGATATGAAATTCAAGTTCCCACTTAGGTGTTATCAATCTTTCAACTAGTTTTCTTTGCTTCTGAACTTAGTAGAGGTAAATTTGGCTTTTTGCAAAACAACCCTAGAGCCTAGTGTCCTAACTATAAAAACCCCCTTAACTTGTTAGTATTAGTTTGCGAGTACTTAAAGAGTACTCATGGCTTTGTCCCTGGCTATTCCCGTGGCCAGACTGTGAAGAGGAGTATCAGGATGATGGACCGCAGGAGGTTACGACAACTAGGATCATCTCCCATCGTCAGCATTGCCTGTGACCCCGAAGATGGAGCTTCACCTACACTATCTTTATAATTACGTTATTCCGATGCTCGAGTTGTATTAAGAACTAGATCATGAGATCCTTATTTGTGTAAGACCTTATGTATGGTTTGTAATGGATGATGTACTGTGATATCCAAATCTGTTATGTCTCGCAAAAATGGTAATCCTGGGATTGCGATGTATGGCATAACAGGCATCTGGGATTAAAAATCCGGGTGTTGACAAGTTGGTATCAGAGCCATCCTGACCATAGGAGACCCTAGTTAGACTGGACGTTTGAATGAAAAAACTTAGTTTCAAAACCAAAGGAAGTGAGTATTTACAAAAACTTATTCTCATTCTTATCACTTTGATTCTTTCAAAAAAATTCTTGTTCCTCAAAAACTCTTGCAAAATACATAAAATTTGACACACTTGAGCACTCTACTAACTTACTCATCCTATATTCTTATAGATGGACGTGAAGTACAACAAGTTTTATTAGTTGGGGAATGGAGGAGACCTCATCTTTAAGCGTGACTTGGACCAGCTTTTGGAACTTCTAGAGCGTCCGCACCCCGAGTTCTTCGGAGCTCAGCTCAATGATTAGGAAGGAGAAGATCGGCAGTGGCTACTTGTTGCAAGTATCCGAGGAAAGATTGAACCTCCCACTGCAGATGGAATTCAGTTCACCTTACGAGAGAACAACTGGCTCGATGGACTTGCCAGGGCCATGTAGGAAGTTCTTGCCCGTCTGTGTGGGCAGATTATCAATCAGATCAAGGGTACCCGCTTTGAGTTCTATCCAAGGGGTGATGCTATGGGACAGCCACTGGAAGCCCCATATCACCACGAGCTGAAGACTCAGTTGGACCACGTTAGCTTCATGATGTATGATTGTCAGCAGGAACTGGACAATGCCCGTGACTACTCCAACCACAAGTATGCCATCATCAAGACGAAGGATCAAACGATTGCCATGCTAGTGAAGGATCGCAAGTCTCGTCGCCTCAGCTTGACAAGAAGGAGCGCATCATTGCCCGTCTTCGCCACTGTATCACAGATTTGGAGGAGATCATCCACGAGAGAGACATGCAGTTGGAGGAAAAGGAGAATGTCGGAGAAGATCTTCATGGAGACCCCTACTCCTATCTCAGTGATGATGATGACTTTCTAGAAGATAAGGCCATGGAATTCTTCACCGATGAGGAGGAATTTGCCTTCATCGATGACGACGATGATGATGATGATGATGATTACACTGACTCCGAGGAGTAGTAGCACTTGAGCACTAGCGTTAGTGAGCTTTATTCGGTCCCACTGTATCATAGTTTCCAGAATGGTTCTTAAAACCATATGTTTTCCTTTATTGTGGTGTGTGTTGTATCGTGTGCTATGAATGAATGAATAAAAAGCAAGTTGCTAGAAAATCCGAGTCAAACTTTAAAAACTTTTCGAAGTCCCTGAACCTTACAAATTTCCCTCTTTTCTCATGATATATCTCAATCTTCAGATGCCTCGCGGAGGAAGAGGTTCATCCCCGGACCCGATGTTGCAGATCCTGCAAATGTTGGTTTTTGACCGCGAAGCTGAAAGAGCAGAACGTCAAGCCAACTTAGCCACCCTTCACCAGATAGCTCAGCTGGCCCACAACAATCAAGGCCTAGGAAATCAGGACAACCATGGATCTAAGCTCAAGAATTTCCAGAACACCAACCGACCTGTTTTCACTAAATCGGAAGATCTCTTAGATGCAGATGATTGGCTACAGACCATGGAGAACAATCTGGAAGTCGCCAGAGTGGAAGCTAACGAGAAAGTTCTGTTCGCCACCCACTATCTAGCCGGAGATGCAAGAGCATGGTGGAACAACGTTCGTGCAATGACCGGAGGGCAGATGATGACCTGGGAGGAATTCAAGGTCAAGTTCAGCAGAACCCATGTGCCACCGGGTTTGATCAAGAGGATGAGAGATGAATTCAGAGAACTGAAACAAGGAAGGATGACCGTAGTGGAATAACGCGACAAAATCTTGTCATTAGCTAGGTATGCCCTGGATGAGATCGACACTGAAGCCAAGAAGAAAGAAAGATTCCTGAATGGTCTGCACGATGAGATGCAGACGGTGTTGGTCAATATCCCCTTTCCTGATATTGAAGCCCTCGTCGACTCTGCCATTCAGATTGAAGAAAAGATCAACCAAGCCAATGAGAACCGCAAGCGCCGCATGATGCATCATCCAGAAACCCATCATACACCAAAGTATCGCCCCAACCCATCTCCAGGATTTGCCCCAAGAACCAACAGACCCCCGATGAACCGTTCGACCTACAACCGTGGAAACCCAAGACCCGGAGGAAACAACAACAAACCCAGCAACTCTGGTAATTTCAACCGTGCACCACCCAAGTTCAACAACAACAATGCCGCCACCAACACCAACACTGCCCCGAGGACTGGAAGCAATGGTGTGCCTGTTGCAGCAAAGGACAAGTCGCAAGTGACTTGTTATGACCGTGGAAATAAGGGTCACTACTCCAATGAGTTACCCAAGAACAATGCCATAGCCCCCAATGCAAATGCCCGAGCTCAGCAGCAACGTCGTGTTCAGCCCGGAAGAAGGTTTGCCCCAGGGAACTTGCTCAACCGCAACGGCCGTCTTTTTCTCATGCATGCTTAAGAAGGCCAGGAAACGCCAGATGTCGTGCTGGGTATGTTTTCTATTAATTCAGTACTTGCTAGAGTGTTGTTTGATTCTGGTGCATTGCACTCATTTGTCACCAAAGAATTTGCATGCACTAGTAAGATTCAACCAACCAAACTGAAGCATGTTATGATTGTTCAAATCCCCGGTTCAACCTCCAAAGCTAGGCAAATTTGTAAAGCCGTCCCTATCTGAATCCATGGCATATATTTTTATGCTAATCTGATAGTACTTGGAACTAAAGGTTTGGAAGTAGTACTAGGAATGGATTGGATGTCCAAACATAAAGGATTAATTGACTGTGCCAAGAAAGCCATCACCATGACCAGTACAGCCGGAATATCAGTCTAGCATGTATCTGAAACCTTACCTCGTCAATTAAAGTGCAACAAGAGTATAGCCCAACCTACCATAGACCAAGTCTGGATAGTCTGTGAATACCTCGATGTATTTCCAGATGTTTTGCCCGGTATGCCCCCAGATCGGGATATCGAGTTTATCATTGAACTAATCCCTGGAACAAGACCCATAGCCTAGAGACCATATAGTATGAACCCGTCTGAACTAGCAGAACTGAAGAAGCAACTGGATGCCATGTTGGAAATTTGATTGATTCAACCAAGTGCGTCACCGTGGAGATCACCTGTCTTGTTTGTGGACAAGAAGGATGGACGTAACCGTTTGTGTACGGATTACAGGAAGTTGAATGATGTCACTATCAAAAACAAATACCCGTTGCCCAAGATAGAAGATTTGTTTGATCAGTTGACTGGTGCCAAGGTGTTTTCTAAGATTGATCTTAGAACTGGCTATCATCAACTCAAGATTCGCGCAGAGGATATTCCCAAGACTGCCTTTACCACCAGATATGGATTATACGAGTATACTGTCATGTATTTTGCATTAACCAATGCCCCCGCTTATTTCATGAATCTCATGGATAAGATTTTTATGGACTTCCTGGATAAGTTTGTCGTTGTTTTCTTTGATGACATTTTGATTTATTCCAAATCAGAAGAAGAACATGAGCTACACCTAAGGACCATTCTTGTAACCCTTAGAGAGCATCAGTTGTATGCCAAGTTTAGCAAATGTGAATTCTGGTTACAGGAGGTAGGATTCCTTGGCCACATTGTATCAGCCGAAGGAATTGCCCTTGACCCTGCAAAGGTGAAAGATGTCGAAGATTGGCAAGCCCCAACCACTCAAACCCAAGTTCGTGCATTTCTCGGATTGGCGGGATACTACAGCAAGTTCATAGAAGGATTCTTGAGTATCGCTAGACCCATGACCCAATTGCTGAAGAAGGACAAGAAGTTTGAATGGACGGACAAATGTGAAGCGATTTTTCAAGAACTCAAGAGAAGATTGATTTCCGCCCCAATCTTAATCATGCCAGATATCACGAAGCCCTTTGACGTGTAGTGTGACGCATCCAAGATCGGTCTCGGATGTGTGCTAATGCAAGAAGGAAAATTTATATCCTATCTATCCCGACAACTGAAACAACATGAGCAAAACTATCCAACCCATGACCTCGAGCTCGCAGCTGTAGTTCTAGCCCTAAAGACATGGAGGCATTACCTGATGGGAAACTGTTGTGAGATTTATTCAGATCACAAGAGCCTGAAGTATATACTCACTCAGAAGGAGCTAAATATGAGACAGGGAAGACGGATTGAGCTAAGCAAGGATTACGATCTGGAATTCACTATCACCCCGGTAAAGCCAATGTGGTAGCAGATGCCCTTAGTAGATTGCCGTGCCTCTTGAACTCCATGATTTTGAAGGAGCAACCAAGTTTGCACAAAGAGATGGAAGAATTTGGAATGGAATTAGCGAGTGAACGATTTTTGGCTAGCATAGAACTTCAACCCACTTTGATCAGCCAGATCAAAGAGGCGCAGAAAGGGAATGCTAGTATCGATGGAATCAAGCGTCGTATCGGTACAGGCAAAGTACCCGGATTTACCGAAGACGAAGAAGGAGTTCTATGGTACAAAGGACGTCTTTGTGTACCAGCAGATTCAGAGTTAAAAGAAGTTATTCTGAAGGAAGCTCATGATACTCTTTATTGTATCCACCCCGGAGGAACAAAGATGTATCAGGATTTGAAGGAACAATTTTGGTGGCATAAGATGAAGAGATAAATCGGAAGCTATAACGCCAAGTGTGATATATGTCAGCGAGTCAAGGCGGGACATCAAAGACCCGCTGGATTGTTGCAACCGCTACAGATTACGAAATGGAAATGGGATTCCGTTGGAATGGACTTTATCACCGGATTGCTTACTTCTAGCAGGGGAAATGACTCTATCTGGGTCATAGTGGACAGATTGTCCAAAGTCGCCCATTTCTTACCAGTCAAGACCACCTACTAGAGTTCGAAACTAGCTGAGTTATACGTCACTAGAATCGTCAGTTTGCATGGAGTCCCCAAGAACATCATATCGGATCGAGGAACTCAGTTTACCTCGGTATTCTAGAAGAAAGTCCAAGAAGGTTTAGGAACCCGACTAGATTTCAGCACAATTTATCACCCTCAGACCGACGGAAAATGGAGCGAGTAAATCAAATATTCGAAGACATGTTGAGGGCATGTGTGTTAGAGTATGGATCTAAATGGGAAGACTGTCTGCCATTTGCAGAATTTTCATACAACAACAGTTATCAAGCTAGTTTGCAAATGGCCCCCTTTGAATTCATGTATGCACGGAAGTGCCGCACCCCTTTGAATTGGTCGGAAGTAGGAGAGAGTCAGATTTTCGGACCCGACATCCTACGAGAAGCAAAAGAGAAAGTTTCACGAGATTTGTGAGCACCTAAAGACCGCCCAGTCAAGACAGAAGAGTTACGCCGACAAGAGACGTCGAGACCTCGCCTTCAATATCGGAGATTTTGTGTATCTGAAAGTGTCGCCATTAAAGGGAATGCAATGTTTCCAACTGAAAGGAAAGTTAGCCCCCAGATATATCGGCCCCTTCAAGATTCTGAACCGTCGTGGAGAAGTGTCGTATCATTTGGAACTGCTGGAAGAAATGTCAGCCGTGCACAATGTGTTCCATATCTCATTACTTCGCAAGTTCCTCGAAGTTCCGGAGAAGACTAAAGTGTTCAAGAACATTGATCACCAGCTCATAGAGATCAACGATGACCTGACCTATCCCGAAGTACCCATCCGTATTTTGGATGAAGCTTTCAGAACTACCAGAACCCGAAGCATCAAGTTTCACAAGATTCAATGGAATAAGAAGCTACCTAGGAGCGCGAAGATCACATCAGGACGGAGTTCCCAGATCTCTTCAAATCCTAGGTAATCTTTTTCGTCCTTTTTCAAATCTCGGGACAAGATTTTGTTTAAGGGGGGAAGGTTTGTAACATCCCAAAAATATTAAACATGGATCATCAAATGCTAATCATCAAAATTAGGGTTAACAAAAACTTTCCTATCTAAAAATATGAGAGAATTCATATGTATGTGTATTTAAAATTAGGATTCTTTTGAATTGCCATGGTTCAATGTTTCTTTGCTTGTAAAATGATTCTTAGGTGAAATAAACATCATCTAAATCATTCCCAAACTTTTCCCAAAGACAAACAACTCAAAATGAACAAATTAAATGAATGGTCACTTTGGCCAAATTAACTCTCATGCCTACTTTGGCTATTCCAAGCACTCAAAACTTAACTGAAACAATTGTGGATCTTTTCACCCTCTGTTGGTACACATAATGAGGTACCTAGGCCCACTTTGTGATCTTCCAAAAACATTGAAATGCTAAGTTTAAATGACAGTTTAAAATTGAATCTATCTCATATGGGAAGATCCCACTATTTCAAAAACCACTCAAACAAGCTCAATTTTCAAAACCCAAGCACCCACAGAGTCTCCAGCACATGCCTAGCACAACCACCAAAAATATTTTCAAAATTCAAAAGAAAGTTTCTTGTGGCCATTTCATCAAACACTTGGCAGAAAAATGTAAACCAAATCAAATTCACCGTTTTTAATAGTGGTTTGGCCTAACTTGTTCCCTCTCTAGCTCACAACAACCATTTAGTAGATCATCTATCCTAATTGGAAACCCCTAGCCTCACTGTAAGCTGGCCATTGTCATCAATGGTGAGCAAGCCGAGCACACCTCGCCGGCCAACTTGGTCGCCACCGCAGCAGACCACCTTCCCCAATCTCGCCATGTCTGGGAGATCGCCAGCACTTCACCTCCACCCACTGTCTCCTCCCCGAGCCAAGGCAAGACGTGGACCACCAAGCACGCCCCGTGCCCAGTGCCACTGCGACATGCCGAGCATGCACCAGAGTGTCGGACCCGGCATGCGTGCACACGCCGCCCCTCGACCGCAGCCCGTGCCCACCGCTTCGCCATGAACCAAGGAACACGCCAAACATCACCGTTCGCCGCCCAATGCCTCACAGCCACCGCTCGCCGTCGAAGACGCCACCTCTGCCACGCCGAGCATCGCAAGTTCCCGACCGATTGCCACCGCCCCTAAGCGCGCATTCAAGTCCTAGAGCATCGCCAGGAGACCGCGCGTCGATCGCCAACCTCAGCCATGCCTATAGCCGCCCGTAGCCATGTCGCCATCGTCGCTTGCCCATCCCTCTTGGTCTCGCCGTTGAGCCTATAAAAGGAGGCCACCCCCAGCCGTTTGAAGCACACCATTCCACTCCCCTCACCTCACTGATTGTTCCACCCTCTAGCCAGAGCATGAGGAGCAACAGCTCGCCGGAATTGCACCGGAGCAGGCCGCCTCTGGAGGAGAAGGGGGCCGGTGATTGCGACCACCCCCGGAGCTGCCCCGACCGTCCCTAAGCTTGCCATCAACCACTCGTTCATTTGCCCTCCTCGCCGTCGTCGCTGGAGCCCTGGTATGCCCCCTATGCACCCCGACTAAGCCACTAGGGTTCGAGCTCGCCGATGACAGGTTTGTCGCGATTACGATCCCCAGCCGTCGATCTCCCTTCTAATCCAATGACCCACATAGCCCTGTACCGCTTCGCGCGTTATGAGCCGCTGACTGGTAGACCCCCCTGTCAGCTGAGCCCCGCGTTGCGGAGTGACACTGGTCCGGCCCATTAACCTCTCCCGCCCGACCCAACCGTTTGAATTTAGATTTTTCTATTTTAATTCAAACACAGTTCTATACATAGATTCCAAATTCAACCCAACTCGATTCAATGAACCAAATTGCATGAAACCAATTTTGTTAGAAAGGTAATGAAATGCTTAGTCCACAAGGCAGAAGCTTTTCTGCATTCAAACATTTTTCAAAATTTAACCATAATAGCTTTTGAGTTGATTCCAACTCTCAAAAATCACATTTGATCATACCATTCAGAATATATAAAAACATTTGGGTTTACTTACAGAAATAATGTTCAAGTAACAAAAGAATGCCACATAGGCATTTCTAGTCACTTTATTTATTTAAAATAAAAAGGTTAAACCTTATTAAATTGTGACACCACTTTAAATCACATTCCCATGTACTCAAATATGTGGTGATGACATGTGTCAACATGATCCCATGTTTGAGTTGGAGAATATTAAATCTTAAGTAGTTTTTCAATGAGTAGAAATTACTTTTCTCAAATTAAAATAAATAAGACAAATGCTTTAATCTTGTAATGATAGGTGATGATGCTAGATCATCTATAGTACACCTTTGTGTGATGATTGAAAATAGTTAAGTATTGTTTGGTGATTGTGTACCTCGTATTTATTTATAGACGCTAGTACCAACCAAGGATACGAGGAGTAAGGAGGATACTATGAGGAAGAAGCCGAGGAGAACTTCAACCACTTCTCTGCACAAGGCAAGCCTTACTACACAAATTGACCTATGCAAGCTAACACTTACATCCTAGCAAGTTTATACCACTATCTTAGCAAGCCAAACCATGCAAGTTTTAGTTGCAAGCTTATACCATTTGATAAACCATCCGAGTTTTACTTACAAGCTTTCTACTTTATTTCTTTATCAAAGATTTCACTTAGAGTTTACATAGTGAATTGTAGATACTAGAAAGATAATGGAAGGTTGCATAAAGAGCACTAAAATTGGCCTAAGTTAGATAATCTTGATGTCATCCTAAGGCATGAGATTAAACTTAATTAATCTTCACTTTTTTACCACTCCTCATTAGTGCTTACCCCCACTTGTAGATGCTAGTGCTAATCATAAAACTTGATCAACTTTAGATGGGAATACTTGGTGAAACTGGTTATGCAAACCTTAGAATGATGAGTCATTCTACTGAAATGTTTTGACATGCGTTCTCGAACACCAGATGATTTTGATGATGAAAATGTTGAGGCATGAGCCTTATCCCTTGATAAAACTTGTGGTTGTCTAGATGCGATACCATTCCAATTTTATCGTACAACCACAATACCCGAAAATTGGGTAGGGCTTGACTGGAAACTTATATACCTTAGTATGGGTTCCCTCACGGCCAAGGTCTAAGCTGAGGCTACCTTGTGAAGATTGTCCACCTGTGCAGTACCCAAGATGACAGTTGGTCATGGTTGGGTGGCCAAACTCACAGGAGAGGTGCCTATACTAGGGCGTGTAATTGAAAGTTTAGGATTGATTATCCGCATACTGAGTATGGTGAATTCAGGATTTGTTCCTGACGGATGTATCGAATGTTGTGGTGAAAGTGTACAATCTCTGTAGAGTGTCAAACTATTCGAATAGCTGCGTCAGCGGTTATGGACAGTTGGAGTGGCCATACTGTTCCCCCGTCAGATGTTTTCAAAATGACTTGTGAAATGACTTGACACTTTGACTTGACCACAACAGGGTTGTGATACGAAATTAAAGTTCCCACTTAGGTGTTATCGAACTTTCAACTAGTTTTCTTTGCTTCTGAACTTAGTAGTGGTAAATCTGGCTTTTTGCAAAACAACCCTAGAGCCTAGTGTCCTAACTATAAAAACCCCCTTAAATTCTTAGTATTAGTTTGCGAGTACTTAAAGAGTACTCATGGCTTTGTCCCTGGCTATTCCCATGGCCAGACTATGAAGAGGAGTATCAGGATGATGAACCGCAGGAAGGTTACGACAACTAGGATCATATCCCATCATCAGCATTGCCTGTGACCCCGAAGATGGAGCTTCGCCTACGCTATCTTTATTATTACGTTATTCCGCTGCTTGAGTTGTATTAATAACTGGATCATGAGATCCTTATTTGTGTAAGACCTTATGTATGGTTTGTAATGGATGATGTACTGTGACATCCAAATCTGTTATGTCTCGCAAAAATGGTAATCCTGGGATTGCGATGTATGGCATAACAGGCATCTGGGATTAAAAATCCGGGTGTTGACAACAACCTTGTTGTGGTCAATTCAAAGTCATAATTCATTTCACAAGTCATTTTGAAAAGATCTAACAGGGGAACAGTATGGCCACTCCAACTGTCCATAACCGCGGACACGGCTATTTGAATAGTTTGACACTCTGCAGATTTTGTACACTTTCACCACAACATTCGATACATCCATCAGGAACAATCCTGAATTCATCATACTCAGTATGCGGATAATAAATCCTAACCTTTCAATTACACGCCCTAGTATAGGCACCTCTCCTGTGAGTTTGGCCTCCCAACCATGACCAACTGTCATCTTGGGTACTGCACAGGTGGACAATCTTCAGAAGGTAGCCTCATCTCAGACCTTGGCCGCGAGGGAACCTATACTAAGGTATATAAATTTCCAGTCAAGCCCTACCCAATTTTCAGGTATTGTGGTTGTACGGTAAAATTGGAATGGTATCGCATCCAGATAACCATCAGTTTTATCAAGGGCTAAGGATCATGCCTCAACATTTTCATCATCAAAATCATCTGGTGTTCAAGAACACGTGTCAAAACATTTCAGTAGAATGACTCATTATTCTAAGGTTTTCATAACCCTTCTTACCAAGTATTCCCATCTAAAGTTGATCAAGTTTTATGCTTAGAACTAGCATCTAAAAGTGGGTGTAAGTACTAATGAGGGGTGGTAAACATGTGGAGATTAGTTAAGTTCAATCTCATGCCTCAGGATGACATCAAGATTTTCTACTTAGGCCAAATTTAATGCTCTTTATTCTACCTTCGATTATATTTTTAGAATCTACAAGTCACTTAAGTAAACTCTAAGAGAAAGTTTTGATAAAGAAATAAAGTATTAAACTTGTAAGTAAAACTAGGATTGGGTATCATCAAATGGGTCTAAACAAGCATGCTTAATGCATGTCCCAGGTTATCTAACTTTTATAGTTGCAAGTGTTAGCTTGCAAGGTTTTAAGTATTGGCTTGCATAGGTCAACTTGGGTAGTAAGGCTTGCCTTCTGCAAAGAAGTGGTTGAAGTTCTCCTTGGCTTCTTCCTCATAGTATCCTCCTTCCTCCTCGTACCCTTGGTCGGTACTAGCGTCTATAAATAAGTGCGAGGTACACAATCACCAAACAATACTTAACTATTTTCAATCATCACACAAAGGTGCACTATAGATGATCTAGCATCATCACTTAACATTACAAGATTAAAGCATTTGTCTTATTTATTTTAATTTGAGAAAAGTAATTTCTACTCATTGAAAACTACTTAAGATTTAATATTCTCCAACTCAAACATGGGATCATGTTGACACATGTCATCACCACATATTTCAGTCCATGGGAATGTGATTTAAAGTGGTGGCACAATTTAATAAGGTTTAACCTTTTATTTTAAATAAATAAAGTGACTAGAAACGCCTATGTGGCATTCTTTTATTACTTGAACATTATTTCTGTAATTAACCCCATATGTTTTTATATATTCTGAAAGGTATGAACAAATGTGATTTTTGAGAGTTGGAATCAACTCAAAAGCTCTTATGGTTGAATTTTGAAAAATGTTTGAATGCCGAAAAGCTTCTACCTTGTTATTTTTACCAAGGTTGATCTATAGATCCAAATGATTTGAATCCAACGGGCTTGGATTAAGCATTTCAGTATCTTTCTAACAAAATTGGTTTCATGCATTTTGGTTCATAGAATCAACCTGGGTTGAGTTTTGAATCTATGTACAGAACTGTGTTTGAAATTAAATGGGAAAATCTATATTTAAACTGCTGGGTCGCGCGGGAGATGCTAATGGGCCGGCCCAGTGTCATTCCGCAGCGTGGGGTTCAGCTGACAGGGGGTCTACCAGTCAGCGAAACAGAACATGCGAAGCGGTACGGGGTTGTGTGGGATGTTGGATTAGAGTGGAGATCAACGGCTGGGGATCATCGTCGACGACGGACCTGTCGCCGGCGAGCTCTAACCCTAGCAGCTCGGTAGGGGTGCATAGGGGGCATACCAGGGATCCAACAACGACGGCGAGGTGGGGAAAAAAACTGGTGGTCGACGGCGAGCTCAGGGACGGTCGAGGCAGCTCCGGGGGTGGTCGCAATCAGCGGCGCCCTTCTCCTCTAGAGGCGGCCTGCTCCGGTACAATTCCGGCGAGCTGATGCTCCCTGTTCTCCGGCTAGAGGTGTGGGACGATTAGTGAGGTGAGTGGAGTGGCATGGTGTGCTGCAAACGGCTGGGGGTGGCCTCCTGTTATAGGCTCGACGGCGAGACCGAGAGGGATGGGCAGGCGACAGTGGCGACATGGCTACGGGCTGCTAGCGGCATGGCTGAGGTGGCGATCGACGCGCGGTCTCCTTGCGGTGCTCTAGGACTTCAATGCAGGTTAGGGGCGGTGGTAAGTGGTCGGGCGAGTCTGGCGCTCTGAGCGTCTTCGACGGCGAGCGGTGGCTGTGGGGCGTTAGACGACGAACAGGGGTGTCTGGCATGCTCCCTGGGTCGTGGCGACACGGTGGGAATGGGCTGCGGTCGAGTGGCGGCGTGTGCACGCGTGCCGGGTGCGGCGCTTTGGCGCGTGCTCGGCATGTCGCTTTGGCATTGGGCGCAGGGTTTTCTCGGTGATCCACGGCTGGGCTTGGGTCGGGGAGGGGACAGTGGGCGGCGGTGAGGTGTTGGCTAACTCCCAGGCATGGCGAGAGAGGGGGAGGCGGTCTACTGCGGCGGCGACCAAGTTGGCCGGCGAGGTGGGCTCGGCTCGGCAATGGCCAAGTGTAACATCCAAAAAATATTAAACTTGGATCATCAAACTCTAATCATCAAAATTAGGGTTAACAAAAACTTTCCCAACTAAAAATATGAAAGCATTCATATATGTGTGTATTCAAAATTTGGATTCTTTTGAATTGCCATGGTTTTGTGTTTCTTTGCTTGTAAAATGATTCTTAGGTGAAATAAACATCGTCTAAACAATCCCCAAACTTTTCCCAAAGACAAACAACTTAAAATGAATAGATTAAGTGAATGGTCACTTTGGCAAAATTAACTCCCATGCCTACTTTGGATATCTCTAATTTTCAAAACTCAACAAAAACATATATGGATCTTTGCACCCCTTGATAGTACTCATAATAAGGTACCAAGGCCCACTTTGTGATCATCCAAAAACATTCAAATGATTAGTTTAAAGGACATTTTAAAATTGAATCTATCTCATATGGGAAGATCACACTATTTCAAAAACCACTCAAACCAACTCAATTTTCAAAACCCAAGCATCCACAGATTCCCCAGCACATGCCTAGCATACCCACCAAAAATCTTTTCAAAATTCAAAACTCAAGTTCTTGCGGCCATTTCATCAAACAGGTTGCAGATTCAAATCAAACAAATCACAAACACTATTTTGCGCAGTGTTTTGGCCAACCTTGTCCCCTCTCTAGCTCACAGCAAACATCTAGTAGATCATCTAGCTTAGTTATTAACCTCTAGCATCACTGTGAGCTTGCCATTGCCATCAATGGTGAGCAGGACGAGCCTCACCATGTCACCCTAGTGTGGACAGCAAGCTAGAGGAAGAACTAACTGTGCCAACCTTGTATGGGAGGTAGCCCATTCCTCACCGCCCCCTCTCGACCAGCCCTAGCTCGAAGACAGAGACCAGAACCACCAGGAACGCCGCGGCCGCGCTGCTGCCGACTATGCCGACGCGCACCCCAGTGCACGCGCCGTTCCCACTCAACCTAACCCCCTCGACCCTCGTCGTCCGCCAGCATGCACCCCACTGTCCCAGGAGACCACCAGACATGTTAGTTTCATCGCCCGTACCCCGTAGCCACCGCTCGCCGCGGAGTTCGCCGCCTCTGCCTCGCAGAGCACCGCACGTTCCTGACCAATTGCCACCACCCCTAAGCTCACATTCAAGTTCTAGAGCATCGCCAGGAGACCGCCTGTCGATCGCCAACCGCAGCCATGCCTCTAGCCGCCCGTAGCCGTGTCACCACCGTCGCCTGCCCATCCCTCTCGGTCTCGCCGTCGAGCCTATAAAAGGAGGCAACCCCCGCTCGATTTCTTCACACCATCTCACTCCCCACCTCTCACTTCCTACCTCTCACTGATACTTCCCACTTCTTCCTAGAGCAAGGCGAGCAGCGCATCGCCAGAATTTGGCCGGAGCCCGCCGCTGCTGGAGAAGAAGGGAGCCGTCGATTGGAGCCGTCCCAGGAGGAGCTGCCGGTGCCAGGAGAATCGCCGTCATCGACTTCGTCGTTCTCCCCCATCGACGACCCTCGCCTGAGCCCCGGTGAGCCTCCCACGACCCCCACTGAGCCGCTAAGGTTCCAGCTCGCAGGTGACATGTTCATCATCGACGACGACCCTCAGTCGTTGATCGCCCTTCTAATCCAATGAACCACATCACCCCGTACCGCTTTGCGTGTTCTGATCCACTGACGGGTGGAACCCCCTGTCAGCTGAGCCCCGCGCTGCGGAGTGACACTGGGCCGGCCCATTAGCATCTCCCGCGCAGCCCAACCGTTTGAATTTAGATTTTTCTCTTTTAATTCAAACTCAGTTCTATACCTAGTTTCAAAAATCAACCCAGCTCGATTTAGTGAACCAAATTGCATGAAACAAATTTTGTTAGAAAGGTACTAAAATTCTTAATCCAAGCCCATTAGATTCAAATCATTTGGATCTGTAGATCAACCTTGGTAAAAATATCAAGTTAGAAGCTTTTCTGCATTCAATTTTTTTAAATTTCAACCATAATAGCTTTTGAGTTGATTCCAACTCTCAAAAATCACATTTGATCATTACTTTCAGAATATATAAGAACATTTGCGTTTACTTAAAGAAATAATGTTCAAGCAACAAAATAATGACACATAGATATTTCTAGTCACTTTATTCAATTATAATAAAAAGGTTAAACCTTATTAAATTGTGATACCACTCTAAATCACATTCCCATGTACCGAAATATGTGGTGATGACATGTGTCAACATGATCCCATGTTTTAGTTGGAGAATATTAAATCTTAAGTAGTTTTTCAATGAGTAGAAATTACTTTTCTAAAAATAAAATAAATAAGACAAAGGCTTTCATCTTGTAATGTTAGTGATGATGCTAGATCATCTGTAGTACCCTTATGTGTGATGATTGAAAAGAGTTAAGTATTGTTTGGTGATTGTGTACCTCGTACTTAATTATAGATGCTAGTACCGACAAAGGAGGAAGGAGGATACTACGAGGAAGAAGCCGAGGAGAACTTCAACCACTGCTCTGCACAAGGCAAGCCAATACTTCCAAGCTATTAACTTAACAAGCTTATACTGATACTTGTGCAAGCCTTACTAACCAAGTTGAACTATGCAAGCTAACACTTGCAACTTAACAAGCTTATTCTACTTGATAACCCAATCCTAGTTTTACTTGCAAGCTTTATACTTTATTTCTTTATCAAAGCTTTCTCTTAGAGTTTACTTAAGTAACTTGTAGATTCTAGGAATATAAATGAAGGTTGCATAAAGAGCATTAAATTTGGCCTAATCTAGATAATCTTGATGTCATCCTAAGGCATGAGATTGAACTTAGTTAAACTCCACTTGTTTACCACCCCTCATTAGTACTTATCACCACCTGTAGATGCTAGTGCTAAGCATAAAACTTGATCAACTTTAGATGGGAACACTTGGTGAAAATGGTTATGAAAACCTTGGAATGATGAGTCATTCTACTGAAATGGTTTGACATGTGTTTCCGAACACCAGATGATTGTGATGATGAAAATGTTGAGGCATGAGACTTAGCCCTATATAAAACTGATGGTTGTCTGGATGCGATACCATTCCAATTTACCGTACAACCACAATACCCGAAAATTGGGTAGGGCTTGACTGGAAACTTATATACCTTAGTATGGGTTCCCTCACGGCCAAGGTCTGAGCTGAGGCTACCTTGTGAAGATTGTCCACCTGTGCAGTACCCAAGATGACAGTTGGTCATGGTTGGGTGGCCAAACTCACAGGAGAGGTTCCTATACTAGGGCGTGTAATCGAAAGGTTAGGATTGATTATCCACATACTGAGTATGGTAAATTCAGGATTTGTTCCTGACGGATGTATTGAATGTTGTGGTGAAAGTGTACAATCTCTGCAGAGTGTCAAACTATTCGAATAGCCCCATCCACGGTTATGGACAGTTGGAGTGGCCATACTGTTCCCCCGTCAGATGTTTTCAAAATGACTTGTGAAATGAATTGAGACTTTGACTTGACCACAACAGAGTTGTGAGATGAAATACAAGTTCCCACTTAGATGATATAAAACTTCAACCAGCTTTCTTGCTTTTGAACTTAGTAGAGGTAAATCTGGCTTTTTGCAAAACAACCCTAGATCTTAGTGTCCTACTACAAAAACCCCCTTAACTGTTAGTATTAGTTTGCGAGTACTTAAAGAGTACTCATGGCTTTGTCCCTGGATATTCCCGTGGCCAGACTATGAAGAGGAGTACCAGGATGATGGACCGCATGAAGGTTACGACAACTAGGATCATCTCCCATCGTCAGCATTGCCTGTGACCCCGAAGATGGAGCTTCGCCTACACTACCTTTATTATTACGTATTTCCGCTGCTTGGATTAAGAACTGGATCATGAGATCCTTATTTGTGTAAAACCTTATGTATGGTTTGTAATGGATGATGTACTGTGGTATCCAAATCGGTTATGTCTCGCAAAAATGGTAATCCTGGGATTAACAGGCATCTGGGATTAAAAATCCGGGTGTTGACACCATGCTGGTAGGAGGTAGGGGTGGGTTAGTTAGATTCTGGTTTGATCCAGAGGGGACAATGTGATCAATTGAATGTCAAATGGGAGACAAGTTTGGCTAGAACACTATTTGTAATAGTGAAATTGATTTGGTTTAAATTTTGCCTGCCAAGTGTTTGATGAAATGGCCGCAAGAAACTTCTTTTTGAATTTTGAAAAAGATCTTTGGTGGGTGTGCTAGGCATGTGCTGGAGACTCTGTGGGTGCTTGGGTTTTGAAAATTGAGCTTGTTTGAGTGGTTTTTGAAATAGTGGGATCTTCCCATATGAGATAGATTCAATTTTAAACTGTCATTTAAACTCAGCATTTGAATGTTTTTGGAAGATCACAAAGTGGGCCTTGGTACCTCATTATGTGTACCAACAAAGGGTGCAAAGATCCACAATTGATTCTGTTAAGTTTTGAGTGCTTGGAATAGCCAAAGTAGAACTGAGAGTTAATTTGGCCAAAGTGACCATTCATTTCATTTGTTCATTTTGAGTTGTTTGTCTTTGGGAAAAGTTTGGGAATGATTTAGATGATGTTTATTTCACCTAAGAATCATTTTACAAGCAATGAATCACAGAACCATGGCAATTCAAAAGAACTCCTAATTTAAATACACATACATATGAATGCTTTCATATTTTGATATGGGAAAGTTTTTATTAACCCTAAATTTGATGATTAGAGTTTGATGATCCATGTTTAATATTTTTGGGGTGTTACAGATATCTACGTTGAAGTCCTTGATGAAACTAAAGTTGAAGTCATTGGTGTTGGTGAAGTCTTTACTCAAGTTGATGTCTTTGCTCATGTTGAAGTCTTGCTCATGTTGAAGTCTTTGATCATGTTGAAGTCTTGCTCATGTTCAAGTCTTTTCTCATGTTGAGGTTTTATCCATCAAGTTTGATAAGGAAGAGATGTAGAATTAAAACCAAAAAGGTTGAGGAAAGAGTCTACAAGATTATTTGTAAATAAGTTTTGGAACAAATACAACTCCTATTTTTTCTAAGGAGTTTTGTCCAATCCTAGGGTTACAATCCTACAAGCAACGCAGTGCTCTAATACCATATATAGAGGTCCCAACCTTTAATAAGGTAGAGATCCCTGTGTTTACAATGCTAGTCCCTGGATCAATAGCTAGCTTCCACAGTTTAAGATGTAATATCAAGAAACAAAGGTCATAGTACAACTTTATAACCGGGAATAAAATAATACATTACATCTTACATAGCTCATTTGGCTATCTCATTACAATGCAGCAAAAATAACTATATAGCATGGAGTCCTTCATCTTCAAAATGCCACATGCAGTCATGTTGGTTGTAGACTTGTAATCCTATTCAACACACTTCACTAACATCAAACAAACCTAAAACATAATAAGTTATAGCCACAAGGGTCAATACATGTGAATTGTATTCGCAAGTGATACTATGGTATAATAGTGGCATCTATCATCTATATGCATTTGGCTAAGTGGAGCTTAGGCTTGCTTTGATCAAAATAGATTTTCCTTATCATTTGAAAACACTAAGTTTTTATTTGTCAAAAATCACCCAAGGAACAACCAATGAATATTGGTTAACCTTTACCCTTGTTCAACCACAAGATTTTAACTTATAAATTGGGATGAGGAGATCCTTAATAGCTTCCATGTCTTGATGCTCAAATTGTCCATTGCCGGGGACACGACTAAGCACTTAGATTTTACTCTCTTGAGAGGTGGTGCACTTTCCCCACAAGACTCGACATGCATGGAGACAAGATCTTTCAGAAGCCTTCCCTTAGACCAAAATGGACGCGCTCCAAACCTATCACCCCCTACCACCAAATGTCCATTTGGCTATGTTATTGCAACCTATATGATCCAGGCAGAGCCCATGATGCCAAGTGGCTGCACTTGAAGCTTCCCAACATTTGACATCTCAAATCTCTTTGTTCCTGGGTGGCTTTCCACAAGTGAGATACACTAGGGTAGGCCATAAATATGGGGCCCTGTGTAACCACTCAACATAAACCATTCTTTCCATTCCACCCAGGTGATTCATTCACCTAGTTTTTTTATTAAACAAAACACAAGTCAATGACTTAGAAACATTTCATATCATGAATATAATCCACGCTTGTTTTCTACTATCTAAGCTAAGAATGATAGTAGTAGGGATGTTAAATTAGGGAAAATTCTACTAAGGCATCATCTACTAGTATATCCCATGGCATAGCATACTTAGTAAAAATTCCATGCAAGTCCTACATAGAAATATCACTAATGCATAGTGAAAATAATAGGGCAAAAGTATGAAGCACCACTTGCCTTTTTAGTAGAGAATATAAATTCACTCCTTGATCTTGCAATGGTCACACTGTTCAAAGTTCACTACAATTCAATCAAGCAAGCAAATATTCAAACTAGCATTCAAACAAGTCACCACATAAAATAAAGAAAACAAAACAATGCATGCAAGCATGCAAAAGATTGTTTTATTTGGAAAAGTGGTTTCTAATAGGCTATAAACATTTTAAAACACCTATTGGTTATTTATAAAAGTGGCAAGGTCATTTGAAAACAAGTTAGGGAAAATGGCCAATTAAATCATTTTTGTTTGATAGAAATGATTTAAATCAAAGTAATAATTTCTAATGTTATCCAAAATGTTTTTAAACACCAATATTAATGTTTATGGTCAAAGTGTTTAATATTAAACCATTTGCAAAATGTTTCACCTAAAAACCATTTTTAAATCAAAGCAATATTTTATTGTGTTGGAAATGCCTTTAAGAAAAGTAATAATTTTATAGGGTTCACCAAATATATTTTTTAAATCCCAAAACTTGGTGTTTAGGTTCAAAGAGTTTAAATAAAATCATTTTCCAAAGTTTTTACTCAAAAAGCATTTTTAAAACATATACAATCATTTTTATTTAACTAGAAATGCTTTTATTCAAAGATTTATTCCTTAGCATCACAAAATATACTTTTAAATCTAGAAGTTGGTTTTTAGGGTCATTAGGTTCAAAACAAACTATTTACAAAAGATTTTACCTTCAAAACATTTTTAGAATAACTTTTATAATCAAAATAGGCCTACACATGTTTCTGCAAAAACAATCAAATTTATAGAAGAAAATCATTAAACAAAGGGCATGGTTGCAAATTACTCTTTTTGCTGATTCCATTGATATAAAGTTTGTAAAATTTGGACGTGTAGATTTAAAGTTATGAATTTTTCAAATCTAACCATCTAATAGACAAGTTTCTATTTTTAAATCAAAACTTGAGCCACGTGTCTGAATCTTATTCGCCGGTACCGTTTCACGTGGATCGACTAACGTGGACTGTTGGATCTAATGAAAATCGCATGACATAGAATGCTTTGTACCCCTTCAATAAGTGATTCTATCCTACCCGTTGGATCAAGATCTAACGTTTCAGAGCAGCCTGACCAAAGATGGGCGGCGCTACGACGGTGGCGAGCGGTGGTGCGCTCTGGTGGTGAGGGTGGCGGCGATACAGGAAGCGAGAGAGAGAGGGAGATGGCTCACAGTGTTCATGAGATCTCGCTGATGCTCGACGTTACTGTTGTTGTCGAAGGGGCGCTCGAGGATGACATGGATTTCTCGCCACAGTTGTTCACTGGCTCGGGCTCGTCTGTTCGTTGATGGAGGCGGAGATTTAGAGTGTTCTAGGACAAAACGAAAGCATCGTTAGGTGCGTGATATCGTGGCGAGTACGAGGGAATGAATGAGAAAAGGAGGGGCGGACGGAAACTACCTGGAGAGTTAGCCGGAGCGGATGCAGGCGATAGAGGAGCTCTGTTCGTCGAGGTTGCCGATGCTAGGGGGTACGCGCGGGCTAGCTCGAGGTACTGGAAGGTGCATAAGAGGGTGGGGAATAGGCTCGTATGTGCCAGGGAGAAAGGAGAGGCAAGGTCTAGCCGGAATTCGCCATTGAGTTTGTCGGAGGTAGTGTCGTTTGTAGGGGAAATTGGAGCAGCCTGGTGGCTCCGGTGGGGTGAGGTTTGAGGGGAAAGGGAGAGGAGACCTGGGCGATTAAGAGGGCATGGTCGCGGGCGAGATTTACTCACGCATTGAAGAGAATTAACGTGGGGCATTCATGTCTGAGAACGGCAGCGAGGTGAGGGGCGAGGTCGTCGCGGGAGGAGGAAGATGATGAGGCGGCAGGTGGGGTCGGTTGGTCAGTGAAATAGAGAGTTACGCGGTAGGGTACTGCGGTCAGAGAGTGAGAAGGTGTATCTGTGAGTGAAAGAAAACGGTTCGGGGTGGGGGAAGAGAGTGGGCATGCTGGGCCTGGTGGGCTTTGCTGGGCTAGGCTGGGCTGGGCTGGCCTGTTTCCATTTTTTCTTCCTGAAACCTTTTTCTTTTTCCATTTTGATTTTCTGTTTTGAAGTTCAAACTACCATTTGAATTCAGATTTCTTTTTCAAATCTTTTCCAAATATTCAGTAGGTTTCTATACTGTTTTAAATATGTATTTAAAGTCCATTTTAGAATAATTATTTTATTCATTTATGGTTTATTATTTATTTAAAATAGGCACTTGCCTTTATTCAAATAATATTTTTAATTATATTTTCAAACTCTTATTTGAATTCTAATTTTTGCCAAACCTTTTTATTTAGGTTTTTATTTATTCCATAGTGTGTATTTAAAATATGATTTATTAATCATTTAAATTGGGCAAATTGTCTTTATTCAAATAAAATCAAATATGGTTTTAATTCCATATAAATTTTATTTAAATGTTCCCTTTATTCCATTTAAGTTAATTAAATAACTTTTATATCTTCTTTGCCAAATTCCAATTTATTATTTTCTCATGATTTAATTAATCATTTTTATTAGGGATTTTGTCTTCCATTTAAATAATTTGAATATGATTTAGTCCCATATACTTTTATTTGAATATTCTTTATCCCTTTATTTCATTTGGATTATTTTTATTCCATTTGCTTATGGATTTAATTTAGATTGTCTTTTAAATAATTTCTTTGGGGATTTATTATTTGGTTTAGGCAATTTGTCTTTATTTAAATAAAATTGGATATTGTTGATTTTATTTAAATAATCTTTTACTCCTTTTTATTATTAAATACTTTCATTTGTTTATGGATTTGGCCAAGATTTAATTTGACTTTTAAATATTCCTTATTTCTTTCTTTCTTTCATTGTCTTATAAAATCCATATCTTTTTATTTATGGATCCAAAATTGGTGATTCCAATTTGTATATTTTTATTTGATATTTGTTTATCTTTTCTAATCCTTTTAGGATTACTTTGATCACAATTTGGTATGGATTTTAGATAAGAGCTTTATTAGCTTTGAAATTTAATTTCTTTATCTTATTAAATTTAGAAGATTTTATCCATGGTTCCAAATTGAATGAAATCAATTTCTATGGTTTTATAATATTTTTATTTATCATTTTTGATCATTTATAAATGTTTCTTGCTAAAGTTTTATATGGATAAAATCCATAGAGATCTTGGAAATGATTTTCTTCCATTAGGGTTTTAGGGTTTTGGTTTAACTTCTCCGAGTGTTTAAATTTCAAGATTCATTCTTTGATGAATGCATTTCACTTGATTTGAATTTTGTTGGATTCCATTTTATTCAAAGTTTGTTCAAGATGGGTTTTGAAGTTTCCATTTAGAAGCAAAAAGTTTCTTTTCACCCTAAATTTCAACAATTATTTCCTTTGTTTATTTATTTTTCACATTTCAAAATTTGGAAAATTTTGGGATGTGACAAGCCAGCCAATTTAAAACCACTATAGCTTTAGACTTTTGCATCACGAGATGTAAGACTATTTCCCTATGTTACCACTCAGATTACATCATAGTAGCATTTTATCACAGCATATCATGTGATCTGATTATTACTGTGCACACTCACATTATAAGGCACCCAAGTAACAACACAAAATAGCAGAAGCCACTATTTAATTTTTTGCCAACATTCATTTCAAACAAATGTGATTCCCAAATCATTTTCGTAATACCTTTCAGGAATCATATATCTGTTTTGTCAAGTTGATCCCTTAAAACACTACCAACACATAGAGATCATATTTAATCAACTTGGCACAACAGCATAGCCACAAGAATCTAGCATATACAAGACAAATAGGAATCCATCAAGTAAATAATTCAACCACATATTGTGGTACTTGTTCCTGCCATGTTTTAATTCAAGAGTGAGATAAACATGACTGTAACTGAACTCTTTCAAGCAACAACACTATAAAAGTTCAGATTCATCAAAAATAATAACATAGCCAACCTCCACACCAGCAAACCACAACCTCGAGCTCACAATTAGGGTATCACCATTCTCATAGTTCACAACCAGTACAGGTCATCGGCTCGATGGCCAGTCACAGGAAAGAACTCACCGAGGGTGCCGGGCACCTATAGCGTAGGCGTGACAAAGCCGAGGATTGTTCCAACCATCTCTCCAACACCACCACCAGGGAGTGTCGGGGTTGCGCTGCAGCACTATCCCACAGGCCTCAAGACAGTGGTGGATGAATCACATCATCATCACAACAGAAACACCACCACCAAAACATCCCCACCGTGATACCACAACCACTCCCTAGCGGTAGCAGCGTATGAGGGTCGAGAGTGAAGGGGGGCGTATCAAGAGTACCAGGTGCTTGAGCATGGAAGAGGATGCATATGAGCTAGAGGGAAGCAGCCATGGCGCAGGAGCACTATTGCGTCGGTGACCAACCATACCGCATGGCTAGGGTTAGCCAGAATGGGGGCCCGTGTGAGGGTTAAATGATGCCAAGGCGGCGGGGAACAGAGGAAGGAGATTGGGTGGGGCAGCGCCAGCAAGCGTCGGTGGTGGGCGCTGGCGGCTATGGCCGGAGAAGCAACAGAAGGTGGCGCTGGCGGCGGTAGCAGTGCCAAGGAGCGCGAGAAGAAAGAATGATAGGAGGAGAGAAGCTTCGGGGAGATAAGGAAAGCTACGGGCTAGGTCGGTATGACTGATCCAGTACCCAGCTGGTCTAATTTAGCCGATTGTTAGGTGCTAGGCCCATTTTAAAATAAAAAAATAAAAAAATTGCAAATTTATAAAAATGACCCTGAAGTTATTTAAAGCTCTAAAAAATATAGAAAAATCTTTAAAATATTTTTGATATATAAAAAATCATCACAAAAATAATATCCACCTAAGAAAAATATAACTTTACTTATTTAAGTTAATAGAATGCAAATAAAGATTAAACAATATTAAATCTTAAGTGAAATTTCATAAAATAAGAAAAAACCCTAAAAATAAATAGAAAATCATTTTTGTGTATAAAAATAACTCAACTATTTTATAAAAATACTCACTTAGAGTTTTACAAATAAAATATAAAGCAAATATTTAAAGACACTTAACTCTTTGAGGAATTTTATAAAAATAAAGATAATACTTAAAAATAAATAAAATTCATTTTTAAGATCTTTAATAAGTTTATTTTACTAAAAAAATACTATATATATTATTCAAAATCATTTTAATAACATTAGATAATCAAACTCATTTACTTATTTTACTACAATAAAATAACCACTTTGTTAAATTATTTAAATTTGTTTACTAAAAAGAAATAATCACATTTCTTAATAAAACACTAAAAACCTTTAAATTCAATTAATAATTATAAATCCATAATCATAATAAAACTTAAGTATAACTATCAATTTTTAAATACTCTAATTAAATCTTAAAATCTTAAAATAGTGAATAATCTTCATCTTTTAACCACTCTTAAAATGACTCTAAACTCTAATAAATTTATAAGATCATCTAATTATGCTCCCATTAATAAGTCCCATGTTATTAAATTCATCTTTCACTTAAATTAAAAGGGATCATTTATAATCATATTTGTTAAAACCCTAAAACTAGATGATGTTCTAAAACTCACTACATCTTAAGATTCACCTCTATTTTTATAGTTAACTTTGGTCTAAACAATCATAAACATCTCATTTGAAGTTTATTCATGTTTTTTAAAGTTAACTTCGGTCACTTGTACCATCAATTAAATTATGATAACTTAACATCATTAGTAACCATCTCAAACCCTAATGTAAAATCTAATAACCCTCAAGACTGATTAACTTTAACTAAACACTAGTTTCTTCAAATGTTATTCTTTTTACCACTTCAAACAACAAGTCTATAATAGTTCCTTCAACTCTTAATAACTCAACCCAAGGACTTTTATCCTAGTCACCAGATAACAATTAATCATAAACACATTACTCTATCCGTACTTGTATATTTGGATTGTTAACACTTAAGTTCCTTATTAATGCCATTGCTTATGAAATAAACTTAAAGATAAACCCAATCTTAAAGAATATACCTAAGGTCAACTTATTTATAATGCTCAGGGTTTCGCTTTGGGAATTATAAAATTGCATAGCATTATTTATGCATAATGGCATCTTGCTTCTTTAAACATTAGTCCTTACCGGACCAATGATGTTGATTTCAGATATTGGATCTTCTATCATCTCGAAGACTGTGAGTGCATAATCTTGCAATCACAAAAGGCAAGTTCACACTTGCTCATGTGCATTGATTATTTTCTGTAAAGTATTTTGCAAATCCAGTGTTGTCATCACATGCATTTCAAAAAGGGTCAGAAAACAGTATTTTCATAATAATATGATTATATGTTATTTACCATGAGGTAATAACCTTCTATGGAAGTTCCGGTGGTAAATGAACATATTATCTAGGACTTAACAAACAATGTCGCCAGTGATTCTTGCGCCGTATATTATGCATTAACCATGAGATTTGGAATGGGACGCAGAATTCAAGTGGATCGGCTCCCTTTCGCATGCCAACGGATGACCGGGCCATTGTTGCAGCTCCTATTGTAGAGGGTTAGCAGGTTATGGGTGGGATCCCTCAACGTCCCACGACTTCTGGTATCTATGAGGGTTGTACACCTTAGACTGATAATGGAAACAAGTTTTATCCTAGGCCTGATGTGCAATCCGTCGGGTATGCGGGGTCGCGGAGAAGGACAGTGATTGGCTTGGATCTTATTCTGGGCCTCACACCAAGGAAGTGTGAACGAGCCTATAACTCGGATGTGCAACAAAGCTAAGATCTCTCATGGGTAAAGCAACGCACCTCTATAGAGTGTAAAAACTGTAACTTGTTACTCCTTGTTCCGGGAAGGAGCTACGAATGCGGCAGGAAAGGAACTCCATGAAAGTTCTGGTAAACCTGGGAAGGCTGACGGACATAGCTTTTTAGAATAAAAACAACCTTTGAAGAAATATTTTTTCAAAAACTTGCATTGCCTACGACCTATGGTATGTGGCTGTAGATAGTGCATGAAACACTTCTCTTTAGTGAACTTGCTGAGTACGCTCCTACTCAACCGTATCTTGTTAACCCTTGCTAGATCTCGGAGAAACCAATGGTGTTCCCTGGAAATAATTTACTTGAAGAGTTGAAGATATCTAAGGGATATCAACGGAGTCGAAGACCTTACCGGAAGCTATCAAAGACAAGCTGAAGCATAGAATATAAATAAAACTCCTAGAATCTAAAACCTACTTCTGTAGAACAATACTATTGTAGCACTTTCAAGCCTTATACATATACTAATAGTAGTACTTCTAAAGTAAAGTCCGAGTGGATCTTTTGTAATATGTTGTATGTAATCTAAAGTGTTGTCTTGGACCCGCGATGTTTTTGTACCACTCTGAGGGATATAATGCGGATGGAACGGTGTTCCATTGGTGTTATGTCAATGACTATAGTGTACTACATCATGCAGTGGTATGCTGGGTCACCGCAACATACCTAGCCAATGACAAAAATTTGCCACGGTACTGAACTAGTGTCATTATCCCTTGCTTTAGTTCCCTGAATTCATCTCTCACCCTCTTGATCAAACCTGGTGGCACATGGGTTCTGCTAAACTTGATTTTGAATTCATCCCAAGTCATCATTTGTCCTCCATTCATGGCGCGAACGCTGTTCCACCAGGCTCTTGCATCTCCGGCCAGATAGTGGGTGGCAAACAGTACCTTCTCATTGGCTTCCACCCCTCCAACTTCTAAGTTGTTCTCCATGGTTTTCGGCCAATCATCGGCATCTAGGGGCTCTTCAGACTTAGTAAAGAAGGGTGGATTGGTGTTCTAGAAGTTCGTGAGCTTGGATCCGTGGTTTTTCCTGGTTTCCATGGCCTTGATTGTTATTGTTGGACATCTGAGCTATGTGTTGAAGGGTGGCTAAGTTGGCTTGACATTCGGCTCTTTCAGCTTCACGGTCAGAAACCAACATTTGCAAGATCTGCAACATTGGATCCGGGGACGAAGTGCTTCCTCCGCGAAGCATCTGAAGATTGAGATAGATCATGAGAAAAGAGGGAATTTTTCTAAAGTTCAAGGGTTTGTTTTTGAAATGTTTTTGAAGTTTGACTTAGATTTTTCTAGCAAATTGCTTTTCATTCATTCATAGCACACAATACAAACACACACCACAACAAGAAAGAACAGATGGTTTTAAGAACCATTCTATGAAGCTACAGTACAGTGGGACCGGATACAACTCACTAACGCTAGTGCTCAAGTGCTACTACTCCTTGGAATCGGTGTCCTCATCATCCTCCTCATCATCATCATCAATGAAGGCGAAGTAATCCTCATCTGTGAAGAAGTCTATGGCTTGATCCTCCAGAAAGTCATCATCGCCACTGACATAAGAGTAGGGGTCTCCAAGGATGTCCTCTCCTGCATTCTCCCTCTCCTCAAGCTGCATGTCCCTCTCGTGGACGGTCTCCTCCAACTCTGTGATCCTGTGGCGAAGGCGGGCAATGATGCGCTCCTTCTTGTCAAGCTGAAGGCGACGAGACTGGTGATCCTTCACCGGCATGGAAATGGTCTAATCTTTCTGGGCAGCGATGGCATAGTTGTGGTTGGAGTAGGAACGTGCATTGTCCAACTCCTTCTGCCGGTCATACATCATGAAGCTGAGGTGGTCCACTTGATTCTTCATATCAAGGTGATATGGTACCTCCAATGGCTGTCCCATAACATCACGCCTTGGGCAGAACTCAAAGCGGGTACCCTTGATTTGATTGATACTCTACCCACACAGACAAGCAAGAGCTTCCTGCATTACCCTAACAAGTCCATCGATCCAGTTGTTCTCTCTTAAGGTGAAATAAATTCCCTCTGAGGCGGGGGTTTCAATATTTCCACGGAGACTTACAACAATCAGCCATTACAATTCCTCTACTTCCTGATTGTTGAGCTGAGCTCCGAAGAACTCGGGGTGCGGGTGCTCCAGAAGTTCCGAAAGCTGTCCAAGTCACGCTAAAATATGAGATCTCCTCCATTTCCCAACTGATAGAACTTGCTATACTTCACGTCCATCTATAAGAATTTAGGGTGAGTAAGTTAGTAGAGTGATCATGTGTGTCAAATTTTATGTAAGTTTGCAAGAATTTTTGAGGAACATGAATTTTCATGAAAGAATCTAAGTGATAAGAATGAGAATAGGTTTTCATAAATATTCACTTCCTTTGTTTTGAAACTAAATTTTTGATTCAAATGTCCATTCTAAACTAGGGTCTCCTATGGTCAGGATGGCTCTGATACCAACTTGTCAACACCCGGATTTTTAATCCCAGATGCCTGTTATGCCATACATCGCAATCCCATGATTACCATTTTTGCGAGACATAACAGATTGGATATCACAGTACATCATCCATTACAAACCATACATAAGGTCTTACAACAATATAAATGATCTCATGATCCAGGTCTTAATACAACTCAAGCAGCGGAATAACGTAATAATAACGGTAGCGTGGGCGAAGCTCCATCTTCATGGTCACAGGCAATGCTGACGATGGGAGATGATCCTAGTTGTCGTAACCTTCCTGTGGTCCATCCTCCTGATATTCCTCTTCATAGTCTGGCCACGGGAATAGCTAGGTACAAAGCCATGAGTACTCTTTAAGTACTCGCAAACTATCACTAACAAGTAAAGTGGTTCAAGTAGGAATCCTGAGCTCTAGGTTGTTTGCAAAAAGCCAAATATACCTTAAACTGAGTTCAGAAGCAAAGAAAGCCAGTTGAAAGTTTTATAACACCTAAGTGAGAACTTGAGTTTTCATATCACAACCCTGTTGTGGTTAAGTCAAAGTCAAGATTCATTTCACAAGTCATTTTGAAAACATCTGACGACAGAACAGTATGGCCACTCCAACTATCCATAACCGCGGACGTGGCTATTCGAATAGTTTGACACTCTGCAGAGGTGGTACACTTTCACCAAAATATTTGATACATCCGTCAGGAACAATCCTAAATTCACCAAACTCAGTATGCGGATAATCAATCCTAACCTTTCAATTAGACGCCAAAGTATAGGCATCTCTACTGTGAGTTTGGCCTCCGAACCATGACCAACTGTCATCTTGGGAACTGCATAGGTGGACAATCTTCATAAGGTAGCCTCAGCTCAAACCTTGGCCGCAAGATAACCCATACTAAGGTATATAAATTTCCAGTCAAGCCCTACCCAAATTTCGGGTATTGTGGTTGTACTGTAAAATTGGAACGGTATTGCATCGAGACAACCATCAGTTTTATAAAGGTCTAAGGCTCATGCCTCAACATTTTCATCATCAAAAATCATCTGGTGTTCAAGAACACATTTCAAAACCTTTCAGTAGAATGACTCATCATTCTAAGGTTTTCATAACCATTTTCACCAAGTAAACCCATCTAAAATGATCAAGTTTTATGCTTATCACTAGCATCTACAATTAGGGGTAAACACTAATGAGGGGTGGTAATTAAGTGTGAATGATCTAAGTTCAATCTCATGCCTCAGGATGACATCAAGATTTATCTAACTAAGGCCAAATTTTATTCTCTTTATGCTACCTTTAAATATCATTCTAGAATCTACAATTCACTAAGTAAACTCAAATAAAAGCTTTGATAAAGAAATAAAATAACTAAGCTTGCAAGTAAAACTAGGATTGGGTATCATCAATTTGGTATAATCAAGGCATGCCTAATGCATTGCATAGATTATCTTGTAGGTGTAACTTGCAAGTAATACTTGCATGGTTTAGCTTAGCTTGCTAAGATAGTAGCTTGCGAAGTTAACTTGTATAGTGAGGCTTGCCTTGTGCAGAACAGTGGTTGAAGTTCTCCTCGCCTTCTTCCTCGTAGTATTCTCCTTCCTCCTCGTATCCTTGGTAGGTACTAGCGTCTATAAATAAATACGAGGTACACAATCACCAAACAATTCTTAACTACTCTATTTAGCACACAAAGGTTCACACTAGATGATCTAGCATCATCACTATTATAACAAGGATTAAGGCAATAGTTTTATTTATTTTATTTTAGAGAAGTAATTTCTACTCATTGAAAAACTACTTCAGATTTAATATTCTCCAACTAAAACATGGTATCATGTTGCCACATGTCATCACCACATATTTCATTACTTGGGAATGTGATTTAAAGTGGTGTCACAACTTAATAAGGTTTAACCTTTTTATTTTAATTCAATAAAGTGACTAGAAATGCCTATGGGGCATTCTTTTATTGCTTGTCCATTATTTCTGCAAGTAAACCTAGATATTTTTATATATTTAGAAAGGTCTTGTTAAATATGATTTTTGAGAGTTGGAATCAACTCAAAAGTTTTATGGTTGAATTTTGAAAAATGTTTGAATGCAGAAAAGCCTCTGCCTTGTTATTTTTACTATAGGTGATCTACAATTTCAAATGGGTTGAATCCAACAGGCTTGGATTAAGAATTTCAATACCTTTCTAACAAAATTGGTTTCATGCAATTTGGTTTAGTGAATCACTCTAAATTGATTTTTGAATCAACATGCAGTACTAGGTTTTGAACTAAACTGAAAAATCTAAATTCAAACTACCCGGGTTGCGCGGGAGTGTAACTGGGATGGCCCACGGTGCACAGCACGCGCGCGGGTGGGTTTAAGTGGCTGTCCCCACCAGTCTACAAGACAGGGGGTGCAAAGGGGTACGGGGCAATCTAGACCATGCGATCAACATTTAATCCAACGGCTGGGGCTTGTCGTCTTCGTCGGGTAGCGCCGGCGAGACTGAACCCTAGCACGGCCAGTGGGGATCTATGGGGGCTCACCGGGGCTCTGCCGAGGGTCGGCAATGGGGGCGAACGACGAAGTCAACGATGGCGATTCTCCTGGTACCGACAGCTCCTCCGGGGGTGGCTCCAATCGACAGCTCCTCTTCTCCTCCTCCGCAGCAGACTCCGGCGAAATTCTGGCTACCTGGTGCTCTCCTGGCTCCGGGATGATGTGTGGTGGTTCTAAGAGAGAGGGGAGTGTGATGGTGTGCTGAAATCGAATGGGGGTGGCCTCTATTTATAGTGTAGCGAGGGGACTGAAGGGTGCGGGTGGAGCTCGTTGTGGTCGTCTGCATAGTGAGCTAACAACATGGCTGGGGGTAGGGGACGGTGCTGTGTTCCCTGGCGATGCTCAATGGTATGGTAGCGAGGCATGAGGCGGTGCAACTTGGTCGGAACGCTGTGATGCTCTAGGCGGGGCCGACGGGCATTTTAATGGCGCACGGGCTGTCCTGGTCGCGTGGCGACGAACGAGCATGTCCAGGCGGTTCCCGGGGCTGTAGTGATCACGCATGCAAGCGGTGAGGGCGGCGCGTGGTTTGTGCTCGCGTGTCGAGTGCGGCACTCTGGCGCACTCTCGGCATGGCACAGAGGCATAGGGCGCAACGGTTCTAGGGTGGTCTAGGGGCTGGCAGTGCGTGGGCCTTGGACAGGGGGTGGCGGTGGACGGTGGTTTGTGTCCCAGACAAGGTTGGCGAGGCTAGGGAAGCTTCTAGCTTGCTGTCATTTGGGCTCGGGCATGCTCACCATTGATGGCAATGCCAAGCTTATAGTGAGCTAGGGCTAGTTGAATTAGTTCGATCATCTACTGAGAGGGTGTTGTGAGCTAGAGGGGAGACAAGATAGGCACAAACACTACTCACTATAGTTTTTGATGTTTTGATTGATTTTTGTTTACAAGGTGTTTGATGAAATGGCCGAAAGAGATTTGAATTTGAATTTTTGGATGAAAATTGGTGGGTGTACTAGTCACATACTAGGTAGTCTCTGGTTGTTTGGAAGGGTCAAGGTGAACTGGTTTGGTTGGGTTTTGAGAAATGGTGATCTTCACATATGATATAGATTCAATTTTGAAATGTCATTTGAATCAAGTTGCCAAATGTTTTTGTGAGTTTGCAAGGTGGGATTGTGTTCAGTTTCACTAGGTCTAGCAAGGGGTGAAAAGAAATGGAATTGTTTCTGTTTGAAATCTTGGACTAGAAACACTCAAAGTGGTCTAGTGAGCAAGATTGGCAAAAATGACCATTAGCTCATTTTGTTTGTTTTTGACTTTCCCTTGATTTGTTTCTGCTTGGAAATGTTTTAGATGATGTTTTTTAATCTTTAAACCATTCCTTGCTATTCACAACAATCACACAAGTCCATTCATGCATTCATATAATCATCACATACACACATGTATTCATATGATTTTAATTAACAAAAGTTTTTCATAATCCTAATTTTGGTGATTGGAATTTGATAATGTTGAGCAATATTTTTGGGATGTTACAGACATCAAAGCTTTCCTTCAAGATTTGTTTTAATAATTGTTAGTTAAATCAGGTATTATGAGAACAAAGATTGTTCAAATAATTACCGTATTCCATATAAGATGGATGATATACGAATCTAGTTGGAGACATCACGTCCATAAAGCCTAATGCTAAAAAATGTCGCAAGACAAATGATTGAAAGATCCCTTACAAAGTGACATCACCATTTAAATTATATTGGAAAGAAAAGCATGAAGAAACTCCATCATCATGGATTTTTGGAGTCTTTGATTTGATCAAATGACACTTGTAAGACTTTCCTCGGGATAATTAAAACTTCGTGCAAAGGCCAAAGAAGAACGATCGACTAAATTATTGGAATTTATACATATCGATCTATGTAATCCATTATGTGTAGTCATAAGCGATGGATTTCAAATTCATATGCTTTCTCCAGAAATTTGACTGAATATTCACTTAATGAGAAAGAAGTATGAAATATTTGAAAACGTTCAAAGACTTTCAAGATGAAGTGGAAAATCATTGTAACAAGAAAATAAATAATTTATGATTTGATCATAAAGGGATTTATTTGAGTTGCAAGTTTAGCAAAACACCTAGATTTCCATCTCCCAAAACACTATAGGAATATGGAGTGTTTGAGATATGTAATGAAACCTTGTTTGACATGGTTGGATCAAAGCTGTTATTTATAAAACTGCCATTATGTTTTAAAATATTAAAGATTTAGAGATTACCACTTTTTCGCTAAAAAGAGCTCCATCTTGATCCGTTGAAATGACACCATATAAGTTACAGTTTGGGGTAAAACTCAAGTTGTCCTTTATTAAATTTTGGTATGCTAAGCATCAGTAAGATGTTTTACAACCAAAGTCGGATAAGAATTTCTTTGTAGGTTATTTCGAATAACCGTTGGGTATTCCTCCATAACACCAAGGACAAAAGAGTTTGTCGCTTGAAACATGAAGTTTCTTGAAAAAGAAACTTTTAGTAAAAGTTAAGTGGGAGGACAACAGAACTTTGATAAGGTTGATGAACCTTAGATAAATGTGCTGAGTTGCGCAGCGCCAGAGATTGTTCTAGAGGAAGCCATAATGCTCATAGCTTATGTGCCTCAAAGGTTGTGGTCTCGGAGTCTAAGTTCCTATTGAACCAAGTAGGTCGGATAAACAATCAAATGCTAAGATTTGAGAGTAAATCATTGTTGTTTGACAATGATGAACCGACTACATGCAAAGAAGCGATGATGGGCAACGACTCCGTCAAATGGTTTGAAGCCATAAAAATCCGTGATAGTTCCATACACGAGAAATCAAGTTTTTTGAACTTGGAAGACCCTCCGGAAAGGTGTAAAAACCTATTGTTCTTATTTGGATCAATAGAGAAACAGACATAGATGTTTCACATATATGAAATAGTTGACATGTCTATAAATATTTTACGACAATGTTCAAGGAGTTGACTATGACAAGATTTGACCTTTCATAGCGATATTTAGTCTAGACGGATTAATGTAGCCACCACTACATATAATTTGGTATATGGTAGTTGAATAAACAAAACAAAGTTCTTCTAATAGAATGGTTACCTAGGACATGTGCATGACACGATCCAAATGGTTTTATTAATTCAAAGGATGCTATAAAGGGCATGCAAACTTCAATAGTTGAAGTAAGCATCACGGAGTTCGAATCTTCACCGCGATGAAACTGTTAAAGAAGTTTAATTTCATTAGGAGACGATGAAGATGCTTGCATTTGCAAGAAATTAAGTGGGAGCACTGAGACATATTTCTAATACATTATGTGGAGGACATCTTGTTGATTGGAAATGATGTATCTTTTATTGACAAAGGTTAAGAATTTCATTTCGATGAAAGACTTAGGCAAAACACGAATATTAGACATGAATGTCTATATGGATAGACTATGACACTAATATGGTTGTGCCAAACGTACATATATGAGATATTGAAGGAGTTCAATATGGAAACGGTGATAAAAGGTTCTTGTCGCATGGAAAAGAATTGAATCAAGACTCAAGTGTATTAACACTTGATAAGTGAAACAAGATTCAAGTGCTTGTCGAGACGATCAAGTTTAATCTTGGGGAGGTTTATGGCTGTGAAATATAGCCACCCACATCCACATTTAAACTAGATATTATTCATATATTTCATGAAATATCTCTCTAAAAACCTGCCACTAATGTCTAATGATCAAAGGGTTATGCAATCCTTTCATGCTATTTTTTTCCTGCGCAGATAATGACGCATGATGATGGGAATAACTACATAAATGCCAAAGATACGAGATTTCCAACACTCCAAAGAAACCAGGAGCCGTGAAGAGATTATTGCAAGCTTAACGACCAAATATACGACCTTCTGCCGTATAGTTTTCACCAACCTCTTTAGGTCAAACAGAACAACTTTCGTGAAGGGACCCCTATATAAAGAGGATTCATGCAACGAGAAACATCCCCCGACTCCATAATCTCGCTTCTTTCACCCTAAACTCTCCCTCACGCCACGTCAGAGGAATAGATCTAGATCTAAACCTCTAAATCCTTCTCCACCACCATAGCCATCTTCCACCACTTGTAATAGTAGATCTCATCTCCAACTGGCGACATCGTAATTCTATTTGCTATCAACTCTATGATCTCTATTACAATGTTTATGATTGTTGATTTCATCTCTATGTGTGAGTAATTCTCCTTGGGCTAAGGGCTTCGGCCTAGCCATGTAGCTTTTGTGCATGTTATTTATCATAGATGGGATCATGTATTAGTTTGAATGACATGATGAATGTAGTACCCTCTCTTGCCTCAATCTAAGGACTTGTCAGGTTCGCAAGACCCCAAGGATTGACCCTGGTCAGTGTGAGTAATGAATGATTTGCAGGATAGGAAACCCAATGACAGAAAGGTTAGTACGACTGTATGTGAGGAATTTACTTGGGATTAATGGTGACATCACTATGCATATCATTAGTTCTCTTTATTCGATGGATGAGACAAGTAGGTTATTGCCATAAGCGGTTGCGAAGGCAATAACAATTATGGATGCACTGCCCACATATAATTATCTTGGTCTAACAATTACATGAGTACTTTATTATTATCTATTATTCCCATTAGATCTTTTGCACAGCTACTGGTGAAAAACGAAGATCCTAGGCCCTCTCTCTCTCCATCGTCAAACAACAACAACAACATCAACAAGATCGCAAACTCTTGGTCCGGTGAAATTGCAATAGGAATTATAAAACTCTCAAAGGTTCGTTTAAGTAATCTCACTTTGCTTTCTACTTCCCGAGGATTCGATAAACCTAGGTCTACTAGGGAAAAAGAACTATACTACATCCATAATACGGATTGAAGGTATCAACCCTTTTTCTAGCGCCGTTGACGGGGAAGCAATAGCTACCCTAGTGAGGTTAGTAGGAACCATGCTAGTTTTAATTCTCAATTTTAATTTTGTTAGTTTTCTTTCAGTTTTTACTTGAAAAACCAAAAAATTAGTTAGTCTTATAAATTCTTGCTTTGTCATCATTAGTACTTGTTTAAGAAAATCCAAAAACATAGGAAGTATGGATGACAAGAAACTTGGGGAGTTTGCAACTCCTAACAATGATTATTTGCGTACTCCTATTACTCAGCCAACAATTGATGCTGCAGATTATAAAATTAAGCCCCACTATTTAAGTTTGGTTCAACAGAATCAATTTGGAGGCTCTGCTATAGAAGATGCAAGTATGCACTTAAATACTTCCACTGAAATATGTGATATGATGTGCACTAAAGATGTTGACCCCGATGCGGTCAAGTTGCGCTTATTTCCTTTCTCTCTTAGAGGAAGAGCAAAAGAATGGTTGTTGTCTTTGCCTAGAAATACTATTGCATCATGGGTGGAATGTACTTCTTTATTTATGACTAAATTCTTTCCACCTGCAAAGACTATGCAACTCAGATCTAATATTACTAGTTTTAGACAGGAAGGGCATGAGCCGCTAGTGCTTGCATGGGAGAGAATGAAAGAATGCATGAGAAACTATCCCAACCATGGGATGGAAGATTGGTTAATTATCCATTTATTTTATAATGCTCTTAACCCTATTTCTATGTCTATGCTAGATAATGAATATGGAGGAACATTTCTGGGTAAATAAATTACCAAAGCAAGGCAGCTGCTAGACAACCATGCCCAATGGCATTTGGAAAGATCAAACACAAAGAAGGTGAACTCTGTCACACCTCACGAAAATGAAGAACTCAATTGCTAAGTTGGATGAGATCATATTAGCCGTTAAAGGTAAGGAAACCCCGGTAAGAGCTACTCCCGAACCAACTATTGAAGAAGTAGACTTCATAGCTCGTAATGATTATAACCCTTCTTGGAAGAAGAATTATAATCCAAACTTTCAGAAACATTATTCTAGTCCTGCAGGTAGCTCTAATAATAATATTGCATCAAGTAATACTAGTCTCCAAGAAACTCTTATAGCTTTTATGGACTCACAAATGAATAAAACAATATTCTAGTCAAAATTACGGAGAATCATGATGATAGTCTTGGTAAATTATGTAACCAAGTTGTTAGTTTGAGAAATGATTTGCAGGTCCTCCAAGAAAGAACAAGGATCATTGAGGCATAGCTAGGTAAGATAACCGAGAGTCAAACTCTCACTCTAACTAAATTTGCAGGTAAAGCTCAGCCCAATCTAGTGGAAGACATCAAGATGATAAGAATCCAAAGGGAGGAGACCGAAGAACTTGATTATAGCAATGCCCCTTCACCAAACTACATAGTTGAAGATCTTGTAAAAAGGATCAATTTCAAGATTTCGGTAAGTGAAGGAAATGAGGAAGCCATGTCTCAACATTTCGTTAATCATGTAGCAATAAAGGTACATGAGCTTGAAGAAGAATGTAAGAAAATTTCTAGAAAATTGCCTGTTAAGCTAGATGATTTATTTGAGCCTACCATTAAGATTAAAATTGGGACTAATGAAATAGCTGCACTCTGTGATCTAGGTGAAAATGTTTCAACATTTCCAAAGAGTCATTTTAACAAGTTAATCTTGGCTCTTTTGAAATTACCAAACTAAAATTACATCTAGCAGATTCTACCTATAAACAAGCATTAGGCATTAAGGAAAATACTTTAGTATACATTAAAGTTTGTCTCGCTCTTATTGATTTTGTTATTGTTGACATGCCTGAAGATGCTACTGCCCCTATTATATTAGGCCGTCCTTTCTTAAGAACTATCAAGGATTTAATCAATTTGCATGAAGGGAACATGAAGCTTCAATTGCTTTCACAGGATCCTTTTGTTATTCATTTCCCCCAAAAAATAAAGCCAAGCAAGATGATAAGGAGCCCATCACTTCGAAGGCCAATTACTTTCGAGTGGGTGTTCCACTCTGTCACATCCCAAAATTTGCCAAATTTTGAAATGTGAAAAATAAGTAAATAAAAGAAATAATTGTTAAAATTTAGGGTGAAAAGAAACTTTTTGTTTCAAAATGGAAACATCAAAACCCTACCTGAATAAAAATTTCGAATAAAAACGAATCCAACAAAATTTCAAAACAAGTGAAATACATTCATAAATAATGTGTCTCTCTAAGACCCTAAACCCTAATGGAATAAATCATTTCCAAGGTCTCTCTAAGACTAAGGATTTGATCCATATACAAATTTGTCAACAAATATTTATAAATGATCAATAATGACAAATAAAAATATTATAAGACCATAGAAATTTGTTTCACTTAAATTGGAGCCATAGATAAAAACTTATGAATTTAATAAGATGAAAGGAAATAATTTCTAAAGCTAATAAAAATCCTATAAAAAATCCATACCAAATTGTGAGAAAAATAATCCTAAAAGGATTTAAAAATATAAACAAATATTAAATAAAGTTATACAAATTAGAATCACCAAGTTTGGATCCACAAATAAAAAGATATGGATTTTATAAAAGAAGGAAACAAATAAATAAATAAGGAATATTTATAAGCCAAATTAAATCTTGACCAAATCCATAAACAAACAAAATGAAAGATTATGGAATAATAAAAAGAATAAAAGATTATTTAAATAAAATCATAAGGATTGAACAATATCCAATTTTATTTAAATGAAGACAAATTTCCTAAACTAAATAATAAATTCCAAAGGAATTATTTAGAAGATAATTTAAAACTTGAATTTAGTCCATAAGCAAATGGAATAAAGATAATTCAAAATCCAAATGAAATAAAGGGATAAGAATATCCAAATAAAATAATATGACATTAACCAAAATCTATTCTAGTTTAATAAAGACAAAATCCCAAATAGAAATGATTAATTAAATCATGGGAAAATAATAAAGTGGAATTTCCCAACGTGGATATAAAATTTATTTAATTAACTTAAAAGGAATAAAAGAATTATTTGAATAAAATTTATATGGAATTAAAACCATATTTGATTTTATTGGAATAAAGACAATTGCCCAATTTAGATGATTGATAAATCATATTAAAATATTTTAAATAATAATCCAAGTGAATTATTTGCACTATGGAATAAATAAAAACCTAAATAAAAAGGTTTGACAAAAATTAGAAAATTCAAATAAGAGTTTGGAAATATAATTAAAATCTTATTTGAATAAAAACAACTGCCTAATTTAAATAAAGAATAAACCATAATTGAATAAAGGAATTATTCCTAAATGGTCTTTAAAAAACACATTTATAACAGTACTAAAATATATTGAAAGTTTGGAAATGATTTGAATTAAAAAGAGGTTTGAAATCATTTGAATGAATTCAAAACAGAAAATGAAAATAGAAAAAGAAAAAGGAAACAGAATAAAAAAAGAGAAACAAGCCAGCCCAGCCCAACCTGGCCCATCTAGCCCAGCAAGCCCACTTTTTCTCTCCCTGCAGAAAAACGTTTCGCACTCAGCAATGCACCCACTCTGTCGCTGACGATTGGGCCCCACCTGAACCCTCTCTCTCTCGTTGACAGAACGACCCCACCTGCGATTCGTCTTCCTCTCCGCGCGTGACCAGTTCGTCGGCGTTTCTGGCTGTAATTCCACGGGCTTAATTCGCCTTAACGCTGCAGCCATTACTCACTGTGATCATGCACACTTAATTGCCTCACTCCCCTCTATCTTTCCCCCCAGACGCCATCCCCTCTCTTCCACAGGGCTACCACAATTCTTCTTGATACCTCCCTCTGCTCCGACGAGCATCTCCAGCATATTCCGGCCACTCCTCGCCGCCCGTTGCCTCCCAGTTCCCACGAGCACGCTCCCCATCATCCCCTGCATTTCCCAGTACCACCTACTCTCTCGCGCGCGCCCCAGAGACTCGCCTCCGTCTCCAACTAAGCGCCACCGACAGCAAGATCAACTCCGGCGACATCCCTGGTGAGCCTATACCTCCCCTTCCCCTCTTTGTGATGCTCACATGTTCGCGACTCTCTTCCAAACCAAATCTCACACTCCGCTTGACTTAGCGTGCCTCCAATCCTCGCCTCCGATGATGAACAGATGTGCCCAATCTAGTTGGAAACTCCGGTGAGGAATCGGCGTTGAACCCGTGCGCCCCTCGACCTGCGACAACAACGACAAGCTTCCCCACGTCATGGCGAACGCAGTAAGAATCTCCTCTCCCTACTTTGCTTCCTGGAATTCCAGACCGCCTTAGACAGAGTGCGCCGCCTCCAGCCACCGTCGTCGCGCCGCCCATCGATGGTCAAGTGGCTAGGAACCTTTAGATCCTGATCACGTGGCTACCATAGAAACTTAACCCGAAGGGGTATGCTCTGATCTGTGCCGTATAATTTTAATTAGATCCAACGCACCCCGTAGCTCGATCCGCATGAACCATTTTCATCCAATAAGAACATGACGCGTGGCATGTGTTTCAATTTAAAAACAGAAATGTTCTATTAGATGTTTGAACTTGCAAAATTCATAACTTTTAATCTACACGTCTAAATTTTACAAACTTTATATCAATGGAATTATGAAAAATAATTCTATCCAACCATGCCATTTGTTTAATGAATTTATTCTCGAAAATTAGTTTTTTGCAGAAACTTGTGTAGGCATATTTTGTGTATAAAATTTATTCTAAAAATGTTTTTAGGGTAAAATCTTTTGTAAATGGATTATTTTGAACCTACTGAATATAGAAACCAACTTTTGGATTTAAAAACATATTTTGTGAGGCTAAGGAATAAATCTTTGAATAAAAGCATTTCTAGCTAAATAAATTTTTTGAATATGTTTTAAAAATGCTTTTTGAGTAAAACCTTTGGAAAATGATTTGATTTAAACTCTCTGATCCTAAACACAAAGTTTTGAATTTAAAAATATATTTGGTGAACCCTAGAAAATATTACTTTGTTTAAAGGCATTTTTAATGAAATAAAATGTTGTTTGATTTAAAAATAGTTTATAGGTAAAGCCTTTTGCAAAGGGTTTTAATAATAAACACTTGACCATAAAACACTAACATTTGTTTAAAAATATATTTGTCAAACACTATAAATTATTACTTTGATTTAAATCAATTCTAGAAAATCAAAAAAATGAGCTAAAGTGGCCATTTTCAGTAACTTGTTATCAAATGGTTTTGCCACTTTTATAAATGACCAATAGGTGTTTTAAAATGTTTATAACCTATTAGAAAACAATTTTCCAAATAAAACAATCTTTGGCATGCTTGCATGCATTGCTTTGTTTTTATTATTCTATGTGATGAATTACTTGAATGGTAGATTGAATTTGTGCCTTGATTGAATTGTAGTGAAATTTGAAGAGTGTGACTATTGAAAGATCAAGGAGTGAACTTATATTCTCTACCAAAAAGGCAAGTGGTGCTTCATACTTTTGTCCCATTATTTTCACTATGCATTAGTGATATTTCCAAGTAGGACTTGCATGGAATTTTTACTAAGTATGCTATGCCTTGGGAAATCCTAGTAGATGAAACCTTAGTACAATTTTCCCTAAGTTAAGATTCCTACTACTATCATGCTTAGCCTAGCTAGTAGAAAACAGGGTGGATTATTTTCATGATATGGAATATTTCTAAGTCTATGACTTGTGTTTTGTTTAATAAAATAACTATGTGAATGAATCACCTGGGTGGAATGGTGGGAATGGATTTATGTTGAGTGGTTACACAAGGCCAGGGGACTGGTGAACCTTGTGTATCACACTTGTGGAATGCCACCCAGGAACAAAGAGATTTGAGATGTCTAATGTTGAGAAGCTTCAAGTGCAGCCACTTGGCATTATGGGCTCTGCCTGGATCATATAGGTTGCAATAACTTAGCCAGATGGACAGTTGGTGGTAGGGGATGATAGGTTTGGAGTGCTTCCATTTTGGTCTAAGGGAAGGGTTCTGAAAGATCTTGTCTCGATGCATGTCGATTCTTGTGGGGAAGGTGCACCACCTCTCGAGAGAGTAAAATCTAAGTACTTAGACATGTCCCCGACAATGGACAATTTGAGCATAAAGACATGGAAGCTATCAAGAATCTCCTTATCCAAATTTCTAAGTTAAAAACTTGTGTTTGAACAAGGGTTAACGAATCACCAATGTCTATTGCTAGATGCCTTGGGTGATTTTGACAAACAAAAACTTAGTGTTTTCAAATGATAAGGAAAATATATTTTGAGCAAAGCAATCCTAAGTTCCACTTAGCCAAATGCATATATGATAGATACCACTATTCTACCATAGTATCACTTGCCAATACAATTCAAATGTATTGACCCTTGTGGCTATAACTTATTATGTTGCAGGTTTGTTTGATGTTAGTAAAGTGTGTTGATTAGGATTACATGTCTACAACCAACATGATTACCTGTGGCACTTTGAAGAAGGAATCCATGCAATATAGTTATTTCTGCTGCATTGTAATGAGATAGTCAAATGATCTATGTAAGATGTAATGAGTTATTTTATTCCTGGTTATAAAGTTGTATTATGACCTTTGTTTCTTGATATTACATCTTAACTATGGATGCTAGCTATTGATCCAAGGACTAGCATTGTAAACACAGGGATCTCTACCTTATTAAAGGTTTGGACCTCTACACACTCATATGGCCTAAGTGAGCATTATCAAGGTCAATCTATTGACCATAAAAGAGCGCTGCATGGGAGGCAACCCATGTGAAATAAAGGTTTGAGTTATGTTTTTTAAGTTTTAGTTTAAGTTTTATATAAATAAAGAGTGGTAGAAAACTCTAGTGAGAAGAAGAGATTCAGTGTTACTAAAAATTCATGTTTTATATATGCCATAGTTGGTCAAAAGTTTAGTATGTCATTTTTCTGTCAAAAATAGGTGTTTTGTTAAGTTTCAGTCTAAAAATTATTCCTCGAAGAAATAGAATTTTTTTGATGTGTACAGAAGGGTTAATGACCAACTATACGACAGCAATAAAAATTCCCGCCATATAGTTGCAGCCGTATAGTTATGTTACCCATTGAAAAAATTTCATCCCAGGATACAAAGGGTTTGACGACCAACTATACAGCGGAAACAAAAGTTCCAGCCTATAGTTGTTGTCGTATAGTTACAGCCGCCAGAAAGAAACTCTAGAAACCCTAATATTTTTGCCGTCAGACCAACTATACGATCGAAATACTTTGTTCCCGCCATATAGTTGCCGCCGACCACTTAAAAGCTTGGGGCGGTACCCAAAACATCAAAACTCAATTTTTTTTCTCTCTTTTACCTCCAAACTCTCTCAAAACCTCAAGGGATCTTCACCCCTGCTCAATTTCGTTTGAATTCCTCGCACACAAGTGATCTACGGTATGTTTCTCCTTCGTTCCTCCAATTAATTTTTGCAAATTCATCTCTGATCTATTGTTATTATCAATCTAGGGTGCGCTTTGTTTTGAACTATTTGCCATGATTATATTGCCTATATTATTATGTTGAGGAGATTCGTTAGTGTGCTATGATGAGTATTATGCAATGACTATTACTGTTGGATCATTTTTTTATATTTGTCTCTCTTATTTATTTTTAGAAGATGAACACGAGGAGCCAGACACGTTCTCTTGCCGCAGCTAGTTCTTCTCTGGCTGCAGCTCAGGAACGCATGGGGATTCGATTCACGAACGAATCCCACCGTGATCGTTTCGACAAGATCAAAAACCGAGAATTCAAGGCAACCAAGTGGGATTGCCTCGTCACTTTGAACCAACTCGGTATCTCTAATGACTTTCATTTAATTTTCAATAGAGTTGGCCTGCAAAACTTTGTATTTCCTGATGCATCAACCTATCGCCGTTAATGTAGCGGTCCCAACCTTTAATAGGGTAGAGATCCCTGTGTTTACAATGCTAGTCCCTAGATCAATAGCTAGCATCCACAGTTAAGATGCAATATCAAGAAACAAAGGTCATAATACAACTTTATAACCAGGAATAAAATAATTTATTACAACTTACATAGCTCATTTGGCTATATCATTACAATACAACAGAATATAACAATAGCATGGGGTCCTTCATCTTCAAAGTGCCACAGGCTGTCATGTTGGTTGTAGACTTGTAATCCTAATCAACACACTTTACTAACATCAAACAAACATGCAACATAATAAGTTACAGCCACAAGGGTCAATACATTTGAATTGTATTGGCAAGTGATAATATGGCAGTATAGTGGAGTCTATCATCTATATGCATTTGGCTAAGTGGAGCTTAGGCTTGCTTTTCTCAAAATAGATTTTCCTTATCTTTTGAAAACACTAAGTTTTTGTTTGTCAAAAATCACCCAAGGAATCTCCCAATAGAAATTGGTGATCCTTCAACCCTTGTTCAACAACAAGTTTTAACTTAGAAATTTGGATGAGGATATTCTTGATAGCTTCCATGTCTTGATGCTCAAATTGTCCTTTACCAGGGACATGGCTAAGTACTTATATTTTACATTCTACAGAGGTGGTGCACTTTCCCCACAAGACTTGGTTTCACCAAGACGAGATATTTCAGAAGCCTTCCCTTAGACCAGAATGGACGCGCTCCAACCTATAAAACCCCTACCACTAACTGTCTATTTGGCTAAGTTATTGCAACCTATATGATGCAGGCAGAGCCCATAATGCCAAGTGGCTACACTTGAAGCTTCTCAACATTTGACATCTCAAATCTCTTTGTTCCTGGGTGGCCATCCACAAGTGAGATACACAAGGTAAACCATAGAAATGGGCCTTGTGTAACCACTCAACACAAACCATTCCTTCAATTCCACCCAGGTGATTCATTCACTTAGTTGTTTTATTAAACAAAACACAAGTCCTTGACTTAGAAATATTCCATAGTATGAATATATTCCACCCTTGTTTTCTACTAGCTAAGCTAAGCATGATAGTAGTAGGAATCTTAACTTAGAAATTTCTACTAAGGTTTCATCTAATAGGATTTCCCATGGCATAGTTTACACTTAGCAAAAATTCCATGCAAGTCCTACTTAGAAATATCACTAATGCATAGTGAAAAATAATGGGACAAAGTATGAAGCATCACTTGCCTTTTTGGTAGAGAATATAAGTTCACTCCTTGATCTTCCAATGATCACACTCTTCAAATCACTACAATTCAATCAAGCAAGCAATAATTTAATCTACCATTCAAGCAAAACATCACATAAAATAATAGAAACAAAGCAATGCATGCAAGCATGCCAAAGATTGTTTTAATTACAAAAGTGGTTTCTAATAGGTTATAAACATTCTAAAACACCTATTGGTCATTTTATATAAGTGGCAAAATCATTTGCAAAAGATTTTACTTATAAACCATTTTAAACCAAAGCATTATTTTATGTGGTTGAAAATGCCTTTAGCAAAGCAATAATCTTTATAGGGTTCACCAAATACATTTTTAAATCATAAAACCTTGTGTTTAGGGTCAGAGAGTTTAAATCAAAACATTTTCCAAAGGTTTTTCTCCAAAAAGTATTTTCAACACATAAACACATCTTATTTGACTAGAAATGCTTTAAATAAAAGATTTACTCTTTATCTTTACCAAATAAATTTTCAGACCCATGAGTTGGTTTCTGAGGTCAGTAGGTTCAAAACCATCCATTTTCCAAAGATTTTATCACAAAAATAATTTTAGAAAGAATTTTATATTCAAAACATGCCTATACAAGTTTCTGCAAAAACAACCATTTTTCCAGAAGCAATTCACTAAACAAAGTGTATGGTTGGATAGGGTTTGTCTTTCTGATTCCATTGATATAAAATTTGCAAAATTTGGACGTGTGGTTTGAAAGTTATGAATTTTCCAAGTTTGAGTATCGAATAGAATAGTTTCTATTTTTAAAACAAAGGGCTGGCTACGTGGATGCTTCTTATTTGTTGGTACCATTTCGCGTGGATCGACTATCGTGGACCGCTGTATCTAATGCAAATCGTGCGGTACAGAGACAGCCATACCTCTTCGAGTTAAATCTAATCACACTCGTCATTTCAAGATCCAATGGTTGCTGCGTGTTTGACCATAGATGGGCGACGCGCGATGGTGGCTGGCGGCGGCGCGGCTCTGGAGTGAGGTTGCTGTTGATTTAGCAAGCGCGGGAGAGGGAGATGATTCTCACTGGGTTCGTCTCGTCGTGCTGAAGCTCGAGGTGGTCGTCATAGATGAAGGGGCACACGGAGCTGCTGGCGATGCCTCACCGTGGTTGTCGTCGGCGTCGGGCGCCTCTGCTCGTCGTTGGGGGCGGGGATACAAGGCACAGAAGAGCGATATAAGGGGTCCGTTAGGCACGCGAGTGAGAGTAGAACATGCGTGTGTCAACGAGAGGGGAAGGGGCGGTCGGAAGCTACCTAGGGCACTCGCCGGAGTAGAGGCAGTGGAAGGTGGCGAGAGGTCGTCGTCGTTGCCGAGCGTCTGAGGCGCGCACGGCTAAACAAACGGTACTGGGAGGTTTGCCGGACAATGGGGAGCATGCTCGTGTGGTCGAGGGGGCGAGGGGCGACGGCGGCTGGCCGGAATTCTCACCAGAAGGCGTCGGGGGCAGTGGCGGTGTGAAGATGAATTGGGACGGCCTGACGGCAGAATGGGAGGGGCGAGAGAGGGGAAATGGAGAGGTGTCGTGGGTGTTTAAGGGGGCATGGTCATAACGAGGAGTAACCGTGGTGTTAAGGCGAATTAAGCCCGCGAATTTACAGCAGAGAACAGCGAGGAGAGGAGGAAGAAGGGGTCGCGGTGGGTGGAGACAAGAACTGACAGGCGGGGTGTCGTTGTAAGCGAGAGAGAGAAAGAGGAGATGGTGTCCAGCGGTCAGTGGCGGAGTGGGTCCGATTGTGAATAGAAAAACGTTCAGGGTGGAAGGAGGAACTGGGCTACGTTGTTGGGCCAGATAGGTTAGTTGGGCTGGGCTGAGTTCTTTTGGTTTTTTCCTTCTCTGTTCTCTTTTTCTTTTTCCATTTTGATTTTCTATTTTCAAATTCAAACTCTTATTTGAACCAGATTTATTTATCAAATCTTGTCAAAACTTTTTAGTAGTTTCCATACTGATTAAAAAAGAATTTTAAAGATAATTTTGGGATATTTCTTTTATTATTTTATGATTTATATATTATTTAATAAGGGCACTTTCCTTTATTAAATAAGATTTAATTAAATTTTCAAACCCTTATTTAAAATCAAAATTTCACCAAAACCTTTTCAGTAGGCTTTATTTATTTAATAGGGTGCTAAATAATTCACTTTGAATTATTTATAGATTTTTAATATGATTATTAATCATTTTAATTTGGGCAATTGTTTTTATTCCAAATGAAATCAATTATGGTTTAAATTCCATAAATTTTATTTAGTTGATTTCCTTGATTCCATTTAAGTTAATTAAATAACTTTTATACCACTTGGGTATATTCCAAATATTATTTTCCCATGATTTAATTAATCATTTCTAATAGGGATTTTATCTTTTATCCAAATAGAATAGGATTTGGTTAATGCCCTCTTGATTAATTTGAAAATTCCTTATCCATTATTTTATTTGGATTTTGGATTATATTTATTCCATTTGCTTATGGATTAGGTCAAGATTTTATTTGGTCTTTAAATATTCCTCATTTAATACTTATTTCTTTATCTTATAAAATCCATAACGTTTTATTTATAGATCCAAAGTTGGTGATTCCAATTTGTATAATCTTATTTAATATTTGTTTATCCTTTTAAATGTCTTTAGGATTATTTGCTCACCATTTGGTATGGATTTATAGATAGGTGCTTTATTATCTTTGGATATTCAATTTCCTTATCTTATTAAATTCATAAGATTTTATATATGGCTCCAAATTAAGTGAAACCTATTTCTATGGTTTTATAATATTTCTATTTGTTATTCTTTATCATTTTGAAATGTTTGTTTGACCAATTTTTATATGGATCCATTCCATAGGCTTAGATATAACTTGGAAATGTTTTTCTTCCATTAGGGTTTTAGGGTTTTGGTTTATTTTCCAAGTGTTTAAATTTCAAGGTGCATTTAAGAAGAATGCATTTCACTTGATTTGATTTTTGTTGGATTCAAACATTAATCAAAGTTTTTTCAATATGGGATTTTAAGTTTCCATTTAGAAACAAAAAGTTTCTTTTCACCCTAAATTTCAACAATTATTTATTTTGTTTATTTATTTTTCACATTACAAGATTTGGAAAATCTTGGGATGTGACAGTTAAGCATTGAATATCTTAGATCTTTGAATAGCACCATTAAGGCATGGCATGGGAAGGATAGAATTTCTTTCCGACTCATGAACAATAATTATTCTCTAACACTTGATGAAGGGTGCAATTGTTCTGGTTTACCCAACAATGATCCTAATGCTCTGCGCGCAGCTTTTATCGACATGGAACCTTCCCCTGAATACTGTTTTAATAGAATGAGCTTTACTTCTAGAGTCAGTTAAGGGAAGAATATTCAACATCTCCTGCTATTCGCTATTTGTTCTATGTTATTGCTAACACCTTGCAGGCGCACAATGAGTTTACAAGACTCAATGAGGAGGACATCTTAGTCCTCGCAAAAGCTGCTCTCAACTTTGACAACTTGTCACTTCACTTGGGCGCAATACTTGTGTGCTACTTGGAGTACCAATCCCACCAAACCCAAGGACCAATCACTTGTGGAGGCTTCATCACCGTGCTTCCCAATGCATTGAAAATTGACCTAGGTGAGTTGCAACTGGTGCTAGATAAGCGACATGTTGGTTTCTCTACTTTCAGGGCTTGTGGAATGCTCACGAGGAGAGGTTGTGTTTATTATCTACATATTGGTGGAGATGGGCGTATCTACCCCGCTCCTTTGCCTAATGGTCTTTTATCTATCGAGGAAGGACGTGTTCTTTATGACTTGCAGGTTGAGCAACACCAACCCGAGGAGGAGATTTCGAAGGAGGATGAGGACCAAGAGGAGCAGAAAAAAGTCCATCATCAGGAGCAGCAGCCACCAAACTAGTTTGCTACATATCAAGATTTCCAAGAACTTGGAGGAACTGTGGAAGGAATGCATAATCTTGCCCTGAACCTCCGAGAAACAACAAGTTACCTTTCAAGTCAATTTGCAAACCGGAGTTACAACTTTCCCCCCCACCACAGTGATTTGAAGGGCTTGCAAAAGCCTAAGATTGGGGAGGTTCTCTATCTATTTTAGATTTTGGTTTTCATTTGCTTCATCTTATTTTCGAGGTTAAGCTTTTATTTGAGTTTATAAGCACTCGTGTTGGTTTCCCGAACACTTTATCTTAGTTATTTTATTTTGTTTGAGATTTTCAAGCCGAGCTTTGCCGCCAATTTTCTATTCTTTAATTCCCCTTCTCAAATATCACAAAAGATTTCTCTGTTTATCTTTATTTTCCCTCTCTCTTTTTTCCTTTTACCTCGAAGTTCTTGTTGATTTGCAGGAGAGTGATTGACTTCGAGTTTCCATGAAATAAATAAAAAGGGAAGAGAGAAGTGGAACCAAAGATGAGAGGTATGCGTAATGACTCCCCACTTTTGAAGTTTGAGCAACCCATGCTAGTTAGTAGTAATGTTGAGATGTTATATTGGTGGAGTGACTCTCTATATTGTAGTAAAATTTTGTTTGCATGGGTATTTAATTGGGTATGTTTTGTTCTAGCTCTTGTAGTTAACCAAGTCTTGCCTAAAAAATTGCTAAACAATTGAAATAAGAAAAAGTCTCACAAATTGAAGACTTGGGTATTGTAGTGTTTAGTCTTGAAAGTTTATTCCTAGAGACACTCAACACCACATAAAATAATGATTGACTTGATAGCTCTCTTTGAAAAGATTTGTTTAGTTGAATTAATGTTTAGCGGTTTTTGTGAGCATGCCAAAGTTTGACTTGAAAATCATAAGAATGATATAGCTTTATGCGTGTCAAACTTCATGGGATGCCAACAACTCTGCTAGCCTATGAACGATCTTCATGGAGGAAACTCCTAGATTTCGGCTATGAGTTGATTAAACATATGTAAGAGCAATGCTATAATGGGTAAGATTCTTGGCACTCCCGGGTAGCTGTAACATGATGGAATCACTCCTCTGGCTGATATGAGTAATCATTATGCAAAAGGAAAAAAACCTTAGTGATGGCATGAGTGTCCATCTCATCTCGATAAACTAATGAATTTTTTTGGCATGCTCTCAATTACTTAAGAACTGGAATTCTTGAAGGACAATGAATAGAAAAGTAGTGCTTGAAAAGTCTTGATTTATTGATGTGGGAGAATTGAGATACTTTAGTGTATACGATTTTCATGACAAACTCTCACACTCTTAATTCTACATGATTACACTTTACTGTTCAAAGGCAAGCTCATGAGTTGATTACATGACATGGAATAAAGTTTACTCTTTTGAATCATCCATGCTTACTATAATTTTGCTGCACTATAAGGATTCATGAAACCCGTATGATATGCTTGCCGTTATTCTATCTATGCTGAAGTTTTTCGGATTAACAAAGTGGAGGAAACATGAGACTACCAATCATGAGTAAAATCATCATCTTGTTATTTCAGTTTAAATGTTGAGTTCCCTTTTTATTTTGGATTTCTCGCTCGGGACGATCATGTTTAATCTTGGGGAGGTTCATGGCTATGAAATATAGCCACCCACGTCCGCATTTAAACTAGATATTATTCATATATTTGATGAAATATCTCTCTAAAAACCTGCCACTAATGCCTAATGATCAAAGGGGTATGCAATCATTTCTTGCTATTTTTTTCCTACGCAGATAATGACGTATGATGATGGGAATCACTACATAAATGCCAAAGATACAAGATTTCCAACACGCCAAAGAAACCAGGATCCATGAAGAGATTATTGCAAGCTTAACGACCAAATATACAGCCTGCCGTTGTATAGTTTGCACCAACCTCCTTAGGTCAAACATAACAACTTTCGTGAAGGGAACCCTATATAAAGAGGATTCAGGCGACAAGAAACAGCCCCCGACTCGACAATCTTGCTTCTTTCAGCCTAAACTCTCCCTGCCGCCACACCAGAGGAATAGATATAGATCTAAACCTCTAAACCCTTCTCCACCACCATAGACATATTCCACCACTTGTAATAGTAGATCTCATTTCCAATTGGCGACATTTTAAGACTATTTGCTATCAACTCTATGATCTCTATTACAATGTTTATGATTTTTTATCTCATCTCTATATGTGAGTAATTCTCCTTGGGCTAAGGGCTTCGGCCTAACCATGTAGCTTTTGTGCATGTTATTTATCATAGATGGTATCATGTATTAGTTTGTATGACATGATGATTGTAGTACCCTCTCTTTCCTCAATCTAAGGACTTGTCATGTACCCAAGACACCGAGGATTGACCCAGGTAAAGGGAGTGTGAGTAATGACATATCTGCAAGATAGGAACCCGAGTGAAAGAAAGGGTAGTACACGACTGTATGTGAGGAATTTACTTGGGATTAACGGTGACATAAATATGCATATCATTAGTTCTATTTCTTCTATGGATGAGACTAGTAGGTTATTTCCATAAGCAGTTGCGGAGGCGATAGCAATTATGGATGCACTTCTCACATATAATTATCTTGCTATAACAATTACATGAGTACTTTATTATTATCTATTATTCCCATCAGATCTTTTGCACAGCTACTAGTGAAAACCGAAGACCCTAGGCCCCCTCTCTCTCCATCGTCAAACAACAAAAAGATCGCAAACTCTTGGTCTGGTGAAAACACAATAGGAATTGTAAATCTCTCGAAGGTCCGTTTAAGTAATCTCACTTTGATTTCTACTTCCTCGGGATTAGATAACCTAGGTCTACCAGGGAAAAAGATCTATACTACATCCATAATCTAGACCGAAGGTATCAGCCACCACGCCGGCAGTCACTCCCTAGTCGCCAAGGCTCTGCGAGCTAGCTTCTACTAGCCAACTGCGATGCGCGACGCCAAATACATCATTGAGAAGTTCAATGCTTGCCAATGATTTGCCGAGAAACCACACGCACAAGGCTCATAGCTACGACCCATACCATTGGCCTGGCCTTTCGCTCAATGGGGACTCGACATGGTCGGCAAGCTGCAGAAATCGTCACCATGAGGATACGTTTTCCTCCTGGAGGCAGTCGATAAGTTCACCAAGTGGATTGAGGCTATGCCCTTCACTAACCAAACTAGCACTACTGATATCAAGTTCTTTTAATACATTGTTTATAGGTTCGGGGTACCTCACAGCATCATCACCGACAATGTCATGAACTTCACCTCAAAAGAATTCTGACAGTTTTGCAAAGGGCTTGGCATCAACGTCACATACGCCTCGATGGTGCACCCGCAAACCAATGGTCAGGTGGAAAAGGCCAATGGCTTCGTCTATAACAGGATCAAGAAATGACTCTTGCGCCCTCTCAAACAAGCGGCGGGTGCCTGGGAAAATGAGCCGCCCTCCATTCTCTAGAGTCTGCTCACAATGCCAAACATCTCCACCGGCTATACGCCCTTCTTCATGGTGCATGGAGCCGAATAAATGCTTCCCGCTGAAGTATGCCACAAGGCCCCGTGGATCGTTGCTTACAGCGAGGCTGAATCAGCGGTCGCACTCGAAGACGCCGTCGACCTGCTAGATGAAGCTCGTGACATCGTGATACGTCCAAAATGTATCTACTTACCCGAACACTTTTGCTATTGTTTCTCCTCTAATTTGTGTGATTTGGATACAACTAATGCATACTAACGCTATTTTCAGCAGAATTGCTTTGGTGTCTTGTTTTTGTGCAGAAAATCAACTTTCAGGAAAAATCCCAAAAAATATGCTGAAAATCCCTATTTTCCCATAATACTCACTGAGCCAAAAGACGGAGGGGACAAGGGTCTAGAGGGGCCCACACCACCCCCAGGCGAGGGCCAGGCCAGGCCACGCCAGGCCATGGTGTGGCCGCCTCAGACTCAAGTAGATCTACTCTTCTACTCAAGTTCTTTAATAGATCTCTGGCTCTCCCCACGTGTGTGAAAGTGACAACGTGCATACCATGGTGACACTTAGGCTAGAGTTTACATTAATACTCAAGTTTAGGGTAGTATCTTGAAGATAATATATTTATTGAGAGTGTTAACTAGTGAAAGTATGATCCCTAGACCTTGTTTCTAAACATTGAAACACTGTTTGCAACTAGATCTGTTACATGTTTGCTTGCTTCCATCTTTTTTCCTTTAGTATTTTCCTCCCCGTCAAAAGTTCTTTTCTAGCATCGTTACCACTTATAATCATCCATACCACTTGTATTTCACTATCTCTTCGCTGAACTAGTGCACCTATACACCTAACAAGTGTATTGGGTGTGTTGGGGACACAAGAGACTTCTTGTATCTTGATTGTAGGGTTGTTTGAGAGGGATACCTTTGAACACTTCCTCCCTGAGTTTGATAAACCTTAGGTAATCCACTTAAGGGAAACTTGCTGCTGTTCTACAAACCTCTGCACTTGGAGGCCCAACAACTGTCTACAAGAATAGAAGTGCATAGACATCAAGCTATTTTTCTGGCGCTGTTGCCGGGGAGGTAAGGTAAAAGTTACTCACATCCTCTTGGTGTGTGAGTGCTCGAAGTTATTTCCTTCAGATTCTGCAATTTTGTCTTTTTGTTTCTTGTTTTCACTAGTTAGGCTTAATGGAAGACAACAACAAAATTAGAGAGATTTTTAGTATTTTTCCTAAGTTAGAACATGAATGGGTTGGAGAGAAAACTAAAAAACCTATGGAACTTTCTTTGCATGATAATAGCAATGTTATTAGTATGAATTTTTTGAACACCATTGTTACTAATTCTATGGAAACATCTAAGCTTGGGGAAGCTAGTTTTTATGAAAGAGATCTTTTTAGTTCCCCATCTTTAGGGAAGAAAATTTGCTCTGATGATACTTTATCTCCCATATGTGGTAATACTAATGATGCTTGTGATATTTTAAAGCCACATACTAAAGGTGTCCCTTTAAAAATACCTACAAAAATTGTTGATCGTGTTATGGATAACTATTATTTTTGGGATGGAACTGTCCATCCTGGTGATCACTTGCTTTTTATCCATGAATTATGCGAGTTGTTCAAGTTTGCAGGTATTTTAATGGACCAAGTTAAGAGGAAGCTATTCTGTTTATCACTTAGGGACAAAGCAAGGGAGTGGTATAAGTCACTAGATGACCCTAATCATTTGGAATGAAAGGAACTTGAATCTCTCTTTTAGTCTAAATTTTATCCTCCTCATGAAATCCATAAAGATAGGAATATATTTATAATTTTCACCCTCATGATGGAGAAATTATTTCCCAAGCTTGGGGAGACTGAAGTCACTAAAGCTCAAATGTCACATTCATGAGCTCCCCAGTAATATTATAATTAATAATTTTTATGCAAGGCTTTCAGGACATTACAAGGACTATCTAGATACCTGTTTAGATGGATCCTTTACAAGTAAGGAGGTCAAAGCTAAGTGGGATCTTCTTGAAACAATTCAAATCAATACCGAAGATTGGGATAATGACAAAGGTAAAGAACCAGGTATAAACTATGAGTATGATTGCATTAAGTCTATCGCTGAAACTGCCGATTTACATGTTAAAAATATAACATTTCAATTTTGAAGTAAATAACAACTTAATACCCCAATAACTTGAATTTAAATCTAATTTCCTTAATTGATAATTCATATAAGGGTAAGTAAAGTTTGCTAATGTTTCTAAATTTAGCCAAGTGAGTCTAATAAATAGTATTAGTCTTAAATATTGATAATATGAAGTTCAAATGGTTCAACACATTTTAAATACAATCTTATTGAATTATCATTCAACCATAAGTATAGATTATTTTCTAAAAAGATACTTATCCAATGAAAAATCTTCAAGAATAATTTGTGACTAAATAAAATCTTTTCCTTTACTTCAACTATAAGTTTATAAACATACCACCACACTATAGTAAATCCATAAATAGTTAAGTAATGTTATTTCCTGGATTACAAATCATAACCACACCTTTATAAAGACATAAGAATTTCTATTTTCTTATAAAATAAGAAACCACTACTGAAATAGAAGTAATACAATTCCTAAGTAACTTTAAGGAAATAATATAAAGTGAACAAGATACAAATATCATAAGCAATACACCTTAAATCCATCTGTATCCTTAAAGTTAACTTTAATCTAAAATACTTAAAATATAAGGCTGAAAACCTTGTTGTGTGTTTTATAGTTAACTTTTGTCTATTTTAATCAAGACCTAAAGTATCTCAAGTCTAGAATATTCAAGCAAGCATAAGCAACATCAATCACACTCTATCAAAATCTATCGATCATATTCTAAAAGTTATCAGGATTGTTTAAACCTTAGTAAAGAAGATGTTATTCTTTTTGCCACTTCCGACAACAGATGACAATTAATAATAATCACATTACTTCCTACTCTGCTTGTATACTTAGGATTGTTAACACTTAAGTTCCTTATAAAGGCCATTACTTGTAAAGTAAAATTTGAAGATAAAACAATTCTTATATGAGCAACCTTGAATAGCATTCCTCATTTAAATACCCTATGGGTTGTATGATATTTTAGTTACACACTGTCTCACACAACCTCAACAGCTGTAATAAGAAGCATAAGTGTGAATGTCAACTAAAAGTATAAACACATTCTAAAGAAACCTTTCCATTTTCCAAACCTTAGACCAACACTTAATCGGGGATACGAACTTATCCACTTGCATTACATTACTTATGCATAATATCATCCCGCTTCTTTAATCATTAGTCCTTACCGGACCAATGAGGTTAATTTCAGATATCGGATCTTATACTATCTTGAAGACCGTGAGTGCATAATCTTGCAATCACAAAAGGCAAGTTCACACTTGCTCATGTACTTTGACTATTTGCTGTAAAGTAATTAGCAAATATTGTGTTGTCATCACCTGCATTTCCAAAAGGTTCGAAACCACTATTTTTTATAATAATGTGAACTATTGGTTACTGATCCAGGGTGATCAACTAATCTATTAAATCTGGCAGTTGGAGTACCACTTCTCAGGAATATATCATCTAGGACTTAACAACCAATGTCGCCAGTGATTCTTGTGCCGTATATTACACGTTAACCATGATATTTGGAATGGGACAGAGAAGTCAGTTCTATCCTTTTCCTTTCGTATGGACGCAAGACTATCTTAAAGTGACGTTGTTATTCCTTGTGTGGATCCAACATATGGGTGGGCACTCTTAGGCCCCATGTTTTTGATGTGTAGATTATCTATGAGTGGCTGCCGGGGTTTAGCCGGACCTATAAGGTACTTACCTGGGCATCACCAGCTCATAGAGACTTCGGAACTCATCAGGGTTTTAGCCGTCCCGATAGGGGGCTTAACGGAGGTGAGCCAGCCCCAAAGGATCGTGCAGACATATGGGGTCACGGAAAGGGCAGTGATTGGCTTGGATCATCTACTGGGCCCCACATCACAAAATTGTGGACTGGAATAAGCTACCCGGTTGTGCAACAAGGATTTGATCTCTCATGAGTAAAGTAACTCACCTCTCTAGAGTGTAAGAACTGTAACTTGTTACTCCCTGTTCCGGGAAGGAGCTGCGAACGCTGCGGGAAAGGAACTCCATGAAAGTTCTGGTAATCCCGTGAAGGCTGACAGACATAGATTTTCATAATAAAATCAACCTTTGAAGGAATGTTTACAAAAACTTGCATTGCCTAAGACCTATGGTTTGTGGCTGTAGATATAGTGCATCAAACACTCCTTTTCTAGTGAACTTGGTGAGTACGCTCATACTCAACGTATCTTCTTAACCCTTGCTAGGTTCTAAAGCCAGTACAGATGATGTCTACATCAAATTATGCTCCAGGAATCATCACCAGATGCTTAAGTTGTTCAATGAAGATGAGAAAGTCAACAGATACATCAACTTCAGTGAAGACGAAATCTCTGATTAGATATGAATATAATCTCTAGCCATAGAACCTATTTTTGTAGCGTATCAATAGCAGCAATGCTAAACCATAGTTCAGATACTAGTCCTATTATTATGATAGTTTTTGAGCTGTTTATACCTGATTCTCCTCTGTAAGAAGTTTCTTCCTCCCTCTTTAACTTAGAGTGTTCTTTGGATCTTGTGTACAGAGTGAGTTGTAAGCTTTAGAAATGTATTGTACCTACTGTGTTTTTGTTGTACCACTCTATGGGATGTAATACTAGTGAACGGTGTTTCATTATTGTTATGTCCACGACTATAGTATACTACATCATGAAGTGGTATGCTGGGTCACCGCAGTTGGTATCAGAGCATATGCTTTGACCTTAGGTTGGAAACCTAGTAAATGGGTAGAACCTTTAGGAAACAGATCTGCAATAATAAAGAGTTCTCTAGTGATATGATGGATATTCAACTAAGAATAGTCCTGTCATGTTGCTAGTGCGATAATTCTTTAGTAGGATTGCAATTCTGATCATTACCAAGAGTTTTAACTCTATGTGTCTGCTGATAATTTCTTATCTACAGTTCTACATGGCACCTCAATATCCACCCCGGAATGTTCAAGTGATGAACATGACATTAAATGACTACGGAGGGGATTGGACAGATAATCTCTGACAACATCTATGGAGTTTGGATTGTGAATCAACACTTTTGGTCAAGATTTACAGTTACTATGATAGGAAGGTATTATATAAATACCGTGTCATGATCATGTTACCTAAGAAGTTGGGACTTAAGGGAGAAATACCATCAGGAGAGGCAAGGTGCATGGCATCTTCATATCAGATTGCAGTAACAGCAGCCATAACCATGATCCGAGAGCACAAATCCCAAGCTCTAGAAGCTAGTACTCACACCATTATACCCCATGAAACCTCAAACCTGGAGCATGACTTAGATCACTCTACTCTTGTCACATCCCAAAATTTTCCAAATTTTGAAATGTGAAAAAATAAATAAACAAAATAAATAATTGTTGAAATTTAGGGAGAAAAGAAACTTTTTTGCTTCTAAATGGAAACATCAAAACCCGTCTTGAACAAACTTTGAATAAAATGGAATCCAACAAATTTCAATCAACTGAAATGCATTAATCAATGAATGTATCTTGAAATTTAAACACTTGGAAAAGTTAAACCAAAACCTTAAAACCCTAATGGAAGAAATCATTTCCAAGACTATGGGTTGATCCATATAAAAGTTCAGCAACAATCATTTTAAAATGATAAAAAATGGTAAACAAAAAATATTATAAAACTATAGAAATTGGTTTCATTTAATTTGGAGCCATGGATAAAAACTTATGAATTTAATAAGATGAAAGGAATTAATTTCCAAAGCTAATAAAGCTCCAAGCTAAAATCCATACAAAATTATGAGCAAAAAAATCCCAAAAGGATTTAAAAATATAAATAAATATTAAATAAAATTTTACAAATTGGAATAACCAATTTTGGATCTATAAATAAAAAGATATGGATTTTATGACATAAAGAAATAAATATATAAGGAATATTTAAAAGCCAAATTAAATCTTGGCCAAGTAATTGGAATGAAAAGTTATTGAATAATAAAAGGAGTAAAAGATTATTTAAATAAAATCATAAGGATTGAACAATACCAAATTTTATTTAAATAAAGACAAATTGCCTAAATAATAAAACCCAAGAAAATTATTGAGAAGACAATTTAAAAACTTGAATTAAATCCATAAACAAGTGGAATAAAGATAATTAAAATAAAATAAAGAGATAAAAGAATATCCAAATAAAATTATATGGCATTAACCAAATTCAATTCTATTTAAATGGAGACAAAATCCCTAAGGTAAATGATTAATTAAATCATGGGAAAAATATTAGAAATTGCCAAGTGAGTTAAAAGTAATCTAATTGACTTAAAAAGAAGAAGAGAATTATTTGAATAAAATTTATATGGGATTAAGACCATATTATTTTATTTGAATAAAGACAAGTGACCAATTTAAATGATTAATAAATCATATTAAAATATATTAAATAATTCAAAGTAAATTATTTAAAACACTTTTGAATAAATGAAACCTACTGAAAAAGGGTTGGTAAAAATTGGAATTTAAATAAGAGTTTGAAAATATAATTAAAATCTTATTTGAATAAAGGAAAGTGCCTATTTTAAATAAATAATAAACCATAAATGAATAAAAGAATTATTCCAAAATGGTCTTTATAATACTATAATAAATAGTATTAAAAACTTGCTGAAAGTTTGGTAAAGATCTGAATTCAAATGGTGTTTGAATAATTTGAACAAAATTCAAAACAGAAAAACAAAAAGGTTTCAGGAAGAAGAAAATGGAAACAAACCAGCCCAGCCCAGCAAAGCCCTAGGCCCAACTCGCATCCCAGCTCTCTCCCCTCCCCGAAACGTTTTTCTCACCCGAACTCGCACCCGCGCAATCACTGATTTCCCGACCCCACCGAACCCCCTTCCCACTTATTGACACCAGGCCCCCTTGCCACGCAAGCATCGTCGTCATCCGTCGCGACCAGTTCTCCCTTCCCTCACTGCCATTCTCTATCGATTAAATCCTCGTGTAAATTCGAGTTAATGGCCACGTGATTCTTGCCCCTGACCTTGCCCTCTTAAACGACTGCCTCCCCTCTACCTTTCCCCTCAATCCCCCACACCTATCGGCCCCTAGGCTGCCCGTATTGCTCGCCAACATGCCACTGCTCCAACGAGCATCTCCAACAAATTCCGACGATGTCCGATAGCCTCCCACTCCCTGACCCAGTAGCCTGCTCCCCATCGTCTCCTGCACCCGTCAGTACCCTCGATTCACCCGCGCATGCTCCACAGCGTCGACAATGCCAATGCCAGAACGCCACCACCTCCTGCTCCCACTCCGGCAACACCCCTGGTAGCTTCTGATCGCCCCCTCCAATCTGACTGTTACTCACGTGTTCGCCTTTCTTGCACGCATCTAACGGCATCGTTTATTTTTCTTGGCGTGACCCGTACCCTCGCCAACGACGACGAGCAGACGCGCCCTTCATAGGAGCTTCTCCGGTGAGAGATTTCCGACGCCACCGTGCGCCCCTGCCTCCCCACGAGAATGTTGAGCATCAGCAAAGCACGACAAGTCTGTTGAGCCACTTCCCTATCTATATCGCTTCCTGTATCGCCGGCACCATCACCGCCCAAGCGCTACGCCGCCATCCATCGTCGTTGCGCCGCCCATCTTTGGCCACTGGAGTTTGAACCATTGGATCTAGATCTGTTGGCTAGGAATAGACAACTTATTGAACCATCATCGTTTGATCTGTGCCGCAGGAAGCTAGTTAGATCTAACGCTCCACATCACGCGATCCTGCCGAACCAGTACCAGCGAATAAGATTAAGACACGTGGCCCTGACTGTTGATTTAAAAAAATATTTGATCTATTAGATGGTTAGATTTGAAAAAATCATAACTTTAAATCCACACGTCAAAATTTTGCAAACTTTATATCAATGGAATCGGAAAAATGAATACTTTCCAACCATGACCTTTGTTTAGTGATTTGCTTCTGTAAAATTAGTTGTTTTTGCAGAAACATGTGTAGTCCTATGTTGATTATAAAAGTTATTCTAAAAATGTTTTTAGGGTAAAATCTTTTGCAAATGGTTTTTTTAACCTACTGACCATAGAAACCAACTTTTGGATTTAAAAATATAGTTTGTGATACTAAGGAATAAATCTTTAAATAAAAGCATTTCTAGTTAAATAAAAATACTGATTATGGTTTAAAAATGTTTTTTGAATAAAACCCTTGGAAAATTATTTTACTTAAACTCTCTCACCCTAAACACCAAGTTTTAGGATTTAAAAATATATTTGGTGAACCCTACAAATTTATTACTTTGTTTAAAGGCATTTCCAACAAAATAAAATATTGCTTTGATTTAAAAATGGTTTTTAGGTGAAACCTTTTGCAAATGGTTTAATATTAAACACTTGACCTTAAAACACTAACATTTGTGTTTAAAAATATATTTGTCAAACACTAGAAATTATCACTTTGATTTAAATCATCTCTAGCAAAATAAAAATAATTTAAATGGCCATTTACACTAACTTGTTTTCAAACGACCTTTCCACTTTTACAAATGACCAATAGGTATTTTAAAATGTTTATAGCCAATTAGAAACCACCTTTCCAAATAAAACAATCTTTTGCATGCTTGCATGCATTGTTTTGTTTTCCTTATTTTATGTGGTGAATTGTTTGAATGCTAGATTGAATTTGTGCCTTGATTGAATTGTAGTGAAATTTGAAGAGAGTGACAATTTCAAGATCAAGGAGTGAATCTATATTATCTACTAAAAAGGCAAGTGGTGCTTCATACTTTTGTCCTATTATTTTCACTATGCATTAGTGATATTTCTAAGTAGGACTTGCATGGAATTTTCTATGTGTTAACTATGCCATGGGAAATCCTAGTAGATGATGCCTTAGTAGAATTTTCCCTAAGTTAAGATTTCTACTACTATCATGCTTAGCCTAGCTAGTAGAAAACAAGGGTGGATTATATTCATGCTATGAAATATTTCTAAGTCTATGACTTGTGTTTTCATTAATAAAATAACTATGCGAATAAATCACCTGGGTGGAATGGTGTGAATGTGTTATGTTGAGTGGTTACACAGGGCCCCATATTTATGGCATACCCTAGTGTATCTCACTTGTGGAATGCTACCCAGGAACAAAGAGATTTGAGATGTCAAATGTTGAGAAGCTTCAAGTGCAGCCACATGGCATTATGGGGTCTGCCTGGATCATATAGGTTGCAATAACTTAGCCAGATGGACAGTTGGTGGCAGGGGTGATAGGTTTGGGAACGCGTCCATTTTGGTCTAAGGGAAGGCTTCTGAAAGGTCCTGTCTCGATGCATGTCGAGTCTTGTGGGGAAAGTGCTCCACCTCTCGAGAGAGTAAAATCTAAGTACTTAGCCTTGTCCCTCGCAATGGACAATTTGAGCATCAAGACATGGAAGCTATCAAGGATCTCCTCATCCCAATATCTAAGTTAAAAACTTGTGGTTGAACAAGGGTTAAAGGATCTTCAATCTTTGATTGGTAGATGCCTTGGGTGATTTTGTCAAACAAAAACTTAGTGTTTTCAAATGATAAGGAAAATCTATCTTGAGCAAAGCAAGCCTAAGCCCCACTTAGCCAAATGCATATAGATGATAGATACCACTACTCTACCATAGTATCACTTGCCAATACAATTCAAATGTATTGACCCTTGTGGCTGTAACTTCTTATGTTGCAGCTTTGTTTGATGTTAGTGAAGTTTGTTGATTAGGATTACAAGTATACAACCAACATGATTGCCTGTGGCACTTTGAAGATGAAGAACTCCATGATATATAGTTATTTCTACTGCATTGTAATGAGATAGCCAAATGAGCTATGTAAGATGTAATGAAATATTTTATTCCTTGTTATAAAGTTGTATTATGAACTTTGTTTCTTGATATTACATCTTAAACTGTGGATGCTAGCTATTGATCCAGGGACTAGCATTGTAAACACAGGGATCTCTACCTTATCAAGGTTGGGACCTCTACAGATGGTATCAGAGACTGTGTTTCCTGTAGGATTGTAATCCTAGGATTGGACCAAACCCGTTAGAAAAATAGATGTTGTATTTGTTCAAAATTATTTACAAACAATCTAGTAAACTCTTTCCTCAACCTTTTTGTTTTGAATCTACATCTCTTCCATTTCAACTTGATGGAGAAAACCTCAACATGAACAAAGACTTCAACATGAGCAAAGGATTTCACCAACTCAAATGACTTCAACTTCAACATCACCAATGACTTCAAATTTAGTTTCACCAAAGACTTCAACTTGGAGATCACTAAGGACTACAAGTGAGACAAGAATAATACTCAAGACTTGAAGACTAGAGAAACACAACCTAGAAGGAACCATCATCACCTTTGAAGTTTTGTGACCAAGATGCAAGAATTTTTTCAAAGGACACCATGATCTTATTTATGAAGAAACAACGAAGAAGAATGGAATAATCTCAAGTGAACCATATAGTTGGACCACCATACTAGTGTTTATTTATATCAATCACACCAACTTATGTGTTGTAGGAAAAATATTTTGTTGCCTAAAAATGTTCTTGAAACTTGTTGTTGGAGTGGAATGTTTGTTTGTGATTTCTTGCACATTGCTTGTGTGAATGATTAGACTTCTTCATTTAGAAATATTTGCCTATTCTAATCCCAATCCAACCCAAATAGATGACTACTCCAAGAAACTCCAACATCAAGGATGGTGACAACAACAACCAAGAGATGCACATGAGATAACAACTACTAGCAACTCATGCCCAATTGAATCAAGTGATTACTCAGTTTTTAGCCAACAACAATGAGTTAGACCCAACCATGCAAAAGTTTTTGGAAATCCAATCCCAATTATTGCAAAGGATGACCAATCAAATGATCAACATGAGAGACAACCTTTACTGAGGAGATTGTGACAACAATGATGTCAAGGATGATATTATGAAAGGAACTCAAGCTTGCAATATTTGTGGAGACATGGAACACACTTCTAAGGAGCATGTGGACCAATGCCCTAATTGTGAAGAGAAACATCCAACTAAACAATGCCCCACATATCAAGTTACTTGTTTCCTATGCGAAGGAAATGATAATGTCCCTATCCAATGCCCCATCTATCCTATAGGTCAACAAATGAGACAAGATGGAATGCATCAAATGTTTGGAAAACTCCATAAGGGAACAACTTCTACTAAGAAGGATGAAGGCAAAGTCAGAACCATGCCTCATAGAGTCATACCCATAGTGACCACCAAGTGTTGCTACTCTTGTGGAGAAGAAGGTCATATCTCTAGTAACTGACCCAAGAAAAGAGAAAGATTCCCCACCTTTGAGGTGAGATATGAAGAGCATGAACTAGAAGAACTCCTGGCTTTGGAGAGACCCAGGAAGAAGAAGAAGAAGAAGAGGAAATGACCTAATTCCAACAAGAAAGACAATAGCCAAGTGCAATGTTACAGTTGCAAAGAGATGGGACACTATGCATCACATTGCCCATAAAAGAAGAAAGATATTAGCCAACATATGTGTTTCAAATGCAATGAGCTAGGCCATTATGCCAACAAATGCCCAGAGAAGCTACATCAAGATCCCAAGTGATCCAAGATGTAATCTAGTCAAAAACCTTTTTAAGGGTGGTAGTACCCTAGTTGCCTTGTAGCCAACCTCTAACCTCTAGACTTCCCAAATCTCGGGACGAGATTTCTTTTAAGGGTGGTAGCCTGTCACATCCCAAATTTTTCCAAATTTTGAAATGTGAAAAAATAAATAAACAAAATAAATAATTGTTGAAATTTAGGGAGAAAATAACCTTTTTGCTTCTAAATGGAAACATCAAAACCCATCTTGAACAAAATTTGAATAAAATGGAATCCAACAAATTTCAATCAACTGAAATGCATTCATCAATGAATGTATCATGAAATTTAAACACTTGGAAAAGATAAACCAAAACCTTAAAACCCTAATGGAAGCAATCATTTCCAAGACTATGGATTTGATCCATATAAGAATTCAGAAACAATCATTTTAAAATTATCAAAAATAATAAACAAAAAAATATTATAAAACCATAGAAATTGGTTTCATTTAATTTGGAGCCATGGATAAAAACTTATGATTTAATAAGATGAAAGGAATTAATTTCCAAAGCTAATAAAGATCCTATCGAAAATCCATACCAAATTATGAGAAAAATAATCCCCAAAAGGATTTAAAAAGATAAATAAATATTAAATAAAATTGTATAAATTGGAATCACCAATTTTGGATCTATAAATAAAAAGTTATGGATTTTATGAGATAAAGAAATAAATAAATAAATAAATAAATAAGGAATATTTAAAAGACAAATTAAATCCTGGCCAAGTAAATGGAATGAAAAGTTATTGAATAATAAAAGGAGTAAAAGATTATTTAAATAAAATCATAAGGATTGAACAATACCAAATTTCATTTAAATAAAGACAAATTGCCTAAATAATAAAACCCAAGGAAATTATTTAGAAGACAATTTAAAAACTTGAATTAAATCCATAAACAAGTGGAATAAAGATATTTCAAATAAAATAAAGAGATAAAAGAATATCCAAATAAAATTATATGGCATTAACCAAATTCAATTCTATTTAAATGGAGACAAAATCCCTAAGGTAAATGATTAATTAAATCATGGGAAAAATATTAGAAATTGCCAAGTGAGTTAAAAGTTATCTAATTGACTTAAAAAGAATAATAGAATTATTTGAATAAGATTTATATGGGATTAAGACCATATTTTATTTTATTTGAATAAAGACAAATGCCCAATTTAAATGATTAATTTATCATATTCAAATATATTAAATAATTCAAAGTAAATTATTTAACACACTTTTGAATAAATGAAACCTACTGAAAAATGTTTGGTAAAAATTATAATTTAAATAAGAGTTTGAAAATATAATTAAAATCTTATTTGAATAAAGGAAAGTGTCTATTTTAAATAAATAATAAACCATAAATGAATAAAATAATTATTCCAAAATGGTCTTTAAAATACAATAATAAACAATTATAAAAACTTGCTGAAAGTTTGGTAAAGATCTGAATTCAAATGGTGATTGAATAATTTGAACAAAATTCAAAAATTCAAAACAAAACAGAAAAATAAAATGTTTCAAGAAGAAGAAAATGGAAACAAACCAGCCCAGCCCAGCAAAGCCCCAGGCCCAACTCGCAGCGCACCTCTCTCCCCTCCCCGAAACATTTTTATCACCCGAACTCGCACCCGCGCAGTCACTGATTTCCTGACCCCACCGAACCCCCTTCCCACTCGCTGACGCCGGGCCCCACTGCCACGCAAGCATCGTCCTCACCCGCCGCGACCAGTTCTTCCTTCCCTCACTGCCGTTCTCTGTCGATTAAATCCTCGCGTAAATTCGAGTTAATGGCCACGTGATTCTTGCCCCTAACCTCGCCCTCTTAAACAACTGCCTCCCCTCTACCTTTCCCCTTAATACCCCACACCTCTTGACCCCTAGGCTGCCCGTATTGCTCGCCAACATGCCACTGCTCCGACGAGCATCTCAAACAAATTCTGGCGATGTACGATAGCCTCCCACTCCCTGACACCCAGTAGCTTGCTCCCCATCGTCTCCTGCACCCGTCAGTACCCTCGGTTTGCCCGCGCATGCTCCACAACGTCGACAATGTCAACGCCAGAACGCCACCGCCTCCTGCTCCAACTCCGACGACACCCCCTGGTAGCTTCTGACCGCCCCCTCCCATTTGAATGTTACTCACATGTTCGCCTTTCTTGCACGCATCTAATGGCATCTTTTATTTGTCTTGGCGTGACCCGTATCCTCGCTAACGACGACGAGCAGACGTGCCCTTCATAGGAGCTTCTCTGGCGAGAGATTGTCGACGCCACCGTGCGCCCCTGCCTCCCCACGAGAACGTTGAGCATCAGCAACACACGGCAAGTCTGGTGAGCCACTTCCCTCTCTATCTCGCTTCCTGTATCGCCGGCACCATCACCGCCCGAGCGTGCCGCCGCCATCCACCGTTGACGCGCCGCCCATCTTTGGCCCCTGGAGTTTGAACCATTGGATCTAGATTTGTTGGCTAGGAATACACAACTTATCGAACCGTCACAGTTTGATATGTGCCGCAGGATGCTAGTTAGATCTAACGCTCCACATCACGTGATCCTACCGAACTGGTACCAGCGAATAAGATTAAGACACGTGGCCCTGGCTGTTGATTTTAAAACAGATTTGATCTATTAGATGATTAGATTTGAAAAATTCATAACCTTAAATCCACACGTCCAAAATTTTCAAACTTTATATCAATGGAATGAGCAAAAAGAATACTTTCCAACCACGCCCTTTGTTTAGTGATTTGCTTCTGTAAAATTAGTTGTTTTTGCAGAAATATGTGTAGGCCTATGTTGATTATAAAAGTTATTCTAAAAACGTTTTTAGGGTAAAATCTTTTGCAAATAGTTTGTTTTGAACCTACTAACCATATAAACCAACTTTTGGATTTAAAAACATAGTTTGTGATACTAAGGAATAAATCTTTGAATAAAAGCATTTCTAGTTAAATAAAAATATTGATATAGTTTAAAAATGGTTTTTGAATAAAACCCTTGGAAAATGTTTTGTTTTGAACTCTCTGACCCTAAACACCAAGTTTTAGGATTTAAAAATATATTTGGTGAACCGTAGAAATTTATTACTTTGTTTAAAGGCATTTCCAACAAAATAAAATATTGCTTTGATTTAAAAATGGTTTTTAGGTGAAACCTTTTGCAAAAGGTTTAATATTAAACACTTGACCTTAAAACACTAACATTTGTGTTTAAAAATATATTTGTCAAACACTAGAAATTATCTCTTTGATTTAAATCATCTCTAGTAAAATAAAAATGATTTAAATGGCCATTTTCACTAACTTGTTTTCAAATGACCTTGACACTTTTACAAATGACCAATAGGTGTTTTAAAATGTTTATAACCAATTAGAAACCACCTTTCCAAATAAAACAATTTTTTGCATGCTTGCATGCATTGTTTTGTTTTCCTTATTTTATGTGGTGATTTGTTTGAATGCTAGATTGAATTTGTGCCTTGATTGAATTGTAGTGAAATTTGAAGAGAGTGACAATTTCAAGATCAAGGAGTGAATCTATATTCTCTACTAAAAAGGCAAGTGGTGCTTCATACTTTTTTCCTATTATTTTCACTATGCATTAGTGATATTTCTAAGTAGGACTTGTATGGAATTTTCTATGTGTTAACTATGCCATGGGAAATCCTAGTAGATGATGCCTTAGTAGAATTTTCCCTAAGTTAAGATTTCTACTACTATCATGCTTATCCTAGCTAGTAGAAAACAAGGGTAGATTATATTCATGCTACGCAATATTTTTAAGTCTATGACTTGTGTTTTGATTAATAAAACAACTATGTGGATGAATCACCTGGGTGGAATGGTGTGAATGGGTTATGTTGAGTGGTTACACACGGCCCCATATTTATGGCCTACCCTAGTGCATCTCACTTGTGGAATGCCACAGAGGAACAAAGATATTTGAGATGTGAAATGTTGAGAACCTTGACGACCTGAGGCACACCCTCACCAATCGCCGCGACGGCGAGCCAAGGGGATCGCTCAGCCGAGTCGGCCCCTCGTGCTTCGGACCAATGATCCGAGGCGAAAATTACCCGGCGAACTTCAAAGCACAGAAGGAGATCGAGAAGTACGACCCCTCCGTGTGGCTATACGCGTACCTCATGGCGATGGGAATCGCCGGACACACCCACCTGTTCGCCACCCGCTACCTCCCCCTGATGATCGAGGGAGCATGCCGACAATGGATCAACACCCTCCCCGCAGACAACATCGACTCCTGGGAGGAAATGCGCGACACCTTCTTCAGGCACTTCGAGGGCTCCTACACCCACGCCACCACCATCGAGGACCTGGAGCGATGCGTCCAGGGACCTCGCGAGTCGACCTGCAAATGGGTCCAACGGTGGCAGGACATGTGGTACAATGCGGCCGGCATCCACCCAGACACCGCGATTCACTGCCTCAAGACCTCGTGCCGCTACGAGCCCTTGGTCGCCAAGTTCAAGCGAGTTTACAAAACACTTGAAAACATATCGGACCTCCTCGAGATCACCAAACGGTACACGGAGGAGGACCCGAACCAAGAAACCGACGACGAGTCGGGAGGAAACCGCCGCATGAGCGGCCACGACAGCGGGAGACGACCCGAGCTACGCTACAGCAACACTCGCCTCACCGGCAAACGCCGCGGTGACGGGCGAGTCGACTTCGTCGCCAACACCGGCTATGCTCCACGCGAGCCCAAGAGCTTCCGCCGCGATGGAGGCCAGCACCGCGATGGCAGCAACTACAAGGCGAAGCCGAGGTTTGACCCCACGGATCTCCTTAACCAGCCCTGTGTGTTCCACAGCAGGGAGGGAAATCTCGGCACGCACACGACCACCGACTACCACTCGCTGAGGGAGATCGATAAGGCAGAGCGCGCAAGGGAGGACCCCAACAACCACCCGCCAAATGGTGGGGCTTTCGGCAATGATGTAGGATTGCTCCACACCTTCACCGGGTTCAGCACCAAGCGCGAGAAGAAGGTCATTGCTCGCACCGTAGCCGTCAACGCGGTATCCCAGGTCGACATCCCGCGCTTCCTCAACTGGTCCGAGCAGCGGATCACCTGGAGCCGCGAAGACCACTCGGCACGGATCGAATATCCGGGTCCAGTCGCCTTGGTGGTCAAGCCCAAGGTGGGAGACTATTGGCTCCCCAAGACTCTGATGGACGGCAGAAGCTGCATCAACATTCTCTACCTAGACACGTTCAGGCGACTGCGGCTCCTGCAATTGATGATTGAGATGACCTACACCACCTTCCACGACATCCTCCCTGGTCAAAAGGCGTACCCGATCGTCAAGGTAACACTGCCAGTCACCTTCGGCACTCCAACGAACTTCCGTACCGAGAGGATCGTCTTCGATCTGGTGCCCTTTAACAGCCCGTATCACCGCGTCTTGGGGCGGCAGGCGTTCGCCAAATTCATGGCAGCGTCCCACTACATGTACAATGCAATGAATCCCAGGGCAATGCAACATCATAACCGTCCATGGCGACCCCGACATGGCCGCCAAGTGTGAGGCCAAAGGCGCCAAGCTCGCCGACGCCGTCATAGCGGCAGAAGCCAACCACGCAAAGGAGCTCGCCAAGTACACGAGCAGGGTCAACAATGACAACCCCACAATACTCAAGAATCCCAACTTGGAGGGTGGCGGCTCCACTGCCTTCGAGGAAATGACGCACACTCGCACCATCGAGCTAGTCCCAGGCGACTCCAGCCAGCCGGTGACGATCGGGACGGGCATGATCCCAGCATAGGAAGGCGCGCTCATCGAGTTCCTACGTGAGAATCGCGATATCTTCGCATGGAAGCCATCTGACATGCCTGGTGTTCCGAGGGAACTCGCTGAGCACAAACTCAACGCCGACCCCAAAGAGCGACCCGTCAAGCAGTCGCTGTGGACCTTCAATGAAGAGTGCCGCCGAGCAATCACCGAGGAGGTGCAGCGTCTACTCGCTGCAGGCTTCATTCGGCCAATCAAATAGGCCAAGTGGCTGGAAAACCCAGTCCTGGTTGAGAAGAAAAATGGGACCTGGAGAATGTGTATCAACTAAAAAAACCTAAACAGCGCCTGCCCAAAGGAGCAGTTCATCCTCCCGCGGATCGATCAAATCATCAACTCGACCGTAGGCTCAGAATCGATGTGTTTCCTCGACGCCTACTCTGGTTACAACCAGAACAAAATTGCAGTCGAGGACGAGGAGAAGACGGAGTTCATCACGCAATTCGGAGCCTTCTTCTACACCGCCATGACCTTTGGTCTCAAGAACGCCAGGGCGACCTACCTGAGGTGCATGCAGGAGTGCCTTGTAAGACAAATTGGCCGCAACATCCACGTCTACATCAACGACGTGGTGGTGAAATCCACTCGCCAGGGCAATCTACTCGCCGACCTAGCGGAAACCTTCGCAAACCTGCGGAGGTACAAGATAGAGCTAAACCCAGGAAAGTGAACCTTCGGTGTACCTACTGGACAGTTGCTGGGGTACGTCATCTCCAAGCGCGGGATCGAGGCGAACCCCACCAAGATCAACACGATTGCCCGTCTCGGCAAACCCGAGTGCCTGCGGGACATCCAGAAGTTGGGCAGGCAAGTTGCGGCTCTCAGTCTCTTCATCCCCCGGCTAGGCGAGAAGGCGATGCCCCTCTACCGCCTAATGCGCAAGAACCCCATGTTCCAGTGGGACAAGGAGGCAGATGACGTGCTCCACACTCTCAAGGAGGTGCTACTCGTGCACTGCTACTCGCCACCCCCGTCGACAAGGAGCCCATGCTCGTCTATGTCGCGGCCTCCGAGCGAGTCGTCAGCGCCGTCATGGTCGTCGAACGACCAAAAGAGGGCAAGGACCGCCTATATACTACATCAGCGAAGTCCTCACCGAGTCGCGCCAGCGTAACCCATAGTACCAAAAATTGGTATATGCGGTCTTCAGAGCCCAGCAGCGACTGCCGCACTACTTCCAGGAGCACCCAATCACGGTCGTCTCCTCAACACCGTTGCAGGACATCATCCGCAATTGTGAGGCGACTGGGCGAGTCGCCAAGTGGGCCGTTGAGATCAGAGTCCACAACATCAGGTACGAGCCGCGCAAGGCGATCAAGTCATAGGCTCTAGCAGACTTTCTCGCCGACTAGGACGAGGCGCAGCAGCTAGAGAAACTGTCGTACCTCCACTACTGGTCCCTACACTTCGGCGGCTCCAAGAATGCATATGGTGGAGGGGTAGGGATCATCCTCACATCTCCAAAGGGTGACAAGCTACGCTACATCATGTACCTCGACTTCACCCCATACACCAACAACATGGCTAAGTACGAGGCGCTCCTCCACCGCATGCGAGCAGCCAAGGAAATGAACATCAGCCGCCTGCGCTGCTACGGCGACTCCGACCTTGTCGTCGGACAAGTTGCCGGCACTTGCGACACAGTCTCCCCCACCATGGTGGCATACCACCAAGAAGTGGACCAGCTGGGAAGCCACTTTGATGGTTACTCCGTCAAGTGGATCGATCAACAAAAGAACGAGGAAGCTGACGCCCTCTCCCGCATCGGGTCGGATCACCTCGCCCCACCCGCCGGCGTCTTCCTCGACACCATCACCAAGGCTTCTGTCTCTCCCCCGCGGGAGAACGACATCGGAATTCCGCTGCAACCAGAAGCAGCTCTGGTCGCCATGCTCGCCGAGCCAAGCGACTGGACGGTGCCATACGTCGCCTACCTGGAGGTAGGGACCCTACCCGCTGACGAGATGGAGGCCCGGATGATAGTACGCCGCTGCAAATCCTTCGTCATCATCAACGGCGAGCTCCACAAGAGCAGCATGACCGACGTGTTCCAACGCTGCGTCCAACCCACAGAAGGTCCCAAGATCCTCCAGGACATCCATGCTGGCGACTGTGGCCACCATGCCATCGCTCGCTCCCTAGTCACCAAGGCCATGCGACATGGTTTCGACTGGCTCACCGCGCACGCCGACGCGGTCGACATCGTCCAACGCTGCGTCGGATGCCAGAAGTATGCCAACCAGACCCATGTCCCGAGCTCAGCACTCAAGACCATCCCCAACACCTAGACATTCGCCGTGTGGGGCATGGACATGGTAGGCCCCTTCAAGAAGGCCCCCTCTAGCTTCACCCACCTCCTAGTCACAGTCATGTCAACACCCGGATTTTTAATCCGAGATGCCAGTTATGCCATACATCGCAATCCCAGGATTACCATTTTTGTGAACATAACAGAATTGGATACCACAGTACATCATCCATTACAAACCATACATAATGTCTTACACAAATAAGGATCTCATGATCCAGTTCTTAATACAACTTCAAGCAGCGGAATACGTAATAATAAAGGTAGTGTAGGCGAAGCTCCATCTTCGGGGTCACAGGCAATGCTGACGATGGGAGATTATCCTAGTTGTCGTAACCTTCCTGGGGTCCATCATCCTGGTACTCCTCTTCATAGTCTAGCCACGGGAATAGCCAGGGACAAAGCCATGAGTACTCTTTAAGTACTCGCAAACTAATACTAACAAGTGACGGGGGTTTCTGTAATCGGACACTAAGCTCAAGGGTTGTTTTGCAAAAGCCAGATTTACCTCTACTAGGTTCAAAATAAAGAGGAAGATAATCAAATTTTATAACACCTAAGTGGGAACTTGTATCTCGTTCCACAACCCTGTTGTGGTCAAGTCAAAGTCTCAAGTCATTTCACAAGTCATTTTGAAAACATCTGACGGGGAAACAGTATGGCCTCTCCAACTGTCCATAACCGTGGACGCGGCTATTCGAATAGTTTGACACTCTGCAGAGATTGTACACTTTCACCACAACATTCGATACATCCGTCGGGAACAAATCCTGAATTCACCATACTCAGTATGCGGATAATCAATCCTAACCTTTCAATTACACGCCCTAGTAGAAGTACCTCTCCTATGAGTTTCGCCTACCAACCATGACCAACTGTCATCTTGGGTACTGCAAAGGTGGACAATCTTCACAAGGTAGCCTCATCTCAGACCTTGGCCATGAGGGAAACAATACTAAGGTATATAAGTTTCCAGTCAAGCCCTACCCAACCTCTTGGTATTGTGGTTGTACGGTAAAATTGGAATGGTATCGCATGCAGACAACCATCATTTTTATAAAGGGCTAAGGCTCATGCCTCAACATTTTCATCACCAAATTCATCTGGTACTTGGAAACACATGTCAAAACATCTCAGTAGAATGATCCATCATTCTAAGGTTTTCATAACCATTTTCACCAAGTATTCCCATCTATAGTTGATCAAGTTTATGCTTAGCACTAGCATCTACAAGTGGGAGTGAGTACTAATGAGGGGTGATAAATAAGTGGAGTTTCAACTAGGTACCACGTCATATCTTAGGATGACATCAAGGTTTTCTAACTTAGGCCAAATTTTATGCTCTTTATGCAACCTTCAGTTATCTTTCTAGAATCAACATGTCACTTAAGTACATTCTAAGGAAGTAGCTTTGATAAAGAAAATAAAGTAGAAAGATTGCAAGTAAAACTAGGATTGGGTATCAAGTGGGTATGATCACATATGCTTAAGGCATATAGTTGCCATGGTAACAAGCAAGTATTTGCTTGCATCAATCTTAATATAAGCTTGCCAAGTTAATAGCTTGAAAATATGGGATTGCATAGGTAAAGTATCTTGCAAGTGTTAGCTTGCCTTGTGCAGAGTAGTGGTTGAAGTTCTCCTCGTCTTTTTCTTTGTAGTATCCTCCTTCCTCCTCGTATCCGTGGTCGGTACTAGCGTCTATAAATAAGTACGAGGTACACAATCACTAAACAATACTTAACTACTTGCAATCATCACACAAAGGGGTTCTATAGATGATCTAGCATCATCACTAACATTACAAGACTAAGGCACTTGGCTTAATGATTTTAGTTTTAGAAAAGTAATTTCTACTCATTGAAAAACTACTTAAGATTTAATATTCTCCAAACCAAACATGGGATCATGTTGACACATGTCATCACCACATATTTTAGTCCACGGGAATGTGATTTTAAGTGGTGTCACAATTTAATAAGGTTTAACCCTTTTATTTTAAATGCAGAAAAGTGACTAGAAATGCCTATGTGGCATTCTTTTATTACTTGAACATTATTTCTATAAGTAAACCCATATATTTTTATATATTCTGAAAGGTATGGTTGAATGTGATTTTTGAGAGTTGGAATCAACTCAAAAGCTATTATGGTTTAAATTTGAAAAATGTTTCAATGCAGAAAAGCTTCTGCCTTGTTATTTTTACCAAGGATGATCTATAGATCCAAATGATTTGAATCCAATGGGCTTGTATTCAGCATTTCCAGACCTTTCTAACAAAATTGGTTTCATTCAATTTGGTTTAGTGAATCGAGCTGGGTTGATTTTTGAAACTAGGTACAGAAGTGTGCTTGAATGAAAATGGAAAAATTCCAATTCAAACAAATGGGCTGCGCGGAAAATGATACTGGGCCGGCCTGCTAAGCACAGTGCTAGTCCCCACGCGTCAGTGAGACAGGGGGTGCGAAGAGATATGGGGCAATGTGGTGCGTTGGATTAGAAGTAAGATCAACGGCTGAGGGTCGTCGTCAATGATGAACTAGTCACCGGCGAGCTCGAACCCTAGCAGCACAGTGGGGGTCGTGGGAGGCTCACCGAGGCTCAGGCGAGGGTCGGCGATGCGGGCGAAAGACGAATTCGACGACGGCGAACCTCCTGGTACCGACAACTTCTCCTAGGGAAGCTCCAATCGCTAGCCCCCTTCTTCTCCAGCAGCGGCGGGCTCCGGTGAAATTTCAGCGAAACGCTGCTCGCCTTGCTCTAGGAACGGGTTGGAACGACCAGTGAGGAGAGGGGAGTGAGATGGTGTGAAGAGTTTGAGCTGGGGTGGCCTCTATTTATAGTGTCGACGACGAGACCGAACGGGATGGGCAGGCGACGGTGGCGACATGGCTACGGGCTGCTAGAGGCATGGCCGACGGTAGCGATCGATCGGTGGTCTCCTGGCGATTCTCTATGGCTTTAATGCGCGTGCAGGGGCGGTGGCAAACGGTCTGGAACTCGCGATGCTCTGCGCGGCAGAGGCGGCGTCTTCGATGGCGAGCGGTGGCTGTGAGGCATGGGGCGGCGAATGGGGATGTCTGGTGGTCTCCTAGGACGGTGGTGATCGTGTATGCACGTGGCGAGGGCGGCGTGTGTCGAGGGTGGCGCTCTGGCGCATTCTCGGCATGGTTGCTGGCGATCTGGGCACGGTTTGTGCATGTGGTCCAGGGCTGGTCAAGAGGGGGCGGTGAGGCATGGACTACCTCCCAGACAAGGTTGGCACGGCTAGTTCTTCTCCTAGCTTGCTGTCCACACTGGGGTGACATGGGTGGCTTCGGCTGTTCACCATTGATGACATTGCCAAGCTTACATTGGGGCTAGAGCTTAGATAAGTTTGCTAGATGATCTACTGAGGTTGCTGTGAGCTAGAGAGGGAACCAGTTAGGCCCAAATCACTGCTCACAATAGTGTTTGGATTTTGTTTGATTTGAATCAGCAAGGTGTTTGATGAAATGGCCGCATGAATTCAAGTTTTGAATTTTGAAAAGATTTTTGGTGGGTGTGCTAGGTATGTGCTGGGGAGTCTGTGGATGCTTGTGTTTTGAAAGTTGAGCTTGTTTGAGTGGTTTTTGAAAAAGTGGGATCTTGCCATATGATAAAGATTCAATTTTGAACTGTCATTTAAGCTATGCATTCAAATGTTTTTGGATGATCACAATGTGGGCCTTGGTACTTTTTTATGAGTACTATCAAGGGTGCAAAGATCCAAACAAGTTTCTGTTAAGTTTTGAAAGTTAGAGACAGCCAAAGTAGGCATGGGAGTTAATTTGGCCAAAGTGACCATTCACTTATTATGTTTGTTTTGATTTGTTTGTCTTTGGGAAAAGTGTGGGGATTGTTTAGATGATGTTTATTTCACCTAAGAATCATTTACAAGCAAATAAACACACAAGCAATGCAATTCAAAAGAATCCAAATTGGAATGCATACACACATGCATGCCTTCATATTTTTATTTAGAAAAGTTTTTGTTAACCCTAATTTTGAAGATTAGAGTTTTATGATCCAAGTTTAGTATTTTTGGGATGTTACAAACCTTCCCCCCTTAAAAAAAATCTCGTCATAAGATTTGAAAAAGGACGAAAAGATTACCTAGGATTTGAAGAGATCGGGAAACTCCGTCCTGATGTGATCTTCACGCTCCCAGGTAGCTTCCTCTTCTGTGTGGTTGCTCCATTGAATCTTGAGAAACTTGATGCTTCGGGTTCTGGTAGTTCTGAAGGATTCTTCCAAAATATGGATGGGTACTTCGGGATAGGTCAGGTCATCGTTGATCTCTATGGTCCGGTGATCGATATTCTTGAACACTTCGGTCTTCTATGGAACTTCGAGGCACTTGCGAAGTAATGAGATATGAAACACATTGTGCACGGCTGACATCTCTTCGGGCAATTCCAATTGATACAACACTTCTCCTCGATGGTTCAGAATCTTGAAGGGTCTGATATATCTGGGGTCTAACTTTCCTTTGAGTTGGAAACCCTGCATTCCCTTCAATGGCGACAATTTCAGATACACAAAATCTCCGATGTTGAAAGCGAGGTCTCGACGTCTCTTGTCGGCGTAACTCTTCTGTCTGGACTGGGCTGTCTTGAGGTGTTCACGAATCTTGTGAACCTTCTCTTCTGCTTCTCGTAGGATGTCAGGTCCAAAAATCTGACTCTCTCCTACTTCCGACCAATTCAAAGGCGTGCGACACTTCCTTCCATACATGAATTCAAATGCGGACATTTTCAAACTAGCTTGATAACTGTTGTTGTATGAAAATTCTGCAAAAGGCACACAGTCTTCCCACTTAGATCCATACTCCAACACACATGCTCTCAGCATATCTTCGAGTATTTGATTTACTCGCTCCGTTTGTCCATCGGTCTGAGGGTGATAAGCGGTGCTGAAATCTAGGCGGGTTCCTAAACGGACTTTCTTCTAGAATCTCGAGGTAAACTGAGTTCCTCGATCCGATACGATGTTCTTGGGGACTCCATGCAAACTAACGATTCTAGCGATGTATAACTCCGCTAGCTTCGAACTCTGATATGTGGTCTTGACGGGTAAGAAATGGGCGACTTTGGACAATATGTCCACTATGACCTAGATAGAGTCATTTCCCCTACTAGAAGTAGGCAATCCGATGATAAATTCATTCCAACGGAATTCCATTTCCATTCCGGAATCTGCAATGGTTGCAACAATCCAGCGGGTCTTTGATGTCTTGCCTTGACTCGCTGACATATATTACACTTGGCGATATAGCTTCCGATTTCTCTCTTCATCTTATGCCACCAAAACTATTTTTTCAAGTCTTGATACATCTTAGTTCCTCCGGGGTGGATAGAATAAAGAGTATCATGAGATTCCTTCAGAATCACTTCTTTCAAATCAGAATCTACTGGTACACAAAGGCGTCCTTTGTACCACAGAACTCCTTCTTCGTATTCGGTGAATCCGGGTACTTTACCTATACCAATAAGACGCTTGATTCCGTCGATACTAGCATTTCCTTTCTGCGCATCTTTGATCTGGCTGATCAAAGTGAGCTAAAGTTCTATGCTAGCCAAAAATCTTTCACTCACTAATTCTATTCGAAAATCTTCCATCTCTTTGTGCAAGTTTGGTTGCTCCTTCAAAATCATGGAGTTCAAGCGGCACGGCAATATGCTAAGGGCATCGGCTACCACATTGGCTTTACCGGGGTGATAGTGAATGTCCAGATTGTAATCTTTGATTAGATCAATCCATCTTCTCTGTTTCATATTCAGCTCCTTCTGAGTGAATATATACTTTAGGCTTTTGTGATACGAATAAATCTCACAACGGTTTCCCATGAGGTAATGCCTCCATGTCTTCAGGGCTAGAACTACGGCTGCAAGTTCGAGGTCATGGGTTGGGTAATTTTGCTCATGCTGTTTTAGTTGTCTGGATAGATAAGATATAACCTTGCCTTCTTGCATTAGCACACATCCGAGACCGATCTTGGATGCATCGCAATACACGTCGAAGGGCTTCGTGATATCCGGCATGATTAAGATTGGAGCTGAAATCAATCTTCTCTTGAGTTCTTGAAAACTCGCTTCACACTTGTCGGTCCATTCAAACTTCTTGTCCTTCTTCAGCAATTGGGTCATGGGTCTGGTGATACTCGAGAATCCTTCTACGAACTTGCGGTAGTATCCCGCCAATCAGAGAAATGCACGAACTTGGGTTTGAGTGGTTGGGGCTTGCCAATCTTCGACATCTTTCACTTTTGCAGGGTCAACGGCAATTCCTCCGGCTGATACAATGTGACCGAGGAATCCTACCTCCTGTAACCAGAATTCACATTTGCTAAACTTGGCATACAACTGATGCTCTCTAAGGGTTCCAAGAATGGTCCTTAGGTGTAACTCGTGTTCTTCTTCCGATTTGGAATAAATCATAATGTCATCGATGAAAACAACGACAAACTTATCCAGGAAGTCCATAAAAATCTTATTCATGAGATTCATGAAATAAGCGGGGGCATTGGTTAATCCAAAAGACATGCCCGTATACTCGTATAATCCATATCTGGTGGTAAAGGCAGTCTTTGGAATATCCTCTGCACGAATCTTGAGTTGATGATAGCCTGTTCTAAGATCAATCTTAGAAAACACTTTGGCACCAGTCAACTGATCAAACAAATCTTCTATCTTGGGCAAGGGGTACTTGTTCTTGATGGTGACATCATTCAACTTCCGATAATCCGTACACAAACGGTTACCTCCATCTTTGTTGTCCACAAACAAAACAAGTGACCTCCATGCTGATGCACTTGGTTGAATCAATCCAATTTCCAACATGGCATCCAGTTGCTTCTTTAGTTCATCTAGTTCCGACGGGTTCATACTATACGGTCTCTGGGCTATGGGTCCAGTTCCAGGATTAGTTCGATGATAAACTCGATATCCCGATCTAGGGGCATACCGGGCAAAACATCTGGAAATACATCGGGGTATTCACAGACTATCCGGACTTGGTCAATGGTAGGTTGGGATATACTCTTGTTGCACTTGAATTGACGAGGTAAGGTTTCAAATATATGCTCGACTGATATTCCGGCTGTACTGGTCATGGTTATGGATTTCTTGGCACAGTCAATCAATCCTTTATGTTTGGACATCCAATCCATTCCTAGTACTACTTCCAAACCTTTAGTTCCGAGTACTATCAGATTAGCATAAAAATCTATGCCATGGATTCTGATGGGGACGGCTTTGCAAATTTGCCTAGCCTTGGTGGTTGATCCGGGGATTTGCATGATCATAACATGCTTCAATTTGGTTGGTTGCATTTTACTAGTGCATGCAAATTCTTCGGTGAAAAATGAGTGCGATGCACCAGAATTAAACAACAATCGAGCAAGTACTGAATTAACAGAAAACATACCCAGCACGACGTCTGGCGCTTCCTGAGCTTCTTCAGCATGCATGAGAAAAAGACGGCCGTTGCGGTTGAGCGAATTCCCTGGGGAAAACCTTCTTCCGGGCTGAACACGGCGCTGCTGCTGAGCTGGGGCATTGGTATTGGGGGTTGCAGCATTCTTCTTGTTGGGGCACTCATTGGAATAGTGGCCCTTATTTCCACAGTCATAACAAGTTACTTGCGACTTGTCCTTTGCTGCAACAGGCACAACATTCCTTCCAGTCCTCGGGGCAGTGTTGGTGTTGGCGGTTGCATTGTAGTTGTTGAACTTGGGTGGGGCACGGTTGAAAATTCTACAGTTGCCGGGGTTGTTGTGATTTCCTCCGGGCCTAGGGTTTCCACGGTTGGGATAAGTCGGACGGTTCATCGGGGGTCTGTTGGTTCTCGGGGTAAATCCAGGGGATGGGTTAGGGCGATACTTTGGGGTCGATGGGTTCCTGGCTGATGCATCATGCGACGCTTTCGGTTCTCATTGGCTTGGTTGATCTTTCCTTCCATCTGGATGGCAGAGTCGACAATGGCTTCAATATCAGCAAAGGGGATATTGACTAACACAGTCTGCATCTCATCATGCAGACCATTCAAGAATCTCTCCTTCTTCTTGGCTTCTGTGTCGATCTCATCCGGGGTTTACCTAGCTAATGACAAAAAATTGTCATGGTATTCCACCACGGTCATCCTTCCTTGCTTCAGTTCTCTAAACTCATCTCTCATTCTCTTGATCAAACCCGGTGGCACATGGGTTTTGCTGAACTTGACCATGAATTCCTCCCAGGTCATCATCTGTCCTCCGGTCATTGCACGAACATTGTTCCACCATGCTCTGGCATCTCCAGCTAGATAGTGGGTGGTGAACAGAACTTTCTCGTTGGCTTCCACTCCGGTGACTTCTAGGTTATTTTCCATGGTTTGCAGCCGATTGTCTGCATCTAGGGGCTCTTCTGACTTAGTGAAAACAGGTGGGTTGGTATTCTGGAAATTCTTGAGCTTAGATCCATGGTTGTCCTGATTTCCTTGGTCTTGGTTGTTGTGGGCTAGCTGAGCTATCTGCTGAAGGGTGGCTAGGTTGGCTTGACATTCGGCTCTTTCAGCTTCGCGGTCAGAAACCAACATTTGCAGGATCTGCAACATCGGGTCCGGGGATGAACCACTTCCTCCACGTGGCATCTGAAGATTGAGATAGATCATGAGAAAAGAGGGAAATTTCTAAGGTTTTGGGACTTTGAAAAGTTTTTAAAGTCTGACTCAGAATTTCTAGCGACTTTTTTTCATTCATTCGTAGCACACGATACAAACACACACCACAAAACAAGAAAAACAAATGGTTTTAAGAACCATTCCGGAAACTACGATACAGTGGGACCGAATACTACTCACTACGCTAGTGCTCAAGTGCTACTACTCATTGGAGTCGGTGTAGTCATCATCCTCATCATCCTCGTCGTCATTGATGAAAGCGAAATCATCCTCATCGGTGAAGAAGTCCATAGCCTGATCCTCTAGAAAATCATCATCATCGCTGAGATAGGAGTAGGGGTCTCCACGAAGATCCTCTCCGGCATTCTCCCTTTCCTCCAATTGCATGTATCTCTCGTGGATGGTCTCCTCCAAAGACGAGATACGGTGGAGAAGGCGGGCAATGATGCGCTCCTTCTTGTCGAGCTGACGACGGCGAGACTTGCGATCCTTTGCTAGCATGGCGATGGTTTGATCCTTCGTCTTGATGATGGAGGACTTGTGATTGGAGTAGTCATGGCAATTGTCCAATTCTTGCTGACGATCGTACATCATGAAGCTAAGGTGGTCCAATTGAGTCTTCTGCTCGGGGTGGTATGGGGCTTCCAGTGGTTGTCCATTAGCATCACGCCTTGGGAAAAACTCAAAGCAGGTTCCCTTGATCTGATTGATACTCTGCCCACACAGACGGGCAAGAGCTTCCTGCATGGCCCTGGCAAGTCCATCGAGCTAGTTGTTCTCTCTTAAGGTAAACTGAATTCCCTCAGCAGTGGGAGGTTCAATCTTTCCTCGGAGACTTGCAACAATTATCCACTGCATATCTTATCCTCCTTGATCATTGAGCTGAGCTCCAAAGAACTCGAGGTGAGGACGCTCCAGAAGTTCCGAAAGCTGGTCCAAATCCCTCTCAAAGATAAGGTCTCCTCCATTCCCCAACTGATAAAACTTTCTGTACTTCACGTCCATCTATAAGAATATAGGATGAGTATGTTAGTAGAGTGATTAAGTGTGTCAAATTTTATGTATTTTGCAAAAGTTTTTTGAAGAACATGAATTTTTATGAAAGAATCAAGGTGATAAGAATGGGAATAAGTTTTTGTAAATAGTTGCTTTCTTTGGTTTTGAAACTAAGTTTTTGATTCAAACGTCCAGTCTAACTAGGGTCTCCCATGGTTAGGATGGCTCTGATACCAACTTGTCACCACCCGGATTTTTAATCCCAGATTCCTGTTATGCCATACATCGCAATCCCAGGATTACCATATTTGCGAGACATAAAAGAATTGGATACCACAGTACATAATCCATTACAAACCATACATAACGTCTTACACAAATAAGGATCTCATGATCCAGTTCTTAATACAACTTCAAGTAGCGGAATACGTAATAATAAAGGTAGCATAGGCGAAGCTCCATCTTCGGGGTCACAGGCAATGCTGACGATGGGAGATGATCCTAGTTGTCGTAACATTCCTGGGGTCCATCATCCTGGTACTCCTCTTCATAGTCTGGCCACAACCCTGTTGTGGGAACTTGTATCTCGTGGGAAGCAAGAGAAAGCTAATCAAATTTTATAACACCTAAGTGGGAACTTGTATCTCGTGCCACAACCCTGTTGTGGTCAAGTCAAAGTCTCAAATCATTTCACAAGTCATTTTGAAAACATCTGACGGGGGAACAGTATGCCACTCCAACTGTCCATAACCGCGGACGCGGATATTCGAATAGTTTGACACTCTGCAGAGATTGTACACTTTCACCACAACATTCGATACATCCGTCGGGAAAAATCCTGAATTCAAAATACTCAGTATGCGGATAATCAATCCTAACCTTTCAATTACACGCCCTAGTAGAAGTACCTCTCCTATGAGTTTAGCCTACCAACCATTATCAACTGTCATCTTGGGTACTGCAAAGGTGGACAATCTTCACAAGGTAGCCTCAGCTCAGACCTTGGCCGTGAGGGAACCAATACTAAGGTATTTAAGTTTCCAGTCAAGCCCTACCCAACCTTCGGGTATTGTGGTTGTACGGTAAAATTGGAATGGTATCGCATCCAGACAACCATCAGTTTTATAAAGGGCTAAGGCTCATGCCTCAACATTTTCATCACCAAATTCATCTGGTGCTTGGAAACACATGTCAAAACATCTTAGTAGAATGATCCATCATTCTAAGGTTTTCATAACCATTTTCACCAAGTATTCCCATCTATAGTTGATCAAGTTTTATGCTTAGCACTAGCATCTACAAGTGGGGGTGAGTACTAATGAGGGGTGATAAACCAGTGGAGTTTCAACTAGGTACCACCTCATATCTTAGGATGACATCAAGGTTTTCTAACTGAGGCCAAATTTTATGCTCTTTATGCAACCTTCAGTTATCTTTCTAGAATCTACAAGTCACTTACGTACATTCTAAGGAAGTAGCTTTCATAAAGAAAATAAAGTAGAAAGCTTGCAAGTAAAATTAGGATTGGGTATCAAGTGGGTATGATCACATATGCTTAAGGCATATAGTTGGCATGGTAACAAGCAAGTATTTTCTTGGATCCGTCTTAGTATAATCTTGCTAAGTTAATAGCTTGCAAATATGGGATTGCATAGGTAAAGTATCTTGCAAGTGTTAGTTTACCTTGTGCAGAGCAATGGTTGAAGTTCTCCTCGGCTTCTTATTCATAGTATCCTCCTTCCTCCTCGTATCCGTGGTCGGTACTAGCATCTATAAATAAGTACGAGGTACACAATCACCAAACAATACTTAACTACTTGCAATCATCACACAAAGGGGTTCTATAGATGATCTAGCATCATCACTAACATTACAAGACTAAGGCACTTGGCTTAATGATTTTAGTTTTAGAAAAGTAATTTCTACTCATTGAAAAACTACTTAAGATTTAATATTCTCCAAACCAAACATGGGATCATGTTCACACATGTCATCACCACATATTTTAGTCCATGGGAATGTGATTTAAAGTGATGTCACAATTTAATAAGGTTTAACCCTTTTATTTTAAATCAAGAAAAGTGACTAGAAATGCCTATGTGGCATTCTTTTATTACTTGAACATTATTTCTTTAAGTAAACCCATATATTTTTCCATATTCTGAAAGGTATGGTTGAATGTGATTTTTGAGAGTTGGAATCAACTCAAAGGCTATTATAGTTTAAATTTGAAAAATGTTTGAATGCAGAAAAGCTTCTGCCTTGTTATTTTTACCAAGGATGATCTACAGATCCAAATGATTTGAATCCAACGGGCTTGGATTCAGCATTTCCAGACCTTTCTAACAAAATTGGTTTTATTCAATTTGGTTCACTGAATCGAGATGGGTTGATTTTTGAAACTAGGTACAAAAGTGTGCTTGAATGAAAATGGAAAAAATCCAAATTCAAACAAATGGGCGGGAAACGATACTGGGCCGAACTGCTAAGCACAACGCTTACGCGGGCTGGTTAAGTGGTTGTCCCCACGCGTTAGTGAGACAAGGGGTGCGAAGCGGTATGGGGCAATGTGGTGCGTTGGATTAGAAGTAAGATCAACGGCTGAGGGTCATCATCGACGATGAACTAGTCACCGACGAGCTCGAACCCTAGCGGCGCAGTGGGGGTCGTGGGAGGCTCACCGTGGCTCGGGCAAGGGTCGGCGATGCGGGCGAACGACGGAGTCGACAACGGCGAACCTCCTGGTACCGACAGCTTCTCCTGGGGCGGCTCCAATCGCTGGCCCCCTTCTTCTCCAGCAGGGGCGGGCTCTAGTGAAATTCTATCGAAGCGCTGCTCGCCTTGCTCCGGGAACAGGGTGGAACGATCAGTGAGGAGAGGGGAGTGAGATGGTGTGAAGAGTTTGAGATGGGGTGGCCTCTATTTATAGTCTCGACGACGAGATCGAACGGGATTGGCAGGCGACGGTGGCGACATGGCTACGGGCTACTAGAGGCATGGCCGGCGGTGGCGATCGATCGGTGGTCTCCTGGCGATGCTCTACGGCTTTAATGCGCGTGTAGGGGCGGTGGCAAATGGTCTGGAACACGCGATGCTCTGCACGGCAGAGGCGGCATCTTCGATGGCGAGCGGTGGCTGTGAGGCATGGGGCGGCGAACGGGGATGTCTGGCGGTCTCCTGGGACGGTGGTGATCGCGTATGCACGCGGCGAGGGCGGCGCGCGGTCTGTGGGCGTGTTTCGAGGGTGGCGCTCTGGCGCATGCTCGGCATGGTTGCTGGCGAGCTGGGCACGATCTGTGCGTGTGGTCCAGGGCTGGTCGAGAGGGGGCGCTGAGGCATGGGCTACCTCCCCGACAAGGTTGGCACGACTAGTTCTTCTCCTAGCTTGCTGTCCACACTAGGGTGACATGGGTGGCTTCGGCTGTTCACCATTGATGACATTACCAAGCTTACAGTGGGTCTAGAGCTTAGTTAAGTTTGCTAGATGATCTACTGAGGTTGCTGTGAGCTGGAGAGGGAACCAGTTAGTCCCAAATCACTGCTCACAATAGTGTTTGGATTTTGTTTGATTTGAATCAGCAATGTGTTTGATGAAATGGCCGCATGAATTCAAGTTTTGAATTTTGAAAAGATTTTTGGTGGGCGTGCTAGGTATGTGCTGGGGAGTCTGTGGATGCTTGGGTTTTGAAAGTTGAGCTTGTTTGAGTTGTTTTTGAAAAAGTGGGATCTTCCCATATGATAAAGATTCAATTTTGAACTGTCATTTAAGCTATGCATTCAAATGTTTTTGGATGATCACAAGGTGGGCCTTGGTACTTTGTTTTGAGTACTATCAAGGGGTGCAAAGATCCAAACAAGTTTCTGTTAAGTTTTGAATGTTAGAGATAGCCAAAGTAGGCATGGGAGTTAATTTGGCCAAAGTGACCATTCACTTATTTTGTTTGTTTTGATTTGTTTGTCTTTGGGAAAAGTGTGGGGATTGTTTAGATGATATTTATTTCACCTAAGAATCATTTACAAGCAAAGAAACACACAAGAAAGGCAATTCAAAAGAATCCAAATTGGAATGCATACACACATGCATGCCTTCATATTTTTATTTAGAAAAGTTTTTGTTAACCCTAATTTTGAAGATTAGAGTTTGATGATCCAAGTTTAGTATTTTTGGGATGTTACAAGTCGACAAATTCACAAAGTGGGTGGAGGCCAAGCAGGTCCGTAAGTGCGACGGGAAGACCGCCACAAGTTCCTATGCGAGCTCATCCATCGCTATGGGTTCCCGCACAACATCATCACGGACAACGGAACCAACTTCGCCAAAGGAGCCATGGCCGAATTCTAAGAGGAGCACCACATACGACTCGACCTCGCCTCAATCGACCACCCAGAGTCCAACGGCCAGGCGGAACGCGCCGACCAGAGCATCCTCCATGGCCTGAAGCTGCGACTACAAGTTCCACTCGAGCGAACTCCGGGGTGCTGGGTCGAAGAGCTCCCCTCTGTCATCTGGGGCATCCGCACCTCCGTCAACAGGTCAATGGGATTCACCCCCTTCTTCATGGTGTATGGTGCCGAGTCCGTCATGCCAACCGACCTCGAGCACGACTCGCCTCGAGTGGTCAACTACGTGGAAGCCGACAATGAGCTCCCACGCCAGGACGGAGTCAACCAGCTGGATGAAGAACGCGACCTAGCTCGCTCCCGCGCCTCCATCTACCAGCAAGGGCTTCGCCGCTACCACAGCCGGCGAGTACAGACTCGCACCTTCTAGGAAGGCGACCTGGTACTGCGTCTGATACAGGATAAGAAGGGCATGCACAAGCTCTCTCCCCCTTGGGAGGGACCATTCGCCATCGGGCGAGTCCTGGGCAAAGACGCCTACTACCTCACCGACATCCGAGGCGACGGAAAACTCGATGTCAAGAAGCCATGTAATGTAAACCTCGTATGGAAGTTCTACTCCTAGAACTCCAGACATGTACCTCCTACCCGCTATGAAATAAAGAAGATCGATTCACACAAATTGTGTCCACTGTCCATACCTTGTGCCACTCGCACTCGTAGTAACAACGCTATGCTACTCGCGGAAGTCAACCCTTGGTTACGCGATCGGCATGGCCAAGTAGTGCGGTACGAGGGCACCGAAAATTTTGGGCCTCGCATCGTCCACGAAAAAAGCCAACCCGGAGCCCCATCGGAGTCGCCTCACCTGACTGGCTTTCCGAGCCAAGACAACCGCATTCGCTTCCCACAGCGACCCAGTCCTCCACACCCTCGGCGCAGCGACTCGAACGGCTAAGTACCACACTCGGGACTGATACCAGTCCAAACTCGAGCGACTAGGGAAAACGCCAAGTATGAGAGCGCGCCCTAGACTCGCCGCGCGACTGGTCCTACAGATCAGGTGGAGCGACGCACCAAGCCCCGTCCTCACCTACCTCGGGCATGCAACTAGAACCGCCAAGTACCACGCTCGGGGACTCGGCCACCGGACCATGTTCGCGCTCGGGAAAACGTCCAAGTACAGAGCACCCCTTGGAGTCGCCATGCGACTGGCTTTCCAAGCCACGGCGAGTCGACCGTAACTTACTAACAGTTTATACAACATACATAAAAACAAGGTAAACCCCATAAAAGGGCGGACGTGCTCGGGGACTCGCACAACCAATAATCAAATAAAAAACATTGACAAAAGCATCCTTGCATTCCTTCAAGCAGCAAATTTTTTCGCTTACAAGGGCAGTTACATATCTATTCGAACTAACGCCAGTCGGCAAACTATTCTACTCCGCAGGCTTTGACGACGAGGTGCCACCACTCCTACGACGGCGGATAAAGGGAACCCACGGGTTCGAAGGGTACGTCGTGAGTTCACCCGCCATGGCTTCTTGGAACGGCTGCTCCACCTTGAAGTCACGGTGCGCCGACTCGGGGTCGTTAGGGGCGACGACGGTCTCCTGGTACGGAATAAGGTCACCCATCGCCCACACCCAGTCGGCGTACACTGCAGCCGCTTGGTCAACTTCACCACTTCGGCGATCTTGACCGTGCCCGTCGATAAAGGGTACCCGCTCGTGACATCGTTGAGGTCAAAATCGTCGGGGAAGTGCGCGAGCCCAAGGCTCAGCGCAGTCGCTGCACCAGGATGAAAGGCCGACCGCGACATGAAGTCAACGACGGCCGGGGCCTTTTTCAGGTAGCTCCAGACCTCGATGAGGTCGCTGGGGATCACCTCCGTGGGCGAGATCTCCTGAAGGTACCCCCGAATGTAGCTCGCTGACAGAGCGGCAGAGTCATCCAGCGTGGTGACGCATTGCCGTGCGTCATACGAATGCGCCTCATCAGCATCGTCAGTAATCCTGCCTGCAACATACAAGCAGACAGTAAGGAAGGCTCCAACAAAACAAAGCGACCCGCACGCTCGGGGACTCGCCAAAGAAAACTCACCAAGAAACGGGCGACAGTGCTCTGTGATGAAATCCTGAAGACCGGAGAGATCATCCTGCAGACCGGCAACGAGCGCATCTGACATCTTATGCTCCTCAGCAGCAGAAGCAACGGCTGACATGGCCCTCCCATCCGCCGAGGTCGCTTCTGCCTTTGCCTCCTTGATCTCCCGCTCCAAGTCGACGATTCGCTTCTCCGCGGCGCTCAAGGATGACTGCGCAGCCGTCAGTTCACTCGCCATGACCATGCCTTGACGAGCCTTCTCCACCGCGCCCGCTTGACCCTCTGCATCAACAAAACCATTAATACGAGGAAAGCAAGCTTTACGACCAGCAACAAGCACGACGTCCACTCACCCGCAGTCGCCCGAAGCTACTCGTTCGTCTCTCGGACAACAAGGAGCTCCCTCTCCACGCGCTCCCTGGCGGCAAGTCACTCCGCCGACTCGCATTGCAGGCCTTGCGCAACCATGGAGGCATCAACAACGATATTCCTAAGTGCCTAGCCTCTGAAATTCAGCGACTATCCACTCGTGGACTGGGAAGCGAAAATTACTAAGTGCCTAGCCGCTGAAATTCAGCGACTAGCCACTCGGGAACTGGACCGTGAAAAATTCCTAAGTACCTAGTCGCTGAAATTTAGCGACTAGACACTCGGGGACTGGACTTCAAAACCAATAAGGATCCGATCGCTAATATTCAGTGGCCCGATCCTCGGGGACTGGACATACCTGGATGGCGGCACCTAGCATGCCGTGAAGCTCCATTGCATCCACCGACGCGGACATGAATGGAGTGCGCCCGCGACGCTGCTCAACCTCCGTGCCGACGACCTCAGGCACCTGGCTCGATGGCACTGACGCACTTGCCGCGGAGGCCTTTGCTATGAAACGAGGGAACATCGCCACCGCGGCTCCCACGCCACTCGAGGTCTGGCCCGTTGCCCCGACCGACGCCACGGGCTCCACCCGCTGCGACTCCGCGTCCACCGTGGCCTTCGAGGCCGCATCCGCTCCAATCAGAGCTTTGCTCGAGGCAACCGCCGGTTCGTCCGAAATTGTGACGACCTCTTCGCCCTTTGCCCTCTTTGTGCCATCAACAGGCGCCTCTACTTTGTCGCCCTTCCTCTTCTTCGACGGGTCGACTAGTGCCTTCGCGGCACCCAATGGGACCTTGGCCACCGAAGTGTGACCTATTTTCTTCACCCCAGTCCTGCAAAACAATGCTATCAACAAACTCACCAGTCGGATATGAATCGATTGGACAAACAAAAAAACTCAAGAATACTCACTTGGAGACTGGGATAAAACGCAGGCCAGTACGAATGCTGGCCGGCTTATCCAACTCTGGCCCTAGTTTACGACTGAGGCCTGTCTCGAACACGCTCTGTGCCCAAGACACCGATTGTTTCTTCGAGGACAAGGACGTGCTAGGAGGATCTGCGGCAATCGCCGTGGGTGCTTCCCTCGGTGGCGAGGTTCCCACGGTGGGAGCCACCCCGAGCCCGGTGACTGGGACGAAGGGTGGCAGCAGCGACGCCAACGACACCTCGCCTTCTACAACGGCCACGTCATTCGCCACGGCCGCGTGTGCCGGCGCGTCGGCCCTAGCTTCCTCGGCCGCGCTGGTAGCGTCAAAGCTACTCATGGACCAAGGTGGTGACACCGGATTAACCGACTTCTTCTTCTTCTTCGGTGGTGGTGGTCTCTTCTTCGATGGCGTAACCTCGTGCTGCGAGGTATGCTCGGGGAGCTTATCAACATCCTCGTTGTGAGCCTCGAGGCTCTTGTTGGCCTCGAGCTCGTGTTGATGCTGCCCGCGGGTCTTGCAGACCGTGGGTGCGGCAACTTCCATAGCCTCATTGCCACCATCGTCATCATCACCGCCCTCGTCACTTCTGACACTGCCCTTGTCGGGCGATGACTCGCTATCATCCTCGGCGGACTCGTTCGAGTTCTCGTCGTTTTTGGGTGGAAGCCAACCTTCCACCACTTGGAACAATTGCAACAACAAGACGAAATTAGCACGACTGCGAATGCAAATCTGCGACTGCGAGTGCATAGGAAGGAAAGGACTTACCGTTCGAGCCTTGCGCTTCGCATTGTAAGGGGAGACACCGGCCTTCGCGTCAAGATACTCCACCTCGGTGATCTGCTTCAAGGCCAACGTGTAGTCGTTGAGCCTCCACTCGGCAAGGCAGGACTTCGTCGGGTCTTCTTTTCCCGTGTACTCGTACATGTAGTGGGCGCGACTGTCCAGAGGCACCACCCGCCGCCCGAACCAGCAATTGTACAAATTGATGGTTTGGAGGCCCTTCTTCTTAAAATTGCGGATCGTCTGCAGCATCTTATCGACGACCATCCGTTGGTCCAGCGGGAGCTTGGTAACTTGGAGTCGACGCGGCTCGGGCCGGTCGGTAGAGTACATCGGAAGCGCCACCTCGTCGCTCGGCGGCGACTCGGTCACGTAGAACCGATTCTTCTTCCACTCGTTCGCTGCCTTCTTTGGCAGCATCAGGTCGAAGAAGGAGGCCTTCGACTTCAACTGAAACGTGAGGCCGCCCGCGGCTAGCATAGGCCCTCCTGCTTCTTCACGCCCGATCCTCCCGTGGAATAGATCTTGCCACAGGGAGAAATATGGCCGGTAGGCCAGGTAGCACTCGCAAAACTCCACAAAAATGGAGAGTTGCTCGATACTGTGCGGACCTAGGTCTGACGGCTGGATGCCGTAGTAGGCGTAGAAATGGCGAAAGAAGAGGGAGGTGGGAAATCCGAGCCCCCTCTCCAGGTGGCTAGTGAAGCAGATGAACTCTCCCTCTCATGGATCTGGTGTCAATTCTCCAGTCGCGGGGATGCGCCATCTCCCGCGGCGGAGGATCCCCGCCTCCTCGAATGATTTCAATAGCGCTTTCGTGCACTTGGATCTTCCCCATGGCTCCGTCGGGGGCGCCATCGATTGGAGGATCTAGGGCTGTGAGTCGCTCTGGCTCGCTCTGATCGCTGCGGAGGAGCGGAAGACTAGGAGCGCGCGAGATCAGAGGAACTGAGGGAAATGATCGTCCTTCACCCGTCACTATCCCTATATAGCGGTTGTTACCCGCCATCTTCGAGGAGCCGTTACCGCGCAGTGATTACGCCGATATTACCGTTAGATTACCCAACGGCTAGTTTGACCGGCGCTGACGGTCCAACTTCGTCTACTCGACTCGATGTCTTCAGCAACTTGACGATTCGCTGTCCTGATCACCATAGCAGTGATTCGACTACTCACCTACCCATTCGCCACGCTGCGATTTGATTGGTCGCTGTTATTGCGATTAAGATAACAAGTTCCCTCTTTCATTCAGGGATTCCACCGCCGATTCGACTGGGCGTCCAAATTGTACCCGCATACTCCGACTGCCAATGAACACCTGCGACAGATCCACGAAGGCCTCGGGGACTACTGATGGGGATATTCCGGGTGGGGTATACCCAGTAGGACGTTTCCTATTGGCCCAAGCTGCCAGCGAGTGGCCCTGCAGGACGGCGAATGGATCGAGACTTAACAAGAAGCCAGGCGACTGGAAGCTAGAGGCCCAGAAGTGTAGCTATGCCCAGTCGGATTAGGTCAAGTACCCTTCGAATCCTTAAATAATTTGGTTAGAGATCCGTAAACCCTCGCGAGGTGAGCCTATGTAAACCTCCCTAGGGTACGAATAGAGGACACGTTCCATCATACACCCCCTGTGACTTGCCGCCTATTTGTCGAGCTCGCCCTTTGTATTCTCTCATCAATACAATCTAGCAGGAATAGGTCTTTACCCTCCGGGGGACGAACCTGGGTAAACCCTTGTGTCTTCGCCCTCATCTCGCACCGCGGATGGCTGGCCTCCCTTTCCCCTCGTTCTACTACTCACTACCGATTGCAGCATCTGTCGTGGCCATTCCCACGACACCGTAATACGCAACTGACGACTATAAGTCTCTGCTCGAGTCTACAACTCGAACAAATGCTCGGGGGCTACTCCCATAGGTAGTGGTGATCATGCACCCTATGAATCAAATGATTAAGATCCTTCAAATCCTTCATGATTAAAATAAAACTTGAATCACAATTGGCAACTCTGCTCAAAATAATGCTAAGAGACACAACGTCTCGTTGGTCACTTGAAACGCCTCCGTGGTGATAAACTTTCAGATGTTGTGTCTACGACACAAAGGTAAGACCTACAGATATAATCTGATGGCCTAGCAACACACCCGACTGCACTCTGCTAGTAATATTCCGTGTCAACGGGCATGATGAAAAATCCTAAAGGATGCCTTGGGTAAATAAACTACAAAAACTAGAATTCGACTCCTGTAAGACCTCCACAGCCTAGGTCGAATTACACCAGCAATTTTCTGGATTTGAGTTCGGGGACCCGAGTCTGAAGTAGATAGTGTTGTTTTTCCTAAAGTCATTTAACTAACCCTGATCCGTCAGGAGAGTCAGGCACACGTATCAACAATCCCTATGATCTAGCGTATTGACCTAAAACTCCTTCGGATGAAAAAGCACTCGAAAGACTTAAGAGTCTCCAATCAAATCTACGATTTGACTGAACACTCGGGGACTACTGACATGGGTAATGCCTTAAGGGTGCCTAATGTTAGCCTATCCGTCCTGCCTGGTAGAACCCCATATAGTTATTCGCTCCAGATGCTGAAGCCCAGGAAGGATTCTGGTGACCTGGGCCCATGAAAGATGCGGCTACTTGGAGAACATGGCCAGCTTTAGATAGAAATTCAAAGGGTAAAACCCTAATATGTAACTGACTCGACCTACCCTGAGACCTCGCCTTCCCATATAAAGGCCAAGAGGGTGCGGCAAGGAGGATATCACCTCATAACCAAGCACATAGCTCGCCCGATCTCATCTGAGCACCCCTGTAACCTTCGGCATCGCCATTAACAAAGAGCAGGTAAGCGGGGGTAAGGTTTTCCCTCCGGGGGCATGAACCTGGGTAATCCTCGTGTCCCCGTGTTGCAAGTCTGTTGGTCGTTCCGCGATCTCCATCATCCCCTCCTTCTCCAAAACCTAATTCCATAACAATGGGCGTTGATGAGTCGAACCCTTATCACTTCTCCTTCTTCCTCCCGCAACCTACTTCTTCCTCTCATTTGCAGCCACTGCAGCACCATTTTAAGCCAATTTCTACAATGATTTCCACCCAAACTTGGTGCTAAAACACATTAGGAAGCTAGGAAAGTCCTGATCTACTAATGGGATAGCCTGTTGTAGTGATCTCAGGTTTTTTGTTGAAGAATTTGGTGGTGTCTTGGGAAGCAATGGCTATGGTGGAGGCTGGGGCTGCATCTTGAGGCCGCTGCATGGTGGAGGTGTCGATCCGGTGACTGGAGGCTGCTGCACGACAGTACTTCACACGCTTCAAGGGTAAAACCTAATTTCTTGCTAAATGTAGTCATTTGTGTATGTTTATAGGTAGCCTTACGCGCATTCTGTTAGCTGTAAGATTTTTCGGCTAGAGGATTAGAAGTATAGTTGTAGACTATAATGTGCCATTGTATGTGTATTTGACAATTTTTGGTATTTTTAGTCGGAAGTTATGTTAAATAATGTAGTGTTTAGGTTTTACTATGGTAACGGTGTCGTCAAAACAAACGAGTACGGAGCTGATTTGGGCAAGTTTCGTTTTATTGGTGAAGTGCTCCAGGATCCTGAAACATTCTCCGTTATTGAGTTGAAGGATTGGTTATCTGCTTGTTTAGGGCTCCCTCCGACCCATAATGTTGGTGTGCATGTATTATTGACTAAGTCAAGGATTACCCCTAAGTTTTTTTAAGGCCGATAGAAGTGCAACTTAAATGTGTCAAATATGTGCAAGCATGTAAGAAAAGAGAAGTTAACCCCATGGTCTTAGTGCTACCTGTGGCGAAATAGGTTGGGTATGATCATGCCCAGAGTAGTCAGACCGAACATGGTGGTGGTGGTTATGATCATGGCCAGAGTAATCAAGCCTAGGATGTTGGTGGTGATAGCTACTATCAAGGCCAGAGCAATCAAGGCCAAGATGGCGGTGGTGGTTATGAACCTAGTCAGAGTAGCTATGTAAATACCGGGGCTGGTGGTTATGAATCAGCCGATAGTGGTCAAGGTACAGGGAATACATTTTCCATGGTGAAGTTGATGAGGACAAGATATATGAAGGTTTGTTGCAACATCAGATGAAAGCCGATGACTCGGAATGCAATAGTGATACGGCTGACGATTCTGCCAAGTCTGATCAAGAAGAGACCGCCCAACCTATTCCGGCATCATAGAATAATGACAACACAACAGCAATGTGAACGATGGGCATGATTCCGCGTGGCACTATCAAGGGAACACCATCTCCCTGGGTGCATTATATCCTAGGTAGAGACATCTGCAGGAAGCAATATTTGAGTGGGCATTGTCCATGAAATGCGTCTTCAGAACGAAGGTGTCATCCCAACAATATTTGACATTGGTTTGCTGGGTAGCCGGATGTCATGCAAGGGTGCATGCCCATCTCCCTAAGTATGAAACCAACTGGAAGGTGATACCTCCAAAACGTATCTACTTTCCCGAACACTTTTGCTATTGTTTCTCCTATAAACATGTGTGAATTTGATACAACTAACATGTAATGACACTGTTTTCAACAGAATTATCTTGGTGTCTAGTTTTTGTGCAAAAAATCAACTATCAGGAAAACTCCCGGAAAATATGCAAAAAAATGCTATTTCACCAGAAGACTCACGGAGCCAGAATACGAGACAAAGTGGAGGCCTGAGGGCCCCACACCCCCTGCACCTCGGCCTTCCTCTTCGCCTATAAGTTTCGTTCTGACCGAAAAACTCGGGGGGGGGGGGGGGGGGGGGGGTCGACGTTTTTCCAGAAAGAGTTCTGCTGCACCGCCACCACTAGAAACCGTGATTCGGAACCAGAAACTCCGTTCTGGCACCCTTCCAGGACGGGGAATTTGGAGAGGATCATCGCCGTCATCATTACCTATGCCTCTCCATCAACCATCCATGCTTCCCTCATCCACGAGTGAGTAATCCCCCGCTATAGGCTCTAGGGATGGTAGGGATTGGATGAGTTCTATCAAGTAATCGAATAAGATTGTTAGGGCATGGTGCCTAGTATCTCTATTAGTGCTATTTGACTTTGTTGAAACCTGTTGTGCTTAATGCTTGTCACTAGGGCCCGAGTGCCATGATCTCAGATCTAAAATTATTATGGATTCATGATGATAGTATTGTTTGTGATCTTATCTGCAAGTTGCGTACACATATCATTGTCCGAATCCAAAGGCCTCGAAGTGACAGAAATTGGGACAGCCAAAGGGGATGGCTGTGATGTGAGGATCACATGTGTTCATCGAGTGTTAATGCTTTGCTCCGGTGCTCTATTAAAAGGATCACCTTAATTGCCAGTAGTTCCCTTGAGGCCCCGCTGCAACGGGCTGGCAGGACAAAAGATGTTGTGCAAGTTCTCATTGCGAGCACGCATGATTATATATGGAGCACATGACTATGATTGTTTAGTACTTGGATGCTTATTCTTATTTATCTGCAATTGCACTAGATCTTGAAGTTATGTGTTTATACTTGTCCATGCAACGCCCGTCCATCCATCCCTATGCCTACCACACTCATATCCTACAGTTTGCTACTACTGTTACTATTGCTTTTGTTTTACTGCTGCTCTTGCTTTGCTATTGCTACTACAAAACTGTTTCCAATGATAAACTACTGTGAGCAAGAACTATTTCTAGGTGCACATGAATTGACAACTCAGTTGTTAAGGCTTGCAAGTATTCTTTGGTTCCCCTTGTGTCGAATCAATAAATTGGGTAATACTACCCGCAAAGACTATTGCGATCCCCTATACTTATGGGTCATCAGAAGGTCAGTGATGTTGTGTTGCACACATGTCATCTTCACAGTGTCCTACAAGACAATCGTAACCTCACCTCAACCCTCCTGGCTAGACCGTTATACACAGATATAGTGGAGAGCAAAGCCATGGGGGTGAAAGCTATCATCAACAAAGTTGTTGTCACATTTCTCTACAATATTTCTTACGGAAAGGAATCGAGGACTAAGCAGAGGGCACTGGAGGAAAGATTTGGTTCGTTTCATGATGGATACGATTGTGTTGTTAGGATTCTCTAGACACTGCTGGATAGGAATCCAGGCACCTATGTGGACTTCCAACACTTTACGTTGCCACATGAACCAAATTTGAGGGTGTTGCATCGAGTGCTCTTATCATTTGCTATATGCATAGAAGCCTTCACTCACTATCATAGCTGGGCATTTTTGGGCCAGGCCGGAAAAAGCCCACAGGCTAAAATCTAGGCCCAAGCCCGGCCCGGCCCGGCTATCGGGCCGTAGATTGAAGCCCGAGCCTGTCCCAAACCTGTAGAAAATCACCTGGCCGACGTGCCGGGCCTTCCCTATTTTCAGAGTTCTCAAGGCCCAAGCCTGGCCTAGGTTATGCACTGGCCATATATCTCCCGCCCAGTCCCGGCCCGTCGGGCTTTTTTCGGGCCGGGTCGTCCGGGCCGGGTTTCCCATGCCTAGGTATACTCACTATCGACCAGTCATCTATGTGGATGGTACATTTCTCGGTGGCACGTACAAAGGTCAGATATTGACAGCTATAGGTCAAGACGGGAACAATCAAGTTGTTCCACTTGCATTTTCTTTCGTGGAGAGCGAGAACGCGGAGAGTTGGGTATGGTTTTTTAGGCAGCTAAAGATAGCAATTGTGAAGGAGACACCGAATGTGTGTGTCCTTCATGACAGGCATCCGGGTATACTCAGCGTGATAAAGAAGCTCACACAGCCTGCTCCTGATAAAGTAACTCCATGGAAGGACATGCAGAGCCGTTGGTGCATGCGGCATCTAGGGGCTAACTTTTTCTCATAGTTCAGGAACAGGGCCCTTATGAACCTATTTAAGAAGATTTGCAAGCAGAACCAGGAGTGGAAGTATATCAAGTGTCGTGGCTATCTACATGAATTCACTAAAAACATGTTATGTAGAGGAGAGAAGCTAGATCAGCAGCGGTCATGGCTCTTGCAGCTGCAATAGTTGCACAGACAGCAACAGGAGAAGCATCACCCAAGGAATAACCCATTGCCCTTTGTCATTTTCCATGATTTGACTAATCTGGTACTAGGAGGAGGCATGGGAGAAGGATTAGAAAAATTCAGGAATGGATAGAGAACGAGCCTATGGAGAGGGGGTCTCTGCTGCATGACACTCATGGTGCTAGGTTTGGCTTCATGACTACAATTCTAGATAAAACTTACAACTTCATCTTGAGAGGAAGCAGGGCTCTTCCATTAACCGCCATTGTGGAGTGTATTTTCACCAAAACTTTGAAGTACTTCAGAGATAGACTCCAGATGGCTCAGATGGATATCATTAACAACCCAAACACGAGGTACTGTTCAAAGATCATGCATTACATGAATGACAAGATGGAAACGGATTGGTCCATGCATGTCGTCACCGTCGGTAATTAGGAAAGAAGTTACGAGGTGCGCCTCCCTTCCAACAAGATCAGAACTGTAGAATAGGTAAAGACAGGGGTGAGGATAGGCAATTAAGCATGGACAATGTTTGAGTTCACGTGCAATAAACCCAAGCTGTTTTGTAACATACCAAAAATATTGATAAAGGTTATCAAATTCCAATCATCAAAATTAGGGTTAAAAAAACTTTTGTTAATTAAGATCATATGAATGCATGTGTGTATGTGATGATTGTATGAATGCATGAATGGATTTGTGTGATAGTTGTGAATAGCATGGAATGGTTTAAAGATGAAAACAACATCATCTAAAACAATTCCAAGCAGAAACCAATCATGAGAAATTCAAAAACAAACAAAATAAGCTAATGGTCATTTTTGCCAATCTTGCTCACTAGACCACCTTGAGTGTTTCTAGTCCAAGATTTTAAAAAGAAACAATTCCATTTATTTTAACCCCTTTCTATACCAAGTGAAAGTGCAGCCAAGCCCACCTTTCAAACTCACAGAAACATTTGGCAACTTGATTCAAATGACAATTCAAAATTGAATCTATATCATATGGGAAGATCACCAATTCTCAAAAACCAACCAAACCAATGCACCTTGACAAAACCAACGAACCAGAGACTACCTAGTATGTGACTAGTACACCCACCAATTTTCATTCAAAAATTCAAATTCAAATATCTTTCGGCCATTTCATCAAACACCTTGCAAACACAAATCAAACAAAATACAAAACACTATAGTGAGCAGTGTTTGTGCCTAACTTGTTCCCTCTCTAGCTCACATCACACTCTTAGTAGATCATCTAGTTCATTTAACAAGCTTTAGCTCACTGTGAGCTTGACATCCCATTGTCGACAGCAAGCTAGGAGGAGCTCTAGCCTCGCCTACCTTGTCTAGGACACTGACCACCATCCACCGCCACCCCCTCCCCAATGCCAAAGCCCTGCCATCCCCTGGACCACTCGACCCGAGCATACCCAGCTTCTCTGCAAGCATGCCGAGAGCGCGCCAGAGCGCCGCACTCGACACGCCAGCACAGACCACGCGTCGCCCTCGCCGCTTGCGTGCGTGATCATCACAGCCCCAGGAACTGCCAGGACATGCCTGTTTGTCGCCGCATGTCAAGGATAGCCCGTGCGCCATTAAAACTTACGCTAAACCCGCATAGAGCACCGCAGCGTTCCGACCGCATTGCACCGCCCCACGCCTCGCGACCATGCCGTTGAGTTTCGCCAGGAGGAAGAGCACCATCCCCTACCGTCGCCCATGCCATTAGCTCACTGTAACGACGACCACAACGAGCTCCACCCGCGCCCTTCGATTTCTTCACACCATCACACTCCTCTCTCTCTCAGAATCACCCCACTTCATCCCCGGAGCAACGCGAGCAGCAGGTCACCGAAATTTCATTGGAGTCTGCCCGGAGGAGGAGAAGAGGAGCCAGCGATTGAGCCGCCCCAGGAGAGGCCACGGGTACCAGGAGGTTCGCCGTCGTCGACTTCGTTGTTTGCCCCCATCGCTGACCCTCGCCTGAGCCCCGGTGAGCCTCACACGACCCCCACTGGCCGTGCTAGGGTTCAGTCTCGCCGGCGTTGCCCGACGGAGACGACAATCCCCAGTCGTTGCATTAGATGTTGATCGTAAGGTCTAGATTGCCACGTACCCCTTCGCACCCCCTGTCTCACTGACTGGTGGGGACAACCACTTAAACCCACTCCCGCGCGTGCTGTGCGTCGTGGGCCGGCCCAGTTACATTCCCGCGCAACCCAGTTAGTTTGAATTTAGATTTTCCAATTTAGTTCAAAACCTAGTACTGCCTGTTGATTCAAAAATCAATCTAGAGAGATTCACTAAACCAAATTGCATGAAACTAATTTTGCTAGAAAGGTACTGGAATTCTTAATCCAAGCCCTTTGGATTCAAACCATTTAGATTTGTAGATCACCTATAGTAAAAATAACAAGGCAGAAGATTTTCTGCATTCAAACATTTTTCAAAATTCAAGCATAAAAGCTTTTGAGTTGATTCCAACTCTCAAAAATCACATTTAACAAGACCTTTCTGAATATATAAAAATATCTAGGTTTACTTGCAGAAATATTGGTCAAGCAATAAAAGAATGCCTTATAGGCATTTCTAGTCACTTTATTTAATTAAAATAAAAGGGTTAAAACTTATTAAATTGTGACACCACTTTAAATCACATTCCCATGTACTGAAATATGTGGTGATGACATGTGTCAACATGATCCCATGTTTTAGTTGGAGAATATTAAATCTTAAGTAGTTTTCCAATGAGTAGAAATTACTTTTCTAAATAAAATAAATAAGACAAGTGCTTTAATCCTTGTGTTAATAGAGATGATGCTAGATCATCTAGTGTGAACATTTCTGTGCTAAATAGAATAGTTAAGATTTGTTTGGTGATTGTGTAGCTCGTATTTATTTATAGACGCTAGTACCGACCAAGGATACGAGGAGGAAGGAGAATACTACGAGGAAGAAGCCGAGGAGAACTTCAACCACTCCTCTGCACAAGGCAAGCTAACACTTGCAAATTAGCAAGCTAACACTTGCAACTTAGCAAGCTACCACTTGCAAGTTTCTAAACCATGCAAGTTCTACATGCAAGGTTACACCACTTGATACCCAATCCTAGTTTTATTTGCAAGCTTTGTTATTTTATTTCTTTATCAAAGATTTCTTTTGGAGTTTACTTAGTGACATGTCGATTTTAGAAAGATATTTAAAGGTAGCATAACGAGCATAAAATTTGGCCTAAGTTAGATAATCTCGATGTCATCCTGAGGCATGAGATTGAACTTAGATGATTCACACTTGTTTACCAAACCTCATTAGTGTTTACCCCTACTTGTAGATGCTAGTGTTAAGCATAAAACTTGATCACTTTAGATGGGATTACTTGGTGAAAATGGTTATGAAAACCTTAGAATGAGGAGTCATTCTAATGAAATGTTTCGACATGTGTTCTTGAACACAAGTGGATTTTGATGATGAAAATGTTGAGGCATGAGCCTTAGCCCTTTAGAAAACTTATGGTTGTCTCGATGCGATACCATTACAATTTTACCGTACAACCACAATACCAGAAATTTGGGTAGGGCTTGACTGGAAGTTTATATACCTTAGTATGGGTTCCCATGCGGCCAAGGTATGAGCTGAGGCTACCTTGTGAAGATTGTCCAACTGTGCAGTTACCAAGATGACAGTTGGTCATGGTTGGGAGGCCAAACTCATAGGAGAGCTGCCTATACTACTACATGTAATTGAAAGGTTAGGATTGATTATCCGCATACTGATTATGGTGAATTCAGGATTGTTCCTGATGGATGTATCGAATATTGTGGTGAAAGTGTACCACCTCTGCAGAGTGTCAAACTATTCGAATAGCCACGTCCGCGGTTATGGACAGTTGGAGTGGCCATACTGTTCCGTCATCAGATATTTTCAAAATGACTTCTGAAAAAAATCATTACTCTGACTTGACCACAACAGGGTTGTGTTATGAAACTCAAGTTCCCACTTAGGTGTTATAAAACTTTCAACTAGCTTTCTTTGCTTCTGAACTTAGTTAAGGTAAATCTGGATTTTTCCAAAACAACCTAGATCCTAGTATCTCCTACTCAAACCCACTTCACTTGTTAGTATTAGTTTGCGAGTACTTAAAGAGTACTCATGGCTTTGTCCCTGGCTATTCCCGTGGCCAGATTATGAAGAGACTATCAGGAGGATGGACCGCAGGAAGGTTACGACAACTAGGATCATCTCTCATTGTCAGCATTGCCTCTGACCATGAAGATGGAGCTTCGCCCATGCTACCGTTATTATTGCGTTACTCCGCTGCTATGATTGTATTGAGACTGGATCATGAGATCCTTTATTTGTTGTAAGACCTTATGTATGGTTTGTAATGGATGATGTACTATGATATCCAATCTGTTATGTCTCGCAAAAATGGTAATCTTAGGATTGCGATGTACGGCATAACAGGCATCTGGGATTGAAAATACGGGTGTTGACAAGTTGGTATCAGAGCCAGGTTGACCATAGGAGACCCTAGTTTAGAATGGACGTTTGAATCAAAAACTTGGTTTCAAAACCAAGGAAGTGAGTATTTACGAAGACTTATTCTCATTCTTACCACTTAGATTCTTTCATGAAATTTCATGTTCCTCAAAAATTCATGCAAACTTACCTAAAATTTCACACACTTGATCACTCTACTAACTTACTCATCTATATTCTTATAGATGGACGTGAATTATAGCAAGTTCTATCAGTTGGGAAATGGAGGAGATCTCATCTTTGAGCATGACTTGGACCAGCTTTCGGAAGTTCTGGAGCGCCCGCACCCCGAGTTCTTTGGAGCTCAGCTCAACGATCTGGAAGGAGAGGAATTGCAATGGATGATTATTGCAAGTCTCCAAGGAAATATTGAAGCCCCCACCTCAGAGGGAATTCAGTTCACCATTAGAGAGAACAACTAGCTCGATGGACTTGTCAGGGCCATGCAGGAAGCTCTTGCCCATCTGTGTGGATAGAATATCAATCAGATCAAGGGTACCTGCTTTGAGTTCTGCCCAAGGCGTGATGTTATGGGAGAGACACTGGAGGCACCACATCACCCTGAGCTAAAGAACCAAGTGGACCGCCTCAGCTTCATGATGTATGACCGGCAAATGGAGTTAGACAATGACCGCTCCTATGCCAACCACAACTATGCCATGGCTGCTCAGGAGGATCAGACCATCGCCATGCTGGTAAAGGATCACCAGTCTCGCTGCTGTCAGCTGGACAAGAAGGAGTGCATCATTGCTCGTCTTCACCACATAATCATAGAGTTGGAGGAGACCGTCCACGAGAGAGACATGCAACTTTAGGAGAGGGAGAATGCAGGGGAGGACATCCGTGGAGACCCCTACTCTTATCTCAGTGATGATGATGACTTTCTAGAGGATCAAGCCATGGAATTCTTCACCGATGAGGATGACTTCGCCTTCATTGATGATGATGATGAGGATGATGAGGACACCTATTCCAAGGAGTAGTAGCAGTTGAGCACTAGCATTAGTGAAGTTGTATTCGGTCCCACCGTATCGTAGTTTCACAGGATGGTTCTTAAAACCATATTTTTACTTGTTGGGGTGTGTGTGTTTGTATCGTGTGCTATGAATGAATGAAAAGCATGTTGCTAGAAAAATCTGAGTCAAACTTTGAAAACTTAAAAAAAAACAAAACCCCGAACCTTAGAAATTTCCCTCTTTTCTCATGATCTATCTTAATCTTCAGATGCCTCGCGGAGGAAGCACTTCGTCCCCGGACCCAATGTTGCAAATTTTGCAAATCTTGGTTTCTGACTATGAAGCTAAAATAGCCGAACGTCAAGCCAACTTAGCCACCCTTCAACACATAGCTCAGATGGCTAACAACAACCAAGGCCATGGAAATCAGGACAACCATGGATCAAAGCTCAAGAACTTCCAGAACACCAATCCACCCATCTTTACTAAGTCTGAAGATCCCCTAGAAGCAGATGATTGGATGCAAACCATGGAGAACAACTTGGAAGTCACAGGAGTGGAGGCTAATGAGAAAGTATTGTTTGCCACCCACTATCTGGCCGGAGATGCAAGAGCTTGGTGGAACAACGTTCGCGCCATGACTGGAGGTCAACTAATGACTTGGGATGAATTCAAAATCAAGTTTAGCAGAACCCATGTGCCATGAATTCAGAGAACTGAAGCAAGGGAGGATGACAGTAGTTGATTACTAGGACAAATTTTTGTCATTTGCTAGGTATGCACCGGATGAGATTGACACTAAAGCCAAGAAGGAGAGGTTCTTGAATGGTCTGCATGATGAGATGAAAACTATGTTAGTCAACATTCGATTTGCTAACATTGAAGCCTTAGTTGATTCTACCATTTAGATGGAAGGCAAGATCAACCAAGCCAATGAGAACCGCAAGCATAGAATGATGAACCAACTAGGAACCCACCATACCCCAAAGTATCGCCCCAACCCATCTCCAGGATTTGCTCCAAGAACCAATAGACCCCCAATGAGCCGCCCAACCTATCCCAACCGTGGAGGAGGAAACCCAAGGCCTAGAGGAAACCATAAAGACCCCGGCAACCCCAGCAATTTCAATCGTGCACTGCCCAAGTTCAACAACAACAATGTTGCCACCAACACCAACACTTCCCCAAGAACTGGAAGCAATGATGTGTCTGTTGCAGCAAAGGACAAGTCTCAGGTGACTTGTTATGAATGTGGAACCAAGGGTCACTATTCCAATGCCCCAAGAAGCTTGCCGCAGCCCCCAATGAAAATGCCCTAGCTCAGCAGCAGCGTCGTGTTCAGCCCGGAAGAAGATTTGCCCTAGGGAATTCGCTCAACCGCAACCGCTATCTATTTATCATGCATGCTGAAGAAGCCCAAGAAGCACCAGATGTCGTGTTGGGTATGTTTTATGTTAACTCGATACTTGCAAGAGTGTTGTTTGATTCTGGAGCATCGCACTCGTTTGTTACCGAAGAATTTGCATGCACTAGTAAGATTCAACCAACAAAATTGAAGCATGCTATGATAGTTCAAATACCTGCTTCAACAACCAAACCTAGACAAATTTGCAAGGCCATACCTATCCCAATCCATGGCATAGATTTTTATGCTAATCTAATAGTACTCGGAACTAAAGGTTTGGAAGTAGTACTAGGAATGGATTGGATGTCGAAACATAAAGGATTAATCGACTATGCCAAGAAAGCCATAACCATGACCAGTACATCCGGAATATCAGTAGAGCATGTATCTGAAACCTTTCCCCGTCAATTCAAGTGCAACAACAGTCTAGCCCAACCAACCATTGACCAAGTCAGAGTAGTCGGTGAATACCCCGATGTATTTCCAGATGTTTTGCCTAGTATGCCCCCAGATTGGGATATCGAGTTTATCATTGAACTAATCCATGGAACCAGACCCATAGGCCAGAGACCATATAGTATGAACCCGTCTGAACTAGTGGAGCTGAAGAAGCAATGGATGCTATGCTAGAGATAGGATTGATCCAACCAAGTGCGTCGCCATGGAGATCACTTGTGTTGTTTGTGGATAAGAAAGATGGAGGCAACCGTCTATGTATGGATTATCAGATTTTGAATGATGTCACCATCAAAAAAAAGTACCCACTGTCAAAGATAGAAGACATGTTCGACCAGTTGACCGGTGCCAAAGTGTTTTCTAAGATTGATCTTGGAACTGGCTATCATCAACTCAAGATTCGCGCAGAGGATATTCCAAAGACTACCTTTACCACCAGATATGGAATGTATGAGTACACCGTCATGTCTTTTGGATTAACTAATGCCCTAGCTTATTTCATGAACCTCATGAATAAGATTTTTATGGACTTCCTGGATAAGTTTGTCATTGTTTTTATCGATGACATTCTGATCTATTCCAAAATCAGAAGAAGAAGATGAGCTGCACCTAAGGACAATCCTTGGAACCCTTAGGGAGCATCAGTTGTATGCCAAGTTTAGCAAATGTGAATTCTGGTTACAGGAAGTAGGATTCCTCGGACATATGTATCAGCCGGAGGAATTTCCATTGACCCCGCAAAGGTGAAAGATGTTGAAGATTGGCAAGCCCCAACCACTCAAACCCAAGTTCGTGCATTTCTCGGATTAGCAGGATATTACCGCAAGTTCTTAGAAGGATTCTCGAGCATCGCAAGACCCATGACCCAATTGTCGAATAAGGATAAGAAGTTTGAATGAATGGACAAATGTGAAGCGAGTTTTCAAGAACTCAAGAGGAGATCGATTTCAGCGACAATCTTGATCATGCCGAATATCACGAAGCCTTTTGATGTGTATTGTGACACATCCAAGATCGGTCTCGGATGTGTGTTGATGCAAGAAGGCAAAGTAATATCATATATATCCTGACAACTGAAGAAACATGAGCAAAATTATCCTACCCATGATCTTGAACTAGCAGCCGTAGTTCTAGCCTTGAAGAAATGGAGGAATTACCTTATGGGAAACCGTTGTGAGATTTTTTCGGATCACAAGATCCTGAAGTATATATTCACTCAGAAGGAGCTGAATATGAGGCAGAGAAGATGGATAGAGCTAATCAAGGACTATGATCTGGACATTCACTATCACCCCGGTAAAGCCAATGTGGTAGCAGATGCCCTTAGTAGATTGCCGTGCCGCTTGAACTCCATGATTCTGAAGGAGCAACCAAGTTTGCACAAAGAGATGGATGATTTTAGAATGGAATTAGTAAGTGAAGTATTTTTGGCTAGCATAGAACTTCAACCCACTTTGATCAGTCAGATCAAGGAGCCACACAAATATCAACGGAATCAAACGTCGTATCTGTACAGGCAAAGTACCCGGATTCACCGAAGATGAAGGAGTTTTGTGGTACAAAGGACGTATTTGTGTACCAGCAGACTCAAAAGTTTGTGTGTATCAAGATATTTTGAAAGAGGCCCATGATACTCTTTATTATATCAACCCCGAAGGAACGAAGATGTATCAAGATTTGAAGGAGGAATTTTGGTGGCATAAGCTGAAGAGAGAAATCGGAAGCTATATAGCCAAGTGTGATATTTGTCATAGAGTTAAGGGCAGGACATCAGAGACCCGCATGACTGTTGCAACCATTACATATTCCAGAATGGAAATGGGATTCCGTTGGAATGGGTTTTATCACCGGATTGCCTACATCCAGTAGAGAAAATGACTCTATTTGGGTCATAGTTGATAGATTGTCCAAAGTTGCCCATTTATTACCAGTTAAGACCACTTACCAGAGTTCAAAACTAGCAGAGTTTTATATTGCTAGAATCGTCAGTTTGCATGGAGTCCCCAAGAACATTGTATCGGATGGAGGAACTCAGTTTACCTCGAGATTTTGGAAGAAAGTCCAAGACGGATTGGGAACCCGACTGGATTTCAGCACAGCGTATCACCCTCAGACCGATGGTCAAACAGAGCGAGTAAATCAAATACTAAAATATATGTTGAGAGCTTGTGTGCTAGAGTATGGATCTAAATGGGAAGATTGTCTGCCTTTCACAGAATTTTCGTACAACAACAGTTATCAAGCCCGTTCGCAGAATTTTCGTACAACAACAGTTATCAAGCCGTTGGAAGGAAGTGTCGTACCCCTTTGAATTGGTTGGAAGTAGGAGAGAGTCAGATTTTTGGACCCGACATTCTAAGAGAAGCAGAAGAGGAAGTTCACAAGATCTGTGAGCACCTCAAGACCACCCAATCCCGACAGAAGAGATATGCCAACAAGAGACATCGAGACCTCGCCTTCAATATCGAAGATTTTGTGTATCTCAAAGTGTCACCTTTAAAAGGAATCAATGTTTCTAGCTCAAAGGAAAGTTAGCCCCCAGATATATCGGACCTTTCAAAATTATGAATCGTCGAGGAGAAGTATCGTACCAACTGGAAGTGCCAGAGGATATGTCTGCAGTGCATAATGTTTTCCATATATCGTTACTTCGCAAATGCCTAGAAGTCCCGGAGAAGACCGAAGTTTTCAAGAACATTGATCACCGAACCATAGAGATCAACGATGACCTGACGTATCCCGAAGTACCCATCCGTATTTTGGAGGAAGCTTTCAGAACCACCAGGACCCGAAGCATCAAGTTTCTCAAGATTCAGTGGAGCAACCACACTGAAGAAGAAGCTACCTGGGAAAGAGAAGATTACATCAAGACGGAGTTTCTCGATCACTTTAAATCCTAGTTTTCTTTTTCTTCTTTCTAAAATCTCGGAACGAGATTTTGTTTAAGGAGGGAAGGTTTGTAAAATCCCAAAAATACTTATCAAGGTTATCAAATTCCAATAATCAAAATTAGGGTTAATAAAAACTTTTCTTAATTAAGATCATATGAATGCATGTGTGTATGTGATGATTGTATGAATGCATGAATGGACTTGTGTGATTGTTGTGAATAGCAAGGAATGGTTTAAAGATGAAAATAACATCATCTAAACAATTCCAAGCAGAAACCAAGCAAGAGAAATTCAAAAACAAACAAAATAAGCAAATGGTCATTTTTGCGAATCTTGCTCACTAGACCACTTCGAGTGTTTCTAGTACAAGATTTCAAATAGAAACAATTCCATTTCTTTTCACCCCTTGCTGGACCAAGTGAAAGTGAACCCAATCCCACCTTTCAAACTCACAGAAACATTTGGCAACTTGATTCAAATGACAATTCAAAATTTAATCTATATCATATTGGAAGATCACCAATTCTCAAAAACTAACCAAACCAATGCACCTTAACAAAACCAACTAACCAGAGACTACCTAGTTTGTGACTAGTACACCCACCAATTTTCATTCAAATATTCAAATTCCAATATCTTTCGGCCATTTCATCAAACACCTTGCAAACACAAATCAAACAAAACACAAAACTTGTTCCCTCTCTATCTTACAACACACTCTTAGTAGATCATGTAGTTCATTTAAAAAGCTTTAGCTCACTGTGAGTTTGCCATTGCCATCAATGGTGAGCATGCCCGAGACCAACTTGACACCCCATTGTCGACAGCAAGCTAGGAGGAGATCTAGCCTCGCCAACCTTGTCTGGGACACTGAGCACCATCCACCGCCACCTCTTGTCCAACGCCAAAGCCCTGCTAGCCCCTGGACCACTCACCCCGAGCGTGCACAGCTTCTCTGGAAGCATGTTGAGAGCGCGCCAGAGCGCCGCACTCGATATGCGAGCACAGACCACGTGCCGCCCTCGCCACTTGCGTGCGTGATCACCACCGCCCAAGGAACCGCCAGGACATGCCCGTTCGTCGCCGTGCGACCAGGACAGCCCGTGTGACATTAAAACTTCTATTGGACCCGCACAGAGCACCGCAGCATTCCGACCGCATTGCACCACCCCACACCTCGCGACCATGCTGTTGATCTTCGCCAGGAGGCCGAGCACCGTCCCCTACCGTCGCCCATGCCATTATCTCACTGTAACGACGACCACGACGAGCTCCACCCGTGCCCTTTGGTCCCCTCTTGGCACTATAAATAGAGGCCATCCCCGTTCGATTTCTTCACACCATCACACTCCCCTCTCTCTCAGAATCACCCACTTCATCCCCAGAGCAAGGAGAGCAGCAGGTCACCAGAATTTCGCTGCAGTCTGCCGCGGAGGAGGAGAAGAGGAGCCAGCGATAGGAACCACCCCAGGAGAAGCCACCGGTACTAGGAGGTTCGCCGTTGTCGACTTCGTCGTTTGCCCCCATCGCCGACCCTCTCCTGAGCCTCAGTGAGCCTCACATGACCCCCCCTGGCCGTGCTAGGGTTCAGTCTCGCCGGCGTTGCCCGACGGAGACGACAAGCCCCAACTGTTGGATTAGACGTTGATTGTATGGTCTAGATTGCCCCGTACCCCTTCGCACCCCCTGTCTCGCTGACTGGTGGGGACAACCACTTAAACCCACCCGTGTGCGCTGTGTGCCGCGGGCCGGCCCAGTTACACTCCCGCACAACCCAGTTAGTTTGAAGTTATATTTTCCAATTTAGTTGAAAACCTAGTACTGCCTGTTGATTCAAAAATCAATCCAGAGAGATTCACTAAACCAAATCACATGAAACTAATTTTGCTAGAAAGGTACTGGAATTCTTAATCCAAGACTGTTGGATTCAAACCATTTATATTTGTAGATCACCTATAGTAAAAATAACAAGGCAGAAGCTTTTCTGCATTCAAACATTTTTCAAAATTCAACCATAAAAGCTTTTGAATTGATTCCAACTCTTAAAAATAACATTTAACAAGACCTTTCTGAATATATAAAAATATCTAGGTTTACATGCAAAAATATTGGTCAAGCAATAAAAGAATGCCTCATAGGCATTTCTAGTCACTTTATTTAATTAAAATAAAAGGGTTACAACTTATTAAATTGTGACACCACTTTAAGTCACATTACCATGTACTGAAATATGTGGTGATGACATGTGTCAACATGATCCCATGTTTTAGTTGGAGAATATTAAATCAAGTAGTTTTTCAATGAGTAGAAATTACTTTTCTCAATAAAATAAATAAGACAAGTGCTTTAATCCTTGTATTAATAGAGATGATGCTACATCATCTAGTGTGAACCTTTGTGTGCTAAATAGAATAGTTAAGAATTGCTTGGTTATTGTGTACCTCGTATTTATTTATAGACGCTAGTACCGACCAAGGATACGAGGAGGAAGGAAAATACTACGAGGAAGAAGCCGATGAGAAATTCAACCACTGCTCTGCACAAGGCAAGCTAACTCTTGCAAGTTATCTTACTTGGCAAGCTAAAACTTGCAACTTAGCAAGCTACCACTTGCAAGTTTCTAAACCATGCAAGTTCTACTTGCAAGCTTACACCACTCGATACCCAATCCTAGTTTTATTTGCAAGCTCAGTTATTTTATTTGTTTATCAAAGCTTTCTTTTGCAGTTTATTTAGTGACTTGTAGATTTTAGAAAGATATTTAAAGGTAGCATAAACAGAATAAAATTTGGCCTAAGTTAGATAATCTTGATGTCATCCTGAGGCATGGGATTGAACTTAGATCATTCACACTTATTTACCAAACCTCATTAGTGTTTAACCCCACTTGTAGATGCTAGTGCCAAGCATAAACTTGATCACTTTAGATGGGATTACTTGGTGAAAATGGTTATGAAAACCTTAGAATGAGGAGTCATTCTAATGAAATGTTTTGACATGCGTTCTTGAACACCATAGGATTTTGATGATGAAAATGTTGAGGCATGAGCCTTAGCCCTTTATAAAACTGATGTTTGTCTCGATGCGATACCATTCCAATTTTATCGTACAACCACAATACTCAAAATTTGGGTAGGGCTTGACTGGAAGTTTATATACCTTAGTATGGGTTCCCTTGCGGCCAAGGTTTGAGTTGAGGCTACCTTGTGAAGATTGTCCACCTACGCAGTTCCCAAGATGACAGTTGGTAATGGTTGGGAGGCCAAACTCATAGGAGAGGTGCCTATACTAGGGCGTGTAATTGAAAGGTTAGGATTGATTATCCGCATACTGAGTATGGTGAATTCAGGATTGTTCCTGACGGATGTATCTAATATTGTGGTGAAAGTGTACCAAATCTGCAGAGTGTCAAACTACTAGAATAGCTGCGTCCGTGGTTTTGGACAGTTGGAGTGGCCATACTGTTCCGTCGTCAGATGTTTTCAAAATGACTTGTGAAATGAATCATGACTTTGACTTGACCACAACAGGGTTGTGTTATGAAACTCAAGTTCCCACTTAGGTGTTATAAAACTTTCAACTAGCTTTCTTTGCTTCTGAACTCAGTTAAGGTAAATCTGGTTTTTTGCAAAACAACCTAGAGCCTAGTATCTCCTACTCAAAACCACTGCACTTGTTAGTATTAGTTTGCGAGTACTTAAAGAGTACTCATGCCTTTGTCCCTGGCTATTCCCGTGGCCAGACTATGAGGAGGACTATCAAGAGGATGAACCACATGAAGGTTAGGATAACTAGGATCATCTCCCATCGTCAGCATTGCCTATGACCATGAAGATGCAGCTTCGCCCACGCTACTGTTATTATTACGTTATTTCTCTACTATGATTGTATTTAGACTGGATCATGAGATCCTTTATTTAAAGACCTTATGTATGGTTTTTAATGGATGAAGTACTGTGATATCCAATCTGATATGTCTCGCAAAAATGGTAATCCTAGGATTGCGATGTATGGCATAACAGGTATCTGGGATTAAAAATCCGGTTGTTGACATGTTGCATCTGCCTTGGTCACATATACTTGCTGCATGCGGGTAGTTGGGTATGGATGCGATCTCGTTTCTGTCACCTTATTTCTTTAAGGAGTCGGTGATCAATACATGGACGGGCGATATGGTGGGTTATAGGGCATGGAGCAATTTCAACAAAGTAAATCCAGGTGAAAGGGTTTACATCCCAGATCCAGAACTAATGCAAACAGGCAAAGAAATGCGACAATGTGTCCGCATCCGTAATGATATGGATGGATCTGAAGCCGGACGCCCTACTAGGCAATGTTTTATATGTAATCAATTTGGCCATAGAGACACCAATTGCCACATCTTCGAGACTAGAGGAGTAGATCCTTGTGGACGTGGCAGTTGAGGAAGAAGAGGCAGAGGAATAAATTATAAATTGTAATATGTATGGAACCATGAAACTAAAATTTGTAATATGTATGGAACCATGAAACTAGAATTTCTAATATTTACAGAACCATGTTTTAAATTTGTAATATATATGGAACCATGCTTCAAATTTATAATATGTATGGAACTATGCTTTAAATTTGTAGACTATATCAAAGTATGTTTTATAATTGCTAATATATTTTATAATTTGATTTGTGCAGATAGCAGGATCTTTGCTTAACGCTTATATAGATAGAAAGCACCGATCAACGTTATTGTATGCTAATCCAGGGAACTTGAATCACCTAGTGACTCGCACTCCCTTGTCGAACTGGTTGATACATCCTGATTGGCTTCCGAGTAAGCATGTCCCTATAAACTATTGTTACATGCAACATGATATCATTCAGTACTTAATTTCTTGTACACGGGCAGGAGGATATAGAGGCCCGAACATGCCTTCTATGGGTCCGTGGGCGACTAATAATAAGGAGGATCAAAAGGCACAGCAGGATCAGGTTGAATAGTTTGAACATCAGACTCCACCACCTATCCCCACACAAGATACACAGACCCAGAGTGAAGGGTCAACACTAACTCCTCGTAATGTGATACCACCCAACATGTACGGATGGAGTACACCTAGGCCTCTGCAACCTCGTCGTGAGCGACACCAGTGATATATATCTATGTATGAGACATCTATCTATGTATGAGACATCTATCTGTATGAGACATATATCTACCTATAAATGAGACATATATCTACCTATAAATGAGACATATATCTATCTTGAGACACATTTTTATTGGACAAACACTTCAACAAAGCTTGCGACATAGTTCAATCTAATTTGTGACACAACTCTCTATCCCTAGAGTGATACCTTGCCCTTTCCCTTCGACGATGCCTCGCCCAGTACCTTCGACGATGCCTTTCCCTTGCTCTTCTTGTCCTGCTCTTTCTTCTTGTCCTGCCTCTTGTCCCACTCAGCTCTCGCGTTGGTTCCAACGGATGGCGGAATGAAGATATCATCCCCACCTTCTTCCTCACAGTCTAGCTCTAACCAGACCCATAGGTTCTCTATCCAAAACTCCATCGGCCTGGTGGTCCGAAGATTTAACGCTTCCCACAACGCATTCATCCTGAGAAGTTATTTGCGAATTTCCGCAGGAGTCCTCTTAGGGAGGCTAAAACTATAGAATCTCTCAGCCAACTCATTGAGGAAGATGTCACTACTAATGAGATTATCCAATGTAACTGGATCTTCATCTATCGAAAACTCTATGGCCAAACATAAAAGCAATCAGGACTCCCACACCTCAAACCTACGATTTGAAGGAGAACTAGACATTTGTAGGAGAGGGAAAAGCTTGTGTGCTTATAAATCCGAGGGAGGTTTTATCGAGTGCGAAAAGAAGAAAAGGCGGGAAGAATCTGGCGGGAAAAGAATGGTGGGAGCATCTGGCGGGAAACATTTTGGCGGAAAACAATTTGGCAGGAAATATTTTGACAGGAAACAATTTGGCGGGAAATAATCTATCGGGAAAACATTATGGCGGGAAACTTAAGATACATTGTCACCGACAACTAGTGCGGACACTAAGATACTTAACAAATACAACCGAAATGAAGATACATCGGTACACTACAACTGAACTAAAAATACATCGGTACTGCCACATACATCAACCTTTCATGAGTCCAACGCGGGTACTTCCCGGTCTTGTCCCCACGTTCCTCTGTCGCCTGCACCTCAGCAGCACTTTCTCTTAATCTTTTCCTCTCCGCCTCGCGGGCCTCCTTGCGCATTTGTTCCTCGGCATACCTTCGCTCTTCCTCTTAATTACGTCCTCCTCTTCATGTTTATCTCCCGATTCCAAGCTCTCTCATCTCTTATTTTTTTCATCTCTCTCTCCTGCTCCTTCTTATCATTTTCGGCCCTCCTTTCGGCATGTTCATCTTCATGAAAGGCAGCCCATGCAGCTCGGATCCTATCACGAATCCCTTGCACGGCCCAAGCTGGCTGCTCCCTGTCAGTCCAATGGTACCACTTGCAAAGAGGAGGGAGAGCCTGCAAGCGGAATGAATAAAAGAACAAATAATAACATGAATCATTCATATTCACCAAGCTCTGTGAACATACCGGAGCCCTCTCGTACGACGAACTTGCTTGCCGGGGTGGGCTTGCGTCGTAGTTGGGACACATGAAAAACTTCATGCCCATACAAGTGGAGAAATCGATCGACTCCTTGACATTGACGAGATGGCCGCACCAACAGCGCTCGTGTGTCACCCCTTGTGGCAACCTGGCATCTTTGATCTTTCTAGACCTATACTCTGGGTCCGAACAGGGCACACTCATGATGGAGAGCAGAGGGAGATGCGAGAGAAAGAGGCAGAACAGATGAACTGGATGAAGAGATAACATCTCGGTGCCTGGATTTATAGCGGCACTGGGAAGAATAGGTGGGAGAAAATGGCAGAAAATAGTGGCGGGAGATAAGCGGCGCGAAACTGTAGCGGAAGAAATATTTGGCAGGATTCGGCTGACGGGAGATAAACGGTGGGAACCGAAAACTGAGTTAGATTAACATGTAGCATTACCTAGCATGATCCATGCAAGTTTCAGGGGGAATTTAGGGTAATCGGTAGTTCAAAACCCGACCAGGCTAGTGGGTGTTTCAACTACCAACCGCCTCAAAGCCGCCCTCCGACAGCCTGATCGGTGATTCAAGCCTCGACGTGTTCTGGTCGGGAGTTAAACTTCTAACGCCATGCTACTTCTTCAATTCCCCTAATTCGTGTATTATTCAAAAAAATATATTTAAAAATGTATTATTTTTAAAAATTAAGGCTACTGGGCTGCTACAAAACTGTAATGGCATGCCATGCAGTAATCCACGGATAAAAGGACACTTACTCATTAGTAGTCTAACGTACATGTCGCTAGATTGTTTTTCTATGCTAGAAAAAAATCAGCGACAACGTCTTCTTTTGTTGCCGCGGCGGAATATTTTGCGTGTCGCTGCAACATTGTATACATGATAGATTAAATGGTAAATAACGTTAATTAGGTCTCAATATGTCTTGCATTATCAAACTATAGTAAACATGCCAACCGATCTCTCTCAAATAAGTTCACCGTCTAGAAAATAAGATCATACAGTTTTTATGTATCTTCCACCTCAAATTTTAAAACCCCATTTATGCTTTGATCCACGATATGCCTGCAAAGAAATAAGAAAAAGAATCATGATAAACTAGATTTTATAAAAAAAATACGGCATGATCTTTACTAAAACTGAGACATATTGTTTGTCAGAAATTTGATGAATAGAAAATTAACGTTTCGCAAAAATACTGGTAACTCATGTACAATCCTTAAAAAACACGGCGCAGATTTTCAAGAGCCACACAAGGTTTCTTAGCTACGATGGACGGCATGACAAAGACACATATGTGTAACATACACATAATAATCTCATTTGCAAGCAAAAAAATAGAAATGAGGTGTGGTAGGGAAAATTAATACACACTACCGTAGAGACAAGAAGATGGTCGAGCAAGTGGTGTGGTGGGGCAAAGTGGAAGGTGGTAGAGCTAATTAACCATGTAATGTTAATAGAGAAAAGAGAGCATGTGGGTCTGGAGACGAGGGAGAAGTAGAGAAAAGAGATATTAATGCATGTGAGTGTGGAGACGAGGGAGAAGTGGACCAGATGCTTAATCTTAGTTACTCGATTATAAGTTTAGAGAGCTTTTTTAAATTGTTTGAGATTATAAGACATATCTTATTTATTATCCCATCTTCACCAATAAAAGTTCTTTATTTTCTCTCTCTTATCTCATGCATGTAAAACTATTAGTAGTACATACAGTAGTAATAAGAGGGAGTAATTAACTTTCTTAGTCTTATGAAATTGGCTAAATGTCCTTATAACCCCAAACAGAGTAACTATCAAGATTCACCTAGCTAGCTAGAGCTAACACGAAGAACTGGGAGAGAAGAGATAGAGGAAACAAAGTGAGAAGGAGGGCGTGGAGGTTCGTCGGAGTTCGCGGAGGGCAGCCTGGCGGCGCTTCGTCGTCTCTCTGGCCTCCACTCCACGCACCGGGGGAGAAGGCCTCAATTTATAAAACCCCGTCTCTAGTCCCGGCTGGTGCCACGCACCGGGACTAGAGGGGGGGCGTTTCATTTCGCGCGCTGGGCTAGATCCTTTAGTCCCGACTGGTAACCTGGGCCCGAACTAAAGGCCCAAATTTGCACGCGCTGGGCCAAAACTCCCAGCGCGCGCTGTGGCTTTTTTTTCAAATTTTCGAATATATCATTTAAAACATTTTAATTATACTTTTTTGCATACTTATGAATTTGAGAAAACTTTCAACATGAAAAGTTCTTGAATTTGAATAATTAATCCAAATCTATTTTCTGCTTTATAAAATAATTATTTTAAATAGTCAAATTATTAACCATTTTGCCATTATCAATTTAAAAATACATTAACTATTATTTTTTGCATATTTTTGAATCTCACTAAACTTTCAACATGAAAAGTTCTTGAATTTGAATAATTAATCCAAATCATTTATCTGTTTTATAAAATAATTATTTTTAATAGTCAAATTATTAACCATTTTTCCATTATCAATTTAAAAATGCATTAACTATTATTTTTGCATATTTTTGAATCTCACTAAACTTTCAACATGAAAAGTTATCGAATTTGAATAATTAATCCAGATCCATTTTCTGAATAAGCTTTAGTCCCAGTTGTATCCACTAATAGGGACTAAAGATATTTTTCTTCATTTTTCACCGCTTCCCGCCCCTCCCTTTCCATCTATATATAGACCGACCGCGCCATGGTTATGCACACATCCACACCTTCCTCTCTCATAGAAATGGACATCGCCTACTGGGCCATTCTGACCCTTAAGCAACCCTTGCTCACCAGGCTACCACCGCCCGCTGGCTGGATGCTGAGCGCTGGAGGGGTTCCTGTCCCTCCTATGCCTCAAGGCTCCGCCCGACAGGCGGCCATCACGAACCACTTCTACCACGAGCTCACGCCGGAGCATCGGATGGATCCCTAGTGGGATCCCAACAACTACGACACCTGGAATGCCTTCTTCACTAACCGGTAGGAAAGGGATCTCGCTAGGTACGATAGTGATGGCCCGCCCCCAGTGAACCACAATGAATCCGGCCACCGTCTTGTAGGATTCGCAGCATAGAAAACAAAAATTTTTCTACGATGGGAACTATGTACCAAGATCTATCTACTAGATACAAAAAACGGGCAGATGTATATTCGTAGAGAACATACCCTTGAAGACCGACAAAGCTTAACGAGTTCGACTCGTGGTTGATGTAGACGATCTCTTGCCGATCTCAAGATCGAGAGGAAGTCCTAGCGCTGCAAATTAGTAGCGCACCCGTGCTCGCACACACGTCCGAGGCACCGAGCAACCTCCGCCTCCTCGCTACAGTGATTCAGTGGAAGCACAACTCTTTCTTGCCGAATAGCCACCGGGAACATGTATCTCGCTAGTCTGAGACCATGGGGGATAAATTTTAGAGGGGAGAGAGATCCTTCACGAGGGGGTGTGAGTGAGAGAGAGAGGGGGGGTTCCTTTATGGGAGGAGGGGGGCACCCAAGGGGGTGTCCGCCGGCCATGGGGGCTGCCCCCTCCCCTCCTTCATTCATGTGGGTGGACACTCCACTCACAAAAATCCATTCAAATCCCTCCACTCAAAATCCCACTCAAACTTGCTATTAAATTTCCACCAAATTTAATAAAAACTCTCATTACATAAAACTCATTTATTTATTCAGAATTTTGTCAATTACTTTAATGACAAACATTCACATATAACCCCTTGCTAGAATTCTATTTCACATGCAAAAACACTTTCTGCAATTTCACCCGAAAACCTGTTTCGGTATCTAGTGAAATAAATTCCTGCGCTTGTTTATTCTTTCGACATGAATCTTTTGCTCGAATTGGACGTTGGTGTCTATTAAGTGTGTCACCCTACGGTTCGTGAATAATGCGGACATGATCGAGACCCCTCTCGGATCAATAATTAGAAGCGGGATCTGGAGACCCATACTGACTCCCACACATTCAACGATGACTTTCTTGTGATCGTCGGAACCTTTTATGCTAGTATCCTAATCCCTTTGTTTCACGATATATTACATGTCCGAGATTCGATCATCGGTATCTCCATACCTAGTTTGATCTCGTTATTGACATGCACTCTTTTCTTGTTCCCGTGATATAACATTCTAGTGATCAAATCACTTGCTTGCAAGCTAACCAATGTGATATCACCGAGAGGGCCCTGAGTATATCTATCCGTCATCGGGATGAACAAATTCCACTCTTGATCCATGGGCCTTAACATAACACTTTATTAGTCCTGAACCCATCTTTATAATCACCCTGTTATGGTGTGACGTTTGATGTTATCAAGAAACTCTTCCGGTGTTAGTGATTGACATGATCTCATGGTCTAAGGATTAGGATCACTTCGTAAGTTGTTATAGCAATATAAACTCAATGACTTTGATCGTAATGCTATACTTCGGATGAATGTTTATCGCACCATTACACTAATGTTTTGATCCCGTTATTAACAACATCCAATGTCTATGATCAGGAAACCTTGATCATCTTGTTAATCAACGAGCTAGTTTATGAGAGAGGCATAACTAGGAACTTTCTGTTTGTTTATTAAACACACATGTATTAACGTTTCCGTATTAATACAATTATAGCATACAAAATAATTGTTTATCATATACTTGGAATACACATAATAAACACTTTATTATTGCCTCTCAGGACATATTCCCTTCACGTCTGTGGTGGGTGAACCATACTATCATCAGCGTGATGTGCTACATCGCCGGGGGAGACCATCCTCGCCTGCGGTACCCACAAGTCCACCCGCCACAGATCCACAAGAAGGCCCCTCCCCCGTACGGCGGTAGCGCGATCGTCTTCCAGGAGACCCCTCCCCCGCCCGCCGTGAATCCGAGGCCGGAGTGGCAGGTGCCCCCGGTATATGCCATGGCTGGGCTGAGGATCCCCGGAGTTGCAAGTGACGATGATGATGACGATGACGAAGAAGACCCTGAAGCTGCGTACTATTGGACTAGGCATGATTATGACTAAAGGGGCGGCTTTAGTCCTGAGTGTTAGCTAGTCCCGGTTTTTCCCGGTTTTTAATATTAATAAATGTATTGAGTGTTAGTTCCGATTTGTGGCTGTACCAGGACTAAAGGGGGCCTTTAGTCCCGATACCGTAGTCTTAGTTTTTAAATATTAATAAATGTCTTGAGTGTTAGTCCCGTTTTGTGGTTGGACCGGGACTAAAGGGGGGCCTTTAGTTCTGATTCGTACTACGACTTTCCCAAACTATGAAGATGTTGTCCCGATTCATACTTACCATGAAGATCTGATCTCCAAACACATGCGGTCACATATTAGGGAGTGCCTCCATGACCAGTTTCTTGGAGATGACGGAGGACTGGGCTCCGGCGGCATCCCCCTGAAACTGGCCATAGTGGTGTCCCTCCTCTCGGAGACCATCTTGCAGCTTGTAACTTCTATAACTAGATAAATATGCCTGGGAGCTAACCTAATTTCACATATTAGGGAGTGCCTCTATGACCAGATTCTTGGAGATGCCAGAGGACTGGGCTCCGGCGGCATCTCCCTGAAACTGGCCATAGTGGTGTCCCTGATCTCGAAGACCATCTTGCATCTTGTAACTTCTCTAACTAGATCAATATTCCTGGGAGCTAACCTAATTTCACATATTAGGGAGTGCCTCTATGACCAGTTTCTTGGAGATGCCGGAGGACTGGGCTCCGACGGCATCTCCCTGAAACTGGCCGTAGTGGTGTCCCTGATCTTGAAGAACATCTTGGAGATGCCTCAAACTTGCTGGAGGATTGGACTCATAAGGATGCCTATTTATAGTACAAGCATCTCGGCATATAGTGTCGACACTCACGAAATAATGTCTACACTCACCCCTATTATTAGTGCTCACTCGTGTTTTGTCCCGGTTGGTGTCTCCAACCGGGACTAAAGGTTCATCCAACCGGGACTAAAGGTTCAACCCCTATTATTAGTGCTTCCTGGCCTAGCCTGCCGCAATCCCTTCAGTCGCGGTTGGTTTTCTCCAACCGGGATTAAAGGTTCAACCCCTATTATTAGTGCTGCCTGGCCCAACCTACCGCAATCCCTTCAGTCGCGGTTGGTTTCTCCAACTGGGACTAAAGTTTCAACCCCTATTATTAGTGCTTCCTGGCCCAGCCTGCCGCAATCCCTTCAGTCGCGGTTGGTTTCTCCAACTGGGACTAAAGGTTCAACCCCAATTATTAGTGCTGCCTGGCCCAACCTGGCCTGCCCTTTCCCTCTATTTATAGTGCGACCATCATGGCCACCTATACATACAAACATTCCTCACCGCCTACTTTAGGATGCCCATCCCGCATCCTCGTAGTCGACTCGGCGGCAACGATGGAGTACTGGGCTCCGCCGGGCATGGACGAGACTAGGCTCCGCCAGGCTGGAACTAGATGGTGCTACCTTCCGGGACGCGTATCTTGGTGAGGAATCCGGGTGTCATCGTCGACCTGGAGCTTATTTGGTGGAGGTTGCCTGGTCCAGGAAGGGTGCAGACGGAGCCGGCCACCGAGGAGGTGCTACATCGTCGTGTAAGGGAGGAGGACGAGCACATCTGTTGCTATATGGCTGCGTTGGACACCAGGGTCGACAATACCTGGCAGATTCTTCAGGGATCTCACCCGAGCTATGCTCATATGATGGTTTCGTCTCTTTGGGTTTTCACCTCCCGCGGCTTAGGCACTGGGAGTCGTCGTCCAGTTTGATTGATCAAGATGACCAATGTTGCATGCATGTGTATCTAGTTAAAATATTGTATTCACAATATGATTACATAAAAGGTTTAATATATTACACCAACATCCCTATCTAGTGTTGTTGTTTTCTTCTGCATCGTAGCCATGGAGAATCTTCATCATTTAACGGGAGGCTTGGGTCAGTTTTCACTTTGAAGGGGGGGATTTCATGAAACTTATTATAATTTTCTGACATATCTGTCTTGTCATCCACTCCCATGATGTTTCTTTTCCCTGAAAGAACTATGTGGCACTTTGGCTCATCGGATGATGTATTCTTTTGCTGATTTCTTTTTTTTTGGTTTCGTAGACATGTCCTTCACATAGAAAACCCGAGCCACATCGTTGGCTAGGACGAATGGTTCGTCCATGTTCGCAAGATTGCTGAGATCCACTATTGTCATGCCATACTTTTCGTCTACATGTACCCCTCCTCCTGTCATCTTGACCCATTTGCATCGAAACAAAGGGACCTTAAAAGTAGGTCCATACTCAAGTTCCCATATCTCCTCTATGTACCCATAATATGTGTCCTTCTGTCCATTGTCATCTGTTGCATCAAAGCGAACACCACTGTTTTGGTTGGTGCTCTTTTTATCTTGAGCGATCGTGTAAAATGTATTACCATTTATCTCGTACCCTTGGAAAGTACAGATAGTCGAAGATGGTAACCGTGCCAACAAGTACAGCTGATCTTCAACAGTGTTGTTATTCATGAGATGTCTCTGCAACCAACTGACAATAGTGTCCTCGTGTTCCACTTTAATCGAGAAGTCAGGCTTCCCCGGGTTTTCCGAGCGTACAATAATCTTGTGTTTCTCGATATACGGAGCCACCAAGGTAGAATTGTATATAACTGTGTATTGTGATTTATTGAAAGAATCCCTGTCCATACATACCATTGTTTTCCTTTCTAGTGTGCCTTTTCCAGTCAGCCTCCCCTCATACCGAGATTCAGGAACACCAATCGGCTTAAGGTCAGGAAGAAAGTCAACACAAAACTCAATGACCTCCTATGTTCCATAGCCCTTGGAGATGCTTCCTTATGGCCTAGCACGGTTATGAACATATTTCTTTAAGACTCCCATGAACCTTTCGAAGGGGAACATATTGTGTATAAACACAGGACCGAGAATTCTAATCTCTTCGACTAGGTGAACTAGGATGTGCGCCATAATATTGAAGAAAATGGAGGGTACAACAACTCGATGCTGACCAGACATTGGACCACATCAATCTGTAACCCTGATAGACTTTATGGATTGATTAACTTCTGACAAATTGCATTGAGGAATGCACATACCTTCACAATGTCCAGCCGAACATTTTCCGATAGAATCGCTCTCAATGCAACCGAAAGCAATTGCGTCATAAGCACGTGGCAGTCATGGGACTTTAGGTTTTGGAATTTTTCTCTTTCATATTTACTATTCCCTTTATGTGAGACGAGAAGCCAGATGGGACCTTGATACTCAAAAGGACTTCAAAAAAGATTTCCTTCTCTTCCTTGGTAAGAGCGTAGCTGGCAGGCCCTTGAAACTGCCCTGGATGCTTTCCATCTCGTCCTTTATGACGTTGTTGGTCCTCCCGTGCTTATGGTGTATCTTTTGACTTCCCATACAAGCCCAAGAAGCCTATAATATTCACACAAAGATTCTTTGTCAGGTGCATCACGTTGATTTCAGAGGGGACCTCATGGACTTCCCAATAGGGTAGCTCCCAAAATATAGATTTCTTCTTCCACATGGGTGCGCGTCCGTCGGCGTCTTTCGTAACAGGTTGTCCTTCGGGACCCTTTCCAAATATTACATTTAAATCCTTGACCATATCAAATACATCAGCACCACTACGGGGGTCAGGCTTCTTCCGGTGATCTGCCTCCCCATCAAAATGCTTGCCTTTTTTCTTTTAAGGGATGTCTGGGCGGAAGAAAATGACGATTGTACGGGTACACATTCTTCCTAGATTTATCCAAATATATACTTTCAGTCTCATCTAAACAGTGTGTGCATGCATTATATCCCTTTTTCGTCTGTCCTGAGATGTTACTAAAAGCAGGCCAATCATTGATGGTTACGAACAACAACGCTCGTAGGTCGGATGGCTCCTGTTTTTGCTCATTCCACACACATAAACCTGGTTCATCCTACAACTGTAAAAGTTCATCAACTAATGGCCTTAGGTACACATCAATGTCGTTGCCGGGTTGCTTCGGGCCTTGGATGAGCACTGGCATCATAATGAACTTCCGCTTCATGCACAACCAAGGAGGAAGGTTGTAGATACATAGAGTGACGGGCCAGGTGCTGTGACTGCAGATCTGGTCCCGAAAAGTATTCATGCCATCTGTACTTAGACCAAACCATAAGTTTCTTGCATCACCAGCAAAGTCCGGGAAGTCTCTCTCTATTTTTCTCCATTATCGACCATCAGCGGGGTGCCTCAACATCCCGTATTTCTTACGTTCTCCCATGTGCCATCACAACAACTTGGCATGCTCTTTCTTTCTGAACAAACGTTTCAATCGTGGTATTATAGGAGCATACCACATCACCTTTGCAGGAACCCTCTACCTGGTTGGCTCGCCATCAACATCACCAGGGTCATTTTTTCTGATCTTATACCACAATGTAGTGCATACCGGGCATTTATCCAAATTCTCATACTTCTCACTGCGGTAGAGGATGCAATCATTAGGGCACGCATGTATCTTATGCACATCTAATCCTAGAGGGCAGACGAGCTTCTTTGCTTTGTATGTACTGGAGGGCAATTCGTTATTTCTTGGAAGAAACCTCTTCATGAGTTGGGTACAACAATTCCGAGTCAGTCACACCGGTCGCTGCCTTCCACTTCAGCAAGTCCAGTGTGCTATCCAGCTTCTTCTGGCCATCTTCACAAGTTGGGTACAACAACTTTTTGTGGTCCTGTAACATCTGCTCAAACTGCAACCTCTCCTTTTTTTGTCGCAGTCTGGCTTTGCATCGGAAATGACCCGACCAAGATCATCAGCGGGCCGGTATGGTTCCTGTTCTTCACCTCCTTCTTCTTCATTGTCTTCCATTGCGGTATCAGCGTATTCAGGGAACATAGATCGGTAGTTTTCATCATCGTTCTCTTATTCATCGCCATCTTCCATCACAACCCCTGTTTCTCCGTGTTTGGTCCAAACATTATAGCCGGACATAAAACTAGACCGAAGCAGGTGGCTCTAAAAGACTCTTGCGGAAGTGTGAGCCTTCTCATTCCTACAGCCAACACATGGACAACACATAAAACCATCCCGCCGCTTGTTCTCCTCGGCCACAACTCGAAAAGAATGCATGCCTTCTCTGAAAGCGGTAGAGCGGCGGTCACCGTACATCCATGGATGGCTCATCTGTATCATAAAAATATATGTCAAACGCAATCACTATGCTAAAATTAGTACTTCATGGTCTAAACGAGAAAATGGTTGCTAACCTTTTATTACACTTGGAAACAAAGATGAGAAAACTTAAGTGTGGCTCGAGCACCTCATATCATGTCTGTCTTGTGTGACCTAAACTAGCATCATTCTAATGGAAATTTCACCGAACACCTCTAGTGCATATATATGAACAAGAAAAAATATAGCACAACAAAACCACCTCTCTCCCACCAGGAAAAAACAGTTGAGAGGGGGAGGGTGCATATATACAGGCCAGACCACTATTCCCGGTTTGAGATACAAACCGAGACTAAAGGGGGTGCGCATAGCGAACGGCTGGGCCAGGGCCCTTTAGTCCCGGTTTGTGTCTCAAACCGGGACTAGTGGGGTCTAACCGGCCGGGACGTATGGTTCTGGGTGGCTTGGGCCGTCCGGCGTGGGCCATTAGTCCCGGCCCCAGCCACAGCCGGGACTAATGGCCTGGACGAAAGGCCTATTTTCTACCAGTGCGCCACCAACAACTCCTCGAATCATTATAATATACTCTCTCCGTTCCAACATAGGTATCTCAGATTTATCAAAATTTAAATGAATCTAGATACTATCAGGTTTATCTAAATTTAAATGAATCTAGATACTATTTAGTATAATGGTTCATTCAAATTTTGACAAATCTAAGACATCTATTTTGGGATGGAGGGAGTACAAAAGACATGCTATGTGTTCTCTCTAATAGCTACTACTCCATCTGTTTTAAAATAGATGTCTTGAACTTGTTAAAATTTAGATATATCTAGACATTATTTAGTAGTAGATACATCTAAATTTAAACAAATTTGGAACATCCAATTTAAGATAGAGGAAGTAGTATTTTTTGTGAACTGCGATCTACAAGTAGTCTAGCTAACTAGCAATCTACTACTTAGATCTCAGTCCCCTAAAATTAGCCGAATGTACTTGCTAAAGTCTAAGAGCAACTCTAGCGGCCGCTACATATTTTTGCATGCACTAGCGATGCGCGGAGCCGGTGCAAGCTTCAACGGATGCGGCAATTTGCAGCGTGAGGCTGGAGGTGGAAAGCAGTCCCTTTTCAGGCGATGTAAATTACAGCGCGCGGCACCGACACAATAGGAAACACACTCAACTATAAAATCAATAAGAACAAACAATCCAAAATCGAATCCAAAATCGAATGGTAGGAGGCTATAAAATGCGACACCCTAACAGCACTCCTCCCCACCACTATGGGAACTCCCATCAAGTTATAGCGGCTAGCTCGATTTATCGCGGTGGCGCGCTCGGGAAAGCCATATAGAGGCGCGACGAAGGCGGAACTACAATAGGAGAGCACGACCGGGGAAAATTCGGCATGGCGGCACCGCTAGAGTGGGTTAGCGAAATGGGAAAGGTGAGGGTGCGAGCGTGGGGAAAATTTCCAGGCGGCGGTTGGCTCTTCGGGTGTGAGACCGAGCGATTTAGGACGCTGAAGTGGATGTACCGAATATTGCATTTTGGATAACGCAAAATGCCATGTGCAGAAAAAGATTTACAACACGCACTACTTTGTGGCATCTGCTGGAGCACGCAAAATCACGTTCAGCGCTGTCTATTGGCGGGTTTTTTAGTGCAGGCATCATATACCGTGACTACTAGAGTTTCTCTAAGACTACTCTGTATTTTTTAAGAAACACGGTAGAATCATAGACGCTCACAACACGTACATGCACTCGCCTCTATGAATGCACACACGCACATCCTACCCGTATGAGCACATCTGAGAGACTGAGTCGGCGAATCGGGTCTTAAGATTGAGGAAATCACCACATGTGTCTCGCTGTCGACGGGAACATCGCCTCTCACTGAAAGAATATTCCGCCTTTTTAGGCAACACGCAGTATCAAACCTGGGGTTTGAACTCTGGTGGGCCGAGGGTACAACCATCCTCCAAGCCACCCAACCACAGGTTGGTTTCCCTGTATTTCTTTGTTGCTAGTTCAATTTATTATTTGTATAATATTTACAGGCTAATTGTGTAATTGGACTGTACAAAATTCTGAGTTGATTAGTACTCTGTGTGATTACTTTGTACGCCTACATCTTACCGATGTTGGCATTTGAGGTTTAGTTAAACTCAACTACTCAAGAAGATATGGAGAAATGTGTTAGAAATAATGAAATAATCTAAATAGGCCATATAGTTCATATTTTCTCTAAATTTCAAAGCCCAAGTTTGAGGCAGCTCACATGGAAGTGGAGTGAGAGTTAAAGTTTAGTCCCACATGAGAAGTTGAATGAGAGTTGCACCACCTTATAAAATGGAGTGTTGCACCACACTCTAAGTGAGTGGAAATAAGAGAGATACATGCGCCCTCCTCCTCCGATGTTGCAGCCGCTTGCACGCACCGCCCGCCCTTCACGACACGACGCAACACGCGCGCGCGTCGCGTGTTGGGGATATACTTTCTGGGTATACCCACAGGACTCGCTGACCAGGGTGGCCCACCAAGGGGTTAGAGATTTGCTTCACGGGCGGCCCAGTCAGAGAAAGAGGATGAGCCAGTTCCGTCTATGACAAGGCCCAGAAGAGTTACCGACTTAGGCCTGTAGTATTACAGATAGGTCTCTCCTGTATCCGTTGGCCCTGGTATCTATATAAACCAGCCCTATGGGGGCCTTAAGGGCACAACCAATCTTACTACCACAATCACAACTCGCATAGGCGAACCTCTCTTGTAATCCGCTGTAACATCTGGCTTATGCCGATATATTACTGGGTTGCTAGTAGGAGTAGGATACGATCAGTGCAGTCGGATTTGAACCTGGGAAAACTTGTGCTCACTACTCCTGGAACATCCGACGTCTCACACCCCATCTTTCCAACGTCACTAGGACACCCTATGGCGTACTTGTCAACAATCTGACGTTAGTTGGCACCCACCGTGGGGAAAGTGACCTTTGGAGGTTCGTTCTAGGTGGAATCTGCGCGTGCAGGAATCGGTGAAACTATCGCCATGGGTCGCGTGATCTACACCAGTGATATCCCTCTCGTTCGTCACAACGAGACCTGGATTCTAGCTTCCAAACCCGTGATGACCTAGACGATCATGTCTATCGGCGAGATCGATATTTATCTTGGCTTCGCTGAACCCGCCCAACCCACCCTCGAGGTGATGACCATGGCGGAAGAAAAAGCCGGATCTACTTTGTCCGCAGAGGTGGAAGAGTTCAAGATCCTGGAGAAAATCGATCCCACCCAACCCGCTCCTATAGTGGAAGAAGCGGTGGAAGAAAAATCCGGATCTTATCTCCCTGACGAGGTCGGATACATGGACGAAGACTATATCCGCTACGGATCCTGCCCTACCGATGTCGTAGCAGAAAAACTACTCATGAGGAGCAAGATAAAGAAGATGACGAGACGCCCCTACATTTATTACGAAGCAATCGCCGATATCAAGGAAAGCTTTGAGATGGAGGAGGCGGAAACCCAGCTATGCCACTACCTCAAGAACATGAACAAGAAGAGGCATTATTTCGTGTACCACATAAGCTCTGGATCCAACGCCGTCGATGTTAGAGCCGGCAGCGATTCAGTCCTCGACGCAATCAAAGAAAACACCGACTTACCTGGCTCACCTCTGGAGTCAATAACATCACAGGAACTTCGAGACTTCGACAAGAAGATGGAGGAGTACGAACAAGAACACGCCTCCCACTACTATGAAAAGGGCTATAGGTAATCCGCACATCCGTGGCTCACGTGGTTGAAGTGCCCCACGGGTAAAATAGGCGTGGCTCACCTGTGGGCAGTGCCCTACTAGTAACTAGAACAACCGTGGCGCATATGGGATATGTGTGCCACATATATGTGTGGGGCAGGGGCTTGCGAGCCGCATGCCACATACCCGTAGAGAACATGGGGTATGTGCACTATGGTTGTGGCAAGTTCTGTGGTGCACTATGCCATGTGCGCCACGGATGTGTAAACTTAGCCGTAGGGCACCTTGCCCTAGTGCCCTATGACTAACTACCCTGCAACAATTTCACCCCCCCCCCCCCCCCCCCCGTGGATCGCCTTTTTAGGCTTTGCAAAAAATAAAAGAAAAATGATAAACACTTCAAAAATAAAATCCTTTCATATTTAGGTAGATAATGTGGTATAGTTTTTAGGAAAATTAACAAACATGAGTTTCCATTTTTTCTGCAAAAAAGTTATGCCACGGTAAAATGGCCGTAACTTTTGCATCCGATGTCGAAAAAATCGTATAATATACCAAAATGACGAGAACGAGATTTCATATCCGCTTGCATCCACCTCCGGTCGTTTAGCGATTATTGAGATTTTCAAAGTTCGAAAAGAGTAAAAAGTTATGGTCAAAAGACTGTTTTTTCCTGCAAAAAAAAAGATGTCAACTTACCCGTAGCGCACCACTACCTTGTGCGCTACGAGTAAGTTGGGCGGGATTCAAAATTTGAATCCACACACCGCCTACCTACACCTCTTCTTTTCCCTCCCCTTCTATCCTTTTCCTTTTCCTCCCTTCTCATTTTCTTCTTCTTCTCCTCCTCCTCATTCTCCTTCTCATTTTCCTTCTTCTCCTCCTCCTCCTCCTCCTTCTCTTTCTCCTTCTCCTTCTCTTCCTCTTCCTCCTCCTTGCAGTGAAGATGGTGACGGCGGCCTCCTCCTTGCAGTGACGACGCGATGGTGCGCTCCTCCTCCTCCTTGCAGTGACGACGGAGATGGCGAGCTCCTTCTTCTTCTTCTTCATCTTCTTCTTCTTCTTCTCCTCCTCCTCCTCCTTCTTGCAGTTCCGATGATGAAGAGCTATCGGCGACGGCGGTGACCACTCCGACAAGGCGGCGGCGGTGACCACTCCGACGATGCGACGACGACGATGACCTGCACCGACGAGCGACGGCACTGACGGATGTGGCGGTGAGATCCAGATCTCCAGCTTGTTTTTTGAATTTTGAAATTTGTATCTGTGGTGCACAACACCTAGTGCGCCACGGTTATCTTTTCATACGCGTGGCGCACCACCTAGTGCGCCACGACTTACTTTTAGCCACAGCGTGCGCTTTGTGGCGCACCCCTAGTGCGCCAGAGATGGCCAAAACAGGTGCGCCACGAATTAGTTGTTTTCTAGTAGTGTCCACGCCAACGCAAGGTGAGCCGGAAAATTCTCCTAGTCCAGATGATAGCATGGATGAAAGCTATACCTCGCAGGATGATATGGATACCAGAGATTCATCCGATGTCCACAAGCCAACCACTACGGAAAGTACCGACGGAAGCTTATCCCCCGGTACCGGACCAAAATCCGTCTTTGCCACTGGTACGCATGTTAAGGCTACTGGGCGGTCAAAGAACAAGAAGAACAAGAACAAGAATCCGACACCAGCAGACCTGGACGTCGAGGAAACCAACAAAGAAAAAGTTGACAAAGAGATTGAGATGGAGATCTGCTTAATACCACACCGATCGACCCTCCTGTGGATGGACATGTCATCACCAAGGGTGCACGTGCAATTTACGGAGATGCTCTCATGATTCCAATCCCAACGGCTTCGGATCTTACTCCGGATGCACTGGAGAAAAGGGCTGAGGACCTGGAAAAACACCGTCTATTTATGCTCGAAGAGGCCACGCACATCGTCGAGCTTAAGCAACTGTTAGACAGTGATCCTGCGGTTGGAGATATACCCAAGAGGCAATAATAAAGAGGTTATTATAATATATTCATGCTTATGATAAATGTTTACATACCATGCTATAATTGTATTAACCGGAAACATAAATACTTGTGTGATTTGTAAACATAAAAGAGTCCCCAGTAAAGCCTCTTATTAAACTAGCTTGTTGGTTAATATATGATGATGATTTCCTAATCATGAACATTGAGATGTTATTAACAACACGATCATATCATTAGGATAATGGTGTGATGGACATACTCCTATAGATAAGCCTAGCATAAAGATCAAGTCATTTCAATAGTTTGTTTGCTATAAGCTTTCTGATACATAGTAACCTAATTCCTTCGACCATGAGATCATGCTAATCACCATCACCAGATGGAAGCTTTGATGACATCAAACACCACACCGTAACTGGGTGGCTATAAAGGTGGCAATGAGTATTCGGAAAGTATGAGTTGAGGCGCATGGATCAAGAGTGGGATTTGTCCATCCATATGACGGATAGATATACTCTGGGTCCTCTCGGTGGAATTTCATCCAATTATCTTGCAAGCATGTGACTGGCGCACAAGGGATCACATATCATAGGAATGAGAAAAGAGTACTTATCGGTAGCGAGGTTGAACTAGGTATGCAGAGATACCGACGATAAGACCTCGAATAAGTAAACTATCGCGAGACAAATGGAAATTGGTATCGTATGTAAGTGGTTCATTCGATCGCAAAGTAATTGTATAAATATGTGGGAGACATATGAATTTCCAGATTCCTCTATTGGTTATTGATCGGAGAAGAGTCTCGGTCATGTATGCACAATTCACGAACCTTAGGGAGACACACATAAGGATTAAATGTTGTTTAGTAGATATGGAATGTAAGTAGGGAGATAGAATGTTGTTCGGAGTCTCGCATGGGATCCGGGATATCACGAGGAGATCCGGAATGGTCCGGAGAATAAGATTCATACAAGGAAAGTCAAATTCCGGAGTTTGGGAATGATTCCGATGATTTCATCGCAGAGGTTCTAGAAGGGTCTAGAAGACTCACCAGACCGGAATGGGAAGGGTACATGAATGTGTCATGGATGAGTGGAATGATTGAATCATTTCCTAGGTCACTTGGTTGGGCATTTTCAAGAAAGAAATTAAGCTCCAAATTGAAAGTCAAAAGGCAAGTTTGAAAAGTCAAACTGGGACAATGTATCCTGGTGGAGGAAGGAACAAATCCTTCTTTCCCTCCACCACAAGCCAACTAGGAGAGGGAGTTGGGGAAGGATTCAAACTCCCCTCTCCCAAGCTTCCCTCCCTCTCATAAATAGAGGGGAGGGGGTACCCCAAGGACACACAACCAGCCCCTCCCACCTAGTCGCTCCGCTGCCGCCGCTCGCCGCCGCCCCGCCGGCCTAGCCACCGCCGGCTATGCCTCCTCCTCTCTGGCCCTCTTATCCCTAGATCGTCAGAAACCCTAGATCCACCATAACCTGCTCCGGCTTAGGCAAAGCCCAGCCGGATTTTCCCTCTACTTCCGACACCACGCCGTCGTTGTGGGCATTGATGGTTTTATTATCGATTGCTTCTTGTGTACTTTGCATCTTGCGGGATGGTGGGATGAAGAGGCCCGGGCTAACCTTACATGACATAGTTCATGAGACTTGCTCCATGCTTGACATGCAACTTGTATTGCATAAGTGGCTTTGTGGGTGCCTGTTTCTCCCAACATAGTGAGGATTCAATTTACAATGGGTGATTGACAATACTAGTATCAACGTTGTGGTTCTTGTTCGTAAGTTAGAATGAAACTTATTGAAAGCCCCAAACCACATAAAACATGCAAAGAAAATTAGAGGCGTCTAACTTTGTTTTGCAGGGGTGTGCTGTGATGTGATATGGCCATGATTGTGATTATATATGATGTATGCAATGTTCCTTAATGTAAGTCGACAACCGGCAGGAGCCTTATGGTTGTCTTTTAATTTTGTTAAGACCAGCGTGTCTATTATTCAAAGTAGTTGTAATAGTTGATGCTGGTGGACGACAACCATGGAGCGATGCCATTGACCTTGACGCCATGCCAGTGATGATGGAGATCATGTTAGTTCTTGAAGATAGAGATCGAAGGCACAATAAGAAAGGTCATATCATATCACCTATTTTGAATGGCATGTGATGTTAATTATTTTATGCATCTTGTATTGCTTAGATCACGACGGTGGCATTATAAGATGATCCCTCTCACAAAATATCAAGTTATAAATTGTTCATGCTTAGTAGGCACCGTTGCCAAAGCTCGTTGTTTCGAAGCACCACGTGATGATCGGGTGTGTTAGATTCTACGAGTGTATACAATGGGAGCAAGCCAGATTTGCTCATGCGAAAACTAAGGTTAAATCTTGACGAGCCTAGCATGTACAGACATGGTCTCGGAACACGGAATACCGAAATGTAAAGCATGAGTCATATAGATGATATGATGAACATGATGATTGTTCGCCTTTGAAACGACATCATGTCACGTGGAGATCGGACTTGGTGTAGTATATTTGGTTCATGTAATCACTAAACAATGTGAGGGATATTGTTTTGAGTGGGAGTTCAACAACAATATGATTAAAAGTTGAACACTATTTATCATAAATTAAATCATAGTGAATTTGCATAGTTGTTGTAGTCATTGGCATCCATTTACCACCTTGCGCTTAGTTATAATTGAGATATAGAACTATAGAATTCTGGTTAGTTACTTTACGAACTAGTGTCGTATTGTTTTGAAGTGTTGATCTAAAGTTTAAAAGTCCTATTGCAAACTTACAGTAAGTTCCGGTTACTTCGTGAAGTTTGATAATTGGTATTAAATTAAGAGTAACAATTCTAGTGTTAGTAAATAAGTATCATGTTTATCTCCATGATTCTTGATATTCAAAAGATTCTTTTAATACCAAGGTTATCTAGGAGCTGAAAGAATTGTTTCAGAAACCATCATGTGTGAAAGATATTGTGATATTTAAAACGAAGTTTTGGTTGCAACATGATAGAGTATAATATGGAAAAAGTCATGTTCTCATATTTGATGAGAATTTGAAAAAGGTTGGAGACGCTGGTCGGCCTAATCCTCCAAAAGGTTTTGGAGAGCAACATTATACTCGCAATTCAACGTTATAAGCTAAAGTAGATTGATCATGAATAGTTCCATGATAAGGATGAATATTTGATGTAGGTAAAATGTTTACTAAACTAAAAGATTACTAAGAAAATGGAATTTTAAAGAACACCAAACATTTGATGATGGTGATCTACTTCAAAGTGCAAGTCCAAAGACATTGGTATTTAACTATACATGCTTTGGTCTATGTGTCATGAGTATGGCGCCACTGTTGATGTTGATAGATTCTTTTGAAAGGATAAAGAAATACAGAAAGAGAAATCTAAGAAATATTTGGCAGAAGAGAAAGGACTAGAATTGTTCAGCTTAGGTATATATAGGATATACATGTTATGGCTGTATTCTTTGCTTGTTAAACAATGTAGTTCTTGAGTATTGGATACTGAATTTGTTGGTGTGAATCGTCATACGAAACAGCACAATTCATGAACTACAATGGCCTAACTAACTAGCAAAAGAGTATGTGATGATGTTCATCGAGAACAAATAAAGGGTTATTGTGTTGCTCGTTGAAATCAAAACTTACCTTCAAGATTTGTTTGAATAATTGTTATTTCGATCAGGTATTATGAGAACAAAATGGTTGTTCAAATAATTGCCATAATCCATAAAAGATTGATGATTTACAAATATCGTTGGAGAAATCACATCCATAAAACTAGTGCTAAAAATATTGAAAGACAAAATGGTTGACAGATCACTTAGGAAGTGACATCGACATTTAAATTATATTGGAAAGAAGACATGAAGAAACTCCATGTGGATGGAATTTTGGAGTTTTTTGATTTCTCATCAAATGACGCTTGTGAAACTTTCCTAGAGATAATTAAAACTCTGTTCATAGGCCAAAAGGGAACGAATGAATAGATTATTGGAATTTGTACATATTTGATGTATGAAGTCCATTACGTGTAGTCGAGAGTGATGGATTTCAACTTCATATGCTTTCTCCGAAAATTTGAGTGAATATATGAATATTTTACTTAATGAGGATGATGTGTGAAACATTTGAAAAGTTCAAAGACTTTCAAGATGAAGTGCAATTTAACAAGAAAATAAAGAATTTATTATAGGATCATAAAGGAGGATATTTGACTTACAAGTTTAGCATAACACCTAAGATTTGATGAATCGTTCCATGGATTTGCGTTTCCCAAAACACCATACGAGTATGGAATAAATCGAGATATGCAATGAAACCTTGTTTGACATGGGAAGATCATAAGTGTAATTCATAAAACTGCCATTATATTTTAAAGATTAAAAGCTTTAGAGACTACCGCTTTTTCACTGAAAAGATCTCCATCATGATCAGTTGAAATGGCACTATATAAAGTTATGGTTTGGGATAAAACCCAAGTTGTCCTTTCTTAAACATTGGTATGCTATGCATAGAATAGATGTCTACTGCCAAAGTCAGATGAACATGTCTTTGTATGTTATTTTGAATAATCGTTGAGTATTCCTCCATAACACCGAAGACAAAAATGTTTGTCGCTTAGAACTTCAAGTTTCTTTGAGAAGGAATTTTCCTTGAAAAGTTAAGTGGGAGGACAATAGAACTTTGATAATGTTAAACGAAACTTAGCTATATGTGCAAAGATTACGCAGCACCGAAAAGTGTTCCAGAGGCAACAACAATGCTCATGACTCACGTGCCTCAAAGGTTATGGTTACGGAGGTCTAAGTTCCTATTGAACCAAGTAGCTCGGGTAAACAATTAAATACCAAGATTTGAGGGTTGAGTCATTATTTGACAATAATGAACGGACTACATGCAAAGAAGCGATGATGGGCCCTGACTCTGTCAAATGGCTTGAAGCTATAAAATCCGTGATAGTTCCATACACCAGAAATCAAGCTTTGAACTTGAAAGACCCTCTGGAAAGGTGTAAGACCTTAAAGTCGTGTTTGGATCTATAAAGAAATAGACATGGATGTTTCACATCTATGAAATAGTTGACATGTTGGGAAAGAGTTCACAACACAGCTCAAAGGTTGACTATGACTAGATTTGATCTTTCATAGCGATATTTAGTCTACACGGATTAATGTAGCAACCACTACATATATTGGTATATGATATTTGAATAAAAAACAAAGTTCTTCTAATAGAATTGTTACCTAGGACGTGTGCATAACATGGTCCAAAGGGTTTTCTTGATTCAAATGATGCTAAAAGCGTATGCAAACTTCAATGGTTGAAGTGAGCATCGCGGAGTTGGAATCTTCATCATGATGAAACTGTTAAAAGAGTTTAAGTTCATAAGAGACGATGAAGATGCTTGCATTTGCAAGAAATTAAGTGGGAGCACTAAGACATATTTCTAATACATTATGTGGAAGACATATTGTTGATTGGAAATGATGTATCTTTTATTAACACATGTTAAGAATTTCATCTCGATGAAAGACTTAGGCAAAACCCGAATATTTGGCATCAATATCTATATAGATAGGTTGAGACGCTAATATCATTATGCCAAATGTACATAAATGATATATTGAATGAGTTCAATATGGAAATGACAAGAAAGGTTCTTGCCACACAGAAAGGATTAAATCGAAATTCAAGTGTATTGACACTTTATATGTGAAACAAAGATTCAAGTATTGATTGATACTTGATGAATAAAATCACAAAAATATTTTTCAATCATACTGTGATATGTACAAATCCAGATATGTCCTATGCTCTAAATTTTATGAACATATACTAGAATGATTCATAAGATGATCATTGGACGATAGTATGGATATTCTTCTGATCTTTTGGAAGAACTAAGAATATATTATTTTGTAGAAGTGACAAATAGATGGTTAGTTCATTGTAAATGGTACTACATTGATACTAGTTTTGTCACAAAGTACAAGTTAAGTTTATCTCAATCTAAACTAAGGGTGGCATAATATGATGGAAAGTAAGTTCCATAATGGATTTGGATGAGTTCCAAAGTTAAGACATTGTGACAGAAACTACAACAAAAGCCTAAGTATATGACTATTGTTATAGTAGAAAAAGAAGGCATTTGTGTCAAGTAGTTTGTTATCAAACTAGGTGTAGTTCACAACGGGATAATACTATGAAGATATATTGTACGACAATATTGTCAACATGTTTTAACCCCTAGGAACTAAAGGTCTCACCAAAGGACTAAATTTATACAAAGCCATCTCACTAGACAATGAGTGATGCGTAGAGACGCAAAGACATGCAATTACACACAGACCTGAAAGTGTCGGATCCTAAGATCAGTTGATCACTAGCAGTCGTGTACATACAACACCGAAAAGCCATAGGTGTTGAATACACAAAGATTTGAGACTAGATTATTGTCTCTAGTCCAAGTGGGAGACTGTTGGAGATATTCCCAAGAGGCAACAATAAAGAGGTTATTATCATATGTTCATGCTTTGGCCCACGCATACGTCGGACCAAATTTCCGGTTGACTTTGGTATTGCCAAACACATCTAGCCCTACGACAGCGTGGCTCGGCCAGATACCTAGCTCCAGGAATTTTTCCAGGATTGCTGCATCGCCAAAGGAGGAAATGTCCTGGTCGTAGTCCGATATCTCCTGCTTATGTTGAGGAAGACGGCTTGTTCATGGCTCAACGAACTACTAGAGAATTCAATTCATAACTAGTATGATATGCAGAGTGCATTATTTTCACACTTCGAGGGAACATACAGGAGGCCCAGCACAGTCGGAGACTTGCAGCGTTGCACGCAAAGACCCGAAGAAACCTTCCGGGATTACCTCGGACGCTGGATTGACACAAATAACTCCTGTGAAGGAGTAAACGAGCAAACTGCGATAGAAGCTTTCATCGAAGGACTTCCAGTCGGACTTGTGCGTCACAGACTGAAGCGTGACCACATCACACATTTGGGAGAAATGATAGAAACAGCTAGCAAATATGCTGACGCCAACGATGATTCAGAAGGGCTGCTAAATATTCTGGCCAATCCCAATGCGGCCAAATAGCCAAAACAACTTAGAAGCGCAAGAACACCTCGGACGAAAAATGGCTCCGGACAACGCAATTGTCAACGCAACGTTTAGATCTGGAGGACGAGGATGGCGTGTATGCAGTCAGGGTAGAGGCCGTGGAACTTCCCAAATCCAGGGAAGAGGAGAACAACAACCAGGAAGAAAATATACCTGGGCCAACATTGCCAATAATCCCTGCGTCCACCACTTGGATAGTAACAAAGGATCTACCCACATAAATGCCAAAGTGTCGTTTCAATGATGACATCAAGAAGGACGAATCTGATGGCTACAGAGCCAAGCGACGAAAAGGAAAGAAAAATTCTGAGAAAGTCAAGGAGCCCAAGGAAGATTCCGACATGGAAAGAAGGATTTTCTGACTTAAAAAGGCGCATACATCTTCTTCCTTGGATCTCAGCCGGCTAAAGACAAGGAGGCGGTTCTCCATGAGCTAAATGCCACGATTCCGGCTGTTCCACAATTTCTGAATTGGTCGGATGTAACCAACACCTTTGATCGCGCAGATCACCCGAGGAGAACACACCGACGGGGAAAGTACCCTCTGGTCGTCAATCCTCTTATTGATGACTATGAGTTCTCTAAAACACTCATGGACGGTGGAAGAATCATTAACATCCTCTACATCGAGATGCTCCACCGCATGAAATTACACGAGAGCCAGTTGAGTTACAGCAGTGTAACTTTCCATGGCATTGTACCAGGGAGACATGCGGATTCTCTAGGTGAGCTTACTCTGGACGTAATCACCATTTAACACACCCAATACACTTGTCAGGTGTATAGGTGCACTAGTTCAGCGAAGAGATAGTGAAATACAAGTGGTAACGGTGCCAGAAAATAGCTTCTGACTTGTTGTTGACGTGGGGTAACGACTAAAGCAAGCAAACATGCAATAGATCTAGATGAAAATGGTGTTTCAATGTTTAGAAACAAGGCCTAGGGATCATACTATCACTAGTGAACACTCTCTCATATAAATATCCTCTCTTCATGATACTGCTCTCCGGTTGGACACTCTAATCATCGGTAGGGCTATAACAGCACTCCTCAAAGTCTGCCTTCCCCAATCTAGATAACCCCACACTATCACCTTGAGTGCTAGATGGTTCCAACAAACACCACAATTTCATAGAGACATCCAACTCCAAATATAACTCATAACAAATATTCAATCTAGCCAAAGTGCCACAACGGTATGCACGCTATCACTTTCACACACGTGGGGAAAAACATAGATCTATTAAAGCACCAAGAGTATTTATGTAGACTCAAACCTAAGTGCCACCATGGCGTGCACGCTGTCACTTTCAGACACATGGGTAGAGCAGAGATCTATTAAAGCACTTGATTAGCAAGGTAGATCTACTTGATTACAAAGCTCATGATCACAATATGATGATGCATAGAGAGAGAGATGAACACATAGCTACCTGTAGAGCCCTTAGCCTCGAGGAAGAAGTACTCCCTCCTCATCATGGGAATCAGTAACGGTGATGGATATGGCGATGAAGATCGATGGAGATGGCTCCGGAGGCACTTCCCCGTCCCGGCAGGGTGCCAGAAGAGAGACTTTCTGTCCCCCGAGTCTCCCTTCGTTGGCGGCGGCGCTACGGAGGTTTTTTCTAGAAGTATGATGGATTGTTTAGGGTTTCTGCATCGGGGGCTTCTTATAGACGAAGAGGTGAGGCTGGGAGGCGGCCGAAGGGGCCACACCGTGCCCAGGCGCCTGGGTGGGTGTGGTGGCCCTCTGGCACCTCTCCGTCTCCGCTTCTGGCTTCGTGATGCCCATGGTAGAATATTGACTTTCGCTTTTGACCCATCCAATTCCGAGAATATTTATTATCTGCCTTTTTCGAACCAAAAACAGAAGAAAACAGGCAACTGGAACTGTGGCATCTTGTTAATAGGTTAGTACCAGAAAGTGTATAAAAATACCTCAAAGTTTAGACAAAACATAGCAAAGTAGATACTAAACAAGCATGGAGCATCAAAAATTATAGATACATTTCCGACGTATCAAGCATCCCCAAGCTTAACTCCAGCTCGTCCTCGAGTAGGTAAGTGATAGAAAGAATAATTTTTGACGTGACATGCACCATGAAAACCAAGATCAAACCATTTGCAAGCATTGAAAGCCGAGAACAAAGAACTCTAATCATGTGCATGAAAGATGGAGTTCTAACAGTAAGACAAAGTAACTATGCATGCAACATGAAAGCCTACAAACAAAGATCATGAATAACATGCATTGAAAAACTTTTGTTTGTTTCACATACAGAAAACATGGCATAGTGGCAATCAGCTTGTCCCTCATAGAGTAGCAAATAGATGCATAGGACACCTTCAAAGTTCACAAGGGTGACTAGAAACAAGTAGCACAAGAACAAGTAATATCACAATATGCATCAATCAATAAGTTTTGGGACACTCGACATAGAATGGCAACTATGCTCTCTTAATGGTGCCTAAAGGTAGAAGGTGGAGACTTAAATAAAAACGTGGAAGAAAGGCCCTTCACAAAGGGAAGCAGGGATTTCAAGTTTCAAAAAGATCTTCCAAAAATTATGGTACTTGTTAGCTTACAGCCCTCATTGCCCCTATCATAAGCATCTTGAAGTGGTTAAGGTTAAAGTGAACAAACTATGGAGTATATGCTTGATAAAGTATAAGTTGGCAATATCATGTCCCTTGAATACGAGGGCCACACCTCATGCTACTCAACTTCAGTCACCTGTAAGTTCTTGTCATTGTAAGTACATGCGTATCATAGAGAAGCGCCAACGAGGTACCCCTTGCACATGGTACATGAGCTATCCCATAACCAAAATGACAAGGCAAGCAGACAATGAGCATCTCAGCGATCTTTTTATTTACTATATTCATAGCTTTTTATTGAGGATGCTTCATAGATAGCTCATTATGGTGATACTGCAAGTTTCCACCATGATTAGGCATGGCTTAGGCTAGCAGCCCAGGCGTTTCTCTAACACAAAATACATACTCTATGGACTTACAAGTTCCCTCTTTATTTCACACCGGTGACATCCATAGACAAAAGAGTATGATATCAACTGAGTACAAAGTACAAGTGCAATGTTGAAAACGTTCCCCGTGACAACACGATTCTGCTAATTCCAACATAGATGACACAATGGTTCAAGTTTATTAAGGGAAAATAATATAAAGTGTGTCATCAAGTTTGTGAGGGCTTTAATCACTAAGTTTTCACATAACAAAATACTTTTTAATTGGAAGATAGCTGAAAAAAGAATATACATGGAATGGTGTAACACACCATGCATAGGAGTTTATAGTGGACACTTTGTAATAACTTGGTTTCTTGGGAGTTGGAAGCATGAGTAGAGCTTAATCATACAAGTGGAGGCTAGCAAAAGACTAGGAGTAACCAACTAAGAGAGCAATAATGGACATAATCATGCAGAGCAACAAAACATTACTAATCAAAGCATAGAGTGGTACTACAAGTCAAGGACTAAATTATCATAGAGGCTATGGTGACTTGTTCATAGTCATAACATGGTGTGAGCATGTGCCAAGTCAACCCAAACAAAGCATCAAAGGAGAATACCACAATACTATGCTTTTGTATGCTAAAACAAGACATGATTCTTTTAAGGCACATTAAGCAATCCTAATTGTTTGGAACAAGTCATGCTACAACAATAATGACTAAGCATAAGGTCAAAACAACATCTAGCATGACATGATAAAGTCTAAGTCACGGTCAAAGCAAGCTCCCTTTTGTACCACTTATAAACATGAAACTTTCTACTCTTTTCCAACACCTTGAAACAACTCACAAAGATAATAATCAATAAAGATTAGTGATCTTGTCTCAAAAATCCACAAAGAAGAACTAACAAGTTCTAAGCAGAAGCAGAAGAAAACTAAAGCTAAACACAGTGCTAGCAAAAGAGAACACTCACAAGACAATAAGAATGAAAACTAGAGTGTTATAGGCAATGGAAACAGAGTGTGTCTATCTCCAAAATAAGTGTGGTGTAACCAACCAACTTACTCAAGAAAACTAAAACCAAAAACGAAAACTAAGACGCTCCAAGAACAACACAACAATGCATGAAACAATAAAAAAAAGTGTCTAGAAAGACCTGAGATTTTTATTGATGAAGAAGGGGATGCCTTGGGAATCCCCATGCTTTGATGAATGTACCTCTTGAATATTTCTGGGGGTGACACGGGGTGGCATCCCCAAGCTTGAGATTTTGTCCATTATTCATCTTATTACATCATTCTTTCTCTACACCTGCAAATTTTCCTTCATACAAAACTCCACACAATCTTCATTAGCAACATTAGTGTATTCAAAAGATAATAGACCTTTGGGTTTAGTTTCAAAACAGAATTTTTTTCACTAAATACACAAGGTACTGTAGAAACTCCCTCAAAAAGATCAATTTCCCAAAAAGAACCCCAAAAGGAATCAATAAGAAGCAAATGCAAATAATTTCAGAATCTGTCAAAACAGACCAGTAGGTAGAAACTGATTTGTTCGAAGTCCTTGTGTTGCTCAAATCAAAAAGTGTTGAACTAACGAAAGTTAGCTAACATAGTGACGGATTTATTTGTAAATTTTCAGCTCAATCCGACTTACAGAGACTCCTCACGAATTTTTATGGTGGAGGACAGAAATCTGTTTCGGGACAGCAACTCCCTAAATCTTATTTCCCTCTCATTAGAGGTAATTCTTGGCACAAAAAGCAAATAAAAATGATAAGGAGAGGTCATTACAGAAGTAATAACTTCCAAGACTCAAGAAAACTCTTGGGTTATCTCCCAACAAGTACTTTTCTTTAATGCCTTTAAGTTAGGCATAATAGTTTGAGAAGATGCTCACATAAGAAATATGAATTGAAGTAAAAGAGAGCATCAAGAAGAAAATTCAAAACATGTTTTAAGTCTAACCCGCTTCCTATGCATAGGAATCTTGTAAAGAAACAATTCATTAAAGCACAAAGCAACAAGCATAGGAAAGCAAAACAAATGCAACTTCAAATATTCAACATAAAGAGGGGAAACTTGATATTATTGAGATACATAAAACAATGTTTCCCTCTCTCATAATTACTTTCAGTAGCATCATGAATAAAATTAACAATATAACTACCACATAAAACATTCTTATCATGAGCCACATGCATAAAATGATTATTACCATCCACATAAGCATATTCATCCTTATTAATTGTAGTGGGAGCAAATTCAAGAAAATAGCTATCATTAATATTCTCATTACCATAATCATCAAATATAGGAGGCATATTGTAATCACAATCAATTTTCTCTTCAATAGTAGGTGGACTGAAAATATCATGTTCATGATTGTAATCATCATATATGGGAGGTTTGGTATCATCATAAGCAATAGAATAGATATCTTCCAAAGCTGGGGGACTAAAAAGATCATTTTCATCAAAACTAGCGTCCCCAAGCTTAGACGTTTCCATAGCATTACCAATAATGGTGTCCAAAATAATTCATAGTAATAACATTGCTATTAGCATGCAAATAAAGCTCCATAGGTTTTTTATTTTTCTCTTCAAACACTTCATGTCCTAACTCAAGATAAATGCTATAAAGCTCTCTAATTTTTTTGTTGTTTTCCATTAAGCCTAACTAGTGAAAACAAGAAACAAAAAGACAAAATTGCAGAATCTAAAGGAGATAACTTCGAGCACTCACACAAGAGGATGTGAGTACAAGAGCTTGATGTCTACGCACTTCTATTCTTGTAGACAGTTGTCGGGCCTCCAAGTACAGAGGTTTATAGAACAGCAGCAAGTTTCCCTTAGGTGGATCACCCAAGGTTTATTGAACTCATGGAGGAAGTGGTCAAAGGTATTCCCTCTCAAGCAACCCTGAATCAAGATACAAGAAGTCTCCTGTGTCCCCAAGACACCCAATACACTTGTCAGGTGTATAGGTGCACTAGTTCGGCGAAGAGATAGTGAAATACAAGTGGTAACGCTGCCAGAAAATAGCTTCTGACTTGTTGTTGACGTGGGGTAACGACTAAAGCAAGCAAATATGCAACAGATCTAGATGCAAATGGTGTTTCAATGTTTAGAAACAAGGCATAGGGATAATTCTTTCTCTAGTGAACACTCTCTCATATAAATATCCTCTCTTCATGATACTACTATTAACTACTCTCCGATTGGACACTCTAATCATCGGTAGAGCTATAACAGCTCTCCTCAAAGTCCGCCTTCCCCAATATAGATAACCCCACACTATCACCTTGAGCGCTAGATGGTTCTAACAAACACCACAATTTAATAGAGACATCCAACTACAAATATAACCCATAAAAAATATTCAATCTAGCCAAAGTGCCACACACGGTATGCACGCTGTCACTTTCACACACGTGGGGAAAATCATAGATCTATTAAATCACAAAGAGTATTTATGTAGACTCAAACCTAAGTGCCACCATGGCGTGCACGCTGTCACTTTCACACACATTGGGAGAGCAGAGATCTATTAAATCACTTGAGTAGCAAGGTAGATCTACTTGATTACAAAGCTCATGATCACAATATGACCATGCATAGAGAGAGAGATGAACACATAGCTACTGGTAGAGCCCTTATCCTCGAGGAAGAACTACTCCCTCCTCATCATGGGAATCAGCAACGGTGATGGAGATAGCGATGGAGATCGATGGAGATGGCTCCGGGGGCACTTCCACGTCCCGGCAGGGTGCCAGAACAGAGACTTTCTATCCCTCGAATCTCCCCTTCGGTGGCGGCGACACTATGGAGGTTTTTTCTGGAAGTATGATGGATTGTTTAGGGTTTCTGTATCGAGGGCTTCTTATAGGCGAAGATGCGAGGCTGGGAGGCGGACGGAGGGTCCACACCCTGCCCAAGCGCGGGTCCACCCTAGCCCGTGCTTGGGGGTTTTGGTGGCCCTTTAGCACCTCTCCGTCTCCCCTTATGGCTTCGTGATGCCCACGATAAAATATTGACTTTGGCTTTTGTCCCATCCAATTCCTAGAATATTGATTTTCTGCCTTTCTGGAATAAAAAACAGAAGAAAATAGGCAACTGGCACTCTGTCATCTTGTTAATAGGTTAGTACCAGAAAGTGTATAAAAATACCTCAAAGTGTAGACAAAAAATAGAAAAGTAGATACTAGACAAGCATGGAGCATCAAAAATTATAGATACGTTTCCGACGTATCACGGGGGCTTGGGCAGAAGAATTACCGTTTGTGATATGGAGCTTGCGTACAACTCCTAACAGATCAACCGGATACACTCCTTTCTTCTTGGTTTATGGTGCAGAAGTAGTTCTTCCAAGTGATCTAATTCATCAGTCTCCACGAGTCAAAGCGTATATCAAAGAAGATGCAAAAGTTTCTCGACAATATGATCTCGATATAATCAAAGAAGTATGCGATGTTGCTAAGAAGAGATCTACAGCCTATCAGCAAAAGTTGCGCAAGTATCATAGTCAGAGAGTACAAAGTCGTTCTTTCAGGAAAGGGGATTTGGTTCTCTGACTTGTGCAAAAAAGAAAGCACAAACTTTCCCCAATTTGGGAAGTACCTTTTATGATTAGTAGAGTTCTGCATCATGGATCATATTATTTAACCGATATAAGACCAGTCAAGGAAAGACCAGGTACTCGGAAAAGAAAGAGAGCTGGCGGTAGTACAAACCCGTATGAGATAGACAGTCCATGGAATATTGCACAGCTATGTCCCTTCTATTCTTAGTTTTATTTCCTTGTAAGCATATATGTGCATGTTCAAAGTGAAATAAAGTTTTGGTTTCCTCATATGTTATCTTTGAGAAGTTTGTTGTCATCTTATTTCCAAAAGAGCATGTCATTTTAAATAATCCCAAAATGCTTGAAAGTACTTTATGCTCATGTTCGTTCTGGTTACGATTTTTGAATATCAAAAAAATGTTACCTTAGGGTAAAAAATTCAATTTATTGTTTATACTTTGGTTTTTATCTGATTGCTTAGATGCGGGTATTTTCCGAGTAATGAATTATTGGTACTACAAGTCGGCTTTGTTTTAGAGTTTAAACTGGTTTAGCAATTGAGCTTCGTTGCTCGACAAAGTTTCTGTGCTAAAGGTTGGCTAGCTCATGAAAGGGATGAGGCAGAGAGCCAGATAAAAAGACAAGTATAAGCATGAAAACTAGTGCTTCAGAAAATTTCAAGCACACACATAAAATATAAACAAGAAAAAGTGCTATGATAGTAAAGGCATCAGTTTTTACAGACCAGAACAATCAAAATAATTGTTTCCATCATTACATTGCCCAAAGTTCATAATAATGCATAACATTTTTTTATGCTGTAGATTCAGGGTGTGGTGATGATGAAGGTGGAGCGCTGGAGTCAACAACGTTGTCGCCCTGGACCTCACACTCGGAAGCTGCTTCAGCGAGACTGTCTTCTGGCTCTTGGGGCGAGGGAGGCATAGTGACGTGTAACATCCCAAAAATATTAAACTTGGATCATCAAACTCTAATCATCAAAATTAGGGTTAACAAAAACTTTCCCAACTAAAAATATGAAAGCATTCATATGTGTGTGTATTCAAAATTTGGATTCTTTTGAATTGCCATGGTTCTGTGTTTCTTTGCTTGTAAAATGATTCTTAGGTGAAATAAACATCATCTAAACAATCCCCAAACTTTTCCCAAAGACAAACAACTCAAAATGAATAGATTAAGTGAATGGTCACTTTATCCAAATTAACTCCCATGCCTACTTTGGCTATCTCTAATTTTCAAAACTCAACAGAAACATGTATGGATCTTTGCACCCCTTTATAGTACTCATAATAAGGTACCAAGGTCCACTTTGTGATCATTGAAAAACTCAAATGATTTTTTTATAGGACAGTTTAAAATTGAATCTATCTCATATGGGAAGATCACACTATTTCAAAAAACCACTCAAACCAACTCAATTTTCAAAACCCAAGCATCCATAGATTCCCCAGCACATGCCTAGCACACCAACCAAAAATATTTGCCAAATTCAAAACTCAAGTTCTTGCGGCCATTTCATCAAACAGGTTGCAAATTCAAATCAAACAAATGACAAACGCTATTTTGAGCAGTGTTTTGGCAACCTTGTCCCCTCTCTAGCTCACAGCAAACATCTAGTAGATCATCTAGCTTAGTTATTAACCTCTAGCATCATTGTGAGCTTGCCATTGCCATCGATGGTGAGCAGGCCGAGCCTCACCCTGTCACCCCAGTGTGGACAACAAGCTAGAGGAAGAACTAGCTATGCCAACCTTGTTTGGGAGGTAGCCCATGCCTCACCTCCCCCTCTCGACCAGCCCTAGCTCAAAGACAGAGACCAGAACCGCCAGGAACACCGCGCCCGCGCTGCTGTCGACCATGCCGACGCGCACCCCAGTGCGCGCAACATTCCCACTCAACCCGACCACCTCGAGCCCTTGCTGCCCGCCAGCATGCACCCCACTGTCCCAGGAGACCACCAGACATGTTCGTTTCATCGCCCGTACCCCGTAGCCACCGCTTGCCGCGGAGTTCTCCGCCTCTGCCTCGCAGAGCACCGCACGTTCCCGACCAATTGCCACCGCCCCTAAGCTCGCATTCAAGTTCTTGAGCATCGCCAGGAGACCGCCCGTCGATCGCCAACCGCAGCCATGCCTCTAGCCGCCCGTAGCCGTGTCGCCACCGTCGCCTGCCCATCCCTCTCGGTCTCGCCGTCGAGCCTATAAAAGGAGGCAACCCCCACTCGATTTATTCACACCATATCACTCCCCACCTCTCACTGATACTTCCCACTTCTTCCCGGAACAAGGGGAGCAGCGCATCGCCGGAATTTGGCCAGAGCCCACCGCTGCTGGAGAAGAAGGGAGCCATCGATTGGAGCCACCCTAGGAGGAGCTGTCGGTGCCAGGAGAATCGTCGTTGTCGACTTCGTCGTTCGCCCCCATCACCGACCCTCGCCTGAGCCCCGGTGAGCCTCCCACAACCCCCACTGAGTCGCTAGGGTTCGAGCTCGCCGGTGACATGTTCATCATCGACGACGACCCTTAGCCGTTGATCGCCCTTCTAATCCAACGAACCACATCGCCCCGTACTGCTTCGCGTGTTATGAGCCACTGACAGGTGGAACCCCCTGTCAGCTGAGCCCCGCGCTGCGGAGTGACACTGGGCCGGCCCATTAGCATCTCCCGTGCAGCCTAACCATTTGAATTTAGATTTTTCTATTTTAATTCAAACTCAGTTCTGTACCTAGTTTCAAAAATTAACCCAGCTCGATTCAGTGAACCAAATTGCATGAAACCAATTTTCTTAGAAAGGTACAGAAATGCTTAATCCAAGCCTGTTGGATTCAAATCATTTGGATCTGTAGATCAACCTTGGTAAAAATAACAAGTCAGAAGCCTTTCTGCATTCAAACATTTTTCAAATTTCAACCATAATAGCTTTTGAGTTGATTCCAACTCTCAAAAATCACATTTGATCATACCATTCAGAATATATAAAAACATTTGGGTTTACTTACAGAAATAATATTCAAGCTACAAAAGAATGCCACATAGGCATTTCTAGTCACTTTATTTATTTAAAATAAAAGGTTAAACCTTATTAAATTGTGACACCACTTTAAATCACATTCCCATGTACTGAAATATGTGGTGATGCAATGTGTCAACATGATCCCATGTTTGAGTTGGAGAATATTAAATATCAAGTAGTTTTTCAATGAGTAGAAATTACTTTTCTAAAAATAAAATAAATAAGACAAAGGTTTTCATCTTGTAATGTTAGTGATGATGCTAGATCATCTATAGTACCCTTTTGTGTGATGATTGAAAATAGTTAAGTATTGTTTGGTGATTGTGTACCTCATACTTATTTATAGATGCTAGTACCGACCAAGGATACGAGGAGGAAGGAGGATACTACGAGGAAGAAGCCGAGGAGAACTTCAACCACTGCCCTGCACAAGGCAAGCCAATACTTGCAAGATATTAACTTAGCAAGCTTATACTGATACTTGTGCAAGCCTTACTAACCAAGTTGACCTATGCAAGCTAACACTTGCAACTTAACAATCTTATTCTACTTGATAACCCAATCCTAGTTTTACTTGCAAGCTTTATACTTTATTTCTTTATCAAAGCTTTCTCTTAGAGTTTACTTAAGTAACTTGTAGATTCTAGGAAGATAATTGAAGATTGCATAAAGAGCATTAAATTTGGCCTAAGCTAGATAATCTTGATGTCATCCTAAGGCATGAGATTGAACTTAGTTAAACTCCACTTGTTTACCACCCCTCATTAGTACTTATCACCACCTGTAGATGCTAGTGCTAAGCATAAAACTTGATCAACTTTAGATGGGAACACTTGGTGAAAAATGTTATGAAAACCTTGGAATGATGAGTCATTCTACAGAAATGGTTTGACATGTGTTTCCGAACACCAGATGATTGTGATGATGAAAATGTTGAGGCATGAACCTTAGCCCTTTATAAAACTGATGGTTGTCTAGATTCGATACCATTCCCATTTACCATACAACCACAATACCCGAAAATTGGGTAGGGCTTGACTGGAAACTTATATACCTTAGTATGGGTTCCCTCACGGCCAAGGTCTGAGCTAAGGCTACCTTGTGAAGATTGTCCACCTGTGTAGTACCCAAGATGACAGTTGATCATGGTTGGGAGGCCAAACTCACAGGAGATGTGCCTATACTAGGGCGTGTAATCGAAAGGTTAGGATTGATTATCCGCATAATGAGTATGGTAAATTCAGGATTTGTTCCTGAGAGATGTATCGAATGTTGTGGTGAAAGTGTACAATCTCTGCAGAGTGTCAAACTATTCAAATAGCCGCGTCCACGGTTATGGACAGTTGGAGTGGCCATACTGTTCCCCCGTGAGATGTTTTCAAAATGACTTGTGAAATGAATTGAGACTTTTACTTGACCACAACAAAGTTGTGACATGAAATACAAGTTCCCACTAAGGTGATATAAAACTGCAACCAGCTTTCTTGCTTCTGAACTTAGTAGAGGTAAATATGGCTTTTTGCAAAACAACACTTGAGCTTAGTGTCCTACTACAAAAACCCCCTTAACTTGTTAGTATTAGTTTGTGAGTACTTAAAGAGTACTCGTGGCTTTGTCCCTGGCTATTCCCGTGGCCAGACTATGAAGAGGAGTACCAGGATGATGGACCGCAGGAAGGTTACGACAACTAGGATCATCTCCCATCGTCAGTATTGCCTGTGACCCCGAAGATGGAGCTTTGCCTACTCTACCTTTATTATTACGTATTTCCGCTTCTTCAGTTGTATTAATACTGGATCATGAGATCCTTATTTGTGTAAAACCTTATGTATGGTTTGTAATGGATGATGTACTGTGATATCCAAATCTGTTATGTCTCGCAAAAATGGTAATCCTAGGATTGCGATGTATGGCATAACAGGCATCTGGGATTTAAAATACGGGTGTTGACAAGTTGGTACCAGAGCCATCCTGACCATAGGAGACCCTAGTTAGACTGGACGTTTGAATCAAAAACTTAGTTTCAAAACCAAAGGAAGCAAATATTTACAAAAAACTTATTCCCATTCTTATCACTTTGTTTCTTTCATAAAAATTCATGTTCCTCAAAAACTCTTGCAAAATACATAAAATTTGACACACTTGATCTCTCTACTAACTTACTCATCCTATATTCTTATAGATGGACGTGAAGTACAACAAGTTTTATCAGTTGGGGAATGGAGGAGACCTCATCTTTGAGCGGGATTTGGACCAGCTTTCGTAACTTATGGAGCGTCCACACCCCGAGTTCTTCGGAGCTCGGCTCAATGATCAAGGAGGAGAAGATCTGCAGTGGCTAATTGTTGCAAGTATCCAAGGAAAGATTGAACCTCCCACTTCAGAGGGAATTCAGTTCACCTTAAGAGAAAACAACTGGCTCGATGGACTTGCTAGGGCCATGTAGGAAGCTCTTGCCCGTTTGTGTGGGAAGAGTATCAACCAGATCAAGGTTACCCGCTTTGAGTTGTTTCCAAGGCGTGATGCTATGGGACAGCCACTGGAAGCCCCATACCACCACGAGCTGAAGACTCAGTTGGACCACCTTAGCTTCATGATGTACGATCGTCGGTAATAGTTGCACAATGTCCGTGACTACTCCAACCACAAGTCCGCCATCATCAAGACGAAGGATCAGACCATCGCCATGCTAGCGAAGGACCGCAGGTCTCGCCACCGTCAGCTTGACAACAAGGAGCACAACATTGCCCGTCTTCACCACCGTATCTCGGATTTGGAGGAGACCATCCATGAGAGAGACATGCAGTTGGAGGAAAGGGAGAATGCAGGAGAAGATCTTCGTGGAGACCCCTACTCCTATCTCAGCGATGACGATGATTTTCTGGAGGATCAGGCCATGGACTTCTTCACCGATGAGGATGACTTCGCCTTCATCGATGACAATGATGAGGATGACGACTACACCGACTCCGAGGAGTAGTAGCACTTGAGCACTAGCGTTAGTGAGCTTTATTCGGTCCCACTATATCATAGTTTCCAAAATGGTTCTTAAAACCATCTGTTTACCTTTGTTGTGGTATGTGTTGTATCGTGTGCTATGGATGAATGAATGAAAAGCAAGTTGCTAGAAAATCTGAGTCAAACTTTAAAAGCTTTTCAAAGTCCCTGAACCTTAGAAATTTCCCTCTTTTCTCATCATCTATCTCAATCTTCAGATTCCACAGGGAGGAAGTGGTTCATCCCCGGACCCGATGTTGCAGATCCTGCAAATGTTGGTTTCTGACCGCGAAGCTGAAAGAGCAGAACGTCAAGCCAACCTAGCCACCCTTCAGCAGATAGCTCAGCTAGCCCACAACAATCAAGGCCAAGGAAATCAGGACAACCATGGATCTAAGATCAAGAATTTCCAGAACACCAACCCACCTGTTTTCACTAAGTCGGAAGATCCCTTAGACGCATATGATTGGATGCAAACCATGGAAAACAACCTAGAAGTCGCCGGAGTGGAAGCTAACGAGAAAGTTCTGTTCGCCACCCACTATCTAGCCGGAGATGCAAGAGCATGGTGGAACATCGTTCGTGCAATGACCGGAGGACAGATGATGACCTGGGAGGAATTCCAGGTCAAGTTCAGCAGAACCTATGTGCCACCGGGTTTGATCAAGAGAATGAGAGATGAGTTCAGAGAACTGAAGCAAGGAAGGATGACCGTAGTGGAATACCGTGACAAATTCTTGTCATTAGCTAGGTATGCCCGGATGAGATCGACACTGAAGCCAAGAAGAAAGAAATATTCCTGAATGTTTTGCATGATGAGATGCAGATAGTGTTGGTCAATATCCCCTTTGCTGTTATTGAAGCCTAGTCGACTCTGCCATTCAGATGGAAGGAAAGATCAACCAAGCCAATGAGAACCGCAAGCGTCGCATGAGGCACCAGCCAGGAACCCATCATACCCCAAAGTATCGCCCCAACCCATCTCCAGGATTTTCCCCGAGAACCAACAGACCCCCAATGAACTGTCCGGCCTATCCCAACCGTGGAAACCCGAGGCCTGGAGGAAATCACAACAACCCGGCAACTCTAGCAATTTCAACCATGCACCACCCAAGTTCAACAACAACAATGCTGACGCCAACACCAACACCGCCCCGAGGACTGGAAGCAATGCTATGCATGTTGTAGCAAAGGACAAGTCGCAAGTGACTTGTTATGACTATGGAAACAAGGGTCACTACTCCAATGAGTGCCCCAAGAAGAATGCCGCAGCCCCCAATGCAAATTCCCCATCACAGCAGCAGCGTCGTGTTTAGCCCGGAAGAAGGTTTGCCCCAGGGAATTCTCTCAACCGCAACGACCGTCTTTTTCTCATGCATGCTGAAGAAGCACAGGAAGCGCCAGACGTCGTGCTGGGTATGTTTTCTGTTAATTCAGTACTTGCTAGAGTGTTGTTTGATTCTGGTGCATCGCATTCATTTTTCACCGAAGAATTTGCATGCACTAGTAATATTCAACCAACCAAACTGAAGCATGTTATGATTGTTCAAATCCCCGGTTCAACCACCAAAGCTAGGCAAATTTGCAAAGACGACTCTATCTGAATCCATGGCATAGATTTTTATGCTAATCTGATAGTACTCAGAACTAAAGGTTTGGAAGTAGTACTAGGAATGGATTGGATGTCCAAACATAAAGGATTAATTGACTGTGCCAAGAAAGCCATAACCATGACCACTACAGCCGGAATATCAGTCGAGCATGTATCTGAAACTTTACCTCATCAATTCAAGTGCAACAAGAGTATAGCCCAACTTACCATTGACCAAGTCCGGATAGTCTATGAATACCCCGATGTATTTCCAGATGTTTTGCCAGGTATGCCCTCAGATCGGGATATCAAGTTTATCATTGAACTAATCCCCAGAAGAGGACCCATTGCACAGAGACCATATAGTATGAACCCGTCAGAACTAGCAGAACTGAAGAAGCAGCTAGATGCCATGTTGGAAATTGGATTGATTCAACCAAGTGCGTCACCATGGAGATCACCTGTTTTGTTCGTGGACAACAAAGATGGAGGTAACCGTTTGTGTTCGGATTATCGGAAGTTGAATGATGTCACTATCAAGAACAAGTACCCATTGCCCAAGATAGAAGATTTGTTTGATCAGTTGACTGGTGCCAATGTGTTTTCTAAGATTGATCTTAGAACAGGCTATCATCAACTCAAGATTCGCGTAGAGGATATTCCAAAGACTGCCTTTACCACCAGATATGGATTATACGAGTATACGGGCATGTCTTTTGGATTAACCAATGCCCCCGCTTATTTCATGAATCTCATGAATAAGATTTTTATGGACTTCCTGGATAAGTTTGTCGTTGTTTTCATCGATGACATTCTAATTTATTCCAAATCAGAAGAAGAACATGAGCTACACCTAAGGATCATTCTTGGAACCCTTAGAGAGCATCAGTTGTATGCCAATTTTAGCAAATGTGAATTCTGGTTACAGGAGGTAGGATCCCTCGGTCACATTGTATCAGCCGGAGGAATTGCCGTTGACCCTGCAAAGGTGAAAGATGTCGAAGATTGGAAAGCCCCAACCACTCAAACCCAAGTTCGTGCATTTCTTGGATTGGCGGGATACTACCGCAAGTTCGTAGAAGGATTCTCGAGTATCACCAGACCCATGACCCAATTGCTGAAGAAGGACAAGAAGTTTGAATGGACGGACAAATGTGAAATGAGTTTTCAAGAACTCAAGAGAAGATTGATTTCATCCCCAATCTTAATCATGCCGGATATCACAAAGCCCTTTGACGTGTATTGTGATGCATCCAAGATTGGTCTCGGATGTGTGATAATGCAAGAAGGCAAAGTTATATCTTACCTATCTCGACAACTGAAACAACATGAGCAGAACTACCCAACCCATGACCTCAAGCTCGCAGCCGTAGTGCTAGCCCTGAATACATGGAGGCATTACCTGATGGGAAACCGTTGTGAGATTTATTCGGATCACAAGAGCCTGAAGTATATATTCACTCAGATGGAGCTAAATATGAGACAAAGAAGATCGATTGAGTTAATCAAGGATTATGATCTGGACATTCACTATCACCCCGGTAAAGCCAATGTGGTAGCAGATTGCCGTGTCGCTTGAACTCCATGATTTTGAAGGAGCAATCAAGTTTGCACAAGGAGATAGAAGATTTCCGAATGGAATTAGTGAGTGAAGGATTTTTGGATAGCATAGAACTTCAACCCACTTTGATCAGCCAGATCAAAGAGGCGCAGAAAGGAAATGCTAGTATCGAAGGAATCAAGCGTCGTATCGGTACAGGCAAAGTACCCGGATTCACGGAAGACGAAGAAGGAGTTATGTGGTACAAAGGAAGCCTTTGTGTACCAGCAGATTCTGAGTTGAAAGAAGTTATTATGAAGGAAGCTGATGATACTCTTTATTCTATCCACCCCGGAGGAACGAAGATATATCAAGATTTGAAAGAGAAATTTTGGTGGCATAAGATGAAGAGAGAAATCAGAAGCTATATCACCAAGTGTGATATATGTCAGCGAGTCAAGGCGGGACATCAAAGACCCGCTAGATTGTTGCAACCATTGCAGATTCCAGAATGGAAATGGGATTCCGTTGGAATGGACTTTCTCACCGAATTGCCTACTTCTAGTAGGGGAAATGACTCTATCTGGGTCATAGTGGACAGATTGTCCAAAGTCGCCCATTTGTTACCAGTCAAGACCACATATCAGAGTTCGAAGCTAGCGGAGTTATACATCGCTAGAATCGTCAGTTTGCACGGAGTCCCCAAGAACATCGTATCTGATCGAGGAACACAGTTTACCTCGAGATTCTATAAGAAAGTCCAAGAAGGTTTAGGAACCCGACTAGATTTCAGCACAGCTTATCGCCCCCAGACCGTCGGACAAACGGAGGGAGTAAATCAAATACTCAAAGACATGTTGAGAGCCTGTGTGTTAGAGTATGGATCTAAATGGGAAGACTGTCTGCCGTTTGTAGAATTTTCATACAACAACAGTTATCAAGCTAGTTTGCAAATGGCCCCATTTGAATTCATGTATGGAAGGAAGTGTCGCACCCCTTTGAACTGGTCGGAAGTAGGAGAGAGTCAGATTTTCGGACCCGACATCCTACGAGAAGCAGAAGAGAAGGTTCACAAGATTCGTGAGCACCTCAAGACCGCTCAGTCAAGACAGAAGAGTTACACCGACAAGAGACGTCGAGACCTCGCCTTTAACATCAGAGATTTTGTGTATCTGAAAATGTCACCATTGAAAGGAATGCAGTGTTTCCAGTTGAAAGGAAAGTTAGCCCCCAGATATATCGGACCCTTCAAGATTCTAAACCGTCGAGGAGAAGTTTCGTATCAATTGGAACTACCCGAAGAGATGTCAGCCGTGCACAATGTGTTCCATATCTCATTACTTCGCAAGTGCCTCGAAGTTCCGGAGAAGACTAAAGTGTTCAAGAACATTGATCACCGGACCATAGAGATCAACGATGACCTGACCTATCCCGAAGTACCCATCCATATTTTGGAAGAAGCTTTCAGAACTACCAGAACCCGAAGCATCAAGTTTCTCAAGATTCAGTGGAGCAACCACACAGAAGAGGAAGCTACTTGGGAGCGCGAAGATCACATCACGACGGATTTTCCCGATCTCTTCAAATCCTATGTAATCTTTTTTCGTCCTTTTCCAAATATCGGGACGAGATTTTGTTTAAGGGGGGAAGGTTTGTAACATCCCAAAAATATTAAACTTGGATCATCAAACTCTAATCATCAAAATTAGGGTTAACAAAAACTTTTCCAACTAAAAATATGAAAGCATTCATATGTGTGTGTATTCAAAATTTCGATTCTTTTGAATTGCCATGGTTCTGTGTTTCTTTGCTTGTAAAATGATTCTTAGGTGAAATAAACATCATCTAAACAATCCCCAAACTTTTCCCAAAGACAAACAACTCAAAATGAATAGATTAAGCGAATGGTCACTTTGGCCAAATTAACTCCCATGCCTACTTTGTCTATCTCTAATTTTCAAAACTCAACAGAAACATGTATGGACCTTTGCAATCCTTGATAGTACTCATAATAAGGTACCAAGGCCCACTTTGTGATCATCCAAAAAATTCAAATGGTTAGTTTAAAGGACAGTTTAAAATTGAATCTATCTCATATGGGAAGATCACACTATTTCAAAAACCACTCAAACCAACACAATTTTCAAAACCCAAGCATCCACAGATTCCCCAGCACATGCCTAGCACACCCACCACAAATATTTTCAAAATTCAAAACTCAAGTTCTTGCGGCCATTTCATCAAACAGGTTGCAGATTCAAATCAAACAAATCACAAACACTATTTTGAGCAGTGTTTTGGCCAATCTTGTCCCCTCTCTTGTCTGGGAGGTAGCCCATGCCTCACCGCCCCCTATCGACCAGCCCTAGCTCGAAGATAGAGACCAGAACCGCCAGGAACGCCGCGCCCGCGCTGCTATCGACCATGCCGACGCGCACCCCGGTGCATGCATCGTTCCCACTCAACCCGACCACCTCGAGCCCTTGCCGCCCGCCAGCATGCACCCCACCGTCCTAGGATACCACCAGACATGTTCGTTTAATCGCCCGTATCCCATAGCCACCGCTCGCCACGGAGTTTGCCGCTTTTGCCTCGCAGAGCACCGCACGTTACCGACCAATTGCCACCGCCCCTAAGCTCGCATTCAAGTTCTAGAGCATCGCCAGGAAACCGCCCGTCGATCGCCAACCGTAGCCATGCCTCTAGCCGCCCATAGCCGTGTCGCCACCGTCGCCTGCCCATCCCTCTCGGTCTCGCCGTCGAGCCTATAAAAGGAGGCTACCCCCGCTCGATTTCTTCACACCATCTCACTCCCCACCTCTCACTGATACTTCCCACTTCTTCCCGGAGCAAGGCGAGCAGCGCATCGCCGGAATTTGGCCAGAGCCCATCGCTGCTAGAGAAGAAGGGAGCCATCGATTGGAGCCACCCTAGGAGGAGCTGTCGGTGCCAGGAGAATCGCCGTCGTCGACTTTGTCGTTCGCCCCCATAGCCAACCCTCGCCTGAGCCCCGGTGAGCCTCCCACGACCCCCACTGAGCGGCTAGGGTTCGAGCTCGTCGGTGACATGTTCATCATCGACGACGACCCTCAGCCGTTGATTGCCCTTCTAATCCAACGAACCACATCGCCCCGTACCGCTTCGCGTGTTATGAGCCACTAACGGGTGGAACCCCCTGTCAGCTGAGACCCGCGCTGCGGAGTGACACTGGGCTGGACCATTAGCATCTCCCGCGCAGCCCAACCGTTTGAATTTAGATTTTTCTATTTTAATTCAAACTCAGTTCTGTACCTAGTTTCAAAAATCAACCCAGCTCGATTGAGTGAACCAAATTGCATGAAACCAATTTTGTTACAAATGTACTGAAATGCTTAATCCAAGCCCGTTGGATTCAAATCATTTGGATATGTAGATCAACCTTGGTAAAAATATCAAGTCAGAAGCTTTTTTGCATTCAAACATTTTTGAAATTTCAACCATAAAAGTTTTTGAGTTGATTCCAACTCTCAAAAATCACATTTGATCATACCTTTCAAAATATATAAAAACATTTGGGTTTACTTACAGAAATAATGTTCAAGCAACAAAAGAATGCCACATAGGCATTTCTAGTCACTTTATTTATTTAAAATAAAAGGTTAAACCTTATTAAATTGTGACACCACTTTAAATCACATTCCCATGTCCTGAAATATGTGGTGATGACATGTGTCAACATGATCCCATGTTTGAGTTGGAGAATATTAAATCTGAAGTAGTTTTTCAATGAGTAGAAATTTCTTTTCTAAAAATAAAATAAATAAGACAAAAGCTTTCATCTTGTAATGTTAGTGATGATGCTAGATCATCTATAGTACCCTTTTATGTGATGATTGAAAATAGTTAAGTATTGTTTGGTGATTGTGTACCTCGTACTTATTTATAGACGCTAGTACCGACCAAGGATACGAGGAGGAAGGAGGATACTACGAGGAAGAAGCCGAGGAGAACTTCAACCACTACTCTGCATAAGGCAAGCCAATACTTGCAAGCTATTAACTTAGCAAGCTTATACTGATACTTGTGCAAGCCTTACTAACCAAGTTGACCTATACAAGCTAACACTTGCAACTTAACAAGCTTATTCTACTTGATAACCCAATCCTAGTTTTACTTGTAAGCTTTATACTTTATTTCTTTATCAAAGCTTTCTCTTAGAGTTTATTTAAGTAACTTGTAGATTCTAGGAAGATAATTGAAGGTTGCATAAAAAGCATTAAATTTGGCCTAAGCTAGATAATCTTGATGTCATCCTAAGGCATGAGATTTAACTTAGTTAAACTCCACTTGTTTACCACCCCTCATTAGTGCTTACCACCACCTATAGATGCTAGTGCTAAGCATAAAACTTGATCAACTTTAGATGGGAAAACTTGGTGAAAATGGATATGAAAACCTTGGAATGATGATTCATTCTACTGAAATGTTTTGACATGTGTTTCTGAACACCAGATGATTGTGATGATGAAAATGTTGAGGCATGAGCCTTAGGCCTTTATAAAACTGATGGTTGTCTGGATGCGATACCATTCCAATTTACCGTACAACCACAATACCCGAAAATTGGGTAGGGATTGACTGGAAACTTATATACCTTAGTATGGGTTCCCTCACGGCCAAGGTCTGAGCTGAGGCTACCTTGTGAAGATTGTCCACCTGTGCAGTACCCAAGATGACAGTTGGTCATGGTTGGGAGGCCAAACTCACAGGAGAGGTGCCTATACTAGGGCATGTAATCGAAAGGTTAGGATTGATTATCCGCATAATGAGTATGGTAAATTCAGGATTTATTCCTAACGGATGTATCAAATGTTGTGGTGAAAGTGTACAATCTCTGCATAGTGTCAAACTATTCGAATATCCGCGTCCGTGGTTATGGACAGTTGGAGGTGCCATACTGGTCCCCCGTAAGATGTTTTCAAAATGACTTGTGAAATGAATTGAGACTTTTACTTGACCACAACAGAGTTGTGACATGAAATACAAGTTCCCACTTAGGTTATATAAAACTTCAACTAGCTTTCTTGGTTCTGAACTTAGTAGAGGTAAATCTGGATTTTTGCAAAACAACCCTAGAGCTTAGTGTCCTACTACAAAAACACCCCGTAACTTGTTAGTATTAGTTTGCGAGTACTTAAAGAGTACTCATGGCTTTGTCCCTGGCTATTTCTGCGGCCAGACTATGAAGAGGAGTACCAGGATGATGGACCGCAGGAAGGTTACGACAGCTAGGATCATCTCCCATCGTCAGTATTGCCTGTGACCCCGAAGATGGAGCTTCGCCTACGCTACCTTTATTATTACGTATTTCCGCTGCTTGAGTTGTATTAAGACTGGATCATGAGATCCTTATTTGTGTAAAACCTTATGTATGGTTTGTAATGGATGATGTACTGTGATATCCAAATCTGTTATGTCTCGCAAAAATGGTAATCCTGGGATTGCGATGTATGGCATAACAGGCATCTGGGATTAAAAATCCGGGTGTTGACATGACAGATTCGAAGAATGGCGTCGTGTAATTAGTCATCTTCGCCATACGGCAAGCGTAATCTACACAGGAATCTTGGATTTTCTTGATGTCCTGAGAGTTACCCTCATCGTCCTCCTCGGCAATACCCTTGGTGACATGCCAGATTTCCAACTTCCTGTGGTGGCTCATCACCATGGTAAGAACAGTTTGTGCAGCAGTCCAAGCGTAGGAGATCGTCCAGTCCTCAATAAGCTTCGGAATCTCCTTGGCCTTATCCATCACCTCTTGCACTGACATCTTGTGCAAGTCGTAAAGTTTGACCGACTCGCTAGCCTCTTCAAAAGTCTGGCGGAAGTCGAACAAAACATCTCCGACGATCTTGATACGCTCGAGGCTAGGTTCGAAGGTAGGAGAGTCAGAACGATTTAGGGGGGCTGGTAAAGAACCAAAATTCAAAATATTCTTCAAAAAGAAAGTCGAAAAACCAATCGAACAAACTAAGTCGGAAATCTTACCTAGCACAGAATAATCCCACTTGGCACGCTCCTCACGGAGGTTGTTCAACTCATTCTCTGTGGCCTGGGCTAGATCCCTCTAGCTATCAAAGTCTTTCCGAAGATCATTCAAATGTTTGTCTTGGAGGGCCAACAGGTTCTCGAGCCTCATGGTCTCATGATTGCTTGACTCCAGGACAACAGCTGCGAATTTCTCTAATTATATAGTCATCTTCTCAAGATTGTCCCCCAGCTCAGCATTCTCCAATTCCAAGACTTTGAAATTCTCGGATTGCTCCACCATCTTGCTAGAATCACACAGCAGTTCTGCAGAGGGAAAATATCAGTCGGACGGAACAAGTTTTGACTATGACAATGGCTAACTGACAAAGAAGAAGTTAGAAAAGTTTACCTTCTGCATCCTCTTTTTCAACTTTTAAATTTGAATTCTCAAGGCGCAAGGCTTTGATCTCCTTGTGTTTATTACAAATATTCTTGAGCAATTACTGGTTGGAAGATGCAATTTTCTGTAAGTTTAGAGACGGAATACCGTCAGACGGCTACTAAGACTCGGGCTGCAAATTTAACTAAGTAAAAGTACAGCACGAGCCTTGGGGGATACACTACATCGTTCTTTTGCAACTTAGAAGCATCAACTCGGATTCAACGATGTTTATCCGACTTTATGCTTGGGGGCTAGAGGATATGATAATAAAATAAATGCAAATAAGAATCAGAAACTTACAATGTGTTCCAAGTGAAACTTCTCAAATCCGAGTTTAGTATTATGAAACACTTTCTCGGCAGGGGAGAGGGAGGGAACATCCATCGCTGGGAGTTTGCCAGACTCTATCTTAGCGTCCCGGACCAAAATTTGGTCCAGGAGGCTAACCAGTTTGACGTCCTCCTGACCCTGGCTTGCTGCCTCTGAGGTTAAGGTTTGCTCCTCAAGGCTAGACTGAGCCAGCCTGAGGATCTCTTCCTTCTTCTTCCTCTTTAGGCCAGAGACAGCAAAGCCGACCACTTTATCCAATGGTCCTATAGACATTTCGATGGGATCATTACCCTTGACGGGTTCACCCTTGTTAGTTGCTTGGTCACCAAAGGTGACCAAGGATTTCGAGATGTTTCCAGCACCATGAGAGGCGGAAGCCTCTGGTGCTGATGGAGTAATAGAGGGAGTCGCTGGCAGCATCACAGGGGAGATAACAAGCTTCTGCTGACGCAGCAGAAGCTTGCCTGGTTTGCTGTCAAGCTTCGTCTTACTCTTCAAAACAACTTTAGCTCTGAAGCATGAAAATACAAATGTTAGGTATGCTTTGGAAAGAAAGTAAGGTACAAGGTACTGAAAACAAAGAGACATGGTGCTTACTTTTTAACTACTAGTAGCACTTGCTACCAGCAGTGATAAAAACTTCTTTCGCCTTGCGCTTCTTGGAGGCGGAGGCGGAAAGTTCTTGCACCTCATCATCCTCCGTCGCCTCCGGATCATCTGAGAGATAGACCTCTATTGGAGAGCGCTCAGACTCGGGGAGTTTGTCGAGATGACAAAGTCAAAAAAGCATCGATAAAAATAGAGTCGGAGAAAGAACAGAAAAGACCGACAAAATGCGAAAGCATAGTCGAAATATTTACCGGAGTCATAGGATGGTTGGACGTGAACATCTTCATGGTAACATCCGGATTTTTTCGTTCCACTCTTTCCATGATCAAATACTGCATAAGGGTTTTGTAGTCCTTTGCCGTAATCCGGTTTGGGCTGACCCGCATCTTGTCCTTCTTGTCGTCGGTGATCTAGTACATGAGGCAGTCTCCATGGTATTGCAGAGGCTGAATCCGACGCTCCAGCCAGGAGTGGATCAAGTCGGATCCATGGATCCCCATGTGCCTCATCAGAAACTCAATCGCCTTTTTGCGAGGATCAAGGTATCCGACAGCTCCGGCGCATCCGCGTCCCATGACTTTTGGTGGGAAGCGACGCCATCGGCGAATGCCGGAAGACCTTCTGCCTTTCCAGGAGCCGGACTATCCTTATGATAAAAGAAGGTTCTGGCCCAGCGTTTGACGGATTCGCTAGCGTTAATCCTAGGATAAACTCGGTTTCTCCTAAGGACTAAGCTAAGAGTGCTGGTGGCATAAGGTACACCGGCACTAATATAGTTCTTCCGGGTATCGTAGTAGTACCCGAAAAGGGTGAGACTTGGCCTAATGCCAAGAAACCCCTCGCACAGAGCTGCGTGAGTGCTAAGAACAAGAAGAGAGTTGGGAGGGAGGTTATGGAGCTGCACACCGTAATACTTGAGGACCTCGATGAAGAAGTCCGACGGAGGCAGGCTGAGGCCATGGTCGATGTGCGTTTCGAACATCACCCGCTCGTCATCGCGCGGGGCGGGAATGGCGTTCCCTAAGGTTCTCCACCATGCTTCAGCGATGATGAATCCCTCATACTCCATGCATTGTTTTGCATCGTGCGGTTCGCCGGTTGTATGATATTGCCCTTGGCAACATCCTTCAACTCATCGTCGGCAACTTTGTGGAGTAGTACGCAAGCAGCGTCCTGAATATCGACACATATGTGTTGGGCATCATGATCGAGGTGGAAATCACGAAAGGCGCATATAGAAGATGAAGCGGAGTATGATATTAGTTACCTTGGTGAGGGCATTGAGCTCGTCTAATGTCGACACACGGCCGATCCCGGCGGCAGGCCTATCATCAGCATTCTCCCGCAGTACTGGTGCCACCGCTGGCTGTGTGATACTGGTATTTTTGGCGGGAGCAGAAGGGGGCAGCTGTGCGACAACAAACTCTTGCGGCTGCGCCGCGGCGATGGTGGCCGGCAGGGTCACCAAGTCCGGCGACGCGTTAACGTTGATGCTCAAGTTGCTGCCGCTAAAGCTGGGCACGTTTATCGGCCCCTGTCGACCTCCCGCATTCCAAACAGCTAGCCCCTCCATCAACCCAGGGGGATGATCGCGCGAAGCTTCTCCTCCAATAACTTGTCCATTGCTTTCACGTCCACTTTTGCCTCTAATGTCTTCACCTTCAACTTCAGCTCTTAAACCTCGGCTTTATCTTTAGCCGCCAACTGGTTCTTCCTCTCCCTCCTCTTCTTTGCGTCCTCTTTGTAGTACTCGGTAAACTTCATGCTTGTACCGAAGCCGGACACACGGCCAGCTGATTTTGGCGCAACTTCTTATCCCTCTTCTTGTAAGTGTTCGTTGCCCTGTTAAAAACAGTGTCCCATGGCTCCGCCGCCGAATCTTGGGACGACAAGTCCTCGCTAGCGTTCAATTCCTTCTCCTGCAGAGATACAAGGAGAGGTGAACCCATGCATGCATTTAGATTCTTGGCTTAATTATTTTCATGAGAGATCCACGGTAAATTGCTTACCAGCTCATGCTCAAAGGCCTTCACATCCGGGTCGTCTGTGACGAACTCCCCTGTAACAGGGTCCAGGTAGTAGCGGGCCCGGACAAATTGTCGGATCTGCAGGTCTGTAATTTTATCCCATGGGTTCTCTTTACCCAGGCGTTCAAGCTCGGCGTCCTCCTTGTCCCAAATGGGATATTTCCCTCTGTATCCGCCGCTTCCAAGCCGGTGGTTACCTATGTTATTCTCTCGCATAGTCTTTCCCCACTCAGTCCATGCTTTAGAGGCAGTGGTATCTAAGTCCGCCTTGAATATCTTGAACTCTTCTTTGTCGAGCATCGGATTTTTCCTACTTATAATCTCCCAGCTTTCACCTTTGTCAATGATGTTCTTTACCCGGGTTTTCCAGCTGCTCAAGGAGTTGCTCATCTTTGTCAGTGCTAGTTTGTTCACCGGGTTCTTATTACTCTCCAGGTTTCTGAACTTGTCTGGGAATGTGTATCGCTTGTGAAGCTTCTTAAGGAGGTTCTCGACCAAAGCATGATTACGTCGGATGTATGACATGTTGATCGACATGCTTTCCAGGACGATGCACCCAAGATGCATGCCGTACCCGCAGGCAATCGATGAAGGCGCAATTGGTTGGCCACCTTCTGTGACCTTGGTGAACTCATCACAGACGTTGGCGAGCACTTGCGGCTTCCGATACTTAATATCCTTCTTCTTCTGTATGGTGGTCGGGTTGCCGCTACCACCATCTGTGCGCTCGCCACCATCCGTGGTGGTGTTACCCTCCTCCCCGCCTTCACTAGTTCCATCGTAGTCGTCGTCGTCCCCCTCGTAATCTGGATCTTCCTCGCCCCCAGCACCTCCGACGATGGTCGTCGGTGGTGGTGTCATTCTCATCTCCTCCGCCTCCTCATGCTCTTGGGACGGCCCCCAGAACGATTTGTTGGCCTCTCGGTCTAGATCCTCGACGCTCATTTGTTTAGAAGGACCGGCCTTGTCGTTAGTCGACATGTTTGCGCTTTATTACTAAAAAAAGAGGCAAAAAGTTAGCACAAATATCGATCGAAAAATTCGGCATGACCTTTGATAATTTTTGGACCTACGAGTGCCCATTTCTCAACCGAAACGGAATTGAATCAACACTTCGGGAGAAACGGGCAACTCAATTGAAATCCCTGCAAGAAAAAACACCCCATCCCCAATGACAACCCCATTGACACCATCCATCATCATCCACCACCATCTCATTCACAAAATAAACAAACCTCTGCAGCACCATCTCATCCACAGATCATAAACAACAGCATAACCAGATCATATACATAACCATTTCATATAAATAAACAACAACATATCATATCATATAAATAAACCAGAGTATCATATAAAGATCATCATAACCAGATCATAAACAACACCATCTCTATAACCAGATCATAAACAGATCATCATATAAACAACACCATCTCAATAACCAGATCATCATATGAATAAAGAATATTGCTTTCTTTTTATATCATATATAACCAGATCATTTACAACCAGATCATCATATGAGATTTCATCTCCGAAGAAAAGGTACATTATGTGCTGGCAGAATTTCATCATAACCAGATCATCATTTATAACCAGATCAGTTACAACCAGTACATTATGTGCTGGCAGAATTTCATCTCCGAAGAAAAGGTACTGGTACATTATTAATTAAATGCCATCAGAAGGAGCTTAAGGCTAAGAATATTGAAGATTGAACTAGTGTGTCCTAACATTGTGGCTTAAGTGCAAATCAAGAACATCTGTAACATTGAAACCATAATTAATAAGGTTATTAAAGCTGGGTTGTACGCTTGTACTACTGGTCCCCTTGGTACCCAAAAAAAACCATAATTAACAAGGTTACTTTCTTACTTGCATATCAAACAGTGTTAAAGAGATGTAAGAAGATCATGACTGTATGCTAATGACAACCAATTCAGATTTACGGCTGTGCACGGATTCATGGGCGCCAATTATTCAAATTTCAGAAATGTACTTTGAAGGACTATGAGAAAGGTAGGCAGGTAACATGTAGCTGAGAGCAAGCACCCAAGAGGAAAATCCAATATTCAGTGATATGAGATCAGACATCATGTCCCTTACTGCTTAAGCTAACAAATAAAATTGAAGAAGGCAATGCAATTTAACATAGTATTCAAAACAATAGCATCACATGCATGCATATCATCATCACTATGTTACTTGAATTGGTGCTGTAACTGAACTGCATTCCAGTTCATGCAACAGTCACTAAATTGATTAAATTTCCTTGTACCAAAACCCGAGTTGGTCATAAAAGAAGACATGACATCAACAGCTTTGCTGCATCCAATCAAGTGCAGGACCAGGTTGTGCACCTTGTACTCGAATACGCAGCGCCACAGAGAGAAGAACAGAGAGAGATAGGAGAGAGGGGAGGAGACAGCGATGATCACCAAGGGGTAGACGGCGAGGTGGCGTGGACGGCAAGGAAGCATGGACGGCGAGGTGGCGTGGGCGGGCTCCTTCTCCTGCTCCTCCACGGGCTCCGGCGGCGGCTCCTCCTCCACCACGGGCTCCTGCGCCTGCTCCTCCACAGGCTCCCTCCTCCACGGTCTCCGACAGCGGCTCCGACTGCAGCGACGGCTCCTTCCCTCGTACGCTCCTCCTCCACAGGCTACATCAGTGACGACGGCTGGCTCCTCCTCCCTCGTAGGCTCCTCCTCTGGTGCGTGTGGGAGGCGCTAGCTAGGGCGGCTCTAGGGTTCTGGGTCGCGGGCTGCTCCTGTGGTGTGCGTGGGATTTCGATTTGGGGAACGGTTGGAATGACGAAGTAGCAGGGAAGGGGAAGGCCGAACCGTTTTTTGGCTAAGTTTGAAACATCTGTGGCACATTCCTAGATGTTGCGCCACAGAATGTCCAACTTCTGTGGCGCATATTGTAGGAATGCGCCACAGAATATGTGCACTTGGTCCAAAAGAAATGCGGCATTGTAGTTTGCATCAAACACTCACCTAGCCTAGTGGTCACCAGTACTGGCTCTAAACCTGGGCATCCCAGGTTCGAATCCTGGCTGCCTCAGACTTTTTTGAATGGTCCTACCATATCTAGGCACCACACTACAAAAGTCGAAGTGATTGGTATAGTCTTTAATTCACACGCTGGTAAATGCGACTTGGATGCATAATTTTGACAACCATTGCATCTTCCGACTAAATCTTGCGCTTGTGCCAATGCGCTTGGCCAGTAGAATCCATGTCGGAATGCCTTGGCCACCAATGCTCTTGATGATGCATGGTGCCCGCATTCTCCTTGATGAATATCCAATAAGATCTCATGGCCTTTCTCCGGGCTGATACAACGCTGCAGTACACTTGTCACACTTCGCTTGTATAGTTTCTTGTTGATTATGGTGTATGCTTTTGCTCTTCGTGATGTTTTCCTTGCCAATGTTTCATCACTCGGCAAGGTCTCATCTTTTAAATAGTCGAATATGGGCTGCGCCCATATTGGTATCAGTGGTTCCGGGTCTGCTTCAACATTAATGTCCATTGGCTTCGCAGACATATGCTCTACGGGCATGACCTGAGGAGTCCCCAAGTGTGATTCGGCGACCCCTGAATTGAGCGGATCAGTCCCGAGTGACTCGAACCTACCCCTGAGTCGATGTCCATTGGTACCACATCTGACTCCTAACTCGCCGGGGTGACCCTGATCGATTCAGACTCTGGTGACAGCTTGATCAATGGTTTCCTGAGGTGCTCCAGCGCTATCCCTAGTGGTATTGCTTGCCGAGATGATCCTAGTTTGGATAGTACATCAGCTGCCTCATTTTCTGCTCTAGGAACATGATGGAATTCACAGCCGTCGAAATATCCCGAAATTTGCTGCACGTGGAAATGATATAATGCCATGTTTGCTTCCAGTGCATCCCAATGTCCAGTCACTTGCTAAATCACAAAATCCGAATCTCCAAAGGACATGATCCTTTTGATACCAATCTCCTTGGCTACTTTGATGCCATGGACAAGTGCTTCATACTCGGCAACATTGTTAGAAGCAGCAAAATGAATCTGTAACACGTACCTCAATTGATCCCTCTTTGGAGATGTTAGCACTATCCCGGCACCCAGACCCATTTTTGTCTTGGACCCATCAAAATGCATTTTCCAGTAATTCGGATCTGGCAGTGGTGGTTCGTACTGCATTTCCATCCATTCTACAAAGAAGTCTGCAACAGCCTGAGACTTTATTGCATCTCGTCTATCATATTGTAGAGTATATGGTGCCAGTTCGATGGCCCATTTTGCGACTCGGCCGCTGGCATCTTTGCTGCCCAATATATCCGAGATAGGTGCCTCGCATATTACCCAGATCGGGTATTCTTGAAAATAATGTTTCAGCTTTTTTGCTGCCATATATACCCCATATGTTATCTTCTAATAATGCGGGTAATTCTGTTTCGACACAGAGAGCACTTCGCTCAAGTAATACACCGGTCTTTGGATTGATTTGCCCCCTTCTTCATGTTCAACCACTATTACTGCACTTACAACTCTGTTGGTTGCGGCGACATAGAGCAACATTGGCTCCTTGGATAGTGGCGATGCTAATATTGGTGTTGTTGCCAACATTTTCTTTAATTCATGGAAAGCGCTATCAGCTTGCTGTATCCATGTGAATTTGTCTGATTTCTTCATCAGTTGATATAGTGGTAGGGCTTTTTAGCCTAGCCGACTAACAAACCTGCTCAACGAGGCCAGGCATCCTGTAAACTTCTGGACATCGCTGAGGCTTTTTGGCAATTCCATTCTTTCGATGGCTCTGATCTTTGTCGGGTTGGCTTCAATTCCTCGGCTAGATACAAGGAATCCGAGTAACTTGCCAGCCGGGACACCAAATGTACATTTTTCCGGGTTAAGATTCATCCGTAATATTCTCAAGTTCGCGAATGTTTGATGCAAGTCCTCAATTAGAGTATGACTTTGTTTGGCTTTTATTACCACGTCATCGACGTATACTTGAACATTTTTGTCCAATTGATCTTGCAAGCATTTTTGCATGCATCTCTGATATGTTGCACCTGCATTTCTCAATCCGAATGGCATGATACGATAGCAATAATCCCCGTACGGGGTGATAAAAGCTGCCTTTATTTGATCATTTGGATTCAGTGATATCTGATGGAATCCTGAATACGCATCCACAAACGACAACAACTCACACCCAACAGTAGAATCTATGTCCTGATCGATCCGTGGCAGGGGAAATGGATCTTTTGGACACGCCTTATTGAGGATCGTGTAATCAATACACATGCGCCATACCACTGCCACGTTCGGGTCATCTTTTTTCTTCTCGACCAAGACTGGATTTGACAACCAGTCCGGGTGCAGGACTTCCATGATGAATCCGGCATCTAAAACTCTGGCAATCTCGGCAGCTATCACTTTCCTCCTATCTTTGGCAAAGCGGCGGAGGGGTTGCTTCACCGGCTTGGCATCTGGTCTTACATGAAGAGAGTGCTCAGCCAGCTCCCTCGGAACTCCTTGCAGATCTTGAGTGGACCATGCAAAGATATCCCGATTCTCACGGAGGAAGCTGGTGAGCTCGCTTTCTTATTTGTTCGTAAGGCCAGCCCCAATGGTAACTATGCGCTCTGGGAAAGTTTCATGAACCTATACCTTCTTGGTTTCTTTGGTAGCTTGAAATGACACACTGCCATGCGGTTTAGTGAGTGCAGACATGGACATTTGTGTTGCTTTGGCCAATGCTGCCACTTCCAACATTTGACTTTTTTCTTGTGCTATGATGAGTGACTCGGCCAGCCGGCTGAGGCACAAGCAATAGATCTTTTGTAGTCTCCTTCAACTGTAATCACCCCACATGGGCCTGGCAGCTTCATCTTTAAGTAAGCCATGTGGGTAGTAGACATGAATCTTTCCATAGTCGGCCTTCCGAGTAAGGAGTGATATGAGATGACCAAGTCCACTACCTCAAACTCTATGGCCTCAGTGCGACAGTTCTCTCTGTTGTCGAATAAGATGTCGACCCAGATCTTGCCAATTGGCTCACAGGACAATCCCGACACAATACCGTGGAAAGTGGTCTTAGTCGGCTCCAGCATATTCATGGTAATGCCTAACTTGAGCATTGTATCCTTGTACATGATGTTGATGCTACTGCCACCATCAATCAGCACTTTTTAAATCTTGACATTGATATCTGGGCCCATGAACATTGGATCCAAAACCAGAGCATATCCTCCTGGGGTTGGCATGATCTTTGGATGATCTTTTATACTCCAAGTTATCTCTTTCTCAGATCAATGCATGTACTTCGGGATTGCAGGCATCATGGCATTCACCTCCATCATTCGTCGCTGCTGCCTCTTTTTGTCATTTGGCTCCGTGACAAAGACAACATAGCTCTAGTGATGCTCTCTGTACTCATTTGTAGTTACATGACCGACATGAGCGTCGTCACCTCTTGCATTGTCCACCTGGTGCACAACTTCCCTTCTTTCTTGATTCTGATACCTCGGCTGCCTATTTTCATATCTGTTGTCTACTCCCACCGTCTGAGCATTTCCTCCTATAAGTGGTGGAGGGGGATGTGGTGGTAGCTGCTTATTCGGCGAATCCACTCTATCTCCTTTCTAAAACCAAGTTCATTGCCTTGTAGTGTGATTGGCCGGTTTACTTAGACTAGGCATGTGAAACATACACGTCTGATCCAGCATCATCTCATAGGTGTATTTCTGTCGGTCCTGATATTGCTTCCTCTGCTCGTATGGCCTTTTGCCATCATTCTTTGACACCCATTGTTGTTGTCCACTTGTCCTTTGACGCTGACTGCTTCCAGGATCTGGATGATCCTGACTCACAGCCGCAACCTGAGTCGAACCATACCTGTAATCTAGCCTTTCATCTCTTCTCTTGCTTCTGTATTCGGATCTTTCCTAACGCCTTTGCGACCCGGCAGCGTCATAGATCTGAGTCTCAGTCATCCCGTCTTCCGACATGAGCAGGGGCTGAGTTGGATCTCCTAACGCATACGAATCAGAGATTCTTGTCGTCTTTGCCAGGCTTGCCGGCATGTCTCTTTGTAACCTTTGCCACATCACACTTCCATGTCTACATCCTTGTGCAATCCATGTGATTCCCTGTGACTCGATTACCCCTTCACAAGAGTTGCGCATCGTACACGACCTTGTGAGGAATTCTCTGTCTGTTTCATTCGGTCTTTGCTTGCACATCGCCAGTTGTTGTGGGCGATTCAGCCTCTTGTAAGTGCTCGTGAAATTGCTCACAAAAGCGTCGTGAAAATCAATCCAGCTGTTAATGCTTCCGGGTGGCAAATTGTTCAACCATACCCGAGCTGGTCCTTCCAGCATCTGTGGCACATATCATACTGCCCATCTCAAATTTGCCTGCGCGATCTTCACAGCAGTTCCATAATCTATGAGCTAGTCCTATGGCTTTGTGCTTCCATCATACGTTTTTGTCCCTCTGGACAGCTGGAAATTTTGCACCGGTGGCTCCTTCATGATCCTTGGGCCAAAGCACGGTGGACCCTGCGGACCTTGCGATTCAATTATCTCTGCCATTTTTATTCGGTCAAGCTTCAGCCTCGCATCATCCGGCTGAAGGTTCCTGCCTCCGAATCTTGCTCCCATTGCTTGATATGCGTGATCCAGCAGTTCATATCCGTCATTTACCATAGCCGAGTAACCATCATTATACTTATTTGCGTTCGGGTCAGCAGGCAGCTGAACTGCCTTTCCCGCACTTTGCTGTCTTCTCTCTGGCTGAGCAGGTGCGTTATTCGGCGTTGGATTTCCTCCCCCTGCCGAGTGAGTTCCACGCCTAGCATGAGGCGCAAAATTCTACCCTCCATTGTCATTTATTTGCCCTGTTTGGCTTTCTCGTCCTGCATTCTCCTGGTTTTCATTTCCTTGGGCATTATTTCTTCTCGCCCCTTGCGCATGCGCCGGGTTTCCTTGAACCACTGTCGGATCATAGGCGACCATCTGCTTGTTTCTTCCAGAATCCACACTTTTTTTCTTTTCTCGGCCTAGGCACCGCTCCGGGTGATGATGCCGTGTGCCCGGCCGATCTCGCTGGGACAGGAGTCGCCGAGTGAACCAGTTGTGACCTTCCTGCTATACCCGGATTTGCTTTGTAATACGCCTCATTCATCATGCTAGCGGCTTTTACTAGTTCATTGGCTCGTTCTTGTTGCCTTTTCTTTGCTTCTCCCTCCAAGTGGGGTAATTCCGCCATTGCTACTTCTGCTGCTCTCAGATTAGCTGTTGATGTATTATATGTTGGCCGCATGGCTGTCTCGTTGCTATTCTCTGGTGTTATTTTCGATGTCGCATCTGCCAGCTCCTCGTTGAGGTTCCTTCCTCTCAATATCGTTGCATCAAGCCGGGTCTTTGCGCCCTTTACTCGATTTGCCGAGTTAAATTCTCGGATGGTGATATCCACATCCTGCTGTAGCTCTGCTAATTCCTTTGCTTTCTCCAAAACCTTGATCCTGGCTTCCTCCAACTCGGCTTGCACACGTGCCGGGTCAATTGCCTGCGCACTGGCTCTGCTAACTTGTCTATCGCTTCCTGCAGCTCCTTAGCCCTCTTGCTCCTAGCTATGTTCTCTGGTTTTTCTAGCGGTGCCTTTGCTATTCTTGCAGCCCTTGGCGTTTCCTCATGATTTCCTCCCTTTGCGTTCTCATTCACTACTGAAACTATTGGGGGAGCTGCGGGGTTTGGGGTTGTCATCATTACCTCCATGGAGACGAGTTGATGAAGCTTTCCAGCAACAGGAATCATTGGAGGATCCGGTGCCAGGACAACGCGCTCAGGATATGCGTGCTCCACGCGCACCACGATAAGACCTGATGCTCGCCGAACTTGATGAAGCGACCGCCCCTAGGGAACGGCTTGGTCCCGAAGCAGCCCGCGTTGTCGCTGACGAAGTTGAGCACTCCAAACCTCTGGGTGAGGCCGGAGTAGACACTCTCGCCGGTCTTGGCGATGATGTTGCCCGTACGGATGAAGACTCCATCAAGGACCCGCTTCTGCCTCACGGTGGGCGCCAACTGTCGTGGTGGTGGCATGGCAGATGCCATGGATAGGCTTAAGTTGGGGGCGAATGGGTGCTTGTGGTTACCGGGGAGGGAGTGCACGGTCGAGCCATGGACGAAGAACAAGAAGAACTCTCCAGACTTAGCAATTTGATTGATACCCCAAAGATTACAAGTGCTCCTTGAGCTGTATAAGCTAGGGTTCTGTGCACTAGTCCTCTACTTGGTCCAACCCCTTTCTACTACAGCTATGCCCTCTCTTATATAGGCAGTGCTAGCTAGATAATACCCCTTTGGGTTCTAGGGTTTACTGTTTGGATCTTGTCCCTACGATATGGGTCGGGTCAGGGGCTTGCCCTAAGCCCAATATTAATGGCCCAGTCCATAAAGCTTGACAGCTAACGATCTTCTGGTACGCTGCTTCGTATTCTTTTTGGTGTCATGCTGTTACTTTGTACGTCAGCGTATGCTTTGGGCGTCACCCCGCTACTTTTGTGTCACCCGGTGTCGCCCTTCTCTTTTGACCATGCTTTACCATGGTCCCTCCTGAACCTTACTCAGAAAGGTACCACGCGTCCTTCTTGAGTCGGCCCCTCCTCGGTCGACTCGGCTCATTGGTTCCTGCAAGGATTACAACTTTTTCTTATGCGGGCCGACATAATTTATATGTCGGCCGCTCATGCTTATCTTACCCGGCCATTCTTACCCGACCTGGTTCTTTCTTTACCCGGAGCCAACCCAGCTGCGCTATGTTTCCCCTCTCGTTAACCTACCGGGGGTTATCCCCCCGACACGTCCATAAATTCCACTTTTCTCGCGGTTAGTAGCAAGACGGAAAGCAATCAGAGCACCCAAGTTATAAGTTCTATCCCTATTCAAAGCAGCAGAGGTAAAATCTAGATCAAATGAAGATAATTTTCTAGCAGTCTTTCTAGAAAGAACACACTTGGTAATGAAATAGGCAAAATATCTAACGGATGGAAACTGAATGTTCGAATTTTACCACTTTCCTTTGAGAAGTCGCAAACTTGGCAAATTTCAGCATATAAATCCATGAGTGGCTTAGGACTTTCTCTAATCTTCTCACAATAACCCCACTGTGGCACTCTAATAGCTGCACAAAAATCAACAAAAGGGAGGTCGACGGCTATATTGTAAATTTTATAGTGGACCTTGGGATTAGACAAGGACCAACTAAACCAAAAGTCTGACACCACATCCATGGTTAGCTTAACATATTGATATGGTTCTTCTCCAACAAATTGCTCCAACCCTGCAATAGAAATCATTGTTTGGAAATCCTGGAAGATCCCCGCAGCTCGCAGAAATTTAGGTCATGGATAAATGGAAGAGAAAAATTCCTCCTCATGATGGACTTTCATTGGCGCAAGTACCATCAATTCCTGTTGATTCAGTTGGTATGCACTCATCTTCTTTTCTGAAATTTTTAGACAAAAATTAAACCAAGTGATTTCCAAGTTGATAAATGATGAGGAACTTGCTAGAGGGATAAACATGCATCAAAATGAAATATCTAAGAATATAACAAGCATGAAAGCTCACACAACCTGTCACCTATAGTAGCAAAATACTCAAGATACAATCCACTAATCAAAAATCTAATTGGACAAGCGGAGGAGGCACATACTAGAGAGCAATCCCTCCAAAAATCAGCAGCAAAGATGGGCTGTGCAAGGAGATCAAAACTCAGGAGAAACAATAGTAGGAACTCGAGCTTGAGAAAGTTTTCCGGTGTTTTTCGGGAGAGAGAAATAAGTGGCTAGAAGGAGGCATTTTTGAGGGCCACCGGTGGGCCCCACCTAGGCCAGGCGCGCCCTGGGGCTGGCCGCGCCACCAGGGGGTGTAATGGCCTGGTGGGTCACCCTTGGCCATTCCAGGTGCCCCTATTCCCATTTTTTCGAGGAAAAAATTAATATGAATTTTCTAGACGTTCCGGAAAACTTTATTTTTGGCCAATTTTCAGGTTATGAAAATTGATTTCTCGCAAAAAAAGATTTTTGAAGGACACAAAAGCAAAACAAAAACCAAAACTACAGAAGTTCTAAGACACTCTAACAAGCAAACAACTAGCAAAACTAAATCTAACAAGAGGAAGAGCAAAGAGTGGAAAGGAGAAAAACAAAAGTGAGAAAGTATAACCATTGTAAAAGCATTGTTTTGTTCATTAAAATCCCTTTCTTAACAAGGTTGATCAAGTATTGTTACCAAAACAATTTAGAAAGAAACAAAACTTTGCATTTCACAAAATGATTATGTTACCTCAAACTTGATAGCAATAGTCCCAGTCATAATAGTTTCAAAACTTTCTGGTGGAATGGGACAATATATTTCTCCAGCTCCCAAATCACACAAAGGAGTTGGTATCAACTTTTCTAGCTGAAGTCTCTTGTAGAGAGAAAAAGGCATAACACTAACTCCAGCTCCCAAATCACACAAAGCAGTTCTAACATAATTATTTTTAATAGAGAAAGGAACAATTGGAATACTTGGATCACCAGGTTTCTTTGGAACCTTACAATTAAAGGAATAATTAGCAAGCAAAGTAGAAATTTCCTCATTAGGAATCTTCCTTTTATTAGAGACAATATCCTTCATATATACTTTGAATAAGGAGGCAACTTAATAGCATCAGTCAAAGGAATTTGCAAAAATAAAGGTTTCAACCACTCAAAAAACTTGTTATAGTGTTCTTCCTCCTTTGACTTGTGTTTCTTATTAGGAAAAGGCATTGGTTTCTGCACCCAAGGTTCTCTTTCACTACCATGTTTATTAGCAATAAAATCTTCCTTAGTGTACCTAGTGTTCTTAGTGTGCTTCTCAGGTTCTTATTCAATTTCTTCCTTATCAGGAGCATCATTGTTATTATTACCACTCTTAGTTTCAGCATCAGAGACAGATATACTATTAGGATCTATGGCAGGTTCAGAGGGTTCCTCAACTGTTTTATGTTTCTTTTTCTTTCTCTTATGAGGACTACCACTGTTTTCAACTTGTTGAGAATCCTGCTCAATTCTTTTAGGGTGTCCTTCAGTATATAAAGGATCTTGAGTGGTTGTACCACTCCTAGTTCTAATTCCATACGCATGTTTATCTCCTGAAGCATTAACTAGCATATCTTTTTATACCTTAGCAAGTTGATCAATTTGAGTTTGAACCATTTGGAAGTGTTTAACAAGCATTTTAACATCATTAGAAGTTCTTCCCACAATATCTTTAAACTGATTAATATCTCTAGTGTTTTCCAATAAAATATTCTAAACTTGTTTATTAAAATTACCTTGTTTAACAATAAAAGTATCAAGTTCTTCTAAGCATTGATCAGGAGGTTTATTATAGGGAATATCACCTTCATCAATGTGTTGGACAGAGTGTACCTCAATAGTGGATGAGTGGGAAATTGGCTTACATAATTCTTCTATATGTCGGGGGGATAACCCCCGGTAGGGTCATAAGGGGTAAAACATTGCCCAGCTTGGCTTATGCCAAATCAAAGATGTCTCAGGCCGGGTAAGAGCCCAGTTTGTTTACCTTCCAGGAAGCAACTAGCCGAGTCTCACGAGGGAAGGCCGAGTCATAAAGGACGTGTGGCAGCTTTCCGAGTAAGATTCCCATAGCAAGGCCTGACATACAAAGTCACCGTATGACGCCAAAATAGCTGGAGGCTACGTACAAGAAGACCGTTAGCTAGATGGTTTTGTGGACTGTGTCAAGGGCTCAGGGCTAGCCCATGACCCAGCCCGCATAGTAAGGATAAAGATCCAAACAGTAACCCTAGGACCCAAAGGATGTAACGTAGCTGGCCATCGCCTATTTAAGGAGGGGCATAGCTAGGGTTAAGGAGGTTGGACTAAGTAGGAAACTAGTTCCCTGAGGCTATGCTTAAGTAGCTCTAGGAGCACTTGTAAACTTCATGGAGCAATAGAAATCCTAAGTGTGGAGAGTTCATCTTGTTCTTCGTGTGCGGCTAGACCGTGCACTCCCTCCCCAGTTACCACAAGCGCCCATTCGCCCCCCAACTTAAGCCTACCCATGGCATCTGCCATGACACCACCTCGACAGTTGGCGCCCACTGTGGGGCAGAAGCAGGCGCTTGCTGGAGTTTTCATCTGGACAGGCAACATCATCGCCAAGACGGGCGGACGCATCTACTCCAGCCTCATCTAGAGGTTCGGGGGACTCAACTTCATCAGCGACAAGGCGGGCTGCTTCGGGACCAAGCCGTTCCCAAGGGGCGGTCGCTTCATCAAGTTCAGCAAGCACCAGGTCTATGTCGCGGTGCGCGTGGAGCGCGCGTACCTGGTGCGCGTCATCCTGGCACCGGATCCACCTGCGCAGGAAGGCTTCATCAACTCATCTCTGTCGAGGTAATGATGACAGCACCAAACCCATCACAACCCCAGGCTCCTCCAGTAGCTCCTGTGGTGAATGAGAATGCGGAGGTAGAAAACCCAGAAGGGATGCCAAGGGCAACAAGAACTGCGAAAGCACCGCTAGAGAAGCCAGAGAACATAGCTAGGAGTAAAAGAGCCAAGGAGTTGCAGGAAGCGATAGAAAAACTAGCAGAGCTAGTAGCGCCGACAGCTGATCCGACGCGCGTGCTTGCCAAGTTAGCGGAGGGCAGGAAAAAGGTCTTAGAGAAGGCAAAGGAATTAGCGCAGTTGCAGCAGGATATGGATATCACGATCCGATAGTATAACTCGGAAAATCGAGTCAAGGGCGCTAATACCCGGCTTGATGCAACAAGGTTGAGAGGAAGGAACCTCAATGAAGAATTGGCGGACGCAACGTCAAATATAACACCAGAAAACAGCAACGAAACAGCAATGCAACCGACATACAACACTACAGCAACAAATTTGAGAGCCGCAGAGGCAGCAATGGCCGAGTTACCCCATCTGACGGGTGAAGCAAAGAAAAAGCAACAGGAATGAGTAAATGAGTTGGTAAGAGCAGAAGGAATGCTTAATGAAGTGTACTACAGGGCGAATCCGGGTATAGCTTGGAGGTCATGACTTGTTCACTCGGAAACTCCTATCCTGGCAAGATCAGCAGGCCATACAGCCACTGCACTAGGAGCGACGCCGAGACAGAGAAAAGAAAAGAGTGTATATTCAGGAAGGAACAAGCAGATGTTTCTTATGACCCGGCAGTGGTTCAAGGAAACCTGGCCCGTGCGTAGGTAACGAGAAGGAATGTAGTTCAAGGAAATGAGAACCAAGAAAACGCTGGCCGGGAAAGGCAAGTGGGAAAAAGAAATGACAATGGAGGGCAGAACTTTGCACCTCAGCCTAGGCGTGGAACTCACTGGGCGAGAGGAGGAAACCCAGCTCCGAATCCTCCACCAGCTCAACCCGAAAGAAGGCAGCAAAGTGTGGGAAAAGCAGTGCAGCAACCTGCAGACCCGAACGCCAACAGATACAATAATGGTTACTCGGTAATGGTAAATAACGGGTATGAATTTCCGGATCACATGTATCAAGCAATGGGAGCAAGACTCGGAGGCAGAAATCTCCAGCCGGATGATGCAAGGCTAAAGCTCGACTGGATAAAGATGGCAGAACAAATCGAGTCTCAAGGTCCATAGGGTCCACCATGTTTTGCCCCAAGGATCATGAAAGAGCCGTCAGTGCCGAACTTTCAGCTGGCCAGAGGAACAAAAACCTACGATGGAAGCACAAAGCCAGAAGACTGGCTCATAGATTATGGAACTGAAGTGAAGATTGCGTAGGGAAATCTGATATGGGCATTGCGGTATGTACCGCAAATGCTAGAAGGACCAGCGAGGGTGTGGTTGAATAATTTGCCACCCGGAAGTATCAACAGCTGGATTGATTTCCAGAAAGCTTTCGTGAGAAATTTCACAAGCATGTACAAGAGGCCGAATCGCCCATAACAGCTAGCTATGTGCAAGCAAGGGCTGAATGAAACAGACAGGGAGTTACTCACTAGATGGTGCACTATGCGCAACTCTTGTGAAGGGGTAATCGAATATCAGGCCATTGCATTGTTTGCACAAGGATGCATGCATGGAAGTGTATTGTGGCAAAGGTTACAGAGAGATATGCCGGCAAGCTTGGCAGAAACAATGAGAATCGCCGACTCAGCCTTTGCTTCTGTCGGCGGACGGGATGACTGAGACTCAGATCTATGACGTGGCCAGGTCGCAAACGCGCCAGGAAAGGGGCCGAATATAGAAGCAAGAGAATAGATGAAAGACCAGACTACAGGTATGGCTCGACTCAAGTCGTAGCTATGAGTCAGGATCATCCAGATGCTAGGAGTAGACAACATTAAAGGACAAGTGGGAAACAGCAATGGCTACCAAAGAATGATGGCAAAAAGCCATATGAACAGAGAAAGCCATATCAAGACAGGCAGAAGTATACTTATGACATGATGTTGGATCAACCGTGTAAGTTTCATATGACAAGTCCGAGTATGCCGGCGAATCACACAACAAGAAAGTGCACTTGGTTTTAGAAGGGAGACAGAGTGGACTTGCTGACTCAGTAGTTACCACCACCTCCCCCACCACCGCTTACATGAGGAAATGCTCAAGCTGTTGGACCTGAGCATAGAGAACAAACAACCAAGATATCATAACCAAGAAAGAAGAGAGGTTGTGCACCATGTGCATAACCCAAGAGGTGATGACCAGTCATGTCGGCCTTGGGACCAGAAACGAGTACAAAGAGCATCACCGGAGCTACGTCGTGTTTGTCACAGAGCCGAATGACAAGAGAAGTTAAAAAGGAGGATGATGGAAGTGAATGCCACAATGCCAGCAATACCAAAGTACATGCATTGGTCTGAACAAGAGATAACTTGGAGCATAAAGGATCACCCCAAGATCATGCCAACTCCAGGAGGTTATGCTCTTGTCTTGGATCCGATGTTCATGGGCCCAGATATCAATGTGAAGTTCTCCAAGGTGCCAATAGATGATGGTAGTAGCATCAACATCATGTAGAAGGATACCATGCTCAAGTTAGGAATCACTATGAACATGTTGGAGCCGACTAAGACAACTTTCCATGGTATTATGCCAGGACTATTATGTGAGCCAATTGGCAAGATCTGGGTTGATATCTTATTCGGCAACAGAGAAAACTGTCGCACTGAGTCCATAGAGTTCGAGGTGGTACACCTGGTCAGCTCATACCATGCCTTACTCGGCATGCCGGCTATGGCGAAGTTTATGGCCACTCCTCATATTGCTTTCTTAAAGATGAATCTTCCAGGTCCGTGTGGAGTTACCACAGTTGAGGGTGATGACAAGAGATCTATTGCATGCGCCTAAGCCGGATATTCACTGGCTGAGTCACTGGTCATAGCACAGGAAAAGAAGCAGATGATGGAAGTTGCAGCAGTGGCCAAGGCGGCACAGATGTCTATGACGACACTCCTTAACCCCGCATGGCAGTGTATCTTTCCAACCCACCAAGGAAACTAAGAAGATACGTGTTAATGAGGCCTTCATAGAGAGCACAGTTACCATTGTTGTTGGGTTATCTGACAAATAGGAAAGAGAGCTCACCAGCTTCCTCCGTGAGAATCGGGATATCTTTGCCTGGTTCTGAGGGAGCTGGCTGAACACTCTCTTCATGTAAGGCTAGATACCAAGCCGGTTAAGCAACCCCTCCGCCGCTTCGCCAAAGATAGGAGGAAAGTGAGAGCCACCAAGATAGCCAGGCTCTTGGCTACCGGGTTTATCATGGAACTACTACACCTAGATTGGTTGACAAATCTAGTCTTGGTCGAAAACAAAAAGGATGACCCGAACGTGGCAGTGGTGTGGCGCATGTGTATTGACTACACGAACCTCAAAAAGGGGTGTCCAAAAGATCCATTCCCCCTGCCATGGATCGATCAAGTCATTGACTCTACTGCCGGGTGTGAATTGTTGTCATTTGTGGATGCATACTTTGGTTTCCACCACATACCACTATATCCGGATGCTCAAATAAAGACAACTTTTATCACCCCGTATGGTGATTATTTCTATCGTACTATGTCGTTTAGATTGAGAAACGCATGTGCAAAATACCAAATATGCATGGAAAAATGCTTGCAGGATCAACTTGACAAAAATGTTCAAGTATACGTCGATGACGTGGTAATAAAAATCAAACAAAGTCATACTCTAATCGAGGACTTGCGTCAAACATTCACAAACTTAAGAAGATTACGAATGAAACTCAACCCGGAAAAATGCACCTTTGGTGTCCCGGCTGGAAAGTTACTCGGATTCCTTGTATCTAGCCGAGGAATTGAGGCTAACCCGACAAAGATTAGAGTCATCGAAAGAATGGAGTTGCCGAAAACCCTCAATGATGTCTAGAAGTTTACAGGATGCCTGGCCTCATTGAGTAGGTTTGTGAGTCGGCTCGGTGAAAAAGCCTTACCATTATATCAACTGATGAAATAATCGGACAAATTCACATGGACACAGCAAGTTGATAGCGCTTTCCATGAACTCAAAAAGATGTTGGCAACTACACCAATATTAGCGTCACCACTATCCAAAGAGCCAATGCTGCTCTATGTCGCGGCAACTAATAGAGTTTTTAGTGCAGCGATAGTGGTAGAGCGTGAAGAAGAGGGGAAATCAGTCCAAAGGATAGTTTATTACTTGAGCAAAGTGCTCACCCCCATTACCAGAAAATGAAATATGGGGTGTATATGGCAGCAAAAAAGCTGAAGCACTATTTCCAAGAACACCCAATCCGGGTAATATGCGAGGCACCTATCTCGGGTATATTGGGTAGCAAAGATTCTAGTGGCCAAGTGGCAAAATGGGCCATAGAGCTAGCACCAAACACTCTACAATATGACGGGAAATATGCAATCAAATCTCAAGTTGCGGCGGATTTTTTCATGGATTAGATGGAAATGCAATACGAACCACCATTGCCAGACCTGAATTACTGGAGAATGCACTTTGACGGGTCGAAGACAAAAATGGGCCTGGGTGCCGGGATAGTACTCACATCACCAAATAAGGATCAGCTCAAATACGTGTTGCATATCGACTTTGATGCATCGAACAAGGTAGTCGAGTACGAAGCACTTGTCCATGAGATAAAAGTGGCCAAAGAAATTGGCATCAAAAGGATCATGTGTTTTGGTGACTTGGATTTGGTTATCCAGCAAGTGTCTGGGAATTAGGACGCATTGGATGCAAATATGGCACTATATTGTTTTCATGTGCAGCAGATTTCTGGATACTTTGACAGGCGTGAATTTCATCATATAACCAGAACATAGAACGAGGCAGCTGATGTATTATCGAAGTTAGGCTCATCTCGGCAAGCAATCCCACTAGGAGTATTGTTGGAACATCTCAGAAAACCATCGATCAAGCCATCACCAGAGTCTGAGTCAATTGGGCTCATCCCGGCAAGCCAGCAGTCAGACGTTGTGCCAATGGACATTGACTCAGGGGCAAGGTTCGAGTAACTCGGGGACTGTACCACCCAACCCAGGGGCTGTCGAATCACACTCGAGGACTCCTCGGGTTATGTCGGCAGAACATATGTCGGCTGAGCCAATGGAAATTGATGGAAAAAAGATCCAGCCCTAGTGATACTAGCCTGGACGCAACCAATATTCAACTACTTGAGGGATGGAAATTTTCCTGACGATGAGATATTGGCAAGACAAACAGAAAGAAGAGCAAAAGCATACACAATAATTAACAAGGAGTTATACAAGAGGAGTGTGACAAGCGTATTGCAACGTTGTATAAGTCGTGAGAAAGTCCAAGAAATACTGTTGGATATTCACCAAGGAGAATGTGGGCACCATTACTTGTCAAGAGCATTGGTAGCCAAGGCATTCTGACCTAGATTCTATTGGCCAAGCGCACTGGCAGAAGTGCAAGACATAGTAAGGAAATGCAACGACTGCCAACGCTACGCAATTGAAAACTATACCAATCACCTGGCCAAAGTATGGTGCCTAGATATGGTAGGAACGTTTAAACCAGCAAGGGGCGGCATGACTCACATACTGGTGATGGTTGACAAGTTTACCAAATGGATAGAAGTGAAGCTCATCAAAAAACTAGATGGAAAAACAGCTGTCACATTCCTAAAAGACATAATCCTGAGATATGGTCACCCGCACAGTGTGATTATAGACAATGGCACAAACTTTGCCGAAGGAGCTTTCGCTTGATTCTGTGGGAAAAATCGAATAAGACTTGACATAGCGTCAGTCGCCCATCTAGAATCAAATGGACAAGTTGAACGAGCTAACGGCTTAGTTCTATCCGGGATAAAACCCTGGCTAATTGAACCACTCCAGAGATCACCTGGTTGCTGGATCGAGGAACGACTTAAGGACAACTCTGAATCGATCAACAGGCTATACGCCGTTCTTCCTCGTGTATGGGGCAGAAGCAGTTTTGCCTGCCGACATAGAGCATGACTCGCCAAGAGTAAGGCAATATTCGGAAGCCGAGGTAAAAGAGGCACGAGAAGATGGAGTAGATTTACTCGAAGAATCAAGAGAATTAGCATTATCTAGATCCACTATATAAAAACAAAATCTCCGACGCTATCATAGCCGGAAAGTACAACGTCGTGTTTACCGAGAAGGAGATATAGTGCTCAGACTAGTGAAACACACAGCTGGGATGCATAAGCTATCACCCCCATGGGAAGGACCATTCATTCTAAGAAAAGCATTGCACAATGATTCATATTATCTAATAGATGCTCGTGAAATGACTTGAAAGGAAATGAGAACCAAAAGGCCGTGGAATGTGGCATTGCTCCGTCCTTTCTACACTTAGGATAAGCAATGTATGTATCTCTCTAACTCTCATATGACGGATACTCATGTCAGCTATGTCGTGGTATTGTCGACGAGTACGCCATGGAGGGGTTCTCACAGTTCATGTTTAGAGACGTGGGGGAAGGCGGACGGTTGATGGGTACGAGGTTCAGATCCCACAACGGTGGCAGAATCCTACTCCTGCTATAAATCACTATAATGGCAATACGCCGAGTTACAGGGATTGGTTCGCTGTGGGAGATGACTTGAAAGTCTAAGTTATCGTTCCCTAAAGGCTCCCATAGGCCCGAATTATATAGTCGCCAGGTCCTAGGGTTATAGGGAAAAGTCCTAGCCGGACAGGTTACAGAGTCCTACACGGTCTATTACTAGTCTAGCGTGTCTTGCACTCCAAGGCTCCGGGTACGTCGGTGACTCCTCCGTAGCCTTCCTTTATCCGGCATGGGCCTCCCTTTTGGATCCATCTAACTGGGCCGCCCAGTAGGCCATGGGCCATGCTACCAACTATCGGCCACCCGGGTTATCCGGATAAGATACATTCTATGAGGATACCCATATAGCATATCCCCAACAGTATCCCCCGGAGAACTCCGAGATCTTGCGTCGTCTTGCCTCTTCATGTTGAATGCTCCGTCTAGATGGATGTCGGAAAATTGTCAAGCAATATCTTGTAGTCCTCCCAAAGAACCCTGCAAGGCTTTCTCCATCTTCAATTTGTAAGTCGGAGAATTGTTGACTCTTCTATCGTACTCTTCCGTAGCCGGATGGGATCCGTCCATGCCGGAATCTTCCAATGTGACGGCTCATCTGCCTATGCCAGCTAGGGAGACGTAGACATAGGTCAGCAACGCCTCTTAACTTACACATGCAGAGAACGCAATCATGTCCATTTTTCCCACGCGAGAGATACGAACCGTTGGCGGTGACGGTTGGTAACGTGGCGAAATTTCCGCGCACATCCCCACACATGTCGCCTATGTGGCAACCGTTCGATCATGCTGCACGAATCTTGATGACGGAGGTTATAAATAGTAACTGCGGTGGAAATTTTACTTTTCACCTCATTCTCCTCTGCATCGTATTCTTCCTCCAGCGAGCGCCTCCTTGAACTCTGAGCGCAACGTGCGAAAACCCTAGCTCCCCAATCTCTCACAGTCACCATCGAACACACCCAATGGCCAGCAGCAGCTCCTCTCCCTCCATGCGGTGTTAGGCGAAGAGGGCGAGCTCCGTCGTAGTGCCTCTAGAGGGTCTGGTTATCCCCAAGTCCGCGATGGTCGAAGCCACCACCGGCGACCATAATCCAACGGTGCTGGAGCTGCTGGAGGAGGAGTATGACTCCCACAAAGGCGATTGGCGCGATTCAGATATCATAGCCCGTGATATCAAAGAAATGATCATCGAGGGCTACCTTCCTGCGACGGTGCGCCTGGCGGGTGGCGCCGGCCGGCGAGGTCGCGCCTTCTCCCCAAACCGGAGAAAAAGTGTACCTCAAAGCACAACTGGGACATGGCGTCTCCCTGCCCATCTCCAACTTTTTCCTTGCTGTCCTGAATCATTACCGAGTACAGCCTCAGAACCTTCCCCTAATAGCATCTTAGCGCTTAGCAATTACGTGGCGCTTTGCGAGGGTTATCTAGGGATTAGGCCTAGGCTAGATATCTTGATTTATTTCTTCACCGTCAAGTGCGAAGCCGGAGACGGCAAGGACGAGCTCAGAAATTATGGCACCATTAGTTTTAAGATCCGGCCTGGCCGGCGCTTCCCCGACATCATCGGCCACGAGTCCTGCAAGAACTGGCAGTAGACGTACTTCTACGGCCCAGATATCCCTCTGGCTAGCCGACAAGTCACGTACCCGGACTTCATCGATGGATCAGCAGCTGAAGCCTCGACGTGGAGATCCCAGGCCTCCCTTCCCTCTGACATCGACACTTCCCGTGCTATAAGGCGGATAGAGTGGTCCGTAGAGACGGGTCTAACCGGATTGGACCTGTCCATGTGCTGGTTCATCAGGCGGATCTAGCCTCTGCACACCGCTTGAAGCTGATGCACGAGTATTCCAACGATAGAAGGGATAGCCTCCTCATCTCCGAGGACAACTTCTCGAGCGACTCCGTCAAGCTCCGCCTCAAGGACATTGTCAAGGTGAAGGATAAGAAGCGTGGCTTCACCATCACCGACGACATATTTGTAGAGAGCAAGTGCCCAAAGGTAACTATTTATTTTCCGTTTATGACATATACTCCAGTTCTTCCATCTAGCCATTACCATCTCATCTAGCATGGTGGTTCTTCACTTAATAGCTCAGCGACATAGATGAGGATAGCATGGGATCCTCAAATCTATGATCCAAAGATGAAGGAAGTCACCGTCGTGTCTGACAACGATGCTCCATTGGCACGAAAGAGGAAGAGCTCCACCTCTGACGCTGCCGATGGAGGCAGGAAGAAGAAGATGGAGGGTAGAGCCACCAAGAAGACTACCGCCGCCTTGGAGGCGGAGAAAAGAAAGATTACAGGGATCCCCTTTGCCAAATCACCCCTCTTGTGTAAGCTTATTTCCCTCCGACATTGTCCATTGTTTGTCTTATTTCTGTACTTATACTTTTTATGCCTTTCAGGAAGAAAGCCAGAACCATTTTGAATAAGACCTCCAAGACTTTGGGGGCTTCTAGAAATATTAAGGATATGTTGCCTCGTGACATTTCTCCCCACGCATCTCCCTCCATCGCCCCTGTCACTCCTATCGTCAAACCTGCATCCGCTCTGACAAGCTCTCAAGCTAAAGAAGCATCTGGCCCTTCCGCCATGGAAGTGGACTCAGGTGCCTCCACCGAGCTCGCTGTTGTCGGTGAACAGGTGACGTAGGAAAGTGCCGCACACCAAATGGCTGAAGCTCCGGCTAAGGATGCCCTCGGTAGCTGTAAGGCGGTGGTGCAAGGTGGTACATATGCCGAAGGCCGCATCTCCGTACCCAAGAAGACCATAGAGTTCCTGAAGATAGTCTATCCAGTGCTTACGTCGGGTAGCACTGCTCTGGTTCCTAGTGCGGCACCGACATCTCCAACGTGCGGCCTTGAGGAGCTTCTCCGGCAAGCAGAAATCTTGCAAGGAAACAATTTGTCCTTTGGCAAGTTGCTTGCTAAGAGTGCTACAAACCATAAGATCATTGCGCTTGTAAGTTTTATTTGCCTTTTTCTTTTCATATGAGTATCCCACTGTAGCCCCCGAGGATTTAGATGGAAAACCATAGGTATTTGCATATAAATGCTCTAAGAGTGACTAAGCTAGAAAATTTCTCACTGTAGCCCCCAATCATATAGTTTGAATGAATAATTCCAACTAGATGCTTCCAGAGTAGCATACGCAGTGTTTATAAATTATGATACTAACCGAATTAGTTCCGACTAGATGCTTAAAGAAAAGCTAAGCATATGACTGAGTTAAAAACTTTATACTGTAGCCTCCAAGCTTCTAATCGAAAACTGAATTAGTACCGACTAGATGCTTAAAGAAAGACTAAGCAAATTGCTAAGTTAAAAACTCTCGCTGTAGCCCCCGAGCTTCTAGGTGGAAATTCTCCGGCTAGATTCTCCAAGTAGACCAAACAACATTTAACTTTCTTCTTTCCACAGAATGAGAATGCTTGGAGGGGTGTCGCCAACGACAAGTACCAGAAGATGCATGTGGACTTGGAAGATGAAAAGGGTAAAACTGCCTTCTTGAAGGAACAGATCATCAAGAGAAAGCGTATATTTTTCCTTTCTTTTTTATATTACGACTTGGTCTTGTGTATTCTCCGAGTACTCATTGTGTACTTTTCTTTCTCTGACTTGCAGAAACCATTTCCAAGGACAAGGATATTGTCGATCAATCCAAGCACATTCAGCAGCTGGATAGCAAAAACAAGATCCTTAAGGAGAGGAAGGACATGCTGAAGATGCATGAAGTTTCGATGAAAGCCCTGCCAGACTCCGCCAGTGAGGAGATGAACTGCTTGAAGGAGGAAATCGCGATCTTAAAAGATCAGAAGAAAGTTGTCGATGAGCAAAATCAACGCCATCATGAATCGTACAAGATCCTCCGACAAGATCGGGACTCCACGACGGAGATTATCCAGCAAGCTGAGATAAGCATCTTAAGTAAGTGATTCTTCGCCTTTGATTTCTGTAAGCTGAATACTTTGAATTTTTGAACTCATGTGCTCCTTTGTCGGAAATTCGCAGCTCATATGGGTTTAACCTGGTCGCCTCCTCCTCCAAAGGAATGCATGGTCCTTGCTGGCAACTTTATTAACACCGCCATCAAGCAGGCCAAGGAGATAGCCAAACCACTCCAGATTAACATCAAGGCATCAGACTCTATGACGAAGTTCTCGGAGATTCTGCGCCGAGCCCCCGAGCGTATCGCAAGCTGGAAAGCTTCATGTGCACGGGCCGGTGCAAGGATGGCGCTTTCCATGGTTAAGGCACATTACGAAAATGCCGACATCGACACGGTAACCTCCGGTATCCCTGACGTAGATGACGAAGGCCAAAGATTAACCACGAATCTATCTTGGCGTCACTCGCGGGTTATGACACCAGAGTCGCCGAGTTGGTCGACTTTAATGTCTTTGTGCCCATGAAAACCATCGATGGAAGCAACCAAAGCTCCTCCGAGTCCCTCAACACTGCCGATTTCGAGGAAGGTGACTCTCCTGCTGCCGACGATGCTGCTTCCAAGTCGCCTGTGCCACAGGAATAAAATACAATTTGTAATATTTGTTTCATCTGTAATATGTCTGCGGAAAAAACTATGTGTTAACTTAAGGTGGAAAACAATGGTTGTTATTTCCTGCTACTCAAGAAATGGTTCCAGCATGTATATATTTGTTAAGCAAGTGCTGGTTTATCCATTACTTTGGATTTTATGCTTGACTTTTCGTGAGTCGGAAGACTCGTTGTCGGAACCATGCGCTCAGGCGATGATTCCCAATGGCACCATCAATAACCTAAGCACAAAATCGCCAACAATAAGTGCCGAAAGTCACTACTCTAGAATCCACATAAAAACGTCAAAGAACGTGTAGACCAAAAAACTTAAGCTGACGCCCGTAGGCGGAATTTTCACAAGTGTAATCACAAAGCTTGTGCATAAAGGTTTTATATGATCCAAAAATGAACACTAAAGGAGGTAAAAGACTCAGAAATATGAGTGAACCAGAGAGATTTATTTCATTGATCATATAAGAGGTACACAATTAGATAAAAAATGCTAAGTGTAGAAAGGACGTAGTTGTGCTATGTTCCGTGGCCGATCAAGCTCCGTGTAGTCATCATCCGGGTCATGCCGCTTACACTTATGATCCTCATTGGGTCTATCCTTCAGTTCATGATTGTCAAAGAGGTTGTAAGACCCATTGAGTAGCGCCTTGCTTATGATGAACGGTCCTTCCCATGGAGGGGATAATTTGTGTGACTTCTTCTGCTTAAATCAGAGCACCAGACCCCCCCTCTTTAAACGAGCGACACCGGACGCGGCGACTATGGTAGCTGCATAGCTTCTGCTGGTAGATGGCGGATCTTTGGCATGCCAAACGCGCTCCTCCTCGAGAAGGTTCACATCTAGGTTTCTGGATTCTTCAGCATCATCTTCGTCGTAGGCGGCGACTCTTGGTTCATCGTGAAGGATGTCGGAAGGCAAGATGGCTTCTTCTCCATATACCATGAAGTAAGGGGTGTAGCCTGTGGATCTGTTTGGTGTAGTTCATAAACTCCACAGCACAGATGGCAATTCTTCCGCCCAGGCTCCAGCTGCTCTATGTAGCGGAGCCTCAAGATGTGGCTTGATTCCCTGCAGAATTAATCCATTGGCTTGCTCAACCTGACCGTTGGATTGTGGGTGTGCCACAGATGCAAGGTCAAGTCAGATGCCTTTCTCCCAACAATAAGCCTTCACATTTCCGAGTGACAAGTTGTTGCCATTGTCGGTGATAATGCTATGTGGGAGACCAAATGTCACCACTAGATCCCGGACAAACCTAAGGGCAGTTGCCCCATCGAGCTTTCTAATGGGTTTAGCTTCTATCCATTTACTGAATTTATCAACTGCTACTAGCAGATGCGTAAACCCACATGGTGCCGTCTACAACGAACCAACCATGTCCAGCCCCCAGACTGCAAACAGCCAAGTTATTGGTATTGTTAGCAATTCTTCAGCAGGAACATGTGGTTGTCGGGCATAATATTGGCATCCCATGCATGTCTCCACCATCTTGTCGGCATCCACCTTCGCGGTGAGGCAGTAGAATCCTTGCCGGAAGGCTTTCATGACCAAAGATCGGGGAGCGGCATGATGCCCGCAATCTCCGATATGGATTTCGCATAGGATTTCAATACCTTCTTGCTGGGAAACACACTTAAGGTATACACCAATAGTGCTTCTTTTGTAGAGCTATCCATTGATTATGGTATAGCCCTTTGCTCGACGTACTATTCGTCGTCTTTCGAGTTCGTCGTCGGGCAAAGTTCCGTGTTTGAGATACTCCAAGAACGGTTTTGTCCAAGCCGAAGGGACCTTTGCCACGATGTGGACGAAAGGGTATACTCTGTCCGGGTTGTCGATGTCTGCTGCCTTCACGGATGGTGTCCGTAGATGCTCCAGAAAAACTCCAAGCGGAATTCATTTGCGCCCTGATCCAAGCTTAGACATCAGATCAGCCGCCTCGTTTTGCTCCCTAGGCACATACTTGACCTCGTAGCCCAAGAAGCTCTTGGCTATCTCTTACACTTCGTCTCGATATGCCGCCATCATAGGGTTCCACGCGTTCCAGGTGCCAGCCACGTGCTGGGCAACCAAGTCGGAATCTCCACAGAAAACTATGCGCTTGATGCCAATATCCTTGGCTACGCGTAATCCGTTAATGAGTGCTTCATACTCCGCCATGTTGTTCGTAGCTTCAAAGTGGATTTGCAGAACATAGTGTAGCTTGTCTCCAGGTGGTGACTGTAGCCATACACCCGTCCCCGAGCCGTTGAGAAGCTTTGATCCGTCAAAGTGCATCACCCAGTATTATGGCTCCGGCAATGGGGTAGCATCTGGCATCTCCGTCCAATCTACCATAAAATCTGCCAAGGCTTGTGACTTGATAGCATCGCGTCTCTTGTAGGTGGTCTCAAAGGCGGCAAGTTCGATGCCCCACTTCGCGCCCTTCCTGTAGCGTCGTTGTTGTTGATAATGTCAGACAGTGGAGTTTTGCTCACCACTGTGATGGGGTGCTCCTGGAAATAGTGCCTCAGCTTCCGAGAAGCAAGGAATACTCCATTAGATATCTTTTGGTAGTGCGGGTAACGCTGCTTGGACTCCGTCAAGACATCGCTTACATAGTAAACTGGATGTTGAACTCCGTGCTCATAGCCTAGTTCATTCCGCTCTACCACAATGACGATGCTGATTACCCAGTTGGTGGCCGCCATGTAAATTTACATGGGCTCACCAGGCTCGGGTGCTGCAAGGATAGGCGCTGAAGAAAGAGTCTCCTTGAGCTGCTTCAATGCTACATCTGCCTCTTCCGTCCACTTTAATTTGTCCGCCTTCTTCAGCAACTTGTACAGCGGCAGAGCCTTCTTGCCATGTCAGCTAACCAACCGACTAACTGTTGCAACACAACCTGTTAGTCGTTGTATGTCCTTTAGGCATATCGGACGGTTTATATTTAAGATGACGTTGATTTTCTCTGGGTTGACCTCGATTCCACGCTGGGAAACAATGAAGCCCAACAATTTGCCAGCCGGAACCCCGAAGACGCACTTCTTAGGGTTAAGCATCATGTTGTATTTTCGGAGATTATCAAAGGTTTCTTTTATGTAGAAGATTAAGTCATTTGACTTTTTAGACATCACCGCTATATCGTACACATAGGCGTGAACGTTCCGACCAATTTTATCGTGTAGGCAATGTTGCATTGTCCGCTGGTACGTAGCACCTGCGTTTTTCAGCCCAAAGGGCATCGTAACATGGAAAAATGTGCGGTAGGGGGTAGTGAACAAAGTGGCCAATTGGTCCGACTTCCTCATCTTGATCTAGTGGTATCCTGAGTATGCATCGAGAAAACATAAAAGTTTCGAGCTAGTCGTCGAGTCAATGACTTGGTCAACGCGAGGCAAAGCAAACGGATCTTTGGGGCATGCTTTGTTCAAGCCGGTGTAATCAACGAACATTCTTAATTATTTGGTTCCCTTTTTGGGGACAAGTACAGGATTGGCCACCCGTTGGGTGTGAAGGACTTCTCGGATAAAACTAGCCTTAAGTAACCTAGCTATCTCTTTGCCTATGGCGCGTCTCTTCTCATTTCCAAAGCGTCGTAGAGGTTGCTTCACTGGTTTGCATTTTCGATCAATGTTTAAGCTGTGCTCGGCAAGTTACCTAGGTACACCTTTCATGTCGGCAGGTTGCCAGGCAAAGATGTCCCTATTCTCACGGAGGAACTCGATGAGCGCGGTTTCCTATTTGGGATCCAGGTTCGTCCCAATGGCGGTGGTCTTGAAGGCATCGCCTACCACAGGTTCCACCGGCTTGGTCTCGATGACGGCCTTAAATGCTAGAGAAGAGTCGGAAATCTGTTTCTTTGACGTGGGCATCTCCGAGGCATCGACCTTGCTCTGGATCTCCTTGAATTCTTCGCTGTAGAGGACAACTTTCGCGTAGGATGCTTCTCCAATCTCGCAGTCCCTAGCTTTGGCAAAGCTTCCGGATACAGTGATGACACAGTTTGGTTCGGGTATCTTGAGTTTTTTGTAGACGAAGCATGGCTTGGCCATGAAGGTTTGGAATATGTCGCGGCCAAATATGACGTGGTACACGCTCTTGAAGGGGACCACCTCAAAGGTAATGCGGTCTTGGCGGTAATTATTAACATCGCCAAAGGCTACCTAAAGTGTGATGCACCCAAGGGACTGAGCCTCCCGACCAGGAACTACACCGTGGAAGATTGTCAACACCCGGATTTTTAATCCCAGATGCCTGTTATGCCATACATCGCAATCCTAGGATTACCATTTTTGCGAGACATAATAGAATTGGATACCATAGTACATCATCCATTACAAACCATACATAAGGTCTTACACAAATAAGGATCTCATGATCCAGTTCTTAATACAACTTTAAGCAGCGGAATACGTAATACTAAAGGTAGCGTAGGCGAAGCTCCATCTTCGAGGTCACAGGCAATGCTGACGATGGGATATGATCCTAGTTGTCGTAACCTTCCTGGGGTCCATCATCCTGGTACTCCTCTTCATAGTCTGGCCACGGGAATAGCCAGAGACAAAGCCATGAGTACTCTTTAAGTACTCGTAAACTAATACTAACAAGTGAAGGAGGTTTTTGTAATAGGACACTAAGCTCTAAGGTTGTTTTGCAAAAGCCAGATTTACCTCTACTAAGTTCAGAAGCAGGAGAAAGCTAATCAAATTTTATAACACCTAAGTGGAACTTGTATCTCGTGCCACAACCCTGTTGTGGTCAACTCAAAGTCTCAAGTAATTTCACCAGTCATTTTGAAAACATCTGAGGGGGGAACAGTATGGCCACTCCAACTGTCCATAACCGCGGACGCGGCTATTCGGATAGTTTGACACTCTGCAAAGATTGTACACTTTCACCATAACATTCGATACATCCGTCAGGAACAAATCCTGAATTCACCATACTCAGTATGCGGATAATCAATCCTAACCTTTCAATTACACGCCCTAGTATAACCACCTCTCCTGTGAGTTTGGCCTCCCAACCATGACCAACTGTCATCTTGGATACTGTACAGGTGGACAATCTTCACAAGGTAGCCTCAGCTCAGACCTTGGCCGTGAGGGAACCAATACTAAGGTATATAAGTTTCCAGTCAAGCCCTACCCAATCATCGGGTATTGTGGTTGTACGGTAAAATTGGAATGGTATTGCATCTAGACAACCATCAGTTTTATAAAGGGCTAAGGATCATGCCTCAACATTTTCATCACCAAAATCATCTAGTGTTCGGAAACACATGTCAAAACATCTTAGTAGAATGATCCATCATTCTAAGGTTTTCATAACCATTTTCACCAAGTAATCCCATCTAAAGTTGATCAAGTTTTATGCTTAGCACTAGCATCTACGAGTGGGGGTGATTACTAATGAGGGGTCATAAACAAGTGGAGTATCAACTAAGTACCACCTCATATCATAGGATGACATCAAGGTTTTCTAACTTAGGCCAAATTTTATGCTCTTTATGCAACCTTCAGTTATCTTTCTAGAATCTACAAGTCACTTAAGTACATTCTAAGGAAGTAGCTTTGATAAAGAAATAAAGTAGAAAACTTGCAAATAAAACTAGGAGGGGGTACCAAGTGGGTATGATCACATATGCTTAAGGCATATAGTTGGCATGGTAACAAGCAAATATTTGCTTGCACATTGAACTAGTAGTATTGGGCTTGCATTAATAGAGTATCTTGCAAGTGTTAGCTTGTCTTGTGCAGAGCAGTGGTTGAAGTTCTACGCGCCTTCTTCTTCGCAGTATCCTCCTTCCTCCTTGTATCCGTGGTCGGTACTAGCGTCTATAAATAAATACGAGGTACACAATCACCAAACAATAATTAACTACTTTCAATCATCACACCAAGGGGTTATATAGATGATCTAGCATCATCACTAACATTACAAGACTAAGGCACTTGACTTAATGATTTTAGTTTTAGAAAAAGTAATTTCTACTCATTGAAAAACTACTTAAGATTTAATATTCTCCAAACCAAACATGGGATCATGTTGACACATGTCATCACCACATATTTTAGTCCATGGGAATGTGATTTAAAGTGGTGTCACAATTTAATAAGGTTTAACCCTTTTATTTTAATTAAAAAAGTGACTAGAAATGCCTATGTGGCATTCTTTTATTTGTTGAACATTATTTCTGTTAGTAAACCCATATATTTTTATATATTCTGAAAGGTATGGTTGAATGTGATTTTTGAGAGTTGGAATCAACTCAAAAGCTATTATGGTTTTAAATTTGAAAAATGTTTGAATGCAGAAAAGCTTCTGCCTTGTTATTTTTACCAAAGATGATCTACAGATCCAAATGATTTGAATCCAATGGGCTTGGATTCAGCATTTCCAGACCTTTATAACAAAATTGGTTTCATTCAATTTGGTTCACTGAATCGAGCTGGGTTTTAATGAAAATTGAAAAATCCAAATTCAAACAAATGGGCTGCGCGGGAAACGATACTGGGCCGGCCTGATAAGCACAGCGCTTACGCGGGCTGGTTAAGTTGCTGTCCCCACGCGGCAGTGAGACGAGGGGGTGCGAAGCGGTACGGGGCAACATGGACCGTGGGATCTTGTTCTAATCTAACGGCCCTGGTTCATCGTCCACGTCGGGCAGCGCCGGCGAGACAGAACCCTAATGCGGCAGGTGGGGGTCGTGGGAGGCTCACCGGGGCTCAGGCGAGGGTCGGTGATGCGGGCGAACGACAAAGTCGACAACGGCGAACCTCCTGGTACCGGCAGCTCTTCCTGGGGCGACTCCAATCGTTGGCCCCCTTCTTCTCCAGCAGCGGCGGGCTCTGGTGAAATTCCGGCGAAGCGCTGCTCGCCTTGCTCCAGGAACGTGGTGTAACGATCAGTGAGGAGAGGGAACGTAGAGTGGTGTGAAGAGTATGAGCTGGGGTGGTCTCTGTTTATAGTCTCGACGACGAGACCTAACAGGATGGGCAGGCGATGGTGGCGACATGGCTACGGGCTGCTAGAGGCATGGTCAGCGGTGGCGATCGATCGGTGGTCTCCTGGCGATGCTCTACAGCTTTAATGCGCGTGTAGGGGCGGTGGCAAACGGTCTGGAACACGCGATGCTCTGCGCGGCAGAGGCGGCGTTTTCGACGGCAAGCGGTGGCTGTGAGGCATGGGGCAGCGAACGGGGGTGTCTGGCGGTCTCCTGGGACGGTGGTGATCGTGTATGCAGGTGGCGAGGGAGGCGCGCGGTCTGTGGGCGTGTGTCGAGGGTGGCGCTCTGGCGCATGCTCGGCATGGTTGCTGGCGAGCTAGGCATGGTCTGTGCGTGTGGTCCAGGGACTGGCAAGGTTCGAGCGCTAGACAGGGAGTGGTGGTGGGGTGCTAGCTTGTTCCCATACAAGGTTGGCGAGGCTAGTGCTGCTCCTAGCTTGCTGTCCACACTAGGTGACATGGTCAGCTTTGGCTGTTCACCATTGGTGACATTGCCAAGCTTATAGTGGGGCTAGTGCTTAGTTATGTTTGCTAGATGATCTACTGAGGTTGTTGTGAGCTAGAGAGGGAACCAGTTAGGCCCAAATCACTGCTCACAATAGTGTTTGGATTTTGTTTGATTTGAATCAACAAGGTGTTTGATCAAATGGCCGCATGAATTCAAGTTTTGAATTTTGAAAATAATTTTGGTGGGTGTGCTAGGTATGTGTTGGGGAGTCTGTGGATGCTTGGGTTTTGAAAGTTGAGCTTGTTTGAGTGGTTTTTGAAAAAGTGGGATCTTCCCATATGATAAAGATTCAATTTTGAACTGTCATTTAAACTATGCATTCAAATGTTTTTGGATGATCACAAAGTGGTCCTTGGTACTTTGTTATGAGTACTATCAAGGGGTGCAAAGATCCAAACAAGTTTCTGTTAAGTTTTGAAAGTTAGAGACAGCCAAAGTAGGCATGGGAGTTAAATTGGCCAAAGTGACCATTCCCTTATTTTGTTTGTTTTGATTTATTTGTCTTTGGGAAAAGTGTGGGGATTGTTTAGATGATGTTTATTTCACCTAAGAATCCATTTACAATCAAAGACCCACACAAGCAAGGTGATTCAAAAGAATTCAAAATGGAATGCATACACTCATGCATGCTTTCATTTTTTTAAATAGAAAAGTTTTTGTTAACCCTAATTTTGAAGATTAGAGTTTGATGATCCAAGTTTAGTATTTTTGGGATGTTACAGAGATGATGTTGGTCCGCCTTAGGTTTTCCTCCGTCAAGTTTATCTTATGCAGTGTATCCAGGTACATGATGTTTATGCTGCTTCCACTATCCACCATACATTTGGTGAACTCATTGCCGTCAATCAAATGGTTGATGACCATGGCGTATTGGTTCTCTATAGGGATGAGGTCTGGGTGATCCTTCCTATACCAAGTAATTGGAATCTCCGACCAGCGCAGGAATTGGGGAACTGGGGGTAGAGTAACCATCAGTATCCTCATAAAGATCTTCTGTTGTCAGACGGTGGGGGTGCCAAGGAAAGTATGGAAATCTGTCGCCTTCTTCTCGAAGGGGTTCTTGCCTTTGCCGTCGCTCTTGGCGGCATGCTTGGGGTCAATGTCCTCGTCCATGTCACTTGAATCCTTGGACTCCTCCTCGTTCTTCTTCCCCTTGCCCTTGCCTCGCGATCTATTCTTCCGACTTCGCTTGTAGCCGGACTCCGGGTCCTCATTGAGGTCGTTGACGAACTTGCAGTGTCGATTGGTATGGTGACCTTGCCGTTGACATCGAGGTGTACGAGGCACGACATATCGCGGTACCCCTTGTAGGTTTGGGGAACGCGGAGTGATGCCGAGGTAGTTTCACTTCCTCGCTGTTGCCCACAACCAGCTCCCCGACCTCGGCCGCGTTGTCCGCCATCACCTCATCCTGTGAAGGTCATAGCGACCATGTCGGGGTTTTTCTTTTCTTCTGTAGAGGTTTTCCGCTTTGTGCTGCTGTTCCTCCGAGCTTGAGTTGGAATGGCCGTTGCCGGCAGAGAGCCACGAGTATCATCATCGGCAGCTGCGAACTCACTGGCCAACTGAATCATCCGATTCAAGTCTAGCTGGTGATTGTCCTGCAACGTGCCGCTTTCCAACCCATCGATGAAGGCGTCCATGGCGGTCTGAGCGTGCACTCCTGCGCAGGGATTCTTCATATCCAGCCAGCGGGAGAGGTAGGCGCGATATGTCTCGTCTTTTTCTTGCACGCACCTCTGTAGATCGCCAACAGTGTAGGGACGTTTCTACATACCCTCGAAGTTCTTGGTGAACGCTTCTTGCATGTCCAACCAATTGCAGATGGATTTCTCCGGCAAGTCATCAATCCATTGATGGGCTGTGCCTGCCAACATCAATGGGAGGTACTTGACAACAACGTTGGAGTTACCCCTAGCGATCTCCACCGCGTTACCGTAGTCCTGCAACCATTTGGCCAGCTTGGCGGTGGCGTCATAGGGCTTGATGGTCTTGTCAATCCGGAAATCCTTGGGGTAAGTTATGGACCGTATCGCAGGTCCAAAGCAACATGGTCCCAGGTATGATCCTTCCCGGGCTTCGTGGATCTTGTATATCCGCGAACGTGCGTCGTATGGCTCCGGGCTTCTCTTTTTCTTGCCCATGGGGGATGGGCTGCATGAACGACGCGGGCCCCCTCCGCCATGGTGGCTGCTAGGTGGTGAGGGAGGCGGAGGTGGCGGTGGGTTAGCCTTCTTGCTATTACCCTCCTGCGATGCCTCACGCTTGTCGCGGTTGCTTGTCGGACGTGGAGGGTCATAGAGCGACCTGCTCTTGTATCCCTGGTTGCGCTCTCTGTCATGACGGGTCTGCTCCGCATTATCACGGATGACGATGCTGCCCTGCCTTGGCGGGGGCATATCCGTACGACCGTGAGCCTTGGTGTCTTCGCGATGTCGGGGTGAGCGGGGCGATGGCGATGAGCGACGAGGTTGGGCCTTACCTCCGTGGTCGGAGGATAGGGGGATAACATCCTTCCTGTTGCGCGCATCCCTCCGTCTATGTTTTGATGAACCCGTCTAAGACCCGACATCAAGAAGAGATCTTTCCCTTCGCGGCTTATACTGGCTAGATTGTCAAAGCGCTGGGTCAGACTCAAGCCTCTGAGAGGTGGAATTTTCCTGCTGTTTTACCGCCTTGGACACTAGGTCATAGACCTGGTCCATCGCCTGAGGCGATCTATCCTGCTCCAGAAGGGTCTTGGCGATGGCGAGGTTGAGGAGAGGAGTGGGCATCACCTGCCTGCCTTCACTGTCAATATATGGCTTGGCTTGTGCCGGCTTCGGGGGAGCCCATCCTAGGTTTCGCAGCACACCAGGATCGTTAATGACGCGAGCCAGAGCTTTCTTGGCCTTTTGCTGCTGCAGCAAAGTCTTGTACTCAGCCTCCATTGCTCTAGCTTTCTCTATGCATTTCTGCGTGTTGACCAGATCTCGATCCAGTTTTGCGCCTTGCTCCGTGATGGCCTGCGCTTCCTCCAGCAGCTGCTGGCGCTTCTCATCAAGATGGGTCATGTTCCAGATATGAGCTATGGTCAGTGGCTCGACGAGGAGATTGTCGTACATCACTCTATCAGCTAGAGTAAGTTCGACAGCAGCAGACGTAGATGCTGGAGGCGGCAGGTTTGCGGTGTTGTTGTTGCTCGGGCCGGTGTCGAGTTCCTGCGGCTGTTGCACTGTGTTAGGCAGAGGGGGCATGACCTTTGCGTGATCAATGTCGACAGCAACAGGTGGTCCCTTCCCTTTGTCCAGAGCTGTAGGCGGAGCTCGTCCGGGTTGATCTTCATCCATCGCCGTCCCAATGGTGACGAACACCTCTCGAGACGTGAAGTCGTTGTTGGCTTGCTCATCGCGCGTGTACTCCTCCTCCACCTCCTGCATGGCGGAGTCTAGCTCCTCTGGACTGAAATCTATCTCCTCTGAATCTGCACTAAAGTCAGCGTATAGCACTTCTATCACAGAGTCGGAGGGTGCCAGGGCTTCCTCGATGACGGGGGGTGGAGGTGCAATAGAAGCGACGATGACTAGAGGTGGTGGCGCAGCAGCGGTGATGGCGGCCGGAGGCGGTGGTGGCGGTTGCTGAGGCGGCGGTGCTCCTCCAATGAGCACGAGATCCGCCTGAGCTGCCTCCTCGGCCTCCACGTAGCTGTTGACGGTGTTCACCATGCTTTTGAAGGTGAGACATCCTGAGCTTGTTGCCGCCTTAGAGAATGCCGGAGAAGCATTCCCTGGTCCAGTCCTTCCACAAAGTGATACATGGCATCATTATTGGGGTAATGTGCCAGATCGGCTCGTATACGGAGCCACCTGGCAAGGTAATCGCGGGGGTTTTCGCCCTCTCTCTAAACGCAACGCGCCAGATCGAAGATGGTAACCACACCGACAAACTTGGATCTCTGTTGTACAGACGCACGGACGAAGCCGGTGGACTTGTAGTGATCTTCCACCGTTATGTCCTGCACAGGGGCGGTTTGGGTGGGCCTCGAATTTTTCCGATCTTTGCTGGCAAACTCCAAGGAGAGATCCGACATTGATCCTTCTGCGAACGTATCCTGCCCGTAGGCAGTCCGTGCGGGTCTTGATGCTCCTCCGACTCCTAGGGAACTAGTGCCCGAGTCGGTTTCGCCAATGAAGACGTGGATGTATTTGATAGGAACGATCAAACACCGCGTAGGGTTCATCTTCGCCGGGATCCAGAACTCTTCGAGAGGGACGATCGGAACTTTGCCGGAGAAGAGAACGCGACCGATGGCTACGGTTTCGCCGATTCCCGCGAATATCTTGGTCCTCGCCCGCTGAAGAGCCTGAAGCGCCTCTTGCCCCACGGTGGGCGCCAACTGTCGTGGTATTGTCGACGAGTATGCCATGGAGGGGTCCTCATAGTGTGTGGTTAGAGACGTGGGGGAAGGCGGACGGTTCACGGGTACGAGGTAACACATCTTACCCAGGTTTAGATCCCACAAAAGTGGCGGAATCCTACTCCTTCTATAAATCACTATAATGGCAATACGCCGAGTTACATGGATTGGTTCCCTGTGCGAGGTGACTGGAAAGTCTAAGTTATCGTGCCCTAAAGGCACCCATAGGCCTGACTTATATAGTCGCCAGGTCCTAGGGTTACAGGGAAAAGTCCTAGCCGGACAGGTTACAGAGTCCTACACGGTCTATTACTAGTCTAGCGTGTCTTGCACTCCAAGGCTCCGGGTACATCGGTGACTCCTTCGTAGCCTTCCTTTATAGGACATGGGCCTCCCTTCTGTATCCATCTAACTGGGCCACCCAGCAGGCCATGGGCCATGCTACCAACTGTGGGACACCCGGGTTATCCGAATAAGAGACATTCTATGAGGATACCCATATAGCATATCACCAACAGGCTATGTGCTGATAATAAAATGGTATGACTCGAAAAACTGACTCGGGGACCGCCCCTTATGTTTATTCTTGCAAATTTTGTGTCGGCTAGCATTGACACTTAAACTTATCTCGGAATAAGTAATGTTTACTCATATGGAATCAACTCTTCGACTATGTTGTTGTCCAAAAACACGGCTTCATGGAAAGCAAGAGAAAATGATCAACGACGAGTAAACATGAACAACGGATAAGTAAAGGGTGAAACACTTGTCGTCTCTATGTATGTTTTTAACTAACCCGTTGCATGATATATCGGCTTGTGTGTCGAATGATTCTAGGTCAAGTTGTCTAATTTCATATCCGCTAACTAAATCCTTAGAACTTTGAGCCTCTAATGTCGAACGCCAAAAAAGATAGACAAGAGCCAAATTCAAGGACAAGGAAAACAACAAATGAAACTCGAGGACTTGCCCCAGGATGATTTGCATTCAAGCAAAATAGAAGTTTAAGCCTTAGAAAAGGAGCACACCCAAAATAAGTGCGGAATATTTTACATCTACACCCAGCATACCGGGAATCTCATCATAATTAAGTTTTTTTGAAACCAGCTTAAGAGACAGTTGGACTCAAAGGAGCATTCTTGGGGCTAGAACTGGGAGCTTCATCTGGAGCTTCGGCCCAGTCAAGTGCGTTAGCAGACTCTCCTGGAGCATCTGACTCGATGGCCTCGCTGTCAGCACCGTCATCATCAACAGTCTCGGCAAGCGGCTCGCCAAGATCAAGGAAGCTCGGCCCATTGCACCAGGCGTGCACCAAAGCGTACTCCACCATTGCGTAAGCTCGCTGTTGCCGTTTCTTGATGAGCTCTGGCTCATGGATCCACTTGCCTTCGGCCTCATATGCTGGAGAACATCAAGGTTGATATCCTCATACCATGGGGTAAGGATAGAGGCACAATGAAAAGAGTAAGAAGTCACTATCGAGGAATTAGTTGATCGTGCCGAGCTTGTTCTGCCAGATCTTAGCCTTAGCCTGAAGGGCTTCCAGATCCTGATGAGCCGATTCAACTGCTAACTCGGATTCTTTGAGCAGTTGTTAGTCTTTTTAGCACTGGCAGCATGCTGACTATCTTTCTCTACAAGTTCTTCGCGCAGGACCTTCAACTCGGACTGGTGCTTCTGTTCCATATCCGTCATCTGCTGCTTCAGCCGAGTCACCTCATCTCGCTTCTTCTAGAGATCAACTTGGTGTTGAACTGCTTATTCAGAGCATGTGACCCGTCAGTAACAACAAGCCATCTCGGATTTGCCGAGATAAAAATGGAAAAAGAGTAAACATAAATGCGAAGCAGTCACAAGATTTCTAAGGAAAAGGGGATTACTTTCGGTGTCGCTAATCTGTTTATGCAGCGCATCGATGGGAGATTGCGCAGAAGCTGTGGACAGACAACGTGAAAATTTCAAGAAGATGAAACAAAAATAATTCTATCAAATAAAAGCGCCGAGTAGGAATAATACCTTGGCCCTGAGCCTCAGCTTTCAGATTTTGGTGAGCGAGCTCAAGATTTCGATACTCCAGGATAAGAGCCTGATGCACCTTGGTACGCTCGTTATGCGCGAGCTACACAAAAAAGATCTAATCATAAGATGTATGAAAATGGTTGAGCTTACAGCCGAATAAATGCTTCACTCGGCGGTAACCTCGAGGACTAGGGATCGAAAATCCGACATGCAAACTTGGCAGGAGGAAATAAAGGATAGGTTCTAACTCAGAGCTTACAGCCGAATAAGTGCCTTACTCGGTAGTAACCTCGGGAACTAGGGAACATGTATAATATAAAAATACTCAGTATGCAAAAGAGTAAGGAAAACACATACCTCATTCACTTGATCTTCTTTAGCCATCAGTGCGATGGCCTGCTGGGTCATCTCGGAGACAGCCTTGGGGCTCAGTTTCAGCTTATGGCCAGAACCGGATCTCACTTCTTGCTCGTCGGCCACATTCTAGGCTACCGCATAGCGCTCTGCAGAGCCAAGGCCTTGCCCGCTGAGTGTCCGAGTAAGGACTTTCCCTTTCTTCAGGCTAGTATCCACCCCGGAACGGGTAGAGGCGGCACTGGTATGCAAGGCACTAGCCTTGGAAACGCTGCTAGACCCGGCAATGGCAGAATCGCCCAACTGACCCGCGGGAGCAGGTGATATTGTTTGTGGTGTGGGCCAAATCTGTGGAGCGGAACCTGGGGCGTGGATCAAAGTCATTTGCCTGGAAGATGATGGCTTGCTAGGCGCGGAACGAGTCTGGCCTTGAGCAGCAGGCCGGGTCTTGTCTTTAGCCAAAAAGGCAGAGGAGCAGGTCTGGAACTGGTTACGGAGGATAAAGGAGCCGACTGAGCAGGCTCAAAAACCGACGAACGAGCAACGACTAGGTCAACTGGCAAAATGACAATGGGAGAACTGACAATAGGAGTTTTCTCGGCACCGATATTGCTGGGGCCAGGTTCAACGTTTTGATCGGAGAGAGCAACTGGAGAGGGAGGCCGGATCTCCCCTGTCTGACGCGTCGCCGGATAAGCCTCACTTTGAGACTCATGAGCCTCAATAGTGGGGGCAGAGACTCGAACGGGGCTCTGCACGACGGGATCGGTACGAGGAGGAGAAGCAGGCCGCGACTGGGAAGAAACCATGCTTGGAGCAGCTTGGTTGGCGGACATAGCAGCGCTGAAAATAAAAACAGAAGTCTATGAGAGAACAGATACATAACGGAAAAATAAAATGAAAGGTAACAGGCAGCTAAAGTTACCCAGAGATGGTCGGTTCGCTCGGGGCGCGACGAACAGTGACTCGGCGTGGGTCTTGCGAGACTATGAGGACGTGGCTGCAGGAGGAGCAGCAGGATCGACTCGGCGTTTCTTTGAGGGCTGAGTATTGGAGGAGGATCCGTGCCGCTTATTCGGTTTGACAGCAGGGAGCTTGCCATATCCGCCTACGGCGAGAGGATGATCCTCGTGTACCTAACCAGCTGCATGAGTAAATGACAAGCTCAATGGGATAAGTCAGAAAGTTAGGTCAATTGGATACAGTCCACATCATCATCGCCTGACCAATCCCGCAAATGATTTCGAGTAAAGGTCTTACCCGAAGCAGGAGCAGCAGCAGCATGCGGGATCAGCATGAAGCACTCCAGATCATACTCGACCTCGTCAGAGTCTGAACGATTATCAAAATAACCTCTAGGAGGGACGGTGCTGTCATCAACCTGCTGAATGAGATTCTGCGAAAGACAAACAGAATGAAATCAGTAAAAAAACAGAACAGCGAGTAAACGCAAGGAAAGCTATGTCGGCAGTGATTCAACGACTCGGATGCTTACCCACGGGACAGGCCTATCTCAGCTGAAAGGGGGGCAACTCTAGGCCCAGTTTTCCGCTAAGTTCATCTTGAAGATTGAGCTGACTCGGCGGGCCACTGAGTCATTGGTAAGTTCTAGAGTGGAGTGTCGAGTAGGATCCCACAGACCACTCATGAAGCACATTTTATGGATTCTGGCATGGATGGGGCTGACTCGGTGCGCGATGAAGGCACACATGAGGTCTTCCTCAGTAAGGTGGAAGTTCTCATCCGGGTCAGAAGCCTCTCGATGATTCTGTGAGCCATGTTCACTGTAGGATTCTTATCGTGCGGGTTATTCTTTAAAATCTCCTCGTTGGGAACCTCGTCCTTGAAAGGGGGAAGCCGGATGTAGTCATTGGACCCGCTATTCATGACATAGAAAAAAGTTCTATGCCATTCCTTGCATGATTCAATGCCAGTGACCCGAGGAAAGACTAAACCCTCCTGGGCATGATGCTAGCAGCACCACACCTGGTGGGCCTCTTCTCAGCGTGAGAAACGCCGGGATCAAGCACAACCGTGCTTCGGAAATTAAAATACTTGGCCCAAAGAAGAACAGTGGGCTAGATAATAAGATAGCCTTCGTAGGCAGAGATGAAACAAGAGAGAGAGCCAATGGCATTGGTAGTGTAACACCCCAGTTTTAAATAATGTCTAATTAGGGTTTTGATTGTGCATTCATGAGCATCATTCCTTAAAATGAATGCATTGAAGAAATAAAACAAAACCCTAAATCCTACTTTCTCCCTCAATTTGAAAACAATTCAAATGGTTTTATATTTTGAAAAGTATCAAAATGTATGGAGCCAAAATTGCCTAAAGGGGTTCCTACAGTATTTTATATATTTAGAAAACCTTCTGGTATTTCTGAATTATCCAAAAACAGATTTGAAATGGGTTTGCAAAAGAAAGAAATAAGAAAAACTAAATAGAAAAAGTTTTAGAAAATAAAAACCGAACTCTAAACTATCTAGGCAGCAGCCTAGGCCGGCCCAACAGAAGCCCAAGCGTGGCCCATACCCCTTCGCCCATGTTCGTCGTCTTCCTCGACGACGAGGAAGCAGCACCGTGTCGGCAGTGCCGCTGTCGATCCGTGCCGCTTCCTCGCCGCCGTCCATCTCTCCCTAGGGAGGATTAGATCCTCGCGACGTCTCCCTAGCCGTCCTCATCCATTCCCCTCTCTCCCCATACCTCTCTCTTCCTATCTCGCTGACAGACCAAAATCCTAGCCGCAGCTTGTCGCCGTTCTCGGCCTCCCCTCGTCCATCCGACAGTGCCAAGAGCTCCGTCTTTTCTCCTTCATCCATCCCACAGAAGGAATCGGGAAGGGGAGACCCCAATAGATGACACGAACAGTTTCTTCTCCGTCACTGACGACCACCGCCGGCGCCATTACTGCCGACCTATACCTCCTCTGGCTAAGACGACCTCGCCAATCGAATCACGGTGAGCATGTGGTCCCTGTGGACCCCTCCTTTCGCTCCCTCTTTCTCTGTATCGCTCCACCGCCGTGCATCTGTCGCTGCCGCCACTGGTCTTCGCCTTACGAGCTCCTCCGGGTGCCAATAAACAGCGGCGCTACCCTGTTTTGGTTCCCCTTGCCGCGCTGTAGCGAACCCGCGTAACCCCGCCGTCTCGCGAGCCCTAGTCGCCATAACCGCGTGCACCTGAGACGCCGCCGCCATCGAGCCTATGTGGCCATGACATGGCTCCTGCGTGGCGTCCACGGTGATTCCTGCGTGGCCAAGGCCCCACCCTTCAGCCACTGTGGCTGAGGCCAGCCCATTGAAATAGTAATTAAGCCATACACTGACGTCAACCTTGTGTAGTAATTCAATTAAGAAAAGGTTTAATAATTCCAGAAATGATTTGAATATTGTAAATTCAAAAACTAACTCATGTTAACTCAGAAAAATACAAATAATATATCAAAATGTTCAGAAAAATGAGACTTATCTCTTTAAGCTATAACCATGCATTGTTCAACAACTTTCATTTCAAATTTAATTATAAGAACAAACCAACCCCTCTCATTTACATCCGGAGTTTCCCCGAGTTAGGGTTTTCACCCTTCAGAACCCCGATTAAATTTTCGAGCATGCTTTAGGGTTACATTTCAATACAAATTAACTTGAGCATTGCATCGATGCCATGTGTTGATTATTTACCTCTCTTTCCGGTGTTTCGTTCTTCCCGGTAGAATACAATATTGAGATCGAGATCAAAGGTAGAGATCAAGACCATCAAAGATCGAAGATCGACGAACAATACTTGACCAACTATAATCAAGTCAAGTATAAGGCTCCCGAAGATCTTCTTATTGGTTATCAACAGGCAAAGGCAAGCATAGCCCCACCATGATATAATCCAATGATTTCGAAAGCATTTCAATTCCTGCCATGATGCATATGATTCTACTATGGTCTTTTACCGATAGATGAAGTATCCTATCTATTGCATTACTCCCTTTGAGATTATATTACCTGATCCACTGCTCCTAGCATAACTAGGTTTGTCTTGTGTGCACTGCTATAGCTTTTATGTTTCCTGCTTAGCCATGCATAGCTATTGAGTCTTTCCATCCAGATGATGTATCAAATGCAGAGAATCTAGTATGACAGGAGAACATGATGATATAAGATCAGAGGTGATATGAGATTAAACATGCTAAGGCTTGTATAGGAGGCCATGGTGGGATGTGGTTTTTCTAGTCCCATGCTCGCCACCACTAGGAATTGAGTTCTTGTCTTTGGAACCAAGACGAGCGTACAACAACACGGGGACTGGAAAACCTCATGACCAACACGGGGACTGGAAAACCCGAAGATCTTCTTATTGGTTATCAAAAGGCAAAGGCAATCATAGCCCCACCATGATATAATACTATGATTTCGAAAGCATTTCAATTCCTGCCATGATGCATATGATTCTACTGTGGTCTTTTACTGATAGATGAAGTATCAAAACAATTGCATTACTCCCTTTGAACTTATATTACCTGATCAACTCGTCCTAGCATAACTAGGTTTGTCTTGTGTGCACTGCTAGAGCTTTTCTGTGTCCTGCTTAGCCATGCATAGTTGTTGAGTCTGTTCCATCCAGATGATGTATCAGATGCAGAGAATCTAGTATGACAGGAGAACCTGATGATATAAGATCAGAGGCCTGTATAGGAGGCCATGGTGGGATGTGGTTTTCTACTCCCATGCTCGCCACCACTAGGAACTGAGTTCTTGTCTTTGGAACCAAGACGAGCGTACAACAACACGGGGCCTGCAAAACCTCATGACCAACTAACTTGCCTAGTTGATTCCAAGAGTCACATAGTTCGGGTGTTCCATTCGACATACGCTTTGAAAATGTTTTCAAAAGAAGGCGGTGAAGGAGGTGCATTCATAACAGGTAGGGAAGGTGGACTGGGTTGCTTGGGGTCGATGGAGCCCCTGGTAAACCAACCTTCCCTCAATCTTTAAGTACCGGCTTCTTGATTTGACCCGTTACAGCAGAACCATACTTATTGCGTGACTCATGGTCTCGGCGAAAGCAAGGTAAAGGTCGTGTCTAACCACCCTCTGCCGGCCTTCCAAGGAAGAGGGCTAATCATTGTTGCATTAAGAGAAGGTTAGTACGTGTGGTTAAAGTTGTACACCCCTGTAGGGTAATAATCTTTTCGAAAAGCCGTGTTCACGGTTATGAATGACTTGGCGACCGGACTCAAGATCATAGATAACTTTAACCACTATAAAACTTGTAGATCAACGTGTGCTTAAGGACGCTTCCTCATGGGTACGAGGGGGTGATCCTAGTTAGGGTTCAGATGATGACTTGGTGGATATCAAAAGATGATGATCAATATTTCAAAGATGTCGCTCCCTTATCCCCTTTTTAAAACACTCTGATTAGATGAGCTTCTTCTCTCCCTTGTTTTATAAACAAAAGTGGCTTTATGCAAAACAACTCCACCAGCCAGAAGTATTGTGGAGTACACCCTATACTCACCCTTGCTTTGTTGATATTTTGGCAGAGTAAGTGTTCACCTGAAGACGAGTTCCCTCATACATCGACACTGACGAGTAGCTTGGGGTTCTCGGCCGGCAGCCTGGAATCTATGGGCTGGGACGTCATCGTTATGCTTTAGGCATCTTAGGCCATTTGTGAAGTTTTCTATACTTAATAGCATAATTTGCCTTCCGTTGTTTGATATTTGTGGTCAGTGACCTCTGCTTGTAATAATTTGGTTCTTTGCTCAGTTATGAGCTTGCTGTAATAAATTTTGTGTCGTAGGGTCACTGTCGTGTTACCGATTCTTCACTGGATATCATCGAGCTCAAGGTTAAGATAATGTCAGACGGAGGTCTAGGATTTGTTTAGCCCTAATCCCGGGGGTGTCACAGGTTGGCAGGTGATGGGTTTGCAGTTGGAAGGTGGAAAGAAAATACATGAAGAAATTGCTAACGGGGAGAGAAAAGCCATGATCAAAGTGCGAATGAAAAACCACCCTCTCGTTGGGCTCAGGCTTGGGAACGATCTCACCTAGGGGGAGGCGACAATCGACCTCGAGCAGAATATGCCTGGTGGGGTGCAGCCACTCAAGCTCCTCCACCGTAACTTCGGAGCCCTACCAGCTGTGGCGCTCGCCGATGGCCTCGTGCCCCTCCTCCTCCTCACCGGCGTCGTGGGCGTCCATAATATCGCGCGATTCGAACTCCACGCCATTGGAAGAGGCCTGGAAACGCAAGGACCCGTCGGAGAATCGAAAGGAAAAGGAGAGAATCGCTGGAGACGAGCAGCAAGAAAAAGAAACAACAAGGGTTCGGTTTTGGATTGAGAGGCACAAGGAAGAAGAAGAAGGCAAGGGGAAATTGAACAGGCAAAGGCAGTTAAGTTCCCCGCATCCCTACTTAAGGAGAGTAAAAAGCCCCGTCATGGGATCCCTTTGCGCCGTGTGGACACTATGTTGTCGTGTATTTGGCCGAGTAAGCGCATCAGCGAGCGCCACGTGTATCTGATACAAGGAAAATCCAGAGCCACGTCATGCTGCGCAAGACACGAGGCACTGAGGGATGGGACTGCCACAATGACGGGGAGTTACTGCGCCACCATAAATGTGCAGTCAGGATTTGAGACAAAATTTGAGGCAAGCAATCATGATTACAACCTGTCAGTGACTAAGGCAAGCCCAGAATGACTCGGCAGCGTCGAAAGTTACTCGTCACGACGCAAAAAAAGACCCAGAAAGTCAAAGGTGAGACTTGAAAGGGGCAAGACGGACTCGGCAAAGATCAAGGTTGCGCTAAATAGTGCGTCCTAAGCAGTAAATGCTGAGAGAAAGAGAAGTTCCAAGTACATTAAAGGAACCTGGAGACGCCTAACAGCAAAAACTGCTAGGCCTCACCAGCTTCGGGGACTAATGTCGGGGGATAACCCCCGGTAGGGTCATGAGGGGTAAAACATTGCCCAGCTTGGCTTATGCCGAATCAAAGATGTCTTACGACAGGTAACAATGGCCGGGTATGAAGGTCGTGTGTGGCCGACATAAGAATTATGGCGGCCCGTATAAGACAAGTTTGTTTACCTTGCAGGAAGCAACGAGCCGAGTCTCACGAGGGAAGGCCGAGTCAGATAGGACGCGTGGGAACTTTCCAAGTAAGATTCCGGAGGGACCATGGTAAAGCATGGTAAAAAGAGAAGGGCGACGTCGGGTGACACAAAAGGAGCCGCATGACGCCCAAAGCAAGGGCTGCCGTACAAAGTCACCGTATGACGCCAAAAGAGCTGGAGGCTACGTACGAGAATACCGTTAGATGGATGGCTTGGTGGACTGGATCAAGGGCTCAGGGCTAGCCCATGACCCGACCCGCATAGTAAGGACAAAGATCCAAACAGTAACCCTAGGACCCAAAGGGATGTAACCTAGCTGGCCATCGCCTATATAAGGAGGGGCATAGCTAGGGTTTAAGGAGATTGGAGCAAGTAGGAAACTAGTGCCCTGAGGCTATGCTCAAACAGCTCTAGGAGCACTTGTAAACTTCTTGGAGCAATAAAAATCATAAGTGTGGATAGTTCATCTTGTTCTTCATGCACGGCTAGATCGTGCGCTCCCTCCCCGGTTACCACAAGCGCCCATTCGGCGCCCAACTTAAGCCTACCCATGGCATCTGCCGTGACACCACCACGACACTTTAGGAGGTAAATTCTTCACATCTTCAGATCTAATACCCTTCTCCTTAAGACATATCTTATCTTCTTTCATCACTTCATCATTTAATGCCATCATTCCCCTCTTCTTTGGTGTTGGTGTTGAAATTGGTTCAGGCACAATTGGTTCAGGTGTAGTAGGCTCAGGTGTAATTGTCTCAGTTAAAGTCCAATCATCATAATTCTTGCTTATTTTAGCCATTAATTCTTCAGCTTCTGCAGGAGTTCTTTTCCTGAAAACACAGTTAGCAAAACTATCTAGGCATGTCCTAGATTCATCAGTTAGTCCATTATAATAAATACCAAGAAGCTCATTTTTAGGTAATGGACATCCAGGATGTGCATGAATCAAGGCACAGAACCTTGTCCATGACTCAAGAAAATTCTCTTCTTATCCCTGTTTAAAATCAAAAAGTTTCTGCAATGCAGCATGTCTAGCACTAGGAGGAAAATATTTCTGAAATAAAGTAGCAATCAAGCAATCAGGGCTATCAATGGATCCATGAGGTAACCTATTAAACCAAGCTTTAGCTTCTAATTTTGGTGAAAAAGGGAAGATTTTAGTAACAAAGTACTTGCGCATCTTAACATCATTAGAAAATAAGGCAGTCATAGTGGAAAGCTCATTCATATGTGCCACAACCCTTTCATTATCAGTCCCACAAAAAGTTCCTTTCTCAATAATGTTTATAAAGGATAAATCAAGAGAGAAATCATAATCTTTATCTTTAATGTCTATGGGGGAAGTAGCAAGCTTAGCATCAGGAGATAGTTTAGGTATAATGGTACGTCTCTCAAGGATAATAACACTAGCACTATGTGTGTTTTGACACTCTTCAATAAATTCAACAATCGTTTCAATGTAACCATCATTAATATCATATCTCTCTCTAGACTCAGCTGTGCTAACAGGTGTAATAGTGTCATCACTAGGAGTTTCAGTGTTTCCCAAAATAGTTCTAGCAATAGTAGCGTGTAGGAAAGGACCTAATGAACCACTTGCATCAAGCATAGTAGAAGTAACATCATGAGTATCAGAAGCAATCTTAGATTCAGCATTAGTAGTAGTGTATGTAGCATGTGTATGTGGTGGTGGTGTAACAAGCTTACTTATAACAGACGGTGAATCAAGAGCAGCAGAGGTGTTTAGGACTGTACCTCTTCTTGTAGTGGATGGTAAAATAGGAAACTTTCCATCACGAGACTTCCCCATGATGAAAAGGAATAGCAGCAAACAATAATAGATCCAAGTGAACTTACAAATAAAGCTATGCTCCCCGGCAACGGCGCCAGAAAATAGTCTTGATGACCCACAAGTATATGGGATCGCAATAGTCTTCGAGGGTAGTATAACCCAATTTATTGATTCGACACAAGGGGAGCCAAAGAATACTTATAATCCTTAACAACCGAGTTGTCAATTCAGCTGCACCTGGAAATAGTCTTGCTCACAGCATTTTATCAGTATCAACAATTTTGTAGTAGCAATAGCAAAGTAACAATAGCAGTGAAACAAAGGCAGTAGTAACAATAGTAGCAAACAGTAGGATATGAGTGTGGTAGGCATAGGGATGGATGGACGGGCGTTGCATGGATGAGACTATTCATATAACTTCAAGATCTAGGGCATTTGCAGATAAATAAGATAAAGCATCCAAATACTAAACAATCATAGGCATGTGTTCCATATATAGTCATACGTGCTCGCAATGAGAACTTGCACAACATATTTTTTCCTGCCAGCCCATTGGAGCGGGGCCTTAAGGAAATCTACTGGCAATTAAGGTACTCCTTTTAATAGAGCACTGGAGAAAAGCATTAACACTCCGTGAACACATGTGATCCTCATATAAAAGCCATCCCTTCCGGCTGTCCCAATTTTTGTCACTTCAGGGCCTTTGGTTCCGGACAATGATATGTGTACACAACTTGTAGGTAAGATCACAAACAATACTATCATCATGAATTAATAATAATTTGATATATGAGACCATGGCACTCGGGCCCTAGTGACAATCATGAAGCACAAGTTGCAAAAAAGTCAAATAGTACTAATAGAGATACTAGGCACCATTCCCTAACAATCTTACTCGATTACATGATAGAACTCATCCAATCCCTACCATCCCCATAGCCTACAGTGGGGGATTACACACTCATGGATCGGGGAAACATGGATGTTTGATGGAGAGGCCTCGATGATGATGATGGCGATGATCCCCTCCAAATTCCCCATCCTGGAAGGGTACCAAAACAGAGTTTCTGGTTCCGAATCGCGGTTTCTGGTGGTGGCGGCATAGCGGATCTCTTTCTGGAAAAAACATAAAACCCCCCTTGGTTTTTAGGTCAAGAGGCTTCTTATAGGCGAAAGAGGGAGGCCAAGGGGTGCCCGAGGTGTCCACACCCCTCCTAGGCACGACATGGGCTGGCCCGTGCGGCCAGGGGTGTGGGCCCCTCGTGACCCTCCTTCTTCTCGTCTTCTGGCTCTGTGAGTCTTCTGGTGAAATAGAATTTTTGGCCTATTTTCCTGGATTTTTCCTGATAGTTGATTTTCTGCACAAAAACTAGACACCAAAGCAATTCTGGTGAAAACAACATCAGTCCGTGTTAGTTGTATCCAAATCACACGAGTTTAGAGGAGAAACAATATCAAAAGTGTTCGGGAAAGTAGATACGTTTAGACGTATTAACCAACTAAGAGAGCAATAATGGTCGTAATCATGCAGAGCGACAAACCATTATTAATCAAAGCATAAAGTGATATAACAAGTCAAAAACTAAATGATCATAGAGGCTAAGGTGACTGGTTCATAGTCATAACATGGTGTAAGCATGTGCCAAGTCAACCCAAGTAAAGCATCAAAGGAGAATACCACAATATTATGCTTTTGTATGCTAAAACAACACATGATTCTTTCATTGAACATTAAGCAATCTCATTTGTTTGAAACAAGTCATGCTACAACAATAATCACTAAGCATATGGTCAAAGCAACATCTAACATGAAATGATAAAGTCTAAGTCATAGTCAAAACAAGCTTCGTTTTGTACCACCATAAGCATGAAAGATTCTACTCTTTTCCAACACCAATCAACTTATTTGAAACAACTCACAAAGCTAATAATCAATTAAGACAAGTGAGCTTGTCTCACAAATCTAAAAAGAAGTCCTAAAAAGTTTTAAGCAAAAAGCACAATAAAACTAAACCTAAACGCAGTGCTAGCAAAAGTGAACACTCACAGAATAATAAGAGTGAAAACTAGAGTGTTCTAGGCAATGAAGAACTAGGTGTGACTTCTCAAAAATAGTTATGTTGGGGTACAACCAACATATTGAATAAATCAAAGAAAAAGAAAACTAAAAACAAAAACAAAGACGCTCCAAGAACAACACATAGCACATGAAGCAATAAAAATATAGTATCTTGAAAGAAGACCCGAGGTTCTTTGTTGATGAAGAGGGGGATGCCTTGGGCATCCCCAAGCTTTGACTCTTGTACCACTTGAATATTTATTGGGGTGACACGGGTGGCATCCCCAAGCTTGAGCTTTTGTCCATACTTCATCTCATCACATCTTCTCTCCCTACACTTAAAAACTTCCTTTATACAAAACTTCACACAATCTTCATTAGCAACATTAGTGTATGCAAGATAATAAACCTTTGCTTTCAGTTTCAACTCAAATAAATCATCCATTAAAACATAAGCTATTATAGCAACTCCTTTTAAAATCTCAAGTGATCAAAGAGAACTGAAAAAGAAACCGATTAAGAGGCAAATGCAAATAATGGCAGAAATCTGTCAAAACAGACCAGCAGGTAAAGACCGCTTTTTCGAAAATCTTCTGTTGCTCCAATCAAAAAGTGCAAACTAACAAAAGATGGGTAAATACCAGGGGCATGCACACAAAAAATTATAGATCAGTACAACATTCTAGGATTTTTCACGATTTTGTACAGCGAAGCACAAAAATCTATTTCGGGATAGCAACTTCCCCATATCTTGGCACAAAAACAAAATAAAAAGGATAGGGAGAGGTTCTTACAGAGTCAATAACTTCCAAGACTCAACAAAAGAAAAACTTACTGAAATAAAATTTTGGGTTATCCCCCAAGAGTGCTTTTCTTTAACGCCTTTCAGCTAGGCATAGAAAGCAAGAATCAAGTATTTTTGAATAAAGAAGCATCAACATCAAATTTCATTATAATAAGAGGACCAAAAGATATCTTCTTTATTTTTCTAGGGAAGTGTTCCATACCTTTCTTGAGTGTAAATTGATATTTAATGGTGCCTTCTTTCATATCAATAAACCAACTATTCTAAGAAAAGGTTATACCAAAAAAATAGGACAAGAAGCATTGCATTGAACATCCAAAACATAGAAATCAACAGGGAAAAAGTTATTGTTAACCATAATAAGAACACCATTAATTCTCCCCATGAGTTTCTTTTTAGCATTATCATCAATATGGACATCCAAATAACAATCTTCTAATGGTGGTAAATAAAGCATATTATAAATCTTTCTAGGCATAATAGAGGCACCAACACCAAGGTCACATAAAGCTTTGAAATCAAAATCATTTACTTTCACATTAATGATGGTCTCCCAAACATCTTCTAATTTCCTAGGAATATAAGGTTCATGTTTAAATTTTTCTTCTTTAATTTTCATGAGAGCATTTGTAATATGTTTTGTAAAAGCCATATTCCTAGCACTAGCATTAGGAATTATATCAAGATTTTGCAAGAACATAATTAATTCAGAAATATTGCAACCATCAACATCAAAATCAATATTATCATTCAAGGTAGTAGAACTATTGTCTCCCATATTTCAAAAAATTCAGCTTTTTTATTGGAAAAGGTTCCATTGGGTTTAGGTAATGTTGCAAAAGGAATGGGAACTTTAGGAGGTTTGCTAGCATCAACATTACTAGTGGTGGTAATAGTACAAATTTTAGTCATACTATTATTTCTAGCAATTTCATCTTCTCTTTCCCACCTATCATGCAATTCAGCTAACATCCTAATATTTTCATCAATTCTAACTTGTATGGCATTCAAAGTCTTGATTTCTTTAACATCATGTGGCATAACCTTTAATTTAAGAAGTTCAACATAGTGGGCAAGGCTATCAACTTTAGAAGCAAGATCATCAATTTTCCAAGCTTTTTCTCAATAGTTTTATTGAAAGCAGTTTGTTTACTAATAAAATCCTTAAGCATGATTTTAAGTTCAGAGGGTACACTTCTATTGTTGTTGTAGGAATTTCCATAAGAATTTCCATAAGCATTACCATTATTAGAAGGGTATGGCCTATAATTATTATGACCATAAGCATTGTTGCTAAAATTATTACTTCTAATGTAGTTCATATAACCTTTCTCTTCTTGAGCAACCAAAGAGGCTAAAGGAACAATATTTGGATCAATATGAGCTTTTCCACTGTAAGGTTCCCAACGTTTAATAAGGTAGAGATCCCTGTGTTTAAAATGCTAGTCCCTGGATCAATAGCTAGCATCCACGGTTAAGATGTAATACCAAGAAACAAAGGTCATAATACAACTTCATAATTAGGAATAAGATAATTTATTACATCTTACATAGCTCATTTGGCTATCTCATTACAATGAAGCAGAATATAACAATAGCATGGAGTCCCTCATCTTCAAAGTGCCACAGGCAAACATGTTGGTTGTACACTTGTAATCCTAATCAACACATCTCACTAACATCAAACAAACTTGCAACATAATAAGTTACAGCCACAAGGGTTAATACATTTGAATTGTATTGGCAAGTGATACTATGGTAGTATAGTGGAGTCTATCATCTATATGCATTTGGCTAAGTGGAGCTTAGGCTTGCTTTGCTCAAAATAGATTTTCCTTATCATTTGAAAAACACTAAGTTTTTGCTTGACAAAATCACCCAAGGCATCTCCCAATAGAAATTGGTGATCCTTCAACCCTTGTTCAACCACAAGATTTTAACTTAGAAATTGGGATGAGGATATTCTTGATAGCTTCCATGTCTTGATGCTCAAATTTTCCTTTACCAGGGACATGGCTAAGTACTTAGATTTTACACTCTACAGAGGTGGTGCACTTTCCCCACAAGACTTGGTTTCACCAAGACAAGATCTTTCAGAAGCCTTCCCTTAGACCAGAATGGACGCGCTCCAACCTATCAAACCCATACCACCAACTGTCCATTTGGCTAAGTTATTGCAACCTATATGATCTAGGCAGAGACCATAATGCCAAGTGGCTGCACTTGAAGCTTCTCAACATTTGACATCTCAAATCTCTTTGTTCCTGGGTGGCCATCCGCAAGTGAGATACACAAGGTAAACCATAGAAATGGGCCTTGTGTAACCAGTCAACACAAACCATTCCTTCCATTCCACCCAGGTGATTCATTCACTTAGTTGTTTTATTAAACAAAACACAAGTCCTTGACTTAGAAATATTCCTTAGCATGAAATAAAATCCACCCTTGTTTTCTACTAGCTAAGCTAAGCATGATAGTAGTAGGAATCTTAACTTAGGAAATTCTACTAAGGTTTCATGTAATAGGATTTCCCATGGCATAGTTTACACTTAGCAAAAGTTCCATGCAAGTCCTACTTAGAAATATCACTAATGCATAGTGAAAATAATGGGACAAAAGTATGAAGCATCACTTGCCTTTTGGTAGAGAATATAAGTTCACTCCTTGATCTTGCAATATTCACACTCTTCAAATCACTACAATTCAATCAAGCAAACAATATTTCAAACTACCATTCAAGCAAACATCACATAAAATAATAGAAACAAAATAATGCATGCAAGCATGCCAAAGATGGTTTATTTGTAAAAGTGGTTTCTAATGTGTTATAAACATTCTAAAACAGTTATTGGTCATTTTATAAAGTGGCAAAACTATTTGCAAAAGATTTTAACTATAAACCATTTTTAAACCAAATCAATATTTTATGTGGTTAGAATTTCCTTTAGCGAAGCAATAAATTTTATAGGGTTCACAAAATATGTTTTCAAAACTTGAATCTTTGTGTTTAGGGTTAGAGAGTTTAAATCCAAACATTTCCCAAAGGGTTTTCCTCCAAAAGCATTTTTAATATATAAACAATATTTTTATTTGACTAGAAGTGCTTTAAATAAAAGATTTATTCTTTTGCTCACCAAATATGTTTTTGAAACCACAATTTTGATTTCTATGGTCAGTAGGTTCAAAACAATCCATTTTCCAAAGGTTTTATCACAAAAATAATTTTAGAGCAATTTTTATATCCAAAATATGCCTACACAAGTTTCTGCAAAAACAATCATTTTATCAGAAGCAATTCACTAAACAAAGGGCATGGTCAGAAAGTACTTGTCTTGCTGATTCCATTGATATATAATTTGCAAAATTTGGACGTGTGGTTTGAAAGTTATAAAATTTTCAAAATTGAACATCTAATAGAACAAATCCTGTTTCTAAAACAGACTCTGGGACACGCGGCGCTTTCCTACTGGCGCGTACCGTTTCGCGCGGATCAGCAGATACGGGCCGTTAGATTTAAGTTGCATCGCACGGCACAGAGGCTCTCGTACCCCTTCGCTTAAGAAATCTATCGCAGCGCTACGATCTAGATCCGACGGTTCTCAGCGCTTTGACCAGAAACAGACGGCGCTGGCGGCGGCTGCACGTCGGCGACGCTCGGGCAGAGGCATTCCGGCTATTCGAGGAAGAGAGGGAGAGGGAGAGGAAGGAGGGCCTCACCAGGTTCGCAGCGACATACTGATGCTCAACGTGGTTGTCGCAGGGCAGGGGGCACACGGGGTTGACGACAATTGCTCGCCGGAGTCCCTGCTTCCGTCGGGCATGCTCGGCCGTTGTTAGGGACGAGGCTACAAGGCACGCCAATGTAAAACAAAGGGTGCGTTAGACGCACGTGAGAGAGGCGAGTATGCTAGTGTCAACCAGAGAGGAGGGGGCGGTCAGGGATTACCAGGAGAGCTCATCGGAGTTGATCTCGCCGTCGGTGGCGATCAGACGAAGACGGAGGCGAGGCTGTGGGGCATGCGTGGGTGAAAGGAGACCACGGGCAGGTGCGTGAGATGATGGGGATCAAGCTGGTGTGAGCTAGGAGGTAGGAGAGGGTCGGGGCTCGCCAGAATTTGATAGGGGACTCGTCGGAGGCAGCGGTGGTCTAAGCAGAAATCAGGGCAGCTTGGGGCTCTCGAGGTGTGGAGTCTGGGGGAAAATGGAGAGGGGAGGGAGGTGTTTAACAGGGCGTGGTCATGAGGAAGATTTACTGAGCCATTACTCGTGAATTTAACTCGCGAAATCAACGCAGGGAACGTTCGGACGAACTGGTCGTGGGGAGGACGATGACTACGTGGCAGTGGGGACGCTTGGCAGCGAGAGAGAGAGAAAGAGGAGGTGGGGTCCAACGGTCAGTGTCTTCGCGGGTTCTATCTGTGGTGAGAAAATGTTTCGGGGGAGAGAGGGAGAGGTGGGCTGCTGGGCCTGGACTGGGCTTTCCCGAGCTGGGCTAGTTAGTTTCATTTTTTTGTACTGATTGTTTTTCTTTTTCCCATTTGATTTTCTATTTTGATTTTGTTTAAACAAATTAAACATTCATTTGAATTCAAACTTCTCTCAAACTTTGTGTGGATTCAAACACTGATTAGTAACACATTCTAAAGTCATAATTAGAATAAATCTTTTATTCTTTTTAGGGTATTTTAATTATTTAAAACAAGCCCTTGCTTTAAAATCAAATAAGATCAAATACATTTTTAATCCTTATTTAAATTTCATTTTTGCACAAAACCTTTTCAGTAAGTTCTATTCATTTATTAGGGTGTCAAATAATTCACTTTGAATTATTTTGGGATATTTTTAATATGATTTATAAATCATTTGAATTGGGTACTTGTCTTTATTCCAATGAAATTAAATAAGGGTTTTAATTTCATCAATTTTATTTGGAAGATTTCCTTAATCTTATTTAAGTTAATTAAACAACCTTTAACCCACTTGGGTAAATTCCAAATATTATTTTCCCATGGTTTAATTAATCATTTCTTAATAGGGATTTGCCTTTATTTAAATTGAATTTGGTTAATGCCATTTTATTTTATTTGGAAATTCTTTATCCTTTTATTTTATTTGGATTTTGATTATATTCCTTCCATTTGCTTTTGGTATTAGCCAAGTTTTAATTTGGTCTTTAAATATTCCTTATTTAATATTTCTATCTTTATCTTATAAAATCAATATCTTTTTATTTATAGGGCCAAACCTGGTAATTCCAATTTGTAAAATCTTATTTAACATTTGTTTATCCTTTTAAATGTCTTTAGGATTATTTGCTCACCATTTGGTATGGATTTTAGATAGGTGCTTCATTGGCTTTGGGAATTCAATTTCCTTTTCTTATTAAATTCATAAGATTTTATCTATGGCTCCAAATTAAGTGAAACCAATTTCTATGGTTTTATAATATTTCTATTTGTCATTTTTGATCAATTTGAAATGTTTGTTTGACTAATTTTTTTATATGGATCAAATCCATAGGCTTAGAGATAAGTTGGAAATGTTTTTCTTCCATTAGGGTTTTAGGGTTTTGGTTTATTTTCCAAGTGTTTAAATTTCCTGATGCATTTATGAAGAATGCATTCCACTTGATTTGAACTTAGTTGGATTCAAATATTTAACTAGAGTTAGTTCCAGATGGGATTTTAAGTTTCCATTTAGAAACAAAACTTTCTTTTCACCCTAATTTTCAACAATTATTTATTTTGTTTATTTATTTTTCACATTACAAGATATGGAAAATCTTGGGATGTGACAGGCTACCACCCTTAAAAGAAATCTTGTCCCGAGATTTGGGAAGGCTAGGGGTTACAATTTGGCTTCAAGGCAACTAGGGTACTACCACCCTTAAAAAAATTCCAACTTGATTACTTCTTGGCTTGCTTGGGATCTTGTTGAAATATCTCTCGGCAAACATCTGCATAGTGTCCTTTGTTTCCACACTTGGAACATGTGACAAGGCTGAGATCCTACATAGGCTTGTTTATTTTGTGTTTCACCTTTTCTGGACAATTGCTTGCATAATGTCCTGGTTCCTTTCAATTGAAACACATCACTTGGCTGGTATCTTTCTTTTCCTTTGGTATAATTGCCTCTTGTTTGTTTCCTTGGTTCTTCTTCTTTTCTAGGCATTCATTGGCATAGTGTCCCATCTCTTTGCAAGTGTAACATTGCTCTTGGGTAATATCCTTCTTGCTAGGGTTGGGGCATTTCTTCTTCTTCTTCTTCTTCTTAGGTCTCTCCAAAGCTAGGAGTTCTTCTAGTTCATGCTCTTCATACTTCACCACAAAGGTGGGAAATCTTTCTCTCTTCTTGGGGCATTTACTAGAGATATGACCTTCTTCTTCACAATAGAAGCAACACTTTGTGGACACTTTGGATTTGGCCTTATGATGTATAGTTTTGACCTTGTCTTCATACTTCTTGGTAGAAGTTGTTCCTTGATGAGGGTTTACAAACTGTTGTTGCACTCCACCTTGTTTCCTTTGTTGAACTATGGAATAGATGGGGCATTGGATAGGGACATGGTTATTTCATTCACATAGGAAACAAGTAGCTTGAGATGTGGGGCATTGATTTGTTGGATGTTTCTTTTCACAATTGGGGCATTGATCTTCATGCTCCTTGGAAGTGTGATCTTTTTCTCCACAAATATTGCAAGCTTGAGTTCCTTCTAAAATATCATCGTTGACATCCTTGTTGTCATAATCTCTTCGGGAAGAGTTGCCTCCCATGTTGATCATTTGAGTGGTCATCCCTTGCAGCAATTGGGATTGGATTTCCAAAAACTTTTGTATGGTTGGATCTAACTCATTGTTGTTGGCTAAAAACTGAGTTGTCATCTGATTCAAATGGGTTTGGTTTACTAGTAGTCGATCTCTCATGTGCATCTCTTGGTTGTTGGTGTCATCATTCTTGATGTTGGAGTCTCTTGGAGAAGTCATCTGTTTGGGTTGGATTGGGATTAGATTAGGCAAAAGATTTCTAAGGGAATAGTTTTAATCACACACAACACAATTCACACAAGAAATGTGCAAGCAATCACAATCAATCATTCCATTAAAACAACAAGTTTCAAGCACATTTTAGGCAACAAAATATTTTTGTTACACCACATAAGTTGGTGGGTTTAATTTAAACTAAACATGGTGGTCCAACTATGTGGTTCACTTGAGATCATTCCCTCCTGCCTAGTTGATTCTTCATGAACAAGATCATTGTATCCTTGGAAAATTTCTTGTGTCTTGGTCACAAAACTTTAAAGTGATGATGGTTCCTTCTAAGTTGTATTCCCTTAGTCTTCAAGTCTTGATCAATATTTCTTGCCTCACTTGTAGTCCTTAGTGATATCCAAGTTGAAGTCTTTGTTGAAATCACTTGAGTTGGTGAAGTCCTTTGCTCAGGTTGAAGTCTTTTCTCATGTTGGAGGCTTTATCCATCAAGTTTGAAGTAAAAGAGATGTAGAGTTAAGACCAAAAAGTTGAGGAAAGAGTATACAAGATTGTTTGTAAATAAATTTAAGAACAAATACAACTCCTATTTTTCTAAGGGGTTTTGTCTAATCCTAGGGTTACAATCCTACAGGCAACACAATGCTATGATACCATCTGTAAGGTTCCCAACCTTTAATAAGGTAGAGATACCTGTGTTTACAATGCTAGTCCCTGGATCAATATCTAGCATCCACAGTTAAAATGTAATACCAAGAAACAAAGGTCATAATACAACTTTATAACGAGGAATAAGATAATTTATTACATCTTACATAGCTCATTTGGCTATCTCATTACAATGCAGCAGAATATAACAATAGCATGGAGTCCCTCATCTTCAAAGAGCCACAGGCAAACATGTTGGTTGTAGACTTGTAATCCTAATCAACACATCTCACTAACATCAAACAAACCTGCAACATAATAAGTTACAGCCATAAGGGGCAATACATTTGAATTGTATTGGCAAGTGATACTATGGTAGTATAGTGGAGTCTATCATCTATATGCATTTGGCTAAGTGGAGCTTAGGCTTGCTTTGCTCAAAATAGATTTTCCTTATCATTTGAAGAACACTAAGTTTTTGCTTGACAAAATCACCCAAGGCATCTCCCAATAGAAATTGGTGATCCTTCAACCCTTGTTCAACCACAACATTTTAACTTAGAAATTGGGATGAGGAGATTCTTGATAGCTTCCATGTCTTGATGCTCAAATTGTCCTTTACCAGGGACATGGCTAAGTACTTAGATTTTACACTCTGCAGAGGTGGTGCACTTTCCCCACAAGACTTGGTTTCACCAAGACAAGATCTTTCAGAAGCCTTCCCTTAGACCAGAATGGACGCGCTCCAACCTATCAAACCCCTACCACCAACTGTCCATTTGGCTAAGTTATTGCAACCTATATGATCCAGGGAGAGCCCATAATGCCAAGTGGCTGCACTTGAAGCTTCTCAACATTTTACATCTCAAATCTCTTTGTTCCTGGGTGTCCATCCATAAGTGAGATACACAAGGTAAACCATAGAAATGGGCCTTGTGTAACCACTAAACACAAACCATTCCTTCCATTCCACCCAGGTGATTCATTCACTTAGTTGTTTTATTAAACAAAACACAAGTCCTTGTCTTAGAAATATTCCTTAGCATGAAATAAAATCCACCCTTGTTTTCTACTAGCTAAGATAAGCATGATAGTAGTAGGAATCTTAACTTAGGAAATTCTACCAAGGTTTCATCTACTAGGATTTCCCATGGCATAGTTTACACTTAGCAAAAATTCCATGCAAGTCCTACTTAGAAATATCACTAATGCATAGTGAAAATAATGGGACAAAAGTATGAAGAATCACTTGCCTTTTGGTAGAGAATATAAGTTCACTCCTTGATCTTGCAATATTCACACTCTTCAAATCACTACAATTCAATCAAGCAAACAATATTTCAAACTACCATTCAAGCAAACATCACATAAAATAAGAGAAACAAAATAATGCATGCAAGCATGCCAAGGATGGTTTATTTGGAAAAGTGGTTTCTAATGGGTTATAAACATTCTAAAACACTTATTGGTCATTTTATAAAGTGGCAAAACTATTTGCAAAAGATTTTATCTATAAACCAATTTTAAACCAAATCAATATTTTATGTGGTTAGAATTTCCTTTAGCAAAGCAATAAATTTTATAGGGTTCACAAAATATGTTTTCAAAACATGAATCTTTGTGTTTAGGGTCAGAGAGTTTAAATCCAAACATTTCCCAAAGGGTTTTCCTCCAAAAGAATTTTTAATATATAAACATTATTTTTATTTTACTAGAAGTGCTTTAAATCAAAGATTTATTCTTTTGCTCACCAAATATGTTTTTGAAACCACAATTTTGATTTCTATGGTCAGTAGGTTCAAAACAATCCATTTGCCAAAGGTTTTATCACAAAAATAATTTTAGAGCAATTTTTATATCTAAAATATGACTACACAAGTTTCTTCAAAAACAATCATTTTATCATAAGCAATTCACTAAACAAAGGGCATGGTCAGAAAGTACTTGTCTTGATGATTCCATTGATATAAAATTTGCAAAATTTGGATGTGTGGTTTGAAAGTTATGCAATTTTCAAAATTGAACATCTAATAGAACAAATCCTGTTTTTAAAACAGACTCTGGGACACACGGCGCTTTCCTACTGGCGCGTACCGTTTCACGCGGATCAGCAGATACGGGCCGTTAGATTTAAGTTGCATCGCACGGCACAGAGGCTCTCGTACCCCTTCGCTTAAGAAATCTATCGCAGCGCTACGATCTAGATCTGACGGTTCTCAGCGCTTTGACCGGAAACAGGCGGCGCTGGCGGCGGCTGCGCGGCGGCGACGCTCGGGCAGAGGCGTTCCGGCTATTCTAGGAAGAGAGGGAGAGGGAGCAAGGGCTCACCAGGTTCGCAGCGACGTACTGATGCTCAACGTGGTTGTCGCAGGGCAGGGGGTGCACGGGGTTGACGACAATTGCTCGTCGGAGTCCCTGCTTCCGTCGGGCATGCTCGTCCGTTGTCGGGGACGAGGCTATAAGGCACGCCAATGTAAAACAAAGGGTGCGTTAGACACGCGCGAGAGAGGATAGTATGCTAGTGTCAACCAGAGAGGAGGGGCGGTCAGGGATTACCAGGAGAGCTCATCGGAGTTTATCTCGCCGTCGGTGGCGCTCAGACGAAGACGGAGGCGAGGCTGTGGGGCATGCGTGGGTGAACGGAAACCACGGGCAGGTGTGTGAGATGATGGGGATCAAGGTGGTGTGATCTAGGAGATAGGAGAGGGTCGGCGCTCGCCGGAATTTGACAGGGGACTCGTCGGAGGCAGCGGTGGTCTAAGCAGAAATCAGGGCAGCCTGGGGGCTCTCGAGGTGTGGAGTCTGGGGGAAAATGGAGAGGGGAGGGAGGTGTTTAACAGGGCGTGGTCACGGGAAGATTTACTGAGCCATTACTCGTGAATTTAACTCGCGAAATCAACGCATGGAACGTTCGGACGAACTAGTCGTGGGGAGGACGATGACTACGTGGCAGTGGGGTCGCTTGGCAGCGAGAGAGAGAAAGAGGAGGTAGGGTCCAATGGTCAGTGTCTTCGCGGGTTCTATCTACGGTGAGAAAATGTTTCGGGGGAGAGAGGGAGAGGTGGGATGCTGGGCCTGGACTGGGCTTTACCGAGTTAGGCTAGTTAGTTTCATTTTTTTTGTACTGATTGTTTTTCTTTTCCCATTTGATTTTCTGTTTTGATTTTGTTTAAACAAATTAAACATTCATTTGAATTCAAACTTCTCTCAAACTTTGTGTGGATTAGTAAAACATTCTGAAGTCATAATTAGAATAAATCTTTTATTCTTTTTAGGGTCTTTTAATTATTTAAAACAAGCCCTTGCTTTAAAATCAAATAAGATCAAATACATTTTTAATCCTTATTTAAATTTCATTTTTCCACAAAACCTTTTCAGTAAGTTCTATTCATTTATTAGGGTGTCAAATAATTCATTTTGAATTATTTTGGGATATTTTTAATATGATTTATAAATCATTTGAATTGGGTACTTGTCTTTATTCCAATGAAATTAAATAAGGGTTTTAATTTCATAAATTTTATTTGGAAGATTTCCTTAATCTTATTTAAGTTAATTAAACAACTTTTAACCCACTTGGGTAAATTCCAAATATTATTTTCCCATGATTTAATTAATCATTTCTTAATAGGGATTTGCCTTTACTTAAATAGAATTTGGTTAATGCCATTTTATCTTATTTGGAAATTCTTTATCCTTTTATTTTATTTGGATTTGGATTATATTCCTTCCATTTGCTTATGGTCTTAGCCAAGTTTTAATTTGGTCTTTAAATATTCCTTATTTAATATTTCTATCTTTATCTTATAAAATCCATATCTTTTTATTTATAGGTCCAAATTTGGTGATTCCAATTTGTAAAATCTTATTTAACATTTGTTTATCCTTTTAAATGTCTTTAGGATTATTTACTCACCATTTGGTATGTATTTTAGATAGGTGCTTCATTGGCTCTGGGAATTCAATTTCCTTTTCTTATTAAATTAAGTGAAACCAATTTATATGGTTTTATAATATTTCTATTTCTCATTTTGGTCAATTTGAAATGTTTGTTTGACTAATTTTTTATATGGATCAAATCCATAGGCTTAGAGATAACTTGAAAATGTTTTTCTTCCATTAGGGTTTTAGGGTTTTGGTTTATTTTCCAAGTGTTTAAATTTCCAAATGCATTTATGAAGAATGCACTCCACTTGATTTGAATTTAGTTGGATTCAAATATTTAACTAGAGTTTGTTCCAGATGGGATTTTAAGTTTCCATTTAGAAACAAAAGTTTCTTTTCACCCTAATTTTCAACAATTATTTATTTTGTTTATTTATTTTTCACATTACAAGATTTGGAAAATCTTGGGATGTGACATCCACTAACAAGGATAGACATAATAGTATCAATTTTATCACTTAAGGAGGAGGTTTCTTCAGCGGAATTTACCTTCTTACCTTGTGGAGCTCTCTAAGTGTGCCATTCAGGATAATTTATCATCATATTATCCAGTACCTTTATTGCAGCACCCAAAGTGATGGTCATAAAGGTACCTCCAGCAGCTAAATCCAATATATTTCTTCAATAAAAATTCAATCCTTCGTAAAAGGTTTGGATAATCATCCAAGGAGTCAGTCCATGAGTGGGGCAATTCTTCACTAAAGATTTCATTCTTTCCCAATCTTGAGCAACATGTTCATTATCAAAAAAATTAAATTTCATTATGTCACTTCTCATGGATATAATCTTAGCAGGAGGAGAATATTTTACAATGAAGGCATCTTTGCATTTAATCCAAGAATCAATACTATTTTTAGGCAAGGATAGCAAGAAACCTTTAGCTCTTCCTCTTAGAGAGAACGGAAACAATTTAAGCTTAATAATATCTCCATCTACATCCTTATATTTTTGCATCTCACAAAGTTCAACAAAATTATTAAGGTGAGCAGCAGCATCATCAGTACTAGCGCCAGAAAATTGATCTTTCATAACAAGATTCAGCAAGGCATGTTTAATTTCATAGAAAGTAGCTTCAGGAACATTTTGAGCAATAGATGTGCAAATGAAATCATTGTTGTTTGTGCTAGTGAAGTCACACAACTTAGTGTTTTCAGGAGTATTTATTTTTGCAAGATTAAAGCAAGCCAATGGAAATAGCAACTAAAGTAGGAACTACTTTTTTGGTGTTTTTGATAAAAAGAAGCAAACCAAACAAAGCTAAAGAAACAAAGAAAAATAAAAACAAAGTAAAGAGATTGGTAGTGAGAGACTCCCCTTGCAGAAATCTTTTTCCTCCAGAAAAGCTTTTTGAGGGGGAGGAAGAGATTGAAGATGTCATGTATCTCCCCGGAAATAGCGCCAGAAAATGCTTGATGATGGCTCTATTTATGTAGAAAATGTTGGGAACGCCAAGATAAAGGTATGATGAGCACATCAAAAAGTTTTCCCCCAGTTGTGAAACCAAGTTTATCGAACCAGTAGGAGAAATAAACATCTTCCGAAGGTGTTGCTAGAAACGTGGAACCTGCACAACACAACCAAAATACTTTGCCCCAACTTATAGTGAGGTTGTCAAGCTCACTGGTTTTTCTGAAAACAAAGGATTAAATGTATAGTGTGGAAGGTAGTAATTGCTTGAAATTAAATAGTAAATAGTAGATTGTATATCGATGGGAAGGAATGGACCGGGGTCCATAGTTCACTAGAGGTGTTCTCCATAAGATAGATAACATGTTGGGTGAACAAATTACAGTTGGGCAATTGACAGATAGAGAATGCATAACAATGCATGTGCATGACATGATGATCACTATGAGATTTATTTGGGCATTACAACATGATACATAGACCGTAATCCAAATGCATCTATGACTAATAATCCACCTCCGGGATATCATCCGAACAACCTTCGGGTATTAAGTTGCAAGCAACAGATAATTGCATTAAGCAAGGTGTGTAAAGTAAACAATACAATTGCCCTTGGACAAAGGATTGTTGTTTTTTCCTAGTAGCAACAACACGTCTACAATCTTAGTGGTTTCTATCACTCCCGAGATTACTAGAGGCATGAACCTACTATCGAGCATAAATACTCTCTCTTGGAGTCACAAGAAAATACTTGTCCAATGTAACTACTAGCAATAGAGAGCAAGTAAGATCACAAATAACATAACCATGATAGAATCAATAATCAATCTTGACATAGTACTCAATATCAATCTGATCCCAACAAATACAACATGTAGGATTACAGATACATGATCTTGATCATGATAGTCACCTCACAAGATCTAAACATGATATCACAAAGAGGAGAAACAACCATCTAGCTACTGTTATGGACCCATAGTCCAAGGGTGAACTACTCACGCATCACTCCGGAGGCTGGCATGGTAATGAAGAAGGCCTCCGGGATGATCTCCCCTCTTCGGATGGGTGCCAGGAAGAGCTTTCAGATCCCTCCTGATCTAGGGACGATAGTGGCGGCGGCTATAGACTATTTCATTGAATTCTGATCGGGTGTTTAGGGTTTTCTCGTTGGGGATTTATATAGGAGACGGGGCAAGGTCGGTAGACGCCCGAGGGGCCCACACCATAGGGCGGTGAGGCCTAGGGTGGACCCGCGCGGACCCCTGGTGAGGCCACCTCGTGGCACTTCTTCGTCTCTCCTTCGGACTCCGTGTAGTGTCTAGAAAAATAGAAACTTTGGCTTTGGTTTCGTCCAATTCCAAGAATATTTCTTTACTAGATTTTCTGAAACCAAAAATAGCAGAAAACAGGAACTGGCACTCTGGCATCTTGTTAATAGGTTAGTTCCAGAAAATTTATAAAAATGCCTCAAACTGTAGACAACACATAAGATAGTTGGTACAAAACAAGCATGGATCATCAAAATTATAGATACATTTACGATGTATCAGTCGCCGAATTGGGGAAGGACTTGGCCAAGGGCTGGGAACCCTGGCCGCACCCCCCTCTATATAATGAGAGGTGGGGGCACACTCTTTCCCCCTTTTCCCTAACCCTTGCCGCCGCCCCTCTCCCTCCTCCATCGTCTTGCTCTGGCTTAGGCGAAGCCCTGCAGGTTTTCTCTTCCAACACCACCACGCCGTTGTGCTGCTAGGATTTCGAGGAGATCTACTACCTCCGCTGCCCGCTAGAATAGGGAGAGGAAGGTCTTCATTGACTCCATACATGTGACCGAGTGCGGAAGTGCTGTTCGAATGTGGCGTCGGAAGGATCGTCTACGCGATCTTGAGATTGGCAAGTGATCGACCACATCAACCATGAGATCTCATCTCATTAACACTTTGGATCTACGAGGATTAGTTCTCTTCAATCTTGTTGCACCAATCTCATAGATTAGATCTTGGCTTTTCCATAGATTGGATCTTGGTTTTATGTTTTCTTGCGATAGATTTTTTTTGTTTTCCATGCAACGAACCCTACAATGGTATTAGAGATGACTCTATGCATGGATCTGTTGCACAAGTAAAATACAATGCTTTTGTGGGAGTTGATGCTCTTTTTATCGCTTGCTTTTCGTGTACTTTGCATCTTGCAGGATGGTGGGATGAAGCGGTCGAGGCTAACCTTAAATATCATCGTTCATGAGACTTGCTCCACGCTCAAGGTGCAACTTTTATTGCACAAGTGGCTTTGCGGTTGTTTGTCTCTCCCACCATAGTTAAGATTCAATTTACAATGGGCACTTGACAAAACTTGTATCAGCGTTTTGGTTCATGTTTGTAGGTAAGAATAGTTCTTATTCGAAATCCCCAAGCCATGTAAAACATGCAAAGAAAATTAGAGCGTCTAACTTGTTTTTGCAGGGGCATGTGATGTCATATGGCCATGATGTGATTGTGATTTGTAGAGGTCCCAACATTTAATAAGGTAGAGATCCTTGTGTTTACAATGCTAGTCCCTGGATCAATATCTAGCATCCATAGTTAAGATGTAATATCAAGAAAGAAAGGTCATGATATAACTTTATAACCAGGAATAAAATAATTCATTACATCTTACATAGCTCATTTGTCTATCTCATTACAATGCAGCAGAAATAACTATATAGCATGGAGTCCTTCATCTTCAAAGTGCCACAGGCAATCATGTTGGTTGTAGACTTGTAATCCTAATCAACATACTTCACTAACATCAAACAAACCTGCAACATAATAAGTTACAACCACAAGGGTCAATACATTTGAATTGTATTGGCAAGTGATACTATGGTAGTATAGTGGTAACTATCATCTATATGCATTTGGCTAAGTGGAGCTTAGGCTTTCTTTGCTCAAAATAGATTTTCCTTGTAAGTTGAAAACACTAAGTTTTTGTTTGGCAAAAACTCCCAAGGAACCACCAATTGATATTGGTGAACCTTTACCCTTGTTCAACCACAAGTTTCTAACTTAGAAATTGGGATGATGAGATTCTTGATAGCTTCCATGTCTTGATGCTCAAATTTTCCATTGCCGGGGACACGGCTAAGTACTTAGATTTTACTCTCTGCAGAGGTGGTGCACTTTCCCCACAAGACTCGACATGCATTGAGATAGGATCTTTCAGAAGCCTTCCCTTAGACAAAAATGGACGCGTTCCCAAACCTATCACCCCTACCACCAACTGTCCATCTGGCTAAGTTATTGCAACCTATATGATCCAGACAGAGCCCATAATGCCATGTGGCTGCACTTGAAGCTTCTCAACATTTGACATCTCAAATCTCTTTGTTCCTGGGTGGCATTCCACAAGTGAGATACACTAGGTTAGGCCATAAATATGGGCCCTGTGTAACCACTCAAAATAATCCATACAAGTCCCATTCCAGCCAGGTGATTCATTCACATAGTTTTTTTATTAAACAAAACACAAGTCAATGACTTAGAAATATTTCATAGTATGAATATAATCCACCCTTGTTTTCTACTAGCTAAGATAAGCATGATAGTAGTAGGGATCGTAACTTAGGGAAAATTCTACTAATGTATCATCTACTAGGATTTCCCAAGGCATAGCACACTTAGTAAAATTCCATGCAAGTCCTACTTAGAAATATCACTAATGCATAGTAAAAATAATGGGACAAAAGTATGAAGCACCACTTGCCTTTTTAGTAGAGAATATAAGTTCACTCCTTGATATTGCAATAGTCACACTCTTCAAATTTCACTACAATTCAATCAAGGCACAAATTCAATCTAGCATTCAAACAATTCATCACATAAAACAATAAAAACAAAGCAATGCATGCAAGCATGCCAAAAATTGTTTTATTTGGAAAAGTGGTTTCTAATAGGTTATAAACATTTTAACACACTTATTGGTCATTTATCAAAGTGGCAAACCATTTGATAACAAGTTAGTGAAAATGGCCACTTTAAATCCTTTTTGTTTTGCTAGAATTGATTTTATTCAAATAATAATTTCTATTGTTATTTGAAATGTTTTTAAACACCAATATTAATGTTTATGGTCATAATGTTTTAAAACAATTCCATTTGCAAAGGGTTCCATCCAAAATCCATTTTTAAATCAAAGCAATATTTTATTTTGTTGGAAATGCCTTTAAACAAAGTAATAATTTTTCTAGGGTTCACCAAATATATTTTTAAATCCTAAAACTTGGTGTTTAGGGTCAAAGAGTTTAATTCAAAGCATTTTCAAAAGGTTTTACTAAAAAAGCATTTTAAAACACATTCAACATTTTTATTTAACTAGAAATGCTTTTATTCAAAGATTTATTCCAATGTGTCGCAAAATATATTTTTAAATATAAAAGTTGGTTTCTATGGTGAGTATGTTCAAAACAAACCATTTACAAAAGATTTTATTCTAAAAACATTTCTAGAATAATTTTTATATTCAAAATATGCCTAAATAAGTTTCTGCAAAAACAACCAATTTTACAGAAGCAATTCATTAAACAAATGGCATGGTTGGATAGGATTCTTTTTCCCGATTCCATTTATATAAAGTTTGAAATATTTGGACGTGTAGATTTAAAGTTATGAATTTTTCAAATCTAACCATCTAATAGAAATGTTTCTGTCTATTTAATCAAAACAGTGCCACGCGTCTTATTTCTATTGGCTGAAAACGTTTCGTGCGGATCGATCAACCACAGCTGTCAGATCTAACTAACAACGCACGACATGGATGATCTTGTACCCCTTCGTTAAGTGAATCTAACGTGTCCTTACGATTTAAATCTAATGGCCTGAATTTATTTGACCATACTCTGGCGGCGCTCGACGGTGGCTGGCGGCGACAGCGCTCAGGCAATGGCGTAAGGGCGAACCCAGGAAGCGGGGAGAGAGAGGAGTAGCTCACCGAGTTCTTCGAAGCTTGCTGATGCTCAACGTATCTTTGGTTGGCGAAGGGGTGCTCGAGGACGACGGGGATTGCTCGCCGTAGTTACTCGCTGGCTCAAGCACGCACGGCCGTGGTCGAAGACGGGCTTCTGGGTCGCAAGTGATCAAGGAAATGTGTCAGGAGCGTGCCCAAGTTTGCATAGGATGTGAAGGAACTCACCAGAGGGAAAGGGGCGCGCTGGTTTGTCGGCTGCTGCTCGCCGGAATTGAGGCAGATCGTGGCGACGCTCAGTCGAGGTGTTTCCGACGCTCTGGGTCACAAGAAGATGTGTGGCTCGGGTCAATGGATGCGCACAGCGATGGATATCAAGTGAGCGTGAAGCAGAGAGGATGGGGCGGCATGTACTCACCGGATTTATCGTCGGAGTGCGTCGGAGGCCGCGACGTGCAAGCAAAATTTGAGGCAACCTGGGGGCGTAGATGTGCGGGAGGTTGAGGGGAAAGGAAGAGGGAAGAGGGGCGACTAAATAGGGCATCATCGCTGGCGGTTTACTCTCTGCATTAAGACGAATTAAGCTGTAGAATCAAAGCCTGAAACAGCGACAAACTGGTCATGCGCGGGTGAGGAAGACGACTAGCAGGTGGGGTCGTTCTGTCAGCGAGAGAGAGAGAGAGAGTTCAGGTGGGGTCCAAGCGTCAGTGAGGGCGCGGGTAAGTGCTGCGGTGCGAATCATTTTCTGCGGGGGAGAAGAAGATGGGCTAGCTGGGCCTGGTGGGTTTTGCTGGGCTGGGCTGGCTTGTTTCTATTTTTTTCCTTCCTGTTTTCTTTTTCTTTTTCTATTTTCATTTTCTGTTTTGAATTTGTTCAAATGATTTCAAACCTCTTTTTCATTAAAAACTTTTCCAAACTTTCAATATATTTTAGTACTGTTATAAATGTGTTTTGAAATACCATTTTGGAATAATCCCTTTATTCAATTATGGTTTATTCTTTATTTTAATTAGGCACTTGTTTTTATTCAAATAAGATTTTAATTATATTTTCAAACCATTATTTGAATTGTGATTTTCACCAACCCTTTTTCAGTAGGTTTTATTTATTCAATAGTATGTTAAATAATTCATTTTAGTTATTTAAAATATTTTAATATGACTTATTAATCATTTAAATTGGGCAATTGTCTTTATTTAAACACAGTGATCTAATACCATCTGTTGAGGTACCAACCTTTAATAAGGTAGAGATCCATGTGTTTACAATGCTAGTCCCTGGATCAATAGCTAGCATCCATAGTTAAGATGTAATATCAAGAAACAAAGGTCATGATACAACTTTATAACCAGGAATAAAATAATTCATTACATATTACATAGCTCATTTGGCTATCTCATTACAATACACCAGAAATAACTATATAGCATGGAGTCCTTCATCTTCAAAGTGCCACAGGCAATCATGTTGGTTGTAGACTTGTAATACTAATCAACATACTTCACTAACATCAAACAAACCTGCAACATAATAAGTTACAGCCACAAGGGTCAATACATTTGAATTGTATTGTCAAGTGATACTATGGTAGTATAGTGGTAACTGTCATCTATATGCATTTGGCTAAGTGGAGCTTAGGCTTGCTTTGCTCAAAATAGTTTTTCCTTATATGTTGAAAACACTAAGTTTTTATTTGGCGGAAACTCCCAAGGAACCACCAATAGAGATTGGTGAACCTTTAACCTTGTTCAACCACAAGTTTTTAACTTATAAATTGGGATGAGGATATTCTTGATAGCTTCCATGTCTTGATGCTCAAATTGTCCACTATCGGGGACATGGCTAAGTACTTAGATTTTACTCTCTGCACAGGTGGTGCACTTTCCCCACAAGACTCGACATGCATCGAGGCAAGATCTTTCAGAAGCCTTCCCTGAGACAAAAATGGACGTGTTCCCAAACCTATCACTCCCTACCACCAACTATCCATCTGGCTAAGTTATTGCAACCTATATGATCCAGGCAGAGCCCATAATGCCATGTGGCTGCACTTGAAGTTTCTCAACATTTGACATCTCAAATCTCTTTGTTCCTGGGTGGCATTCCACAAGTGAGATACACTAGGGTAGGCCATAAATATGGGCCCTGTGTAACCACTCAACATAATCCATACAAGTCCCATTCAACCCAGGTGATTCATTCACATAGTTGTTTTATTAAACAAAACACAAGTCAATGACTTAGAAATATTTCATAGTATGAATATAATCCACCCTTTTTTTCTACTAGCTAAGCTAAGCATGATAGTAGTAGGGATCTTAACTTAGGTAAAATTCTAATAGGTATAATCTACTAGGATTTCCCAAGTCATAGCATACTTAGTAAAATTCCATGCAAGTCCTACTTAGAAATATCACTAATGCATGGTGAAAATAATGGGACAAAAGTATGAAGAACCACTTGCCTTTCTGTAGAGAATATAAGTTCAGTCCTTGATCTTGCAATAGTCACACTCTTCAAATTTCACTACAATTCAATCAAGGCACAAATTCAATCTAGCATTCAAACAATTCATCACATAAAACAATAATAACAAAGCAATGCATGCAAGCATTCCAAAGATTGTTTTATTTGGAAAAGTGGTTTCTAATAGGTTATAAACATAACACACTTATTGGTCATTTATTCAAAGTGGCAAACCATTTGATAACAAGTTAGTGAAAATGGCCACTTTAAATCCTTTTTAGTTTTGCTAGAATTGATTTTATTCAAATAATAATTTCTATTGTTATTTGAAATGTTTTTAAACACCAATATTAATGTTTATGGTCATAATGTTTTAAAACAATTCCATTTGCAAAGGGTTCCATCCAAAATCCTAGGGTTACAATCGTACAGGCAACACAGTGATCTAATACCATCTGTTGAGGTACCAACCTTTAATAAGGTAGAGATCCATGTGTTTACAATGCTAGTCCCTGGATCAATAGCTAGCATCCATACGTTAACGGCAAAACCAGGAAGCGCGGGAGAGAGAGGAGTAGCTCACCGAGTTCGCCGAAGCTTGCTGATGGTCAACGTATCCTTGATTGGCAAAGGGGAGCTCGAGGTGGGGTCGTTCTGTCAGCGAGAGAGAGAGGGTTCAGGTGGGGTCCAAGCGTCAGTGAGGGCACGGGTAAGTGCTGCGGTGTGAACCGTTTTCTGCGGGGGAGAAGGAGATGGGCTAGCTAGGCCTGGTGGGTTTTGCTGGGCTGGGCTAGCTTGTTTCATTTTTTTTCCTTCCTGTTTTCTTTTTCTTTTTCTCTTTTCATTTTCTGTTTTGAATTTGTTCAAATGATTTCAAACCTCTTTTTAATTCAAAACTTTTCCAAACTTTCAATATATTTTAGTACTATTATAAATGTGTTTTGAAATACCATTTTGGAATAATCCCTTTATTCAATTATGGTTTTTTCTTTATTTTAATTAGGCACTTGTTTTAATTCAAATAAAATTTTAATTATACTTTCAAACCCTTATTTGAATTCTGATTTTCACCAACCCTCTTTCAGTAGGTTTTATTTATTCAATAGTATGTTAAATAATTCATTTTCAGTTATTTAGAATATTTTAATATGATTTATTAATCATTTAAATTAGGCAATTGTCTTTATTTAAATCAAATATGGTTTTAATCCCATTTAAATTTTATTCAACTAATTCTTTGATTCATTTTAGGTTAATTAAATAACTTTTATATCCACCTTGGGAAATTCCACTTTATTATTTTCCCATGATTTAATTAATCATTTTCATTTGGGATTTTGTCTCCATAAATATAATTGGAATATGGTTTAATCACATATATTTTTATTTGATTATTCTTTATCTTTTTATTTTATTTGGATTATATTTATTCCATTTGCTTATGGATTTAAATCAAGTTTTATATTGTCTTCTAAATAATTTTCTTTGGGATTTATTATTTAGTTTTGGCAAATTGTCTTTATTTCAATAAAATTGGATATTTTTTAATCCTTATGATTTTTATTTAAATAATCTTTTACTCCTTTTATTATTCTATAATTTTTTTATTTGTTTATAGATGAGACAATGTTTAATTTGGATTTTAAATATTCCTTATTTATTTATTTCTTTCTTTCTTATTCTTATAAAATCCATATCTTTTTATTTATAGATCCAAACTTGGTGATTCCAATTTGTATAATTTTATTTAATATGTGTTTATATTTTTAAATTCTTTTAGGATTACTTTGTTCACCATTTGGTATGGATTTTAGATAGGAGCTTTATTAGGTTTGGAAATTATTTCCTTTTGTCATTTTAAACTCATAAGTTTTTATTTATGGTTTCAAATTAAATGAAACCAACTTCTATGGTTTTATAATATTTTTATTTATCATTTTTGATCATTTATAAATGTTTATTGCCGTATCTTTATATGGATCAAATCCATAGTCTTAGAGATATCTTGGAGATGAATTTCTTCCATTAGGGTTTTTGAGTTTTGTGTTTATTTTCCCAAGTTTAAATTTCAAGATACATTCATTAATGATTGCATTTCACTTCATTGAAATTTGTTGGATTCCATTTTATTCAATGTTTGTTCAAGTAGGGTTTTGATGTTTCCATTTGGAATTAAAAAGTTTCTTTTCACCCTAAATTTCAATAATTATTTATTTTGTTTATTTATTTTTCACATTTCAAAATTTGGAAAATTTTGGGATCAGACATGATTATATTGATGTATGTGATGTTCCTTATTGTAATATGGCAACCGAAAGGAGCGTAATGGTTGTCTTTAAATTTGTTAAGACATGTGTGTCTATTCGTCATGTAATAGATTTATTCCAAGTAGTTGTAATGGTTGCTGTTGGTGATGGACAACATGAAGCGGCACCATTGACCTTGATGCCATGCTAGTGATGATGGAGATCATGTCCGTGCTTTGGAGATGGAGATCAAAGGCACAAGGAGAAAGGCCATATCATATCACATATTATGAATTGCATGTGATGTTAATACTTTTATGCATCTTGTATTGCTTACATCACGATGGTAGCATTATAAGATGATCCCTCTCACTAAATATCAAGTAATAAAGTGTTCGTCCTTAGTAGGCTTTGTTGCTAAGACTCATCGTTTCGAAGCATCTCGTGATGATAGAGTGTGACAGATTCTATGTGTGCATACAACGGGTGCAAGCCAGATTTGCACATGTGGATAGTAAGGTTAACCTTGACGAGCCTAGCATGTATAGACATGGTCTCAGAACACGGAATACCGAAAGCTAAAGCATGATTCATATGAATGATATGATGAACATGTTGATTGTTTGCCTTTAAAACTACATCTTCTCTCGTGAAGATCGGACTTGGTGTAGTGGATTTGGTTCGTGTAATCACTAAAACAACATGAGGGATGTTGTTTTGAGTGGGAGTTCACCTAGTTAATTTAAGAATTAAATTTGCACTCAATTTATCATAAACTTAGTCTATCCTCTTTACAAATATGTTGTAGATCATGGCGACCCTTACGATCAACTTTAATGCGTTCCTAGAGAAAGAAAAGCTCAAAAACAATGGAAGCAACTTCACGGACTAGTTCCATAACATGAGGTGAAATTTTTTTACCTCACTCAGAAGAATCACTACTCCACAGTTCAGTGTGCCATCCTGTACGGTTTGGAATCAGAGCTTTAGAAGCGCTTTGAGAACCGCGACCCTCATGATATTATCAATGATTTTAAAATGATATTTGAGACTCATGCGGCCATGGAAGATATGAAGCTTCCGAGAAGTTCTTTAACTGTAGTATGGAAGAGGATAGCTCCGTTAGCGAGGACGTCCTCTAAATGTCTAGGCACGAAACAAACTCCAGATTTGGGAATAACGATTCCTAATGTGTTGGGGATTCATCGTATCCTCCAATCACTACCACCGAGTTATAAGAACTTTGTGATGAACTACAACATGCAGCGCTTGGATAATTCGTTGCCCGAACTCTTCTCCATGCTTAAGACTATGGAAGTGGAGATCAAGAAAGAGCACCAAGTGTTGATGGTTAATAAGACCACCAATTTCAAGAAGCAGGGCAAGCCTAAGAACAAAGGCAACTTCAAGAAGGGAGGCAACAAAGCTGTCGTGCCGCCTAAAAAGCCTAAGGCTATCCCTAAGACTGATATTGAGTGATTTTACTGCAAGGGCGATGGTCACTAGAAGCAGAATTTCCCCAATTACTTGGCAGATCTAAGAACGACAACATCAAGAAGAAAGGTATATTTGATATACATGTTATTAATGTGTATCTTACTAGTAATCATAGTAGTGCATGGATATTTGATACGGGTTCGTGTCGTGGGAATGGTCACGGCAGATGCTGCAATCGGCAGCGAGTAGTAGAACGAGGGGCAAGGGCGGCCAGCCATCTGCGGTGCGAGATGAGGGCGGAGACACAGGGTTTTACCCAGGTTCGGCCCCCCGGAGGGTAAAGACCTACTCCTGCTAGATTGTATTATGATGGTGGTACAATGGGCGAGCTCGGCGGCTAGGCGGCGAGTCGCTTGGGTGTATGATGGAACGTATCTCTACACGCCCTGCAGGGAGGTTTATATAGGCTCACCTCCCCTAGGGTTTACATATATCAACCGAATCAGTTAAGGCTTTGGTACTTGTTTAACCTATTCCGACTGGGCCTATCTAGTCGCTTGGGCCTTCAGCTTCCAGTCGCTTGGATCCACACCGGGCCTTGATCCGGTCGCCGTCTTGCAGGCCCACTGGCCGGTTTCTGGGCCAGCCAGAAACATCCTGCTGGGTATACCCCGGTAGGCACATCCCCATCAGTAGTCCCCGAGGCCGTCGTCGATTGGGCGTGGGTGGCTGCTGGCAGTCGGAGTATACGGCTTCAAAGTAGACATCCAGTTGAATCGTCGGCGGGCTCCTGTATAAAGGGGAAAACTAGTCATCCTGATCGCAACTTTGGCGAGTCGAGCCGGCGAAACACCGTCGTAGTGATCGGGTCAACGAGCCGAGTGGCTGAAGTTGGACTGTTAAGCGTGGTCAAACTAGCCGTTGGGGTAATCCAACGGTAACTTTTGGCGTAATCACCGCGTTGTAACGGCTTCCTGATTTGGCGGGTAACAACCGCTATATAAGGGGAATGGCAGGAGATCAGAAAACCATCTTCTCGCCATTTCCTCCGATTGCATGTACTCTCGCCTTCCCTCGCATCATGATCCGGCCGACCCGAAATCCTCCGACCCCCCACAAATCCTTTCGCCATGGCCCTCTCCACCGAGCCTTGGGGTAGATCTAGGTGCACGAGGGCGCAGCTGGCGTCCTTCGAGGAGGCCGGGATTCTGCGCACCGGCTGTTGGCGCATCCCCGTGGCCGGAGATTTGACTCCGAACCCGCGCGAGGGGGAATTCATCTGCTTCACCAGCCACCTGGAACGAGGGCTAGGATTTCCTACGTCCCTGTTCTTCCGGCGCTTCTGCGCCTACTACTGGATCCAGCCATCGGACCTGGGTCCTCACAGCATCGAGCAGCTTGCCATCTTCGTGGCGTTCTGCGAGTGCTACTTGGGCTGCCGGCCCTATTTCCCTCTATGGCAAGATCTGTTCCACGGACGGATCAGCCGCGAGGAAGCGGGCGGCCCAATGCTTGCCGCGGGCGGCTTAACATTCCAGCTGAAGTCGAAGGCTTCGTTCTTTGACTTGATGCTACCCGCCAAGGCGGCGAGCGACTGGAAGAAGTCTTGGTTCTATCTTGCCGAGGCGACCCCGGAGGGCGAGACGGCGATCCCACGATACTCTGCCAACCGGTCCGAACCACGCGGTCTTCAAGTCGGCAAGCTCCCCAGCGACCAGCGGATGGTCATGGACGAAATGCTCCAAACCATCCGCGGTTTGAAGAAGAAGGGCCTCCAGTCAATCAACTTATATAACTGCTGGCTCGGGCAGCGGCTCGTCCCTCTGGCTCGGCGCGACCGCTACATGTACCAATACATGGGCCGGGAGGACTCGACGAAGTCCAGCCTAGCTGAGTGGAAGCTCGAGGACTACACCACAGCACTGAAGAAGATCACCCAGGAGGTGTACCTGGACGCACAGGCTAGGGTCGCCCCTACACCGCAAAGCGTCCCGCCCCAATGGTAATCACCTTGCATCATTTGCACTCGCAGTCGCGGTCATTCTAATTTCATCTTGCGTTCATTGCAGCTATTCCAAGTGGTGGAAGGATGGTTCCCTCCTTCAGATGACGAGAATTCGAACTCGTTCGTCCATGACATGGGCGAGTCGCCTCCCGCCAAGGGCGACGCCGGGAGCGACGAGAGCAACGGCGACGACGAGTCCGAGGAGGAGGTCGCCCCGCTAGTCCGCAAGACCCGCGGGCAGCGTCAACGTGAGCTTGAGGCGAGCAAAAGCCTCGAGCGTCATGATGACGATGACGAACTTCCGGAAACCACCTCGCGCCGCCAGGCTACTCTGTCGAAGAAGGAGAAGAAGAAGGAGAAGGAGGCGAAGGCCCCTCCGATGAAGAAGACAAAGCCGATGAGGCCGGCCTCGCCACCGCACTCGGCGAGCAGCTCCGACGCCCCCAGCCCGGCCAAGCACGAGGCGCCACCGACGGCAGCCACGCTGGACACGGCCACTGTCGAGGTGCCACTGGCCTCGATGCCACCGCCATTCGCCCCAGTCTCTGGGCTGGGGGATGCTCCGGCTGCGGCGGCTTCGCCTCGCAGGGAAGCTCCTGCCGAAGATGTCCCAGAGGCTCCCGTTGCGGCCTCGACGACGAAGAAGCCGTCCGTGTCTTGGGCACGCGACGTCCTGGAGATGGGGCTCAGCCACCAACCGGGCCCTGAACCGGAGAAGCCGGACGGCCTCCGCACTGGGCTACGCTTCATTCTAGTCGCCAAGTGAGTTCACTCGCCTACCTTTGTCTTTCATAGCAGCTTGAATTATCTTGCTCACGCGATCGATTTGTAGGACCGGAGCGAAGAAGATAGGCCATCTGACCGTGGATAAGGTGCCACCCGTCATCGGCGAAGAGGATCCCTCCCGGAAGAGGAAGGCGGACGAAGGCCAAGGGTGGCGATGTCATCACAATCTCCGATGACACGGCGGTCGCGCCGAATGAACCTGCAATGGAGGCGGCTGTACCCACAAAGGAGGGTGCTCCTTCGCCTGGGGTGACCGAGCCGGTTACCTTTGGTGCTGGTGCCTTCATCGCCACGTTCCCGCGCTTCATGGCCAGATCGGCTACAGCGAGTGGGACTTCGCCCTCGAGCCGTGCACCTGGGGTCGCCGATGCGGAGGTCGAGCAGCGTCGTGGGCACACGCCAGCTCTCCTCGCGTCCGTGGATGTGATACAACTTCACGGCATGCTTGGCGCAGCTATCCAGGTATGTCCAGTCCCCGAGGATCAGGCCGGTGTGCTGCAGCGGTCTGATTCTTTTAGTGTCTTGTTATTATTTTTCGCGTCCAGTCCCCGAGCGCACACTTGCAGAATTTTAGTGGGTGGGCGCTTAGGATTTCTTGATAGCCAGTCCCCGAGCGTGCACTCGCTGAATTTCAACGGGTGGGCGCTTAGGATTTCTTGATTGCCAGTCCCCGAGCGCGCACTCGCTGAATTTCAGCGGGTGGGCGCTTAGGATTTCGCCTCGATTAACTGTTTGAATTGTGTGCAGGGTCTGCAACGTGAGTCAGCTGACCGATTGGCAGCGAAACAACACGCGGAGAAAGAACTGGCCTCCGTCCGAGAAGCGAATAAGGGGCTTCAGGCAGTTGCTGCGAAGGCAGAAGAAGCTCGCCAGGGACTTGTCCCTGCGGGTGAGTTGGCAGCGACGCAATCGGCATTGAGCTCGGCTGAGAAGCGGATCGCCGATCTCGAGGAAGCGAGCTCGGCTGATGGGCGAGCCAAGGCCGCCATTACAGCCGCCGAAGAGGATCGTAAAGTGTCCGACGCCCTTGTTGCTGGGCTTCAGGACGACTATACTTCGCTTCAACGCTTCATCACAGATCTCGCCCGCCCCTTGATTGGTAAGTGTATCTGCTTCTGCCAGTAGCGTGTGCCTTTTTGTGATGTCCGACGTACTCACTGTTGTCTTCTACTTGCAGGTCGCATCCTTGAAGAGGCGATCTCGTTCGACGCGCGGCAATGTGTGGCCACGCTCGTCGACTCGGCGATGTTGTCGGCGACGTGCATCCGAGCCTACCTCCAGGAGATATCGCCTACGGAAGTAATTCCCAGCGACCTTGTCGAGGTGTGGAAGTACTTGGAGAAGGCGCCGTCGGTCGTTGAGTTCATGACGCTATCGGCGTTCCGGCGCGGAGCTGCGATGGCGCTTAGCCTTGGGCTTGCTCATTTCCCGGAAGACTTCGACCTCGACGACGTGACGAGTGGCTACCCGTCGTCGACTGGCGCAGTGGAGCTCTCCGAGGTGCTCAAGTTGACGGACCGTGCCACGATGTTCTCCGAGCGTGTCTGGGCAATGGGCGACCTCCTTCCGTACCAGGAGACGGTCATCGCGCCTAACGACCCCGAGCCGCAGCACCGGGACTTCAAGGTCGAGCAGCCCTTCCGTGCGGCGATGGCGGGTGAGCTGACGACGTACCCATCAAACCCGTACACCCCGTTCATCCGCACTCGCCGAGGTGCTGGCGAGTCGTCGTCGAATCCTGCAGAATAGGATAGTTTGCCCTGGGGCGTTAGTAGCAGGTCTGCCGTTTAGGCATATTTTGTAATTTGAGACAATGCGACATGCTATTGAATGAGACATTGTGTCTGTTTTGGGATTTGTCATGTGTTTTGCGATTGAGGTTTGAACGAGTCCCCGAGCGCATCCGCCCTTTTGTGGGGTTTACATCGTGTGTGATTTGTTTGTGGTTTTTGAATGTTTTGTTATTGTGGTCGACTCGCCCGGACTCGAAGAGCCAGTCGCAAGGCGACTCCCTTGAGCGCTCTGTACTTCACCGTTTTCCCTTGCGCGAACGGGGTCGGGTGGCCGAGTCCCCGAGCGTGGTACTTGGTTGTTCTAGGCGCGACTCGAGGGTGGGTGAGGACTTGGCGCGTTGGTTCTGGCGCGTCACTCCAGCCTGGCCCGTTGGGTCAGTCGCGTGGCGAGTCCTGGGCATGCTCTCATACTTAGCATTTTCCCGAGCCGCCCGTGCTGAACTGGTCATCAGTCCCCGAGCGTGGTACTGGGCCGTTCGAGTCACTATGTCGAGGATGTGGAGGATCATGGTCGTTGTAAGAAGCGAAGGCAGTTGTCTTGGCTCGTAAAGCCAGTCGGGCTGGGCGACTCCAATGGGGCTCCGGGTAGGCGTTTTTCGTGGACGGTGCAAGACCTGAGGTGACTCAGTGCTCTTGCACCGCACTACTTAGCCCTGTCGATCGCTGTACCAAAGGTTGACTTCTGCGGTTAGCTTGACGCTGTTATTACGAGTGCGAGTGGCACAAGACACGGAGAGTATGCGCAATTTGCGGTAACCAATTCTTTTTATTTCATAGCGACTGGAGAGTACATATGTGGGGTTCTAGGGGTAGAACTTCCGTAGAGGTTTACATTCCATGGTCGCTTGACGTCGAGTTCTCCGTCCCCGCGGACGTCGATGAGGTAGTAGGCGTCGTTGCCGAGTACTCGCCTGATGGCGAATGGTCCCTCCCACGGAGGGGAGAGCTTGTGCATGCCCTTCTTGTCCTGGATGAGGCGCAACACCAGGTCGCCTTCTTGGAAGGTGCGAGTTTTCACCCGCCGGCTGTGGTAGCGGCGGAGTCCCTGCTGGTAGATGGCGGTGCGTGACCGAGCGAGGTCACGTGCCTCGTCGAGTTGATCGACTCCGTCCTGGCGGGCGAGTTCGTTTGCAGCCTCCGTGTAGTGGACGACCCGCGGCGAGTCGTGCTCGAGGTCGGTGGGCATGACTGCCTCGGCGCCGTACACCATGAAGAAGGGGTAAATCCTGTCGACCTATTGACCGAGGTGCGGATCCCCCAGATGACGGAAGGCAGCTCCTCGACCCAACACCCGGCGGTGCACTCGAGTGGTACTTGGAGTCGCGGCTTCAGGCCATGGAGGATGCTTTGATTGGCCCGTTCCGCCTGGCCGTTGGATTCCGGGTGGGCGACCGACGCGAGGTCGAGCCGGATGTGGTGCTCTTCGCAGAATTCGGCCATGGCTCCTTTGGCGAAGTTGGTGCCGTTGTCCGTGATGATGCTGTTTGGGAACCCGTAGCGATATATGAGTTCGCGTAGGAATTTAGTGGCGGTCTTCCCGTCGCATTTCCGGACTGGCTTGGCCTCCACCCACTTTGTGAATTTGTCGACCGCGACCAGGAGGTGGGTGTAGCCGGAGGGAGCCTTTTTGAAGGGGCCTACCATGTCCATGCCCCACATGGCGAATGGCCAGGTGATGGGGATTGTTTTGAGCGCTGAGCTCGGCACGTGCGTCTGGTTGGCGTACTTCTGGCACCCGGCGCACCGCTGGACAATGTTGACGGCATCGGCGTGTGCGCTAGGCCAGTAGAAGCCATGCCGCATAGCCTTGGCGACCAGAGAGCGGGCGCCGGCGTGGTGGCCGCAGTCGCCGGAGTGGATGTCGTGGAGGATCTTGCGTCCTTCGGCGGGTTGGACACAACGTTGGAATACGCCGGTGACGCTGCGCTTGTGGAGCTCGCCGTCGATGATGGTGTAGGACTTGCATCGGCGTGCGATCATCCGAGCGTCCGTCTCGTCTGCCGGCAAGGTGCCGGTCTCCAGGTAGGCGACGTAGGGCTTGGTTCAGTCGTCTGGCTCGTTGACGAGTGCGACCAGGGCTGCCTCCGGTTGTAACGGGACTCCGATGTCGATCTCCCTCGGGGGATAGACTGATGGCTTGGTGATCGTGTCGAGGAAGACACCGGCGGGTGGTGCGAGTCGAGCCGACCCAATGCGAGAGAGTGTGTCGGGCTCCTCGTTCTTCCGCCTGTCGATCCACTAGACGGAGTAGCCTGCGAAGTGTCCGCCCAGCTTGTCCACTGCTTGGCGGTACGCCGCCATGGTGGGGGAGACGGCGTCGTAGGTGCCAGCGACTTGCCCAGCGACGAGGTCGGAGTCTCCGTTGCAGCGTAGGCGGTTGACATTCATCTCCCTGGCAGCTCACATGCCGTGGAGTAAGGCCTTGTACTCGGCCATGTTGTTGGTGCAGGGTGTGAAGTCGAGGCAGCGGACGTAGCGGAGCTTGTCGCCCTTCGGTGAAGTTAGTACGATCCCTGCGCCTGCGCCGTCCGCATTCTTGGAGCTGTCGAAGTGCAGGCTCCAGTAATGGAGGTATGGCAGCTTCTCTGGATGCTGGGCCTCCTCCCAGTCGGCGGTGAAGTCTGCTAGGGCCTGCGACTTGATTGCTTTTCGTGGCTCGTATTTGATGTTGTGGACGCCGATCTCGATGGCCCACTTGGCGACCCGCCCGGTCGCCTCGCGGTTGCGGATCATGTCCTGCAATGATGTTGAGGAGACGACCGTGATCGGGTGCTCCTGCAAGTAATGCGGCAGGCACCGCTGTGCTCTGAAGACCGCGTATACTAGTTTCTGGTACTGCGGGTATCGCTGGCGCGACTCGGTGAGGACCTCGCTGATGTAGTACACCGGTCGCTGTACTAGGCGCTCCTTTCCTTCCTCCGGCCGTTCGACGACCATGACGGCGCTGACGACGCGCTCGGAAGCCGCGACGTAGACCAGCATGGGTTCTTTGTCGGCAGGGGCGGCGAGTAGCGGTGCGGCGAGTAGCACCTTCTTGAGGTCGCGAAGCGCGTCGTCCGCCTCCTTGTACCACTGAAGGTGGGGTTCTTGCGCATCAGGCGGTATAGGGGCATCGCCTTTTCACCCAGGCGGGGGATGAAGCGACTAAGAGCCGCTACTCGCCCTGCCAGCTTCTGGACGTCGCGTAGGCACTCGGGTTTGCCGAGTCGGGCGATCGTGTCGATCTTGGTGGGGTTCGCCTCGATCCCTCGCTTGGAGACGACGTACCCCAGTAGTTGTCCTGCTGGTACACCGAAGGTGCATTTGCCTGGGTTAAGCTTTATCTTGTATTTTCTCAAGTTGGCGAACGTTTCCGCCAGGTCGGCGAGTAGGTCACCCTGGCGAGCGGACTTTACGACCACATCATCGATGTAGACGTGGATGTTGCGGCCAATTTGGCTCGCGAGGCACTCTTGCATGCACCACTGGTAGGTCGCCCCGGCGTTCTTGAGGCCGAAGGTCATGGCGGTGTAGCAGAAGGCTCCGAATGGCGTGATGAACACCGTCTTCTCCTCGTCCTCAACAGCCATTTTGATCTGGTTATACCCAGAGTAGGCGTCGAGGAAACATAGCGACTCCGAGCCCGCAGTGGAATCGATTATTTGGTCGATCCATGGGAGGAAGAACTGCTCCTTTGGGCAGGCGATGTTCAAGTTTGTGTAGTCGATACACATCCTCCAGGTCCCGTTCTTCTTCTCGACCAGGACTGGGTTTGCTAGCCACTTGGAGTACTTGATTGGCCGGATGAAGCCTGCAGCGAGTAGACGCTGCACCTCCTCGGCGATGGCTCGGCGGCGCTCTTCATTGAAGGGCCGCAGCGACTGTTTGACGGGTCGCACTTTGGGGTCGGCGTTTAGCTTGTGCTCAGCGAGCTCCCTAGGGACACCAGGCATGTCAGAGGGCTTCCATGGAAAGATGTCTCTGTTATCACGGAGGAACTCGATGAGCGCGCCTTCCTAGGCTGGGCTCATGCCCGTCCCAATCGTCACCGTCTGGCTGGAGTCGCATGGGACCAGCTCGACGGTGCGGGTGTGCGTCGTTGCCTCGAAGGTTGAGGTGTTTGCGCCCTTCGAGTTGGGCTTCTTGAGTATGGTGGGGTCGTCGTTGTTGACCCCGCTCGCGTACTTGGCGAGCTCATCAGCGTGATTGGTTTCTGCCGCGATAACGGCGTCGGCGAGTTCGGCTCCTTTGGCCTCGCACTCGGCGGCCATGTCGGGGTCGCCGTTGATGGTGATGACGCCGCACGGCCCGGGGAGCTTCATCGCGTTGTACGCGTAGTGTGGCACTGCCATGAACTTGGCGAACGCCTGGCGCCCCAGGACGCAGTGGTAGGGGCTGTCGAAGGGCACCAGCTCGAAGACGATTCGCTCGGTGCGGAAGTTTGCTGGTGTGCCGAAGGTGACTGGCAGCGTGACCTTGCCGATCGGGTGCGCCTTCCGACCGGGGACGATGCCATGGAACGTGGTGTGGGTTGTCTCGATCATCGACTGCGGGAGCCGCAGCCGCCTGAAGGTGTCCAGGTACAGGATGTTGATGGAGCTGCCACCGTCCATCAATGTCTTGGGGAGCCAGTAGTCGCCGACGTTGGGCTTGACCACTAGGGCGACTCGGCCTAGGTACTCGATGCGTGGCGAGTGGTCCTGGCGGCTCCAGGTGATGGGCTGCTCCGACCAGTTGAGGAATTGGGGAACGTCCACCTGAGCCACCGCGTTGACGGCGACGGCGCGGGCGATGACCTTCTTCTCGCGCTTCGTGTTGAAGCCTGTGAAGGTATGGAGCGAGCCGGCCACTTTGCCGAACTTTCCGCCGTTTGGCGGGTCGTTGTCGGGGTCCTCCCGTGCTCGCCGTGCCTTCTCGATTTCCCTGAGGGTGTGGCAGTCGGCGGTTGTGTGCGTTGCGGGCTTCCCTTCCCTGCTATGAAACGAACAAGGTTGGTTAAGGAGGGCCGCGGGGTCGAACCTTGGCTTGGCCTTGTAGTTGCCGCCGTCGCGGCATTGTCCTCCGTCGCGGCGGAAGCTCTTGGGCTCGTGTTGTGCGTGCCCGGTGTTGGCGACGAAGTCGACTCGCCCGTCACTGCGGCGCTTGCCGGTGAGTGTTGCTGTAGCGTAGGTCGGACCGTCGTCCGCTGTCGTTGCCGCTCGTGCGGCGTTGACCTCCCGACTCGTCGTCGGTTTCCTGGTTTGGATCTTCCTCCGCGTACCGTTTGGCGATCTCGAGGAGGTCCGGTATGTTGTCGAGTGTGCGAGAGTGTCGCTTGAGCTTGGCTACCAGCGGCTCGTAGCGGCACGAGGTCTTGAAGCAATGTATCGCGGTGTCCGGGTGGATGCCGACCGCGTTGTACCAGAGTTCCTGCCACCGTTGGACCCAGTTGCGGGTCGACTCACGGGGTCCCTGGACGCATCGCTCCAAGTCCTCGATGGTGGTGGCGCGGGTGTAGGAGCACTCGAAGTGCCTGACGAAGGCATCGCGCATCTCCTCCCAGGAGTCGATACTATCCTGGGGGAGGGTGTTGATCCACTGCCTGCACGTCCCCTCCATCATCAGGGGGAGGTAACGGGCGGCTAGCAGGTCGGTGTGGCCTGCGATCCCTATCGCCATGAGGTATGTATCGAGCCAGATGGCGGGCTCGTACGAGGGGTCGTACTTTTCTATCTCCTTCGGCGCTTTGAAGTTTGGCCGGTACTTCTCGCCTCGGATCATTGGTCCGAAGCACTTGGGGCCGAGTCGACTGAGCGACCCCATGGGCTCGCCGTCGCGGCGATTGGTTAGGGGGTGTCGCATGTCGTCGGGCTGGCGTGCGCGCCATCTTTGGTTGTTGATGATGTGGGTGCGAGCGTCGATGGGTTGACCGTTGGTGGCGACGAAGTTGGTCGCTGGCCTGGGGTCGTTGGTGGAGAGTGCCGCGTTCGCGGGTCGATGTTGGAGCTGCAGTGGCTCTGGTGGTGGGCAGTTGAGGGTGTTTGCCGCCATTGGGCGGCCGCTTGAGGCCGCTCTGCTTCCTGAAGAACACGAGTACACTCGACCCTGCGAGTCGGCGCCCGCGTTTTGCTGCTCGACGACCTTTGCGAGCAGGGCCCTGACATACTGGATCTGTAGGGCGCCATCGCCGGTGGCCGTGATGTTGTCGGCTGCTGCTCGGCCTGCCACGAGGTTGTCCATCGGGGTGGAGAACAGTGGGAGGCCGTTTGCGTCTCGCTCCCGTGAGGAGACTACTATCCGCGTCTGGTCCCTAGGAGGTGTGCGGTTGGGTGGAGGTGGGGCACCCATCGTCGTCGACCCTAGCGGGGGGCGGGCGCTTCCTCCCAGTGGCGCGTTCTCGCAGATCGCGCGCTCGGCCATGCGGGCCGGGTCGTTTTCATCGTCGAAGTTCAGGGCGCGCCCCTGAACGGTGGGGTTCAGGCGCGACCTGATCCGCTGCTGGTGGTAGCGCGATAGATCCTGCGCCGTCACCTGCTCGAGGCGAAATTTTTCGCGCTCGGCTTGCTCCTTGCGCACTGCCTCTGCCAGTTTCAGGCGGAGTTCGTCGACCTCCGTCGCCGTGGCGTTAGGAGGGATTGGGGTGGAGAAGGGGTCCTCCGGCGGCTCGGTGCCGGTCGCCATGTAGGTCGCGGCATGGCGACCGGTGCCGTCGCGAAGGTCGGCGGAGTTTTCCAATCCGGAGTCGAAGTCGAAGATCCCGAGGATGGAGGGGTCCTCGAAGTCTCCCACGTTGGAGACCTGGGTGATGGAGACCGCGGGTGAAGCCGCGGTGATGGATCCGGCGAGTGACGCTGGGGTCGCCGTGTCGGCGTCGTCGTTGAGGGCCGCGTCTTCTACGGCCGCTGAGTTTTCGGCCACGTTGCTGTGGGCCAAGTTGTACTCGGAGGCGAGGTGATGGATCATGCGGATCTGGCTCTCGGAGAGCCGATCGCGTGGCGGCGACTCGCGGATGCGAGCCGAGTCCTTCGAGACGATGACGTTGGTGAGGCCGACGAAGAGGCTGATCGTGCCGACCGGCAGGATCACGCTGTGCGTGACGAGTCACGCCGCCGGGACGTAGCTGCTCAGCAAGATTTGGAGCATCTCGCCGATCGCTATCATGCGGCCGGTGGCGACCGTCTCGTTGATGGGCAGATTGGATCTCGCCGCAGAACACCGGCCAGACCGGCCAGGCCCCACGGTGGGCGCCACTGTCGTGGGAATGGTCACGGCAGATGCTGCAATTGGCAGCGAGTAGTAGAACGAGGGGCAAGGGCGGCCAGCCATCTGCGGTGTGAGATGAGGGCGGAGACACAGGGTTTTACCCAGGTTCGGCCCCCCGGAGGGTAAAGACCTACTCCTGCTAGATTGTATTATGATGGTGGTACAATGGGCGAGCTCGGCGGCTAGGCGGCGAGTCGCTTGGGTGTATGATGGAACGTATCTCTACACGCCCTGCAGGGAGGTTTATATAGGCTCACCTCCCCTAGGGTTTACATATCTCAACCGAATCAGTTAAGGCTTCGATACTTGTTTAACCTAATCCGACTGGGCCTATCTACTCGCTTGGGCCTTCAGCTTCCAGTCGCTTGGATCCACACCAGGCCTTGATCCAGTCGCCGTCTTGCAGGCCCACTCGCCGGTTTCTAGGCCAGTCGGAAACGTCCTGCTGGGTATACCCCGGTAGGCACATCCCCATCAGTTTGGTTGCTCATATTTGTAACTCGAAATAGGAGCTGCAAAGTAAACTGAGACTAGCGAGAGAGAAGGTGATGATGTGCGTTGGAAATGGATCCAAGGTTGATGTGATCACAGCCGGCACGTTCCCTCTTCATGTACCGTCGGGATTAGTTTTAAATCTAAATAATTGTTAGTTGGTGCTTGCGTTAAGCATTAACATTATATATGGATCTTGTTTATTGTAAGACAATTACTCGTTTAAGTCGGAGAATATTGGTTGTTCTATTTATATGAGCAATATATTTTATGGTCGTGCACCTTAGATGAATGGTTTATTCTTATTGAATATCGATAGTAGTGATACACATGTTCACAACATAGATGCTAAATGAATGAAATTGAATGATAATTCCACATACATGTCGCACTGCCATCTTGGTCACATTGGAGTCAAGCGCATGAAGAAACTCCATTCTGATGGACTTCTTGAATCACTTGATTTTGAATCACTTGAAAGATGCGAAGCATGTCTAATGGGAAAATGACTAAGACACCATTCTCTGGGATAATGGAGCGAGCTACAGAACGGATGTGTGTGGTCCAATGAGTGTAGCATCGCATGGTGGATATCGTTACGTTCTTACTTTCACGAATGACTTGAGTACATATGGGTATATCTACTTTATGAAACATAAGTCCGAAACTTTCGAGAAGTTTAACGAATTCCAAAGTGAAGCAGAAAATCAACGTACCCAGAAGATTAAGTTTCTGCGATTTGATCGCGGAGGTGAATATCTAAGTTACGATTTTTGCATGCATTTGAAGAAATTCAGAATACTTTCGTAGTTGACACTGTCGGGAACACCACAGCATAATGGTGTGTCCAAACGTCATAATCTACCTCTCTTAGATATGGTTCGGTCTATGATGTCTCTTACATATTTACCGTTATTATTTTGGGGTTATGTATTAGAGACAGCCGCATTCACTTTAAATAGGGCACCATCTAAATCCGTTGAAGCGACATTGTATGAATTGTGGTTTGGTAAGAAACCTAAGTTGTCCTTCCTTAAAGTTTGGGGTTGCGAAGCTTATGTAAAGAAGTTACAGCCCGACAAGCTTGAACCCAAAGAGGAAAAATGTGTCTTCATAGGATACCCTAAAGAAACAACTTATATCATAGATTTGAAGAAAAAGTTTTCGTTGCCAAGAATGGATCCTTTCATTAGAAGGAGTTTCTCTCAAAAGAAGTGACTAGAAGGAAAGTAGAACTCGACGAGGTTGTTGAACCTTCTCTCGGATTTGAGAGTAGCACGGCACCGGAAGATTTTCTTGTGCCACATGCACCAATAAGAGGAAAAGCTAATGATGGTGATCATGAAACTTTGAATGAAGTTGCTACTAAACCTCGCAGGTCGACGAGGGTTTGTACCACTCCTGATTGGTATGACCCTGCCATGAATGTCATGTTGGTGGACAACACCGATGACCCTGCGACCTATGAGGAAGCAATGATGAGCCCAGATTCCAACAAATGGCAATACTCCATGAAATCTGAGATTGGATCCATGTACGAAAACCATGTGTGGACTTTGCTGGACTTACCTGATGGACACAAGGCTGTCGAGAACAAATGGATTTTCAAAAAGAAAACGACGCTGATGGTAATGTTATTGTCTATAAAGCTCGACTTGTCGCGAAAGTGTTCTGATAAATTGAAGGAGTTGACCACGATGAGACTTTCTCACCGGTACAAAAGCTAAAGTATGTGAGGATTCTATTAGCAATCGTTGCATTTTTCGATTATGAGATTTCGCAGATGGATTCAAAACAGCGTTCCTTAATGGTGACATTGAGGAAGAGTTGATATGGTACAACCCAAAGGTTTTGTCGATCCTAAAGATGCTAACAAGGTATGCAAACTTCCATGGTCTATTTATGGACTGAAGCAAGTATCCCGGAGCTCGAAAAAACATTTTCATAAGGTGATCAAAAACTTTGGATTTATACAAACTTTTGGAGAAGCTTATATTTACAAGAAAGTGAGTGGGAGATCTATAGCCTTCCTAGTACTATATGTGGATAACATATTGTTGATTGGGAATGATTTAGAACTTCTTGAAAGTGTCAAAGGATATTTGAATAATAGTTTTTCAATGAAGGATCTAGGCTAAGCAGCATACATCTTAGGCATCAAGATTGGTAGAGATAGATCAAGACACTTAATAGCGCTTTCACAAAGTACATAGTTGGACAAGGTTCTAAAGAGGTTTAGAATGGAAGAAAGCAAGAAAGGGTTCTTGCCCATCTGGCCAGGTAAGACCTTGAGTAAGACTCAAAGTCCAGCTACGACAGAAGATAGAGAGAGGATGAGTAAGATCCCCTATGCCTCGTCCATAGGATCTATGCATGACATGATGTGTACTAGACCGGATATCACACACGATGTTAGTTTGACTAGCATATATCAAAGTAATCGAGGAGTGGAACACTGGATAGTGGTCAAAAATATCCTAAAGTACCTAAATAGGACTAATGATATGGTTCTTTCTTATGGAAGTGATGAAGAGATCATTGTAAATTGTTACACCCATGCTAGTTGGAACACCGATCCAGATGAATCTAAGTCACAGTATAGATACATATTTATTTTGAATGGTGCAGCAGTGAACTGGAGGAGTGCAAAGCGTTGTGGAAAAATCTTCAACTGAACTGGAATACATAGATGGTCCAGAGGCTTCACAAGAAGCGATATGGATGAAGGAGTTCATTAATGAGCTTGGTGTGGTTCCTAGTGCGTTGGACCCGATGGCCATTTATTGTGATAACATGGGTGCCATAACTAATGCACATGAGCCAAGGTCACACAAGAAACTGAAGCACATCACGCTATGTTTTCATTCGATTCACGAGTATGTCCAAGAGGGTGACATAAAGATTTGCAAAGTACACACAAATCTGAATGTGGTAGATTCGTTGACTAAACCTCTCCCTAGAGAAAAACATGACCAACACCAGAATACCATGGGTGTTATGTACATTACCATGTAATCTAGATTATTGACTCTAATGTAAGTGGGAGATTGTTGGATATGCTCAAGAGGCAATAATAAAGTGGTTATTATTATATCTTTGTGTTTATGATAAATATTTACGTCCCATTCTATAATTGTATTAACCGCAAACATTAGTACTTATGTGTTTTGTAAAAAATAAAAGAATCCCTATTAAGCCTCTTATTGAAACTAGCTTGTTGATTAATAGATGATCATGGTTTCCTGATAATGGACATTGGATCTTATTAATAACAAGATCATATCATTAGGAGAATTATGTGATGTACACACAACCATAGTAAGAATAGGATAAGATCAAGTCATTAAATTTCGCTTTTCTACAAGCTTTCAGATACATAGTAACCTAATCCTTTGACCATGAGATCATGTTAATCACCGTCACCGGATGAGTACTTTGATGAGATCAAACGCCACTTCCGTAACTGGGTGGTTATAAAGGTGGAATTGGGTATTATGAAAGTAAGTGTTGAAGCGCATGGATCAAGAGTGGGATTTGTCCATCCTAATGACGGATATATATACTCTGGGCCCTCTTAGTGGATTGTCATCCAATTGGCTTGCAAGCATGTGACTAGGTCACAAGGGATGTCATATCACGGAATGAGTAACGACTACTTATCGGTAAGGAGATTAAACTAGGTATGGACATACCGACGATCGAACCTCGGATAAGTAAAGTATCGCATGATAAAGGGAATCAATATCATATGTTAATGGTTCATTTGATCACAAAATCATCATTGAATATGTGGGAGCCATTATGGATCTCAAGATCCCTCTATTGGCTATTGACCGTAGAGGTGTCTCGATCATGTCTGCATAGTTCACGAACCGTAGGGTGACACACTTAAGGTTCGATGTTGTTTAAGTACATATGGAATATGATTTGGAGAAGGAATGTTGTTCGGAGTCTCGGATTGGATCCAAGACATCAAGAGCAGATCCGGAATGGTCCGAAGAATAAGATTCATTTAAGGAAAGTCATTTTCCGGGGTTCATAAATGTTTTTGGTGTTTTGATCGGAAGCTTCTAGAATGTTCTAGAGGGGCCACTAGTGGGACCACCACCCCGGGAGGGTCCACATGGGACGAGGGTATGCTATGGGGGCCATGGGCCAGCACCACCATGACCCAAAGGGCCCAACCGGCAAGCACAAGGAAAAGGGAAAACCCCTAATAGGGAAAGAAGGGGAAACTTGGGGGGCGAGTTTTCCCCTCTCCCTCTTGGGCCACCGATTTTGGGAAGGACTCGGACAAGGGTGGAGAACCCTGGCGGCACCCTCTTGCTATATATAAAGAGAGGTGGGGGCGCACCCTTTCCCCTTGTCCCTAACCCTAGCAATCGCCCCTCTCCCTCCTCCATCGTCCTGCTCCGGCTTAGGCAAAGCCCTGCAGGTTTTCTCCTCCACCACCACCACCACCATGTTGTCATGCTACTAGGAATCTGAGGGGATCTACTACCTCTGCTTCCCGCTGGAACATGGAGAGGAAGTTCTTCATCAACTTTGTATGTGTGACCGAGTGCGGAAGCGCTGTCGGAACGCGACGTCGGAAGGATCGTCTACGCGATCTTGAGTTCGGCAAGTGATCGATTACATCAACCAAGAGATTTGATCTTGTTAACACTTTGTTTCTACGAGGGTTTGTTCTCTTCAATCTCGTTGCACCGATCTCATAGATTAGATCTTCTCTTTTCCATAGATTGGATCTTGGTTTTATGTGTTCTTGCGATGGAATTTTTTTGTTTTCCATGCAACGAACCCTACAATATCTTGGATTTGCTAGAGATTGGATCTTGGTTTTGTTCGTTCTTGCGGTAATTTTTTTTGTTTTCCATGCAACGAACCCTACAGTGGTACTAGAGCCAAATCTATGCATAGATCTATTGCACTAGTAGAACACAAGGGTTTTGTGGGCATTGATGCTCTTGTTGTCGCTTGTTTTTTGTGTACTTTGCATATTGCGGGATGGTGGGATGAAGCGGCCCGGGCTAACCTTATATGTCGTTGCACATGAGACTTGCTCCATGCTCAACGTGCAACTTAAATTGCACAAGTGGCTTTGCGGGTGTCTGTCTCTCCCACCATAGATAAGATTCAATTTACAATCTACACTTGACAACACTTGTATCAATGTTATGGTTCTTGTTCGTAGGCAAGAATGGTTCTTATTTGAAAGCCCCAAGACATGTAAAACATGCAAAGAAAGCTAGAGGCGTCTAACTTGTTTTTGCAGGGACATGTGATGTGATATGGCCATGATGATATTGTTATTATATTTGATGTATGATATGATCTTTATTATAATATGGCAACCGGTAGGAGCCTAATGGTTGTCTTTAAATTTGTTAAGTCATGTGTGTGTGTGTTCATCATGTAATATATTTATTCCAAGTAATTGTAGTAGTTGCTATTAGTTATTCTAACATCCCTAAAAACATGTTTTCAAAGACTTGCATATCATCAATGCATGCATATTCATTTAGGGTTCAAAGTTCAAATTTCAAACTCATTTGAAAGAATCTGAAGCACTGTGTGCTTATTATTTTATGTAAGCAAGCATTGATCCAATGCCACTCTCAAGTGAGAGAATAAATGTTTTAAACCAAGCTTTGTTTGCTCTTATGTTGGATTTTTTGAGTGTTAAAGTTTGGACAAAATTTTCAAAACAAATATAGTTTTAAAACCATTTTCAAATATTTAACAAACCATGTGCTAAGGCACTGTTATTTTAAAAAATTTCAAAGGAACTATGCAAGTCCAACAAGACAGCATGGTTTTATACTCAAAATTATACAGGATTCATTTTATAAAAGGCCAGAAAGATTTGGAATTCAAATGCTTTTGAATTCATTTGAAAAAGGTTCCTGAAAATAATTTTAGAAAAAGAAAAGGAATTAGAAAACACAACTGGGCCTGGCGCCAGCTTTTCAGCCCAATAGACAACACAGCCCACACGGGGTTTTCCTTTTCCCTCTGTTTCTCGCCGCAGCCACGTGCACCCACCCGGTGACAGCTCGACCCCACCGTGCCCCGTCAGGTTCGTCCTCAATCAACGGGCGGCCGAGTCACTCTGCCGTTACCTCGCCGCAGTCACTGCCCGCTTAATTCCCGTTGATGCAGCGCGTAATATCCACGCCGCTCCTGGCTATTTAACCTCCTCTGCACCACGATCATTTCCCCTCACATCACTTGCTCGCTCCGCCACCAGGATGCCTCAATTCCGCGTTGCAACGCCGCAGACAGAACCAACTCCGGCGACGAAATTCCGGTGAGCCAGACCACCCCTTCCTTTCTAATTCAAACGAGCGTGTTCCTTGCAACCTTGTACACCTCCTGACCCCTCTCGTTTGGACGCGCTTGACCCAGGCAGCCGTTCCCGTCCACCCCTGCAAGCAACAGCTCCGCCGCTCAACTTCGACGAGGAATATCGGTAAAGTCTGAGCGCCCCTTGCATCCTCTCTGACCCTGTCATGTTCGCTGCGACCTTGTGCATCCTCTGAACAGACTGGTTCGTGCTAGTGCGGTCTATATCGTCGGCAACAACACCATCTGCAAGCACCCGACGCCGCACGCAACTCTGACGAGGTCCTGCAGCCTTGTCCGTGTGCCCCTCGACAAACTACTGCCACTTTGAGCTTCCTCGTGTCCTTGCGAGTCAGGTAAGCCACGCCACACACCCCAGCCCCTTCTGTATTCACCGGAGCGTTGCTGACAGAGCTCCGCCGCCGCGCCATCGTCGCCAGCACCGCCAAACTTTAGTCGCTTGGTCCATAGCCGTTAGATCTGGATCCAACGCATCTGATAGAATCACTTAACGAAGGGGTACGAGATAGATATGGCCGTGCGATTTCATTTAGATCGTGCGGTCCATGCTGGTCGATCCGTGCGAAGCGGGTACCGACAAATCATAGAGCGCCGCGTGGCCTGTGTTTAAATTTAAAACAGAAATTTGATCTATTAGATAACCAAACTTGTAAAATTCATAACTTTTGATCCACATGTTCAAATTTTACAAATTTTATATCATTGGAATCAGGAGAGAAAATCCTATCTTTTTATGCAATGTGTTTAATGTTTTGCCTCTGTAAAAATGGTTGTTTTTGCAGAAACTTTTGTAAGCTTAATTTGAATATAGAAATTGTATGAAAAATATTTTAAAGATCAAATAAAATCTATTTTGAGTATCTCGGACTTGTTTATGTTTTAGTACTGTTTACTTGTCTTGTTTGGTGTAGAAAAATCATCACATGGCATTTGCATGCATTCATATATTTTTGGTTGTATATTTCGATATGTGATTTTGGTGCCATTATTTTATGTGTAGATTTTGGTGCAAATAGTGATTGTGATTGTGAAGATTGTTGCTACTCCCGAAACCACCAAGGCAAGTGGTACTTCATGATTTTATTGCTATATTTTTCAACTATGAACTAGAAATATTTTGTATAGGACTTGCATGAATATTTTGATCTATATGCTATGCTTGGGAAATCCTAGTAGTTGTAGAATTGCTAGAAATTTCTCTAACTTAAGATGCTTACCATTGCCATGCTTAGCCTAGTTAGTAGCAACCAAGGGTGGTTATATAATCATGTTATGTGAAGATATTTCTAAGTCTTTGGACTTGTGTTTTTATTTAATAAAACAACTAAGTGAATGAAACACCTGGGTGGAATGGAAAGAATGGTTTGTGTTGAGTGGTTACACACGGCCCATTTCTATGGTTTACCTTGTCTATCTCACTTGTGGAAAGCCACCCAGGAACAAAGGGATTTGAGATGCCAAATGTTAAGAAGCTTCTAGTGTAGCCACATGGCAATATGGGCTCTGCCTGGATCACATAGGTTGCAATAACTTAGCCATTTGGACAGTTGGTGGTAGTGGGATGATAGGTTGGAACACGTCCATTTGGTCTAAGGGAAGGCTTCTGACAGGTCCTGTCTTGGTGAAAATCAAGTCTTGTGGGGAAAGTGCACAACCTCTGCAGATGGAAGAATCTAAGTACTTAGCCATGTCCCTGGTATTGGACAACTTGAGTATCAAGACATGGAAGCCATCAAGAATCTCCTCATCCCAATTTTCTAAGTTAAAACTTGTGGTTGAACAAGGGTGAAGGAACACCAATTTCTATTGGTGTTTCCTTGGCAAAGTTTTGTGAAAGAAAAACTTAGTGTTTTCAACTGATAGGTAAAACCTATTTTGAGCAAAGCCAGCCTAAACTACACTTAGCCAAAATGCATACAGTATCCAGATTACTAATATTCTACTAAGGTATCACTTGCCAATACTATTCCAATGTATTGACCCACTGTGGCTGTAACTTGTGATGTTGCAGGTTATTCTGATGATGATTAGGGGTTATGAGTCTACACTCAACATGCTTGCATGTGGCACATGAAGATGAAGACTTATCTATCTTATTCTATAATTGAACTCTTGTATTAGGCCTGTGGCCATGGAGTTTGTAAAAGACTATGTTTGTCTCTGGAATGATATGTAATAATGACCTTTGTTTCTGTGTACTTCATCTTAAACTGTGGATGCTAGCATTGATCCAAAGACTAGGATTGCAATCACAGGTATCCTTACCTTGATAAAGGGAGGGATCTTACAGATTGTATCAGAGCACTGTGTTGCCTGTAGGATTATGACCCTAGGATTGGATTAGAAACCACTAAGGAAAAAATTCAACAATTTCCACACTTGTCTTTTTCTTCTCGTAAACTTTTCTAATTCTTATTTTTCATCTCTATTTGTAGATGAACTCCATCGACGAAGCCGTAAGGAAGGGACCACTCATGACCATGACCCTAGAGTGTGAGACTGAATTTACAAAGGCCATCAAGAACCTTATGGTTACCATGGGGATACATGGTGCAGCTGTGTACAAAGGTTCCCCTGTGATGGATGAAAGAGAAGAATATTGGTGGGTGCAACTTCACTTATACAAAAATAAGAAAGACAACCACAAAGAATCAAGATTCTGCATGGTCACCAACTCAGTGATGCACACCACATTCTTTGATTCTGCAAGGGATGCTGCTTGGAAGGCCATCAAAGAGCTTGGTGATAGACTCAAGTGCAGAATGCTCAACACCCAGAATGACCTTAGAGAAGAAAAGAAACATACCCAAGAGTTGGAAACTACCAACCAACAACTAAGGGAAGACATCATAGACTTGATTTTGGAATCTTGTGAACAAGATAGGAAGATGGCTACTAAGGATGCTTTGATAGCCAATTTGTCTAGTGAGTGAGAGTTGTAACGTACTTCGTTAGTTGGACCACCACACTTATCATTTTATTTCCAAAATAATGTCTAAGTTATGTTGAACCTTGGATGCTTGTAATGGATTTATGTATGCCATGACTTGTGTATGGTTTGCAAATGATATGCTTGTGCTACCTTGTTTTGTGTTCATCTGTTGATGTTATTTCTAACTTTTCTCTATCTTATAAAATAGATGCCTAATGTTACCATCAGCACGGCCGAAGAGTTCAAGGGAACTCGTTTTGGCACTCGTCTTATTGAGCTCACTAGTGTGCTCAATCTTCCGCTTCCTACCATTATGATGCTTCCCCTCACCAAGTTCGAGAGGAAGGGCCTTTGGGGCTTCAAGGTTAATCAGCCAGGACGCCAGACTGAGCCAGCCACGGAGGCCATCACCTTCAAGCTCATGCATGATGACAAGGAGAGAGGCCTAGAGGTAGTCATGCAGGATTTTCTTGGACGATTGTTAGGGAGACACTCTCGGGAGATTAGAGGTACTCACTTCCACGCCTTGGGAAGACGTGATGAGGATGGTGAGGCCATTGACTTCGAGGATACTGCTAGAGAGACGGCAGAGCCGATTCGTCTTTACCTCCAGGACTTAGAGGTTCTTCTTAGGCACCTAGATACTGATAGGACCAACGTCATGCTTAGCAATGACGAACTCCAGGTGCAGCTTCGTGAGAAGGACAATCTCTTCGCGGAGCAAGATGAGATAGTCAAGGAAATGGAGGCCAAGTTTGAGAGTCAGGATAGAAAGTTCAAGAGTCAAGAGAAAAGAGTCCAAGATAGGAACAAGAGGATTTGAGAGATGACTGCAAAACTAGAGGCCAAGGACTTTGAGCTCGAGCATCAGCAGGTGGTGATTGAGAGACTTCATTCACAGAACAGGCCTCTCAAAGCCAAAGTAGAGGCCTTGACTACCAATGTCGAGGAATACAAGACCTCTATGGAGAATGCAGGTCTTACACTTGTTGATGAGGAGGTTGATGCAGAGGAGTAGTGATGACTGCTCATTTACCTTTATTTACCATGCTTTTGATTATTGAGTCGCAATGACCATCCAACATGTGGATGGCTTGCTATTGGTGTGTTTGCTTTTCAAAACTTGTTGTCTATGTTGTTGAACTTTTGTTATGTTGATGCATGTTTGGTGATTGTTTATGTGATGTATTGTGCATGTTAAACATCTATGGGTATCTCATTCTTATCCTTATTGAAAACCAAAGATGCCTCCCCGACGTGCCAATCCCAACCCGAACAACAACAATGTCACCCCAGAGATGAAGCAGCTGATGACAGCTCAGACACAGCTGATGCTGATGATGGCCACCTTTATGCAGAATCAGAACAACAACAATAACAACAACAAGAACAACAACAACAAAAACAATCAGAACAATCCACCAGGTTTTGACATGCTCACCAGGTTCCTAAGACTGAGGCCAGCAAAGTTCTCAGGAACTACTGATCCCATGGTGTCCAATGATTGGCTATGCTCAGTGAACAAGGATTTGGTAACTGTTGGCTGTACTGATGAGGAGAAAGTCAGGTTTGCAGCACATTTGTTGGAAGGACCAGCAGCTACTTGGTGGGATAACTTCCAGATCACCACTCCCATTGAGGATGTGACATGGGATATCTTTGAAGATGGTTTCCGTACTGCTCACATCTCATCCGGAGTGATGAGTTTGAAGAAGAAGTACTTTCATAACTTGAAGCAGCGCCACCGCAGCGTGGCTGAATATATTGAGGAGTTCAACAATCTGGCGCGTTATGCACCGGATGAAGTTGACACTGATGCTAAGAGGAAAGAGAAGTTCCTGAAAGGATTGAACGATGAACTGAACCTGCAGCTATCTGTGGCCTATGTCCCCACTTATCATTCTCTTTGTGACAAGGCTGCCATCTTGGAGAGCAAGATGAAACAGGTTGAAAGCAGGAAGAGGAAACACTTCTACAAGCACATCTCGGGATCATCTCACAAGCGTTCCCATTATGATGATAGTGGGAGTTCTGGATTCCACAAGCATGGAAAGTACAACAAACACCACAACCACAACCGTCAGCATGACAACAAGCATCACCGTAGTCATGACAATGACAAGTACAAGAATCACAAGAGTGGGTACAAGAACCACCACAATGGAAGTGGAAGTGGTAGTGTAAGCCATCCTGTCAAGAAGGATCTTAGTCAGGTTGAATGTTTCAAGTGCAAGAAGATGGGGCATTATGCAAATGAATTCCTAGAAAAGAAAGTTGAAGGACCCAGCAAGCCCAACCCTTTTCAGAAGGGACAGGTGAACCACATCAATGTAGAAGAGATCTATGAGGAACCTGATGCTGTTGCTGGTAAGTTCAAACTCAATTCTGTTCTAGCATTTGTTCTCTTTGATACTGGTGCATCTCATTCATTCATATCAAGAGCATTTGTTGAAAGAAATGAACTACGGGTAGAAACTATTGGGTGTCCTATAAAAATAAGTTCTCCTGGCGGAGAAATGATAGTGAACTCGGGATGTCATGATCTAGTCATAGAGTTTGGGAAGTATAAGTTTCCCGTTAATCTGATAATCCTAAATTCCCAAGGATTGGATGTCATTTTGGGGATGGACTGGATGACTAAGCATAAAGGAGTGCTAGATTGTGCCAACCATACTATCACACTCACAACTCCAGAAAACAAAAGGATCAGATTCAAGACCAACTTTGAATCAAAAGGGAGTAAGCTAAATTCTATTAAGGGGGTTAGCAGTGTGCCTATTGTGAGTGAATATCCGGATGTGTTTCCGGAAGAATTGCCGGGAATGCCACCAGATAGAGATGTGGAGTTTCTTATTGATTTTCTACCAGGATCTGGACCAACAGCAAAGAGACCGTACAAGATGTCAGTTGATGAGTTGAAAGAACTCAAGAAACAACTTGGAGAATAGTTGCAGAAAGGATTTATCCAACCAAGTTCTTCGTCTTGGGGAACACCAGTTTTGTTTGTGGAAAAGAAGGATAGAAGTCAAAGGTTATGCATAGATTACCGTTCGCTCAATGAGGTGACTATCAAGAACAAATATCCTTTGCCTAGAATCAATGACTTGTTTGATCAGTTAGAAGGAGCCTGTGTGTTCTCAAAGATTGATCTCCGATTAGGTTACTTTCAGCTTAAGATAAGGGAACAAGACATACCTAAGACAACTTTCACCACTAGGTATGGATTGTATGAGTATACCGTGATGCCATTTGGTTTGACCAATGCACCGGCTTACTTCATGAATATGATGAACAAGGTGTTCATGGAGTTCCTTGACAAGTTTGTTGTCGTATTCATCGATGACATTTTGATATACTCCAAGAGCAAAGAAGAACACGAAGGACATTTGCGATTGATACTTGAGAAGCTTAGAGAGCATAAGCTGTATGCCAAATTCAGCAAGTGTAAATTTTGGTTAAATGAAGTTGGATTTCTTGGACACATTGTGTCAGGAGATGGTGTAGCAGTTGATCCTGCTAAAGTATCAGCTGTAACTGAATGGGAATCTCCTAAGTCGGTGAAAGAGGTTCGTAGTTTCCTTGGCTTGGCAGGATACTACAGAAGATTTATTGAGAATTTCTCCAAAGTAGCTAAACCAATGACAGAGTTGCTAAAGAAAGACAAGAAATTTGCTTGGTCAGAAGGATGTGAACTCAGTTTTCAAGAATTGAAGAAGAGACTAGTGACAGCACCAGTCTTGTGTCTGCCAGATTTGGATAAAGATTTATAGGTGTATTTTGATGCATCTCATCATGGATTAGGTGCAGTGCTAATGCAAGAAGGGAAAGTTGTGGCTTATGCCTCGAGACAACTCAAAACTCATGAGGTAAATTACCCTACTCATGATTTAGAGTTAGCCTCTGTTGTCCATGCACTCAAAACATGGAGACATTATCTTTTGGGAAAGCGATGTGAAGTGTTCACAGATCACAAAAGTTTGAAGTATATCTTCACTCAGAAAGAAATCAACATGAGACAAAGAAGATGGCTAGAACTCATCAAGGACTATGAATTAAGTTTGCAATACCATCCCGGTAAAGAAAATGTTGTAGCAGATGCTCTAAGTCGTAAGGTTTTTGTGAATGGCCTTACTAAGGGAGAGTTGCCAGATGATCTGTGTGCCCAATTTAGATATCTCGGATTGGAGATTGTGCCTGAAGGACATCTCATGACATTGGATGTTCAACCCACTTTGTTGGACAAAATCAAAGAAGCCCAAAACACAGATAAGGAAATTGAAGAGATTAAGGAAAAGATTGGCAAAGGGAAAGAAAAGGGATTTCATGAAGACGAACAGGGTACTTTATGGTATGGAAAACGTATCTGTGTTCCACAAGATTCGGAACTTTGGAAACTGATTTTACAAGAAGCACATAACTCACCATATTCCATTCATCCGGGTAACACCAAAATGTACATGGACATGAAGGAAAGATTTTGGTGGAATAATCTCAAGAAGGACATCGCCCAACATATTGCTTTGTGTGATGTATGTAGTAGAGTGAAAGAGGAACATCAGAAGCCAGCAGGATTGTTACAACCACTACCTATTCCTGATTGGAAGTGGGACAAGATTGGCATGGATTTCATCACTAGACTGCCAAGGACCAGGTCAGGATATGATTCTATTTGGGTAGTAGTGGATCGCCTAACTAAAGTGGCTCATTTCATACCCGTGAAGACAACCTACACAAGTGCTAAGTTATCCAAAATCTATATGAGTAGGATTGTATGTTTGCATGGAGTACCCAAGAGTATTGTGTCAGATAGGGGAACTCAGTTCACTTCTCATTTTTGGAGGCAACTACATGAGTCATTGGGAACGAGGTTGGAATTCAGCACTGGTTTTCATCCTTAGACTGATGGACAAACAGAAAGGACCAACCAGATTCTGGAAGATATGTTTAGAGCATGTGCTCTAGACTATGGAGCTAGTTGGGATGAAAGTCTGCCTTATGCAGAATTCTCTTACAACAACAGCTATCAAGCCAGTATTGAGATGGCACCATTTGAATTTCTCTATGGGAGAAAGTGTACCACCCCATTGTTATGGAATGGTGTGGGAGAAAGAAGTTTATTCGGACCAGAACTAATCAAAGAGGCTGAAGAGAAAGTCAAGCTAGTTAAGGATAGATTGAAGATATCACAGTCTCGATAGAAGAGCTACGCAGATCCTAAGCGTAGAGAAGTCACCTATGAAGTGGGAGACAGCTTATCTTAGAGTATCACCACTTCATGGAGTGAAGAGATTTGGAGTCAAAGGAAAATTGGCCCCAAGATATGTTGGACAATTCAAGATTCTGAGTTGTAAAGGAGAAGTAGCTTATGAGATTGAATTGCCAGAATCATTGTCTGCCATTCACAATGTATTTCATGTGAGTCAGCTTAAGAAATGCCATCCAGAGATGGAAGAGACTTCTTTGAAGGATAGTATACCTTTGGAGGAGGTTCAATTGGAGAGTGACCTCACTTATGAGGAAAAACCTATCAAGATTCTTTAGACTGCAGAAAGAGTTACTCGGACTAAGACTATCAAATTCTGCAAAGTTCAATGTAACCATCATTCCAAAGAAGAAGCAACATGGGAAAGAGAAGATGATCTTCGGAAAGACCACCCTCACCTATTTGCTAGCCAATCCGAATCTCGAGGGCGAGATTCACCTTAAGGGGTTAGATTTGTAACATACCTAAAAACATGTTTTCAAAGCCTTGCATATCATCCATGCATGCATATTCATTTAGGGTTCAAAGTTCAAATTTCAAACTCATTTGAAAGAATCTGAAGCACTGTGTGCTTATTATTTTATGTAAGCAAGCATTGATCCAATGCCACTCTCAAGTGAGAGAATAATTGTTTTAAACCAAGATTTGTTTGCTCTTATGTTGGATTGGTTGAGTGTTAAAGTTTGGACAAAATTTTCAAAACAAATATAGTTTTAAAACCCTTTTCAAATCTTTAACAAACCATGTGCTAAGGCACTATTATTTAAAAAAAATTCAAAGGAACTATGCAAGTTCAACAAGACAACATGGTTTTATACTCAAAATTATACAGGATTCATTTTATAAAAGGCCAGAAAGATTTGGAATTCAAATGCTTTTGAATTCATTTGAAAAAGGTTCCTGAAAATCAATTTAGAAAAAGAAAAGGAACTAGAAAACACAACTGGGCCTGGCGCCAGCTTTTTGGCCCAACAGACAACACAGCCCACCCGGGGTTTTCCTTTTCCCTCTGTTTCTCACCGCAGCCATGTGCACCCACCCGCTGACAGCTCGACCCCATCGTGCCCCGTCAGCTTCGTCCTCAATCAACGCTCGGCCGAGTCGCTCCACCGTTACCTCGCCGCAGTCACTGCCCGCTTAATTCCCATTGATGCAGCGCGTAATCACAACCCCGCTCCTGGATATTTAACCTCCTCTGCACCACGACCATTTCCCCTCACACCACTCACTCGCTCCGCCACCAGGCTGCCTCAATTCCGCATTGCAACGCCATAGACAGAACCAACTCCGGCGACGAAATTCCGGTGAACCAGACCACCCCTTCCTTTCTAATTCAAACGAGCATGTTCCTTCCAACCTTTTGCACCTCCTGACCCCTCTCGTTTGGATGCTCTTGACCCAGGCAGCCATTCCCATCCACGCCTGCAAGCAATAGCGCCGCTGCTCAACTTTGACAAGGAATACAGGTAAAGTCCGAGCGCCCCTTGCATCCTCTCTGACCCTGTCATGTTCGCTGTGACCTTGTGCATCCTCTGACCCCACTGGTTCATGCTAGGGCGGTCCATATCGTCGGCAACAACACCATCTGCAAGCACCCGACGCCGCACGCAACTCTGACGAGGTCCTGCCGCCACGTCCGTGCGACCCTCGACAAACTACTGCCACTTTGAGTTTCCATGTGTCCTTATGAGTTTGGTAAGCCACGCCACACACCCCAGCCCCTTCTGTATTCACCGGAGCATCGCTGACAGAGCGCCGCCGCCGCGCCACCGTCGCTAGTGCCGCCAGACTTTGGTCGCTTGGTCCATAGCCGTTAGATCTAGATCCAACGCATTTGATAGAATCACTTAACGAAGGGGTACACGACAGATCTAGCCGTGCGATTTCATTTAGACCGTGCGGTCCACGCTAGTCGATCCGTGCGAAGCGGTACCGATGAATCAGAGAGCGCCACGTGGCCTGTGTTTAAATTTAAAACAGAAATTTGATCTATTAGATAACCAAACTTGTAAAATTCATAACTTTTGATCCACACGTTCAAATTTTACAAATTTTATATCATTGGAATCAGGAGAGAAAATCCTATCTGTTTATTCAATGTGTTTAATTTTTTGCCTCTGAAAAATGGTTGTTTTTGCAGAAACTTTTGTAAGCTTAATTTGAATATAGAAATTGTTTGAAAAATATTTTAAAGATCAAATAAAATCTATTTTGAGTATCTTGGACTTGTTTATGTTTTAGTAATGTTTACTTGTCTTGTTTGGTGTAGAAAAATCATCATATGGCATTTGCATGCATTCATATATTTTTGGTTGTATATTTTGATATGTGATTTTGGTGCCATTATTTTATGTGTAGATTTTGGTGCAAATAGTGATTGTGAAGATTGTTGCTACTCCCCAAACCACCAAGGCAAGTGGAACTTCATGATTTTATTCCTATATTTTTCAACTATGCACTAGAAATATTTTGTATAGGACTTGCATGAATATTTTGATCTATATGCTATGCTTGGGAAATCCTAGTAGTTGTAGAATTGCTAGAAATTTCTCTAAGTTAAGATGCTTACCATTGCCATGCTTAGCCTAGATAGTAGCAAACAAGGGTGGTTATATAATCATGTTATGTGAAAATATTTCTAAGTCATTGGACTTGTGTTTTTATTTAATAAAACAACTAAGTGAATGAAACACCTAGGTGGAATGGAAAGAATGGTTTGTGTTGAGTGGTTACACAAGGCCCATTTCTATGGTTTACCTTGTGTATCTCACTTGTGGAAATCCACCCAGGAACAAAGGGATTTGAGATGCCAAATGTTAAGAAGCTTCTAGTGCAGCCACATGGCAATATGGGCTCTGCCTGTATCACATAGGTTGCAATATCTTAGCCATTTGGACAGTTGGTGGTAGTGGGATGATAGGTTGGAACGCGTCCATTTGGTCTAAGGGAAGGCTTCTGACAGGTCATGTCTTGGTGAAAATCAAGTCTTGTGGGGAAAGTGCACAACCTCTGCAGATGGAAGAATCTAAGTACTTAGCCATGTCCCTGGTATTGGACAACTTGAGTATCAAGACATGGAAGCCATCAAGAATCTCCTCATCCCAATTTTCTAAGTTAAAACTTGTGGTTGAACAAGGGTGAAGGAACACCAATTTCTATTGGTGTTTCCTTGGCAAAGTTTTGTGAAAGAAAAACTTAGTGTTTTCAACTGATAGGTAAAACCTATTTTGAGCAAAGCCAGCCTAAACTACACTTAGCCAAAATGCATACAGTATCCAGATTACTAATATTCTACTAAGGTATCACTTGCCAATACTATTCCAATGTAACTGTAACTTGTGATGTTGCAGGTTATGCTGATGATGATTAGGGGTTATGAGTCTACACTCAACATGCTTGCATCTGGCACATGAAGATGAAGACTTATCTATCTTATTCTATAATTGAACTCTTGTATTAGGCCTGTGGCCATGGAGTTTGTAAAAGACTATGTTTGTCTCTGGAATGATATGTAATAATGACCTTTGTTTTTGTGTACTTCATCTTAAACTGTGGATGCTAGCATTGATCTAGGGACTAGCATTGCAATCACAGGGATCCTTACCTTTATAAAGGGAGGGATCTTACAGTTATGGACAACCATGAAGCGGCGCCACTGACCTTGACGCCATGCTGGTGATGATGAAGATTCATGTCCGTGCTTTGGAGATGGAGATAAAAGTCACAAGGAGAAAGGCCATATCATATCACATATTATGAATTGCATGTGATGTTAATCCTTTTATGCATCTTCTATTGCTTAGATCATGAAGGTAGCATTATAAGATGATCGCTCTCACTAAATGTCAAGTAATAAAGTGTTCGTCCTTAGTAGGCTCTGTTCCTAAGACTCATCGTTTCGAAGCATGTCGTGATGATCGGGTGTGATAGATTCTATGTGTGCATACAACGGGTGCAAGCCAGATTTGCACATGCGGATAGTAAGGTTAACCATGACGAGCCTAGCATGTACATACATGGTCTCGGAACACGGAATACCAAAAGGTAAAGCATGATTCATATGAATGATATGATGAACTTGTTGATTGTTCTCCTTTAAAACTACATCTTCTCTCGTGAAGATCGGACTTGGTGTAGTGGATTTGGTTCATGTAATCATAAAACAACATGAGGGATATTGTTTTGAGTGGGAGTTCACCTAGTTAATTTAAGAATTAAATTTGAACTCAATTTATCATAAACTTAGTCTAACCTCTTTGCGAATATGTTGTAGATCATGGAAACCCCTACGATCAAATTTAATGCGTTCCTAGTGAAAGAAAATCTCAAAAACAATGGAATCAACTTCACGGACTAGTTCTGTAACATGAAGATTATCCTATGTGCCAGATGCACCGCTGGGTGACCGGCTGCAGCTGATGCTACCGATTAGGTGACAAATGTTTACCTCACTCAGAATAATCACTACTCCATAGTTAAGTGTGCCATCCTGTACAGTTTGGAATCAGAGCTTCAGAAGCTCTTTGAGAACCGCGACCCTCATGATATTATCAATGATCTCAAAATGATATTTGAGACTCATACGGCCGTGGAAAGATATGAAGCTTACGAGAAGTTATTAAACTGTAAGATGGAAAAGGACAACTCTGTTAGCGAGCACATGCTCAAAATGTCTGGGCACACAAACAAACTCCAAGATTTGGGAATAACGATTCCTAATGCGTTGGGGATTTATCGTATCCTCCAATCACTACCACCGAGTTACAAGAACTTTGTGATGAACTACAACATGCAGCACATGGATAAGTTGTTGCCCAAACTCTTCTCGATGCTTAAGACTATGGAAGTGGAGTTCAAGAAAGAGCACCAAGTGTTGATGGTCAATAATACCACCAATTTCAAGAAGCAGGGCAATCCTAAGAACAAGGGTAACTTCAAGAAGGGCGATAAGAAAGATGTTGCACCACCTAAGAAGCCCAAGGTTGGCCCTAAGACTGATACTGCATGCTTTTACTGCAACGGCGATGGTCAGTGGAAGCGGAATTGCCCCAAGTACTTGGCAGATCTGAAGAACGGCAACATCAATAAGAAAGGTATATTTGATATACATGTGATTGATGTGTATCTTACTAGTAATCGTAGTAGTGCCTGGATATTTGATACTAGTTCAGTTGCTCATGTTTTTAACTCGAAACAGGAGTTGCAAAATAAACAAAGACTAGCGAGAGACGAGGTGACGATGTGCGTTGGAAATGAATCCAAGGTTGATGTGATCATCATCGGCACGCTCCATCTTCATCTACCATCGACATTAGTTTTAAATCTAAATAATTGTTATTTGGTGCCTGCGTTAAGCTTGAACACAATATGGATCTTGTTTATTGCAAGACGATTACTTGTTTAAGTCGGAGAATAATGATTGTTCTGTTTATATGACTAATATCTTTTATGGTCATGCACTTGAGATGAATGGTTTATTCTTATTGAATATCGATAGTAGTGATACACATGTTCACAACATAGATGCTTGATGACCCACACATATAGGGGGTGTATCGTAGTACTTCGATAAATAGGAGTGTCGATCCCAACGAGGAGCAGAAGGTGTTGACTAGTGGGTTGGAGCAGGAAATCTCGGTAAATACTTAGCAAACATATTTTTAGGGTTTTTTGATAAAGCAAGGAAATAAAGTGCAAGTAAATAAAGACAACAAATAAATGCAGCAAGTGGCCCAATCCTTTCTTACCAAAGGACAAGCCGGTGGTAATACTTATGAGGACCAAACATTCTCGAGGATACATGGGAATACTATCAAGTGCTTTCGTTTCATATAGTTGATTAATCTTCTTTGGTTTGATAAGTGTTGTGTGGGTGTACCTGTGCTAATGTAATGACCTTACTAGGACTAATACATACATGTGATTAAACCCCTTTGCAAGCATCCACAACTACAAGAAATTAATTAAGATAAAAACCTAACCACAACCTTAAACTCTAAGATCCTACACTCCCTTGTGCAAAGGTTTCCTAATGGGGGTTCAGGTTTCTGTCACTCCGGTGACCCCACAATTAGTAGCCAAATACACAATGCATTCCCCTAGGTCCATAAATGGTGAAGTATCATGTAGTCAACGTTCACATGACACCACTAGAAGAATAGCACCACAACTTAAATATTAAACCATTGAATAATACCTCAACACAATTCCACTACTAACAACATGACTTCTCCCATGTCCTCAAGAACTAAACGAACTACTCACGAGACATCGTACGGATCAAGATCAGAGATGATATAATGATGGATAACAATCTGAACATAAACAATAATTCCATGGTTCCACTCACAAGCATCAACTACAAAAGTAATTAACACCGGGAAAGTTTCCCCTAAGAACTATGCAAGATTCAACACAATTGTTACAGCGGGATGGAGTGGTGATGATGGTGTTGGTGGATATGGTGGTGTGGATGATGATGATGATCCTGATGAAGTCTAGCTTGATAATGGTGTTGATGGCGACGATCTCCCCTCTCCGTGAAGGAATTTCCTTGGCAGAAATTTGTCTGCCAGAGAGCTCTTTCTCTCTCTTTAGTTTCCACCCTGCAGAGGCGGTGGAATATTTCTATGGTCCCTCCCCAAACTTTAGAGTTTCGGGAGGAAGATATAGGCGAAGGGGTGGAGCCAGAGGTGGCCCAGGGTGGCCACACCCCTGGTGGCACGGCCTAGGGTGACCCGCGTCGGGGGGGGGGTGTCCGCCCCATGTGGCCCAACTCTGCCTCCCACTCTGGATTCCTTCATCTTCTGGAAAAAATATGATTTTCCATAGTTCTTCTGGTATGTTTCTGATATTCGCGAAAATTTCATCTAGACACTACTTTTTCCATCAGAATCCTGACTCTGGCAGTTCATCCTCCAAGAATCATCCAACATGCAAAAATAGATGAAATAACATAAGTATCACATCTTAATATGAAATATATCAATGAATAACAACAATTTATGATATATAATAGTGATGCAAAATGGACGTATCAATGCTAAATGAATGAAATTGAATGATAATTCCACATACATGTGGCACTACCGTCTTGGTCACATTGGAGTGAAGCGCATGGAGAAACTCCATTCTGATGTACTGCTTGAATCACTTGATTTTGAATCACTTGAAATATGTGATGCATGTCTAATGGAAAAAATGATTAAGACACCATTCTCTAGGATAATGGAGCGAGCTACATACTTATTGGAAATAATACATACAGATGTGCGCGGTCCAATGAGTGTAGAATCGCAGGGTGAATATTGTTATGTTTTTACTTTCACAAATGAGTTGAGTAGATATGGGTATATCTATGTTATGAAACATAAGTCCGAAACTTTCAAGAAGTTTAACAGATTTCGAAGTGAAGTAGAAAATCAACGTAACAAGAGGATTAAGTTTCTGCGATCTGATCGCGGAGGTGAATATCTAAGTTGCGAGTTTGGCATGCTTTTGAAGAAATGCGGAATACTTTTGTAGTTGACACTGCTAGTAACACCACAGCGTAATGGTGTGGCAGAACATCATAATCGAACTCCCTTAGATATGGTTCGGTCTATGATGTCTCTTATAGTTTTACCGTTATTGTTTTGGGGTTATGTGTCAACACCCAGATTTTTAATCCCAGATGCCTGTTATGCCATACATCGCAATCCCAAGATTACCATTTTTGCGAGACATAACTGATTTGGATATCACAGTACATCATTCATTACAAACCATACATAAGGTCTTACACAAATAAGGATCTCATGATCTAGTTCTTAATACAACTCAAGCAGCGGAATAACGTAATAATAAAGGTAGCGTAGGAGAAGCTCCATCTTCGGGGTCACAGGCAATGCTGATGATGGGAGATGATCCTAGTTGTCGTAACCTTCCTGGTACTCCTCTTCATAGTCTGGCCACGGGAATAGCCAGGGATAAAGCCATGAGTACTCCTTAAGTACTCACAAACTAATACTAACAGTTAAGGGGGGTTTTGTAGTAGGACACTAAGCTCTAGGGTTGTTTTGCAAAAAGCCAGATTTACCTCTACTAAGTTCAGAACCAAAGAAATCTAGTTGAAGTTTTATAACACCTAAGTGGGAACTTGTATTTCATATGACAACCCTGTTGGGGTCAATTCAAAGTCTCAATCGATTTCACAAGTCATTTTGAAAACATCTGACGGGGGAACAGTATGGCCACTCCAACTGTCCATAACCGCGGACGCGGCTATTCGAATAGTTTGTCACTCTGCAGAGATTGTACACTTTCACCACATCATTCGATACATCCGTCAGGAACAAATCCTGAATTCACCATACTCAGTATGCTTATAATCAATCCTAACCTTTCAATTACACTCCCTCATATAGGCACCTCTCATGTGAGTTTGGCTTCCCAACCATGACCAACTGTCATCTTGGGTACTGCACATGTGGACAATCTTCACAAGGTAGCCTCAGCTCAGACCTTGGCCGTGAGGGAACCCATACTAAGGTATATAAGTTTCCACTCAAGCCCTACCCAATTTTCGGGTACTGTGGATGTACGATAAAATTGAAATGGTATCGCATCCAGACAACCTTCAGTTTTATAAAGGGCTAAGGCTCATGCCTTAACATTCTCATCATCAAAATCATCTGGTGTTCGGAAACACATGTCAAAACATTTCAGTAGAATGACTCATCATTCCAAGGTTTTCATAACCATTTTCACCAAGTAATCCCATATAAAGTTGCTCAAGTTTTAAACTTAGCACTAGCATCTACAAGTGGGGTAAGTACTAATAAGGGGTGTTAAAATAAGTAGGGATTAATTAAGTTCAATCTCAAGCCTTAGGATGACATCAAGATTATCTATTTTAATATAAATTTAACGCTCTTTATGCAACCTTCAATTATCTTCCTAGAATCTACAAGTGACTTAAGTAAACTCTAAGAGAAAGCTTTGATAAAGAATTAAAGTACAAAGCTTGCAAGTAAAACTAGGATTGGGTATCATCAAATGTGTCCAACCAAGCATGCTTAGTGCATTGCCTAGGTTATCTAACTTTCATAATTGCAAGTGTTAGCTTGCAAGGTTTCAAGTATTGTCTTGCCTTGTGCAGAGCAGTGGTTGAAGTTCTCCTTAGCTTCTTCTTCGTAGTATCCTCCTTCCTCCTCGTATCCTTGGTCGGTACTAGCGTCTATAAATAAATACGAGGTACACAATCACCAAACAATACTTAATTAGTTTCAATCGTCACACAAAGGTGTTCTATAGATGATCTAGCATCATCACCTATCATTACAAGATTAAAGCATTTGTCTTATTTATTTTAATTTGAGAAAAGTAATTTCTACTCATTGAAAAACTACTTAAGATTTAATAATCTCCAACTCAAACATGGGATCATGTTGACACATGTCATCACCACATATTTCAGTACATGGGAATGTGATTTAAAGTGGTGTCACAATTTAACAAAGTTTAACCTTCTTATTTTAAATCATTGAAGTGATTAGAAATGCCTATGTGGCATTCTTTTATTACTTGAACATTGTTTCTGTAAGTAAACCCATATGTTTTTATATATTCTGAAAGGTATGATCAAATGTGATTTTTGAGAGTTGGAATCAACTCAAAAGCTATTATGGTTGAATTTTGAAAAATGTTTGAATGCATAAAATATTCTGACTTGTTATTTTTACCAAGTGTGATCTACACATCCAAAAGATTTGAATCCAACGGGCTTGGCTTAAGCATTTCAGTACCTTTCTAACAAAATTGATTTCATGCAATTTGGTTCACTGAATCGAGCTAGGTTGATTTTTGAAACTAGGTACAAAATTGAGCTTGAATTAAAATAGAAAAATGTAAATTCAAACGGTTGGGCTGCGCGGGAAAGGTTAATGGGCCGGCCCAGTGTCACTCCGAAGCGCGGGGCTCAGCTGACAGGGGGGTTCCACCTGTCAGTGGCTCATAACACGCGAAGCGGTACAGGGCTGTGTGGTTCATTGGATTAGAAGGGAGATCAACGGCTGAGGGTCGTCGTCGATGATGAACATGTCATCGGTGAGCTCGGACCCTAGCGGCTCACTGGGGGTGCATAGTGGGCATACCAGGGCTCCAGCGATGTGACACCCCCGGGATCAGGGCTAAACAAATCCTAGACCTCCGTCTGATATAAGCTTAACCTTCAGCTCGAGAATATCTAGTGAAGAATTGGTAACACAACAGTGACCCTACAACACAAAATTTATTATAGCAAGCTCATAACTGAGCGGAGAACCAAATTATTACAAGCAGAGGTCACTGACCACAAACATCAAACAACGGAAGGCAAATTATGCTATTAAGTATAGCAAACTTAACAAATGGCCTAAGAGGCCTGAAACATAATGATGACGTCCCAGCCCATAGATTCCAGGCTGTCGGCCGGGAACCCCAAGCTACTCGTCAATGTCGATGTAGTACCAAACTGATCTTTAGGGAACACTTACTCTACCAAAAGTATCAACAAAGGAAGGATGAGTACAGGGTGTACTCCGCAAGACTTATGGCTGGTGGAGTTGTTTTGCATAAAGCCATCTTTTGTTTGTAAAACAAGAGGGAGAGAAGAAGCTCGTCTAATCAGAGTATTTTAAAAGGGGATAAGAGAGCGACATCTCCAAAACATTGATCATCATCTTTTGATATCCACCAAATCATCATCATCTGAACTTGGATCACCCCCTCATACCCAGGAGGAAGCATCCTTAAGCACATGTTGATCTGCCAATTTTTACGATTAGGTTAAAGTTCTCTATGATCTTATAATCTGCTCACCAAGCATTCATAACCATGAACACGGATTTTCGAAAAGATTTAACCCTGCAAGGGTGTAAAACTTTACCCACCCGTACCAACCGACTCTTAATGCCAACTTTATTAGCCATCTTCCTTGGAAGGCTGGTAGAGGGTGGTTGGCCACGACCTTTAGCTTGCTTTCGCCGAGACCATGTGTCACGCAATAAGTATGGTTCCGCCGTAACGGGTCAAATCCCGAAGTCGGTACTTAAAGATGTGTGGTGAGGTTAGTTTACCAGGGGCGCCATCTACCCCAAGCAACCTCGGCCATGCTTACATACCTTTTATGAATGCACCTGCACCTGGCAAATCTTTCAAAAGGTTTTCTATGCATATGTCAAATGGAACGCCCGAACTATGTGACTCATGGAATCTACTAGGCAAGTTAATTAGGAGAGGGGTTCCCAAGCCCCGTGTGGATGTACGCTCGTCTCGGTTCCAAAGGCAAGAACTCAAGTCCTAATGGTGGCGAGCATGGGACTAGAAAAAACACATCCCACCGTGGCCTCCCATACAAGCCTTAGCAAGTTTAATCTCATATTACTGATCTCATCTCATCACGTTCTCCTGTCATACTAGATTCTCTGCATCTGGTACATCATCTGGATGGACCAGAACTGACAGCTATGCATGGCTAAGCAGACACATATAATAGCTCTAGCAGTGCACACAAGCCAAACCTAGATATGCTAGGAGCCTTGGATCAGGTAATATAAGCTCAAAGGTAGTAATGCACCAGATACGATACTCTATCTATCGATAAAAGACCACAATAGAATCGTATGCATCATGGCAGAATTGAAATGCTTTCGAAATCATAGGATTATATCATGGTGGGGCTATGCTTGCCTTTGCCAGTTGATGACAGATAAGCAGATCTCCGGGAGCCTTGAACTTGACTTGGTTACATTTGGTCAAGTATTATTCGTCGATCTTCGATCTTCGGCAGTCTTGATCTCAGTTATCAATCTCGATCTCGATATCGTATTCTACCGGGAAGAACCAAATACCGGAAATAAAGGAAAGCAATCAACAATGGCATCGATGCAATGCTCGAGAAAGTATGATGATATGACAAGTTAAATTGCATTGAATTGAAACCCTAAAGCATGCTCGACAACTTATTCGGGGTTCCGAGGGTTGAAAACCCTAATTCAGGGAAACTCCACAATCACCTGTGAGGGGTTACTATGTTCTTCTAATTGTACTTGCCATTTAAGTTGTTGAACAATTCGTGGTTATAGCTTAAATAGCTAGGTTTCATTTTTCTGAACATTTTGATATATTATACATATTTTTCTGACTTACAAAGAATTAATTATTAAATTTATAAGATTTAATCAATTTCTGAAATTATAACTCAATTTAAAAGGTTTATTGCGTCAACATGACGTCAGCACAGGGGTGGGGTTATTTCTTACTAGGGCTGGGTCTAGCCCTAGTCACAGACAGGTGGGGTCAGGGACGAGTGAACTAGCCACGCAAGCATGACTTGGTCAGCACCCAAGTCACTGCCACGCAGGCGCCAGGTCAATGCCACCTAGACGCCACATGGGCTCGCCGGAGGACGGTCAGGTGGCGGCGGTTGGCGGCATTAGAAGGCTTGCTGGACTACGCGGTTACATGCGTTCGAGCGAGCGTAGCCTGGCGAGCATGGCAGAGGCGGCCCCGCCCTCGAATGGTCACCGGAGCAACGAGCTCTAGCGGTGGCCGACGGCGGCGGACTATGGTGGTCGACGCGGGAGCAAACCAGAGCAGGAGGGAGGGAGAGGAGAGGTCCAGGAGGATCGGCCGCTCACCGGGAACGCAGTAGTGCAGTCGTTCACGCGAGGGGAGGCCGGGTGACGCCAGCATCGACGACGGACGCGACAGCGAGCTTTAGGCATGGGGAAGACGAGATCGAAGCCAACGACTAGAGGCTCCCTGGCTAGATTCCGTTGACCAGGAGCAATAGGAAGGCGAGGCGAAGCTCGTGGAGATCTCAGAAGGCTGGGGGAAGCACCGCAACGGCGGCGATTTGTCGGCGAGGAGCGGCTAGGGTTTCGGCTTTTGTGGCGAGCGGCACAAAGCGAGAGAGGGGGAAAGAATGGGAATGAGAAGAGAGGCACGACACGGGGAGATCCTTATCCTCGCAGGGCGTCGGTGGCGCGCATCACGGTGGCGACGGGCGGCGGGTGCTGCGCCAGGAAGCTGCTTGGCTCATTGGGGAAGACGACGCGAAGGGGTAATGGGCCGGTCGGCCGGACTGGGCCACGGGGCGTGGCTGGCTGCTGCACGCGCGGAAGAAAGAGAGAGGGAGAGGATGGGTCGGCTGGGCTGCGGCCTGAGGAGCTGCTGCTGCTATTTTTTTCAGAAATCTTTTTCTATTTAGCTTTCTTATTTCTTTCTTTTACAAACTCATTTTGAAATCTGTTTTTTTACCATTTCAAAAATACAAGAGGCTTTGTGAAATATCTAAAATACTCAAGAACCCTTTTTATTCAATTTGGGCTCCACTTTTTGGATTTTTCAAATATTTACAAAACCACTTTGAATTGATTTTCAAATAGAGGAGGGGACTAGGGTTTTAGGATTATTTATTTCTTGAATGCACAATTTAAAATATGATGCTCATGAATGCGCAAAAAAAACCTTAATATTGATTAAGTAAAACTGGGGTGTTACTGCTCTATCCCCCTTACGGGAATCTCGACCCGAGATTCCAAAGGTAGGAAGAGAAACAAGGAGAGAAGGACACAGGGTCACTCTAAGGATAAGAGGGATACACATTAAACAGCACACATAGTATCTCACGGTCAACTCATGATGGAGTGTTTAGAAACAACTCTGAGATGACGAGCATGAAACACACCAAGGTAACGGAGGAGACAAGAGGAGATGGCTTCATGTTGATAGATAGATGGTCTTCACAAGGGTTGGGACCATAAAGCTTTAGAAGAGTTTAATCTTCTGAAGAGGAAGGTTTCAACAGAAAGAATATAACCATAGACTTCGATAGGGAACCTCTACTAAACGGCTTAAGTTGTTGAACTACTTTTTACACAGAAGGTTCACTCTTTCATTCAATCGAAGGCTTAAGACAGAAAGATGTTTTGGTGGAGAGGACTCGTAGGAGTCACAAGGAACATGTAACAAGAGAAACTATTGGTTACCAAAATCATGGTCGCTCTTCAAATATGTTTAAGGAAAAGGGAAGGAAACACTTTATTCATCCAGGACAATCAAAATCTTTGCCAGAGATCTTGATATCACTTTACACCACCAAGATGAATAGTTTATAAGATTCCTGATGACACGAGAAGAAAGAAACTTCATTCTCAGGCTTCAATTGCTTGGCACAACAAGACGCTTGCCAACATGAAGGGTCTGGAGGATTGACCGAGAGACATTTAGCAACACTACTTTAAATGTTCTCCTTGGTGTTCGAGTCACGGGACATCAAGTAAAGGTCGGACTTTGGATACAAAGGAAACCATGAGCACAACTCCTATAATGAATTATAGAAGAATCCTCATGAAGACTGGTTGATATTGCTGAGTTCAAGAGAATATGGCAAAGGTCTTTCCGGTTATGTTGTGTCAACCATTACATCAATCTTGCCAGATTTACAAAGGGACCTATGTTAAAACCTTGAGGATCACCAACCATCATATCTGCTTGAGATTCAGATTTGGTTAGGTGGTATGATATTTCGGACTCAGCACGTCCGAATAGAAAATTTGCAACATTTACCGCGAAGGTAAAGTTACTAGATTCTCAAGACAGGGACTATAGTGTCAAGATCTAAACACACATGTGTCCTTAAGGTAAGAAAGATATTTCTTCTCAAATCCACGGCGACATCTTTCAACAATTGCTCGTGAATCAAAGAAGGTTACTTCTAACATCTAGAACTCATACTTTGAGATGACTCGAAGATGGTTGTCGAAAGTTTCCAACATTAATGCCCAATGTTCCATATGAATACAATATACCATGGAGAAAATAAGAATCTCATTGATGGCTCAACAACAAACTTATCGAGACACTCCAAAAAGATGGACTCATATGCTTCATGAATAAGGCGAGAATATTGGTCAGAACAAAAGACATGAGGATGTACTCAAGTGAGACATCACAAGTAGAAACACCATCAAGATAGTCCTTGGAACTGAGTTTGATTTGACGATAACCCAGAGCAAATCAAAGATTGGGGAGAATAATATATCCATAAAGGGAATACTATCTTTCTTCAATACGAACAAATCTAGACATCCCTTTAAGAAGGAACAAACTCGGATATAACTTTTGTCTTACAACTCTCCAAGTTGTTGTTTAAGCTCAACCAACTAGTTCAGGGGTATCAAGTACGGATCCTTGGAGAAAGGTGCAGTTCAGGGAACTTACTTGCTCAAGAAATTGACATCACGGTCATGTGGCAATAGGGCAATACTTCTAGAATGACATCCAGAATATCAGAAACCACCGATATGCCACTTAGTTCGAGAGGAAACTTGCTTTGTAAGGCAAGAAGACACAATCTCAGAGGTTCGGCACAAGCCTAACTCTTTGACTGAAGAGAGTGCACCAGAATAGCGGACTTGGTAGCACAGTCAAACTTCGCTTGGTGATAGGGTTAACCAATCACGCTAAGAATGACTCAAATGTCCTTAGAGTTCAAAGCAATAATAATTGCTAAAAATCTCAGATGGCCACATTATTACGCACACGCATCACTCACGAGCGTGAAAGCACGAGGAAGGGTGGATAAATATGTGTAAGAGCATCACTTCATTAAGGGGTCAGGAAACTCCGCACGGCCTCTTAGTATAAAAGAGTGTGATACTTTAAGGTAGGACAGGCAGAATCTAATCAGTGATTCTTAATCTGCGGATTACAACACTTTGACCTGGTCCTAGATATGACGAGGTACTGGAGTTTGTTTCTCCTGACATTCCGAAATGGTTTGTCTTGACGGACCACAAGAGTATCTTTCATCGGAAGACACCGATGCACATTTACTACTTGGCTACCAACTGGTAGACAAAGGTCGAAAAACAACAAGGGAGAAGGAAACATGCTCAGGATGGAATCCTGAGATGTGAATGCATAAGTCAACAATCTTCTGAAAACCAATGTAGAGAAGGGTAAGGTGTGGCAGAGTCATGAGTATAGATATGAGACTCACGAGGAGTTATCTTGTCGTGATCTATTTGGTTCCATTAAAGAACATCTGCCATAGCATGTGGTAGGGGAAGTCCTTTATTGTCACAATTCATTCGCGACAATAACCACAATCCTGAAGGCTAGGATTGTAATACCAGCCATCCTGAGGTAATGTGCGAACATGAACAACAGGGGTCAAAGGGATGGATCTTGGGTTAAAGGTCAGCTTTATGTACAAGATTCACAACACCAGAATCCATCACAATCAGGGATCTTAAGTACAAGTCCAGGGGTTAAAACCCAAAGAAAGGAGTAACTACTACTTGAGTGACATAGCGTACACTACAAGGTAGTAATCACGAGGTAGCTTCCCAAAGAAGACACAACTTTTGAAGTACCCAAACAAGTGAAAAGGAGGCACACAAGGCGAAAGGAAACCTCGAAGCCTAGAACGGAACACTACAGATCTAACAATATAACATTGTGGGTCCAAAAGATAGAGAGATCATGATAGAAAGGAATCTCTCAAATAAGCAAGAGCAAGGGAAACAAGGAATTCACAACACACACAACTCTAGAGAATCCTACACTAGGTCAACTGGCTGAGAAATGGCATGACAAAAAGGCACCTAAGCTTTGAAAGACTAGAAGAGATATCAAAACTTTTCCAAATCAACACAAGATAAGATAACCCAGAGTTAGAGAAAAAATGGATAAGGAGAAAAAGAAGCATACTAGAGTTTTCGCAAATACTTTTCATCTTTGAAATAGTTTTCACAAGCACTAGACTCAACATCGACCAATAGCAAGGTTTTCCTACGGTCGGTACTGCTCTGATACCAAGAACTGTGACACCCCTGGGATCAGGGCTAAACAAATCCCAGACCTCCGTCTAATATAAGCTTAACCTTGAGCTAGAGAATATCCAGTGAAGAATCGGTAACACAGAAGTGACCCTACAACACAAAATTTATTACAGCAAGCTCATAACTAAGCAGAGAACCAAATTATTACAAGCAGAGGTCACTGACCACAAACATCAAAAAACGGAAGGCAAATTATGCTATTAAGTATAGCAAACTTAACAAATGGCCTAAGAGGCCTAAAGCATAACGATGACGTCCCAGCCCATAGATTCCAGGCTGCCGGTCGGGAACCCCAAGCTACTCGTCGATGTCGATGTAGTACCAAACTGATCTTCAGGGAACACTTACTCTGCCAAAAGTATCAACAAAGCAAGGGTGAGTACAGGATGTACTCCGCAAGACTTATGGCTGGTGGAGTTGTTTTGTATAAAATCATCTTTTGTTTGTTAAACAAGAGGGAGAGAAGAAGCTCGTCTAATCAGACTATTTTAAAAGGGGATAAGAGAGCGACATCTTGGAAACATTGAGCATCATCTTTTGATATGCACTAAATCATCATCATCTGAACTTGGATCACCCCCCCGTACCCATGAGGAAGCATCCTTAAGCACACATTGATCTGTAGGTTAAAGTTCTCTATGATCTTAGAATCTGGTCACCAAGCGTTCATAACCGTGAACACGGCTTTTCGAAAAGATTTAACCGTGCATGGGTGTACAACTTTACCCACACGTACCAACCGACTCTTAATGCCAATGTTATTAGCCCTCTTCCTTGGAAGGCCGGCAGAGGGTGGTTGGCCACGACCTTTAGCTTGCTTTCGCCAACACCATGAGTCACGCAATAAGTATGGTTCCGCCGTAACGGGTCAAATCTCGAAGTCGGTACTTAAAGGTGTGAGGCGAGGTTGTTTTACCAGGGGCGCCATCTACCCCAAGCAACCTCGTCCACGCTTACATACCTGTTATGAATGCACCTGCACCCGGCAAATATTTCAAAAGGTTTTCTATGCATATGTTGAATGGAACGCCCGAACTATGCTACTCATGGAATCAACTAGGCAAGTTAATCAGGCGAGGGGTTCCCAATCCCCGTGTGGTTGTACGCTCGTCTCGGTTCCAAAGGCAAGAACTCAGGTCCTAATGGTGGCGAGCATGGGACTAAAAAAACCACATTCCACCATGGCCACCCATACAAGCCTTAGCAAGTTTAATCTCATATTACTGATCTCATCTCATCACGTTCTCCTGTCATACTAGATTCTCTGCATCTGGTACATCATCTGGATGGACTAGAACTAACAGCTATGCATGGCTAAGCAGACACATATATTAGCTCTAGCAGTGCACACAAGCCAAACCTAAATATGCTAGGAGCCGTGGATCAGCTAATATAAGCTCAAAGGGAGTAATGCAACAGATAGGATACTCTATCTATCGATAAAAGACCATAGTAGAATCGTATGCGTCATGGCAGAATTGAAATGCTTTCAAAATCATAGGATTATATCATGGTGGGGCTATGCTTGCCTTTGCTAGTTGATGACAGATAAGCAGATCTTCGGGAGCCTTGAACTTGACTTGGTTACAGTTGGTCAAGTATTGTTCGTTGATCTTCGATCTTCGACGGTCTTGATATCGGTCTTCGATCTCGATCTCGATATCGAATTCTATCGGGAAGAACCAAATACCGGAAATAAAGGAAAGCAATCAACAATGGCATCGATGCATTGCTCAAGCAAGTATGATGATATGACAAGTTAAATTGCATTGAATTTAAACCCTAAAGGATGCTCGACAACTTATTCAGGGTTCTGAGGGTTGAAACCCTAATTCAGGGAAACTCCGAAATCACCTGTGAGGGGTTACTATGTTCTTCTAATTGTACTTGCCATTTAAGTTGTTTAACAATGCATGGTTATAGCTTAAATAGCTAGGTTTCATTTTTCTGAACATTTTGATATGTTATACATATTTTTTTGACTTATAAATTATTACTTATTAAATTTATAAGATTTAATCAATTACTGGAATTATAACTCAATTTAAAAGGTTTATTGCGTCAACATGACGTCAGCACAGGGGTGGGGTTATTTCTTACTGGGGCTGGGTCTAGCCCCAGTAACAGACAGGTGGGGTCAGGGACGAGTCAACTAGCCACGCAAGCATGACTTGGTCAGCACCCACGTCACTGCCACGCAGGCGCTAGGTCGATGCCACCTACACACCACATGGGCTCGCCGGAGGACGGTCAGGCGGAGGCGTTTGGAGGCGTTAGAAGGCTTGCGGGACTACGCGGTTATGTGCGTTCGAGCGAGCGTAGCCTGGCGAGCATGGCAGAGGTGGCACCGCCCTCAAATAGTCGCCGGAGCAACGAGCTCTAGCGGTGGCTGACGGCGGCGGACTGTGGTGGTCGACGCGGGAGCAAACCAGAGCAGGAGGGAGGGAGAGGAGAGGTCCAGGAGGACCGACCGCTCACCGGGAACGCAGTGGTGCGGTCATTGACGCGAGGGGAGGCCGGGTGACGCCAACATCGACGACGGACGCGGCGGCGAGCTTCAGGCATGGCGAAGACAAGATCGAAGGCAACGACTGGAGGCTCCCTGAATAGATTCCGTTGACCAGGAGCAAGAGGAAGGCGAGGCGAAGCTCTTGGCGGTCTCAGAAGGCTGGGGGAAGCACGACAACGGCGGCGATTCATCGGCGAGGAGCGGCTAGGGTTTCGGCGTCTGTGGCGAGCGGCACAGAGCGAGAGAGGGGGGAAAGAATGGGAATGAGAAGAGAGGCACGACACGAGGAGATCCTTATCCTCGTAGGGCGTCGGTGGCGCGCATCACGGCAGCAACGGGTGGCGGGTGCTGCGCCAGGCAGCTGCTTGGCTCGTTGGGGAAGACGACGCGAAGGGGTACTGGGCCGGTCGGCCGGACTGGGCCGCGGGCCGTGGCTGGCTGCTGGAGACGCGGAAGAAAGAGAGAGGGAGAGGATGGGCCGGCTGGGCTGCGGCCTGAGGAGCTGCTGCTGCTATTTTTTCAGAAATCTTTTTCTATTTAGCTTTCTTATTTCTTTCTTTTACAAACTCATTTTCAAATCTGTTTTTTGACCATTTCAAAAATACAAGAGGCTTTGTGAAATATCTAAAATACTCAAGAACCCTTTTTATTCTATTTGGGCTCCACTTTTTGGATCTTTCAAATATTTACAACACCACTTTGAATTGATTTTCAAATAGAGGGGGGAACTAGGGTTTTAGGATTATTTATTTCTTGAATGCATAATTTAAAATATGATGCTCATGAATGCACAAACAAAACACTAATATTGATTAAGTAAAACTGGGGTGTTACAAGCGTCGACGGCGAGGAGGGAAAACGAACGAGTGGTCGACGGCGAGCTTAGGGACGATCGAGGCAGCTCCGGGGGTGGTCGAAACCAACAGCCCCTTCTCCTCCAGAGGCGGCCTGCTCCGGTGCAATTCCGGTGAGCTGCTGCTCCTCGTGCTCTGGCTAGATGGTGGAACGATCAGTGAGGTGAGGGGAGTGGGATGGTGTGGTTCAAATGGTTGGGGGTGGCCTTCTTTTATAGGCTCGACGGTGAGACCGAGAGTGTCGTGGGAATGGTCACGGCAGATGCTGCAATCGACAGCGAGTAGTAGAACGAGGGGCAAGGGCGGCCAGCCATCTGCGGTGCGAGATGAGGGCGGAGACACAAGGTTTTACCCAGGTTCGGCCCCCCGGAGGGTAAAGACCTACTCCTGCTAGATTGTATTATGATGGAGGTACAATGGGCGAACTTGGCAGCTAGGCGGCGAGTAGCTTGGGTGTATGATGGAACGTATCTCTACACGCCCTGTAGGGAGGTTTATATAGTCTTACCTCCCCTAGGGTTTACATATCTCAACCGAATCAGTTAAGGCTTCGGTAACCGCTTAACCTAATCCGACTAGGCCTATCTACTCGCCTGGGCCTTCAGCTTCCAGTCACTTGGATCCACACCGGGCCTTGATCCAGTCGCCGTCTTGCAGGCCCACTCGCCAGTTCCTGGGCCAGTCGGAAACGTCCTGCTGGGTATACCCTGGTAGGCATATCCCCATCAGTAGTCCCCGAGGCCGTCGTCGATTGGGCGCAGGTGGTTGCTGGCAGTCGGAGCATACGGCTGTAAAGCAGACGTCCAGTCGAATCATCGACGGGCTCCTGAATAAAGGAGGAAACTAGTTATTCTGATCGCAGCTTTGGCGAGTCGAGTCGGCGAAAATACTCAGTCACTGTCGTAGTGATCGGGTCGGCGAGCCGAGTTGCTGAAGTTGGACCATTAAACATGGTCAAACTAGCCGTTGGGGTAATCCAACGGTAACTTTTAGCGTAATCACCGTGTAGTAACGGATCCCTGATGTGGCGGGTAACAACCGCTATATAAGGGGAATGGAAGGCGATCGGAGAACCACCTCCTCGTCATTTCCTCCGATTGCGCACACTTTCGCCTTCCTCCGCATCACGATCCAGCCGACCCGAAATCTCCCGACCCCCCACGAATCCTTCCGCCAATGGCCCCCTCCACCGAGCGTTGGGGCATATCTAAGTGTACGAGGGCGCAACTGACATCCTTCGAGGAGGCCGAGATCCTGCGCGCCGGCAGGTGGCACATCCCCGCGGCCGGAGAGGTGACCCCAAACCCGCGCGAGGGAGAGTTCATCTGCTTCACCAGCCACCTAGAGCGGGGGTTGGTATTACCAACATCTCTCTTTTTCTGCGCTTCTTCGCCTTCTACGGGATCCAACCGTCGGACCTGGGCCCGCACAGCATCGAGCAGCTCGCCATTTTCGTGGCGTTCTGCGAGTACTATCTGGGCTGCAGGCCCTACTTCCCCCTATGGCAAGATCTATTCCACGGGCGGATCAGTCGCGAGGAAGCGGGTGGCCCAATGCTCGCCGCGGGTGGCCTGACGTTCCAGCTGAAATCGAAGGCTTCTTTCTTCGATCTGATGCTACCCGCCAAGGCGGCAAGCCAATGGAAGAACTCTTGGTTCTACGTCACTGAGGCGACCCCAGAGGGCGAGGTGGCGATCCCAAGGTACTCCACCGACCGGCCCGAACCACGCTGACTTCAAGTAGGCAAGCTTCCAACAGACCAGCGAATGGTCGTGGACGAAATGCTTTAGACCATTCGCGGCCTAAAGAAGAGGGGCCTCCTGCCCATCAATCTATACAATTGCTGGCTCAGGCGGCGACTTGTCCCCCTGGCCCGCCGCGACCACTATATGTACGAGTACGCGGGCCGGGACGACTCGACGAAGTCCTGCCTCGATGAGTGGCACCTCGAGGATTACCTCCTGGCGTTGAAGAAGATCACCCAGGCGACGTACCTCGACGCGAAGGCCGGGGTCGCCCCTTACACCACGAAGCATCCAGCCCCGACTGTAAGTCATCCTTTCGTCATTCGGAGTCGCAGTTAAATGCAGTCGCGGTCATACTGATGTTGTTTATGCCTATTGCAGCTATTTCAAGTAGTTGAAGGGTGGCTTCCGCCCGCGGACGACGAGAACTCGAGTTCGTCTGTCCGGGAGGTGGGCGAATCGCCTCCAGCGAGGGGAGGCATCGAGAGCGACGAGAGCAACGACGACGATGAATCCGAGGAGGAGGTCGCCCCGCTGGTTCGTAAGACCCGCAGGCAGCGTCAGCGTGAGCCTGAGGCGAGTAAAAACCTCGAGCGTCATGATGATGATGATGATGATGACGAACTTCCGGAGACCACCTCGCGCTGCCAGGCTACTCCGTCGAAGAAGAAGAAGAAGAAGAAGGAGGTGAAGGCCCCTCCGAAGAAGAAGACGAAGCCAGTGAGACCGGCCTCCCCGCCGCACTTGGCGAGCAGCTCCGATGCCACCATCCTGGCCAAGGGCGAGGTGCCGTCGATGGTAACCGCGCGGGACACGGCCACTGTCCTGAGCGAGGTGCCACTGGCCTCGATGCCTCCGCCATTCGCCCCAGTCTCTGGGCTAGGGGCCACTCCGGTCACGGCGGCTTCGCCTCGCAGGGAAGCTCCCGCTGAAGATGTCTCAGAGGCTCCCGTCGCAGCCTCGATGACGAAGAAACCATCCGTGTCCTGGGCACACGATGTCTTGGAAATGGGCCTCAGTCGCTGACTGGGCCCCGAACTGGAGAAGCCGGCCGACATCCGCACGGGGCTACGCTTCATTCCAGTCGCCAAGTGAGTTTGCTCACCTTATTTTGTCTTTCATTGTACGTGGATTATCTTGCTCACGTGATCGATTTGTAGGACCGGAGCGAAGAAGATAGGTCATCCAACCGTGGCTAAGGTGCCACCCGTCGTCAGCGAGGAGGATCCCTCCCGGAAGAGGAAGGCGGACGAGGTCGTCGTCCCCGCGGATAGCGCCAAGAAGGCCAAGGGCGACGAAGTCGTCACAGTATCCAACGACACGGCGATCGCGCCGAATGAACCCGTAGCAGAGGCTGCCTTACCCGCCAAGGAGGGTGCTCCCTCGCCTGGGGCAGCCGAGCCGGCCTCCTTTGGTGCCGGTGCCTCCATCGCAACGTTCTCGCGCTTCATGGCCAAAGCGGCTACAGCGAGTGGTACCTCGCCCTCGAGCCATGCACCTGGGGTCGCCGATACGGATGTCGAGCAGCGTCGCGGGCACACGCCAGCTCTCCTCGCGTCCGTGGATGCGATACAACTTCATGGCATGCTTAGCGCAGCCATCCAGGTATGTCCAGTCCCCGAGGATCAGGCCGGTGTGTTGCAGCGGTCTGATTCTTTTATTGTCTTGTTGTTATTTTTCGCGTCCAGTCCCCGACTGCGCACTCGTTGAATTTCAGCGGGTGGGCACTTAGGATTTTTATGATTGCCAGTCCCCGAGTGCGCACTCGCTGAATTTCAGCGGGTGGGCACTTAGGATTTTTATGATTGCCAGTCCCCAAGTGCGCACTCGCTGAATTTCAGCGGGTGGGCGCTTAGGAGTTTTGGATTGCCAGTCCCCGAGTGCGCACTCGCTGAATTTCAGCGGGTGGGCGCATAGGAGTTTTGGATTGCCAGTCCCCGAGTGCGCACTCGCTGAATTTCAGCGGGTGGGCACTTTGGATTCCGCTTTGGTTAACTGTTTGAAATGTGTGCAGGGTCTGCAACGTGAGTCAGCTGACCGGCATGCTGCGACATGCTGCGCGGAGAAGGAACTGGCCACCGTCCAAGAGGCGAATAAGGGGCTTCAGGCAATTGCCGCGAAGGCAGAGGAGGTCCGCCAGGGACTTGTCCCGGCGAGTGAGTTAGCAGCGGCTCGATCGGCGTTGAGCTCGGCTGAGAAGCGGATCGCCGACCTCGAGCGCGAGATGAAGGAGGCGAAAGAGGAAGCGAGTTCGGCGGATGGTCGAGCCAAGGCCGCTGTTACGGCCGCCGCGGAAGAACGTAAAGTTGCTGATGCCCTTGTTGCTGGGCTTCAGGATGATTACACTTCTCTTCAGAGCTTCATCACGGATCTCTCCCGTCCCTTAAATGGTGAGTGTGTCTGTCCCTGCCTATTGCATGTGCCTTTTTGTAATATCTGATGTACTCACTGTTATCTTCTATCCGCAGGTCGCATCCTTGATAACGCGGAAGAGGCGAGCTCGTTCGACGCGCGGCAATGTGTGGCCACGCTCGTCGACTCGGCGATGTTGTCGGCGACGTGCATCCGGGACTACCTCCAGGAGATGTCGCCCACGGAAGTAATTCCCAGCGACCTTGTCGAGGTGTGGCGGTACTTGGAGAAGGCGCCGTCGGTCGTTGAGTTTATGACGCGATCGGCGTTCCGGCGCGGAGCGACGACGACGCTTAGCCTTGGGCTTGCTCACTTCCCGGAGGACTTCGATCTGGACGACGTGACGAGTGGCTACCCGTCGTCGACTAGCGCGGTGGAGATCTCCGAGGTGCTCAAGTTGACGGACCGCGCCACGGTGTACTCCGAGCGCGTCTGGGCATGGGCGACCTCCTTCCTTACCAGGAGACGGTCGTCGCACCCAACGACCCCGAGCCGCAGCACCGGGACTTCAAGGTCGAGCAGCCCTTTCGTGCGGCGATGGCGGGTGAGCTGACGACGTATCCGTCGAACCCGTACACTCCATTCATCCGCAATCGCAAGGGTGCTGGCGAGTCGTCGTCGAAGCCTGCAGAGTGAACTAGTTTGCCCTGGGGCGTTAGTAGCAGTTCTGCCGTTGGGCATACTATGTATTTTGATTGAGGGTTGAGCGAGTCCCCGAGCGCGTCCGCCCTTTTATGGGGTTTACCTCGTTTGTTATGTGTTTGTGGTTTTTTGAATGTTTTGTTATTGTGGTCGACTCGCCCGGACTCGGAGAGCCAGTCGCAAGGCGACTCCCTTGAGCGCTCTGTACTTCACCGTTTTCCCTTGCGCGAACGAGGTCGGGTGGCTGAGTCCCCGAGCGTGGTACTTGGTTGTTCTAGGCGCGACTCGAGGGTGGGTGAGGACTGGGCGCGTTAGTTTGAGCGCATCGCTCCTGCCTGGCCCGTTGGGTCAGTCGCATGGCGAGTCCTGGTCATGCTCTCATACTTGGCGTTTTCCCTAGCCGCTCGTGCTGGACTGGTCGTCAGTCCCCGAGTGTGGTACTTGGCCGTTCGAGTCGCTATGTCGAGGATGCGGAGGATCGTGGTCGCTGTGAGAAGCGAAGGCAGTTTTCTTGGCTCGTAGAGCCAGTCGGGTAGGCGACTCCGATGGGGCTCCGGGTAGGCATTTTTCGTGGACGTTGCAAGGCCTGAGGTGACCCAGTGCCCTTGTAACGCACTACTTTGCCGTGCCGATCGCTGTACCAACGGTTGACTTCTGCAGTTAGCTTGACGCTGCTATTACGAGTGCGAGTGGCACAAGACACGGAGAGTCGGCGCAATTTGCAGTAACCAATTCTTTTTATTTCAAAGCGACCGGAGGGTATATATGTGGGGTTCTAGGAGTAGAACTTCCGTAGGAGGTTTACATTCCACGGTCGCTTGATGTCGAGTTTGACGTACCCGCGGACGTCGATGAGGTAGTAGGCGTCGTTGCCGAGTACGCGCCCGATGGCGAATGGTCCCTCCCACGGAGGGGAAAGCTTGTGCATTCCCTTCTTGTCTTGGATGAGGCGCAGCACCAGGTCGCCTTCTTGGAAGGTGCGAGTTTTCACCCGCCGGCTGTGGTAGCGGCGGAGTCCCTGCTGGTAGATGGCGGTGCGTGATTGAGCGAGGTCACGTGCCTCGTCGAGTTGATCGACTCCATCCTGGCGGGCGAGTTCGTTTGCAGCCTCCGTGTAGTGGACGACCCGTGGCGAGTCGTGCTCGAGGTCGATGGGCATGACTGCCTCGGCGCCGTACACCATGAAGAAGGGGGTGAACCCTGTCGACCTGTTGACCGAGGTGCGGATGCCCCAGATGACGGGGGGTAGCTCCTCGACCCAGCACCTGGCGGTGCGCTCGAGTGGTACTTGGAGTCGTGGCTTCAGGCCGTGGAGGATGCTTTGATTGGCCCGTTCCGCCTGGCCGTTGGATTCCGGGTGGGCGACTGACGCGAGATCGAGCCGGATGTGGTGTTCTTCGCAGAACTCGGCCATGGCTCCTTTGGCGAAGTTGGTGCCATTGTCCATGATGATGCTGTGTGGGAACCCGTAGCGATATATGAGCTCACGTAGGAATTTAGTGGCAGTCTTCCCATTGCATTTCCGGACTGCTTTGGCCTCCACCCACTTTGTGAATTTGTCGACCGCGACCAGGAGGTGGGTGTAGCCAGAGGGAGCCTTTTTGAAGGGGCCTACCATGTCCATACCCCACACGGCGAATGGCCAGGTGATGGGGATTATCTTGAGCGCCGAGCTCGGCACGTGCGTCTGGTTGGCGTACTTCTAGCACCCGGCGCACCGCTGGACAATGTCGACGGCGTCGGCGTGTGCGGTGGGCCAGTAGAATCCATGCCGCATAGCCTTGGCGACCAGAGAGCGGGCATCGGCGTGGTGGCCGCAGTCGCCAGAGTGTATGTCGTGGAGGATCTTGCGTCCTTCGGCGGGTTGGACGCAGCGTTGGAACACGCCGGTGACGCTGCGCTTGTGGAGCTCGCCGTCGATGAAGGTGAAGTATTTGCATCAGCGTGCGATCATCCGGGCGTCTGTCTCGTCTGCCGGCAAGGTGCCGGCCTCCAGGTAGGCGACGTAGGGCTTGGTCCAGTCGTCTGGCTCGGTGACGAGTGCGACCAGGGCTGCCTCTGGCTGCAGCGGGACTCCGATGTCTATCTCCCTTGGGGGAGAGACTGATGGCTTGCTGATCATGTCCAGGAAGACCCCGGCGCGTGGTGCGAGTCGAGCCGACCCAATGCGAGAGAGTGCGTCGGCCTCCTCGTTCTTCCGCCTGTCGATCCACTCAACGGAGTAGCCAGCGAAGTGTCCACCCAGCTTCTCTACTGCTTGGCGGTACGCCACCATGGTGGGGGAGACGGCGTCGCAGGTGCCAGCGACTTGCCCAGCGACGGAGTCTCCGTAGCAGCGTAGGCGGTGGACGTTCATCTCCTTGGCAGACCGCATGTCGTGGAGTAGTGCCTCGTACTCGGCCATGTTGTTGGTGCAGGGGGTGAAGTCGAGGCAGAGGACGTAGCGGAGCTTATCGCCCTTCGGTGAAGTTAGCACGATCCCTGCTCCTGCGCCGTCCGTGTTCTTGGAGCCGTCGAAGTGCAGGCTCCAGTAATGGAGGTATGGCAGCTTCTCTGGCTGCTGGGCCTCTTCCCAGTCGGCGATGAAGTCCGCTAGAGCCTGCGACTTGATCGCTTTTCGTGGCTCGTATTTGATGTTGTGGACGCCAATTTCGACGGCCCACTTGGCGACTCGCCCAGTCGCCTCGCGGTTGCGGATGATGTCCTCCCTGATGTAGTACACCGGTCGCTGTACTGGGCGCTCCTTTCCTTCCTCCGGCCGTTCGACGACCATGACGGCACTGACGACGCGCTCGGATGCCGCGACGTAGACCAACATGGGTTCTTTGTCGGCGGGGGCGGCGAGTAGTGGTGCGGCGAGTAGCACCTTCTTGAGGTCGCGGAGCGCGTCGTCCGCCTCCTTGTCCCACTGGAAGGTGGGGTTCTTGTGCATCAGGCGGTATAGGGGCATCGCCTTTTCGCCCAGGCGAGGGATGAAGCGACTGAGAGCCGCTACTCGCCCGGCCAGCTTCTGGACGTCGCGCAGGCACTCGGGTTTGCCGAGGCGGGCAATCGTGTCGATCTTGGTGGGGTTCGCCTCAATCCCTCGCTTGGAGATGACGTACCCCAGTAGTTGTTCTGCTGGTACACCGAAGGTGCATTTGCTTGGATTAAGCTTTATCTTGTATTTCCGCAAGTTGGCGAATGTTTCCGCCAGGTCGGCGAGTAGATCGCCCTGGCGAGCAGATTTCACGACCACGTCGTCGATGTAGACGTGGATGTTGCGGCCAATTTGGCTCGTGAGGCACTCCTGCATGCACCGCTGGTAGGTCGCCCCGGCGTTCTTGAGGCCGAAGGTCATGGCGGTATAGCAGAACGCTCCAAAAGGCGTGATGAACGCCGTCTTCTCCTCGTCCTCAACAGCCATTTTTATTTGGTTGTACCCAGAGTAGGCGTCGAGGAAACACAGCGACTCCGATCCCATGGTGGAATCGATTATTTGGTCGATCCGCGGGAGGACGAACTGCTCCTTCGGGCAGGCGTTGTTCAAGTTTCTGTAGTCGATACACATCCTCTAGGTCCCGTTCTTCTTCTCGACCAGGACTGGGTTTGCCAGCCACTTGGAGTACTTGATTGGTCGGATGAAGCCTGCAGCGAGTAGACGCTGCACTTCCTCGGTGATAGCTCGGCGGCGCTCTTCATTGAAGGGCCGCAGCGACTGCTTGACGGGTCGCACGTTGGGGTCGGCGTTTAGTTTGTGCTCAGCGAGCTCCCTAGGGACACCAGGCATGTCAGGGGGCTTCCATGCGAAGATGTCCCTGTCCTCACAGAGGAACTCGATGAGCGCGCCTTCCTAGGCTGGGCTCATCCCTGTTCCAATCGTCACCGTCTGGCTGGAGTCGCCTGGGACCAGCTCGACGGTGCGGGTGTGTGTCGTTGCCTCGAAGGATGAGGTGTTTGCGCCCTCTGAATTGGGCTTCTTGAGTATGGTGGGGTCGTCATTGTTCACCCCGCTCGCGTACTTGGCGAGCTCGTCGGCGTGGTTGGCCTTTGCCGCGATGACGGCGTCGGCAAGTTCGGCTCCTTTGGCCTCGCACTCGGCGGCCATGTCAGGGTCGCTGTTGATGGTGATGACGCCGCACGGCCCGGGGAGCTTCATCGCGTTGTACGTGTAGTGGGGCGCTGCCATGAACTTGGCAAACGCCTGGCGCCCCAGGACGTAGTGGTAAGGGCTGTCAAAGGGTACCAGCTCGAAGACGATCCGCTCAGTGCGGAAGTTTGCTGGCGTGCCAAAGGTGACTGGCAGCGTGACCTTGCCGATCGGGTACGCCATCCGACCGGGGACGATGCCGTGGAACGTGGTGTGGGTCGTCTCGATCATCGACTGCGGGAGCCGCAGCCGCCTAAAGATGTCCAGGTACAGGATGTTGATGGAGCTGCCGCCGTCCATCAATGTCTTGGGGAGCCAGTAGTCGCCCACGTTTGGCTTGACCACCAGGGCGACTCGGCCTGGGTACTCGATGCACGGCGAGTGGTCCTAGCGGCTCCAGGTGATGGGCTGCTCCGACCAGTTGAGGAACTGGGGAACGTCCACCTGGGCCACCGCGTTGACGGCGACGTCGCGGGTGATGACCTTCTTCTCGCGCTTCATGTTGAATCCTGTGAAGGTATGGAGCGAGCCGGCCACGTTGCCGAATTTTCCGCCGTTTGGCGGGTTGTTGTCGGGGTCCTCCCGTGCTCGCCGTGCCTTCTCGATCTCCCTGAGGGTGTGGTAGTCGGCGGTCGTGTGCGTTGCGGGTTTCCCTTCCCTGCTGTGAAACGCACAAGGTTGGTTAAGGAGGGCCGCGGGGTCGAACCTTGGCTTGGCCTTGTAGTTGCCGTCGTCGCGGAGATGTCCTCCGTCGTGGCGGAAGCTCTTGGGCTCGCGTTGCGCGTGCCCGGCGTTGGGGACGAAGTCGACTCGCCCGTCACTGCGGCGCTTGCCAGTGAGGCGAGTGTTGCTGTAGCGTAGGTCGGACCGTCGTCCGTTGTCGTTGCCGCTCGTGCGGCGTTGGCCTCCCGACTCGTCGTCGGTTTCCTAGTTTGGATCTTCCTCCGTGTGCCGTTTGGCGATCTCGAGGAGGTCCGGTATGTTGTCGAGTGTGCGAGAATGTCGCTTGAGCTTAGCGACCTAGGGCTCGTAGCGGCACGAGGTCTTGAAGCAATGGATCGCGGTGTCCGGGTGGATGCCGACCGCGTTGTACCAGAGTTCTTGCCACCGCTGGAACCAGTTGCGGGTCGACTCGCGGGGTCCCTGGACGCATCGCTCCAGGTCCCCGATGGTGGTGGCGCGGGTGTAGGAGCACTCGAAGTGCCTGATGAAGGCGTCGCGCATCTCCTCCCAGGAGTCGATACTATCCTGGGGGAGTGTGTTGATCCACTGCCTACACGTCCCCTCCATCATCAGGGGGAGGTAACGGGCGGCTAGCAGGTCAGTGTGGCCTGCGATCCCCATCGCCATGAGGTATGTATCGAGCCATACGGAGGTTTCGTATGAAGGGTCGTACTTTTCTATCTCCTTCGGCGCCTTGAAGTTCGGCGGGTACTTCTCGCCTCGGATCATCGGTCCGAAGCACTTGGGGCCGAGTCGACTTAGCGACCCCATCGGCTCGCCGTCGCGGCGATTGGTTAGGGTGTGTCGCAGGTCGTCGGGCTGGCGTGCGCGCCAGCTTTGGTTGTTGATGATGTGGGTGCGGGCGTCGATGGGTTGACCGTTGGCAGCGACGAAGTTGGTCGCTGGCGTGGGGTCGTTGGTGGAGAGTGTCGCGTTCGCGGGTCGGTGTTGGAGCTGCAATGGCTCTGGTGGCGGGCAGTTGAGGGTGTTTGCCGCCATTGGGCGGCCACTTGAGGCCGCTCTGCTTCCCGAAGAGCGCGAATACACTCGACCCTGCGAGTCGGCGCCTGCGTTTTGCTGCTCGACGGCCTGCGAGCAGGGCCCTGACATACTAGATCTGTAGGGCGCCGTCGCCAGTGGCCGTGATGTTGTCGGCTGCTGCTCGGCCCACCACGAGGTTGTCCATCGGGGTGGAGAACAATGGGAGGCCGTTCGCGTCTCGCTCCCGTGAGGAGACTACTATCCGCGGCTGATCCCCGGGGGTGTGCGGTTGGGTGGAGGTGGGGCGCCCATCGCCGTCGACCCTGGCGGGGGCCGGGCGCTTCCTCCTGGTGGCGCGTTCTCGCAGATCGCGCGCTCGGCCGCGCGGGCCGGGTCATTTTCGTCGTCGAAGTTTAGGGCGCGCCCCTGGATGGTGGGGTTCAGGCGCGACCTGATTCGCTGCTGGTGGTAGCGCGACAGCTCCTGCGCCGTCACCTGCTCGAGGCGAAATTTTTTGCGCTCGGCTTGTTCCTTGCGGACTGCCTCCGCCAGCTTTAGGCGGAGTTCCTCGACCTCCGTTGCCATGGCGTTAGGAGGGATCGGGGTGGATAAAGGATCCTCCGGTGGGTCGGTGCCGGTCGCCATGTAGGTCGCGGCGTGGCGACTGGTCCCGTCGCGGAGGTCGGCGGAATTTTCCGACCCGGAGTCGAAGTCGAAGATCCCAAGGATGGAGGGATCCTCGAAGTCTCCCATGTTGGAGACCTGGGTGATGGAGCCCGCGGGTGAAGCCGCGGTGATGGATCCGGCGAGTGACGCCGGGGTCGACGAATCGGCGTCGTCATTGAGGGCCGCGTCTTTCGTGGCCGCGGAGTTTTCGGCCACGTTGCTGCGGGCCGAGTTGTACTCGAAGGCGAGGCGATGGATCGTGCGGACCTAGCACTCGGAGATTCGATCGCGTGGCGGCGACTCACGGATGCGAGCCGAATCCTCCGAGACGATGACGTCGGTGAGGCCAACGAAGAGGCTGATCGTGCCGACCGGCAGGATCATGATGTGCGTGATGGGTCGCGCTGCCGGGACGTAGCTGCTCGGCAAGATTTGGAGCATCTCGTTGATCGCTATCATGCGGCCGGTGGCGACCATCTCGTTGATGGGCAGATTGGATCTCGCCGCAGAACACCGGCCAGACCAGCGAGGCCCCACGGTGGGCACCATTGTCGTGGGAATGGTCACGGCAGATGCTGCAATCGGCAGCGAGTAGTAGAACGAGGGGCAAGGGTGGCCAGCCATCTGCGGTGCGAGATGAGGGCGGAGACACAAGGTTTTATCCAGGTTCGCCCCCCCGGAGGGTAAAGACCTACTCCTGCTAGATTGTATTATGATGGAGGTACAATGGGCGAACTCGGCGGCTAGGCGGCGAGTCGCTTGGGTGTATGATGGAACGTATCTCTACACGCCCTGTAGGGAGGTTTATATAGTCTTACCTCCCCTAGGGTTTACATATCTCAACTGAAAGTTAAGGCTTCGGTAACCGCTTAACCTAATCCGACTGGGACTATCTACTCGCCTGGGCCTTCAGCTTCCAGTCGCTTGGATCCACACCGGGCCTTGATCCAGTCGTTGTCTTGCAGGCCCACTCGCCAGTTCCTGGGCCAGTCGGAAACGTCCTGCTGGGTATACCCCGGTAGGTATATCCCCATCAGAGAGGGATGGGCAGGCGACAGTGGCAACATGGCTACGGGGTGCTAGCGGCATGGCTGAGGTTGGCGATCGACGGGCGGTCTCCTGGCGATGCTCTAGATCTTAAATGCGTGCGTAGGGGTGGTGGCAATCGGTCGGGAATGTGCGGTGCTCTGCGAGGCAGAGGCGGCGAACTCCACGGCGAGCGGTGGCTACGGGGTACGGGCGATGAAACGATCATGTCTAGTGGTCTCCTGGGATGGTGGGGTGCATACTGGCGGGCGGCAAGGTCTCGAGATGGTCGGGTTGAGTGGGAACGGTGCGTGCACGGTTGGTGCGCGTCGGCATGGTTGACAGCTACGCGGGCACGGCGTTTCTAGCGGTTCTTGTCTCTATCCTTGAGCTAGGGCTGGTCGACAGGGGGCGGTGAGGCATGGGCTACCCCCAGACAAGGTTGGCACATCTAGTTCTTCCTCTACCTTGCTGTCCATACTGGCGTGACATGGTGAGGCTCGGCCTGCTCACCATTGATGGCAATGGAAAGCTCACAGTGATGCTAGAGGTTACTAACTAAGCTAGATGATCTACTAGATGTTTTCTGTGAGCTAGAGAGGGGACAAGGTTGGCCAAATCACTGCTCAAAATAGTGTTTGTGATCTGTTTGATTTGAATCTACAAGGTGTTTGATGAAATGGCCACAAGAACTTGAATTTTGAATTTTGAAAGGATTTTTGGTGGGTGTGCTAGGCATGTGTTGAGGATTCTGTGGTTGTTTGGGTTTTCAAAATTGAGTTAGTTTGGGTGGTTTTTGAAATAGTGAGATCTTCCCATATGAGATAGATTCAATTTTAAACTGTCATTTAAACTTAGCATTTGAATGTTTTTAGAAGATCACAAGGTGGGCCTTTGTACCTTATTATGAGTACTAACAAGGGGTGCAAAGATCTACAAATGTTTCTGTTGAGTTTTGAAAACTAGAGATAGCCAAAGTAGGCATGAGAGTTAATTTGGCCGAAGTGACCATTCACTTCATTTGTTTATTTTGAATTGTTTGTCTTTCGGAAAATTTTGGGGATTGTTTAGATGATGTTTATTTCACCTAAGAATACTTTTACAAGCAAAGAAACACAGAACCATGGCAATTCAAAAGAATCCAAATTTTGAATACACACACATATGAATGCTTTCATATTTTTAGTTGGAAAGGTTTTTGGTTAACCCTAATTTTGATGATTAGAGTTTGATGATCCAAGTTTAATATTTTTGGGATGTTACAAACCTTCCCTCCTTAAAAAAAATCTCGTCCCGAGATTTGAAAAAGGACGAAAAAGATTACCTAGGTTTTGAAGAGATCAGGAAATTCCGTCCTGATGTGATCTTCACGCTCCGAGGTAGCTTCTTCTTCTGTGTGGTTACTCCATTGAATCTTGAGAAACTTGATGCTTCGGGTTCTGGTAGTTCTGAAAGCTTCTTCCAAAATACGTATGGGTACTTCGGGATAGGTCAGGTCATTGTTGATCTCTATGGTCTGGTGATCAATGTTCTTGAACACTTCAGTCTTCTCCAGAACTTCGAGGCACTTGCGAAGTAATGAGATATGGAACACATTGTGCACGGCTGACATTTCATCTGGCAGTTCCAATTGATATGACACTTCTCCTCGACGGTTCAGAATATTGAAGGGGCCAATATATCTGGGGGCTAACTTTCCTTTTAGTTGGAAACGTTGCATTCCCTTCAATGGCGACACTTTCAGGTACACAAAATCTCCCATGTTAAAAGCGAGGTCTCGACGTCTCTTGTCAGCGTAACTCTTCTGTCTTGACTGCGCTGTCTTGAGGTGCTCACGAATCTTGTGAACCTTCTCTTCTGCTTCTTGTACGATGGTGGGTCCGAAAATCTGACTCTCTCCTACTTTCGACCAGTTCAAAGGGGTGCAACACTTCCTTCCATACATGAATTCAAATGGGGCCATTTGCAAACTTGCTTGATAACTATTGTTGTATGAAAATTCTGCGAATGGCAGACAGTCTTCCCATTTAGATCCATACTCTAACACACATGCTCTCAACATCTCTTCGAGTATTTGATTTACTCACTCCGTTTGTCCATTGGCCTGAGGGTGATAAGCGGTGCTGAAATCTAGTCGGGTTCCTAAACCTTCTTGGACTTTCTTCTAGAATCTCGAGGTAAACTGAGTTCCCGATCAGATACGATGTTCTTGGGTACGCCGTGCAAACTGACGATTCTAGCGATGTATAACTCCGCTAGCTTTGAACTCTGATATGTGGTCTTGACTGTTAAGAAATTGACGACTTTGGACAATTATTCCACTATGACCTAGATAGAGTCATTTCCCCTACTAGAAGTAGGCAATACGGTGATAAAGTCCATTCAAACGAATCCCATTTCCATTCCGGAATCTGCGATGGTTGCAACAATCTAGCGGGTCTTTGATGTCCCGCCTTGACTCTCTGACATATATCACACTTGGCGATATAGCTTCCGATTTCTCTCTTCATCTTATGCCACCAAAATTGCTCCTTCAAATCTTGATACATCTTCGTTCCTCCAGGGTGGATAGAATAAAGAGTATCATGAGCTTCCTTCATAATAACTTCTTTCAACTCAGAATTTGCTGGTACACAAAGGCGTCCTTTGTACCACAGAAATCCTTCTTCGTCTTCGGTAAATCTGGGTACTTTGCCTGTACCGATACGACGCTTGATTCCTTCAATACTAGCAGTCCCGTCCTGCGCCTACTTGATCTGGCTGATCAGGTGGGTCGAAGTTCTATGCTAGCCAAAAATCCTTCACTCACTAATTCCAGTCGGAAATCCTCCATATCTTTGTGAAGGCTTGGTTGCTCCTTCAAAATCATGGAGTTCAAGCGGCACGGCAATCTGCTAAGGGCATCTGCTACCACGTTGGCTTTACCAGGGTGATAGTAAATGTCTAGGTCATAATCCTTGATTAGCTCAATCCAACTTCTCTGTCTCATATTCAGCTCCTTCTGAGTGAATATATACTTCAGGCTCTTGTGATCCAAATAAATCTCACAACGGTTTCCCATTAGGTAATGCCTCCATGTCTTCAGGGCTAGAACTATGGCTGCGAGTTCGAGGTCATGGGTTGGATAGTTATGCTCATTCTATTTCAGTTGTCGGGATAGATAAGATATAACTTTGCCTTCTTGCATTAGCACACATCCGATAGCGATCTTGGATGCATCACAATACACGTCAAAGGGCTTCATGATATCTGACATGATCAAGATTGGGGCTAAAATCAATCTTCTCTTGAGTTCTTGAAAACTCGCTTCACATTTTTCCGTCCATTCAAACTTCTTATCCTTCTTCAGCAATTGGGTCATGGGTCTGGCCATACTCGATAATCCTTCTACGAACTTGCGGTAATATCCCGCCAATCCGATAAATGCACGAACTTGGGTTTGAGTGGTTGGGTCTTGCCAATCTTCGACATCTTTCACCTTTGCAGGGTCAACGGCAATTCCTCCGGCTGATACAATGTGACCGAGGAATCCTACCTCCTATAACCAGAATTAACATTTGCTAAACTTGGCATACAACTGATGCTCTCTAAGGGTTCCAAGAATGGTCATTAGGTGTAGCTCATGTTCTTCTTCTAATTTGGAATAAATCGGAATGTCATCGATGAAAATAGCGTCAAACTTATCCAGGAAGTCCATAAAAATCTTATTCATGAGATTCATGAAATAAGCGGGGGCATTGGTTAATCCAAAAGACATGACAGTATACTCGTATAATCCATATCTGGTGGTAAAGGCAGTCTTAGGAATATCCTCTGCATGAATCTTGAGTTGATGATAGCCAGTTCTAAGATCAATCTTAGAAAACACTTTGTCACCGGTCAACTGATCAAACACATCTTCTATCTTGGGCAATGGGTATTTGTTCTTGATAGTGACATCATTCAACTTCCGATAATCCGTACACAAACGGTTACCTCATTCTTTCTTATCCACAAAGAAGACAGGTGATCTCCATGGTGACGCACTTGGTTGAATCAATCCAATTTCCAGCATGGCATCTAGTTGCTTCTTCAGTTCCGCTAGTTCAGACGGGTTCATACTATATGGTCTCTCGGCTATGGGTCCTGTTTCGGGGATTGGTTCAATGATAAACTCGATATCCCGATCTGGGGGCATACCGGGCAAAACATCTGGAAATACATCGGGGTATTCGCAGACTATCCGGACTTGGTAAATGGTAGGTTGTGGTATACTCTTGTTGCACTTGAATTGACAAGGTAAGGTTTCAGATACATTCTCGACTGATATTCCGGCTGTACTGGTCATGGTTATGGCTTTCTTGGCATAGTCAATCAATCTTTTATGTTTGGACATCCAATCCATTTCTAGTACTACTTCCAAACCTTTAGTTGCAAGTACTATCAGATTAGCATAAAAATCTATGCCATGGATGCAGATAGGGACGGCTTTGCAAATTTGTCTAGCTTTGGCGGTTGAACCGAGGATTTGAACAATCATAACATGCTTCAGTTTGGTTGGTTGAAACTTACTAGTGCATGCAAATTCTTCGGTGAAAAATGAATGTGATGCGCCAGAATCAAACAACACTCTAGCAAGTACTGAATTAACAGAAAACATACCCAGCACAACATCTGGCGCTTCCTGGGCTTCTTCAGCATGCATGAGAAAAAGATGGCCGTTGCGGTTGAGCGAATTCCCTGGGGCAAACCTTCTTCCGGGCTGAACACGACCCTGCTGCTGAGCTGGGGCATTTGCATTGGGGGCTGCGTCATTCTTCTTGGGGCACTCATTGGAGTAATGACCCTTATTTCCACAGTCATAACAAGTCACTTGCGACATGTCCTTTGCTGCTACAGGGACAGCATTGCTTCCAGTCCTCGGGGCACTGTTGGTGTTGGTGGTAGCATTGTTATTGCTGAACTTGGGTGGTGCACGGTTGAAATTGTTAGAGTTGCTGGGGTTGTTGTGGTTTCCTCCGGGCCATGGGTTTCCACGGTTGGGATAGGTCAGACGGTTCCTTGGGGGTCTGTGGGTTCTCGGGGCAAATCCTGGAGATGGGTTCGGGCGATACTTTGGGGTATGATGGGTTCCTGGCTGATGCATCATGCGGTGCTTGCAGTTCTCATTTGCTTGGTTGATCTTTCCTTCCATCTAAATGGCAGAGTCGACCAGGGCTTCAATATCAGCAACGGGGATATTGACCAACACCGTCTGCATCTCATCATGCAGTCCATTCAAGAATCTTTCTTTCTTATTGGCTTCAGTGACGATCTCATCCGGGGCATACCTAGGTAATGACAAGAACTTGTCACGGTATTACACTACGGTCATCCTTCCTTGCTTCAGTTCTCTAAATTCATCTCTCATTCTCTTGATCAAACCCGGTGGCACATCGGTTCTGCTGAGCTTGACCTTGAATTCCTCCGGGGTCATCATATGTCCCCCGGTCATTGCACGAACGTTGTTCCACCATGCTCTTGCATCTCCGGCTAGATAGTGGGTGGCGAACAAAAATTTCTCGTTAGCTTCCACTCCGGTGACTTCCAGGTTGTTCTCCATGCTTTGCAGCCAATCATCTGCGTCTAAGGGATTTTCAAACTTAGTGAAAACAGGTGGGTTGGTGTTCTGGAAATTCTTCAGCTTAGATCCATGGTTGTCCTGGTTTCCTTGGCCTTGATTGTTGTGGGCCAGCTGAGCTATCTGCTGAAGGGTGGCTAAGTTGGCTTGATGTTCGGCTCTTTCAGCTTCGCGGTCCAAAACAAACATTTGCAGGATCTGCAACATTGGGTCCGGGGATGAACCACTTCCTCCGCGAGGCATCTGAAGATTGAGATAGATCATGAGAAAAGAGGGAAATTTCTAAGGTTCAGGGACTTTGAAAAGTTTTTAAAGCTTGACTTAGATTTTCTAGCAAATTGTTTTTCATTCATTCATTCATAGCACACGATACAACACATACCACAACAAAGGAAAATAGATGGTTTTAAAAACCATTCTGGAAACTACGATACAGTGGGACCAAATACAACTCATTATGCTAGTACTCAAGTGCTACTACTCCTCGGAGTCAGTGTCCTCCTCATTCTCATCATCATCATCGATGAAGGCAAAATCATCCAGAAAATCATCATCATCGCTATGATAGGAGTAGGGGTCTCCACGAAGATCTTCTTCGGCATTCTCCCTTTCCTCCAACTGCATGTCTCTCTCGTGGATGTTCTCCTCCAAATCCGAGATATAGTGGCGAAGACAAGCAAGGATGCTCTCCTTGTCGAGCTGACGGCGACGAGACTTGCGATCCTTCACTAGCATGGCGATGGTCTGATCCTTCTTCTTGATGATGGCGGACTTGTGGTTGGAGTAATCATGGGCATTGTCCAACTCCTGCTGACGATCATACATCATGAAGCTAAGGTGGTCCAACTGAGTCTTCAGCTCGGGGTGATGTGGGGCTTCCAGTGGCTGTCCCATAGCATCACGCCTTGGGTAAAACTCAAAGCGGGTACCCTTGATATGATTGATACTCTGCCCACATAGACGGGAAAGAGCTTCCTGCATGGCCCTGGCAAGTCCATCTAGCCAGTTTTTCTCTCTTAAGGTAAACTGAATTCCCTCTATAGTGGGAGGTTCAATCTTTCCTCTGAGACTTGCAACAACTAGCCACTGCAGATCTTCTCCTCCTTGATCATTGAGCTAAGCTCCGAAGAACTCGGGGTGCGGACGCTCCAGAAGTTCCGAAAGCTGGTCCAAGTCACGCTCAAAGATGAGTTCTCCTCCATTCCCCAACTAATAAAACTTGCCGTACTTCATGTCCATCTATAAGAATATAGGATGAGTAAGTTAGTAGAGTGATCAAGTTTGTCAAATTTTATGTAGTTTGTAAGAGTTATTGAGGAACATGAATTTTTATGAAAGAATCCAAGTGATAAGGATGGGAATAAGTTTTTTTTTGTAAATACTCACTTCCTTTGGTTTTGAAACTAAGTTTTTGATTCAAACGTCCATTCTAACTAGGGTCTCCCATGGTCAGGATGGCTCTGATACCAACTTGTCAACACCCGGATTTTTAATCCCAGATGCCTGTTATGCCATACATCGCAATCCCAGGATTACCATTTTTGCGAGACATAACAGATTTGGATATCACAGTACATCATCCATTACAAACCATACATAAGGTCTTACACAAATAAGGATCTCATGATCCAGTTCTTAATACAACTCAAGTAGCGGAATAACGTAATAATAAAGGTAGCGTAGGAGAAGCTCCATCTTCGGGGTCACAGGCAATGCTGACGATGGGAGATGTAACATCCAAGATTTTTTAATAGGATGTTATTAGTGGCATGCATCATCCTTGCATCATTGCATCCTACAAAGGAAACTGCAACAAAACCCTAACAACGAAACCTACTAAAACCACTAATAAAAAAATCCATCTATGTGAGCAAGGAAGAAATAACCTTGTTCAACCTTCTAAAAACTATGTAAAAACAATGTTCTCTGGTCCTATGATGACCACCTCATTTTTACAAAAATTTAGAAAAAAGTTTCACCAGGTTTGGACTTGTTTTGCAAAAGTTATTGGTGTTTTTTAAAAACAGAAATTGAAAACTAATAAGGAAAAAAAAGGAGGCAGCAGCTAACCTTGCTGGGCCGGCTCGCCAGCCCACCCTGCCCCCGCGCCCGCGCAGCAGCAAGCTAACCAGCGCCGCGCCAGCCCACACCGCCTGCCTCCGCTGATAGCCGGGACCCACAGGGTCGTCCCCTACCTCGAGCAGGAGTCCTCCTGCAGCACGCGTGCGAACCGAATCTGGTAGGATTCATGGACGATCCGAACCCCCTCGCCCAAGTTTCCACCCCCATATAAACCCCGCCACCCTCGGCCTCACCTCGTCCGATTTTCTCCTTGCGAAAACCTAGCCAATCGATATCTCGCACCCCCGCCGTCGGGTCGACCTCACCGAGACGGTTCGGGACCCCCTCTCGCTCCTTCCTTCCCCTAGAGCTGTCCCTCGTTCACCACTGAATCACGCCGTGTGCTTTTCCCCTTCCCTCTCGCATAAACGCGTCTGCGATTTCTCGCCGGAGCACCGCCAGGGACGGAGAAGGTCGGCGGGACCCTGCCGATAGACGAGGAAGCGAGGAGGAATGACGAGCCCACGAGCGTGACCGCGCAGACCTGACGCACCTCGACGACCACACCGCTGCCTCCAGGAGCCACCAGATCGCCTCCGAGCTTCACCACCCAACAGCGCCGCCGCCGCCTCGCCATCAACACCGCCACGGTAAACCACCACCCTCCTCCGGCCGTTGGATCTGCTATCTATGGCCCATATTAGAAGGGCGAGCGAAGCGGTACGCGCCAATCGCGCTGCGCCGCGTGGCAAAGTGCGTCGGCACCGCGCCCGCGTCGCATCACCCCCCACCTTTCCAGCTGGACCAATCGGAAGCTGCCACTTGGCAAGTTTTAAGTTAGGGCTAGATCTGTTTGCAGATTTAGTTTAAAACTTGCGAAATTCGTATAAAATTAAATACTTGGCCAATTTTATCTTACAATATACCGTTGGATTCATAATTTTATGTAGAACACAGATCTGCAATAAAATTCCAAGTTTACAGTAGGGCTTTTGGTGTACATCTTAATCATTAGATTGGAGTATTTAATTCATAGAAAAATAATTTGAACTCCGTTTTAGTTGATTTTTGTTGCGTTGACTTTGTTTCCGCAATACCTACTTATCAAAGTTATAAAACTTTGCTTAACATCATTAGATCTAATTTGGGGCTAATTAGATGGTTGGATCTCCTATTAACCCTATGAACTATATTAGTGACCCAAATTGATTTGAACCTATGGGAAATCAATCCTAGTAACACCCTTAACACAATTGCAACCCAATTATACTACCTTGGTCAATATACAAAGACCAATCTTGCATAAATACCATGTTGCATGCATGCATGTTATCCCTGTGGCATATTTGGTGCAAGTTGTGATTTGACCCTTGTTTTTGTTTCGTTAGATTGTTCGGAGTGCGCTAAGGAGTGCTATTGTGGAGAGTGCTGCTGGGATCAAGGCAAGTTACACCACTTGTTCATAACTTTTGTCCCAGTTTTGATTCTATGCATGTGATCTTCAAAATAATGTAGTATGCATGTGTAGGATGTTCTAGTAGAATTTTTCCTTAGTATTATTTTGCAAGTGCGATGATTTTGTAGTATGCCATGAGTAGCTCTATACTTAGGATTTCCCCTCCTAATAGGTTACCCCTGTTTTTGCTAAGTATTTCTTGCTATGCTATATATACAAAGTACCGTTGGGGGGTTCGAAAGACAAATAATTTTTCTAAGTATAAAGGCTCTCTAGAGCAAACTTTTCTTCTCAAATCCACTTCAAAATAAAACTAAGTTTTCTTCTGGGCGGAATGGTTGTCGGGACTTCGAGTGAGATTTTGGTGGAGGACAGCCGCCCAGGAATCAAAGAAGTCTGCCATGTTTCAGAATTCAGAAGCTTCTAGTGCAACCACAATACATATGGGCTCTGTCTTGGCCTAGTAATTAGTGGGAAACCTCACCTGGGTACCAACATTTGGAAGTTCTTGGCATGGTTGGATACAGAAGGTAGAGGGGCTACTAAGGGAAAGCCTCGCCATGGTCTTGTCTGTAAAAGGACTTGATTGTGGATTGTGGGTAAAGTGCACAAACTCTTGAGAGTATTGCAATCTGATCGATCAGCCGTGTTCACGGAAACAGAACAACATTGAGCAGCTGAAGGATGGAGCCTCTGAAGGATCTTCCTCTCTTTTTTCTAAACAAAAGTTTTTAAAACCCCATGGCGTGAGTTATATCGCCAATGGGTGGGGATTTGGGAACTTGGTGTGTAATATCCAAGTGTCGCTTGGTGCATAATATCCAAGTGTTTGGTTGTTTGGACACTTGGTGCGTAATATCCTCGTGTGCCATTCGACCTTATTTTATCTAAGAAAATGTTTACAAAGTAGGAAAATCTCCTCTCCTTCTCTCTACTTAAGAAAACTAGCTTTGAGCAAACGAACTCTACAGCCTAAACTAGCCTTGCATGTAGACATAGTCTTTTCTCTCTTTGGTGTAATTTGCCAATACATTCAAAGTATTGACCCAACTTGTTGGCTGCACGTCTTATATGCAGAAATCGAAGATTGAAAGGTGCGTAGGGATCGCGAGTCTACACTCGACAAGCCTAGGGCGTTGATGGACTCAAGCTGCTTTTATGTTTCTGTTGTTATTTGAGAAAGCTTAATGCTATGCAACTTTGTAATAAATTCATAATCTCGATTCTCCGTGTACTACATGATAAATTCATAATCTTGAAGACTTTGTGTTTTACATGATATTTCATCGACTGTGAGTGCTAGCTATTGATCCAGGTACTAGCATGATAATCACATGGACTTAGGATCCTTACCGATCCGAGGTCACTACAGATGGTATCAGAGCACATCATTGCCTATAGGACGTGACCCTAGGATTGGAACCACCTCTAACTTATGTGCCCTACTTGCTTTTATACTAAGTTATTTTCCACACTTCTAGTATCTGCTCTCCTCTACTTGATTAAGTACCTAACTTTCATTCTTCTAACTTAAAGATGACAAGCTTCCTCTACGACACCGTCGCGGACATCGAGCCCCTTCGCTTTGGTGGATGCCTCATGGACCTACTCACACGTTTGGACCTTCCCCTCCAAACAATCCAGGGGAGCACAATGAAGAAACTCCACAAGGACGGTTGTTGGGGAGTCAAAGTCATCCATCCAGGAAAAGAGCGAGGCAAGAACCCGGAGGAAGACATAGCAATCCACATTGTTAGCGATTCCAAGGAGAAGGCCCTTAGCATTAGCTTGCAGCAGCTCATTGGTCGCCTATGTGTACGTCATCATGAAGCTCTCCAAGGACACTGCGGCGGCCTCTTTGGAAGACGAGATGAGGAAGGAATTCCCATGGAGTTAACCTTTGAGGAAAGAACTTCTACCAAGCGCCGAAGGACCCAATATCAAGATTTGGAGTGCCACATCCATGACCTTGAAAAGGTACCTTCCTCGAGATGCTAAAGAACGACGAGCTATGCGCCCTCATCAAGGAGAAGGAGGAAATGATCAAGCAACAGGAGGAGGCAATGAAGCTCCAAGAGATAAAGTTCCAGGACCAAGAGAAGAAGTTCGCTAACCAAGAGAAGAGGGTGATAAATAAAAACAAGAGAATTAGGGAACTCAAACAGGAGATCGATGGAGCTGAAGTGCAAACTAAAGGCCTTTGCAAGATAATCAATGATGTGCGTGCTTCCAAGAGGGACTTGGCAAAGCAACTTGAAGCCACGAAAAAGTCAAGCCTAGTGGAGGAGCTACAAAGCGAGAACGAGGGACTTCAGGAGTAGCTAGAAGCCACCACCAAGAAGCTGCAGGATGAGATTAAGAACCTCCAAGAGAAGCTTGAAGCCACCACAAAGGAGATGGAGTTGTACAAGACAACCCTAGAGCAGGAAGGCTACTCGTTCGAGGACGAGGAAGAGGAAGGCGTGGAAGATGTGTAATAGTTGGACCGCCTTTAATTCTATAGTAGAACGTTATTCGCGATTGTAATAAATACCAAGACATTTCTGGTTTAGTTAAACTTGGTTGTTTCTATGTTAAGTTGTGTTAATGTGTCTCGTGTGCTTGGTGTGTTTTCATAAGGGTAGGAGTTTACTACTTAGTCTTTCTTTCTATTTCTTGAATTTTCTCTCAAACCCCACAGATGCCGCCAAGACGTGCGAACTCCGACATCCCTCCAGAAATACCACAACTTTTGGCCACTCAGAACCAGCTGATCCAACTGCTCACTCAGAACATGCAAAACAACAACAACAACAACAACCCGCCACCACCACCACCACCTCCGCGACCACCTCAACAGGATCGCTTGACTCGGTTTTTGAGGTTGAACCCACCTACCTTCACAAGCAGCGTTGAACCAATCATCGCAGATGACTGGCTACGTACCATCAACAAGAAGCTATACACCGTGCAAGCTGTCAGAGCCGACAGGGTATGTTATGCCGCACACCAGCTTGAAGGACCTGCTGCAGAATGGTGGGATAACTACCAAGTCACCCACCCGGATATTGATGCTATCACTTGGGATCAGTTTGAGTTAGCTTTTCGCACTCATCATGTGGCTGCCGGTATTATGACTCTGAAAAGGCACGAATTTCGCGACCTACACCAGCTGCACCATTCTGTCACTGATTATGGTGAGCTTTTCAACAAGCTAGTCCGTTATGCACCCGATGATGTTTCCACTGATGCCAAGAGACAGGAGGAGTTCTTAAGAGGGCTCAATGATGAGATATCCATTTAGCTTGTGGCTCAGAAATTTGACAACTTTCAGGAACTCCTGGATAGAGCCATTGTGGTTGAATCCAAAAGGAAGAGCATAGAAAATTGCAAGAGGAAGTCTAACCGTCACAAGCACTCTGTGCCGTACCAGAAGCAGCGCAATTCCTCACCACCACCTTATAACAATAATGGCCATAACGGTCATCACCATGGCGGCCACAAATACAATGGGCATAAAAACCGCAATGGGAGTGGCAGCAATGGAAAGGATCTCAGTGAGGTGACATGCTTTAAGTGCAACAGGACGGGGCACTATGCAACCTCTTGCCCCGAGAAGAAGAATGGCAATGGCAATAGGAATGGAAATGGACACAACCATGGCAATGGAAACGGGAAGAAGCCAAATCCGTTTGTCAAAGCCACGGTGAATCATGTCTCCATGGAGGATGCTTGTGATGCACCAGACTCCATGATTGGTAAGTTCAAGCTCAATTCTATTCCCGCAGTTATTCTTTTTGATACTGGTGCATCGCATTCATTCATATCAAGGGTATTTGTGGATAGAGGCAAGATACCAACGGAGACAATAAACTTTCCTCTAAGGGTAAGTTCTCCTGGGGAGAAATAGTGGCAAACTCCGGTTGCCGGGGACTAGAACTAAGGATTGGGACACACATCTTTCCCACAAGTCTAGTAGTTCTAGAATCACAAGGATTAGACATCATCTTGGGCATGAATTGGATGACCGAATTTGAAGGAGTCATATATTGTGCCAAAAGAACTGTCATGCTCACAACACCGGAAGGGAAGAGAATTCGTATCAAATCAAATTTTGCACTTAAGGAAGCCATGGTGAACTCTCTTAAGGGGGTTAGCTTGGAGGAGGTACCTATTGTAAAGGAATACCCAGATGTCTTCCCGGAGGAACTACCAGGAATGCCTCCCGACGGTGATATCGAGTTCCTCATTGACTTGATGCCAGGCACGGGGTCCATAGCTAAGAGACCATACAAGATGGATGTGGACGAGTTAAAGGAACTCAAGAAACAGCTTAGGGAACAATTGTACAAGGGATTCATCCAACCCAGCGCGTCATCTTGGGGAGCACCCGTCCTATTTGTGGAAAAGAAGGATAAAACCAAGAGGCTGGTTGTGGACTACCGCTCGTTGAACGAAGTGACGATTAAGAATAAGTATCCTCTGCCCAACATCAATGACTTTTTTGACCAGTTAAAGGGAGCAAGTGTGTTCTCAAAGATCGATCTATGATCAGGCTACTTTCAGCTAAAGATTCGAGGACAGGATGTACCCAAAACATCTTTCACCACATGATACGGATTGTATGAGTACACTGTGATGTCCTTTGGTCTAACCAATGCCCCAGCGTACTTCATGACCATGATGAACAAGGTGTTCATGGAATATTTGGACAAGTTTATTGTGGTCTTCATAGATGATATACTCATATACTCTAAGGATGAGAAGGAACATGAGAAACATCTGCGCCTAATTATGGAGAAACTAAGAGAACACAAGTTGTATGCCAAATTCAGCAAATGCGAATTCTAGTTGAAGGAAGTGGGATTCCTTGGTCATCTTGTGTCGGCAAAAGGAGTTGCCGTAGATCCTAGTAAGGTAGCTTCCGTGACGGAATGGGAGTCACCCAAGAATGTGGGAGATATTAGGAGTTTCTTGGGCCTCGCAGGATATTACCGGAGGTTCATTGAAAACTTTTCCAAAATAGCAAAACCCATGACGGAACTATTGAAGAAGGAAAAGAAATTCCTATGGACCGAGGCATGTGAAGCAAGTTTTCAAGAGTTGAAGAAACGCCTTGTAACGGCGCCAGTTCTGTGTCTGCCTGATATCCAAAAGGATTTTCAAGTCTATTGTGATGCTTCTCAACAAGGACTTGGAAGTGTATTGTTGCAGGGTGGGAAAGTGGTATCCTATGCCTCCCGACAACTTAAGAACCATGAACACAACTACCCCACACATGATTTGGAACTTGCGTCTGTGGTTCATGCACTCAAGGTATGGAGACACTACCTCATGGGCAAACATTGTGATGTGTTCACAGATCACAAGAGTTTGAAGTACATCTTCACCCAAAAGGAGTTGAATATGAGACAAAGAAGATGGCTTGAGCTAATTAAGGATTATGACTTGGATTTACAGTACCATCCCAGAAAGGCAAACGTGGTGGCTGATGCCTTAAGTCGTAAGGTATATGTGAATGGACTTAACGGAGGGGAACTTCCAGAGGATTTATGCAAGCAATTCAAGGATCTCAGGCTAGAGATAGTTCCGAAAGGACACGTAGCAACTATGGAAATAGTGTCCACCTTCCAAGAAAGAATCAAGGAAGCACAAAAGGGAGATAAAGAGTTGGAAGAAATAAGAGTCAGGATAAGTGAAGGAAAGACAAAAGAATTCCGTCTGGATGAACAAGGAACCCTTTGGTATGGGAAGCGTTTGTGCGTTACCAATGACCCCAACATCAGGAAGTTGATTTTACAAGAAGCTCACGACTCACCCTACTCAATCCATCCAGGTAACACGAAGATGTACATGGATGTGAAGGATAGATTTTGGTGGAACACCCTAAAAAGAGAAATTGCCGAATATATTTCTCTATGTGATGTATGCAATAGAGTTAAAGCCGAGCATCAGAAACCGTCCGGATTACTTCAACCACTACCTATACCCGACTGGAAGTGGGATAAGGTAGGCATGGATTTCATCACGGGATTGCCCCGGACTCGTTCAGGATTTGATTCTATCTGGGTTGTGGTGGACCACTTTACCAAGGTGGCTCACTTCATCCCCGTAAAGGCCACGTATAAGATTTCTCGTCGGAGCACCGCCAGGGACGGAGAAGGTCGGCGGGACCCTACCGATAGACGAGGAAGCGAGGAGGAACGACGAGGCCACGAGCGTGACCACACGGACCTGACAAACCTCGGCGACCACACCGTTGCCTCCAGGAGCCACCAGATCGCCGCCGAGCTTCACCACCCGACAGCGCCGCCGCCGCCTCGCCATCAACACCGCTGTGGTAAGCCACCACCCTCCTCCCGCCGTTGGATCTGCTATCTATGGCCCAGATTAGAAGTGTGAGCCAAGCGGTACGCGCCAATCGCTCTGCGCCGCGTGGCAAAGCGCGTCGGCACCGCGCCCGCGCTGCGTCACCCCCCCCACCTTGCTAGCTGGACCAATCGAAAGCTGCCACTTGGCAAGTTTTTAAGTTAGGGCTAGATCTGTTTGCATATTTAGTTTAAAACTTGCAAAATTCGTATAAAATTAAATACTTGGCCAATTTTAGCTTACAATATCCCGTTGGATTCATAATTTTATGTAGAACACAGATCCGCAATAAAATTCCAAGTTTACAGTAGGGTTTTTGGTGTAGATCTTAATCATTGGATTGGATTATTTAATTCATAGAAAAATAATTAGAACTCCGTTTTAGTTGATTTTTGTTGCATTGACTTTGTTTCCGCAATACCTACTGATCAAAATTATAAAACTTTGCTTAAGATCATTAGATCTAATTTGGGGCTAATTAGATGGTTGGATCTCCTATTAACCCTATGAACTATATTAGTGACCCAAATTGATTTAAACCTATGGGAAATCAATCCTAGTAACACCCTTAACACAATTGCAACCCAATTATACTACCTTGGTCAATATAGAAAGACCAATCTTGCATAAATACTATGTTGCATGCATGCATGTTATCCCTGTGGCATATTTGGTGCAAGTTGTGATTAGACCCTTGTTTTTGTTTCGTGAGATTGTTCGGAGTGCGCTAAGGAGTGCTATTGTGCAGAGTGCTGCTCGGATCAAGGCAAGTTACACCACTTTTTCATAACTTTTGTCCCAGTTTTGATTCTATGCATGTGATCTTCAAAATTCTGTAATATGCATGTGTAGGATGTTCTAGTAGAATTTTTCCTTAGTATTATTTTGCAAGTGCGATGATTTTGTAGTATGCCATGAGTAGCTCTATACTTAGGATTTCCCCTCCTAATAGGTTACCCCTGTTTTTGCTAAGTATTGCTTGCTGTGCTATATATACAAAGTACAGTTGGGGGGTTCGAAAGACAAAGAATTTTTCTAAGTATAAAGGCTCTCTAAAGCAAACTTTTCTTCTCAAATCCACTTCAAAATAAAACTAAGTTTTCTTCTGGGCGGAATGGTTGTCGGGATAATGAGTGAGATTCTGGTGGAGGGCGGCCGCCCAGGAATCAAAGAATTCTGCCATGTTTCAGAATTCAGAAGCTTCCAGTGCAACCACAATACATATGGGCTCTGTCTTGGCCTAGTACTTAGTGGGAAACCTCACCTGGGTACCAACATTTGGAGGTTCTTGGCATGGTTGGATACAGAAGGTAGAGGGGCTACTAAGGGAAAGCCTCGCCATGGTCTTGTCTGTAAAAGGACATGATCGTGGATTGTGGGTAAAGTGCACAAACTCTCGAGAGTATTGCAATCTGATCGATCAGCCGTGTTCACGGAAACAGAACAACATTGAGCATCTGAAGGATGGAGCCTCTGAAGGATCTTCCTCTCTTTTTTCTAAACAAAAGTTTTTAAAACCCCATGGCGTGAGTAATATCGCCAATGGGTGGGGATTTGGGAACTTGGTGTGTAATATCCAAGTGTCGCTTGGTGCGTAATATCCAAGTGTTTGGTTGTTTGGACACTTGGTGCGTAATATCCTCGTGTGCCATTCGACCTTATTTTATCTAAGCAAATGTTTACAAAGGAGGAAAATCTCCTCTCCTTCTCTCTACTTAAGAAAACTAGCTTTGAGCAAACGAACTCTACAGCCTAAACTAGCCTTGCATGTAGAGATAGTCTTTTCTCTCTTTGGTGTAATTTGTCAATACATTCAAAGTATTGACCCAACTTGTTGGCTGCACGTCTTATGTGCAGAAATCGAAGATTGAAAGGTGCGTAGGGATCGCGAGTCTACACTCGACAAGCCTAGGGCGTTGATGGACTCAAGCTGCTTTTATGTTTCCACTGTTATTTGAGCAAGCTTAATGCTATGCAACTTTGTAATAAATTCATACTCTGGATTCTCTGTGTAATAAGACTTTGTGTTTTACATGATATTTCATCGACTGTGAGTGCTAGCTATTGATCCAGGGACTAGCATGATAATCACAGGGACTTAGGATCCTTACCGATCCGAGGTCACTACATGAGATGATCCTAGTTGTCGTAACCTTCCTGTGGTCCATCATCCTGGTAGTCCTCTTCATAGTCTGGCCATGGGAATAGCCAGGGACAAAGCCATGAGTACTCCTTAAGTACTCACAAACTAATACTAATAGTTAAGGGGGTTTTTTAGTAGGACACTAAGCTCTAGGGTTGTTTTGCAAAAAGCCAAATTTACCTCTACTAAGTTCAGAAGCAAAGAAAGCTACTTGAAGTTTTATAACACCTAAGTGGGGACTTGTATTTCATATCACAACCCTGTTGGGGTCAAGTCAAAGTCTCAATCCATTTCACAAGTCATTTTGAAAACATCTGACGGGGAACAGTATGGCCACTCCAACTGTCCATAACCGCGGACGCGGCTATTCGAATAGTTTGACACTCTGCAGAGATTGTACACTTTCACCACAACATTCTATACATCCGTCAAGAACAAATCATGAATTCACCATACTCAGTATGCGGATAGTCAATCCTAACCTTTCAATTACACTCCCTAGTATAGGCACCTCTCCTGTGAGTTTGGCCTCCCAACCATGACCAACTATCATCTTGGGTACTGCACAGGTGGACAATATTCACAAGGTAGCCTCAGCTCAGACCTTGGCCGTGAGGGAACCCATACTAAGGTATATAAGTTACCAGTCAAGCCCTACCCAATTTTTGGGTATTGTGGATGTACGGTAAAATTGGAATGGTATCGCATCCAGACAACCATCAGTTTTATAAAGGGCTAAGGCTCATGCCTCCACATTTTCATCATCAAAATCATCTGTTGTTCGGAAACACATGTCAAAACATTTCAGTAGAATGACTCATCATTCCAAGGTTTTCATAACCATTTTCACCAAGTATTCCCATATAAATTTGCTCAAGTTTTATACTTAGCACTAGCATCTACAAGTGGGGTAAGTACTAATGAGGGGTGGTAAAATAAGTAGAGATTAATTAAGTTCAATCTCAAGCCTTAGGATGACATCAAGATTATCTATTTTAGGATAAATTTAATGATCTTTATTGTCACATACCAAATTTTAGATTTTGTTCTGCATATCATTCATATCATTGCATCATGCCTTTTCATACAAAACCGTCGATTGAAAAGAATCGGCGAAGCGCTATTTTCGAAACCCCTATTCTATTTTACTACCAGGCTCCTGCGGGAGGCATTAGTAGGACATGTGTTGTCCACCCTTGTAGCCTAGTGGTTTCGCTCGACCGTTGACCCTAGATTGTTCCCCTCGATTTTACAATACCGTAGGAGCAAGAATCGCTCGATTCGGAGCTCGTACGGAACAGTTGCGGCCGTTTTATTGAAAGATGGAAAAACGGGCCAATTTTCGGGCCGATTTCCGAGTCCTTTTCCAACTGCGCCCCGAATCGGACTAGGACCCGCGTGGGGGCCCACAAAAGGGGCAGCCGCCGCCGCCTGCCTCGTATACCGCCCCCTCCTCGATTCCCGAGACCGCGCCGCCGCCAGGGCTCCCCCGCCGCCACCTCTTCCCGCGGTCGCCGCCCGCGCCGCTCCCCGCCACCAGCGCTACCTCCATCGCCGCCGCCTCGGCCTCCGTGCCCGCGCCGCCGCCCAGGTACCCCGCTGCCGCGCGCCTCCCTCTCCTCTCTCCCCCACGCCACCGCACCGCCTCGCCTCCGCAGCGCCTCCCGCGCGCCGCCGCTCCACCTCGCCGCCGCGCCGCCTCGGCCCGCTGCCCCGCCACCAGCGCCATACCCCTCCACCGCCGCCCGTCGCCTCGCCGCCTACCCGCCAGCGCCGCCGACCCTGCCGCCTGCCGCGCCACCTCGCCCCGCAGCGCCGCTCGCAGCGCGCCCCCGCACCCGCCTCCTGCAGCGCCGCGCGCCGCCTGCGCCTGCTGCCCCGCGCGCGCTCGCGCGCTGCTGCCGCTGCTGCGCGCTAGCGCGCCTTCGCGCGCGCGCGCCTGCCCACGCACGCACGCACGCGTGCCGTCTTGCGCCGTCGCGTTGACTACCTTGATCGTGCGCTGACCGTTACTTTCCGCGCAGGAAAAACACCGTCGCCGGAATCGGTTGCCACCGCCGTCCGGAACTCGCCTCCGTTCGTTTCGCCGTTTGTCTCCGGTAAGTCTGCAGCCACCGTTAGATTTCAGATCAATGGTTCAGATCAGCCGTTGACCGGTCAGACTCAGGCGTTGACTAGTCAGACGCCCAGTCAGCATCCAGTCAGCGCCCAGTCAGCAGACGCGTTGACCAGTCAACAGACACAGTTGACTGGTTAATTTCGTTAATCGTTTTAGTTGACAGATTTTGGTAGAAACTTGTAATTTGCGTAGAAATTAAACCGCTAGACCAAAAATTGCAAATAAAATATGTGTAGGTTCAGTAAGTCGTGTAGAATCTTGCTGTACCTTTGGTTCAGACTTTTGCAGCAAGATTTAGTACAGTTTAATCAAATAGGATAATGGCCTTTTTGGATTAATTAATTCGTAGAAAAAGATCCGTAGCTCCAAAAATCGTGTATGATATGTCCCTGAATTCAGTGGAACGAGGGGAATCTCATTGTGAATTAAAAAGATAGGCTTACAGTAAAAACTTCTGCAGAAACTGTCTAGTGGCTTTCTGCAGTGTTTTAATTACTTCGGGAGTTTTATAATTCCTTTTTGAGTAATTCCAATTGGTACTGTTTCTAATCAGCGATGCCTATGCGGTAGAATTTTTCCCAAGATTTTTACAAATAGTTTACTACCGGTAGTGAATTATTTGAGTTCTAGCTCTAGTTTCGAGCATTACTTTTTGCGTAATAGTTTTCCTAGCGCTAAAACTATTTTCCATGCATGCAATCAGTAGCGTTATTGATTAGGATTATGTGGTGCAGCTGTAGCACCAATTCACTTGCCTTGCATACCTTCATGCATCATATTTGTTGCACATGCTTGTGGATTGTTTGTTTATGATTGCAATTGTATCGTGTAGATTGTGACGAGTCTAACGCTTGCTCGTGTGTGGATTGTTCTTCCGAGCGCTACAACCAAGGCAAGTAGATGCTAATTTGTTCATGATATCGTCCTACTATTTTCAATGCATTGTCGTGTATTTTGTAGATGCATGTGTAGGATGATACTATCGCTATGCTATGTCCTATTATGTGGTAGGGCCTTCCTTGTAGATGAACCACTGTTTGTAGATGTGCTTAGCCATGCTATGTTGAACGAGGGCTGGGTTACATCATTGAGACTTGTTTCTAAAAGTATTGGTTTGTGAAAACTAAAACAACTTAATCAATGAATCTCCTGGGTGTGATGGTATTGATAATTTTTGGTGGTTTCATTGCGGAAAGGCACCCAGGTATCAAGAGAGAATGATTGGCTTCTTTATTGTGTAGCTTACGTGTACAACCATGTGCCAATAATGGAATGGGCGGTTGGTTGGACTTAGTAGGCTGTGGTAACTCGAACCCGCGTATCCAGAGATGTAGAATTTTGGTAGGTTGGACCGGTGCGCGTCGGGATTGAGGTGCTACTTCCCGAACAGTCTCTTCTTGGACTTCTCCCTATCATCACCCAAAATGAGAGTGATGGTATGAGCTGGGCTGGCCAAGTCACATGGGTAAAGTGTACTAATCCCTGCAGGGTGTATAATCTAATCGATTAGCCGTGTCTTTATGGACATCTGAGTTACTTGATATTGATTCCATGACATGTTTCTCGCTCATTCTAATTTCACAATTGTTTTAATATTGTTGGGTTAACTTAATTGGGATCTTTTCAAAGAAAATCAAAAACTGTTTATGGAAGTAGGACAAATGTATTTGCAAATGCAAGCCAGACACAGCTCCACTTGCCAAATATGCATGTAGATGTTAGTACTATTGTCTCCTTTACTAGCTCTACTTGCCATACATTCCATGTATTGACCCTTCGGGGCTGCTACGTTTCATGTTGCAGGTTATTCCGATTCTGAGTAATCGATATAGGCCACGGTACTCCACTCGGCACTTGTTCACTTGTGGGCAATTTGAAGAATGGAGGATTCGTTTTATTTATGTTGCTACCTGAATAATTTGAGCTAGCCTTGGGCTAAGATTTTATTGTAATAATGGTACTCTGGATCTTCGTTATTCATGATACATGGATATTTTGCTATGTTATTCATCTTATTCTATTGTGGGCCAATGAACCGATCCAGGGATTGGCATGTCACATAGAAGCCTCGGTCTTTTCAGAACCGCGGTGTTACATTTATGCAACCTTCAATTATCTTCCTAGAATCTACAAGTCACTTAAGTAAACTCTAAGAGAAAGCTTTGATAAAGAATTAAAGTACAAAGCTTGTAAGTAAAACTAGGATTGGGTATCATCAAATGTGTCCAACCAAGCATGCTTAGTGCATTGCCTAGGTTATCTAACTTTCATAATTGCAAGTGTTAGCTTGCAAGGTTTCAAGTATTGGCTTGCCTTGTGCAGAGAAGTGGTTGAAGTTCTCCTCGGCTTCTTCTTCGTAGTATCCTCCTTCCTCCTCGTATCCTTGGTCGGTACTAGCGTCTATAAATAAATACGAGGTACACAATCACCAAACAATACTAAACTATTTTCAATCATCACACAAAGGTGTTATATAGATGATATAGCATCATCACCTATCATTACAAGATTAAAGCATTTGTCTTATTTATTTTAATTTGAGAAATGTAATGTCTACTCATTGAAAAACTACTTAAGATTTAATATTCTCCAACTCAAACATGGGATCATGTTGACACATGTCATCACCATATATTTCAGTACATGGGAATGTGATTTAAAGTGGTGTCACAATTTAAAAAGGTTTAACCTTCTTATTTTAAATCATTAAAGTGATTAGAAATGCCTATGTGGCATTCTTTTATTACTTGAAAATTGTTTCTGTAAGTAAACCCATATGTTTTTATATATTCTGAAAGGTATGATCAAATGTGATTTTTGAGAGTTGGAATCAACTCAAAAGCTATTATGGTTGAATTTTGAAAAATATTTGAATACAGAAAAGCTTCTGACTTGTTATTTTTACCAAGGGTGATCTACAGATCCAAATGATTTGAATCCAACGGGCTTGGCTTAAGCATTTCAGTACCTTTCTAACAAAATTGATTTCATGCAATTTGGTTCAGTGAATCGAGCTGAGTTGATTTTTGAAACTAGGTATAGAACTGAGTTTTAATTAAAATAGAAAAATCTAAATTCAAACGGTTGGGCTGCGTAGGAAAGGTTAATGGGCCGGCCCAGTGTCACTCCGTAGCGCGGGGCTCAGCTGACAGGGGGGTTCCACCCGTCAATGGCTCATAACACGCGAAGCGGTACGGGGTTGTGTGGTTCGTTGGATTAGAAGGGCGATCGACGGCTGAGGGTCATCGTCGATGATGAACATGTCACTGGCGAGCTCGAACCCTAGCGGCTCAGTGGGGGTGCATAGGGGGCATACGAGGGCTCCAGCAACGAAGGCGAGGCAAACGAACGAGTGGTCGACGACGAGATTAGGGACGGTCGAGGCAGCTCCGGGGTGGTCGAAATCAACGACCCCCTTCTCCTACAGAGGCGGCCTGCTCCGGCGTAATTCCGGCAAGCTGCTGCTCCTCGTGCTCCGGCTAGAGGGTGGAATGATCAGTGAGGTGAGGGGAGTGGAAGGGTGTGCTTCAAATGGTTGTGGGTGGCCTCCTTTTATAGGCTCGACGGCGAAACCGAGAGGGATGGGCAGGCGACGGTGGCGACATGGCTACGGGCTGCTAGCGGCATGGCTGAGGTTGGCGATCGACGGGCGGTCTCCTGGCGATGCTCTAGATCTTAAATGCATGCGTAGGGGCGGCGACAATCGGTCGGCAACGTGCGGTGCTCTGCGAGGCAGAGGCGACGAACTCCGCGGTGAGCGGTGGCTACGGGGTACGGGCGATGAAACGATCATGTCTAGTGGTGACATTGTGAGGCTCGGCCTGCTCACCATTGATGGCAATGGCAAGCTCACAGTGATGCTAGAGGTTACTAACTAAGCTAGATGATCTACTAGATGTTTGCTGTGAGCTAGAGAGGGACAAGGTTGGCCAAATCACTGCTCAAAATAGTGTTTCAGATTTGTTTGATTTGAATCTGCAAGGTGTTTGATGAAATGGCCGCAAGAACATAAATTTTGAATTTTGAAACGATTTTTGGTGGGTGTGCTAGGCATGTGTTGAGGATTCTGTGGTTGCTTGGGTTTTAAAAATTGAGTTAGTTTGGGTGGTTTTTGAAATAGTGGGATCTTCCCATATGAGATAGATTAAATTTTAAACTGTCATATAAACTTAGCTTTTGAATGTTTTTAGAAGATCACAGGGTGGGCCTTGGTAACTTATTTTGAGTACTAACAAGGGGTGCAAAGATCCACAAATGTTTCTGTTGAATTTTGAAAACTAGAGATAACCAAAGTAGGCATGAGAGTTAATTTGGGCAAAGTAACCATTCACTTCATTTGTTTATTTTGAGTTGTTTGTCTTTGGGAAAAGTTTGGGGATTGTTTAGATGATGTTTATTTAACATAATAAGCCTTTTACAAGCAAAGAAACACAGAACCATGGCAATTCAAAAGAATCCAAATTTTGAATACACACATATGAATGCTTTCATATTTTTAGTTGGAAAGGTTTTTGGTTAACCCTAATTTTGATGATTAGAGTTTGATGATCCAAGTTTAATATTTTTGGGATGTTACATTATGCATTAGAGACAACCTCATTCACTTTAAATAGGGCACCATCTAAATCCGTTGAAACGACACCGTATGAATTGTGGTTTGGTAAGAAACCTAAGTTGTCGTTCCTTAAAGTTTGGGGTTGTGAAGCTTATGTAAAGAAGTTATAGACCGATAAGCTTGAACACAAAGCGGAAAAATGTGTCTTCATAGGATACCCTAAAGAAACAATTGGGTATACCTTATATCATAGATCCGAAGGCAAAGTTTTCATTGCCAATAATGGATCCTTTCTTTAGAAGGAGTTTCTCTCAAAAGAAGTGACTGGAAGGAAAGCAGAACTCGATGAGGTTGTTGAACCTTCTCTTGGATTTTAGAGTAGCGCGACACCAAAATATTTTCCTGTGCCGCCTACACCAATAAGAGAGGAAGCTAATGATGGTGATCATGAAACATCAAATGAAGTTGCTACTGAACCTCGCATGTCGACGAGGGTTCGTACCACTCCTGATTGGTATGACCTTGTCATGAATGTCATGTTGGTGGAAAACACCGAAGACCCTGCGACCTATGAGGAAGCAATGATGAGCCCAGATTCCAACAAATGGCAAGAATCCATGAAATCCGATATTGGATCCATCTACAAAAACTAAGTGTGGACTTTGGTGGACTTACCTGATGGTCGCAGGGCTGTCAAGAACAAATGGATTTAAAAAAATAAAACTAACGGTGATGGTAATGTTACTATCTATAAAGCTCGACTTGTCGTGAAAGGGTTCTAACAAATTCAAGGAGTTGACTATGAAGATACTTTCTCACTAGTAGTGAAGCTAAGGTCTGTGAGGATTTTGTTAGCAATCGCTGCATTTTTCGATTATGAGATTTGGCAGATGGGTGTCAAAACAACATTCCTTAATGGTGACATTGAGGAATAGTTGTATATGGTAGAACCCAAAGGTTTTGTCGATCCTAAAGATGCTAACAAGGTATGCAAACCGATGTCTACGCACGCTTCTATTCTTGTAGACAGTTGTTGGGCCTCCAAGTGCAGAGATTTGTGGAACAACAGCATGTTTCCCTTAAGTGGATCACCCAAGGTTTATCGAACTCAGGGAGAAAGTAGTCAAAGGTATCCCTCTCAATCAACCCTGCAATCAAGATACAACAAGTCTCTTGTGTCCCCAATACACTTGTCAGGTGTATATGTGCACTAGTTCGGTGAAGAGATAGTGAAATACAAGTGATATGGATGATTATAAGACAACGGTGCCAGAAAAGACCTTGACGAGGAGGAAGAGAAACTACTAGGAAACTAGCTATAGATAGACATACCTTCTGTGGCGCATGGTTCTGACCATGCGCCACAAAAGTTATCCAGTGGCGCATCCGGAGCAATGCACCACAGAACCACCAAACTTCTGTGGCACATCTTACAGAGTGATGCGCCACAGAAGTATGGTGGGACCCGCACCAGTGGTTGGACCATAAATCTTCTGTGGCGCATCAACCCATATGCGCCACTGAAGTTTGGTGGGACCCACAACAAGCGGGGTACAACCGTGCTCTGACCAAACTTCTGTGGCGCATACAAGATTATGCGCCACAGAAGATTATATCTTCTGTGGCGCATATCATCATATGCGCCACAGAACAATAATGTGGTCCCCACACTATGGACACCCATGTACAAGCTTTTGTGGCGCATTTGTGCATATGCACCACAGAAGAACAAACTTCTGTGGCGCATCCCTCCAATATGCGCCACAGAATGCTTCGTGTTTCCTAGAACAAACTTCTCTTGTGTTTTTCCCAACTAATAGTGGAATAGGTATAATATACTAGACAATCTAGTAGATAGACATGTGCAGTGGCATACATCGTTGCAAAATGCACATGCGCATAGCCTTGAACAGCAAAACAACAATGCCATACATCATTGCAAATACACAAACTACAACATTGCAAATCCCTTCACAGAGCTGGTGGGGGCGATGGCGGTGGAAGATGCCAAACCTCCCTGTTCATGCGCGCCTGCAGCCTACGGACGTGGTCCTCCATGGACACTTTGGGGTCGAGCACCGGCCGCCACACGATTGGTTCCGCCATGCGCGCCCTCTCCTCCGGAGACGCGAGCACGGCGTACAACCTCATGGCATTGTTGTAGAGGGCCTCGTGCTGCAGTCTGGCCTCCTCCTCGATTAGGTTGACCTCTGAATCATGTGGCGGCTGACTCCGAGCACTGCCCCTCGACCTCGCCCCTCCACTACGAGTAGGCTGCAGGGAACGCGAGCGGGTTGTGCTCTCCAGCGAGTCTTCCGACGAGTTGTGGGAAGAAGACATGAGGGGCAGGTATGTTGCTTTGGACAGGGAGTGTGGCACATATATAGAGGGGTGTCATTAAAGCACCTCTATCTTCCACCTTTATTTGGTGCAGATCTGCCCTTAGTGTTCTGTGGCGCATAGGTCAGCTATGCGCCACGGAAGTTTATGTGGCGCATAACCACAATATACGCCACATAACACTGAGTGCCCGGCCCACAGTGTCTGGCCACTGGCCAAGGTTATGTGGCGCATATATTGGCCATGCGCCACAGAACATTGAGTCACGGGGCCCACATGGCCCACTGCACCCTATGGCCAAGGTTCTGTGGCGCGTGCACCCAGTATGCGCCATAGAAGATTGAACTTCTGTGGCGCATATTGCCTGTATGCGCCACAGAATCCTTTGACCAGATCTGCACAAAGGTGGCAGCTTTGCATCCCTCTATCTACCACCATCCATTTCACATCCTTCTTCCCCCTCCTCCCAGCTCGTCTTCCTCCTCTCTCCCACCCCATTGTGTCTATACTTTTCTACATTTTGTTGTATTTAAACCTACTATAGTTGATAGATTGGTTAGGGAAAGCCTTTCTCCAACTAGTAGATCTAAAACACACCTACTTTTCTCCTCCACATATCTATTTGTGTACTATTATCTCTCTATAGATCTATTGATCCACACTCTCTCACATCGCACTCTCAACTCGGTATTCAATCTACCCGGTGAGTAATTGGCCATGAATATGCATGTTTTGTAGGTATAAAGCTTGTCGTGTGGGCGGTGTGTATATGCGATGCATGCATGGCGCGAAGATGATGTTTGTGCATGAAGCTTGTGTGGTGCATGAATGCTTGCATGGGAAGAAGATTCTTGTTTTTGCTTGTCTCTGTCCCGGTGTGGTGCATGGATGTTTGCCGAAAGGTTGATTCATTTCCATTTCGGAAATTTTTTGCACCACCCATATGTCCTACTTTTAGGAAAGGTCATGCCGAATTTTTCCGGCGACGACCATACATGTGTGTTTTATGTGTGTATAAGGTGTTATTTCTAATTAACCTACTCTCTATCTTTTGCTCTATATGTGCATACCACGCAGGCTACCATGGTCGTCAGCATGAGCGAAGGTCGAGTTACTAGGTATAAGAAAGATGCCAAGGCGGACATGATTCGGAACAACAAGACCCAGATAAGATGTCCATGTCGAACATGCAAACACTAGCGCTGGATCGACCCTGATTCTAGACAACTGGAGGATCACCTGCTCAGGCGCGGTTTCATGCGCGACGACTTCGATGAGGCGCTGGCAGTAAATGGTGTTGGTCATCATGAAGACTTGGGCGGGCGAGAATACGAAGAGTCTCCCGACGGGCATGGTCATGATGACGAAGAATATATCGGCGACGGGCATGATCATCATGACGAAGAAGGAGATGTCGACGGGCATGACCATCATGAAGAAGGAGAAGAAGCGAACACCTAGACGCTGCTAACTTCAGTGTTAAGGGACCCTCATGTTCAGGAACTGCTTCTCAAGGAGACGAGCAACGCCAAAGCTGCAGCCAGAGAGAAAGCCAAGCTGGCGCAAATGGAGTTAGATGGGATGACTCCATTGTATCCTGGGTGTCGGCCCGAGGATACATGCCTAAGTGTAACGCTCAAGGCTCTAGAGATGAAGGCGGAACACAATGGACCGACGTGAGCTTCAATGCTAACATGGAATTCTGGCACGATCGTCTTCCTAACGGGAACACATTGCCAAGAAGTATAGAGGAGGCCAAGAAAATCGTGTGCCCTCTCGACCTACCGAACGTTAAATACCATGCATGTATCAATGATTGCGCACTTTATCATAACGAGTACGTGGAGAGAACCACATGTCCCGTGTGCGGCCATGGACGGTACAAGAGAGGGAACAAGAAAGTTCCTCGAAAAGTGGTATGGTACTTTCCTATCACTCCCTGTCTATAGAGATATTTCGTAGATCCAAAGGAAACAAAGCTAATGCAATGGCACGCGGAAAGGGAGAAACCCAAAGATGATCCAGAGAAGCGCAAGATCCTAACACACCCTTCAGACGCTAGCTAGTGGAATGCATTGGAGATCGAGTTCGAAGAGTTCGGGGGCGATGCAAGGAACGTCAGGCTGGGTATGAGCACCGATGGACTCAATCCTTTTGGCAAGCAGAGTAGCACGCATAGCACCTGGCCTGTGTTTGTATGGCCGTACAACATCCCCCTGTGGATCTGCACAAACAAAAGGTACGTACACATGAGCATTCTTATTCAGGGGACGAAACAGCCAGGTGTCGATATGCCTCTTTATCTCGCGCTGTTAAAAGAGGAGTTAACCACGTTGTGGGAGACGCCAGCCCATACGTGGGACGCCTACACTAAAGAATATTTCCCTCTAAGAGCCGCGTTGCTCACGACGGTGCAGGACTATCCTGGTTACGCATATGTATCGGCCCAGGTGAACCACGGACACAATGCATGTGTCAAGTGCATGGATAAGACCCCGCATCTCCAGCTACCCAAGGATCCCGGGTCTTCGAAAACCTTGTTCCAAGGGACTCGAAAGTGGCTTCGCATGGATCACCCATGGAGAAAACGCGGTGACCTGTTCAATGGTAAAGACGAGATCGAAAGATCCCCGCATACGAGGAGCGGCGAAGAAATCGAGGAGCTTCTGAATAATTGGGATGAGTGCCCAGCGCTAGGAAAGAAGCGACCAAGGACAAAGCCGCTTCTGGGTGTATGGAAAGCGAGGACTGTTTTCTGGGACCTGCCATACTAGAAGGTCCTCCACATGCCCCATAGCCTCGATGTAATGCACATCACGAAGAACGTTACTGAGAGTCTGCTTGGCACTCTCCTCAACATGCCGGAGAGGACCAAGGATGGGCCGAAAGCAAGAAATGACCTGAAATTGCTTGGCATCAAGAAGGAGCTTCAGTACCCTGATAGTGATGATGATGACGATCAAACGGAAGGGACTCAGGGTCGTCGCAAAAGGGTTAAGAAGAATGAGGTGGTTGTGCTTCGTGCTGCCTGCTTCACTATGTGTCAGGAGGAGATCGAGCAGTTTTTCAGGTGCCTCCTAGGAGTCAAAGTTCCTCACGGTTACTAGGGAAAGATAAGCAGGTATCTCGACATAGCTAAGAAGAGGTTCAGTGGTATGAACTCCCATGACTGTCACGTGATGATGACATAGATACTTCCAGTTGCCATACGAGGGATAATGGACGAGCACGTCCGTGAGATGCTGTTTGGCTTGTGCAACTTTTTCGACGTCATCTCTAGGTAGTCGATCGGCATGAAGCAGCTTGACAGGCTACAGGAAGAGATCGTGGTGATACTATGCGAGCTCGAGATTTACTTTCCGCCCGCATTCTTCGACATCATGGTGCATCTACTTGTCCATGTCGTGGATGACATCATCCAGCTCGGGCCGACATTCCTGCCCAACATGATGCTGTTTGAAAGGCTGAACGGTGTAATCAAAGGGTTCATTCGCAACATGTCCCATCCAGATGGAAGCATAGCCAAGGGCTTTCTGATCTACGAGTGCATCTCTTTCTGCAAGAACTATCTAACCACCGAGAACGAGGATGTTGGAATACCCACCAAGAAGAACCTCGGAAGGCTCGCTGGGTATGGTCACCGCGAGGGCCACCGCTCACTGCATGTTGGCATTGCTAATCGACGCACCGACTTTGGCAGGGCACACCGAGTCGCACTACAACACATTGAATTGGTCATCCCTTGGGTGGAAGAGCACAAAAGCTTGATCGAGCAGGAGTACGAGGACCGGGCCCGCCCGAGGAAGAAAGGAGACGTAACAAGAGAACACAACTCCACCTTCACGGGTTTGTTCAACAAAAGGCTGCTGGATAATCCCCCGCAGACGCCTTCTACGGAAGATCAACAACTCATATTCTCCTTGTCACAGGGCCCAGCGCATGACGTAAAGACCTATCAGTCATACGACATCAACGGTTACAGATTCTACATCGAGGAAAAGGACATGAATAGCGAATATCAAAACTCAGGAGTTACTATGATGTCCTTCACCAATGACGAGACTACTGTCATGGAAAGATTCTACGCAAGGATCGAGGAGATATGGGAGCTCGACTACTGTGGAGAGACGGTACCGATGTTCCTTGTTAGATGGGCCAAGAACGTCGAAAAAGAAGGCCGATATTTCACCACCCGCGTTATACCAGATGCCAAGTCGGCAAAGAAGGCCTCCATGAAAAATGAGCCATGGATACTCGCTAGCCAAGTTGATCAATGTTTCTTTATTACCGAACCGTCAAAGACCAGTCGTGTTGTAGTGAGGAGGGGCAAGAGGAGCATCATCGGAATGGAAGGATCCGCTAACGAGAAAGACTTCGACAAGAATGGTGATCTGAAGATCGAAGAGGAGTTCGAAAAGTACTTCAACATGCCTACTACTACTATAGTAAGAAGAAAGACCACACTACCTACTAAAGGTTGTCCGTTCACGAGAAGAAATATCATAGTGCCCAGGCTAAAGTATTCAACCGCGAAGAAAAAAGGCAAGAAGATTGTGAAGAGAGGCTAGCTAGCTTGAAATATCACATGACGATGTGTGACCTTTTTTGTGTATTAGTTAGAGACTAAAAATATATCGTGATATTCGTATATATATATATGCATGTGTATGTTCTTGGTTTTAAATATATTTGTAACATATGTATATGGTCTTGATTGTTTTAATACAATATAATTAAATATATTTGTCACATATAATTAAAAATATTTTTTAAATAAGGAAAAAAGTCTGAGACAACCTAGATTCGAACCTGGGCTGCCCAGGTTTAGAGCCCCAGGACATCTGATCACTAGGCTAGGTGAGTGTTTGATGCAAACTATAACGCCGCGCTGCTTTTATACCAAGCCCACATATTCTATGGCGCATTCCTCCAACTTCTGTGGTGCATATTAGAGGAATGCGCCATAGAAGTTTCACACTTAGCCAAAATACAGGTTTCGGCCTTCCCCTTCCCCACTTGCCAACTTCCCCAAATCGCCACCCGCACGCACCGGAGCGCCCCAGAACCCTAGCACCGCCTGCACGCACCCTAGCACCGCCCACACACACCGAAGGAGGAGGGATCCGCCGCCGCTGTCGGAGACCGTGGAGGAGGAAGCCAGTGGAGGAGGAACCCTAGCCGCTGTCGGAGCCCGTGGAGGAGGAAGCCCGTGGAGGAGGAACCCTAGCGCCGCCAGCCCGTCGCTATTGACGGATCCCGTGGAGGAGGAAGCCAGCTCTCGCCACCGTCAGAGCCCATCTTGCGCGCGACCTAGGAAGAGAAGGTCCGTCCCGCAGTAGGAGCACCGCCGCCACGACCACCTCCCCATCCCGCGCCATCTCACCACCGCAGGTACATGCTCTCTATCTTGGTTTGTATCCTGCTGATTTGGATTAGGGTTAGGGTTACTGACTGATTTGGATTAGGGTTAGGGTTACTGACTGATTAGGATTTGACTAAGATTGCTACTGACTGAATTTCCCTAAGATTGCTACTGATTAGGGTTAGGATTAGATTAGAATTTTTTCCACATTGTGCTACTGACTGAATGTTACTAAGATTGCTACTGCTAAGTGCTAAGATTTCTAGTGCTAAGTGCTAAGTGCTGCTGATTGAATGTTTAGCTCTCAGTTCTATTTTTATGTTTGGTTTGACACATGTTGCCATGAATGTTTGGTGCAAGTCTATTTTTGAGTTATGAATGAATGGAGAGGTCAAGCATCTAAGATGCCCTGTCAAGTTCATGATGCATATAAGTGAGCAAAATAGAGTTGGTACTGCTACTGTTTATATTTTATATCTCTCATATAAGTGATGCATCAGGGCTGATGGCTATCACACACACATATCAGTTCATAATCATGTCATATGCATAGTTCCCCATGCAACCAACCAGCTAATGTTGAGCCAATGTCAGAGTAAGAGAGATGGTCTATATCTCCACACACACACCACCTTTAAAACTGAAACAACTTTGGTGTTATCTATGGCTAGATAAACAATGTCAGAGTAGGAGAGATGATTTAGATGCTCTTGTCACATGTATGTAGCTAGATATACAACTTTTAATATTTTCAACTTTACATCATATCAAATGAAAAACACATGTTTTGGTTTCTCTTCTTTTAACATCATATAAAATGAAGCGAACTTTTCAGTTGTTTATATAATGACCTGGTTGTTTATATGATGATCCCCTAAACTTCAAAAAAATAATAGCTCCCCTAAAAAGAAAGCAATAAAATTGCAGGTTGTTTATATGATGATCTCGTTGTATATGATATAAAAATAAAGCAATAAAATGGCAGGTTGTTTATATGATGATCTGGTTGTATATGATATAAAAAGAAAGCAATAAAATGGCAAGTTTTTTATATGATGATCTGGTTGTAAATGATCTAGTTATATATGATATAAAAAGAAAGCAATAATCTTTATTCATATGATGATCTGGTTATAGAGATGGTGTTATTTATATGATGATATGTTTATGATCTGGTTATAGAGATGGTGATGTTTATGATCTGGTTATGATGATATTTATATGATGCTCTGGTTTATTTATATGATATGATATGATGTTGTTTATTTATATGAAATGGTTATGTATATGATCTGGTTATGCTGTTGTTTATGATCTGTGGTGTTGTTGATTATGTATGGTTGATTATATTGTTTATGATCTGGTTATGCTGCTATTTAACTGAAACATTTAATTTGATCCTATGAAGATTGGTTGTTGCTGGCAGGTTTAACTGGAAGGTTGGTTGCTTGCTGGCAAATTCAGAACTAGTTGGTTGCTTGTTGGAACTATGAAGATAATTGATCTTGTATAATCTTTGATCCTTCCATATTCCTAATGACATATAACTTTGATCTTGTATATTCATTTGAATCTGTGAATTAGATGGTGCTGCAGAGGTTTGTTTATTTTGTGAATGAGATGGTGTTGGATGATGATGGATGGTGTCAATGGGGTTGTCACTGGGGATGGGGTGTTTTTTCTTTCAGGGATTTCAATTGAGTTTCCCGTTTCTCCCGAAGTGTTGATTCACTTCCGTTTCGGTTGAGAAATGGGCACCCGTAGGTCCAAAAATTAGCAAAGGTCATGCCGAATTTTTTGATCGATATTTGTGCTAACTTTTTGCCTCTTTTTTAGTAATAAAGCTCAAACATGTCGACTAACGACGAGGCCGGTCCTTCTAAACAAATGAGCGTCAAGGATCTAGCCCGAGAGGCCAACAAGTTGTTCTAGGGGCCGTCCCAAGAGCATTAGGAGGCGGAGGAGAAGAGAATGACACCACCACCGACGACCGTCGTCGGAGGTGCTGGGGGCGAGGAAGATCCATATTACGAGGGGGACGACGATGACTACAACGGAACTAGTGAAGACGGGGAGGAGGGTAACACCACCACGGATGGTGGCGAGGAAACAAATGGTGGTAGCGGCAACCCGGCCACAATACAGAAGAAGAAGAAGGATATTAAGGATCGGAAGGCGCAAGTCCTCTCCAACGTCTGTGATGAGTTCACCGAGGTCACAGAAGGTGGCCAACCCATTGCGCCTTCATTGATTTCCTGCGGGTACGGCATGCAACTCGGGTGCATCGTCCGGGAAAGCATGTCGATCAACACGAAGTACATCCGACTTAATCATGCTTTGTTCGAGAAACCTCCTTAAGAAGCTTCACAAGCGATACACATTCCCAGAGAAGTTCAAAAACCTGGAGAGTAATAAGAACCCGGTGAACAAACTAGCACTGACAAAGATGAGCAACGCCTTGAGCAGCTGGAAAACCCGGGTAAAGAACAACATTGACAAAGGTGCAAGCAAGGAGATTATAAGTAGGAAAAATCCGATGCTCGACGAAGAAGAGTTCAAGATATTCAAGGCGGACTTAGATACCACTTCCTCTAAAGCATGGACTGAGTGGGGGAAAGACTATGCGAGAGAAGAACATAGGTAACCACCGGCTTGGAAGCGGCGGATACAAAGGGAAACAGCCCATTTGGGACAAGGAGGACGCCGATCTTGAATGCCTGGGTAAAGAGAACCCATGGCATAAAATCATAGACCTGTAGATCCGAAAATTTGTCCGGGCCCGCTACTACCTGGACCCTGTTAAAGGGGAGTTCATCACCGATGACCCGGATGTGAAGGCCTTTGAGGATGAGCTGGTAAGGAATTTACCGTGGATCTCTCATTAAAATAATTAAGCCAAGAATCTAAATGCATGAATGGGTTCACCTCTCCTTGTATCTCTGCAAGAGAAGGAATTGAACGCTAGCGAGGACTTGTCGTCCCAAGATTGGGCGGCGGAGCCATGGGATACTGTTTTTAACAGGGGCGACGAACACTTACAAGAAGAGGGAGAAGAAGTTGCCGCCAAAATCATTTGGCCGTATGTCCGGCTTCGGTACAAGCATGAAGTTTACCGAGTACTACAAAGAGGACACAAAGAAGAGGAAGGAGAGGAAGAACGAGTCGGTGGCTAAAGATAAAGCCGAGGTTGAAGAGCTGAAGTTGAAGGTGAAGAAATTAGTGGAAAAAGTGGACGAGAAAGCAATGGACAAGTTATTGGAGGAGAAGCTTCGCGCGATCATTCCCCCTGGGTTGATGGAGGGGCTAGCTATTTGGAATGTGGGAGGTCGACATTGGATTTTCCTCTTGGGTGCTTGCTCTCAGCTACATGTTACCTGCCTACCTTTCTCATAGTCCTTCAAAGTACATTTCTGAAATTTGATTAATTGGCGCCCATGAATCCGTGCACAGCCGTAAATCTGAATTGGTTGTCATTATAATACAGCCATGATCTTCTTACATCTCTTTAACACTGTTTGTTATGCAAGTAAGAAAGTAACCTTGTTAATTATGGTTTTTTTGGGTACCAAGGGGACCAGTAGTACAAGCGTACAACCTAGCTTTAATAACCTTGTTAATTATGGTTTCAATGTTACAGATGTTCTTGATTTGCAGTTAAGCCACAATGTTAGGACACACTAGTTCAATCTTCAATATTCTTAGCCTTAAGCTCCTTCTGATGGCATTTAATTAATAATGTACTAGTACCTTTTCTTCAGAGATGAAATTCTGCCAGCACATAATGTACTGGTTGTAAATGATCTGGTTATAAATGATGATCTGGTTATGATGAAATTCTGCCAACACATAATGTACCTTTTCTTCGGAGATGAAATCTCATATGATGATATGGTTGTAAATGATCTGGTTATATATGATATAAAAAGAAAGCAATAATCTTTATTCATATGATGATCTGGTTATAGAGATGGTGCTGTTTATATGATGATCTGGTTATAGATATGGTGTTGTTTACGATCTGGTTATGATGATCTTTATATGAGGCTCTGGTTTATTTATATGATATGATATGCTGTTGTTTATTTATATGAAATGGTTATGTATATGATCTGGTTATGCTGATGTTTATGATCTGTGGATGAGATGGTGCTGCAGAGGTTTCTTTATTTTGTGAATGAGATGGTGTTGGATGATGATGGATGGTGTCAATGGGGTTGTCATTGGGGATGGGGTGTTTTTTCTTGCAGGGATTTCAATTGAGTTGCCCGTTTCTCCTGAACTGTTGATTCACTTCCGTTACGGTTGATACATGGGCACTCGTAGGTCCAAAAATTAGCAAAGGTCATGCCGAATTTTTCGATCGATATTTGTGCTAACTTTTTGCCTCTTTTTAGTAATAAAGCGCAAACATATCGACTAACGGCGAGGCCGGTCCTTCTAAACAAATGAGCGTCGAGGATCTATCCCGAGAGGCCAACAAATCGTTCTGGGGGGCGTCCCAAGAGCATGAGGAGGCGGAGGAGATGAAAATGACACCACCACCGACAACCGTCGTCGGAGGTGTTGGGGGCGAGGAAGATACAGATTACGAGGGGGACGACGACGATTACGATGGAGCTAGTGAAGGAGGGGAGGAGGGTAACACCACCACGGATGGTGGCGAGCGCACAGATGGTGGTAGCGGCAACCCGGCCACCATACAGAAGAAGAATAAGAAGGATATTAAGGATCGGAAGCCGCAAGTGCTCGACAACGTCTGTGATGAGTTCACCGAGGTCACAGAAGGTGGCCAACCAATTACGCCTTCATCGATTGCCTGCGGGTACGGCATGCAACTCGGGTGCATCGTCTGGGAAAGCATGTCGATCAACACGTCATACATCCAACGTAATCATGCTTTGGTAGAGAACCTCCTTAAGAAGCTTCACAAGAGATACACATTTCCAGAGAAGTTCAGAAACCTGGAGAGTAATAAGAACACGGTGAACAAACTAGCACTGAGAAAGATGAGCAACGCCTTGAGCAGCTGGAAAACCCGGGTAAAGAACAACATTGACAAAGGTGAAAGATGGCAGATTGTAAGTAGTAAAAATCCGATGCTCGACGAAGAAGAGTTCAAGATATTCAAGGCGGACTTAGATACCACTGCCTCTAAAGCATGGACTGAGTGGGGAAAGACTATGCGATAGAAGAACATAGGTAACCACCGGCTTGGAAGCGGCGGATACAGAGGGAAACAACCCATTTGGGACAAGGAGGACACCGAGCTTGAACGCCTGGGTAAAGAGAACCCATGGCATAAAATCACAGACCTGTAGATCCGACAATTTGTCCGGGACCGCTACTACCTGGACCCTGTTACAGGGGAGTTCGTCACCGACGACCCGGATGTGAAGGCCTTTGAGGATGAGTTGGTAAGGAATTTACCGCGGATCTCTCATTAAAATAATTAAGCCAAGAATCTAAATGCATGCATGGGTTCACCTCTCCTTGTATCTCTGCAGGAGAAGGAATTGAAAGCTAGCGAGGACTTGTCGTCCCAAGATTCGGCGGCGGAGCCATGGGACACTGTTTTTAACAGGGCGACGAACACTTACAAGAAGAGGGAGAAGAAGTTGCCGCCAAAATCAGCTGGACGTGTGTCCGGCCTCGGTACAAGCATGAAGTTTACCGAGTACTACAAAGAGGACGCAAAGAAGAGGAGGGAGAGGAAGAACCAGTCGGCGGCTAAAGATAAAGCCGAGGTTGAAGAGCTGAAGTTGAAGGTGAAGAAATTAGTGGAAAAAGTGGACGAGAAAGCAATGGACAAGTTATTGGACGAGAAGCTTCACGCGATCATCCCCCTGGGTTGATGGAGGGGCTAGCTATTTGGAATGTGGGAGGTCGACAGGGGATTTTCCTCTTGGGTTCTTTCTCTCAGCTACATGTTAGCTGCCTACCTTTCTCATAGTCCTTCAAAGTACATTTCTGAAATTTGAATAATTGGCTCCCATGAATCTGTGCACAGCAGTAAGTCTGAATTGGTTGTCATTAGAATACATCCATGATCTTCTTACATCTCTTTAACATTGTTTGTTATGCAAGTAAGAAAGTAACCTTGTTAATTATGGTTTTTTTGGGTACCAAGGGGACCAGTAGTACAAGCGTACAACCTAGCTTTAATAACCTTGTTAATTATGGTTTCAATGTTACAGATGTTCTTGATTTGCACTTAAGCCACAATGTTAGGACACACTAGTTCAATATTCAATATTCTTAGCCTTAAGCTCCTTCTGATGGCATTTAATTAATAATGTACTAGTACCTTTTCTTCGGAGATGAAATTCTGCCAGCACATAATGTACTGGTTGTAAATGATCTGGTTATAAATGATGATCTGGTTATGATGAAATTCTGCCAACACATAATGTACCTTTTCTTCGGAGATGAAATCTCATATGATGATCTGGTTGTAAATGATCTAGTTATATATGATATAAAAAGAAAGCAATAATCTTTATTCATATGATGATCTGGTTATAGAGATGATGTTGTTTATATGATGATCTGGTTATAGAGATGGTGTTGTTTATGATCTGGTTATGATGATCTTTATATGATGCTCTGGTTTATTTATATGATATGATATGTTGTTGTTTATTTATATGAAATGGTTATGTATATGATCTGGTTATGCTACTGTTTATGATCTGTGGATGAGATGGTGCTGCAGAGGTTTGTTTATTTTGTGAATGAGATGGTGTTGGATGATGATGGATGGTGTCAATGGGGTTGTCATTGGGGATGGGGTGTTTTTTCTTTCAGGGATTTCAATTGAGTTGCCCGTTTCTCCCGAACTATTTCACTTCCGTTTCGGTTGAGAAATGGGCACTCGTAGGTCCAAAAATTAGCAAAGGGCATGCCGAATTTTTCGATCGATATTTGTGCTAACTTTTTGCCTCTTTTTTAGTAATAAAGCGCAAACATATCGACTAACAACGAGGCCGGTCCTTCTAAACAAATGAGGGTCGAGGATCTAGCCCGAGAGGCCAACAAATCGTTCTGGGGGCCGTCCCAAGAGCATGAGGAGGTGGAGGAGATGAGAATGACACCACCACCGACAACCGTCGTCGGAGGTGTTGGGGGCGAGGAAGATCCAGATTACGAGGGGGACGACGACGACTACGATGGAGCTAGTGAAGGAGGGGAGGAGGGTAACACCACCACAGATGGTGGCGAGCGCACGGATGGTGGTAGCGACAACCCGGCCACCATACAGAAGAACAAGAAGGATATTAAGGATCGGAAGCCGCAAGTACTCGACAACGTCTGTGATGAGTTCACCGAGGTCACAGAAGGTGGCCAACCAATTACGCCTTCATCGATTGCCTGCGGGTATGGCATGCAACTCGGGTGCATCATCCGGGAAAGCATGTCGATCAACACGTCATACATCCAACGTAATCATGCTTTGGTAGAGATCCTCCTTAAGAAGCTTCACAAGAGATACACATTTCCAGAGAAGTTCAGAAACCTGGAGAGTAATAAGAACACGGTGAACAAACTAGCACTGACAAAGATGAGCAACGCCTTGAGCAGCTGGAAAACCCGGGTAAAGAACAACATTGACAAAGTGAAAGCTGCGAGATTATAAGTAGGAAAAATCCGATGCTCGACGAAGAACCGTTCAAGATATTCAAGGCGGACTTAGATACCACTGCCTCTAAAGCATGGACTGAGTAGGGAAAGACTATGCGAGAGAAGAACATAGGTAACCACCGGCTTGGAAGCGGCGAATACAGAGGGAAACAGCCCATTTGGGACAAGGAGGACAACGAGCTTGAACGCCTGGGTAAAGAGAACCCATCGCATAAAATTATAGACCTGCAGATCCGACAATTTGTCCGGGCCCGCTACTACCTGGACCCTGTTACAGGGGAGTTCGTCACCGACGACCCGGATGTGAAGGCCTTTGAGCATGAGCTGGTAAGGAATTTACCGTGGATCTCTCATTAAAATAATTAAGCCAAGAATCTAAATGCATGCATGGGTTCACCTCTCCTTGTATCTCTACAGAAGAAGGAATTGAATGCTAGCGAGGACTTGTCGTCCCAAGATTCGGCGGCGGAGCCATGGACACTATTTTTAATAGGGCGACAAACACTTACAAGAAGAGGGAGAAGAAGTTGCCGCCAAAATTAGCTGGCCGTGTGTCCGTCTTCGGTACAAGCATGAAGTTTACCGAGTACTACAAAGAGGACTCAAAGAAGAGGAGGAAGAGGAAGAACTAGTCGGCGGCTAAAGATAAAGCCGAGGTTGAAGAGATGAAGTTGAAGGTGAAGACATTAGAGGCAAAAGTGGACGAGAAAGCAATGGACAAGTTATTGGAGGAGAAGCTTCGCGCGATCATCCCCCCTGGGTTGATGGAGGGGCTAGCTGTTTGGAATGCGGGAGGTCGACAGGGGACGATAAACGTGCCCAGCTTTAGCGGCAGCAACTCGAGCATCAACGTTAACGCGTCGCCGGACTTGGTGACCCCGCCGACCACCATCGTTGCGGCGCAGCCGCAAGAGCTTGTTGTCGCACAGCTGCCCCCTGCTGCTCCCGCCAAAAATACCAGTATCGCACAGCCGGCGGTGGCACTAGTACCGCGGGAGAATGCTGATGATAGGCCTGCCACCGGGATCGGCCTTGTGTCGACATTAGCCGAGCTCAACGCCCTCACCAAGGTAACTAATATCATACTCCGCTTCATCTTCTTTATGCGCCTTTGGTGATTGCCACCTCGATCATGATGCCCAACACATATGTGTCGATATTCAGGATGCTGCTTGCATACTACTCCACAAAGTTGCCGGCGGTGAGTTGAAGGATGTTTCCAAGGGCAATATCATACAACCGGCGAACCGCACGATGCACAACAATGCAATGGACGATGCCATGATGAGGGTCCGGATTGCTCGGGTGTTGCTAGGGTGCAACGACATGGACCCCCCTTTCAACCTCAGGGAAACGACGTGTTGGGAATATGCCCTAGAGGCAATCATGTATGATGATATTTCCCATTGTATTCATAAATAAGTAGTCCTTGTATAAACATCTCATGTGTATCATTGAATATGTGATTCGGTTGTGAAACTATGCATTCATGTTGTTTGTACTAAATATCCTTGGTCATTGAGGTTGTGCTGGAGACACAACTTAGACCAATGTGAAAGTTGGCTTGATGACTCGGTTCCACTTGTCATGGGCATGGAGATGCCATTCCAACTTACACAGATTCGGCTAAAGAGTTTAGCGAGTCGGAATTACCCATATTGAGGTACAACGAACAAGTTGTCATTTGTATATCTCAATCAATGTAATCCTTAGACCTGAGGTTATTGCATAGTCCGAGTTGAGGATCACCGACTTAGGTTCTGTCGAACGTTGATCCGTAACTGGGCAGTTATAAAGGAAGAGTTCGGGTTGAATGAGAATCAAGCTGTGTGATGTGAATAACCAAGATGGGATTTTGCCCCTCCTCTTGGAGAGATATTCTGTGGGCCCTCTTGTGAGATATGATTCGGAAAGCATGGCCATGCACGACTCGGTTAAGTGTTAACCGAGGCGATCGACTAAGAGTTAGTCGGGTGAATCACTTATCTCGGATCGAGAAGAGAGTTGGACTATTTAAGGGATGACAAATATTAGCCAATAGTCTGACAAGGTATATCGTGAGGCAAAAGTGACTCGGACGTAAGTCGCATTGGAAAGGCAAGTCGTCATGACTCCTTGGTCCTTGGGAATCGGCATGTTCTGCTAGGAGCCGCTACCGACTGATCGATTGAGAGTCGGACTCCAATCGTGTCCAAGTAGCCATGAGCCTGCGGGGTCACACACTTAAGAGCGGGAGCAAGTTCCGATTGCATCTGAACCTGTAATCTGGTTGGGTTGGACCTAAACAGGATTAGGACTGAGTTAGTGAGTTGGACTCATGGTGACCAGTGTTATATGGGCCTTAGTGAATGGGTCGCGCGAGCGGAGCCCATGTTCACTCCCTATATATAGTGGATCACCATAACCCAGAAAGGTTAATCATTGTTCGGTTAGGTCATTCCATGTGTTGGAAACCCTAGCTCCATAGCAGTCCAGCCATCGTTACGAACCTAGCAGTTCGCCGTCGGTGCTCCTCCTTGTACGTGTGGATACCAGCAGAGGTGTTGTGCGATCAGCACCAGGACGATCGGATCGTGAGGACTGCATTGCATCAACTGACGCGCTTCATCAGTAATCCGCAATTGCGCGTCTAGTGGTAAACCTCGTGGCCTTCTACCTCGGCTAGATCTTGGGATCACCACGTTAGAGGAAAAATTTTTGTTTTATCTCCGCGTGGCCCAACAATGGTATTAGAGCGATAGCTTCTGTTTTTAGGCTCGAGATCTCGCATATGTGATATGTTGTAGGCTGTAGATGAGATCTATGTGCTGTTTTGGTGGTCGATCTATGAGATAGATCGGTTTTGTACGAGGTTGATTGGATCAACTGTACTCGGGGAATGGTAGATCTGATTTCCGTGATCATACTGCTGAGGTCGTGGAACGACATACCCCTACCGGTCGGCTTCCGCCATCCGGGTAGACTGTGACACGTAAATCCAGATGCGGTGATCGAAGATCAAAGAGTTTGATCGAGTCGGAACAATGGTCGGAATCCATGTCCGGATCGTAGATGGTCGGGACCGCCGGCTTCGCCCTGTCATAGCGCCTTAGATGTCGTTGCGAGTTTCACAACGCCGGTAGATATTGTATCTATGCATAACTTATTTTTGCAGGAAGTTGTGAATGGTATGGTTCATGTGCATGTGATGTATGTGTGTAATCCATACGTGATTTGCGAATCACGGTTTTTGTCAGCCGGCTGGAGCCTAGGTGTTGTCATTTTATTGTATAACGACCTGCGTGTCGGATTCTCTATGTAATTTACTTTACTAAGCTATTGTAGCTGTTTGGAGAACCCGGAAGGCATGCAAGGCGTTGTACATGTCGGCGACATGGAGTAAGACGGCAAGTGACAAGAGTTGGCACGAGTCGGATTACAGGCTTTGTGGAGATGGAGATCGCCATGAAGGAAGCCACACCATTTCACATTATAATTGATTTATTTTGTGTGATTGTTATGTCTCTGTTTTACCTCTATTAGATAGTCGGTAAAATTTAATCCCTCAAAGAAGGTCTAGTCGGTTTTGCCGCTAGTGTTTGCACCATCACAAGTCGGACATTTTTGGTAGTGGGCTCATAAAATTGAGGTGCTGCCAATTCTTTCCGACTAGGTGGGTTTGAGTCGGACTCTTACTACGAAAACACTCGGTAAGCTAGACAGGTCTATCACAACGGTTGTGGGGCTCGGGGAAAAGTCAGATGGGAGCCGGGGCATGTGATGCCACCCGTCCAACAGGAGTCGTATGAGATACGATTGACAAGGAGTTGTCTACCTAGATCACTTGGCGGCTAGCGGTGATGCTAAATCTCACTAGCCGACTTGCTTATTTAGGATCCTGAATCACTAAGCAACCATTGGAGGGGTGTTGGTTCTAGTGGGAGCATAAAATATTAAAATGTTTAATATGCTTGCTCTTTTATGAATACATGTCTTAAGTGTTTTGCATATTTTCTCTTGTAGATCATGGCACCAAGTAGTAGTCACTCTTAGATATCCGATTTGCATTGAGAAACATTCTTCAGAAAGATAAACTGAACGACACTAATTTTACCAACTGGTATCAAAATCTGAGAATTGTTCTCAAGCAAGAAAAGAAGGACCATGTCCTAGACAACCCACTTCCAGATGAGCCAAATGAGAATGCGACTGTCGTTGCCACCAATGCCTACCGTCGGGCTAAGGACGAGTCCACGGATATTAGCTGTCTTATGCTTGCTCACATGGAACTGTACTTGCAAAAGAAGTTCGAGCATGTGAGGCCTACGATATGATCGTAAGCCTCAAAAGTATGTTCCAGGCTCAGGCGAAGACTGAGAGGTATCAAGTCTCTCAGGCTTTGCTGAGTTGCAAGCTTAAGGATGGTGATCCACTGAGTCCGCATGTGATCAAAATGGTTGGTTACGTGCAGTCTCTGGAGAGGCTTGGCTACCCCATAAGCGAAGAGTTCGCTACGTATATAATTCTGAACTCTCTTCCTAGTGCATATGGGCGGTTCATTTCGAACTACCACATGCATGGTATGGATAAGAAGCTCACTGAATTACATGGGATGCTCAAGAAGGCAGAGGTGGATCTCAAGAAGGGCACCAGTCAAGTGTTGATGGTGCAGAATAAGGCTAAGTTCAAGAATAGTTCTTGGACTAAGAAGAAGGCTAAGTGAGGAGGAAAGCAGGCTCAGGAATCGGTCCCAAGTCGGATCCACTTCCTTCTACTTCAAGGCGGATGGCCACTGGAAGAGGAACTGCAGCAAGTAGTTGGCCGACAAAGCCAAGAGTGGAGGTATAACTTCCAACTCAGGTACACTTGTCTGCAATGTTATAGACATATATCTTGCTGATGCACCTAATAGTTCTTGGCTATATGATACCGGATCAGTTATTCACATCTGCAACTCGTTGCAGGGACTGGTAAGAACTAGGAGCGTAGCAAGAGGCGAGGTTGATATTCGAGTCGGCAACAAAGCAAGAGTTGATGCGTTGGAAGTCGGCACGATGCAACTTGATTTACCTTCCGGATTCATTATGGAACTGAATAATTGTTATTGTGTTCCAATGCTCAGTCGAAACATTATTTCTTCTTCATGTTGATGAGGCAAGGCTATGAGTCGAATATCAAGAATAATGGTTATTCTTTGTATTTGAATGATATGTTTCACGGCTTTGCACCCGTCCAGGACGGGTTATTTATTTTGAATCTTGATGGTGAGTCGGTTTATAACATAAATGTTAAAAGGTTGAAACCAAATGATCTGAATATGACTTACTGTTGGCACTGTCGGCTTGGTCATATAAGTTGGAAACGCATGAAGAAGCTCCATGATGATGGCCTCCTAACTTCGTTCGACTTGGAGTCGTTCGAGACATGCGAATCTTGCCTACTCGGCAAAATGACCAAGACACCTTTTGCAAAGATTTGCTAAAGGGCGTTCGACTTGTTGGGACTAGTACATAGTGATGTATGTGGACCAATGAGCACGACAGCCAGGGGTGGTTATGAGTACTTCATTACCTTCACTGATGATTTGAGTAGGTATGGATACATCTACTTGATGAAACATAAATCGGAAGCCTTTGAAAAGTTCAAAGAATTCCAGAATGAAGCACAGAATCAACTCAGCAAGAAAATAAAGTTTCTTCGGTCGGACCGAGGAGGCGAGTACATGAGCCATGAGTTTGATGACCATCTGAAAAGTTGTAGAATAGTTCCTCAACTTACTCCTCCAGGAACTCCGCAAAGGAATGGTGTTTCGGAAAGGCGGAATCGAACCTTGTTGGACATGGTACGATCAATGATGAGTCGGACAAATCTACCTTTATCATTTTGGGGTTATTGTCTAGAAACAGCGGTGTTCACACTAAACAGAGTGCCATGAAAATCGGTAGAGAAGACACCGCATGATGTGTGGACAGGCAAAAATCCGAGTTTGCTTTTCTTAAGATTTGGTGTTGTGAAGCATTTGTCAAGGGACTACAGTCGGACAAGCTTACATCCAAGTCGGATAAGTGTATTTTCGTGGGATATCCGAGGGAAACCTTGGGTTACTACTACAACCGAGAAGAGGGCAAAGTGTTTGTCGCTCGGAACGGTGTCTTCCTTTAGAAAGAGTTTCTCAGTCGGGGAGTAAGTGGGAGCACGGTGCAGCTCGAAGAAATTTGAGAGGAACCGGCTAGTAGCGAGTCGGTAAAAACCTTGGAGGTTCAGCCGGTCGTGGCAACTGAGCCGGCAGCAGCACCTGTACTACGAAGATCGGCAAGAATACGAAGTGTTCGTGATGTGCTACTGTTAGATAGTGATGAGCCGGCAAATTATTCGGAAGCGATGGTGGGATCTGATTCCGAGACATGGCTTGGAGCCATGAGATCCGAGATAAAGTCCATGGTTGAAAATCAAGTTTCGAACTTGGTTTATCTGCCAGACGGTGCAAGACCCGTCGAGTGCAAATGGGTCTTTAAGAAGAAAAGTGATATGGATGGAAATGTTTCAATCTATAAAGCACGCCTTCTGAATGCCACAAGACCCTTGCAGAATGCAAAACCACCTCGATCGTCCGGCCACCACCTCGGATGCCACCTGTCATTGGCGCCACCTCGATCGTCCGGCCACCACCTAGAAAGCCACCTGTCGTCGTCGCCACCACCAGTCGCCAACAACCACTGTTGGGAGCGTGTGGGCCGCCCCAAGGCGATGCCGCCGTCGCAACGCAACCGCCGTCGCCCCCGCCACCACCATCACCACATGGCGGCAACAACGATGATGATGAAGAATTTGTCAACATCGACGACTACATCAACACCGGCGCCGGCATAGGATTGTACATGCCTGCTGTGGATGAAGAACCCTTCGTTGCTCGCGACGGTCAAGGTGGGCATCCCACTACATGCACGCAACGCCTGGTCTTCCATGGTTTATCTCAAGAGATGCCTCCGGCCGCCGATCAACAGGAGAAACCTGTTGGATTCGTCTTTAGCCCTGGCACACTCGAAATGGCGGCGGTTGAGCACTTAGCATCCCAGTGGAGGAGCCTGCTCAGAAGACGAAGAAGCACAGGAAGAGGGGTAAGAAAGCAGGGAGCCAACCTCCTGATCCGGGCTAAGGATGACATCGTACCAGCCCGCGAGGATGGCTTGCCCAGGATACATATAGCCGGTGAAGCGATACTGACTCTGGAGCTGCTTCGCCTTGCTGGTGGACATATGCTCGCTTTGAGTGATAGTATCAAGACACTAGAGGGCATTCTTCTTAAAGACAAAGATCCAAATTACCCGGTTTTCACTGTCAAGGTGCCATCGGACGTGGACTTCGTCCATGAAGCCCCCGCGGACGTGTTCTTCATAGCATACGAGGACGTCTTCAAGCTGTTTCTCTCGAAACGGCTGGACTATAACATGGTCTGCCTATTCGCGCTCAATCTGGCGATGAATACCAACAGAGAGCAGACCCCCTACATCGCGATAGTGGAACACTACTACATGCGTGTCGTGGGAATGACCACGGCAGATGCTGCAATCGGCAGCGAGTAGTAGAACATGGGGCAAGGGCGGCCAGCCATCTACGGTGCGAGATGAGGGCTGAGACACAAGGGTTTACCCAGGTTCGGCCCCCCGGAGGGTAAATACCTACTCCTTCTAGATTGTATTATGGTGAGAGTACAATGAGGAGAGCTCGACGGCTAGGCGGCGAGTCGCTAGGGTGTATGATGGAACGTATCCTCTATGCGTCCTCTAGGGAGGTTTATATAGACTCACCTCCCTAGGGTTTACAGATCTCAACCGAATCAGTTAAGGATTCAGTGATTCTATGACCTAGTCCGACTGGGCCTATCTACGCTTCTGGGCCTTCAGCTTCCAGTCGCTTGAGTCCACGCCAAATATTGATCCAGTCGCCGTCCTGCAGGCCCACTCGCTGGCGTTTGGTCTAGTAGGAAACGTCCTGCTGGGTATACCCCGGTAGGCATATCCCCATCAGTAGTCCCTAAGACCGTCGTTGATTTGTCGCAGGCGTTCGCTGGCAGTCGCAGTATGCGGGTCCAATGCGGACATCCAGTCGAATCGGCGGCGGACTCCTGAATAAAGGAAAAACTAGTCATTCTAGTCGCAATAACGGCGTCCAATCGTGTCGCAGCTAGGCGAACGGGTCGGCGAATACTCAGTCACTGTTATAGTGATCGGGTCAGCGAATTGTCGAGTCGCATGGAGCGACGAGTAGAATGGATGAATTTGGACCGTCAATTGGGGTCAAACTAGCGGTTGGGGTAATCCAACGGTAACTTCGGCGTAATTACCGCATAGTAACGGCTCCCGAAATTGGCGGGTAGCAGCCGCTATATAAGGAGAATGATAGACGAATGGGGAAACACTTCTCCATTCTTCCTCCGATCTCGCTCGTCTCTGTTCCCCACTCCGCATAGCGATCTAACCAATCCAGAGAGCCCCGACCTCCGCGAACTTCCAACTGATGGCCCCTCCACCGAACCATGGGGCAGATCCAAGTGTACCAGGGCGCTACTGGCATCCTTCGAGGAGGCTGGAATCCTACGCGCCGGCAGATGGCGCATCCCCGCAGCCGGAGAAGTGACTCCAGACCCGCGTGAGGGAGAATTCATCTGCTTCACCAGCCACCTGGAGCGGGGACTGGGCTTCCCCACTTCCCTCTTCTTCCGGCGTTTCTGTGCCTACTAAGGGATCCAGCCATCGGATCTAGGTCCGCATAGTATCGAGCAGCTCGCCATCTTCGTGGCGTTCTGCGAGTGCTATCTGGGCTGCAGGCCCTACTCCCCCTGTGGCAAGATCTGTTCCATGGGAGAATCAGCCGCGAAGAGTCAGGCGGCCCGATGCTAGCCGCGGGCGGCCTGACATTCCAGCTGAAGTCGAAGGCATCGTTCTTCGACCTGATGATGCCTGCCAAGGCGGCGAATGAATGGAAGAAGTCCTGGTTCTATGTCACCGAGTCGACTCCAGACGGCGAAGTGGCACTTCCAAGGTACTCCGCGACCGGCCCGAACTGCGTCGGCTCCAGGTCGTGAAGCTCCCGCTGGATCAGCGGATGGTTATCGACAAAATGCTGCAGACCATCCGTGGCCTGAAGAAGAAGGGACGCCAGACCATCAACCTCTACAACTGCTAGTTCGGGCGGCGGCTCATTTCCTTGGCCCGCCGCGACCACTACATGTACGAGTATACAGGTAAGGACGATCCGACGATGTCCTCCTTCGCCAAATGGCACCTTGAAGACTACACCCTGGCCCTGAAGAAGATTACCCAGGCGGTGTATCTGGACGCGAAGGCCGGGGTCACCCCCTATACTACAAGGCGCCCAGCTCTGATGGTAAGCTGTCATTTCGCCACCACTCGTAGTCGCAGATGATGCATTCGCGGTTGTGCTGACGTTGTCTTATGCTTATTGTAGTTGTTCCAAGTGGTGGAAGGGTGGCTCCCACCCGCAGACGACGAGAACTCGAGCTCTTCCATCCAGGACGGGAGCGAGTCGCCGCCCGCCAAAGGTGATGCCGAGAGCGACGAGGGCGACGACAACGACGAAGACGAGCCCATGGAAGACGCTGCCCCAACGGTTCGCAAGACTCGCAGGCAACACCAGCGCGAGCTCGACGCGAGTAAAAGCCTCGAGCCTCATGATGATGACGATGACGAGCTTCCCGAGCACACCTCACATCATGAGGCCACGCCGTCGAAGAAGAAGAAGAAGAAAGAGGCGAAGGCTCCGCCGAAGAAGAAGGCGAAGACGGCGAAGCAGATGTCTCCGCCCTGATCTGCGACCAATTCTGACGCCACCAGCTCGGCTAAGGGCGCAGCGGCGCGTGCGACCGTGGCGTCGGATGCTGCTGCCCCTTTGGACGAGGTGCCTCTAGCATTGCTGCCACCTCCATTCGCCCCGGTCTCTGGTTTGGGAGCTGCTCCAGCCACAGCAGCTTCGCCTCCGAGGGAAGCTCCCACAGCTGTTATCACGGAAGCTCCTGCTGCGGCCTCATCTTCGAAGAAGCCCTCAGTGTCTTGGGCACACGATGTGTTCGAGACGGGCCTCACTCGGAAGTTGGGGCCCAATCTGGAAAGGCCGGCCAGCATCCGCACCGGTCTAGCATTCATACCAGTCGCCAAGTGAATGTTGTTCATCTGCCTGTTTCATATCGTTGTAGTCGGACAGTCTTATTCATATCGTTGTTTCACAGGACTGGCGTTAAAAAGATCGGCCATCCTTCCGTGGCCAAGGTTCCGCCAGTCATCACCGAGGAGGACTCCTCGCGGAAGAGGAAAACCGACGAAGTCGCTGCTCCCGCCGAAGGTGCTAAGAGGGCGAAGGGCGACGACGTTGTCACAGTCTCTGATGACACGGCGGTTGCTCCGAGCGAACCTCCAACTTCGGCGGAAGTGTCCTCAAAGACCAAGGAGGCTGTTGCCTTACCCGACGTGGCCGAGCCGGCTCCGAGTGGCGCCGCGGCATCTGCAGCGACTTTCCCTCGCTTCATGGCGGAGGCGGCCACAGCGAGTGGCATGGCGCCAACGAGCCGGATGCCTGGGGTCGCCGAGACGGAGGTCGAGCAGCGTCGCGGCCACACTCCGGTCGTGCTTGCGTCTGTGGATGCGCTGGAGTTTCACGGCATGCTGGGCGCTGCCATCCAGGTATGTCCAGTCCCCGAGGATCGGGCCACTAAATTTCAGTGGTCGGATTCTTAATGTTTTTATATCGTCCTATCCCCGAGTGCCTAGTCGCTGAATTTCAGCGGGTGGGCACTTAGGATTTTCAATGTCCAGTCCCCGAGTGCCCAGTCGCTGAATTTCAGCGGGTGGGCACTTAGGATTTTCAATGTCCAGTCCCCGAGTGCCTAGTCGCTGAATTTCAGCAGGTGGGCACTTAGGATTTTCAATTTTGTTGATGTTGCAGTTTGTGCGCAGGGCCTGCAGCGCGAATCGGCCGATCGGCTTGCAGCAAAGTGTCGCATGGAGAAGGAACTCGTTGCCGTCCAGGAGACGAACAAGGGACTTCAAGAAATTACAGCCGAGGCGGAGGAGGTCAGCCGGGGCCTTGTCCTGGCGGGTGACCTGACGGCGGCTCAATCTGCTTTGAGTACGGCGAAGAAGTGAATCGCTGATCTGGAGCGTGAGCTCAAGGAGGCGAAGGCGGAAGCGAGCTCGGCGAAGGGGCGAGCGAAAGCTGTTGTTACTTCTACCGCTGAAGAGCGTAAAGTGGCTGACGCACTCGTTGTTGGGCTGCAAAACGACTTCTCCTCGCTTCAAAGCTTCATCACGGGCCTCTGGCGTCCGCTAATTGGTAAATCTTTCTTCCTATTTCCTCTGCCTGCAACAGCTGCGTTGTGAAGTCGTTGGTGTGCTCACTGCCTGCTTTTGTCCCACAGGCCGGATTATTGATAGCTCGGAGGAGGTGCAGTCATACGATGCGCGGCAGTGTGTGACCACCCTGGTAGACTCGGCCGCGTTGTCCGCGACTTGCATTCGAGCATATCTTCAGGAGATATCGCCCACGGAGGTGATTCCCAGCGACCTCGTCGAGGTATGGCGCTACCTAGAGAAGGCTCCATCAGTCGTCGAATTCATGACGCGGTCGGCCTTCCGGCGCGGGGTGGCGACGGCGCTCAGCCTTGGGCTTGCCCATTTCCCGGAGGACTTTGACCTTGATGATGTGACGAGCGGCTACCCCTCGTCCATGGGCTCTGTGGAAATTGCCGAGGTGCTGAAGCTGACGGACCAGGCCGCGGTGTATTCCGATCGCGTTTGGGCGATGGGCGACCTCCTCCCCTATCAGGAGACGATTGTCGCCCCCAACGATCCCGATTCGAAGCATCTGGACTTCAAGGTCGAGCAGATGTTCCGTGCGGCAATGGCGGGCGAGTTGACGACATACCCGTCGAACCCGTACGTGCCTTTCATTCGCAACCGCAGGGGTGGCAGCGAGTCGGCATCAAAACCTGCGGAGTAGAAGTGTTGTGCCCTGGGGCGTTAGTACAAAGTAGCTATTGAACTTTCCTTGTATTTTGGAACAACATTGTGCTGCTATAATGGAAATTTGTGTTGTTTTGTCATTTGCTTTGCGATTTTGTATTTTGATTGAACGAGTCCCCGAGCGCGTCCGTCCTTTTTATGGGGTTTACCTCGTTTGTTATGTGTTTGCGAATTTTTAATGGATTGAGGTCGACTCGCCAGGGCTCGGAGAGCCAGTCGCAGGGCGACTCCCACGGGTGCTCTTTACTTGACCGTATTCCCGTGCGCGAACGAGGTCGGGTAGCCGAGTCCCCGAGTGTGGTACTTGGTGGTTCTAGTCGCAGCTCCAAGGTAGGCGAGGACTAAGCGCGTTAAGGTAAGCGTGTCACTCCTTCCTGACCCGAAGGATCAGTCGCATGGCGAGTCCTGGGCACGCTCTCATACTGGGCGTTTTCCCTAGTCGCTCGTATTTGACTGGACGTCATTCCCCGAGCATGGTATTTGGCCATTCGAGTCGCTGTGCCGAGGATGCGGAGGACCTTGGTCGCTGTGAGGAGCGAGGGCAGTTGTCTTGGCTCGGAAAGCCAGTCGAGCTAGGCGACTCCAATGGGGCTCCGGGTTGGCGTTTTTCGTGGACGTTACAAGGCCTGGGGTCTCCCAGTGCCCTCGTACCACACTACTTGGCCGTGCCGGTCGCTTTACCAGAGGTTGACTTCTGCGAATAGCTTAACGCTGTTATTACGAGTGTGAGTGGCACGAGACACGGAGAGTAGATGCAATTTGCGGTAACCGGTCTGTTTTATATCATAGCAGGTGGAGAGTACATGTATGGAGTTCTAGGAGTAGAACTTCCGTAGGAGGTTTACATTCCACAGCCTCTTGACATCGAGTTTCCCATCTCCTCGTACGTCGGTGAGGTAGTAGGCGACGTTGCCTAGGACTCGCCCGATGGAAAATGGTCCCTCCCAAGGGGGGAGAGCTTGTGCATGCCCTTCTTGTCCTGGATGAGGCGTAGTACCAGGTCGCCTTCCTGGAAAGTGCGAGTCCTTACTCGCCGGCTATGATAGCGGCGGAGCCCTTGCTGGTAGATGGCAGTGCGGGAGCAAGCTAGATCGCGTGCCTCGTCAAGCTGGTCGACTCCGTCTTATTGTGCGAGTTCGTTTGCGGCCTCCGTGTAGTTGACCACCCTTGGAGAATCGTGCTCGAGGTCGGTGGGCATGACTGCCTCGGCGCCGTACACCATGAAGAAGGGTGTAAACCCTTTCGACCTGTTGACGGAGGTGCGAATGCCCCAGATGACGGAGGGTAGCTCCTCGACCCAGCACCCGGCGGTGCGCTCGAGTGGTACTTGGAGCCGTGGCTTCAGGCCATGGAGGATGCTCTGATTGGCGCGTTCCGCCTGGCCGTTGGACTCCGGGTGGGCGACTGAGGCGAGGTCGAGTCGAATGTGGTGTTCCTCGCTGAACTTGGCCATGGCTCCTTTGGCAAAGTTGGTGCCGTTGTCCGTGATGATGCTGTTTGGGAACCCATAGCGATAGATGAGCTCGCGTAGGAACTTGGTGGCGGTCTTCCCGTCGCATTTGCGGACTGGCTTGGCCTCCACCCATTTTGTGAATTTGTCGACTGCGACCAGGAGGTGGGTGATGCCGGAGGGGGCCTTCTTGAAAGGGCCTACCATGTCCATGCCCCACACGGCGAACGGCCAGGTGATGGGGATTGTCTTGAGCACCGAGCTCGGCACGTGGGTCTGGTTGGCGTATTTCTGGCATCCGACGCACCGCTTGACAATGTCGACAGCGTCTGCGTGTGCGATGGGCCAGTAGAAGTCGTGTCGCATAGCCTTTGCGACCAGAGAGCGGGCGCCGGCGTGGTGGCCGCAGTCTCCGGAGTGAATGTCTTGGAGGATTTTGCGTCCTTCAGCGGGTTGAACACTGCGTTGGAACATGCCGGTCACGCCCGCTTGTGGAGATTGTCGTTGATGATGACGAAGGATTTGCAGCGGCGTGCTATCATCCGGGCGTCCGTTTCATCCGCTGGCAGGGTGCCTCCCTCCAAGTAGGCTATGTACGGCGCGGTCCAGTCGTCTGGCTCGGTGATAAGTGCAACCAGGGCTGCCTCTGGTTGCAGTGGGATTTCGATGTCGATCTCCCTTGGGGGAGAGACGGAAGGCTTGGTGATGGTGTCGAGTAATACGCCGGCGGGTGGTGCGAGTGGAGCCGAGCTGATGCGAGAGAGTGCATCGGCCTCCTCATTCTTCCGCCTGTCAATCCACTCGACGGAGTAGCCTGCGAAGTGTCCACCCAGCTTGTCCACTGCTTGGCGATATGACTCCATGGTGGGGGAGACGGCGTCGCAGGTGCCAGCGACTTGCCCGGCGACGAGGTCAGAGTCTCCGTAGTAGCACAGGCGGTTGACATTCATCTCCTTGGCAGCTCGCATGCCGTGGAGTAGCGCCTCGTACTCGGCCATGTTGTTGGTGCAGGGGGTGAAGTCGAGGTACAGGACGTAGCGGAGCTTGTCGCCCTTCGGAGAAGTTAGCACGATCCCTGCTCCTGCACCGTCCGCGTTCTTGGAGCCGTCGAAGTGTAAGCTCCAGTAATGGAGGTATGGCAGCTTTTCTGGCTGCTGGGCCTCCTCCCAGTCGGCGATGAAGTCCGCGAGAGCCTGTGACTTGATCGCCTTGCGCGGCTCGTACTTGATGTTGTGGACGCCGATCTCGACGGCCCACTTGGCGACTCGCCCAGTCGCTTCACAGTTGTGGATGATGTCCTGCAACAGTGCTGAGGAGACGACCGTTATCGGGTGCTCCTGGAAGTAGTGTGGCAGTCGCCGCTATGCTCTGAAGATCGCGTATACCAGTTTCTGGTATTGCGGGTAGCGCGGGCGCGACTCGGTGAGGACTTCGCTTATGTAGTACACTGGTCACTGCACCGGGCGCTCCTTTCCTTCCTCTGGTCGTTAGACGACCATGACGGCGCTGGTGACGCGCTCGGAAGCCGCGACGTAGACCAGCATGGGTTCCTTGTCGACGGGGACGACGAGGAGCGGTGCTGCGAGTAGCACCTTCTTGAGGTCACGGAGTGCGTCATCTGCCTCCTTGTCCCACTGGAAGGTGGGGTTCTTGCGCATTAGGCGGTAGAGGGGCATCGCCTTTTCGCTCAACTGGGGGATGAAGCGACTGAGAGCCGTGACTCGCCCGGCCAGCTTCTAGACGTCGCGCAGGCACTCGGGTTTGCCGAGTCGAGCGATCGTGTCAATCTTGGTGGGGTTCGCCTCGATCCCGCGCTTGGAGACAACGTATCCTAGTAACTGCCCAGCTGGTACACCGAAGGTGCATTTGCCTGGGTTTAGCTTTATCTTGTATTTCCGCAGGTTGGCAAATGTTTCCGCCAGGTCAGCGAGTAGGTCGCTCTGGCGAGCGGACTTCACCACCACGTCTTCGATGTAGACGTGGATATTGCGGCCAATTTGGCTCGCAAGGCCGAAGGTCATGGTGGTGTAGCAGAAGGCTCTAAATGGCATGATGAACGCCGTCTTCTCTTCGTCCTCGACGGCCATTTTGATCTGGTTGTACCCAGAGTAGGCGTCAAGGAAGCATAGCGACTCCGAGCCCGCGGTGGAATCGATGATTTGGTCGATCCGCGGGAGGACGAATTGCTCCTTCGGGCAGGCGCTGTTTAAGTTTGTGTAATCGATACACATCCTCCAGGTCCCATTTTTCTTCTCGACCAGGACTGGGTTTGCCAGCCACTTGGAGTACTTGATTGGACGGATGAAGCCTGAAGCAAGTAGACACTACACCTCCTCGGCGATGGCTTGGCGGCGCTCTTCATTGAAGGGCCGCAGCGACTGCTTGACATGTCGCACTTTGGGGTCGGTGTTGAGTTTGTGCTCAGCGAGTTCCCTAGGGACACCAGGCATGTTAGAGGGCTTCCACGCGAAGATGTCCCTGTTCTCACGAAGGAACTCGATGAGCGCGCCATCCTATGCTGGGCTCATGCCCGTCCCGATCGTCACCGTCTGGCTGGAGTCGCCTGGGACCAGCTCGACGGTGCGGGTGTGCATCGTTGCCTCGAAGGTGGTGGGGTTGCCGCCCTCCGAGTTGGGTTTCTTGAGTATGGTGGGGTCGTCGTTGTTGACCCCGCTCGCGTACTTGGCAAGCTCTTCGACGTGGTTGGCCTCTGCCGCGATGACTGCGTCGGCGAGTTCGGCTCCTTTGGCCTCGCACTCGGCGGCCATGTCGGGGTCGCCGTGGATGGTGATGACGCCGCACGGCCCGGGTAGCTTCATCGCGCTGTACGCGTAGTGAGGTGCTGCCATGAACTTTGCGAACGCTTGACGCCCCAGGACGCAGTGGTAGGTGCTATCGAAGGGCACTATCTCGAAGACGATCCGCTCGATGCGGAAGTTTGCCGGTGTGCCGAAGGTGACTGGAAGCATCACCTTGCCGATCGGGTACGCCTTCCAACCGGGGACGATGCCGTGGAACATGGAGTAGGTCGTCTCGACCATCGACTGCGGGAGCCGCAGTCGCCTGAAGGTGTCCAGTTACAGGATGTTGATGGAGATACTGCCGTCCATCAATGTTTTGGGGAGCCAGTAGTCTCCCACCTTGGGCTTGACCACCAGGGCGACTCGGCCCGGATACTCGATCCGTGGTGAGTGGTCCGCGCGGCTCCAAGTGATTGGTTGCTCAGACCAGTTGAGGAACTGGGGGATATCTATCTGGGCCACCACGTTGACGGCGACAACGCGGGCGATGACCTTCTTCTCGCGCTTCGTGTTGAAGCCTGTAAAGGTGTGGAGCGAGCCGGCGACGCTGCCGAATTTTCCACCGTTTGGTGGGTTGTTGTCGGGGTCTTCCCGCGTGCGCCGTGCCTTCTCGATCTCCTTGAGAGAGTGGCAGTCGGCGGTCGTGTGCGTGGCAGGCTTTCCTTCCGTGCTGTGAAATACACAAGGTTGGTTAAGAAGGGCCGCGGGGTCGAACCTCGGCTTCGCCTTGTAGTTGCCGCCGTCGCGGCGTTGTCCCCCGTCGGGGCGGAAGCTCTTGGGATCACGCTGCGCGTATCCAGCGTTGGCGACGAAGTCGACTCGCCCGTCACTGCGGCGCTTGCCGATGAGACGAGTGTTGCGGTAGCGTAGATCAGGTCGTCTCCCGTTGTCGTGGCCGCTCGTGCGGCGGTGTCCTCCCGACTCGTCGTCGGTTTCTTGGTTTGGGTCTTCCTCCGCATACCTTTTTGCGATCTCCGGGAGATCCGGTATGTTGTTGAGTGTGCGGTACGCTCGTTTGAGCTTGGCGACCAGGGGCTCGTAGTGGCACGAGGTCTTGAAGCTGTGGATTGCGGTGTCTGGGTGGATGCCGACCGCGTTGTACCATAGATCTTGCCACCGTTGGACCCAGCTGCGGGTCGACTCGCGGGGTCCCTGGACGCACCGTTCTAGGTCCTCGATGGTGGTGGCGCGGGTGTATGAACCCTCGAAGTTCCTGACGAAGGCCTCGCGCATCTCTTCCCAGGAGTCGATGCTATCCCCGGGAAGAGTGTTAATCCACTGCCTGCATGCCCTCTCCATCATCGGGGGGAGGTAGAGGGCGGCTAGTAGATCGGTGTGGCCGGCGATCCCCATCGTCCTGAGGTAGGTATCCAGCCACATGGAGGGATTGTATGAAGGGTCGTACTTCTCTATTTCCTTCGGCGCTTTGAAGTTCGCCGGGTATCTTTCGCCTCGGATCATCGGTCCGAAGCACCGGGGCCCGAGTCGGCTCAGTGATCCCCTCGGCTCACCGTCGCGGCGGTTGGTGAGGGTATGCCGCAGGTCGTCGGGCTGACGTGCGCGCCAGCTCTGGTTGTTGATGATGTGGGTGCGGGCGTCGACGGGTTGCCCGTTGGCGGCGACGAAGTTGGTCACCGGCCGGGGGTCGTTGGTGGAGAGTGCCGTGTTCGGGAGTCGGTGCTGGAGCTGTAGTGGTTCGGGTGGCGGGCAGTTGAGGGTGTTTGCTGCCATGGGGCGGCTGCTTGAGGCCGCTCTACTGCCCGATGAACGCGAGTACATCCGACCCTCTAAGTCGACGCCTGCGTTTTGTTGCTCGACCGCTTTGGCGAGCAGAACCTTGGCGTATTGGATCTGCAGGGCGCCTTCACCAGTGGCCGCGATGTTATCGACTGATGCTCGGCCCGCGACGAGGTTGTCCATTGGGGTGGAGAACAGCGGGAGGCCGTTCGCGTCTCGCTCCCGTGAGGAGACCATGATCCTTGGCTGGTCCCTGGGGGTGCGCGGTTGGGTGGTGGCGGGGCGCCATTGGCTGTTGCCCCTGGTGGGGGCCGAGTGCTTCCTCCTGGTGGCACGTTCTCGCAGATCGCGCGCTCGGCTGCGCGGGCTGGGTCGTTCTCGTCGTCGAAATTCAGGGAGCGCCCCTAGAAGGTGGGGTTCAGGCGCGACCTGATTCGGAGCTGGTGGTAGCGCGACAGCTCCTGCGCTGTCACCTGCTCGAGGCGAAATTTTTCGCGCTCGGCTTGTTCCTTGCGGACTGCTTCCGCCAGCTTCAGGCAGAGTTCCTCGACCTCCGTTGCCGTAGCGTTGGGAGGGATCGGCATGGAGAATGGATCTTTCGGCGGGTCAGCACCAGTCGCCATGTAGGTCGCGGCGTGGCAGCCTGTTCCGTCGCGGAGGTCGGCGGAGTTCTTCGACCCGGAGTCGAAGTCGAAGATCCCAAGGATAGAGGGATCCTCAAAGTCTCCGACGTTGGAGACCTGGGTGATGGAGCCCGCGGGTGACGCGGCGACAATGGATCTGGCGAGTGACGCCGGGGTCGCCGAATCGGCGTCATCGTTGAGGGCCGCGTCTTTCGCGGCTGCGGTGGTTTCGGCCATGTTGCTGTGGGCCGAGTCATACTCGGAGGCGAGGCGGTGGGTCGTGCGGACCTGGATCTCAGAGATCCGGTCGCGTGGCGGCGACTCGCGGATGCGAGTCGAGTCCTCCGAGACGATGACGTTAGTGAGGCCGACGAAGAGGCTGATCGTGCCGACCGGCAGGATCATGCTACGCGTGACGGGTCGCGCCGCCGGGACGTAGATGCTCAGCAAGATCTGGAGCATCTCGCCGATCGCGATCATGCGGCCGGTGGCGATCGACTCGTTGATGGGCAGATTGGATCTCACCGCAGAACACCGGCCTGACCGGCCAGGCCCCACGGTGGGCGCCACTATCGTGGGAATGACCACGGCAGATGCTGCAATCGGCAGCGAGTAGTAGAACATGGGGCAAGGGCGGCCAGCAATCTGCGGTGTGAGATGAGGGCGGAGACACAAGGGTTTACCCAGGTTCGGCCCCCAGAGGGTAAAGACCTACTCCTCCTAGATTGTATTATGGTGAGAGTACAATGGGGCGAGCTCGACGGCTAGGCGGCGAGTCGCTAGGGTGTATGATGGAACGTATCCTCTATGCGTCCTCTAGGGAGGTTGATATAGACTCACCTCCCTAGGGTTTACAGATCTCAACCGAATCAGTTAAGGATTTGGTGATTCTACGACCTAGTCCGACTGGGCCTATATACGCTTCTGGGACTTCAACTTCCAGTCGCTTGAGTCCACGCAAAATCTTGATCCAGTTGCTGGCGTTTGGTCCAGTAGGAAACGTCCTGCTGGGTATACCCCGGTAGGCATATCCCCATCAATGCGTGATAGCCAGTTGAGGGAAGGATCTGAGACGCGTGCCAAGGCGACGGCGTACCTCGAGAAGTTCATGGTGGACCACAAGAGGACGAATACGCTTCTTTTTCCTTTCTTTCCCGAGTAAGTACACACACCCCCTAGCATTGTTAACTTAGGCTTTCTTATAGCTTTCTTCCTTTTCCCTTTTCGAACATCCCATTTCAATCGTGTTGTGTAGAGACAAATACTGCACACTCATCGTCATTTGCACAAAGTACTCGATAGCATCGTATTTCGACTCGGCGAGTCAGAAGAAGAAGAAGGACTACACCAGAATAAGGGGTGTTTTAAATGAAGCTCTCGAGGGCTATGCTAAAAAGGGATTCCCCTTCGTCAACAAGGGGGAATGTATCAAGGATGACAAGCACGTGTTCAAGCACGTGCTCGAGTTCCCCTGCGTCAAGGAGTCGGCTACTGGCGGCGCCAAGGAGGCCTTCTACGCCATGCATCACCTTAAAGGGTTTGTCCGGGATTGCCAGAACCTAACTCTGCCATCTAGTTTCCGAGCAGGGGCCGAAAATTTGGCGTGAAGGGATGATGATGATCTTAGAGAAGACTTCCATCGCATCCAGGTTAAGTTGTCGGAAATCATCGTGGAAGATGTCAACACAAGGGGAGGGGTCCTAAAACACAATAGAGGGTTGACTAAGAGGGAGATTGAAAATATTCTTCGTCAACAGGGTGACAACAGGACGTGGATGACGAAGGATGGCTATCTACCATTCCCGAAGCCGAGCATTAGCAGTTCTCAACATTGATCGATGTGTGTGCCTAGAATTATCATAGATGTTTGTGTGTAGTGTTGTGTCACAAACTATATACTACCATGGTCGTATGTTGTAAAATTCACTATTGTGGTCATTTTCATCGAAGTTCTATGATTATGATTGATGTGCTATCTTCTATGTTTACTGATCTTTTGCTTTAGTTTATGTGAATATATATGCATGTGAACCAATTTAGTTATTTCTGTTGCATGATTTACTAATATGCCTTATCTATAGAGATGACGAAGTGGTACGTGGTTTACAAGGGTTGGGTTCCAGGAGTCTACGATGAGTGGGAGGACTGTCAGAAATAGGTGAACAAGTTTAGCGGCAACAGCTACAAAGGATACGCGACTCGAGAGGAGGCGGTAGCCAAGTGGAGGAACCACCTATGGAAGGAGAACCGGATGAAGATATTGCTAGTGCTCTTTCTCTTGCTCTTGCTCACCGTCATCACTGTTGTATTCTGTTTGATTCTAGTGTAGGCGATGAACACTTCATTTGTAATGTGATGAGATGGTGAACTTTGTAACAAACACTTGTATAAATGTAACGAACACTTCATTTGACTTGTATTGTAATATGATGATCACTTGTCTATCTCGTTCGGGCTCTAAGTAGTGTGATGGCGCTATATTCATGTTTGTATTATATTTGTTTTCATATACTAAGTCAAATATACAGTTTCTATATAATACTGTATAATACCTTTATAATACTGTATATTTGGACAAGTTTCGATTTTTTTTAATACCTGATATTCAAACCAGTGGCGCATCGTTTTAACCTTCTGTGGCACATAGAGCTTCAGTGGCGCATTGTCCAGAATGCGCCACTGAACAGAGTCCTGTGGCGCATCAACCAAAATGTGCCACAGAAGTATCATGACTCCTGTGGCGCATTTCGGAATGCGCCACATAAGTTTTCATCAGTGGCGTCCCTGCCATGCGCCACAGAAGACCAATATAGATGCGCCACTGATGAAGGATTTCCTAGTAGTGAGACTAAAGGAAATCTGAAATGAAGAAGGAATCAAGAAAACATGTAACAGATTTAGTTGTAAATGGTGTTTAAATAATTAGAAACAAGGCCTAGGGATCATACTTTCACTAGTGGACACTCTCATATAAATATCTTCTCTTCATGATACTTCTCTGAACTACTCTCCGGTTGGACAACTCTAATCCATGGTAGGGGTATAAAAGCACACCTCAAAGTTCGCATTCCCCATCTAGATAACACCATACTGTCACCTTGAGCGCTAGATGGTTCCAACAAACACCACAATTTCATAGAGACAACCAACTCAAAATATAACTTATGATAAGTATTTATGTAATCTTTAGCCAATGTGCCACACGGTGTGCACACTATCATCTTCACACACGTGGGGATAACCAGAGATTACAATTAAGTCACTTGAGTAGCAGAGTAGATCTACTTGATTACAAAGCTCATGACCACAATAAGATCACGCATAGAGAGAGAGATGAACACATAGCAACTGGTAGAGCCCTTAGCCTCGAGGTAGAACTACTCCCTCCTCATCCTAGGAGTCAGCAACGGCGATGGAGATGGTTGTGGAATCGATGGAGATGGCTCCAGGGGCAATTCCCCATCATGGCAGGGTGCCGGAACAGAGACTTCTGTCCCCCGAATCTCCTCTTCGGTGGTGGTGGCGTTGTGGAACTTTTTGTGGAGATCTGATCCGCGTACGGTTTACGCATCAGGGAGACGTATAAGTAGGCGAAAGGGCAAGGTCGGTGGAGGGTCAGGGGGCCCACACCATGTGGTTGCGCAGACAGGGGGCCCGCGCCATCGTATGGTGTGGCCGCCCTAGTTCCCTCCTCCGTTTCTCCTTTGGGCTCCGCGTTCTGTCGGGTAAAATATCGACTTTGGATTTTGTTCCGTCCAATTCCGACAATATTTCTTTTCTGGCTTTTCTGAAACCCAAAATAGCAAAAAACAGGCAACTGGCACTGCAGCATCTTATCAATAGGCCAGTTCCAGAAAATGTATAAAAATACCTCAAAGTGTAGACAAAGTATAGCAAAGTTGATACTAAACAAGCATGGAACATCAAAAATGATAGATACGTTTACGACATATCAAGCATCCCCAAGCTTAGCTATTCTTGTCCTCGAGTCGGTAAGTGATAAAATGAATAATTTTTGAGGTGACATGCACCATCACAATGTTGATCAAAATATTTGTAAAGCATTGATAGCTGGGATCAAAGTACTCTAAACATGAGCATGAAAGATGTAGATCTAATAATAAGACATAGTAACTATGCTGTAACATGAAAGGGTACAAACAAAGGATCATGAATAACAATTCATTGAAAGCCGTTTGTTTGTTTCACATATATAAACATAGCATAGTGGTATTCAGCTTGCCCCTCATGGAGTAGCAAAACATAAATGCATAGGACACCTTCAAAGTTCATAAGGGTGACTAGATACAAATAGTTCAAGAACAAGCAATATCAACATTATGAATCAATCAATAAGTTTTGAGACAATGCACATAGAACTAAGAATGACAACTATGATCTCCTAATTGGTGCATAAATATAGAAGGTGGAGACTCAATATAAAAGTGGAAGAAAGGCCCTTCACAGGGAAGCAGGGATTTCAAGTTTTATAAAGAGCTTCCAAAAATTATGGTACTTGTTAGCTTTCATATCTCATTGCCCCTATCATAAGCATCTTGAAGTGATTAAGGTTAAAGTGAACAAGGTATGGAGTATATGCTTGACAAAGTATAAGTTGGCAATCTCATGTCCCTTGAGTACGAGGGCCATTCCTCGTGCTACTGAACTTTAGTTACTGGTAAGTTCTTGTCAATGTAAGTATATGTGTATCATAGAGAACCGCCAACAGGGTACCCCTTGCCCCATGATACATGAGCTATCCCATATCCAAATGACAAGGCAACAGACAATGAGCATCTCAGCAATCTTCTTATTTACCATCGGAAAATGGTGCCTTTTCCTCATCTTTCCTCTTTTTTTCTTTTTCTCTTCTCTTTTTTCTATCTCTCTTTTTTATAAGAAGAATGCTTCATAGATTGCTCACGATGGTGATGCTGCAAGTTTCCAACATGATTAGGCATGGCTTAGGCTAGTGGCCCAGGCATTTCTCTAAAACATATAAATAACTCCATGGACTTACAATCTCCCATTTTATTTCACACCGCCGACATCCATAAGCAAAAGAGGATGATATCAACTGGGTAGATATTTACAGGTGTTGAAAGCGTTCCCCATGACAGCACGGTTCTGCTAATTCCCAACTTATAAGTTCAAGCATATACAACATAGATGACACAATGGTTCAAGTTTATTAGGTGCAAGAAATAAAGTGTGCCGTCAAGTTTGTGAGAGCTTTAATCACTAATTTTCACATAACAAGTTTAATTTGGAAGATAGATAAAACAAGAATATACTTGGAATGATGTAACACACCATGCATAGGAATTTATAGTGGAGTCTTTGGAATAACTTGGTTTTTTGGGAGTTGGATGCATGAGTAGAGCTCATACTCAGTACAAGTGGAGGCTAGAAAAATACTGGGAGCCACCAACTAAGAGAGCAATAATGGCCATAATCATGCAGAGCAACAAAACATTATCAATCAAAGCATAAAGTGGTATCACAAGTCAAAAACTAAATGATCATAGATGCTAGGGTGACTGGTTCATAGTCATAACATGGTGTAAGCATGTGAACCCAAATAAAGCATCAAAGGATAATACCACAATATTATGCTTTTGTATGCTAAAATAACACATGATTCTTTCAATGCACATTAAGCAATCTCAAATGTTTGGAACAAGTCATGCTACAACAATAATCACTAAGAATAAGGTCAAAACAACATATAGCATGACATGATAAATTCTAGGCCACAGTCAAAACAAGCACCCTTTTGTACCACTAAAGCATAAAACTTTATACTCTTTTCCAATGACAATCAACTTATTTGAAACAGCACAGCGAAAGCCGGTGTCCACCTATTTTATTAAAGAGAACTAAGCAAACGAAAATTAAGACGCTCCAAGAACAACACAATAGTGCATGAAACAATAAAAACGAAATGTCTAGAAATAGACCTGAGATTTTTATTGATGAAGAAGGGGATACCTTGGGTATCCCCAAGATTTGACGCTTGTACATCTTGTATATTTCTTGGGGTGACACGGGGTGGCATCTCCAAGCTGATATTTTGTCCATTCTTCATCTCATTACATCATTCTTCCCCTACACATGAAAATTTCCTTCATACAAAACTTCACACAATCTTCATTAGCAACATTAGTGCATTCAAGATAATAATAAACCTTTGGGGTATAGTTTCAAAATAGCAAAACTTTCATTAAAAGACAATATACTGTAGAGATTTCTTCAAAATGATCAATTCACCAAAAATAACTCAAAAATAAATTGATAAAGAGGCAAATGCAAATAATGACAGAAATCTGTCAAAACAGACCAACAGGTAAAAAATGATTTTTTCAAAGACCTTATGTTGCTCAAATCAAACAGTGTTGAACTAACGAAAGTTATATAATAACCTGGGGTTTTACTTAGAAAATTACAGCTCAATCCGACATACAGAGATTTTTCACGAATTTTTACAGTGAAGCATAAAAATATGTTTCGGCACAACAACTTCCTCTAATCTTACTTCTCTCTCATTAGAGGTTATTATTGGCACAAAAACAACACAAAGAGGATAAGGAGAGGTTATTAAATAAGTAATAACTTCCAAGACTCAACAAAATAAAAACTTACTGAAAGAAAAAATATAATGGGTTGTCTCCCAAAAGCTCTTTCTTTATATCCATTAAGATAGGCATGATATTTTGATGATTATCACACAAGAAATATGAATTTGAAGTAAAATAGAGCATCAAGGAGGAAGTATAAAAAAATTAAGTCTAACCCACTTTCTATGAAAAATAATCTTGTAAAGAAACAAGTCATGAAATCACAAAGCAACAAGCATAGGAAAGCAAAACAAGTGCAACTTCAAAAATTTCAACATAAAGAGGGGGAACTTAATATTATTGAGGTGCATAAAACCATTTTCCCTCTCATAATAACTTTCAGTAGCATCATGAATAAAATTAACAATATAACTATCACATAAAACATTCTTGTCATGAGCCACATGCATAAAATAATTATTACTCTCCACATAAGCATAGTCATTCTTATTAATTATAGTGGGAGAAAATTCAACAAAATAGCTATCATTATTATTATCATCACCATAATCATCAAATATAGGAGGCATATTGTAATCATAATTAATTTTCTCCTCAATAGTAGGTGGACTGAAAATATCATATTCCTCATTGTAATCATCATATATTAGAGGTATAATATCATCATAGCAAATTTTCTCCTATATAGTAGGTGGACTAAAAATATCATATTCATCATTGTAATCATCATATATTGGAGGTATAGTATCATCATAAAAAATATCTCCTCTAAATCTGGGGAACTAAAAATATTATTTTCATAAAAACAACTTCCCCAAGCTTAGACTTTTCCATAGCTTTAGCAATAATGGTGTTCAAAGAATTCATACTAATAACATTTCTATTAGCATGCAAATAAAGTTCTATAGGTTTTTTAATTTTCTCTTCAAACTCTTCATGTCTTAACTCAAGATAAATACTATAAAGCTCTCTAATTTTTATTGTTTTCCATTAAGCCTAACTAGTGAAAATAAAAACAAGAAACAAAAATTTATAATTGCAGAATCTAAAGGAAATAACTTTGAGCACTCACACACCAACAACAGTACTACAAGATAGCTTAGCAGCCAGAGGATGTGAGTACTTTTTACCTTACCTCCCTGGCAACAACGCCAGAAAAGATCTTGATGTCTACGCACGCTTCTATTCTTGTAGACAGTTGTTGGGCCTCCAAGTGCAGAGGTTTGTAGAACAACAGCAAGTTTCCCTTAATTGGATCACCCAAGGTTTATCGAACTCAGGGAGGAAGTGGTCAAAGGTATCCCTATCAAGAAACCCTGCAATCAAGATACAAGAAGTATCTTGTGTCACCAACACACCCAATACACTTGTCAGGTGTATAGGTGCACTAGTTCGGCGAAGAGATAGTGAAATACAAGTGATATGGATGATTATAAGACAACGGTGCCAAAAAAGAGCTTGACGTGGAGGAAGAGACTAAAGGCAATCTTAAATAAAGATGGAAGCAAGCAAATATGTAACAGATCTAGTTGTAAATGGTGTTTCAATACTTAGAAACAAGTCCTAGGCATCATACACTAGTGAACACTCTCATATAAATATCATCTCTTCATGATACTACTCTGAACTACTCTCCGGTTGGACAACTCTAATCCATGTTAGGGCTATAACAGCACACCTCACAATTCGCATTCCCTATCTAGGTAACCCCACACTGTCACCTTGAGCGCTAGATGGTTCCAACAAACACCACAATTTCATAGAGACAACCAACTTAAAATATAACTCATGATAAGTATTTATGTAATATTTAGCCTAAGTGCCACACGGTGTGCACATTGTCACCTTCACACACGTGGGGATAACCGGAGATTACAATTAAAGCACTTGAGTAGGAGAGTAGATCTACTTGATTACAAAGCTATGACCACAATAAGATCACACATAGAGAGAGAGATTAACACATAGCTACCGGTAGAGCCCTTAGCCTCGAGGGAGAACTACTCCCTCCTCATCATGGGAGTCAGCAACGGCGATGGAGATGGTGGTGGAGTCGATGGAGATGGCTCCGTGGGAAATTCGCCGTCCAGGCAGGGTGCTGGAACAGAGACTTCTGTCCCCTGAATCTCCTCTTTGGTGGTGGCGGCACTACGGAACTTTTTGTGGAGATCTGATCCACTTAGTGTTTACGTCTTGGGGAGACGTATAAGTAGGAGAAAGGGCAAGGTCGGTGGAGGGCCAGGGGGCCCATACCATGTGGCCGTGTGACCAGGCACTACTAGGAAAACAATTATAGGTAGATTTTAATCCTGTGGCGCATATAGGGAAAATGCTCCACTAAAATTAATTATGTGGCGCATATAAGAAATGCTCCACAGAATTCGTGCAATTCTATGGCGCATGTGGCTACATGCGCCACAGAAAGTGAGCATTCTGTGGGACCCATGTGGCCTGACCCAGCACATGAGCATGCCAGAATTATGTGGCACATATGTTGTATGCGCCACAGAAAGTGCGTGTTTTGTGGCGCATATAGCCATATGCGCCACAGAATTGCATGAATTCTATGGCGCATCTGCTATATGCGCCACAGAACATGCACTTTCTATGGCGCATACAACATATGCGCCACAGAACTCCCACTTCCTGTGGCGCATATAGCCGTATACGCCACAGAATGTGCGAAACAGATCTAAAAAAGGTGGCATCCCCTCCTACCTACCATCACCCTTTCCCTTATTCCCATCCTCCAACTAGCTCGTCCCTCTCCTCCCTCCCACTCCATTTTGCTCATACTCACCTCCATTGTTGATATCTAGACCTACTTTGGTTTATGTACTTGTGAGGGAAGCTACTCCTACTTTGTAAAGGTACTACACCTACCCATACTTTGCTCCTCCACCGCTATGCATATGGTTGTGGATTTGTAGGTGTGCATGGGTACTTGTTTGTGATGCATGTTTTGTGTGGCCGGCGGGTCTCGGAGCAACCATGTATATATATGGATGATTTGTAGGTGAAGATTGGTCCCGCGGCCGGTGTGCGACGGCAAGACGATGTTCGTTTGCTTTGTGTTGTGTTTGTTGAATGCATGCTTGCTTCTCGAGGAGCTTTGTGTTGTGCTTGAATGCATGTTGCTGGCGCCGGGTGCATGGAGGTTTGCCGAAATGTTGATACACGTCCATTTCGGCAAATTTCTGCACTAGTCATACGTCCTACTTTTAGGGTAGGTCATGCCGAAATTTTCCAGCGATCATGCATATATGTGTGCACTTCATGTGTGTGTGCATGGTTCTAACACTCTCTTTATTTTGGTCTATGTTCACGCACAGGTGACCATGGTCATCCATATGAGCGAACATTGGGTGGTTAGATACAAGGTTGACGCGGTGGCCAATATGGTTCAGAACAACATGAAGAAGATAAGATGTCTATGCCGAACGTGCAAACACCGGAAGTGGATCAACCCTGATTCCGGAAAACTTGATTCTCACCTTCTCACACGTGGTTTCATGCCCGGCTTCTTAGTGAATGAGCTGGCAGATGGCGGTGGCCATGATGAAGAAGAGGCCGGGGTGGGGGAGAAGATAAAGGGTCTCCCGTACATGGTCATCATGAAGAAGGAGAACATGATGATCATCATGAAGAAGGAGATGCCGACGGACACGATCATCATGAAGAATGAGATGCCAGAGCAGATGGTGGTAGTGGCGGAGAAGAAGGGTGCATGGACACAACGCTAACTTCGGCCTTGCGGGACCCTCATCTTCAAGAAATTCTCCTCAAGCAGACGACCAACACAAAAGCTGCAGCCAGAGAGAAAGCCAAGCTGGCACAGATGGAGGTAGACAGGAGGACTCCATTGTATCTTGGGTGCCGGCCCGAGGATACACACTTGAGTGTAACGCTGAAGGCTTTGGAGATGAAGGCGGAGCACAAATGGACCGACACTAGCTTCAACGCTCACATGAAATTCTGGCAGGCTCGTCTTCCCCAGGACAACACACTGCCAACAGGTATTGAGGAGGCGAGGGAAGTAGTTTGCCCACTAGACATGCCGTACGTGAAGTACCGCGCATGCATCAACGACTGCGCACTTTATCAGAACGAGTACAAGGATAGAACCTCATGCCTAGTGTGCGTCCAGGGATGGTACAAGAAAGTTCCCCGAAAAGTGGTGTGGTACTTTCCTATCACTTCTCGTTTGCAGCGGTATTTCGTAGACCCTAAGGCAGCAGAGCTCATGCAATGGCACGCGAAGAGGGAGAAGCCGGAAGATGATCCGGAGAAGGGCAAGATCCTAACACACCCCGCGGACGCTAGCCAGTGGAATGCTCTAGACATCGAATTCCAAGATGAGTTCGAGCTCGATCCAAGGAACGTCAGGCTGGGGGATGAGCACTGACAGACTCAATCCCTTTGGGAACAAGAGTAGCACGCACAGCACCTGGCCCGTGTTTGTATGGTCGTACAACCTCCTCCCTGGCTGTGCACGAAGCAGCGGTACATACACATGAGTATCCTTATCCAGGGGCCGAAACAACCAGGTGTCGACATGCATCTGTATCTCGGGCTCCTGAAAGAGGAGTTAGCGACGTTGTGGGAGATGCCAACAAGTACGTGGGACGCCTACACTAGAGATTATTTCGACCTGAGAGCCGCGTTGCTCACGACGGTGCATGACTATCCTGGTTACGAATATGTAGCGTGCCAGGTGAACCATGGATTATGTGCATGTGTTAGGTGCATGGACAAGACCCCGCATCTGCAGCTGCCGAGGGATCCCGGGTCTTTGAAAACCATGTTCCAGAGGACTCGAATGTGGCTCCGCAAGGATCACCCGTGGAGAAAACGCGGAGACCTGTTCAATGGCAAAGACGAGCTTGATAATGCCCCACGACCTTTGAGCGGCGAAGAAATCAAGGATCTTCTAGACAATTGGGAAGAGTGCCCTGCGCCGGGAAAGAAGCGGCCGAGGGAACAGCCGCCACCGTTGCATGGAGTATGGAAGGTGAGGTCTGTTTTCTGGGACTTGCCTTACTGGAAGGTCCTCCACACGCCCCATAGCCTCGATATGCTGCACATCACGAAGAACGTTACCGAGAGTCTGCTCGACACTCTGATGAACATGCCGGATAGGACCAAGGATGGGCCGAAAGCAAGAAGCGATCTGAAATTGCTTGGCATTAAGAAGGAACTTTAGTACCCCGATAGTGACGATGCCGGAGATGACGATGAACAAACGGAAGGGATCCAGGGTCGCCGCAAAAGGGCTAAGAAGAATGGGGTGGTGCTTAAAGCTGAATGCTTTACTCTGAGCGAGGAGGACCTCCATAGGTTTTTTAGTTGCCTCATAGGAGTCAAGGTTCCGCACGGCTACTCTGGTAAGATAAGCAGATATCTGTACGTAGCAAAGAAGAGGTTCAGCGGGATGAAGTCTCACGACTGTCACGTGCTGATGACACAAATACTCCCCGTTGCGATCCGAGGGATAATGGACGAGCACGTCCGTGAGACGCTGTTTGGCCTCTACAACTTCTTCGACGTCATCTCTAGGAAGTCTATCGGCGTGAAGCAGCTCGGCAAGCTACAGGAAGAGATCGTCGAGATACTATGTGAGCTCGAGATTTACTTCCCTCCCGCGTTCTTCGACATCATGGTGCATCTGCTTGTCCATGTCGTGGATGACATCATCCATCTCGGGTCGGCGTTCCTGCAGAACATGATGCCGTTCGAAAGGCTGAACGGTGTCATCAAAGGATTCATTCGCAATAGGTCCCGTCCAGATGGAAGCATAGCCAAGGGCTTTCTGACCTACGAGTGTATAACCTTCTGCCAGAACTACCTAAGCATCGAGAACCAGGATGTCGGTGTACCCACCAGGAAGCACCTAGGGAGGCTCACTGTATTTGGTCACCACGAGGGCCACCGCGCACTCCACGTCGGCATCGAACTCGAATGCGCTGACTTTGACAGGGCAAACCGAGTCGCGCTACAACACATAGAGTTGGTCGGCCCGTGGGTGGATGAGCACAAAACCTTAATCTAGCAGAAGCTCGCTAATAACCTGGGCAAGACAAGGAAGAAGGGAGACATAACCAGAGAGCACAACGCCATCTTCACGGGGTGGTTCAAGAAAAGGCTACTGTAAACTCCCATGCCAACTCCTTATACTGAAGATCAGAAACTCATATTCTCACTCTGACAGGGCCCCGGGCGCAACGTTAGGACCTATCAGACATACGACATCAATGGCTACAGATTCTACACCAAGGAGAAAGACGAGAATAGCAAATACCAAAACTCAGGAGTAACTATGCTATCATACGCCGATGACGAGACTGATGTCAAGGAAAGATTCTACGGAAGGATCGAGAAGATATGGGAACTCGACTACTGCGGAGTGACGGTGCCGATGTTTCGTGTCAGATGGTCCAAGAGTGTCGAAAAAGATGGCCGGTTTTTCACCACCATGGTTATACCCGATCCAAAATCGAAGAACGCCTCCACAAAAAATGAGCCACGGGTGCTCGCTAGCCCAGTTGATCAATGCTTCTTCATTACCGACCCGGCAAAGCCAAGCAGTGTTGTCGTGAGGAGGGGCAATAGGAGCATCATCGGAATCGAAGGACCTGCCAACAAGCAAGACATCGACAAGAATGGTGATCCCAAGATCAAAGAGGAATTCAACAAGTACTTCGACATGCCTACTACTTATGCTAAAGTAAGAAGGAAGAACACCCTACCGGCTAAAGGTTGCCCATACACGAGAAGAAATCTCAAGGTGTCCGGCCTAAAGTATTCTACCGCAAAGAAGAAGGGCAAGAAAGTTGTTGTAAAAAGACACTAGCGCTACCTCGGAGCCAACTTAGCGGTTTTTTACGCCTTTTTTGTACTAATTAATGCATGCGGATATATTGGTGTGGGTGTGTATGTGGACAAGCATATATAATATACTATTACCATCCTTAATAGGCAAATATATTAATTCTTGTTTTTAATAGTAAAATATATTAGTTCTTTCCTTACATATATATATTTACAATCCTTAAAATATTTTAAAAAAAATTAAAAAAATGGGACCGCCAGGAATCGAACTTGGGGCATCAGTGTGGTGGAGCAAGCGCTGAACCAATGCAATGAGTTGTGTTTGATGTCACATATGTGCAGCGAGTGTTGTTTGTACCATCAATAAAAATTCTGTGGCGCATATCTAATGGATGCGCCACATAATTTTGTGACTTGGCCGTTTTGTAAAAATTTTGTGGCGCATATCTAACAGATGCGCCACAGAATTTTGTGACTTGGCCGTTTTGTAAAAATTTTGTGGCGCATATCTAACAGATGCGCCACAAAATTCTGTGACTTGGCCGTTTTGAGCCGCGCGGCGCTTCTTCCCTCTTCACTTCCCTCCAAACCGTTTCGACGGACCCTAGCTACTAGTCGTGCCGCCTCTCTCAATCTCGCCGCCATGATGCTAATCCCTGCGCTTGCCCCGCTGTGCCGCCATGCCGCGCCCGCCGTCCACCATCACCACCACCACCCCGCAGGTTACCCCGGCCCTCCCCTCCTTCTTCCCTGCCCCCTTCCTCCTCTGACCACACTGACCTCGCAGTGACCCCGCGCAGGTGACCTCGCCGTGACCCCATGCAGAGCACCAAGAGGAGGAGGAGGATCCGCCGGTGTCCAGGACCACCACCACGGCCACCACACCCTGCGTGCAGGTGACCCCCTCCCCTCCTTCCTTGCCCCTTCCTCCTCTGTCCACGGTGACCTCTCCATGACCCCGCGCAGGTGACCTCGCCGTGACCCCACGCAGAGCACCAGGAGGAGGAGGAGGCTCTGACGGCGTCCAAGACCACCACCACGGCCACCACACCCCGCGCAGGTGACCCCCTTCCCTCCTTCTTCCCTGCCCCCTTCCTCCTTCTTCCCTGTATGATTGATGCTTTCCCATAATAGCACAATACATAAACGATTTGAAATTGACCCAATATTAGGATTGTATAGCAAGCAAATTGAGTGTATTAGCAAGCAATATTAGGACACGATGCTAATATTTTCTTCAGCAGCAGGGGCAAAAGTGTTGGCTTCTCTCTGCATCATTGTTGTCTTCTGAGCCCTTATGTTGCCACACTAGTAGAAAATAACCTTTTGTTTCTCTTCCGTGTGAAAATGACAAGAGCATCTCCTCTCCTATGCTATGCTTTAGCACCTGTGAGCGTCTAGGATATATTTTAATAATCCATGTCCAATAAGTCACTTCTATGAACAGATAAGATTCAATTTGAATATTTTAGGACAGGTTAATGCAGCGAATACTGAACCATCTCATTTTTTTTGATATCTCAGTTTCATGGTTTAGTTGTGCATGCCATCTCTATGAACCATCTCACTGCACTGCACTATTAGGAGGTGTAGCTAGTGCTCAGTGCACTGCAGGCTGGCTGCTTCACTCAGCCAACTTATTATTGCAGGGAGCAGCCTTTACATGTGTTGTCTCCTTTTATTGTTTTTGTATCCTTCTTTGATAGCCTGGGGGTGGATTAGTAGGATATACACTCCATGAATAATGGTTCTTCTATCTTATTATGGCAAGATACATAAAACCATCAAACTTTACAGGAAACTTAAAGCCTATTCTACCCATAAAGCATCAGACATCCCACACCCTTCTTTTAAGTGGCTATGGATGAGCTGTTGTCAGAAAAAACATAAAGTTTTCTTTTGGTTGTTGTTGCGGGACAGACTTAACACAATTGATGTGCTGAATAGAAGAGACTTCTTCTTGCCAGATTACTCATGCATAATGTGCAATGATCAAGTTTTTGAAACAAGATATCATATGTTCTTTAAATCTGGAGCACCATATGTGGCTATTTTTGCTACTGTTTAAATCTGGAGCACCATATGTGGTTGTGGAGCACTATTTGTGCTTTTTTGTATGTGGAATATTTGCAGGGAAATCACCCGAGCTGCCCATTTCTCCTGAAATGTTGATTTCGATCCATTTCGGTCGATAAATGGGGCTCATATGTCAAAGAAAATAGCAAAGGTCATGCCGAATTTTTCGGTCGGACACTTCGTAATTTTTTGACATATGAGCCCCATTTCTCGACCGAAGTGGAAGTGAATCCACACTAATTAATACTAACTTAGTTTAATTTGTTTAGAAGTGTGCAAACATGTCGGTCGCTGATGGGGACGGCACTTCTAAGGCCGCCATGAGCGTCGAAGACCAAGCTAGAGTGGCGAACCTAACTTTCTGGGAGGTGGCGTCGCAGTACGAGGCGGCGGAGTCTCTGCATGAGGACGTGGCAGCTTCTGCGGGCCACGATGGGGATGATGATCAAGAGGGGGACGAGGACTACCAGATAGATGGAGCCGAGGAGGAGGATGCGACCACCTCCGATGGCGGGGACCGCATGATGGATGGCGGGTACCGCACGACGGATGGCGGTAGCAGCAACCCTTCTCTTAAGAAGAAGAAGCCGAGGAAGGATCGGAAGCCGCAAAAGCTCGCCGACACCACCGACGAGATCACTCTGGTCTCGGAAAGTGGCCAACCGTTGGAGCCTCCGGATGTTGCCGCCGGGTACGACATGCAAATCGGGTGCATCGTCCGGGAAAGCATGTCGATCAACACGAAGCACCTGAGAAGTGAAGCGAATGAGAGGTTGGTGGCAAACTGCATTAAGAAGGTTCACCGACGGTAGAAGTTCCCGGCCCCGTACACTGACAAACTGGACCCGTCCAGTAAGGTGAACAGGTTAGCCATCACAAAGATGGCCAATGCCTTGAGCAGCTGCAGAACCCGGGTGAGGAACAAGATCGCGAAAAAGGAAAGCTGGGAGAAGACCAAGAAGGGTGAGCCCATGATCGATGAAGACGAGTTTGAGATATTCAAGGAGGAGATCGATACTGATGATTCGAAGGAATGGAAGGAGTGGGGTCGGCAAATGCGGAACAGAACATAGGTAACCACCGATGTGGAAGCAGCGGTTATAGGGGAAAGAAGGCCATATGGGCATGGGAGGATGCCGAGGTTGAGCGTCTCGGGAAAGAAAACCCATTTTTAAAAATCACGGATGATCAGACCCGGAACTTTGTCCGGCCCCGCTACTATCAGGACAAGGATACCATGGAATTCGTCATCGACGATGATGATGTGAGGAAGTTTAGGAGAAACTGGTAAGTAATTTACCCACAGTCCATTTGCTTTCATTTTGAATAATGAAGGCAAGTTCCTAAATGTGGATTCACCTTTCCTTGTCTGTAGGACGCTGAAATCAAGGCTGCACATGAGGCGCTAGACCCATCGTCCCAGGGCTCGACGGAGCCATGGGACACGGTTTTCAACAGGGCGACCAACGCCTACAAGGGGAGGCAGAAGTCCGACCCGCCCACGTCAGCTGGCCGTATCTCTGGCTTTGGTACGAGCACAAAGTTCTGCAAGTACTACAATGAGGAAGCCAAGAAGGGAAAGGAGAGGCGGACCCAGTCGGCGGCTCAGGATCAAGCCAAGAAGGAAGAGCTAAAGCGGAAGATCACGTATCTGGAGGCCAGTAAGGTGGGCCAGGACGAGGTGAATGCTATAGTGCAACAGAAGCTCCTCGAGATGCTACCCCCTCGGCTGATGGAGGGATAGAAAAATGGAATGCAGACGGTCAGGTGGGGCTGATACAAGTGCCCAGCGCCGGCGGCAGCACCTCGAGCCACCAAGTGTCGCCGGACATGGTTACCCCGCCGCCCTCCATCCCCGCAGTGCAGCCGATGGAGTTGGATGCGCCGGAGCTGCCCCCTCCTGCCGAGACTACCAAGGTGCAGAAGCTGGCGGTTCTTCCTAATGCACCCGATCCGGAGAAGAATAAGGATCAGCCGCCGGCCACCCCTGTCTCAACATTAGCCGAGCTCGGCGCCCTTACCAAGGTAAAATAAGTAGTTAGTCATCTTGCTCTACTTAATTCCTTTGATTGGCTTCCATCTCATGATGCATATCTATATGCCTCAGGACAATCCGTGCGTGCTCCTGCATAAGGTTCCTGGCGGCAAGTTGAAGGATGTTTCCACGGGCAAGCTAATACAACCGGCGAACCGCATGATGCACTGCAAGCCCATGGATGATGCCGTGATGCGCGTCGAGTTGGGTCGGGTGTTGGGGGGTGCGAAGACATGGACCCTCCCATGCAACCTCCGGGAGCCGACAAGCACCTGAACCTGGAAGGTTGCCATGGCTATCGCATGATTTGGCCAAAGACCCAGATTCATATTGGGTCTCGCTCCACCGGCGCCACCTCGATCGTTCGGCCGCCAAGGACGAAGCCTCCTGCTGCACCGGTCGTCATCGCCGCCACCACAAGCCGTCACCAGAGACTCTTATTGGGAGCGTCTGCACCGGCGCCATAAGAAGCCAAGGCCGTGGTTGCTCCTCGACCGCCATCGCCCCCGCCTAAAGTCAAGGCTGTGGCACTGCAACCGCCATCGCCACCACCCCAGGACGATATGGACATGGCGGCCTTCGACGCCAACATCAAGGTGGATGATGATGATGAACCGATTGACGTCAATGCCTTTGTCAACACCGGTGCCGACAAAGGACCATTCATGCCTCCTCTCGATGAAAAACCATCATTCTGTGATCAATCTACCCATCCCAAGAAGCGCCTGGTCTTCCATGGGTTTTCCCAGGAGACGCCTCCGGCCGCCGAGACAAAACCTCCACCGGCCGGAATCATTTTTAGCCCTGACACACTCCACAGGATGGCAGGTGAGGGGATAGCATCGCCAGTGGAGCACACTGCCGATGAGAAGAGGAAGAGGGTGAGGAAGAGGCCGAACAGGAACAAGGACAAGGCTGCGAGCCAGCCCGCTCCAATCCGTTACCGGGACGATGTTGTACCACCATGCCAGGATGGCTTGACTAGAGTGCACGAAGCTGGTCAGCCCATACTGCCTCCGAAACTGCGCCACCTGGCTTCGGGAGCTATGATGAGTTTGCATGAAGGTATCCAGACACTGGAGGGACTCCTTCTCAAGGACAATAACCCGAATTACCCGGTGTTCACCGTCAAGGTGCCGGAGGACATGGGCTTCATCACCGATGCCCCCGCGGATGTGTTCTTCATAGCCTATGAGGACATCTTCAAGCTATTCCACTCGAGACGGCTGGACTATAACTTGGTTCGCCTATTCACGCTCAATATGGCGATGAAGGTCAAGAGAGAGCAAACCTCGTTCGTCGCGATAGCGGATCCCTACTACATGCGGGACAGCCAACTGTAAGAAGGAACAAGGACCCGGGCCCGAGCAAAGTCCTACCTTCAGAAGCTATTGATGGAAATAAAGAGGACGGACAACATCCTTGTGCCTTTCTTTCCCGAGTAAGTGTACACATCCTCCTACCTCCGTCGTAACACATAAGTATTTCTTTCCATTGCTCTTTTCCAACATCCCGTTCCACATTGTGTGTTTCCCGCAGAGACAAGTACTGCACGCTCATCGTCCTCTCCACGTGGTATTCGCTTGCCACCTACTTCGACTCGGGGAGTGCGAGGAGGAAGAACTACGTCAGAATAAAAAGCGTTTTGGATGATGTTATCGAAGGCTATGCCAAACAGGGAGGCCCCTTCGACTATAAGGGGGAGGCTTACAAGGACAATGGCTTACACAAGTTCAAGCACGTGTGCGAGTTCCCCCTGCGTCAAGCAGCCGTCTATCAGCGTGAAGGAGGCCTTCTATGTTTGCCATCACCTCAAACGGTTTGTCCGGGATGGCGAGATGCTAATGCTGCCATCTTATCTCCGAGGATGGGCACAAAAGTTGCATGGGATCAATGACTCCGATCTCATGGAAGACTTCCATGATACACAGGTGAAGCTATCACATATTATCGTGGAACAAGTTAACACAACTGGTGGGCTCTTTCACCAGCCCAGGCAGTTCACCAAGAGGGAGATCGAAGCTCGCCTCAAGGCACAGGGTGACTTCAGGACGTGGACGATGAAAGACATGTACAAGCCGTTCCTGGCGCCCTCTGAGGAGAAGGCTACTTGAGCGAGAGAGCGTGTGTATCGGTGGACACATGTAGTGTGTGTGTCGAAAAACGTAACTTATCTTGCCTAGCTTGAAACCATCGTTGTTATTGTGTCGTGTAATAACCATGGTCATTGTTATTGTGTCGGACATGTTTTCGTGTTTCTTTCTTTGTCATCGATGCATTATTTTAAGTTTATGAATGCATTGCTCTAATATTTGTCAACATATATATTTGCATGATGTACTAATATGCCTTGTCAATAGAGATGCCGACGTACGTTGTGTACAAGGGTCGGGTTCCAGGTGTGTACGAGGAGTGGGTGGATTGCCACCAACAAGTGGACAAGTTCAGAGTCAATAGCTACAAGGGATACGCGACTAGAGAGGAGGCGGTGGCCAAGTGGAGGAGACACGTATGGAAGATGAACCGGACGAAGATCTTGATGTCGCTCCTCCTCACCGGCATCGCGGTTACGGTGTACTATATATTCTGTTTTAAGGTAGTAGGTGGTGACAACATCACGCGGTTGTAATTAAGTTATGTGAGTGAGATGAACACTTGTGAAATGTACACACTTATTCGATTCTAATATGTTTCTAATATGTGATTGATGAACACTTGTGAACATTTGTGCTTGTTGATGTATTATATGTGAACTAGAACATTTGTACTGCTATGTGCAAATTTTCTGTGTATTTCTGTCAAATTTAGGTGTAATTCTTGTAATATAACTGTATTTGTACTGAATTGTGAAAATTTCGAAATTCTGAAAAAATGGATTCTGTGGAGCATATGGCATATGCGCCACAGAGTCTGGGACATAATTCTGTGGCGCATATGCCATATGCGCCACAGAATCTGGGACAAAATTCTATGGCGCATATGCATATGCGCCACAAAATTTTAATTTTAGTGGCGACAATTTAGTGGCGACGGCTAGATGCGCCACAGAAATCATTTTTGGTGTGCCACTGATAACGTTTTTCCTAGTTGTGAGGGGCCCGCGCCACCGAATGGTGTGGCTGCCCTGGTGCCCTCCTCTGTCTCTCCTTCGGGCTCCGCGTCGTGTTTCATCCAATTCAAAGTTAGTTCTAGAAAATATCGACCTTGGATTTTGTTCCGTCTAATTCCGAGAATATTCTTTTCTAACTTTCTAAAACCTAAAATAGCAGAAAACAGGCAACTGGCACTGCGTATCTTGTCAATAAGTTAGTTCCAGAAAATGTATAAAAATATCTCAAAGTGTAGACAAAGCATAGCAAAGTTGATACTAAACAAGCATGGAACATCAAAATAATAGATACATTTATGACGTATCACAAACTTCAAAGTTCCATTTATGGACTGAAGAAAGCATGCCGGATCTTGAAAGAATGTTTTGATAAGGTGATCAAAACTTTTGGATTTATACAAACTTTTGGAGAAGCTTGTATTTACACGAAAGTGAGTGGGAGCTCTTTAGCATTCCTAGTACTATATTGTAGAGGTCCCAACCTTTAATAAGGTAGAGATCCCTGTGTTTACAATGCTAGTCCCTGGATTGATAGCTAGCATCCACAGTTAAGATGTAATATCAAGAAACAAAGGTCATAATACAACTTTATAACCAGGAATATAATAATTCATTACATCTTACATAGCTCATTTGGCTATCCCATTACAATGCAGCAGAAATAACTATATAGCATAGAGTCCTTCATCTTCAAAGTGCCACAAGCATTCATGTTGGTTGTAGACTTGTAATCCTATTCAACACACATCACTAACATCAAACAAACCTGTAACATAATAAGTTACAGCCACAAGGGTCAATACATTTGAATTGTATTGGCAAGTGATACTATGGTAGTATAGTGGTATCTATCATCTATATGCATTTGGCTAAGTGGAGCTTAGGCTTGCTTTGCTCAAAATAGATTTTCCTTATCATTTGAAAACACTAAGTTTTTGTTTGTCAAAATCATCCAAGGCATCTACATATAGAAATTGGTGATCCTTTAACCATTGTTCAACCACAAGTTTTTTTAACTTAGAAATTGGGATGAGGAGATCCTTAATAGCTTCCATGTCTTGATGCTCAAATTGTCCATTGCCAGGGACACGGCTAAGTACTTAGATTTTACTCTCTCGAGAGGTGGTGCACTTTCCCACAGACTCGACATGCATCGAGACAAGATCTTTCAGAAGCCTTCCCTTAGACCATAATGGCCATGTTCCCAAACCTATCACCCCCTACCACCAACTGTTCATTTGGCTAAGTTATTGCAACCTATATGATCCAGGTAGAGCCCATAATGCCAAGTGGCTGCACTTGAAGCTTCTCAACATTTTACATCTCAAATCTCTTTCTTCCTAGGTGGCTTTCCACAAGTGAGATACACTGGGGTAGGCCATAAATATGGGGCCCTGTGTAACCACTCAACATAATCCATTCTAAACCATTCCACCCAGGTGATTCATTCACATAGTTGTTTTATTAAACAAAACACAAGTCCTTGACTTAGAAATATTTAATAGCATGAATATAATCCACCCTTGTTTTCTACTAGCTAAGCTAAGCATGATATTAGTAGGAATCTTAACTTAGGGAAAATTGTACTAAGGCATCATCTACTAGGATTTCCCGTGGCATAGCATACTTAGTAAAATTCCATGCAAGTACTACTTAGAAATATCACTAATGCATAGTGAAAATAATGGGACAAAAGTATGAAGCAACACTCGCCTTTTTGGTAGAGAATATAAGTTCACTCCTTGATCTTGCAATAGTCACACTCTTCAAATTTTACTACAATTCAATCAAGGCACAAATTCAATCTAGCATTCAAACAATTCACCACATAAAATAAAGAAAAAAACAATGCATGCAAGCATGCAAAAGATTGTTTTATTTGGAAAGGTGGTCTCTAATAGGCTATAAACATTTTAAAACTCCTATTGGTCATTTGTATAAGTGGCAAAACCATTTTAAAATTGAGTTAGTTAAAATGGGTCATTTAAATCATTTTTGTTTTGCTAGTAATGATTTAATCAAAGGAATAATTTCTAGTGTTAGCCAAAATGTTTTTATACACAAATATTAAAGTTTATGGTCAAAGTGTTTTAAAACAAAATTATTGACAAAAGGTTTCACTCAAAAACCATTTTTAAATTAAGCACCATTTTTATTTTACTAGAAATGCCTTTATTCAAAGTAATAATTTTTCTACGGTTCATAAAATATATTTAAATCCCAAAACTTGGTGTTTAGCGTCAGAGAGTTTAATTCAAACCATTTTCAAAAGGTTTTACTCAAAAGCATTTTTAAACCATAAACAACATTTTTATTTAACTAGAAATGCTTTTATTCAAAGATTTATTCCCTAGTATCACACAATATACTTTTAAATCTTCAAGTTGGTTTTTATGGTCAGTAGGTTCAAAACAATCCATTTACAAAAGATTTTATCCTAAAATCATTTCTAGAATAATTTTTATATTCAAAATATGCCAACACATCTTTCTGCAAAAACAACCAATTTTATAGAATCAAATCACTAAACAAGGTGCATGGTTGGAAAGTATTCTTTTTCCTGATTCCAATGATATAAAATTTGGATGTGTAGATTTAAAGTTATGAATTTTAGAAAATCTAACATCTAATAGATCAAATCTTTTTTTAAATCGAAACACTGGCCATGCGTCATATTCCTATTGGCTGAAAACGTTTCGTGCGGATTGATCGATACAGACCATAGGATTTAAGTGAGATCACACGATGTAGATCTAACATACCCCTTCGCTTAAGTGGATCTAATGTGTCCTTACGATTTAAATCTAACGGCTGACAGAGCTGTGACCTAAGATGGGCGGCGCTGGCGGCGACTGTGTGGCGGCGTGGCTCTGCCAGTGGTGGTACAGCAAGTACAGGAAGCGCGGGAGAGGGGGAAGGTGCTTACTGCGTTCTCCGCGTTGTGCTGAAGCTCAAGGTGGTCCTTGTAGGTGAAGTCGTGCTCGGAGACGTTGGTAATTCCTCGCCGTAGTTGCTGTCGGCGTCGGGTGCCTCTGTTCGTTGTCGAGGGCGATGCTACAGATCACAGGAAAACCAGAGAAAGGTGGTGTTAGACGCGCAAAGAAGAGGCAAAGATGCGAGCATCAAAGAGAGGAGGAGGCATGGTCAGAAACTACCGGGGGAGCTCGACGGAGTAATGGCAGATGGTGGCGAAGCTCAGGTGAAGATGTAGTCGAGTATCTGGGGCCCTCGCGGGCAATTGGAAGGCATGGGAAGATGCGGGGGACACTGGGGAACATGTTCGTTTGCTATGGGGGAATGGGGCGATGAGGGCTGGCCGGAATCGGCCGGAGAAGCAGTGATGGTGCATGGAGAAATTCGTGCAGCCTAGAGGCAGAGAGGTGTGGGGAATTGAGGGGAAAGGGAGAGGGGAAACAGGTGATTTAATGTGCGAGATTACTGGGCTGAATCAACGCGTCATCATGGCGAATTAATCCTGCGAAATCAAGGAAAGAAACGGGCGACGGGGGAGAAAGAATCAGTCGCGGGGTGAGGAAGACGGTCTAGCAAGTGGGCAACGTCGTCAGCGAGTGAGGAGAGATTCAGTGGGGCATTCTGTTGAGTGACCTCGCGGGTGCGTTTGTGTGTGAAAGAAAACGGTTCGGGGTGGGGAAGAGAGTGGGCTGCGAGTTGGGTCAGATGGGCTAGCTAGGCTGGGCTGGCTTGTTTCCATTTTTTCTTCCTGAAACCTTTTTCTTTTTCTGTTTTCTTTTTTTGTTTTGAATTTTGTTCAAATAATTCAAACACCATTTGAATTCAGATCTTTACCAAACTTTCAGTAGGTTTTTAATCTGTTCATTTATGTAATTAAACAATCCATTTTAGAATATTTATTTTATTCTCTTTATGCTTTGTTATTTATTTAAAATAGACATTTTGTCTCTATTCAAATAAGATTTTAAATACATTTTCAAACTTCTATTTGAATTCCAATTTTTTCCAAACATTTTTAGTAGGTTTTATTTAGTGCAAATAATTCACTTTGAATTACTTAAAATATTTTAATATGATTTATTCACCATTTAAATTGGGAAATTGTCTTTATTCCAATCAAATATGGTTTTAATCCCATTTAAATTTTATTCAAATAATTCTTTGATTTCATTTAAGTTAATTAAATAACTTTTATTCCACTTGGACAAATTCCAATATATTATTTTCTTATGATTTAATTAATCATTTGTATTAGGGATTTTGCCTTTATTCAAATGGAATAGAATTTGGTTAATGCCATATTATTTTATTTGAATAATCCTTATCCCTTTATTTTATTTGGATTTGGATTATCTTTGTTCCATTTGCTTATGGATTTTAATTCAAGGTTTTAATTTGTCTTCTAAATAATTTCTTTGGAATTTATTATTTAGTTTAGGCAAGTTGTCTTTATTTAAATAAAATTGGATATTGTTGATTTTACTTAAATAATCCTTTACTCCTTGTTATTATTCAATACTTTCATTTGTATATGGATTTTGCCAAGATTTAATTTGGCTTTTAAATATTCTTTATTTATTTATTTCTTTCTTTCTTTATCTTATAAAATCCATAACTTTTTATTTATAGATCCAAATTTGGTGATTCCAATTTGTATATTTTTATTTAATATTTGTTTATCCTTTGGAATCTCTTTAGAATTATTTTGATCACAATTTGGTATGGATTTTAGATAGGACCTTTATTAGCTTTAGAAATTATTTCCTTTTATCTTGTTATATTCATAAGTTTTTATCTATGGCTCCAAATTAAATGAAATTAATTTATATGGTATGGTTTTACAATATTTTTATTTGTCCTTTTGATCACTTATAAATGTTTGTTGACCAATTTTTATATGGAACAAATCCATAGTCTTAGAGTAATCTTGGAAATGATTTCTTTCATTATGGTTTAGGGTTTTGGTTTAACTTTTCCAAGTGTTTAAATTTCAAGATACATTATTGATGAATGCATTTCACTTGATTGAAATTTGTTGGATTCCATTTTATTGATATTTTGTTCAAGTAGGGTTTTGATGTTTCCATTTGGAATCAAAAAGTTTCTTTTCACCCTAAATTTCAACAATTATTTATTTTGTTTATTTATTTTTGACATTTCAAAATATGGAAAATTTTGGGATGTGACATATATGTGGATGACATATTGTTGATTGGGAATGATATAGAACTTCTTGAAAGTGTCAAAGGATATTTGAATAATAGTTTTTCAATGAAGGATCTTGGCGAAGCAACATACATCTTTGGAAACAATTTTTATAGAGATAGATCAAGAATCTTAATAGCGCTTTCACAGAGTACATAGTTGGACAAGGTTCTAAAGAGGTTTAGAATGGAAGAAAGCAAGAAAGGATTCTTGCCCATGTTACTAGGTAAGACCTTGAGTAAGAATCAAAATCCAGCTACGGCAGAAGATAGAGAGAGGATGAGTAAGATCCCCTATGTCTCGGCCATAGGCTTTATCATGTATGCCATGCTGTGTACTAGACCAGATATCGCACATGCTATTAGTTTGACCAGCAGGTATCAAAGTGATCAAGGAGTAGAACACTGGACAATGGTCAAAAATGTCCTAAAGTACCTAAGTAGGACTAAGGATATGGTTCTTTATTATGGAGGGGACGAAGAGATCGTTGTAATTGGTTACACCGATGCTAGTTGGAACACCGATCCAGATGACTCTAAGTCACAGTCTAGATATTTATTTATTTTGAATGGTGTAGGAGTGAGCTAGTGGAGTGCAAAGCAAAGCGTTGTGGCGAAATCTTCAACTGAATCAGAATACATAGCTGGTTTGGAGGCTTCACAAGAACCGATATGGATGAAGGAGTTCTTTACCGAACTTGGTGTGGTTCCTAGTGCGTTGGACCCGATGTCCATTTATTATGATAACATGGGTGCAATAACTAATGCACATGAGCCAAGGTCACACAAGAAGCTGAAGCACATCAAGCTACGTTTTCATTCGATTCGCGAGTATGTCCAAGAGGGTGACATAAAGATTTGCAAAGTACACACATATCTGAATGTGGTAGATCCGTTCACTAAACCTCTCCCTATAGGAAAACATGACCACCAGAATGCCATGTGTGTTAGGTATATTACCATGTAATCTAGATTATTCATTCTAGTGGAAGTGGGAGACTGTTGGAGATATGACCAAGAGGAAATATGTGACACCCCCGAGATCAGGGCTAAACAAATCCCAGACCTCCGTCTGACATAAGCTTAACCTTGAGCTCGAGGATATCCAATGAAAAATTGATCACACAGTAGTGATCCTATGACACAAAAATTATTACAGCAAGCTCATAACTGAGTAGAGAACCAAATTACTACAAGCAGAGGTCACTGACCACAAACATCAATCAACGGAAGGAAAATTATGCTATTAAGTATAGCAAACTTAACAAATGGCCTAAGAGGCCTGAAGCATAACGATGACATCCCAGCCCATAGATTCCAGGCTGCCGGGCAGGAACCCTAAGCTACTCGTCGGTGTCGATGTAGTACAACACTAATCTTCAGGGAACACTTACTCTGCCAAAAGTATCAACAAATCAAGGGTGAGTACAGGGTGTACTCTGCAAGACTTATGGCTGGTGGAGTTGTTTTGCATAAAGCCATCTTTGTTTATAAAACAAGAGAGAGGGGAAGCTCGTCTATTCAGAGTATTTTAAAAGGGGATAAGAGAGCGACATCTCTGAAATATTGAACATCATCTTTTGATATCCACCAATTCATCATGATCTCCTGAACTAGGATCACCCCCTCGCACCCATGAGGAAGCATCCTTAAGAACACTTTGATCTATCAAGTTTTACGATTGGGTTCAAGTTCTATATGATCTTAGAATCTGGTCACCAAGCGTTCATAACCGTGAACATGTCTTTTCGAAAAGATTATTACCCTGCAGGGGTGTACAACTTTACCCACACGTACTAACCTTCTATTAATGCCACTATGATTAGCCTCTTCTTTGGAAGGCCAACAAGGGGTGGTTAGACATGACCTTTACCTTGCTTTCGCCGAGACCATGAGTCACGCCCTAAGGATGGTTCCGCCATAATAGGTCAAGTCCCAAAGCCGGTCCCTAGAGATGTGAGGCGAAGTTGGTTCACCAGGGGCTCCACCGACCCCAAGCGACCCCGGCCATGCTTACCCACTTGTTATGAATGCACCTCCTTCAGCGCCTTCGGGAAGATCCAGAATGCATGTCGAATGGAACGCCCAAACTATGTGACTCATGGAATCTACTAGGCAAGTTAGTAAATCGAGGGGTTCCCAAGCCCCGTGTGGTTGTACGCTCGTCTCGGTTCCAAAGGCAAGAAATCAGTTCCTAGTGGTAGCGAACATGGGACTAGAAAAACCACATCCCACTATGGCCTCCCATACAAGCCTTAGCGTGTTTAATATCATATCACTAATCTCATCTCATCATGTTCTCCTGTCATACTAGATTCTCTGCATCTGATACATCATCTGGATGGACCAGACTCAAAAGCTATGCATGGCTAAGAAGGACACATATATAAGCTCTAGCAATACACACAAGCCAAACCTAGTTATGCTAGGAGCAGTGGATCAGGTAATATAAGCTCAAAGGGAGTAATGCAATAGATAGGATACTCTATCTATCGATAAAAGACCACAGTAGAATCATATGCATAATGGCAAGAATTGAAATGCTTTAAAAACATAGGATTATATCATGGTGGGGCTATGCTTTCCTTTTCCAGTTGATATCCAATAAGATCTTCAGGAGCCTTGTACTTAACTTGGTTACAGTTGGTCAAGTATTTGTCTTCGATCTTCAACGGTGTTGATCTCTAGCTTCGATCTCGATCTCATATTCTACCGGGAAGAACCAAACATCGGAAATAAAGGGGAAACAATCAACACATGGCATCGATGCAATGCTCAAGCAAGTATGATGATATGGAAATTTGAATTGTATTGAATTGAAACCCTAAAACATGCTCGATAATTTAATTGGGGTTCCGAGGGGTGAAAACCCTAACTCGGGGAAACACCAGAATCACCTATGAGGGGTTACTAGGTCATTCTAATTAAACTTGTCTAGAAAGTTGTTTAACAATGCATGATGATAGCTTAAATAAATAGTTCTCATTTTTCTGAAAATTTTGATATATTATTTGTATTTTTCTGACTTATAAATAATTAGATATTGAATTTATAAGTTTGTATCAAATTCTGTAAATATTTAAATCATTTGAAATGATTTAATGTGTCACTATGACATCAGCACAGGGCGGTGGGCATTTCTTACTAGGTCTGGGGCTACCCGCAGAGACTGACCAATGGGGCCGAGGCCACGTCACTTCCACCTAGGCGTTCAACGGTCAGCGGACCGTGGGCCACGTCACCCTGACGCGGGCGTGACGTCAGCACGACGTACACCCTATGGCGGTGGTCTCCAGCGACGATAGAGGCCTCGCCTACACGCGCGTATGGGCTCGTTAGAAAGCGCGGGGCAAAACAAACCATCTAGGGGCGGTGCCGTTGCTCCTTGGTCACCGGAGCGACGTCCACAGCGACGGGCAGCGGTGGTGCTTGCAAAGCATCATCCGCCAGTGGTTACAGAGCGAGAGGGGGAGGTTGAAGGAGTCCTTCTGGACCAGGAGCTCACTATGGTGCCGAAGAAGGGCCCGGAGAGTCGCGAGGAGGTCGGAATCAATGTCGACGGTGGCGGAGCTCATCGGACTTGAAGAATACGACGGCGATGCGGAGATTCCGGGCGCCCCTATTCGATTACTTCTACAGGTAGGTAGAGGGCGGCGAGGCGAAGCTCGTGGGGCTATACATGGGACACGGGGTGGCACGGAATGGCGGAGATTCGTCGGCGAGGAGTGGATAGGGTTTCGGCCTCCAAGGGAACGAGAGAGAGAGAGAGAGAGGGAGGTCGGGAGAGAGAACGGGAGGGGATAAGGATGGGACAAGGGGTCTGCGTGGCTCCTATTCTCACCCCGGAGAGCGACGGACGACGGCAAGCGAGCAACACGGATTGACGGTGGCACTGTAGGGTTCGCAGCATAGAAAACAAAAATTTTCCTACGATGGGAACTATGTACCAAGATCTATCTACTAGATACAAACAACGGGCGGATGTATATCCGTAGAGAACATACCCTTGAAGACCGACAAAGCTTAACGAGTTCAACTTGTGGTTGATGTAGACGATCTCTTTCCAATCTCAAGATCGAGAGGAAGTCCTAGCGCCGCAAATCAGCAGCGTATCCGTTCTCGCACACACGTTCGAGGCACCGAGCAACCTCCGCCTCCTCGCTCCAGCGATTCAGCGGAAGCACAAGTCTTTCTTGCCGAATATCCACCGGGAACATGTATCTCGCTAGTCCGAGACCATGGGGGATAAATTCTAGAGGGGGAGAGAGATCCTTCACGAGGAGGTGTGAGAGACAAGTGAGGAGGGGTGCTCCTTTTATAGGAGGAGGGGGCGGCACCCAGGGGGGTGGCCGCCGGCCATGGGGGCTGCCCCCTCCCCTCCTTCATTCATGTGGGTAGACACTCCACTCACAAAATGGCCCTTCAATTTTCTCCACTCAAAAGTCCACTCAAATTCCCATTAAATTTCCACCAAATTTAATGCAAACTCTCATTAAATAAAACTCTTTTATTTTATTCAGAATTTTGTCAATTACTTTAATGACAAACATTCACAAATAACCCCTTGCTAGAATTCCATTTCACATGCATAACCACTTTATGCAATTTCACCCGAAAACCTGTTTCGGTATCTAGTGAAATAAATTCCTGCGCTTGTTTATTCCTTCGGCATGAAACATTTGATCCAATTTGATGTCGGTGTCTCTTAAGTGTGTCACCCTACGGTTCGTGAATAATACGGACATGATCGAGACCCCTCTCGGATCAATAATCAGAAGTGGGATCTGGAGACCCATACTGACTCCCACACATTCAACGATGACTTTCTTGTGATCGTCGGAACCTTTTATGCTAGTATCTTAATCCCTTTGTTTCACGATATATTACATGTCCGAGATTCGATCATCGGTATCTCCATACCTAGTTTGATATCGTTACCGACATGCACTCTTTTCTCGTTCCCGTGATATAACATTCTAGTGATCAAATCACTTGCTTGCAAGCTAATCAATGTGATATCACCGAGAGGGCCCAGAGTATATCTATCCGTCCGTCATCGGGATGAACAAATTCCACTCTCGATCCATGAGCCTCAACATAACACTTTATTAGTTCTGAATCCATCTTTATAATCACCCTGTTATGGTGTGACGTTTGATGTTATCAAGAAACTCTTCCGGTGTTAGTGATTGACATGATCTCATGGTCTAAGGATTAGGATCACTTCGTAAGTTGTTATAGCAATATAAACTCAATGACTTTGATCGTAATGCTATACTTCGGATGAATGTTCATCACATCATTACACTAATGTTGTGATCCCGTTATTAACAACATCCAATGTCCATGATCAGGAAACCTTGATCATCTTGTTAATCAACGAGCTAGTTTATGAGAGAGGCATAACTAGGAACTTTCTGTTTGTTTATTAAACACACATGTATTAATGTTTCCGTATTAATACAATTATAGCATGCAAAATAAACATCTATCATATACTTGGAATACACATAATAAACACTTTATTATTGCCTATCAGGGCATATTCCCTTTAGTCTCCCACTTGCACTAGAGACAATAATCTAGTTACATAGTGATAAATCTAACACCCATTGAGTTCTGGTGTTGATCATGTTTTTCTCTAGGGAGAGTTTTAGTCAACGGATCTGCTACATTGAGATCCGTATGTACTTTACAAATCTTTATATCTCCATCCTTGACATGCTCGCGTATGGAGTGAAATCGGCGCTTAATATGCTTGGAATGCTTGTGAGACTTTGGTTCTTTGGCATTGGCAATGGCACCATTGTTGTCACAATAGATCACCATTGGGTCCAACGCGTTTGCAACCACTCCTAGTTCGGATATGAACTCCTTCATCCAAACTGCTTCCTGAGCCGCTTCTGAAGCAGCAACATATTCGGCCTCCGTTGTTGGTCCCGCTACCACAGGTTGTTTGGAGCTCCTCCAACTAACCGCTCCACCATTCATGAGAAAAACGTATCCGGATTGAGACTTAGAGTCATCCGGATCGGTGTCAAAGCTAGCGTCAACATAACACTTAGCGACGAGCTCTTCTTCACCTCTGTATACAAGAAACATATCCTTAGTTCTTCGTAAGTACTTAAGGATATTCTTGACCGCTATCCAGTGTTCCGAACCTGGATCCGATTGGTACCTACTAGTCAAACTAATAGCATGTGCCACATCCGGTCTTGTACATAGCATGGCATACATTATAGAGCCTATGGCTGAAGCATAGGGGACTTTGTCCATTATCTCTCTTTCTTCCGCCGAAGCCGGACTTTGAGTCTTACTCAATGCCTTGCCTTGCAACATAGGTAAGAACCCCTTCTTACTTCCGTCCATTTTAAACTTCTTTAAAATCTTATCAAGGTATGTACTTTGCGATAGCCCTATTAGGCGCCTAGATCTATCTCTATAGATCTTTATGCCTAATATGTATGACGCTTCACCTAGGTCCTTCATTGAAAATTTGCTGTTTAGATAACTTTTAACACTGTTTAAAAGATCTATATTATTTCCGATCAATAATATGTCATCCACATATAATATCAGAAATGCCACATTGCTCCCACTCACTTTCTTGTAAATACAAGCTTCTCCATAAGTTTGGACAAATCCAATCTCTTTGATCACCTGATCAAAGCGGAGATTCCAACTTTGTGATGCTTGCTTCAATCCATAGATGGATCGCTGAAGCTTGCACACCTTGTTAGCATCCTTAGGATCGACAAAACCCTTTGGTTGTATCATATACAACTCTTATTCAATATTACCATTGAGAAACGCGATTTTGACATCCATCTGCCATATCTCATAATCGAAATATGCAGCAATTGCTAACATAATCCTAACTGACTTTAGCATCGCTACGAGAGAGAATGTCTCATCGTAGTCAACTCCTTGAATTTGTCGAAACCCCTTTGCGACAAGTCGAGCTTTATAGACGGTCACATTACCATCAGCATCAGTTTTCCTTTTGAAAATCCATTTGTTCTCCACGACCTTTCGGTCGTGAGGTAATTCCACCAAGTTCCAAACTTGATTTTCATACACGGATTCCATCTCGGATTTCATGGCTTCTAACCATTTGTTGGAATCCGGGCTCATCATCGCTTCTTCATACGTCGCAGGGTCATCATTTTCATCAACCATGAAATTCATGACAGGATTTCCGTACATCTCGGGAGCTGCACGCGTCCTGCTTGACCTGCGAGGTTCGGTAGTACTCTCTTTCGGAGTTTCATGATCATTATCATTAGTTCCCTCTTCAACAGGTGGAGCCAACTCCGGAACAACTTCCGGCGCTGCGCTACTCGCCATACTTTGAAGAGAAGGTTCAATAACCTCTTCGAGTTCTATTTTCCGACTACTCACACCTTTCGCGAGAAACTCTTTCTCTAGAAAGGATCCATTCTTGGCAACAAAAACCTTGCCCTCGGATCTGTGATAGAAGGAATACCCAATAGTTTCCTTAGGGTATCCTATGAAGACGCATTTTTCCGCTTTGGGTTCGAGTTTATCCGGTTGAAGTTTCTTCACATAAACATCGCATCCCCAAACTTTAAGAAAAGACAGCTTAGGTTTGTTTCCAAACCACAATTCATACGGTGTCTTTTCAACGGATTTAGATGGTGCCTGATTTAAAGTGAATGTAGCAGTTTCTAGTGCATAACCCCAAAATGACAACGGCAAGTCCGTTAGAGACATCATAGATCGAACCATATCTAATAAAGTACGATTACGACGTTCCGACACACCATTTCTCTGTGGTGTTCTGGCAGGTGAGAGTTGTGAAACAATTCCACACTCTTTCATGTGAGTGCTAAACTCTTAACTTAGATACTCACCTCCACGGTCGGACCGTAGAAATTTGATCTTTCTATTACGATGATTTTCCACTTCATTCTGAAATTCCTTGAACTTTTCAAAGTTTTCAGACTTGTGTTTCATCAAGTAGATATAACCGTATCTACTCAAATCATCAGTGAAAGTAACAAAATAACGATATCCACCTCGCGCCAACACACTCATTGGACCACATACATCAGAATGTATGATTTCCAACAAATCTGTCGCCCGTTCCATTGAACCGGAAAACGGCGTTCTAGTCATCTTGCCCATAAGGCATGGCTCACATGTATCAAACGATTCATAATCAAGTGATTCCAAAAGTCCATCCGAATGGAGCTTCTTCATGCGTTTAACGCCAATATGACCTAGACGGCAGTGCCACATATATGCGGATATATCATCATTAAGTTTAATCTTCTTAGCATCAACATTATGAATATGTGTAACATTATCATCGAGATCTAAAAGAAATAAACCATTCATCATCGGTGCATGACCATAAAAGATTTCATTTATATAAATGGAACAACCATTGTTCTCGGATTTAAATGAATAACCACTTCGCATCAAACACGATCCAGATACAATGTTCATGCTTAGTGCAGGCACCAGATAAAAATTATTCAAGTTTATAACTAATCCCAACGGCAAGTGGAGAGGTAGCGTTCCGACGGCGATCACATCAACGCTTGATCCATTGCCGACACGCATCTTGACCTCACCCCTTGCTAGAGGTCGCTTGTTCCGCAGCCCCTGCTTCGAGTTACAAATATTAGCAACTGAACCGGTATCAAATACCCAGGTGCTACTGCGAGCACTAGTCAAGTACACATCAATAACATGTATATCATATATACCTTTGTTTGCCTTGCCGGCCTTCTTGTCTGCCAGATACTTGGGGCAGTTGCGCTTCCAGTGGCCAGTCCCCTTACAATAGTAACACTCGGTATCAGACTTAGGTCCAACTCGGGGTTTCTTTTCAGGCACGGCAACAGGCTTGCCGCCCTTACTTCCCTTCCATTTTCCCTTCTTGTCTTTCTTTAAACCAGTGTTCCTATTGATCATCAACACTTGATGTTCCTTTTTGATCTCCACTTCTGCAGTTTTAAGCATTGACAGAAGCTCGGGGAGAGACTTCTTCATGCCTTGCATATTATAGTTCATCACGAAGCTCTTATAGCTAGGTGGCAGAGACTGCAGAACACGATGGATGCCTAAGTCAATGGGAATCGATATTCCCAAAGACACAAGCTTATCGGCGTAACCCGACATCTTGAGTACATGCTCACTAACGGAGCTGTGCTCTTCCATCATGCAGCTAAAGAACTTTTATGAAGCGTTGTAGCTCTCTACAGCAGCATGTGTGTCGAAAATCATTTTCAACTCACCCATTGTATCAAATGAATGGCCATTTTCGAAACACTTTCGAAGTTCCGGCTCTAGCCCATACAATATGCCGCAATGAACTAAGTTGTGGTCCTCCTGACGAGTCTGATAGACATTCTTCTCCTCGCCAGGGGCATCATCAAAAGGTGGGGGGCCTAATGGCGCTTCTAGCACATATTGCTTTTGTGCAGCAGAGAGGAGAATCCTCAAATTCATGGCCCATTCGGTAAAGTTGCTACCGTTCGTTGCTAGTTTCTCTTTCTCCATGAACACATTGAAATTAAAAGCAGGTGGTGCCATCTACAACAGAATTTGTAAAGTTTAGACTAAGTGTATGATAGATTGAGTTCAACTAATCCATACTACGAATGAACTCCCACTCAAAAACGACATCCCTCGTGCCTTTTTGGTGATTACATGAACCAAATCCATTATACCAAGTCCGATCATCACGTGAGTCGGTATAGCTTCAAAGGCGAGCATCAAATGGGCATCATATCAACTATATGACTCATGCTTAACCTTTCGGTCCGTGTTCCGAGGCCATGTCTGTACATGCTAGGCTCGCCAAGTTAGAACCTTAGTATTCACGTGTGTAACTGTTTTACACCCGAAATATGGTCATGGATCCAAGAACACTCGATCATCACGTGATGTCTTGGAGCAACGAAACATAATCGGTGCATACTAAAGGAAGAACACATTCTTATCTTGATATTTAAAAGAGGGATCATCTTATTATGCTAACAAAGCTCTAAACAAGCAATATAAGATGCAATCAAACATCACATGTTTATTAGTGAAATGTTATGGTTCCCGCATATGATCTCTATCATGTGCATCGTGGTATGATCACTATCATACCTATATGTGTAAATCCAAGGTCTATGGAGTTTACACGCTATGTGTGTTGTAAGAGTATCATCTCATACTTCTACTTACAACACTACCATATCATAACACTAGCCCAGCAACAATCTAAACTAGACGCCTCTAATTTATCCATTGCAAGTTTTACGTGGCTTAGGGCTTTCGAGATAGAACCGTTCTTACCTACGAACATGAACCACAACGAGGATAATCAAATTGTTGACAACTCGCTTGCAAAATAGATATTGACTATAGTAGGAGAGACAGACACCCGCTAGCCACTTATGCAAACTAGTTGCATGTCAAGCGTGGAACAGGTCTCATGTGCGAGGACATGTAAAGTTTGTCCGGGCCGCTTCATCCCACTATACCACCAATATCCAAAATTACAACAAAGGAGCAACAACATGATCAACATCGCCCACATACTCATATGTGTACTACCCGTGTAAAGCATCTACGCATAGATCCGGCTCTGATACCACTGTAGGGTTCGCAACATAGAAAACAAAAATTTCCTACGATGGGAACTATGTACCAAGATCTATCTACTAGATACAAACAACGGGAGGATGTATATCCGTAGAGAACATACCCTTGAAGACCGACAAAGCTTAACGAGTTCAACTCGTGGTTGATGTAGACGATCTCTTGCCGATCTCAAGATCGAGAGGAAGTCCTAGCGCCGGAAATCAGCAGCGCATCCGTGCTCGCACACACGTTCGAGGCACCGAGCAACCTCTGCCTCCTCGCTCCAGCGATGCAGCGGAAGCACAACTCTTTCTTGCCGAATAGCCACCGGGAACATGTATCTCGCTAGTCCGAGACCATGGGGGATAAATTCTAGAGGGGGAGAGAGATCCTTCACGAGGAGGTGTGAGAGACAAGTGAGGAGGGGGGATCCTTTTATAGGAGGAGGGGGGGCACCCAAGGGGGTGGCCGCCGGCCATGGGGGATGCCCCCTCCCCTCCGTCATTCATGTGGGTGGACACTCCACTCACAAAATGGCCCTTCAATTTTATCCACTCAAAAGTCCACTCAAATTCCCATTAAATTTCCACCAAATTTAATGCAAACTCTCATTAAATAAAACTCTTTTATTTTATTCAGAATTTTGTCAATTACTTTAATGACAAACATTCACAAATAACCCCTTGCTAGAATTCCATTTCACATGCATAACCACTTTATGCAATTTCACCCGAAAACCTGTTTCGGTATCTAGTGAAATAAATTCCTGCGCTTGTTTATTCCTTCAGCATGAAACATTTGATCCAATTTGATGTCGGTGTCTCTTAAGTGTGTCACCCTACGGTTCGTGAATAATGCGGACATGATCGAGACCCCTCTCGGATCAATAATTAGAAGTGGGATCTGGAGACCCATACTGACTCCCACACATTCAACGATGACTTTCTTGTGATCGTCGGAACCTTTTATGCTAGTATCTTAATACCTTTGTTTCACGATATATTACATGTCCGAGATTCGATCATCGGTATCTCCATACCTAGTTTGATCTCGTTACCGACATGCACTCTTTTCTCGTTCCCGTGATATAACATTCTAGTGATCAAATCACTTGCTTGCAAGCTAATCAATGTGATATCACCGAGAGGGCCCAGAGTATATCTATCCGTCCGTCATCGGGATGAACAAATTCCACTCTCGATCCATGAGCCTCAACATAACACTTTATTAGTTCTGAATCCATCTTTATAATCACCCCGTTACGGTGTGACGTTTGATGTTATCAAGAAACTCTTCCGGTGTTAGTGATTGACATGATCTCATGGTCTAAGGATTAGGATCACTTCGTAAGTTGTTATAGCAATATAAACTCAGTGACTTTGATCATAATGCTATACTTTAGATGAATGTTCATCACATCATTACACTAATGTTGTGATCTCGTTATTAACAACATCCAATGTCCATGATCAGGAAACCTTGATCATCTTGTTAATCAACGAGCTAGTTTATGAGAGAGGCATAACTAGGAACTTTCTGTTTGTTTATTAAACACACATGTATTAATGTTTCCGTATTAATACAATTATAGCATGCAAAATAAACATCTATCATATACTTGGAATACACATAATAAACACTTTATTATTGCCTCTCAGGGCATATTCCCTTCAGGCACCGGCGACAGGCAGCGGCTTGCGCTGCGGGAGGAAGACGACGAAGACTGAGCACGGGCGGTACGGGCCGGTAGCAGGCCGTGCATGGGCTGCGAGGTGCGCTAGCTGCTGCGCACGTGCAGGAAAGAGGGAGAGGGGGTGAACTAGGCTATGGCCTGGGTAGCTCTGCTGCTGCTTTTTTTATCAAAACCTTTTTCAATTTCTATTTTTCATTTCCGTTTTGTATTTTCATATACAAAACTATTTTGGGCATTTCAAAAATGCCTAAGATTTTGTAAAATATTTAAAATAATGTGAGGACCTTGTAACATTTTGGGCTTCACAACTTTTTGACCATTTTCAAACTATTTGAAACCATTTGAAATAGTTACAAAGAGAGGGGAAGATTATGGTTTAGGGTTTTGTATATTCCTTAATGCATGAATTTTGTAGAATGATGCTCATGAATGCACAATCAATCCCTAATATAGGTTTAGCTAAAACTGGGGTGTTATAGATCTATCCCCCTTACGAGAATCTCGACCCGAGATTCCAAAGGTATAAAGAGAGATAGAGAGAGAAAGAAAGAAACAGGGATACTTCTAAGGATAAGAGGGAAACACACTAAACAACACAGAGTATCTCATGGTCAACTCATGGATGGAGTGTTTAGAAACAACTCTGAGATGACGAACATGAAACACATCAAGGTAACAGAGGAACAAGAGGAGAAGGGTTCAAGTTATTAGATAGATGGTTTTCATAAGGATTGAGACCATGGAGCTTACAGAAGGATTTAAACTTCTAAACAAGAAAGTTTCCAATAGAAAGAACATTACCACAGACTTTGATAGGGAATCTCTACTAAATGATAGTAGAGATTACAGGTTTCAGAGATCTGGATCAACAAAACCAAGTTGTTGATCTACTTTTGACACAGAAGGGTCACTATCATTCAACAGAAGGCCAAGACAGAAAGGTGTTTTAGTGGAGAGGACTCATAAGATTCAAAAGAAACATGTATCAAGAGAAACTACTGGTTACCAAAATCATAGTCACTCTTAAAACATGGATGAGAGAAATGAAGGAAACTCTTTATGCATCCAGGTCTATCATGATATTTGCCAAAGATTGTAACATCACTTTGCACCACCAAGATGAATATGCAAGAAGATTCCTGATAACACGAGAAAAAGAAAATTCATTCTCAGACTTCCATTACTTGGCACAACAAAATGATTGCCAACATAAAAGGGTCTAGAGGATCGACCGAGAGACATTTAGCAACACTACTTTAAATGTTCTCCTTGATGTTCGAGAAAACAAACATCGGGTAAAGGTCGGGCTTCGGATACAAAGAAAACCATAAGCACAACTCCTAAAATAAATTATAGAAGAAGCCTCATGCAGAGTGGTTATTATTGCTAAATCAAGAGAATATAACAAAAGGTCTTTCCGGCTAAATGTGTCAACCATTACATCAATATTACTGGATGTACAAAGAGTCCTATGTCAAAATCTTGAGGAACACCAACCATCATTGCTGCTTGAGCTTCAGCTTTGGTTAGGTGGAATGATACTTCAGACTCAGCATGTCCGAATAGGAAGTTCGCAACATTTACCACAAAGGTAAAGTTACTAGATTCTCAAGATATGGACTACAGTGTAAAGCTCCAAAAGATGAGCTAGATTGCTAGACCCATGTATTTAGCAACTTGTCGAAAGACAACTGCATACATATAAAGTTCTAACAATAAGACACACATGTATCCTTAAGGAAGGAACAATAACTTTTCTCGAATCCACGGCGACATCTTTCAACGTTTGCACGTGAACCGTAGAAGGTTACTTCTAACATCCAGAACACATACTTTGAGATGACTCGAAGATGGTTCTCAAAAGTTTTCCAACATTAATGCCAATTTTTCTACATGAATATAATATTAACATGGAGAAGATAAGAATGTCATCGTGGGGCTCAGCAACAAACTTATCGAGGCACTCCAAGAAGATGGACTCATATGTTGCGTGAACAAGACAAGATTACTGGTGAGACCAAAGACATGAAGATGTAACCAAGTGAAACATCACAAGTAGAAACATCATCAAGATAGTCCTTGGTACTGAGTTTGGTTTGACGATAACACAAATCAAATCAGAGGTGGGGAAAATAATATATCCACAAAGAAAATACTATCTTTCTTCAACACAAGCAAAACTAGACATCCCTTTAAGAAGGAACGGAGTTGGTTAGAACTTTTGTCTTACAACTCTCCAAGGTTTTCTTTAAGCTCAACCAACTAGTTCAAGGGTATCTAGTACGGATCATTGGAGAAAAGAGTAGTTCAGATAACTGACTTGCTCAAGAACTTGACATCACGGTAATGTGGCAACATGGAGATACTTCTAGGAAGACATCCAGAATATCACGAACCATCGATATGTCACTTAGTCCAAGAGGGAACTTGCTTGGTAAGGCAAGTAGACATAGTCTCATAGCTTCGGCACGAGCCTAACTATTTGACCGAAGAGAGTGCACAAGAATAACAGACTTGGTAGCACAATAAAACTTCGCTTAGTGATAGGATTAACCAATCACACTAAGAATGAAACAAATGTCCTTAGAGTTCAAAACAATAATAATTTCTAAGAATCTCGGATGGCCACATTATTACGCACACGCATCACTTACGAGCACGAACAACTCAGAGGGAGGGTGGGTAAATATGTGTGGGAGTATCACTTTTTAAGAGGGTCATGAATCTCAGCACGATATCTTAGTATAAAAGAGTGTGATACTTCAAGATAGAGCAGATAGAAGATAATCAATGCTTCTTGATCTGCGAATTGCAATACTTTGACCTGGTCCTAGATATGACGAGGTACTGGAGTTTGTTTCTCCTGACATCCCGAAATGGTTTGTCATGATGCACCACAAGAGTATCTTGCATCGGAAGACACTGATGCACGTTTACTACTTGGCTACCAACTGGTAAACAAAGGTCGGGAAACAACAAAGGGAAAGGAACATACTCAGGATAGAATCCCGAGATGTGGATGCATAAATCAACAATCTCCCGAAAACAAATGCATAGAAAAGTTAAGGTGTGGCAGAGTCACTAATATAGATGCGAGACTCTCGAGGAGTACTCTTGTCGTGATCCATTTGATTCCATTAAAGAACATCTACCATAGCATGTGGTAGGGGAAGTCCTTGGTTGTCACATTTCCATCACGACAAATACCACAAGCTTTAAGGCTAGAATTGTATTACCATCCATCCTGAGGTAATGTATGAACATTAACGACAGGGGTCAACAGAATGGATCTTGGGTTAAAGGTCAGCTTCATGTACAAGATTCACAACACCAGAATCCAGCACAATCAGGGATCTTAGGTTCAAGTCCAAGGGTTAAAACCCAAAAAATGAGTAACTACTACTTGAGTGACATAGCGTACACTACAAGATAGTAATCACAAGGTAGCTTCCAAAATAAGATACAACTTCTGAAGTACCCGAACAAATAAAAAGGAGGCACACAAGGCGAAAGGAGACCTCGAAGCCTAGAACAGAACACTGTGAAACCAACAATTTAATATTGTGGATCCAAAAATAGAGATATCATGATAGAAAGGAATCTCTCATACGAAGCAGAGCAAAGGGAATAAGGAATTCACAACACACAACTCTTAGAGAACTTAACACTAGGTCAACTCGCTTAGAAACATCATGCCCAAAAAGGCACCTAAGCTTTTGAGAGACTAGAACAGATATAAAAACTTTTCCAAAATCAACATTAGATAAGATAACCCAGAGTTAGAGCGAAACTGGATAAGGACTAAAAGAAGCATACTACGGTTTTCACAAATACTTTTTAGCTTTTAAAATAGTTTTCACAAACTCTAGACTCAACATCGACCAATAGCAAGGTTTTCCTACGGTTGGTACTACTCTGATACCAAGACCTGTGACACCCCCGGGATCAGGGATAAACAAATCCCAGACCTCCATCTGACATAAGCTTAACCTTGAGCTCGAGGATATCCAGTGAAGAATCGATAAGACAGCAGTGACCCTACGACATAAAAATTATTACAGCAAGCTCATAACTGAGCAGAGAACCAAATTATGACAAGTACAGGTCACTGACCAGAAACATCAATCAACGGAAGGAAAATTATGCTATTAAGTATAGCAAACTTAACAAATGGCCTAAGAGGCCTGAAGGATAACGATGACATCCCAGCCCATAGATTCCAGGCTGCCGGCCGGGAACCCCAAGCTACTTGTCAGTGTCGATGTAGTACCACACTAATCTACATGGAACACTTACTCTGCCAAAAGTATCAACAAAGCAAGGGTGAGTACACGGTGTACTCCGCAGGACTTATGGCTGGTGTAGTTGTTTTGCATAAAGCAATCTTAGTTTATAAAACAAGAGAGAGGGGAATCTCATCTATTCAGAGTATTTTAAAAGGGGATAAGAGAGCGACATCTCTGAAATATTGATCATCATCTTTTGATATCCACCAAGTCATCATCATCTCCTCAACTAGGATAACCCCCTCGTACCCATGAGGAAGCATCCTTAAGCACACTTTGATCTATCAAGTTTTACGATTGGGTTCAAGTTCTCTATGATCTTAGAATCTGGTCACCAAGCGTTCATAACCATGAACACGGCTTTTCGAAAAGATTATTACCCTGCAGGGGTGTACAACTTTACCCACACATACTAACCTTATCTTAATGCCACAATGATTAGCCCTCTTCCTTGGAAGGCCGGCAGAGGCTGGTTAGACACGACCTTTACCTTTCTTTCGCCGAGACCATGAGTCACGCCCTAAGGATGGTTCCGCTGTAACGGGTCAAGTCCGCAAGTCGGTCCCTAGAGATGTAAGGCGAGGTTGGTTCACCAGGGGCTCCATCGACACCAAGCAACCCCGGCCATGCTTACCTACCTGTTATGAATGCACCTCCTTCACCGTCTTCGAGAAGATCCAGAATGCATGTCAAATGGAACGCCCGAACTATGTGACTCGTGGAATCTACAAGGCAAGTTAGTCAATCGAGGGGTTCCCAAGCCCCGTGTGGTTGTACGCTCGTCTCGGTTCCAAAGGCAAGAACTCAGTTCCTAGTGGTGGCGAGCATGGGACTAGAAAAACCACATCCCACTGTGGCCTCCCATACAAGCCTTAGCATGTTTAATCTCATATCACTGATCTCATCTCATCATGTTCTCCTGTCATACTAGATTCTCTGCATCTGATACATCATCTGGATGGACCAGACTCAAAAGTTATGCATGGATAAGCAGGACACAGATATAAGCTCTAGCAATATACACAAGCGAAACCTAGTTATGCTAGGAGCAGTGGATCAGGTAATATAAGCTCAAAGGGAGTAATTCAATATATAGGATACTCTATCTATCGATAAAAGACCACAGTAGAATCGTATGCATCATGGCAGGAATTGAAATGCTTTCAAAAACATAGGATTATATCATGGTGGGGCTATGCTTGCCTTTGCCAGTTGATATTCAATAAGCATATCTTCGGGAGCCTTGTACTTGACTTGGTTACAGTTGGTCAAGTATTTGTCTTCGAGCTTCGACGGTGTTGATCTCTGGCTTCGATCTCGATCTCGTATTCAATCGGGAAGAACCAAACACTGGAAATAAAGGGGAAACAATCAACACGTGGCATCGATGCAACGCTCAAGAAAGTATGATGATATGGCAAGTTTAATTGTATTGAATTTAAACCCTAAAAAATGCTCGACAATTTAATCGGGGTTCCGGAGGGGTGAAAACCCTAACTCGGGGAAACTCCAGAATCACCTATGAGGGGTTACTAGGTCATTCTAATTAAACTTTTCTAGAAAGTTGTTTCACAATAAATGATGATAGCTTAAATAGATAGTTCTCATTTTTTTGAACATTTTGATATATTTTTTGTATTTTTCTGACTTATAAATAATTAGATATTGAATTACAAGTTTGTATCAAATTCTGGAATTATTTAAATCATTTGAAATGATTGATTGCGTCACTCTGACATCAGCACATGGGGCTAAGGCCACGTCACTGCCACCTAGGCATTCAACGGTCAGCGGACCCGTGTAACATCCCAAAAATACTAAGCTTGGATCATCAATTTCTAATCATCAAACTTAGGGTTAACAAAAAACTTTTCTAAATAAACTCATGAATGCATGCGTATGTGTATGCATTGATTTTGAAATTCTTTTAAACCACCTTGTTTGTGTGAGCCATTGCTTGTAAAATGTTTCTTAGGTGAAATAAACATCATCTAAAACATTTCCCACACTTTTCCTAAAGACAAGTAAATCAAAACACATATATGAAATGAATGGTCATTTTGGCCAATTTAACTCCCATGCCTACTTTGGCTGTCTCAAACTTTCAGAACCTAACAGAAAATTTTCTGGATCTTTGCACCCCTTGAATGTACTCATAACAAGATATCCAGGCCCACTTTGCGATCATCCAGAAACTTTCAAATGCATAGTTTAAATGACAATTCAAAATTGAATCTTGTTCATATGGGAAGATCCCACCTTTTCAAAAACCACTCAAACAAGCTCAACTTTCAAAACCCAAGCATCTGCAGACTCACCAGCACCAATCTAGCAAACCCACCAAAAATCTTTTCAAAATTCAAAACTTGAGTTCATGCGGCCATTTCATCAAACAGGTTGCAGACACAAATCAAACAAACATCAAATACTATTGTGAGCAGTGATTCTTGCCTAACTTGTTCCCTAGTTAGCTCACACACAGCTCAGTAGACCATCTAGAAAGATTAGCCCAGCACTAGCACCCCTGTGAGCTTGCCATTGCCATCAATGGTGAATACCCTAGCACCCTCTTGCCACCCCATAGTCGACAACAAGCTAGGAGCAGAAGCAAGCCTAGCCAGCATGTCTGGGAGGCAGCCCACCGTCCACCGCCACTCCCTGTCCCAGCCGCGAGCATTGCCAAGCCCTGGACCACGCGCACAAGCCGCGCCCAGACCATGCCGAGCATGCGCCAGAGCGCCACCCTCGACCATCACCCACAGACCGCGCGCTGCCCTCACCGCGTGCCATCAACCCAGGAGACCACCATACATCCCCGTTTGCCGCCCCGTGCTGCATAGCCACCGCCCGCCGTCGAAGACGCCGCCTCTGCTGCGCAGAGCACCGCCCGTTCCAGACCAAACCACACCTCCCCATGCCTCGAGACCATGTCGTTGAGCATCGCCAGGAGACACCGCACTGTCCCCTACCCTTGCCCATGCCATTAGCTGCCTGTAACCTCGCCCCTGACGAGCTCACCGTGCGCCCCGACGGTCCCCTCGCTCAACTATAAATAGAGGCCACCCCCGCACGATTTCTTCACACCATCTCACTCCCCTCTCCTCACTGATCGTGCCACACCATTCTTAGAGCAAGGCGAGCACCACCTCGTCGGAATTTTACTGGAGCCTGCCGCTGCCGGAGAAGAAGGGAGCCAGCGATTGGAGCCACCCCAGCAGCTACCGCGACCACCCCTGAGTTCGCCGTCGTCGACTTCGTCATTCGCCCGCCTCGCCCACCCTCGCCAGTACCCCGGTGAGCCCCCAGCAACCCTCACTGGCCGCGCTAGGTTTCGTTCTCGCCGGAGTTGTCTCGCGTCGACGATGACTCCCAGCCGTTAGATTAGAACTAGATCGAACGATCCACGTCTCCCCATACCGCTTTGCCCAGCCCCGTGTCACTGACGAGTGGGGACACCCACTTAAGCAGCCCGCGGGAGCACTGCGCTTAGCAGGCCGGCCCAGTAACTTTTCCCGCGCAGCCCAGTTATTCAAATTAAACCTTTTTCTATTTCATTTCAAACACACTTCTATACCCAACTTCAAAGGTCTGTGAATGCTGAATCCAAGGCCGTTGGATTCAAGTCATTTGTATCTATAGATCACCCATGGTAAAAATAATAAGGCAGAAGCTTTTCTGCATTCAAACATTTTTCAAATTTAAACCATAATAGCTTTTGAGTTGATTCCAACTCTCAAAAATCACATTTAACCATACCTTTCAGAATATATAAAAATATATAGGTTTACTTGCATAAATAATGTTCAAGTAATAAAACAATGCTACATAGGCATTTCTATTCACTTTATTTAAATAAAATAAAAGGGTAAAACCTTATTAAATTGTGACACCACTTTAAATCACATTCCCATGGACTACAATATGTGGTGATGACATGTGTCAACATGATCCCATACTTGGTTTGGAGAATATTAAATCTTAAGTAGTTTTTCAATGAGTAGAAATTACTTTTCTAAAAATAAAAGGAATTAAATCGAGCCTTAACCTTGTAATGTTAGAGATGATGCTAGATCATCTATAGGACCCTTGTGTGTGATGATTGCAAGTAGTTAAGTATTGTTTGGTGATTGTGTACCTCGTATTTATTCATAGACGCTAGTACCGACCAAGGATACGAGGAAGGAGGATACTACGAAGAAGAAGCCGAGGAGAACTTCAATCACTGCTCTGCTCAAGGCAAGCTATTAACCTTACAAGCTAACACTTGCAATCTAGCAAGCTTATACTGATATTGATGCAAGATGATACTATACCTATGCAAGCTAACCCTTGCAAGATACCCTACTGATGCAACAAACCCATACTTGTTCTATGACTACTATATGCCTTAAGCATATGTGATCATACCCACTTGATAAACCAATCCTAGTTTTACTCGCAAGCTTCTTACTTTATTTCTTTATCAAAGCTTACTCAAGTGACCGGTAGATTTGGAAAGATGCTAAAGGTTGCATAAAGAGCATAAAATTTGGCCTAAGTTAGAAACCTTGATATCAGCCTGAGACATAAGGTTGTCCTTAGTTGAAACTCCACTAGTTACCACCCTTCATTAGTACTACCCCCACCTGTAGATGCTAGTGCTAAGCATAAAACTTGATCAACTTTAGATGGGAATACTTGGTGGAAAAATGGTTATGAAAACCTTGGAATGATGGATCATTCTATTGAAATGTTTTGGACATGTGTTTCCAAACACTTGAGATTTTTGGTAATAAAAACGTTGAGGCATGAGCCTTAGCCCTTTATAAAAACTGATGGTTGTCTGGATGCGATACCATTCCAATTTTACCGTACAACCACAATACCCGAATATTGGGTAAGGCTTGACTGGAAACTTATATTCCTTAGTATTAGTTCCCTCACGGCCAAGGTCTGAGCTGAGGCTACCTTGTGAAGATTGTCCACCTGTGCAGTACCCAAGATGACAGTTGGTCATGGTTGGGAGGCCAAACTCACAGGAGAGGTGCTTATACTAGGGCGTGTAATCGAAAGGTTAGGATTGATTATCCGCATACTGAGTATGGTGAATTTAGGATTTGTTCCTGACGGATGTATCGAATGTTGTGGTGAAAGTGTACAATCTCTGCAGAGTGTCAAACTATTCGAATAGCCGCGTCCGCGGTTATGGATAGTTGGAGTGGCCATACTATTCCCCCGTCAGACTTTTCAAAATGACTTGTGAAATGAATTGAGACTTTGACTTGACCACAACAGAGTTGTGACATGAGTTACAAGATCCCACTTAGGAGTTATAAAATTGTGACTAGCTTTGGAACTTAGTAGAGATAAACCTGGTTTTGCAAAACAACCTTAGAGCCTAGTGTCCTATTATCCAAAAACCCCTTACCTGTTAGTACTAGTTTGTGAGTACTTAAAGAGTACTCATGGCTTTGTCCCTGGCTATTCCCATGGCCAGACTATGAAGAGGAGTACCTGGAAGATGGACCCCAGGAAGGTTATGACAACTAGGATCATCTCCCATCGTCAGCATTGCCTGTGACCCCGAAGATGGAGCTTCGCCTACGCTACTGTTATTATTACGTATTCCGCTGCTTGATGTTGTATTAAGAACTGGATCATGAGATCCCTATTTGTGTAAGAACTTATTTATCGTTTGTAATGGATGATGTACTATGGTATCCAATTCTGTTATGTCTCGCAAAAATGGTAATCCTGGGATTGCGATGTATGGCATAACAGGCATCTGGGATTAAAAATCCGGGTGTTGACAACCTGTGGGCCACGTCATCCTGATGCAGGCGTGATGTCAACACGATGTACACCCTCTGGCGGTGGTCGCCGGCGATGACAGAGGCCTCGCCTACACGTGCGGATGGGCTCATTAGAAAGCGCGGAGCAAAACAAACCATCTAGGGGCGGTGCCGCTGCTCCTTGGTCGTCGGAGCGACGTCCACAGCGATGGGCGGCGGCGGTTCTTGCAGAGCATCATCGGCCAATGGTTACAGAGCGAGAGGGCAAGGTTGAAGGAATACTTCTGGACCAGGAGCTCATTGTGGTGCCGAAGAAGGGCTCGGATAGTCATGGGGAGGTCGAAATCGATGTCGACGGTGGCGGAACTCGTCGGGCTTGAAGAAGACGATGGTGATGCGGAGATTTCGGGCACGCCTCTTTGATTACTTCTGCAGGGAGGTAAAAGGTGGCGAGGTGAAGCTCATGGGGCTATACACGGGACACGGGGTGGCACGGAATGGCGGCGATTCCTCGGCGAGGAGTGGATAGGGTTTAGGCCTCCAAGGGAACGAGAGAGAGGGAGGTCGGGAGAGAGAACAGGAGGGGATAAGGATGGGATAGGGGTTGGCATGGCTCTTATCCTCACCCCGGAGAGCGACGGATGGCGGCAAGCGAGCGGCGCGGATCGACGGCGGCGCCGGCGACAGGAAGCTGCTTGCGCTGCGGGAGGAAGACGATGAAGACTGAGCCAAAGCGGTACGGGCCGGTAGCAGGCCGCGCATGGGCTACGAGGTGTGCTAGGTGTTGCGTGCGTGCAGGAAAGAGGGAGAGGGGGAGAACTGGGCTGCGGCCTGGGTAGCTCTGCTGCTGATTTTTTTATCAAAACCTTTTTCAATTTCTGTTTTTCATTTCCCTTTTGTATTTTCATATACAAAACTATTTTCGGCATTTCAAAAATGCCTTAGATTTTGTAAAATATTTAAAATAATGTGAGGCCCTTGTAACATTTTGGGCTTCACAACTTTTTGACCATTTTCAAACTATTTGAAACCATTGGAAATAGTTACAAAGAGAGGGGAAGATTAGGGTTTAGGGTTTTGTATATTCCTTAATGCATGCATTTTATAGAATGATGCTCATGAATGCACAATCATGCCCCAATATAGGTTTAGCTAAAACTGGGGTGTTACACAATAATAAATTGGTTATTATTATATATTTGTGTTTATGATAAATGTTTACGTCCCATGCTATAATTATATTAACCGAAAACATTAATACCTGTGTGTTTTGTAAAAAATAAAAGAATCCCTTGTAAGCCTCTTGTTGAAACTAGCTTGTTGATTAATAGATGATCATGGTTTCCTGATCATGGACATTATATGTTAGTAATAACGAGATCATATCATTAGGAGAATGATGTGATGGACACACACCCATAGTAAGAATAGCATAAGATCAAGTCATTAAAGTTCGTTTTGCTACAAGCTTTCAGATACATAGTAACCTAATCCTTCGACCATGAGATCATGTTAATCACCATCACTGAATGAGTACTTTGATGACATCAAACGCCACTTCCATAACTAGGTGGTTATAAAGGTGGCATTGGGTATTCTGAATGTATGTGTTGAAGCGCATGGATCAAGAGTGGGATTTGTCCATCCTAATGATGGATAGATATACTCTGGGCCCTCTTAGTGGAATGTCATCCAATTGGCTTGCAAGCATGTGACTAGGTCATAAGGGATGTCATATCACGAACGAGTAATGAGTACTTATCGGTAATGAGGTTGAACTAGGTATGGAGATATTGACGATCGAACCTCGGATAACTAAAGTATCGTGTTACAAAGGGAATCAGTATCATATGTTAATGGTTCATTCGATCACAAAGTCATCGTTGAATATGTGGGAGCATTTATGGATCTCTAGATCCCTCTATTGGCTATTGACCGGAGAGGTGTCTCAATCATGTCTGCATAGTTCACGAACCATAGGGTGACAGACTTAAGGTTCGATGTTGTTTAAGTAGATATGGAATATGATTTGGAGACCAAATGTTGTTCGGAGTCTCGGATTGGATAAAGGACATCACGAGGAGATCTGGAATGGTCTGGAGAATAATATTCATTTAAGGAAAGTCATTTCCTAGGGTTTAGAAATGTTTTCAGTGTTTTGACCGGAAGCTTCTATAATGTTCTAGAGGGGCCACTAGTGGGCCCACAACCCCGGGAGGGGCCAAATGGGCCAAGGGTATGCCACGGGGGCCATGGGCCAGCCGCACCATGACCCAAAGGGCCCAACCGGCAAGAACAAGGAAAAGGGCAAAACCCTAATAAGGATAGAAGGGGAAACTTGGGGGGCAAGTTTTCCCCTCTCCCTCTTGGGCTACCGACTTGGGGAAGGTCTCGGGCGATGGTTGGGAACCCTGGACGCACACCCCCTCTAGATAAAGAGAGATGAGGGCGCACCATTTCCCCCTTGTCCCTAACCCTTGCTACTGCCCCCTCTCCCTCCTCCATCGTCCTGCTTCGACTTAGGCAAAGCCCTGCAGGTTTTCTCCTCCACCACCACCACCATGTCGCCGTGCTGCTGGGATTCCGAGGGGATCTACTACCTCTACTACCAGCTGGAACAGGGAGAGGAAGGTCTTCATCAACGCCGGAAGGATCATCAATGCGATCTTGAGATCGGCAAGTGATCGACTACATCAACCACAAGATTTGATATCGTTAACGCTTTGGATCTACGAGGGTTAGTTCTCTTCAATCTCATTGCACCGATCTCGTAGATTAGATCTTGGATTTTCCATAGATTGGATCTTGGTTTTATGTGTTCTTGCGATGGAAATTTTTTGTTTTCCATGCAATGAACCCAACAAAATCTTGGCTTTGCCATAGATTGATTCTTGGTTTGGTTCGTTCTTGCGGTAGAATTTTTTGTTTTCCATGCAACGAACCGTATAGTGGTATCAGGGCCAAATCTATGCGTATATCTGTTGCACGAGTAGAACACAATGGTTTTGTGGGTATTGATGCTCTTGTTGTCTCTTGCTTTTCGTGTACTTTGCATATTGCGGGATGGTGGGATGAAGTGTCCCAGGCTAACCTTATATGTTGTCGCACATGAGACTTGCTCCACGCTCAACGTGCAACTTGCATTGCACAAGTGGCTTTGCGGGTGTTTGTCTTTCCCACCATAGTTAAGATTCAATTTACAATCTGCACTTGACAACACTTGTATCAGGGTTATGGTTCTTGTTCGGAGGTAAGAACGATTCTTATTTGAAAGCCCCAAGCCACGTAAAACATGAAAAGAAAGTTAGAGGTGTCTAACTTGTTTTTGTAGGGGCATGTGATTTCATATGGCCATGATGAGATTGTTATTATATTTGATGTATGAGATGATCTTTATTGTAATATGGCAGCCAGTAGGAGTCTAATTGTCACATCCCAAGATTTTAGAATTTGGGACTAGAAAAAAAATGCATTTGCATTGAATTGGCATGGCATCAATTGCATGCATGAAAAAATTGGATTGCAAACACTAATTTCAAACCAAAAATTGAATTACTAAATTTCATCTAGAAATGAATATACAGGGTTTTATGAAATAAACTAATTTCAACTAGTGAAAATATTACAAACTTGATCCTCAGTTTTTTAGAAAAAATAGAAGACTAAAATCACTCCATTTAGAGTTTATATGAAAAAATTATAAAAGAAATAGTGAAAACCATAAAAGAAAAAGAATAAAACAACAAACAAAAAACAAAGAGCAAACTCTAGCCTAACCCACGGCCAGGCCAGCCCGCTAAGCCTAGCCCCTACCTGCCAGCAGTAGCACGCAAGCCAGCGAGTGTAACGCGCCCGCGGCCCAACCCCGCGTGCGCGCCTTCTCCCTATGCCACTGCTAGGCGGTACCCACCGGGTCGTCCTCCACCTCTAGGAAGAGATCGAGGCCAGAACGAATACCCCCGACCCCGATGCGAATTCCGTCAAAATCAAGCCAAATGTGTTTGGATTTTTTGACCCTCTCCATGTAATCGAGTCCCTCTTAAACCCCCGCACCCAAGCCTCTCTTTTTGTGTCAAATAGCAAACCCTAGCCACCCGAACAGATGCTTCCGTTCCATCACCACTTTCCTCCATTACTAGATCTCTCAAATCGAGTTCAATCTCTAAGTCCCGTCACCCCATGCCCTTTGTTTTCCTCCATCGCGTTCCTCTCATTGAGCTGCATCGTCTCATATATTTTACCCCCTCTGTGTCACAGTCAAACGCCAGGAATTCCTCATCATTGTTCCGTCAGAGCCGAGGGAGGAGTTAGACCTCGTGACCGTGGGAGCTAGGAGGAGCAGGAAGAGAAGCCACCAGGGGCACCTCCGAGCACCGAAGAACCCCGTGGACCTTGTCACTGACCCCAGGGACCACCGCAGCCGCCAGAAGCACCACTACCTAAGCGTCGCGCCGCCATTCGTCGCCGATGATCTCGAGGTGAGCGTTAGCAGCCCTCATCACCGGCGATATGCGATTCGACGTCTAGGATTAGATCTCGTACCGAACAGGTATGGGTGAATTGCGTCACGCCGCGTGGCACCGCGTTAGTGCTGACCGGCTAGTCAGCGTTGACCGCGTATTAGATATTTTTAATGATTATAAAAATTGCAGAAATTACGTTGAACTTGCAAAAATCATATAAAAAGATTCATAGAACCAAAAATAGCAAACAATATATCAATGGATTAATAAAATTGAGTAGAATATTAATATCTAATTGGATCTAACTTCTACAGTATGTATAAATTGTAATAACTTAAATAGTTTAAAAGGCCTTTTAGAGTATTAAATTCTTAATAAATTATTTATAGCTAAGAAGAATATGAATAATATGTCAAAAGAAAGCTATTATAATGTACATTAATAATCTCAGATTATACCTATTTTTGCAGTACATATTTACCTTAATGATTTAGTTAGTTTTGATGGCTTTATAAATCATTAAATTCATAGTAAATTATTTACATATCATAAAAATATAAATAATATAATGATGGAAAGCTAGTTCCAAGTAGATCATCAGTATGTAATTGGTTCAGGCAAATACTCTAAGGTTTTGCTGTATATATTTAAACAATTTAATACCATTTTTAGAGTAATAAATTCATAAGAAAATAAATAATATTCGGAAAATTGCAAATGATATGTCCCTGGAATCACAATCCCGTGAAGATTATATATCTTATTTTAGTGTGATTTATAGACAACAGAAACTATATAAATTATTTAAAATCCACTAAACACTATTTAAATCATACAAAAAGAACTATAACTCTGATTAGGGTGAATCTAATTCCTACTGGTTCGTATTAACGACCTCTATCTAGTAAACCCCCAAAACAAATTTAATTCAACATATAAGAAAGGAGTTATGACAGAACTATTAAAACCCCTATATTGGTAAGGAATTATTAATAACAAATACTCCATTGCATTAATTGATCTCCTGCATGCATCATGTATTCTAACATTGTTTAGAGAACTAAAAACAACCATTATAATTTATTAAATTGTCATGCATGCATTTGTGCATTTTTTTTTATGATTGTATGGTTGTTTATGTTGTATGAAATTGATTGATGGATAGATTGCGAGGTGTGCAACGTGTGTGATTGCAACGAGTGCTTGAACGACTTCAGCTGCAACCAAAGCAAGTAGATGCTCATTTGTTCATGATCATTGTCCTACCGTTTTTAATGCATTGTGGTGTATTTTGTAGATGCATGAATAGGAACTACTGCTATGTCCTATAATGTGGTAGGGATCTCTTGTAGTTGAGCCACCATTGGTAGATGTTCTTAGCCGTGCTATGATAGATGAGGGATGGGTTACATCACTTGAAAGTTGTTTTTAAAGTATTGGTTTGCAAAAACAAAAACAAAAACAACTTAATCAATAAACCTCATGGGTGTAATGGGATTGACATTTTTGGTGGTATCATTGCGGAAAGACACCCAGGTATCAAGAGAAAATGATTGACTTCTTTATTTTGTAGCTTACGTGTACAACCATGTGCCAGTAAGAAATGGGTGGCTGGTTGGACTTAGTAGGTTGTGGTAACTCGAACCCACGTAGCCAGAGATATAGAATTTTGGTAGGTTGGTACTATGCGTGTCGGGTTTGGGGAGCTACTTCCCAAACGGTTCCTTCTTGAACTTCTCCCTATCATCACCCAATATGAGAGTGCTGGTACGAGCTGGGCTGGCCTAGTCACATGGGTAAAGTGTACTAATACCTGTAGGGTGTATAAACTAATCGATTAGCCGTGTCCCCGGTTATGGACATCTGAGTTGCTTGATATTGAGTTCATGACATGTTTCTCGCTCATTCTAATTTCCTAATTGCTTTAATGTTGATGGGTTAACTTAATTGGTATCTTTTCAAAGAAAATCAAAAACTAATTATGAAAGTAGGACAAAGGTATTTGAAAATGCAAGCTAGCCGCAGCTCCACTCACCAAATAAGCATGTAGATGCTAGCATTATTGTCTCCTTACTTATCTCTACTTTCCATACATTCCATCTATTGACGCTTGGAGGCTGCTACATTTTATGTTTTAGGTTATTATTCTGATTCTGAATGCTCGAATAGGTTGCGGTACTCCACTCAACATTTGTTCACTTGTGGGCAATTGAAGATGGAGTCTACTATATATTTATGCTTCCGTTTGATATTGAACTATTTGAGCTAGTCTGCGTGCTAAGCATTATTCTAAAAATTGCAAATTCTAGATCAATTTGTTATTTATTATGCACTATTAAATTATTTGGTATTCATCTGTACTGTATGTGCTAGTGAACCGATCCAGGGATTGACACTATACACATGAACTCAGCCTTATCAGGCGAGGGTGTTACACTAATGGTTGTCGTTAAATTTGTTAAGACATGTGTGTCTATTCATCATGTAATAGCTTTATTCCAAGTAGTTGTAGTAGTTGCTATTAGCTATGGACAACAATGAAGCGGCGCCACTGACCTTGACGCCATGTTGGTGATGATGAAGATCATGTCTGTGCTTTAGAGATGGAGATCAAAGGCACAAAAAGAAAGGCCATGTCATATCACATATTATGAATTGCATGTGATGTTAATCCTTTATGCATCTTGTATTGCTTAGATCACGACGGTAGCACTATATGATGATCCCTCTCACTAAATATCAAGTAATAAAATGTTCATCCTTAGTAGGCACTGTTGCTAAGACTCGTCGTTTCGAATCATCACGTGATGATCGGGTGTTATAGATTCTACATGTGGATACAACGGGTGCAAGCCATATTTGCACATGCGGATACTAAGTTTAACCTTGACGAGCCTAGCATGTACAAACATGGCCTTGGAACACGGAATACCGAAAGGTAAAGCACGAGTCATATGGATGATTTGATGAACATGTTGATTGTTCGCCTATGAAGCTACATCTTCTCTCGTGAAGATCGGACTTGGTGTATTGGATTTGGTTCGTGTAATCCCCAAGGCAACGTGAGGGATGTTGTTTTAAGTGGCAGTTCAAATAGTAATATGATTAAAGTTGAACTCAATTTATCATAAGTTAAATCAAAGTAAATTTGCATAATTGTTGTAGTCATTGGCATCCGTTCACTACGTTATGCTTAGTTATAATTGAGATAATAGAACTATAGAATTCTGGATAGTTACTTTTGAAACTGGTATTGTATTGTTTTGAGTGTCAATCTAAAGTTTAAAAGTCCTACTACAAACTTTCAACAAACTCCATTTACTCCGTGAAGTTTAATAATTGGTATTAAATAAAGAGTAACATTCCAGTGTTAGTATCTAAATTATCATGTTTGCCTCCATGATTCTTGATATTCAAACGACTATCTTAATATCAAGGTTATCTAGGAGCTGAAAGGATTGTTTCATAAACCATCATGTGTGGAAGATATTGCTATATTTGAAAAAATGTTTTTGGTTGAAATATGATAGAGTATAATTTAGAAAAATACATGTTCTCATATTGTATGAAAATTTGCGAAGGTTGGAGATGCTAGACGTCCCGATCCTCCAAAAGGGTGTTTGAAAGTGACATCATACTCGCGATTCGCCTTTATAAGCTATAGTTGCTTGATCATCAAAGTTGTCATGATAAGGATGAATAGAAGATGTAGGTAAAATGTTTACTACACTAAAAGGTTACTAAAAATGGATTTTGAAAGAACACCAAACATTTGATGATGGTGATCTACTTCAAAGTACAAGTCCAAAGGTATTAGTATTTGGCTATACACTCTTTGGATTATGTGTCATGTGTATGGCCCCATTGTTGATGTTGATAGATTCTTTTAAAAGGGAAAGAAAATGTTGAAAGAGAATCTCATAAATATTTAGCAGAAAGAGAACATACTGGAAATGTCCAGCTTAGGTATATAGATGCTATACATGTTATGGTTGTATTATTTGCTTGTTAAACAATGTGGTTCTTGGGTATTGGATACCGAATTGGTTGGTGTGAAGTTTCATACAGGACAACACAATTCATGAACTGCAATGGCCTAAGTAACCATCAAGAGAATGTGTGATGATGTTCATAAAAAACAAACAAAGTGTTGTTGTGTTTCTTGTTGACATTAAAGCTTGCCTTCAAGATTTGTTTTAATAATTGGTATTTTGTTCACGTGTTATGAGAATAAAAGTTCGTTCAAATAATTACCGTGTTCCATATAAGATGGACGATTTACAAATCCAGTTGGAGAAATCACGTCCATAAAACTAAATGCTAAAAATGTAATAAAAAATGATTGAAAGAAACTTATAAAGTGACATCTCCGTTTAAATTATATTGGAAAGAAAACATGTAGAAACTCCATGTTGATGTAATTTTGGAGTCTTTTGATTTTGATCAAATGACACTTGCGAGACTTTCTTGGAGATAATTGAAATTTCATTCAAAGTCCAAAGAAGAACGAATGACTTTCTTGGAGATAATTGACACTTATTGGAATTTGTACATATTAATATATGCATTCCATTATGTGCAGTCGCGAGTGATGGATTTCAACTTCATATGTTTTCTTCTGGAAATTTGAGTGAATGTATGTGTATATTTACTTAATGAGGAAGAAGTGTGAAATATTTGAAAATGTTCAAAGACATTCAAGATGAAGTGGAAAATCATTGTAACAAGAAAATAAAGAGTTTATGATTGGATCATGAAGGAAGATATTTGAGTTACAAGTTTTGCAAAAAACATAAGATTTGAGGAATCGTTCCATAGATTTGCATTTCCCGAAACACCATATAAGTATGGAGTGTTCGAGATATGTAATGAAACATTGTTTGACATGGTGAGATCAAAGGTGTCAGTTATAAAACTGCCATTGTATTTTAAAGAGTAAAGCTTTAGTGAGTAACGCTTTTACACTGAAAAGAGCACCATCGTTATCTATTGAAATGACACCATATAAGTTATGGTCTAGGATAAAACCCAAATTGTCCTTTCTTATATTTTGGTATGCTAGGCATAAGTAAAATGTTTACAACCATAGTCGGATGAGCATATCTTTGTATGTTATTTCAAATTACCGTTGGGTATTCCTCCATAACACCGAAGACAAAAGTGTTTCTCGCTTAGAACGTCAAGTTTATTTAGAAGGAATTTTTCGTGAAAAGTTAAGTGGGAGGACAATAGAACTTTGATAAGGTTATCGAACCTTAGCTATATGTGTTGATTTGCGTAGCGCCAGAAAGTGTCCCGGAGGCAGAAACAATGCTCATGGCTCACGTGCCTCAAAGGTTGTGGTCACAGAGGTCTAAGTTCCTATTGAATTGAGTAGGTCGGGTAAACAATCAAATACTAAGATTTGAGAGTAAATCATTATTGTTTAACAATGATGAACCGACTACAGGCAAAGAAGCAATGATGGGCCCTGACTCTGTCAAATGGCTTGAAGCCATAAAATCTGTGATAGTTCCATACACGAGAAATCAAGTTTTTGAACTTGGAAGACCCTCTTGAAAGGTGTAAAAACTTTCAGTCGTATTTGTATCTATAAAGAAATAGACATGGATGTTTCAAATCTATGAAATCCTCCATCAATCCCAGAGCTTGAGGCCTATAAATTTTTTGAAAAGTAAAGTCATGTAAAGTTTGACCAAACTTTTAGAAAAAACTATTATATTATATAGATACCGTGTGAATATGTTTTATGATGTATTAAAGGGTATGGATTACGTATTGTAAATATTAATATTTTCTCTAAAAACTTGGCCAAATTTTAGGTAGTTTGAATTTTGAAAAAAGTTATATTCCTTAAGCCTTGGGATGGAGATAGTAGTTGACATGTCGGGAAAGAGTTTACGACAATGTTCAAGGAGTTGACTATGACAAGTTTTGATTTGTCATAGCGATATTTAGTCTGGACAGATTAATATAGCAACCACTACATAAAATTTTAGTATATGGTAGTTGAATAAACAAAACAAATTTCTTCTAATAGAATGGTTACCTAGGATGTGTACATGACACGATCCAAAGGGTTTTGTTAATTCAAAGGATGCTAAAAGCACATGCAAACTTCAATAGTTGAAGTAAGCATCACGGAGTTGGAATATTCACCGTGATGAAACTGTTAAAAGAGTTTAATTTCATCGGAGACAATGAAGATGCTTAGATTTGCAAGAAATTAAGTGGGAGCGCTAAGACATATTTCTAATACATTATGTGAAATACATTTTGTTGATTGGAAATGATGTATCTTTTATCGACACAGGTTAAGAATTTAATTTCGATGAAAGACTTAGGCAAAACCCGAATATTAGGTATCAATGTCTATATGGATAGATTGAGACGCTAATATGGTTGTGCCAAATATACATAGATGAGATTTTGAATTATTTCAATGTGGAAACGAAAAGATAGGTTCTTATCGCATGGAAAAGGTTGAATAAAGATTCAAGTGTATTGACACTTGGTAATTGAATAAAGATTCAAGTGTATTAACACTTGGTGAGTGCAATCACATGAATATTTTCATCAATCATGCTGTTATATGTACACATCCATATATGTCCTATGCTCTAAATGTTATGAGCATATACCAGAATGACTCATAATATGATCATTGGATTATAGTAAGGATATTCTTATGATCTTTGGAATAACTAAGAATATGATATTTATGTAGAGGTGAGAAATAGATAGATTGTTCATTGTAAAGTGTTACATTAATACTAGTTTTGTCACAAGATACAAATTAAGTTTATCTCAATTTAAACTATAACGGATTTTGATGAGTTCCAAAGTTAAGACATTGTGACAGATACTACAACAAAAGGCTAAGTATATGACTTCTGTGGTAGTAGCAAAAGAGGGCATTTGTGTCAGGAAGTTTGTTATCAAACTAGGTGTGGTTCACAGCGGGCTAGTTCTATGAAGATATATTATCAGACAATTTTATCGACATGATTTAACCCTAAGGAACTAAAGGTCTCACCAAAGGACAAAATTTATACAATGCCATCTCATCGGAGAATCAGTGATGCATAGAGACGCCAAGACATGCAAATTCACACAGACCTAAAAGTGTCAGATCCGAATATTATGTGTATAACCTGCAATCGTGTATATACAACACCAGAAAGACATAGGTATTGAATTCACAAAGTTTTTCAAACTAGATTATTGACTCTAGTGCAAGTGGGAGACTGTCGGAGATATGCCCAAGAGGCAATAATAAAGTGGTTATTATTATATCTTTGTGTTTATGATAAATGTTTGCATCCCATGCTATAATTGTATTAATAGGATACATTAATACTTGTGTGTTTTGTAAAAGAGTCCCTAGTAAGTCTCTTGTTAAACTAGCTTGTTGATTAATAGATGATCATGGTTTCCTGATCATTGTTGGGTTTGCAGCATAGAAAATAAAAAAATTCCTATGATGGGAACTATATGCACCAAGATCCATCTATCTAGATACAAGTAACAGGTGGATATACATACATAGAATACATACCTTCAAAGAACGAAAAGCTTTACGAGTATGAACTCGTTGGTGATTTAGTCGATCTCAAGATCGTGATGAAGTTCAGCTAGTCCAGCAGGTCTAGCACCATCAAGTCTAGCACCGCAAAGAAGGGGTGCATCCTTGATCACACACATGTTCGGGTATCCAGAAAACCTCCGTGCCCTCTCTCCAGCGAAGCAGCAGAAGAAACAAATCCTTCCAGAAAAATCCACCGGGAACATGTATCTCGCTGATCCGAGACCATGGCGAAATTCTAGAGGGGTAGATAGATCCTTCGCAAGGAGGTGTGAGATGAGAGGAGGAGAGGGGGGCCTTTTATAGGGATAGGGGGAACCCAAAGGGCATGGCATGTAAGCCATGGTAGATGCCCCCACTTTTTCCTCATTGATGTGGGTGGAGTTCCCATTCAAAATAAAAAGCCTCCACTCACATAAACATGCCTCCACTCAAAATTCCACTCACCTCCATTAAATTTCCACCAAATTTAATGCAATCTCTCATTTAATAAAACTCTTTTATTTATTTTATTCACAATTTTGTTAATCAAATTAATTAACAAACATTCACATAAAACCCCTTGAAACATTTCAATATCACATGCAGAACCAGTTTCAGCAATTTCACCCAAAACAATTCTGATTTCCATTGAAATTATTCCAATGCTTTCTTAATATTTTCCTGGCATCTTATTTGCTCCACATGGTGTGACATATTAACACATGTGATCGTGATAACCTTTAACACATGTAACTCAATCCCTTTGTCTCGTGATATATTACATGTATGAGATTTCATCATCCATATCTCCATACCTAGTTAGATCTCGTTACCGACATGTACTCTTTTCTTGTTCTCGTGATATAACATTCTAATGATCACATCACTTGATTGCAAGCTAACTAATGTGATATCACCAAGAGGGCCTAGAGTATATCTATATGTCATCAGGATGGACAAATTCCACTCTTGATCCATGAGCCTCTACATAACACCTTTGTACCACTGAACCCACCTTTATAGTCACCCTATTACGGTATGACCTTTGATGTTATCAAGATACTCTTCGAGTGTAAGATCTCTCCCTTTATAAAGGTAAGGATCCCTATGATTGCAATGCTAGTCCCTGGATCAATTCTAGCATCCACAGTTTAAGATGAAGTACACAGAAACAAAGGTCATTATTACATATCATTCCAGAGACAAACATAGTCTTTTACAAACTCCATGGCCACAGGCCTAATACAAGAGTTCAATATATAATAAGATAGATAAGTCTTCATCTTCATGTGCCACAGGCAAGCATGTTGAGTGTAGACTCATAACCCCTAATCATCATCAGAATAACCTGCAACATCACAAGTTACAGCCATAGTGGGTCAATACATTGGAATAGTATTGGCAAGTGATACCTTAGTAGAATATTGGTAGACTAGATACTATATGCATTTTGGCTAAGTGTAGCTTAGGCTTGCTTTGCTCAAAATAGGTTTTACCTATTAGTTGAAAACACTAAGTTTTTCTCTGTCAAAACTTTCCCAAGGAAACACCAATAGAAATTGGTGAACCTTCACCCTTGTTCACCCACAAGTTTTAACTTAGAAATTGGGATGAGGAGATTCTTGATAGATTCCATGTATTGATGCTCAAGTTGTCCAATACCAGGGACATGGCTAAGTACTTAGATTCTTCCATCTGCAGAGGTTGTGCACTTTCCGCACAAGACTTGATTTTCACCAAGACAGGACCTTTCAGAAGCCTTACCTTAGACCAAATGGACGTGTTCCAACCTATCAACCCACTACCACCAACTGTCCAAATGGCTAAGTTATTGCAACCTATGTGATCTAGGCAGAGCCCATATTGCCATGTGGCTGCACTACAAGCTTCTTAACATATGGCATCTCAAATCCCTTTGTTCCTGGGTGGCTTTCCACAAGTGAGATACACAAGGTAAACCATAGAGATGGGCCTTGTGTAACCACTCAACACAAACCATTCTTTCCATTCCACCCAGGTGTTTCATTCACTTAGTTGTTTTATTAAGCAAAAACACAAGTCCAAAGACTTATAAATATTTTCTCATAGCATGAATATATAACCACCCTTGGTTGCTACTAGCTAGGCTAAGCATGGCATTGATAAGCATCTTTACTTAGAAATTTCTAGCAATTCTACAACTACTAGGATTTCCCAAGCGTAGCATATAGATCAAAAATAATCATGCAAGTCTAGCAAAAATATTTCTAGTGCATATTTGAAAACATAGGAATAAAATCATGAAGCACCACTTGCCTTGGTAGTTTGGGGAGTAGCAACAATCCTCACAATCACAATCACTATTTGCACCAAAATCTACAAATAAAATAATGGCACAACATCACATACACAATATATATAATCAAAAATACATGAATGCATGCAAAATGCCATGTGATGATTTCCTACACCAAACAAGACAAGTGCATAGTACTGAATCATAAAAAAGTTCAAAACATGCCAAATAAAGTTTATTAGAATAACATAACATTTTTCAAATAATTACTATACCAAATTTATGCCTACAAATGTTTCTGCAAAAACAATCATTTTAATAGAGGCAAAACATTAAACACATTGTATAAACAGAAAGGTTTTTCTCTCCTGATTCCAATGATATAAAATTTATCAAATTTGGACGTGGGAATCAAAAGTTATGAATTTTTCAAGTTTAAACATCTAATAGATCTAAATTTTGTTTTTTATTAAACAGACAGGGCCACGCGGCTGCTTCTCATTGGGTGATAACGGTTCGTGCGGATCGACAGAGGACAGCCGTTAGATCTAATGCGCATCGCACGGTACAGAACAAAACTTACCCCTTCGATTGTGAATCTATCATGACGCTCGGATCTAAATCTAACGACCTAAACTGACTAACTCAAAACGGGCGGCGCTAGCGGCGGCGACTGGTGGCGGCGTGGTCAGACAGTGGCGGAGCCGGCGATGCAGGAAGCAAAAAGGGTATAGGAAAGTCTCACCTAAGTCGTCGCGGCGTGCTAATGCTCAACGATGTCGCAGTTGTCGAAGGGGCGCTTGGGGTAGTCGTGGATTGCTCGTCGGAGAAGTTCCTGGCGACGGTGTGCTCGGGCAGACAACATTGGCGATGTAACAGGTCTCGGAAAGGCAAGAGATTTAGTCCATTAGATGCGTATGATAATCCTGGTTATGCGTGTGTCCACGAGGGGGAGAGGGGTGGCCGGTATTTACCACTGATAGTCGTCGGAGAAGAGGCAGACGGCGGCGGAGTATTGCTGATGTCGTAGTCGAGGCTACGGTGCTTGTGCGGGCAAGCCAAGGATGCTGAGAGGTGCAAGGGGCGATGGGGATCACGCTCGCGTGAAGGAAGGCTCGCGGGGCTGAAGGTGCTGGCCAGAATCGGAGTTGGAGCTCGTCGGAGCAGGGGGAGGTCACGAGAGGATTCCGAGCAGCCTGGTGGCTCTGGTGGAGTGAGGATTGGGGGAAAAGAAGAAGGGAAGTATGGCGATTAAGTATGCATGGACGTGGGCGGGATTTACTCGAGCATTCAACGGGAATTGAAGCCACGGAATTATACAGGAAACGGCCGGAGGAATTAGGGGGAGGAACTGGTCGCTGGGGTGGAGACGACGACTGACGCGTGGGCCGTTGTTGTCAGCGAGAGAAAAAGAGAGGAGGTGGGGGCCAGATGTCAGTGAGGGAGCGGGTCGAACAATCGGTGCGAATCGTTTTCCTCACGGGAGAGGCTGCTGGGCTAAATGGGCTAAGCGACTGAGTTGGGCCAGATTGGCTGGTCTATTTTATTTTTTTCCTCCTTTATTCTTTTTCCTTTTTCTGAATGGATTTCTGGTATGAATTTGAAAGCTCAATTCAAATCTGTTTTAGATGAAACCTTCTCCAAACAAGAGTTTGCTGATCCTTGTATCCTAGGATGTGTAACACAACTGTTCATACTTGAGGGAAAAACAAAAAGGGTTTGGAAAAGAATTTAAACAATCTTTAGTTAAATATTTATAAGTAGTGATGAAATGGTTTTTAAATCATAATTTTTTTTGAAACTTTGACCAAACTTTAGAAGCATCACTCAAGCTCAACAATAATGATCAAAATAGTATCTTTCTTATTAGAAGGTGGCAATAAACCATAGCTTGCTTACATAAAATAATGAGAATCAGATGCTCCTATTTTTGAAATGGTTTTGAAAAGGAACCCTAAATGATCATGGATGCATGGATGATATGCAATCTTTGAAAACATGATTTTAGGGATGTTACGAATCTAACCCCCTTAAGGTGAATCTCGCCCTCGAGATTCGGGTTGGCTAGCAAATAGGTGAGGGTGGTCTTTCCGAAGATCATCTTCTCTTTCCCATGTGGCTTCTTCTTCCGAATGATGGTTCCATTGAACTTTGCAGAATTTGATAGTCTTAGTCCGAGTAACTCTTTCTGCATTCTCAAGAATCTTGATAGGTTTTTATTCATAGGTGAGGTCACTCTCCAATTGGACCACTTCCAAAGGTATAGTATCCTTCAAAGAAGTCTCTTCCATTTCTGGATGACATTTCTTTAGCTGACTCACATGAAACACATTGTGAACAGCAGACAATGATTCTGGCAATTCAATCTCATAAGCTACTTCTCCTTTACGACTCAGAATCTTGAATGGTCCAACATATCTTGGGGCCAATTTTCCTTTGACTCCAAACCTCTTCACTCCACGAAGTGGTGACACTCTAAGATAAGCTCTATCACCCACTTCATAGGTGACTTCTCTACGCTTAGGATCTGCGTAGCTCTTTTGTCGGGACTGTGCTATCTTCAATCTGACCTTAACTAACTTGACTTTCTCTTCAGCCTCTTTGATTAGTTCTGGTCCAAACAAACTTCTTTCTCCTACACCATTCCATAGCAATGGGGTGGTACACTTTCTCCCATAGAGAAACTCAAATGGTGCCATCTCAATACTGGCTTGATAGCTGTTATTGTAAGAGAATTCTGCATAAGGCACACTTTCATCCCAACTTGCTCCATAGTCTAGGGCACATGCCCTCAACATATCTTCAAGAATCTGGTTGGTCCTTTCTGTTTGTCCATCAATATGAGATGAAAAGTAGTGTTGAATTCCAACCTCGTTCCTAATGACTCATGCAGTTGCCTCCAAAAATGAGAAGTGAATTGAGTTCCCCTATCAGACACAATACTCTTGGGTACTCCATGCAGACATACAATCCTATTCATATAGATCTTGGCTGATTTAGCACTTGTATAGGTTGTCTTCACGGGTATGAAATGAGCCACTTTAGTTAGGCGATCCACTACTATCCAAATAGAATCATATCCTGAGCTGGTCCTTGGCAATCCGGTGATGAAATCCATGCCAATCTTGTCCCGCTTCCAATCAGGAATAGGTAGTGGTTGTAGCAATCCCGCTGGTTTCTGATGTTCCACTTTCACTCTGCTACATACATCACACAAAGCAATATGTTCGGCGATGTCCTTCTTGAGATTATTCCACCAAAATCTTTCCTTCATATCCATGTACATTTTGGTGTTACCCGGATGAATGGAATATGGTGAGTTATGTGCTTCTTGTAATATCAGTTTCCGAAGTTCCGGATCTTGTGGAACACAGATACGTTTTCCATGCCATAAAGTACCCTATTCATCTTCATGGAATCCTTTGGCTTTTCCCTTGCCAATCTTTTCCTTAATCTCTTCAATTTCCTTATCTGTCTTTTGGTCTTCTTTGATTTTGTCCAACAAAGTGGGTTGAACATCCAATGACATGAGATGTCCCTCATGCATGATCTCCAATCTGAGATCTCTAAATTGGGCAACAGATCTTCTGGCAATTCTCCCTTAGTAAGGCCATTCACAAAAACCTTACGGCTTAGAGCATCCGCTACAACATTTGCTTTACCGGGGTGGTATTGCAAACTCAAGTCATAGTCCTTGATGAGTTCTAGCCATCTTCTTTGTCTCATGTTAATTTCTTTCTGGGTGAAGATATACTTCAAACTTTTGTGATCTGTGAACACTTCACATCGCTTTCCCAAAAGATAGTGTCTCCATGTTTTGAGTTCACGGACAACAGAGGCTAACTCTAAATCATGAGTAGGGTAATTTACCCATGAGTTTTGAGTTGTCTCGAGGCATAAGCCACAACTTTCCCTTCTTGCATAAGTACTGCACCTAATCCATGATGAGATGCATCACAATACACTTGGAAATCCTTCTCCAAATCTGGCAGACATAAGACTGGTGCTGTCACTAGCCTCTTCTTCAACTCTTGGAAACTGAGTTCACATCCTTCAGACCAAGCAAACTTCTTGTCTTTCTTTAGCAATTCTGTCATTGCCTTAGCTATCTTGGAGAAATTCTCAATGAACGGTCTCATTCCTGTACTTATGCGCACGATTTCCGAGGCATGAGGCTCCTCTGAGGTGACCGTTGGTCGGCTTCCGGCTTTCGCCGGCGCCTCGCCGGCATAGGCTCTGCATGGATTCCTCTGGAGGTTGTTGGAAGGTCACCTACTCTGGTGTGACCACGGGTGGTAAGTTTCTGGAAGGCTCTCTCATTGTCTCGGCTGATTCTTGGCTGGTTCTTATCAATGCCAAAGGCTCTCCCCTTGAGGGTCGATGTTTGGAAAATGGGGAGAAGATCTCTATTGGATCTGTTTTGAGGTTCCCCTCTCATCTCTCTCGTGTTAATGATTCTTTGGATCCCTCATCTGGATTTCTTGGTAGATCTCCTACCATCACTGGATCAGATGAAGACACTGGTCTTAAATGGAATGCCCTTTGCTCCTCTTTGCCGACTGATGATCTTGAGCCTTCTAAAGGTATTCTCATGCTTTTTCCTAGTTCTAAAAGGCTTGTTCTCCTCAACCACAATGAGGTTGTGATTGATGCTAGATACTTGATTCATGGTGAGGTGGTGGCTTCTGGCATCTCTATTGATCTCCAGGTGAAGAGGGTTGTGGTTGGTACTCAGATTTTGCCAAGCCCTTTGGTTAAGAAATTTTCCACCAATATTGAGAAGATGGTGCCTAGATCTCTGGATTTCTCTGAAAATCTCCCCTCAGGGTGTGCTTCTAAAGATGTTGCTTCGTGTCGGCCTGCCCTGGATTTTTCTTTAGGGCGTGATTTTGAGAAGAGGATTTTTGATAAATTCAGGCATCAAGTTAATTTCATTGGTGGTTTCAGGAAAAGACCCTTTTATCTGGTCTGTTCTTTTGGGCGAGCAAATTTTAAGTTGGACTTTCATACTGTTAGTCTTGCTCTTCAAGCCTGTTTTGGTGGTAATGCTTCTAAATTCCAAGTGAAGCTTCTGCAAGATAGAACTTTTCGTTTCTCGGTTGCTTCAAGGGCAGTGGGTTTTGAGATTTACAATATTTCAAAGTTTTCATGTAATTATTTTGTGATTCATGTCAATCTCTGGGGTAATGGGGGACCGAACTGGATTCATGAAGAAAGGGAATTCTATAAGGAGTCTGCTAAAGAATGGAAAGTTGTCACGTACAAAAAAGAAAGTGCAAAAAATCTCCTTCTTTGAAGCCTTCTAGTAAAGGTGGCTCGGTTTTTCAAAGACTCAAATTTCCTGCGTCTCCTGCGGTTCCTTCGCCTGTGACTGAGCAACGTATTAATGGTGAGTTCAAATCAGGACTTCATGGCAGATCTTATGCTCAGGTGCTCGCTGATGGTGGTTTTAAGTCGATGGTAACGCCGGTCAGGTCTGGGGGAGGCGCCAATCGCACGGCATTTAAATTTCCTGGTCTCCTTCCTTTTCTGAAATTCCCCTCTTTCCCAAAATGTAGTTGGCCCGACAATTCGTATGAGGGATGGTTCAAGGCCCAGGCAGTTACTCATTCCCGACCCATTATTCACGGCAGTTTTCACGAGTTCACCACTTCGTTGCAAAAAACAACTACCACTTCCCCTGTCTCCTCAACTCCCCCGCCCGCTGAAACCCCATTCCCCTCTTGCTCGTCGCCGGCGAAGGGCGTCGTAATGGCGAACATTCCGATTGATCCTGCGCCTTTCCTGCCGAATGGCTTCCAGATTATGCAGGTGGCTGGGCGGAATCGCGTAAAAAGGGTGGTGGTGCCTCGGAGGTCAAGGGCGCATGAACAATATGCCATTGCTACCATTTATCCCCTCCCCCTGGTCCTGTTCCGTTCTTGAATATTCATGGTGTCCTGGTTGATTTCCTCAATAATGAGGTTGGAGTGCACTTCAGAGATATCCAGGCTTGTCCCTTTGGGTATGCGTATGTGCAGTTTCATCATGTTAGCGACCGTGATAGACTCATTGCGGAGAGCCCGATTCCGTTTCACGATGTGCATGTTTCTTTTGTTAAGCATAATGAGGGTGATAACTGGCGTAGGACTCAGTTTAATAATGAGTGCTAGGTGATGCTAGTTGGGCCTCCCCTTGACCACTGGCATACGGAGGATCTGAATGCTGTCTTTGCGGATATTGGGAAGGTTCTTTTGTGGGAGAGGGACCCTGACCAGAAGGGTAGGATTATTGCTAAGATTCGTGTTACTGATTTGGTTGACATCCCCAAGAGTGTGAGGTTTACCATTGGTGACTTGGTGGAGACAGAGTCATGGACTTTTTCTGTTGAAGTTCTTCAGAGTCACTTGCTTGGAGGGGGCCCACCTGAGAAGGACCCACTGCCAGATGACAATGTGGACCCACACCCTGTTCCTGCTCATGTCCTAGTCTTTGGGCCCCAAATTCCACCTCCCCCTCCCCCCTGCTCCTGGGGGTGGTTGGGGACAGTGGATGGCCCCTGTGCAGGATCCTGCCCCTGATGGTGGTAATGCTGAAGGTTGGGGTCCCTGGGAGGCTGCTGCTTCTCCTGTTCAAGGCCCTGTCATTGCTCCTGGAGAAGATATGCCTATGGACAATCAGCATCTGCCACCTCAAGATGTGAACAGTGGAGTTACAGGTGCTATCATTGTTCAAGACTGGGAGTCTGATGATGATGAATCTGTTAATGAGCCTGAGGCTGTGGAGGAGCAGGGTGTGGCTGTTGCACCACAAGGGGTTGGCATTGGTGAAGGCCTTCAAAACATTTTTCAGAACTATCTGGCTGATGAAGAGGAGGCCAATTCTGATGCTGAGGAGGGGGTAGGAAGCCCTATGGACTCAAGTACTGTGGCTCCTAAGAATGATGATTGGATGTTGGAGGACCAGCACCTTCTTTCTCCAAATGAGGCTCACCTTCAGGTTGGGATGGTGAGAACTTTTATCTCCATTCCTGATGTGCATGTGGCTAAGCAGGGATTTTCCCAACAAGGCTTGGAGCTCTGGGAGAATTATTTTGCCCCCCATATTCAGAAGGAATCTTCTTCAATGGGCTCTCTTAAGTGTGATATCCCTGTAAGTTGGTTTAACTTCATTACTCTCATGCTTGCTACTCCTGAGAAGTTTAATTGGGTCAAGGGATTTCTTACTTCTCCTTTATGGGAAATTATTAAAGAACCTATTGCTGAGGAAAGTTCAATTTATTTCATCATTCCTAATGAGAGCTTTTCCCAGATGGCCCCTTCTTGCTTGGGTATTGAATCCAATAAATCTTCATGCTCTCCCTCTACCCCTGCCAGAAAGAGAAAGGGCAAGGAACCTCTTGTGGACTCTGAGGTGAGAAGAAGCCCTAGAATTGTTGAACTAAATGGGGGTTTTAAAAGTCACATAAATTGTCTAATTGTTGATTGCCTGGTTTGTAATGCTGCTCCTCCTTGTCTGAATTCCAAAGTGGTTAAAAATCTTGCTGCTTCATTCTGCAAGGTAAAGGATGGGGACCTGGAGAAGAGGTTGCTCAAGAAAGGGAAGGCCAATGAAGTGGCAGTTAAGGCTCCTACAAAAGGCAGCATTAAAGGAGGAGCCTCTTCTAGCTTGGGCATTGGTGGCAAGAAGAAACCTGGGGCTGTTGGTACCTGTGGACAGCAAGCCAAGAAGAAGCCCTCTTCTTAAGTGTTTTAATGTATCAAACTAAGTCTTTTGCTGGAGTCTTGTTGACTCCCTGTCATGTGTTCTGTGATTGTGATATTGCAATGTGGTTGGTACTTGTTGTGGAATATGTCTGTGGTGCCTTGAATTGGATTGCCTTTTGCCTCTGTAATTGCTGTTTCCTCTCCTGGGTGATTACACTATTTATATCACCCCATATCTATATTTGCTCCTGGTTTCTTAATGAATAACAAAAGAATTCGGAAGATCTTGAATTGGAATATCAGGGGAATCAATTCTGAAAAAAAAGGATTGCTCTCAGAAACAAAATTGAGGAGTCTGGTTGTGACATTATCTGTCTCCAAGAAACTAAGCGTGAGGACTTTGATAGCTCCTACATTAAAAAATTCTGCCCCTCCAAATTTACCAATTTTGAATTTCTTCCCTCTAGAGGTGCATCTAGAGGTTTGATCACCATTTGGAATGGTTCCCTGTTCTCTGGACATCTTTCCTTTCTCAATGAGTTTTCTATCTCCATCACCTTGACATCTCTCTTGTCCAATGAATCCTGGATCCTCACCAACATTTATGGGCCATGTTTACCTGAAAAAAAGACTGAATTTTTAGATTGGTTTGGCAGCATTGATATGCCTGATGATTTGGACTGGCTCATTGTGGGAGATTTTAACTTCTGTAGACAGCCTTCAGATAGAAATAAATTGGGTGGAGATGTGAATGGTATGCTTCTCTTTAATGAAGCCATTAATAATTTGGGTCTCATAGAGTTACCACTTAAAGGTAGAAAGTTCACTTGGAGTAACATGCAGAAAGATCCCCTCTTGGAAAGGTTGGATTGGTTTTTTACTTCTGCTGCCTGGACTCAGAGTTTTCCCTCAACTTTTGTTGCTCCTCTAGCAAAGCCTACCTCTGATCATCTTCCTTGTGTCATTTCCATTGGCACAATGATTCCCAAAGCTCAGGTGTTCAGATTTGAAAATCATTGGTTGCATCATAAGGAGTTTAAAGCTATTGTTCAAAATGCCTGGAACATTCCTGTCGGTTTTATGGATTCTGCAAAAAAAATCAATGCTAAATTCAAAAATGTGAGAAGAGGGCTGAAGCTTTGGGCCAAACAGCTACCTTGCCTGAAGGCACAAATCTGTAATGTTAATGCCACCATTGACTTTCTTGATATCATGGAGGAAATGTGAACTCTTACTGTTCAAGAATGGAATCTTAGTGATATCCTGAAAAATCTTATTATTTCTCTATTACAAGATCAGAATACTTATTGGAAACAGAGGGGGAAAATTAAATGGGTTAAGCTGGGGGATGAAAACACAAAGTTCTTTCACTCTAGAGCTACCATAAGCTTTAGACATAATTACATTTCCATGCTCAAGGATGATTCTGATCTTGAGGTTTATGATCATGATGGCAAAGCAAATCTCCTTTGGAATTCCTTTAAAAATAGAATGGGCTCTTCTGATAAGCCTGAAATGCATTTCAATCTTAATGACTTGGCTGGTGATTGCTTAAGCCAAGAAGAAAGGGATGCTTTGGAAAAGCCTTGCTCTGATGAGGAGATTGATGAGGTCATCACAAATCTGCCTAATGATAAATCCCCTGGCCCTGATGGTTTTAATAATGAATTCATGAAGCTTTGCTGGCCTATTATTAAGGATGATGTGAAACATCTACTTGTGGAGTTCTATGAAGGTCAAGCCTCTTTGGAAAGCATTAATTCTTCTTTTATCACCCTCATTCCAAAAATTGCGGCTCCTCTGACTCCTGCTGATTTTAGGCCTATTTCTTTGCTAAATAGTGTATTTAAGATTATCACCAAGATTCTGGCTAATAGGCTGCAAAAAGTCATACTTAAACTTGTTCACAAGAATCAATATGGTTTCCTCAAGCAAAGATCTATCCAAGACTGTTTAGGATGGGCATTTGAATTGCTTGATCAATGCCACAAGTCAAAGGAGGAAATTTTAATTCTTAAGCTTGATTTTGAAAAGGCTTTTGACAGAATTGAGCATTATGCAATCATCAATATCCTTAAAGCCAAAGGTTTTGGAGATAAATGGATTTCTTGGATTCAGATGATCTTTGGGTCAGCTTCTTCCTCTGTGCTTTTAAATGGTGTGCCTGGGAAAAAAATTTACTGTAGAAGGGGTGTTAGGCAAGGAGATCCTTTATCTCCTTTATTGTTTGTTCTGGCTGCTGATCTCCTTCAAAGTATCCTCAATAAGGCAATGAACCTGGGTCTTCTTTCTTTGCCCACTGAAGATGTGTTCTGTCCTGATTTCCCAGTGGTTCAGTATGCAGATGACACTTTAGTAATCCTTAAGGCTGATTCTGAGCAACTCTTGTGCCTTAAGGCAATTCTACATACTTTTGCTCTCAGCACTGGACTCAAAGTTAATTATTCTAAATCCAGCATGATGCCAATTAACATGGACTCTGAGAGGCTTGGACATTTTGCTAATACCCTTGCTTGCCTCACTGGTTCCTTGCCTTTTACCTATCTTGGTTTGCCTCTGAGCTTGAATAAACCTGCTGTGGAACATTTCCTGCCTATTGTTCAGAGAATTGAGAGAAGGTTGTGTGGAATAGCTGACTTTCTTAATTATGGGGGGAAACTGCAGTTAGTCAAATCTATGTTGTCTTCCCTTCCCATATATTACATGAGCTATTTTGATCTTCCTGTCACTATCAAGGAACAGTTGATTAAATATATGAGGCAATGTTTGTGGAGAAAGAAAAATTCTGATGTTCAAGCTAGAGGTAATGCTCTTGTAGCATGGAAGAAAGTTTGTAGACCCAAGAACCAGGGGGGATTGGGAGTTCTAGACCTTAATGTTCAAAACTTTGCACTTCTTTTGAAGAATTTGGATAAGTTTTATAATCACAAGGATATTCCTTGGGTTCACCTTATATGGAATACTTACTACTGTAATGGTAAGCTCCCTAGAAGAAGTCTTGAGGGATCCTTTTGGTGGAAAGCTCATCTAAAATTGATTGACATTTTTAAAGGACTTGCAAAGTGCTTGGTTGGAAATGGGAAATCCACACTATTCTGGTCTGATATGTTGAATGATAGCTGCCTTCAATATAAGCTTCCTCATCTCCTCTCCTATGCAAAAAACCCTCACATCTCTGTCAGTGAGTTCCTGCATACTGAAAATACTCAGGACCTTTTTTACCTTCCTCTGTCCCAACAAGCTTACCAGGAATATCAAAGTCTTGAGCAAATTCTCAATACTGGCAGGCAGGGGGAATCTGATATTTGGTCTTACATTTGGGGCAGTAATTTTTCGGTCAAAAAGGCTTATTGCTCCTTAGCTGGTTGCCAACCGGTTCAGCCACATTTCTCTTGGTTATGGAAATCTTCTTGTCAGCAAAAGCACAAATTCTTCTTCTGGCTCTTACTGCTTGATAGACTGTGTTTTCCAGGGTTGCAACAGTGAAGAAACCAGCCTACATTTGTTTTGGGAATGCCCTTTTGCAAGAACTTGCTGGGCTGAAATTTCACAGGTCAATGTGGCTGATCAAAATATCTTTGAAACTTATAGCCAGTATTAAAAAAGATCTTAATGTCCCTTTTGCAATGGAAATTCTGATACTTGGAACTTGGGGCATTTGGATTTGCAGAAATAATGAAATCTTCAATAATCAGCATGCATCGATTGAGAACTGGAAGGCTATTGTAGCCCAGGAATTAAGATGGGTCCTTTATAGAATTAAGAAGAAGTATCATCAGGGCCTTAAAGATTGGATTGAAATTAATTTAGACAGGAGATAGCTGCTTAGAATGTTATCCCTCTTCTTTGAGGTGGATTGAGTTTGTAAATATTCTTTTGTAACTCTCTATAATATATAAAAATTTCAGTGGGGTTTTTTGCCCTACTGTTTTACCCTCAAAAAAAATCTCAATGAACCTTCTGTAGTATCCTGCCAAGCCAAGGAAACTACAAACCTCTTTCACTGACTTAGGAGATTCCCATTCAGTTACAGCTGAAACTTTAGCAGGATCAACTGCTACTCCATCCCCTGACACAACGTGTCCAAGAAATCCAACTTCATTCAACCAAAACTCACACTTACCGAATTTGGCATATAGCTTATGCTCTCTAAGCTTCTCAAGTATCAAAAGCAAATGTCCTTCATGCTCTTCTTTGCTCTTGGAGTAGACTAAAATGTCATCGATGAATACGACAACAAACTTGTGAAGGAACTCCATGAATACCTTGTTCATCATGTTCATGAAATAAGCTGGGGCATTGGTCAAACCAAAAGGCATCACGGTGTACTCATACAATCCATACCTAGTGGTGAAAGCTGTCTTAGGTATGTCTTGTTCCCTTATTTTGAGTTGGAAATATCTTGAACGGAGATCAATTTTTGAGAACACACAGGCTTCTTCTAGCTGATCAAACAAGTCATTGATTCTAGGCAAAGGGTATTTATTCTTGATAGTCACCTCATTGAGTGAACGGTAATCTATGCATAACCTTTGACTTCTATCCTTCTTTTCTACGAACAACACTGGTGCTCCCCAAGATGAAGAACTTGGTTGAATAAATCCTTTCTGCAACTGTTCTCCAAGTTGTTTCTTGAGTTCTTTCAACTCATCAACTGATATCTTGTACGGTCTCTTTGCTATTGGTCCAGATCCTGGTAGAAAATCAAGAAGGAACTCCACATTTCTATCTGGTGGCATTCCCGGCAATTCTCCCGGAAACACATCCGGATATTCACTCACAATTGGCACACTGTCTATGCTAACCCCCTTAAGAGAATTTAGCTTACTCCTTTTCGATTCAAATTTGGTCTTGAATCTAATCCTTTTGTTTTCTGGAGTTGTGAGTGAGACAGTATGGTTGGCACAATCTATCACTCCCTTGTGCTTAGTCATCCAGTCCATTCCCAAAATGACATCCAATCCTTGGGAGTTTCGGATTATCAGGTTAACGGGAAACTTATACTTCCCAACATCTAGGACTAGGTCATGACATCCTGGGTTCATTTCTCCGCCAGGAGAACTTACTTTTATAGGACACCCAATAGTTTCTACCGGTAGTTCATTTCTTTCAACAAATTCTCTTGATATGAATGAATGATATGCACCAGTATCAAAGAGAACAAATGCTGGAACAGAATTGAGTTTGAACTTACCAGCAACAGCATAAGGTTCCTCATAGATCTCTTCCACATTGATGTGGTTCACTTGTCCTTTTTGGAAAGGGTTGGGCTTGTTGGGTCCTTCAACTTTCTTTTCTGGGCATTCATTTGCATAATGCCCCATCTTCTTGCACTTGAAACACTCAACCTGACTAAGATCCTTCTTGACAGGCTGGCTTCCACTACCACTTCCACTTCCATTGTGGTGGCTCTTATATCCACTCTTGTGATTTTTGTACCTGTCATTGTCATGACTACGGTGATGCTTGTTGTCATGATGACGGTTGTGGTTGTGGTTCTTGTTATACTTCCCATGCTTGTGGGATCCAGAATTCCCACTGTCATCATAATGGGAACGCTTGTGAGACGATCCCGAGTTGTGCTTGTCAGAGTGCTTCCTCTTCCTGCTTTCAACCTGCTTCATCTTGCTCTCCAAACTAGCAGCCTTGTCACAAAGAGACTGATAAGTGGGAACATAGGCCACAGATAGCTGCAAGTTTAGTTCATCGTTCAATCCCTCAAGGAACTTCTCCTTCCTCTTAGCATCAGTGTCCACTTCATCCGGTGCATAACGCGCCAGATTGTTGAACTCCTCAATATACTCTGCCACGCTGCGGTGGCGCTGCTTTAAGTTATGGAACTCTTTCTTCTTCAAACTCATCACTCCGGATGAGATGTGAGCAGTACGGAAACCATCTTCAAAGATAGCCCATGTCACATCCGCAATGGGAGTGGTGATCTGGAAGTTATCCCACCAAGTGGCTGCTGGTCCTTCCAACAAGTGTGCTGCAAATCTGACCTTCTCTTCATCAGTACAGCCAACAGTTACCAAGTCCTTGTTCACTAAACGTAGCCAATCATTGGCCACCATAGGATCAGTAGTTCCTGAGAAATTTGCTGGCCTCAGCCTCAAGAATCTAGTAAGCATGTCAAAACCCGGTGGGTTGTTCTAATTGTTGTTGTTATTATTGTTGTTGTTGTTCTGATTCTGTATGAACGTAGTCATCATTTGCATCAGCTGCGTCTGAGCTGTCATCATCTGCTGCATCTCGGGAGTGATATTGTTGTTGTTGTTAGGGTTGGGATTGGCACGTCGGGGAGGCATCTATGGTTTTCAATAGAGATAAGAATGAGATACCCATAGATGCTATCATGCACAATACATCACATAAACAATCACCAAACATGCATCATAGTAGTAAAAGTTCAACAACAAAGACAACAAGTTTTGAAAATTAAACACACCAATAGCAAGCCATCAACATGTTGGATGGTCATTGCGACTCAATAATCAAAAGCATGGTAAATAAATGGTAAATGAGTAGTCATCACTACTGCTCCACATCAACCTCCTCATCAACAAGTGTAAGACCTGCATTCTCCATAGCGGTCTTGTACTCCTCGAAATTGGTGGTCAAGGTCTCTACCTTGGCTTTGAGAGCCCTCTTCTGTGAACGAAGTCTCTCAATCACCACCTGCTGATGCTCGAGCTCAAAGTCCTTGGCTTCTAGTTCTGCAGTCATGTCTCGAATCCTCTTGTTCCTATCTTGGACTTTCTTCTCTTGACTCTTGAACTTTCTATCCTGACTCTCAAACTTGGCCTCCATTTCCTTGACTATCTCATCTTGCTCCGCGAAGAGCTTCTCCTTCTCACGAAGCTGCACCTGGAGTTCGTCATTGCTAAGCATGACGTTGGTCCTATCAATATCTAGGTGCCTAAGAAGAACCTCTAAGTCCTAGAGGTATAGACGAACCGGCTCTGCCATCTCTGTAGCAGTATCCTCGAAGTCAATGGCCTCACCATCCTCATCACGTCTACCGAAGGCGTGGAAATGAGTATCTCTAATCTCCCGAGAGTGTCTCCCTAGCAAACGTCCAAGCAAATCCTACATGACTACCTCTATGCCTCTCTCCTTGTCATCATGCATGAGCTTGAAGGTGATGGCCTCCGTGGCTGGCTTAGTCTGGCGTCCTGGCTGAGTAACCTTGAAGCCCCAAAGGTCCTTCCTCTCGAACTTGGTGAGGGGAAGCATCATGATGGTAGGAAGTGGGAGATTGAGCAAACTAGTGAGCTCAATAATACGAGTGCAAAAACGAGTTCCCTTGAACTCTTCAGCCGTGCTGATAGTAACATTAGGCATCTATTTAATAAGATAGAAAAAGTTAGAATCAACACAATTAAATATAAATCACAAGACAAGGCATCACATGCATATCTTTGGAAATCAAAACACACAAGTCATGGCATACATGAATCCATTACAAACAACCAAGGTTCAACTTATTTTAAACAACATTTGGGAAATAAAATGATAAGTGTGGTGGTCCAACTAACGAAGTACGTTACAATCCCATCTCACTTGCCAAGTTGGCTAACAGGGCATCCCTAGAGGCAATCTGTCGATCCTGATCACATGACTCCATTGCTAAGTCTATGATGTCCTCTCTTAAACGTTGGTTGGTAGCCTCTAACTCTTGGGTATGCTTCTTTTCTTCCCTAAGATCATTTTGGGTGTTGAGCATTCTGCACTTGATTCTATCACCAAGCTCTTTGATGGCCTTCCAAGCTGCATCCCTTGCTGAATCAAAGAATGTGGTGTGCATCACTTAGTTGGTGACCATGCAGAATCCTGATTCCTTGTGGTTGTCTTCCTTGTTTTTATACAAGTGAAGTTGCACCCACCAATATTCAACTCCTTCATCCATCACAGGAAAACCTTTGTACACAGCTGCACCATGTATTCCCATGGCAACCATGAGGTCCTTGAGAGCCTTGGGGAATTTTGTCTCACATTCCAAAGTCATAGTCATGAGTGGTCCCTTCCTCACGGCTTCGTTGATAGAGTTCATCTACAAATAGAGATGAGAAAGAAGATTAGAAAAGTTTACGAGAAGAAAAGACAAGTGTGGAAGTTTTTGAAATTTTTTCCTTAGCGGTTTCCAATCCTAGGGTCATAATCCTACAGGCAACACAGTGCTCTCATACCATCTGTAAGATCCCTCCCTTTATAAAGGTAAGGATCCCTCTGATTGCAATGCTAGTCCCTAGATCAATGCTAGCATCCACAGTTTAAGATGAAGTACACAGAAACAAAGGTCATTATTACATATCATTCCAGAGACAAACATAGTCTTTTACAAACTCCATGGCCACAGGCCTAATACAAGAGTTCAATATATAATAAGATAGATAAGTCTTCATCTTCATGTGCCACAGGCAAGCATGTTGAGTGTAGACTCATAACCCCTAATCATCATCCGAATAACCTGCAACATCACAAGTTACACCCACAGTGGGTCAATACATTGGAATAGTATTGGCAAGTGATACCTTAGTAGAATATTGGTAGACTAGATACTATATGCATTTTGGCTAAGTGTAGCTTAGGCTTGCTTTGCTCAAAATAGGTTTTACCTATTAGTTGAAAACACTAAGTTTTTCTTTGTCAAAACTTTCCCAAGGAAACACCAATAGAAATTGGTGAACCTTCACCCTTGTTCACCCACAAGTTTTAACTTAGAAATTGGGATGAGGAGATTCTTGATAGCTTCCATGTCTTGATGCTCAAGTTGTCCAATACCAGGGACATGGCTAAGTACTTAGATTCTTCCATCTGCAGAGGTTGTGCACTTTCCCACAAGACTTGATTTTCACCAAGACAGGACCTTTCAGAAGCCTTCCCTTAGACCAAATGGACGCGTTCCAACCTATCAACCCACTACCACCAACTGTCCAAATGGCTAAGTTATTGCAACCTATGTGATCCAGGCAGAGCCCATATTGCCATGTGGCTACACTAGAAGCTTCTTAACATATGGCATCTCAAATCCCTTTGTTCCTGGGTGGCTTTCCACAAGTGAGATACACAAGGTAAACCATATACATGGGCCTTGTGTAACCACTCAACACAAACCATTCTTTCCATTCCACCCAGGTGTTTCATTCACTTAGTTGTTTTATTAAGCAAAAACACAAGTCCAAAGACTTAGAAATATTTTCTCATAGCATGAATATATAACCACCCTTGGTTACTACTAGCTAGGCTAAGCATGGCATTGATAAGCATCTTAACTTAGAAATTTCTAGCAATTCTACAACTACTAGGATTTCCCAACCATAGCATATAGATCAAAAATAATCATGCAAGTCTAGCAAAAATATTTCTAGTGCATAGTTGAAAACATAGGAATAAAATCATGAAGCACCACTTACCATGGTAGTTTGGGGAGTAGCAACAATCCTCACAATCACAATCACTATTTGCACCAAAATCTACACATAAAATAATGGCACAACATCACATACACAATATATACAATCAAAAATACATGAATGCATGCAAAATTCCATGTGATGATTTCCTACACCAAACAAGACAAGTGCACAGTACTGAATCATAAACAAGTTCAAAACATGCCAAATAAACTTTATTTGAATAACATAACATTTTTCAAATAATTACTATATCCAATTTATGCCTACAAATGTTTCTGCAAAAACAATCATTTTAACAGAGGCAAAACATTAAACACATTATATAAACAGAAAGGTTTTTCTCTCCTGATTCCAATGATATAAAATTTGTCAAATTTGGACGTGGGAATCAAAAGTTATGAATTTTTCAAGTTTAAACATCTAATAGATCTAAATTTTGGTTTTTATTAAACAGACAGGGACACGTGGCTGCTTCTCATTGGGTGATAACGGTTCGTGCGGATCGACAGAGGACAACCGTTAGATCTAATGCACATTGCATGGTACAGAACAAAACTTACCCCTTCGATTATGAATCTATCGTGACGCTCGGATCTAAATCTAACGGCCTAAACTGACTAACTCAAAACGGGCGGCGCTAGCGGCGGCGACTGGTGGCGGCATGGTCAGTCAGCGGTGGAGCCGGCGATGCAGGAAGCAAAAAGGGTAGAGGAAAGGCTCACCGAGGTCGTCGCGGCGTGCTGATGCTCAACGATGTCGCAGTTGTCGAAGGGGCGCTCGGGGTCATCGTGGATTGCTCGTTGGAGAAGTTCCTGGCGACGGTGTGCTCGGGCGGACGACGTTGGCGATGCTACAGGGCTCGGAAAGGCAAGAGAGTTAGTCCATTAGATGCGTACGATGATCCTGGTTATGCGTGTGTCCACGAGGGGGAGAGGGTGGTCGGTATTTACCACTGATAGTCGTCGGAGCAGAGGCAGACAGCAGCGAAGTATTGCCTATGTCGTAGTCGAGGCTACGGTGCTTGCGTGGGCAAGCCAAGGATGCTGAGAGGTGCAGGGGGCGATGGGGATCACGCTCGCGTGAAGCAAGGCTCGCGGGGCTGAAGGTGCTGGCCGGAATCAGAGTTGGAGCTCGTCGGAGCAGGGGGGAGGTCCCGAGAGGATTCCGAGCAGCCTCGTGGCTCTGGTGGAGTGAGGATTGTGGGAAAAGAAGAAGGGAAGTATGGCGATTAAGTACGCATGGACGTGGGCGGGATTTACTCGAGCATTCAACGGGAATTGAAGCCGCGGAATTATACAGGAAACGACCGAAGGAATTAGGGGGAGGAACTGGTCGCTGGGGTGGAGACGACGACTGACGCATGGGCCGTTGTTGTCAGCGAGAGAAAAAGAGAGGAGGTGGGGGCCAGATGTCAGTGAGGGGGCGGGTCAAACAATCGGTGCGAATCGTTTTTCTCGCGGGAGAGGCTGCTGGGCTAAATGGGCTAAGAGACTGAGTTGGGCCAGATTGGCTGGTCTGTTTTATTTTTTTCCTCCTTTATTCGTTTTCCTTTTTCGGAATGGATTTCTGGTTTGAATTTGAAAGCTCAATTCAAATCTATTTTAGATCAAACCTTCTCCAAACAAGAGTTTGCTGATCCTTGTCTCCTAGGAGGTGTAACACAACTGTTCATACTTGAGGGAAAAACAAAAAGGGTTTGGAAAAGAATTTAAACAAGCTTTAGTTAAATATTTATAAGTAGTGATGAAATGGTTTTTAAATCATAATTTGTTTTTGAAACTTTGACCAAACTTTAGAAGCATCACTCAAGCTCAAGCTCAACAATACCGATCAAAATAGTATCTTTCTAATTAGAAGGTGGCAATAAACCATAGCTTGCTTACATAAAATAATGAGCATCAGATGCTCCTATTTTTGAAATGGTTTTGAAAAGGAACCCTAAATGATCATGGATGCATGGATGATATGCAATCTTTGAAAACATGATTTTAGGGATGTTACATCGAGTGTTAGTGATTGACATGGTCTCATGGTATAAGGATTAGGATTACTTCGTATGATGTTCTAGAAATATAAACTCAATGACTTTGATCATAATTCTATACTTCGGATGAATATTCATCACATCAATCCAACAATGTAGTGACCTCATTATTAACAACATCCAATGTCCATGATTAGGAAACCTTTGATCATCTTGATAATCAACGAGCTAGTTTATAAGAGAGGAATAACTATGAACTTTTTTTTGTTTATTAAAAACACGTGTATTAACATTTCCCTATTAATACAATTATAGCATGCAAAATAAAAATTTATCATAAACAAGGAATAAGATAATAACCACTTTATTATTGCCTCTCTGGCATACTCCCTTTAGTTTGCCACTTGCACTAGAGTCAATAATCTAGTTTGAAAACTTCCTTTATTGAACACCTATGGCTTTATGGTGTTGCATATACGTGATTGCTAGTGGTTAACATAATCTTCGGATCTGACACTTTCAGGTCTGTTTGTATTTGCATGTGTTTGCGTCTTTACACGTCACTCATTCTCTAACGAGATGGCATTGTATGAATTTGGTATTTTATGAGACCTTTAGTTCCTTGGGGTTAAATCATGTCCATACTATTGGCATACGATATATCTTTATAGTGTTAGCCCATTGTGAACCACACCTTAGTTTGATAACAAACTACTTGACACAAATGCCCTCCTTTGCTGCTACTATAGCAGTCATATACTTAGCCTTTTGTTGTAGTATCCGTCACAATATCTTCACTTTGTAATTCATCCAAATCCATCATGGAATCTCCTTTCCATTACATTGTGTCACCCATAGTTTAAACTTAGATAAACTTAATTTGTATCTTGTGATAGAACTAGTGTCATTTTACAATAAACTATTTGTCTCTTCTAATAGAATATATTCTTTATTCTTCCAAAAGATTGTAATAATATCCTTACTATCGTCCAATGATCATCTTATGATTCATTCTGGTATATGATCATAACATTTAGAGCATCGGACATATCTGGATGTCTACATATCATGGTATGATTGATCAAAATATTCTTGTGATTTCACTCACCAAGTGTCAAAGCACTTGAATCTTCTTTCACTTACCAAGTGTCAATACACTTGAATCTTGATTCAATTCTTTTCCATGCGACAAGAACCTTTTCTCGTTGTTTCCATACTAAACTCATTCAATATATCATATATGTATGTCTGGCACGACCATCTTAGCGTCACAATCTATCCATATAGACATTCATGCCTAATATTCGGGCTTTGCCTAAGTATTTCATCGAAATGAAATTCTTAACCTGTGTCAATAAAAGATACATCATTTTCAATTAACAAGATATCTTCCACATAATGTATTAGAAATATGTCTCAGTTCTCCCACTTAATTTCTTGCAAGTGCAATCATATTCATCGTCTCCGATGAAATTAAACTCCTTTAACAGTTTCATCACGGTGAAGATTCCAACTACGCGATGCTTACTTCAACCATTGAAGTTTGCATGCTTTTTAGCATCGTTTAAATTAACAAAACCCTTTGGACCGTGTCATGTACATGTCCTAGGTACCCATTCTATTAGAAGAAATTTGTTTTGTTTATTCAACTACCATATACCAAAATTATATGTAGTGGTTGCTACATTAATCCGTCTAGACTAAATATCGCTATGAAAGATCAAATCTTGTCATAGTCAAATCCTTGAACATCGTCGTAAAATATTTATTGGCATGTAAACTATTTCATAGATTTGAAACATGCATGTTTGTTTATTTATAGATCCAAATACGATCGATAGGTTTTACACCTTTCCGGAGGGTCTTCCAAGTTCAAAAACATGATTTCTCGTGTATGGAACTATCACGGACTTTATGGTTTCAAGCCATTTGACGGAGTCAGGGCCCATCATTGCTTCTTTGCATGTAGTCAGTTCATCATTGTCAAACAATAATGATTTACTCTCAAATCTTAGTATTTGATTGTTTACCTGACCTACTCGGTTTAATAGGAACTTAGACCTCTGTGAGCACAACCTTTGAGGCACGTGAGACATGAGCATTGTTACTGCCTCCGGGACACTTTCCGGTGCTACGCAACTCAGCACATATAGCTAAGGTTCAATAACCTTATAAAAGTTCTATTGTCCTCCCACTTAACCTTTCACGAAAATTCCTTCTGAAGAAGCTTCACGTTTCAAGCGACAAACTCTTTTGTCCTCAGTGTTATGGAGGAATACCCAACAAATTCTTTGGGATAACCTACAAAGACGTGCTTATTCGACTTTGGTTGTAAACATTTTAATTATGACTATCATACCAAAATTTAAGAAAGGACAACTTGGATTTCATCCCAAAACATAACTTATATGGTGTCATTTCAATGGATCACGATAGAGCTCTTTTCAGTGTAAAAGCAGTAGTCTCTAAAGCTTTAATCTTTAAAATATAATGGCATTTTTATAAATGATTCCTTTTATCTTACCATGTCAAACAAGGTTTTATTAAATATCTCAAACACTCCATATTCCTATGGTGTTTCAGGAAATGCAAATCATTAGGTGTTTTGCTAGACTTGAAACTCAAATATCTTAAACTATTTATTTTCTTGTTACAATGTTTTTCCACTTCATATTGTAAGTCTTTGAACAATTTTCAAATGTTTCATACTTCTTCTTTATTAAGTAAATATATTGATATATTCACTCAAATTTCTTAAGAAAGCATATGAAGTTGAAAGATCCACTGCACATGGCTACACATAATGGACTATATACATCAATATGCACAATGTCCAATAAGTTAGTCATCCATTCCTCTTTGGCCAATGAATGGAGTTTTAATTATCCCGAGGAAAGTCTCACAAGCATCATTTGATCAAACTCAACAACTTCAAAAATCCATGAACATGGAGTTTCTTCATGTTTTCTTTCCAATGTAATTTAAACGGTGATGTCACTTCGTAAGTGATCTTTCAATCATTTGTATTGCGACATTTTTAGCATTAGTTTTATGGACGTGATTTCTCGAACTAGACTTGTAAATCATCCATCTTATATGGAATATGGAAATTATTTGAACAACCTTTTGTTCTGATAATACTGGAACAAAATAACAATTATTTAAACAAATCTTGAAGGAAAGCTTTGATGTTAGGGATAAACACAATAAAACTTTATTTATTTTTAATGAACATCATCACATATTCTCTTGCTAGTTACTTAGGCCATTATAGTTCATGAATTGTGTCGTTCTGTATGACATTTATACCAACCAATTTGGTATCTAATACCCAAGAACCACAATGTTTAACAAGCAAAGAATACAACCATAACCTATATATCATTTATATACCTTAGCTAGACATTTTCAATCTTTTCTTTTCTGCCAAATATTTCTTAGATTCTCTTTCAGCACTCCCTTTCCCTTTTAAAATAATATATGAACATCAACAGTGGCGCCATATACATGACACATAGTCCAAAGCGCGTACAGTCAAATACTAATACCTTTGGACTTTCACTTTGAACTTGATCACCATCATCAAATGTTTGGCGTTCTTTAAAAAATCCATCCTTTAGTGATCTTTTAGTGTAGTAAATATTTTACCTACATATTCTATTCATCCTTATCATGACAACTTTCATGATTGTCGTGGTGGTGGCACGGCAGATGCCATGGGTAGGCTAAAGTTTGGGGCCAATGGATGCTAGTGGGATCTGGGGAGGGAAGATGTAGTTGATTCTACACACAGAAAACTAACGCAAAGATCTTTATTTCTCCTTCCTTGGGCTACAAGTGCTCCTTGAGCTGTATACAAGGAGAAAGAGAGAATTTTACCAGCCTAACGGTCCCAAGAATGAGTCGATCCCTTCCTTAGGGTCTAAGCCTCCCCTTATAAAGGAGAGCCCTGGGTTCTTCCAGGGCTGACGTGGCAAGCATATTCGAGGAATATGCTTGTCCCAATATAGTAGTTCGGCGCTCCTCTTTCCCTGTCGCCCTTCTCACTGCGGTAAGATTCCAGAGGGCCCCTCCTGCTTGCCTCGGGCTCCAGAACTGTCATCTCCGTGACCTCCTTCGGCCCCTCTGTCGTTCTGCACATTTGTCTTTAGCTCTTGGCTCTGCTCAGATTCCGCGACTAGGGTTTGACTTTGGGCTTCTCCTTCTCCTGCAAGCTTCGTATCATTCGGCCCTTCCTCGCGTAACTCGGCCTGTCCTTCACCTGCATTAAGATCATTCGGGCCAACCCGGCCGGCTTACGCCGTATCTCGGCCGGGTAATGTCTTGCCATCACTACTGAGGTCCTGCCTTTCCTTATCTCGGTCGACCTTTACAAGATTCGGCCAGCTTAGAATATAACTCGGAACTGGACAGGGAATAATCCTTTCGTCTTTCCCCATCCTTACCCTATCCGGGGTTACCTCCCCAACATTAGTCCCCGAAGCTGATATGGTCCCGCCGATAACCTCGGCCGGGTCGTATCAGTTTCATGATACACATTATGCATTCTTTCCGAGTTATCTTCCGCCCGCTCGTGGTAACACCGTATTTACTAGTGCACGCCTCGTCCCACGTGTCATCCTCATCATTGTTTCTCTAATTTTTTGTTCCTCTACAGTATTTACTAACAAGCTACAGTTACTGCCGCGCCTGTCGCGCCGTTGCTGCGACGCCTCGTGCGCCGTTCTCGTTGGGGATCGTGAGCTCCTTGGTCAATTGTGCGGCCTTCGGTGCGGTTCCGCTCAGCGACGCGTGGTCGTGCTGCGCACTCGATCCGTGCTGCCCACTGCCACACCCACGATCCCACTACCTTGCTTGCGGCTAGGCTATAAAGTGGGGGCGCGGCGTCGGGGATTCACTTTCCCCTTCTCGTTCGCCTGCGCCCTTCTTCTTCCTCTCGCTCCCGTGCCCGCTCGCAGCTCCGCCGCCGTGCGTTCATCAGAACTTCTGACGGCGAGGACTCCGCCGCGTCGCTCCATCTGCCCCCTCCGTGTTCGCTAGCTTTGGCGTCGTCGCCGCTGAGTTCTCTCTGGCTCCGTTGCCTAGGCCCTACCCTAGATTTCTCTGTCTAGGTTTCGTATTCGTGTGGCGGTTTCTCTGCTCCTCCACCGTCGTTCTCGTTCAAAATTGCGACGGCGCCTCGTGGCTCTAAACATTCCTCCGCCGCCAGTTCTTCCTCCGTCGATTTTTCCGGCGAACCCATGTCTAGCTCTTTTAGTGGTGCCCTGGTAGAGGATGACGATGCTGGCTCTGGGCCTAAGCGAGGCTCATGGCAAGGTTCCTCTGTTACACGCCGCGAGATCGAATGGCTTATCCGAACTCGGAGGATTCCCGCCGAGGTCTCCTGTCGCTTACCCGGCAGCGAGTCTTCTCCAGATATTAGGGAGGGCGAGTATGTAGTTTTTATGTCACATTTCGCACGCGGCTTTGGTCTCCCTCTTAGCGACTTCGCAAGAGAGTTTCTCGACTACTTCGGCCTTCAGCCGCATCATCTTCCCGCAAATGCCATCGCTTCTCTTTCTGCTTTTATCTCTGCATCGGAAGGATACTTCGGCCTATGGCCATCTGCGCACGTCTGGTCGAAGTTCTTCCAGATTCGTTCTAATGTAGTCCCTGACAAGTCTCTGCACCCTTCCGAGAAACTGCTTACTCAATGCGGGGCAGCGTCCATCACGCCTCGGAGGAAGTCCGTATTCCCTCGTGTCACCGGGTTAGAATCGTGCAAGAAGTGGCACAAATCCTTCTTTTATGTCAAGAACAGAGGGGTGGAGGACAAGATTCGGCTTCCTGCCTTCTCCATTGGTCCGCCTTCCAAGGTAAATTGGACTTACAATCCGAGGAGGAGTCACGTCTTGGCCGAGCTTTTCGAGACTCGGCTCAAGGAGCTGATCCGGGCCGGGTTACGCGGCGAGGACTTGATGGCTACCTTCATCAGTAGCCGAATTTGCCCATTCCAGAAGCGGACTCACAAGCTGTGCTACATGAGTGGTCCTCTTGACCCTAACCGAGTCTCGACCGTGGAGCTGGACAACTATCTTATCTATAAGCGTGTCCGAGCTATCTTCAAGACGGAGATGCCTAAGGATTGGGCTTGGGGATTGAAACTGTTCACCCGCGATCGTCCGCCTCCCGAAGTAAGTTTTAACCACTAACGCTCTGTTATCCAATTGCTTTTGTAACGGTTTTCGCTAATTTTCTTTTTTCTTGTCTTGCAGAGGTTCGCAGAGCAGAAGAATGAGGATGCCGAAGTTTTGTTGCTTCCGTGGCCAGCGGACCGGAGCACCCCGGATACTGGAGCTGGACTCGGAAGAGTTCATCCCTAAGTCGGATCCTGCCCCGGCTCGAGCTCGTGGCAAGACCTCGGCCCACGAGGAGGAAGGTGATTCGGACGATGTCCAAGTTCTTGAGGTAGTTGCCGCAATGCCTATTTCTTATGCATTTCCGGCTTACACTTTCCCAGCTAATCCGGCCGGTCAGGTTCACGATGCCGAGCCTATTGCTTCTCGACCCCCTGTTACCTCGGGGAAACGCGGGGCTCCTGCTAGTGCCTCAGAGGCGGCCCCCAAGAAACGAATGAAGAAGTCTGCTCCGAATCCTCCCAGGCGCAAGACCATGCCTGGGGTTGCAGGGTAAGTTCTTTTTGCTCGTATTTCTTGTTTCCCTCTTTCTGTTTTTCATCCTGACACCCTTTTTTCTTTCTTATTTTCGTAGTGCTCCGCTTTTCGTTAAGCCTGGCGGTCCTAGCATGACTAGCCGCCTGATTCGGCAGCCGTCTCCTCCGTCTGTTGAAGATAATAGGATTACCAGTCCTGCTCGTGTTGCCTCTCCTTCAGCTCCGAATCAGTCGCCCCCTCGTCGCGACGTGCCTGAAACTCCTTCTGTTGACATCGATTCCACTCGGCCCTCCGAGATTTCCGTCGAACCCGTTGCCCCCTCTGTGGATCCGAGCGCCTCTACTGAGCCTCTATCTGCCCCAGCAGTCTCTACTGCAACTCCAGCCCCGGCCGAAGAGGTCGTTATCTCGGCGCCTTCTATGGCCGTGACTCCAGCTGCTCCTAAAGATACCGTTCCCATTACCGCGGTATCGGCTCCTGCTGATGCCTCTTCTAAGGCAAGAAAAACTGTTGCCATCAAGGCCTCCTCTTCCCAGAAAGGTATTGTCGGCTCTTCTCAGCCGAGTATTGCCGACGTGCTGCGCAAAGAAACTGCGCCTACCAAAGCCTCTGTTACCTCGTCTGCCAGCACCCAGCTTGCTCTTCATACAAGCCCTGCGGCCGCAGTGGTTACACAACATGTCCGAGGTAAAGTCTTAACTCGGACGGCTAGTGGGAACAGCCTCGGCTCGCTGGTGGAATATGCTCATAACTGGAATGTTGTTGATCAGCTTGAGGGCAATCCAAACAGTCAGCCGTTTCAACTTTCCGACATCAGCAGCCGTTTGGATCAAGCTGCCAAGATCATTCTGGATAGCAACAATATGAACGAGGTAATTGCTGCTTCTCGGGGTTTAGACTGATTCTCCATATGCTATTATATATACATTAGTCCCCGAAACTTGCAAACGAGTAATTTGTTATTCGCTTGGAAGTTTTTATAGTGCTATACTTAACTCGACTTAATTTAGGGTTCGAGCCTATATCCGAGTAGATCTATCTTAAACTTTGCTTAAATTTTATCTAGCTGTTCTTTGAATGTCTAGCCACATAGGTCCGGGTTAAGCTTTCGCTTAACTCGGATCTGTTTTGGCTTTGAATATCCAGCCACCTAGATCTGGGTTAAGTTTTCGCTTAACTCGGATCTGTTTTGGCTTTGAATATCCAGCCACCTAGGTCCGGGTTAAGTTTTCGCTTAACTCGGATCTGGTTTAGCTTCGAATATCCAGCCACCTAGATCCGGGTTAAGTTTTCGCTTAACTCGGATCTGTTTTGGCTTTGAATATCCAGCCACCTAGGTCCGGGTTAAGTTTTCGCTTAACTCGGATCTGGTTTAGCTTCGAATATCCACCCACCTAGATCCGGGTTAAGTTTTCGCTTAACTCGGATCTGTTTTGGCTTTGAATATCCAGCCACCTAGGTCCGAGTTAAGTTTTGCTTGACTCGGATCTGGTTTAGCTTCGGATGTTTATTCATCGTTCTGCTCCATTGTTCAGGTTGCACATGACAGGCGGACTGCCGAATTTCAAAGGTTGCTTTTTTCGCACCGCAAACTGGAAGAGAAATACGAGAAAGTCCTTCCTGTGGTAAAAAAGGCTGGTAAGTTGATAGTTCCTTTTCATCATTTTCGACATTCTTATTCTTTTGTCCGCGAGGTGTCGGCTCACTTTTTTGGTAAACAGGTAATATCAATAATCTCAACATTCGTCTTGAGAAGAAAGTCAAAAGCTTGGAAGGTTAGTTTCCCTCTTACCCTACACCTTTTCGCCCTTTAGAATACGCGCTAAACTTTTTTATTTTGTTTGGCTGTGGCAAAGCCGAGTTGCAAACCTTCGCAGCATCTCACCAAGATTGCACGCCTATGCCTGACGTGATGCTGCATTTTTTAGAACAAAGTGCTACTCATTCGGCGCAGCTAAAAGAAAAAGATGATGAAATAGCTCGCCTGCGGGCCGAGGTGGAGACCCTTAAGCTCTCTCAGAAATCCGAACTAGAAAAGGTCGATCAGGAATTCTCCGAGGAGAAGAATCGGCTGGCTTTGGAGCTGCAGAAGAATAAAGAACTCCTCGAGGCTGCCGAACTGAAAACTCAGGGAATGAGCGAGGAAATCGCTCGCTTTGAAAAGAGCAAGATTGATTGGGCCAAAGACCTTCAGATAATGATGAGTTATATTCATCGTAAGCTTCTTAGCACGGCCGAATTATATTTTTCTCTTTGTCCCTGCTGCTACCTGACACGTTCATGTTTTGCGCAGATCATTTTCCCGAAGCGAAACCCGTGAGTTCTAAAGCGGTTCTTGCGGCTCGTGTGCGCCGAGGTGTCCCTGTTGCCGCTGACTCGGAGTATTCGATGGAGGATTTCCTGGTTGCTGTTGGTGCTGCAGTTGGTCCAATGAAGATTATGGGACGGGATTTGGTGAAGGCAGCTATTCGAGCTTACCATGTTCTCTGGCCGAACACTTCTGGGACCCCTGATATCAATGAGGTCGAATTACTGGTGAAAAGACTTATGGCATCTGAGAGGCAACTAAGTCTCTGGAGGGAATCAGCCGGACGAGCTGGCGCTGATATGGCTCTAACTGTTATTATGTCATGGTACGAAGACATCTCTCTTGATATCTTGAGAAATCTGCGCACTGGTTCTCGTTGGGTTGAGGACCCCACTTTCGTCGCTCTTCGGCAAGCTCGCGCCTTTCAACTCGTCGAGTATGCCGACGTGCACACCTAGAATGAAGGGCCGAGTTTCCTTCCAAACCCGGACGAGGAGGTCGTAGTCGAGGATGCATCAGATGACGACTCAGCTGAGCAAGGGGGAGATGAAGATGACTCGGCCACTTCTGGTGACTCCAGTTCGAGCTCGGATGACAACGGCGACGCGCGATCCTCCTCCGAGGGTACCGGGCATTCCACTGCGCAAATTGATGCTCCTCAGCAGCCTCAGGCTTCGGCCGAGGTTGCACCTAGGTCTTCGGAGGGCGAGGTAACATCGGCCGAAGTTCCTCCTACCTCGGAGTCCCCAGCCCCTGACCAGGTTGCCGCCTCTCCAGCTAAAAACGTTTAAGTCATTTCCTATCCCTGGTATGCCGGGCGTACGATGTAGGTGAAACATTCATCTGTCCTCTGTATGGAATGAATTTCTTTTGCCATGTGCTGCTGAGACACATGTTTGTAATTGTTATCACTTTGTCTAAGTGGTCTTGTTTGTCCGAATTTTTTGCTGTGTTGGGCAGCAATTTCTTATTTTGGGGACGTATCTTTATCTTTGTATTCGTGGTTTACCCACTTAATCCAGGTGTGAGCTTCTTATATCATATTAGTTTGGACTGTTGTTACTTTCAAAGTCAAAGTTCGATCCTTTCTTCGTATCAAAGGCTAACCAGGACTTCGTAACAAAATATAGCAGTCCCCGAGTTAGTGCCTATGGCGCCGAAGTCTAGCGTATAAATCGAACTGCGGAAATAACATAAGGCGGTTGGCGAGTCGCTGCTCAAGGTGCCGAGGATTATTGCACAGAAATTGTAATATCATATGGCAGTCCCTGAGTTACTGCTTTGGATGCCGAGGTTTAATACACAACATGAAATTGAAATGACCTATGGCATTCCCCGAGTTACTGTTCTGGACGCCGAGGTTTGATTCATAAGATGAAATTGAAATAACATATGGCAGTTCCCGAGTCACTGCTCTGGATGCCGAGGTTTGATTCATAAGATGAAATTGAAATTAACATATGGCAGTTCCCGAGTCACTGCTCTGGACGCCGAGGTTTAATACATAAGATGAAATTGAAATAACATATGGCAGTCCCCGAGTCACTGCTCTGGATGCCGAAGTTTAGTACATAAGATGAAATTGAAATAACATATAGCAGTCCCCGAGTCATTGCTCTGGATGCCGAAGTTTTTAATACATAGTTGGTGCTTGATTGCAAGATACTACTTTGCAATGTGTGACCAAATGACCATTAAGAATAAAATGGATGAAGTAAAGCTACGTTCCATGGCCTCTTTGTTTCTTCGCCAGCTTTGTCTGCCTTGTTCCTTCCGGGGGATTGAGCGTCGATTAGATAATAGGCATTGTTATGTAATGCTTTGCTCACGATGAATGGTCCCTCCCATGGAGGTGACAGCTTGTGCATGCCGGCCGTGCGTTGCACCAGTCGGAGGACTAAATCTCCTTCTTTGAATACCCTTGGATTCACCTTCTTGCTGTGATATCATCGCAAGTTTTGCTGATAAATAGCTGATCGTGATAGTGCCAGTTCTCTGGCTTCTTCTAGCAGGTCTACAGTATCTTGCCGAGCTATTTTGTTTACCTCTGAGGTTGTATACTGAGTAACTCTTGGCGAGTCATGTATTATGTCGGCTGGAAGCACGGCCTCTGCCCCGTATACCAGAAAGAATGGTGTATAGCCTGTTGATCTATTCGGAATAGTCCTGAGGCTCCATAATACGGTTGGGAGTTCCTCGATCCAACATCCTGCCGACCTTTGCAGTGGTTCAACAAGTCGTGGTTTTATTCCTGACAATACTAGTCCATTAGACCTCTCCACTTGCCCATTAGATGCTGGGTGAGCCACAGAGGCAACATCTAGTCTTATGTGTTTCTCTCTGCAAAATCTGGCGAAGGCTCCTTCTGCAAAATTTGTGCCATTATCCGTAATAATACTGTGCGGATAGCCATATCTTAAAATAATATCTTTGAGAAATTTCACTGCTGTGGGACCATCGCATTTTTTTATTGGTTTCACTTCAATCCATTTTGTGAACTTGTCCACCATAACCAATATGTGGGTCATTCCCCCTCGGGCCGGCTTAAATGGTCCCACCATATCTAAGCCCCACACAGAAAATGGCCAAGTGATGGGTATTGTTTTTAACTCGGCCGATGGCATATGTATCCTGGTTGCATATCTCTGACAACCATTGAATTTTTCAACCAACTCTTTGGCTTCTTTCAACGCCGTTGGCCAATAAAATCCATGCCTGAATGCTTTGGCTACCAAGGCACGAGATGAGGCATGGTGTCCACACTCTCCTTGATGTATATCGAGGAGGATCTCCTGGCCTTCTGCCGAACTCACACATTTCTGCAATACGCTTGTGACGCTTCTTTATATAGCTCATTGTTTATGATCGTATAGGCTTTCGCTCTCCTTACAGTTTGTCTTGCTAATACTTCATTGCTCGGTAACATCGCGTCTTTAAGGTAAGAGAATATGGGTTGCGCCCATAGCGGTGTGATTTTTTCTGGTGTGGTCTCACTGTCTATTTCCATGTTTTCTGCCGACATATCTACCTCGGCCTTCTCCATAATTGTGCTTACTTCTGCTGTCCTCCTCTTGGGGGGTTCCGAGTCATATTGCTGGTCTACTTCGATCGGCGCATTATCCTCTGCTGAATTTGCCGGAATAAAGATAGATTCGGATTCTGGTGACGGGATTATTGATGGTTTTCTGAGGTGTTCCAGGGCAATGCCCGGGGGAATTGACTGTCGGGTTGATCCGAGTTTTGACAATGTGTCTGCGGCATCATTTTCTGCCCGAGGTACATGGTGAAATTCACATCCTTCAAAGTACCCACTGATCTTTTGCACATGAAATCTGTATAGAGCCATATTAGCGTCTAACGCATCCCAATTGCCTGAGACTTGCTGTACTACTAGATCCGAGTCCCCATAGCATAAGATTCGGCGTATGCCAATCTCTTTTGCTACTTTCAATCCATGGACCAGTGCTTCATATTCGGCTACGTTGTTGGATGCGGCAAAATGAATTTGTAGCACATATTTTAGCTGATCTCTTTTAGGCGAGGTTAACACTATTCCTGCCCCCAAACCATTTCTTAGTTTGGAACCATCGAAATGCATCGTCCAATAATTTGGATCTGGTAATGGTGGCTCATATTGCACTTCGGCCCAATCTACGAAGAAGTCGGCGACTGCTTGAGATTTGATTGCATCTCTCCTATCAAATTGTGGAGCGTATGGTGACAACTCGATTGCCCATTTTGCTATTCGGCCACTTGCATCTTTGTTGCTCAATATGTCGGCTATGGGCGCTTCACAGATCACTTTGATGGGATGCTCTTCGAAGTAATGTTTAAGCTTTTTTGCCGACATATACACTCCATAAGCCATCTTCTGATAATGTGGGTAATTCTGTTTTGAAGTGGATAACACTTCACTTAAATAATACACCGGCCTCTGTACGGACTTGTCATCTTCAAGTCGTTCTACTACGACGACAGCACTCACTACTCTGTTGGTAGCCGCTATATAAAGTAACATAGGCTCTTTTGATAATGGAGAAGCCAAAATAGGTGCTGTGACCAACATATTTTTCAACTCATGAAACGCGCTGTCCGCTCGTGGAGTCCAAACGAATTTATCTGATTTCTTCATCAGCTGATATAGTGGTAGCGCCTTCTCTCCCAGCCGACATACAAACCGGCTGAGCGAGGCCAGACAACCCGTGAATTTTTGTTGGGTTGGCCTCTATACCTCGGCTAGATACAAGAAAACCAAGTAATTTTCCTGCTGGCACGCCAAACGTGCATTTTTCCGGATTAAGCTTCATTCGGAACCTTCTCAGGTTCGCAAAAGTCTGCCGTATATCTTCCAGCAATGTTCCGCTTTCCTTGGTCTTGATGACCACGTCATCTACATATACTTGTACATTTTTTCCTATCTGATCGTGTAGACATTTTTGCATACATCTCTGATATGTTGCTCCTGCGTTTCGCAGGCCGAATGGCATTGTGCGATAGCAATAAGCCCCGTACGGGGTAATAAACGCAGTCTTTATTTTATCGGCTGGATTTAACGGTATCTGGTGGAAACCAGAATACGCGTCTACAAATGACAATAACTCACAACCAGCGGTCGAATCAATGACTTGGTCTATTCTAGGTAATGGAAAAGGATCTTTTGGACACGCCTTGTTCAGGTTCGTGTAATCGATACACATTCGCCATACAATGGCTACATTGGGATCATCCTTCTTCTTTTCTACTAGCACCGGATTCGACAACCAATCCGGATACAGCACCTCCATAATGAACCCGGCTGCGAGGAGCCGAGCTATTTCATCCCCTATTATTTTTCTCCTGTCTTCGGCGAAGCGGCGGAGAGGTTGCTTCACCGGCCTTGCTCCTGGCCTTACATTCAAAGGGTGCTCAGCCAACTCCCTCAGAACGCCTTGCAGATCCTGAGTTGACCATGCAAATATGTCCCGATTCTCACGGAGGAAGTTGGTGAGCTCGCTTTCCAAGATAATGTAGCTTATAAAGGCAAATCGTGAGTATAATATTGCTTTCCAAAACCTTTTTGGATGATTAGGATGTCTATCATCTCCAACCTTCACAAATTCTCATCCAATATGAGAACATATATTATACTTTATCATATTGCAACCAAAAACATTGTTTTGGATATCGCTATATCTACCACACATGATGGTTTCTGAAACAATTCTTTCAGCTCCTAGATAACATTGATATTAAAACAACTTTTGAATATCAAGAATCATAGAGGCAAACATGATACTTTAGATACTAACACTGGAATTATTACTCTTGATTTAATACTAATTATTAAAATTCACGGAGTAAATGGAGTTTGCTAAAAATTTGCAATAGGAATTTTACACTTTAAATTGACACTTCAAACAGTACGATACAGGTTCGTAAAGTAAATATCCAGAACTCTATAGTTCTATTATCTCAATTACAACTAAGCTTAAGGTGGTAAACAAACTCCAATGACTACAAAAAATTATGCAAATTCACTTTGATTTAATTTAGGATAAATTGAGTTTGACTAATCCAAATTAGAAATGAACTCCCACTCAAAAACAACTTCCCTTGTGTCTTTTTTGTGATTCATGAACCAAAACCACTACACCAAGTTCGATCATCATGTGAGTCGGTCTAGCTTCAAAGGCGAGCATCTAAATGGGAATCATATAAACTATATGACTCATGCTTAACCCTTCTTATCCGTGTTCCGAGGCCATGTCTTTACATGCTACGCTCGCCAAGTAAGAACCTTAGTATTTGTGTGTGTAAAATTGTCTTACACCCGAAATATGATCGTGGATTCAAGTACACCCGATCATCATGTGATGCCTTGAAGCGATGAAACATAATCGATGCATACTTAAGGGAGAACACATTTTTATCTCTATATATAAATGAGGAATCATCTTATAATGCTACTAAAGCGCCAAACAAGCGATATAAGATGCAAATAAACATCATATGCTACAGTGATATGATATGGTTCTTGCACTTGATCACTATCTTGTGCATCGTGGAATGATCTTTATCATTCCTATATATGTAAGGCCAAGGTCTATGGAACTTACACTTTGTCATATTATAATTTTCAATAGTATCAATCCATACTAAAAATTATAACACTACCATATCATAGTACTTGCCCAGCAAAACAAAAACTAGACGCCTCTATTTTATCTTTTGCATGTTTTACGTGGTCGGGGGCTTTCAGAGATAGAACCATTCTTACCTATGAACATGGAACCATAATGATGATAATCAAATTATTGAAAACTCGTTGTAAATCAGATATTAACTATAGTAGGAGAGACATACACCCGCAAGACACTTATGCAAAACTAGTTGCATGTCGAGCGTGGAACATGTCTCATGTGCGAGGACATGTAAAGTTTGTTCGGGCCGCTTCATCCCACTATGCCACCAATATCCAAAATACACATGACAAGCAATAACATGACCATCAGCGCCCACATACTCATATGTGTACTACCCATGCAAAGCATCTACGCATATATCCGTCTCTGATACAATTCTTGGGTTCGCAACATAGAAAACAAAAAATTCCTATGATGGAAACTATATCCACCAAGATCCATCTATCTAGATACAAGCAATGGGTGGATATGCATCCATAGAATACATACTCTCGAAGACTGAAAAGCTTTACGAGTATGAACTCGTTGGCGATGTAGTCGATCTCTTGCCGATCTCAAGATCGTGATGAAATCCAGCAGGTCCAGCACCATCAAGTCCAGCACCGGAAAGTAGTGGTGCATCCTTGATCGCACAAACATTCGGGTATCCCAACAACCTCCGCACCCTCGCTCCAGCGAAGCAGCAGAAGCAACAAACCTTCCAGAAAAAGCCATCGGGAACATATATCTCGCTGATCTGAGACCATGGGTGACATGCCAATCCCTGGATTGGTTCATTGGCCCACAATAGAATAAGATGAATAACATAGCAAAAATATCCGTGTATCATAAATAACGAAGATCCAGAGTACCATTATTACAATAAAAGCTTAGCCCAAAGCTAGCTCAAATTATTCAGGTAGCAACATAAAAAAAAGTAAATCCTCCATTCTTCAAATTGCCCACAAGTGAACAAGTGCGAGTGGAGTACCGTGGCCTATATCGATTACTCAGAATCGGAATAACCTGCAACATGAAACGTAGCAGCCCCGAAGGGTCAATACATGGAATATATGGCAAGTAGAGCTGGTAATGGAGACAATAGTGCTACCATCTACATGCATATTTGGCAAGTGGAGCTGTGTCTGGCTTGCATTTACAAATACCTTTGTCCTACTTTCATAAATTGTTTTTGATTTTCTTTGAAAAGATCCCAATTAAGTTAACCCAACAACATTAAAACAATTATGAAATTAGAATGAGCGAGAAACATGTCATGGAATCAATATCAAGCAACTCAGTTGTCCATAACCGGGGACACGGCTAATCGATTAGATTATACACCCTTCAGGGGTTAGTACACTTTACCCATGTGACTTGGCCATCCCAGCTTGTACCATCACTCTCATTTTGGATGATGATAGGGAGAAGTCCAAGAAGAGACTGTTCGGGAAGTAGCACCCCAATCCCGACGCGCACCGGTCCAACCTACCAAAATTCTACATCTCTGGATACCCAGGTTCGAGTTACCATAACCTACTAAGTCCAACCAACCGCCCATTCCATTATTGGCACATGGTTGTACACGTAAGCTACACAATAAAGAAGCCAATCAATTTCTCTCAATACCCGGGTGCCTTTCCGCAATGAAACCACCAAAAATTATCAATACCATCACACCCAAGAGATTTATTGATTAAGTTGTTTTAGTTTTCACAAACCAATACTTTTAGAAACAAGTCTCGATGATGTAACCCAGCCCTAGTTCAACATAGCATGGCTAAGCACATCTACTAACGGTGGTTCATCTACAAGGAAAGCCCTACCACATAATAGGACATAGCATAGCGATAGTATCATCCTACACATGCATCTACAAAATTCACGACAATGCATTGAAAATAGTAGGACGATATCATGAACAAAGTAGCATCTACTTGCCTTGGTTGTAGCGGTCGAAAGAACAATCCACACACGAGCAAGCGTTGCACTCGTCACAATCTACACGATACAATTGCAACCATAAACAAACAATCCACAAGCATATGCAACAAATATGCTGCATGGAGGTATGCAAGGCAAGTCAATTGGTTCTAGAGCTGCACCACATAATCCTAATCAATAATACTACTGATTGCATGCATGGAAAATAGTTTTAGCGCAAGGAAAACTATTACGAAAAAGTAATGCTCAAAACTAGAGCCAGAACTCAATTAATTCACTACCGGTAGTATTCTGTTTGTAAAATCTTGGAAAAATTCTACCGCATAGGCATCGCTGATTGGAAACAGTACCAACTGGAATTACTCAAAAAGGAATTATAAAACTCCCCGAGTAGTTAAAACACTGCAGAAAGTCACTAGACAGTTTCTGCAGAAGTTTTTACTGTAAGCCTATCTTTTTAATTCACGATGATATTCCCCTCGTTCCACTGAATTCAGGGACATATCATACGCGATTTTTGGAGCTACGGATCTTTTTCTACGAATTAATTACTCCAAAAGGCCATTAACCTATTTGATTAAACTGTACTAAATCTTGCTGCAAAAGTCTGAACCAAAGGTACAGCAAGATTCTACACGACTCACTGAATCTACACATATTTTATTTGCAATTTTTGGCCAAGCGGTTTAATTTCTATGCAATTTACAAGTTTCTACCGAAATCTGTCAACTAAAACGATTAACGAAAATAACCAGTCAACTGTGTCTGTTGACTGGTCAACGCGTCTGCTGACTGGGCGTCTGACTAGTCAACGCCTGAGTCTGACCGGTCAACGGCTGATCTGAACCTCGGATCTGAAATCTAATGGTGGCTGCAGACTTACCGGAGACAAACGGCGAAACGAACGGCGGACGGTTCCGGACGGCGGTGGCGATCGATTCCGGCGACGGTGGTTTGCCTGCACGGAAGGGGAAACGATCAGCGCGTAGTACGGGGCGGTCAACAACACGGCAACGGCGCGTGCGGCGGAGATGGCGATGCGGCATGGCACGGACGAGCGGGCGCGACGCAAGGCGCGCGAGGCGACGCGCGTGCGTGCGTGCGTGTGTGTGTGCGTGCTGCGTGCGTGTGTGTGTGCGCGGCAGCGAGCAGCAGCTAGCGACGCGCGCAAGCGGCGGCAGCAGCGCACGCAGCAGGCGGCAGCGGCAGCAGCAGCGCGCGCGAGCGCACGCGGGCAGGCGCAGCGCGGGGCGCTGGCGGCTCGGGGCGCGGGCAAGGCGCAGGCGCGCTGCGAGGCGGCGAGTGGCAGGCGGCGGGGCGAGGTGCTGCAGTGGCGGGGCGAGCGGAGCACTGCGGCGGAAGGCGGGTGGCGCGGCGGCAGGGAGTACCTGGCCGGCGGCAGGGCTGGGCGACGGCGGCGGGTCGCGGCCAGGAGGCGGCGCGATCGCGGGGAGGGGGAGGCGATCGAGGCGGCGGGGTGCGGTTCCCGAGGCTGCTGGCGCGGGTATCGAGGAGGGCAGGGGGCGGCTCGGCCGGGTCCCTTAAGTGGGGCCCCTTGCGGGTCCTACTCCGATTCGGAACGCGGTTAGACGCGGACTCGGAAATCGGCCCGAAAATCGGACCGTTTTTCCGACTCTCAATAAAACGGCGATAACTTTTCCGTACGATCTCCGAATCGGGCGATTCTTGCTCCTACGGTTTTGTAAAATCGAGGGGAACAATCTAGGGTCGATGGTTGAGTGAAACCACTAGGATACAAGGGTGGCAACACTAGTTCTTCTAATGCCTCCCGCAGGAGCCTCGTAGAAGAATAGAAAAAGGGTTTTGAAAATAGCGTTTCGCTGATTCTTTTAAATCGACGGTGTTGAATGGAAAAGCATGATGCAATGATATGAATGATATGCAGAACCAAATCTAAAATCTGGGATGTGACAAGACTAACCCCCTTAAGATGAATCTCGTCCTCGAGATTCGGCACGGCTAGCAAATAGGTGTGGGTAGTCCTCTCGGATGTCATCCTCACGCTCCCAAGTGGCTTCCTCTTCGGTGTGGTGGCTCCACTGCACCTTGCAAAACTTGATCGTCTTGGTACGGGTAATCCTCTCCGCTGTCTCCAGAATCTTGATCGGTTTCTCCTCATAGGTCAAATCATTATCAAGCTGAACCTCCTCTAGCGGTACAGTGTCTCTCAATGGTGTATCCACCATCTCCGGATGGCACTTCTTCAGCTGGGATACGTGGAACACATTGTGAACAGCGGACAGAGCCTCTGGCAACTCCAACTGATAAGCAACTTCTCCTTTGCGTGCTAAGACCCGATACGGTCCAATAAACCGAGGTGCCAGCTTACCCTTAATTCCAAATCTCTTGATTCCACGAAGTGGCGACACTCTGAGGTATGCTCTATCACCTATCTCATACACCACTTCCTTACGCTTGGCGTCAGTGTAGCTCTTCTGCCTTGATTGTGCTACCTTCAGCCTGTCCCTAATCAAGGCGACCTTTTCCTCAGCATCCTTGATCAAATCAGGCCCAAACAACTGGCGTTCTCCTACTCCATCCCATAGCAACGGAGTCCGGCACCGTTTCCCATACAGTACATCAAACGGTGACGTCTTGATGCTGGTTTGATAGTTGTGGTTGTAGGAAAACTCAGCATACGGCAAATTCTCGTCCCAACTAGAACCATGAGCTAAAGCGCAAGCTCGCAGCATGTCTTCCAAAATATGATTCACCCTCTCGGTCTGTCCATCAGTCTGTGGGTGAAACGCTGTGCTAAACTCCAATCTAGTACCGAGTGACTCGTGCAGCTGGCGCCAGAAGTGCGAGGTAAATTGGTGCCTCTATCAGATACGATACTCTTGGGAACTCCATGTAGGCACACAATACTGTCCATGTAAATCTTGGCCAACTTTGCACTCGTATAGGTCGTCTTCACCGGTATAAATTGGGCTACCTTGGTCAAATGGTCGACCACTACCCAAATGGAGTCATATCCTGACCTGGTCCTGGGCAATCCTGTGATAAAGTCCATTCCCACTCTATCCCACTTCCAATCCGGCACAGGCAATGGCTGTAGCAGTCCTGCTGGCTTCTGGTGTTCCGCCTTCACTCGGCTGCACACATCACATAGGGCAATATGCTTGGCGATATCTCCCTTCATGTTGTTCCACCAAAATCTGCTCTTCAAATCCATATACATCTTTGTGTTGCCCGGATGTATGGAGTATGGCGAGTTATGAGCCTCCTGCAGAATCAACTCCCTTATCTCCGGGTCGCTGGGCACACACAAACGATCTCCATACCACAAGGTACCATGCTCATCCTCGCGAATATCCTTTTCCCGATTCTCCTTCATCTTTTCCTTTATCTCCTCTATCTCTTTACCTCCCACTTGAGCTTTCCTGATCCTATCCTGTAGCGTTGGTTGGACTTCCATTGTTGCCAAGTATCCTTCAGATACTACCTCCAGTCTAAGGTCCTTGAATTGCTTGCACAAATCCTCAGGCAATTCACCAATTGTCAATCCATTGGCATAAACCTTCCGGCTCAGAGCATCTGCTACTACATTGGCCTTTCCTGGGTGGTATTGTAGATTCATATCATAGTCCTTGATAAGCTCCAACCATCTCCTTTGTCTCATGTTCAGTTCCTTCTGTGTAAATATGTACTTCAGGCTCTTGTGGTCGGTGTATACATCACAGTGTTTTCCCATTAAGTAATGCCTCCATACCTTGAGCGCATGAACCACTGACGCTAACTCCAAAGTCGTGTGTGGGGTAATTCCGCTCATGGTGCTTGAGTTGTCGCGAGGCATATGACACTACTCTCCCATCTTGCATCAGCACACTCCCAAGTCCCTGTCGAGAGGCATCGCAGTACACCTGGAAATCCTTCTGAAGGTCTGGTAAACACAGAACGGGCGCGGTCACTAGTCGACGCTTCAGCTCCTGAAAGCTGGCTTCACACACATCCGTCCATTCGAACTTCCTCTACTTCTTCAGAAGTTCCGTCATCGGCTTAGCAATCTTGGAAAAGTTTTCAATGAACCTCCTGTAATATCTAGCAAGTCCCAAAAAGCTTCGAATCTCTCCCGCATTCTTGGGTGCTTCCCACTCAGTCACTGCAGTCACTTTGCTTGGATCAACAGCGACTCCTTCTCCTGACACTACGTGTCCAAGAAACCCAACGGTGTTAAGCCAGAATTCACACTTGCTGAATTTGGCATACAACTGGTGTTCCCTCAGTTTCTCCATAATCAGTCGCAGATGCTTTTCATGCTCAGCATCATCCTTGGAATATATCAGTATGTCATCAATAAACACCACCACGAACTTGTCCAAGTACTCCATAAACACCTTGTTCATCATGGTCATGAAATATGCCGGGGCATTCGTTAGTCCAAAAGACATAACCGTATATTCATATAGACCATACCTAGTGGTGAAGGCAGTTTTTGGTACGTCCTCCTCCCGGATTTTCAATTGAAAGTAACCTGATCGCAGATCGATCTTGCTGAACACCTTCGCTCCTTCCAGTTGATCAAACAAATCATTTATGTTCGGCAGAGGGTACTTGTTCTTGATGGTTACTTCATTCAGCGAGCGATAGTCCACTACTAATCTCTTGCTGCTGTCTTTCTTCTCCACAAACAGAACAGGTGCACCCCATGACGACGAACTAGGCTGAATGAATCCCTTTTCCAGCTGCTCTTTCAACTGCTTCTTCAATTCCTTCAGCTCATCCACATCCATCTTATATGGTTTCTTTGCTATTGGTCCTATTCCCGGCATCAGGTCGATAAGAAACTCTACTTTCCTGTCAGGTGGCATCCCTGGCAGCTCTTCCGGAAACACGTCGGGGTAATCCCTAATCACGGGCACATTATCCATGCTAACCCCCTTAAGATGATTCAACTTACACCTTCCTGGTCGTACAGCAGACTTGAATCTAATCCTCTTACCATCCGAGGTTTTGAGTGAAACAGTGCGCTGTGCACAATCTATGTGTCCCCCATGCATAGACATCCAATCCATACCCAGAATAACGTCTAATCCCTGTGAATCCAACACTACCAAATGTGCACTGAAGTTGTGTGTTCCAATCCTCACAGTTAAATTGTGGCATCCCGCACTAGCTATCATATCTCCTCCAGGTGAACTCACTCTAATAGAACTTTTCATAGACTCAGTAGGTAACTTATACTTATCCACAAATGCCCTTGATATGAATGAATGCGATGCACCAGTATCGAAAAGTATAAGTGTTGGGTAAGTGTTGATTGGAAACTTACCAATCACAAGGTCAGGCTCATCTGGAATCTCCTCCACATTCATGTGGTTCACTGTGGCCTTCTCGTTGTTGGTTGGCTTCAGTCCTTTCCTCTCCGGACAGTTGTCAGCATAGTGTCCCTTCTGTTTAGACTTGAAGCATGTCACCTCACTCAGATCCTTCTTCACAAAGCTGCGATCACGGTTGTGGTCATGTCCACCATGTCCTCCAGAGTGGTGAGAGTGTCCTCCCTTGTGGCTGTGGTGGCTGCTCCTATGGTTGTCATGACGATGCCCATCGCCTCCATGGTGGTGGAGGTCATGGCTCCCATGGTCACTCCCTCCATGCTTGGAGTATCCATCATATGAGGTGCGAGACTTGTGATGTGAACCAGAGTGGTGATTGTTGTTCTTTCTCTTGCGGTTCTCCACCTGCTTGTGCTTCCCTTCCAAGATCCTGGCCTTGTCCATAAGCTCCTGGAAAGTGGGGCAATAAACCACCAGTAGCTGCACTGAAAGCTCATCACTGAGGCCATCCAGGAATCTCTCCCTCCTTTTTGCATCAGTGTCAACATCCTCAGGTGCATAACGGGACAGGTTGTTGAACTCCTCAATGTACTCGGCCACGGTGCGATTGGTTTGGCGCAAGTTGCAGAACTCCTTCCTCTTCAGGCTTAGAACTCCTGAAGACACGTTGTTGGTCCTGAAACCTTCCTCAAACATTGCCCAAGTCACAGTATCCAGCGGGTGGGTGATCTGAAAGGTGTCCCACCAAGAAGCGGCTGGTCCCTCCAGTAGGTGAGAGGCAAACCTCACCTTCTCAGCATCAGTACATCCAACAGTTACTAGATCCTTGTTGACTGAACGCAACTAGTCGAGAGCAACCATTGGTTCAGTTGCAGTAGAGAACTTAGCTGGCCTTAGCCTCAGAAATCTGGTGAGAGCATCTCCCTGAGGCTGATTGTTTCTATTGTTGTTGTTCTGATTTGCCATGAACTGAGTCATCACTTGGGTCAGCTGTGCCTGAGCTGCCATGAGATGCTCCAACTCAGTGGGTTGACGGCGGGGAGGCATCTGCGGTTCAGCACAGGTAAGTTTAGAAAGAATCAACTACGACAATAGGATTGTACCCATGCATATGATCAAACAACAACAAACACTAGCAGACAATCACAAGCAAGCAACACATCAACAAACAAGCGATCCAGCAACATCCCAGGGGTTATCCTAGCAGTATATACCTACTAAAATAGTTTTACAAGAGTTGGCAATGGTTAACTAAACAGTTGATCAACTAAACAGCAAAAACAGCAATCTGCCAGAACAGTCCAGCAGCATTCGCGAATTTTTCCGCCTGACTTAAACTCATCAGAAAATTTAGATTATTTTTGCACATATAGTACAGAGAGTTTCGCATCAGCCTAATTTTTTTCAGATTTTTCCCAGTTACCAGAAAAATATGAAAAATCATACAGTACTGCTGTATCAGCAGAAAAACTGCAGCGAAAATAACACAGATAGTAACCAAACTTGCCATAACTCTTTCATAAAATTCGCACAAATAATTCCTGGGATATTGGAGTACACAAATAAGCAACTAATCACTCTTAAACTAACACGAACTAAGCTTCACAATTCTCGAGACTAATCCTAACGAATTTGCCTAACGTGGACTAATTGGTGGACTTCTATCTACTCCTTGAAGAGGTTGCGGTAGGTCCTTGCTGTCATGCGTTGACGCTTCGGCTCGTGGTACAACCATGGCGGAGGAGTGTACACCTATCCTGAATCATCACTTGAGATCTCAAACTCCACCTCTTCTGGATCCTCCTCTTCTTCTTCACTTTCAGCTGCAACTGCAACAGCTTCATCTCCTCCACCATCATCGTCTCCATCATCATCATCATCCTCGTCCACATCATCATCATCGTCTCCACTGTCATCATCATCCCCATTGTTGCCATCATCTCCATTGTCATCATCAGAGGGTGGATTTAGCTGCGCTTGGAGAGCGGCAATCTGGGCTGTCATAGCTTCAATAGTTTGGTCCCTTTCTTGGACGGTCCCTTGCAACTGTTGTATGTTCTGGGTGTTCTCCTGCACAGTACCATGAAGATGAGCTATGGTTTCATCTCTGGCTATCAGGGCATTCTATAGAACTCCCACAGCATCATGCAGGGTGTCAATCTCCTGCCCTTGGACCACCATACCATTGCTAGCAAAATCTGCAATCTCCTTTATCATCATCACCTTCTCAGCTAGAGCTCCATTCTCCCTTTCCATGTCCTCTATGTGCCTCCGACGGGGCGGCATGTTGTTCCTGTCGCCCGGGGTAACCACAATGTGCCCATCTTCATCACGCCTCCCATAGTCACGGTAGGGTGAATCTGCTGGCAGTAGGTGTCGGACTTGATGGCACTGGCGAGACAGGGCTTCATGTATGGCCAAGTTGATTCCAAGTCCCCAGTTGCAGTATGTCTTAGTGTAGATCAAATGCACAGGGTTTGGCAAGGCGGCATCCCTGAATATGAAGGTAGTGATCTCCCATGCATCCTCACCATATCCATAGGTGTATAGCCTTCTTCCCTTGAACATGGGCAGTGGCAATCCCAATGACTGTGAGAGCTGTGCTAACTGCCTTGCAAAGGGCCTTGGTGACTCCATGGTTGCATACTCAGTCCTAACTTCTCCCATCTATCAATTAAAAGAGGAAAGTGTGAGAATAGCATATGGTAAGAATTTACGAGGGTGAAAGGCATAAGATGAAAGACATAGTTAATATAGGCTTTAATAAATCTATGGCTTCCTAATCCAATACTAGGTCACGATCCTACAGTCGACACACGGGCTCTGATACCATCCTGTAACACCGCGGTTCTGAAAAGACCGTGGCTTCTATGTGACATGCCAATCCCTGGATCGGTTCATTGGCCCACAATAGAATAAGATGAATAACATAGCAAAAATATCCGTGTATCATAAATAACGAAGATCCAGAGTACCATTATTACAATAAAAGCTTATCCCAAAGCTAGCTCAAATTATTCAGGTAGCAACATAAAAAAAGTAAATCCTCCATTCTTCAAATTGCCCACAAGTGAACAAGTGCCGAGTGGAGTACCGTGGCCTATATCGATTACTCAGAATTGGAATAACCTGCAACATGAAACGTAGCAGCCCCGAAGGGTCAATACATGGAATGTATGGCAAGTAGAGCTGGTAATGGAGACAATAGTGCTAACATCTACATGCATATTTGGCAAGTGGAGCTGTGTCTGGCTTGCATTTGCAAATACCTTTTTCCTACTTTCATAAACTGTTTTTGATTTTCTTTGAAAAGATCCCAATTAATTTAACCCAACAACATTAAAACAATTATGAAATTAGAATGAGCGAGAAACATGTCATGGAATCAATATCAAGCAACTCAGTTGTCCATAACCGGGGTCACGGCTAATCGATTAGATTATACACACTGCAGGGGTTAGTACACTTTACCCATGTGACTTGGCCAGCCCAGTTTGTACCATCACTCTCATTTTGGTTGATGATAGGGAGAAGTCCAAGAAGAGACTGTTCGGGAAGTAGCTCCCCAATCCCGACGCGCACCGGTCCAACCTACCAAAATTCTACATCTCTGGATACACGGGTTCGAGTTACCACAACCTACTAAGTCCAACCAACCGCCCATTCCATTATTGGCACATGGTTGTACACGTAAGCTACACAATAAAGAATCCAATCAATTTCTCTCAATACCTGGGTGCCTTTCCGCAATGAAACCACCAAAAATTATCAATACCATCACACCCAGGAGATTCATTGATTAAGTTGTTTTAGTTTTCACAAACCAATACTTTTAGAAACAAGTCTCGATGATGTAACCCAGCCCTCGTTCAATATAGCATGGCTAAGCACATCTACTAATGGTGGTTCATCTACAAGGAAAGCCCTACCACATAATAGGACATAGCATAGCGATAGTATCATCCTACACATGCATCTACAAAATTCACGACAATGCATTGAAAATAGTAGGACGATATCATGAACAAAGTAGCATCTACTTTCCTTGGTTGTAGCGGTCGGAAGAACAATCCACACACGAGCAAGCGTTGCACTCGTCACAATCTACACGATACAATTGCAACCATAAACAAACAATCCACAAGCATATGCAACAAATATGATGCATGAAGGTATGCAAGGCAAGTCAATTGGTGCTACAGCTGCACCACATAATCCTAATCAATAATACTACTGATTGCATGTATGGAAAATAGTTTTAGCGTAAGGAAAACTATTACGCAAAAGTAATGCTCAAAACTAGAGCCAGAACTCAATTAATTCACTACCGGTAGTATTCTGTTTGTAAAATCTTGGAAAAATTCTACCGCATAGGCATCGCTGATTGGAAACAGTACCAACTTGAATTACTCAAAAAGGAATTATAAAACTCCCCGAGTAATTAAAACACTGAAGAAGTCACTAGACAGTTTCTGCAGAAGTTTTTACTGTAAGCCTATCTTTTTAATTCACGATGAGATTCCCCTCGTTCCACTGAATCCAGGGACATATCATACGCGATTTTTGGAGCTACGGATCTTTTTCTACGAATTAATTACTCCAAAAGGCCATTAACCTATTTGATTAAACTGTATTAAATCTTGCTGCAAAAGTCTGAACCAAAGGTACAGCAAGATTCTACACGACTCACTGAATCTATACATATTTTATTTTCAATTTTTGGACAAGCGGTTTAATTTTTATGCAATTTACAAGTTTCTACCGAAATCTGTCAACTAAAACGATTAACGAAAATAACCAGTCAACTGTGTCTGTTGACTGGTCAACGTGTCTGCTGACTGGGCGCTGACTGGGCGTCTGACTAGTCAACGTCTGAGTCTGACCGGTCAACGGCTGATCTGAACCTCTAATCTGAAATCTAACGGTGGCTGCAGACTTACCGGAGACAAACGGCGAAACGAACGGCGGACGGTTCCGGACGGCGGTGGCGATCAATTCCGGCGACGGTGTTTTGCCTGCGCGGAAGGGGAAACGATCAGCACGTAGTACGGGGTGGTTAACAACACGGCAACGGCGCGTGCGGCGGCGGCGATGGTGATGCGGCATGGCACGGACAAGCGGGCGCGGCGCAAGGCGCGCGAGGCGACACGCGTGCGTGCGTGTGTGTGTGTGCGCTGCGTGCGTGTGTGTGTGCGCGGCAGCGAGCAGCAGCTAGCGGCGCGCGCAAGCGGCGGCAACAGCGCACGCAGCAGGCGGCAGCGGCAGCAGCGGCGCGCGCGAGCGCACGCGGGCAGGCGCAGCGCGGGGCGCTGGCGGCTCGGGGCGCGGGCAGGCGCAGGCGCGCTGCGAGGAGGCGAGTGGCAGGCGGCGGGGCGAGGTGCTGCAGCGGCGGGGCGAGCGGAGCGCTGCGGCGGAAGGCGGGTGGCGTGGCGGCGGGGAGTACCTGGCCGGCGGCGGGTCGCGGCCATGAGGCGGCGCGATCGCGGGGAGGGGGAGGCGATCGAGGCGGCGGGATGCGGTTCCCAAGGCTGCTGGCGCGGGTATCGAGGAGGGCAGGGGGCGGCTCGGCCGGGTCCCTTAAGTGGGGCCCCTTGCGGGTCCTACTCCGATTCGGAACGCGGTTAGACGCGGACTCGGAAATCGGCCCAAAAATCGGACCGTTTTTCCGACTCTCAATAAAACGGCGATAACTTTTCCGTACGAGCTCCGAATCGGGCGATTCTTGCTCCTCCGGTTTTGTAAAATCGAGGGGAACAATCTAGGGTCGATGGTTGAGTGAAACCACTAGGCTAAAAGGTTGGAAACACTAGTTCTTCTAATGCCTCCTACAGGAGCCTCGTAGAAGAATAGAAAAAGGGTTTTGAAAATAGCGTTTCGCCGATTCTTTTAAATCGACGGTTTTGAATGGAAAAGCATGATGCAATGATATGAATGATATGCAGAACCAAATCTAAAATCTGGGATGTGACAATGGGGAAATTCTAGAGGGGAGAGAGATCCTTTGCGGGGAGGTGTGAGATGAGAGGGGGCCTTTTATGGGGAGAGGGCGAAGCCCAAAGGGCATGGCGTGGCAGCCATGGTGGCTACCACCACCTCTTCCACATTCATGTGGGTGGAGCTCCCATTCAAAATAAAAAGCCTCCACTGACATAAACATGCCTCCACTAAAAATTCCACTCACCTCCATTAAATTTCCACCAAATTTAATGCAAGCTCTCATTTAATAAAACTATTTTATTTATTTTATTCAGAATTTTGTTAATTACATTAATTAACAAACATTCACATAAAACCCTTGCAATATTTCAATATCACATGCAGAACCAGTTTGAGCAATTTCACCCGAAACAATTCCGGTTTCCATTGAAATAATTCCAGCACTTTCCTAATCTTTTATTGGCATCTTATTTGCTCCATATGATGTCCCCATTAAGTGTGTCACCCTATGGTTAACGAATAATGTAGACATGATCGAGACCCCTCTCCGATCAATAATCAGCAGCAGGACCTGGAGATCTGTACTAACTCCCACACATTTAACAATGACTTATGTGATCATGAGAACCTTGTATGCATGTAACTGAATCCCTTAGTATCGCGATATATTACATGTCCTAGATTCGATCATCGATATCTCCATACCTAGTTTGATCTTGTTGCCGACATGTACTCTTTTCTTGTTCCCGTGATATAACATTCTTGTGATCACATCACTTCCTTGCAAGCTAACTAATGTGATATCACCAAGAGGGCCCAGAGTATATCTATCCGTCATCGGGATGGAAAAATTACACTCTTGATCCATGAGCCTATACATAACACCTTCGTAGCACTGAACCCGCCTTTATAGTCACCTTGTGACAGTGTGTCGTTTGATGTTATCAAGATACTCTTCGAGTGTTAGTGATTGACATGATCTCATGGTCTAAGGATTAGGCTTACTTCGTATGATGTTATAGCAATATAAACACAATGAATTTGATTGTAATGCTATACTTCAGATGAATGTTCATCACATCATTCCAACAATATTGTGACCTTGTTATTAACCAGATCCAATGTCCATGATCAAGAAACCTTTGATCATCTTGTTAATCAACGAGCTGGTTTATAAGAGAGGCATAACTAGGAACTTTATTTTTGTTTATTAAACACACACGTATTAACGTTTCCGTATTAATACAATTATAGCATGCAAAATAAACATTTATCATAAACAAGGAATAAGATAATAACCACTTTATTATTGTCTCTCGGGCATATTCCCTTCAATCATGAACATTGGATGTTATTAATAACAAGATCATATCATTAGGAGAATGATGTGATGGACACACACCCATAGTAAGCATATCATAAGATCAAGTCATTAAGTTTGTTTTGCTACAAGGTTTCAAATACATAGTAACCTAATCCTTTGACCATGAGATCATGTTAATCACCATCAACGGATGGATACTTTGATGACATCAAACGCCACTTCATAACTAGGTGGTTATAAATGTGGCATTAGGTATTCTGAAAGTATGTGTTGAAGCACATGGATCAAGAGTGGGATTTGTCCATCCAAATGACGGATAGATATACTCTGGGCCCTCTGGGTGGAATGTCATCCAATTGGATTGCAAGCATGTGACTAGGTCATAAGGGATGTCATATCACGGTACGAGTAAAGAGTACTTATTGGTAACGAGGTTGAACTAGGTATTGAGATACCGATGATCGAATCTCGGATAAGTAAAGTATCGCACGACAAAGGGAGTCGGTATCGTATGTTAATGGTTCATTAGATCACAAAGTCATCGTTTAATATGTGGGAGCCATTATGGATCTCCTAGTCCCGCTATTGGTTATTGATCGGAGAGGTGTCTCGATCATGTCTGCATAGTTTGAGAACCGTAGGGTGACACACTTACGGTTATATCTTGTTTAAGTAGATATGGAATGTGAGTTGGAGACTGAATGCTGTTCGAAGTCCCGGATTGGATCCAAGACATCACCAGGAGATCCAAAATGGTCCGTAGAATAAGATTCACATAAAGGAAGTCATCTTCCAGGGTTCGGAAAAGTTTTCGGTGTTTTGACTGGAGCTTCTAGAATGTTCTAGAGGGGCCACCAGTGGTCCCACCACCCCGGGAGGAGCCACATGGGCTGAGGCAATGTTCCGGGGGCTCATGGGCTAGCCGCACCAAGCCCAAGGGGACAAACCGGCAAGCCTAGTGTTTGGGGAGGGAAGACTTGGGGGGAAAGTTTCCCTCCCTCCTCTCTCTTGCGCCGCCACTAGGAGGAGGCACCCAAGGGGGGAACCCTAGCCGCGCCCCCTCTATATAAAGAGGGAAGGGAGGGCGCACCCCTGCCCCTTCCGCCTAACCCTAGCTGCCCTTCCCTTCCTCCTCTGACTTCCTACTCTGGCTTAGGCGAAGCCCTGTAGGAATCTCTCCTCCACCACCACCACGTCGTCGTGCTGCTAGGATTCCGAGGGGATCTACTACCTCCGCTGTCTGCTGGAATGGGGAGTGTTGGGGATATGCTATATGGGTATCCTCATAGCATGTCCTCTATCAAGATAACCCGGGTGGCCCACAGTTGGTAGCATGGCCCATGGCCTGCTGGGCGGCCCAGTTAGATGGATCCGGAAGGGAGGCCCATGCCAGATAAAGGAAGGCTACGGAGGAGTCATCGACGTACCCGGAGCCTTGGAGTGCAAGACACGCTAAACTAGTTGTAGGCAGTGTAGGACTCTATAACCTGTCCGGCTAGGACTTTTCCCTGTAACCCTAGGACCTGGCGACTATATAAGTCGGGCATATGGGAGCCTTTAGGGCAGACAATCTCAGACAACCTAGTGTCGACAACGACACACCTCGCACAGCGAACCAATCCCTGTAACTCGGCGTATTTCCCTTATAGTGATTTATAGCAGGAGTAGGATTCCGCCACCATTGTGGGATCTGAACCTGGGTAAGCTGTGTTACCTCGTACCCGTCAACCATCCGCCTTCCCCCACGTCTCTAAACACGCACTATGAGGACCCCTCCATGGCGTACTCGTCGGCAATACCATGACAGTTGGCGCCCACCATGGGGCAAGAGGCGCTTCAGGCTCTTCAGCGGGTGAGGACCAAGATCTTCGCGAGAATCGGCAAAACCATAGCCATCGGTCGTGTTCTCTTATCCGGCAACATTCCGATCGTCCCTCCCGATGAGTTCTGGATCCCGGCGAAGATGAACCCTACGCACTGCTCGATCATCCCCATCAGAGATATCCATTTCTTCACCGGCGAAATCGACTCGGGCACTAGTTCCCTGGGAGTCGGAGGAGCATCAAGACCCATAGGGACCGCCTACGGGCAGGATACGTTCGCAGAAGGATCGATGTCGGATCTCTCTTTGGAGTTTGCCCACAAATATCAGAAAAATTCAAGGCCCACCCAAACTGCCCCTGTGCAGGATATAACGGTGGAAGATCGCTGCAAGTCCGCCGGCTTCGCCCGCGTGTCTAGACAGCAGAGATCCAAGTTCGTCGGCGTAGTTACCATCTTCGATATGGCGTGTTGCGTTCATAGAGAGGGCGAAAACCCCCGCGATTACCTCGCCAGGTGGCTCCGTATACGGGCCGATCTGGTGCATTACCCCAATGATGATGCCATGTATCACTTTGTGGAAGGACTGGACCAAGGTATGCTTCTCCGGCATTCTCTAAGGCGGCAGCAGGCTTCGGGACGTCTCACCTTCGAAAGCATGGTGAACACCGTCAACAACTACGCGGAGTCCGAAGAGGAAGCTCAGACAGCTCTTGCGCTCATTGACGGAGCCCCTCCGATTCAGCCACCGCCACCACCGCCTCCTGCTATCATCCTGCAGCTGCACCACCACCTCCAGTCATCGTCGCTGATATAGCACCTCCACCCCCGTCATCGAGGATGCCCCGGCACCCTCCGACTCTGTGATTGACGCGCTCTACACCGACTTTAGTGCAGATTCGGAGGAGATAGATTTCAGCCCGGAGGAGCTAGACTCTGCCATGCAGGAGATGGAGGAGGAGTACACGCACGACGAGCAGGCCAACAACGCCATCACGTCCCAAGAGGTGTTCGTCACCATTGGGACGGCGATGGATGAAGATCAACCCGGAAGAGCTCCGCCTACAGCACTGGACAAGGGGAAGGGACCACCTATTGCTGCCGACAATGATCGCGCAAAGGACATGCCCCCTCCGCCTAACCCAGTGCAACAGCCGCAGGAACTCGGCACCGGCCCGAGCAAAAACAACATCGCAAACCCGTCGCCTCCGGCATCTACGTCTGCTGCTACCCAAGTTACTCCAGCTAATAGAGTGATGTACGGCAATATCCTCGTCGAGCCTATGACCGTGGCTCATATTCGCAGTGTAGTCCATCTTGACGAGAAGCGCCAGCAGCTGCTGGAGGAAGCGCAGGCCATCGTGGAGCAAGGCGCAAAGCTAGATCGAGATCTGGCCAATGCGCAGAAGTCTATAGAGAAAGCTAGAGCAATGGAGGCCGAGTACAAGACTCTGCTGCAGTAGCAGAAGGCCAAGAAAGCTCCGACTCGCTTCATCAACGATCCTGGTGTGCAGCGAAACCTAGGATGGGCTCCCCCGAAGAAGGCACAAGCCAAGACATACATTGACTGTGAAGGCCAACAAGTGATTCCCACTCCTCTCGTCAACCTCGCCGTCGCCAAGACCCTTCTTGAGAAGGATAGATCGCCTGAAGCGGTGGACCAGGTTTATGACCTAGTGGCCAAGGCGGTGAAACATCAGGAAAAGGGCACCACTCAGAGGCTTGAGTCTGACCTAGCGTTTTGCCAGTCTAGCCAGCATAAGCCGCTGTAGCACCCCGAGAAAACCACTACTAGAAAATCGCTGTTGTTTATACATTGTGCATCGTCATGACATTAGCATGCATCTTTTTGCCTAAAACTATTTTGCTGACAGCCCTGTTTTTGTTTTCTACAAATACACCTTCTCTAATTCAAATATAAAACCATGTTCCTCTCGGATCCTTATTTTTGCCTAAAACATATTTGTAAATGTTTTGTTTTAAATAAAAGAAAAGAAAATAAATAATATACATATTTTGTTAGGGGGAGGCAGTCCATCCGGTCGGGCCCAAAGGCCCAACTAGACAGACCACCTACTACCCCATATATAAAACTCTAACCCTAAATTCCTAGAAACCCTAGATCCCCCTACCCCCAACTCCCCCACCATGCCGCCGCTGTGCAGAACACCCACGCCTCCACCCCACCCACGCACGCACGACCCAAACACAACCCGACCCACCCTCGCTCGACACAACCACACCGCCTAACCCCGCCACCCCATCTGGTTGACCCAACCTGTCCACCCCGGTGCACACACGTCCCTCGTCTCCCTGCCTGGCACGCTCCCTCAGCACCCAATCCACATGACCGAAAGCCCCGCGTCGGACTCCCTTCGTCCTTCCACAGACCCCGCTCGCTCTCCATCCTCGTGCGATCCCCTTCCTTCCTTCCTCGCGGTTGCGTCGCAGCAGAGTCGCCACCTCCCCGACGGTAGCCCTGCTCCACCGCCAGGCACCCCTCGTCGGCCCCTTCCTCCTCGCCTTCGGCCGTCTCGAGCCGTAGCCCTTCTGCAGAGGCCCTCGCGCGAGCTCGCCTCCGGCCTTGACCCAACCCTGCTCGCCCCTCTCGGCCTCCTTGCCTGGCGCGCAGGCGCCCCTTTTTCCTGCCGCCATCAGAGATGTCGTTGGCCGCCCACCTCAATCTCCGCTCACCTTCGAACAGGCGTGCCCCCCCCCGTCGTCCCTGAGCTCTGGCACTTCTCCTCCCGCGCGGTTCCTCGCAGCAGTGATGCAAGCCGAGTGGCCTCGCTGTGCAGCCCCGCTGTCGTCCACCACCCTCATCCTCGGGTCGCTGCCGCCCATGTTTCTCGACACCCTGCGCGTCTGATCTCCGAGCCACTCATGCCTTTCCAATGCTCTTCACGAGCAACAACACCGCTCTTGGGCTTGTACACGTGTGGGCGCGCCTGGTGTCGATCTCCTGTGTGTGTTCACTTAAGAGGCATGTCCTGCTGCAGCTGATGTTCAGGTGGCGTGTCCATGCGGTGGCGTTTTGCTGATGGATATGGTGGGATGAAGTGAAGATGGCCTTGATGTGCTGCCGTGAATCAAGATCTTTTCCGCGAATGAGAACAAGATCTTGGACAAGGGCATTAGTGTTGTCGACAAGATCGCCTGACATGGACACAAGGTCGCATACTCGGACCCCAAGGACGACAAGCTCTTCTTCCCAGAACCCGAAGACGCCGAGACCCCGAAGTCCCGATCCCGCCGAGACCAATCCCGAACCCCGGAACCAAGTTTGTCGAGCCCCAATGTGTGATCTCTTCCGAGCCCCTATTTTATAAATTGTCAACTATATAAACTGTTGCATATTTAATTGTCATGCTTGCATACATATAATGTGGTTTGGGGGAATTATGCCGATTCACTTCATAACTAAACAGGGAGGCCATTGCGGGATTTTCTAGTCTTATAATGGCCCCATTTAAAATTGTGTAGCGAACTGATGTTGTATTTTGCCTTGTTAAGACAAAATTTAAATTGTGGGGTATCTAAACAACATGAACTTAATAATAATTAAATGTCGGGACCCGGTCCTCTTAATATTGCCTAATTGCATGGCATCTTTGCAATGTCATACATCATACATGCATCATGCCCGGTTTTCTGCCATAGTAATAAATAGTGCATCCGGTGTTTCTTCTAGTGCTTTGCTTCTTCACGGATTAGGCCGATGAGTTGATTGCGAGAGTTGACCCGATCTTTGGATGTACCTAGGGCAATGTTTTTAGGAGAGCATTCTCCCCCTTTCTACCTATTTTACATTTCTAGTCTTTACTTCATCTTGTTGATCTATTGCTATCTGTTTTACGATGCTATAGATTCCATACCCCGTTATACTTCCCTGCAGCCCTTATATTGCCTTGGACACATCCTATTACCTATTGTTTGTCGGAGAGTTGGACTTGAGTGTCGTAGTCGCTTGCTTAAGTGTTGTTGCGTGTCGTCAAGTACCACAATTGTTGGAAGACTGCCATATGCTTTATGTTGGAGATGGTCATGGCTTTAATTACCATTTAATAACTAAAATTGAAGTAGGTAAATAATGCAGAGGAACAGGTGGGCAATAGATGTTATTTGGTTTTTAACCGTCCATTTGTGTCCCGTAGGACCCCGAGTACTTGATACCTGTTCCTTGAATATTCGCACTATCCGCATGTGGGACCATGAATCCCCTTAGCATGAGCTTGAGTCATATCTTATTTCTTGGGGCCACAAAGTAGTTTGGGGCTTTATTACTATCATGTACTTATGCCATGATTATGCCATGCTTTACTGCTTTATTTACTATTGTGCGTGGAGCGCCCGTACTATTTTGGAACCCCGTGCCACGTTCTCGCGGTATCGACAAGCCCAGTCACACTTCCGGGTTCCCAGTCGTTTACAGCCGTCATCACAAACCTCTAGATCCGTCTTGGAGCCGGCCAACTTCGTAGCGGGTAGATTGGTGGGGTGGCCCCCTGAAATATTATATGAATCTTGCGATTTCTTTGTCCTGAGGCCTCGTTGGGTTTTCGTTTGGTTTTTCCGAGGTTGATCGTGCGTGTGTTGCTATTTGTGCCCCCCTGCAGGGTAAAACTTTATGAAAGCCGTGTCCGCGGTCATGGACGACTTGGAGCACAGTATCTCGATCATAGACAACTATAACTAAAGTAGTGCTATAAATTTGACTTTAAAATGACTAGTAATCATCTTCAGTACAACGGAATGGCTAAATAAATACCAACAACTGATGGGTTTTTATAATGTCTCATGGTATATTATTTGACTAGTAAGTATTGCAACTACAACGGAATGGTTAACTAAAACTGTCCACTGCTTATGTTATCGGGATGACTCATACTATCTATATCTGACTAGTAATTATTGCAACTATAATGGAATGAATAAAACTACCAACTGTGTGAGTTCCTCGGTCTGACTTCCTCGTTTGGTCTCGAGGGGGAAAAGCCAGGATGGGTTTGTTTGGTGTTAGTATCAGGTTGGTTTTAAATAGGTCTTTCTTATCCCTCTCTGATAGCCGATAGTTGTATCGAGTCTCTATAGGTTGTTTAGTGCATGCTGCGCTGCCGCTTCAGTCCACCATACCAATGTAGGCGAGGACCGCCGAATTCTAAGACTCGTCGTGTACTGGCCTCAGTACTGACCGCTCTCTTTTTCCTTTGCCCTTTGTCGGCACCCCTTTTGTTTAAGCAGGTTTTGAGATCGACGTCGTTCGCAGGGTTACCCTTCCGGCTTGGCCTGGGCAGGGTTATGGACGCCATTGGTTATTCTTCAGGGTTATGGACGCCATTTTCAAGTTGATTTGGATCTTTGTATTGTGTATCTGTATTCTTGACTCATGGAGTCGTTGTTGTATATATCTGTTCTGTGGGTTCCATCATGGACTATTGTGTAATGATATTACTTCGTTTTCCACCCGCACGCAAGTGCCTGGTGGGCACCTCTGAATTGTTTCCATGCAGGTAAGGCGGGTATCGCTAAAACTTGCATAGGGTCGATCCGAGGGTGTTACAGCCACCAAGGGACAGATCTCCTCTTTATGTTGGGTCTCAGATGGGTTCGTCAGAACAAAGACAGAGATATGCGCGCAATAGGAAGGATGCTATCCCCATATCCTCCGACCATGGAGGTAAGGACCAACCTCGTCGCCCATCTCCATCGCCCCGCTCACCCCGACATCGCGAAGAAACCAAGGCTCACCATAGTACGGATATGCCTCCGCCAAAGCAGAGCGGCATCATCATCCGCAACAACATGGAGCAGACCCGTCATGACGGAGAGCGCAACCAAGGACACAAGAGCAGGTCGCGCCATGACCCTCCGCATTCGACAAGCAACCGCGACAAGCGTGAGGCATCGCATGAGTGTAACAGCAAGAAATCTAACCCACCGCCACCTTCGCCTCCGTCGCCACCTAGCAGCCACCATGGCAGAGGAGGCCCGCGTCGTTCACGCAGCCCATCCCCTGATGGCACGAAGAAGAAAAGAAGCCCGGAGCTATACGATGCACGTTTGCGCCTGGACAAGATCCACGTGGCTCGGGAAGGACCATACCTGGGACCACATTGCTTTGGACCTATAATACGGTCCGCAACTTACCTCAAAGGTTTTCGGATTGACAAGACTATCAAGCCCTATGACGGCACTGCCAAGCCAGCTACATGGTTGCAGGACTACGGTAACGCGGTGGAGATCGCCGGGGGTAACCCCAACGTTGTCGTAAAGTACCTCCCATTGATGTTGGCAGGCACGGCCCATCAATGGATTGATGACTTGCCGGAGAGATCCATCTGAAACTGGTTGGACATGCAAGAAGCATTCACCAAGAACTTCGAGGGTACATACAAACATCCCTGCACTGTTGGCGATCTATAGTGGTGCATGCAAGAGAAAGAAGAGACATCTCGCGCCTACCTCTCCCGCTGGTTGGATATGAAGAATTCCTGCGCAGGAGTGCATGCTCAGACCTCCATGGCCGCCTTCATCGATGGGTTGGAAAGGGGCACGTTGCTCCGACATAAACTGAAGAGCTTGCAGGACAATCACCAGCTAGACTTGAACTAGATGATTCAGTTGGCCAGTGAGTTCACAGCTGCCGACGACGATGTTCGCGGCTCTTTGCCGGCAACGGCAGTTCCAACTCAAGCTTGGAGGAACAGCAGCATAAAGCGGAAGACCCCGACTGAAGAAAAGCAAACCCCTGACATGGTCGCTATGACTTTTTCAGGAGGAGGTGATGGCGGACAACGTGGCCGAGGACGGGGAGCAGGCTGGGGGCAGCAGCGATGAAGTGAAACTACCTCGGCAGTTCTCCGTGTTCCCTAGACCTACGAGGAGTCCCGCGATATGTCGTGCCTCATACACCTCGATGCCAATAGCAAGGACACCCACACCAATCTCCACTGCAAGTTTGTTAACGACCTCAAGGAGGACCCGGAGTCCGGCTACAAGCAAAGTCAGAAGAACAGACCGCGAGGAAAGGGCAAAGGGAAGAAGGAGGAGGAGTCCAAGGATTCAAGTGACATGGACGAGGATGTTGACCCCAAGCACGCCGCCAAGAGCGAAGGAAAAGGCAAGAACCCCTTCGAGAAGAAGGCGGTAGTTTTCCACACTTTCCTTGTCACCCCCACCATCCGACAACAGAAGACCTCCATGAGGATACTGATGGCCACTCTACCCCTAGTTTCCTAGTTCCTGTGCTGGTCGGAGATTCCAATTACATGGGACAAGAAGGATCACCCAGACCTCATCCCTACGGAGAACCAATACGCCATGGTCATCAACCCCCTGATTGACAGCAATGAGTTCAACAAATGTATGGTGGATAGTAGAAGCAACATCAACATCATGTACCTGGATACACTGCAGAAGATGAACTTGACGGAGGCAAACCTAAGGCGGACCAACACCATCTTCCATGGCGTACTTCCTGGTCGGGAGGCTCGGTCCCTTGGGTGCATCACGCTTCAGGTCGCTTTTGGTGATGTTAATAATTACCATCAAGAGGGCATGACCTTTGAGGTTGTCCCCTTAAAGAGCGTGTACCACGTCATATTCAGCCGCGACATATTCCACACCTTCATGGCCAAGCCAAGCTTCGTCCACAATAAACTCAAGATACCCGGACCAAACGGTTTCATCACTGAATCCGGAAGCTTTACCAAAGCAAGGGACTGCGAAATTGGAGAAGCAGCCTACGCAGAAGTTGTCCTCTACAGCAAAGAACTCAAGGAGATCCAGACCAAGGTTGATGCCTAAAAAATGTCCATGTCGAAGAAGCAGATTTCTGACTCCACCCCAGCATTCAAGGCCGCCATCGAGACCAAGCCGGTGGAACTTGTGGTAGGCGATGCCTCCAAGAACACCGCCATTGGGACGAACCTGGATCCCAAATAGGAAAGTGCGCTCGTCGAGTTCCTCCGTGAGAATAGGGACATCTTTGCCTGGCAACATGTCGACATGAAAGGTGTACCTAGGGAACTTGCCGAGCACAGCCTGAATATTGATCCAAAATGTAAACCAGTGAAACAACCTCTACGACACTTTGGAGATAAGAAGAGACGCGTCATAGGCAAAGAGATAGATAGGTTACTTAAGGGTAGTTTTATCCAAGAAGTCCTTCACACCCAATGGGTGGCCAATCCTGTAATTGTCCCCAAAAAGGGAACCAAAGAATTAAGAGTGTGCGTTGATTACACCGGCTTGAACAAAGCATGTCCCAAAGATCCATTTGCTTTGCCTTGCATTGACCAAGTCATTGACTCGGCGGCTGGCTCGGAGCTTTTGTGTTTTCTCTATGCATACTCAGGATACCACCAGATCAAGATGAGGAAGTCGGACCAATTGGCCACTTCGTTCACTACACCCTACGACACGTTTTGCTATGTCACGATGCCCTTTGGGCTGAAAAATGCAGGTGCTACGTACCAGCGGACAATGCAACATTGCATGCACGATTAAATTGGTTGGAACGTTCACGCTATGTGGACGATATAACGGTGATGTCTAAAAAGTCAAATGACTTAATCTCCGACTTAAAAGAAACCTTTGATAATCTCCGGAAATACAACATGATGCTTAACCCTAAGAACTGCGTCTTGGGGGTTCCAGCCAGCAAATTGTTGGGCTTCATCATTTCCCAGCGCGGAATCGAGGTCAACCCGGAGAAAATCAAGGCCATCCTAAATATAAACCGTCTGACATGCCTAATGGACATACAACGACTAACAGGTTGTGTTGCAGCAGTTAGTCGGTTCGTCGGCCGACTTGGAGAGAAGCCTCTGCCGCTGTACAAGTTGCTGAAGAAGGCGGAAAAATTCACATGGACGGACGAAGCATATGCAGTATTGAAGCAGCTCAAGGAGATTCTTTCCTCAGCACCTATCCTTGCAGCGCCCGAGCCTGGAGAGCCCATGTTAATTTACATGGCGGCCACCAACCAGTTAATCAGCATCGTCGTCATGGTAGAGAGGAAGGAACCAGTCTATGAGCACGGAGTTCAACGACGAGTTTACTATGTAAGCGAGGTCTTGACAAAGTCCAAGCAGCTTACCCGCACTACCAAAATATAGCTTATGGAGTATTCCTTACTTCTACGAAGCTAAGGCACTATTTCCAAGAGCACCCCATCACAGTAGTGAGCAAGACTCCACTGTCCGACATTATCAACAACAGCGACGCTACAGGAAGGGCCACGAAGTGGGGCATTGAACTTGCCGCCTTCGAGATCACCTACAAGATACATGACGCTATAAAGTGACAAACCTTGGCGGATTTTATCGTAGATTGGATGAAGATGCCAGATGCTACCCCATTGCCGAAGCCAGAATACTGGGTGATGCACTTTGACGGATCAAAGCTGCTCAACGGCTCGGGGATGGTGTACTGCTACAGTCACCAACTGGGGACAAGCTACACTACATTCTGCAGATCCACTTTGAGGCTACGAACAACATGGAGGAGTATTAAGCACTCATTCACGGGTTACGCGTAGCCAAGGATATTGGCATCAAGCACATAGTATGCTGTGGAGATTCTGACTTGGTTGCCCAGCAGGTGGCTGGCACCTGGAACACGCGGAACCCTATGATGGCGGCATATCAAGACGAAGTGGACGAGCTAGCCAAGAGCTTCTTGGGCTACGAGGTCAAGTATGTACCTAGGGAGCAAAACGAGGCGGCTGATCTGCTGTCTAAGCTTGGATCAGGGCGCAAACAAATTCCGCCTCGAGTTTTCCTGGAGCATCTACGGACACCATCCGTGAAGGGAGCAGACATCAACAACCCGGAGAGAGTTGACTCTTTCGTTCACATGGTGACAAAGGTCCCTCTGGCTTGGACAAAACCGTTCATGGAGTATCTGGAACACGGAACTTTGCCCGACGACAAAGTCGAAATACGACAAATAGTACGTTGAGCAAAGGGCTATACCATAATCAATGGACAGCTCTACAAAAGAAGCACTACTGGTGAATACCTTAAGTGTGTTTCCCAGCAAGAAGGTATTGAAATCCTCCGTGAAATCCATCTCGGAGATTGCGGTCATCACGCCGCTCCCTGATCGTTGGTTGCTAAAGCTTTCCGGCAAGGATTCTACTGGATGACCGCAAAGTCGGACGCCGACAAGCTGGTTGAGACATGCATGGGATGCCAGTATTATGCCCGATAACCACATGTTCCAGCTGAGGAATTGCGAACAATACCAATAACTTGGCCGTTTGTAGTCTGGGGGCTGGATATGGTTGGTCTGTTGCAGACGACACCATGTGGGTTTACGCATCTGCTAGTAGCAGTTGATAAATTCACCAAATGGATAGAAGCTAAACCCATTAGAAAGCTCGATGGGGCAACTGCCCTTAGGTTTGTCCGGGATCTAGTGGTGAGATTTGGTCTCCCACATAGCATTATCACCGACAATGGCAGCAACTTATCACTCAGAGAAGTGGAAGCTTATTGTTGGGAGAAGGGAATCTGACTTGACCTTGCATTTGTGGCACATCCACAGTCCAATGGTCAGGTTGAGCGCGCCAATGGATTAATTCTGCAGGTAATCAAGCCACGTCTTGAGGCACCGCTACATAGAGCATCTAGAGCCTGGGCGGAAGAATTGCCATCTGTGCTGTGGAGTTTATGAACTACACCCAACAGATCTACCGGCTACACCCCTTACTTCATGGTATATGGAGCAGAAGCCATCCTGCCTTCCGACAACCTTCACAATTCACCAAGAGTTGCCGCCTATGACGAAGATGACGCTGAAGAATCCAGATGCCTATATGTGGATCTTCTCGAGGAGGAGCGTGTTTTTGCATGCCAAAGATCCGCCATCTACCATCAGATGCTACGCAGCTACCATAGTCGCCGCGTCTGGCATCGCTTGTTTAAAGAGTGGGATTGGGTGCTCCGTCTTAAGCAGAAGAAGTCACACAAATTATCCCCGCCATGGGAAGGACCGTTCATCATAAGCAAGGCGCTACTCAATGGGTCTTACTACCTCGTTGAAAATCGTGAACTGAAGGATAGACCCAATGAGGATCATAAGCGTAAGCGACGTGACCCGGATGATGACTACCCGGAGCTTGATCGGCCATGGAACATAGCACAGCTACATCCTTTCTACACTTAGAATTTTTTATCTATTGTGTACCTCTTATATGATCAATGAAATAAAGCTCTCTGGTTCACTCATATTTTTTAGTCTTTTACCTCCTTTAGTTTTCATTTTTGGATCATATAAAACCTTTATGCACAAGCTTTGCGATTGCACTTGTGAAAATTCTGCCTACGGTCGTTAGCTTAAGTTTTCTGGTCTACATGTTCTTTGTTGTTTTTATGTGGATTCTGGAGTAGTGACTTTTGGCACTTATTGTCGGTGATTTTGTGCTTAGTTTCTTGACGGTGCTAGTAGGCATCATCGCCTGAGTGCGTAGTTCCGACAACGAGTCTTCCGACTCACGAAAGGTCAAGCATAAAAGCCAAAGTAATGGATAAGCCAGCACTTGATTAAAAAATATATACATGCTGGAACCAGTTCTTGAGTAGAAGGAAATAACAACCATTGTTTTCCTCCTTAAGTTAACAAGTAGTTTTTCTGCATACGCATTACAGAGGAAACAAATATTACATAATTGTTTTTCATTCCTCTGGCGCAGGCGACTTGGACACAACATCGTTAGCAGCAGGGGAGTCACCTTCCTCGAAGTCGGCAGTGTTGAGGGACTCGGAGGAGCTTTGGCTGCCGCCATCAATGGTTTTCATGGGCACAAAGACGTTAGGGTCGACCAACTCGGCGACTCTGGTGTCAAAACCCGCGAGCGACGCCAAGATAGCCTCGTGATCTATCTTTTGGCCTTCGTCGTCGACGTCGGGGATACTGGAGGTTACCGTGTCGATGTCGGCATTTTCGTAGTATGCCTTGACCATTGACAGTGCCATCCTTGCGCCGGCCCATGTACACGAAGCATTCCAGCTTGAGATACGCTCAGGGGCTCGGCACAGGATCTCTGAGAACTTTGCCACAAAGTCCACCGCCTTGATATTAATTTGGAGGGGCTTGGCTATCTCCTTGGTCTGCTTGATGGCGGTGTTGATAAAGTTGCTGGCAAGGACCATGCATTCCTTTGGCGGAGGAGGCGACCGGGTTAACCCCATAGGATCTGCAAATTTCCAACAAAGGAGCACATGAGTTCAATAACACAAAAAGTTTAGAGTATCTAGCTTATAGAAGTACAAGGCAGAGAATCACTTACTGAAGATGCTAATCTCAGCCTGCTGGACAGTTTCCGCCATGGAGTCCCGTTCTTGTCGGAGGATCCTATACGCGTCCAGATGGCGCTGATTTTGATCATCGGCGGCTTTCTTCTGATATTTCAGGATCGCGATTTCCTCCTTCAAGCGGTTCATCTCCGCGTTGGCAGAGTCTTGCAGGACTTTCATTGAGTCTTCATGCATCTTCAGCATGTCCTTTCTCTCCTGGTTAAGGATCTTGTTTTCGCTATCCAGCTACTGAATATGCTTGGATTGCTCAACAATATCCTTAGCCTTGGAAATGGCTTCTGCAAGTTGGAGAAAGAATAGTACACAGTGAGTACTCGGATAATATTGGCACAAGACCAAGTCGGAATACGAAAAAGAAAGGAAAAACAGACGCTTGCTCTTGGGGATTTGTTCCTTCAAGAAGCCAGTTTTACCCTTTTCGGCTTCCAAGTCAGAGTGCATCTTCTGGTACTTCTCGTTGGCCACGCCCCTCCAAGCATTCTCATTCTGTGGAAGAAAAAGTTTAACGCTATTTAGTCTACTTGAAGCATCTAGCCTGGTAAATATCCACCTAGAGGCTTGAGGGCTATAGTGAGAGTTTTTAAGTTAGCAATATGCTTGGTCTTTCTTTAAGAATCTAGTCGGAACTGATTCAGTTACAACTAGAAGCTTGGGGGCTACAGTATAAAGTTTTAACTCAGTCATATGCTTAGTCTTTCTTTAAGCATTTAGTCAGAACTAATTCAGTTACAACTAGAAGCTTGGGGCTAGAGTATTGAAGTTTATAAACACTGCGTATACTACTCTAAAATCATCTAGCCGGAATAATTCATTCAAACTATATGCTTGGGGGATACAGTGAGAATTTTTCCAGCTTAGTCACTCTTAGAGCATTCAGATGCAAATACCTACGGTTTTCCGTCTAAATCCTCGTGGGCTATAGTGGGATACTCATATGAAATGCAAAAGGCAAATAAAACTTACAAGTGCGATGATCTTGAGGTTTGTAGCACTCTCAGCAAGCAACTTGCTGAAGGATAACTGTTTCCTTGCAAGATTTCTTCTTGCCGGAGAAGCTCCTCAAGACCGCAAGTTGGAGATGTCGGTGTCGCACCGGGAACCACAGCGGAGCTACTCGGCGTAAGTATCTGGTAGACTATCTTCAGGAACTCTATGGTTTTCTTGGGTGCGAAGGCGCCACCTTTGTCATACGTAACACTCTCCATCACCGCCTTACTGCTACCGATGGCATCCTTAGCCGGAGCTTCAGCCATTTGGGTTGTGGCACTCTCTTGCGTCGCTTGTTCACCGACAACGGCCAGCTCCGTGGAGGCACCTGAGTCCACTTCCATGACGGAAGGGCCAGATGCATCTTTGTCCTGTGAGCTTATCGGGGCGGACATAGGCTAGACTCTAGGAGTGACTGGGGCGATGGCGGGTGATGCATGGGGAGACACGTGACGATGCAACATATCCTTGATGTTTCTAGAAGCCCCCAAAGTTTTGGAGGTCTTCTTCAAACTGGTAGTGGCCTTCTTCCTGAAACGTGCGAAAAGTATAAGTACAGGAATAAGACAAGCAATGGATAATGTCGGAGAGAAAGAAGCTTACACAAGAGGGGGTGATTTGGCAAAAGGGATCCCGGTAACCTTTCTTTTCTCCGTCTCCAGGGCGGCGGTAGTCTTCTTGGAGGCTCCACCCTCCGTCTTCTTCTTCTTGCCTCCGTCGGCAGCGTTAGAGGTGGAGCTCTTTCGCTTTCGCGCCAATGGGACATCGTCAGACATGACGGTGACTTCCTTCATATTTGTATCATAGATTTGGACAGCCATGCTATCCTCCTCTAGATTGCTGAGCTATTAAGTGAAAATCCACAGTGTTAGCTGAGATGGTAATGGCTAGATGGAAGAACTTGAGTATATGTCATACACGGAAAATAAACAAGTACCTTTGGGCACTTTCTCTCCTCGAACATGTCGTTGGTGATGGTGAAGCCTCGCTTCCTATCCTTCACCTTGACGATGTCCTTGAGGCGGAGCTTGACGGAGTCGCTAGAAAAGTTGTCCTTGGAGATGCGGAGGCTATCCTTCCTCTCCTTAGTATACTCATGCATTAACTTCGAGCGGTGCTGCAGAGGCTGGATCCGCCTGACGAACCAGCACATGGACAGGTTCAATTCGGTCAGACCCGTCTCTACGAACCACTCTATCCGCCTTATAGCGTGGGAAGCATCGATGTCGGAGGGAAGGGAGTCCTGGGATCTCCATGTCGAGGCTTCGGCGGCAGCTCCATCGATGAAGTCTGGGTACGTCACTTCTCGGCCAGCCAGAGGGATATATGGGCCGTAGAAGTACGTCTGTTGCCAGTTCTTGCAGGACTCATGGCCGACGATGTGGGGGAGCATCGGCCAGGCCGGATCTTAAAACTAATGGTGCCACAGTTCCTGAGCTCGTCCTTGTCGGCTCCGCCTTCCCACTTGACGGTAAAGAAGTAGATAAAGAGATCTAGCCTAGGCATAATCCCTAAGTAACCCTCACAAAGCGCCGCGTAGTTTCTAAGCACGAGGATGCTATTGGGGGAGAGGTTCTGAGGCTGTACTCGGTAATGGTTGAGGATAGCTAGGAAGAAATTGGAGATGGGCAGGGAGACACCGCGTACCAGTTGGGCTTTGAGGTACAACTTTTCTCCGGCTTGGGGAGAAGGAGTGACCTTGCCGGCCGGCGCCGCCTGCCAGACGAGCCCCTCCTTCGCAGGGAGGTAGCCCTCGATGATTAGCTCTTTGATGTTGCGGTCCGTAATATCTGAACCGTGCGAGTCGCCCTTGTGGGTGTCGTATTCCTCCTCTAGCAGCTCCAGCGCCGCTGAGTTATGGTCACCACCGGTGGTTTCGACCATCGGGGATTTGGGGATCACCAGGCCCTCTGGGGGAACGATGACGGTGCTCGCCGGCTTCGCCGAGGTATCGCCTGACGCCGCCATGGAAGGGGTGGAACTGCTGCTGGCCATTGGAGAGGTTAGGGTGGTGACTAAGAAAGGTTGAAAAGCTAGGTTTTTTCGCAATGGCGCGGAGAGCTCTAGGAGGCGCTCGCTAGAGGAAGAAGACGATGCAGAGGAGAATGAGGTGAAAAGTAAAATTTCCACCGCTGTTACAATTTATAACCTCCGGCATCAAGATTCGTGCAAAACGATCGAATGGTTGATGCTTGGACGACGTGTGCGGAAGCGTGCGCGGAAATTTCGCCACATTGCCAACCGTCGCCGCCAACGATTCGTATCGCTCGCGCGGGAAAAACGGACATGATTGTGTTCTCTGCATGTGTGAGTTACGAGGCGTTGATGACCTATGTCTATGTCACCCTAGCTGTCACTAGCAGACGAACCATCACATCAGAAGATTCCGGCATGGACAGATTCAGTCCGGCTACGGAAGAGTACGATGGAAGATTCAGCAATTCTCCGACTTAAAAGTTGAAGACGGAGAAACCTTGCAGGGTTCTTTGGGAGGACTACAAGATATTGCTTGACGATTTGCCGACATCCATCTAGACGGAGCATTCAACGTGAAGAGGAAAGACGGCGCAAAATCTCGGAGTTCTCCGGGGGCTACTGTTGGGGATATACTATATGGGTATCTGTAGGGTTTCGTAGCATGGAAAACAAAAAATTTCTACCGCATACAAACAAACAAGCCAAGATCTATCTACTAGATTGTAGAAACGAGTCGATGGAATAACTCACCCTCAAAGATTCCAAAGTGTTTAACGAGAGCGGATTCTCGTGGGTGATGTAGTCGTACTCTTTCCGATCTCAAGATCGCGTAGACGATCCTTCTGGCGCTGTGTTCCGGCAGCGCTTCCGCAGTCGGTCACACGTTCGGTACTCGACGAAGACCTTGCTCTCCCTTCTTCCAACAGGCAGCGGAGGTTGTAGCACTCTCCTCGCGATTCCGGCAGCACAACGGCGTGGTACCGGAAGTACAGGGGAGATCTCGCAGGGCTTCGCCTTAAGCCGGAGCGAGTATGGTGGACTATGAGAGAGAGCCTCGGCGATCTAGAGTTTAGACGCACCAAGGAGGGGTCAAGGCCGGTGGCTAGGGTTTGCCCTAGGCGGTGGCGGCGAGTTGCCCTAGGCGGCGGCGGCTATGGAGGGCGGCGGCGGCTAGGGTTAGGGTTTAGAGGTGGAGGTGTTGTGTACTTGGACGGGCAGCCCTGCCCCTCCTTATATAGGTGGAGGGGGCGCGCCAAGGGGAGGGGAGTCCCTCCCCAACTCGGTCTCCAAGTGGGCCGGCGGTAGAGGGAGGGAACTCCTCCCCAAGTAGGTTTCCTACTTCCCCTCCACCTCCCAAAATAGCCGCTTGACTTTTCAAATTGGCGTTTGACTTTTCAAACTAGGATTTGATTAAACCCTTTATTTTGTTCAGCGATGACACCTAGTACATGATGCAATCATTCCAACTTGATATGACACATTCATGTACCCTTCCCCTCCGGAGTGTCGGACATTCCGGAACCTTCTAGAACATTCCCGATGAAAACACCGGAACCATTATCCAACCCCGAAACAGGACTTTCCTTATATGAATCTTATTCTCTGGACCATTCCGGATCTCCTCGTGATATCCCGGATCCCATCCGAGACTCCGAACAAAATTCGGTCTCTTACTCATCATTCCATAACTACTCAAAAAACGTCGAATCCTTAAGTGTGTCTCCCTACGGTTCGTGAATTATGCGGACATGATCGAGACACTTCTCCGAACAATAACCAATAGAGGAATCTGAAAATTCATATGGATCCCACATATTTCTACGATTACTTTGCGATCGAATGAACCACTTACATACGATACCAATTTCCCTTTGTCTCACGATAGTTTACTTATCCGAGGTTATGATCATCGGTTTCTCTGCATACCTAGTTCAACCTCGCTACTGATAAGTACTCTTTTCTCGTTCCCGTGATATGTGATCCCTTGTGAGCCAGTCACATGCTTGCAAGCTAATTGGATGACATTCCACCGAGAGGGCCCAGAGTATATCTATCCGTCATATGGATGGACAAATCCCACTCTTGATCCATGTGTCTCAACCAATACTTTCCGAACACTCAATGCCACCTTTATAGCCACCCAGTTACGGTGTGGTGTTTGATGTCATCAAAGCATCCTTCCGGTGAAGGTGATATGCATGATCTCATGGTCGAAGGAATTAGGTTACTATGTATCAGAAAGCATATAGCAATTGAACTATTAAAATGACTTGATCTTTATGCTACGCTTATCTATAGGAGTATGTCCACCATATCATTCTCCTAACGATATGATCTTGTTGTTAATAACATCTCAATGTTCATGATAGGGAAAACCACAATCATTTATTAACCAACAAGCTAGTATTATAAAGAGGCTTTACTAGGGACTCTATTTTAGTTTACAAATCACACAAGTATTAATGTTTCCTTGTTAATACTATTATAGCATGAATGTAAACATTTATCATAAACACAAAGATATAATAATAAATATATTTATTATTGCCTCTAGGGCATATCTCCAACAGTCTCCCACTTGCACTAGAGTCATCTAATCTAGATTACATGGTAATATACCGAACACCCATGGCAGTTTGGTGTTGGTCATGTTTTGCCCTCGGGAGAGGTTTAGTCAACGGATCCGCCACATTCAGATCTGTGTGTACTTTGCAAATCTTTATGTCCCCATCTTGGACATGTTCTCGAATAGCGTGAAAACGTAGCTTGATGTGCTTCAGCTTCTTGTGTGACCTTGGTTCTTGCGCATTGGCTATGGCGCCCATGTTATCACAGTAGATTGACATTGGGTCCAGCGCACTAGGAACCACACCGAGCTCTGTAATGAACTCTTTCATCCATATCGCTTCTTGTGAAGCCTCCGAAGCAGCCATGTGTTCCGGTTCAGTTGAAGATCTCACCACAACGCTTTGCTTTGCACTCCTCCAGCTAACTGCTGCACCATCAAAGTAAATACGTATCCAGATTATGATTTAGAATCATCCAGATCGGTGTTCCAACTAGCATCGGTGTAACCATTAACAACGAGCTATTCATCACCTCCATAAGAAAGAACCATATCCTTAGTTCTTCTCAAGTACTTAAGGATGTTTTTGACCGCTGTCCAATGATCCACTCCTAGATCACTTTGATATCTGCTAGTTAAACTAACAGCATATGCAATGTCGGGTCTAGTACATAGCATGGCATACATTAGAGATCCTATGGCTGAGGCATAGGGAGTCTTACTCATCCTTTCTCTATCTTCTGCCGTTGTCGGACTTTGAGTTTTACTCAAGGTCGTATTGGGCAACATGGGCAAGAACCCTTTCTTGCTATCTTCCATTCCAAACCTCTTTAGAACTTTGTCCAAATATGTATTTTGTGACAATGATATTAGGCGTCTCGATCTATCTCTATAAATCTTTATGCCTAATATGTAAGCTGCTTCGCCAAGATCCTTCATTGAAAAACTATTATTCAAATATTCCTTGACACTATTTAGAAGGTCTACATCATTCCCAATCAACAATATGTCATCTACATATAGTATTAAGAATGCTACAGAGCTCCCACTCACTTTCTTGTAAATACAAGCTTCTCCATAAGTTTGTATAAAACCAAAACTTTTGATCACCTTATCAAAACGTTGATTCCAACTTCGGGATGCTTGCTTCAATCCATATATGGACCGTTGAAGTTTGCATACCTTGTTAGCATATTTAGGATCGACAAAACCTTTGGGTTGCATCATATACAACTCTTCATCAATGTCTCCATTGAGGAATGCTGTTTTGACATCCATCTGCCATATCTCATAATCATAATATGCAGCGATTGCTAACATAATCCTCACAGACTTTAGCTTCGCTACAGGTGAGAAAGTCTCATCGTAGTCAACTCCTTGAATTTGTCGAAACCCTTTTGCGACAAGTCGAGCTTTATAGACAGTAACATTACAATCAGCATCTGTTTTCTTCTTCAAAATCCATTTGTTCTCGACAGCCTTCCGGCCATCCGGTAAGTCCACCAAAGTCCATACTTGGTTTTCGTACATGGATCCAATCTCGGATTTCATGGCTTCTTGCCATTTATTGGAATCTGGGCTCATCATTGCTTCCTCATATGTCGCAGGGTCATCGGTGTTGTCCACCAACATGACACTCATAACGGGTCATACCAATCAGGAGTGGTACAAGTTCTCGTTGACCTGCGAGGCTCTGTAGCAACTACAACCGAAGTTTCATGATCATCATCATTAGCTTCCTCTCTTATTGGTGCAGGCGTCACAGGAACTACTTCCGGTGCTGCGCTACTCGCAAGTTCGAGAGAAGGTTCGATAACCTCGTCGAGTTCTACTTTCCTTCCAGTCACTTCTTTCGAGAGAAATTCCTTCTCTAGAAAGGATCCATTATTGGCAATGAAGATTTTGCCTTCGGATCTATGATAGAAGGTATACCCAATAGTTTCCTTCGGGTATCCTATGAAGACGCATTTTTCCGCTTTGGGTTCAAGATTGTCCGGCTGTAACTTCTTTACATAGGCTTCGCAACCCCAAACTTTAAGGAACAACAATTTAGGTTTCTTCCCAAACCATAATTCATACGGTGTCGTTTCAACGGATTTAGATGGTGCCCTATTTAAAGTGAATGCGGCTGTTTCTAATGCATAACCCCAAAATGATAGCGATAAATCTGTAAATGACATCATAGAACGAACCATATCTAAGAGAGTTCGATTACGACGTTCGGACACACCATTACGCTGTGGTGTTCCCGGAGGTGTCAATTGTGAAAGTATTCCGCATTTCTTCAAATGCTCGCCAAACTCGTAACTTAGATATTCACCTCCACGATCAGAACATAGAAATTTAATCTTCTTGTTACGTTGATTCTCTACCTCACTTTGAAATTCCTTAAACTTCTCGAAAGTTTCGGACTTATGTTTCATGAAATAGATATACCCATATCTACTCAAGTCATCCTTGAAGGTAAGAACATAACGATAACCACCGCGTGATGCTACACTCATTGGACCACACACATCGGTATGTATGATTTCCAATAAGTCCGTAGCTCGCTCCATCATACTAGAAAATGGAGTCTTAGTCATTTTACCCATCAGACATGCTTCGCATCTTTCAAGTGATTCAAAATCAAGTGATTCAAGAAGTCCATCGGAATGGAGTTTCTTCATGCGCTTCACTCCAATGTGACCAAGACGACAGTGCCACATATAGGTCGAGTTATCGCTCGATTTCAAATGTTTAGCCTCAATGTTATTAATATGTGTATTTCCACTATCAAGATTCAATAAGAATAGACCATCTATCAAAGGTGCATGTGCATAGAACATATTACTCATATAAATAGAACAACCATTATTCTCGGACTTAAACAAGTAACCGTCTCGCAATAAACAAGATCCCGATATAATGTTCATGCTTAACGCAGGCACCAAATAACAATTATTTAAGTATAAAACTAATCCCGATGGTAGATGAAGAGGTAGCGTGCCGACCGCGATCACATCAACCTTTGATCCGTTTCCCACGCGCATCGTCACCTCGTTCTTCGCTAGCTTCCGTTTATTCTGCAGCACCTGTTTCGAGTTACAAATATGAGCAACCGAACCAGTATCAAATACCCAGGCACTACTACGAGTACTAGTGAGATACACATCAATAACATGTATATCGGATATACCTTTCTTCTTGATGTCGCCGTTCTTCAAATCCGCCAAGTACTTTCGGCAATTCCGCTTCCAGTGACCTTCTCCCTTGCAGTAAAAGCACTCAGTATCAGGCTTAGGTCCAGCCTTGGTCTTCTTCGTCGGCGCGGTAACTTTCTTACCACCCTTCTTGAAGTGTCCCTTTTTCTTAGACTTGCCTTTCTTGAATTTGGTGGTCTTATTGACCATCAACACTGGTGCTCTTTCTTGATCTCCACTTCTGCAGATTTTAACATGGCAAAGAGTTCTGGCAACTGCTTGTTCATGTTTTGCATATTGTAGTTCATCACAAAGTTCTTGTAACTTGGTGGTAGTGATTGGAGGACACGATAAATCCCCAAAGCATTATGAATCACTATACCCAAGCTTTGAAGTTTGTTTGCGTGCCCAGACATCTTAAGCACATGCTCACTGACGGAGCTGCCCTCTTCCATCTTGCAGTTAAAGAACTTTTCAGAAGCCTCATAGCTCTCAATTGCCGCGTTAGTCTCAAAGATCAATTTGAGATCACGGACAATATCATGTGGGTCTGAATTCTCAAACCTTTTCTGAAGCTCCGATTCTAAACCATACAAGATAGCACACTGAACTGTGGAGTACTGAGTCTTCCGAGCGAGGTAAACATTCTTTACTTCATCGGTAGTGTAACATCCCAAAAATACTAAACTTAGATCATCAAACACTAATCATCAAGATTAGGGTTAACAAAAACTTTTCTAAATAAAATCATGAATGCATGCATATGTGTATGCATGGATTTTGAATTTCTTTAAAACCACATTGTTTGTGTGATCCATTGCTTGTAAAATGTTTCTTAGGTGAAATAAACATCATCTAAAACATTTCCCACACTTTTCCTAAAGACAAGTAAATCAAAACAAATATATTAAGTGAATGGTCACTTTGACCAATTTAACTCCCATGCCTACTTTGGCTATCCCAAACTTTCAAAACCCAACAGAAACTTTTCTGGATCTTTGCACCCCTTGATTTTACTCATAACAAAGTATCAAGGCCCACTTTGTGATCATCCAGAAACTTTCAAATGCATAGTTTAAATGACAATTCAAAATTGAATCTTCTTCATATGTGAAGATCCCACTTTTTCAAAACCCACTCAAACAAGCTCAACTTTCAAAACCCAAGCATCTGCAGACTCACCAGCACCAATCTAGCAAACCCACCAAAAATCATTTCAAAATTCAAAACTTGATTTCATGCGGTCATTTCATCAAACAGGTTGCAGACACAAATCAAACAAAACCTCAAACACTATAGTGTGCAGTGATTCTTGCCTAACTTGTTCCCTAGTTAGCTCACACACAGCCCAGTAGATCATCTAGAATGATTAGACCAACACTAGCACCCCCGTGAGCTTGACATTGCCATTAATGATGAACAGCTGAGCACCCCAATGTCACCCCATTGTGGACAGAAAGCTAGAGGAAGAACTAGCCGTGCCAACCTTGTCTAGGGGGCAGCCCACCGTCCACCGCCACTCACTGTCCCAGCCGCAAGCGTTTCCAAGCCCTGGACCACGCGCACAAGCCGCGCCCAGACCATGTCGAGCGTGCGCCAGAGCGCCACCCTCGACCATCACCCACAGACCGCGCGCCGCCCTCGCCGTGTGCATACACGATCGCCATCAACCCAGGAGACCGCCAGACATCCCCGTTTGCCGCCCCGTGCCGCACAGCCACCGCCCGCCGTCGAAGACGCCGCCTCTGCCGCGCAGAGCACCGCCCGTTCCAGACCAAACCACACCCCCCATGCCTCGCAACCATGTCGTTGAGCATCACCAAGAGACACAGCACCGTCCCCTACCCTTGCCCATGCCATTAGCCACCTGTAACATCGCCCCCGACGAGCTCACCGTGCGCCCCGACGGTCCCCTCGCTCGACTATAAATAGAGGCCACCCCGCACAAATTCTTCACACCATATCACTCCCCTCTCCTCACTGATGGTGCCACACCATTCTCAGAGCAAGGCGAGCACCACCTCGCCAGAATTTCACTGGAGCCTGCCGCTGCCGGAGAAGAAAGGAGACAGCGATTGGAGCAACCCCAGGAGCTGCCGCGACCACCCCTGAGTTCGCCGTCGTCGACTACGTCGTTCGCTCGCCTCGCCGACCCTCGCCAGTACCCCGGTGAGCCCCCAGCGACCCTCACTGTCCGCGCTAGGTTTTGTTCTCGCCGGAGCCGTCTCGCGTCGACGATGACTCCCAGCCGTTAGATTAGAACTAGATCGAACGACCCACCTTGCCCCATACCGCTTCGCCCAGCCCCGTGTCACTGACGAGTGGGGACACCCACTTAAGCAGCCCGCGGGAGCACTACGCTTAGCAGGCCGGCCCGTTAACGTTTCCCGCGCAGCCCTGCTATTCAAATTAAACCTTTTTCTATTTCAATTCAAACACACTTCTGTACCCAACTTCAAAAATCAACCTAGATCGATTGAGTGCACCAATTTGAATGAAACCAATTTTGTTGGAAAGGTCTGTGAATGCTGAATCCAAGACCGTTGGATTCAAGTCATTTGGATCTATAGATCACCCATGGTAAAAATAACAAGGCAGAAGCTTTTCTGCATTCAAACATTTTTCAAATTTAAACCATAATAGCTTTTGAGTTGATTCCAACTCTCGAAAATCACATTTAACCATACCTTTCAGAATATAAAAAAATATATAGGTTTACTTATAGAAATATTGTTCAAGTAATAAAAGAATGCCCCATAAGCATTTCTAGCCACTTTAATTAATTAAAATAAAAGGGTAAAACCTTATTAAATTGAGACACCACTTTAAATCACATTCCCATGGATTACAATATGTGGTGATGACATGTGTCAACATGATCCCATGTTTAGTCTGGAGAATATTAAATCTTAAGTAGTTTTTCAATGAGTAGAAATTACTTTTCTAAAAATAAAAAGGAATTTAAACCAAGCCTTAACCTTGTAATGTTAGGGATGATGCTAGATCATCTATAGGACCCTAGTGTGTGATGATTGCAAGTAGTTACGTATTGTTTGGTGATTGTGTACCTCGTATTTATTCGTAGACGCTAGTACCGACCAAGGATACGAGGAGGAAGGAGGATACTACGAAGAAGAAGCCGAGGAGAACTTCAACCACTACTCTGCACAAGGCAAGACTAATACTACTAGTGAATGTGCAAGCTTATACTGATATTGATGCAAGCTAACACTTGCAAGATACCTTCCTGATGCCACAAACCCATACTTGTGCTATGACTACTATATGCCTTAAGCATATGTGATCATACCCACTTGATAAACCAATCCTAGTTTTATGTGCAAGCTTCTTACTTTATTTCTTTATCAAAGCTTACTTAGAGTTTACTTAAGTGACTGGTAGATTTTGGAAAGTGCTGAAGGTTGCATAAAGAGCATAAAATTTGGCCTAAGTTAGAAACCTTGATGTCATCCTAAGGCATAAGGTTGTACTTAGTTGAAACTCCACTAGTTTACCACCCCTCATCAGTGCTTACCCCCACTTATAGATGCTAGTGCTAAGCATAAAACTTGATTAACTTTAGATGGGAATACTTGGTGGAAAATTGCTTATGAAAACCTTGGAATGATGGATCATTCTATTGAAATGTTTTGGACATGTGTTTCCAAACACTTGATGATTTTGGTGATGAAAATGTTGAGGCATGAGCCTTAGACCTTTATAAAACCGACGGTTGTCTGGATGAGATACCATTCCAATTTTATCATACAACCACAATACCCGAAGATTGGGTAGGGCTTGACTGGAAACTTATATTCCGTAGTATTAGTTCCCTCACGGCCAAGGTCTGAGCTGAGGCTACCTTGTGAAGATTTTCCACCTGTGCAGTACCCAAGATGACAGTTGTTCATGGTTGGGAGGACAAACTCACAAGAGAGGTGCTTATACTAGGGCGTGTAATCGAAAGGTTAGAATTGATTATCCGCATACTGAGTATGATTAATTCAGGATTTGTTCCTGACGGATGTATCAAATGTTGTGGTGAAAGTGTACAATCTCTGAAGAGTGTCAAACTATTCGAATAGCCGCGTCCGCGGTTATGGACAGTTGGAGTGGCCATACTGTTCCCCCGTCAGACTTTTCAAAATGACTTGTGAAATGAATTAAGACTTTGACTTGACCACAACAGAGTTGTGACCTGAATTACAAGATCCCACTTAGGAGTTATAAAATTGTGACTAGCTTTGGAACTGAGTAGAGATAAACCTGGCTTTTTGCAAAACAACCTTAGAGCCTAGTGTCCTATTATCCAAAAACCCCTTACCTGTTAGTATTAGTTTGCGAGTACTTAAAGAGTACTCATGGCTTTGTCCCTGGCTATTCCCATGGCCAGACTATGAAGAGGAGTACCTGGAAGATGGACCCCAGGAAGGTTACGACAACTAGGATCATCTCCCATCGTCAGCATTGCCTGTGACCCTGAAGATGGAGCTTCGCCTACGCTACCGTTATTATTACGTATTCCGCTGCTTGATGTTGTATTAAGAACTAGATCATGAGATCCCTATTTGTGTAAGAACTTATGTATCGTTGTAATGGATGATGTACTATGGTATCCAATTATGTTATGTCTCGCAAAAATGGTAATCCTGGGATTGCGATGTATGGGCAAACAGGCATCTAGGATTGAAAAATCTGGGTGTTGACAAGTTGGTATCAGAGCCATCCTGACCATAGGAGAACCTAGTTAGACGGGACGTTGAACCAAAAACTTAGTTTCAAAACCAAAGAAAAACAAATATTTACAAAAAAAACTTATTCTCATTCTTATCTCTTTGATTCTTTCATAAAATTCATGTTCCTCAAAAATTCTTGCAAAATCCATAAAATTTTGACACACCTGATCACTCTGCTAATCTACTCATCCTCTATTTTTATAGATGGACGTGAAGTACAGCAAGTTTTATCAGTTGGGAAATGGAGGAGACCTTATCTTTGAGAGGGATCTGGATCAGATTTCGGAACTTCTGGAGCGTCCGCACCCCGAGTTCTTCGGAGCTCAACTCAATGATCAAGGAGGAGAAGATCTGCAGTGGCTAATTGTTGCAAGTCTCAGAGGAAAGATTGAACCTCCCACTGCGGAAGGAATTCAGTTTACCTTAAGAGAGAACAACTGGCTCGATGGACTTGCCAGAGCAATGCAGGAATCTCTCTCCCGTCTGTGTGGGCAGAGCATCAATCAGATCAAGGGAACCCGCTTTGAGTTTTTCCCAAGACGTGATGCAAATGGACAACCACTGGAAGCCCCATACCACCCCGAGCTGAGGACTCAATTGGACCACCTTAGCTTCATGATGTATGATCGTCAGCAGGAGTTGGACAACTGCCGTGACTATTGCAACCACAAGTCTGCCATCATCCAAACGAAGGATCAGACCATAGCCATGCTAGCAAAGGATCGCAAGTCTCGTCGCCGTCAGCTCGACAAGAAGGAGCGCATTATTGCCCATCTGCGTCACCGCATCTCATCTCTGGAGGAGACCATCCACGAGAGAGACATGCAGTTGGAGGAAAGGGAGAATGCAGGAGAGGATCTTCGTGGAGACCCTTACTCTTATCTCAGCGATGACGATGATTTTCTGGAGGATCAGGCCATGGACTTCTTCACCGATGAGGATGATTTCGCCTTCATCGATGATGATGAAGCTGATGAAGCCACAGACTCCGAGGAGTAGTAGCACTGAGCACTAGCGTAGTGAGTAGAAGTCGGTCCCACTGTATCGTAGTCTCCAGAATGGTTCTTAAAACCATCTGTTTTTCTTTGTCGTGGTGTGTGTTGTACTGTGTGCTATGAGTGAATGAATGAAAAATCAAGTTGCTAGAAAAATCTGAGTCAAACCTTTAAAAAACTTTTCAAAGACCCCAAAACCTTTGAGATTTCCCTCTTTTCTCATGATCTACCTCCATCTTCAGATGCCACGTGGAGGAAGTGGTTCAGCCCCGGACCCGATGTTGCAGATTCTGCAAATGTTGACTTCTGACCGTGAAGCTGAAAGAGCGGAACGTCAAGCCAACCTAGCCACTCTGCAACAGATATCCCAGCTAGCCCACAACAACCAAGGCCACGGAAATCAGGACAACCATGGATCTAAGCTAAAGAATTTCCAGAATACCAACCCACCTGTTTTCACCAAGTCAGAAGAACCCCTATACGCCGATGATTGGCTGCAAACCATGGAAAATAACTTAGAAGTAGCAGGAGTGGAAGCCAACGAGAAAGTTTTGTTTGCCACCCATTATCTAGCCGGAGATGCTTGGGCATGGTGGAACAGTGTTCGTGCAATGACCAGGGGCCAGATGATGACCTGGGAGGAATTCAAGGTCAAGTTTAGCAGAACCCATGTGCCACCAGGTTTGATCAAGAGAATGAGAGACGAGTTCAGAGAGCTAAAGCAAGGAAGGATGACTGTAGTGGAATACCGTGACAAATTTTTGTCATTAGCTAGGTATGCCCCGGACGAGATAGACACCGAAGCCAAGAAGAAGGAAAGATTCCTTAATGGTCTGCATGACGAGATGCAGACGGTGTTGGTCAATATCCCCTTTGCTGATATTGAAGCCCTTGTCGACTCTGCTATCCAGATGGAAGAAAAGATCAACCAAGCCAATGAGAACCACAAGCGTCGCATGATGCATCAACCCGGAAACCATCAGACCCCAAAGTATCGCCCCAACCCATCTCCAGGATTTGCCCCAAGGACCAACAGACCCCCTATGACCCGTCCACCCTACCCCAACTGTGGAAACCCTAGACCCGGAGGAAATCACAACAACCCCGGCAACTCTAGCAATTTCACACGTGCCCCACCCAAGTTCAACACCAACAATGCTACCGCCAACCCCAATACTGCCCCGAGGACTGGAAGCAATGCTGTGCCTGTCGCAGCCAAGGACAAGTCACAAGTGACCTGTTATGACTGTGGAAATAAAGGCCACTATTCCAACGAGTGCCCCAACAAGAAGAATGCTACAGCCCCTAATGCCAATGCCCCAGCTCAGCAACAGCGTCGTGTTCAGCCAGGAAGGAGATTTGCCCCAGGGAATTCATTCAACCGCAATGGCCGTCTTTTTCTCATGCATGCTGAAGAAGCTCAGGAAGCGCCAGACGCCGTGCTGTGTATGTTTTCTGTTAATTCAGTACTTGCAAGAGTGTTGTTTGATTCTGGTGCATCGCATTCATTTGTCACCGAAGAATTTGCCTGCACTAGTAAAATTCAACCAACCAAACTGAAGCATGTTATGATTGTGCAAATCCCCGGATCAACCACCAAGGCTAGGCAAATTTGCAAAGCCGTCCCTATCCGAATCCATGGCATAGATTTTTATGCTAATCTGATAGTACTCGGAACTAAAGGTTTGGAAGTAGTACTAGGAATGGATTGGATGTCCAAACATAAAGGATTGATTGACTGTGCGAAGAAAGCCATCACCATGACCAGTACCACCGGAATATCAGTCGAGCATATATCTGAAACCTTACCTCGCCAATTCAAGTGTAACAAGAGTATAGGCCAACCTACCATTGACCAAGTCCGGATAGTCTGTGAATACCCCGATGTATTTCCAGATGTTTTGCCCGGTATGCCCCCAGATCGGGATATCGAGTTTATCATTGAACTAATCCCCGGAACAGGACCCATAGCCTAGAGATCCTATAGTATGAACCCATCGGAGTTAGAAGAACTGAAGAAGCAACTGGATTCCATGTTGGAAATCGGATTGATTCAACCAAGTGCGTCACCATGGAGATCACCCATCTTGTTTGTGGACAAGAAAGATGGAGGTAACCGTTTGTGTACGGATTATCAGAAGTTGAATGATGTCACCATCAAGAACAAGTACCCCTTGCCCAAGATAGAGGATTTGTTTGATCAGTTGACCGGTGCCCAAGTGTTTTCTAAGATTGATCTTAGAACTGGTTATCATCAACTCAAGATTCGCGCAGAGGATATTCCAAATACTTCCTTTACCACCAGATATGGATTGTATGAGTATACAGTCATGTCTTTTGGATTAACCAATGCCCCCGCTTATTTCATGAACCTCATGAATAAGATTTTTATGGACTTCCTGGATAAGTTTGTCGTTGTTTTCATCGATGACATTCTGATTTATTCCAAATCATATGAAGAACATGAGCTACACCTAAGGACCATTCTTGGAACCCTTAGAGAGCATCAGTTGTATGCAAAGTTTAGCAAATGTGAATTCTGGTTACAGGAGGTAGGATTCCTCGGTCACATTGTATCAGCCGGAGGAATTGCTGTTGACCCTGCCAAAGTGAAAGATGTAGAAGATTGGAAAGCCCCGACCACTCAAACCCAAGTTCGTGCATTTCTCGGATTGGCGGTATATTACCGCAAATTCGTAGAAGGATTCTCGAGTATCACCCGACCCATGACCCAATTGCTGAAGAAGGACAAGAAGTTTGAATGGACAGACAAATGTGAAGCGAGTTTTCAAGAACTCAAGAGGAGATTGATTTCAGCCCCAATCTTGATCATGCCGGATATCACGAAGCCCTTCGATGTGTATTGTGACGCATCCAAGATTGGTCTCGGATGTGTGCTAATGCAAGAAGGCAAAGTTATATCTTATCTATCTCGGCAATTGAAGCAACATGAGCAAAACTACCCAACCCATGACCTCGAACTCGCTGTCGTAGTTCTAGCCCTGAAGACATGGAGACATTACCTGATGGGAAATCGTTGTGAGATTTATTCGGATCACAAGAGCCTAAAGTATATATTTAATCAGAAAGAGTTGAATATGAGGCAGAGAAGATGGATTGAGCTAATCAAGGATTACGATCTGGACATTCACTATCACCCTGGTAAAGCCAATGTGGTAGCAGATGCCCTTAGCAGATTGCCGTGCCGCTTGAACTCCATGATTTTGAAGGAGCAACCAAGTCTGCACAAGGAGATGGAAGATTTTCGAATAGAATTAGTAAGTGAAGGATTTTTGGCTAGCATAGAACTTCAGCCCACTTTGATCAGTCAGATTAAAGAAGCGCAGAAGGGAAATGCTAGTATCGATGGAATCAAGCGTCGTATCGGTACAGGCAAAGTACCCGGATTCACCGAGGACGAAGAAGGAGTTCTGTGGTACAAAGGACGCCTTTGTGTACCAGCAGATTCGGAGTTGAAAGAAGTTATCTTGAAGGAGGCTCATGATACTCTTTATTCTATCCATCCCGGAGGAACTAAGATGTATCAAGATTTGAAGGAGCAATTTTGGTGGCATAAGATGAAGAGAGAAATCGGAAGCTATATCGCCAAGTGTGATATATGTCAGCGAGTCAAGGCAGGACATCAAAGACCCGCTGGATTGTTGCAACCTTTGCAAATTCCGGAATGGAAATGGGATTCTGTAGGAATGGACTTTATCACTGGACTACCTACTTCTAGTAGGGGAAATGACTCTATCTGGGTCATAGTGGACAGATTGTCCAAAGTCGCCCATTTCTTGCCCGTCAAAACCACCTATCAGAGTTCGAAGCTAGCATAGTTATACATCGCTAGAATAGTTAGTTTGCACGGAGTCCCCAATAACATAGTATCGGATCGAGGAACTCAGTTTACCTCGAGATTCTGGAAGAAAGTCCAAGAAGGTTTAGGAACCCGCCTATATTTCAGTACTGCATATCACCCTCAGACCGATGGACAAACGGAGCGAGTAAACCAAATACTCGAAGATATGCTTGGAGAGTGTGTACTAAAATATGGATCCAAGTGGGAAGACTGTCTGCCGTTTGCAGAATTTTCCTACAACAATAGTTACCAAGCCAGTTTGCAAATGGCCCCATTTGAATTCATGTACGGAAGGAAGTGTCGCACCCCTTTGAACTGGTCGGAAGTAGGAGAGAGTCAGATTTTCGGACCCGACATCCTACGAGAAGCAGAAGAAAAGGTTCACAAGATTCGTGAGCACCTCAAGACCGCCCAATCCCGACAGAAGAGTTATGCCGACAAGAGACGTCGAGACCTCGCCTTCAATATAGGAGATTTTGTTTATCTGAAAGTGTCGCCATTGAAGGGAATGCAGTGTTTCCAACTCAAAGGAAAGTTAGCCCCCACATATATCAGACCTTTCAAAATTTTGAACCATCGAGGAGAAGTATCGTATCAACTGGAATTACCTGAAGAGATGTCAGTTGTGCACAATGTGTTCCATATCTCGTTACTTCGCAAGTGTCTCGAAGTCCCCGAGAAGACCGAAGTGTTCAAGAATATCGATCACCAGACCATAGAGATCAACGATGACCTGACCTATCCTGAAGTACCCATCCGCATTTTGGAAGAAGCTTTTCGAACTACCCGAACCCGAAGCATCAAGTTTCTCAAGATTCAGTGGAGCAACCACACGGAAGAGGAAGCTACCTGGGAACGCGAAGATCACATCAGGACAGAGTTTCCCGATCACTTCAAATCCTAGGTAATCTTTTCGTCCTTTTTCAAATCTCGGGACGAGATTTTGTTTAAGGGGGGGGAGGTTTGTAACATCCCAAAAATACTAAACTTAGATCATCAAACACTAATCATCAAGATTAGGGTTAACAAAAACTTTTCTAAATAAAATCATGAATGCATGCATTGTGATCCATTGCTTGTAAAATGTTTCTTAGGTGAAATAAACATCATCTAAAACATTTCCCACACTTTTCCTAAAGACAAGTAAATCAAAACAAATATATTAAGTGAATGGTCACTTTGACCAATTTAACTCCCATGCCTACTTTGGCTATCCCAAACTTTCAAAACCCAACAGAAACTTTTCTGGATCTTTGCACCCCTTGATTGTACTCATAACAAAGTATCAAGGCCCACTTTGTGATCATCCAGAAACTTTCAAATGCATAGTTTAAATGACAATTCAAAATTGAATCTTCTTCATGTGTGAAGATCCCACTTTTTCAAAACCCACTCAAACAAGCTCAACTTTCAAAACCCAAGCATCTGTAGACTCACCAGCACCAATCTAGCAAACCCACCAAAAATCATTTCAAAATTCAAAACTTGATTTCATGCGGTCATTTCATCAAACAGGTTGCAGACACAAATCAAATAAAACCTCAAACACTATAGTGTGCAGTGATTCTTGCCTAACTTGTTCCCTAGTTAGCTCACACATAGCCCAGTAGATCATCTAGAAAGATTAGACCAACACTAGCACCCATGTGAGCTTGCCATTGCCATTAATGATGAACAGCTGAGCACCCCAATGTCACCCCATTGTGGACAGAAAGCTAGAGGAAGAACTAGCCGTGCCAACCTTGTCTAGGGGGCAGCCCACCGTCCACCGCCACTCACTGTCCCAGCCGCAAGCGTTGCCATGCCCTAGACCACGCGCACAAGCCGCGCCCAGACCATGCCGAGCGTGCGCCAGAGCGCCACCCTCGACCATCACCCACAGACCGCGCGCCGCCCTCGCCGCGTGCATACACGATCGCCATCAACCCAGGAGACCGCCAGACATCCCCGTTTGCCGCCCCGTGCCGCACAGCCACCGTCCGCCGTCGAAGACGCCGCCTCTGCCGCGCAGAGCACCGCCCGTTCCAGACCAAACCACACCGCCCCATGCCTCGCGACCATGTCGTTGAGCATCACCAGGAGACATAGCACCGTCCCCTAGCCTTGCCCATGCCATTAGCCGCCTGTAACATCGCCCCCGACGAGCTCACCGTGCGCCCCGACGGTCCCCTCGCTCGACTATAAATAGAGGCCACCCCCGCACGAATTCTTCACACCATCTCACTCCCCTCTCCTCACTGATGGTGCCACACCATTCTCAGAGCAAGGCGAGCACCACCTCGCCGGAATTTCACTGGAGCCTGCCGCTGCCGGAGAAGAAAGGAGCCAGTGATTGGAGCAACCCCAGGAGCTGCCGCGACCACCCCTGAGTTCGCTGTCGTCGACTACGTCGTTCGCTCGCCTCGCCGACCCTCGCTAGTACCCCGGTGAGCCCCCAGCGACCCTCACTGGCCGCGCTAGGTTTTGTTCTCGCCGGAGCCGTCTCGCGTCGACGATGACTCCCAGCCGTTATATTAGAACTAGATCGAACGACCCACCTTGCCCCATACCGCTTCGCCCAGCCCCGTGTCACTGACGAGTGGGGACACCCACTTAAGCAGCCTGCGGGAGCACTACGCTTAGCAGGCCGGCCCGTTAACGTTTCCCGCGCAGCCCTGCTATTCAAATTAAACCTTTTTCTATTTCAATTCAAACACACTTCTGTACCCAACTTCAAAAATCAACCTAGATCGATTGAGTGCACCAATTTGAATGAAACCAATTTTGTTGGAAAGGTCTGTGAATGCTGAATCCAAGACCGTTGGATTCAAGTCATTTGGATCTATAGATCACCCATGGTAAAAATAACAAGGCAGAAGCTTTTCTGCATTCAAACATTTTTCAAATTTAAACCATAATAGCTTTTGAGTTGATTCCAACTCTCGAAAATCTCATTTAACCATACCTTTCAGAATATAAAAAAATATATAGGTTTACTTATAGAAATATTGTTCAAGTAATAAAAGAATGCCCCATAAGCATTTCTAGCCACTTTAATTAATTAAAATAAAAGGGTAAAACCTTATTAAATTGAGACACCACTTTAAATCACATTCCCATGGACTACAATATGTGGTGATGACATGTGTCAACATGATCCCATGTTTAGTCTGGAGAATATTAAATCTTAAGTAGTTTTTCAATGAGTAGAAATTACTTTTCTAAAAATAAAAAGGAATTTAAACCAAGCCTTAACCTTGTAATGTTAGGGATGATGCTAGATCATCTATAGGACCCTTGTGTGTGATGATTGCAAGTAGTTACGTATTGTTTGGTGATTGTGTACCTCGTATTTATTCGTAGACGCTAGTACCGACCAAGGATACGAGGAGGAAGGAGGATACTACGAAGAAGAAGCCGAGGAGAACTTCAACCACTGCTCTGCACAAGGCAAGACTAATACTACTAGTGAATGTGCAAGCTTATACTGATATTGATGCAAGCTAACACTTGCAAGATACCTTCCTGATGCCACAAACCCATACTTGTGCTATGACTACTATATGCCTTAAGAATATGTGATCATACCCACTTGATAAACCAATCCTAGTTTTATGTGCAAGCTTCTTACTTTATTTCTTTATCAAAGCTTACTTAGAGTTTACTTAAGTGACTGGTAGATTTTGGAAAGTGCTGAAGGTTGCATAAAGAGCATAAAATTTGACCTAAGTTAGAAACCTTGATGTCATCCTAAGGCATAAGGTTGTACTTAGTTGAAACTCCACTAGTTTACCACCCCTCATCAGTGCTTACCCCCACTTATAGATGCTAGTGCTAAGCATAAAACTTGATTAACTTTAGATGGGAATACTTGGTGGAAAATTGCTTATGAAAACCTTGGAATGATGGATCATTCTATTGAAATGTTTTGGACATGTGTTTCCAAACACTTGATGATTTCGGTGATGAAAATGTTGAGGAATGAGCCTTAGCCCTTTATAAAACCGATGGTTGTCTGGATGCGATACCATTCCAATTTTATCGTACAACCACAATACCCGAAGATTGGGTAGGGTTTGACTGGAAACTTATATTCCATAGTATTAGTTCCCTCACGGCCAAGGTCTGAGCTGAGGTTACCTTGTGAAGATTGTCCACCTGTGTAGTACCCAAGATGACAGTTGGTCATGGTTGGGAGGCCAAACTCACAGGAGAGGTGCTTATACTAGGGCGTGTAATCGAAAGGTTAGGATTGATTATCCGCATACTGAGTATGATTAATTTAGGATTTGTTCCTGACGGATGTATCAAATGTTGTGGTGAAAGTGTACAATCTCTGAAGAGTGTCAAACTATTCGAATAGCTGCGTCCGCGGTTATGGACAGTTGGAGTGGCCATACTGTTCCCCCGTCAGACTTTTCAAAATGACTTGTGAAATGAATTAAGACTTTGACTTGACCACAACAGAGTTGTGACCTGAATTACAAGATCCCACTTAGGAGTTATAAAATTGTGACTAGCTTTGGAACTGAGTAGAGATAAACCTGGCTTTTTGCAAAACAACCTTAGAGCCTAGTGTCCTATTATCCAAAAACCCCTTACCTGTTAGTATTAGTTTGCGGGTACTTAAAGAGTACTCATGGCTTTGTCCCTGGCTATTCCCATGGCCAGACTATGAAGAGGAGTACCTGGAAGATGGACCCTAGGAAGGTTACGACAACTAGGATCACCTCCCATCGTCAGCATTGCCTGTGACCCTGAAGATGGAGCTTCGCCTACGCTACCGTTATTATTACGTATTCCGCTGCTTGATGTTGTATTAAGAACTGGATCATGAGATCCCTATTTTTGTAAGAACTTATGTATCCTTGTAATAGATGATGTACTATGGTATCCAATTCTGTTATGTCTCGCAAAAATGGTAATCCTGGGATTGCGATGTATGGCATAACAGGCATCTAGGATTGAAAAATCCGGGTGTTGACAAGTTGGTATCAGAGCCATCCTGACCATAGGAGACCCTAGTTAGACGGGACGTTGAACCAAAAACTTAGTTTCAAAACCAAAGAAAAACAAATATTTACAAAAAAACTTATTCTCATTCTTATCTCTTTGATTCTTTCATAAAATTCATGTTCCTCAAAAATTCTTGCAAAATCCATAAAATTTTGACACACTTGATCACTCTGCTAATCTACTCATCCTCTATTTTTATAGATGGACGTGAAGTACAGCAAGTTTTATCAGTTGGGAAATGGAGGAAACCTTATCTTTGAGAGGGATCTGGATCAGCTTTTGGAACTTCTGGAGCGTCCGCACCCCGAGTTCTTCGGAGCTCAACTCAATGATCAAGGAGGAGAAGATCTAAAGTGGCTAATTGTTGCATGTCTCAGAGGAAAGATTGAACCTCCCACTGCGGAAGGAATTCAGTTTACCTTAAGAGAGAACAACTGGCTCGATGGACTTGCCAGAGCAATGCAGGAATCTCTCTCCCGTCTGTGTGGGCAGAGCATCAATCAGATCAAGGGAACCCGCTTTGAGTTTTTCCCAAGACGTGATGCAAATGGACAACCACTGGAAGCCCCATACCACCCCGAGCTGAAGACTCAATTGGACCACCTTAGCTTCATGATGTATGATCGTTAGCAGGAGTTGGACAACTGCCGTGACTATTGCAACCACAAGTCTGCCATCATCCAAACGAAGGATCAGACCATAGCCATGCTAGCAAAGGATCGCAAGTCTCGTCGCCGTCAGCTCGACAAGAAGGAGCGCATTATTGCCCGTCTGCGTCACCGCATCTCATCTCTGGAGGAGACCATCCACGAGAGAGACATGCAGTTGGAGGAAAGGGAGAATGCAGGAGAGGATCTTCGTGGAGACCCTTACTCTTATCTCAGCGATGACGATGATTTTCTAGAGGATCAGGCCATGGACTTCTTCACCGATGAGGATGATTTCGCCTTCATTGATGATGATGAAGCTGATGAAGCCACAGACTCCAAGGAGTAGTAGCACTGAGCACTAGCGTAGTTAGTAGAAGTCGGTCCCACTGTATCGTAGTCTCTAGAATGGTTCTTAAAACCATCTATTTTTCTTTGTTGTGGTGTGTGTTGTACTGTGTGCTATGAGTGAATGAATGAAAAATCAAGTTGCTAGAAAAATCTGAGTCAAACCTTTAAAAAACTTTTCAAAGACCCCAAAACCTTAGAAATTTCCCTCTTTTCTCATGATCTACCTCAATCTTCAGATGCCACGTGGAGGAAGTGGTTCAGCCCCGGACCCGATATTGCAGATTCTGCAAATGTTGACTTCTGACAGCGAAGCTGAAAGAGCGTAACGTCAAGCCAACCTAGCCACTCTGCAACAGATAGCCCAGCTAGCCCACAACAACCAAGGCCACGGAAATCAGGACAACCATGGATCTAAGCTCAAGAATTTCCAGAATACCAACCCACCTGTTTTCACCAAGTCAGAAGAACCCCTAGACGCTGATGATTGGCTGCAAACCATGGAAAATAACTTAGAAGTAGCAGGAGTGGAAGCCAACGAGAAAGTTTTGTTTGCCACCCATTATCTAGCCGGAGATGCTAGGGCATGGTGGAACAGTGTTCGTGCAATGACCGGAGGCCAGATGATGACCTGGGAGGAATTCAAGGTCAAGTTTAGCAGAACCCATGTGCCACTAGGTTTGATTAAGAGAATGAGAGACGAGTTCAGAGAGCTAAAGCAAGGAAGGATAGCTTTAGTGGAATACCGTGACAAATTTTTGTCATTAGCTAGGTATGCCCCGGACGAGATAGACACCGAAGCCAAGAAGAAGGAAAGATTCCTGAATGGTCTGCATGACGAGATGCAGACGGTGTTGGTCAATATCCCCTTTGCTGATATTGAAGCCCTTGTCGACTCTGCTATCCATATGGAAGGAAAGATCAACCAAGCCAATGAGAACCGCAAGCATCGCATGATGCATCAACCCGGAAACCATCAGACCCCAAAGTATCGCCCCAACCCATCTCCAGGATTTGCCCCAAGAACCAACAGACCCCCTATGACCCGTCCACCCTACCCCAACTATGGAAACCCTAGACCCGGAGGAAATCACAACAACCCCGGCAACTCTAGCAATTTCACCCGTGCCCCACCCAAGTTCAACACCAACAATGCTACCGCCAACCCCAATACTGCCCCGAGGACTGGAAGCAATGCTGTGCCTGTCGCAGCCAAGGACAAGTCACAAGTGACCTGTTATGACTGTGGAAATAAAGGCCACTATTCCAATGAGTGCCCCAACAAGAAGAATGCTACAGCCCCTAATGCCAATGCCCCAGCTCAGCAACAGCGTCGTGTTCAGCCAGGAAGGAGATTTGCCCCAGGGAATTCATTCAACCGCAATGGCCGTATTTTTCTCATGCATGCTGAAGAAGCTCAGGAAGCGCCAGACGTCGTGCTGTGTATGTTTTCTGTTAATTCAGTACTTGCAAGAGTGTTGTTTGATTCTGGTGCATCGCATTCATTTGTCACCGAAGAATTTGCCTGCACTAGTAAAATTCAACCAACCAAACTGAAGCATGTTATGATTGTGCAAATCCCCGGATCAACCACCAAGGCTAGGCAAATTTGCAAAGCCGTCCCTATCCGAATCCATGGCATAGATTTTTATGCTAATCTGATAGTACTCGGAACTAAAGGTTTGGAAGTAGTACTAGGAATGGATTGGATGTCCAAACATAAAGGATGGATTGACTGTGCCAAGAAAGCCATCACCATGACCAGTACCACCGGAATATCAGTCGAGCATATATCTGAAACCTTACCTCGCCAATTCAAGTGTAACAAGAGTATAGGCCAACCTACCATTGACCAAGTCCGGATAGTCTGTGAATACCCCGATGTATTTCCAGATGTTTTGCCCGGTATGCCCCCAGATCGGGATATCGAGTTTATCATTGAACTAATCCCCGGAACAGGACCCATAGCCCAGAGATCCTATAGTATGAACCCATCGGAGTTAGAAGAACTGAAGAAGCAACTGGATTCCATGTTGGAAATCGGATTGATTCAACCAAGTGCGTCACCATGGAGATCACCCGTCTTGTTTGTGGACAAGAAAGATGGAGGTAACCGTTTGTGTGCGGATTATCGGAAGTTGAATGATGTCACCATCAAGAACAAGTACCCCTTGCCCAAGATAGAGGATTTGTTTGATCAGTTGACTGGTGCCCAAGTGTTTTCTAAGATTGATCTTAGAACTGGTTATCATCAACTCAAGATTCACGCACAGGATATTCCAAAGACTGCCTTTACCACCAGATATGGATTGTATGAGTATACATTCATGTCTTTTGGATTAACCAATGCCCCCGCTTATTTCATGAACCTCATGAATAAGATTTTTATGGACTTCCTAGATAAGTTTTTCGTTCTTTTCATCGATGACATTCTGATTTATTCCAAATCAGAAGAAGAACATGAGCTACACCTAAGGACCATTCTTGGAACCCTTAGTGAGCATCAGTTGTATGCAAAGTTTAGCAAATGTGAATTCTGGTTACAGGAGGTAGGATTCCTCGGTCACATTGTATCAGCCGGAGGAATTGCTGTTGACCCTGCCAAAGTGAAAGATGTAAAAGATTGGCAAGCCCCAACCACTCAAACCCAAGTTCGTGCATTTCTCGGATTGGCGGGATATTACCGCAAATTCGTAGAAGGATTCTTGAGTATCGCCCGACCCATGACCCAATTGCTGAAGAAGTACAAGAAGTTTGAATGGACAGACAAATGTGAAGCGAGTTTTCAAGAACTCAAGAGGAGATTGATTTCAGCCCCAATCTTGATCATGCCGGATATCACGAAGCCCTTCGATGTGTATTGTGACGCATCCAAGATTGGTCTCGGATGTGTGCTAATGCAAGAAGGCAAAGTTATATCTTATCTATCTCGGCAATTGAAGCAACATGAGCAAAACTACCCAACCCATGACCTCGAACTCGCTGCCGTAGTTCTAGCCCTGAAGACATGGAGACATTACCTGATGGGAAATCGTTGTGAGATTTATTCGGATCACAAGAGCCTAAAGTATATATTTAATCAGAAAGAGTTGAATATGAGGCAGAGAAGATGGATTGAGCTAATCAAGGATTACGATCTGGACATTCACTATCACCCTGGTAAAGCCAATGTGGTAGCAGATGCCCTTAGCAGATTGCCGTGCCGCTTGAACTCCATGATTTTGAAGGAGCAACCAAGTCTGCACAAGGAGATGGAAGATTTTCGAAAAGAATTAGTAAGTGAAGGATTTTTGGCTAGCATAGAACTTCAGCCCACTTTGATCAGTCAGATTAAAGAAGCGCAGAAGGGAAATGCTAGTATCGATGGAATCAAGCGTCGTATCGGTACAGGCAAAGTACCCGGATTCACCGAGGACGAAGAAGGAGTTCTGTGGTACAAAGGACGCCTTTGTGTACCAGCAGATTCGGAGTTGAAATAAGTTATCTTGAAGGAGGCTCATGATACTCTTTATTCTATCCATCCCGGAGGAACTAAGATGTATCAAGATTTGAAGGAGCAATTTTGGTGGCATAAGATGAAGAGAGAAATCGGAAGCTATATCGCCAAGTGTGATATATGTCAGCGAGTCAAGGCAGGACATCAAAGACCCGCTGGATTGTTGCAACCTTTGCAAATTCCGGAATGGAAATGGGATTCTGTAGGAATGGACTTTATCACTGGACTACCTACTTCTAGTAGGGGAAATGACTCTATCTGGGTCATAGTGGACAGATTGTCCAAAGTCGCCCATTTCTTGCCCGTCAAAACCACCTATCAGAGTTCGAAGCTAGCGTAGTTATACATCGCTAGAATAGTTAGTTTGCACGGAGTCCCCAAGAACATAGTATCGGATCGAGGAACTCAGTTTACCTCGAGATTCTGGAAAAAAGTCCAAGAAGGTTTAGGAACCCGCCTAGATTTCAGTACTGCGTATCACCCTCAGATCGATGGACAAACGGAGCGAGTAAACCAAATACTCGAAGATATGCTTAGAGCGTGTGTACTAGAATATAGATCCAAGTAGGAAGACTGTCTGCCGTTTGCAGAATTTTCCTACAACAATAGTTACCAAGCCAGTTTGCAAATGGCCCCATTTGAATACATCTACGGAAGGAAGTGTCGCACCCCTTTGAACTGGTCGGAAGTAGGAGAGAGTAAGATTTTCGGACCCGACATCCTACGAGAAGCAAAAGAAAAGGTTTACAAGATTCGTGAGCACCTCACGACCGCCCAATCCCGACAGAAGAGTTATGCCAACAAGAGACGTCGAGACCTCGCCTTCAATATAGGAGATTTTGTTTATCTGAAAGTGTCGCCATTGAAGGGAATGCAGCGTTTCCAACTCAAAGGAAAGTTAGCCCCCAGATATATCGGACCTTTCAAAATTTTGAACCGTCGACGAGAAGTATCGTATCAACTGGAATTACCTGAAGAGATGTCAGCTGTGCACAATGTGTTCCATATCTCGTTACTTCGCAAGTGTCTCGAAGTCCCCGAGAAGACCGAAGTGTTCAAGAATATCGATCACCAGACCATAGAGATCAACGATGACCTGACCTATCCCGAAGTACCCATCCGCATTTTGGAAGAAGCTTTTCGAACTACCCGAACCCGAAGCATCAAGTTTCTCAAGATTCAGTGGAGCAACCACACGGAAGAGGAAGCTACCTGGGAACGCGAATATCACATCAGGACAGAGTTTCCCGATCTATTCAAATCCTAGGTAATCTTTTCGTCCTTTTTCAAATCTCGGGAAGAGATTTTGTTTAAGGGGGGAAGGTTTGTAACATCCCAAAAATACTAAACTTAGATCATCAAACACTAATCATCAAGATTAGGGTTAACAAAAACTTTTCTAAATAAAATCATGAATGCATGCATATGTGTATGCATGGATTTTGAATTTCTTTAAAACCACCTTTTTTGTGTGATCCATTGCTTGTAAAATGTTCCTTAGGTGAAATAAACATCATCTAAAACATTTCCCACACTTTCCCTAAAGACAAGTAAATCAAAACAAATATATTAAGTGAATGGTCACTTTGACCAATTTAACTCTCATGCCTACTTTGGCTATCCCAAACTTTCAAAACTCAACAGAAACTTTTCTGGATCTTTGCACCCCTTGATTGTACTCATAACAAAGTATCAAGGCCCACTTTGTGATCATCCAGAAACTTTCAAATGCATAGTTTAAATGACAATTCAAAATTGAATCTTCTTCATATGTGAAGATCCCACTTTTTCAAAACCCACTCAAACAAGCTCAACTTTCAAAACCCAAGCATCTGCAGACTCACCAGCACCAATCTAGAAAACCCACCAAAAATCATTTCAAAATTCAAAACATGATTTCATGCGGCCATTTCATCAAACAGGTTGCAGACACAAATCAAACAAAACCTCAAACACTATAGTGTGCAGTGATTCTTGCCTAACTTGTTCCCTAGTTAGCTCACACACAGCCCAGTAGATCATCTATAAAGATTAGCCCAACACTAGCACCCATGTGAGCTTGCCATTGCCATTAATGATGAACAGCCGAGGACCCCAATGTCACCCCATTGTGGACAGAAAGCTAGAGGAAGAACTAGCCGTGCCAACTTTGTCTAGGGGGCAGCCCACCGTCCACCGCCACTCACTGTCCCAGCCGCAAGCGTTGCCAAGCCCTGGACCACGCGCACAAGCCGCGCCCAGACAATGCCGAGCGTGCGCCAGAGCGCCACCCTCGACCATCACCCACAGACCGCGCGCCGCCCTCGCCGCGTGCATACACGATCGCCATCAATCTAGGAGACCGCCAGACATCCCCGTTTGCCGCCCCGTGCCGCACAACCACCGCCCGCCATCGAAGACGCCGCCTCTGCCGCGCAGAGCACCGCCCGTTCCAGACCAAACCACACCGCCCCATGCCTCGCGACCATGTCGTTGAGATCACCAGGAGACACAGCACCGTCCCCTACCCTTGCCCATGCCATTAGCCGCCTGTAACATCGCCCCCGACGAGCTCACCGTGCGCCCCGACGGTCCCCTCGCTCGACTATAAATGGAGGCCACCCCCGCACGAATTCTTCACACCATCTCACTCCCCTCTCCTCACTGATTGTGCCACACCATTCTCAGAGCAAGGCGAGCACCACCTCGCCGGAATTTCACTGGAGCCTGCCGCTGCCGAAGAAGAAAGGAGCCAGCGATTGGAGCCGCCCCAGGAGCTGCGGCGACCACCCCTGAGTTCGCCGTCGTCGACTACGTCGTTCGCCCGCCTCGCCGACCCTCACCAGTACCCGGTGAGCCCCCAGCGACCCTCACTGGCCATGCTAGGTTTTGTTCTCGCCGGAGCCGTCTCGCGTCGACGATGACTCTCAGCCGTTAGATTAGAACTAGATCGAACGACCCACCTTGCCCCATACCGCTTCGCACAGCCCCGTGTCACTGATGAGTGGGGACACCCACTTAAGCATCCCGCGGGAGCACTGCGCTTAGCAGGCCGGCCCGTTAACTTTTCCCGCGCAGCCCTGTTATTCAAATTAAACCTTTTTCTATTTCAATTCAAACACACTTCTGTACCCAACTTAAAAAATCAACCTAGATCGATTCAGTGCACCAATTTGAATGAAACCAATTTTGTTGGAAAGGTCTATGAATGCTGAATCCAAGCCCGTTGGATTCAACTCATTTGGAAAGGTCTATGAATGCTTTTCTGCATTCAAACATTTTTCAAATTTAAACCATAATAGCTTTTGAGTTGATTCCAACTCTCAAAAATCACATTTAACCATACCTTTCAGAATATATAAAAATATATAGGTTTACTTACAAAAATATTGTTCAAGTAATAAAAGAATGCCCCATAAGCATTTCTAGCCACTTTAATTAATTAAAATAAAAGGCTAAAACCTTATTAAATTGGGACACCACTTTAAATCACATTCCCATGGACTACAATATGTGGTGATGACATGTGTCAACATGATCCCATGTTTAGTCTGGAGAATATTAAATCTTAAGTAGTTTTTCAATGAGTAGAAATTACTTTTCTAAAAATAAAAAGGAATTTAAACCAAGCCTTAACGTTGTAATGTTAGGGATGATGCTAGATCATCTATAGGACCCTTGTGTGTGATGATTGCAAGTAGTTAAGTATTGTTTGGTGATTGTGTACCTCGTATTTATTCGTAGACGCTAGTACCGACCAAGGATACGAGGAGGAAGGAGGATACTATGAAGAAGAAGCCGAGGAGAACTTCAACCATTGCTCTGCACAAGGCAAGCCTAATACTACTAGTGAATGTGCAAGCTTATACTGATATTGATGCAAGCTAACACTTGCAAGGTACCTTAGTGATGCCACAAACCCATACTTGTGCTATGACTACTATATGCCTTAAGCATATGTGATCATACCCACTTGATAAACCAATCCTAGTTTTATGTGCAAGCTTCTTACTTTATTTCTTTATCAAAGCTTACTTAGAGTTTACTTAAGTGACTGGTAGATTTTGTACAGTGTTGAAGGTTGCATAAAGAGCATAAAATTTGGCCTAAGTTAGAAACCTTGATGTCATCCTAAGGCATAAGGTTGTACTTAGTTGAAACTCCACTAGTTTACCACCCCTCATCAGTGCTTACCACCACTTATAGATGCTAGTGCTAAGCATAAAACTTGATTAACTTTAGATGGGAATACTTGGTGGAAAATTGGTTATGAAAACCTTGGAATGATGGATCATTCTATTGAAATGTTTTGGACATGTGTTTCCTAACACTTGATGATTTTGGTGATGAAAATGTTGAGGCATGAGCCTTAGCCCTTTATAAACCCGATGGTTGTCTGGATGCGATACCATTCCAATTTTATCGTACAACCACAATACCCGAAGATTGGGTAGGGCTTGACTAGAAACTTATATTCCGTAGTATTAGTTCCCTCACGGCCAAGGTCTGAACTGAGGCTACCTTGTGAAGATTGTCCACCTGTGCAGTACCCAAGATGACAGTTGGTCATGGTTGGGAGGCCAAACTCACAGGAGAGGTGCTTATACTAGGGCGTGTAATCGAAAGGTTAGGATTGATTATCCGCATACTGAGTATGATTAATTCAGGATTTGTTCCTGACGGATGTATCAAATGTTGTGGTGAAAGTGTACAATCTCTACAGAGTGTCAAACTATTCGAATAGCCGCGTCAGCGGTTATGGACAGTTGGAGTGGCGATACTGTTCCCCCGTCAGACTTTTCAAAATGACTTGTGAAATGAATTAAGACTTTGACTTGACCACAACAGAGTTGTGACCTGAATTACAAGATCCCACTTAGGAGTTATAAAATTGTTACTAGCTTTGGAACTAAGTAGAGATAAACCTGGCTTTTTGCAAAACAACCTTAGAGCCTAGTGTCCTATTATCCAAAAACCCCTTACCTGTTAGTATTAGTTTGCGAGTACTTAAAGAGTCCTCATGGCTTTGTCCCTGGCTATTCCCATGGCCAGACTATGAAGAGGAGTACCTGGAAGATGGACCCCAGGAAGGTTACGACAACTAGGATCATCTCCCATCGTCAGTATTTCCTGTGACCCTGAAGATGGAGCTTCGCCTACGCTACCGTTATTATTACGTATTCCGCTACTTGATGTTGTAGTAAGAACTGGATCATGAGATCCCTATTTGTGTAAGAACTTATGTATCGTTGTAATGGATGATGTACTATGGTATCCAATTCTGTTATGTCTCGCAAAAATGGTAATCCTGGGATTGCGATGTATGGCATAACAGGCAGCTAGGATTGAAAAATTTGGGTGTTGACAGGTAGCAGTAGCTGCAGGTGGGTCACCCGGTGGTGCATCCAGCAAATAGGTCAAATTACTAGCTGTGAGGACAATCCTCAAATTGCGGAACCAATCCGCGAAGTTGCTTCCATTGTTTTTCAACTTTTATTTCTCTAGAAACGCATTAAAATTGATGGTAGGGGCCACCATTGATCTACAACATATTTGCAATAGTTTAGACTAAGTTTATGACAAATTGAGTTCTAATTAATAGTTAAATTAATCTAGGTGAACTCCCACTCAAAACAATATCCCTCACATTGTTTTAGTGATCACACGAACCAAATCCACCACACCAACACCGATCATCACGAGAGTTGATGTAGCTTCAATGGCGAACAATCGACATGTTCATCATATCTACTATATGATTCATGCTTTACCTTTCGGTGATCCGTGTTCCGAGACCATGTCTGTACATGCTAGGCTCGTCAAGATCAAACCTTAGCTTCCGCATGAGCAAATCTGGCTTGCTCACGTTGTATACACTTGCGGAATCTAACACACCCGTTCATCACGTGGTGCTTCGAAACAACAAGCTTTAGCAACAGTGCTTACTAAGGCTGAACACTTTATAACTTGAAATTCATGTGCATGAGGGATCATCTTATAATGCTACCGTCGTAAACTAAGCAATACAAGATGCATAAAGGATTAACATCACATGCAATTCATAATATGTGATATGATATGGCCTTTCTTCTTTGTGCTTCCGATCTCCATCTTCAAGCACGAACATGATCTCCATCATCACCGGCATTGCATCAAGGTCAATGACGCTGCTCCATGGTTGTCATCCACCGGCTTCAACTATTACAACTACTTTGAATAGACACGCAGGTCTTAACAGAATTTAAAGACAACCATATGGCTCCTGCCGGTTGCCAACTTACAATAAGGAACATTGCATACATCAAATATAATCACAATCATGGCCATATCACATCACAGCACACCCCTGCAAAACAAAGTTAGACGCCTCTACTTTCTTTGCATGTTTTACGTGGTTTGGGGCTTTCAATAATTGTCGTTCTAACTTACGAACAAGAACCACAACATTGATACTAGTATTGCCAATCACCCATTGTAAATTGAATCTTAACTATGTTGGGAGAAACAGGCACCCGCAAAGCCACTTATGCAATACAAGTTGCATGTCAAGCGTGGAGCAAGTCTCATGAACGATGTCATGTAAGGTTAGCCCGGGCCGCTTCATCCCACCATCCCGCAAGATGCAAAGTACACAAGAAGCGATCGACAACAAAAGCATCAACGCCCACAATGACCATTGTGTTCTACTCATGCAACAGATCTACATATAGACACGGCTCTGATACCACTGTAGGGTTTCGTAGCATGGAAAACGAAAAATTTCTACCGCATACAAACAAACAAGCCAAGATCTATCTACTAGATTGTAGCAACGAGTCGATGGAATAACTCACGCTCGAAGATTCCAAAATGTTTAACGAGAGCGGATTCTCCTGGGTGATGTAGTCGTACTCTTTCCGATCTCAAGATCGCGTAGACGATCCTTCCGGCGCTGCGTTCCGGCAGCGCTTCCACAGTCGGTCACACGTTCGGTACTCGACGAAGACCTTCCTCTCCCTTGTTCCAGCAGGCAGCGGAGGTTGTAGCACTCTCCTCGCGATTCCGGCAGCACAACGGCGTGGTACCGGAAGTACAGGGGAGATCTCGCAGGGCTTCGCCTTAAGCCGGAGCGAGTATGGTGGACTATGAGAGAGAGCCTCGGCGATCTAGAGTTTAGACGCACCACGGAGGGGGCAAGGCCGGTGGCTAGGGTTTGCCCTAGGCAGCGGCGGCGAGTTGCCCTAGGCGGCGGCTATGGAGGGCGGCGGCGGCTAGGGTTAGGGTTTAGAGGTGGAGGTGTTGTGTACTTGGAGGGGCAGCCCTGCCCCTCCTTATATAGGTGGAGGGGGCGCGCCAAGGGGAGGGGAGTCCCTCCCCAACTCGTTCTCCAAGTGGGCCGGCGATGGAGGGAGGGAACTCCTCCCCAAGTAGGTTTCCTACTTCCCCTCCACCTCCCAAAATAGCCGTTTGACTTTTCAAATTGGCGTTTGACTTTTCAAACTAGGATTTGATTAAACCCTTTATTTTGTTCAGCGATGACACCTAGTACATGATGCAATCATTCCAACTTGATATGACACATTCATGTACCCTTCCCCTCCGGAGTGCCGGACATTCCGGAACCTTCTAGAACATTCCCGATGAAAACACCGGAACCATTATCCAACCCCGAAACAGGACTTTCTTTATATGAATCTTATTCTCCGGACCATTCCGGATCTCCTCGTGATATCCCGGATCCCATCCAAGACTCCAAACAACATTCGGTCTCTTACTCACCATTCCATAACTACTCAAACAACGTCGAATCCTTAAGTGTGTCTCCCTACGGTTCGTGAATTATGCGGACATGATCGAGACACTTCTCCGAACAATAACCAATAGAGGAATCTGGAAATTCATATGGCTCCCACATATTTCTACGATTACTTTGCGATCGAATGAACCACTTACATGCGATACCAATTTCCCTTTGTCTCGCGATAGTTTACTTATCCGAGGTTATGATCGTCGGTATCTCTGCATACCTAGTTCAACCTCGTTACTGATAAGTACTCTTTTCTCGTTCCCGTGATATGTGATCCCTTGTGAGCCAGTCACATGCTTGCAAGCTAATTGGATGACATTCCACCGAGAGGGCCCAGAGTATATCTATCCATCATATGGATGGACAAATCCCACTCTTGATCCATGTGTCTCAACCAATACTTTCTGAACACTCAATTCCACCTTTATAGCCACCCAATTACGGTGTGGTGTTTGATGTCATCAAAGCATCCTTCCGGTGAAGGTGATATGCATGATCTCATGGTCGAAGGAATTAGGTTACTATGTATCAGAAAGCATATAGCAATTGAACTATTAAAATGACTTGATCTTTATGCTACGCTTATCTATAGGAGTATGTCCACCATATCATTCTCCTAACGATATGATCTTGTTGTTAATAACATCTCAATGTTCATGATAGGGAAAACCACAATCATTTATTAACCAACAAACTAGTATTATAAAGAGGCTTTACTAGGGACTCTATTTTAGTTTACAAATCACACAAGTATTAATGTTTCCTTGTTAATACTATTATAGCATGAATGTAAACATTTATCAGAAACACAAAGATATAATAATAACTATATTTATTATTGCCTCTAGGGCATATCTCCAACAGTATCCTCATAGCATTTCCTCTATCCGATTAACCCGGGTGGCCCACAGTTGGTAGCATGGCCCATGGCCTGCTGAGCGGCCTAGTTAGATGGATCCAGAAGGGAGGCCCATGCCGGATAAAGGAAGGCTATGGAGGAGTCACCGACATACCCGGAGCCTTGGAGTGCAAGACACGCTAGACTAGTTGTAAGCAGTGTAGGACTCTATAACCTGTCCGGCTAGGAATTTTCCCGGTAACCCTAGGACCTGGCGACTATATAAGTTGGGCCTATGGGATCCTTTAGGGCAGACAATCTCAGACAACCTAGGGTTGACTACAACGCACCTCGCATAGCGAACCAATTCTGTAACTCGGCGTATTGCCCTTATAGTGATTTATAGCAGGAGTAGGATTCCGCCACCGTTGTGGGATCTGAACCTGGGTAAGCTATTTTACCTCATACCCATCAACCGTCCATCTTCCCCCACGTCTCTAAACACGCACTGTGAGGACCCCTCCATGGCGTACTCGTCAGCAATACCACGACAGGAAGAGGAAGGTCTTCATCGACTCCATACGTGTGACTGACTGCGGAAGCACCGCCGGAAAGCGGCACCGGAAGGATCATCATCGTGATCTTGAGATCGGCAAGTGATCGACTACATGAACCATGAGATTAGATCTCGTTAACTTTTTGGATCTATGAGGGTTAGTTCTTTTCTATCTCGTTGCACCTATCTCGTAGATTAGATCTTTTCTTTGCCATAGATTAGATCTAGGTTTTGTTCGTTCTTCCGGTAGAATTTTTTTGTTTTCCATCCAACGAACCTACACCAGGTACTAGTTATGAGTTTGAGTGAAATCTATTGGCACAAAACTTGCAATTCAAGGTTTCTCTATTTTTCAAGTTGTTGATAGACCTAGCTCAAGATTTTAGGCGGAAGTTCAACTTTACTATCTTTGTTGAAACATTGGTATATAAACAAGTAGCAAGGATTGGCAAATCTTTAAATGGGCATTTGAGATCTGGTGGGGGATTTTTAGAAATAACGGGCTAATCTAAATAGGCCCATATATATTTCAGATTTTCCCTAAAATTTGAAAGCCTAAGTTTGCGGCAGCTCACATGGGAGTGGAGTGGGAGCTAAAGTTTAGTCTCACATGGGAAGTTGAAGTAGAGTTGCACCATCTTATAAGGTTGAGTGTTACACCACTTTGTAAGTGAGTGGCAATAAAAGAGCTACACGCACGCTCTTACTCCGACGATGCCGCCGCTTGCACGCACAGCCCGCCCATCTCGTCATGACGCGCGCGTTCCACGGTTGCAGGAATCTCGCCGAGCCGAACTTTATTTTTCTACTCAGGAATATTATGAGGTTTTAACGGACGTGTCAACAGTTAGCCTATTCGGTTCGTTCATGGATCGTGGGCTATGGTAACCAGCCCGAGCGTGCGAACGTGGACTCGGCCCACGTTCGCCTCCGTTAGGGTTTCCTGAGCCGCTCTATATAAAGTCATGTGCGGCTATCGCTACAACATACCAAAAATCAATCTAGGGTTTTGCCTCCTCTCTGCCTGCGTCGTCACCGTAGTCTACTCCATTCCGCCTGCCGACGTGCACCGACAGACGGGAGAGCAGGTCTCCGGAACCACTCGCTTTTACGATCCTGTACGGGAGAGGGCGAATAAGGTTTTTGAAAAGCTCTCCGCGCGACTGCTAAAGTTCGTCATCACAACGCGCCTTCCTAGGCGATCTCCTGGTCCGCGGACAACTCGTCTTCAACGCCGCCTTCTTCGACATGCTATAGCAATCGCTGCACCAACGACGACTTCATCAGCAACCGATCAGTATGTATACCGTGATCCGATCTATTGCTACGAAGGAAGGTCAGGACAGTTCACACGGGAATTTTACAAAGCATCTAGCAAGCAAAAACGACAAGACGCAGATGATGTCATGAAAGGTCAACAACACAGAGAGAGCAGATTCCGAATGAAGTCCCAACATGAAGTGCCGAAGGGGAAATTCCAATACAGATTGTCATACGACATGCTATCTTTTGAACTGCAAAGTACGCAGTCATCTTAAGTCTGTCATTGACTCAAATTTATCAAGATATAGATGTATCTAATACTAAATCATGTCTAGATACAATGGAATTTAGATAAACCTAAATCAACTAATTTGGGTTAGAGAGAGTATAAAATTTATTGAGGAATTTCACGAGGAGAGAATGGGACTGCAAGATTGGAGTATATGGAGGAATTTCATGACGAGAGAATGAGACTAAAAGATTGGTGACGCCTGAACCTCCACTGCTTTTTGGGCTTGTAGACTCTGTCCGAAGCCGCCAAAGATTTAGTCAGCAATAAGTTTAGAAATTGTACATGCAAATAATAAACAGTTAGCAAAATTGTACATGCCGTAAGATTGTGTTAGGTTAAGATTCAGGGGCACAGTGTGCCCAGCCTTCCTTGATGAACCTTGTAACAGAACAATTTCCACACTGATGAAATGAACGGCAGTCCAATTCTAGACTCTATAAAGATAGAGAGAAGCATATCGGGAGAGAGCAGAAAGAGGGGCGACTCACCGATGTTTGAATTCCTCATCTTCGTCATGTTCGCTACTTGGAGCAGAGTTCAAGGGAACACATCTGACAACATCACCAGAGCGATGCAACCAGGGTTTTCAAATACACGAGGAGACTGAGAAGTACCCGCATGGAGTCAGGTCTACCCTCATATCCGAAGTGTAGCCTGCATGCACATGGTTCTCCGCCGTGTGCCTCGAGCTGCAATATCCGAAGAGAAGCGGGATGGGAAAGACACAACGACACAGATTAGATGAGGGGCTTTATGCTGGATGCTCCTGGATTTATGTAATACTATGTTGCTAGCAGAAATAAGTGGGAATGAGAAGCTGAATGGCTGCCCTGCGGCTGTTGGGACGAATTATTACCATTTGGGCGACGATTGACGAATAATGCACCCGGCAGTTACTCAGCGACCCTCTGTTCGGGATTATAGGTCCTACGCGTATACCTAGGTTGTTAATTTGACTAACAAAACATAACTTATATATCACAAAAATTATACTATTAGAAAATATAATCTCTAAAGTTTCTAATGGTATAATTTTTATGCTATACTATTTATATTTTGTTGTCTAAATTGACAACCTAGTTATCTGTGCGGGACTTATAATCTCAAACGGAGGGAGGAGTAGTACAAAAAATGAAACCGAGACATTTAAGGTGGGACACAATAAATGAACCTTTCTTTCTTCAGATCTGCGGAGAAGTGAACTTACGTGCAGTCGTGCATGCTGATCCAAAAACTGAAAAGAATCAGAGTGACCACGCGGTAAAAATCCATAAACCTTTAACTAATAACCATAGATTTAGAATCGGATGGATGAGAATAATTGGAATGATATGGCTTCACCAGATTTCAGCTTGCAAACATTAAATGTTTTTTAGTGGGAATGAACTTTATAGATATTATAGATTAGTCGTGAAAGAATTATAAAAATTATGTCTAATAATTCAACAAATGTTCATGCTAAGACAACGACTGAAATGTAATTTTAACAGATGCCGTGGAAACCATTCTATTATAGGATGACGATTATCATCACTAACTCTAAAGGTAGAAGACACTATACCATCTTAAAATGTCATTCTCTGAACCGGTGAAACTGTCCATGAAAATCAGCGGCACCAGAGTTGGATCTCAGCGACCCTGCTGGGATTTGGCTTGATAAGCCTACAATTCATGCATCTGCGCCCCTGCAGCTAGGACATTTTGCTGACTGTTGATCGATCTTTGCGGACAAGTATTACCCGCAGACTTTAATTTCTTTATTTATCGGCGCCGAATCCTGACTCGTTCCAAGATGGCTTCGCGCGACCTTCCACAACGATGCACATGGAGAATCATCCGGCCTGAGCAAGCAAGATCGAGAACGAAGCGTTGACCCAACAAAATGTCAATGCCTTAGGCAAAGGTGACGAAGGCTCACATGCTGAAGCATCCCATCGTCAAAGATGCCTTACCCAATCTACTCCCAACTACTTCCTCCGTTTCCACGATATAAACTTTTTTAGCAAACTAAAACAGTTTACTAAAAGGCTTCTGATTCAATAGACCTCCAAAGGATTAAAAATAAGGAGACAAATTAGCTCGATGGCTTGGATCGACCGGTACCTCTTCGTGTGTGATAGTAGTATCCGGATTCATAAAATTTAGACCATGTATGTAATGCCTTCCAAAGCCTGTATTGGTCTGAAGCGTGTCAGTTATTGGGTATTTTGTGCATGCGACGTGGAAATGTAAGTGTCCAACTCGAATACAACACTTGCACGTGTGCGCTGACTTTGCAGCACCACGTACGTGGTTTAGTGTGAGTTCTTTTGGACCAATCGATGGGCTACCCTCACACACGCTCCTCTAATATGCACAGAGGAAATTCTACCCTTTCAAAAGTTTACAACTTTTCAGAGTAAGGGGTCTATAGAATCACACCTTTTACTAAAAAGAGTTATAGTATAAAACAGATGAAAGTTTTAAAATATAAGATGTTTTAGGTTTGTAAAGAAAATGTATCTAAATTTTTTTAGTGTGTAGATTCACTCTAAACCTAAGCAAACCTACATACTTAAAAAACGTCTAAATACATTTGCTTCACCAACCTAAAACATCTTATATTTTAAAACCGAGAGAGTAGTAGCCTATAAATGCTATCTCCATCTGGATCTACTCCGAACTCCCAAGTTGGACACTATTACAGCAAGCTAATGGCATCTTTACCTGGCCGACTCATTCCGTTCGAGCGTGTCCGAACTCGTTCGCGCGGATGCGTGGGACGTACGCGGAGCCTCAGCGGCCGGCCCATTCGGATAAACGCGTCCGGCTTGAGCCATCCGTGACTATTGTGTCGGCCCGGACATGCGCGGACAGCGCGGGTGTCCTGCCCGTCTGCCACCCGAGGCCCATATGTAAGTGAAACATTAGTAGTTAACGATAGCTATTTATTGATTAACCCCGCCAGTTACAAAAAGGGCGTTTGAACAAAATAGGGGATGCTTACGGCTACTGCTGCTGTGAAGGGAATATGCCTGAGAGGCAATAATAAATTGGTTATTATCTTATTTCTTATTTATGATAAATATTTTTTTTGCATGCTATAATTGTATTAATACGGAAACATTAATACATGTGTGTTTAATAAACAAATAGAAAGTTCCTAGTTATGTCTCTCTTATAAACTAGCTCATTGATTAACAAGATGATCAAAGATTTCCTTATTATGGACATTGGATGTTGTTAATAACGAGGTCACAACATTGTTGGAATGATGTGATAAAGTATAGCATTACGATCCAGGTCATTGTGTTTATATTGCTATAACATCATACGAAGTAATCTTAGTCCTTAGACCATGATATCATGTCAATCACTAACACCGGAAAAGTATCTTGATAACATCAAATATCACACCGCAACATGGTGACTATAAAGATGGGTTTAGTGCTACGAAGGTGTTATGTTGAGGCTCATGGATCAAGAGTAGAATTTGTCCATCCCAATGACGAATAGATATAATATGGGCCCTCTTGGTGATATCACATTAGTTAGCTTGCAAGCAGGTGATTTGATCACTAGAATGTTATATCACGGGAATGAGAAAAGAGTACATGTCGATAATGAGATAAAACTAGGTATCAAGATACCAATGATCGAATCTCGGATATGTAATATATCGCAAGACAAAGGGATTGAGTTACATGCGTATAAGGTTCACACAATCACAGAAGTCATCATTAAATGTGTGGGAGTTGATACGTCTATTTTGCATCACTATTCTATATCATAATTTAGTGTTATTTATTGATATATTTCATATTAAGAGGTCATACTTATGTTGTTTGAACTATTTTTGCATGCTGGATGATTCTTGGAGGATGAACTGCCGGAGTCAGGATTCTAATGGAAAAGGCGGTGTTTGGATACAATTTTCGCGAAGATCATAAAAATACTAGAAAATACACGGAAAATTCTATTTTTCCAGAAGACAAAGGATGCCATAAGGGGAGGCTGAGATGGGCCACAGGGGGCCCACACCCCGCCCCATGCGCGGGCCACCCTGGGCCAGGCCACTAGGGGGTTTGGCCACCCTAGCCCACCTCCTGCTCCGCTCTTTCGCATATATCTTCTCTCGAAACCCTAATACACGTAGGGCAACCACACAAAGATTCCATCGCATCTGCGGGGAGGAAACTACAGAGAGAGAAAGAGCTCTCCGGTAGACAGATTTCTACCGGGAAAATTCCTTCCTAAAGACGGGAGATCGTCGCCATCATCACCGTCATCAAGCTAGACTTCATCGGGATCATCATCATCCACACCACCATCTCCACCAGCACCAGCATCACCACTCCATCCCGCTGTAACAATTGTGTCGAATCTTCCATAGTTATTAGGGGAAACTTCCCCCTGTTAATTACTTTTGTAGTTGATGCTTGTGAGTGGAACCATTGAATTATTGTTTATGTTCAGATTGTTAATAATCATTATATCATCTCTAATCTTGATCCATATGATGTCTCATGAGTAGTTCATTTAGTTCTTGAGGACATGGGAGAAGTGTAGGGGTTCGTAGCATGGAAAACAAAAATTTTCTACCGCATACAAACAAACAAGCCAAGATCTATCTACTAGATTGTAGCAACGAGTCGATGGAATAACTCACCCTCGAAGATTCCAAAGTGTTTAACGAGAGCAGATTCTCGTGGGTGATGTAGTCGTACTCTTTCCAATCTCAAGATCGCGTAGACGATCCTTCCGGCGCCACGTTCCGGCAGCGCTCCCGTAGTCGGTCACACGTTCGGTACTCGACGAAGACCTTCCTCTCCCTTGTTCCAGCAGGCAGCGGAGGTTGTAGCACTCTCCTCGCGATTCCGGCAGCACAACGGCGTGGTACCGGAGGTAGAGGGGAGATCCCGCAGGGCTTCGCCTTAAGCCGGTGCGAGTATGGTGGAGCTTATGAGAGAGGCTATTAGTGGTCTAGTAATTAGACACACCAATTAGAGGGCTCTAAACCAATTAGAAGGCTCTAAACCAAAATAGCTCTAAACCGGGGTTTAGATCTAGGGTTTAGTTTAGAGGGTAGGAACTAGTGTGTCTAGAGGAGGAGGCCCTGCCCCTCCTTTTATAGGTGGGAGGGCTTGGCCGGCCAAGGGGAGGAGTTCCTCCCCAACTCGGCCTTGGGAGGTGCGCCGGCCAAGGGGAGGAACCCTCCTCCAACTCGGCCTCCACCTCTCCTCCTCTTTCTCCTCTTTCCGAAAACTGGCAGTTTGACCGAAAACTGGCAGTTTGACTTTTCCAATTAGGATTTGAATTAACCCTTTATTTCGGACAGCGAGAACACTTAGTACATGATGCAATCATTCCAACATGTAATGACACATTCATGTACCCCTTCCCCCTCCGGAGTGCCGGACATTCCGGGACCTTCTAGAATGTTCCCGATGAAAACACCGGAACCATTCCCCAACTCCGAAACGGGACTTTCCTTATATGAATCTTATTCTCCGGACCATTCCGGATCACCTCGTGATATCCCGGATCCCATCCGAGACTCCGAACAACATTCGGTCTCTTTCTCATAATACCATAACTACTCAAACAACGTCGAATCCTTAAGTGTGTCTCCCTACGGTTCGTGATTTATGCGGACATGATCGAGACACTTCTCCGAACAATAACCAATAGAGGAATCTGGAAATTCATATGGCTCCCACATATTTCTACGATTACATTGCGATCGAATGAACCACTTACATACGATACCAATTTCCCTTTGTCTCACGATATGTTACTTATCCGAGGTTATGATCGTCGATATCTCTGCATACCTAGTTCAACCTCGTTACTGATAAGTACTCTTTTCTCGTTCCCGTGATATGTGATCCCTTGTGACCCAGTCACATGCTTGCAAGCTAATTGGATGACATTTCACCGAGAGGGCCCAGAGAATATCTATCCGTCATATGGATGGACAAATCCCACTCTTGATCCATGTGTTTCAACCAATACTTTCCGAACACTCAATACCACCTTTATAGCCACCCTGTTACGGTGTGGTGTTTGATGACATCAAAGCATCCATCCGGTAAAGGTGATATGCATGATCTCATGGTCGAAGGAATTAGGTTACTATGTATCAGAAAGCATATAGCAATTGAACTATTGAAATGACTTGATCTTTATGCTACGCTTATCTATAGGAGTATGTCCACCATATCATTCTCCTAACGATATGATCTTGTTGTTAATAACATCTCAATGTTCATGATAGGGAAACCACAATCATCTATTAACCAACAAGCTAGTGAAGTATAGAGGCTATACTAGGGACTTCAATTTAAGTTTACAATTCACACAAGTATTAATGTTTCCTTGTTAATACTATTATAGCATGAATATAAACATTTATCATAAACACAAAGATATAATAATAACTATATTTATTATTGCCTCTAGGGCATATCTCCAACAGTCTCCCACTTGCACTAGAGTCATCTAATCTAGATTACATGGTAATATACCGAACACCCATGGCAGTTTGGTGTTGGTCATGTTTTGCCCTCGGGAGAGGTTTAGTCAACGGATCTGCCACATTCAGATCTGTGTGTACTTTGCAAATCTTTATATCCCCATCCTGGATATGTTCTCGAATAGCGTGAAAACGCAGCTTGATATGCTTCAGCTTCTTGTGTGACCTTGGTTCTTGCGCATTGGCTATGGCGCCCATGTTATCACAGTAGATAGACATTGGGTCCAGCGTACTAGGAACCACACCTAGCTCTGTAATGAACTCTTTCATCCATATCGCTTCTTGTGAAGCCTCCGAAGCAGCCATGTATTCCAATTCAGTTGAAGATCTCGCCACAACGCTTTGCTTTGCACTCCTCCAGCTAACTGCTGCACCATTCAAAATAAATACGTATCCGGATTGTGATTTAGAATCATCCGGATCGGTGTTCCAACTAGCGTCGGTGTAACCATTAACAACGAGCTGTTCATCACCTCCATAAGAAAGAACCATATCCTTAGTTCTTCTCAAGTACTTAAGGATGTTTTTGACCGATGTCCAATGATCCACTCCTGGATCACTTTGATATCTGCTAGTTAAACTAACAGCATATGCAATGTCGGGTCTAGTACATAGCATGGCATACATTAGAGATCCTATGGCTGAGGCATAAGGAGTCTTACTCATCCTTTCTCTATCTTCTGCCGATGTCGGACTTTGAGTTTTACTCAAGGTCGTATTGGGCAACATGGGCAAGAACCCTTTCTTGCTTTCTTCCATTCCAAACCTCTTTAGAACTTTGTCCAAATATGTACTTTGTGACAATGATATTTGGCGTTTCGATCTATCTCTATAAATCTTTATGCCTAATATGTAAGCTGCTTCGCCAAGATCCTTCATGGAAAAACTATTATTCAAATATTCTTTGACACTATTAAGAAGGTCTACATCATTCCCAATTAACAATATGTCATCCACATATAGTATTAAGAACGCTACAGAGCTCCCACTCACTTTCTTGTAAATACAAGCTTCTCCATAAGTTTGTATAAAACCAAAACTTTTGATTACCTTATCAAAACGTTGATTCCAACTTCGGGATGCTTGCTTCAATCCATAGATGGACCGTTGAAGTTTGCATACCTTGTTAGCATCTTTAGGATCGACAAAACCTTTGGGTTGCATCATATACAACTCTTCATCAATGTCTCCATTGAGGAATGCTGTTTTGACATCCATCTGCCATATCTCATAATCATAATATGCAGCGGTTGCTAACATAATCCTCACAGATTTTAGCTTTGCTACTGGTGAGAAAGTCTCATCGTAGTCAACTCCTTGAATTTGTCGAAACCCTTTTGCGACAAGTCGAGCTTTATAGACAGTAACATTACCATCAGCATCTGTTTTCTTCTTGAAAATCCATTTGTTCTCGACAGCCTTCCGGCCATCCGGTAAGTCCACCAAAGTCCATACTTGGTTTTCGTACATGGATCCAATCTCGGATTTCATGGCTTCTTGCCATTTATTGGAATCTGGGCTCATCATCGCTTCCTCATATGTCTCGGGGTCATCGGTGTGGTCCACCACCATGACATTCATAACGGAATCATACCAATCTGGAGTGGTACGAGTTCTCGTTGACCTCCGAGGCTCTGTAGCAACTTCAACCGAAGTTTCATGATCATCATCATTAGCTTCCCCTCTTATTGGTGCAGGCACCACAGGAACTTCTTCCGGTGCTGCGCTACTCGCAATTTTGAGAGAAGGTTCGACAACCTCGTCGAGTTCTACTTTCCTTCCAGTCACTTCTTTCGAGAGAAATTCCTTCTCTAGAAAGGATCCATTCTTAGCAACGAAGATTTTGCCTTTGGATCTATGATAGAAGGTATACCCAATAGTTTCCTTTGGGTATCCTATGAAGACGCATTTTTCCGCTTTGGGTTCAAGCTTGTCCGGCTGTAACTTCTTTACATAGGCTTCGCATCCCCAAACTTTAAGGAACGACAATTTAGGTTTCTTCCCAAACCATAATTCATACGGTGTCGTTTCAACGGATTTAGACGGTGCCCTATTTAAAGTGAATGCGGCTGTTTCTAATGCATAACCCCAAAATGATAGCGGTAAATCTGTAAGTGACATCATAGAACGAACCATATCTAAGAGAGTTCGATTACGACGTTCAGACACACCATTACGCTGTGGTGTTCCCGGCGGTGTCAACTGCGAAAGTATTCCACATTTCTTTAAATGCTCACCAAACTCGTAACTTAGATATTCACCTCCACGATCAGAACGTAGAAATTTAATCTTCTTGTTACGTTGATTCTCTACCTCACTTTGAAATTCCTTAAACTTCTCGAAAGTTTCGGACTTATGTTTCATGAAATAGATATACCCATATCTACTCAAGTCATCCGTGAAGGTAAGAACATAACGATAACCACCGCGCGATGCTACACTCATTGGACCACACACATCGGTATGTATGATTTCCAATAAGTCTGTAGCTCGCTCCATTATACCAGAAAATGGAGTCTTAGTCATTTTACCCATCAGACATGCTTCGCATCTTTCAAGTGATTCAAAATCAAGTGATTCAAGAAGTCCATCGGAATGGAGTTTCTTCATACGCTTCACTCCAATGTGACCAAGACGACAGTGCCACATATAGGTCAAGTTATCGCTCAATTTCAAACGTTTAGCTTCAATGTTATTAATATGTGTATTTCCACTATCGAGATTCAATATGAATAGACCATCTATTAAAGGTGCATGTGCATAAAACATATTACTCATATAAATAGAACAACCATTATTCTTAGATTTAAATAAGTAACCGTCTCGCAATAAACAAGATCCCGATATAATGTTCATGCTCAACGCAGGCACCAAATAACAATTATTTAAGTATAAAACTAATCCCGATGGTAGATGAAGAGGTAGCGTGCCGACCGCGATTACATCAACCTTTGATCCGTTTCCCACGCGCATCGACACCTCGTTCTTCGCTAGCTTCCGTTTATTCTGCAGCTCCTGTTTCGAGTTACAAATATGAGCAACCGAACCAGTATCAAATACCCAGGCACTACTACGAATACTAGTGAGATACACATCAATAACATGTATATCAAATATACCTTTCTTCTTGATGTTGCCGTTCTTCAAATCCGCCAAGTACTTTGGGAAATTCCGCTTCCAGTGACCTTCTCCCTTGCAGTAAAAGCACTCAGTTTCAGGCTTAGGTCCAGCCTTGGTCTTCTTCGTTGGCATGGTAACTTTCTTACCACCCTTCTTGAAGTGTCCCTTTTGCTTAGACTTGCCTTTCTTGAATTTGGTGGTCTTATTGACCATCAACACTTGGTGCTCTTTCTTGATCTCCACTTCTGCAGATTTTAACATAGCAAATAGTTCTGGCAACTCTTTGTTCATGTTCTGCATGTTGTAGTTCATCACAAAGTTCTTGTAACTTGGTGGTAGTGATTGGAGGATGCGGTAAACTCCCAAAGTATTAGGAATCACTATACCCAAGCTTTGAAGTTTATTCGCGTGCCCAGACATTTTAAGCACATGCTCACTGACGGAGCTACCCTCTTCCATCTTGCAGTTAAAGAACTTTTCAGAAGCTTCATAACTTTCAATTGCCGCATGAGTCTCAAAAATTAATTTGAGATCCTCGACAATATCATATGGGTCCGACTCTTCAAACCTTTTCTGAAGCTCCGATTCTAAACCATACAAGATAGCACACTGAACTATGGAGTACTGATTCTTCCGAGCGAGGTAAACATTCTTTACTTCATCGGTAGCATCAGCTGCAGGTGGGTCACCTAGCGGTGCATCCAGCACATAGGTCAAATTACCAGCTGTGAGGACAATCCTCAAATTGCGGAACCAATCCGCGAAGTTGCTTCCATTGTTTTTCAACTTTTCTTTCTCTAGGAACGCATTAAAATTGATGGTAGGGGCTGCCATTGATCTACAACATATTTGCAATAGTTTAGACTAAGTTTATGACAAATTGAGTTCAAATTAATTAATGAAATTAAACTAGGTGAACTCCCACTCAAAACAACATCCCTCACATTGTTTTAGTGATCACACGAACCAAATCTACTATATCAACACCGATCATCACGAGAGCCGATATAGTTTCAATGGCGAACAATCATCATGTTCATCATATCTGCTATATGATTCATGCTTTACCTTTCGGTGATCCGTGTTCCTGAGGCCATGTCTGTACATGCTAGGCTCGTCAAGATCAAACCTTAGCTACCGCATAAGCAAATCTGGCTTGCTTACGTTGTATTCACCCGCGGAATCAAAGACACCCGATCATCACGTGGTGCTTCGAAGCAACAAGCTTTGGCAACGGTGCATACTAAGGGTGAACACTTTAGAACTTGAAATTTATGTGCATGAGGGATCATCTTATAATGCTACCGTCGTCTACTAAGCAATACAAGATGCATAAAGGATTAACATCACATGCAATTCATAATATGTGATATGATATGGCCTTTCTTCTTTGTGCTTCCGATCTCCATCTTCAAGCACGAACATGATCTCCATCATCACCGGCATAGCGTCAAGGTCAATGACGCTTCTTCATGGTTGTCGTCTACCAGCTTCAACTATTACAACTATTTTGAATAGACACGCAGGTCTTAACAGAAATTAAAGACAACCATATGGCTCCTGCCGGTTGCCAACTTACAATAAGGAACATTGCATACATCAAATATAATCACAATCATGGCCATATCACATCACTGCACACCCCTGCAAAACAAAGTTAGACGCTTCTACTTTCTTTGCATATTTTACGTGGTTTGGGGCTTTCCATAAGTGTCGTTCTAACCTACGAACAAGAACCACAACATTGATACTAGCATTGTTGATTACCCGTTGTAAATTGGATCTTTACTATGCTAGGAGAAACAGGCACCCGCAAAGCCACTTATGCAATACAAGTTGCATGTCAAGCGTGGAGCAAGTCTCATGAACGATGTCATGTAAGGTTAGCCCGGGCCGCTTCATCCCAACATACCGCAAGATGCAAAGTACACAAAAAGCAATCTACAATAAAAGCATCAACGCCCACAATGACCATTGTGTTCTACTCGTGCAACAGATCTACATATAGACACGGCTCTGATACCACTGTAGGGGTTCGTAGCATGGAAAACAAAAATTTTCTACCGCATACAAACAAACAAGCCAAGATCTATCTACTAGATTGTAGCAACGAGTCGATGGAATAACTCACCCTCGAAGATTCCAAAGTGTTTAACGAGAGCAGATTCTCGTGGGTGATGTAGTCGTACTCTTTCCGATCTCAAGATCGCGTAGACGATCCTTCCGGCGCCACGTTCCGGCAGCGCTCCCGTAGTCGGTCACACGTTCGGTACTCGACGAAGACCTTCCTCTCCCTTGTTCCAGCAGGCAGCGGAGGTTGTAGCACTCTCCTCGCGATTCCGGCAGCACAACGGCGTGGTACCGGAGGTAGAGGGGAGATCCCGCAGGGCTTCGCCTTAAGCCGGTGCGAGTATGGTGGAGCTTATGAGAGAGGCTATTAGTGGTCTAGTAATTAGACACACCAATTAGAGGGCTCTAAACCAATTAGAAGGCTCTAAACCAAAATAGCTCTAAACCGGGGTTTAGATCTAGGGTTTAGTTTAGAGGGTAGGAACTAGTGTGTCTAGAGGAGGAGGCCCTGCCCCTCCTTTTATAGGTGGGAGGGCTTGGCCGGCCAAGGGGAGGAGTTCCTCCCCAACTCGGCCTTGGGAGGTGCGCCGGCCAAGGGGAGGAACCCTCCTCCAACTCGGCCTCCACCTCTCCTCCTCTTTCTCCTCTTTCCGAAAACTGGCAGTTTGACCGAAAACTGGCAGTTTGACTTTTCCAATTAGGATTTGAATTAACCCTTTATTTCGGACAGCGAGAACACTTAGTACATGATGCAATCATTCCAACATGTAATGACACATTCATGTACCCCTTCCCCCTCCGGAGTGCCGGACATTCCGGGACCTTCTAGAATGTTCCCGATGAAAACACCGGAACCATTCCCCAACTCCGAAACGGGACTTTCCTTATATGAATCTTATTCTCCGGACCATTCCGGATCACCTCGTGATATCCCGGATCCCATCCGAGACTCCGAACAACATTCGGTCTCTTTCTCATAATACCATAACTACTCAAACAACGTCGAATCCTTAAGTGTGTCTCCCTACGGTTCGTGATTTATGCGGACATGATCGAGACACTTCTCCGAACAATAACCAATAGAGGAATCTGGAAATTCATATGGCTCCCACATATTTCTACGATTACATTGCGATCGAATGAACCACTTACATACGATACCAATTTCCCTTTGTCTCACGATATGTTACTTATCCGAGGTTATGATCGTCGATATCTCTGCATACCTAGTTCAACCTCGTTACTGATAAGTACTCTTTTCTCGTTCCCGTGATATGTGATCCCTTGTGACCCAGTCACATGCTTGCAAGCTAATTGGATGACATTTCACCGAGAGGGCCCAGAGAATATCTATCCGTCATATGGATGGACAAATCCCACTCTTGATCCATGTGTTTCAACCAATACTTTCCGAACACTCAATACCACCTTTATAGCCACCCTGTTACGGTGTGGTGTTTGATGACATCAAAGCATCCATCCGGTAAAGGTGATATGCATGATCTCATGGTCGAAGGAATTAGGTTACTATGTATCAGAAAGCATATAGCAATTGAACTATTGAAATGACTTGATCTTTATGCTACGCTTATCTATAGGAGTATGTCCACCATATCATTCTCCTAACGATATGATCTTGTTGTTAATAACATCTCAATGTTCATGATAGGGAAACCACAATCATCTATTAACCAACAAGCTAGTGAAGTATAGAGGCTATACTAGGGACTTCAATTTAAGTTTACAATTCACACAAGTATTAATGTTTCCTTGTTAATACTATTATAGCATGAATATAAACATTTATCATAAACACAAAGATATAATAATAACTATATTTATTATTGCCTCTAGGGCATATCTCCAACAAGAAGTCATGTTGTTAGTAGTGGAATTGTGTTGAGGTATTATTCAATGGTTTAATATTTAAGTTGTGGTACTATTCTTCTAGTGGTGTCATGTGAACGTCGACTACATGATACTTCACCATTTATGGGCATAGAGGAATGCATTGTGTATTTGGCTACTACTTGTGGGGTTGCCGGAGTGACAGAAATCTGAACCCCGTTTAGGAAACCTTTGCACAAGGGAGTTTAGGATCTCAGAGTTTAAGGCTGTGGTTAGGTTTTTATCTTAATTACTTTCTTGTAGTTGCGGATGCTTGCAAGGGGTTTAATCACAAGTATGTATTAGTCCTAGTAAGGTTAGTACATTAGCATAGGTTCACCCACACAACAGTTATCAAACCAAAGAATATATGAAACGAGAGCACTTGACAGTATTCCCATGTGTCCTCAAGAACGTTTGGTCCTCATAAGTATTACAATCGGCTTGTCCTTTGCTAAGAAAGGATTGGGTCACTTGCTGCAATTATTTGTTGTCTTTATTTACTTGCACTTCATTTCCTTGCATTATCAAAAACCTCTAAAAATCGGTTTGCTAAGTATTTACAGAGATTTCCTGCTCCAAACCACTAGTCAACACCTTCTGTTCCTCGTTGAGATCGACGCTCCTATTTATCGAAAGTACTACGATACATCCCCTATACTTGTGGGTCATCAAGACTATTTTCTGGCGCCATTGCTGGGGAGTGAAGCACTATTGAAGAGTGGAACTGTTAAAGGAAACTTCTACTGCGAGTATTGCTTTTTATTTCTGTTTGTTACTTTGTTTTCAGTATAGATAACCCACTTGGTTTCCTATTTGGGAAAGCTACTACCACTGCTAGGGTAGTAGATGAACCACCACTTGCTGAGATAGATCCTTTTAAGATACCTACAAGAATTGTTGATCGTGTTATGGATAATTATTATTTTGGGGATGGAACTATCCATCCCGGTGATCACTTGCTTTTTATCCATGAATTATGCGGGTTGTTTAAGTGTGCAGGTATCACAACGTAACAAGTCAAGAAAAAGTTACTCTCTATATCATTGAAAGGAAGAGCTTAAGAATGGTATAATTTGCTGAAGAATGGACAATCTATGGAATGGGAGGAAATAGTACCCCTCTTTTATTCTAAAATCTATCCTCCTAGTGAGATTACATAAGGATAGGAATTAAATATATAACTTTTGGCCTCGTGATGAAGAGAGTATAACCCAAGCTGGGAGGAGATTGAAGTTACTAATTCTTAAATATCCTATTCATGAACTCCATAATTATATTATTATCAATAACTTTTATGCAAGGCTTTCTCTTCATGATAGGAATTAAATATATAACTTTTGGTCCACTTAATTCCACAAATGAGCCATCTCACGTGTTCACAATATATTGAAAACACACTATTCACAATTACATCTCAAATCAGTTCTAAAAAATCACAATCAGAAAAATGATTTCACATATTCACAATTACAATACATAACTGGATAAGACTTCATAAAATAGCAATTTTCACTATTCATCTAAGAATAATACATACTTCCTCCGATCCAAATTAATAAACTCGGATTTGTCTCGATTCGGATTTATCTAGCAATAAAATATGTCTAGTTAAATCCAGACAAATACGAATCCATTAATTTGGACCCGAAGGAGTATAAGAATCCAAATAACATCTTTCTTCATAGCTCTTCGGTGTTTTTGGCAAAGATATGCACCTGCAGAATTGTTCAGTCGTTAGACGGTAAAAAAAGTTGAAATATTTGACAACATAATACAACCACTAAAGTGATAGATCGGGATAGCTAGTTGCACGTTGCAAAACTTAAAGTTTGCCACGGGGTAGCTAGTTGCACGTTTGCATAAGTTAATCGGTAAGATTAGTATATAGTTCTTTTGATCCATATTAATTGTCATTAGATTGGATATACCTAGCAGTAAAATATATTTAAATATATCTATTTCTATGACATATATGAACTAGCTGAATGTCCGTGCGTTGCTACGGCTTGTTAAGTTTTATCTATTTTTACGCATGTCTTACGTTATACTCCCCTCTGTCTCCAAATAGATGTCTTAAATTTATTAAAATTTGAATGAATCTAGACACTATTTAGTATATAAATTCATTTAAATTTTAAAAAACGTAAGACATCTATTTTATGACTGGAGGGAGTACAAAATACACATGAATAATAATAAAAGTATTCAATCGACACAAAAGGTATACTGTAATTATTCCTATTATGCTTATTTCTAATTTAGTTGTGGAGAAGAAAAGCTAAACGTTAGAATTTCTTAGAATATTCTGTAGTGGTCTACCTCTGAATCAGAACCCCTGGGAAATTTTTCAGTATTTTTTAGACATAGTCGTTAATTCATACCATAGTCGTTAATTTCGGACTTTCTTGCATATTCCTACAACATTATACAACTAATATTATATTGTCAGATATCATCAAATAAGATTGTCCTAGATGTAAACTTTTTAAAAATTGTGTATGACAAACCGACCTCGTGAAATTAAATAAAGATTTTAATAGCACACACAAGGACGGTTTGACATTGGACACCAATTAGTAAAACATTACTTTGTTAAATTGTAATTTTTTCCACACGTGCATCCTGGAAAATGGCAACATCTTCTGCAGGTCCAGCGTCAATTTCGGCTCTAGCTCCGTCCCTGCCCAGTGCCAATTTCTTCTAACTCCGCCCCTGTCCCTGCCAAGTGCCACACATATATAAAATGCTCAATATACATATATAAATGATGTTTTTGTTCTTGGCTTGTGCAAAGGACACGAAAAATAGAGCAACAATATTTTTCCATAGCCAACTACAAGACGAACTAATTGAATTGTTGTTACAAGAACACCCGGCAAGTTAAACACAATACGTGAAGCTAGCTAACTAATTAGGGAGAGGGACCTGATCGATCTTATATGGGATGTGCTTGCATAACTTCCTTCAGATTCACAGATATATGCGTCTCAGGCACTCGACGTTACTTCGAGCTCACATGCTGATCCTCACCGCCGCAAGGCATGCTCCTCTGTCCGTATGCTCCAACAGAACCGAGGTCTGGGTAGGAGCAGGGCATGGCCCATAAAGGGATATCATGATGGCCTTCGCCGCGCCTCTCCTCTACGTGGCACAGATGCTCCTCGCTTCACGGATGGCCCTCTAATTCCTCTAGTACTACTCCATGGCTGTAGTGCCTCCTGTGACTCGTATCCACGTTTTGAGATGTAACCTGACAATGATCGATCCATCTGTTTTGTTCAGTATGCAAGCTTTGAGGCTCTTATTACTTCATTGGTTGACATCGAAGAGAATGAGGTACTTCCAATTGTTTGTGGATCCACCTAACATAGGATTTGAGAAAATGCTAAAGATAGCTCAAGCTTGGGGAGTTAAATGTTTAACTAACCACTATAGAACAGTTTTAGAAACTATTCTAAAAAGAAACGGGCATTAGAACTATTCTAAAAAGAAACGGGCATAAACTATGATCTTATAGCTCTAATCATGTCTTGGAGCTGGCAAACCGTGAGATTTGATTAACATGAGAACCCATCTGTGCTAAGCACCCGTAGCTCGCTGGTCTATTGAACCAGTAACTTGCAGGCACCAACTACTAAGCAGCAGCAAGCCGTGCATGCAGTAAACTGAATCTATATATTGAGTTGGGACATATTGCTGCAGCAGATCGATCGCCAACAAAACTTCCCGTGCAGCGAAAGGACTACAACACCTAACGACCAATCAACAAAGAAGCGGGCGACCAAAGGGCGAGGCGGGCGATGGCAGCAGAACCAGGGCGACCACGCCGGAGCAGCTACCACCAGCCGTGTGCAGTCTGCAGTGGAACCCTAGGCGACGGCGGCGGCTAAGACCCCGTACAGGGAGACAACATCAGGCGCTCCCATCCAGCTCGAGCCCGTGAGCTCCGCCCTCCTCCGGTTGAGCAGCCGCCGCCGTTCGGCCCCCTCTGCGACGCCATGCCAACGCTGCCGCCTCTGCTCTCGACCAGGAGAGGACATCCGCGACGCCGGCTCAGATCGAAAATCCAGGAAAAGGTTTGACTCGGCGGTGGCAGTCCCTAAAATATCTCAGAACAGTTAAGGGCAAAATCATAATTTAGCGGCAGACGGAAATTTTGAGGGTGACAAACGATTCCAATCTTTTTAATAATATAGACTAGAGGGAGTACTACCAGATATAATACTTATGGTCATGCCTGCCGGTGACTACATGCATGGGAGCTGTAATCGCACAGTAATTGGATTTCTTGGATTAGTTGCAGTGGACCGTCGTTTCGGCTTGTGCCTTCTGCTAACCGGCCTGACTCCGTATCGTTCCTATTGTCAGTTCCTCTTTCCTGAAAGTAGATAAAATGAAATATAAATACGAAAATACAAAATCGAGATCATGGGAAAGTTATAAGAAACGAAAGAACTTCACCGGATAGTGTCAAGGCGGAAGAGTGCAAATTTTACAAACATGTTCACATGCACAGATCTGATTGAGAGACTTGTTCATATACACTGATACACAGATCTGGAAAAGAAAACCTCTGCATGGGGACATGAATAACAAACAGATGGACTGAGACGGGGATGAAAACATCACTTTGTAGCCGATGTTGCGCAAATCAGCCCTCGAGATCCAGGACGACAACTCGAGGAAGGCGGCCGGAAGAGTCCCCAACAACAACGAGAGATCCTTTTGGGCGGTCACCGATGCGGCGGCTGTGTTATATAAGGTTGTGGTGGGGGAAAAGAAAGGTTGTGGGGAAGCAAGATCAACAACTGCGGCGGCCGCCGGCCAGATGCGGGATGATTAGAGAAATAAATTCCTAAAACGCAAGTTAGGAGGCGCATGACGGGGGTGCGGATGCACGATGGTCTATGGCCTATGAGAGTAGATAAATACCAATTAGGATAGCCCTGGTCCCATTTGCAAGGAAGGATGACTTTTTCCTCCATGTGTATCCTTGTGGGCTTATATTTTCACTCGCGTGCACTGCACCGCGCTAAAACTTGAAGTGTTTTCTCCTTTTTTTCATAATTGATTAAATTTTATTTTCTTTATTAATTAGTTCCAGCAAATGTAATAAATTTAATATTAGTTAATCATGTTCTACAATAAATAAGTACGTCTTGTGTTTGACTCCCTTTGTCCCTTGAAATAATATTTTAAATACAATTGACAATTTGGGTATCTATTTGCGACTATCTTTTACGTTCTCCCATTGCTAAAAACAATTACCACGCATGAATTGCTATGCTTCCTACGTGTTGCACTTTATGTAAGCACAACAAATACACTCAGCTACGCCATATATCCGTTGCACTTTATTTAACGTACGGCGGATGCACTCAACAAAACGCATATATCTGTATCTATAGAGAAAAAAGGACAACATATATATAGAGCATTGCAGAGTATCTATTGCTATACTGTGGGTCTTTTTTAGTGATTGTAGGAAGGAGAAAGTTTTAACTAAGTTTGATGGAGAATCTTATGAGTTTAATTTCTACAAATTTTCTAAAACTTCTTATGAAAATGAATTGCCTAATGAGGATTTTAGGGTTGAACAACTTTCTGCTATTTCTCAACAATGCTTTGCAGCAATATATGGAAGATCATGAAAATGAGGTCATCATGAAAGAAAGAAATAAGATTGACGAGATTTTCCTTCGTCAACTTGAGATGCTTAAGCATAACCTACATGTGGAAGATTTGGGTACCACACTACCACCTAAAGGGGATCCTGTCTTCGATTTAAAACATCTACCTGATGATCTTAAATATGCTTATCTAGACGATAAGAAAATATATTCTGTTATTATTAGTTCTAAACTTTCAGGAAAGGAAGAGAAAAGATTATTGAAAGTATTGAAGATACACCGAGGAGCTACGGGGTATATGATACGTCGTAAACGTATCTATAATTTTTGATGTTCCATGCTTGTTTTATATCATTTATCTTATGCTTTGTCTACACTTTGAGGTATTTTTTATATATTTTCTGGAACTAACCTATTGACGAGATGCCATAGTGCCAGTTGCCTGTTTTTTGCTGTTTTTGGTTTCAGAAAAGCTAAAAAATAAACATTCTTGGAATTGGACGGGACAAAAGCCAAAGTTACTATTTTCCCCGGAACGATACGGAAAATCGAAGCAGAGAAAGAGTAGGGAACCAAGATGGGCACACCCTAGGGTGGTGCAGGCCCACCTAGGCCGCGCCACCAGGGGTGTGGCCCCCCTGGCTGCCTCCTCGCCTTGCCCCTTCGCTTATAAGAATCCCACGGGGAGAAAACCCTAGATCGTCAATCATACACCCACGAAAAGTTCTGCAGCACTTCCGCCACCGAAGGGGAGATTCGGGGGGCAGAATTCTCTGTTCCAGCACCCTACCAAGACGGGGAATTCCCCCCGAAGCCAACTGCATCAATCTCTGCCACCATCTCTATCGTCGTTGTTGATTCCCATGATGAGGAGGGAGTAGTTCTTCCTCGAGGCTAAGGGTTCTACTGGTAGCTATGTGTTCATCTCTCTCTATGCATGATCTTATTATGATCATGAGCTTTGTAATCAAGTAGATCTACTTTGCTACTCAAGTGCTTTAATAGATCTCCGGCTCTCCCCACATGTGAAAGTCATAGCGTCCATACCATGGTGGCACTTAGGCTAGAGTTTACATAAATACTCAAGTGCTTCAATAGATCTCCAGCTCTCCCCACGTGTGTGAAAGTGACAGCATGCACGCCATGGTGGCACTTAGGCTAGAGTTCATAAATACTTATCATGAGTATATTTTGAGTTGGTTGTCTGTATGAAATTGTGGTGTTTGTTGGAACCATCTAGCGCTCAAGGTGACAGTATGGGGTTATCTAGATTGGAGAAGGCGGACTTTGAGGAGTGTTGTTATAGCCCTACCATGGATTAGAGTGTCCAACCGGAGAGTAGTTCAGGGTAGTATCATGAAGATAATATATTTATTGAGAGTGTTCACTAGTGAAAGTATGATCCCTAGGCCTTGTTTCTAAACATTGAAACACCGTTTGCAACTAGATCTGTTACATGTTTACTTGCTTCCATCTTTTCGCCTTTAGTCATTTCCTCCCTGTCAGAAGCTCTTTTATGGCACCATTACCACTTATAATCATCCGTACCACTTTTATTTCACTATCTCTTCGTCGAACTAGTGCACCTATACACATGACAAGTGTATTGTAGGGTTCGCAGCGTAGAAAACAAAAAATTTCCTACGATGGGAACTAAGTACCAAGATCTATCTACTAGATACAAACACCGGGCGGATGTATATCCGTAGAGAACATACCTTTGAAGACCGACAAAGCTTAACGAGTTCAACTCGTGGTTGATGTAGATGATCTCTTGCCAATCTCAAGATCGAGAGGAAGTCCTAGCGCCACAAAGCAGCAGCGCATCCTGCTCGCACACACGTACAAGACACCGGGCAACCTCCGCCTCCTCGCTCCAGCGATGCAGCGGAAGCACAACCCTTTCTTGCCGAATAGCCACCGGGAACATGTATCTTGCTAGTCCGAGACCATGGGGGATAAATTCTAGAGGAGAAGAGAGATCCTTCACGAGAAGGTGTGTCAGACAAGTGAGGAGGGGGCTCCTTTTATAGGAGGAGGGGGGCCACCCAAGGGGGTGGCCGCCGGCCATGGGTCTGCCCCCTCCCCTCCTTCATTCATGTGGGTGGACACTCCACTCACAAAATTCCTTTAAATTCCCTCCACTCAAAAGTCCACTCAAATTCCCATTAAATTTCCACCAAATTTAATGCAAACTCTCATTAAATAAAACTCTTTTATTTTATTCAGAATTTTGTCAATTACTTTAATGAAAAACATTCACAAATAACCCCTTGCTAGAATTCCATTTCACATGCATAACTACTTTATGCAATTTCACCCGAAAACCCGTTTCGGTATCTAGTGAAATAAATTCCTGCGCTTGTTTATTCTTTCGGCATGAAACATTTGCTCCAACTGGATGCCAGTGTCCCTTAAGTGTGTCACCCTACGGTTCGCGAATAATGCGGACATGATCGAGACCCTTCTCCGATCAATAATCAGTAGCGGGACCTGGAGATCCATATTGACTCCCACACATTCAACGATGACTTTTCCTGTTATCGTCGGAACCTTTTACGCTTGTATCTTAATCCCTTTGTTTCACGATATATTACATGTCCGAGATTCGATCATCGGTATCTCCATACCTAGTTTGATCTCGTTACTGACATGCACTCTTTTCTCGTTCCCGTGATATAACATTCTAGTGATCAAATCACTTGCTTGCAAGCTAACCAATGTGATATCACCGAGAGGGCCCAGAGCATATCTATCCGTCATCGGGATGAACAAATTCCACTCTTGATCCATGATTCTCAACATAACACTTTAGTAGTTCTGAAGCCATCTTTATAATCACCCAGTTACGAAGTGACGTTTGATATCAACAAGAAACTCTTCCGGTGTTAGTGATTAGCATGATCTCATGGTCTAAGGATTAGGACTACTTCGTAGTTTGTTTATAGCAATATAAACTCAATGACTTTGATCGTAATGCTATACTTCGGATGAATGTTCATCACACCATTACACTAATGTTGTGATCTCGTTATTAACAACATCCAATGTCTATGATCAGGAAACCGTGATCATCTTGTTAATCAACGAACTAGTTTATGAGAGAGGCATAACTAGGAACTTTCTGTTTGTTTATTAAACACACATGTATTAACGTTTCTGTATTAATACAATTATAGCATGCAAAATAAACATCTATCATATACTTGGAATACACATAATAAACATTTTATTATTGCCTCTCAGGGCATATTCCCTTCAGTCTCCCACTTGCACTAGAGACAATAATCTAGTTACATTGTGATGTATCTAACACCCATGGAGTTCTGCTGTAGATCATGTTTTGCTCTAGGGAGAGTTTTAGTCAACGGATCTGCTACATTGAGATCCGTATGTATTTTACAAATCTTTATATCTCCATCCTTGACATGCTCGCGGATGGAGTGAAACCGGCGCTTAATATGCTTGGAATGCTTGTGAGACCTTGGCTCTTTGGCATTGGCAATGGCACCATTGTTATCACATTAGATCACCATCGGGTCCAACGCGTTTGCAACCACACCTAGTTCGGATATGAACTCCTTCATCCAAACTGCTTCCTGAGCCGCTTCTGAAGCAGCAACATATTCGGCCTTCGTTGTTGGTCCCGCCACCACAGGTTGTTTGGAGCTCCTCCAACTAACCACTCCGCCATTCATGAGAAATACGTATCCGGATTGAGACTTAGAGTCATACGGATCGGTGTCAAAGCTAGCATCGATATAACACTTAGCAACGAGCTCTTCTTCACCTCCGTATACAAGAAACATATCCTTAGTTCTTCGCAAGTACTTAAGGATATTCTTGACCGCTTTCCAGTGTTTTGAACCTGGATCCGATTGGTACCTACTAGTCAAACTAATAGCATGTGCCACATCCAGTCTTGTACATAGCATGGCGTACATTATAGAGCCTATGGCTGAAGCATAGGGGACCTTGTCCATTATCTCTCTTTCTTCCGCCGAAGCCGGACTTTGAGTCTTACTCAATGTCGTGCCTTGTCTCATAGGTAAGAACCCCTTCTTACTATTCTCCATTTGAAACTTCTTTAAAATCTTATCAAGGTATGTACTTTGCGATAGCCCTATTAGGCGCCTAGATCTATCTCTATAGATCTTTATGCCTAATATGTATGACGCTTCACCTAGGTCCTTCATTGAAAATTTGCTGTTTAGATAACTTTTAACACTATTTAAAAGATCTATATCATTTCCGATCAATAATATGTCATCCACATATAATATCAGAAATGCCACATTGTTCCCACTCACTTTCTTGTAAATACAAGCTTCTCCATAAGTTTGGACAAATCCAAACTCTTTGATCACCTCATCAAAGCGGAGATTCCAACTTCGTGATGCTTGCTTCAATCCATAGATGGATCGCTGAAGCTTGCACACCTTGTTAGCATCCTTAGGATCGACAAAACCCTTTGGTTGTATCATATACAACTCTTGCTCAATATTACCATTGAGAAACGCGGTTTTTACATCCATCTGCCATATCTCATAATCGAAATATGCAGCAATTGCTAACATAATCCTAACTGACTTTAGCATCGCTACGGGAGAGAATGTCTCATCGTAGTCAACTCCTTGAATTTATCGAAACCCCTTTGCGACAAGTCGAGCTTTATAGACGATCACATTACCATCAGCATCAGTTTTCCTTTTGAAAATCCATTTGTTCTCCACGGCCTTTCGGTCGTGAGGTAAGTCCACCAAGTTCCAAACTTGATTTTCATACATGGATTCCATCTCGGATTTCATGGCTTCTAACCATCTGTTGGAATCCGGGCTCATCATCTCTTCTTCATATGTCGCGGGGTCATCATTTTCATCAACCATGAAATTCATGACAGGATTTCCGTACAGCTCGGGAGCTGCACGCGTCCTGCTAGACCTGCGAGGTTCGGTAGTACTCTCTTTTGGAGTTTCATGATCATTATCATTAGTTCCCTCTTCAACAGGTGGAGCCAACTCCGGAACAACTTCCGGCGATGCGCTACTCGCCATACTTTGAAGAGAAGGTTCAATAACCTCTTCGAGTTCTACCTTCCGACTACTCACACCTTTCGCGAGAAACTCCTTCTCTAGAAAGGATCCATTCTTGGCAACAAAAACCTTGCCCTCGGATCTGTGATAGAAGGAATACCCAATAGTTTCCTTAGGGTATCCTATGAAGACGCATTTTTCCGCTTTGGGTTCGAGTTTATCCGGTTGAAGTTTCTTCACATAAACATCGCATCCCCAAACTTTAAGAAATGACAGCTTAGGTTTGTTTCTAAACCACAATTCATACGGTGTCTTTTCAACGGATTTAGATGGTGCCCGATTTAAAGTGAATGCAGCAGTTTCTAGTGCATATCCCCAAAATGACAACGGCAAGTCCGTCATAGACATCATAGATCGAACCATATCTAATAAAGTACGATTACGACATTCCGACACACCATTTCGCTGTGGTGTTCCGGCAGGTGTGAGTTGTGAAACAATTCCACACTCTTTCATGTGAGTGCCAAACTCGTAACTTAGATACTCACCTCCACGGTCGGATCGTAGAAATTTGATCTTTCTATTACGATGATTTTCCACTTCATTCTGAAATTCCTTGAACTTTTCAAAGGTTTCAGACTTGTGTTTCATCAAGTAGATATAACCGTATCTACTCAAATCATCCGTGAAAGTAATAAAATAACGATATCCACCTCGCGCCGACACACTCATTGGACCACATACATCAGAATGTATGATTTCCAATAAATCTGTCGCCCGTTTCATTGAACCGGAAAACGGCGTTCTAGTCATCTTTCCCATAAGGCATGGCTCACATGTATCAAATGATTCATAATCAAGTGATTCCAAAAGTCCATCCGAATGGAGCTTCTTCATGCGTTTAACGCCAATATGACCTAGACGGCAGTGCCACATATATGCGGATATATCATCATTTAGTTTAATCCTTTTAGCATCAACATTATGCATATGTGTAACATTATTATCGAGATGTAAAAGAAATAAACCATTCATCATCGGTGCATGACCATAAAAGATTTCATTCATATAAATGGAACAACCATTGTTCTCGGATTTAAATGAATAACCACTTCGCATCAAACACGATCCAGATACAATGTTCATGCTCAGTGCAGACACCAGATAACAATTATTCAAGTTTATAACTAATCCCGACGGCAAGTGGAGAGGCAGCGTTCCGACGGCGATCACATCAATGCTTGATCCATTGCCGACACGCATCTTGACCTCACCCCTTGCTAGCGGTCGCTTGTTCCGCAGCCCTTGATTCGAGTTACAAATATTAGCAACTGAACCGGTATCAAATACCCAGGTGCTACTACGAGCACTAGTCAAGTACACATCAATAACATGTATATCATATATACCTTTGTTTGCCTTGCCGGCCTTCTTGTCTGCCAGATACTTGGGGCAGTTGCGCTTCCAGTGGCCAGTCCCCTTACAATAGTAGCACTCGGTATCAGACTTAGGTCCAACTCGGGGTTTCTTTTCAGGCACGGCAACCGGCTTGCCGCCCTTACTTCCCTTCCGTTTTCCCTTCTTGTCTTTCTTGAAACCAGTGTTCCTACTGATCATCAACACTTGATGTTCCTTTTTGATCTCCACTTCTGCAGTTTTAAGCATTGACAGAAGCTCGGGGAGAGACTTCTTCATGCTTTGCATATTATAGTTCATCACGAAGCTCTTATAGCTAGGTGGCAGAGACTGCAGAACACGATGGATGCCTAAGTCAATGGGAATCGATATTCCCAAGGACACAAGCTTATCTGCGTAACCCGGCATCTTGAGTACATGCTCACTAACGGAGTTGTGCTCTTCCATCATGCAGCTAAAGAACTTTTCTGAAGCATTGTAGCTCTCTACAGCAGCATGTGTGTCGAAAATCATTTTCAACTCACCCATTGTATCAAATGCATTGCCATTTTCGAAACGCTTTCGAAGTTCCAGCTCTAGCCCATACAATATGCCGCAATGAACTAAGTTGTGGTCCTCCTGACAAGTCTGATAGACATTCTTCTCCTCGTCAGGGGCATCATCTAAAGGTGGGGGGCCTAACGGCGCTTCTAGCACATATTGCTTTTGTGCAGCAGAGAGGAGAATCCTCAAATTCATGGCCCATTCGGTAAAGTTGCTACCGTTCGTTGCTAGTTTCTCTTTCTCCATGAACACATTGAAATTAAAAGCAGGTGGTGCCATCTACAACAGAATTTGTAAAGTTTAGACTAAGTGTATGATAGATTGAGTTCAACAAATCCATATTACGAATGAACTCCCACTCAAAAACGACATCCCTCGTGCCTTTTTGGTGATTACATGAACCAAATCCACTATACCAAGTCCGATCATCACGTGAGTCGGTATAGCTTCAAAGGCGAGCATCAAATGGGCATCATATCAACTATATGACTCATGCTTAACCTTTCGGTCCGTGTTCCGAGGCCATGTCTGTACATGCTAGGCTCGCCAAGTTAGAACCTTAGTATTCACGTGTGTAACTGTTTTACACCCGAAATATGGTCGTGGATCCAAGAACACTCGATCATCACGTGATGTCTTGGAGCGACGAAACATAATCGGTGCATACTAAAGGAAGAACACATTCTTATCTTGATATTTAAAAGAGGGATCATCTTATTATGCTAACAAAGCGCTAAACAAGCAATATAAGATGCAATCAAACATCATATGTTTATTAGTGAAATAATATGGTTCCCGCATATGATCTCTATCATGTGCACCGTGGTATGATCACTATCATACCTATATGTGTAAGTCCAAGGTCTATGGAGATTACACGTTATGTATATTGTAAGAGTATCATCTCATACTTCTACTTACAACATCACCATATCATAACACTAGCCCAGCAACAATCTAAACTAGACGCCTCTAATTTATCCATTGCAAGTTTTATGTGGCTTAGGGCTTTCGAGATAGAACCGTTCTTACCTACGATCATGAACCACAACGAGGATAACCAAATTGTTGACAACTCGCTTGCAAAATAGATATTGACTATAGTAGGAGAGACAGACACCCGCTAGCCACTTATGCAAACTAGTTGCATGTCAAGCGTGGAACAGGTCTCATGTGCGAGGACATTTAAAGTTTGTCCGGGCCGCTTCATCCCACTATGCCACCAATATCCAAAATTACAACAAAGGAGCAACAACATGATCATCATCGCCCACATACTCATATGTGTACTACCCGTGTAAAGTATCTACGCATAGATCCGGCTCTGATACCACTGTAGGGTTCGCAACATAGAAAACAAAAATTTTCCTACGATGGGAACTAAGTACCAAGATCTATCTACTAGATACAAACAACGGGCGGATGTATATCCGTAGAGAACATACCTTTGAAGACTGACAAAGCTTAACGAGTTCAACTCGTGGTTGATGTAGACGATCTCTTGCCGATCTCAAGATCGAGAGGAAGTCCTAGCGACGCAAAGCAGCAGCGCATCCGTGCTCGCACACACGTACAAGACACCGGGCAACCTCCGCCTCCTCGCTCCAGCGATGCAGCGGAAGCACAACCCTTTCTTGCCGAATAGCCACCGGGAACATGTATCTCGCTAGTTCGAGACCATGGGGGATAAATTCTAGAGGGGGAGAGAGATCCTTCACGAGGAGGTGTGTCAGACAAGTGAGGAGGTGGGCTCCTTTTATAGGAGGAGGGGGGGCACCCAAGGGGGTGGCCGCCAGCCATGGGGCTGCCCCCTCCCCTCCTTCATTCATGTGGGTGGACAGTCCACTCACAAAATTCCTTTAAATTCCCTCCACTCAAAAGTCCACTCAAATTCCCATTAAATTTCCACCAAATTTAATGCAAGCTCTCATTAAATAAAACTCTTTTATTTTATTCAGAATTTTGTCAATTACTTTAATGACAAACATTCACAAATAACCCCTTGCTAGAATTCCATTTCACATGCATAACCACTTTATGCAATTTCACCCGAAAACCCGTTTCGGTATCTAGTGAAATAAATTCCTGCGCTTGTTTATTCTTTCGGCATGAAACATTTTCTCCAACTAGATGCCAGTGTCCCTTAAGTGTGTCACCCTACGGTTCGCGAATAATGCGGACATGATCGAGACCCTTCTCCGATCAATAATCAGTAGCGGGACCTGGAGATCCATACTGACTCCCACACATTCAACAATGACTTTTCCTGTGATCGTCGGAACCTTTTACGCTTGTATCTTAATCCCTTTGTTTCACGATATATTACATGTCCGAGATTCGATCATCGGTATCTCCATACCTAGTTTGATCTCATTACTGACATGCACTCTTTTCTCGTTCCCGTGATATAACATTCTAGTGATCAAATCACTTGCTTGCAAGCTAACCAATGTGATATCACCGAGAGGGCCCAGAGCATATCTATCCATCATCGGGATGAACAAATTCCACTCTTGATCCATGATTCTCAACATAACACTTTAGTAGTTCTGAAGCCATCTTTATAATCACCCAGTTACGAAGTGATGTTTGATGTCAACAAGAAACTCTTCCGGTGTTAGTGATTGGCATGATCTCATGGTCTAAGGATTAGGACTACTTCGTAGTTTGTTTATAGCAATATAAACTCAATGACTTTGATCGTAATGCTATACTTCGGATGAATGTTCATCACACCATTACACTAATGTTGTGATCTCGTTATTAACAACATCCAATGTCTATGATCAGGAAACCGTGATCATCTTGTTAATCAACGAACTAGTTTATGAGAGAGGCATAACTAGGAACTTTCTGTTTGTTTATTAAACACACATGTATTAATGTTTCTGTATTAATACAATTATAGCATGCAAAATAAACATCTATCATATACTTGGAATACACATAATAAACATTTTATTATTGCCTCTCAGGGCATATTCCCTTCATGTATTGGGTGTGTTGGGGACACAAGAGACTTCTTGTATCTTTTTTTCAGGGTTGCTTGAGAGGGATACCTTTGACCACTTCCATCCCGAGTTCGATAAACCTTGGGTAATACACTTAAGAGAAACTTGCTGCTGTTCTACAAACCTTTGCACTTGGAGGACCAACAACTAGTTACAAGAATATAAGTGCGTAGACATCAAGTTCTTTTCGGGCGCTGTTGATGGGGAGGTAAGGTAAAAGGTACTCACTTCCTTCAGTGTGAGTGCTCGAAGTTATTTATTTTATATTATGCAATTTTGTCTTTTTGTTTATTGTTTTCACTAGTTAGGCTTAATGGAAAACAACAACAAAATTAGAGAGCTTTATAGTATTTATCTTGAGTTAGGACATGAAGTGTTTGAAGAGAAAATTAAAAAACCTATGGAGCTTTATTTACATGCTAATAGCAATGTTATTAGTATGAATTCTTTGAACACCATTATTTCTAATGCTATGGAAAAGTCTAAGCTTGGGGAAGCTAGTTTTTATGAAAATGATCTTTTTAGTTCCCCATCTTTGGAAGATAGCTATTCTATTGCTTATGATGATACCAAACCTCCAATTTATCATGATTACAATGATGAATATGATATTTTCAGTCCACCTACTATTGAGGAGCAAAGTAATTATGGTTACAATATGCCTCCTATATTTGATGATTATGGTGATGAGAATAATAATGATAGCTATTTTGTTAAATTTGCTCCCACTACAATTAATAAGAATGACTATGCTTATGTGGAGAGTAATAATTATTTTATGCACGTGGCTCATGATAATAATGCTTTATGTGATAGTTATATTATTAATTTTATTCATGTTGCTACTGAAAGTTATTCTCAGAGAGGAAAATATGGTTTTATGTATCTCAACAATATTAAGTTTCCCCTCTTTATGTTGAAATTTTTGAAGTTGCACTTGTTTTGCTTTCCTATGCTTGTTGCTTTGCGCTTTAATGACTTGTTTCTTTACAAGATTCCTATGCATAGGAAGTGGGTTAGACTTAAATGTGTTTTGAATTTGCTTCTTGATGTTCTCTTGTACTTCAATTCATATTTCTTATATGAGCATCTTCTCAAAATTATCATGCCTAACTTAAAGGCGTTCAAGAAAAGTACTTCTTGGTAGATAACTGAAGGGATACGGGTAGGCTACACTAGCGCAAATCAAAATTTTCTACCGTGTAAACCAGGATTACTGTTGTCATAGATCACGGGATTACCACTAGACGCGCAATTGCGGAACTTGATGAAGCATGTCGAGGCAGTGCAGACGATCTACGTCTCCTCCTCGTTCTCGTCCCATGAGCAGCTCCCCTTGTGCGGCTCGTCCAAGCGCTATAGATGCAGCGCCTCCGAGGTATCCACACGTACAGGGTGGAAGCGTCAGACGCCGGACTGCTAGGTCCGCGCGTGCAACACAGGCGTGAGGAGTGGCGGCTGGGTGGAATGGTCTAACCCTGGTCAGCACGCCTCACCCTCTCTTATATAGGCGTCCCTAGTGGGCTTCTATATTAGCAGCCCATTAGTAGCCTAAGCCTGGTCTAATTCGGATCCAATCCTCATTAGGCTTCCAGCCCCTTAAGTGTGTGACCCTATAGGTTCATATACGTATAGACATGACACGAATACACTTATTCTGTCAATAGTTGGTAGCGGCCTCTAGAAAGACGTGCCAACTCCTAAACGTATACAAAGATCATATCAGACGAACCATCACAAGGTTTATTACATGTCTTTCCCTTTGCCTCAAGATATTTGGTATAGCTCCAAGCTGACCTCCCTTTCTCGATACTGTGATACGGAATCCCTTTACTAGGTTAACTCTTAACCATATGTAGCACGGTCATGCATTTCTGGATCTGAACACTCGAGGGGCCCAGAGATATCTCTCTCAAGTAGAGAGGGGAAAATCCCATCTTGATTGACCATGCCTTGCAGCATGCTTCAGGACAAACCCGAAAGTTACGGAGTAGCGTCTGATAGCCCCAAAGTATGCCGATCCACATCTCAAGTACATGCAACAATCTCAGGTCTAAGGAAAAAATGTACACGATGTGTAGAGAGCTGCAATTAATTGCCAGTCTCAAGTTGGGTCAGTCCAACCCCATGTTCATAACATGTGTCCACATCATTGGTTTGACATCTCCATGTCTATGACTTGTGAAACATAGTCATCAACCAATCGATGTGCTAGTCTAATATTCACATGTGTCCTCACATAAACTCCGACTAGGGACAACTATTAAATAACCATACAAGTAAAGAGTTTCACAAACAACTCACATAATTGCCAATCAATACAAGTTACCTGATATGGATATTCAAGGAACATTACAATAACTCATGGATACATAAGAAATATAATCATCTCTATGATTGCCTCTAGGGCATATTTCCTTTAGTCTCCCACTTGCACTAGAGTCAATCTAGATTGTATCTAACACCTATTGCTCTGGCGTGCGCCTCATGTGCAGGATGCGGGAGTGGCTTTGTAAAAGGATCAGCAACATTTGAGTCCTTAAGTATTTTGCATATCATGACACTACCATCCTCAACGAACTCACGAATCTGATGGTAACGCATGTGAATATGTTTGTTCTTCTGGTGTTGTCTAGGTTCCTTGGCCTGTGCAATAGCACCATTGTTGTCACAATAAACGTCTATGGGATTGGACGCGCCCTGAACCACACGAAGAGCGATCAGGAAATTCCTAATCCAAACAGCTTCCTTTGCAGCCTCCGAGGCGGCAATATATTCAGCTTCTGTTGAAGAGGAGGCCACTGTATCTTGCTTCGAACTTTTCCAACTCACAGCACCACCATTCATGACAAACACATAACCAGATTGCGATCTGGAGTCATCTGAGTCGTTAAGGTAACTCACATCTGTTTAACCCCTTACACTGAGTTCATCCTCACCTCCATAAACTAGGAACACATCCTTAGTCATTCTCAAGTACTTAAGGATATTCTTTACCGCTGTCCAGTGACCTTCACCTGGATCAGCCTGATATCTGCTCGTAACACTTACAACATAGGAAACATCTAGGCGAGTACATATCATTGCATACATGATGGATCCAATAGCCGAAGCATATGGAATCCTGCTCATGCGCTCACGCTCATCAGTAGTCGAAGGACACTGAGTCTTGCTGAGTTTAATGCCGTGAGACATGGGCAAGAACCCCTTCTTAGCCTCTTCCATGCCGAACCGTTTCAACACTTTGTCAATGTATGTACTCTGGCTTAATCCAATTAGCCTCCTTGATCTATCTCTATAGATTTTGATGCCTATAATATATGCCGCTTCTCCTAAGTCCTTCATCGAAAAACTATTTTTCAATGAGGTCTTAATAGACTCTAGCATAGGAATGTCATTTCCAATCAGCAATATGTCATCTACATATAAGATTAGAAATACAAGCGCTCTCCCACTTTCCTTCTTGTAAACACAAGGTTCTTGTTTGTTTTTTATAAATCCAAAATCCTTTACAACTTCATCAAATCGAATGTTCCAACTCCGAGATGCTTGCTTTAGCCCATAAATGGACTTTAGTAGTTTGCATACCTTTCCAGCATTGTTTGGATCGACAAAACCTTCGGGCTGCATCATATACACGTCCTTAGTTAGGATTCCATTTAGGAAAGCTGTCTTGACATCCATCTGCCATATTTCATAGTCAAAATGTGCAGCAATGGCTAGAATGATCCGTATAGATTTAAGCATCACTATGGGCGAGAAAGTCTCATCGTAGTCAACTCCTTGAACTTTTCGAAAACCTTTTGCAACAAGTCGAGCATTATGGATGTGAACATTTCCATCCATATAAATATTCTTCTTATAGATCCATTTGCACTCGATGGCTTTAAAACCATCATGCAGGTCAACCAAGTTCCAAACTTGATTTTCTCCCATGGACTCTATCTCGGACCTCATGGCGATCAGCCATTTCTCAGAGTCTGGTTCCACCATCGCTTCTTCATAGGTCGCAGGCTCATCATTGTCTAACAATAATAATTCCCGCGTTTCGTGGAGCCTCGCCGACCTTCGTGGTTGTGGTGCTTCTATTGCCATGGGTTCCTCAACTTGTTCTGCTACAATATCATCACTTGTACAAGCATCCCCAACTGGCTCATCTTGAACTTATTCAAGTCGCACCGACCTTCCACTCGTTTCCTTTGTGAGAAACTCTTCCTCTAGGAAAACACCGCTACGAGCGACAACACTTTGCCCTCTTCTCGGTTGTAGAAGTAATACCCTAAGGTTTCCCTCGGATATCCCACAAAAATGCACTTATCCGATTTGGGTGTTAGCTTGTCCGACTGAAGTCACTTGACAAATGCATCACATCCACAAATCTTTAGAAAAGACAAACTGGGATTCTTTCCAGTCCACATCTCATATGGTGTCTTAACTACGGATTTAGATGGTACCTTGTTAAGTGTGAAAGCTGCCGTTTCTAGAGCATAACCCCAAAATGATAATGGTAAATCTGACTGGCTCATCATCGACCGAACCATGTCCAACAAAGTTCGATTGCGCCGTTTGGAGACCCCATTTCTTTGAGGCGTTCCGGGCGGCGTGAGCTATGGAACAATTCCGCAACTCTTGCTAAACTCGTGACTCAAATATTCTCCTGCACGATCAGGTCGCAAGGCCTTTATTTTCTTGCCACGTTGATTCTCTACCTCACTCTGAAACTCCTTGAACCTTTCAAAAGTTTCAGACTTATGCCTCATTAAGTAGGCATAACCATACCTACTGAAATCATCAGCGAAAGTAATGAAGTAGTGATATCCTCCTCTGGCTGTCGTGCTCATTGGTCCACATACATCGGTATGTATGAGTTCCAACAAGTCTGTCGCTCTCTCGGGTAAACCCGAAAAAGGCGACTTGGTCATCTTTCCAAGTAAAGAAGCCTGACATGTCTCGTATGATTCAAAATCAAACGAAGTTAGAAGACCATCACCATGGAGCTTCTTCATGCGCTTTTCACTTATATGCCCCAAACGACAATGCCATAAATAGGTAGGACTCAAATCATTAGGCCGAAGCCTTTTAGCACTAACATTGTAAACATATGCATCATCAAGATTTAAAATAAATAACCCATTCACAATGGGAGCATCAGCCATAAACATATCATTCTTAGAGATTACACAACCATTGTTTGCACTCGGGAATGAATAACCATCCCTCATCAAGCATGAAGGTGATAAAATGTTTTGACCCATACTAGGAATGTAATAACAATTATTCAACTCCATAATAAATCCTGACGGAAGGTGAAGTTGCATGACGCCGACGAACAATGCATCAACCCTTGCTTTATTTCCGATGCGAAAATCCACTTCGCCTTTCTGCACTTCTCTAGTCCTTATTAGCCCCTGCATTGAATTGCAAATATGAGCAACCGATCCGGTATCAAAGACCCAAGAGTTAACATAGGAATCAGTGAGAAGAATGTCCACAACATTTAAAACAAGCGTACCTGAGTGGGAAGTACTCTTACTTCCACTCTTCTTCAAAGAAGCCTGGTACTTGCTGCAGTTTCTCTTCCAGTGGCCATGTTCATGACAAAAGAAGCACTCAGTGTCTTCTACAGGTCCAGACTTTTGCTTGGGTGCATGATTAGGGATCGTATCCTTAGCCTTTCCCTTCTTCTTCCAAGAAGTACCCTTTTTCTTGAAGCTAGGCTTGTTCTGCACATCCATCACATGGCTATGCCCTGCACATTTCTTCATGTCACTTTCTGCTATTTTCAGCATCCCGCATAACTCATTAAGGCCCTTCTCCACCCCATGCATATGGTAGTTCGAAATGAACTACCCATAGCTAGACAGAAGACATGCCAAAATGAAGTCAGTAGCCAACTCTTGGCCTAGTGTAAAACCAAGCTTTTCCAAAGTCTGACTGTAACCAACCATTTTGATCACATGGGGGCCTACAGCTGCTCCCTCTGCTAGCTTGCGTTCTGTAAGACCCCACCTTTATAAAGGTAAAGGTCCCTGTGATTGCAATGCTAGTCCCTGGATCAAATGCTAGCATCCACAGTTTAAGATGAAGTACACAGAAACAAAGGTCATTATTACATCGTCATTCCAGAGATAACACAGTCTTTTACAACTCCATATCCATAGGCTAGTACAAGAGTTTAACTTAACAATATAACTAAAAGTCTTCATCTTCATGTGCCACAGGCAAGCATGTTGAGTGTAGACTCATAACCCTAATCATCATCAGAGTAACCTGCAACATCACAAGTTACAGCCACAGTGGGTCAATACATTGGAATAGTATTGGCAAGTGATACCTTAGTAGAATAATAGTATCTAGCTTCTACATGAATTTGTCTAAGTGTAGCTTAGGCTTTCTTTGCTCAAAATAGGTTTTACCTATCTGTTGAAAACACTAAGTTTTTGTTTGGCAAAAACTCCCAAGGAACCACCAATAGACATTGGGGAACCTTAACCCTTGTTCAACCACAAGTTTTTAACTTAGAAATTGGGATGAGGATATTCTTGATAGCTTCCATGTCTTGATGCTCAAATTGTCCATTGCCGGGGAGATGGCTAAGTACTTAGATTCTTCCTTCTGCAGAGGTGGTGCACTTTACCCACAAGACTCGACATGCATCGAAGACAGTACCTTTCAGAAGCCTTCCCTTAGACCAAAATGGACGCATTCCAAACCTATCACCCCTACCACCAATTGTCCATTTGGCTAAGTTATTGCAACCTATATGATCTAGGCAGATAATGCCAAGTGGCTGCACTAGAAGCTTCTTAACATATGGCATTTCAAATCCCTTTGTTCCTGGGTGGCATTCCACAAGTGAGATACACAGGGTAGAACATTGAAAAATGGGCCCTGGTAACCACTCAACAAAAATCCAACCATGCAATTACCATTCCACCCAGGTGATTCATTCACTTAGTTGTTTTATTAAGCAAAACACAAGTCAAAAGACTTAGCAATATTTTTCCATAGCATGTATATATTCCACCATTGGTTGCTACTAGCTAGGCTAAGCATGGAAATAGAAAGTGTCTTAACTTAGAGAAAATTCTAACAATTCTACAACTACTAGGATTTCCCAAGCATAGCATATAGATACTTAGCAAAATTAGCATGCAAGCCCTATACAAAATATCACTAATGCATAGTCAAAATATTGGGACAAAAATATGAAGCACCACTTGCCTTGGTAGTTGGGGGAGTAACAACAATCCTGACAGTCACAATCACCACTAGCACCAAAATCTACACACAAAATGATAGCACCAAATTCATATTTCAAATAATCAATCAAAAATATATGAATGCATGCAAATTCCATGTTATGATTTTTCTAAACCAACCAAGAAAAATAAAACAGTACTGAACAATAAACTAAACATTTATACACCAAATAAACTTTATTTGGCCTTTAAAACATTTCCCAATAATTTTTATACTCAAAATAGGCCGACACATGTCTCTGCGTAAAATCCTATTTTAACAGAGGCAAAATACAAAACTAAGCCTACAGATGTGTAGGATTTATTTTTGCAATTCCATTGATATCTTATTTGCATTTTTTGGATAAACAGAACATAAGTTATTGAATTTACAAGTTTAATCATCTAATTAAATCAAATCAGAATTTGAAATCAAAAATCCTGACACGCGGCGCCATCTGATTGGCCCATACCGCTTCGTGCGGATCACGCTAGCGAGCCGCTGGATCCAAGTGAGATCCTGTGGTCCAGATATGTCCATACCCCTTCGCGCTACCTTCTAATCCTAACCCCTAGATGTAGATCTAACGATCCACATAGCTCTGACCATTGAGTGGCAGCGCAAATGGCTAGAGCGGCGGCTGCGCGTCTGGCGACGGTGTTCCGGCGAGGCCAGAGAGCGAGGGAAGGGGCTTACTGAGGTCACCGAGACGAGGTGAAGCTCGACGTGGTCGTTGACGAGGGTGGGGTGCACGAACATGAACGGAATCACTCGCCAGAGTGAAGCCTGTCGTCGGGTGCTCATGGTCGTCATCGAAAGCGATGCTCTGGTGCGAAATAAAGCAAACGGCGAATGTTAGGATATGTGCAAGTTTATAGCGGACAAGCTTGCATGAACCAGAGAGCGAGGCGCGCACGAAGCTTACCACAATCGGTCGCCAGAGTTCGTCGGGACAACCGTAGTGTGGAGAGAAAGGAGAGCAGCATGGCAGCGTTCAGAGGGAATTGAATGGGGGGAAATGGAGCGAGGGCTGTGGGGTTTAAGTAGCCAGAGCTGAGTGAGGAGTTACTCGGCGAATCAACGGCAATAATGCGCACAATCAACGATAGTGACGCGGGGGAGGAAACAGCGGAGGGCTCGGTCGTGGGCGAGGTTTGGGGACGACGATGACAGGGCAGGTGGGTCCGAGGCGTCAGTGAGAGGGGGGGTGCTCGCGCGGGTGAGAATCAGAGGGAGAGGGGAACCCCGGGTGGGCTGGTTGTTGGGCTGGTTCTGTTGCTGGGCCGAAAGGCTGGCGCAGGCCCTTTTCTTTTTCTTTATTCCTTTTCTATTTCAGTTTTGATTTTCTGAAATCATTTTCAAATGATTTTCAAATGAGTTTGAATTCAAATTTATTTTGGGTTTTTGCAGTGAAAACTTTGTACTCAAATGAATGTAAAACCTTACTGTTTAGTCCAAGGTACTTTGACAATAAGAAAAATAAAATAAAACCATGCCTTAATATGATTATAGATAATAAGCATAGAGTGGTTTTTATATTTGAATTTTGTTTTGAGAATTTTTGTGCAAGCTTTGCATTCATATTTGAAATATTTCTGATCATAACAAAGTATTCTCATTCTTTGAGAATAGAATAGAACCATTGCATTTCTAGCATAAATTAATAGGCATATAAATGGTTTCTCATTTTGTAATTTTGTTTGAAAATAACTAAATGCTATGAATGCATGCATGATATGCAAACTTTTAAAATTATGATTTTTGGGATGTTACACATTCGGCAAAGGACTTGGCAACATTGTACCTCTTAGTCCTTGCCTGATCTTGGAACATGTCCTTAAGCGCAACGATCATATCGTACGCATCCTGATCCTCAAACTTCTTTTGGAGTTCAGGTTCCATGCATGCAAGCATAAGACATCTAACCTCAAGAGAATCATCACATGCTCTCTTGTAGGCATTCTTTAGGGAAGTAGATGCATTATCAACAGGTTCATCGGGGATTGGGGATTCAGAACCGTTTCCTTTTTTCAGACCGGAGAACAATTCTCATATGCAGATGCATTATTAGCACTGTGTTTAGCCTTAGTTTTCTTTTTCTTTTTGCATAGAAATTTTTAGTTCTTATATGTGGATTTGTGAGACAAGCGTACTGATCTTTATTGATTATTATCTTTGTGAGATGTTTCAAAAAATTTGATTGGTGTTGAAAAGGAGTAAAAAGTTTCTTGCTTATAGTGGTACAAGAAGGAGCTTGCTTTGACTATGACTTAGACTTTATCATGTCATGCTAGATGTTGTTTTGATCTTATGCATAGTGATTATTGCTATATCATGACTCGTTCCAAACAATTAGGATTGCTTAATGTGTCTTGAAAGAATCATGCATTGTTTTAGCATACAAAAGCATATTATTGTGGTTTTCTCCTTTGATGCTTTGTTTGGGTTGACTTGGCACATGCTCACACCATGTTATGACTATGAACCAGTCACCTTAGCCTCTATGATCATTTAATTTTTGACTTATGATACCACTTTATGCTTTGATTGATAATGTTTTGTCGCTCTGCATGATTATGGCCATTATTGCTCTCTTAGTTGGTCGCTACCAGTCTTTTGCTAGCCTCCACTTGCATTGAGTAAGCTCTACTCATGCATCCAACTCCCAAGAAACCAAGTTATTCCAAAGTGTCCACTATAAATTCCTATGCATGGTGTGTTACACCATTCCAAGTATATTCTTGTTTTATCTATCTTCCAAATTAAACTTGTTATGAGAAAGTTAGTGACTAAAGCTCTCACAAACTTCATGGCACACTTCATTTTATTGCCCCTAAATAAACTTGAACCATTGTGTCATCTATGTTGTATATGCTTGCACTTATATGTTGGAATTAGCAGAACCATGCTATCATGGGGAACACTTTCAACATTGCACTTGTACATTGTACACAGTTGATATCATGCTCTTTTGTTTGCGGATGTCGTCGGTGTGAAATAAAAGGGGAGCTTGTAAGTCCATGGAGTTTTGTATGTGTGTTAGAGAAACGCCTGGGCCGCTGGCCTAGGCCATGCCTAATCATGGTGGAAACTTGCAGCATCACCATAGTGATCAATCTATGAAGCTTTCTTCTTATAAAAAAAGAGAGACATATTGAAAAGAGGAAAGAGAGAAAAACGCACCATTTTACTATGGTAAATAAGAAGATTGCTGAGATGCTCATTGTCTGCTTGCCTTGTCATTTTGATATGGGATAGCTCATGTGTCATGTGCAAGGGGTACCTCGTTGGCGGTTCTCTATGATACACATGTGCTTACTATGACAAGAACTTATTGGTGACTAAAGTTGAGTAGCATGAGGAGCGGCCCTCATACTCAAGGGACATGAGATTGCCAACTTATACTTTGTAAAGCATATACTCCATACTTTGTTCACTTTAACCTTAATCACTTCAAGATGCTTATGATAGGGGCAATGAGAGCTGAAAGCTAACAAGTACCATAATTTTTGGTAGCTATTTATGAAACTTGAAATCCCTGCTTCCCTTTATGTAGGGCCTTTATTCTACTATTATATTGAGTCTCCACCTTCTATCCTTAGGCACCAATTAAGAGAGCATAGTTGCCATTCTTAGTTCTATGTGCATTATCCCAAAACTTTTTGATTGATTCATATTGTTGATATTGCTTGTTCTTGAACTATTTGTATCTAGTCACTCTTATGAACTTTGTTTGTATCCTATGGAAGGTGTCCTATGTATTTATTGCTACTCCATGAGGGACAAGCTGAATGCCACTATTCTATGTTTTCTATATGTGAAACAAACAAACGTCTTTCAATACATTCTTATTCATGATCTTTGTTTGTATCCTTTCATGTTGCATGCTTAGTTACTTTGTCTTATTGTTAGAACTTCCTCTTTCATGCTCATGTTTAGAGTACTTTGATCCCAACTTTCAATGCTTGCAAATGGTTTGATCTTGATTTTGATGGTGCATGTCACCTCAAAAATTATTCTATTTATCACTTATCTACTCAAGGACGAGCAGGAGTTAAGCTTGGGGATGTTTTATACATCGTAAACGTATCTATAATTTTTGATGCTCCATTCTTGTTTTATAACATTTGTCTTATTCTTTGTCTACACTTTGAGGTATTTTTATACACTTTTTGGAACTAACCTATTGAGAAGATGCCACAGTGCCAGTTACCTATTTTCCGCTGTTTTTGCTTTTAGAAAAGCTAAAAAATGAATATTCTCAGAATTGGACAGGACAAAATCCAAAGTTACTATTTTTCCTGGAACGAGACGGAAAATTGTAGAAGAGACGGAGTAGGACACTAGGGTGGGCACACCCTAGGGTGGCACAGGCCCACCTAGGCCGCGCCACCAGGGGGTGTGGCCCCCCTGGCTACCTCCTTGCCTTGACCTTCGCCTATAAGAAGCCCCTAGGGAGAAAACCCTAGATCTTCAATCATACACCCACGAAAAATTCCACAGTGCCGCCGCCACCGAAGGGGAGATTTGGGGGACAGAATTCTCTGTTCCGGCACCCTGCCGGGACGTGGAATTTCCCCCGGAGTCATCTCCATCGATCTCCACCACCATCTCCATCACCATTGCTGATTCCCATGATGAGTAGGGATTAGTTCTTCCTCGAGGCTAAGGGTTCTACCGGTAGCTATGTGTTCATCTCTCTCTATGCATGATCTTATTGTGATCATGAGCTTTGTAATCAAGTAGATCTACTTTGCTACTCAACTTATTTAATAGATCTCTGGCTCTCCCAAGTGTGTGAAAGTGACAGCGTGCATACCGCGGTGGCACTTAGGCTAGAGTTTACATAAATAATCAAGTGCTTCAATAGATCTCCAGCTCTCCCCACGTGTGTGAAAGTGACAACATGCACGCCGTGGTGGTACTTAGGCTAGAGTTCATAAATAGTTATCATGAGTATATTTTGAGTTGGTTGTCTCTATGAAATTGTGGTGTTTGTTTGGAACCATCTAGCGCTCAAGATGACAGTGTGGGGTTATCTAGATTGGGGAAGGCGGACTTTGAGGAGTGTTGTTATATCCCTACCATGGATTTGAGTGTCCAACCGGAGAGTAGTTCAGGGTAGTATCATGAAGAGAATATATTTATTGGGAGTGTTCACTAGTGAAAGTATGATCCCTAGGCCTTGTTTATAAACACTGAAACACCATTTGCAACTAGATCTATTACATGTTTGCTTGCTTCCATATTTTTGCCTTTAGTCTTTTCCTCCCCGTCAGAGGCTCTTTTCTGGCACCATTACCACTTATAATCATCCATACCACTTGTATTTCACTATCTCTTCACCGAACTAGTGCACCTATACACCTGACAAGTGTATTGGGGACACAAGAGACATCTTGTATCTTGATTGCAGGGTTGATTGAGAGGGATACCTTTGACCACTTCCTCCCTTGGTTTGATAAACCTTGGGTAATCCACTTAAGGGAAACTTGCTGCTATTCTACAAACCTCTGCATTTGGAGGCCCAACAACTGTCTACAAGAATAGAAGTGCGTAGACATCAGTGTACTCTTGATGATTTAAAAGGGATTTCTCGTACTATATGTCAGTATGCTATTAATATAGAACCTGAGGCAAATCTAGTTGTTGAACACCAACGCCATCCCAATGCTAAGATGGAGGAAGTGGTAAGAAATGAGGTATTAAAACTTCTTGATGCTGGTATTATTTTTCCTATTGCTGATAGTAATTGGGTCAGTCCTATTCACGGTGTCCCTAAGAAAGGAGGAATAACTGTTGTGCCTAATGAAAATAATGAGCTTATACCTCAAAGAGTAGTGGTTGGTTATAGGATGTGCATTGATTTTATAAAGGTTAATAAAGTCACTAAGAAAGATCATTATACTATGCGCTTTACTGATCAAATGCTAGAAAGGTTGTCTAAGAAGACTCACTTTTGTTTTCTTGATGGTTATTCTGGGTTTTCTCAAATTGCTGTGAAAGCACAAGACAAAGATAAAACCACTTTCACGTGCCCCTATGGAACTTATGCTTGTAGGCATATGACTTTTGGTTTATGTAATGCTCCTGCTACTTTTTAGAGATGTATGTCTGCTATCTTTCATCAAAGAAATTGTGGAAGTTTTCATGGACGATTTTTCCAACTATGGGACTTCTTTTGATAATTGTTTGCACAACCTTGATAAAGTTTTGAAGAGATGTGAATAAACTAATCTTGTTCTTAATTGTGAGAAATGCCACTTCATGGTTAATGAAGGGATTGTTCTTGGACACAAAATTTCTGAAAGAGGTATTGAAGTAGACAGAGCCAAAATTGAAGCAATTGAGAAAATGCCTTGTCCTAGGGATGTGAAAGGTATTCGTAGTATCCTTGGTCATGCTGGTTTCTATAGAAGGTTTATTAAAGATTTCTCAAAAATTTCAAAGTCCCTTAATCTTCTCCAAAAAGATGTACCTTTTGTTTTTGATGATGATTGTAAGGAAGCTTTTGAAACTTTGAAGAAAGCTTTAACTACCACTCCTATTGTACAACCACCTGATTGGAATTTACCCTTTGAAATTAAGTGTGATGCTAGTGATTTTGCTGTGGGTGATGTTCTTGGGCAACGAGTAGATAAAAAATTGAATGTTATTCATTATTCTAGTAAGACTCTTGATGTTGCTCAAAAGAATTATGCTACTACTAAAAAGGAGTTCTTAGCTGTAATCTTTGCTTGTGATAAGTTTAGACCCTATATTGTTGATTCAAAAGTTACCATTCATACTGATCATGCTACTATTAAGTACCTTATGACAAAGAAAGATGCTAAGCCTAAGCTTATTAGATGGTTGTTGCTTTTACAAGAGCTTGATCTACATATTGTAGATAGGAAAGGTGCTGAAAATCCTATTGCTAATAATTTATCTCGTTTGGAACACATTTCTTTTGATCCTATGCCTGTTAATGATAGTTTTCCAAATGAACAGTTGGCTGCAATACAGGTAAGCCCGCGAGAGAGTCCTTGGTATGCTGACTATGCTAACTTTATTGTTTCCAAGTATTTGCCTCCAACCTTTACATCCCAACAAAGAAGGAAATTCTTTTATGATATGAGGCATTACTTTTGGGATGACCCACATTTATAAAGAAGGAGTAGATGGTATTATGCGAAGGTGTGTTTCAGAATATGAACAACAAGAAATATTGAGAAAATGTCATGGCAGTGCTTATGGAGGACATCATGCTGGAGATAGAACCGCACAAAAAGTTTTACAATCAGGTTTTTATTGGCCTACTCTCTTCAAGGACACAAGGAAGTTTATTTTATCATGTGATGAATGTAAAATAGTTGGTAACATTTCTAGATGCAATGAAATGCCGATGAATTATTCTCTAGTTATTGAACCTTTTGACTGTTGGGGATTCGACTTTATGGGTCCTTTTCCTCCTTCAAAAGGGTATAATCATATTCTTGTTGCTGTTGATTATGTTACAAAGTGGGTGGAAGCCATACCTACAAATAGTGCTGATGGTAAGACCTCTTTAAAAATGCTTAAAGATGTTATTTTTCCAAGGTTTGGTGTGCCTAGATATCTTATGACTGATGGAGGTTCTCATTTTATTCATGGTGGCCTTAGGAAGACCCTTGCTAAATATGATGTTAACCATAGAATTTCTTCAGCTTATCACCCTCAAACCAGTGGGAAAGTAGAACTTTCGAATAGAGAAATTAAATCTATCTTGCAAAAGACTGTTAATAGATCTAGAAAAAATTGGGCTAAAAAGTTGAATGATGCTTTATGGGCTTATAGAACCGCTTATAAAAATCATATGGGAATGTCTCCTTACAAAATAGTTTATGGCAAAGCTTGTCACTTGCCTTTAGAATTAGAACACAAAGCTTATTGGGCAGTGAAAGAACTAAATAGAGATTTTAAACTTGCTGATCAGAAAATATTGCTTGATTTAAGTACCTTAGATGAGTGGAGAAGTGAAGCTTATGAAAATGCTAGACTCTTTAAAGAAAAAGTAAAAAGATGGCATGATAGGAGAATTCTCAAAAGGGAGTTCCATGCTGGTGAGAAAGTTCTATTGTATAGATCTCGTCTCAGGTTTTTTGCAGGAAAACTACTCTCAAAATGGGAAGGACCTTTTGTTATTGAGGAGGTGTATCGTTCAGGTGCTATTAAAATTTCATCTTTGAGAGACAACACTACACAAGTGGTGAATGGTCAAAGGCTCAAACATTATATTTCTGGAGACTCTTATAATGAAGATGTTGACATTATTCAAATGGTGACTCCAGAAGAATTTATTAGAGACCAAACTCAGGAACCTGTAGAGTCCGTCTTTGAATAGGTAAAAGTGCCGAAAACAGAAGGTTCGCGAAAAACTTTTCTTTTTATATTTTTGCTGTTTTTATTCCATATGGAAGGTTACGAGATGAAAAAGAGGAGGAAACGGAGCCCGAGTGGGCCACACCTCCCAATGGCGCGGGCCCTCCCTGGCCACGCCACCAGGGGATGTGATCACCCCGGAGCCCGTCTCCATCCCGTTTTTGCCCTGCACCTTCCTTGTGTCATAAAACTTCGTAATATAACCCTCAGATCCCCCGAGGTTCGTATATCGTGTTCTCATCGTGTTTTCGTTTCGATCTATTTCTGTCAGAAAATATTCTTAAGTTTAGAGGCATCATGGTCTCCGCCAACGACAAGGGAAAGAATCCCGTGGAAGAAGAAAGGATCACGGCTAGGCGAGAAGACATGGATTGGAGCATTGAGGAGGAAATAAAGAACATGTCAGCAGGCATGAAGGGACAAACTGCCACAGGATCAAGGGCAAGAAAACCTACTTTTGTAGGGGCAATTAACACTGGACGTGCTTTTTCTCATAATATGTAGGGGATGATGACCTCCATTCCAGACCTTAGTTCCTGCCCTGAGGCAGTGGAAGCCCTTCGAACCACTGATGAGTTTTGTGATAAGTACCGAGCTCTAAGGAGGAAGGTGGATATACTTCAAGAGGAGAATAACAGGCTCTATAAGATGCTGGAGGGTTTTCTCACCCTGAACAAGGGAACACCACCACCACCGAAGGAGTAATTCTTCATCAGGTTTTGGCATCCCGTTGGTTTGTTCCAAGCTTGGGGGAGTGCCGCGGTATCACATCATTATCTTTCATCTTTTTTACCTTTTTAGTAGAGTCATATATTGAATAGAGAAGTTATCATATAGGATGGTTTGCATTGTGGAAGTATCTCTCCTTTAGTTGGTTACCTATGTATCCCTTGGTATGAGTGCCTTTATGGAATATTAATGAGAAGCTTCATCTTTTACTTTTTGCACATCTTCTTTTAGTTTGCAATCTCTATTATATGATTGATCTTGTTGATTAGTATTGGTAACACTTTGGGAGCATCAAGTAAATCTAAATTGGTTTTGGCAAACTGAGCTCTGGTCAGTAGCAACACTTTTTGAGGTTTGAAAGGAAAAGAGAAAAGAACTTACATGTATTTTATATCTTTTTCCTTCTTTCTTGATTGGCTCATAACCTTAGTATTCTTTAGTTAAGATCTTATGTGTTTTCAAGGAAGATTACATGTTTGCCTTTATCACTTGTATGTTTGCTTGTTTCCTTCAACTCTTTTGCTTGCTACCCAGCCTTGCTAGCCAAAAACCTGTACTGAGAGGGAATACTTCTCATGCATCCAATCCTTTAAACCAAAACCTATGCCATTTGAGTCCACCATATCTACCTATTAGCGTTATTGCTATTCCAAGTAAATTCTCAAGCTTCAACTATCTTTCAAATTAAAATTCTTTTGTTATGTGAAAACTGGTTAGTAAATCTCTCACGAACTTGATGGCACACCTTATTTTCTTGCCCTTAATAAACTTGAACCATTATGTCATCTATGTTGTATATGCTTGCACCTATAAGTTGGGAATTAGTAGAACTGTGCTGTCACGGGGAACGCTTTCAACACCTGTAAATATCTACCCAGTTGATATCAATCTCTTTTGTTTATGGATGTCGTCGGTGTGAAATAAAAGGGGAGCTTGTAAGTCCATGGAGTTATGTATATGTGTTAGAGAAACGCCTGGGCCGCTAGCCTAAGCCATGCTTAATCATGGTGGAAACTTGCAGTATCACCATAGTGAGCAATCTATGAAGCATTCTTCTTATATAAAAAAAGAGAGATATAGAAAAGAGGAAAGAAGAGAAAAAAGCACCATTTTCCCATGGTAAATAAGAAGATTTTCGAGAATCTCATTGTCTGCTTGCCTTGTCATTTTGATATGGGATAGCTCCTGTATCATGGGGCAAGGGGTACCCCTTTGGCGGTTCTCTATGATACACATGTACTTACTATGACAAGAACTTACCGGTAACTAAAGTTGAGTAGCATGAGGAGCGACCCTCGTACTCAAGGAACATGAGATTGCCAACTTATATTTCGTCAAGCATATACTCCATCTTTGTTCACTTTAACCTTAATCACCTCAAGATGCTTATGATAGGGGCAATGAGAGCTCAAAGCTAGTAAGTACCATAATATTTTGAAAGATCTTTATGAAAACTTGAAATCCCTGCTTCCCTCTGCGAAGGGCCTTTCATTTACTTCTTAGTTGAGTCAGTAAACCTACTCCTCTCTATCTCTAGCAAGCATTTAAGTTGTTGTGTTTCAATCATTCATATAATGATTTATTCAATCATGTTCCTTATCTTCCTTGTTTTTCACATTGTTCTTATATGATTGAGTATTACTTTGAAAGCCATCATTGTGAAAAGCCTTTTACGTTTGAGCAAAAGGACTCTTGTTATAAACTTCTTTACAAAATCTTTGCTTGAAAACTGTTTGTCAGCTGTTCTATGACCAAGAACAAAGTTTGCCATTACCAATTATGATTTGTCGGTATGCATCTTTATTGTGACTTCCATACTCATTTCAAGTCAAGTTATATAATGGTGAGGTGATTTCTCTTATTAGTTGTGTATTGGTAAGTGTGATGCTTCTTGTCCATATTATTTTTTATCGACACTTCACTACATAAACCTATGGGCATGTTTACTGAGCTCAGTTTTCGCTTGGGGACAAGCGAGGTCTAAGCTTGGGGGGAGTTGATACATCCATTTGTTGGAGATATGCCCTAGAGGCAATAATAAAAGTGGTTATTATTATATCTTTGTGATTATGATAAATGTTTACATTCATGCTATAATAGTATTAACCGGAAACATTAATACTTGCGTGATTTGTAAACTAAATTAGAGTCCCTGGTAAAGCCTCTTTATAATACTAGCTTGTTGATTAATAGATGATCGTGGTTTCTCGATCATGAACATTGAGATGTTATTAATAACAAGATCATATCATTAGGAGAATGGTATGATGGACATACTCCTATAGATAAGCGTAGCATTAAGATCAAGTCATTTCAATAGTTCGTTTGCTATAATCTTTCTGATACATAGTAACCTAATTTCTTCGACCATGAGATCATGTTAATCACCATCACCGGAAGGATGCTTTGATGACATCAAACACCACACCTTAACTGGGTGGCTATAAAGGTGGCATTGAGTGTTCAGAAAGTATGGGTTGAGGCACATGGATCAAGAGTGGGATTTGTCCATCCATATGACAGATAGATATACTCTAGGCCCTCTCAGTGGAATGTCATCCAATTAGCTTGCAAGCATGTGACTGGATCACAAGGGATCACATGTCATGGGAACGAGAAAAGAGTACTTATCGGTAACGAGGTTGAACTAGGTATGCAGAGATACCGACGATCAAAACCTCGGATAAGTAAACTATCATGAGACAAAGGGAAAATGGTATCGTATGTAAGTGGTCCATTCGATCGCAAAGTAATCGTAGAAATATGTTGGAGCCATATGAATTTCTAGATTCCTCTATTGGTTATTGATCGGAGAAGTGTCTTGGTCATGTCCGCATAATTCACGAACCATAGGGAGACAGACTTAAGGATTCGATGTTGTTTAGTAGATATGGAATGTTAGTAGGGACACGGAATGTTGTTCGGAGTATCGGATGGGATCTGGGATATCATGAGGAGATCCGGAATGGTGCAGAGAATAAGATTCATATAAAGAAAGTCCTATTTCGGAGTTCGGGAAAGTTTCCGATGTTTTCATTGGAGAGGTTCTAGAAGGGTCTAGAAGGTTCACCGGTCCGGAAGGAGAATGGTCCATGAATGTGTCATGGGTAAGTGGAATGATTGGATCATATCCTAGGTCACTTGGTGTGTGCATTTGCAAGAGAGAATTAAAGCTCTAAATTGAAAGTCAAACAGGAGTTTGAAAAGTCAAACTGGAACAATGGTTTTCTAGTGGGAGAAGAAACAAGTCCTTCTCTCAATCCAACTTGGGTTTGGGTTTCGATTCAAACCCACCCCTCCCAAGGTTTCCCCGCTCTCATAAATAGAGGGGGAGGGCTGCCCCAAAGCACACAAGCCCTAGCCCCTCTCCCCGCACACGAGCCGTCGCCGCAACCCCGCCGCCGCGCCGACACCGCCGCCGCCGCGCCGCCTCCCCGCGCCGCCTCCGCCTCGTGCCGCCTCCGGTTCGTTGTCGCCACCCTAGACGCTGCCGACACTTCCTCCTCCTCCCGGTCATCTAAACCCTAGATCTCCGGGAAACCCTAATCCACCATAATTCGCACCGGCTTAGGCGAAGCCCTGCGGGATCTTCCCTCTACTTCCGACACCACGTCGTCGTGCTGCCGGAATCGCAAGGGGAGAACTACAACTTCCGCTGCCTGCTGGAACAAGGGAGAGGAAGGTCTTCATCGAGTACCGAATGTGTGACCGACTGCGGAAGCGCTGCCGGAACGCAGCGCCGGAAGGATCGTCTACGCGATCTTGAGATCGGCAAGTGTACGTCTACATCACCCACAAGAATCTGCTCTCGTTAACCGCTTTGGAATCTTTGAGGGTGAGTGCTTCTATTGACTCATTGCTACAATCTAGTAGATAGATCTTGGGTTGTTTGTGTGCATGTGGTAGCAATGTTTTGTTTTCCATGCTACGAACCCCTACAGTGGTATCAGAGTCGTGTCTATATGTAGATCTGTTGCACGAGTAGAACACAATGGTCATTGTGGGCGGTGGTGCTTTTATTATCAATTGCTTTTTGTGTACTTTTCATCTTGCGGTATGATGGGATGAAGCGGCCCGGGCTAACCTTACATGACATCGTTCATGAGACTTTCTCCACGCTCAACATGCAACTTGTATTGCATAAGTGGCTTTGCAGGTGTCTGTCTCTCCCATCATAGTATAGATTCAATTTACAACGGGCACTTGATAGTTCAAACATCAACGTTATGGTTCTTTTTCGTAAGTTAGAATGACACTTATTGAAAGCCCCAAACCACATAAAATATGCAAAGAAAATTAGAGGCGTCTAACTTTGTTTTGCAGGGGTGTGCTGTGATGTGATATGCCTATGATTGTGATTATATATGATGTATGCAATGTTCCTTATTATAAGTTCGCAACCGGCAGGAGCCATATGGTTGTCTTTTAAATTCTATTAAGACCTGCATTTAAATTCTATTAAGACCTGCGTGTCTATTCAAAGTAGTTGTAATAGTTGAAGCTGGTGGACGACAACCATGAAACGGTGCCATTGACCTTGACGCCATACCGGTGATGATGGGGATCATGTTCGTGCTTGAAGATGGAGATCGGAAGCACAAGAAGAAAGGCCATATCATATCACATATTATGAATTGCATGTGATTTTAATCCTTTATGCATCATGTATTGCTTAGTTTGCGACAGTAGCATTATAAGATGGTCCCTCAAGCAAAAAAATTCAGGTTTTAAAGTTTTCATCCTTAGTAAGCACCGTTGCTAAAGCTTGTTGTTTCAAAGCACCACGTGATAATCGGGTGTGTTAGATTCTGCGAGTGTATACAACGTGATCAAGCCAGATTTTCTCATGCGGAAGCTAAGGTTTGATCTTGACGAGCCTAGCATGTACAAACATGGTCTCGGAACACGGATCACCGAAAGGTAAAGCATGAGTCATGTAGTAGATATGATGAACATGTTGATTGGTCGCCATTGAAGCTACATCAACTCTCGTGATGATCGGTTTTGATATGGTGGATTTGGTTCGTGTGATCACTAAAACAATTTGAGGGATATTGTTTTGAGTGGGAGTTCACCTAGATTAATTTAACTATTAATTAGAACTCAATTTGTCATAAACATAGTCTAAACTATTGCAAATCTGTTGTAGATCAATGGCGGCCCCTACCATCAATTTTAATGCGCTCCTAGAGAAAGAAAAGTTGAAAAACAATGGAAGCAACTTCGCGGATTGGTTCCGCAATTTGAGGATTGTCCTCAATGCTGGTAATTTGACCTATGAGTTGGATGCACCGCTGGGTGACCCGCCTGCAGCTAATGCTACCGATGAGGTAAAGAATGTTTTCCTCGCTCGGAAGAATCAGTACTCCACAGTTCAGTATGCTATCTTGTATGGTTTGGAATCGGAGCTTCAGAAAAGGTTTGAGAACAATGACCCACATGATATTGTCCGTGAACTGAAAATGATATTTGAGGCTCATGCAGCAGTTGAGAGTTATGAGGCTTCTGAAAAGTTCTTTAACTCCAAGATGGAAGAGGGCAGCTCCGTCAATGAGCACGTGCTTAAGATGTCTGGGCACGCAAGCAAGCTTCAAAGCTTGGGAATAGTGATTCCTAATGCTTTGGGGATTCACCGTGTCCTCCAATCACTACCACCAAGTTACAAGAACTTTGTGATGAACTACAATATGCAAAACATGGACAAGTCGTTGCCAGAACTCTTCTCCATGTTGAAATCTGCAGAAGTGGAGATCAAGAAAGAGCACCAAGTGTTGTTGGTCAATAAGACCACCAAATTCAAGAAGCAAGGCAAGTCTAAGAAAAAGGGAAACTTCAAGAAGGGCGGTAAGAAAGTTACCGCACCGGCGAAGAAGACCAAGGCTGGGCCTAAGCCTGATACTGAGTGCTTTTACTGCAAGGGAGAAGGTCACTGGAAGCGGAATTGCCCAAAGTACTTGGCGGATTTGAAGAATGGCAACATCAAGAAGAAAGGTATATACGATATACATGTTATTGATGTGTATCTCACTAGAACTCGTAGTAGTGCCTGGGTATTTGATACTGGTTCGGTTGCTCATATTTGTAACTCGAAATAGGTACTGCAGAATAAACGGAAGCTAGCGAAGAACGAGGTGACGATGCGCGTTGGAAATGGATCAAAGGTTGATGTGATAGCGGTCGGCACGCTACCACTTCAGCTACCATCGGGTTTAGTTTTATACTTAAATAATTGTTATTTTGTGCCTGCGTTGAGCATGAACATTATATCCGGATCATGTTTATTGCGAGACGGTTACTTGTTTAAGTACGAGAATAATGGTTGTTCGATTTATATGAGTAATATGTTTTATGCGCATGCACCTTTGATAGATGGTCTATTGTTATTGAATCTCGATTGTGGAAATACACACATTAATAACATTGAAGCTAAACGTTTGAAATTGAGCGATAACTCGACCTATATGTGGCACTGTCTTCTTGGTCATATTGGAGTGAAGCGTATGAAGAAACTCCATTCTGATGGACTTCTTGAATCACTTGATTTCGAATCACTTGAAAGATGCGAAGCATGTCTGATGGGTAAAATGACTAAGACTCCATTTTCTGGTATGATGGAGCGAGCTACGGACTTATTGGAAATCATACATACCGATGTGTGTGGCCCAATGAGTGTAGCATCGCGCGGTGGTTATCGTTATGTTCTTACCTTCACGGATGACTTGAGTAGATATGGGTATATCTATTTCATGAAACATAAGTCCGAAACATTCGAGAAGTTTACGGAATTTCAAAGTGAGGTAGAGAATCAACGTAACAAGAAGATTAAATTTCTACGATCGGATCGCGGAGGCGAATATCTAAGTTACAAGTTTGGCGAGCATTTGAAGAAATGCGGAATACTTTCACAATTGACACCGTCAAGAACATCACAGCGTAATGGTGTGTCCGAACGTCGTAATCGAACTCTCTTAGATATGATTCATTCTATGATGTCACTTACAGATTTACCGCTATCGTTTTGGGGTTATGCATTAGAAACAGCCGCATTCACTTTAAATAGGGCACCATCTAAATCCGTTGAAATGACACCGTATGAATTGTGATTTGGGAAGAAACCTAAATTGTCGTTCCTTAAAGTTTGGGGTTGTGAAGCTTATGTAAAGAAGTTACAGCCAGACAAGCTTGAACCCAAAGCGGAAAAATGCGTCTTCATAGGATACCCAAAGGAAACTATTGGGTATACCTTCTATCATAGATTCGAGGGCAAAATCTTCGTTGCCAAGAATGGATCCTTTCTAGAGAATGAGTTTCTTTCGAAAGAAGTGACTAGAAGAAAAGTAGAACTCGACGAGGTTGTTGAACCTTCTCTCGAACTTGCGAGTAGCACAACACCGGAAGTAGTTCCTGTGGCGCGTGCACCAATAAGAGAGGAAGCTAATGATGTTGATCATGAAACTTCGGTTGAAGTTACTACGGAACCTCGCAGGTCAACGAGAACTCGTATCACTCCTGATTGGTATGATCCCGTTATGAGTGTCATGTTGGTGGATAACACCGATGACTCTGCAACATATGAGGAAGCAATGATGAGTCCAGATTCCAATAAATGGCAAGAAGCCATGAAACCCGAGATTGGATCCATGTACGAAAACCAAGTATGGACTTTGGTGGACTTACCGGATGGCCGGAAGGCTGTCAAGAACAAATGGATTTTCAAGAAGAAAACAGATGCTGATGGTAATTGTAGCGTCCCCAACCTTTAATAAGATTGAGTCCCCTGTGTTTACAATGCTAGTCCCTGGATCAATAGCTAGCATCCACAGTTTAGATGTAATATCAAGAAACAAAGGTCATATACAACTTTATAACCAGGAATAAAATAATTTTATTACATCAAACATAGCTCATTGGCTATTTACATTACATTGCAGCGGAATAACTATAGTCATGGGTCCTTCATCTTCAAAGTGCCACAGGCAGATGTTGGTTGTAGACTTTGTAATCCTAATCAATCATTCTTCACTAAAATCAATCAAACCTGCAACATCATAAGTTACAGCCACAAGGGTCAATACATTGGAATAGTATTGGCAAGTGATACCTTAGTATGTTTTAAGTGGTCTATACTACTATATGCATTTGGCTGGTGGAGCTTAGGCTTGCATTGCTCAAAATAGATTTTTCCTTAACTTTTGAAAATACTAAGTTTTTGCTTGGCACAAAACACCCAAGGCATCTATCAATCAAAGACTCCAGATCCACTCAGGGCATCTACCAATCAATGACTGAAGATCCTTTTAACCCTTGTTCACCCACAAGTTTTATTTAGAAATTGGAGTGATGAGATTTTTGATTGCTTCCATGTCTTGATGCTCAAATTGTCCTTTACCAGGGACATGGCTAAGTACTTAGATTTTACACTCTGCAGAGGTGGTGCACTTTCCCCACAAGCCTTGGTTTCCCAAGACATGATCCTTCAGTAGCCTTTCCTTAGTCAAATGGACGCGCTCCAACCTATCATCCCATCTACCACCCACTGTCCAAGAGACTAAGTTCTAGCATCCTAAGATCATGGCAGAGCCCATAATGCCAAGTGGTTGCACTTGAAGCTTCTCAACATTTGACATCTCAAATCTCTTTGTTTCCTGGGTGGCCATCCACAAGTGAGATACACAACCCAAGTCCATGGCCTTGTGAACCACTCAACATAAACCATTCTTTCCATCCCACCCAGGTGATTCATTAACTTAGTTGTTTTGTTAAATAAAAACAAGTCCTTAGACTTAGAATATTTTTCCATAGTGTGAATATAAACCACCCTTGTTTTCTAGTAGCTAGGCTAAGCATGGCATGGCAACTTATCCTTAGGGAATTTTCCTAGCAACTCTAGCATTCTATTCTAAATAGGATTTCCCATCATCAAATGACAAAAGTAGCATGCAAGTCCTAACAAAATATATCTAATGCATGTATAAAATATAGGAATGGAATATTCATGAAGATATCACTTGCCTTTTTGGTAGAGGGTATAGGTTCACTCCTTGTCCTTGCAACACTCACACTCTTCAAGTCACTACAATTCAATCAAGCAAGGCACAAACTTAATCTACCAATCAAGCAAAACTACACACATAAAATAACAAAGTCAAACAAACAATTTTTCACACACAAAGTAATGGGATCTAAGTCATGCATAAGCATGCAAAGGTTGGTTCTATTTGCAAAGGTGGTCTCCACTAGGCTTCTAACTTTGTAAGTTCCAAATTGGTCATTTACCAAAATGGCAAAGTCATTTGCAAAGAGGGTCTCTATTAGGTTTCTAAACTTTGTAAGATCCAAAATGGTCATTTACCAAAGTGGTAAAGTTAAAGAAATGCATGCAAGCATGCCAAGCTTTGCTTTGTTTGTAAAAGTGGTTCCTAATGGGTCATAGACATTTGGGCACACCTATTGGTCATTTTGTGAAGTGGCCAAGTCATTTGCAAAAGGTTTCACTATAAAACCATTTGCAAAACAAAGTGTCATTCTATGTGGTGTAGAAATATTTTTACTAAGGCACTAACCTATAGGGTTCACCCAATGAGTTGCTATTGCAAAACTTGGTGTTTGGGTCAGTAGGTTTGGTCCAAAACATTTTCTCAAAGTTTTCTTTATGAAAGCATTTTCATAAACAAAACAATGGTTTTTAATTAGCTAGAAATGGACTAAACCAATTAATCCATTCTAAACTTTTCAAAAATCATTTTCCAAACTATGGGTTGGTTCCTAGGGTCAGTAAGGTCACAACAAACTAATTGGCAAAGGTTTTAACCCTAAAATCATTTTTTAAATGATTTTTCTAATGTTAGCAAGCACACAAAAGAATCTGCAAAATCAAACAAGCTAACAGATACTATTTGCTAAACTAAGGGTAGGGTTGGCTAGGGCTTGTCTTGCTGAATCCAACGACATCAAATTTGTAAAATTTGGACGTGTGGATCCAAAGATACAGGGGTTTGAAGTTAGCAAGAAATTCTGTTTTCAAATTCTAATTCAGATCAACTGGTGCCACGCGTCGTTGCCCAATTGGTTGGTACCGGTTCGCAGGGATCAGCATCGTGAAGCGTTGGATCTATTTAGATCGCACGGCACAGGGCACGTACCCTTTCGCTGATAAGTGAAACTATCGTGAGCGTTAGATCTCGATCGGACGACGGTGGGGTGCTCGACCATAGACCAACGGCGCTGCGGTGGCTACCGACGGCGGAGTCGTCGGTCGATGACGGTGCCGGCGATACAGGAAGCGAGAGAGAAAGAGGGCATGCTCACCGAGTTCGCAAGATCGTGGGGAAGCTCGAGGTAGTGTCTTCCTATCGCGGGGCGTACTGGAGTGAGCTTGATTGCTCGCCGGAGTTGCTGCGGCGGCGGGGCTCTCGGGTTGTCGTCGTTGGCGTCGCTGTGGATCACGAGAAGACAAACGGAAAGCACTGTAAGACGCGCAAGGGTACCGCGGTGATGCGAGCGTGAAGGAGGAGTGAAGGGGCGGTCTGGTCTTACCGGTGGGGCTCGTCGGAGAGGAAGCAGACGACGGTGCTCACTGTAGACGACGGAGGCGAGGATAGGGGGCACCCTAGGTCAAACGGAAGGTGTCGTTAGGTTCGTATGAGCTTGTAGATCATCATCGGGTCAACGAGGATGAGAGGGAAGGTCAGGTTTACCGGGGAGATGTCGCCGCAGTTGGAGCAGACGGCAGCGCTGGCTCGGGGCTTGTTGGAGTCGGGGTTCTGGTGCTCCCGCGGGCGAACTAGGAGTACTAGGAGATGCGTGAGGTCGAGAGGAGTCCACTCGCGTGAAGTAGAGGCAGAGGGGTGGTCGGAGTTGGCCGGAATTGCTGCGACAGCTCGTCGGAGCAGTGAGGGTGCGGCTTTGATTGAGGGCAGCCTGGAGGCTCTCGAGGCGTGAGGTCTGGGGGAAATGACAGAGGAGAGGGAGGCGGTTAAATGGGCGTGGTCGCGACGAGGAATTAACACGGCGTTAAGGCGAATTGAAGCGCGAGAAATCAAGGCAGAAACGGCCACGCGGTGAGGGGAGAAGGAGTCGCAGGGAGGAAGAAGGAGTCGTGGCTGTGGGGTCCTCTGGTCAGTGGGAAAAAGAGAGGAAATGGGGTCCACTTGCCAGTCTCTTTGCGGGTTGTTTAGTTGGTGAAGAAAAACGGTTCGAGGGGGAGTAAGTGGAGGTGGGGTCGTCTTGTCAGCGAGTGAGAGAGAGGGAGAAGAGGGGGCCACCGGTCAGTCTCTGTCTGAGTAGGTTTCTGAGTAAGAAAAGAAACGCTTCGGGGGAGGGGAGAAGTCTGGGCTGGACTGGGCTGCTGTTGGGCCAAATGGGCTGGGTCTGTTCTTTTCTTATTTTTTTCTGTTTGCTTTCTTTTTCTTTTTCTAATTATTTTCTGTTTTGAATTTCCACACAATTATTCAAACAATTTCAAACAACCAACAATTCAAACAAACAGCAAACCTTTCACTTTGAATTTGGTTCTGTTTGGCAACATAATCCAAATCTCAAAATGAAATATAATATTTTTATTTAATTTAGGATCCATTTAATAATTAAATAAAATGGATCTTTAGTTGTTTAATAGTGTTTGATTTATTTAAATAAAATTTCCATTTGAATTCCAATTATTTTCAAAACCAAACCAGAAGGTTTCATTTGAAGAAATAAAAGAATACTTGGAAACTTATTTAAATAAATAAATAAGTTTTGGTGTTTAATTAAAATGGGAAAGCCTTTACTTAAATAAAATTGGATATTTAAATCCTTATTATTTTATTTAAATAATCCTTTACTCATTTTAATCAAAGCAAAACCTTTTAATAAAAGATTTCAAAGTAGTTATAAAATACTTGGTGTTCATTTAAAATGGGAAAAAGCCTTTACTTAAATAAAATTGGATATTTAAATCCTTATTATTTTATTTAAATAAACCTTTACTCATTTTATCAAAACAAAATATTTTATTACAAAAGCTTGGCCAAAATTAATTTGGCTTACCTTTTCATTTGAAAACAAAGTCTTTTATTAAAAGATCCAAATAGTATTTCCAAAACAATTTATTTTCCTTAGATAAATGTTTATCCAAATAAATCCCTTTAGGATTATTTGTTCACCAATTGGTATGGGTTTTTGGTAAGGGCTTTATTGGCTTTGGAAATTCAATTTCCTTATCTTTTTATATTCATAAGATTTTGTCTATGGTTCCAAACTAAGTGAAACCAATCTCTATGGTCTTTTCTTGATCCTTTGAGAATATTTGTTGATCAAATTTGGTATGGATCAAATCCATTGAATTGGAGATAACTTGGGAAATGATTTCCTTCCATCAGGGCTTAGGGATTTGGATTTATTTTCCATGTGTTCAAATTTCCAGATACATTCATTGAGGAATGCATTTCCCTTGATTTGGATTTTTGTTGAATTCAAACTTTAGAATCCCATCTTTAACAAACTTTGGCTAAAGTTTTTCTTTTAGAAACAAAAGTTTCTTTTCTCCCTGATTTTCAACAAAAATTTATTTTTGTTATTTTATTTTTCACATTACAAGATTTGGAAAATCTTGGGATGTGACAGGCTACCAACCTTAAAATAAATCTCGTCCCGAGATTTGGGGGGGCTAGGGTTACAAGTTGGCTCAAAACAACTAGGGTACTACCACCCTTAAAAATTTTCCAACTAGACTACGTCTTGGCTTGCTTGGATCTTGGAAAACTTCTTCTTTTTTGGGCATTCATTGAAATAGTGTCCCATCTCTTTGCAAGTGTAACATTGCTCTTGGGTAATATCCTTCTTGCTAGGGTTGGGGCATTTCTTCTTCTTCTTCTTGGGTCTCTCCAAAGCTAGGTGTTCTTCTAGTTCTTGTTCCTCATAGGTGGGAGATCTTTCTCTCTTCTTGGGGCATTTATCTTCATGCTTCTTGGGTGCATGATCCTTGTATCCAAAAGTATTGCTAGCTTGGGTTCCTTCTAGAATAACATCTTTGTCATCCTTGTTGTCATTAGCTCCTTGGGAAAAGTTTTCTCTCATGTTGATCACTTGAGTAACCAATCCTTGCAACAGTTGGGATTGAAGTTTCAAAATCCTTTGTATGGCTGGGTCTAGTCCATTGTTATTGGCTAAAAGCTGAGTTGTCTCTTGGCTCAACTGGTGTTGGGTTGCTAGGAGTTCTCTCATGCTGTCCTCTTGGTTGTTGTTGATGTCACCATCCTTGATGTTGGAGTTTCTTGGAGAAGTCATCTGTTTGGGTTGGATTGGGATTAGAATAGGCAAAAGGTTTTTCTAAGGAATCAATTCTAATCACACACCTCACAATTCACACAAGCAATGTGCAAGCAATCACAAACAAACACTCCACTCAAACAACAGTTTCAAGCACATATTTAGGCAACAAAAATAATTTTTGTCACACCACATAAGTTGGTGTGTTTGACTTATCTATAAATGGTGGTCCATCTACATGGTTCACTTGTGATCTTTCCATCCTTTCTTGGTTGATTCTTCTTGAATGAGGTATTTTCTTCTTGAGAAAATTCTTGGTCACAAAAACTTCAAAGGTGATGATGGTTCCTTCTAAGTTGTTTTTCCTTAGTCTTCAAGTGAAATGTTACTCAAGACTTGTAGTCTTTAGTAGTATCCAAAGTTGAAGTCCTTGGTGTACATGTTGCAGATGTTGAAGAAGTTGAAGTCATTAGAGTTGATGAAGTTGAAGAAGTCCTTTGCACATGGTGAAGTCTTTGGTAATAGGGTAGGCTTTTCCATCAAGTTTTGAAGTAGAAGAGAAATAGAGTTGAAACCAAAATGGTTGAGGAAAGAGTTTACAAGATTGTTTTTGTAAATAAGTTTTGGAATAAGACGACTCCAATTTTTCTAAGGGTTTTTGTCCAATCCTAGGGTTACAAATCCTACAGGCAACACAATGCTCTGATACCATTCTGTAGCGTCCCCAACCTTTAATAAGATTGAGTCCCCTGTGTTTACAATGCTAGTCCCTGGATCAATAGCTAGCATCCACAGTTTAGATGTAATATCAAGAAACAAAGGTCATATACAACTTTATAACCAGGAATAAAATAATTTTATTACATCAAACATAGCTCATTGGCTATTTACATTACATTGCAGCGGAATAACTATAGTCATGGGTCCTTCATCTTCAAAGTGCCACAGGCAGATGTTGGTTGTAGACTTTGTAATCCTAATCAATCATTCTTCACTAAAATCAATCAAACCTGCAACATCATAAGTTACAGCCACAAGGGTCAATACATTGGAATAGTATTGGCAAGTGATACCTTAGTATGTTTTAAGTGGTCTATACTACTATATGCATTTGGCTGGTGGAGCTTAGGCTTGCATTGCTCAAAATAGATTTTTCCTTAACTTTTGAAAATACTAAGTTTTTGCTTGGCACAAAACACCCAAGGCATCTATCAATCAAAGACTCCAGATCCACTCAGGGCATCTACCAATCAATGACTGAAGATCCTTTTAACCCTTGTTCACCCACAAGTTTTATTTAGAAATTGGAGTGATGAGATTTTTGATTGCTTCCATGTCTTGATGCTCAAATTGTCCTTTACCAGGGACATGGCTAAGTACTTAGATTTTACACTCTGCAGAGGTGGTGCACTTTCCCCACAAGCCTTGGTTTCCCAAGACATGATCCTTCAGTAGCCTTTCCTTAGTCAAATGGACGCGCTCCAACCTATCATCCCATCTACCACCCACTGTCCAAGAGACTAAGTTCTAGCATCCTAAGATCATGGCAGAGCCCATAATGCCAAGTGGTTGCACTTGAAGCTTCTCAACATTTGACATCTCAAATCTCTTTGTTTCCTGGGTGGCCATCCACAAGTGAGATACACAACCCAAGTCCATGGCCTTGTGAACCACTCAACATAAACCATTCTTTCCATCCCACCCAGGTGATTCATTAACTTAGTTGTTTTGTTAAATAAAAACAAGTCCTTAGACTTAGAATATTTTTCCATAGTGTGAATATAAACCACCCTTGTTTTCTAGTAGCTAGGCTAAGCATGGCATGGCAACTTATCCTTAGGGAATTTTCCTAGCAACTCTAGCATTCTATTCTAAATAGGATTTCCCATCATCAAATGACAAAAGTAGCATGCAAGTCCTAACAAAATATATCTAATGCATGTATAAAATATAGGAATGGAATATTCATGAAGATATCACTTGCCTTTTTGGTAGAGGGTATAGGTTCACTCCTTGTCCTTGCAACACTCACACTCTTCAAGTCACTACAATTCAATCAAGCAAGGCACAAACTTAATCTACCAATCAAGCAAAACTACACACATAAAATAACAAAGTCAAACAAACAATTTTTCACACACAAAGTAATGGGATCTAAGTCATGCATAAGCATGCAAAGGTTGGTTCTATTTGCAAAGGTGGTCTCCACTAGGCTTCTAACTTTGTAAGTTCCAAATTGGTCATTTACCAAAATGGCAAAGTCATTTGCAAAGAGGGTCTCTATTAGGTTTCTAAACTTTGTAAGATCCAAAATGGTCATTTACCAAAGTGGTAAAGTTAAAGAAATGCATGCAAGCATGCCAAGCTTTGCTTTGTTTGTAAAAGTGGTTCCTAATGGGTCATAGACATTTGGGCACACCTATTGGTCATTTTGTGAAGTGGCCAAGTCATTTGCAAAAGGTTTCACTATAAAACCATTTGCAAAACAAAGTGTCATTCTATGTGGTGTAGAAATATTTTTACTAAGGCACTAACCTATAGGGTTCACCCAATGAGTTGCTATTGCAAAACTTGGTGTTTGGGTCAGTAGGTTTGGTCCAAAACATTTTCTCAAAGTTTTCTTTATGAAAGCATTTTCATAAACAAAACAATGGTTTTTAATTAGCTAGAAATGGACTAAACCAATTAATCCATTCTAAACTTTTCAAAAATCATTTTCCAAACTATGGGTTGGTTCCTAGGGTCAGTAAGGTCACAACAAACTAATTGGCAAAGGTTTTAACCCTAAAATCATTTTTTAAATGATTTTTCTAATGTTAGCAAGCACACAAAAGAATCTGCAAAATCAAACAAGCTAACAGATACTATTTGCTAAACTAAGGGTAGGGTTGGCTAGGGCTTGTCTTGCTGAATCCAACGACATCAAATTTGTAAAATTTGGACGTGTGGATCCAAAGATACAGGGGTTTGAAGTTAGCAAGAAATTCTGTTTTCAAATTCTAATTCAGATCAACTGGTGCCACGCGTCGTTGCCCAATTGGTTGGTACCGGTTCGCAGGGATCAGCATCGTGAAGCGTTGGATCTATTTAGATCGCACGGCACAGGGCACGTACCCTTTCGCTGATAAGTGAAACTATCGTGAGCGTTAGATCTCGATCGGACGACGGTGGGGTGCTCGACCATAGACCAGCGGCGCTGCGGTGGCTACCGACGGCGGAGTCGTCGGTCGATGACGGTGCCGGCGATACAGGAAGCGAGAGAGAAAGAGGGCATGCTCACCGAGTTCGCAAGATCGTGGGGAAGCTCGAGGTAGTGTCTTCCTATCGCGGGGCGTACTGGAGTGAGCTTGATTGCTCGCCGGAGTTGCTGCGGCGGCGGGGCTCTCGGGTTGTCGTCGTTGGCGTCGCTGTGGATCACGAGAAGACAAACGGAAAGCACTGTAAGACGCGCAAGGGTACCGCGGTGATGCGAGCGTGAAGGAGGAGTGAAGGGGCGGTCTGGTCTTACCGGTGGGGCTCGTCGGAGAGGAAGCAGACGACGGTGCTCACTGTAGACGACGGAGGCGAGGATAGGGGGCACCCTAGGTCAAACGGAAGGTGTCGTTAGGTTCGTATGAGCTTGTAGATCATCATCGGGTCAACGAGGATGAGAGGGAAGGTCAGGTTTACCGGGGAGATGTCGCCGCAGTTGGAGCAGACGGCAGCGCTGGCTCGGGGCTTGTTGGAGTCGGGGTTCTGGTGCTCCCGCGGGCGAACTAGGAGTACTAGGAGATGCGTGAGGTCGAGAGGAGTCCACTCGCGTGAAGTAGAGGCAGAGGGGTGGTCGGAGTTGGCCGGAATTGCTGCGACAGCTCGTCGGAGCAGTGAGGGTGCGGCTTTGATTGAGGGCAGCCTGGAGGCTCTCGAGGCGTGAGGTCTGGGGGAAATGACAGAGGAGAGGGAGGCGGTTAAATGGGCGTGGTCGCGACGAGGAATTAACACGGCGTTAAGGCGAATTGAAGCGCGAGAAATCAAGGCAGAAACGGCCACGCGGTGAGGGGAGAAGGAGTCGCAGGGAGGAAGAAGGAGTCGTGGCTGTGGGGTCCTCTGGTCAGTGGGAAAAAGAGAGGAAATGGGGTCCACTTGCCAGTCTCTTTGCGGGTTGTTTAGTTGGTGAAGAAAAACGGTTCGAGGGGGAGTAAGTGGAGGTGGGGTCGTCTTGTCAGCGAGTGAGAGAGAGGGAGAAGAGGGGGCCACCGGTCAGTCTCTGTCTGAGTAGGTTTCTGAGTAAGAAAAGAAACGCTTCGGGGGAGGGGAGAAGTCTGGGCTGGACTGGGCTGCTGTTGGGCCAAATGGGCTGGGTCTGTTCTTTTCTTATTTTTTTCTGTTTGCTTTCTTTTTCTTTTTCTAATTATTTTCTGTTTTGAATTTCCACACAATTATTCAAACAATTTCAAACAACCAACAATTCAAACAAACAGCAAACCTTTCACTTTGAATTTGGTTCTGTTTGGCAACATAATCCAAATCTCAAAATGAAATATAATATTTTTATTTAATTTAGGATCCATTTAATAATTAAATAAAATGGATCTTTAGTTGTTTAATAGTGTTTGATTTATTTAAATAAAATTTCCATTTGAATTCCAATTATTTTCAAAACCAAACCAGAAGGTTTCATTTGAAGAAATAAAAGAATACTTGGAAACTTATTTAAATAAATAAATAAGTTTTGGTGTTTAATTAAAATGGGAAAGCCTTTACTTAAATAAAATTGGATATTTAAATCCTTATTATTTTATTTAAATAATCCTTTACTCATTTTAATCAAAGCAAAACCTTTTAATAAAAGATTTCAAAGTAGTTATAAAATACTTGGTGTTCATTTAAAATGGGAAAAAGCCTTTACTTAAATAAAATTGGATATTTAAATCCTTATTATTTTATTTAAATAAACCTTTACTCATTTTATCAAAACAAAATATTTTATTACAAAAGCTTGGCCAAAATTAATTTGGCTTAACTTTTCATTTGAAAACAAAGTCTTTTATTAAAAGATCCAAATAGTATTTCCAAAACAATTTATTTTCCTTAGATAAATGTTTATCCAAATAAATCCCTTTAGGATTATTTGTTCACCAATTGGTATGGGTTTTTGGTAAGGGCTTTATTGGCTTTGGAAATTCAATTTCCTTATCTTTTTATATTCATAAGATTTTGTCTATGGTTCCAAACTAAGTGAAACCAATCTCTATGGTCTTTTCTTGATCCTTTGAGAATATTTGTTGATCAAATTTGGTATGGATCAAATCCATTGAATTGGAGATAACTTGGGAAATGATTTCCTTCCATCAGGGCTTAGGGATTTGGATTTATTTTCCATGTGTTCAAATTTCCAGATACATTCATTGAGGAATGCATTTCCCTTGATTTGGATTTTTGTTGAATTCAAACTTTAGAATCCCATCTTTAACAAACTTTGGCTAAAGTTTTTCTTTTAGAAACAAAAGTTTCTTTTCTCCCTGATTTTCAACAAAAATTTATTTTTGTTATTTTATTTTTCACATTACAAGATTTGGAAAATCTTGGGATGTGACAGGCTACCACCCTTAAAATAAATCTCGTCCCGAGATTTGGGGGGGCTAGGGTTACAAGTTGGCTCAAAACAACTAGGGTACTACCACCCTTAAAAATTTTCCAACTAGACTACGTCTTGGCTTGCTTGGATCTTGGAAAACTTCTTCTTTTTCGGGCATTCATTGAAATAGTGTCCCATCTCTTTGCAAGTGTAACATTGCTCTTGGGTAATATCCTTCTTGCTAGGGTTGGGGCATTTCTTCTTCTTCTTCTTGGGTCTCTCCAAAGCTAGGTGTTCTTCTAGTTCTTGTTCCTCATAGGTGGGAGATCTTTCTCTCTTCTTGGGGCATTTATCTTCATGCTTCTTGGGTGCATGATCCTTGTATCCAAAAGTATTGCTAGCTTGGGTTCCTTCTAGAATAACATCTTTGTCATCCTTGTTGTCATTAGCTCCTTGGGAAAAGTTTTCTCTCATGTTGATCACTTGAGTAACCAATCCTTGCAACAGTTGGGATTGAAGTTTCAAAATCCTTTGTATGGCTGGGTCTAGTCCATTGTTATTGGCTAAAAGATGAGTTGTCTCTTGGCTCAACTGGTGTTGGGTTGCTAGGAGTTCTCTCATGCTGTCCTCTTGGTTGTTGTTGATGTCACCATCCTTGATGTTGGAGTTTCTTGGAGAAGTCATCTGTTTGGGTTGGATTGGGATTAGAATAGGCAAAAGGTTTTTCTAAGGAATCAATTCTAATCACACACCTCACAATTCACACAAGCAATGTGCAAGCAATCACAAACAAACACTCCACTCAAACAACAGTTTCAAGCACATATTTAGGCAACAAAAATAATTTTTGTCACACCACATAAGTTGGTGTGTTTGACTTATCTATAAATGGTGGTCCATCTACATGGTTCACTTGTGATCTTTCCATCCTTTCTTGGTTGATTCTTCTTGAATGAGGTATTTTCTTCTTGAGAAAATTCTTGGTCACAAAAACTTCAAAGGTGATGATGGTTCCTTCTAAGTTGTTTTTCCTTAGTCTTCAAGTGAAATGTTACTCAAGACTTGTAGTCTTTAGTAGTATCCAAAGTTGAAGTCCTTGGTGTACATGTGACAGTAATGTTATTGTCTATAAAGCTCGACTTGTCGCAAAAGGGTTTCTACAAATTCAAGGAGTTGACTATGATGAGACTTTCTCACCAGTAGCGAAGCTAAAGTCTCTGAGGATTATGTTAGCAATCGCTACATATTATAATTATGAGACATGGCAGATGGATGTCAAAACGGCGTTCCTCAATGGAGACATTGATGAAGAGTTGTATATGATGCAACCCAAAGGTTTTGTCGATCCTAAAGATGCTAACAAGGTATGCAAACTTCAACGGTTCATATATGGATTGAAGCAAGCATCCCGAAGTCGGAATCAACATTTTGATAAGGTAATCAAAAGTTTTGGTTTTATACAAACTTATGGAGAAGCTTGTATTTACAAGAAAGTGAGTGGGAGCTCTATAGCATTCTTAATACTATATGTAGATGACATATTGTTGATTGGGAATGATGTAGACCTTCTTAATAGTGTCAAGGATTATTTGAATAATAGTTTTTCAATGAAAGATCTTGGCGAAGCAGCTTACATATTAGGCATAAATATTTATAGAGATAGATCGAGATGCCTAATATCATTGTCACAAAGTAAATATTTGGACAAAGTTCTAAAGAGGTTTTGAATGGAAGATAGCAAGAAAGGGTTCTTACCCATGTTGCCCAATATGAGCTTGAGTAAAACTCGAAGTCCTGCAACGACAGAAGATAGAGAAAGGATGAGTAAGACTCCCTATGCCTCAGCCATAGGATCTCTAATGTATGACATGCTATGTACTAGACCCGACATTGCATATGATGTTAGTTTGACTAGCAGATATCAAAGTGATCCAGGAGTGGATCATTGGACAGCGGTCAAAAAAATCCTTAAGTACTTGAGAAGAACTAAGGATATGGTTCTTTCTTATGGAGGTAATGGACATCTCGTTGTTAATGGTTACACCAATGCTAGTTGGAACTATGATCCGGATGATTCTAAATCTCAATCTGGATACGTATTTACTTTGAATTGTGCAGCAGTTAGCTGGAGGAGTGCAAAGCAAAGCGTTGTGGCGAGATCTTAAACTGAATCAGAATACATAGCTGCTTCGGAGACTTCACAAGAGGCGATATGGATGAAGGAGTTCATTACAGAGCTCGGTGTGGTTCCAAGTGCGCTGGAACCAATGTCTATCTACTGTGATAACATGGGCGCCATAGCCAATGCGCAAGAACCAAGGTCACACAAGAAGCTGAAGCACATCAAGCTATGTTTTCACGCTATTCGAGAGCATGTCCAAGATGGTGACATAAAGATTTGAAAAGTACACACAGATCTGAATGTGGCGGATCCGTTGACTAAACCTCTCCCGAGGGCAAAACATGACCAGCACCAAACCGCCATGGGTGTTTGGTATATTACCATGTAATCTAGATTAGTTGACTCTAGTGCAAGTGAGAGACTGTTGGAGATATGCCCTAGAGGCAATAATAAAAGTGGTTATTATTATATCTTTGTGTTTATGATAAATGGTTACATTCATGCTATAATAGTCTTAACCGGAAACATTAATACTTGTGTGATTTGTAAACTAAATTAGAGTCCCTGGTAAAGCCTCTTTATAATACTAGCTTGTTGATTAATAGATGATCGTGGTTTCTCGATCATGAACATTGAGATGTTATTAATAACAAGATCATATCATTAGGAGAATGGTATGATGGACATACTCCTATAGATAAGCGTAGCATTAAGATCAAGTCATTTCAATAGTTTTTTCGCTATAAGATTTCAGATACATAGTAAGCTAATTCCTTCGACCACGATGTCATGTTAATCACCATCACCGGAAGGATGCTTTGATGACATCAAACACCACACCATAACTGGGTGGCTATAAAGGTGGCATTGAGTGTTCGGAAAGTAAGGGTTGAGACACATGGATCAAGAGTGGGATTTGTCCATCCATATGACGGATAGATATACTCTGGGCCCTCTCAGTGGAATGTCATCCAATTAGCTTGCAAGCATGTGACTGGCTCACAAGGGATCACATATCACGAGAACGAGAAAAGAGTACTTATCGGTAACGAGGTTGAACTAGGTATGCAGAGATACCGATGATCAAAACCTCGGATAAGTAAACTATCATGAGACAAAGGGAAATTGGTATCGTATGTAAGTGGTTCATTAGATCACAAAGTAATCGTAGAAATATGTGGGAGCCATATGAATTTCCAGATTCCTCTATTGGTTATTGATCGGAGAAGTGTCTTGGTCATGTCCGCATAATTCACGAATCGTAGGGAGACACACTTAAGGATTCGATGTTGTTTAGTAGATATGGAATGTTAGTAGGGATACCGAATGTTGTTCGGAGTCTCAGATGGGATCTGGGATATCACGAGGAGATCCGGAATGGTCTAGAGAATAAGATTCATATAAGGAAAGTCCTATTTCGGAGTTCGGGAAAGTTTCCGATGTTTTCATCAGAGAGGTTCTAGAAGGGTCTAGAAGGTTCACCGGTCCGGAAGGAGAATGGTCCATGAATGTGTCATGGGTAAGTGGAATGATTGGATCATACCCTAGGTCACTTGGTGTGTGCATTTGCAAGAGAGAATTAAAGCTCTAAACTGAAAGTCAAACTGGAACAATGGTTTCCTAGTGGGAGAAGAAACAAGTCCTTCTCTCAATCCAACTTGGGTTTGGGGTTTGGATTCAAACCCACCCCTCCCAAGGCTTCCCCCTCTCATAAATAGAGGGGGAGGGATGCACCAAAGCACACAAGCCCTAGCCCCTCTCCCTGCACACGAGCCGCCGCCGCCGTGCCGCCGCCCTAGCCACCGCCGACACCTCCTCCTCCTCCCGGTCATCTAAACCCTAGATCTCCGGGAAACCCTAATCCACCATAACTTGCACCGGCTTAGGCGAAGCCTTGTGGGATCTTCCCTCTACTTCTGACACCACATCGCCGTGCTGCCGGAATCGCGAGGGGAGAACTACAACATCCACTGCCTGCTGGAACAAGGGAGAGGAATGTCTTCATCGAGTACCGAACGTGTGACCAACTGCGGAAGCACTGCCGGAACGCAGCGCCGGAAGGATCGTCTATGCGATCTTGAGATCGGCAAGTGTACGACTACATCACCCACGAGAATCTTCTCTCGTTAACCGCTTTGGAATCTTCGAGGGTGAGTGCTTTTATCGACTCGTTGCTACAATCTAATAGATAGATCTTGTCTTGTTTGTGTGCATGCGGTAGAAATTTTTTGTTTTCCATGCTACGAACCCCTGCACCATTTTGCATTACTATTCTATATCATAATTTACTATTATTCATTGATATATTTCATATTAAGAGGTGATACTTATGTTGTTTCATGTATTTTTGCATGTTGGATGATTCTTGGAGGATGAACTGCTGGAGTCAGGATTTTGATAGAAAAAGAGGTGTTTGGATACAATTTTCGTGAAGATCAGAAAAATACCAGAAAATACATGAAAAATTCTATTTTTCTAGAAGACAAAGGATGCCAGAAGGGGAGGCTGAGATGCGCCATAGGGGGCCCACACCGCCCATGCGTGGGCCACCCTAAGCGGCGCTACCAGGGGTATGGACACCCTGGCCCACCTCCTTCTCCACCCTTTCGCCTATATCTTCTCCTCGAAAACCTAATACAAGGAGGACAACCACAGAAAGATTCCGCCGCCTCTACAGGGCGGAAACTACAGAGAGAGAAAGAGCTCTCTAGCAGACAGATTTCTGCCAGGGAAATTCCTTCCCGGAGAGGGGAGATCGTCGCCATCATCACCGCATCAAGCTAGACTTCATCGGGATCATCATCATCATCCACACCACCATCTCCACCAGCACCATCATCACCACTCCATCCCGCTATAACAATTGTGTTGAATCTTGCATAGTTCTTAGGTGAAACTTTCCCGGTGTTAATTACTTTTGTAGTTGATGCTTGTGAGTAGAACCATTGAATTATGGTGTATGTTCAGATTGGTATTCATCATTATATAATCTCTGATCTTGATCCATATGATGTCTCGTGATTAGTTCGTTTAGTTCTTGAGGACTTGGGAGAAGTCATGTTGTTAGTAGTGGAATTGTGTGAAGGTATTATTCAATGGTTTAATATTTAAGTTGTGGTGCTATTCTTCTAGTGGTGTAATGTGAACATCGACTACATGATACTTCACCATTTATGGGCCTAGGGGAATGCATTGTGTATTTGGCTACTAATTGTGGGGTTCCAGAGTGACAGAAACCTGAACCCCCGTTAGGAAACCTTTGCACAAGGGAGTGTAGGATCTCAGAGTTTAAGGGTGTGGTTAGGTTTTTATCTTAATTACTTTGTTGTAGTTGCGGATGCTTGCAAGGGATTTAATCACAAGTATGTATTAGTCCTAGTAAGGTCAGTACACTAGCACAGGTTCACCCACAGAACACTTATCAAACCAAAGAAGATTAATCAACTATATGAAACGAAAGCATTTGACAGTATTCCCATGTGTCCTCGAGAATGTTTGGTCCTCATAAGTATTACAACCGGCTTGTCCTTTGCTAAGAAATGATTGGTCCACTTGCTGCAATTATTTGCTGTCTTTATTTACTTGCACTTTATTTCCTTGCATTATCAAAAAACCCTAAAATCCGTTTTCTAAGTATTTACAGAGATTTCCTGCTCCAAACCACTAGTCAACAGCTTCTGCTCCTCGTTGGGATCGACACTCCTATTTATCAAAAGTACTATGATATATGTAACATCCCAATTTCAGCAACCCTGATCTACTGTCAGGAAGGCAAAAATCAGGGGGAACAAAAAAAAATTCTTATTAAGTGTTGCAATGTTTGCTTACTTGTTTGCTTGTGTTCATGCAACTGATTGTGTATTAGGTGATATACTCCTTACCTCAAACCTAGTTGACAAAAACTATTTTTGCAGGAGAGATGTCTTGGCTCCTCTTTCATATTCTCAAATGTTCTGAAAATTCAAACTTGATCCAAGATAAATTTGCCACAACAAAATATTTTACTAGGTCTATTAACAAAACTATGGATACCTATATACAATGTCCTTATGTTTTCAAGACATAACATTCAACTAATCTTATCTCTAGTTTTTCCAAAACCTTTTTCCTAAAACCTCTCCATTTCAATCATGGTAGAAATACCAAGAGGTGCTTATCTTACTTCAAAACTTAACCAATTCAAAATACCCATCCCTACCTCAAGCTAGGCTTGATGGTAACCCTAGTAGTAGCTGGATAAGTTTGATAAGATGAATTTCCTTGATCTGCCAATTGCATTGTTTGCTTAGGAACTAGAGTGAGCTAATCTATTATATCATCCCTTAGGACCCAATCTATGTTTGTGATCATCAATCTCAAACCAAGCATCCAAATCTGGATCTATCCTAAGCCACTAAAGTGGCCATCTCATCTCCTAATCAGATTAATCTAGGGATAACCCCTTTTGATAGTTTCTAACTTAGTGAAGACCCAATCTAAGAATGGATCCTATCTACTTAGTTAACACTTCAACATCATCTCCTTGATCATCAGTTTGGAACTTAGCATCCTCTGAAAATCATCTACACTTGCACTCTAGTCTAAAACCCTAAATCTGCCAACATGGCTGTCTGGAATTCTTATCTAGATTCAATCTTTGGAGCTCTACCTTTTCCAACCTATGTGCATTATTGAGAATGTATTTGAACCATATTATATTAAATCATTAGTACTACCAAATCCCACTCTTGCCCTTGGATAAACCATTCTGGTTCCCACTTATCCATGATGGTTTTGTAGTCAAGATAACAGTCTTTTCTGCAAATCATATCATCCTGCCTACTTTGGCAGAAGCTCACATCTATATGCTATGTCCCCTTGACCAAATCTTTGCATGATTATGATATTCTAACCATGTTCTATGAACCCATGCCTCACTTTTTTCCATTGGATCTTTGTGCTTCCTAAACCCCCATGGTTTATGAGGCAACCTGACAACTCTGTTATGGAGCCTTATTTTCAACAAAGTTTGCCATCACCCCTAAAACACCTCAAATACAAATAATCTCAAATCTTTCCTCCATGAACATATATATAACCTTGTCTACCCATCAATCTACCCCTTGTATCAAGGTGATCTATGAGCTCACTAATCCAACCATGTTTCAGTGGCATGAAAATGATACAACCCTAAATTCCCAAAAATCTAGTTTCTTCCCATTTCACCAAAATCCTTCAAAACCCAAGTGGAAAATGATGTATGAATAAATTTTACATCATCTATTTTGGATATAAAATTTTTCCAAATAATTTCCATAATTATTGGGAACTTAAAACTATTTAAATTCATTATCTTGCAAAATTCTCAAAATCTCTCCTATAAAGACAAGTTTGTTGTTCTCCAAATCACTTTGCCAAATAAATGTACATTTGAGTTCTATATATCATATCCTATCTTCTAACCTCAAAAATAAATGTTTTTGAGATTCTTTATTATTTCTTTTTGCCCTTTTTCTTAAATGGCAGAAACAAGAAATAATTCCTTAAAAATACTTTTCCATCTCAATAAATTCCAATAAAATTATCCAATGTATAATATGGTATTTAGGACCATATCACATAAAAACCATCCTTTTAGAATGTAAATATATCACATGAGATTCTAGAATCTACTTGTTCCCTTTTTGAATAAATGATCTAAAGTGGACTAAAGCTCATTTGAAAAATCTAAAATAATCCCCAGGGTTATATTCTGAACCCATCCACACACCAGTACCTTCTCCCCACCTCGCCCAATGGAAATTTCTCAACTTCCTTTACAAGAATAATATTGATCAATCCTTGCAAACCCATCAAATCTTGAGTCAATTTAACATCGAAACCCCCATCCAATCTTCCCTAGCACTCCTTCATAGCACCATCACCCCCCTTGGTCGTGCTATACTATAGAATATCATTGTTCAGCTTGTGCCATGTGTTTGTTGATAAAGAGAGAGATGCCCATCTTGGAAAATATCTTGAACAACTCCCCTCTCCCCCCTGGTCGAATAACTAGCCCTACACACTAACTAGCACCGCCCTTGTCAACCAATTGCCAGGCCATGGGCATGCCCTAGCCTCCCCAATGAACTTTGACGACCATACACCCTCTACTTCAGTTTATAAGTAAAGAGGCCAGAGCACACCTCCCCTGCCCCCTCATTTGCTCCCTCCCCCTTCCTCTTACCTCTCCAGAGCTCCACACTCCTTCCCTTACTCTGGTTCAGTCGAGAAAGAAAGCAAGAGGGCACCTGGGACTTGCAAGACTTGCTCGAGTGCCACCTCTCCCACCTCCTTCTCCCTATGCATGTCGCACCCACATTCCCCCCTCAACCTATTGGTGCTAATGGTGTTCCCCTTTTTTCGCATGCAGCAACCGTGGACGCCGCTCCAGCGAGTTCCTGAGCGTGCTCCGAGGCGTGCTCGCGCGAGACGACTCCCAGCGTCAACCCCGACCGTTCTGCCCCTTGCCAGACTCCTCTCCGGCCACCGCATACCCTCGGCCCCCTCCGGCTCCTCCCCGCCGCTCAGGTGGGCCTCCCCGCACCCCTCTGCCCGCAGCTAGGGTTCCTGCCCTAGAGAACCGATGGGAGGAAGAAGAAGAAGGCTCGTGGTCGTCGATCGGGGTCTGATCTAACAGCCATAGACGCCCACTACCCCTTCACCCACGGGAACCGCTGACGGGCCGGCCCAGCTAGGCTGGCAGCCAGTTTCTTCCCGTGCACGGGCGCTGCCCTGGTGGGACGATTCCCCTCTTGCCTAGGAACAATGCCCTTTTTATTCTTTTGCCCAGATCCAGAAATCTAACCTCTTGGTTTAAATTGAAATGAAAATGGCATTGTCCAAAATAATTTTAGATATTATTTTTCTTAGGTACCTAAGTCTCCACTCTAACATGCAGACTTGGTTTTGGACCAAAACATTGTATAGATAAATACTAGAAAATAAAATAGCCAAATGTGTTCCTTCCACTACTAAATGAATTCAGAGAGTTTGTTATTTCCAAATGGCATGAACCCAATTGGTACTGAAAGGCCTTATACATACCTTGCATTTCACATTGGCCCCACATAAAATGGCTTCCTAGTTTTCCATTAGTAAAAATAACAAAATCAGGGAATTTATGCCTTTAGAAGATTCTCTAGGTCAAACCAAAAGAGTTTTTGACCTAATTCCAACTCCCTGTACACCTATATATCAACATATTTCAAAACCCAGTAGATCTTAATTTTTTTAACCCCTGTGAATTTGGGTGAATTAAACTATTCTATGCATGGTTTATTCACTAATAAAATCACTAAAGGTGGTCTTCTAATCCAAAAAAGGTTGATTCCAATTTCTACAGAAAGGTATTTCAAATCCCTTATATATTTAATCTGGTGAATAAGACAATTAGCAACCATTACTGCCTTTGGGAATTTCTCAAGGGCATTCTGGTAATTGTTTTGAGGTGAATCCAACTCTAAGTGAACCAGTCCATCAAATACTACCTAATCACCCAAGTAAATAATTTTTGGAACTACAGAATAATTCTGGTGAATTATTTCCTAAAACTTGAGTTTTAATCAGTAGAAAACACTTTAAAAATCAATGGAAATTGATAAAATAGTGAAACCATTTTTTTGGCTTCATTTTATCAATACCTATCTGAGGGTAGCATCTTTGCACATTGATCTCATGAAGAACTTGGCCTTGTTCAAAAACCACTTATCTAGGTAGTTTTGGACATTAAATCTTAATTAGAAAATCCACAAATGCAATCCAGGCCATTCCTTTGTATCCAAAGAAAAATCTCCAATCCTTACTGATCTATAAACTGATTTTTATCAATTGTTTGTTGTATGAATTGGTGTTGGTATGCATCGTATTAATTGTTGTGTTGTTTGCTTGTATGTTGCTCGATGACGGCGATAGTTGCGATTATGTGACACCGAGAAGAAGGAAGCATTGAGATATTATTATTATTGTATTAGGTATTCTGGTATTCTGAAGAAGTCACGGGACGTCTCGCTGGTCACAGGAAGCCACCTTCTTGCTCATAAACTCCTGTCCTATTTTTATACTTATGCGTGTTTTCAAATGGTTTGCCCAAATTGCATAGTTTACATATCTATATTTTATGTGTGGGATTGTTCGGATCCTCCAAAATACTATCCCCTTTTGTGCCATTAGGTACATACCCTTTGATGACACCTAGTCTCTCCCCTAGTAAGGTAGATGGTGTATAACACCATGACCCCTTTTGAAACTCCGTTTTAGCCAAAGCAAAAACTATGGGATGGGAAAACCCGGAAAAAGGCTTACAAAAACCTTGGTGAGGCTTGGCCTACCAAGTGGATTGGAAATTAAGAAAGGTTTTAGTTTTAAAAAATGGTCGGACAAAGGATGGAGGAAAAATGTTTATGAAAACATGTCGGGCTGTGCAGTTTACTATGCTAGAACAATTAACCCGTGCAACCACAACTCTAGAATGGGACGGGGCTGGGCTGGAAGTTTGTCTAATCTGGTATAGGTGCCTCACACTACTACATGGGCAAACAATCCCCGGAGGGTGGGCCTTCTCCGGCCAACAGTCCATGCGTAGCATCGACCGGGAGAAGGAACAAAGGGTCTACGGGCCTCCACGCCATACTATGAGCCCCTCATTGAAATCACACACCCGTCGAGGTACAAAACACGCTCCGGTTGGTTGGTTACTATATAGGGCATCCCGGTGTTGAGGGAATTAACCTCATAGGGTAGGCATTTGTATTGGAGAGGGAATCTGAAAGGTCTTGACCGGTTATTCGACCCACGATCGGTGTAGATAGGGGACGAGTAATCGGATGGTGTGGGTACAATGTACAACCTCTACAGAGTGTAAATCTATTCGAATAGTCGAGTCCTCGGTCATGGGCTGTTATGCTAGCAGCTATATGGCGGGTGATGGTTTTGATTTCAAAAAGTACTTCGGAATAGCAATGGCTTGAAAATGTATTGACCATGGGATGGTCGGGAAAAAGGAGGAAGGAGTTTGGTCATGAGATGACCGGAAGGAGAAACAAATGGGTGACCCAAATCCTGGTGTTCTCTTAAAACTTTTCAAAAAGGTTTCCAAATTGTTTTACAAAAGTTCTTCAACAAAGATATAGAGATATGCTATATGTACAAGAAAAACTAGTTTATAAAAGAACCTCTCATGAAGCCATCCTACTACATCCATATTGCATATCCTTTTATTGTTCTCTTAAGGTGGTTTGCGAGTACATCCAAAGTACTCACCGACATTGTCCCTGGCTATCTACTTGGCCAGACTTTCATATGATTGAGAGAAACGAAGGAGCTGTTGACGGCTATGCGAGCTAGGCCGTCTTCCCAGTCAGTCGCGTGTAGGTTAAGGCATGACATGGGCTCTGCACTGGAAGACTTCCGCTATATGCATTGTAATCGCCATATCGGCCACATTGTAAGTTTTGTAATTGTTACTTTCTGGATGTTTTAATGATACTGGTCGGTTTTGCTCACGGCTCACTGATCATGGGAATGTGAATTGTATGCATAATGGGTATTCTCGGACCGTAAATCCGGGGTGCCACAAACTTGGTATCAGATCCATCCTGACTGTAGGAGACCTTAGTTAGCATGGACGTTAGACAGGACAACCCCTATTTCTGAAAACACCGGCTTAGAAAAAACTATTTTCCTATATTTTCGAAAGATTCCTATCTCACCTTCTCTGACTTAAACGATTTGAAGATGGATTACTCTATATCGCATCTACTTCAAAGGTTCCGTTTTCAAAAACAAAGTCTGACTCAGAGGCTATGAAGATGGAGATCCCGGAATGAAGAGACCCCAAGACAAGCAAAACAAAGGATCTACCAACGACGAAAGACACTACAGGACCGCCTTACCAACGGAGTCCTTCATTGCCCCCAAATTCATCAAGTACGGCACCGACAACAACCAATGGCAAGATAGAAGTCAAGACCGCCATAACGTCCGTACTTAGGATTAGCATCCCTAATATAGGATTCCCCTTATGGTGTCTAGTCACCCCTTAGTACCACCTTTTTTGCTTGTCATGTGCTTATATGATGCTTGGAATGTGTTGCTTGTCTGCCTAGGACCATCCGATCCTAAAGTTTTGACCACATTATTGGCGTGTCCTGACTCTAACCCTCGCAACCCCATAGCTGGAAACTTATCCTCAACAGGATGGCCACATAAAGAAATCCCCAACAACTCCTCTTCGTGCCTTAGTTCTAATATCCCCCTAACAGGCAACGGCCCTATTCAACCCTCTATCAAATTAACTAGAAGTCCTCGCCATATCATAAACAGTCCCCAAAATTTTCGGAAGAGAAGGATGCCCGAAGACAACAAGTCAACACTGTCATCGATCCAAAGCAACACCATGTGTTCAAAGTGAAGACAAACCCTCTGAAGCTAACCTGCCACCACCCTGATGATGGACCAAGAAGAAGTGTCGCTAACCAATAAAACAACCCCGAGTTAACCTTCACTGCTTTGTTAGGTAACCACCATAGCAAGGTAGTCACAATAAGGTGCCACTTTAAGACCTCAACTCAAGCGTCACGGCTTTTGCCCCAAGACGAAGGATCTACCCCAACCTCGACTACCCCAAGTAAAACTCTAAGGTGGAAAGATGGCGTCTTTCGACACAAAGCCAGAAGAACGCCTATGAGGAGATAATCCAGGTTCTCAAATCAAAGAAATTGCCCAAGCACCACCTAGAGAGTCGTCAGAGGAACAGGGAAATAGACCTCATCAACAATCCTCAGAAGTCTGCTCGATCGTCCCAACAACCGAGACGTTCAGAATTAAGATGACAATACTACCCGACGCCGTCAATGATACTCCCCAAGGAGTAGAAAGAAACCCAAACCATCAAGTTTCTCTGAAGACGTCGCGAAACCCCCCCCCCCCTAGCCCTTCTCTGCTTTTGCTACTAACGACCCACCAAAAAAGACCTCCGAATCTGCAAACCCCGAGATGGAAAATGAAGAACTGTCCCCTTCGCAAGTACCAACCCACTCTCCCAACCTCTAGGGAGTGGTGGATCGACTCGAAACCTGTTCAGTAAGGCGTCAAGTACCTTCACCATTGGCCGGCGCAAATCCCCTGATTCCTGGATGAACCATGTTGGATGATATGCAAGAATGATGCCATTCCCTTCATGTTTTACCCATGACGTTGCATCAGACCGAACCCGAAATGAACCCTTTCTAAAGGACTGCATCTCTAGACCGCCAACCTCCACGGCATGCTCCAACCTATTAGACCCCTAACTAGCTCAGAACTAACTAACCGGAAGTTAGTTAAACGTCTCTCCCGCTATGATTACTACGTCAATAAGTGGCATTGACGCCTCTCACAAAGCTGCTTTTACAAGGTCGACAGAGGAAAACCACCTCCGGACGAAAGGTGCAACGCCATCCCCCAGCAACCGCATACGACTCCAATAGCTAAAGTCCGTGATTTCACCAAGAACCCCTAGTGTCGCTCTAAGGGGGGAAGACTGCGTCTTTCCCGCCCAAAACCCCATAAACCCCTAGAGTCTAACCCTAGTCATCACTAAGTGACAACCACCCTCTAAATTAAAATCGTGGACCCTGCCTGACACTTGTAGAAAACAGGCCTTTCGTCCAGGCCATTAGTCCCGGCTGTGGCTGGGGCCAGGACTAATGGCCATGGCCGGATGGCCCAAGCCACCCAGAACCATATGTCCCGGCCCGTTAGACCCCATTAGTCCCGGTCTGAGGGTCAAACCGGGATTAAAGGGCCCTAGCCCTGCCGCTCGCTGGGGGCACCCCCTTTAGTCCCGGTTTGTATCTCCAACCGGGACTAGTGTTCTGGCCCTATATATACGCACACCCTCTCCCCCTCTCAACTATTTTTTTTCGTGGTGGGAGAGAGTGTTGTTGTGCTATTTTTTTTCTTGTTCATACATATGCACTAGAGGTGTTCGGTGAAATGTCCATTAGAGCGATGCAAGTTTAGGTCAAGCACCACAGACATGATATGAGGTGCCCGAGCCACACTTAAGTTTTCTCATCTTTGTTTCCAAGTGTAATAAAAGGTTAGCAACTATTTTCTCGTTAAGACCGTCGTGCAGTACTAACTTTAGCATAGTGATTGCGTTTGACATATATTTGTATGATATAGATGAGCCATCCATGGATGTACGGTGACCGACGCTCTGCCACTTTCAGAGAAGGCGTGTGTTCTTTTCGAGTTATGGCTGAGGAGAACAAGCGACGGGATGGTTTTATGTGTTGTCCTTGTGTTGACTGTAGGAATGAGAAGGCTCACACTTCTGCAAGAGTCATTCAGAGCCACCTGCTTCGGTCTGGTTTTATGTCCGGCTATAATGTTTGGACCAAACATGGAGAAAGAGGGGTTGTGATGGAAGACGGCGATGAAGAGAACGATGATGACAACTACCGATCTATGTTCCCTGAATAAGCTGATACCACAATGGAAGTGAAGAAGAAGGAGGTGAAGAACGGGAACCAGACCGGCCCGCTGATGATCTTGGTCGGGTCATTTCTGATGCAAAGTGAGACTGCGACACAGAAAAGGAGAGGTTGCAGTTTGAGCAGATGTTATAGGACCACAACAAATTGTTGTACCCAACTTGTGAAGATGGCCAGAAGAAGCTGGGTAGCACACTGGAATTGCTGAAGTGGAAGGCAGAGACCGGTGTGACTGACTCGGGATTTGAAAAGTTGCTGGTACTCATGAAGAGGTTGCTTCCAAGAAATAACGAATTGCCTGCCAGTACATACGAAGCAAAGAAGCTCGTCTGCCCTCTAGGATTAGATGTGCAGAAGATACATGCGTGCCCTAATGACTGCATCCTCTACCGCGGTGAGAAGTACGAGAATTTGGATAAATGTCCGGTATGCACTGCATTGCGGTATAAGATCAGAAAAGATGACCCTGGTAATGTTGATGGCGAGCCACCCAGGAAGAGGGTTCCTGCCAAGGTGATGTGGTATGCTCCTATAATACCACGATTGAAACGCTTGTTCAGAAACAAAGAGCATGCCAAGTTGTTGCGATGGCACATGGAAGAACGTAAGAAAGACGGGATGTTGAGGCACCCCGCTGATGCTCGACAGTGGAGAAAAATCGAGAGATACTTGCCGGACTTTGCTGGTGAAGCAAGAAACTTAGGTCTAAGTACAGATGGAATGAATCCTTTTGGGGAGCAGAGCTGCAGTCACAGCACCTGGCCCGTCACTCTATGTATCTACAACCTTCCCCCTTGGTTGTGCATGAAGCGGAAGTTCATTATGATGCCAGTGCTCATCCAAGGACCGAAGCAACCCGACAACGACATTGATGTGCACCTAAGGCCATTAGTTGATGAAATTTTACAGTTGTGGGCCGAACCAGGTTTACGTGTGTGGGATGAGCACAAACAGGAGCCATTCGACCTACGAGCGTTGCTATCGTAACCATCAATGATTGGCGTGTTCTTAGTAACATCTCAGGACAGACGAACAAGGGATATAATGCATGCACACACTGTTTAGATGAGACTGAAAGTATATATCTGGATAAATCTAGGAAAAATGTGTACCCGTACAATCATCGTTTTCTTCCGCCCAGACACCTCTTAAGGAAAAAAGGCAAGCATTTCGATGGCGAGGCAGATCACCGGAAGAAGCCTGCCCCCCATACTAGTGCTGATGTATTTGGTATGGTCAAGGATTTAAATGTAATATTTGGAAAGGGTCCCAGAGGACAACCTGTTCCGAAAGACGCCGACAGACGCGCACCCATGTGGAAGAAGAAATCTATAGTTTGGGAGCTACCCTATTGGGAAGTCCATGAGGTCCGCTCTGCAATCAATGTGATGCACCTGACGAAGAATCTTTGCTTGAATATTCTAGGCTTCTTGGGCTTGTATGGGAACTCAAAAGATACACCGGAAGCACGGGAGGACCAGCAACGTCATAAAGGACGAGACGGCAAGCATCCAGGGCAGTTTCAAGGGCCTGCCAGCTATGCTCTTACCAAGGAGGAGAAGGAAATCTTTTTTGAAGTCCTTTTCAATATCAAGGTCCCGTCTGGATTCTCGTCTAACATAAAGGGAATAGTAAATATGAAAGATAAAAAATTCCAAAACCTAAAGTCCCATGTCTGCCACGTGCTTATGACGCAATTGCTTCCGATTGCATTGAGAGGGATTCTACCAGAAAATGTTTGACTGGCCATTGTGAAGGTATGTGCATTCCTCAATGCAATTTGTCAAAAGGTTATCGATCCAGAAAGTCTATCAGGGTTACAGATTGGTGTGGTCCAATGTCTGGCCAGCTTCGAGTTGTTGTACCCTCCATCTTTCTTCAATATTATGACACACCTCCTAGTTCACCTAGTCGAAGAGATTAGAATTCTCGGTCATGTGTTTCTACACAATATGTTCCCCTTCGAAAGGTTCATGGGAGTCTTAAAGAAATATGTTCATAACCGCGCTAGGCCAGAAGGAAGCATCTCCAAGGGATATGGAACAGAGGAGGTCATTGAGTTTTGTGTTGACTTTCTTCCTGACCTTAAGCCGATTGGTGTTCTTGAATCTCGGTATGAGGGGAGGCTGACTGGAAAAGGCACACTAGGAAGGAAAACAATGGTATGTATGGACAGAGATTCTTTCAATAAATCACACTATACAGTTCTACACAATTCCACCTTGGTGGCTCCGTATATCGATAAACACAAGATTATTGTACGCTCGGAAAACCCGGGGATGCCTGAATCCTCGATTAAAGTGGAACACGAGGACACTTTCGGCAGTTGGTTGCAGAAGCATCTCATGAATAACAACACTGTTGAAGATCAGCTATACTTGTTGGCACGGTTACCATCTTCGACTATATGTACTTTCCATGGGTACAAGATAAATGGTAATACATTTTACACGATCGCCCAAGATAAAAAGAGCACCAACCAAAACAGTGGTGTCCGCTTTGATGCAACAGATGAAAACGGGCAGAAGGACACATATTATGGGTACATAGAGGAGATATGGGAACTTGAGTATGGACCTACTTTTAAGGTCCCTTTGTTTCGGTGCAAATGGGTCAAGATGACAGGAGGAGGTGTACATGTAGACGAAAAGTATGGCATGACAACAGTGGATCTCAACAATTGGATGAACCATTCGTCCTAGCCAACGATGTGGCTCAGGTTTTCTATGTGAAGGACATGTCTACGAAACCGAGAAAAAGAAATCAGCAAAAGAATACAATGTCCGATGAGCCAAAGCGCCACATAGTTCTGGAAAAGAAACATCGTGGGAGTGGATGACAAGACATATATGTCAGAAGATTATAATAAGTTTCATGAAATTCCGCCCTTCAAAGTGAAAACTAACCCAAGCCTCCTGTTAAATGATGAAGATTCTCCATGGCTACGGCGCAGAAGAAAACAACAACACTAGATAGGGATGTTGGTGTAATATATTAAACCTTTTGTGTAATCATATTGTTAAATGATGAAGATTCTCCATGGCCATGATGGCGCACAGCGCCTCCGTCTCCTCGAGGGTCAGAATGGCCCAGTAGGCGTTGTCCATTTCTGTGAGAGAGGAAGGTGTGGATGTGTGCATAACCATGGCGCGGTCGGCCTATATATAGATGGAAAGGGCGGGAAAACATGGCGGGATGCGGTGGGAAATGGCGGGAAATATCTTTAATCCCTGTCAGTGGCTACAACCGGGACTAAAAGCTCGGTTCAGAGGAAAGGACGGAAAAACTTGGCGGGAAGCAGTGAGAAATGGCAAGAAAAATCTTTAGTCCATGTTAGTGGATACAACCGGGACTAAAGCTTCAGGGTCTTCTTCGTCATCGTCATCATCGTCATCGTCACCTGCCACTCCGGGGATCCTGAGCCCAACCATGGCATATACCGGGGGCACCTACCACTCCGGCCTAAAGCTTATTCGGAAAATAGATTTGAATTAATTATTCAAATTCAAGAACTTTTCATGTTGAAAGTTTAATGAGATTCAAAAATATGCAAAAAATAATAGTTAATGCATTTTTTAGATTGATAATGGAAAAATGGTTAATAATTTGACTATTTAAAATAATTATTTGATAAAACAGAAAATGGATTTGTATTAATTATTCAAATTCAAGAACTTTTCATGTTGAAAGTTTTGTCAAATTCACAAGTATGCAAAAAATAATAGTTAATGGATTTTTAAATTGATAATGGCAAAATGGTTAATAATTTGACTATTTAAAATAATTATTTGATAAAATAGAAAAAGGATTTGGATTAATTATTCAAATTCAAGAACTTTTCATGTTGAAAGTTTTGTGAAATTCACAAGTATGCAAAAAATAATAGTTAATGCATTTTTAAATTGATAATGGAAAAATGGTTAATAATTTGACTATTTAAAATAATTATTTGATAAAACAGAAAATGGATTTGGATTAATTATTCAAATTCAAGAACTTTTCATGTTGAAAGTTTTGTCAAATTCACAAGTATGCAAAAAAGTATAATTTAAATGTTTTAAATGATATTTTTGAATTTTTTTTGAAAAAAAGCACACGCGCACTAGGTTTTTTGGGCCAGCACGCGCAAATTTGGGCCTTTAGTCCTGGCCCAGTTTACTAGCCGGGACTAAAGGTCTGTCCCCAGCACGCGAAAATGAAATGCCCCCCCCCTCTAGTCCCGGTGCGTGGCACCAGCCGGGACTAGAGACCCCCCTTTAGTCCCGGCTGGTGCCACAGACCGGGACTAGAGGGGGGTATAAATGTAGCCCTTCTCTCCCGGTGAGTTCCACGCACCGGGAGAAGAGGAGGCCAGCAGACGAGCATGACGCCGCCAGGCTGCCCAACTCCGACGACGAGCAGCACGCCGCCGCGCCCGCGCCTCCCTCTGCGTCGGCCTGCCGCCGCGCCACGCGCCCGAGCCTGCCGCCCGCCCCGCGCCCCCGCCGACCTGCGCGCCCTCCGCCGACGCCGCGCCCCGATCTCCTCCACCGCCAGCCTCCGGCCACCGCCTGCCGCCAGCGCCGCCGCCAAGTAGGACGATTTGTTAGTGTTAGGATTAGTGTTAGCATTTGTTAGTGTTAGGATTAGTGTTAGGATTTGTTAGTGTTAGGATTAGTGTTAGGATTTGTTAGTGTTAGGATTAGTGTTAGGCCTAGGGTTTAGGTTTAGGTTTTATAAGTCAAGTGTAAGTTTATCGGTGAAGGGCATGGGCCCGGCTAGGTGTCGAGGCCTAGGGTTAGGGTTAGGGTGTTGGTGCTCGGTGGTGACCGGAGTTAGGGTTAGGTTGGTGGTTCTCGCGGGAAGCCGCTTAGTCGCCCGCCTCTCCTGCTGCCACCATCACCGGCCACCTCCACCGCACCTCCAGGTTTAGGGTTTAGGGTGGTGATCGGAGATAGGGTTAGGGTGGTGGTTCTTGTGGTAAGCCGCTTAGTCGCCCGCCTCTCCCGCGGCCACCATCACCGGCCACCGCCCACCGCACCTTCGGGTTTAGGGGTTTAGGTTTTATTTTGTTAAGTTCGAATAAATATTGTGTGCATTTTGTAGTAACTATGGATCCACATAGTGCCCCAGTCCGCAGAGACCTAGATTCGGAACACTTGCTCGAGGATATGATTCACGATGCCGATGAGGGATCTCCCTCGAGGTATCTGAACTCATTCGGTGAGGGAGAGGAGACCAACAGACAGGAGGAAGAAGCCCATGGACGCAGAACGCAGACCGACAAGGTATATATATATATGATGTCCGATGATCGTCACTAGATGTACCTAGTTGTATATATATAATGTTGACGAATGTTTCTTCTCTTAGGCCTCTACATCTAGCAAGAAAACCAAGCGTGGCCCAGCCAAAAAGTTGCCCCTGGGTACTATTTATGAGATTACAGAGGTTTCAGGAGATGGCAACCATTGGAACCAAAGAAAACAAAACAACTATTTGTACAACAATGCGGAGTTGTTGCTAGAGATCGCACCCCGATCACTGTTTGGGAGTGGAATAAGCCCAAAGAGGCGGAATGGAGTGATGTGTATATCGACGATAGGTTCAAAGATGAACTTTTTAATGACCTAATGGGTTCAAGCTGCCAGAATGTGACACTGAGGACGAGACTGCTGAAATGAGAAAGAAAGTCAAGCAGTTCGCACTAAAGAAGATGGTCGAACTATTCAAGAACTGGAAGAAGTCATTATGGCAACAGTATCAGAAGGACAAGAAAACCCCATTATTCGAAGGCTACCTAGCAAAGCAACATCCTTACTGGGATGCATTTGTTCTATATAGGAGGTCAGGAGTTGCAGAGGAAAAGTCAAAAAAAACAAGATAAATGCTGCGAAGAAGAAATATCACCATAACTTGGGGCCAGGGGGCTACGCGACTGCCATGCCTAAGTGAGATGCAAAAGAGAAAGAGCTTCATAATAAAGGGATCATTCCAGAACCAATTCGCGAATAATGGGATTTGAGGGCAAGAAATTGGTTCCTTGGGCACGGGAGTACATATGACGAACTTACATGGGACCTTGTTTGCAGTGACGGGATAAAGGTACCCAGGAATGCATGGCTAAAAGTGGTCAAAGATATTAAAGATGGAATAAAACAGTTTCATCCCGATAGAGAGAATGACTTGCTGACCTTGGTCCTCGAGAATCGCGAACATACAGGACGAGTCCGAGGCCTTGACGGGAGTTTCACGTGGGAGACTGGGTTTCCTAAGGACCAAGGTACCTATAGAAGCCGAGCAAGAGCAAAGCAACGACGGGAGGAGGAGGAGGCAGACAAGTTCAAGCAGCTGCTCGGAAGACTTGACAAGGAGCAGCAACAGATCGACGAACTTAGAGGAATAGCATGCTTGCAGCAAGATCCTCCACTCGATATTATCGCCAACCCATCTCAGCGGAGAAGCAGCGTCGCTGAATCGGAGGTCCCGTCAAACGATGCATCCTATACTACAGATGGCGGTCCCGGCTACCCCGTGGACGGAATTAAGGAGCAGATACCTTGTGAGCTCCATAAAAAATTGAAGAATGTATCTGTGAAGGTGGCGGTCGGATCGGCTTTGCCTTGTCCGCCTGAAGCACGTTGGCATGGCCGTGAGATTCCAACTGCCTATGCTAAAGTCGGGGTGGATCAAATCGTAAAGGAGTGGGAGTCAATGGAGCTTGACATCCCTAGACCTGGAGGTGAGATCACACTGGGAGAAGTACTTGGTGGGATCATTCTCTAGGAAAAGAACATCATACGGTTTCCAGGCTCGGCTCCAAGGATAACACTACCGCCTCCGAGTCGTCGCAGGTCTCCTTCACCTCCACCTCCACCTCCAAGAAACCAACCCCATGATGACTACAACCACCACATCCCGAGTCCACCTCGATCTCCGCCGCAGGCTCAGCAGTCTTCGCCGCCCGCTAAGGACAATAAGCGGAAGCGTGCTCCGTCAGTGAGTACTAAAGGACGCGGCAGCCCAAAACGGAAAATTCCGCCCCTCCCAACAGTGCCTCATCAGAATCTTCCCATCAGACCTTACGATCGTACTGATGCGGAATCTGCAGCGATATCAAAGGCCAAAGTGGTGGCGCATTTTGAGAAGAAACCCGAGCCCGCTTTGGTATACACCGAGAAGCAAAAGGCATATGCACTTGATTTTCTGAACACACCATCGCAATTTGAGTTGCACCATAAGTCAGATGACTATCTACGCACACTTCAGAAAGAAGTGGCGAAGAGCAAATCAAGTAAATCAAGCAAATCAAGTGCAAGCGGTAAAAAATCAGCAAGCACAGGTGCAAGCGGGAGCAAAAATGCAATCAGTAAAAAATCAGACGTTCCCCTTCTCGGAAAACAGGCAAAACAAACGATCGCACCCCTTAAGGTGGTTTCACAAAATGTTCCACTCCTCGCACAACAGCCACTTGATATGTCAATAGCTACGGAGTTGGCGACCAACATGGAAATTACACTTGATGAACTGTTAGGCCCCCAACTCGACCATCTACCCAAGATGCCACTAGCCCCTAAATATGTCGCAGGTGAGGATTTGGTCAGCAAAGAGAGGCTGAGAGAACTGCCAACACAAATGCGGAATCTCCATCAATGGTACTCGACGCTCATAAAGCAAGGGAGAATACTTATCGTAGCCAATGTCCCACGTGAGTACTACTTCAGACCCGAAGAGGTCCATATTGAGTTTCCAGAACTGTTCCAGTTATACCATCTCGACGCCCTGGACAAATCCATCATCAACTGCTATTGTCTGTAAGTTGTTGAATTCATTGTCTACATGTTCGGTTTTTCAATTGTTCAGTTCAGAACATGTGATTATCCTTATTATACAGAATGAAGATGCTGGAATGTAAAAGAAAAAGAATCTATAATATCGGGTTCATTGACCCAGATAAAGTGCATATAGCCACGCTAAGGGATAATCCCGAGGAGATGGAGGAAAACATTCTAAGGTTTCTACTAGAGCAAAATTTCTCTGACTACATACTGTTTTCTTACAATTTCAGGTGAGGGTCTTACTCTGTTGTACACATTCACTTTTGATTAGTCGATGCTAATAAGTTTAACTGATGCATATATAAATGTTTGCAGCTTCCACTGGGTTCTGCTAGACATTCAACTTGATAAGGGAAGAGTTGATGTCATGGACCCATCAAAGAGAAACCTGAAAGATTTCCGCAGCATGCAGGACATGCTCCAGAAGTAAGTTTCGCGCTATATCGGTATCTTTCGTTGATTTACCGAGATATCAGGTAATGAATAACTCATTAATTTATTCATTTCTTCGTCAGGCAGGGTTTGGATCCGGTTCAAGCGCGAGGTTATGGGAGTATTTACTAAAAAGCTGACGTTTAAGACGGTCTCGGTAAGTAGCACGTGATATGTCCGCGCATCTCTTTACTTCTAGTTTCAATACAATAATGATGCTCTAGATTATTATTTTGATTGAATTCTATTCTCGTAAAGTGCGCGAGGCAGCCACAGGGGTCGAATCTATGGGGATTCTACGTTTGCGAGTTCATTCGCACGTTTACCACCGAACACAATGATTATAGAGTCGACGTAGGCAATGCATTCACACCATCATTTTATTGCCGTCACCTTTTGTTATCATGATTGATACATATTGATCTCCTTTTTCTTATATATAGTTTGAGAGAATGCGGGATCAACTACTACCAGAGCAATGCGTACTAGCAAATGCGGAGGAGCTGGTGGGATTTATTTTCAAAGAGATCGTAGACGATGCCAGAGAATTTAGTGTGAATAGACGCTACTAATCTCCATGTAATCGAACTATTTTGTGCTCTAGTCCCGGTATTCCGTGATCTCCATATAACTATGTAAATTGTATATATTTGTATGCTCGATTTCGTAATACAAGTTATCACTACATATATGAAAGACAACCATCTTAGAGATCGATGGGGTCATCCAGTTCAGCAATTGATACTGTAGATGACGCATCTACAGTACCACGAGATGTTTTTTATTCCTATTTTTTCACGTTTAAGATGGTTGTTCACAAGGTCAAAGCGGTGTGTCGTGGCAGAGTGTCTCTCCTCTCCGGGTGTTGCACGTGTGCCTCTTGAGAATAATCCAGATTGAACCCGTCTTCTTCTTTAACTCCCCTAAGTCGTTCCTCTTCTTTGTCGCCTCCCCTTTGTCCTTCTACCTCTTTGCCGACCATGGCAACGACTGACAACGGACGTGCCGCTCCGACTACTAAGATGACTGGACGTTTCTGCACTTTTTTGGTTCAACGACAGGTTGCCGGCGGCTGGTTTGCCAAGTAGAGCATGCTCTTGGTGGCGCATGATGTCTACCATGAGGATGAGAGCGGCTTGGAGCATCTCTCCGACGGTCTAAGAGGTAGAACTTCTGCTACTTTACCTCTGGTCTTTCCTCTCCCTTTTCTCCCTTCATCATTAATATATACTAGGAATCCAGGCGCGGCAACATGCCACGCCCGTGTGGCTAGGCAAGTATTCTATCTGCAGTATTAAAAATTGAAGTATTCTTGCTGCAGTATTTGTTGTTGAAGTGTCGTGATTATATTTAAAAAAATGTAAGCTCAGTCTACACGATGGAACATATGGATATGAATACACCATGAACTGATTGGAGAATCACCTATTGTTAAAATGTTCTGATTATATAGAATGGATGCTAAAAGCAAAGTATCATGATTATATAGAGTGGAAGCTCAAAGCAATGTCCTGATTATATAGAATGGAACTCGGTCTACACGAAGCAACACATGAATACAAATCCACACTGAATTGATCGGAGATCATCCATAGCACGAAGAGTAGTTGGCTCCACTGTCTTATAATGAAATCTGTATCAGTAGCAATAAAAAACCTAGATACTAATCATACTTGCACCGGCGGTGGCAATGTTGATTGGAGAAACACAAGAATTTCTATAAAATCATCAATCCAAGCCAAGCTATATACATATTGAACTTAGTCAATCTGTAACTTCGAAACGGCCCGCATGTCTCACGTAGATTATCTAGTTAAACATGTAATTTTGACCTGCAACACATATTTTTTTAGCAAACTACATCATTCTCTGCTATTCTCTTGGGTACATAGGGAATTTCGCTGCACAATCGCAGAAATATGTTCCTGAAAGATGATCTGAAGATGCTTTACTTCCTTGGAAGCTAACAAACTTGAAAGGTTAATAACCCTTTTCTCTCCAATTCTCCACTTTGGTCAATTTTGCGGCTACCTGTGAAAACATAGATAGGGAAATTAGTATTCATCTAAATAAATAATAAGAGTACCATGGTCTGAGTAATTGAGATTTTTTCTCTATATTAATCCAAGAAATGATGAAGAGCAGATATCACACAAATGCATCAATTTTCAAAACCTTTTTACAATGGGAGAAGGATGAAGGATGAAAGACAATTTATTTTTATTTTCTTCATTCCAGGTAAACCTGAAAATAAGATCCCTATAGATTCATCGATATCTTATTAATTTTCATTTTCGAAAAAGTCTAAAAGAATGTGAGTAGGAGAGAGAAGTGCTGAGTTTCTATTGTATTAGTGAATGAACTGCATGGAAGTGCTATGCACTTTTTTTGAATGGAGGTTAGTGGGCATGAAAACGTAATTAATCATTGCAGTTTTGTAAGTTACAGGTAAAAACAATCAATGTTTACAATGTTCTCCAAGGATCTTCAAAACAAAATGCAAGAAAACATAGCAGCTGCTGTTTGAAAATGTGCTAACCGGTACTACCATTACAGCTTGCTTTCTTACAACCTGAAGATAATAAATTAACCCAACAATAGTTGAATATATACATGTCAAGTTACCTTGAGAAGTCAGATATTGAAAGCCCAGTGTGTTGGATTATCTATTCTTTGACAAAGAGTGGATGTCACCTGAAAATGATAAGCAGATTCTACAGTATACAGTACATAATTATGTTTATAGTCTTGTACATCAAGAGTGCATGCTTTCACCCAAAAAAGTATAAAAGAGTACAGATAGTCTTCTTTATGTTTGCCAATGTTGGAACAACCATTTTGATAGGCTCATTGTAACACCCCCGTTCACTCCGGACCGACGGCTGTCACTTCTGGCAGCTCAATAGGATCTCTAGACTAGTTCCACAGACCAACACTAGTCTTTTCTGCGCACTTTGTCCTCACTCATGCGCACCCGGTTACCCATTTCCCGGTCGGTCACCCATCCTAGAATTGCTCTAGGCCAAGCACGCTTAACCTTAGAGTTCCTTTCGAATGAGCTTCCGGAAAAGAAGTTGCAACTTGTTGGTATGGGTTTCCTAACAATCCTATTGAGCCATGCGCCAGGGTCTCACATACACCCACCCTTAGAAGATCGACGTCGTCGTCGATCAACCACAAGCCAGGAACGTCCCCTGTTGGCACACGTCTGTGCGTCCAGTGCCGGCACATGTGCCATGCCGTGTCCACACTGGGCCACACGCGCCATGCGCCACATGTCCGCCACTGACCCACACACGCCCGTTTAACCGCGAGGGTCGGCTGTGATACCAATTTGTAACACCCCCGGTCACTCTGGACCGACGGCTGTCACTTCTGGCAGCTCAATAGGATCTCTAGACTAGCCCCACAGACCAACACTAGTCTTTTCTGCGCACTTTGTCCTCACTCATGCGCACCCGGTTACCCACTTCCCGGTCGGTCACCCATCCTAGAATTGCTCTAGGCCAAGCACGCTTAACCTTAGAGTTCCTTTCAAATGAGCTTCCGGAAAAGAAGTTGCAACTTGTTGGTATGGGTTTCCTATCAATCCTATTGAGCCATGCGTTAGGGTCTCACACTCATATTGCCTATTAATGATGGAAAGGGATAAAAGGACAAACATGTGTGTAGCAATTCGCAAATAGCCTTTCCTAGAACCAACAGTCTCTTGTGTAACTAATCGAAGATGTTACTATATGGTTCATCTGTCCCCAAACAAAAGAGAAAAAATATTAGTACAACTTACTGGTTGAGTAGTTAAACAACAGTGTTTAATACTAAATGAATCAAGTCCCCGTTGTAATATATTTGCTTCTTGCAAAGGGGAAATACACTAAAATGTTCTCACAGTACTCCAATGGTCAAGTATGATCTGCTCTTATCAGATAAAAAAATACACCATATAAAAAACATTAAATGAAGCTTTCTACACAGCTTCCTTTTGACAAAAGAAAGAGGCAAGACTATGGCCGCATAACAGAAATCTGATAAGGTTCAAGGCACTATAATGGATCATTTTATTAGAGAAATGTTTCACTTTCTAATAGACACACCGATATGCCCGAGAATTGCATATCTCAATATTATTGGAATTTAGAAATACAATTCACGACATGGTAGGACGTGCTCAGGAGGTAAATGAGAATTAGCAAATACAGTTTGCTACAGCTCCACAGAACTTAACACGCAAGACCAATATAAATCAAAGCAATTAGTATACACTCAAAGAAAATTGCAACATTCGAGATACAACTTGGCCTGCAAAGTTTTAGTAAGAAGTTTGAATGTGTGCACCGAACCTTCTCAAGTGGTGATCCAGAGCATGCAACAGTTTATCCTGCAGGTCGTCGACGACGACTATGTGCCTCTATAGGAGCCTGACAACCAACTTAGACATGCAACAGTTCACCTTGCAGGCCATCCTATGGACAACAACACACCGGAGCAAGACTACAACACGGTTCATCAACCAGCCGGGCGTGACAGCGGAGCCAGGCAGTTGGGTAGCGAGGTAGGCAGCACATCCTCGATTTAAGCACTTGAAAAATTTTGGCCTGTAAAACAAATAAAGGGTGGGAGAGTAGGCAACTGTAACAACTGATCAAACGAACCATTTTTTTCAGAACACTTAGCTTTCGGATTCAATCCGGGAAACATTATTCTCCATTTATCCTCCTCCCTGTCAGTACATGGTGTTCTGCAGAAATCTTCGCTTCTGAAATTTTTGCAATGGAAAGCATTGGTTCATGGTGTTCTGCAGAAATCTTTTGCTTCTGAAACTTTTGCAATGGAAAGCATGTAGCAAACTGTCGGTTCATGGTGTTCTGCAGAAATCTTTTCCTTTTGAAAATTTTGCAATAGAAAGCATGTAGCAAAGAAAATAAAATAATGAACTCCCAAAAACCGGTTGCATAAATCAACGAATAAATCCCAAACTGGTTCTGCTCCTCATGGTAATTAAAGACACATCTAGAGGGTACATCTTTATCTAGTTTCAGAAAGAGAAGCAGAGATGGAGCAGTGAAAGGGGAAGGTAATTGCGCTAGCGGATCTGGAGACATTGGAGATGGCTTAGCCTCAGGGTGAGCTGGTGACAGGTGTTGCACTCTGGTGCGAGGCGACACCCCCGGGTCTGCTTCTCCTAGCATGGCATCGAGACGCAACGATTGCTGCTGGAATTTGGCCGGAGAATGGGGAAATATGGAGGATATGGACATAGAGCACTGACCTGAGCCCCGATTTGGCCGCCTAGCAAAGTTGAGGTCGCGCTCCTCGTCCTGCCACGGACGACGGTGCTAGTAGTGGAGATTGCCGCTGAGAGATGGGCACTCCCCGAGGCTGGAGTCCTTCGAGGCGAGATGCACCGAGGGAAGTGAGCCCAAGCACGGAGGATCCATGGCGGCGACAGATCGTAGGAGGCAGGGATGGGCGGTGAGAGGCGGGGATGTAGCAGCGGGAAGTGGAGACGTGGGGCTTCTCAACTCTTCGGTCAAAGCGGTGGGAAAAAAGAGTCATATTGTAGATACCGGTTACTATAGATACAGTGCAAATCGCTGATTTGGCAGCCTTAAACCATCGCTGAAACGGTTGTCTTTCATATATGTAGTTATTCAATGTATTTACTTTTGGTAGAGAATGGCACGGGGACAAGAGGATGCAGCAAAGGATACAAACCCAGACTCATGAGGCCTCTGCAAGACGTCACCGTCCCTGGCCTCTAGGGTCGACGCCGGCGTGGAGAGCCATCCCTCCAGTAAGAGGAAGGAGGCGTACCCTCCGTCCGTCAGCGTCGGGGCCGGAGCCGACGTCGCCCTCCGCCATGATTATATTGACCGATGCGTCCCCTCATCTCCAATCCAGTCGCCAGAGATCGTCCTTCAGGTTACGCCTACCTCACTGAATCCCCATCCGCCTCCTTCATCTCTCTGTTGCCAGCGGTAACACAAATTGAATCTCAGTTCCGCGCCTGGTAAGCACTAAGCACTACGGGGTTTGTTGTTCGACGCCATACCATGTCTCTGTTGTTTCTGCTGATTTGGGGTGTTTGAGATTGAATTTAATAAGGAAGATACAAGGCAGCAACTTAGGAAGCTAACTATAATTATTTTTATGTAGCCTAATTTCTGATATTACTGGCAGCGAGGAGCTAATGGTGAGAGTGCCGCTGGTGGCCATGTACTAGACACTGGGGAGCAGCAAGGATCTGGGGACATGTACGAGATGCATTCGAGGAGGTTATTATTGTAGGGGTTAATTCCTATGAGATGTAGCTAAATATCCTATGTGTCTTCTTAATTTATTAATATTATCACTAGGCATCGGTGTTAGTTTCCTAACTACCATGATGTCTTATATTCCCAATATTTATTGGGCGGATATGACATGCATGTGCAACAAATATTAGAAAATAATAAGGAAATTGTCACTTCCTTCTGATATGGTGCCAAATGGTCCAACATCTTGTGCTTAAGTAAGACAAATTTAGTCCCCAAATTTTCTCATCTTTGTCTATGCATATATATTTTTATCTAGGCTACAAGGTTTTCAATGGAAATCCAATTAGATTTACAGGGAAGGATTAATCTATCTACATAATTGAGGTAATTTTATTTTTTTACTGAAGCTTATCCGACAAAAAATAACAAGGTCATGCAATTTGTGTAGCTATTTGTAAGTATGTACTTTAGATACCGAAGGAGATCAAAGGGTTTCTGATTTGTATTATCACAGATGCTCATTTATTTCTCTAATATTCCATTTTCCAAGGAAGTGCATGCTCATTACATATGCGTCTTCTCAATAGGTATGTTGTTGTATCTTCCTAATTTTATTAAGCTTTACCACAAGTGAACCTTTACATGTAGTACCATCACGAGGTAAGTTTTAAAGTATATTATTCAGTACTAACTTCCTACTATGTATCATTAGTTCCTACTTCTGAATGACCAATTCATAAATCCATGGAGACTGTCTACACGCTTTAAGGAAATACATTGCAATTTTGGCAACTACTTGATTTGTTTTACATTTGACAATAAATACATGTTAATCCAATGTTTTTTATATGATGTCTACACACGTAGAGAGCATGTGCTACATGCAACTAGATAGGCAGTGTGCAGTGGCGGACCTAGATAAAAAACAGTGGGGGCAATTTATCTGAGCAGGGGCATTTCAAGCACAAATTTGATTTTTTAAAAACGTTTCCTTTCAAATATGAAAGAAATATACTGAAATTTCCAAATTTGAGTGGGGCCACTGCCCCCACTCAGCTATAGGTAGGTCCGCCTCTGGCAGTGTGTAATATTTCCACTTCCAATCGAATGATATTGCCCTATATATTTAATTATAAATATTGTTTGATTCAAGTGGTCTACTGTTGTGTTGACCAGTTAAACATTTAGACACAAAATCTTTTGTCAGCCGCAAATACAAATCTTCTCTAGGTGTGATACAAATCTTACTTCCTTGATTTTTTTTGTAGCTTGATCTCACCGGTGTTTTTCTCAGACAAGTGAGTCAAGACTCACAAGTATGGAACTTTGTGTTTGTACTATTGATTCTATTCATTCGAATTTAAGGTTTGAGTTTTTACTCAGCTGAATATACAAATAAAAGTTAGGGACTGAAGCAAGCCTCATATGTACAGATATGCACTGTAATCTACAGTTTCATGTATGTCCGGTGACATACCAGTGCTATCTAGCTAATTAATAACGTTTCTTAGGCTATATTTCTCACTGACGAGATCAAAAGGTCCAAGTCGGTCGTTTTTCTATGTACATGTGGCTTACACTAAACAATGATAGTTAGTGTGTAGACTTATCAGTGGTGTATGTTGGAATCTAGCTCTGGAACAGACGAGATATTATGTATTCTACATCGAAACCTTTTGTAATGATATGTTTTGTTTGTGTAGTTATTCCAGTATGTAATGAGTACATGTTGGCAAGGAATAACAGAGTGTTCAATGACAAGAAAATCTCAGAGAGACCTTTGCTGAAGAATATTGCTGATGAACTTGCTCTCTAGGCTTATAGCGAGCCTAAACTGAAACAACAACTGATGTATTGGGTGAACAAACTGCTAGATCCAGGATAGTTCGTGGATCACAACATTGCCAGCTTCTCTTTAAGTTTCTTTGACTTTTTTTGAACTCTTTTCATTTCTTCTTCTTCTTTTTCTGCTGCCGGGCTTTGCCGGCATGTAAATTCACCACCGCTCCTGTTGTAATCCTGTTGCAACAGAGAAGGTAGAGTTATAATATATAATTTCAAAAAAAAAGATGGCACAATCGATGGAGCTCTTTGAATGATGCAATTTGCTTCTGATTATTAAATCTAAAATGCGCACTGTCCTTTTTTTGCTATTAGTTCTGCATCTGATCTACATTACAGTTAAATAAAATTTGTCTTTGTTTTTAGGCTGATGCAACTATGTTGTTTTGCCTGGAGTTATACAGATTGATTGTGCAGTTCATATACAAGAGAGCCAGCTAAAGAAATCATTATTGTTTTCTCTGAGGATGGTAAATACGACGTCAACCACTGATAACCACTGATGACTCCAAAGCCAAAGAACATCAAAATAACCACCAAGCTTCAGTGAGCAAAAATGTGTCATATCTTATGCAGGAGAAATCAATTATTTTTTACATGAACCAATCTCATAGCTAATCCTTCTTACATGAACCAATCTCATAAGCTGAGAAATAGATGTAAATAGACATCAATGCTACTAACTAACCAAACATCTGTATGAAATATATCTTCTGGCCATTACTAGAAGACGTTGTTCATTTCCACGGGCGCGGCATGCTGCCGCGCCTATTTTCCTAGTCTTATATATATGCAAGAACGTGTACGATATGTGGTGGCGTACAAATATTAAAAACCATTTTGAAATAAAAATTAAATAAATAAAATAATACAAAATGAATTCTCTACCGCGCTAGAGAAAGGACACAAAATGCTGCCGCGACAGAGAAATCACTAGTCCAAGGTAATGCTCTGTCACGGCAGAGACCCACTAGTCCCGGCCTGTGGCACCAACCGGGACTAGTGGGGGTGCACCCTGGGCGCGCAGGGGCAGCCACGTGGGCACCCACTAGTCCCGGCTGGTAACTGGGCCGGGACTAGTGTTGGGCCTCTAGTCCCGCTTGATTAGTCCCGGTTCAAAAACCGAGACTAGAGGCCCTTACGGCCCTGGACTAGAGGCCCTCTCTCCACTAGTGTGACTGACAATAATCGACACCACTCCAACATCAGTAGATACTTCGGGAAAGTTCTCCGTCGCTAGGTCGACCGTCCAGCCAGCACTTCTGGCGTTTCAGAAAAGCTGACTATCTGGGTAAAGGATTGAAGAAGACTTAACCTACCATCCCGCATCAATAAAGAAGGACCTTGTTAACGCCTACCCTATCTGGAATCGTCCTAAGGGGAAAAGACTGCGTCTTTTCCCACTTGTTTCCTCTAAACCGCCCAATTTGAAGCCACTCAGCCCTGATCGTAACTGACCATGCCTATTTTTTGAAAAACCCGTTACCATCTAATACTTCCACCCCTGAAATTGTTAAGCGGATGTTATTACCCAACCCTACTCCTCCCTAATCTCGGGATGATATTATTTTAAGGGGTAAAGGTCTGTAACATCCCAACTTTAGCAACCCTGATCTACTATCAGGAAGGCAAAAATCAGGGGGAACAAAAACTTGTTCTTATTAAGTTTTTCAATATTAGCTTACTTGTTTTCTTGTATTCATGCAACTGATTGTGTATTAGGTGATATACTCCTTACCTCAACCCTAGTTGACAAAAACTATTTTTGCAAGAGAGATGTCTTGGCTCCTCTTTCGTATTCTCAAACGTTCTGAAAATTCAAACTTGAGCCAATATAAATTTTCCACAACAAAATATTTTACTAGGTCTATTAACAAAACTATGGAGACCTATATACAATCTCCTTATGTTTTCAAGACAGAACATTCAACTACTCTTATCTCTAGGTTTTCCAAAACCTTTTTCCTAAAACCTCCCCATTTCAATCTTGGTAGAAATACCAAGAGGTACTTATCTTACTTCAAAACTTAACCAATTCAAAATACCCATCCGTACCTCAAGCAAGGCTTGATGGTAACCCTAGTAGTAGTTGGATAAGTTTGATAAGATGAATTGCCTTAATCTGCTAATTGCATTGTTTGCTTAGGAACTAGAGTGAGCTAATCTAGTAGCTCATCCCTCAGGACCCAATCTATGTTTGTGATCATCAATCTCAAACCAAGCATCCAAATCTGGATCTATCCTAAGCCGCTAAAGTGGCCATCTCATCTCCTAATCAGATTAATCTAGGGATAACCCCTTTTGATAGTTTCCAACTCAGTGAAGACCCAATCTAAGCATGGATCCTATCTACTTAGTTAACAATTCAACATCATATCCTTGATCATGAGTTTGGAACTTAGCATCCTCTCAAAATCATCTACACTTGCACTCTAGTCTAAAACCCTAAATCTGCTAAAATGGCTAAGTCTGGAATTCTTATCTAGATTCAATCTTTGGAGCTCTACCTTTTCCAACCTATGTGCAATATTGAGAATGTATTTTAACCATCTTTTAGTACATCATTAGTACTACCAAATCCCACTCTTTCCTTTGGATAAACCATTCTCGTTCCCACTCATCCATGATGGTTTTGTAGTCAAGATAATAGTCTTTTCTGCAAATATTATCATCATGCCTACTTTGGTAGAAGCTCTAATCTATATGCTATCTCCCCTTGACAAAATATTTTCATGATTATGATCTACTAATCATGGTCTATGAACCCATACCTCACTTATTTCCATTGGAGCTTTGTGATTCCTAAACCCCCATGGTTTATGAGGCATCCTGACAACTTTGTTATGCAGCCTTTTTTTCAACAAAGTTTACCATCACCCCTAAACCACCTCAAATCCAAATAAGCTCAAATCTTTCCTCCATGAACATCTATATAAACTTGGTTGCCCATCCATCTACCCGTTGTATCAAGGTGAGCTATGATCTCACTAATCCAACCATGTTTTAGTGGCCTGAAAATGATAAAACTCTAGATTCCCAAATATCTAGTTTCTTCCCATTTCACCAAAATCCTTCAAAAAAAAAGTGGAAAATGATGTATGAATCAATTTTACATCATTTAATTTGGATATAAAAATTTCCAAATAATTTACTTAAAACTATTTAAATTCATTATCTTGCAAAATTCTCAAAATCTCTCCTATAAAGACAAGTTTGCTGTTCTCCACATCACTTTGCCAACTCAATGCACATTTGAGTTCTCTATATCATACCCTATCTTATAACCTCAAAAATAAATGTTTTTGAGATTCTTTATTATTTCTTTTGCCGTTTTTCTTAAATGGAAGAAACAAGAAATAATTCCTTAAAAATACTTTTCCATCTCAATAAATTCCAATAAAATTCTCCAAGTAATATGGTATTTAGGACCATGTCACATCAAAAACCAACCTTTTCCAATGTAAATATATCACATGAGTTTGTAGAATCTATTTCTGCCCTTTTTGAATAAATGATATAAAGTGGACTAAAGCTCATTTGAAAAATCTCAAATAATTCCCAGGGTTATATTCTGAACCCATCCATACACCAGTACCTTATGCCCACCTCTCCCAATGGAAATTTCTCAACTTACTTCACAAGCATAATATTGATCAATCATTGCAAACCCATCAAACCTTGAGTCAATTTAACACCAAAACCCCCATACAATCTTCCCTAGCACTCCTCCATAACACCATCACTCTCCCTGGTCATGCTACACTGTAGCATAGCACTGTTCACCTTGTCCCATGTGTTTGTTGAAAGAGAGAGATGCCCATCTTGGAAAATATCTTGCACAATAGCTCCCTCCTCTCCCCCTGGTCGAATACCTAGCCCCACACACTCCCTAGCATCGCCCTTGTCAACAAATGGCCAGGCCATGGGCATGCCCTAGCCTCCCTAATGGACTTAGACCACCATACACCCTCTCCTTCGGTTTATAAGTCAAGAGGCCAGAGCACACCTCCCCTGCCCCCTCATTTGCTCCCTCCCCCTTCCTCTTACTTCTCTAGAGCTCCACACTCTTCCCTTGCTCTAGTTCAACCGAGAAAGAAAGCAAGAGGGCACCTCGGCTTTGCAAGACTTTCTCGAGTGCCACCTCTCCCACCTCCTTCTCCCTCTGCATGTAGCACCCATGTTCTCCCCTCCACCTACTGGTGCTAATGGTGTTTCCCTTTTTGGCATGCAGCAACTGTGGGCGCCGCTCCAGCAAGTTCCCGAGTGCGCTCTAAGGCGTGCTCGCACGAGACCACTCCCGGCGTCGACCCCGACCGTGCCGCCCCTTGACGGACTCCCCTCCGGCCACCACATCCCCCTCGGCCCCCTCCGGCGCCTCCCCGCTGCTCCGGTGAGCCTCCCCGCACCCCTATGCCTACATCTAGGGTTCCTGTCCTAGAGAACCGATGGGAGGAAGAAGACAGCTCGTGGCCGTCGATCAGGGTCTGATCTGACGGCCACAGACGCCGCTACCCCTTCACCCATGGGCACCGCTAATAGGACGGCCCAGCTAAGCCGACAACCAATTTCTTCCCGCGCACGGGCGCTTCCCGGGTGGGACGATTCGCCTTGGGCGGACAATCTTCCTGCCAGATCTGGCCCAGGAACAATGCCCTTTTTATTCTTTTGCCTAGATCCAAAAATCTGATCTCTTGGTTTAAATTTAAATGAAAATGGAATTGTCCTAAATAATTTTAGGTATTATTTTTCTCACGTACCTAAGTATCCACTCTAACAGGCAGACTTGGTTTTGGACCGAAACATTGTATAGATAAATCCTAGAAAATAAAATAGCCAAATGTGTTCCTTCCACCACTAAATGAATTCAGAGAGTTTGGTACATCCAAATGGCATGAACCCAAATGGTACTGAAAGCTCTTAGCCATACCTTGTATTTCCCATTGGCCCCACATAAAATGGCTTCCTAGTTTTCCATTAGTAAAAATAACAAAATCATGGCATTTATGCCTTTAGAAGTTTCTCTAGGTCAAACCAAATGAGTTTTTGACCTAATTCCATCTCCCTGCACACCTAACCTATATATCAACGTATTTCAAAAACTAGTAGATCTTAATTTTCTGAACCAATGTGAATTTTGGGTGAATGAAACTGTTCTGTGCATGGTTTATTCACTAATAAAATCACTAAAGTTAGTCTGCTAATACAAAAAGGTTGATTCGAATTTCTATATAAAGTTATTTCAAATTCCTAACATGTGTCTCTGGAATCACATCAAAATCCCTTACATATTTAATATGGTGAAAAGACAATTAACAACCATTACTGCCTTTGGGAATTTTTCAAGGGCATTCTGTTAATTGTTTTGAGGTGAATCCAACTCTCAGTGAACTATTCCATCAAATACTACCTAATCACCCAAGTAAATAAATTTTGGAACTCCAGAATAATTATTGTGAATTATTTCCTAAAACTAGAGTTTTAATCACTAGAAAACACTTTAAAAATCAATGGAAATTAATAAAATAGTGAAACCACTTTTGTTGGCTTCATTTTATCAATACCTATCTGAGGGTTTCATGTTTTCACATTGATCTCATATATAACTTGGCCTTGTTCAAAAACCCCTTATCTAGGTAGTTTTGGACCTTAAATCTTAACTAGAAAATCCACAAATGCAATCAAGGTCATTCCTTTGTATCCAAAGCAAAATCTCCAATCCTTACTGATCTATAAGCTGGTTTTTATGAATTGATTGTTGTATGCATTGGTGTTGGTATGCATCGTATTGATTGTGGTGTTGTTTGCTTGAATGTTGCTCGATGACGGCGATAGTTGCGATTATGTGTCACCAGGAAGAAGGAAGCATCGAGATATTCTTATTATTATTGTATTAGGTATTCTGGTATTCTGAAGAAGTCACAGGACGTCTCGCTGGTCACAGGAAAGACACCTTCATGCTCATAAACTCTTGTCCTATTTTTATACTTATGCATGTTTTCAAATGGTTTGCCCAAATTGCATAGTTTACATATGTATGTTTTATGTGTAGGATTGTTCGGCTCCTCCAAAATACTATCCCCTTTTGTGCCATTAGGTACATACCCTTTGATGACACCTAGTATCTCCCCTAGTAAGGTAGATGGTGTATAACACCATGACACCTTTTGAAACCCCGTTTTAGCCAAAGCAAAAATTATGGGATGGGAAGACCCCGGAAAAAGGCTTACAAAAATGGTTTATGAGAAAAAATTGGTGAGGCTTGGCCTACCAAGTGGATTGGAAATTAAGAAAGGCTTTGGTTTTACAAAATGTTCGGACAAAGGATGGAGGAAAAATGTTTACAAAAACACGTCGGGCTGTGCAGTTTATTATGCTAGAACAATTAACCCGTGCAACCACATTACTCTAGAATGGGATGGGGCTGGGCTAAAAGTTTGTCTAATCTAGTATAGGTGCCTCACACTACTACAGGGGAAACAATCCCCGGAGGGTGGGACTTCTCCGGCCAACAGTCCATGAGTAGCATCGACCGGGAGAAGGAACAAAGGTCTACAGGCCTCCACGCGATACTATGAGCCCCTCATTGAAAGCGCACACCCCTCAAGGTGCAAAACGCGCTTCAGTTGGCTGGTTACTATATAGGGAGTCCCGGTTTTGAGGGGATTAACCTCATAGGGTAGGCACTTGTATCAGAGAGGGCATCCGTAAGGTCATGACCGGTTATTCGACTCACGATCGATGTAGATCAGGGACGAGTAATCGGATGGTGTGGTACAGTGTACAACCTCTACAGAGTGCAAATCTATTCGAATAGACGAGTCCTCGGTCATGGACGGTTGTGTTGGCGGATGTATGGCGGGTGATGGTTTTGATTTCAAAAAGGACTTTGGAAAAGCAATGACTTGAAAATGTTTTGACCATGGGATGGTCGGGAAAAAGGAGGAAGGAGTTTGGTCATGAGATGACCGGAAGGAGAAACAAATGGGTGACCCAAATCCTGGTGTTTTCTTAAAACTTTTTAAAAAGGTTTCCAAATTGTTTTACAAAAGTTTTTCAACAAAGATATAGAGATATGCTATGTCTACAAGAAAAACTAGTTTATAAAAGAACCTCTCATGGGGCCATCCTACTACAGCCATATTGCATATTCTTTCGTTGTTCTCTTAAGGTGGTTTGCGAGTACATCCAAAGTACTCACCGGCATTGTCCCTAGTTATCTACTTGTCCAGACTTTCAGATGTAGGCCATCTTTCCAGTCAGTCGTATCTAGGTTAAGGCATGACATGGGCTCTGCACTTGAAGACTTCCGCTATATGTATTGTAATCGCCATATCTGCCACATTGTAAGTTTTGTAATCGTTACTTTCTACATGTTGTAAAGATACTCTTAAGTTATGGTCACGGCTCACTGATCATGGGAACATGAATTGTATGCATAACGGGTATTCTTGGACTATAAATCCGGGTTGCCACAATACACCCCCTATACTTGTGGGTCGTCAGGAGTCAGTACGGATCTCTAGGTCCCGCTGCTGATTATTGATCAGAGAGGGGTCTCGGTCATGTCTATATTATTCGCGAACCGCAGAGTGACACAATTAAGGGATACCGACACCATTCAGAGCAAATAATATGTCAGAGAAAGAAAAAGAAAGCGCAGGAATTTATTTCACTAGACACCGGAATTGTTTCGGTTGAAATTGCTAAAACTGGTTCTGCATGTGAAATTGAAATGTTGTAAGGGGTTTTATGTGAATGTTTGTTAATTAAAATAATTAACAAAATTCTGAATAAATAAATAAAAGAGTTTTATTTAAAGATAGATTGCATTAAATTTGGTGGAAATTTAATGGGATTTGAGTGGGATTTTGAGTGGAGGAAATGGAGGGGCATTTGTCTGAGTGGGAGCTCCACTCACATGAATGGAGGAAGAGGCGGGGGCACCAACTTGGCCGTCGGCCATGGCTAGTGGGATGCCCCCTCCTCCTATAAAAGGAGCCCCTCCTCTCACTTCTCACTCACACCTCCTCGTGAAGGATCTCTTTCCCCCATTTAGAATTTCCCCATGGTCTCGGATCATCGAGATACATGTTCTCGGTGGCTTTTTTTGGAAGGATTTGTTGCTTCCGCTTCGTGGAGGTTTTCGGGGTACTCGAAAGTGTGTGCGATCATGGATGCACCACTTCTTTGCGGTGCTGGACTTGATGGTGCTGGACTAGATGGACTTCTTGTCGATCTTGAGATCGGCAAGCGTTCGACTATATCATCCACGAGTACAACCTCATTAACGTTATTTGGTCATCGAGAGTATGTATTCTATGGATGTATATCCACCCGTTGCTTGTATCTAGTAGATAGATCTTGGTACTTAGTTGTTCCCATCGTAGGATTTTTTTGTTTTCTATGCTGTGAACCCTACAGTGGTATCAGAGCCAGATCTATGCGTAGATGCTTTGCACGGGTAGTACACATATGAGTATGTGGGAACTGATGGTCATGTTATTGCGTCTTCCTTGTACTTTGCATATTGGTGGGATAGTGGGATGAAGCGGTCCGGACAAACTTTACATGTCCTCGCACATGAGACCTGTTCCACACTTGACATGCAACTAGTTTTGCATAAGTGGCTTGCGGGTATCTATCTCTCCTACTATAGTCAATATCTGATTTACCATGAGTTGTCAATAATTTGATTATCATCATTGTGGTTCCATGTTCGTAGGTAAGAACGGTTCTATCTCCGAAATCCCTTAGCCACGTAAAACATGCAAAAGTTAAATTAGAGGCGTCTAGTTTTTGGTTTTGCCGGGCTAGTTGATGACCCACAAGTATAGGGGGTGTATCGTAGTACTTTTGATAAATAGGAGTGTCGATCCCAATGAGGAGCAGAAGATGCTGAACAGTGGTATGGAGCAGGAAATCCCTATGAATAATTAGCAAACGGTTTTTTACTGGTTTTCTGATAAGGCAACAAAACAAAGTGCAAGTAATAAAGAACAAACGCAGCAACTCGCCCAATCCTTTCTTAGCAAAGCACAAGCCAGTGGAAATACTTATAAGGACCAAACGTTCTCGAGGAAACATGGGAATTCTGTCAAGTGCTTTCGCTTCATATAGCTGAGTACTGTTCTTTGGTGTTGTAAGTGTTGTGTGGGTGAACCTGTGCTAATGTACCGACCTTAATTGGACTAATACATACTTGTGATTAAACCCCCTGCAAACATCTGTAACTATAGGAAAGTAATTAAGATATAAATCTAACCACAGCCTTAAACTCTGAGATCCTACACTCCCTTGTGCAAAGGTGTCCTAACGGGGGTTCAGGTTTTTATCACTCCGGCAACCCCACAATTAGTAGCCAAATACACAATGCATTCCCCTAGGCCCATAAATGGTGAAGTATCATGTAGTCGACATTCACATGACACCACTATAAGAATAGCACCACAACTTAAATACTAAAACATTGAAAAATAACTCAACTCAAATCCACTAATAACAACATGACTTCTCCCATGTCCTCAAGAACTAAACGAACTACAAACAAGACATCATATGGATCAATATCAAACATGATATGATAATGGATAACAATATGAAAATAAACAGTAATCCAATGGTTCCACTCACAAGCATCAACTACAATAGTAATTAACACCGGGAAAGTTTCCCCTAAGAACTAAAGCAATATCCAACACAATTGTTACAGCGGGACGGAGTGGTGATGATGGTGCTGATGGAGATGATGGTGTGTATGATGATGATGATTCCGATGAATCCTAGCTTGATGACGGTGTTGATGGCGATGATCTTCCCTCTCCAGGAATGAATTCCCTCGGCAGAAATCTGTCTGCCGAACATATCTTTCTCTCTCGGTGTTTTCCGCCCCCCAGAGGCAGCGGAAATCTATCGGTGGTCGCTCCCCCAGCCTTAGGGTTCCGTAGGGAAGATATAGGAGAAGGGGCGGAGTCGGGAGCCGGGCAGGTGGGCCGCACCTACCCCAGGCGCGGCCCAGGCTAGGCCCGCGCCTAGGGGGTGTGGGCCCCCTGCGGCCCTTCTTCGTCCCTCCTTCTGGCTTCCTCGATCTTCTGGAAAAATAATATTTTCCCATATTTTTCTGGTATTTTTCTGATCTTCGCGAAATTGCATCAAAACGCCCTCTTTTCCATCATAATCCAGACTCCGGCAGTCCATCCTCCAAGAATCATCCAACATGCAAAAACAGTGGAAAAGACATAAGTAATACCTCATAATAAGACAAATATCAATGAATAGAGGTAGATTATGATATAGAAAGGTGATGCAAATTGGGCGTATCAACTCCCCCAAGCTTAGACCTTCACTTGTACCCAAGCGAAAACTGAGCTCAGTAAACATGTCCACATGTTGAGTGAAGTGTCCATAAAAAGAATACGAACAAGAAGCATCACACTTAGAATTACACAACTCATGGAAGAAAGCAACTCACCATTATATAACTTAGCTTGCAACCAAGTACAACAGTCACAATAGAGATGCATAAAGATAAATCATAATTGGAATTGGCAAACTTGTTCACAAAAAGCTTTTTGTAGAAGTTTTTCAATAGGAGCACTCTTTGCTCAAAAAGGTTTTTCACAAGTGAAAGCTTTCAAAGTAATACTCAATAGATAAGAGTTTGTGCAAACAAGGAAGATAGAGAACATGATTGAATAAATCACCATATGAATGCTTGAAACACAACAACTCAATTGCTTGCTGGAGATAGAGAGGAAGTAGATTTACTGACTCAACCTGGTAACTAGGAGAAAGGTCCCTTCATAGAGGGAAGAAGGGATTAAAAGTCATAAAGAGCTTTCAAAAGATTATTGTACTTAGTAGCTTTGAGCCCTCATTGCCCCTATCATAGGCATCTTGAGATAATTAAGGTTAAAGTGCACAACGATGGAGTATATGCTTGACGAAATATAAGTTGGCAATCTCATGTCCCTTGAATATGAGGGAAACTCCTCATACTACTCAACTTTGGTCACCGGTAAGTTCTTGTCATTGTAAGTACATGCGTATTATAGAGAACCACCAACGGGGTACCCCTTTCACATGGTACGGGAGCTATCCCATAACCAAAATGACAAGGCAAGCAGACAGTGAGCATCTCAGCGATCTTTTTATTTACTATGTGCATAGCTTTTTATTGAGGATGCTTCATAGATAGATCACTATGGTGATGATGCAAGTTTCCACCATGATTAGGCATGGCTTAGGCTAGCGGCCCAGACGTTTCTCTAACATAAAATACAGACTCCATGGACTTACAAGTTCCCTCTTTATTTCACACCGTTGACATCCATAGACAAAAGAGCACGATATCAACTGAGTACAAAGTACCGGTGCAATGTTGAAAACGTTCCCCGTGATAGCATGGTTCTGCTAATTCCAATGTATAGATGCAAGCATAAACAACTTCGATGGCACAATGGTTCAAGTCTAATATGGGCAAGAAAATAAGGTGTGCCATCAAGTTCATGAGAGCTTTACTAACTAGTTTTCACATAACAAAATACTTTTTTTAATTCGAAAGGTAGATGAAGCTTGAGAATTTTCTTGGAATAGCAATAATTCTACTAGGTAGATATGGTGGACACAAGTGGCAAACTAATTAGTTCAAAGGGATTGGAAATTGAGAAGTATGCCTTCTCAAAACATGTTTTTAGCTAGCAAGGCTGGGTAGCAAGCAAGAGAGTTGAAAGAAACAAGCAAACATACAAGTAATAAAGCCAAACATGCAATCTTCCTTGAAGACACAAAAGATCTTAAATAAAGAGTACTAAGCTTATGAGCCAACAAGAAAGAAAACAAATGATACAAAATACCTGCAAGATTTTTCTCTTTTTCTTTCAAACGTCAAAAAGTATTGCTACTGACCAGAACTCGATTTTCCAAAACCAATTTAGATCCACTTGATGCTCCCAAAGTGATGTCAATACTGATTAACAAGATCCATCATATAATAGAGATTGCAAACTAAAATAAGATGTGCAAAAAGTAAAAGATGAGACTTCTCATTAATATTCCAATAAAGGCACTCACACCAAGGGGTACATAGATAATCAACTAAAGGAGAGATACTTCCACATGCAAACCAAACTATAAGATAACCTCTCTACCAAAGATATGAATCCACTAAAAAGGTAAAAGATAAAAGATAATGGTGGTGATACCGCGGCACTCCCCCAAGCTTGGAACAAGCCAAGGGGATGCCAAACCTGATGACGAATTACTCCTTTGGTGGTGATGGTGTTCTCTTAATAAGCTCCTCAATAAGCTTCCTTAACTCCTCAATCTCAAAGGTTAGGGTACGAATCAACTCTGAGTTTTGCTCAATGCGGTTCATGATCATATCGGACTGAGAGTCCTAGTCCTTATTATTGTTTCTCCACTCTTCCTTGTTAGAGTGTTCCTTCCCTGCATGGTTAGAATGAGGCATATCCCACAACAAGGGCAAGTTCCCTTTGGGCATATGTTGAAATTGACGCTCATGTATAAGAGTGTGGAAGGGTTTCTTGGTACTTGGAGGAGGTGAAAGCGGAGAGAGGGTATGACGTCGAGATTTCCCTCCTGTAGACATCTGTGTTGTCCTCTTAAGCTTGGTAGGTTTTGCCACCAATCCAATGCTTGCGATGGTAGTGCGTGTGTCTGGTTGTTTGTCCTCCTCTATGTCTCCTTCGTAACCTACCAAAATCTCCTCCTCCTTGGGTTTGTGAGGATCGTCTTCCTCGGGCTTCTTGCCTTTGTCGTTGGTGGAGACCATGGTGCTCTAAACTTGAGAAGATTTCATGACAGAAACAGATCGAAACGAAAACACAACGAGAAGATGATGCACGAACCTCGGGGGATTCGGGGGGGTTATATATTACGAAGTTTCAAAGCATAAGGAAGGTTTTGACACAGAAACGAGGCGGAGTCAGAGCTTAGGGGAGACACACCCCCTCCAGGCGCGGCCAGGCTGGGGCCCGCGCCTGGGGTGGGTTTGTCCACCCCAGACTCCGGTTCCTCCTCTGTTCCGTCTCATAACTTCCCTTATGTATTAAAAACATCAAAAATATAAAAAGATTGTGGTTTCATGAACCTTCTGTTTTCACCACTTTTACCTATTCAAAGACGAACTCTGCAGATTCCTTCTCTTCTTCTCCTGAGATTTCCTTTCCTACAAGGTCTCACACAAACCTCAATGGAAACATTAGTGTAAGCAAAACAACAAACCTTTAGGTTGACACTTCAAATGAAATCCATCAAAACAAAGGCTTCTAAAAGAGGCAAGTGCAAATGATAACAGAAATCTGTCAAAGCAGACTAGCAGGTAAAGATTGATTTTTTCAAAAACCTTTTGTTGCTCAAATAAAAAAGTGCAGAACTAATGAAAGTTGGGTAACAACTTGGATAACAAGCTCAGAAAAATACAACTCCATCTGATGTACTGATATCCCTCACGAATATTTATGGTGCAGCATAAAAAATCTGTCCCAGGATAGCCACTTTTCACAACTTCTCTACTTCACAAAAGTAGTTGAACTTGACACAAAAACCAAAACAAAGGATAAGGAGTGGTTATTACTGAAGTATTAACTTCCAAGACTCAACCAAACTCTTGGGTTATCTCCCAACAAGTATTCTTTTATGCCTTTAAGTTAGGGTTGAAACTTTCAAAGATGCTCACTTAGGAGATATATATCTGGAGTGAAAAAGAGCATCAAGAAGCAAATAACCAAAACACTTGAGTCTAACCCACTTCCTATGCATGGGAGTAGCATGAGAAAATAAATTGTTTAAACAAAAATACACAAGCATAGGAAGACAAAACAAATGCAACTTCAAAGCTTTCAACATAAAAGGGGAAACTTAACATTATTGACATGCATAAAACCATGTTTCCCTCTCTCATAATAACTTTCAGTAGTACTTTGAATGAAGTTGTCAATATAATTGTCACTGGCAACAACTTTATCATCTTAGTAATCATACTTACAGTCACAAAAAATAGGTCCAAGGTCATAAACCGGATCAATAGAAGCAAGTTGTTCCATCCTGAAATCTTTATTAGGCAAGCTGTTTTCGCAAGGAGCTTTAGCAAATTTGGAAAACTTAAACACATAAGACTCTCCATCAAACATAGTTAAAACTTTTTTCCTTCTTACAATCTATAATAGCTCCACAAGTGTTCAAGAAAGGTCTACCAAAAATGATAGGACAAGTTTTGCTAGCTGCTGAATTAAGTACTAGAAAATCAGCAGGATACTTAATCTTACCACAGAGAACCTCCACATCTCTTACAATACCAAGAGGGCAAATGGTCTCCTTATTTGCAAGGTGAATAACCACATCAATGTCCTTAATCTCACAAGGACCAATCTCATGCATAAATTTTCCTGTAAATCTCATAAGGAATAGTAGTAGAACTAGCACCAATATAACATAAACCGTAGTAGCAATGATCACCAATTCTAACTGAAAGCACAGGAACCCTAGATTTTCTAGATTCTCTAGGATGAGAGATAATATTAGAAGCATATTCACAGAAGACAATGTGCTCATCCTCTATATTTCTAGCATCAAGATCTTTCATAATAGCTACCACAGGTTCAACATTCAATTGCCCATCAGGCTCCACAGTTTTCTTTGTACCTTTGTTATTTGCACTAATAATCATAGAATACTCCTTTACCTTAGCTAGGAAAGGAACTTTCTCAACATGAGGTACAGGAACAATATGATTAGTAGTACAAACTTCAGTACTTCTAAAAGTAACATGACTAATAACATCTTTATAAGGTGCATAGTACTTGTTCCACTTCTTTTTGGGAATTTCTATATAAGAGGCAAAGGCCTTAAAACAGTTGGCAATACTTTGGGAATCAAGACCAAACTCATTACTAATATCATGGAAGTCATCAGTTCCCATAAAATATTTATTGCATTCATAATCATAGTTTATACCTGACTTTCTTCCTTTGTCATTCTCCCAAGCTTCAGTGTTCTCTTGAATACGGTCTAGTAGATCCCATTTAGCTTCTTCCTTAATACGTGTGAATGATCCAGCACAAGAAGCATCTAGTAAATATTTATCATGAAGAGAAAGCCTAGCATACAAATTATTGATAATAATATTGTTAGGGAGTTCATGCATAGGACATTTAAGCATTAGTAACTCCAGTCTCCCCCAAGCTTGAGCTATACTCTCTCCATCATGAGGCCAAAACTTATATATCAGATTTCTATCCTCATGAATCTCACTGGGAGGATAAAATTTAGAATAAAAGAGAGATGCCAATTCCTCCCATTCCATGGATTGTCCATTCTTCAGTAGCTTATACCATTCTTCAGCTCTCCCTTTCAAGGATATGGAGAGTAACTTCTTCTTCACCTGTTCAGTTGTGATACCTATACACTTAAACAACCCGCATAATTCATGGATAAAAATCAAGTGATCACCAGGATGGACAGTTCCATCCCCTAAATAATAATTATCCATAACGCGATCAACAATACTTGTAGGTATCTTAAAAGGATCTATCTCAACAGGTGGTGGTTCATCTAGTACCCTAGCAGTGGTAGTAGTTTTCGCAAACAGAAAACCAAGTGGGTTATCCATATTGTAAACAATGTAACAAGCAGTAACAAAAGAAATACTCACAGTAGAAGTTTCCTTTACCAGTTCCACTCTTCAATAGCGCTTCACTCCACGGCAACGGCGCCAGAAAATAGTGTTGATGGCCCACAAGTATAGGGGGTGTATCGTAGTACTTTTGATAAATAGGAGTGTCAATCCCAACGAGGAGCAGAAGGTGCTGAACAGTGGTATGGAGCAAGAAATCCTTGTGAATACTTAGCAAACGGATTTTTAGTGGTTTTCTAATAAGGCAACAAAACAAAGTGCAAGTAATAAAGAAAAAATGCAGAAAGTGGCCCAATCCTTTCTTAGCAAAGGACATGCCGGTGGAAATACTTATAAGGACCAAACGTTCTCGAGGACACATGGGAATTCTGTCAAGTGCTTTCGCTTCATATAGCTGAGTACTCTTCTTTGGTATTGTAAGTGTTGTGTGGGTGAACCTGTGCTAATGCACCGACCTTATTTGGACTAATACATACTTGTGATTAAACCCCCTACAAACATCCGCAACTACAGGAAAGTAATTAATATATAAATCTAACCACAGCCTTAAACTCTGAGATCCTATGATGTCTACGCACTTCTATTCTTGTAGACAGTTGTTGGGCCTCCAAGTGCAGAGGTTTGTAGAACAGCTGCAAGTTTCCCTTAAGTGGATTACCCAAGGTTTATCGAACTCAGGGAGGAAGTGGTCAAAGGTATTCCATCTCAAGCAACCCTGCAATCAAGATACAATAAGTCTCTTGTGTCCCCAACACACCAAATACACTTGTCAGGTGTATAGGTGCACTAGTTCGGTGAAGAGATTGTGAAATAAAAGTGGTAATGGTGCTAGAAAATAGCTTCTGACTTGTTGACGTGGGGTAACGGTGCCAGAAAAGAGTTGATGGCATGGAGTAAAGGTAAAAGCCCAAAACCTCCCCGGCAAATAGAACAAAGATGGAAGCAAGCAAACATGCAACAGATCAAGATGCAAATGGTGTTTCAATGTTTATAAACAAGGCCTAGGGATCATACTTTCACTAGTGAACACTCTCTCATATAAATATTCTCTCTTCATGATACTACTCTTAACTACTCTCCGGTTGGACAATCTAATCATCGGTAGGGCTATAACAGCACTCCTCAAAGTCCGCCTTCCCCAATCTAGATAACCCCACACTGTCACCTTGAACACTAGATGGTTCCAAAAAACACCACAATTTCATAGAGACATCCAACTCCAAATATAATTCATAACAAATATTCAATCTAGCCAAAGTGCCACACACGGTATGCCCGTTGTCACTTTCACACACGTGGGGAAAACCATAGATCTATTAAAGCACAAAGAGTATTTATGTAGACTCAAGCCTAAGTGTCGCCATGGCATACACGCTGTCACTTTCACACACATGGGGAGAGCAGAGATCTAATGAAGCACTTGAGTAGCAAGGTAGATCTACTTGATTATATAGCTCATGATCACAATATGACCATGCATAGAGAGAGATGAACACATAGCTACTGGTAGAGCCCTTAGCCCTGAGGAAGAACTACTCCCTCCTCCTCATGGGAATCAGTAATGGTGATGAAGATGGCGATGGCGATCAATGGAGATGGCTCTGGGGGCACTTCCCCGTCTCGGCAAGGTGCCAGAACAGAGACTCTATGTCCCCCGAATCTCCCCTTCGGTGGCGGCGGCGCAGCAGAGGTTTTCGTGGATCTCTTATGGATTATTTAGGTTTTTCTCATCAGGGGGCTCTTATAGGAGAACGGGAAGGCCGAGGAGGCGGCCAGAGGGCCCACACCCTCCCCAGGTGCAGGCTAGGATTGGCCGTGCCCAGGGGGTCTGGCCACCGTCTGGTGCCTCTCCGTCCCTCCTTCTGGATTTGTGTCCCTCACGGAAAGTTATTGACTTTGGCTTTTGTCCCATCCAATTCCGGGAATATTGATTTTCTGCCTTTTTGGAACCAAAAACAGAAGAAAACATGCAACTGGCACTGTGGCAACTTGTTAATAGGTTAGTTCCAGAAAAGATATAAAAACACCTCAAAGTGTAGACAAAACATAAGACAAATGATACAAAACAAGCATGGAACATCAAAAATTATAGATACGTTTCCGACGTATCAAGCATCCCCAAGCTTAACTCCTGCTCGTCCTCGAGTAGGTAAGTGATAAAAAGAATAATTTTTGAGGTGACATGCACCATCACAACCAAGATCAAACCATTTGCAGGCATTGAAAGCTGGGATCATCAAAGTAACTAAACATGCAACATGAAAGGCTACAAACAAAGATCATGAAGAACATGCATTGAAAAACATTTGTTTGTTTCACATACAGAAAACATATCATAGTGGCAATCAGCTTGTCCCTCATATAGTAGCAATATAGATGCATATGACACCTTCAAAGTTCACAAGGGTGACTAGAAACAGAGAGCACAAGAACAAGTAATATCACAATATGCGTCAATCAATAAGCTTTGGAACACTGTATACAGAATGACAACTATGCTCTCTTAATGGTGCCTAAAGGAAGAAGGTGTAGACTCAATAGTGGTGGAAGAAAGGCCTTTTTGTAAAGGAAGCAGGGATTTCAAGTTTCAAAAAGAGCTTCCAAAAATTATGGTACTTGTTAGCTTTCCACCCTCATTGCCCCTATCATAAGCATCTTGAAGTGGTTAAGGTTAAAGTGGCAAAGATGGAGTATATGCTTGATGAAGTATAAGTTGGCAATCTCAAGTCCCTTGAATATAGGGCTACACCTCGTGGATACTCAAGTTAGGGCCCAGGAAAGTTCTTGTCACTGTAAATATTTGCATATCATTGAGAACCGCCAACGGGTACCCCTTGCACATGGTACAGGAGCTTTCCCATAACCAAAATGACAAGGCAAACAGACAATGAGCATCTCAGCAATATTTTTATTTACCATATGCATAGCTTTTTATTACGGATGCTTCATAGATAGCTCACTATGGTGATGCTGTAAGTTTCCACCATGATTAGGCATGGCTTAGGCTAGCGGCCCAGGCGTTTCTCTAACATAGAATACAAACTCCATGGACTTACAAGTTCCCACTTCATTTCACACCGGTAACATCCTTAGACAAAAGAGCATGATATCAACGGAGTACAAAAGTACAAGGGCAATGTTGAAAACGTTCCCCGTCACAGCACGGTTCTGCTAATACCAACTTATAAGTGCAAGCATATACAACAAAGTTGTCTCAATGGTTCAAGTTTATTAGGGGCAAAGAATAAAATGTGCCATCAAGTTCGTGAGGGCTTTAAGCACTAAGTTTTCACGTAACAAAATAAATTTTTAATTGGAAGATAGTTGAAAACAAGAATATACTTGGAATGCTGTAACACACCATGCATAGGAGTTTATAGTGGAAACATTGGAATAACTTGGTTTCTTGGGAGTTGTAAGCTTGAGTAGAACTTACTCATATAAGTGGAGGCTAGCAAAAGACTGGGAGCAACCAACTAAGAGAGCATAATGGCCATAATCATGCAATGCAACAAAGCATACTTATCAAAGCAAAGAGTGGTATTACAAGTCAAGGACTAAATGATCATAGAGGCTATGGTGACTTGTCATAGTCATAACATGGTGTAAGGATGTGCCAAGTCAACCCAAGCAAAATATCAAAGGAGAATACCACAATACTATGATTTTGCATGCTAAAATAACACATAATTTCTTCAAGGCACACTAAGCAATCCCAATTGTTTGAAAAAGACATGCTACAGCAATAATCACTAAGCATAATGCAAAAACAACACCTAGCATGTCATGCTAAAGTCTAAGTGACAGTCAATGCAAGCTCCCTTTTGTACCACTATAAGCATGAAACTTTCTACTCTTTTCCAACACCAATCAACTTATTTAAAACAACTCACAAAGATAATAATCAATAAAGGTCAGTGATCTTGTCTCACAAATCCACAAAGAAGAACTAAAAAGTTCTAAGCTGAAAGCACAAGAAAACTAAGGCTGAACGCAGTGCTAGCAAAAGAGAACACTCACAACACAATAAGAATGAAAACTAGAGTGTTCTAGGAAATGAAAACAGAGTGTGTCTCTCTCCAAAAGAAGTGTGGTGTAACCAACCAACTAACTCAAGCAAACTAAGCAAACAAAAAACAAAAAGGAAAACTAAGACGCTCCAAGAACAACACAACAATGCATGAAACAATAAAAACAAAGTGTCTACAAAGTCCTGAGATTTTTATTGATGAAGAAGGGGATGCCTTGGGCATCCCCAAGCTTTGACGCTTGTAACTCTTGAATATTTCTTGGGGTGACACGGGGTGGTATCCCCAAGCTTGAGCTTTTGTACATTCTTCATCTCATTACATCATTCTCTCTTTACACCTGAAATTTTTCCTTCATACAAAACTTCACACAATCTTCATTAGCAACATTAGTGTATTCAAAAGATAATAGACCTTTAGGCTTATCTTTGGAACAGCAAAACTTTTCACTAAAAAGACAATCTACTGTAGCAACTCCTTCAAAAAGCTCAATTTCCCAAAAAGAACCCAAAAATAACCCAAAAAGGAATCAATAAGAAGCAAATGCAAATAATGGCAGAAATCTGTCAAAACAGACCAGCAGGTAGAAAATGATTTTTTTGAAGACCTTTTGTTGCTCAAATCAAAAAGTGTTGAACTAACAAAAGTTAGCTAACATACTGGGGGATTTATTCATAAAATTTTAGCTCAATCCGAGTTAGAGAGACTCCTCACGAATTTTTATGGTGAAGGACAGAAATCTGTTTCGGGACAGCAACTCCCCAAATCTTACTTCCCTCTCATTAGAGTTCATTCTTGGCACAAAAAGCAAACAAAAAGGATAAGGAGAGGTTATTACAGAAGTAATAACTTCCAAAACTCAAGGAAACTCTTGGGTTATCTTCCAACAAGTATTTTTCTTTACCGCCTTTAAGTTAGGCTTGATAGTTTGAGAAGATGCTAACATAAGAAATATGCATTGAAGTAAAAGAGAGCATCAAGAAGCAAATTCAAATAACATTTAAGTCTAACCCACTTCCTATGAATAGGAATCTAGAAACAAGTCATGAAATCACAAAACAATAAGCATAGGAAAGCAAAACAAGTTCAACTTCAAGATTTTCAACATAAAGAGGGGAAACTTAATATTTTTGAGATGCATAAGACCATGTTTCCCTCTCTCATAATAACTTTCATTAGAAACAGGAACAAAATTAAAAATATAACTATCACATAAAACATTCTTATCATGAGACACATGCATATAATAATTATTACTCTCCACATAAGAATAGTCATTCTTATTAATTATAGTGGGAGCAAATTCAACAAAATAGCTATCACTATTATTCTCATCACCATAGTCATCAAATATAGGAGGCATATTGTAATCACAATAAATTTCCTCCTCAATAGTAGGTGGACTGAAAATATCATACTCACCATTGTAATCATCATATATAGGAGGTAAAGTATCATCATAAGCAATAGAATAGCTATCTTCCAAAGCTGGGGGACTAAAAAGATCATTTTCATAAAAACAAGCATCCCCAAGCTTAGACGTTTCCATGGCATTAGAAACAACGGTGTCCAAATAATTCATACTAAAAACATTTCTATTAGCATGCAAATAAAGCTCCATAGGTTTTTTAATTTTCTCTTCAAAGACTTCATGTCCTAACTCAATATAGACACTATAGAGCTCTCTAATTTTTTTTGTTGTTTTCCATTAAGCCTAACTAGTGAAAACAAGAAACAAAAAGACAAAACTATAGAATCTAAAGGAAATAACTTCGAGAACTCACACCGGAGGATGTGAGTACCTTTTACCTTACCTCCCCAGCAACGGAGCCAGAAAAGAGCTTGATGTCTACGCACTTCTATTCTTGTAGACAGTTGTTGGGCCTCCAAGTGCAGAGGTTTGTAGAAAAGCACCAAGTTTCCCTTAAGTGGATTACCCAAGGTTTATCGAACTCAGGGAGGAAGTGGTCAAAGGTATTTCCTCTCAAGCAACCCTGCAATCAAGATACAATAAGTCTCTTGTGTCCCCAACACACCAAATACACTTGTCAGGTGTATATGTGCACTAGTTCGGCGAAGAGATAGTGAAATACAAGTGGTAACGGTGCTAGAAAATAGCTTCTGACTTGTTGTTGACGTGGGGTAACGGTGCCAGAAAAGAGCTCATGGCGTGGAGGAAAGGTAAAAGCCCAAAACCTCCCGGCAAACGGAACAAAGATGGAAGCAAGCAAACATGCAACATATCTAGATGCAAACGGTGTTTCAATGTTTAGAAACAAGGCCTAGGGATCATACTTTCACTAGTGAACACTCTCTCATATGAATATCCTCTCTTCATGATACTACTCTTAACTAATATCTGGTTGGACACTCTAATCATCGGTAGGGCTATAACAGCACTCCTCAAAGTCCGCCTTCCCCAATCTAGATAACCCCACACTATCACCTTGAGCACTAGATGGTTCCAACAAACACCACAATTTCATAGAGACATCCAACTCCAAATATAACTCATAACAAATATTCAATCTAGCCAAAGTGCCACACACGGTATGCCCGTTGTCACTTTCACACACGTGGGGAAAAGCATAGATCTATTAAAGCACAAAGAGTATTTATGTAGACTCAAGCCTAAGTGTCGCCATGGCATGCACACTGTCACTTTCACACACATGGGGAGAGCAGAGATCTAATCAAGCACTTGAGTAGCAAGGTAGATCTACTTGATTACAAAGCTCATGATCACAATATGACCATGCATAGAGAGAGATGAACACATAGCTACTGGTAGATCCCTTAGCCTTGAGGAAGAACTACTCCCTCCTCATCATGGGAATCAGTACTGGTGATGAAGTTGGCGATGGAGATCAATGGAGATGGCTCCGGGGGCACTTCCCCATCCCGGCAAGGTGCCGGAATAGAGACTCTCTGTCCCCCAAATCTCCCCTTCAGTGGCGGCGGCGTAGCAGAGGTTTTCGTGGATCTCTTCTAGATTATTTAGGGTTTTCTCATCAGGGGGCTCTTATAGGCGAACGGGGAGACCGAGGAGGCGGCCAGAGGGCCCACACCCTCCCTAGGCGCAAGCTAGGCTTGGCTGCGCCTAGGGGGGTCTGGCCACCCTCTGGTGCCTCTCCGTCCCTCCTTTTGGATTTGTGTCCCTCACGGAAAGTTATTGACTTTGGCTTTTGTCCCATCCAATTCTGAGAATATTGATTTTCTGCCTTTCTGGAACCAAAAATAGAAGAAAACAGGCAACTGGCACTGTGGCAACTTGTTAATAGGTTAGTTCCAGAAAAGATATAAAAGCACCTCAAAGTGTAAACACAACATAAGACAAATGATACAAAACAAGCATGGAGCATCAAAAATTATAGATACGTTTCCAACGTATCATTCTACACTCCCTTGTGCAAAGGTGTCCTAACGGGGGTTCAGGTTTCTGTCACTCCGGCAACCCCACAATTAGTAGCCAAATATACAATGCATTACCTTAGGCACATAAATGGTGAAGTATCATGTAGTCAACGTTCACATGACACCACTATAAGAATAGCACCACAACTTAAATACTAAAGCATTGAATAATAACTCAACTCAAATCCACTAATAACAACATGACTTCTCCCATGTCCTCAAGAAATAAACGAACTACTCATAAGACATCATATGGATCAAGATCAAGGATGATATGACAGAACCTAAACAGTAATCCAATGGTTCCACTCACAAGCATCAACTACAATAGTAATTAACACCAGGAAAGTTTCCCCTAAGATCTAAAGCAATATCCAACACAATTGTTATAGTGGGACGGACTGGTGATGATGGTGCTGGTGGAGATGATGGTGTGTATGATGATGATGATGATCCCGATGAAGCCTAGCTTGATGACGGTGTTGATGGTGACGATATTCCCTCTCCGGGAAGGAATTACCCTAGCAGAAATCTGTCTACCGGAGAGATCTTTCTCTATCGGTGTTTTCCGCCCCTAGAGGCGGCGGAAATCTATCTGTGGTCGCTCCGCCAGCCTTAGGGTTCCGTAGGGAAGATATAGGCGAAGGGGCGGGGTCGGGAGCCGGGCAGGTGGGCCGCACCTGCCCTAGGCGTGGCCCAGGGTGGGCCCGCGCCTAGGAGGGTGTGGGCCCCGTGCGGACCTTCTTCGTCCCTCCTTCTGGCTTCTTCAATCCTGGAAAAATAATATTTTCCCATATTTTTCTGGTATTTTTCTGATCTTCACGAAATTGCATCAAAACACCCTCTTTTCCATCAGAATCAGACTCTGGCAGTCCATCCTCCAAGAATCATCCAACATGAAAAACAGTGGAAAAGATATAAGTGATACCTCATAAAAAGACAAATACCAATGAATATAGGTAGATTATGATATAGAAAGGTGATGCAAATTGGGCGTATCACTAGTACTATGATATAGTAGTGTTATAGTTTGTAGTATGGATTGATACTATTGAAAATTATAATATGACAAAGTGTAAGTTCCATAGACCTTGGCCTTACACATATAGGAATGATAAAGATCAGTCCACGATGCACAAGATAGAGATCAAGTGCAAGAACCATATCATATTACTGTAGCATATGATGTTTGTTTACATCTTATATTGCTTGTTTGGCATTTTATTAGCATTATAAGATGACCCCTCATTTAGATATCAAGATAAAAATGTGTTCTTCCTTAAGTATGCACCGACTATGTTTCGCCGCTTCAAGACATCACGTGATGATCGGGTGTAAGACAGTTTTACACACGCGAATACTAAGGTTCTTACTTGGCGAGCCTAGCACGTAAAGACATGGCCTCAGAACATGGACCGAAAGGTTAAGCATGAGTCATATAGTTGATGTGATGCCCATTTAGATGATTGCCTTTGAAGCTACACCGACTCATGTGATGATCGTACTTGGTGTAGTGGATTTGGTTCATGAATCACCAAAAAGACACGAGGGAAGTTGTTTTTGAGTGGGAGTTCATTTATAATTTGGATTAGTCAAACTCAATTTATCATAAATTAAATCGAAGTGAATATGCATAATTTTTTATAGTCATTGGCATTCGTTTACCACCTTAAGCTTAGTTGTAATTGAGATAATAGAACTATAGAATTCTGGATATTTACTTTACGAACCAGTATCATACTATTTTAAGTGTCAATTTAAAGTTTAAAAGTCCTATTGCAAATTTTCAGCAAACTCCGTTTTGGTTCCATGATTCTTGAAATTGCAGTGTTAGTATCTAAAGTATCAAGTTTGCTTCCATGATTCTTGATTTAAATATCGTGATTATCTAGGAGCTAAAAGAATTGTTTAAAGAACCATTATGTTCGGCAGATATAACGATATCTGAAACAACGTTTTGGTTGCAATATGATTGAGTATAATATATGTTCTCATATTGGATGAGAATTTGCAAAGGTTGGAGATGCTAGACATCCTAATCATCCAAAAAGGTTTTGGAAAGTAACGTTATACTCACGATTCGCCTTTATAAGCTATATTAGCTTGATCATGAAAGTTGTCATGATGAGTATGAATAGAAGACGTATGTAAAGTGTTTACTACACTAAAAGATTACTAAAGAATGGATTTTGAAAGAACGCCAATCATTTGATGATGGTGATCTACTTCAAAGTGTAAGTTCAAAGGTATTAGTATTTGAATATACACGCTTTAGACTATGTGTCATGTAAATGGCACCGCTTTTTATGTTGATAGATTCTTTTAAAAGGAAAAGGAAATGCTGAAAGAGAATATATAAAATATTTCTGGCAGAAAAGACTAGAAATATCCAGTTTAGGTATATAGATGATATATATATGTTATGGTTGTATTCTTTGGTTGTTAAACAATGTGGTTCTTGGGTATTGAATACCGAATTGGTTGGTATGAAATTTCATACAGAACGATGCAATTCATAAACTACAATGGCCTAAGTAACTAGCAAGTGAATATGTGATGATGTTCATCAAAAACAAACAAATGATTGTTTGTATTTCTCGTTGACATCAAAGCTTGCCTTCAAGATTTATTTTTATAATTGTTATTTAATTTAGGTATTATGAGAACAAAGATTATTCAAATAATTACTGTATTCCATATAAGATGGATGATATACAAATCTAGTTGGAGAAATCACATCCATAAAACTAATGCTAAAATGTCGCAAGACAAATGATTGAAAGATCACTTACAAAGTGACATCACCGTTTAAATTATATTGGAAAGAAAACATGAAGAAACTCCGTATTCATGGAATTTTGGAGTCTTTGATTTGATCAAATGACGCTTGTGAGACTTTTCTCGAGATAACTAAAACTTCGTTCAAAGGCCAAAGAAGAACGATCGACTAAATTATTGGAATTTATACATATTGATGTATGTAGTCCATTATGTGTAGTCGTAAGCGATGGATTTCAACTTCATATGCTTTCTTCGGAAATTTGAGTTCAAAGACTTTCCAGATGAAGTGTAAAATCATTGTAACAAGAAAATAAATAATTTATGATTTGATCATAAAGGGATTTATTTGAGTTGCAAGTTTAGCAAAACACCTAGATTTGTATCTCCTGAAACACCATAGGAATACCGAGTGTTTGAGATATGTACTGAAGCCTTGTTTGACATGGTTGGATCAAAGGTGTTATTTATAAAACTGCCATTATGTTTTAAAAGATTAAAGCTTTAGAGACTACCGCCGTTACACTGAAAAGAGCTCCATCTTAATCCGTTGAAATGACACCATGTAAGTTATGGTTTCGGGTAAAACCCAAGTTGTCCTTTTTTAAATTTTGGTATGCTAAGCATAAGTAAGATGTTCACAACCAAAGTTGGATGAGCATGTCTTTGTAAGTTATTTCGAATAACCATTGGGTATTCCTCCATAACACCGAGGACAAGAGAGTTTGTCGCTTGAAACATGATGTTTCTTGAAAAAGGAATTATTCGTAAAAGTTAAGTGGGAGGACAATAGAACTTTGATAAGGTTGATGAAACTTAGCTAAATGTGCTGAGTTGCACAGCGCCGTAAAATGTTCTGGAGGAAGCCACAATGCTCATAGCTCATGTGCCTCAAAGGTTATGGTCACGGAGGTCTAAGTTCCTATTGAACCAAGTAGGTCGGATAAACAATCAAATGATGATATTTGAGAGTAAATTATTGTTGTTTGACAATGATGAACCGACGACATGCAAAGAAGCGGTGATGGGCCCTGCCTCCGTCAAATGGCTTGAAGCCATAAAATCCATGATAGTTCGATACACGAGAAATCAAGTTTTTTGAACTTGGAAGACCCTCCGGAAAGGTGTAAAAACCTATCGGGCGTATTTGTATCTATAAAGAAACAAACATGGATGTTTCACATCTATGAAATAGTCGACATGTCATAAATTATTTTACGACAATGTTCAAGGAGTTGACTATGACAAGATTTGATCTTTCATAGTGATATTTAGTTTGGATGGATTAATGTAGCAACCACTACATATAATTTTGGTATATGGTTGTTGAACAAACAAAACAATGTTTTTCTAATAGAATGGTTACCTAGGACGTGTACATCACACGATCCAAAGGGTTTGTTAATTCAAAGGATGCTAAAAAGGGCATGCAAACTTCAATTGGTGAAGTAAGCATCGCGGAGCTGGAATCTTCACTTTGATAAAACTGTTTTCATCAGGAGACGATGAAGACGCTTGCATTTGCAAGAAATTAAGTGGGAGCGCTAAGAAACATTTCTAATACATTATGTGGAGGACATTTGGTTGATTCAAAATGATGTATCTTTTATTGACAAAGGTTAAGAATTTCATTTCGATGAAAGACTTGGGAAAAAACTGAATATTTAGCATGAATGTCTATATGGATAGACTGTGACACTAATATGGTTGTGCCAAACATACATATATGAGATATTGAAGGAGTTCAATATAGAAACGACGGGAAAATGTTCTTCTCGCATGGAAAAGAATTGAATCAAGATTGAAGTGTATCGACACTTGATAAGTGAAACAAGATTCAAGTGATTTGACACATCCAGATATGTCATACAGTGATATGTATGACAAGAATATTTTGATCAATCATACAGTGATATGTACACATCCAGATATGTCCTATGCTCTAAGTGTTATGAGCATATACCATAATGAATCATAAGATGATCATTGGACGATATTAAGGATATTCTTCTAATATTTTGGAAGAATTAAGAATATATTCTATTTTTATAAGAGACAAATAGTTCATTGAAAAATGATACTAGTTTTGTCACAAGATACAAATTAAGTTTATCTCAATTTGAACTATGGGTGGCACAATTAAATGGAAAGAAGTTTCCATGACGGATTTGGATGAATTCCAAAGTTAATACATTGTGACAGATACTACAACAAAAGACTAAGTATATGACTGCTATAGTAGCAGCAAAGGAGGGTATTTGTGTCAAGTAGTTTGTTATCAAACTAAGGTGTGGTTCACAATGGGCTAACACTAAAATATATATTGTACGACAATAGTATCGACATGATTTAACCCCAAGGATCTAAAGGTTTCACCAAAACACCAAATTTATACAATGCCATATCATTAGAGAATGAGTGATGCGTGAAGACACAAAGACATGCAAATACACGCGAACCTGAAAGCATCAAATCCAGAGATTATATTAACCACTAGAAATCACGTATATGCAACACCATAAAGCCATAGGTGTTCAATACGCAAAGTTTTCAAACTAGATTATTATCTCTAGTGCAAGTGGGAAACTGAAGGGAATATGCCCGAGAGGCAATAATAAAGTGGTTATTATCCTATTCCTTATTTATGATAAATGTTTATTTTGCATGCTATAATTGTATTAATACGGAAACGTTAATACATGTGTGTTTAATAAACAAATAGAAAGTTCCTAGTTAGTCCTCTCTTATAAACTAGCTCGTTGATTAACAAGATGATCAAAGGTTTCCTAATCATGGACATTGGATGTTGTTAATAACAAGGTCACAACATTGTTAGAATGATGTGATGAACATTCATCCGAAGTATAGCATTACGATCAAAGTCATTGTGTTTATATTTCTATAACATCATACGAAGTAATCTATCAACACCGGGATTTTTCAATCCTAGATGCCTGTTATGCCATACATCGCAATCCCAGGATTACCATTTTTGTGAGACATAACAGAATTGGATACCATAGTACTTCATCCATTACAAACGATACATAAGTTCTTACACAAATAGGGATCTCATGATCCAGTTCTTAATACAACTTCAAGCAGCGGAATACGTAATAATAACGGTAGCGTAGGCGAAGCTCCATCTTCGGGGTCACAGGCAATGCTGACAATGGGAGATGATCCTAGTTGTCGTAACCTTCCTGGGGTCCATCTTCCAGGTACTCCTCTTCATAGTCTGGCCATGGGAATAGCCAGGGACAAAGCCATGAGTACTCTTTAAGTACTCGCAAACTAATACTAACAGGTAAGGGGTTTTTTGGATAATAGGACACTAGGCTCTAGGGTTGTTTTGCAAAAGCCAGATTTATCTCTACTAAGTTCTAAAGCTAGTCACAATTTTATAACTCCTAAGTGGGAACTTGTAATTCAGGTCACAACTCTGTTGTGGTCAAGTCAAAGTCTCAATTCGTTTCACAAGTCATTTTGAAAAGTCTGACGGGGGAACAATATGGCCACTCCAACTATCCATAACCGCGGATGCGGCTATTCGAATAGTTTGACACTCTGCAGAGATTGTACACTTTCACCACAACATTCGATACATCCGTCAGGAACAAATCCTGAATTCACCATACTCAGTATGCGGATAATCAATCCTAACCTTTCAATTACACGCCCTAGTATAAGCACCTCTCCTGTGAGTTTGGCCTCCCAACCATGACTCACTGTCATCTTGGGTACTGCACAGGTGGACAATCATCACAAGGTAGCCTCAGCTCAGACCTTGGCCATGAGGGAACTAATACTAAGGAATATAAGTTTCCAGTCAAGCCCTACCCAATATTCGGGTATTGTGGTTGTACGATAAAATTGGAATGGTATCGCATCCAGACAACCATCATTTTTATAAAGGGCTAAGGCTCATGCCTCAACATTTTCATCACCAAAATCATCAAGTGTTTGGAAACACATGTCCAAAACATTTCAATAGAATGATCCATCATTCCAAGGTTTTCATAACCATTTTTCCACCAAGTATTCCCATCTAAAGTTGATCAAGTTTTATGCTTAGCACTAGCATCTACAGGTAGGGGTAGTACTAATGAGGGGTGGTAACTAATGGAGTTTTACTAAGTCCAACCTTATATCTTAGGATGATATGAAGGTTTCTGTCCTAGGCCAAATTTTATGCTCTTTATGCAACCTTCAGCACTTTCCAAAATCTACCAGTCACTTAAGTAAACTCTAAGTAAGCTTTGATAAAGAAATAAAGTAAGAAGCTTGCACATAAAACTAGGATTGGTTTATCAAATGGGTAATCTTGCAAGGGGTAGCTTGCATAGGTAGGGTATCAGCTTGAACAATCACTAGTAGTATTTGGCTTGCTAAAGTAGAGTGTCTTGCAAGTTTTAGCTTGCATTGGTCAACTTGATTAGTAAAGCTTGCCTTGTGCAGAGCAGTGGTTGAAGTTCTCCTCGGCTTCCTCTTTGTAGTATCCTCCTTCCTCCTCGTATCCTTGGTCGGTACTAGCGTCTATGAATAAATACGAGGTACACAATCACCAAACAATACTTAACTACTTGCAATCATCACACACAAGGGTCTTATAGATGATCTAACATCATCTCTAACCTTACAAGGTTAAGGCTTGGTTTAAATCTTTTTATTTTTAGAAAAGTAATTTCTACTCATTGAAAAACTACTTAAGATTTAATATTCTCCAAACTAAACATGGTATCATGTTGACACATGTCATCACCACATATTGTAGTCCATGGGAATGTGATTTAAAGTGGTGTCACAATTTAATAAGGTTTTACCCTTTTATTTTAATTAATTAGAGTGACTAGAAATGCTTATGTAGCATTCTTTTATTACTTGAACAATATTTCTGCAAGTAAACCTATATATTTTTATATATCCTGAAAGGTATGGTTAAATGTGATTTTTGAGAGTTGGAATCAACTCAAAAGCTTTTATGGTTTAAATTTGAAAAATGTTTCAATGCAGAAAAGCTTCTGCCTTGTTATTTTTACTATGGGTGATCTACAGATCCAAATGACTTGAATCCAACGGGCTTGGATTCAGCATTCACAGACATTTCCAACAAAATTGGTTTCATCCAATTCGGTGCACCGAATCGATCTGGGTTGATTTTTGCAGTTGGGTACAGAAGTGTGTTTGAATTGAAATAGAAAAAGGTTTAATTTGAATAACAGGGCTGCGCGGGAAAATCTAACGGGCCGGCCTACTAAGCGCAGTGCTCCCGCGGGCTGCGTAAGTGGGTGTCCCCACTCGTCAGCGACACTGGGCTGGGCGAAGCGGTATGGGGCAACGTGGATCGTTTGATCTAGTTCTAATCCAACGACTGTGGGTCATCGTCGATGCGAGACAGCTCCAGCGAGAACGAAACCTAGCGCGGCCAGTGAGGGTCGCTGGGGGCTCACCGAGATACTGGCGAGGGTCGGCGAGGCGGGCGAACGACAAAGTCGACGAAGTCGACGACGGCGAACTCAGGGGTGGTCGCGGCAGCTCCTAGGGTGGCTCCAATCGCTGGCTCCTTTCTTCTCCGGCAGCGGCAGGCTCCAGTGAAATTCCGGCGAGGTGGTGCTCGCCTTGCTCTGGGAATGGTGTGGCACGATCAGTGAGGAGAGGGGAGTGAGATGGTGTGATGAATTCGTGCGGGGGTGGTCTCTATTTATAGTCGAGCGAGGGGACCGTCGGGGCGCACGGTGAGCTCGTCGGGGGCGACGTTACAGGCGGCTAAAGGCATGGGCACGGTAGGGGACGGTGCTGTGTCTCCTGGCGATGCTCAACGACATGGTCGCGAGGCATGGGGCGGTGCGGCTTGGTCTAGAACGGGCGGTGCTCTTCACGGCAGAGGCGGCGTCTTCGACGACGGGCGGTGGCTGTATGGCACGGGGCGGCAAACGAGGATGTCTGGCGGTCTCCTGGGTCGGTGGCGATCGTGTATGCACGTGGCGAGGGCGGCGCGCGGTCTGTGGACGTTGGTCGAGGGTGGCGCTCTGGCGCATGCTCGGCATGGTCTGGGCGCGGCTTGTGCACGTGGTCCATGGCTTGGCAACGCTTGCGGCTGGGACAGTGAGTGGCGGTGGACGGTGGGCTGCCTCCCAGACATGCTGGCTAGGCTTGCTGCTGCTCCTAGCTTGCTATCCACAATGGGGTGACATGGGTGTGCTCGGCTGTTCACCATTAATGCCAATGGCAAGCTCACAGGGATGCTAGTGTTGGGCTAATCTTTCTAGATGATCTACTGAGCTGTGTGTGAGCTAACTAGGGAACAAGTTAGGCCAAATTTACTGCACACTATAGTGTTTGAGGTTTTGTTTGATTTATGTCTGCAACCTGTTTGATGAAATGGCCGCATGAAATCAAGTTTTGAATTTTGAAATGATTTTTGGTGGGTTTGCTAGATTGGTGCTGGTGAGTCTGCAGATGCTTGGGTTTTGAAAGTTGAGCTTGTTTGAGTGGGTTTTGAAAAAGTGGGATCTTCCCATATGAAGAAGATTCAATTTTGAAATGTCATTTAAACTATGCATTTGAAAGTTTCTGGATGATCACAAAGTGGGCCTTGATACTCTGTTATGAGTACATTCAAGGGGTGCAAAGATCCAGAAAAGTTTCTGTTAGGTTCTGAAAGGTTGAGACATCCAAAGTAGGCATGTGAGTTAAATTGGCCAAAATGACCATTCACTTACTATATTTGTTTTGATTTAATTGTCTTTAGGAAAAGTGTGGGAAATGTTTTAGATGATGTTTATTTCATCTAAGAAACATTTTACAAGCAATGGATCACACAAACAAAGTGGTTTTAAAGAAATTCAAAAACTATGCATACACATATGCATGCATTCATGGGTTTAGTTGGAAAAGTTTTTGTTAACCCTAATCTTGATGATTAGTGTTTGATGATCTAAGTTTGGTATTTTTGGGATGTTACAAACCTTCCCCCCTTAAACAAAATCTCGTCCCGAGATTTGAAAAAGGACGAAAAGATTACCTAGGATTTGAAGAGATTGGGAAACTCCGTCCTGATGTGATCTTCGCGCTCCCAGGTAGCTTCCTCTTCTGTGTGGTTGCTCCACTGAATCTTGAGAAACTTGATGCTTCGGGTTCTAGTAGTTTGAAAGGCTTCTTCCAATATGCGGATGGGCACTTCGGGATAGGTCAGGTCATCGTTGATCTCTATGGTCCGGTGATCGATATTCTTGAACACTTCGGTCTTCTCGGGGACTTCGAGACATTTGCGAAGTAATGAGATATGGAACAAATTGTGCACAGCTGACATCTCTTCAGGTAGTTCCAGTTGATAAGATACTTCGCCTCGACGGTTCAAAATTTTGAAAGGTCCGATATATCTGGGGGCTAACTTTCCTTTGAGTTGGAAACGCTGCATTCCCTTCAATGGTGACACTTTCAGATAAACAAAATCTCCGATGTTGAAGGCGAGGTGTCGACGTCTCTTGTCGGCATAACTCTTCTGTCGATATTGGGCGGTCTTGAGGTGCTCACGAATCTTGTGAACCTTCTCTTCTGCTTCTCGTAGGATGTCGGGTCCGAAGATCTGACTCTCTCCTACTTCCGACCAGTTCAAAGGGGTGCGACACTTTCTTCCGTACATGAATTCAAATGGGGCCATTTGCAAACTGGCTTGGTAACTATTGTTGTAAGAAAATTCTGCAAAAGGCAGACAGTCTTCCCATTTGGATCCATATTCTAACACGCATGCTCTTAGCATATCTTCGAGTATTTGATTTACTCGCTCCGTTTGTCCATCGGTCTGAGGGTGATACGCGGTACTGAAATCTAGGCGGGTTCCTAAACCTTCTTGGACTTTCTTCCAGAATCTTGAGGTAAACTGAGTTCCTCGATCCGATACGATGTTCTAGGGGACTCCATGCAAACTAACGATTCTAGCGATGTACAACTCGGCTAGCTTCGAACTCTGATAGGTGGTTTTGACAGGCAAGAAATGGGCGACTTTGGACAATCTGTCCACTATGACCCAAATAGAGTCATTTCCCCTACTAGAAGTAGGTAGTCCAGTGATAAAGTCCATTCCTACAGAATCCCATTTCCATTTCGGAATTTGCAAAGGTTACAACAATCCAGCGGGTCTTTGATGTCCTGCCTTGACTCGCTGACATATATCACACTTGGCGATATAGCTTCTGATTTCTCTCTTCATCTTATGCCACCAAAATTGCTCTTTCAAATCTTGATACATCTTCGTTCCTCCGGGATGGATAGAATAAAGAGTATCATGAGCCTCCTTCAAGATAACTTCTTTCAACTCCGAATCTGCGGGTACACAAACGTGTCCTTTGTACCACAGAACTCCTTCTTCGTCCTTGGTGAATCTGGGTACTTTGCCTGTACCGATACGACGCTTGATTCCGTCGATACTAGCATTTCCCTTCTGCGCTTCTTTAATCTGACTGATCAAAGTGGGCTGAAGTTCTATGCTAGCCAAAAATCCTTCACTTACTAATTCTATTCGAAAATCTTCCATCTCCTTGTGCAGACTTGGTTGCTCCTTCAAAATCATGGAGTTCAAGCGGCACGGCAATCTGCTAAGGGCATCAGCTACCACATTGGCTTTACCAGGGTGATAGTGAATGTCCAGGTCATAATCCTTGATTAGCTCAATCCATCTTCTCTGCCTCATATTTAGCTCCTTCTGAGTGAATATGTACTTTAGGCTCTTGTGATCCGAATAAATCTCACAACGATTTCCCATCAGGTAATGTCTCCATGTCTTCAGGGCTAGAACTACGGCTGCGAGTTCGAGGTCATGGGTTGGGTAGTTTTGCTCATGTTGCTTCAATTGTCGAGATAGATAAGATATAACTTTGCCTTCTTGCATTAGCACACATCCGAGACCAATCTTGGATGCGTCACAATACACATCGAAGGGCTTCGTGATATCCGGCATGATTAAGATGGGGGCTGAGATTAATCTCCTCTTGAGTTCTTGAAAACTCGCTTCACACTTGTCTGTCCATTCAAACTTCTTGTCCTTCTTCAGCAATTGGGTCATTGGTCGGGCGATACTCGAGAATCCTTCTACGAATTTGCGATAATAACCCGCCAATCCGAGAAAAGCACGAACTTGGGTTTGAGTGGTTGGGGCTTGCCAATCTTCTACATCTTTCACTTTGGCAGGGTCAACGGCAATTCCTCCTGCTAATACTATGTGACCGAGGAATCCTACCTCCTGTAACCAGAATTCACATTTGCTAAATTTTGCATACAACTGATGCTCTCTAAGGGTTCCAAGAATGGTCCTTAGGTGTAGCTCATGTTCTTCTTCTGATTTGGAATAAATCAGAATGTCATCAATGAAAACAACGACAAACTTATCCAGGAAGTCCATAAAAATCTTATTCATGAGATTCATGAAATAAGCGGGGGCATTGGTTAATCCAAAAGACATGACTATATACTCGTACAATCCATATCTGGTGGTAAAGGTAGTCTTTGGAATATCCTCTGCACGAATTTTGAGTTGATGATAGCCAGTTCTAAGATCAATCTTAGAAAACACCTGGGCACCGGTCAACTGATCAAACAAATCTTCTATCTTGGGCAAGGGGTACTTGTTCTTGATGGTGACGTCATTCAACTTCCCATAATCCGTACACAAACGGTTACCTCCATCCTTCTTGTCCACAAACAAGACAGGTGATCTCCATGGTGACGCACTTGGTTGAATTAATCCAATTTCTAGCATGGAATCCAGTTGCTTCTTCAGTTCTCCTAATTCCGATGGGTTCATACTATAGGGTCTCTGGGCGATGGGTCCTATTCCGGGGATTAGTTCAATGATAAACTCGATATCCCGATCTGGGGGCATACTGGGCAAAACATCTGGAAATACATCGGGGTATTCACAGACTATCCGGACTTGGTCAATGGTAGGTTGGGCTAGACTCTTGTTACACTTGAATTGGCGAGGTAAGGTTTCAGATATATGCTCGACTGATATTCCGGTGGTACTGGTCATGGTGATGGATTTCTTGGCACAGTCAATCAATCCCTTATGTTTGGACATCCAATCCATTCCTAGTACTACTTCCAAACCTTTAGTTCCGAGTACTATTAGATTAGCATAAAAATCTACGCCATGGATTCGGATAGGGACGGCTTTGCAAATTTGCCTAGCCTTGGTGGTTGATCCGGGAATTTGTACAATCATCACATGCTTCAATTTGGTTGGTTGAAGTTTACTAGTGCAGGTAAATTCTTCGGTGACAAATGAATGCGATGCACCAGAATCAAACAACACTCTTGCAAGTACTGAATTAACAGAAAACATACCCAGCACGACGTCTGGCGCTTCCTGAGCTTCTTCAGCATGCATGAGAAAAAGACGGCCATTGCGGTTGAGTGAATTTCCTGGGGCAAAGCTTCTCCCTGGCTGGACACGACGCTGTTGCTGAGCTGGGACATTGGTATTGGGTGCTGTAGCATTCTTCTTGTTGGGACATTCGTTGGAATAGTGGCCTTTATTTCCACAGTCATAACAGGTCACTTGTGACTTGTCCTTGGCTGCGACAGGCACAACATTGCTTCCAGTCCTCGGGGCAGTGTTGGGATTGGCGGTAGCATTGTTGGTGTTGAACTTGGGTGGGGCACGGGTGAAATTGCTAGAGTTGTCGGGGTTGTTGTGATTTCCTCCGGGTCTAGGGTTTCCACGGTTGGGGTAGGTCGGACGGGTCATAGGGGGTCTATTGGTTCTTGGGGCAAATCCGGGAGATGGGTTGGGGCGATACTTTGGGGTCTGATGGCTTCCTGGTTGATGCATCATGCGGCGCTTGCGGTTTTCATTGGCTTGGTTGATCTTTCCTTCCATCTGGATGGCTGAATCGACAAGGGCTTCAATATCAGCAAAGGGGATATTGACTAACACCGTCTGCATCTCGTCATGCAGACCATTCAGGAATCTTTCTTTCTTCTTGGCTTCAGTGTCTATCTCGTCCGGGGCATACCTAGCTAATGACAAAAATTTGTCACGGTATTCCACTACAGTCATCCTTCCTTGCTTCAACTCTCTGAACTCGTCTCTCATTCTCTTGATCAAACCTGGTGGCACATGGGTTCTGCTAAACTTGACCTTGAATTCCTCCCAGGTCATCATATGGTCTCCGGTCATGGCATAAACACTGTTCCACCATGCCCTGGCATCTCTGGCTAAATAATGGGTGGCAAATAGAACTTTCTCGTTGGCTTCCACTCCTGCGACTTCTAGGTTGTTTTCCATGGTTTGCAGCCAATCATCGGCGTCTAGGGGTTCTTCTGACTTGTGAAAACGGGTGGGTTGGTATTCTGGAAATTCTTGAGCTTAGATCCGTGGTTGTCCTGATTTCCGTGGCCTTGGTTGTTGTGGGCTAGCTGGGCTATCTGTTGCAGAGTGGCTAGGTTGGCTTGACGTTCCGCTCTTTCAGCTTCGCGGTCATAGGTCAACATTTGCAGAATCTGCAACATCGGATCCGAGGCTGAACCACTTCCTCCACATGGCATCTGAAGATTTAGATAAATCGTGAGAAAAGAGGGAATTTTTCTAAGGTTTGGGTCTTTGAAAAGTTTTTAAAGTTTTGACTCAGATTTTTCTAGCAACTTGCTTTTTCATTCATTCACTCATAGCACACAGTACAACACACACCACAACAAAGAAAAGCAGATGGTTTTAAGAACCATTCTGGAAACTACGATACAGTGGGACCGACTACTACTCACTATGCTAGTGCTCAGTGCCACTACTCCTCGGAGTCTGTGGCTTCATCATCTTCATCATCATCGATGAAGGCGAAATAATCCTCATTGGTGAAGAAGTCCATGTCCTGATCCTCCATAAAATCATCGTCATCGCTGAGATAAGAGTAAGGGTCTCCACGAAGATCCTCTCCGGCATTCTCCCTTTCCTCCAACTGCATGTCTCTCTCGTGGATGGTCTCTTCCAGAGATGAGATGTGGTGGCGAAGACGGGCAATAATGCGCTCCTTCTTGTCGAGCTGACGGCGGCGAGACTTGCGATCCTTTGCTAGCATGGCGATGGTCTGATCCTTCGTCTTGATGATGGAAGACTTGTGGTTGCAATAGTCACGGCAGTTGTCCAACTCTTGTTGACGATCATACATCATGAAGCTAAGGTGGTCCAATTGAGTCTTCAGCTCGGGGTGGTATGGGGCTGCCAGTGGTTGTCCATTTGCATCACGCCTTGGGAAAAACTCAAAGCGAGTACCCTTGATCTGATTGATGCTCTGCCCACACAGACGGGAGAGAGATTCCTGCATTGCTCTGGCAAGTCCATCGATCCAGTTGTTCTCTCTTAAGGTAAACTGAATTTCTTCTACAGTGGGAGGTTCAATCTTTCCTTGGAGACTTGCAACAATTAGCCACTGCAGATCTTCTCCTCCTTGATCATTGAGCTGAGCTCCAAAGAACTCGGGGTGTGGACGCTCCAGAAGTTCTGAAAGTTGATCCAGATCCCTCTCAAAGATAAGGTCTCCTCCATTCCCTAACTGATAAAACTTGCTGTACTTCACGTCCATCTATAAAAATAGAGGATGAGTAGATTAGCAGAGTGATCAAGTGTGTCAAAATTTTATGTATTTTGCAAGAGTTTTTGAGGAACATGAAGTTTTATGAAAGAATTAAAGAGATAAGAATGATAATAGGTTTTTGTAAATATTTGTTTTCTTTGGTTTTGAAACTAAGTTTTTGGTTCAACGTCCAACCTAACTAGGGTCTCCTATGGTCAGGATGGCTCTGATACCAACTTGTCAACACCCGGATTTTTCAATCCTAGATGCCTGTTATGCCATACATCGCAATCCCAGGATTACCATTTTTGTGAGACGTAACAGAATTGGATACCATAGTACTTCATCCATTACAAACGATACATAAGTTCTTACACAAATAGGGATCTCATGATCCAGTTCTTAATACAACTTCAAGCAGCGGAATACGTAATAATAACGGTAGCGTAGGCGAAGCTCCATCTTCGGGGTCATAGGCAATGCTGACGATGGGAGATGATCCTAGTTGTCGTAACCTTCCTGGGGTCCATCTTCCAGGTACTCCTCTTCATAGTCTGGCCATGGGAATAGCCAGGGACAAAGCCATGAGTACTCTTTAAGTACTCGCAAACTAATACTAACAGGTAAGGTTTTTTTTGGATAATAGGACACTAGGCTCTAGGGTTGTTTTGCAAAAGCCAGATTTATCTCTACTAAGTTCTAAAGCTAGTCACAATTTTATAACTCCTAAGTGGGAACTTGTAATTCAGGTCACAACTCTGTTGTGGTCAAGTCAAAGTCTCAATTCGTTTCACAAGTCATTTTGAAAAGTCTGACAGGGGAACAGTATGGCCACTCCAACTGTCCATAACCGCGGACGCGGCTATTCGAATAGTTTGACACTCTGCAGAGATTGTACACTTTCACCACAACATTCGATACATCCGTCAGGAACAAATCCTGAATTCACCATACTCAGTATGCGGATAATCAATCCTAACCTTTCAATTACACGCCCTAGTATAAGCACCTCTCTTGTGAGTTTGGCCTCCCAACCATGACTCACTGTCATCTTGGGTACTGCACAGGTGGACAATATTCACAAGGTAGCCTCAGCTCAGACCTTGGCCGTGAGGGAACTAATACTAAGGAATATAAGTTTCCAGTCAAGCCCTACCCAATATTCGGGTATTGTGGTTGTACGATAAAATTGGAATGGTATCGCATCCAGACAACCATCATTTTTATAAAGGGCTAAGGCTCATGCCTCAACATTTTCATCACCAAAATCATCAAGTGTTTGGAAACACATGTCCAAAACATTTCAATAGAATGATCCACCATTCCAAGGTTTTCATAACCATTTTTCCACCAAGTATTCCCATCTAAAGTTGATCAAGTTTTATGCTTAGCACTAGCATCTACAGGTAGGGGTAGTACTAATGAGGGGTGGTAACTAATGGAGTTTTACTAAGTCCAACCTTATATCTTAGGCTGATATGAAGGTTTCTGTCCTAGGCCAAATTTTATGCTCTTTATGCAACCTTCAGCACTTTCCAAAATCTACCAGTCACTTAAGTAAACTCTAAGTAAGCTTTGATAAAGAAATAAAGTAAGAAGCTTGCACATAAAACTAGGATTGGTTTATCAAATGGGTAATCTTGCAAGGGGTAGCTTGCATAGGTAGGGTATCAGCTTGAACAATCACTAGTAGTATTTGGCTTGCTAAGGTAGAGTGTCTTGCAAGTTTTAGCTTGCATTGGTCAACTTGATTAGTAAAGCTTGCCTTGTGCAGAGCAGTGGTTGAAGTTCTCCTCGGCTTCCTCTTTGTAGTATCCTCCTTCCTCCTCGTATCCTTGGTCGGTACTAGCGTCTATGAATAAATACGAGGTACACAATCACCAAACAATACTTAACTACTTGCAATCATCACACACAAGGGTCTTATAGATGATCTAACATCATCTCTAACCTTACAAGGTTAAGGCTTGGTTTAAATCTTTTTATTTTTAGAAAAGTAATTTCTACTCATTGAAAAACTACTTAAGATTTAATATTCTCCAAACTAAACATGGGATCATGTTGACACATGTCATCACCACATATTGTAGTCCATGGGAATGTGATTTAAAGTGGTGTCACAATTTAATAAGGTTTTACCCTTTTATTTTAATTAATTAGAGTGACTAGAAATGCTTATGTAGCATTCTTTTATTACTTGAACAATATTTCTGCAAGTAAACCTATATATTTTTATATATCCTGAAAGGTATGGTTAAATGTGATTTTTGAGAGTTGGAATCAACTCAAAAGCTTTTATGGTTTAAATTTGAAAAATGTTTGAATGCAGAAAAGCTTCTGCCTTGTTATTTTTACTATGGGTGATCTACAAATCCAAATGACTTGAATCTAACGGGCTTGGATTCAGCATTCACAGTCCTTTCCAACAAAATTGTTTTCATCCAATTCGGTGCACCGAATCGATCTGGGTTGATTTTTGCAGTTGGGTACAGAAGTGTGTTTGAATTGAAATAGAAAAAGGTTTAATTTGAATAACTGGGCTGCGCGGGAAAATCTAACGGGCCGGCCTACTAAGCGCAGTGCTCCCGCGGGCTGCGTAAGTGGGTGTCCCCACTCGTCAGCGACACTGGGCTGGGCGAAGCGGTATGGGGCAACGTGGATCGTTTGATCTAGTTCTAATCCAACGACTGTGGGTCATCGTCGATGCGAGACAGCTCCAGCGAGAACGAAACCTAGCGCGGCCAGTGAGGGTCGCTGGGGGCTCACCGAGATACTGGCGAGGGTCGGCGAGGCGGGCGAATGATAAAGTCGACGAAGTCGACGACGGCGAACTCAGGGGTGGTCGCGGCAGCTCCTAGGGTGGCTCCAATCGCTGGCTCCTTTCTTCTCCGGCAGCGGCAGGCTCCAGTGAAATTCCGGCGAGGTGGTGCTCGCCTTGCTCTGGGAATGGTGTGGCACGATCAGTGAGGAGAGGGGAGTGAGATGGTGTGATGAATTCATGCGGGGGTGGTCTCTATTTATAGTCGAGCGAGGAGACCGTCGGGGTGCACGGTGAGCTCGTCGGGGGCGACGTTACAGGCGGCTAAAGGCATGGGCACGGGTAGGGGACGGTGTTGTGTCTCCTGGCGATGCTCAATGACATGGTCGCGAGGCATGGGGCGGTGCGGCTTGGTCTGGAACGGGCGGTGCTCTGCGTGGCAGAGGCGGCGTCTTCGACGGCGGGCGGTGGCTGTATGGCACGGGGCGGCAAACGGGGATGTCTGGCGGTCTCCTGAGTCGGTGGCGATCGTGTATGCACGAGGCGAGGGCGGCGCGCGGTCTGTGGACGTTGGACGAGGGTGGCGCTCTGGCGCATGCTCGTCATGGTCTGGGCGCGGCTTGTGTGCGTGGTCCATGGCTTGGCAACGCTTGCGGCTGGGACAGTGAGTGGCGGTGGATGGTGGGCTGCCTCCCAGACATGCTGGCTAGGCTTGCTGCTGCTCCTAGCTTGCTGTCCACAATGGGGTGACATGGGTGTGCTCGGCTGTTCACCATTAATGGCAATGGCAAGCTCACAGGGGTGCTAGTGTTGGGCTAATCTTTCTAGATGATCTACTGAGCTGTGTGTGAGCTAATTAGGGAACAAGTTAGGCCAAATTTACTGCACACTATAGTGTTTGAGGTTTTGTTTGATTTGTGTCTGCAACCTGTTTGATGAAATGGCCGCATGAAATCAAGTTTTGAATTTTGAAATGATTTTTGGTGGGTTTGCTAGATTGGTGCTGGTGAGTCTGCAGATGCTTGGGTTTTGAAAGTTGAGCTTGTTTGAGTGGGTTTTGAAAAAGTGGGATCTTCCCATATGAAGAAGATTCAATTTTGAAATGTCATTTAAACTATGCATTTGAAAGTTTCTGGATGATCACAAAGTGGGCCTTGATACTCTGTTATGAGTACATTCAAGGGGTGCAAAGATCCAGAAAAGTTTCGGTTAGGTTCTGAAAGTTTGAGACATCCAAAGTAGGCATGTGAGTTAAATTGGCCAAAATGACCATTCACTTAATATATTTGTTTTGATTTACTTGTCTTCCGGAAAAGTGTGGGAAATGTTTTAGATGATGTTTATTTCATCTAAGAAACATTTTACAAGCAATGGATCACACAAACAAAGTGGTTTTAAAGAAATTCAAAAACTATGCATACACATATGCATGCATTCATGGGTTTAGTTGGAAAAGTTTTTGTTAACCCTAATCTTGATGATTAGTGTTGATGATCTAAGTTTGCTATTTTTGGGATGTTACATAATCCTAATCCTTATACCATGAGATCATGTCAATCACTAACACTGGAAGAGTATCTTGATAACATCAAACGTCACACCGTAACAGGGTGACTATAAAGATGGGTTCAATGGTACAAAGTTGTTATGTAGATGATCATGGATCAAGAGTGGAATTTTTCCATCCTGATGACATATAGATATACTCTAGGCCCTCTTGATGATATCACATTAGTTAGCTTGCAATCAAGTGATGTGATCACTAGAATGTTATATCACGGGAACGAGAAAAGAGTACATGTCGGTAATGAAATCAAACTATGTATGAAGATACAGATGATCGAATCTCGGACATGTAATATATCGCGAGATAAAGGGATTGAGTTACACGCGTATAAGGTTCACACAATCACATAAGTCGTCGTTGAATGTGTGGGAGTCAGTACGGATCTCCAGGTTCCGCTGCTGATTATTGATCGGAGAGGGGTCTCGATCATGTCTACATTATTCGCGAACCGTAGGGTGACACACTTCATGGATACCGACACCATTCGAAGAAAATAATATGCCAGAGAAAGAAAAAGAAAGTACATGAATTTATTTCACTAGACACCGGAATTGTTTCGGTTGAAATTGCTGAAACTGATTCTGCATGTGAAATAAAAATGTTGTAAGGGGTTTTATGTGAATGTTTGTTAATTAAAGTAATTAACAAAATTCTGAATAAATAAATAAAAGAGTTTTATTTAAAAGAGATATTGCATTAAATTTGGTGGAAATTTAATGGGATTTGAGTGGGATTTTAAGTGGAGGAAATAGAGGGGCATTTGTGTGAGTGGGAGCTCCACTCACATGAATGGAGGAAGAGGCGGGGGAACCACCATGGCCGCCGGCCATGGCTAGTGGCCTGCCCCCCTCCTCCTATAAAAGGAGACCCTCCTCTCACTTCACACTCACACCTTCTTGCGAAGGATCTCCCTCCCCGCCCCTTTAGAATTTCCCCATGGTCTGGGATCACCGAGATACATGTTCCCAATGGATTTTTCTGGAAGGATTTATTGCTTCCGCTGCTTCGCTGGAGAGAGGGTGCGGAGGTTGTCGGGGTACCTGAACGTGTGTGCGATCGCGGATGCACCACTTCTTTGCGGTGCTAGACTTGATGGTGCTGGACCTGCTGGACCGGATGGACTTCTTCTCGATCTTGAGATCGGCAAGCATTTAACTACATCATCCATGAGTAAAACCTCGTTAATGTTATTCGGTCTTTGAGGGTATGTATTCTATGGATGTATATCTACCCGTTGCTTGTATCTAGTAGATAGATCTTGGTACTTAGTTGTTCTCATCGTAGGAATTTTTTTGTTTTCTATGGTACGAACCCTACATGCCGCTAGAGGAGGACATCAGGGAGGATACTCGCCGCTGTTGCTTCTGCCGCCAGCCTCGTCGATCGCCGCCCTAGTGGACCAGATGACCCGCTGCTGGATGCGTTCGCGGTGACGATCACGCGTCAGGCCACGAGCCACCGACTTTCCTGCCGCCTTCCTGCGGTCCTCCTCCACCCGGTTCACCAGGGCCTTGTCCATCTCGGTGGCCCAGTGGTCCCTTGACTCCTGTTCAACAAGCTCCCTCACCCTAGCAATGGCAAGCGTCTGGCGCTTGAGTTCTGTCCCAGCTACGAGCAACTCTGTTGGAGAAGGAGTTGGAGCCATGATACGTTGGAAACGTATCTATAATTTTTGATGCTCCATGATTGTTTAGTATCTACTATGCTTTGCTTTGTCTACATTTTGAGGTGTTTTTATATCTTTTATGGAACTAACCTATTAACAAGTTGCCATAGTGCCAGTTGCCTTTTTTCTTCTATTTTTGGTTCCAGAAAGGCAGAAAATCAATATTCTCGGAATTGGACAGGACAAAAGCCAAATTATCAATATTTTACCGTGAGGGACATGAATCCATAAGACGAGACAGCGATGCAAACCAGGGCTGCCAGACCCCCCCCCTAGGCGCGGGTGCGCCTGATGGTGCTCGACGTGGCACTTCGTTGGTAACCCCAAGCGCAGGGTGTGAAGAGAAAGCAGCAAGTTTTCCCTCAGTTGAGACCGAGATTATCGAACCAGAAGGAAAAAAGAAACGTCACACAGGTGTTGCAAGCAACATGGAGACCTGCGCAACACAAACTCAAGACTTTTCCCCAACGAACAGTGCGGTTGTCAAGCTTCGATTTGCTGTAACAAAGGATTAAACGTATGGTGTGGAAGGTAATGGTTTGCAGCAAGTAAACAAGTAACAGTGGAAGATGTATCAATGGTAAAGATTGGACCGGGGTCCATAGTTAACTAGAGGTGCTCTCCTTAGATAAACAAAATGGCATGAAGGGTAAACAAATTACAGCAGGGCAATTGACAGGAACTGAGCAAGGCATAGCAATGCAATTACTAGTCAGAAAGATCCTATGAGGTTGACTGGGCAATACAACAAGATACATAGACCGCCATCCAACTGCATCTATGACTAGAAGTCCACCTTCAGGTTATCATCCAAACCCCCTCCAGTATTAAGTTGCAAGCAACAGATGTCATGGTATTGCCGACGAGTACGCCATGGAGGGGTCCTCACAGTGCGTGTTTAGAGACGTGGGGTAAGGCGGGCGGTTGACGGGTACGAGGTAACATAGCTTACCCAGGTTCAGATCCCACAATGGTGGCGGAATCCTACTCCTGCTATAAATCACTATAAGGGCAATACGCCGAGTTACAGAGATAGGTTCGCTATGCGAGGTTGTCTGAAGTTGTCTGAGATTGTGCCCTAAAGGCTCCCATAGGCCCGACTTATATAGTCGCCAGGTCCTAGGGTTACAGGAAAAGTCCTAGCCGGACAGGTTACAGGGTCCTACACCGTCTATCACTAGTCTTGTGTATCTTGCACTCCAAGGCTCCGGGTACGCTGGTGACTCCAATGTAGCCTTCCTTTATCCGGCATGGGCCTCCCTTCTGGATCCACCTAACTGGGCCGCCCAGCAGGCCATAGGCCATGCTACCGACTATGGGCCACCCGGGTTAGACGGATAAGAGACATGCTATTAGGATACCCATATAGCATATCCCCAACAGTAGCCCCCGGAGAACTCTGAGATCTTGCGCCGTCTTGCCTATTTCGTGGAATGCTCTGTCTAGATGGATGTCGGCAAATAGTCAAGCAATATCTTGTAGTCCTCCCAAAGAACCCTGCAAGGTTTTCTCCGTCTTTGATTTGTAAGTCGGAGAAATGCTGAATCTTCCATCATACTCTTCCGTAGTCGGATTAAATCCGTCCATGCCAGAATCTTTGATGTGACGGATCATCTACCCATGTCAGCAATGACGTCGTAGGCTTAGGTCAGCGATGCCTCGTAACTCACACATGCAGAGAACGCAATCATATCCCGCGCGAGCAATACAAACCGTTGGCGGCGGCGGTTGGAGACGTGGCGAAATTACCGCGCACGTTCACGAACACGTCGTCTACAAGGCAACCGTCCGATTAGCTGCACGAATCTTGACGTAGAGTATGATAAATAGTAACCGTGGGACACATTCCACTTTTTACCTCATTCCTCTCGCGTCATCGTCTTCTTCCTCCAGCCGCACGCCTCCTCGAGCTCTCCACAAGAAACCTCGAAAACCCTAGCTTCCATCTGTGTCAGTCGCATCCTTCCAGTACTCCATGGACAGCAGCAGCTCCTCCCCATCGATGGCGGCATCGAGCGAAGCCGTGGCGAAGCCGGCGAGCTCCGTCGTCGTGCCCCCAGAGGGCCTAGTCATCCCTGCATCGGCGGTGATCGAGACCACCGGCGGCAACCATAATCTGGCGTTGCTAGAGCCACTGGAAGAAGAGCCAGACTCGCACAAGGGTGATTGGCGCGGCTGGGACATCACCGACCGCGACATCCAGGAGATGGTCGCCGAAGGCTACCTTCCCGCGGCGGAGGGGCTTGCCTGGCTGGCGGCGCCGGCCGGCGAGGTGACACCTTCTCCCCAAGCCGGACAAAAGGTGTACCTCAAGGCTCAACTGGTACGCGGCGTTTCCTTGCCCATCTCCGACTTCTTTCTCTTCGTCTTGAACCACTACAAGGTCCAACCCCACAACCTCTCCCCCAATAGCATCTTAGTGCTTAGCAACTTCGCGGCACTTTGCGAGGGTTACCTAGGGATAAGGCCTAGGTTAGACTTGTTCATGTATTTCTTCACCGTCAAACGTGAAGCCGAACATAGTAAGGAGGAGCTTAGAAATTGCGGCACCATAAGCTTCAAGATTCGACCTGGCCGGCGGTTCCCCGACATCGTCGGCCACGAGTCCTGCAAGATTTGGCAGCGGACGTACTTCTACGGCTCCGACATTCCTTTGGCGGGCCGAGAAGTGACGTACCCGGACTTCGTGGATGGAGCCGCCGCTGATGTTTCTACATGGAGATCCCATGCCTCCCTTTCCTCCGACCTCGATGCTTCTCGCGCAATAAGGCGGATCGAATGGTTCGTAGAGACGGGCTTGACCGGCTTGGACCTAGCCATGTGCTGGTTCATCAGGCGAATCCAACCTCTGCAGCACCGCGCGAAGTTCATGCACGAGTATACCAGTGATCGAAGGGATACCCTCCGGATCTCCGTGGATAACTTCTCGAGCGACTCCGTCAAGCTCCGCCTAAAGGACATCGTCAATGTGAAGGATAAGAAGCGTGGCTTCACCATCACCTACGACATGTTCGTAGATGGCAAGTGCCCAAAGGTAGGTATTTATTTTCCGTGTACGACATATGCTCCAGTTTTTCCGTCTTGCCAATACCATCTTATCTAACACAGTGATTTCTCACTTAATAGCTTAGCGATCTAGATGAGGGCAACCTGGCTGCCCAAATCTACGATCCAAAGATGAAGGAAGTCACGGTCGTGTCCAACGACGATGTCCCGTTGGCACGAAAGAGGAAGAGCTCCACCTCTGAAGCTGCCGACGGAGGCAAGAAGAAGAAGACGAAGGGTGGAGCCTCCAAGAAGAGTACCGCCGCCCAGGAGGCGGAAAAGAGAAAAGCCACCGGGATTTTTGCCAAAGCCCCCCCCCTAGTGTAAGCCTCTCATTCTCTGACATTGTCTACTTATCTGTCTTGTTTCTGTACTTATGCACTTTGCACGTTTCAGGAAGAAAGCCACGACCAGCCTCAAGAAGTCCTCCAAAACTTTGGGGGCTTCTAGAAATATCAAGGACATGCTGCATCACGAATCCTCCCCCACCATCGCCCCTGCTACTCCTGCCGTCAATCCCTCCTCTGCCCCGACAAGCTCTCAAGCCCAGGAGGCACCAGGCCCTTCCGCCATGGAAATGGATTCTGGCGCCTCTACCGAACTCGCTGTTGTCGGCGAGCAGGCGACGCAGGAGAGCGCTGCTCTACAAATGGCTGAAGCTCCGGCTAAGGATGCCATCGGTAGCGACAAGGCGGTGGTGGGAGCTGGTACTTCTATCAAAGGCGGTGCCCCTACTCCCCAGAAACCCTTCGAGTTTCCAAAGATAGTTTACCCGGTGCTCACGCCGAGTAACACAACTCTGGTTCCTGGAGGAGTACCGTCATCTCCGACGTGCGGTCTTGAGGAGCTACTCCGACAAAACGGATATCTTGCAAGGAAATAGCATTTCCTTCGGCAAGCTGCTAGCCGAGAGTTCTACAAACCTCAAGATTATTGCACTTGTAAGTTTTTACTTTGCCTTTTGCATTTCATGTGAGTATCCCACTGTAGCTCCCGAGGATGTAGACGAAAAACCATAGGTTTTGCATCTATATGCTCTAAGAGTGACTAAGTTAGAAAAAACTCTCACTGTAGCCACCAAGCATTTATATGGAACAAACTATTCCGACTAGATGCTTTAAGAGTAGCATACGCAGTGTTCATAATTTTCAATACTGTAGCCCCCAAGCCTCTAGTTGTAACTGAATTAGTTCCGACTAGATGCTTAAAGAAAAGCTAAGCAGATTCCGTGTTAAAAACTTTATACTGTATCCCCCAAGCTTCTAATCGAGAACTGAATTAGCTCCGACTAGATGCTTAAAAGAAAAGCTACGCATATTGCTAAGTTAAAAAACTCTCGCTGTAGCCCCCGAGCGTCTAGGTGGAAAATATCCGACTAGATGCTCCAAGTAGACAAAACAACGGTTTAACTTTGTACTTTTTTCCACAGAACAAGAATGCTCGGAGGGGCATGGCCAACGACAAGTACCAGAAGATGCGCGCAGATCTTGAAGCCGAAAAGGGTAAAACTGCCATCTTGAAGGAACATATCATCAAAAACAAGAGTCTGTTTTCTTTTTGCGTATTTCTGTCTTGTTTTTGTGCCCATAATCTCCGAGTACTTACTGTGTACTTTGTTTTCTCCGACTTGCAGAGCATGTCGCCAAGGCCAAGGATATTGTCGAGCAGTCCAAGCACATCCAGCAGCTGGACAGCGAGAACAGAATCCTTAATAAGGAGAGGGAAGAGATGCTGAAGATGCACGAGGATTCCATGAAAGCCCTACAGGATTCCGCCTCCGCAGAAATCAATCGCTTGAAGGAGGAGCTTGCAATCTTAAAAGATCAGAAGCCAGCTGCTGATGAGAAAAACCAACGCCACAGCGAGGCGTTTAAGCTTCTCCAACAAGAGAAGGAATCCTTGGCGGACACCATCTGGTAGGCCAAGGCCAGCATCTTCAGTAAGTTTCCTCCGCCTTGTATTTCTGTAGTCTGGATACTTAGAGTTTATTGAACTCATGCGCTCCTTGTCAGAATTTTCAGCTCCTACGGGTTTAACCCGCTCGCCTCCTTAGGACAAGGAATGCATGGTTCTTGCCGGCAACTTCATCAACACCGCCATCACCCAAGCCAGAGAGATTGCCAAGCTCCTCCAGATATACATCAAGGCCTCGGACTCCGTGACGAAGTACTCGGACATTCTGCGCCGAGCCCCCGAGCGTGTCACGAGCTGGAAAGCTTCATGTGCACGGGCTGGCGCAAGGATGGCATTGTCAATGGTGAAGGCACACTACGAAGGTGCCGACATAGACACGGTGACCTCTGGTATCCCCGACGTTGACGATGACGGCAAAGAGATTGATCATGAAGCCATCTTGTCATCACTCGCGGGTTATGACACCAGAGTTGCCGAGTTGGTGGACATCGACGTCTTCGTGCCCATGAACACCATCGACAGCGTCAACCAAGATTCCTTCGAGTCTCATCATAGCGCCGACGTTGAGGGTGATTCTCCAGCTGGGGACGATGCTGCTTCCAAGTCTCCTGCGCCCAAAGAATGAAAAAAATTATGTAATATTTGTTTCACCTTTGGTGTATGCGCGGTAAAAACTTGGCGATGTAACCTTAAGGCGGAAAACAATGGTTGTTATGTCCTGCTAATTAAGAACTAATTTCCAGCATGTATATATTTTTTAAGCAAGTGCTGGCTTATCCATTACTTTGGCTCTTATGCTTGACTTTTCGTGAGTCGGAAGACTCGTTGTCGGAACCATGCGCTTAGGTGATGATGCCCAATGGCACCGTCAATAACCCGAGCAAAAATCGCCGACAACAAGTGCCAAAAGTCACTACTCCAGAATCCACATAAAAACGACAAAGAACGTGTAGACCAGAAAACTTAAGCTAACGCCCGTAGGCGGAATTTTCACAAGTGCAAACACAAAGCTTGTGCATAAGAGTTTTACATGATCCAAAAATGAACACTAAAGGAGGTAGAAGACTCAGAAATATGAGTGAACCAAAGAGCTTTATTTCATTGATCATATAAGAGGTACACAATTAGATAAAAATGCTAAGTGTAAAAAGGACATAGCTGTGCTATGTTCCATGGACGATCAAGCTCCGGGTAGTCATCATCCGGGTCACGTCGCTTACGCTTATGATCCTTGTTGGGTCTATCCTTTAGCTCACGATTGTCAACAAGGTAGTAAGGCCCATTGAGTAGCGCCTTGCTTATGATGAATGGTCCTTCCCATGGCGGGGATAATTTGTGTGACTTCTTTTGCTTAAGTCGGAGCACCAAATCCCCCTCTTTAAACGAGCGATGCCGAACGCGGCGACTATGGTAGCTGCGTAGCTTCTGCTGGTAGATGGAGGATCTTTGGCATGCCAAAACGCGCTCTTCCTCGAGAAGGTCCACATCTAGGCGTCTGGATTCTTCAGCATCATTCTCGTTGTAGGCAGCAACTCTTGGTGCATCGTGGAGGATGTCGGAAGGCAAGATGGCTTCTGCTCCATATACCATGAAGTAAGGGGTGTAGGCGGTGGATCTGTTGGGTGTAGTTCGTAAACTCCACAGGACAGATGGTAAATCTTCCGCCCAGGCTCCAGCCGCTCTATGTAGCGGTGCCTCAAGACGTGGCTTGATTCCCTGCAGAATTAATCCATTGGCTCGCTCAACTTGACCATTGGATTGTGGGTGTGCCACATATGCAAGGTCAAGTCGGATGCCTTTGTCCCAGCAATAAGCCTCCACTTCTCTGAGTGACAAGTTGCTTCCATTGTCGGTGATGATGCTATGTGGGAGACCAAATCTCACCACTAGATCCCGGACAAACCTGAGGGAAGTTGCCCCATCAAGCTTTCTAATGGGTTTATCTTCTATCCATTTGGTGAATTTTGTCAACTGCTACAAGAAGATGCGTAAATCCACACGCTGCCGTCTGTAACGGTCCCACCATGTCTAGCCCCCAGACTGCAAACGACCAAGTTATTGGTATTGTTCACAATTCTTCAGCAGGAACATGTGGTTGTCGGGCATAATACTGGCATCCTGTCCATGTCTCAACCAGCTTGTCGGCGTCCGCCTTCACGGTCAACCAGTAGAATCCTTGCCGGAAGGCTTTCGCGACCAACGATCGGGGAGCGGCGTGATGCCCGCAATCTCCGAGATGGATCTCGTGCAGGATTTCCATACCTTCTAGCTAGGAAACACACTTTAGGTATACACTAGTAGTGCTCCTTTTATAGAGTTTCCCATTGATAATGGTATAACCCTTTGCTCATCGTACTATTTGTCGTCTTTCGACTTCGTCGTCGGACAGAGTTCCGTGTTCGAGATATTCCATGAACGGTTTTGTCCAAGCCGGAGGGACCTTAGTCACCATGTTGACGAAAGAGTCAGCTCTATCCGGGCTGTCGATGTCGGCGCCCTTCACGGATGGTGTGCGTAGATGCTCTAGGAAAACTCCTGGCGGAATTCGCTTGCACCCTGATCCAAGCTTAGACAGTAGATCTGCCGCCTCGTTTTGCTTCCTAGGCACATACTTGACTTTGTAGCCCAAGAAGCTCTTGACTATCTCGTCCACTTCGTCTCGATATGCCTCCATCATAGGGTTCCGCGCATTCCAGGTGCTAGCCACCTGTTGGGAAACCAAGTCGGAATCTCCACAGCAAACTATGCGCTTGATGCCAATATCCTTGGCTACACGTAGACCGTGAATGAGTGCTTCATACTCCGCCATGTCGTTTGTAGCCTCAAAGTGGATCTGCAGAACGTAGTGTAGCTTGTCTCCTGTTGGTGACTGTAGCAATACACCAGTCCCCGAGCCGTTGAGCAGCTTTGATCTGTCAAAGCGCATCACCCAATACTCTGGTTCTGCCAACGGAGTAGCGTCTGGCATCTCTGTCCAATCTGCAACAAAATCCACCAAGGCTTGTGATTTGATAGCGTAGCGTCTTTTGTAGGTGATCTCGAAGGCGGCAAGTTCAATGCCCCACTTCACGACCCTTCCTGTAGCGTCACTGTTATTGATAATGTCGGACAGTGGATTCTTGCTCACCACTATGATTGGGTGCTCCTGAAAGTAATGCCTCAGCTTCCGAGAAGCGAGGAATACTCCATAAGCTATCTTTTGGTAGTGCGGGTAACGCTGCTTGGCCTCCGTCAAGACCTCGCTTACATAGTAAACTGGTCGTTGAACTCCGTGCTCATAGCCTGGTTCCTTCCGCTCTACTACGACGACGATGCTGATAACCCTGTTGGTTGCTGCTATGTAAATTAACAGGGGCTCACCAGGCTCAGGTGCTGCAAGGATGGGCGCTGAGGAAAGAATCTCCTTGAGCTGCTTCAATGCTGCATCTGCTTCGTCCGTCCATGTGAATTTGTCCGCCTTCTTTAGCAACTTGTACAGCAGCAAAGCCTTCTCTCCAAGTCGGCTGACGAACCGACTAATTGCTGCAACACAACCTGTTAGTCGTTGAATGTCCTTTAAGCATGTCAGACGGTTTATGTTTAAGATTGCCTTGATTTTCTCCGGGTTGACCTCGATTCCTCGTTGGGAAACGATGAAGCCCAAAAATTTTCCGGCTGGAACCCCGAAGACGCACTTCTTGGGATTGAGCATCATGTTGTATTTCCAGAGATTATCAAAGGTTTCTTTTAAGTCGGAGATTAAGTCGTTTGACTTTTTAGACATCACCGCAATATCGTCCACATAGGCATGAACGTTCCGACCAATTTGGTCGTGGAGGCAATGTTGCATTGTCCGCTGGTAAGTAGCACCTGCGTTTTTTAGCCCAAAGGGCATCGTGACATAGCAAAACGTGCCGTAAGGGGTAGTGAACGAAGTGGCCAATTGGTCCGACTTCCTCATCTTGATCTGGTGGTATCCTGAATATGCATCAAGAAAACACAAAAGTTTCGAGCCAGCCGTCGAGTCAATGACTTGGTCAATGCGAGGCAAAGCGAACGGATCTTTGGGACATGCTTTGTTCAAGCCGGTGTAATCAACGCACATTCTTAATTCATTGGTTCCCTTTTTGGGGACAAGTACAGGATTGGCCACCCATTGGGTGTGAAGGACTTCTTGGATAAATCTAGCCTTAAGTAACCTAGCTATCTCTTTGCCAATGGCGCGTCTCTTCTCATCTCCAAAGCATCGTAGAGGTTGTTTCACTGGTTTGCATTTTGTATCAATGTTTAAGCTGTGCTCGGCAAGTTCCCTAGGTACACCTTTCATGTCGGCAGGTTGCCAGGCAAAGATGTCCCTGTTCTCACGGAGGAACTCGACGAGCGCGCTTTCCTATTTGGGATCCAGGTTTGTCCCAATGGCAGTGACCTTGGAGGCATCGCCTACCACAAGTTCCACCGGCTTGGTCTCGATGGCGGCCTTGAACGCAGGAGCGGAGTAGGAGATTTTCTTCTTCGACGCGGGCATCTCTGAGTCATCGACCTTGCTCTGGATCTCCTTGAATTCTTCGCTGTAGAGGACAGCTTCTACAATGGCTGCTTCATTGATCTCGCAGTCTCTTGCCTTGGTAAAGCTTCCAGATACGGTGATGATGCCGTTTGGTCCGGATATCTTGAGTTTGTTGTAGACGAAGCATGGCTTGGCCATGAACGTGTGGAATATGTCGCGGCCGAATATGACGTGGTACTCGCTCTTGAAGGGGACCACCTCGAAGGTCATGCGCTCTTGGCGGTAATTACTAACATCGCCAAAGGATACCAGAAGTGTAATGCACCCAAGGGACTGAGCCTCCCGACCAGGAACTACGCCGTGGAAAACGGTGTTGGTCCGCCTTAGGTTTGCCTCCATCAAGTTCATCTTCTGTAGTGTATCCAGGTACATGATGTTGATGCTGCTTCCACTATCCACCATGCACTTGGTGAACTCCACGCCGTCAATCAATGGGTTGATGACCATGGTGTACTGGTTCTCCGTGGGCACAAGGTCTGGGTGGTCCGTCATGTCCCAAGTTATCGGAACCTCCGACCAGCGCAGGTACTGGGGAACTGGGGGGAGAGTGGCCATCAGGATCCTCAGAGAGGTCTTCTGTTGTCGGACGGTGGGGGTGCCAAGGAAAGTGTGGTAGACTAGGGACTTCTTTGTGAAGGGGTTCTTGCCCTTGTCTTCGCTCTTGGCGGAGTGCTTGGGGTCAACGTCCTCATCCATGTCACTTGAATCCTTGGACTCCTCCTCCTTCTTCTTCCCCTTGCCCTTGCCTCGCGGTCTGTTCTTTGGACTTTGCTTGTAGCCGGACTCCGGATCTTCCTTGAGGTCGTTGATGAACTTGCAGTGTCGATTGGTATGGGTGGCCTTGCCGTTGGCATCGAGGTGTACGAGGCACGGCATATCGCGGTACTCTTCGTAGGTTTGGGGAACGCATAGCGGCGCCGAGGTGGTTTCACTTCCTCATTGCTACCAACGACAAGCTCCCCTTCCTCGGCCACGTTGTCCGCCTTCTCCTCGTCCTGCAAAAGTCATAGCGACCATGTCGGTAGATTGCTTTTCTTCTGGAGCGGTCTTCCGCTTTGTACTGCTGTTCCTCCGAGCTTGAGTTGGAACGGCCATTGCCGGCAATGAGCCACGAGCATCATCGTCGGCAGTTGCGAACTCACTAGCCAACTGAATCATCTGGTTCAAGTCAAGCTGGTGATTGTCCTGCAAGCGCTTCAGCTTATGTCGGAGCAACGTGCCCCTTTCCAACCCATCGATGAAGGCGGCCATGGCGGTCTGAGCGTGCACTCCTGCGCGGGAATTTTTCATATCCATCCAGCGGGAGAGGTAGGCGCGAGATGTCTCTTCTTTCTCTTGCACGCACCGCTGTAGATCGCCCACAGTGCAGGGACGCTTGTATGTACCCTCAAAGTTCTTGGTGAACGCTTATTGCATGTCCAGCCAGTTGTAGATAGATTTCTCTGGCAAGTCGTCGATCCATTGACGGGTCGTGCCCGCCAACATTAACGGGAGGTACTTGACGGCGACGTTGGGGTTGCCTCCGGCAATCTCCACCGCGTTGTCATAGTCCTGCAACCATGTAGCTGGCTTGGCGGTGCCGTCATAGGGCTTGATGGTCTTGTCAATCCGGAAACCTTTGGGGTAAGTTACGGACCGTATTGCAGGTCCAAAGCAACGTGGTCCCAGGTATGATCCTTCCCGGGCCTCGTGAATCTTATCGATCCGTGAACGTGCATCGTACGGCTCCGGGTTCTTCTTCTTTTTGTCAACAGGGGATGGGCTGCGTGAACGACGCGGGCCTCCTCCGCCATTGTGACTGCTTGGTGGTGACGGAGGCGGAGGTGGCGGTGGGTTAGCATTCTTGCTGTTACCCTCCTGCGACGCCTCACGCCTGTCACGGTTGCTAGTCGGACGCGTAGGGTCATGGCGCGACCTGCTCTTGTGTCCTTGGTTGCGCTCTCCGTCATGACGGGTATGCTCCGTGTTGTCGCGGATGACGATGCTGCACTGCTTTGGTGGGGGCATATCTGTACGATGGTGAGCCTTGTAATCTTTGTGATGTCGGGGAGATCGGGGCGGTGGCGATGGGCGACGAGGTCGGGCCTTTTCTCCATGGTCGGAGGATATGGGGATGGATCCTTCCTGTTGCGTGCATCCCTCCGTCTTCGTTCTGATGAACCCGTCTGGGACCCAACATCGAGAGGCGATCTGTCCCTTGGCGGCTTGTACTGGCTAGATTGGCAGAGCGCTGGGTTAGACTCAAGCCTCTGAGAGGTGGCCTTTTCCTGCTGCTTCACCGCCTTGGCCACTAGGTCGTAGACCTGTTCCACTGCCTCGGTCGATCTATCCTGCTCCAGAAGGGTCTTGGCGACGGCGAGGTTAAGGAGTGGGGTGGGCATCACCTGCTTGCCTTCACTGTCAATGTATGGCTTGGCCTATGCCGGCTTCGAGGGAGCCCATCCTAGGTTACGCCGTACACCAGGATTGTTGATAACACGAGCCGGAGATTTCTTAGCCTTCTGCTGCTGTAGCAGAGTCTTGTACTCGGCCTCCATTTCTCTAGCTTTCTCTATGGACTTCTGCGCGTTGACCAGATCTCGATCTAGTTTAGCGCCTTGCTCCGCGATGGCTTGCGCTTCCTCCAGCAGCTGCTGGCGCTTCTCGTCAAGCTGGGCCACGTTCCGGATATGAGCAACGTTTAGTGGTTCGACGAGGAGGTTGCCGTACATCACTCTATCAGCTGGAGTAACTTGGGCTGATGCCGATGTAGATGCTGGAGGCGGCACGTTTGCGGTGTTGTTGTTGCTCGGGCCGGTGCCGAGTTCCTGCGGCTGCTGCACTGGGTTAGGCGGAGGCGGCATGACCTTTGCGCGATCATCGTTAGCAGCAATAAGTGGCCCCTTCCCCTTTTCCAGCGCCTTAGGCGGAGCTCGTCTGGGTTGATCTTCATCCATCGCTGTCCCAATGATGACGAACACCCCTCTGGACGTGACGGCGTTGTTGGCTTGCTCGTCGCATGAGTACTCCTCCTCCATCTCCTGCATAGCGGAGTCTAGCTCTTTTGGACTGAAGTCTATCTCCTCTGAATCTGCACTGAAATCAGCATAAAGCACGTCAATGACAGATTCAGATGGTGCCAGGACTTCCTCGATGACGGGCGGTGGAGGTGCAACGAGCTCGACGATGACTGGAGGTGGTGGTGCTGCTGCGACAATGGCGGCGGGAGGCAGCGGTGGCGGCTGCTAAACTAGAGGTTCTCCGTCTCTAAGCGCGAGCTCCATCTGGGTTGCCGCGTCAGCTGCCGTGTAGTTGTTGATGGTGCTCACCATCTCTTCGAGGGTAAGGCGTCCTGTTGCCTGCTGCCGTCTTAAAGAATGTCGGAGAAGCGTGCCACGGACCAGTCCTTCCACGAAGTGATACAAAGCGTTATCATCGGGTTAGTGGGCTAGATCGGCTCGTATACGGAGCCACCTGGCCAGGTAATCGCGGGGGTTTTCGCCCTCTCTCTGAATGCAGCGCGCCAGATCGAAGATGGTAACCACGCCGACGAACTTGGATCTCTGTTGTCCAGACGCACGGACGAAGCCGGCGGGTTTGCAGTGATCTTCCACCTTTATATCCTGCACAGGGGCGGTTTGGGTGGGCCTTTAATTTTTCCGATCTTTGCCGGCAAACTCCAAAGAGAGATCCGACATTGATCCTTGCGCGAACGTGTCCTGCTCGTAGGCGGTCCATGCGGGTCTTGAATTTTTCCGATCTTTGCCAGCAAACTCCGAAGAGAGACCCAACATCGATCCTTCCGCGAACGTGTCCTGCCCGTAGGCGGTCCATGCGGGTCTTGATGCTCCTCCGACTCCCAGGGAACTAGTGCCCGAGTCGGTTTCGCCGATGAAGAGGTGTATGTCTCCGATAGGAACGATCGAACACAGCGTAGGGTTCGTCTTCGTCGGGATCCAGAACTCGTTAGGAGGGATGATCGGAACGTTGCCGGAGAAGAGAACACGGCCGATGGCTACGGTTTTGCCGATTCCCACGAAGATCTTGGTCCTCGCCCGCTGAAGAGCCTGAAGCGCCTCTTGCCCCACGGTGGGCGCCAACTGTCATGGTATTGCCGACGAGTACGCCATGGAGGGGTCCTCACAGTGCGTGTTTAGAGACGTGGGGTAAGGCAGACGGTTGACGGGTACGAGGTAACACAGCTTACCCAGGTTCAGATCCCACAACGGTGGCGGAATCCTACTCCTGCTATAAATCACTATAAGGGCAATACGCCGAGTTACAGAGATAGGTTCGCTGTGCGAGGTTGTCTGAAGTTGTCTGAGATTGTGCCCTAAAGGCTCCCATAGGCCCGACTTGTATAGTCGCCAAGTCCTAGGGTTACAGGGAAAAGTCCTAGCCGGATAGGTTACAGAGTCCTACACCGTCTATCACTAGTCTTGTGTATCTTGCACTCCAAGGCTCCGGGTATGCTGGTGACTCCACCGTAGCCTTCCTTTATCCGGCATGGGCCTCCCTTCTGGATCCACCTAACTGGGCCGCCCAGCAGGCCATAGGCCATGCTACCGACTATGGGCCACCCGGGTTAGTCGGATAAGAGACATGCTATTAGGATACCAATATAGCATATCCCCAACAACATACAACTACTTTAAGCAAAGTGTGTAAGGTAAACAGTCCACATGTTCCATGAACAAGAGACCGTTGTTTTCTCCCTAGTAGCAACAGCACATCTACAACCGAAGATATTATTTTCACTTCCCTTGGAAACTAGAGGCATGAACCCACTATCGAGCATAAATACCCCCTCTTGGAGTCACTAGCAACTACTTGGCCAAGATACCTACTAACAACGGAGAGCATGCAACATCACAAACAACACAGACATGATAGAATCATAAAGACAAAACCATTAATCAAACAAAGATAATAATCTCAATATCCATCGGATCCCCGCAAACACAACATGCATGATTACAAATAGATTAGATCTTGATCATGAACGGAGCTCGCAAGATCTATACATGAAAGCACAAAGGAGGAGATACAACCATCTAGCTACTTCACGGACCCATAGTCCAAGGTGGAACTACTCATGCATCATACTAGAGAGAAGGCCTCCGGGATGATCTCCCCTTCGGCAGGGTGCCGGGAAGAACTTCTGACCCCCCCCCCCCGATCTAGGGACGATGGTAGCGGTGGCTACAGACAGTTTCGTGGATTTCTGATCGGGTACCCAGGGTTTCTGCATCGAGGGCTTCTTATAGGAGAAGGGGGAGACCGAGGCGGCGTCCAGGGCGACCAAACCCTACCCAGGCCCGGGGTGGGGCCTACCCATGCCTAGGGTGGCTCTGGCCCCTCTGGCCGGCCTCCCGGGCTCTCCTCTAGACTTCTTGTTCCCCACGGAAAGTAATTGACTTTGTCCTTTGTCCCGTCCAATTCCAAGAATATTTCTTTACTAACTTTTCTGAAACCAAAAACAACAGAAAATAGGCATCTGGCACTGTTGCAACTTGTTAATAGGTTAGTACCAGAAAACATATAAAAAGCACCTCACAGTGTGGACAACTAAAGCAAAGTAGATACTAAACAAGCATGGAGCATCAAAAATTATAGATACATTTCCAACATATCAACATCCCCAAGCTTAAATCTTGCTCTTCCTCGAGTAGGTAAGTGATGAAAAGCATAATTTTTGAGGTGACATTCACCCTTAGAATAAAGATCTAAACATGTGCATGAAAGATGGAGTTCTAACAATATGACATAGTAACTATGCATGCAACATGACAAGCTACAAAAAAGATCATGAATAACATGCATTGAAAAACGTTTGTTTGTTTCACATGTAGAAAACATAGCATAGTGGCAATCAGCTTGTCCCTCATAGAGTAGCAATAAAATGCATAGGACACCTGCAAAGTTCACAAGGGTGACTAGAAACAAGTAGCACAAGGGAAAGTAATATCACAATATGCATCAATTAATAAGCTTTGGAACACTGCACACAGAATGACAACTATGCTCTCTTAATGGTGCCTAAAGGTAGAAGGTGGAAACTCAATAGTGGTGGAAGAAAGGCCTTTTTGTAAAAGGAGCAGGGATTACAAGTTTCAAAAAGAGCTTCCAAAAATTATGGTACTTGTTAGCTTTCATCCCTCATTGCCCCTATGATAAGCATCTTGAAGTGGTTAAGGTTAAAGTGGAAAAGCTGGAGTATATGCTTGACGAAGTATAAGTTGGCAATCTCATGCCCCTTGAATACGAGGGCCACACCTCATGCATACTCAACTTTGGGTCCAGGTAAGTTCTTGTCACTGTAAGTATTTGCATATCATTGAGAACCGCCAACGGGGTACCCCTTGCACATGGTACAGGAGCTTTCCCATAACCAAAATGACAAGGCAAGCAGACAATGAGCATCTCAGCAATCTTTTTATTTACCATATGCATAGCTTTTTATTAAGGATGCTTCATAGATAGCTCATTATGGTGATGCTGCAAGTTTTCACCATGATTAGGCATGGCTTGGGCTAGCGGCTCAGGCGTTTCTCTAACACAGAATACAAACTCCATGGACTTACAAGTTCCCTATTTATTTCACACCCGTGACATCCATAGACAAAATAACATGATATCAACTGAGTACAACAAGGTACAAGTGCAATGTTTAAAACGTTCCTCGTGACAGCACGGTTCTGCTAATTCCAACTTATAAGTGCACGCATATACAACAAAGTTGTCACAATGGTTCAAGTTTATTAGGGGCAAAGAATAAAGTGTGCCATCAAGTTCGTGAGGGCTTTAATCACTAAGTTTCCACATAACAAAATAGTTTTTAATTGGAAGATAGTTTAAAACAAGAATATACTTGGAATGGTGTAACACACCATGCATAGGAGTTTATAGTGGACACTTTGGAATAACTTGGTTTCTTGGGAGTTGGAGGCATGAGTAGAACTTACTCACACAAGTGGAGGCTAGCAAAATACTGGGAGCAACCAACTAAGAGAGCAATAATGGCCATAATCATGCAGTGCAATAAAGCATACTAACCAAACAAAAGAGTGGTACTACAAGTCAAGGACTAAATGATCATAGAGGATAATGGTGACTTGTCATAGTCATAACATGGTGTGAGCATGTGCCAAGTTAACCCAAACAAAGCATCAAAGGAGAATACCACAATACTATGGTTTTGCATGCTAAAACAACGCATAATTTCTTCAAGGCACACTAAGCAATCCCAATTGTTTGGAACAAGACATGCTAAATCAATAATCACTAAGAATAATGCTAAAACAACACCTAGCATGTCATGCTAAAGTCTAAGTGACAGTCAATGCAAGCTCCTCTTGCACTTATCAAGCAAGAACTTACTACTCCTTTCCAAACACCAAGCAACCTTACTTGCAAAAAAACACAGCGAGAATGGGGGTCCAAACTACTTTATTCAAGCAAACTAAAAAAACTAAGCAAAGCAAACAAAAACTAAGACACTCCAAGAACAACATAACTGTGCATGAAACAATAAAAACGAAGTGTCTAGACAAACCTGAGCTTTTTATTGATGAAGAAGGGGATGCCATGGGAATCCCTAAGCTTTGACGCTTGTACCTCTTGGATATTTCTTGGGGTGACACCATGGTGGCATCCCCAAGCTTGAGATTTTTTCCATTCTTCATCTCATTGCATCATTCTCTCTCTACACCTGAAATTTTCCTTCATACAAAACTTCACACAATCTTTATGAGCAACATTAGTGTATTCAAAAGATATTAGACCACTGGCAAAGCTTTGAAACATCAAGGCTTTTCACTAAAAACACAAGCTACTATAGTAACTCCTTCAAAAATCTTAATTTACCTGAAAATAACTCAAAAAAGAATTAATAAGAAGCAAAGCAAATAATGGCAGAAATCTGTCAAAACAGACTAGCAGGTAGAAACTGATTTTTTCGAACATCTTATGTTTCTCAAATCAAAAATTGTTGAACTAGTGAAAGTTAGCTAACATACTGGGGGATTTATTAATAAATTTTGATCTCAATCCTAGTTAGAGAGCCTCCTCAAGAATTTTTTTTTGGTGGAGGACAGAAATATGTTTTGGGACAGCAACTCCACAAATCTTACTTCCCTCTCATTAGAGGTCATTCTTGGCACAAAAATCAAACAAAAAGGATAAGGAGAGGTCATTACTGAAGTAGTAACTTCCAAGACTCAAGTAAACTCTTGGGTTATCTCCCAACAAGTACTTCTCTTTAACGCCTTTAAGTTAGGCACAAGAAGCAAGAAGAATCAAGTATTTTCAAATGGAGAAGCATTGCCCCTCTTGTTCCTTCTTTTATTACCTTTCTTTTTCTCCTTGGGGAAGATATGATTTATTACCGGGGGAGAAAAGTGCATGATGCCTTTTCCCACATCTATTACTGCCCCAAGGTGTTTCAGTAGAGATATTCCAAGTGTGATTTGTCCTTTGCCTACACATTCAATAACAAGATAATCAGTAGACACCATTTTCCTTGAGATTTTTGTAAACACACCCTCATCTATTCCATTGGGAAATATAGTGGCATTTTTGGTAAGAGAGATTTCCTCTCCTCCTTCAATAAGGCCCCAAAGACTCAAGGAATCAAAAATATCTTTAGGCATGAGACAAAATTCAGACATGATATCACAGCGAGCATTGAAAAGTGTAGTATTTATAGAGACTTTGATTATGGGAAACCACTTTTAAGGCTCACAATTTATGGGAACATAATCATGGTAAGCCCTAAGCGTGTGATAGCAACTATGCATAGCAGTAATACTAGTCTCAAGAGTGTTCAACCTGGCAAAAATATTTGTGAAAGAGGAATCGGACTTGCCAGGTGTATTATAAATTGCAATCAACTTTTTTATGGGATCAAAGGCTTCATCCTCAGTACAAAGCAAAATATATTTCTCATCCACAACATCCAAAGCATATCTATAACGAAGAGCAATATCGCGGTAAAAACTATCAATAACCAAGCTGAGGCTTACCTGAGGCTCAGTTTCCATCTGGAAAGCAGAGATTCTAAACCAAGCCTCCTTAAAACTTTCTTCACTTTTTTGCTTAAAAGTGGAGATTTCTATCATAGGGGAAATAGAGGTTGATCCAAAACCAGACATGGCAGCAAGTAGAGCAGGAACTATTTTTTTTGTGTGTTTTTGAATAAAGCAAGCAAACCAAACTAGATTAAATTTTTTGGGTTTTTGAAAAGAGGCAAACAAAACCAAGCAAACTAAAAACAAAGTAAAGAAAAAGGAAGTGAAGACGTCCTTAGCCTCCCCAGCAACGGCGCCAGAAAGACTTGATGGTGCTCGACGTGGCACTCCGTTGGTAACCCCAAGCGCAGGTTGTGAAGAGCAAGCAGCAAGTTTTCACTCAGTTGAGACCGAGGTTATCGAACCAGAAGGAAAAAGGAAATGTCACACAGGTGTTGCAAGCAACATGGAGACCTGCACAACACAAACTCAAGAGTTTGTCCCAACGAACAGTGAGGTTGTTAAGCTCACCGGTTTGCTGTAACAAAGGATTAAACATATGGTGTGGAAGGTAATGGTTTGCAGAAAGTAAACAAGTAACAGTGGAAGATGTATCAATGGTAAATATTGGACAGGGGTCCATAGTTCACTAGAGGTGCTCTCCTTAGATAAACAACATGGCATGAAGGGTAAAAAAATTACAGCAGGACAATTGACAGGAACTGAGCAAGGCATAACAATGCAATTACTAGTCAGAAAGATCCTATGAGGGTAATTGGGCAATACAACAAGATACATAGACCACCATCCAACTGCATCTATGACTAGAAGTCCACCTTCAGGTTCTCATCCGAACCCCCTCTAGTATTAAGTTGCAAGAAACAGACAACTGCTTTAAGCAAAGTGTGTAACGTAAACAGTCCACATGTTCCATGAACAAGAGACCATTGTTTTCTCCCTAGTAGCAATAGCACATCTACAACCGAAGAGATTATTGTCACTTCCCTTGGAAACTAGAGGCATGAACCCACTATCGAGCATAAATACCCCCTCTTGGAGTCACTAGCAACTACTTGGCCAAGATACCTACTAACAACGGAGAGCATGCAAGATCACAAACAACACAGACATGATAGAATCATAAAGACAAAACCATTAATCAAACCAACATAATAATCTCAATATCCATCGGATCCCCGCAAACCACAACATGCATGATTACAAATAGATTAGATCTTGATCATGAACGGAGCTCACAAGGTCTATACATGAAAGCACAAAGGAGGAGATACAACCATCTAGCTACTTCATGGACCCATAGTCCAAGGTGGAACTACTCACGCATCATACCGGAGAGAAGGCTTCTGGGATGATCTCCCCTCCGGCAGGGTGCCGAGGAGAACTTCAGATCCCCACGATCTAGGGACGATGGTGGCGACGGCTACAGACGGTTTCGAGGATTTCTAATCGGGTACCCAGGGTTTCTGCATCGAGGGCTTCTTATAGGCGAAGGGGGAGACTGAGGTGGCGGCCAGGGCGACCAAACCCTAGCCAGGCGCGGGGTAGGGCCCACCCGCGCCTGGGGTGGGTCTAGCCCCTCTGGCCGGCCTCCTGGGCTCTCCTCTGGACTTTTTGTTCCCCATGGAAAGTAATTGACTTTGTCCTTTGTCCCGTCCAATTCCGAGAATATTTCTTTACTAACTTTTCTAAAACCAAAACAGCAGAAAACAGGCATCTTGCACCGTTGCAACTTGTTAATAGGTTAGTACCAGAAAACATGTAAAAAGCACCTCAAAGTGTGGACAAGTAAAGCAAAGTAGATACTAAACAAGCATGGAGCATCAAAAATTATAGATACGTTTCCAACGTATCAGGGCCCTGCCCCACGCCTGGGTAGGGTGTGGGGCCCCTCGCCGCCTCCCGGCCTCAACTCTTCGCCTATAAGAAACCCCCGATGCAAAAACCCTAAGTAGCCGATCGAAACTCCACGAAACCTTCTGTAGCCAGCGCCACCATCATCCCTAGATCGGGGGGATCTGAAGTTCTTCCCAGCACCCTGCCGGATGGGAGATCATCCTGGAGGCCTTCTATCCGGTATGATGCGTGAGTAGTTCCACCTTGGACTATGGGTCCATGTAGTATCTAGATGGTTGTATATCCTCCTTGTGCTTTCATGTATAGATCTTGTGAGCTCCGTTTATGATTAAGATCTAATCTATTTGTAATCATGCATGTTGTGTTTGCGGGGATCCGATGGATATTGAGATTACTATGTCAGATTGATTAATGGTTTTGTCTTTATGATTATATCATGTCTGTGTTGTTTGTGATCTTGCATGCTCTCCGTTGTTATTAGCTAGCTTGGCCGAGTAGTTGCTAGGTACTCCAAGAGGGGTTATTTATTCTCGATAGTGGGTTCATGACTCTATTTACAAGGGAAGTGACAGAAATCTCTTCAGTTGTAGATGTGTTGTTGCTACTAGGGAGAAAACAATGGTCTCTTGTTCATGGAACAAGTGGATTGTTTATCTTCCACACTTTGCTTAAAGCAGTTGTCTGTTGCTTGCAACTTAATACTGGAGGGGGTTCGAATGATAACCTAATGGTGGACTTCTAGTAATAGATGCAGTTGGATGACGGTCTATGTATCTTGTTGTATTGTCCAATCGAATCTCATAGGATCTTTTTGTCTAGTATTGCATTGTTATGCCTTACTTAGTTCCTGTCAATTGCCCTGCTGTAATTTGTTTACCCTTCATGCCATGTTGTTTATCTAAGGAGAGCACCTCTGGTGAACTATGGACCCCGGTCCAATTTTTATCATTGATACATCTTCCAGTGTTACTTGTTACTTGCTGCAAACCATTACATTCCACACCATACGCTTTAATCCTTTGTTACAACAAATCGGTGAGCTTGACAACCTCACTGTTGTTGGAGCAAAGTCTTGAGTTTGTGTTGTGCAGGTCTCCGCGTTGCTTGCAACACCAGTGTGACGTTTCCTTCCTCCTACTGGTTCGATAACCTCGGTTTCTTACTGAGGGAAAACTTGTTGTTGTGCTCATCACACCTTCCTCTTGGGGTTTCCAACGAAGCGTCCCACGACAAGTGTTGGGCGTCATCAAGCCGGAGCTAGAATCGGAGCACCATTAGGGTCGAAGCCTAGCGCCTGCATGATCTGCACGGGGACGGGGATTGCCGCCTCCCCCTCCTCCTCCTCCAGCTGATCCACCTCCTCCCCCTCCTCCTCGTTAACCTTCGCCACCTCCGTCTCGTCGCCCTCGATAAGAGCCCACGCGGCCGCTACCTCAGCGGCCATAGCCACACACTCCTCCTCCGCCGCCGAGTCGACGACGTTCTCACGTTGCGTCTCCTCTGCGTCGCTGGGCGCATTGGCGGCGTGGCAGAGCTCGTGGACGGCGACCTTGGCGGCCTCCTTGGCCATCTCCTCCAGCGTGGTCATGGCCACCTCGTGGTGGATCTCGTGATGAACCGTTGATGCGGCCTCCAAGGCCACTGCCTCCTTGCCAGTGACGTGGTGTATGCCGCGCACCGCCCATTGGGCGACCACCATGGAGGCCGCCTCCACCACCCGCTCCAGCACTAACTTGGGGACATGACCTTCCTTCTCAAAGACCAACACCTGCGCCTCGCTCATGCGCCTGGCTAGCAACGTGGCCTCGAGGTGGACCTCGTTGACCTCCACCTCCGGGAAGCGGGTGCGGCACATCTCCCGGATCTTCATCTAGTTGGCGATCTTGCGGCGAGGCATGACTGCAGGTGGCTGGCGCTTTTTCGGCTTCTGGTTTGCTCTTACTTTGGGCTTGTTGTCTTCGCCGCACCGGCGACCGTCTTTTATAGACTGCGGTAAAGGCGGGAAACTGTCTAGGAGACACGGAAAGTTTTCGGGCCGCGGGAAGCGAGACGCGCGCGGGAAACGACGGCGGGAAACGCCGGCCGCACGGGAAGCCGCCCGCGCTGATAGCCGACGTCTCACATCATGAGGGTGTCAAGTGATGACAGCGAAAGGAAGACGGACAAATGGGTCGAGCCGCTGGAGTGGCTGGCCGGACAAGCCGAACCCCGACCCTAAAACGACCGCGGCTCGACCGAAAAAAACAGAAATAAACCGTTTGGGACGACCGGATAAGTTGGAAGGTGGAGATGCCCTAAGCCACCGACAGGTTCTAGCAACGAACACAGGTTTGCATGTCCTCTTCAGATTGTGTATGTATGTGTGATTCTTTGTGGTATGTCCATCTCCATTACTGACAACCCGGCCGGCGTCGCTACATTTTCTGAGAAGCTTCAGGTCTTGGATTCTGCGAAAATGTGTGACGCGAAATCGTCGTGGCCAGAGCTGTGGGGGAAGCCGGCTGCTGCGGCGAAGCAGAGGATCACGAGAGAGCGGCCGGACGTGCAGGTGTTCCTGGTGCCCGTCGGTTCCACGGTGACCGCCGATGTCAACACCAAGCGCGTCCGAGTCTTCTTCGGCACCTCCAGAAAGGTCGCGGAGATCCCCAAGATCGGCTAGGCAAGGATGCTCGAGTCGAGGCCTGGCATGAATGAATGTTGCGGTGTGTGTTTGCTAATTATGCTCGTATCTGTATATACATCCACAATTTCGATTGCCTCCCCCGCGAAAAAAGAGTATGTTTCGTTGCCTCCAGCGATAAACAAGCTATATACCAATCGTGTGATTTTCATATACGAGAATGTGATTTCCATAGAAATTTCGATTGATGTGAGTGTTGATTTTCTCTCTAGAAATAAAGTGTGTTGATTTTGTACGCGGTGGTAACTACTCCATCTATTTTAAAATATAAGATGTTTTAGCTTTGTAAAAAAGATGAATCTAGACTTCTTCTAGTGTATAGATTCATCCTAAAGTAGAGTGAATCTACGTACTAAAACATGTCTAAATTCATTTTTTTCATAAAGCTAAAACATCTTATATTTTAAAACGGAAGGAGTACATATGAAATAACATAGGAAACTCTTTTTTTTTGCTGTCATCTGCTCCTAGAAATTAGACAGCTGAGCATGCACTCTGTACATAGAGCATCTTCAATCGTTCCCCAGCCACACTCTCGGTCCTGTTTTCGGCTAAATCCGATGAATTCTTCTCGAGTCATGTCTTTAAAAGCCTACAGTTCACCGAATTCGACCCAAAACCAGCCGGTGAACTCGGCGTCCCGAGGTTCGTCTGAGGCACCGGATGGAGAGGAATTCACGGGAAGCAGCGAAACCGCCAAGTGGGATCAAGCTAACAGTGAGAGAGGTCGTTCGTCCTTATCGCCTCGGCTCCCATGCGAATAAATGTGTCGCCAAAGGTCAGTCTTTCTCCAGATACGGCCGGGCAACATCCGATCGTCGTCCATGTGGTACATTCACAGCGAGCCAGCGTTTCGTAAGACAAGTATGGCATTGTCCTTGCCATCTCTTCCTCTAACGGGGCATAGTCAATTAATACTCCTTACATGCGTGCCTTAGCTTCTACACTCCTCACGCCATTTATTACCGCGCGGCTACACCCCTCCTTACTGTCAGTTGCACACCGAAATTCCCTACCGCATCTCACCTCCTTCTTGAGCACCGGCGTAACCTCGGCAAACCATGGCGGAGCGCTTTCCCAGCGACAACGCGGCGGCGAACGGCTTTCGCCACCGCTCTCTCACCGAGTGTGAGAGCCGCCTCCTCTATGACGCCAACTACCCGGCGTCGCCGAACTTTCCCGCGCCAACAGGATGGGCGCTCAACGTCGGCAGCGTGCCGGCTGCGTTTTAGTTTATTTTATCCTATTTTTAGTTTAAATTTTGGTCTAAATAGCCTATGTAATGAACCAATTTCGCTTATATGCTATATATCGCCGGATTAGTATGAATTTTGCCCAAATTTGCTAGAATTTTGCCCAATTTTGATTTACATTCCACAAATTCAAATGATATCGCCGGCATCACCTAGGCTCGTGAATGGGAAGTTTCAGGCCCCAGACCAAACTCTCGGCCACAAATTCGCCGGATTTCGGCTTTGGGGTCTCCAATGAATGGAGATGCTGTTAAGACAGCGTACGGTATTGGAAGAGGAGGAGAAGATGATGAATGAGACGTCATTTCATAGAAGTGCCCAGCGCGATTGCCTCGCTGCTGACGGTGCATTTCCTTGGCGCCGACAACTTGCTCATGCGCACAAGAGACTAGAAGGTACTTCTTCATCTTCCGCGCTTGTTTATTTCTCCAGTATATTTATTTCTAAAAAATGTAATAATATACGGGGATTTGGTGTTCACTCAATACTCTTCAATCCTTTTAAATATCTTTTTTCTAAAAATACACTATTATGATGGAGAGTTTTTAATCTAGCGAAAAATACACTAGTTTGAAGGAAATTTATGGGGATATTTCGGGATTATCCCCTCTAAACCCGGTCTAATAAACGATCTATCGGAAAAATTTCGGGATACCAAATAATCCCCTCCCATCTTTCAAATACCTTAGAAGTATACAAGACCTCGGTCGTAGCGGGAGAGTTGGAGGTGTGGAGTTGTATGCTATCCCAGTTGTACGCAACTTGGGTCTCGGCACTTCTTGTAAATATTTTTGCTACTACTCTTCTATAAAGATATGGCATGCCATTGGCGTGCTCTCGAAAAAAAAAACAAGACCTCAGTCTGCATCACGGTGAATCCCTCCCATGGCATACGAGAGAGTACCCCGATAAATTATAGTAAGTATGAAAATACCCCTTTAAATATTACTTTGAGATCTGGGAATTCTGGAACGACGCATCCAAACCACGGCACCGACTCGTAGTTTCCAGCCATTTTATTCTCTACCGGTTGAAAGTCCCCTCTTAAGTTGTCGCAGATAATCATAGGTATTTTTCTTCAAACCTCGACAATACCTTTATCTATATCTATACCTATATCTATCTATCTATCTACTAATTTCTTCTTAGGTAGGTTCGTCGTACCAGATTTTCCGTCCGCTTTTACGTTGGACAATTTTGCCCCTGCTATTTTGATTTATTTACCCGTCCTGCCACCGCAAAGTGAAGAACTGAACTGAAGGCTTCGTCCGGTCGCTCCACCGCGTGTTATTTTCTCTCACGTCGGCTCCAATACCTGTTTTTTCCCACACCCGGCCGTCTGCCGACCGTCAAAGAAGCTGGAGGCCACGCCATTCCCAGAGCGGTGCGGTGTTTGCGGATGGGGCGCACACCATGGCGGTGACTGTTAACACCCGGATTTTTCAATCCTAGATGCCTGTTATGCCATACATCGCAATCCCGGGATTACCATTTTTGCGAGACATAACAGAATTGGATACCATAGTACATCATCTATTACAAACGATACATAAATTCTTACACAAATAGGGATCTCATGATCTTCTTAATACAACATCAAGCAGCGAAATACGTAATAATAACGATAGCGTAGGCGAAGCTCCATCTTCGGGGTCACAGGCAATGCTGACGATGAAAGATGATCCTAGTTTTCGTAACCTTCCTGGGGTCTATCCTCCAGGTACTCCTCTTCATAGTCTGGCCATGGGAATAGCCAGGGACAAAGCCATGAGTACTCTTTAAGTACTCACAAACTAATACTAACAGATTAAAAGGAGTTTTTGGATAATAGGACACTAGGCTCTAGGGTTGTTTTGCAAAAGCCAGATTTATCTCTACGAAGTTCCAAAGCTAATCACAATTTTATAACTCCTAAGTGGGATATTGTAATTTCAGATCACAACCATGTTGTGGTCAAGTCAAAGTCTCAATTCATTTCACAAGTCATTTTGAAAAGTCTGACGGGGGAACAGTATGGCCACTCCAACTGTCCATAACCGCGGACGCGGCTATTCGAATAGTTCGACACTCTGCAGAGATTGTACACTTTCACCACAACATTCGATACATCCGTTAGGAACAGATCCTGAATTCACCATACTCAGTATGCGGATAATCAATCCTAACCTTTCAATTACACGCCCTAGTATAAGCACCTCTCCTGTGAGTTTGGCCTCCCAACCATGACCAACTGTCATCTTGGGTACTGCACAGGTAGACAATCTTCACAAGGTAGTCTCAGCTCAGACCTTGGCCGTGAGGGAACTAATACTAAGGTATATAAGTTTCCAGTCAAGCCCTACCCAATATTCGGGTATTGTGGTTGTACGATAAAATTAGAATGGTATCGCATCCAGACAACCATCAGTTTTATAAAGGGCTAAGGCTCATGCCTTAACATTTTCATCACCAAAATCATCAGGTGTTTGGAAACACATGTCCAAAACATTTCAATAGAATGATCCATCATTCCAAGGTTTTCATAAACATTTTTCCACCAAGTATTCCCATCTAAAGTTGATCAAGTTTTATGCTTAGCACTAGCATCTACAAGTGGGGGTAAACACTAATGAGGGGTGGTAGACTAGTGGAGTTTCAACTAAGCTCAATCTCATGCCTTGGGATGACATCAAGATTATCTAGCTTAGGCAAATTTGATGTTCTTTATGCAACCTTCACATATCTTTCTAGTATCTACTATTTACTTAAGTAAGCTCTAAGTACTAGCTTTGATAAAGAAATAAATTACTCAAGTTTGCAAGTAAAACTAGGATTGGTTTATCAAGTGGATATGATTATATATGCTTAAGGCATATAGTAGTCATAGTAACAAGTAGGGGTTTGTTGCATCAGTAGGGTGTCTTGCAAGAGTTAACTTGCATCAATATCAGTATAAGCTTGCTAAATTGCAAGTGTTAGCTTGCCTTGTGCAGAGCAGTGGTTGAAGTTCTCCTCGGCTTCTTCTTCGTAGAATCCTCCTTCCTCCTCGTATCCTTGGTCGGTACTAGCGTCTATAAATGAATACGAGGTATACAATCACCAAACAATACTTAGCTACTTGCAATCATCACACAAAAGGGTCCTATAGATGATCTAGCATCATCACTAATATTACAAGGTTAAAGCTTGGTTTAATTCCTTTTATTTTTAGAAAAGTAATTTCTACTCAATGAAAAACTACTTAAGATTTAATATTCTCCAAACCAAACATGGGATCATGTTGACACATGTCATCACCACATATTGTAGTCCAAGGGAATGTGATTTAAAGTGGTGTCACAATTTAATAAGGTTTTACCCTTTTATTTTAATTAATTAATGTGTCTAGAAATGCTTATGTAGCATTCTTTTATTACTTGAACATTATTCCTGCAAGTAAACCTATATATTTTTATATATTCTGAAAGGTATGGTTAAATGTGATTTTTGAGAGTTGGAATCAACTCAAAAGCTATTATGGTTTAAATTTGAAAAATGTTTGAATGCAGAAAAGCTTCTGCCTTGTTATTTTTACCATGGGTGATCTATAGATCCAAATGACTTGAATCCAACGGGCTTGGATTCAACATTCCCAGACCTTTCTAACAAAATTGGTTTCATTCAATTTGATGCACTGAATCAATCTGGGTTGATTTTTGAAGTTGAGTACAGAAGTGAGTTTGAAACAAAAATGAAAAAGGTTTAATTCAAATAACTGGGCTGCGCGGGAAGAGTTAACGGGCCGGCCTGCTAAGCGCAGTGCTCCCGCGTGCTGCTTAAGTGGGTGTCCCCACTCGTCAGTGAGACAGGGAGGGGCGAAGCGGTATGGGGCAACGTGGGTCATTCGATCCGATTCTAATCCAACGGCTGGGAGTCATCGTCGACGCGAGGCAACGCTGGCGATAAAGAAACCTAGCGCGGTCAGTGAGGGGTGTTGGGGACTCACCGGGGTGCAGGCGAGGGTCGGCGAGGCGGGCGAACGACAAAGTCGACGACGGCGAACTCAGGGGTGGTCGCGGCAGCTCCTGGGGTGGACAAAATCGATGGCGCCCTTCTTCTCTAGAGGCGCCGGGCTCTGGTGAAATTCCAGCGAGGTGGTGCTCGCATTGCTCCAGGAACGGTGTGGCACGATTAGTGAGAAGAGGGGAGTGAGGTGGTGTGAAGAAATCGACTGGGGGTGGCCTCTATTTATAGTCGAGCGAGGGGACCGACGGGGCGCACGGTGAGCTCGTCGGGGGCGATGTTACAGGCGGCTACTGGCATGGGCGACGGTAGGGGACGGTGCGGTGTTCCCTGGCGATGCTCAACGACATGGTTTCGAGGCGTGGGGCGGTGTGGCGCGGCAGAGGCGGCGTCTTTGACGGCGAGCGGTGGCTGTGCGGCACGGGGCGACGAACAAGGATGTCTGGCGGTCTCCTGGGTCGGTGGAGATCGTGTGTGCACGCGGTGAGGGCGGCGTGCGGCCTGTGGGCGCTGGTCGAGGGTGGCGCTCTGGCGCACGCTCGGCATGGTCGCTGGCGAGGTTGGCATGGTTCGTGCGTGTGGTCCAGGGCTTGGCAACGCTCGCAGCTAGGACAGGGAGTGGTGGTGGACGGTGGGCTGCCTCCCAGACATGCTGGCTAGGCTTGCTTCTCCTCCTAGCGTGCTATCGACTATGGGGTGGCATGGGTGTGCTCGGCTGTTCATCATTGATGACAATGGCAAGCTCACGGTGGTGCTAGTGCTTGGGTTAGTTATCTAGATGATATACTGAGCTGGTTGTGAGCCAAAGAGGGGACAAGTTAGGCTCAAATCACTGCTCCAAATAGTGTTTAGATTTTGTATGATTTGTGTCTGCAACCTGTTTGATGAAATGGCCGCATGAAATCAAGTTTTGAATTTTGAAAAGATTTTTTGTGGGTTTGCTAGATTGGTGCTGCTGAGTCTGCAGATGCTTGGGTTTTGAAAGTTGAGCTTGTTTGAGTGGTTTTTGAAAAAGTGGGATCTTCCCATGTGATAAAGATTCAATTTTGAATTTTCATTTAAACTATGCATTTGAAAGTTTCTGGATGATCACAAAGTGGGCCTTGATACTTTGTTATGAGTACATTCAAGGGGTGCAAAGATCCAGGAAAGTCTCCATTAGGTTCTGAAAGTTTGAGACAGCCAAAGTAGGCATGGGAGTTAAATTGGTCAAAATGACCATTTCTTTATTTTATTTGTTTTGATTTACTTGTCTTTAGGAAAAGTTTGGGAAATGTTTTAGATGATGTTTATTTCACCTAAGAAACATTTTACAAGCAAGGAAACATACAAACAAGGTTGTTCAAAAGAATTTCAAATTAAATGCATACACATATGCATGCCTTCATAATTTTAATTAGAAAAGTTTTTGTTAACCCTAATTTTTGATGATTAGAGTTTGATGATCCAAGTTTAGTATTTTTGGGATGTTACAAACCTTCCCCCCTTAAACAAAATCTCGTCCCGAGATTTGAAAAAGTACGAAAAGATTACCTATGATTTGAAGAGATCGGGAAACTCCGTCCTGATGTGATCTTCGCGTTCCCAGGTAGCTTCCTCTTCTGTGTGGTTGCTCCACTGAATCTTGAGAAACTTGATGCTCCGGGTTCGGGTAGTTCGAAAAGCTTCTTCCAAAATACGGATGGGTACTTCGGGATAGGTCAAGTCATCGTTGATCTCTATGGTCCGGTGATTGATATTCTTGAACACTTCGGTCTTCTCAGGGACTTCGAGACACTTGCGAAGTAACGAGATATGGAACACATTGTGCACGGCTGACATCTCCTCAGGTAGTTCCAATTGATACGAAACTTCTCCTCGGTGGTTCAGGATCTTGAAAGGTCCGATATATCTGGGGTTTAACTTTCCTTTGAGTTGGAAACGCTGCATTCCCTTCAATGGCGACACTTTCAGATAAACAAAATCGCCTATATTGAAGGCGAGGTCTCGACGTCTCTTGTCGGCGTAACTCTTTTGTCTGGATTGGGCGGTCTTGAGGTGCTCATGAATCTTGTGAACCTTCTCTTCTTCTTCTCGTAGGATGTCGGGTCCGAAGATCTGACTCTCTCCTACTTCCGACCAGTTCAAAGGGGTGCGACACTTCCTTCCGTACATAAATTCAAATGGGGCCATTTGCAAACTGGCTTGATAACTGTTGTTGTATGAAAATTCTGCAAACGGTAGACAGTCTTCCCACTTGGATCCATATTCTAACACAAATGATCTCAGCATATCTTCGAGTATTTGATTTACTCGCTCCGTTTGTCCATCGGTCTGAGGGTGATACGCGGTACTGAAATCTAGGCGGGTTCCTAAACCTTCTTGGACTTTCTTCCAGAATCTCGAGGTAAATTGAGTTCCTCGATCCGATACGATGTTCTTGGGGACTCCATGCAAACTAACGATTCTAGCGATGTACAACTCTGCTAGTTTCGAACTCTGATATGTGGTCTTGATGGGCAAGAAATGGGCGACTTTGGACAATCTGTCCACTATGACCCAGATAGAGTCATTTCCCCTACTAGAAGTAGGCAATCCGGTGATGAAGTCCATTCCTACATAATCCCATTTCCATTCCAGAATCTGCAATGGTTGCAACAATCCAGCGGGTCTTTGATGTCTGGCCTTGACTCGCTGACATATATCACACTTGGCGATATAGCTTCCGATTTCTCTCTTCATCTTATGCCACCAAAATTGCTCTTTTAAATCTTGATACATCTTAGTTCCTCCGGGATGGATAGAATAAAGAGTATCATGAGACTCCTTCAAAATAACTTCTTTCAACTCAGAATCTGATGGTACACAAAGGCGTCCTTTGTACCACAGAATGCGGGTACTTTGCCTGTACCGATACGACGCTTGATTCCGTCGATACTAGCATTTCCTTTATGCGCCTCTTTAATCTGACTGATCAAAGTGGGCTGGAGTTCTATGCTAGCCAAAAATCCTTCACTCACTAATTCCATTCGAAAATCTCCCATCTCCTTGTGCAAGCTTGGTTGCTCCTTCAAGATCATGGATTTCAAGCGACACGGCAATCTGCTAAGGGCATCGGCTACCACATTGGCTTTACCAGGGTGATAGTGAATGTCCAGGTCGTAATCCTTGATTAGCTCAATCCATCTTCTCTGCCTCATATTCAGCTCCTTCTGAGTGAATATATACTTTAGGCTCTTGTGATCCGAATAAATTTCACAACGGTTTCCCATTAGGTAATGTCTCTATGTTTTTAGGGCTAGAACTACGGCTGCGAGTTCGAGGTCATGGGTTGGGTAGTTTTGCTCATGTTGCTTCAGTTGTCGCGATAGATAAGATATAACTTTTCCTTCTTGCATTAGCACACATCTGAGACCAATCTTGGATGCATCACAATACACATCGAAGGGCTTTGTGATATCTGGCATGATCAAGATTGGGGCTGAAATCAATCTCCTCTTGAGTTCTTGAAAACTCGCTTCACATTTGTCGGTCCATTCAAACTTCTTGTCCTTTTTCAGCAATTGGATCATGGGTCTGGCGATACTAGAGAATCCTTCTACGAATTTGCGGTAATATCCCGCCAATCCGAGAAATGCACGAACTTGGGTTTGAGTGGTTGGGGCTTGCCAATCTTCTACATCTTTCACTTTGGCAGGGTCAACGGTAATTCCTCCGGCTGATACAATGTGACCGAGGAACCCTACCTCCTGTAACCAGAATTCACATTTGCTAAACTTTGCATACAACTGATGCTCTCTAAGGGTTCCAAGAATGGTCCTTAGGTGTAGCTCATGTTCTTCTTTTGATTTGGAATAAATCAGAATGTCATCGATGAAAACAACGACAAACATATCTAGGAAGTCCATAAAAATCTTATTCATGAGATTCATGAAATAAGCGGGGGCATTGGTTAATCCGAAAGACATGACCGTATACTCATACAATCCATATCTGGTGGTAAAGGCAGTCTTTGGAATATCCTCTGCACGAATTTTGAGTTGATGATAGCCAGTTCTAAGATCAATCTTAGAAAACACTTTGGCACCGGTCAACTGATCAAACAAATCGTCTATCTTGGGAAAGGGGTACTTGTTCTTGATGGTGACATCATTCAACTTCCGATAATCCGTACATAAACGGTTACCTCCATCCTTCTTGTCCACAAATAAGACAGGTGATCTCCAAGGTGACGCACTTGGTTGAATCAATCCAATTTCCAGCATGGAATCCAGTTGCTTCTTCAATTCTGCTAGCTCCGACAGGTTCATACTATAGGGTCTCTGGGCTATGGGTCCGGTTCCGGGGATTAGTTCGATGATAAACTCGATATCCCGATCTGGGGGCATACCGGGCAAAACATCTGGAAACACATCGGGGTATTCACAGACTATCCGGACTTGGTCAATGGTAGGTTGAGCTATAATCATGTTACACTTGAATTGGCGAGGTAAGGTTTCAGATATATGCTTGACTGATATTCCGGCGGTACTGGTCATAGTTATGGCTTTCTTGGCACAGTCAATTAATCCTTTATGTTTGGACATCCAATCCATTCCTAGTACTACTTCCAAACCTTTAGTTCCGAGTACTATCAGATTTTCATAAAAATCTATGCCATGGATTCGGATAGGGACGGCTTTGCAAATTTGCCTAGCCTTGGTGGTTGATCTAGGAATTTGAACAATCATGACATGCTTCAGTTTGGTTGGTTGAATTTTACTAGTGCTTGCAAATTCTTCGGTGACAAATGAATGCGATGCACCAGAATCAAACAACACTCTTGCAAGTACTGAATTAACAGCAAACATACCCAGCACGACGTCTGGCGCTTCCTGAGCTTCTTCAGCATGCATGAGAAAAAGACGGCCATTGTGATTGAGTGAATTCCCTGGGGCAAATCTTCTTCCGGGCTGAACACGACGCTGCTGCTGACCTGGGACATTGGCATTGAGGGCTATAGCATTCTTCTTGTTGGGGCACTCGTTGGAATAGTGGCCTTTATTTCCACAGTCATAACAGGTCACTTGCGACTTGTCCTTTGCTGCTACAGGCACAACATTGCTTCCAGTCCTCGGGGCAGTGTTGGTGTTGGCGGTAGCATTGTTGTTGTTGAACTTGGGTGGGGCACGATTGAAATTGCTAGAGTTATCGGGGTTGTTGTGATTTCCTCCGGGTCTAGGGTTTCCACGGTTGGGATAGGTGGGACGGGTCATCTGGGGTCTGTTGGTCCTTGGGGCAAATCCTGGAGATGGGTTAGGGCGATACTTTGGGGTCTGATGGGTTCCTGGCTGATGCATCATACGACGCTTGCGGTTCTCATTGGCTTGGTTGATCTTTCCTTCTATCTGGATAGTAGAGTCGACCAGGGCTTCAATATCCGCAAAGGGAATATTGACTAACACTGTCTGCATCTCATCATGCAGACCATTCAGGAATCTTTCTTTCTTCTTGGCTTTCGTGTCTATTTCATCCGGGGCATACCTAGCTAATGACAAAAAAAATTCACGGTATTCCACTACAGTCATCCTTCCTTGCTTCAGTTCTCTGAACTCGTCTCTCATTCTCTTGATCAAACCCGGTGGCACATGGGTTCGGCTAAACTTGACCTTGAATTCCTCTCGGGTCATCATCTGGCCTCCTGTCATTGTGTGAACACTGTTCCACCATGCCCTGGCATCTTCGGCTAGATAGTGGGTGGCGAACAAGACTTTCTCGTTGGCTTCCACTCCAGCGACTTCTAGGTTATTTTCCATGGTTTGCAGCCAATCTTCGGCGTCTAGGGGTTCCTCTGACTTGGTGAAAACAGGTGGGTTGGTATTCTGGAAATTCTTGAGCTTAGTGTTGGAATTATGCCCTAGAGGCAATAATAAAGATGTTATTATTATAATTCTTGTTCATGATAAAGTTTATATTCCATGCTAGAATTGTATTAAGCGGAAACATTAATACTTGTGTGGTTTGTGAACAACACCGTGTCCCTAGTACGCCTCTATGGACTAGCTCATTGATCAATGATGGTTAAGGTTTCCTAACCATAGACATGAGTTGTCAATTGATAATGAGATCATATCATTGGGAGAATGATATGGTGGACAGACCCAAACTAAGCGAAGCAATTAGATCGTGTCATTGTGTTCATCTTTGCGAAGCTTTTCTTATGTCAAATATTGTATTCCTTAGACCATGAGATAATGCAACTCCCTGGTATCAGAAGAAAGCTTTGAGGTCATCAAACGTCATCCTATGAGAGGGTGATCATAAAGGTGTCTCTCAGGTGATCGGAAAGTATCTGTTGGGTTGTATGTATCGAGATGGGATTTGTCCCTCCCAAGTCGGAGAGATATACTTTGGGCCCACTCGGTAATCGATATCAACACCGCTTGCAAGCATGTGGTTAAGGAGTTAATCACAAAGTGATATCGGATTACGGAATGAGTAAAGTACTTGCTGTAAACGAGATTGAACTAGATATGACGGTACCGACGATCGAATCTCGGGCAAGTAAAATATCGCGAGACGAAGGGAATATATATATGGGATTGATTGAATCCTGGCATCGTGGTTCATCCGATCTGATCATCGATGAATGTGTGGGAGTCAATATGGGTGCCCAGACCCCGCTGTTGATTATTGATAGAAGATCATGTGCATATTCTCGAACCCGCAGGGTCACACACTTAACGTGTCTCGACGCTAGGATAGATTGGATACTTGGTTTATGAATTTTTGTTCGGAGTCTCGGATGGGATCCGGGACATCACGAGAGGTTCCGGAGTGGTCCGGAGAATAAGATTCATATAAGGCAGTGCAGTTTTTGGAGTTCGGAATTGTTCCGGGTTAATCGGTATTGTACTGGAAGCTTCTAGAACCTTCCGGAAGGGGGCCAACGTGGTCCCACCTTCCGGGAGGGGGCATGGGCCTATGAGGGAGTGTCCTGGCCGCATTGGGCCAGGGGCACAAGGCCCCATAGGGCCCAGCCGATCCTAGATAAGTTTAAATCGTTTAAACTAGAGAAAAGATAAGATAGGATTTCTAGATAAGGGAGAGTTTAAATTATTTAAAATAGAGATAGGCTTGGAGGAGAGGCTAGGGCTGGCCGCACCCCCCCCCCTCTATATATAGAGGGCTGGTGCGCCCCCTCTCACACCCCCTTACACCTTCCTCCAAACCCAGTTGCCCTGCTGCCCTTCCTCTTTCCCTCCCGACTGTTTGTAGGCGAAGCCCTGCGGCAGAAATTCTCCACCATATACACCACGCCGTCGTGCTGTAGATCCAATCTATCTCTCCACCATACTTGCTGGTCCGAGGAAGGAGGAGACGTCGAGGTGCGGCACGTGTGCATCTCACGGAGGCACCGCCACTTGTGGTGCTAGATCGGATCGGATCGCGAGGAGGAGAAGCGAGTACGACTACATCACCCACGTTCCGACGAACGTTCCGAATATTCAAGGGTATGAAGATCTAATCCAATCTCTCTCGTTGTTTGCATCTCCTAGATTAGATCTTGGCTTTCCTTCTGTTCGCTTCCGTAGAAAATTTTGATTTACTATGCTGCGAAACCCTTCAGTGGTATCAGAGCTAGATCTATGCGTAGATGTGTTTCACGAGTAGAACGCAACATGGTTGTTGCGGGCGTTGATGTTTTCTGTTGCAAGCCTCTTGTTTGTGTTCTTCTTATGGCGCGGGATAGTGAGATTGAAGCGGTCCAGGACAACATTACGCGACGTCGTTCGCGAGACCGGCTCCGCACTTGACGTGTGGCTTGTACCACACATGCGGCTGGTGGATGTCAGTTTCTCTCACTATAGTTGTCATGGGATTAACACCGGAGTTTGGCAACCATAATATCACCGTTGTGGCTTTCCGTAGGTAAGAATCGTTCTTAGCATCTACTCCCATGAGCCACGTAAAACATGCAACAACAAAGTAGAGGCGTCTAACTTGTTTTTGCAGGGAGTGTTTTCTGTGATATGGTATGGCCCAAGATGTGATGTGTATAATGTATGCGATGATCATGTTTTGTAATGTTTCACGACTTGCATGTCGATGAGTACACAACCGGCAGGAGCCATATGGTTGTCTTTATAATTGTGTATGACCTGCGAGTCAACTTCTTATACGCCATGTAATAGCTTTACTTTATCGCTAAGTAGTTAGCAATAGTTGTAGTTGCTATTCGTGGTGGAGGCAATCATGGTGGAGTGATGGAGATCATGCCGGAACGCACAAGATGGAGATCATTGCGCGAAGATTGGCTATACCATGTCACATAAAGTTATATGCATGTGATGTTTATCCTTTTATGTATCTTATCATGCTTAGATCGCGACGGTAGCATTATAAGATGATTCCTCACTTAAAGATCAAGATAAAAACTGTGTTCTCCCCAAGTATGCACCGTTGCGAAAGTTCGTCGTGTCCAAGCATCACGTGATGATCGGGTGCTATAGACTCTACGCTCACATACAACGGGTGCAAGCCAGTTTTGCACACGCGGAAATACTTGGGTCTAACTTGACGAGCCTAGCATGTACAGACATGGCCTCGGAACACATGAACTGAAAGGTTAAGCATGAGTCATATGAATGATATGATCGACACTTCGTTGTCCACCATTGAAACAACATCTCTTCTCGTGAAGATCGGATTAGGTGTGGTGAATTTGGATCGTGTTCACTAAACAACTTGAGGGATGTTGAATTTAGTGGGAGTTCATCTAGTAATTTGATTAAGTTGAACTATTTATCATGAACATAGTCTAAATTGTACTTGCAAATACTGTAGATCACATGGCCAAGTCCAACTTCAACTTCAACGTTTTTGCTGAGAAAGAAAAGCTTAGAAACAATGGGTCTAACTTCACCAACTGGTTCTGCAATCTAAGAATCATTCTGTCTGGCGGACAAAAGGACTATGTCCTTGAGAAAGCGTTAGGTAACCCCCCTGCTGCAACTGCGCCGGCTGATGAGAAAGTTGGCTATCAGTCGCGCAAAGATGATTATGGTGTGATTAAGAGCACCATGTTGTTTGCTATGGAACCGGAACTTCAAAATCGTTTTGAAAACTATCCCGGGCCCTTTGAGATTCTCGAAGAGCTGAAAACCATGTTTCAGACTCAGGCCCGTTCTGAGAGATATGAGATCTCCGAGAAGTTCTTTAACTGCAAGATGGAGGAAGGGAGTTCCGTTAGTGAGCACGCCATTAAGATGTCGGGCTACACTCAACGCCTTGAGCAACTGGACTGCAAGATTCCAGAGGAGCTCAAGATTGACAGGGTTCTGCAATCACTCCCTCCCAGCTACAAAAGTTTTGTAGTGACTCATAATCAGATTGGTTCCACTGATACGATCACCGAGCTCTTCGCAAAGCTGAAGGCTGCGGAGGTGGACATCAAGAAGGATAATCATGTGTTGATGGTCAACAAGCCCTCCTTTAAGAAAGGTAAAAGTGCAAAGAAGCCCTTCAAGAAGGGCGGCGGCAAGCGCAATGCCCCTGCTGAGAAGAAGCTCAGGTCTGGTCCCAAGCCGGAAACTGAGTGCTTCTATTGCAAGGACAAGGGTCACTGGAAGCGCAACTGTCCGAAGTACTTATCGGACAAGAAGGCTGGCACCATCAAAGGTATATTTGATATACATGTTATTGATGTTTTCCTTACTAGCCCTCATTGTAGTGCCTGGGTATTTGATACCGGTTCAGTTGCTAATATTTGTAACTCGAAACAGGAGCTGCGGAATAGACGGCGGCTTGCGAGGGATGAGGTGACGATGCGCGTTGGCAACGGATCAAGAGTTGATGTGATGGCCGTCGGCACGCTCTCCTTAGTTTTACCTTCGGGATTAGTTCTAAACCTTAATAAATGTTATTATGTGCCTGCGTTGAGCATGAACATTATTTCTGGATCGTGTTTATTGCAAGACGGTTATTCATTTAAATCGGAGAATAATGGTTGTTCTATTTATATGAGTAGCATCTTTTATGGTCATGCACCTCTTGTGAATGGTTTATTTCTTCTAAATCTCGAAAGGGATGAAACACACATCCATAACATTGAGGCTAAGAGATGCAAAGTAGATAGTGATAATACTACTTATTTGTGGCACTGTCGTCTAGGTCATATTGGTGTAAAGCGCATGAAGAAACTCCATTCTGATGAACTTTTGGAGGCTCTTGATTTTGAATCATTTGACACATGCGAACCATGCCTCATGGGCAAGATGATCAAAACCCCGTTCTCCGGAATGATGGAGCGAGCAACGGACTTGTTGGAAATCATACATACCGATGTATGCGGACCGATGAGTGTTTCGACGCGCGGTGGATATCGCTATTTTCTCACTTTTACCGATGACTTAAGTAGATATGGGTATATCCATTTAATGAAACATAAATATGAAACGTTTGAAAAGTTCAAAGAATTTCAGAATGAAGTAGAGAACCATCGTAACAGAAAGATTAAGTTTCTACGATCCGATCGTGGGGGCGAATATTTGAGTTATGATTTTCTCACGCATCTCAAAGCAAGTGGAATCGTTTCACAACTCACGCCACCCGGAACACCACAGCGCAATGGTGTGTCTGAACGCCGGAATCGAACCCTATTAGATATGGTCCGATCGATGATGTCTCTTACTGATTTGCCGTTATCATTTTGGGGTTATGCATTAGAAACCGCTTCATTCACTTTAAATAGGGCTCCATCTAAATCCGTTGAGACGACACCGTATGAACTGTGGTTTGGTGCTAAACCTAAGTTGTCGTTTCTTAAAGTTTGGGGATGCGAAGCTTACGTCAAGAAGTTGATGCCGGACAAGCTCGAACCCAAAGCGGAGAAATGCGTCTTCATAGGATACCGTAAGGAAACTATTGGGTATACCTTCTATCACAGAACCGAAGGCAAAGTGTTTGTCGCAAAGAACGGTTCCTTTCTTGAGAAGGAGTTTCTCTCGAAAGAAGTGAGTGGGAGGAAAGTAGAGCTAGACGAGGTTATTGAACCTTCTCTTGAATTGGCGAGTAGCGCAGCACCTAAAATTGTTCCAGTGCCGCCTGCACCAACAATAGAGGAAGCTAATGACAAGGATCATGAAGCTTCGGACGATGCTGCTACTGAACGTCGCAGGTCGACAAGGTCGCGTGCCCCTCCTGAGTGGTATGGCAACCCTGTCTTGACTGTCTTGTTAGTAGAAGACAGTGAACCTACGAACTATGAGGAAGCGATGATGAGCCCAGACTCTGAGAAATGGCTAGAAGCCATGAAATCCGAATTGGGATCCATGAGCGAAAACCAAGTATGGACTTTGGTGGACCCTCCTAGCGACCGAAAGGCCGTTGAGTGCAAATGGATCTTCAAGAAGAAAACGGACGCGGATGGTAATGTTACCGTCTATAAAGCACGGCTTGTTGCGAAAGGTTTTCGACAAGTTCAAGGTGTTGACTACGATGAGACTTTCTCTCCCGTAGCGATGTTTAAGTCCATTCGGATTTTATTAGCAATTGCTGCGTTTCATGATTATGAAATATGGCAAATGGATGTCAAGACTGCTTTCCTCAATGGCAACATTGATGAAGAGTTGTATATGATGCAACCCGAAGGTTTTGTCGATCCTAAGGATGCTGATAAAGTATGCAAACTTCAGCGTTCCATTTATGGACTGAAGCAAGCATCTCGGAGTTGGAACCTTCGTTTTGATCAAGTGATCAAGAGCTTTGGATTTTTTCCAAATTGCTACGAAGCTTGCATCTACAAGAAAGTGAGTGGGAGCTCGGTGACGTTTCTGGTACTATATGTGGATGATATATTGATTATTGGAAATGACATCAACATGCTTAACGATGTGAAGAGTTATTTGAACAAGTGTTTTTCAATGAAAGACCTAGGTGAAGCTGCTTATATATTGGGCATCAAAATCTATAGAGATAGACAAAGACGCCTGATAGCTTTAAGCCAGAGTACATACCTAGAAAAAGTTCTGAAAAGGTTCAGAATGGATAAGGCATTGAAAGGTTCAGTGCCTATGTTGTCAGGTAAGATATTGAGCAAGGCTCAGTGTCCAGCTACGGTAAATGATAGGGAAGCTATGAGCAAAGTGCCTTATGCCTCGGCCATAGGTTCCATCATGTATGCCATGCTGTGTACTAGACCGGATGTGTCCAATGCTCTTAGTTTGACGAGCAGATATCAAAGTGATCCAGGAGTGGAACACTGGACAACCGTGAAGAACATCCTAAGGTACCTAAATAGGACTAAAGAAATGTTCTTAGTCTATGGGGGTGATGAACAGCTCGTCGTAAAAGGTTACGTCGATGCTAGTTTCGACACCGACAAGGATGATGCTAAATCTCAGACAGGATACGTGTATATTTTGAATGGAGGAGCTGTGAGCTGGAGAAGCTGCAAGCAAAGCGTGATCGCGGGATCTATAGTAGAAGCGGAATACATGGCTGCTGCAGAAGCGTCAAGTGAAGGAGTTTGGATCAGAAACTTCATCACTGAGCTTGGCGTGGTTCCAAGTGCATTGGACCCACTGGAGATATTGTGTGACAACACTGGCGCCATAGCACTCGCTAAGGAACCAAGATATCATCCAAAGACCAAGCATATCAACCGCAAGTTTCATATAATCCGAGATTATATAGCAGATGGAGATCTGAAGATCAGCAAAGTACATACAGATCTGAATGTCGCGGATCCATTGACTAAACCTCTTCCACGTGTAAAACATGATCAGCACCTCAGTGCCATGGGTGTGAGATTGTTCCAAATGTAAACTAGATTATTGACTCTAGTGCAAGTGGGAGACTGTTGGAATTATGCCCTAGAGGCAATAATAAAGATGTTATTATTATAATTCTTGTTCATGATAAAGTTTATATTCCATGCTAGAATTGTATTAAGCGGAAACTTTAATACTTGTGTGGTTTGTGAACAACACCGTGTCCCTAGTACGCCTCTATGGACTAGCTCATTGATCAATGATGGTTAAGGTTTCCTAACCATAGACATGAGTTGTCAATTGATAATGAGATCATATCATTGGGAGAATGATATGGTGGACAGACCCAAACTAAGCGAAGCGATTAGATCGTGTCATTGTGTTCATCTTTGCGAAGCTTTTCTTATGTCAAATATTGTATTCCTTAGACCATGAGATAATGCAACTCCCTGGTATCGGAAGAAAGCTTTGAGGTCATCAAACGTCATCCTATGAGAGGGTGATCATAAAGGTGTCTCTCAGGTGATCGGAAAGTATCTGTTGGGTTGTATGTATCGAGATGGGATTTGTCCCTCCCAAGTCGGAGAGATATACTTCGGGCCCACTCGGTAATCGATATCAACACCGCTTGCAAGAATGTGGTTAAGGAGTTAATCACAAAGTGATATCGGATTACGGAACGAGTAAAGTACTTGCTGTAAACGAGATTGAACTAGGTATGACGGTACCGACGATCGAATCTCGGGCAAGTAAAATATCGCGAGACGAAGGGAATATATATATGGGATTGATTGAATCCTGGCATCGTGGTTCATCCGATATGATCATCGATGAATGTGTGGGAGTCAATATGGGTGCCCAGACCCCGCTGTTGATTATTGATAGAAGATCATGTCTGCATATTCTCGAACCCGCAGGGTCACACACTTAACGTGTCTCGACGCTAGGATAGATTGGATACTTGGTTTATGAATTTTTGTTCGGAGTCTCGGATGGGATCCGGGACATCACGAGAGGTTCCGGAGTGGTCCGGAGAATAAGATTCATATAAGGCAGTGCAGTTTTTGGAGTTCGGAATTGTTCCGGGTTAATCGGTATTGTACCGGAAGCTTCTAGAACCTTCCAGAAGGGGGCCAACGTGGTCCCACCTTCCGGGAGGGGGCATGGGCCTATGAGGGAGTGTCCTGGCCGCATTGGGCCAGGGGCACAAGGCCCCATAGGGCCCAGCCGATCCTAGATAAGTTTAAATCGTTTAAACTAGAGAAAAGATAAGATAGGATTTCTAGATAAGGGAGAGTTTAAATTGTTTAAACTAGAGATAGGCTTGGAGGAGAGGCTAGGGCTGGCCGCACCCCCCCCCTCTATATATAGAGGGCTGGTGCGCCCCCTCTCACACCCCTTACACCTTCCTCCAAACCCAGTTGCCCTGCTGCCCTTCCTCTTTCCCTCCCGACTGTTTGTAGGCGAAGCCCTGCGACAGAAATTCTCCACCATATACACCACGCCGTCGTGCTGTAGATCCAATCTATCTCTCCACCATACTTGCTGGTCCGAGGAAGGAGGAGACGTCGAGGTTCCGCACGTGTGCATCTCACGGAGGCACCGCCACTTGTGGTGCTAGATCGGATCGGATCGCGAGGAGGAGAAGCGAGTACGACTACATCACCCACGTTCCGACGAACGTTCCGCTGTGCGAATATTCAAGGGTATGAAGATCTAATCCAATCTCTCTCGTTGTTTGCATCTCCTAGATTAGATCTTGGCTTTCCTTCTGTTCGCTTCCGTAGAAAATTTTGATTTACTATGCTGCGAAACCCTTCACTTAGATCCATGGTGGTCCTGATTTCCATGGCCTTGGTTGTTATGGGCTAGCTGGGCTATCTGCTGAAGGGTGGCCAGGTTGGCTTGACGTTCCGCTCTTTCAGCTTCACGGTCAGAAGTCAACATTTGCAGAATCTGCAACATCGGGTCCGGGGATGAACCACTTCCTCCACGTGGCATCTGAAGATTGAGGTAGATCATGAGAAAATAGGGAAATTTCTAAAGTTTTGGGTTTTTGAAAAGCTTTTAAAGTTTGACTTAGATTTTCTAGCAACTTGCTTTTTCATTCATTCATTCATTCATAGCACACAGTACAACACACACCACAACAAAGAAAAACAGATGGTTTTAAGAACCATTCTGAGAACTACGATACAGTGGGACCGAATACTACTCACTACGCTAGTGCTCAAGTGCTACTACTCCTCGGAATCGGTGGTTTCATCATCTTCATAATCATCGATGAAGGCAAAATCATCCTCATCGGTGAAGAAATCCATAGCCTGATCCTCCAGAAAATCATCGTCATCGCTGAGATAGGAGTAGGGGTCTCCACGAAGATCCTCTCCGGCATTCTCCCTTTCCTCCAACTGCATGTCTCTCTCGTGGATGGTCTCCTCCAGAGATGAGATGTGGTGGCGAAGACGGGCAATGATGCGCTCCTTCTTGTCGAGCTGACGTCGGCGAGACTTGCGATCCTTTGCTAGCATGGCGATGGTCTGGTCCTTCGTCTTGATGATGGCAGACTTGTGGTTGCAGTAGTTGTAGGGTTCGCAGCATAGAAAACAAAAAAATTCCTACGATGGGAACATCTAAGTACCAAGATCTATCTACTAGATACAAGCAACGGGTGGATATACATCCATAGAATACATACCCTCGAAGACCGAATAGCGTTAACGAGGTTGTACTCGTGGATGATGTGGACGAACGCTTGCCGATCTCAAGATCGTGATGAAGTCCGTCTGGTCCAGCCGGTCCAGCACGATCAAGTCCAGCACCTCAAAGCAGTGGTGCATCCGTGATCGCACACACGTATGGGTACCCCGACACCTCCGCGCCCTCGCTCCAGCGAAGCAGCGTAAGCAACAAATCCTTCCAGAAAAAGCCACCAGGAACATGTATCTCGCTGATCCGAGACCATGGGAAATTCTAAAGGGGGGAGAGATATCCTTCGCGAGGAGGTGTACTTTGAGAGGAGGAGAGGGGGGCCTTTTATAGGGGAGAGGGGGCACCCAAGGGCATGGCGCCCAGCCATGGGGGCTGACCCCACCTCTTCCACATTCATGTGGGTGGAGCTCCTACTCAAAATGAAAAGCCTCCACTCCCATTAAAAAGCCTCCACTCAAAAATCCACTCACGTGCATTAAATTTCCACCAAATTTAATGCAAGCTCTCATTTAAATAAAACTCTTTTATTTATTTATTCAGAATTTTGTTAATTACTTTAATTAACAAACATTCACATAAAACCCCTTACAACATTTCAATTTCACATGCAGAACCAGTTTCAGCAATTTCAACCGAAACAGTTTCGGTGTCTAGTGAAATAAATTCCTGCGCTTTCCTTTTTCTTTCTCTGGCATATCATTTGCTCCGAATGGTGTCGGTATCCCTTAAGTGTGTCACCCTATGGTTCGCGAATAATGCAGACATGATCGAGACCCCTCTCCGATCAATAATCAGCAGCGGGACCTGGAGATCCGTACTGACTCCCACACATTCAACGATGACTTCTGTGATCGTGTGAACCTTTTACGCTAGTATATTAATCCCTTTGTTTCACGATATATTACATGTCCGAGATTCGATCATCGGTATCTCCATACCTAGTTTGATCTTGTTACCGACATGCACTCTTTTCTCGTTCCCGTGATATAACATTCTAGTGATCAAATCACTTGCTTGCAAGCTAATCAATGTGATATCACCGAGAGGGCCCACAACATATCTATCCGTCATCGAGATGAACAAATTCCACTCTCGATCCATGGGTCTCAACATAACACTTTAGTAGTTCTGAAGCCATCTTTATAATCACCCAGTTACGGTGTGACGTTTGATGTCATCGAGAAACTCTTCCGGTGTTAGTGATTGACATGATCTCATGGTCTAAGGATTAGGATCACTTCGTAAGTTGTTATAGCAATATAAACTCAATGACTTTGATCGTAATGCTATACTTAGGATGAATGTTCATCACATCATTACACTAATGTTGTGACCTCGTTATTAACAACATCCAATGTCCATGATCAGGAAACTTTGATCATCATGTTAATCAACGAGCTAGTTTATAAGAGAGGCATAACTAGGAACTTCCTTTTTGTTTATTAAACACACATGTATTAATGTTTCCGTATTAATACAATTATAGCATGTAAAATAAACATTTATCATAAATAAGGAATATGATAATAACCACTTTATTATTGCCTCTCGGGCATATTCCCTTCAGTAGTCATGACAGTTGTCCAACTCCTGCTGACGATCGTACATCATGAAGCTAAGGTGGTCCAATTGGGTCTTCAGCTCGGGGTGGTATGGGGCTTCCAGGGGTTGTCGATTAGCATCACGCCTTGGGCAAAACTCAAAGCGAGTACCCTTGATCTGATTGATGCTCTGCCCACACAGACGGGAAAGGGCTTCTTGCATGGCTCTGGCAAGTCCATCGAGCCAGTTGTTTTCCCTCAAGGTAAACTGAATTCCCTCCATAGTGGGAGGTTCAATCTTTCCTCTGAGATTTGCAACAATTAGCCACTGCAGATCTTCTCCTCCTTGATCATTGAGCTGAGCTCCGAAGAACTCGGGGTGCGGACGCTCCAGAAGTTCCGAAAGCTGGTCCAAATCCCTCTCAAAGATAAGGTCTCCTCCATTCCCCAACTGATAAAACTTGCTGTACTTCACGTCCATCTATAAGAATAGAGGATGAGTAAGTTAGCAGAGTGATCAAGTGTGTCAAAATTTTATGTATTTTTGCAAGAATTTTTGAGGAACATGAATTTTCATGAAAGAAATCAAAGGGATAAGAACACTACTAGAGAAAAGCCTATCCGAGGCGCACCTAAAAGCCTATCCGAGGCGCATATCATATGCGCCTCTAGCTTCAAGCCTCGGGTATTTTTTATGCGAGGCGCATATGATATGCGCCTCCTATACTTCACATATGCGAGGCGCATATCGATATGCGCCTCGCATATGTGAAGTATAGGAGGCGCATATCATATGCGCCTCGCATATGTTTTACAATGCGCCTCGTATATTTATAGTATATGCGCCTCCTATAGTATCATATATGCGCCTCCGGTAATATTTTCGAAATTCAAGTTTTACAGACCACTATAAATAATAATATACAGATATTCAAATATAGAATATAGACCAGAATACAGTATAAAGAGCACAGAATTTTTCAGAAACTTGCAATTTGCCAAAGCATAATAGAACCAACATGAATACAATACATTACACATCAATCATGACATACAAGTGTTGGAATTATGCCCTAGAGGCAATAATAAAGATGTTATTATTATAATTCTTGTTCATGATAAAGTTTATATTCCATGCTAGAATTGTATTAAGCGGAAACTTTAATACTTGTGTGGTTTGTGAACAACACCGTGTCCCTAGTACGCCTCTATGGACTAGCTCATTGATCAATGATGGTTAAGGTTTCCTAACCATAGACATGAGTTGTCAATTGATAATGAGATCATATCATTGGAGAATGATATGGTGGATAGACCCAAACTAAGCGAAGCAATTAGATCGTGTCATCGTGTTCGTCTTTGCGAAGTTTTTCTTATGTCAAATATTGTATTCCTTAGACCATGAGATAATACAATTCCCTGGTATCGGAAGAAAGCTTTGAGGTCATCAAACGTCATCCTATGAGAGGGTGATCATAAAGGTGTCTCTCAGGTAATCGGAAAGTATCTGTTGGGTTGTATGTATCGAGATGGGATTTGTCCCTCCCAAGTCGGAGAGATATACTTCGGGCCCACTCGGTAATCGATATCAACACCGCTTGCAAGCATGTGGTTAAGGAGTTAATCACAAAGTGATATCGGATTACGGAACGAGTAAAGTACTTGCTGTGAACAAGATTGAACTAGGTATGACGATACCGACGATCGAATCTCGGGCAAGTAAAATATCGCGAGACGAAGGGAATATATATATGGGATTGATTGAATCCTGGCATCGTGGTTCATCCGATATGATCATCGATGAATGTGTGGGAGTCAATATGGGTGCCCAGACCCCGCTGTTGATTATTGATAGAAGATCATGTCTGCATATTCTCGAACCCGCAGGGTCACACACTTAACGTGTCTCGACGCTAGGATAGATTGGATAATTGGTTTATGAATTTTTGTTCGGAGTCTCGGATGGGATCCGGGACATCACGAGAGGTTCCGGAGTGGTCCGGAGAATAAGATTCATATAAGGCAGTGCAGTTTTTTGAGTTCGGAATTGTTCCTGGTTAATCGGTATTGTACCGGAAGCTTCTAGAACCTTCCGGAAGGGGGCCAACGTGGTCCCACCTTCCGGGAGGGGGCATGGGCCTATGAGGGAGTGTCCTGGCCGCATTGGGCCAGGGGCACAAGGCCCCATAGGGCCCAGCCGATCCTAGATAAGTTTAAACTCGTTTAAACTAGAGATAGGATTTCTAGATAAGGGAGAGTTTAAACTAGAGATAGGATTTCTAGATAAGGGAGAGTTTAAATTGTTTAAACTAGAGATAGGCTTGGAGGATGGGCAAGGGCTGGCCGCACCCCCCCTCTATATATAGAGGGCTGGTGCGCCCCCTCCCCACCACCACACATCTCCCCCCAAGCCCTAGTAGCCCTGCTGCCTTCCTCTCTCCCTCCCGACTGTTTGCAGGCGAAGCCCTGCTGCAGAAATTCTCCACCAAATACACCACGCCGTCGTGTTGTAGATCCAATCCATCTCTCCACCATACTTGCTGGTCCAAGGAAGGAGGAGACGTCGAGGTGCTGCACGTGTGCATCTCACGGAGGCACCGCCACTTGTGGTGCTAGATCGGATCGGATCGCGAGAAGGAGAAGCGAGTACGACTACATCACCCACGTTCCGACGAACGTTCCGCTGTGCGAATCTTCAAGGGTATGAAGATCTAATCCAATCTCTCCCGTTGTTTGCATCTCCTAGATTAGATCTTGGCTTTCCCTCTGTTCGCTTCCGTAGAAAATTTTGATTTACTATGCTGCGAAACCCCTTCAGTGGTATCAGAGCTAGATCTATGCATAGATGTGATTCACGAGTAGAACGCAACATGGTTGTTGCGGGCATTGATGTTTTCTGTTGCAAGCCTCTTGTTTGTGTTCTTCTTATGGCGCGGGATAGTGAGATTGAAGCGGTCCAGGCCAACCTTACGCGACGTCGTTCGCGAGACTGGCTCCGCACTTGACGTGTGGCTTGTACCACACATGCGGCTGGTGGATGTCAGTTTCTCTCACTATAGTTGTCATGGGATTAACACCGGAGTTTGGCAACCATAATATCACCGTTGTGGCTTTCCGTAGGTAAGAATCATTCTTAGCATCTACTCCCATAAGCCACGTAAAACATGCAACAACAAAGTAGAGGCGTCTAACTTGTTTTTGCAGGGAGTGTTTTCTGTGATATGGTATGGCCCAAGATGTGATGTGTATATTGTATGCGATGATCATGTTTTGTAATGTTTCACGACTTGCATGTCGATGAGTACACAACCGGCAGGAGCCATATGGTTGTCTTTATAATTGTGTATGACCTGCGAGTCAACTTCTTATACGCCATGTAATAGCTTTACTTTATCGCTAAGTAGTTAGCAATAGTTGTAGTTGCTATTCGTGTCAATCATGGTGGAGTGATGGAGATCATGCCGGAACGCACAAGATGGAGATCATTGCGCGAAGATTGGCTATACCATGTCACATAAAGTTATATGCATGTGATGTTTATCCTTTTATGTATCTTATTATGCTTAGATCGCGACGGTAGCATTATAAGATGATTCCTCACTTAAAGATCAAGATAAAAACTGTGTTCTCCCCAAGTATGCACCGTTGCGAAAGTTCGTCGTGTCCAAGCATCACGTGATGATCGGGTGCTATAGACTCTACGCTCACATACAACGGGTGCAAGCCAGTTTTGCACACGCGGAAATACTTGGGTCTAACTTGACGAGCCTAGCATGTACAGACATGGCCTCGGAACACAAGAACCGAAAGGTTAAGCATGAGTCATATGAATGATATGATCGACACTTCGTTGTCCACCATTGAAACCACATCTCTTCTCGTGATGATCGGATTAGGTGTGGTGAATTTGGATCGTGTTCACTAAACAACTTGAGGGATGTTGAATTTAGTGGGAGTTCATCTAGTAATTTGATTAAAAGTTGAACTAGTTATCATGAACATAGTCTAAATTGTACTTGCAAATATTGTAGATCACATGGCTAAGTCCAACTTCAACTTCAACGTTTTTGCTGAGAAAGAAAAGCTTAAGAACAATGGGTCTAACTTCACCAATTGGTTCCGCAATTTGAGAATCATTCTCTCTGGCGGTCAAAAGGACTATGTCCTTGAGAAAGCGTTAGGTGACGCCCCTGCTGCAACTGCGCCGGCTGATGAGAAAGCTGTCTATCAGTCACGCAAAGATGATTATGGTGTGATTAAGAGCACCATGTTGTTTGCTATGGAACCGGAACTTCAAAATCGTTTTGAAAACTATCCCGGGCCCTTTGAGATTCTCGAAGAGTTGAAAACCATGTTTCAGACTCAGGCCCGTTCTGAGAGATATGAGATCTCCGAGAAGTTCTTTAACTGCAAGATGGAGGAAGGGAGTTCCGTTAGTGAGCATGCCATTAAGATGTCGGGCTACACTCAACGCCTTGAGCAACTGGACTGCAAGATTCTAGAGGAGCTCAAGATTGACAGGGTTCTGCAATCACTCCCTCCCAGCTACAAAAGTTTTGTAGTGACTCATAATCAGATTGGTTCCACTGATACGATCACCGAGCTCTTCGCAAAGCTGAAGGCTGCGGAGGTGGACATCAAGAAGGATAATCATGTGTTGATGGTCAACAAGCCCTCCTTTAAGAAAGGTAAAGGTGCAAAGAAGCCCTTCAAGAAGGGCGGCGGCAAGCGCAATGCCCCTGCTGAGAAGAAGCTCAAGTCTGGTCCTAAGCCGGACACTGAGTGCTTCTATTGCAAGGACAAGGGTCACTGGAAGCGCAACTGTCCGAAGTACTTAGCGGACAAGAAGGCTGGCACCATCAAAGGTATATTTGATATACATGTTATTGATGTTTTCCTTACTAGCCCTCGTTGTAGTGCCTGGGTATTTGATACCGGTTCAGTTGCTAATATTTGTAACTCGAAACAGGAACTGCGGAATAGACGGCGGCTTGCGAGGGATGAGGTGACGATGCGCGTTGGCAACGGATCAAGAGTTGATGTGATGGCAAGCCGAGCTATCTATCCAGATCAGGGTTGAACGATCAAAATAAGGCCAATTCGGCAGCTTTTTGTTCAATTTCTCGTGGAGTAAAAAACGCTCTCCTTAGTTTTACCTTCGGGATTAGTTTTAAACCTTAATAAATGTTATTATGTGCCTGCGTTGAGCATGAACATTATTTCTGGATCGTGTTTATTGCAAGACGGTTATTCATTTAAATCGGAGAACAATGGTTATTCTATTTATATGAGTAACATCTTTTATGGTCATGCACCTCTTGTGAGTGGTTTATTTCTTCTAAATCTCGAAAGGGATGAAACACACATCCATAACATTAAGGCTAAGAGATGCAAAGTAGATAGTGATAATACTACTTATTTGTGGCACTGTCGTCTAGGTCATATTGGTGTAAAGCGCATGAAGAAACTCCACTCTGATGGACTTTTGGAGTCTCTTGATTTTGAATCATTTGACACATGCGAACCATGCCTCATGGGCAAGATGATCAAAACCCCGTTCTCCGGTATGATGGAGCGAGCAACGGACTTGTTGGAAATCATACATACCGGTGTATGCGGACCGATGAGTGTTTCGACGCGCGGTGGATATCGCTATTTTCTCACTTTTACCGATGACTTAAGTAGATATGGGTATATCTATTTAATGAAACATAAATCTGAAACGTTTGAAAAGTTCAAAGAATTTCAGAATGAAGTGGAGAACCATCGTAACAGAAAGATTAAGTTTCTACGATCCGATCGTGGGGGCGAATATTTGAGTTATGATTTTCTCACGCATCTCAAAGCAAGTGGAATCGTTTCACAACTCACGCCACCCGGAACACCACAGCGCAATGGTGTGTCTGAACGCCGGAATCGAACCCTATTAGATATGGTCCGATCGATGATGTCTCTTACTGATTTGCCGTTATCATTTTGGGGTTATGCATTAGAAACCGCTGCATTCACTTTAAATAGGGCTCCATCTAAATCCGTTGAGACGACACCGTATGAACTATGGTTTGGTGCTAAACCTAAGTTGTCGTTTCTTAAAGTTTGGGGATGCGAAGCTTACGTCAAGAAGTTGATGCCGGACAAGCTCGAACCCAAAGCGGAGAAATGCGTCTTCATAGGATACCCTAAGGAAACTATTGGGTATACCTTCTATCACAGAACCGAAGGCAAAGTGTTTGTCACAAAGAACGGTTCCTTTCTTGAGAAGGAGTTTCTCTCGAAAGAAGTGAGTGGGAGGAAAGTAGAGCTAGACGAGGTTATTGAACCTTCTCTTGAATTGGAGAGTAGCGCAGCACCTGAAATTGTTCCAGTGCCGCCTGCACCAACAATAGAGGAAGCTAATGACAAGGATCATGAAGCTTCGGACGATGCTGCTACTGAACGTCGCAGGTCGACAAGGTCGCGTGCCCCTCCTGAGTGGTACGGCAACCCTGTCTTGACTGTCTTGTTAGTAGAAGACAGTGAACCTACGAACTATGAGGAAGCGATGATGAGCCCAGACTCTGAGAAATGGCTAGAAGCCATGAAATCCGAATTGGGATCCATGAGCGAAAACCAAGCATGGACTTTGGTGGACCCTCCTAGCGACCAAAAGGCCGTTGAGTGCAAATGGATCTTCAAGAAGAAAACGGACGCGGATGGTAATGTTACCGTCTATAAAGCACGGCTTGTTGCGAAAGGTTTTCGACAAGTTCAAGGTGTTGACTACGATGAGACTTTCTCTCCCGTAGCGATGTTTAAGTCCATTCGGATTTTATTAGCAATTGCTGCGTTTCATGATTATGAAATATGGCAGATGGATGTCAAGACTGCGTTCCTCAATGGCAACATTGATGAAGAGTTGTATATGATGCAACCCGAAGGTTTTGTCGATCCTAAGGATGCTGATAAAGTATGCAAACTTCAGCGTTCCATTTATGGACTGAAGCAAGCATCTCGGAGTTGGAACCTTCGTTTTGATCAAGTGATCAAGAGCTTTGGATTTGTTCCAAATTGCTACGAAGCTTGCATCTACAAGAAAGTGAGTGGGAGCTCGGTGACGTTTCTGGTACTATATGTGGATGACATATTGATTATTGGAAATGACATCAACATGCTTAACGATGTGAAGAGTTATTTGAACAAGTGTTTTTCAATGAAAGACCTAGGTGAAGCTGCTTATATATTGGGCATCAAAATCTATAGAGATAGACAAAGACGCCTGATAGCTTTAAGCCAGAGTACATACCTAGACAAAGTTCTGAAAAGGTTCAGAATGGATAAGGCATTGAAAGGTTCAGTGCCTATGTTGTCAGGAAAGATATTGAGCAAGGCTCAGTGTCCAGCTACGGTAAATGATAGGGAAGCTATGAGCAAAGTGCCTTATGCCTTGGCCATAGGTTCCATCATGTATGCCATGCTGTGTACTAGACCGGATGTGTCCAATGCTCTTAGTTTGACGAGCAGATATCAAAGTGATCCAGGAGTGGAACACTGGACAGCCGTGAAGAACATCCTAAGGTACCTAAATAGGACTAAAGAAATGTTCTTAGTCTATGGGGGTGATGAACAGCTCGTCGTAAAAGGTTACGTCGATGCTAGTTTCGACACCGACAAGGATGATTGTAAATCTCAGACAGGATACGTGTATATTTTGAATGGAGGAGCTGTGAGCTGGAGAAGCTGCAAGCAAAGCGTGATCGCAGGATCTACAGTAGAAGCGGAATACATGGCTGCTGCAGAAGCGTCAAGTGAAGGAGTTTGGATCAGAAACTTCATCACTGAGCTTGGCGTGGTTCCAAGTGCATTGGACCCACTGGAGATATTGTGTGACAACACTGGCGCCATAGCACTCGCTAAGGAACCAAGATATCATCCAAAGACCAAGCATATCAACCGCAAGTTTCATATAATCCGAGATTATATAGCAGATGGAGATCTGAAGATCAGCAAAGTACATACAGATCTGAATGTCGCGGATCCATTGACTAAACCTCTTCCACGTGTAAAACATGATCAGCACCTCAGTGCCATGGGTGTGAGATTGTTCCAAATGTAAACTAGATTATTGACTCTAGTGCAAGTGGGAGACTGTTGGAATTATGCCCTAGAGGCAATAATAAAGATGTTATTATTATAATTCTTGTTCATGATAAAGTTTATATTCCATGCTAGAATTGTATTAAGCGGAAACTTTAATACTTGTGTGGTTTGTGAACAACACCGTGTCCCTAGTACGCCTCTATGGACTAGCTCATTGATCAATGATGGTTAAGGTTTCCTAACCATAGACATGAGTTGTCAATTGATAATGAGATCATATCATTGGAGAATGATATGGTGGATAGACCCAAACTAAGCGAAGCAATTAGATCGTGTCATCGTGTTCGTCTTTGCGAAGTTTTTCTTATGTCAAATATTGTATTCCTTAGACCATGAGATAATACAACTCCCTGGTATCGGAAGAAAGCTTTGAGGTCATCAAACGTCATCCTATGAGAGGGTTATCATAAAGGTGTCTCTCAGGTAATCAGAAAGTATCTTTTGGGTTGTATGTATCGAGATGGGATTTGTCCCTCCCAAGTCGGAGAGATATACTTCGGGCCCACTCGGTAATCGATATCAACACCGCTTGCAAGCATGTGGTTAAGGAGTTAATCACAAAGTGATATCGGATTACGGAACGAGTAAAGTACTTGCTGTGAACGAGATTGAACTAGGTATGACGATACCGACGATCGAATCTCGGGCAAGTAAAATATCGCGAGACGAAGGAAATATATATATGGGATTGATTGAATCCTGGCATCGTGGTTCATCCGATATGATCATCGATGAATGTGTGGGAGTCAATATGGGTGCCCAGACCCCGCTGTTGATTATTGATAGAAGATCATGTCTGCATATTCTCGAACCCGCAGGGTCACACACTTAACGTGTCTCGACGCTAGGATAGATTGGATAATTGGTTTATGAATTTTTGTTCGGAGTCTCGGATGGGATCCGGGACATCACGAGAGGTTCCGGAGTGGTTCGGAGAATAAGATTCATATAAGGCAGTGCAGTTTTTTGAGTTCGGAATTGTTCCAGGTTAATCGGTATTGTACCGGAAGCTTCTAGAACCTTCCGGAAGGGGGCCAACGTGGTCCCACCTTCCAGGAGGGGGCATGGGCCTATGAGGGAGTGTCCTGGCCGCATTGGGCCAGGGGCACAAGGCCCCATAGGGCCCAGCCGATCCTAGATAAGTTTAAACTCGTTTAAACTAGAGATAGGATTTCTAGATAAGGGAGAGTTTAAACTAGAGATAGGATTTCTAGATAAGGGAGAGTTTAAATTGTTTAAACTAGAGATAGGCTTGGAGGATGGGCAAGGGCTGGCCGCACCCCCCCTCTATATATAGAGGTCTGGTGCGCCCCCTCCCCACCACCACACATCTCCCTCCAAGCCCTAGTAGCCCTGCTGCCTTCCTCTCTCCCTCCCGACTGTTTGCAGGCGAAGCCCTGCTGCAGAAATTCTCCACCAAATACACCACGCCGTCGTGTTGTAGATCCAATCCATCTCTCCACCATACTTGCTGGTCCAAGGAAGGAGGAGACGTCGAGGTGCTGCACGTGTGCATCTCACGGAGGCACCGCCACTTGTGGTGCTAGATCGGATCGGATCGCGAGGAGGAGAAGCGAGTACGACTACATCACCCACGTTCCGACGAACGTTCCGCTGTGCGAACCTTCAAGGGTATGAAGATCTAATCCAATCTCTCTCGTTGTTTGCATCTCCTAGATTAGATCTTGGCTTTCCCTCTGTTCGCTTCCGTAGAAAATTTTGATTTACTATGCTGCGAAACCCCTTCAACAAGTTCATACATCAAGTGTTTGTGCCACAAGTTCACACCTCCGAGTACAAGTTCACAATCACATTACACCTCCGAGTACAAGTTCACAATCACATTACAACTCCAACGACGTAGCTCTACCTAGATGAAGTAGAACACATAACCTACCATGAAGAGCAACAAGGTGGTGATCACGAGGAAGTTCCTCCTCTTCTTCCTTCCATGCCCCCTCCACTTCTCTTCCGCCACCTCTCTACTCTTATAGCCTTGGTAGCTGTTGCCCGAGAAGTTGTTCACTTGCTTCTGGCAGTCTTTCCACTCCTCGTACACACCTGGAACCCGACCGATGTACATGACATAACACCTCCTCGCCATCTCCTACACATAATAAAGATGATATTACTTATGTCAGTGGAAAGCAATAGTTAGCAGTTCACAAGATTTACTGACTTTTCACGCCTTGATACCAACCCCTCTCTTTGAACTCGGGCATATCTAGGATCAGTATCATATGGGAGTGGTCTAGAAACAAGGTGAAAAGTTTCAGACAACGAACTGTCAGCAACATTAGTACTTGGATTAGTGGGTGGCAATGGAGCAGCTCCTTGAGCTGGGTTGCTTGGCCTAGAGTCAAGCCTCTGGAATGCTGTGGTATACTACATAGATTACAGAAAAGACTAGAGTTAGAATAAACATTCAGTAATGAAAATAAATGTATCATATCATGAAAATTCAGTGAAACTACAATAGCCAAGACATGTTCCAAATTTGTTTGAGCTTTCTCTCTAATATGAGTATGTCCAGAAAATGCCCATACATCTCGCATGTAAATTTGTAGAACGCAATCAAAAGATCAATACTTATGCAAGACCGAGGGCGGATCAATGGTTTATCTACCATCTTTTGCCTCCTCGTACATGTTTAGTACCCAGCATCTGTGTACAGTTCACCACTGATGTTGCTATCCAACAAACATCAGTGATGCCAAACTGCCGTATAAAAAGCTTACATATATATAAGGTAGCATTGTGCTATTTACCATAAAATAGCATGCAATCAATATAGCAGTGGCATGTAAATATGTATGAGTTAGCAGGTCAATTTATGCAGCTTTTACCAGCAGTAATTAGTCGAGAAGAATAGTCACTAGACCAACATGCTACAATAAGATGTATGGTAAATTGGAAATCAGAAGATTAAATGTACAGATATCATCATATAAGTGATTGCAATTCGGATATTGGAAAATGTCATATATTAACTGGTAACATTACCCCACCAAACATGTTGTGGACAAAATTGCAAGACAGGAACCACAATTGCACCCAAAAGCTGAACTAAGTCAGTACTGCACATCATCGTAAATGTGCATAATTGAGGAAAGTAGAGAATCAAGAGAACAGTTGCTCGACAGATGCCAAGACCCGGAAGGATAATTGAATCAACACAATAAATGTAAAATAAGGGCATAAGTCCTGGATGCCAGTCAAGGCATGAGTCCTAGATGCCAGCCAAATGATTCGGCGTGGCACTGTGGCTACATAGAGAAGAAGGTTACCATCTACGACACGCTTGCGAGCATCGCTGAGGCTGTCCCATTCCGGCGAATTCCTGATGGCGTTGAAGGCCTGGTATATGGGCTTGCTCTGCCCCAGCCTCAGATAGAACTTCACCTTCTCGGGCTGTAAAGATTCAAGATCGAGGCAGGTCAGGTGGTGTGGTGGCATAGCATATGAAACAGCTTTTTATTAAACACGTAAAACAACAGATAGCATCACCCTCTACCCTCTGGCGATCAAGCCTGGTACCTAACCAGTGGTGGTACCTCCATTAAGCCGTAAGCCCGGAAGCAGGATGTATCAGAATATTCGTGGAGCGAGATGCATAAAGATGGTCAGACCCGACAGCAGGATTAAATTGGAACCAGGGGCGCGGCAGGAGGGCATGAGAGTAAGAGGAGGAGAGCGGGTACCTGGACGCCCTCGACGGCTGCGCGGAGGTCAGCGGAGTCCTTGACGGCCTTGAGGTGGTCGACGACGTTCCAGACGACGTCGAGCCTGTCGGTGATGCGCTCGAGCGGGACGACGAGCTTGCCCCACGTCGGCTCCATGCCCTTCTCGAGCGCCTCCAGCTCGCCCTCCTGCGGCAGCCAAAACCAGTCAGATCCAGACGACCGAGTGTATCAGGCCAGTGTCAGTCAGGGAAGGCACAGCTTACGAGGCGGGCGAGGAGGGCGCGGATCCCGGGGCGGACGTGGGCGGGCTGGACGGCGTCGAAGGGCGGGAATTCGAAGTCGGCGAGGAGCGGGTTGTCGGCAACGAGGGTGGCGTCCGCCATGGCAGCAGCGGAGGAGCAGGTGGCGCGGGAGGAGGGGCAGAAGGCGCGGAGCGGGGAGGAGGAGGGGAGGAGGGAGAGGAGGAGGAGAAGGTTAGGGTTTCGGGCGGCAAGAGGGAGAGTCGGGGCGAGGCGGGCGGAGATGAGGTGGGAGACGGAGGAGGAGAGGATGGGGAGCATGGCCGCGAGGAAGAGGAGGACGATGGTGCGCTGACGTGGTGGGCCCATCGCTCCGTCTGACCCGTGCCGTGTGGGAAAAAGTGGTGCCAGGTTATGCGAGGCGCATATTGCACAATATGCGCCTCCTATAATTCAAACTATAGGAGGCGCATATAGCAATATGCGCCTCGCATATGCGGCCACCTACCACCGCCCGGGCCCGCAGGAGTTACTTGAGGCGCATATGGCCATATGCGCCTCGCATATTATCAAATATAGGAGGCGCATATAGCCATATGCGCCTCGCATATTCGTGCACCTACCAACATGCGGGCCCACACAGATTATGCGAGGCACATTCTGTCCATATGCGCCTCGCCTATCTGATATATAGGAGGCGCATATGACTAGAATGCGCCTCGCATAATATGGGGCTGATAGATTCCGTCCGTACAGGGATTATAGGAGGCGCATTCTTATCATATGCGCCTCGCATATTTTTATACTAGAGGCGCATGGAGAAGGAGTGTGCCTCGCCTATTATATAGGAGGCGCATATGGTCTAAATGTGCCTCGCATAAGAATGTCTCCTATAGCCTTTTCTCTAGTAGTGGAATGAGAATAAGTTTTTGTAAATATTTGTTTTCTTTGGTTTTGAAACTAAGTTTTTGGTTCAAACGTCCATCTAACTAGGGTCTCCTATGGTCAGGATGGCTCTGATACCAACTTATCAACACCCGGATTTTTCAATCCTAGATGCCTGTTATGCCATACATCGCAATCCCAGGATTACCATTTTTGCGAGACATAACAGAATTGGATACCATAGTACATCATCCATTACAAATGATACATAAGTTCTTACACAAATAGGGATCTCATGATCCAGTTCTTAATACAACATCAAGCAGCAGAATACGTAATAATAACGATAGTGTAGGCGAAGCTCCATCTTCGGGGTCACAGGCAATGCTGACGATGGGAGATGATCCTAGTTGTCGTAACCTTCCTGGGGTCCATCCTCCAGGTCCTCCTCTTCATAGTTTGGCCATGAGAATAGCCAGGAACAAAGTCATGAGTTCTCTTTAAGTACTCGCAAACTAATACTAACAGGTTAAAAGGGTTTTTTGAATAATAGGACACTAGGCTCTAGGGTTGTTTTGCAAAAGCCAGATTTATCTCTACGAAGTTCCAAAGCTAATCACAATTTTATAACTCCTAAGTGGCAACTTGTAATTTCAGATCACAACCCTGTTGTGGTCAAGTCAAAGTCTCAATTCATTTCACAAGTCATTTTGAAAAGTCTGACGGGGGAACAGTATGGCCACTCCAACTGTCCATAACCGCGGACGCGGCTATTAGAATAGTTTGACACTCTGCAGAGATTGTACACTTTCACCACAACATTCGATACATCCATTAGGAACAGATCCTGAATTCACCATACTCAGTATGCGGATAATCAATCCTAACCTTTCAAATTACACGCCCTAGTATAAGCACCTCTCCTGTGAGTTTGGCCTCCCAACCATGACCAGCTGTCATCTTGGGTACTACACAGGTGGACAATCTTCACAAGGTAGCCTCAGCTCAGACCTTGGCCGTGAGGGAACTAATACTAAGGTATATAAGTTTCCAGTCAAGCCCTACCCAATATTCGGGTATTGTGGTTGTACGATAAAATTGGAATGGTATCGCATCCAGACAACCATCAGTTTTATAAAGGGCTAAGGCTCATGCCTTAACATTTTCATCACCAAAATCATCAGGTGTTTGGAAACACATGTCCAAAACATTTCAATAGAATGATCCATCATTCCAAGGTTTTCATAAACATTTTTCCACCAAGTATTCCCATCTAAAGTTGATCAAGTTTTATGCGTAGCACTAGCATCTACAAGTGGGGGTAAACACTAATGAGGGGTGGTAGACTAGTGGAGTTTCAACTAAGCTCAATCTCATGCCTTGGGATGACATCAATATTATCTAGCTTAGGCCAAATTTGATGTTCTTTATGCAACCTTCACATATCTTTCTAGTATCTACTATTTAATTAAGTAAGCTCTAAGTACTAGATTTGATAAAGAAATAAATTACTCAAGTTTGCAAGTAAAACTAGGATTGGTTTATCAAGTGGATATGATCATATATGCTTAAGGCATATAGTATTCATAGTAACAAGTAGGGGTTTGTTGCATCAGTAGGGTGTCTTGCAAGAGTTAACTTGCATCAATATCAGTATAAGCTTGCTAAATTGCAAGTGTTAGCTTGCCTTGTGCAGAGCAGTGGTTGAAGTTCTCCTCGGCTTCTTCTTCGTAGAATCCTCCTTCCTCCTCGTATCCTTGGTCGGTACTAGCGTCTATAAATAAATACGAGGTACTCAATCACCAAACAATACTTAGCTACTTGCAATCATCACACACAAGGGTCCTATAGATGATCTAGCATCATCACTAATATTACAAGGTTAAAGCTTGGTTTAATTCCTTTTATTTTTAGAAAAGTAATTTCTACTCATTGAAAAACTACTTAAGATTTAATATTCTCCAAACCAAACATGGGATCATGTTGACACATGTCATCACCACATATTGTAGTCCAAGGGAATGTGATTTAAAGTGGTGTCACAATTTAATAAGGTTTTACCCTTTTATTTTAATTAATTAATGTGTCTAGAAATGCTTATGTAGCATTCTTTTATTACTTGAACATTATTCTTGCAAGTAAACCTATATATTTTTATATATTCTGAAAGGTATGGTTAAATGTGATTTTTGAGAGTTGGAATCAACTCAAAAGCTATTATGGTTTAGATTTGAAAAATGTTTGAATGCAGAAAAGCTTCTGCCTTGTTATTTTTACCATGGGTGATCTATAGATCCAAATGACTTGAATCCAACGGGCTTGGATTCAGCATTCCCAGACCTTTCTAACAAAATTGGTTTCATTCAATTTGATGCACTGAATCGATTTGGGTTGATTTTTGAAGTTGAGTACAGAAGTGAGTTTGAAACAAAAATGAAAAAGGTTTAATTCAAATAATTGGGCTGCGCGGGAAGAGTTAACGGGCCGGCCTGCTAAGCACAGTGCTCCCGCATGCTGCTTAAGTGGGTGTCCCCACTCGTCAGTGAGACAGGGAGGGGCGAAGCGGTATGGGGCAACGTGGGTCGTTCGATCTGATTCTAATCCAACGGTTGGGAGTCATCGCCGACGCGAGGCAACGCCGGCGAGAAAGAAACCTAGCGCGGCCAGTGAGGGGTGCTGGGGGCTCACCGGGGTGCAGGCGAGTGTCGGCGAGGCGGGCGAACGACGAAGTCGACGACGGCGAACTCAGGGGTGGTCGCGGCAGCTCCTGGGGTGGACGAAATCGACAGCGCCCTTCTTCTCCAGAGGTGGCGGGCTCCGGTGAAATTCCGGCGAGGTGGTGCTCGCCTTGCTCCGGGAACGGTGTGGCACGATCAGTGAGAAGAGGGGAGTGAGGTGGTGTGAAGAAATCGACTGGGGGTGGCCTCTATTTATAGTCGAGCGAGGGGACCGACGGGGCGCACGGTGAGCTCGTCAGGGGCGATGTTACAGGCGGCTACTGGCATGGGCGACGGTAGGGGACGGTGCGGTGTTCCCTGGTGATGCTCAACGACATGGTTTCGAGGCGTGGGGCGGTGTGGTTTGGTCTGGAACATGCGACGCTCTGCGCGGCAGAGGCGGCGTCTTTGACGGCGAGCGGTGGCTGTGCGACACGGGGCGGCGAACAAGGATGTCTGGCGGTCTCCTGGGTCGGTGGCGATCGTGTGTACACGCGGTGAGGGCGGCGCGCGGTCTATGGGCGCTGGTCGAGGGTGGCGCTCTGGCGCACGCTCGGCATGGTCGCTGGCGAGGTTGGCATGGTTCGTGCGTGTGGTCCAGGGCTTGGCAACGCTCGCGGCTGGGACAGGGAGTGGCAGTGGACGGTGGGCTGCCTCCCAGACATGCTGGCTAGGCTTGCTTCTCCTCCTAGCGTGCTGTCGACTATGGGGTGGCATGGGTGTGCTCGGCTGTTCACCATTAATGACAATGGCAAGCTCACAGTGGTGCTAGTGCTTGGTTTTGTTAGCTAGATGATCAACTGAGCTGGTTGTGAGCCAAAGAGGGGACAAGTTAGGCTCAAATCACTACTCCAAATAGTGTTTAGATTTTGTATGATTTGTGTCTGCAACCTGTTTGATGAAATGACCGCATGAAATCAAGTTTTGAATTTTGAAAAGATTTTTGGTGGGTTTGCTAGATTGGTGCTGGTGAGTCTGCAGATGCTTGGGTTTTGAAAGTTGAGCTTGTTTGAGTGGTTTTTGAAAAAGTGGGATCTTCCCATGTGATAAAGATTCAATTTTACTATGCATTTGAAAGTTTTTGGATGATCACAAAGTGGGCCTTGATACTTTGTTATGAGTATATTCAAGGGGTGCAAAGATCCAGAAAAGTTTCCATTAGGTTCTGGAAGTTTGAGACAGTCAAAGTAGGCATGGGAGTTAAATTGGTCAAAATGACCATTCCTTTATTTTATTTGTTTTGATTTACTTGTCTTTAGAAAAAGTTTGAGAAATGTTTTAGATGATGTTTATTTCACCTAAGAAACATTTTACAAGCAAGGAAACATACAAACAAGGTGGTTCAAAAGAATTTCAAATTAAATGCATACACATATGCATGCCTTCATAATTTTAATTAGAAAAGTTTTTGTTAACCTTAATTTTTGATAATTAGAGTTTGATAATCCAAGTTTAGTATTTTTGGGATGTTACACTGACGGGCTCGACTCGAGCTGGAGTAGGGCAGCACGACACGGGAGACATCGAAGCAGCGGCAGGTCAAGGACGTTCCTATGGGGCCCGGCAACGCAGGAGGGAGGCGTCGGGTCGAGCGGCAGGAACGAGACGCTGCAGTGCTGGTGTTTGGGCTGGCGGCGTCGGGCTTGGATGCAGGAAGGCGGGTTTGCGTCGGCGTGGTTGATGTAGAGCCGGCCTGTAGCGAGGCAGCAACCACAGAGGAGAAACAGGGCGGCCACGTCCTCGTCCGCGTTGACCACGGCGCAACAGGCACCCGGTGGGGCACGTCACAGATGGAGGAGAGGCGAGGCCGAGAGGAGGAGCGGCGGCCGGGAGTTCCTGTGCTGGTTAGCGGCGCAAGGGGAACTCACGGAAGAGAGGAGGCGAGGACGCGGCTCCTGGTGGCTGGGACCGACGAGGAGACTGCGGACTGCGCGGGAAGCCGATTCGTGCTCTTCATCGGCTAGCGCGGCAGCGAGCACGTTGTAGAGCGTGGTGGCGGGAGATGCACGAGATCGTGGTGGCGTAGCCTCGACCTCCCGGCAAGCAGACAACCCTGACGACGCCCATGGCGGCTGTGGACGGGCCCTCCCAGCTGACGTCAGTGGCGACGCGAAATTCCCCATCAGGAATTCGTAACTGCACGGCCTACAGCCTTATCCCTTTGCCATTTTGCCTCGACACTCCTTGATATTTAAGAATTCGCACATACACGCATCGATGTGATGGCATGCGTGTCGAAGTGTTGCACGAGTGTGGCGCAGCAACTACCATGTGAAGCTTCAGGACCAGCCGCCCACCTGTGTTGACAGCACCACAAGCAGTATGCACGGCTAGAACTTGGCCATGTGGGAATAGCCTATGTCCCACATTGATCAGTACGAACCCATGAAATCTTAGTGTGGGTTTCTGCTGTTTTGTGGTGTTGTTGCAAAACTATTGTTTAAATGTTAGTATTTTTTGCTATTTTTTTAAATATAAGATGTTTTAGTTTTTGTGAAACAAAAACATTTAGATATCTTTTAGCGTACAGATTGAAGGAGAGAGTACATGTGTAAAAGTCTCAAGTTCTACCTTTGTCTTTTGTCCGTTCAAAATAAGATTAACAATAGATTCTAAAGGAGGCCACCAAATTCGGATAACTTGTTTGATTCTATCAGTTTTTCGAAAATGGGAGGGCCGTTGGGTGCATAGACGGAACTAAACGTATTGTTTTTGGGAAGATGGTAGGACTTTGGGTGCACACATGCTTGTTTAGGACCTAGGCGATGATAAGAATTTAAGACATTTAAATATTTGCAATGTTTCATCTTTTTTAAGATTGTTGGATAGAGGAAACATATGAGATAAAGACGTCGAGTGGTGTTTGAGAAAGCGAGGGACACACGAGGAGGTGGAAAAGAGCTCAACTTTGTCACATTATAACTAACCACATTTACTATTGTGAAGATACTCAAAAGAAACAATACTTACAAGAGGGACTGCATTAGGGTGCCGCTGGTTCAGCAAAAAAATCGTGCGCATGTCAATTAAACCAATCAATTTCATGTTCTGTAGCAAAGGCGTCCGGTTTAAACCGTTTTACCCTTACACTTTGGGCGAAATTACCCACCATTGACATTACAAAATCGAACCGTTATTTTCATAGACCTGGCCCTCAGCAGCGGACGCGGATGGAAGTTGACGCGAGCAGCAGACGGAGCGCTGCAGGAGGCGGACGTGCTCGTGGCCCGTAGGGACCATTCACTTCTCTTGTCTTCCCTCTAGGACATTTCGTCCTCTATCCCTTCTCAAAGCCACTGAGCAGGAGGCCCCCGATTTTCTAAGGGCGGCCTGGCCGCTGGGACTGCTCCTTTCCCCGCTCCTCTCCTCCCTCCAGGTCGATTCGTCCTCTCCCTTTCTCCTCGCAACCGAGCAGGAGGCCCCCGATTTGGTGAGGGGGACATGTTGTGCGTCCATCTTCCTCCCCGCCCCCAGTACCACCGGGATTCCTCCCCTCCCCCCAATAAGGGCGTTGGCAGTAGGGGCGGGGACGGTCGTTGCAGTCATCGAGTCGGAGTCTAGCAAACGTCGGCTTGGCCGAATGGCGGCCAACATGTGGCTTCGTCGTCCCCTTAATGCCTATCCACTGGAGACCTCCTCCTCCGGTCAGTGGAACAGGACCGTGAAGGCCCTAAATCTTCCTGCCCGCAAGATCCAGGACCTCTCAATTGGAGGTGGAGGAAGGGACTTGGCCCTTGCCCTTTTTCAGCGGAGCTCCTCTGCTCCAGCGCCCCTAAACCCTAAACCCTAAACCCTAACCCCAATGCGAAATGGAGATAAACGCTCAATGCATCAGACCCCCGAAGCCCATGCCCATGACCGCGCTACAGTCGCCTCGCATAGAAGCAAACCCTACATTAAAATATATTTTAGTATAAGGGAAAATCCTATTATAACTTTATTTCGAATAAGAAGCCTATCTGAACCTGTCTTGCGTTTCTCAAACAATACCTGTTATTTTAATTTGGTATTATCATGTTCTTTAGTCATCGTATATGAAAATTCTTAAACAAAAATTACACATGTTTACATGGAAGGCATGTGCGATGAAAAAATATTAATAACGCCGTAGCAACGCACGGGCATTCTGCTAGTACCTAATAATAATAAAGAACGAAGTGTTTCTTCCGGTCCAATATTTTTTAGACGAATTTGTCTCTAATATTTTGAATTTATTAAATCAACTGCCACCGATAAGTAATACCGGTTTGCGCAAAGAGGAGGCGAGCAACGAGGCTTGCCAGCTTTTTTTTTAGTCAAGGAGGCTTTGCCGGCTGGGAAAATTAGGCTATAGCTGGGCCTTAGCTGGACAAATTAGGTGGGCTTGCAAAAAATCAACTTTGCCGGCTGGGAAAATTAGGCTTTAGCTGGGCCTTCGCTGAACAAATTAGGTGGGCTTGCAAAAAATCGACTTTGCCGGCTGGGAAAATTAGGCTCTAGCTGGGCCTTAGCTGGACATATTAGGTGGGCTTGCAAAAAATCGGTTCCTCTAAAGACTGCCGGTAAATAATACCACCTCGGCTGGGAGTAGACATATAATATATCTTCAATAGTACCACATCGCCTCTTTAGACTGAGTCTATCCAGTTTATATATGTTTTCTATTTGCTTTGATACAAGCAAGCCATGTCAATCGCATTGAATATATGGTTGCATCAATTGTAAGCGGACGGCCTGCTATATACTCCATGCCCATTAAATGGGATAGAAAAGAAAGAGGGATTTAGTTCATAACGGAAAGAATTGTTGAAAACTGGATAATCGGTATTTATTTCATTTTTTATTATTCGATTGTTCGACCTTATAATAAAGGATGGATTATTTGTTGTAATCCGACTTTTTTCTAGACGAATTTTCCATTCCACCGAATAACAAATTACCCACAAATGGCATCTATCAGTAAATTGTAATGCGAAGATAAACTTCAATGCGATTTTTATATTAAATTGTTAATGTACAAACTGTCTGATGAATATTTATTTTATTTTTTATAAATTATCAATCCGGTGGAACGCACGGGCACTATTACTAGTAATAATAAAGCATAAATTATTTCTTCCGGCCCAACACTTTTTTAGACTATTTTATTCTTCCACAAAACTACATAATACGTACTAATACCATTGTACTGTTTCACTTCTGTTTTTTTTCTAGCTCGTACGTCCAGCCCGAGACAGCGCAGGCTGCTATTCCGTTTTTCACTATTTTTTTTCTTAGCTTGATCCGTACCCGTACCCGTACCTATGTGCAGCCCGAGAGAAATACGTGGTCTTGCGTGCGCGTGACTGGCGGCTTCTCGCGTGCCTGCGTGTGATCCAGAAAGATTGATTCTTTTTTTTCCATTCAACCTTTTCATTTGCTAATTTTTTTGTCTAAAAACAGACTAAGATTTCAATGTTCCGAGGGTTCAAATATAATTAGAAAATATATATTAGGAAACTTGAATAACATTTGTAGTTGTTGCTTTCCTTTTTATAACTTCCAATTCAAATTTAAACAAGAACAATTTGGCAACATTTAAAAAGTTTACCAGATCCATCGTTTACTATTCCGTCGCAACACATGCACCAAATTTGCGTTGATTTTTTCATTCATGAGTGGTTCTATATTCCAGGTTTTTTCCAAGTTAACGCTGCTTTTTTTCGCAGCAACACGCGGACATTGTCCTAGTAATTGATAAAGTTGAAAAAGAGTTTGACATATTGTAAGGAAACCGGTCGAAAATCATACAACACAAAACACACCATGCTGACCCCTAGGTTGCGCCCCCACACGAGTCGAAGACTATGTCGCCCTAGCGACCAAAGACGACACTCACACACCTATACGCAACATGGCGGAGACAAACATCTAGAACCGTCGCTCCGACATCATCGCTGGCCCCAGCGCCGCGCACCTCCTAGCCGAGGGCGAAAAAGAAGGCAACGCCAACCCAACAAACAAACCCTGCATGAAAGGAGAGGACCTCCAGAGCGATTCCTCCAACGAGAGAAGCGTCGACAGAGCGCCGCCACCGCCGGCATCAATCGATGTCGATGCAGGGTTTTCACCGGAGTACGCCCTTCCTGTAACCATGTTCGCAAGTCATCGAAGTCGAGGCCGCCCGGCAACCCGCTGTTGCCAACCACCACCTATCACCACTAATCCCTCCAGCCAACAGAACATCCAAGACGAGGCCCCAAGAGGGAAACAACGCAAGAGCCACGACCGATCTCACGAGAAATCTGGAGTTTCCCCTGGAGAATCCTGGATGGAGGAGAAAAAACACCGCCTCGGTGACACCTTCAAGAAGGATGTGGAGCCCATGGGCGTCGCCGTCATCGGTCCCAGCTAGCAGCCAGAACAAGGCTTTCGCATGGCAAAGCAATGCAGACCTCACACCCGTCACACGAGTACCAGCCGAACCGCCATCACAAACCCGCATATAGATCGCCAGCCCTTCGTGCTCGACGATCTGAGGACATAGAACGGATTTAGGCGTCGGGTCCAGATCCGCCTCCTGAAGAGCCACCTCCTAGCTCGACGTGGTAACCTGCATTCGTGGCCCCCGCACCGGCATACGGGCGCCATGTCAAGATGATGAGTACCCATAAAATCTGAACCACCGCCCGCCTCGAAGAGGTCGTCCGTCGATGAAGCCATCACAACTGGGCAGCCTAAGTCGGTTTGCGTCTAATCCTAGGCTGGCCGACCCCCTCATCTCTTCTATATAAATATTGTAATATTGTCTAAATCAATACAAGTTCTTATTCTCCCAAAATATCATGGTATTAGACGCCTAGGTTTTCCCCACCTGGGATGGCTCCTCCACCAAAACCACCGGCGCCGCTGTCGGCTCTGCTATGGACCGCGGCTGAAGCTCGCGCCGCCAGCGCATCACCCTCCTCCTCCTCCTCCTCCTCCTCTACTCCTACCCACCAAATACCCCAACAAATCCCTCAATTATCTCTTCCCGACAAAATCGCCGACGTCTCTCCCTTCATCCCGGTCGTCTTGGATCTCACTGATACGTCAGAAACATATCTATAATTTTTGATGCTCCATGCTTGTTTTGTATCTACTTTGATTTGCTTTGCTTTGTCTACACTTTGAGGTGTTTTTATATATTTTCTGGAACTAACCTATTAACAAGTTGCTACAGTGCCAGTTGCATGTTTTCTTCTGTTTTTGGTTCTAGAAAGGCAGAAAATCAATATTCTCGGAATTGGACGGGACAAAAGCCAAAGTCATTATTTTTCCCGGATCAACACGGAACCACGAAGCAGAGCCAGAGGGGGGGACACAGGGTGGCCGCACCCTAGGCGCGGGCAAGCCCTGGAGGCGCCCATAGGGGGTGTGGGCCCCCTGGACCCCCACCGACCTTGATTCCTACGCCTATAAGAAGCCTCCGACCCAAAAACCCTAGGGCATCCAGAAGAAATCCACGAAAACCTCTGTAGCGCTGCCGCCACCGAAGGGGAGATTCGGGGGACAAAAAGTCTCTATTCTGGCACCCTGTCGGGACGGGGAAGTGCCCCCGGAGCCATCTCCATCGATCTCCATCACCATCATCATCACCGTTGCTGATTCTCATGATGAGGAGGGACTAGTTCTTCCTCGAGGCTAAGGTATCTACCGGTAGCCATGTGTTCATCTCTCTCTCTATGCATGATCTTGTGGTCATGAGCTTTGTAATCAAGTAGATCTACCTTGCTACTCAAGTGCTTTAATAGATCTCTTCTCTCCCCATGTGTGTGAAAGTGATAGCATGGACGCCATGGTGGCACTTAGGTTTGAGTCTACATAAATACTCTTTGTGCTTTAATAGATCTATAATTTTCCCCACGTGTGTGAAAGTGATAGCGTGCATACCGTGTGTGGCACTTTGGCTAGATTGAATATTTTTTATGAGTTATATTTGGAGTTGGATGTCTCTATGAAATTGTGGTGTTTGTTGGAACCATCTAGCGCTCAAGGTGACAGTGTGGGGTTATCTAGATTGGGGAAGGCGGACTTTGAGGAATGTTGTTATAGCCCTACCGATGATTAGAGTCTCCAACCGGGAGTAGTTAAGAGTAGTATCATGAAGAGAGGATATTTATAGGAGAGAGTGTTCACTAGTGAAAGTATGATCCCTAGGCCTTGTTTCTAAACATTGAAATACCGTTTGCATCTAGATCTGTTGAATGTTTGCTTGTTTTAGTCTTTACCTCACCGTCAAGCTATTTTCTGGCACCGTTACCACTTGTATTTCACTATCTTTTAGCCGAACTACTGCACCTATACACCTGACAAGTGTATTGGGTGTGTTGGGGACACAACGGACTTCTTGTATCTGTAGGGGTTCGTAGCATGGAAAACAAAAAAAATCTACCGCATGCACACAAACAAGCCAAGATCTATCTACTAGATTGTAGCAACGAGTCGATTAGAGTACTCACCCTCGAAGATTCCAAAGCGGTTAACGAGAGCAGATTCTCGTGGATGATGTAGTAGTACACTTGCCGATCTCAAGATCGTGTAGACGATCCTTCCGACGCAGCATTCCAGCAGCGCTTCCGCAGTCGGTCACACGTTCGGTACTCGATGAAAACCTTCCTCTCCCTTGTTCCAGCAGGCAGCGAAGGTTGTAGTTCTCCCCTCATGATTCCGGCAGCACGACGGCGTGGTGTTGGAAGTAGAGGGAAGATCCCGCAGGGCTTCGCCTAAGACGGTGCGGGTTATGGTGGATCTAGGGTTTCCGGTGATCTAGGGTTAGAAGGCCGGATAGGAGGAGGAGGTGTCGGCGGTGGCTAGGGCGACGGTGACGGGCCGGCAGCACGACAATGCTTGGCGGCGGCATGCGGCAACGGCGCAAGGTGGGGAGGGCTGGTTGTGGTGCTTTGGGGCAGCCCCTCCCCTCTATTTATGAAAGGAAGGGCATCTTGGGAGAGGGGAGTTTGAATCCTTCCCCAAACCCAAGTTGGAGAGAAGGAAGGACTCTTTCCTTCTTCCACTAGGAAACTATTGTTCCTGTTTGACTTTTCAAACTTCCCTTTTGACTTTCAATTTAGAGCTTTATTTCTCTCTTGAGAATGCCCAACGAAGTGATCTAGTGTAACATCCCAAAAATATTAAACTATAATCATCAAACTCTAATCATCAAAATTAGGGCTAACAAAAAACTTTTCTAAAATAAAATAAGAAAGCATTCATATGTGTATGCATCCTATTTGGAATTCTTTTGAATTGCCTTGTTTATGTGTTTCTTTGCTTGTAAAAGGATTATTAGGTGAAATAAACATCATCTAAACAATCCCCACACTTTTCCCAAAGACAAATAAATCAAAACAAACAAAATAAGGGAATGGTCATTTTGGCCAATTTAACCCCCATGCCTACTTTGGCTGTCTCTAACTTTCAGAACCTAACAGAAACTTGTTTGGATCTTTGCACCCCTTGATAGTACTCATAACAAAGTATCAAGGCCCACTTTGTGATCATCCATAAACATTCAAATGCATAGTTTAAAGGACAGTTCAAAATTGAATCTTTATCATATGGGAAGGTCCCACTTTTTCAAAAACCACTCAAACAAGCTCAACTTTCAAAACCCAAGCATCTACAGACTCACCAGCACCAACCTAGCACACCCACCAAAAATCTTTTCAAAATTCAAAACTTGAATTCTTGCGGCCATTTCATCAAACACCTTGCAGATACAAATCAAACAAAATCTAAACACTATTTGGAGCAGTGATTTGAGCCTAACTTGTTCCCTCTATGGACACCACTAGCCTTAGTAGATCATCTAACAACCTAAACTAATCTCTAGCACTATTGTAAGCTAGCCATTGTCATCAATGGTGAGCAGGCCGAGTGCACCCTTGCCACCCACATGTCGACCGCGAGGTAGGAGAAGCACCAAGCCTAGACAACATGTCTGGGAGCAAGCTAACACCCCACCGCCACTCCCTGTCCAGCGCTCGAACCTTGCCAGCCCCTGGACCACACGCACAGACCATGCCAAGCTCGCCAGCAACCATGCCGAGAGCGCACCCCGTGCGCCACGCTCGACAGACGCCCACAGACCGCGCGCCGCCCTCGCCGCATGCATACGTGATCACCACCGTCCCAGCAACCCCGTAGACACGCTCGTTCGCCGCCGCGCGGACCATGCACGCTATGCGCCATAAAACATTCCGTCGGGCACGCGCAGAGCACCGCCGCGTTCTGACCAATCCGCACCGCCCTACGCCTCGCCATCCACGTCGTTGAGCTTCGCCAGGGAGCACATCACCGCCCCCTACCGTCGCCCACGCTGATAGCCCTCTGTGTCGTCGACCACGACGAGCTCACCTTGCGCCCGTCGGTCCCCGTCTCGCCACTATAAATAAAGGCCACCCCCAGCCGAATTGAGCACACCATCTCACTCCCCTCTCCTCCCTGATCGTTCCACCCCGTTCCCGGAGCAAGGCGAGCAGCGCATCGCCAGAATTTCACCGGAGCCCGCCGCTGCTAGAGAAGAAGGGGGCCAGCGATTGGAGCCGCCACAGGAGAAGCTGCCGGTACCAGGAGGTTCGCCATCATCGACTTTGTCGTTCGCCCACCTCGCCGACCCTCGCCTGAGCCCCGGTGAGCCCCCGACGACCCCCACCTACCGCGTTAGGTTTCTGTCTCGCCGGCGCAGCCCGACATGGACGATGAACCAGGACCGTTAGATTAGAACAAGATCCCACGGTCCACGTTGCCCCGTACCGCTTCGCACCCCCTCGTCTCACTGACGCGTGGGGACAGCAACTTAACCAGCCCACATAAGCGCTGTGCTTAGCAGGCCGGCCCAGTATCGTTTCCCGCACAGCCCAGTTGTTTGAATTTAACCTTTTCCATTTTATTTCAAACACAGTTTTGTACCTAGTTTCAAAAATCAACCCAGCTCGATTCAGTGCACCAAATTGAATGAAACCAATTTTATTAGAAAGGTCTTGCAATGCTGTATCCAAGCCCGTTGGATTTAAATCATTTGAATCTATAGATCAACCTTGGTAAAAATAACAAGGCAGAACCTTTTCTGCATTCAAACATTTTCCAAATTTAAACCATAAAAGCTTTTGAGTTGATTCTGTTGGAGATATGCCCAAGAGGCAATAATAAAGTGGTTATTATCATATCTTCACACTTATGATAAATGTTTACATACCATGCTATAATTGTATTAACCGGAAACATTAATACTTGTGTGATTTGTAAACTAAAATAAGAGTCCCTAGTAAAGCCTCTTGTTAAACTAGCTTGTTGGTTAATATATGATCATTGTTTCCTGATCATGAACATAGAGATGTTATTAACAACAGGGTCATATCATTAGGAGAATGATGTGATGGACATACTCCTATAGATAAGCGTAGCATAAAGATCAAGTCATTTCAATAGTTCAATTGCTATATGCTTTCTGATACATAGTAACCTAATTCCTTCGACCATGAGATCATGCATATTGCCTTTACTGGATGGATGCTTTGATGTCATCAAACACCACACCGTAACAGGGTGGCTATAAAAGTGGCATTGGGTGTTCAGAAAGTATTGGTTGAAACACATGGATCAAGAGTGGGATTTGTCCATCCACATGACGGATAGATATTCTCTGGGCCCTCTCGGTGAAATGTCATCCAATTAGCTTGCAAGCATGTGACTTGGTCACAAGGGATCACATATCACGGGAACGAGAAAAGAGTACTTATCAGTAACGAGGTTGAACTAGGTATACAGAGATACCGACGATCATAACCTCGGATAAGTAACATATCGTGAGACAAAGGGAAATTGGTATCGTATGTAAATGGTTCATTCGATCGCAAAGTAATCGTAGAAATATGTGGGAGCCATATGAATTTCCAGATTCCTCTATTGGTTATTGTTCGGAGAAGTGTCTCGATCATGTCCGCATAATTCACGAACCGTAGGGAGACACACTTAAGGATTCGACGTTGTTTGAGTAGTTATGGTATTATGAGAAAGAGACCGAATGTTGTTCGGAGTCTCGGATGGGATCCGGGATATCACGAGGTGATCCGGAATGGTCCGGAGAATAAGATTCATATAAGGAAAGTCCCGTTTTGGAGTTGGGGAATGGTTCCGGTGTTTTCATCGGGAACATTCTAGAAGGTCCCGGAATGTCCGGCACTCCGGAGGGGAAGGGGTACATGAATGTGTCATTGCATGTTGGAATGATTGCATCATGTACTAAGTGTTCTTGCTGTCCCAAATAAAGGATTAAATTGAATCCTAAATTGAAAAAGTCAAACGGCTAGTTTGAAAGTCAAACGGCAGTTTTTGGGAAGTGGGAGGAGAGGAGGAAACCGAATTGGGGGAGGAGTCCTCCTCCCCAAGCCGGCGGCCAGCCCTAGGCCGAGTTGGGGAGGGACTCCCTCCCTCCCCTAGCGCGCCAGCCCTCCCACCTATAAAGGGAGGGGCAGGGCTCCCCTCCCAACACAACACAAGACACACAAGTTCCTATCCTCTAAACTAGAAACTAGACCTAGACCCCGGTTTAGAGCTGTTTCGGTTTAGAGCCTTCTAATTGGTTTAGAGCCCTCTAATTGGTGTGTCTAATTACTAGACCACTAATAGCCTCTCTCATAAGCTCCACCATACTCGCACCGGCTTAAGGCGAAGCCCTGCGGGATCTCCCCTCTACTTTCGGTACCACGCCGTTGTGCTGCCGGAATCGCGAGGAGAGTGCTACAACCTCCGCTGCCTGCTGGAACAAGGGAGAGGAAGGTCTTCGTCGAGTACCGAACGTGTGACCGACTGCGGGAGCGCTGCCGGAACGTGGCGCTGGAAGGATCGTCTACGCGATCTTGAGATCGGAAAGAGTACGACTACATCACCCACGAGAATCTGCTCTCGTTAAACACTTTGGAATCTTCGAGGGTGAGTTATTCCATCGACTCGTTGCTACGATCTAGTAGATAGATCTTGGCTTGTTTGTTTGTATGCGATAGAAAATTTTTGTTTTCCATGCTACGAACCCCTACAGTGGTATCAGAGCCGTGTCTATATGTAGATCTGTTGCACGAGTAGAACACAATGGTCATTGTGGGCGTTGATGCTTTTATTGTAGATTGCTTTTTGTGTACTTTGCATCTTGCGGTATGTTGGGATGAAGCGGCCCGGGCTAACCTTACATGACATCGTTCATGAGACTTGCTCCACGTTTGACATGCAACTTGTATTGCATAAGTGGCTTTGCGGGTGCCTGTTTCTCCTAGCATAGTTAAGATCCAATTTACAACGGGTAATCAACAATGCTAGTATCAATGTTGTGGTTCTTGTTCGTAAGTTAGAACGACACTTATTGAAAGCCCCAAGCCACGTAAAATATGCAAAGAAAGTAGAGGCGTCTAACTTTGTTTTGCAGGGGTGTGCAGTGATGTGATATGGCCATGATTGTGATTATATTTGATGTATGCAATGTTCCTTATTGTAAGTTGGCAACCGGCAGGAGCCATATGGTTGTCTTTAATTTCTGTTAAGACCTGCGTGTCTATTCAAAATAGTTGTAATAGTTGAAGCTGGTGGACGACAACCATGAAGAAGCGTCATTGACCTTGATGCTATGCCGGTGATGATGGAGATCATGTTCGTGCTTGAAGATGGAGATCGGAAGCACAAAGAAGAAAGGCCATATCATATCACATATTATGAATTGCATGTGATGTTAATCCTTTATGCATCTTGTATTGCTTAGTAGACAACGGTAGCATTATAAGATGATCCCTCATACACATAAATTTCAAGTTCTAAAGTGTTCACCCTTAGTATGCACCGTTGCCAAAGCTTGCTGCTTCGAAACACCACGTGATGATCGGGTGTCTTTGATTCCGCGGGTGACTACAACGTAAGCAAGCCAGATTTGCTTATGCGGAAGCTAAGGTTTGTCTTGACGAGCCTAGCATGTACAGACATGGCCTCAGGAACACGGATCGCCGAAAGGTAAAGCATGAATCATATAGTAGATATGATGAACATGTCGATTGTTCGCCATTGAAACTATATCAACTCTCGTGATGATCGGTTTTGATGTGGTGGATTTGGTTCGTGTGATCACTAAAACAATGTGAGGGATATTGTTTTGAGTGGGAGTTCACCTAGATTAATTTAATTATTAATTAGAACTCAATTTATCATAAACTAAATCAAAGTGAATTTGCATAGTTGTTGTAGTCATTGGCATCCGTTTACCACCTTGCGCTTAGTTATAATTGAGATAATAGAACTATAGAATTCTGGTTAGTTACTTTACGAACTGGTATCGTATTGTTTTAAGTGTTAATCTAAAGTTTAAAAGTCCTATTGCAAACTTTCAGTAAGTTCCGGTTACTCCATGAAGTTTAATAATTGGTATTAAAACAAGAGTAACAATTCCAAGTGTTAGTATATAAGTATCATGTTTGTATCCATGATTCTTGATATTCAAAGGATTCCCTTAATATCAAGATTATCTAGGATCTGAAAGAGTTGTTTCAGAAACCATGATGTGTGGAAGATATTGTGATATCTGAAACGAAGTTTTGGTTGCAACATGATAGAGTATAATATGGCAAAAGTCATGTTCTCATATTTGATGAGAATTTGCAAAAGGGTTGGAGACACTTGTTGTCCTAATCCTCCAAAAGGTTTTGGTTAGCAACATTATACTCATAATTCATCGTTATAAGCTAAAAGTAGCTTGATCATGGACGATTCCATGATAAGGGTGAATATTTGATGTAGGTAAAATGTTTACTACACCAAGAGATTACTAAAGAAAGGAATTTGAAAGAACACCAAATATTTGATGATGGTGATCTACTTCAAAGTGCAAGTCCAAAGACATTGGTATTTAATTATACACGCTTTGGACTAGATGTCATATGTATGACTCCACTATTGATGTTGATAGATTCTTTCAAACTGAAAAGGAAATACTGAAAGAGAATCTCATAAATATATGGCAGAAAAGAAAAGACTAGAATCGTTCAGTTTAAGTATATAGATGATATACATGTTATGGCTATATTCTTTGCTTGTTAAACAATGTGGTTCTTAAGTATTTGATACTGAATTTGTTGGTATGAATCGTCATACGAAACAACAGAATTCATGAACTACAATGGCCTAAGTAACTAGCAAAAGAATATGTGATGATGTTCATCGAGAACAAATAAAGGGTTATTATGTTGCTCGTTAAAACATCAAAGCTTGCCTTCAAGATTTGTTTTATCAGGTATTATGAGAACAAAAGGGTTGTTCAAATAATTGCCGTAATCCATAAAAGATGGATGATTCGCAAATCTCGTTGGAGACATCACATCCATAAAACTAGTGCTAAAAATGTCGAAAGACAAATTGATTGAAAGATCACTTAGGAAGTGACATCGCCGTTTGAATTATATTGGAAAGAAAACATGAAGAAACTCCATGTTGATGGAATTTTGGAGTCTTCTGATTTTTGATCATATGACGCTTGTGAAACTTTCCTAGAGATAATTAAAACTTCGTTCATAGGCCAAAAGGGAACGAATGACTAGCTTATTGGAACTTGTACATATTGTTGTACGAAGTCCGTTATGTGTAGTCAAGAGCGATGGATTTCAACTTCATATGCTTTCTCCAAAAATTTGAGTGAATATATGAATATTTACTTAATAAGGATGAAGTATGAAACATTTGAAAAGTTCAAAGACTTTCAAGATGAAGTGCAAAATCATTGTAACAAGAATATGAATAGTTTATGATAAAGATCATAAAGGAAGATATTTGAATTACAAGTTTAGCATAATACCTAAGATTTAAGGAATCGTTCCGTGGATTTGCATTTTCCCGAAACACCATAAGTGTATGGAGCGTTCGAGATATGTAATTAAACCTTGTTTGACATGGTAAGATCAAAGGTATAATTTATAAAACTGCCATTATATTTTAAAGATTAAAAGCTTTAGAGATTACCGTTTTTCCACTGAAAAGAGCTCCATCATAATCCGTTGAAATGACACCATATAAAGTTATGGTTTGGGATAAAACCCAAGTTGTCCTTTCTTAAACATTGGTATGCTATGCATAAGAAAGATGTGTGCAACCAAAGTCGGATGAACCTGTCTTTGTATAAACTGTTCCTCCATAAAACACCGGAGACAAAAGTGTTTGTCACTTAAAACGTCAAGTTTCTTTGAGAAGGAATTTTTCGTGAAAAGTTAAGTGGGAGGACAATAGAAACTTTGATAAGGTTAAAAGGACCTTAGCTGTATGTGCAAAGTTGCGCAGCGCCGAAAAGTGTTTCGGAGGCAGCAACAATGCTCATGGTTCACGTACCTCAAAGGTTGTGGTCACGGAGATCCAAGTTCCTATTGAAACAAGTAGGTCGGATGAACAATCAAATACCAAGATTTGAGGGTTGAATCATTATTTGAGAATAATGAACCGACTACATGCAGAGAAGCGATGATGGGCCCTGACTCCGTAAAATGGCTTGAAGCCATAAAATCCGTGATAGTTCCATACACGAGAAATCAAGTTTTGAACTTGAAGGACCCTCGAGAAAGGTGTAAGACCTTATAGTTGTGTCTGGATCTATAAAGAAATAGACATGGATGTTTCACATCTAGTCGACATGTTGGGAAAGAGTTCACAACAATGTTCAAAGGTTGACTATGACAAGATTTGATCTTTCATAGTGATATTTAGTCTAGACGGATTAATGTAGCAACCACTACATATAATTTGTTATATGGTAGTTGAATAAACAAAACAAGTTCTTCTAATAGAATCGTTACCTAGGACATGTGCATAACACGGTCCATAGGGTTTTGTTAATTCAAAGGATGCTAAAAAGCATATGCAAATTTCAATGGTTGAAGTAAGCATAGCGGAGTTGGAATCTTCACTGTGATGAAACTGTTAAAGGAGTTTAAAAGTTCATCAGAGACGATGGAGATGCTTGCGTTTGCAAGAAATTAAGTGGGAGCGCTAAGACATGTTTCTAATACATTATGTGGAAGACATATTGTTGATTGGAAATAATGTATATTTTATTAACACATATTAAGAATTTCATCCCGATGAAAGACTTAGGCAAAACCCAAATATTTGGCTTCAATAGACGCTAATATGGTTGTGCCAGAAGTACATAGACAAGATATTGAATGAGTTCAATATAGAAACTACAAGAGAGGCTCTTGTCGCACAGAAAGGATTGAATGAGTTCAATGTTGATGATATATTCAAGTGTATTGACATTTGGTAAAGTGAAACAAATAATCAAGTATAGATTGATACTTGATGTATGAAATCACAAAGAGTATTTATATCAATCATACTGTGATATGTACAAATCCAGATATGTCCTATGCTCTAAATGTTGAGAGCATATACCAGAATGATTCATAAGATGATCATTGGACGATAGTAAGGATATTCTTATGATCTTTTGAAAGAACTAAGAATATATTATTTGTAGAAGTGACTAATAGATGGTTAGTTCATTGTAAAAGTACTACATTGATACTAGCTTTGTCACAAAGTACAAATTAAGTTTATCTCAATCTAAAACTAAGGGTGGCACAATATAATGGAAAGTGAGTTCCATAATGGATTTGGATGATTTCCAAAGTTAAGACATTGTGACAGATACTACAACAAAAGGCTAAGTATATGACTGCTATTATAGCAGCAAAAGAGGGCATTTGTGTCAAGTAGTTTGTTATCAAACTAGGTGTAGTTCACAGCGGGATAATACTATGAAGATATATTGTGCGACAATATTATCAACATGTTTTAACCCCAAAGAGCTAAAGGTCACACCGAAATACCAAATTTATACAAAGCCATCTCATTAGAGAATGAGTGATGCATAGAGACGCAAAGACATGCAATTACACACGGACCTGGAAGTGTCAGATCCGGAGATCAGTTGACCACTAGCAATCGTGTACATACAACACTGGAAAGCCATAGGTGTTATATACACAAAGGTTCGAAACTAGATTATTGACTCTAGTGCAAGTGGGAGACTGTTGGAGATATGCCCAAGAGGCAATAATAAAGTGGTTATTATCATATCTTCACACTTATGATAAATGTTTACATACCATGCTATAATTGTATTAACCGGAAACATTAATACTTGTGTGATTTGTAAACTAAAATAAGAGTCCCTAGTAAAGCCTCTTGTTAAACTAGCTTGTTGGTTAATATATGATCATTGTTTCCTGATCATGAACATAGAGATGTTATTAACAACAGGGTCATATCATTAGGAGAATGATGTGATGGACATACTCCTATAGATAAGCGTAGCATAAAGATCAAGTCATTTCAATAGTTCAATTGCTATATGCTTTCTGATACATAGTAACCTAATTCCTTCGACCATGAGATCATGCATATTGCCTTTACTGGATGGATGCTTTGATGTCATCAAACACCACACCGTAACAGGGTGGCTATAAAAGTGGCATTGGGTGTTCAGAAAGTATTGGTTGAAACACATGGATCAAGAGTGGGATTTGTCCATCCACATGACGGATAGATATTCTCTGGGCCCTCTCGGTGAAATGTCATCCAATTAGCTTGCAAGCATGTGACTTGGTCACAAGGGATCACATATCACGGGAACGAGAAAAGAGTACTTATCAGTAACGAGGTTGAACTAGGTATACAGAGATACCGACGATCATAACCTCGGATAAGTAACATATCGTGAGACAAAGGGAAATTGGTATCGTATGTAAATGGTTCATTCGATCGCAAAGTAATCGTAGAAATATGTGGGAGCCATATGAATTTCCAGATTCCTCTATTGGTTATTGTTCGGAGAAGTGTCTCGATCATGTCCGCATAATTCACGAACCGTAGGGAGACACACTTAAGGATTCGACGTTGTTTGAGTAGTTATGGTATTATGAGAAAGAGACCGAATGTTGTTCGGAGTCTCGGATGGGATCCGGGATATCACGAGGTGATCCGGAATGGTCCGGAGAATAAGATTCATATAAGGAAAGTCCCGTTTTGGAGTTGGGGAATGGTTCCGGTGTTTTCATCGGGAACATTCTAGAAGGTCCCGGAATGTCCGGCACTCCGGAGGGGAAGGGGTACATGAATGTGTCATTGCATGTTGGAATGATTGCATCATGTACTAAGTGTTCTTGCTGTCCCAAATAAAGGATTAAATTGAATCCTAAATTGAAAAAGTCAAACGGCTAGTTTGAAAGTCAAACGGCAGTTTTTGGGAAGTGGGAGGAGAGGAGGAAACCGAATTGGGGGAGGAGTCCTCCTCCCCAAGCCGGCGGCCAGCCCTAGGCCGAGTTGGGGAGGGACTCCCTCCCTCCCCTAGCGCGCCAGCCCTCCCACCTATAAAGGGAGGGGCAGGGCTCCCCTCCCAACACAACACAAGACACACAAGTTCCTATCCTCTAAACTAGAAACTAGACCTAGACCCCGGTTTAGAGCTGTTTCGGTTTAGAGCCTTCTAATTGGTTTAGAGCCCTCTAATTGGTGTGTCTAATTACTAGACCACTAATAGCCTCTCTCATAAGCTCCACCATACTCGCACCGGCTTAAGGCGAAGCCCTGCGGGATCTCCCCTCTACTTTCGGTACCACGCCGTTGTGCTGCCGGAATCGCGAGGAGAGTGCTACAACCTCCGCTGCCTGCTGGAACAAGGGAGAGGAAGGTCTTCGTCGAGTACCGAACGTGTGACCGACTGCGGGAGCGCTGCCGGAACGTGGCGCTGGAAGGATCGTCTACGCGATCTTGAGATCGGAAAGAGTACGACTACATCACCCACGAGAATCTGCTCTCGTTAAACACTTTGGAATCTTCGAGGGTGAGTTATTCCATCGACTCGTTGCTACGATCTAGTAGATAGATCTTGGCTTGTTTGTTTGTATGCGATAGAAAATTTTTGTTTTCCATGCTACGAACCCCTACAGATTCCAACTCTCAAAAATCACATTTGATCATACCTTTCAGAATATATAAAAACATATGGGTTTACTTACAGAAACAATGTTCAAGTAATAAAAGAATGCCACATAGGCATTTCTAGCCACTTTAATGATTTAAAATAAAAAGGTTAAACCTTATTAAATTGTGACACCACTTTAAATCACATTCCCATGGACTAAAATATGTGGTGATGACATGTGTCAACATGATCCCATGTTTGGTTTGGAGAATATTAAATCTTAAGTAGTTTTTCAATGAGTAGAAATTACTTTTCTAAAAATAAAAGGAATTAAACCAAGCTTTAACCTTGTAACGTTAGTGATGATGCTAGATCATCTATAGGACCCTTTTGTGTGATGAATGAAATTATTTAAGTATTGTTTGGTGATTGTGTACCTCGTATTTATTTATAGACGCTAGTACCGACCAAGGATACGAGGAAGAAGGAGGATACTACGAAGAAGAAGCCGAGGAGAACTTCAACCACTGCTCTGCACAAGGCAAGCCTAATACTACTAGTTGAATGTGCAAGCTAACACTTGCAATTTAGCAAGCTTATACTGATATTGACGCAAGCTAATACTTGCTTGTTACCATGCCACCTATATGCCTTAAGCATAGATGATCATACCCATTTGATAACCCCATTCCTAGTTTTTCTTACAAGCTTTATACTTTATTTCTTTATCAAAGCTAGTACTTAGAGCTTACTTAAGTGAATGGTAGATTCTAGAGAGAATTGAAAGTTGAATAAAGAGCATAAAATTTGGCCTAAGCTAGATAATCTTGATGTCATCCCAAGGCATAAGATTGAACTTAGTTGAAAACTCCACTAGTTTACCACCCCTCATTAGTACTCACTCCCACTTGTAGATGCTAGTGCTAAGCATAAAATTTGATCAACTTTAGATGGGAGTACTTGGTGGAAAATGGTTATGAAAACCTTGGAATGATGGATCATTCTATTGAGATGTTTTGGACATGTGTTTCCGAACACCAGATGATTTATGGTGATGAAAATGTTGAGGCATGAGCCTTAGCCCTTTATAAAACTGATGGTTGTCTGGATGCGATACCATTCCAATTTTACCGTATAACCACAATACCCGAGAATTGGGTAGGGCTTGACTGGAAACTTATATACCTTAGTATTAGTTCCCTCACGGCCAAGGTCTGAGCTGAGGCTACCTTGTGAAGATTGTCCACCTGTGCAGTACCCAAGATGACAGTTGGTCATGGTTGGGAGGCCAAAATCACAGGAGAGGTGCTTATACTAGGGTATGTAATTGAAAGGTTAGGATTGATTATCCGCATACTGAGTATGGTGAATTCAGGATTTGTTCCTGACGGATGTATCGAATGTTGTGGTGAAAGTGTACAATCTCTGCAGAGTGTCAAACTATTCGAATAGCCGCGTCCGCGGTTATGGACAGTTGGAGTGGCCATACTGTTCCCCCATCAGATGTTTTCAAAATGACTTATGAAATGAATTGAGACTTTGACTTGACCACAACAGAGTTGTGATACGAAATACAAGTTCCCACTTAGGTGTTATAAAATTTGATTAGCGTTCTCTTGTTTCTGAACTTAGTAGATGTAAATCTGGCATTTTGCAAAACAACCCTAGAGCTTAGTGTCCTATTACAAAAACCCCCTTCACTTGTTAGTATTAGTTTGTGAGTACTTAAAGAGTACTCATGGCTTTGTCCCTGGCTATTCCCGTGGCCAGACTATGAAGAGGAGTACCTGGAGGATGGACCCCAGGAAGGTTATGACAACTAGGATCATCTTCCATCGTCAGCATTGACTGTGACCCCGATGATGGAGCTTCGCCTACGCTACCGTTATTATTACGTATTTACGCTGCTTGTGTTGTATTAAAAACTGGATCATGAGATCCTTATTTGTGTAAGACCTTATGTATGGTTTGTAATGGATGATGTACTGTGGTCTCCAATTCTGTTATGTCTCGCAAAAATGGTAATCCTAGGATTGCGATGTATGACATAACAGGCATCTAGGATTAAAAATCCAGGTGTTGACAAGTTGGTATCAGAGCCATCCTGACCATAGGAGACCCTAGTTAGACTGGACGTTTGAATCAAAAACTTAGTTTCAAAACCAACGGAAGCAAATATTTACAAAAACTTATTCCCATTCTTATCACTTGATTCTTTCATGAAAATTCATGTTCCTCAAAAACTCTTGCAAAATACATAAAATTTGACACACTTGATTACTCTACTAACTTACTCATCGTATATTCTTTTAGATGGACGTGAAGTACAACAAGTTTTACCAGTTGGGAAATGGAGGAGACCTTATCTTTGAGAGGGATTTGGACCAGCTTTCGGAACTTCTGGAGCGTCCGCACCCCGAGTTCTTCAGAGCTCATCTCAATGATCAAGGAGGAGAAGATCTGCAGTGGCTAATTGTTGCAAGTCTCCGAGGAAAGATTGAACCTCCCACTGCTGAGGGAATTCAGTTCACCTTAAGAGAGAACAACTGGCTCGATGTACTTGCCAGGGCCATGAAGGAAGCTCTTGCCCGTCTGTGTGGGCAGAGTATCAACCAGATCAAGGGTACCCGCTTTGAGTTTTTCCCAAGGCGTGATGCTAATGGACAACCACTGGAAGCCCCATACCATCACGAGCTGAAGACCCAATTGGACCACCTTAGCTTCATGATGTACGATCGTCGGCAGGAGTTGGATAATTGTCGTGACTACTCCAACCACAAGTCCGCCATTATCAAGATGAAGGATCAGACCATCGCCATGTTAGCGAAGGATCGCAAGTCTCGCCGCTGTCAGCTCGACAAGAAGGAGCGCATCATTGCCCGTCTTCGCCACCGTATCTCGTCTTTGGAGGAGACCATCCACGAGAGAGACATGCAGTTGGAGGAAAGGGAGAATGCCGGAGAGGATCTTCGTGGAGACCCTTACTCCTATCTCAACGATGATGATGATTTTCTGGAGGATCAGGCTATGGATTTCTTCACCGATGAGGATGATTACGCCTTCATCGATGAGGATGAGGATGATGAGGATGACGACTACACCGACTCCGAGTTGTAGAACTTGAGCAGTAGCGTAGTGAGTAGTATTCGGTTCCACTGTATCGTAGTTTCCAGAATGGTTCTTAAAACCATCTATTTCCCTTTGTTGTGGTGTGTGTTTGTATCAGGTGCTATGAAAGAATGAATGAAAAGCAAGTTGCTAGAAAAATCTGAGTCAAACTTTAAAAACTTTTCAAAATCCCAAAACCTTAGAAGTTTCCCTCTTTTCTCATGATCTATCTCAATCTTCAGATGCCACGCGGAGGAAGTGGTTCATCCCCGGACCCGATGTTGTAGATCCTGCAAATGTTGGTTTCGGAACGCGAAGCTGAAAGTGCCGAACGTCAAGCAAATTTAGCTACCCTGCAACAGATAGCTCAGCTTGCCCACAACAATCAAGGCCACGGAAACCAGGACAATCATGGATCTAAGCTCAAGAATTTCCAGAACACCAATCCACCTGTTTTCACTAAGTCAGAAGAGCCCCTAGACGCCGATGATTGGCTGCAAACCATGGAAAATAACTTAGAAGTCGCCGGAGTGTAAGCCAAAGAGAAAGTTCTGTTCGCCACCCACTATCTAGACGGAGATGCCAGAGCATGGTGGAACAGTGTTCATGCCATGACCGGAGGACAGATGATGACCTGGGAGGAATTCAAAGTCAAGTTCAGCAGAATCCATGTACCACCGGGTTTGATCAAGAGGATGAGAGATGAGTTCAGAGAACTGAAGCAAGGAAGGATGACCGTAGTGGAATACCGTGACAAATTCTGTTCATTAGCTAGGTATGCCCCGGATGAGATCGACACCGAAGCCAAGAAGAAAGAGAGATTCTTGAATGGTCTGCACGATGAGATGCAGACTGTGTTAGTCAATATCCCCTTTGCTGATATTGAAGCCCTTGTCGACTTTGCTATCCAGATGGAAGGAAAGATCAACAAAGCCAATGAGAACCGCAAGCATCGCATGATGCATCAGCCAGGAACCCATCAGACCCCAAAGTATCGTCCTAACCCATCTCCAGGATTTGCCCCGAGAACCAACAGACCCCCGATGAACCGTCCGACCTATCCCACCCGTGGAAACCCAAGGCCCGGAGGAAATAACAACAACCCCGGCAACTCTAGAAATTTCAACCGTGCCCCACCTAAGTTCAACAACAACAATGCTACCGCCAACACCAACACTGCCCTGAGGACTGGAAGCAACGATGTGCCTGTTGCAGCAAAGGACAAGTCGCAAGTGACTTGTTATGACTATGGATATAAGGGTCACTACTCCAACGAGTGCCCCAATAAGAAGAATGCTGCAACCCCCAATGCAAATGTCCCAGCCCAGCAGCAGCGTCGTGTTCAGCCAGGAAGAAGGTTTGCCCCAGGGAATTCACTCAACCGCAATGGCCATTTTTTCTCATGCATGCTGAAGAAGCTTCGGAAGCGCCGGACGTCGTGCTGGGTATGTTTTCTGTTAATTTAGTACTTGCAAGAGTACTGTTTGATTCTGGTGCATCGCATTCATTTGTCACCGAGGAATTTGCCTGCACTAGTAAGATTCAACCAACAAAACTGAAGCATGTTATGATCGTTCAAATTCCCGGTTCAACCACCAAGGCTAGGCAAATTTGCAAAGTCGTCCCTATCCGAATCCATGGCATAGATTTTTATGCTAATCTGATAGTACTCGGAACTAAAGGTTTGGAAGTAGTAATAGGAATGGATTGGATGTCCAAACATAAAGGATTGATTGACTGTGCCAAGAAATCCATCACCATGACAAGTACAGCCGGAATATCAGTGGAGCATATATCCGAAACCTTACCTCGTCAATTCAAGTGCAACAAGAGTATATCCCAACCTACCATTGACCAAGTCCGGATAGTCTGTGAATACCCCGATGTATTTCTAGATGTTTTGCCCGGTATGCCCCCAGATTAGGATATCGAGTTTATCATCGAACTAATCCCCAGAACTGGATCCATAGCCCAGAGACCATATAGTATGAACCCGTCGGAACTAGAAGAACTGACGAAGCAACTGGATGCCATGTTGGAAATTGGATTGATTCAACCAAGTGCGTCACCATGGAGATCACTTGTTTTGTTTGTGGACAAGAAAGATGGAGGTAACCGTTTGTGTACGGATTATCGGAAGTTGAATGATGTCACTATCAAGAACAAGTACCCCTTGCCCAAGATAGAAGATTTGTTTAATCAGTTGACCGGTGCCAAAGTGTTTTCTAAGATTGATCTTAGAACTGGCTATCATCAACTCAAAATTCGCGCAGAGGATATTCCAAAGACTGCCTTTACCACAAGATATGGATTATACGAGTATACCTGTCGGAGCTAGCAGAATTGAAGAAGCAACTGGATTCTGTGCTGGAAATTGGATTGATTCAACCAAGTGCGTCACCTTGGAGATCACCTGTCTTATTTGTGGACAAGAAGGATGGAGGTAACCGTTTATGTACGGATTATCGGAAGTTGAATGATGTCACCATCAAGAACAAGTACCCCTTGCCCAAGATAGAAGATTTGTTTGATCAGTTGACCGGTGCCAAAGTGTTTTCTAAGATTGATCTTAGAACTGGCTATCATCAACTCAAAATTCGTGCAGAGGATATTCCAAAGACTGCCTTTACCACCAGATATGGATTGTATGAGTATACAGTCATGTCTTTCGGATTAACCAATGCCCCCGCTTATTTCATGAATCTCATGAATAAGATTTTTATGGACTTCCTGGATAAGTTTGTCGTTGTTTTCATCGATGACATTCTGATTTATTCCAAATCAAAGGAAGAACATGAGCTACACCTAAGGACCATTCTTGGAACCCTTAGAGAGCATCAGTTGTATGCAAAGTTTAGCAAATGTGAATTCTGGTTACAGGAGGTAGGGTTCCTCGGTCACATTGTATCAGCCGGAGGAATTGCCGTTGACCCTGCAAAAGTAAAAGATGTCGAAGATTGGCAAGCCCCAACCACTCAAACCCAAGTTCGTGCATTTCTAGGATTGGCGGGATACTACCGCAAGTTCGTAGAAGGATTCTCGAGTATCGCCAGACCCATGACCCAATTGCTGAAGAAGGACAAGAAGTTTGAATGGACCGACAAATGTGAAGCGAGTTTTCAAGAACTCAAGAGAAGATTGATTTCAGCCCCTATCTTAATCATGCCGGATATCACGAAGCCCTTCGACGTGTATTGTGACGCATCCAAGATCGGTCTCGGATGTGTGCTAATGCAAGAAGGCAAAGTCATATCTTATCTATCTCGACAACTGAAACAACATGAGCAAAATTACCCAACCCATGACCTCGAACTCGCAGCCGTAGTTCTAGCCCTGAAGACGTGGAGGCATTACCTCATGGGAAACCGTTGTGAGATTTATTCGGATCACAAGAGCCTGAAATATATATTCACTCAGAAGGAGCTAAATATGAGGCAGAGAAGATGGATTGAGCTAATCAAGGATTACTACCTGGACATTCACTATCACCCCGGTAAAGCCAATGTGGTAGCAGATGCCCTTAGCAGATTGCCGTGTCGCTTGAACTCCATGATTTTGAAGGAGCAACCAAGCTTGCACAAAGAGATGGAAGATTTTTGAATAGAATTAGTGAGTGAAGGATTTTTTGCTAGTATAGAACTTCAACCCACTTTGATCAGCCAGATCAAAGAGGCGTAGAAAGAAAATGCTAGTATCGACGGAATCAAGCGTCATATCGGTACATGCAAAGTACCCGGATTCACCGAAGACGAAGAAGGAGTTATGTGGTACAAAGGACGGCTTTGTGTACCAGCAGATTCTGAGTTGAAAGAAGTGATTTTGAAGGAAGCTCATGATACTCTTTATTCTATCCACCCCGGAGGAACTAAAATGTATCAAGATTTGAAGGAACAATTTTGGTGGCATAAGATGAAGAGAGAAATCGGAAGCTATATCGCCAAGTGTGATATATGTCAGCGAGTCAAGGCGGGACATCAAAGACCCGCTGGATTGTTGCAACCATTGCAGATTCCAGAATGGAAATGGGCTCCGTTGGAATGGACTTTATCACCGGATTGCCTACTTCTAGTAGGGGAAATGACTCTATCTGGGTCATAGTGGACAGATTGTCCAAAGTCGCCCATTTCTTACCCGTCAAGACCACATATCAGAGTTTGAAGCTAGCGGAGTTGTACATCGCTAGAATCGTCAGTTTGCATGGAGTCCCCAAGAACATCGTATCGGATCGAGGAACTCAGTTTACCTCAAGATTCTAGAAGAAAGTTCAAGAAGGTTTAGGAACCCGCCTAGATTTCAACACCGCTTATCACCCTCAGACCGATGGACTAAGGGAGCGAGTAAATCAAATACTCGAAGATATGCTGAGAGCCTGTGTGTTAGAATATGGATCTAAGTGGGAAGACTGTCTGCCGTTTGTAGAATTTTCGTACAACAACAGCTATCAAGCTAGTTTGTAGATGGCCCCATTTGAATTCATGTATGGAAGGAAGTGTCGCACCCCTTTGAACTGGTCGGAAGTAGGAGAGAGTCAGATTTTCGGACCCGGCATCCTACGAGAAGTAGAAGAGAAGGTCCACAAGATTCGTGAGCACCTCAAGACAGCCCATCCAGACAGAAGAGTTACGCCGACAACAGATGTCGAGACCTCGCCTTCAACATAGGAGATTTTGTATATCTGAAAGTGTCGCCATTGAAAGGAATGCAGCGTTTCCAACTGAAAGGGAAGTTAGCCCCCCAGATATATCGGACCCTTCAAGATTCTGAACCATCGAGGAGAAGTGTCGTATCAGTTGGAACTACCCGAAGAGATGTCAGCCGTGCACAATGTGTTCCATATCTCATTACTTCGCAAGTGTCTTGAAGTCCCGGAGAAGACTGAAGTGTTCAAGAATATTGATCACCAGACCATAGAGATCAACGATGACCTGACCTATCCTGAAGTACCCATTCGTATTTTGGAAGAAGCTTTCCGAACCACCAGAACCCGAAGCATCAAGTTTCTCAAGATTCAGTGGAGCAACCACACAGAAGAGGAAGCTACCTAGGAGCGCGAAGATCACATCAGGACGGAGTTTCCCGATCTCTTCAAATCCTAGGTAATCTTTTTGTCCTTTTTCAAATCTCGAGACGAGATTTTGTTGAAGGGGGAAGGTTTGTAACATCCCAAAAATATTAAACTAGAATCATCAAACTCTAATTATCAAAATTAGGGCTAACAAAAAACTTTTCTAAAATAAAATAAGAAAGCATTCATATGTGTATGCATCCTATTTGGAATTCTTTTGAATTGCCTTGTTTATGTGTTTCTTAGCTTGTAAAAGGATTCTTAGGTGAAATAAACATCATCTAAATAATCCCCACACTTTTCCCAAAGACAAATAAATCAAAACAAACAAAATAAGGGAATGGTCATTTTGGCCAATTTAACTCCCATGCCTACTTTGGCTGTCTCTAACTTTCAGAACCTAACAGAAACTTTTTTGGATCTTTGCACCCCTTGATAGTACTCATAACAAAGTATCAAGGCCCACTTTGTGATCATCCAGAAACATTCAAATGCATAGTTTAAAGGACAGTTCAAAATTGAATCTTTATCATATGGGAAGATCCCACTTTTTCAAAAACCACTCAAACAAGCTCAACTTTCAAAACCCAAGCATCTACAGACTCACCAGCACCAACCTAGCACACCCACAAAAAATCTTTTAAAAATTCAAAACTTGAATTTTTGCAGCCATTTCATCAAATACCTTGCAGATACAAATCAAAAAAAATCTAAACACTATTTGGAGCAGTGATTTGTGTCTAACTTGTTCCCTCTCTGGACACCACTAGCCTTAGTAGATCATCTAACAACCTAAACTAATCTCTAGCACTACTGTAAGCTAGCCATTGTCATCAATGGTGAGCAGGCCGAGTGCACCCTTGCCACCCACATGTCGACAACGAGCTAGGAGAAGCACCAAGCCTAGACAACATGTCTGGGAGCAAGCTAACACCCCACCGCCACGCCATGTCCAGCGCTCGAACCTTGCCAGCCCCTGTACCACACGTAGAGACCATGCCAAGCTCGCCAGCAACCATGCCGAGAGCGCGCCCCATGCGCCACGCTCGACAGACGCCCACAGACCGCACGCCACCCTCGCCGCATGCATACGTGATCACCACCGTCCCAGCAACCCCGCAGACACGCTCGTTCGCCGCCGCGCGGACCACGCACGATGTGCGCCATAAAAACTTCTGTCGGGCACGCGCAGAGCACCGCCGCGTTCCGACCAATCCGCACCGCCCCATCCCTCGCCACCACGTCGTTGTGCTTCGCCAGGGAGCACAGCACCACCCCCTACCGTCACCCACGCCGATAGCCCTCTGTGCCATCGACCACGACAAGCTCACCTTGCGCCAGTCGGTCCCCCTCTCGCCACTATAAATAGAGGCCACCCCTAGCCGAATTGAGCACACCATCTCACTCCCCTCTCCTCACTGATTGTTCCACCCCATTCCCGGAGCAAGGCGAGCAGCGCATCGCCGGAATTTCATCGGAGCCCGCCGCTGCTGGAGAAGAAGGGGGCCAGCGATTGGAGCCGCCCCAGGAGAAGTTGTCGGTACCAGGAGGTTCCCCGTCGTCGACTTTGTCGTTCGCCCGCCTCGTCGACCCTCGCCTGAGCCCCGGTGAGCCCCTGACGACCCCCACCTGCCGCGTTATGTTTCTGTCTCGCCGGCGCAGCCCGACGTGGACGATGAACCAGGGTCGTTAGATTAGAACAAGATCCCACGGTCCACGTTGCCCCGTACCGCTTCGCACCCCCTCGTCTCACTGACACGTGGGGACAGCAACTTAACCAGCCCGCATAAGCGCTATGCTTAGCAGGCCGGCCCAGTATCGTTTCCCGCGCATCCCAGTCGTTTGAATTTAACTTTTTCCATTTTATTTCAAACACAGTTATGTACCTAGTTTCAAAAATCAACCCAGCTCGATTCAGTGCACCAAATTGAATGAAACCAATTTTGTTAGAAAGGTCTTGCAATGCTGAATCCAAGCCCGTTGGATTTAAATCATTTGAATCTATAGATCAACCTTGGTAAAAATAACAAGGCAGAACCTTTTCTGCATTCAAACATTTTTCAAATTTACACCATAAAATATTTTGAGTTGATTCCAACTCTCAAAAATCACATTTGATCATACCTTTCAGAATATATAAAAACATTTGGGTTTACTTACAGAAATATTGCTCAAGTAATAAAAGAATGCCACATAGGCATTTTTAGCCACTTTATTTAATTAAAATAAAAGGGTAAAACCTTATTAAATTGTGACACCACTTTAAATCACATTCCCATGGACTAAAATATGTGGTGATGACATGTGTCAACATGATCCCATGTTTGGTTTGGAGAATATTAAATCTTAAGTAGTTTTTCAATGAGTAGAAATTACTTTTCTAAAAATAAAAGGAATTAAACCAAGCTTTAACCTTGTAATGTTAGTGATGATGCTAGATCATCTATAGGACCCTTTTGTGTGATGATTGAAATTAGTTAAGTATTGTTTGGTGATTGTGTACCTCGTATTTATTTATAGATGCTAGTACCGACCAAGGATACGAGGAAGAAGGAGGATACTACGAAGAAGAAGCCGAGGAGAACTTCAACCACTGCTCTGCACAAGGCAAGCCTAATACTACTAGTTGAATGTGCAAGCTAACACTTGCAATTTAGCAAGCTTATACTGATATTGACGCAAGCCAATACTTGCTTGTTACCATGCCACCTATATGCCTTAAGCATAGATGATCATACCCATTTGATAACCCCATTCCTAGTTTTTCTTATAACCTTTATACTTTATTTCTTTCTCAAAGCTAGTACTTAGATCTTACTTAAGTGAATGGTAGATTCTAGAGAGAATTGAAGGTTGCATAAAGAGCATAAAATTTGGCCTAAGCTAGATAATCTTGATGTCGTCCCAAGGCATAAGATTGAACTTAGTTGAAAACTCCACTAGTTTACCACCCCTCATTAGTACTCACCCCCACTTGTAGATGCTAGTGCTAAGCATAAAATTTGATCAACTTTATATGGGAATACTTGGTGGAAAATGGTTATGAAAACCTTGGAATGATGGATCATTCTATTGAGATGTTTTGGACATGTGTTTCCGAACACCAGATGATTTATGGTGATGAAAATGTTGAGGCATGGGCCTTAGCCCTTTATAAAACTGATGGTTGTCTGGATGCGATACCATCCCAATTTTACCGTACAACCACAATACCCGAGAATTGGGTAGGGCTTGACTAGAAACTTATATACCTTAGTATTAGTTCCCTCACGGCCAAGGTCTGAGCTGAGGCTACCTTGTGAAGATTGTCCACCTGTGCAGTACCCAAGATGACAGTTGGTCATGGTTGGGAGGCCAAACTCACAGGAGAGGTGCTTATACTAGGGCGTGTAATTAAAAGGTTATGATTGATTATCCGCATACTGAGTATGGTGAATTCAGGATTTGTTCCTGACGGATGTATCGAATGTTGTGGTGAAAGTGTACAATCTCTACAGGGTGTCAAACTATTCGAATAGCCGCGTCCGCGGTTATGGACAGTTGGAGTGTCCATACTGTTCCCCCGTCAGATGTTTTCAAAATGACTTATGAAATGAATTGAGACTTTGACTTGACCACAACAGAGTTGTGATACGAAATACAAGTTCCCACTTAGGTGTTATAAAATTGGATTAGCGTTCTCTTGTTTCTGAACTTAGTAGATGTAAATCTGGCATTTTGCAAAACAACCCTAGAGCTTAGTGTCCTATTACAAAAAACCCCTTCACTTGTTAGTATTAGTTTGCGAGTACTTAAAGAGTACTCATGGCTTTGTCCCTGGCTATTCCTGTGGCCAGACTATGAAGATGAGTACATGGAGGATGGACCCCAGGAAGGTTACGACAACTAGGATCATCTCCCATCGTCAGCATTGCCTGTGACCCCGAAGATGGAGCTTCGCCTACGCTACCGTTATTATTATGTATTTCCGTTGCTTGTGTTGTATTAAAAACTGGATCATGAGATCCTTATTTGTGTAAGACCTTATGTATGGTTTGTAATGGATGATGTACTGTGGTCTCCAATTCTGTTATGTCTCGCAAAAATGGTAATCCTGGGATTGCGATGTATGGCATAACAGGCATCTGGGACTAAAAATCCGGGTGTTGACAAGTTGGTATCAGAGCCATCCTGACCATAGGAGACCCTAGTTAGACTGGACGTTTGAATCCAAAACTTAGTTTCAAAACCAAAGGAAGCAAATATTTACAAAAACTTATTCCCATTCTTATCACTTGATTATTTCATGAAAATTCATGTTCCTCAAAAACTCTTGCAAAATACATAAAATTTGACACACTTGATCACTCTACTAACTTACCCATCGTATATTCTTTTAGATGGACGTGAAGTACAGCAAGTTTTACCAGTTGGGAAATGGAGGCGACCTTATCTTTGAGAGGGATTTGGACCAGCTTTCGGAACTTCTGGAGCATCCGCACCCCGAGTTCTTCGGAGCTCAGCTCAATGATCAAGGAGGAGAAGATCTGCAGTGGCTAATTGTTGCAAGTCTCCGAGGAAAGATTGAACCTCCCACTGCTGAGGGAATTCAGTTCACCTTAAGAGAGAACAACTGGCTCGATGGACTTCCCTCGGGAGAGGTTTAGTCAATGAATCCGCCACGTTCAGATCTGTGTGTACTTTGCAAATCTTTATGTCACCATCTTGGACATGCTCTCGAATAGCATGAAAACGCATCTTGATATGCTTCAGCTTCTTGTGTGACCTTGGTACTTGCGCATTGGCTATGGCGCCCATGTTATCACAGTAGATAGACATTGGGTCTAGCGCACTTGGAAACACACCGAGCTCTGTAATGAACTCCTTCATCCATATCGCCTCTTCTGAAGCCTCCGAAGTAGCTATGTATTCGGATTCAGTTGAAGATCTCGCCACAATGCTTTGCTTTGCACTCCTCCAGCTAACTTCTACACCATTCAAAGTAAATACATATCCGAATTGAGATTTAGAATCATTCGGATCAGTGTTCCAACTAGAATCGGTGTAACCATTAACAACGAGTTGTTCATCACCTCCATAAGAAAGAACCATATCCTTAGTCCTTCTCAAGTACTTAAGGATGATTTTGACTGCTGTCCAATGATCCACTCCTGGATCACTTTGATATCTGCTAGTCAAACTAACAACATATGCAATGCCGGGTCTAGTACATAGCATGGCATACATGAGAGATCCTTAACATACATGCTTGCTTCAATCCATATATGGACCGTTGAAGTTTGCATACCTTGTTAGAATCTTTAGGATCGACAAAACCTTTGGGTTGCATCATATACAACTCTTCATCAATGTCTCCATTGAGGAATGCTGTTTTGACATCCATCTACCATATCTCATAATAATAATATGCAGCGATTGCTAACAAAATCCTCACAGACTTTAGCTTCGCTACTGGTGAGAAAGTCTCATCGTAGTCAACTCCTTGAATTTGTCGAAACCCTTTTGCGACAAGTCGAGCTTTATAGGCAGTAACACTACCATCAGCATCTGTTTTCTTCTTGAAAATCCATTTGTTCTCGACAGCCTTCCGGGCATCCGGTAAGTCCACCAAAGTCCATACTTGGTTTTCATACATGGATCCAATCTCGGATTTCATGGCTTCTTGCCATTTATTGGAATCTGGACTCATCTTTGCTTCCTCATATATCGCAGGGTCGTCGGTGTTGTCCACCAACATGACACTCATAACGGGATCATACCAATCAGGAGTGGTACGAGTTCTCATTGACCTGCGAGGTTCCATAGTAACTTCAACCGAAGTTTCATGATCAATATCATTATCTTCCTCTCTTATTGGTGTAGGCACCATAGGAACCACTTCCGGTGCTGCGCTACTCTCAAGTCCAAGAGAAGGTTCACCAACCTCGTCGAGTTTTACTTTTGTTCCAGTCACTTCTTTCGATAGAAACTCCTTCTCTAGAAAGGATCCATTATTGGCTACGAAGATTTTGACCTCGGATCTATGATAGAAGGTATACCCAATAGTTTCCTTCGGGTATCCTATGAAGACGCATTTTTTCTCTTTGGGTTCAAGCTTGTCGGGCTGTAACTTCTTTACATAAGCTTCGCAACCCCAAACTTTAAGGAACGACAATTTAGGTTTATTCCCAAACCATATTTCATACGGTGTCGTTTCAACGGATTTAGATGGTGCCCTATTTAAAGTGAATGCGGCTATTTCTAATGCATAACCCCAAAACAATAGCGGTAAATCTGTAAGTGACATCATAGAACAAACCATATCTAAGAGAGTTCGATTACGATGTTCGGACACACCATTATGTTGTGGTGTTCCTGACGGTGTCAATTGTGAAAGTATTCCGCATTTCTTCAAATGCTCGCCAAAACCATAACTTAGATATTCACCTCCATGATCAAATCGTAGAAACTTAATGTTCTTGTTATGTTGATTCTCTACTTCACTTTGAAATTCCTTAAACTTCTCGAAAGTTTCGGACTTATGTTTCAAGAAATAAATATACCCATATCTACTCAAGTCATCTGTGAAGGTAAGAACATAACGATAACCACCGTGCGATACTACACTGATTGGACCACAAACATCGGTATGTATGATTTCCAATAAGTCCGTAGCTCGCTCCATCATACCATAAAATGGAGTCTTAGTCATTTTACCCATCAGACATGCTTCACATCTTTCAAGTGATTAAAAATCAAGTTATTCAAGAAGTCCATCGGAATGGAGTTTCTTCATACGCTTCACTCCAATGTGACCAAGACGATAGTGCCACATATAGGTCGAGTTATCGCTCAATTTCAAATGTTTAGCTTCAATGTTATTAATATGTGTATTACTACAATCGAGGTTCAACAAAAATATCAAAGGTGCATGTGCATAAAACATATTACTCATATAAATCGAACAACCATTATTCTCGGACTTAAACAAGTAACCATCTCGCAATAAACATGATCCGGATATAATGTTCATGCTCAACACAGGCACCAAATAACAATTATTTAAGTATAAAACTAATCCCGATGGTAGATGAAGAGGTAGCGTGCCGACCGCGATCACATCAACCTTTGATCCATTTCCAATGCGCATCGTCACCTTGTTCTTTGCTAGTTTCCATCTATTCCGCAGCACCTGTTTCGAGTTACAAATATGAGCAATCGAACCAGTATCAAATACCCAGGCACTACTACGACTACTAGTGAGATACACATCAATAACATGTATATCGGATATACCTTTCTTCTTGATGTTGCCGTTCTTCAAATACGCCAAGTACTTTGGGCAATTCCGCTTCCAGTGACCTTCTCCCTTGCAGTAAAAGCACTCAGTATCAGGCTTAGGCCCAGCCTTGGTCTTCTTCACCGGTGCGGTAACTTCCTTACCGCCCTTCTTGAAGTTTCCCTTTTTCTTAAATTTGCCTTGCTTCTTGAATTTGGTGGTCTTATTGACCATCAATACTTGGTGCTCTTTCTTGATCTCCACTTCTGTAGACTTTAACATGGAGAACAGTTCGGGCAACGACTTGTCCTTGTTTTGCATATGGTAGTTCATCACACAGTTCTTGTAACTTGGTAGTAGTGATTGGAGGACACGGTGAATCCCCAAAGCATTAGGAATCACTATACCCAAGCTTTGAAGCTTGCTTGCGTGCCTAGACATCTTAAGGACGTGCTCACTGACGGAGCTGCCCTCTTCCATCTTGCAATTAAAGAACTTTTCAGAAGCCTCATAACTCTCAACTGCCGCGTGAGCCTCAAATATCATTTTGAGTTCACGGACAATATCATGTGGGTCATGGTTCTAAAACCTTTTCTGAAGCTCCGATTCCAAACCATACAAGATAGCACACTGAACTCTGGAGTACTGATTCTTCCGAGTGAGGAAAACATTCTTCACCTTATCGGTAGCATTAGCTGCGAGTGGGTCACCCAGCGGTGCATCCAGCACATAGGTCAAATTACCAGCATTGAGGACAATCCTCAAATTGCGGAGCCAATCCGTGAAGTTGCTTCCATTGTTTTTCAACTTTTCTTTATCTAGGAACGCATTAAAATTGATGGTAGGGGCCGCCATTGATCTACAACATATTTGTAATAGCTTAGACTAAGTTAATGACAAATTGAGTTCTAATTAATAGTTAAATTAATCTAGGTGAACTCCCACTCAAAACAATATCCCTCACATTGTTTTAGTGATCACACAAATCAAATCCACCACATCAAAGCCGATCATCACGAGAGGTGATGTAGCTTCAATGGCGAACAATCAACATGTTCATCATATCTACTATATGACTGATGCTTTACCTTTCGGTTGTCCGTGTCCCGGGACCATGTATGTACATGCTAGGCTCATCAAGGTCAAACCTTAGCTTCTGCATGAGCAAATCTAGCTTTCTCTCGTTGTATACACTCGCAGAATCTAACACACCCGATCATCACGTGGTGCTTCGAAACAACGAGCTTTAGCAACAATGCTTACTAAGGATGAACAATTTATAACTTGATATTTTGTGAGAGGGATCATCTTGCTACCGTCGCGAACTAAGCAATACAAGATGCATAAAAGGATAAACATCACATGCAATTCATAATATGTGATATGATATGGCCTTTCTTCTTGTGCTTTCGATCTCCATCTTCAAGCACGAACATGATATCCATCATCACTGGCATTGCGTCAAGGTCAATGGCGCTGCTCCATGGTTGTCGTCCACCAGCATTAACTATTACAACTACTTTGAATAATAGACACGCAGGTCTTAACGGAATTAAAAACACAACCATATGGCTCCTGCCGGTTGCAAACTTACAATAAGGAACATTGCATACATCATATATAATCACAATCATGGCCATATCACATCACAGCACACCCCTGCAAAACAAAGTTAGACGCCTCTAATTTTCTTTGCATATTTTACGTGGTTTGGGGCTTTCGATAAGTGTCGTTCTAACTTACAAACAAGAATCCCAACGTTGATGCTTGAACTATCAAGTGCCCGTTGTAAATTGAATCTATACTATGATGGGAGAGACAGGCACCCACAAAGCCACTTATGCAATACAATTTGCATGTTGAGCGTGGAGCAAGTCTCATGAACAATGTCATGTAAGGTTAGCCCGGGCCGCTTCATCCCATCATACCTCAAGATGCAAAGTAAACAAAAAGCAATTGATAATAAAAGCACCACCGCCCACAATGACCATTGTGTTCTACTCGTGCAACAGATCTACATATAGACACGGCTCTGATACCACTGTAGGGGTTCATAGCATGGAAAACAAAAATATTCTACCACATGCACACAAACAAGCCAAGATCTATCTACTAGATTGTAGCAACAAGTCGATTAGAGTACTCACCCTCGAAGATTCCAAAGCGGTTAACGAGAGAAGATTCTCGTGGATGATGTAGTCGTACACTTGCCGATCTCAAGATCGCGTAGACGATCCTTCTGGCGCTGCATTCCGGCAGCGCTTCCGCAGTCGGTCACACGTTCGATACGCGATGAAGACCTTCCTCTCCCTTGTTCCAGCAGGCAGCGGAGGTTGTAGTTCTCCCCTCGTGATTCCGGCAGCACGACGGCGTGGTGTCGGAAGTAGAGGGAAGATCCCGCAGGGCTTCGCCTAAGCCGGTGCGGGTTATGGTGGATCTAAGGTTTCCGGCGATCTAGGTTTAGAAGGCCGGAGAGGCGGAGGAGGTGCCGACAGCGGCTAGGGCGACGGCGACGGGCCGGCAGCGGCGCAAGGTGGGGAGGGCTGGTTGTGGTGCTTTGGGGCAGCCCCTCCACTCTATTTATGAGAGGAAGAGCAGCTTGGGAGAGGGGAGTTTGAATCCTTCCCCAAACCCAAGTTGGAGAGAAGGAAGAACTCTTTCCTTCTTCCACTAGGAAACTATTGTTCCTGTTTGACTTTTCAAACTTCCCTTTTGACTTTCAATTTAGAGCTTTATTTCTCTCTTGCAAATGCCCAACCAAGTGACCTAGGACATGATCCAATCATTCCACTTAACCATGACACATTCATGAATCATTCCCCTTCTGGTCCGGTGAACCTTCTAGACCCTTCTAGAACCTCTCTGATGAAAACATCAAAATCATTCCTGAACTCTGGAATCGGACTTCCCTTATATGAATCTTATTCTCTGGACCATTACGGATCTCCTCGTGATATCCTAGATCCCATCCGAGACTCCGAAAAACATTCGGTCTCCCTACTTACATTCCATATCTACTAAACAACATCAAATCCTTAAGTGTGTCTCCCTACGGTTCGTGAATTATGCGGACATGACCGAGACACTTCTCCTATCAATAACCAATAGAGGAATTTGGAAATTCATATGGCTCCCACATATTTCTACGATTACTTTGCGATCAAATGAACCACTTACATACGATACCAATTTCCCTTTGTCTCGCAATAGTTTACTTATCCGAGGTTTGATCGCCGGTATCTCTGCATACCTAGTTCAACCTCGTTACCGATAAGTACTCTTTTCTCGTTTCCGTGATATGTGATTCCTTGTGAGCCAGTCACATGCTTGCAAGCTAATTGGATGACATTCCACCGAGAGGGCCTGGAGTATATCTATCCGTCATATGGATGGACAAATCCCACTCTTGATCCATGTGCCTCAACTCATACTTTCCGAACACTCAATGTCACCTTTATAGCCACCCAGTTACGGTGTGGTTTTTGATTTCATCAAAGTATCCTTCTGGTGATGGTGATTAACATGATCTCATGGTCGAAGGAATTAGGTTACTATGTATCAGAAAGCTTATAGCAAACGAACTATTGAAATGGCTTGATCTTTATGCTACGCTTATCTATAGGAGTATGTCCACCATACCATTATCATAATGATATGATCTTGTTGTTAATAACATCTCAATGTTCATGATCGATAAACCACGATCATCTTATTAACCAACAAGCTAGTATTACAAAGAGGCTTTACCAGGGACTCTAATTTAGTTTACAAATCACACAAGTATTAATGTTTCCTTTTAATACTATTATAGCATGAATGTAAACATTTATCATAAACACAAAGATATAATAATAACAAATTTTATTATTGCCTCTATGGCATATCTCCAACAGTATCTTGATTGCAGGATTGCATGAGAGGGAATACCTTTGACCACTTCCTCCCTGAGTTCGATAAACCTTGGGTAATCCACTTAAGGGAAACTTACTGCTGTTCTACAAACCTCTGCACTTGGAGGCCCAACAACTGTCTACAAGAATAGAAGTGCGTAGACATCAAACTATTTTCTGGCATCGTTGCCGGGGAGGTTTTGGGCTTTTACCTTTCCTCCATGCCATCAACTTCTTTTCTGGCGCCATTGATGGGGAGGTAAGGTAAAAGGTACTCACATCCTTCGGTCTGAGTGCTCGAAGTTATTTTCTTTAGATTCAGCAATTTTGTCTTTTTGTTTCTTGTTTTCACTTGTTAGGCTTAATGGAAAACAACAACAAAATTAGAGAGCTTTATAGTATTTATCTTGAGTTAGGACATGAAGTGTTTGAAGAGAAAATTAAAAAACCTATGGAACTTTATTTGCATGCTAATAGCAATGCTATTAGTATGAATTTTTTGAACACTATTGTTACTAATGGTATGGAAACGTCTAAGCTTGGGGAAGCTAGTTTTTATGAGTAAGATCTTTTTAGTTCCCCAGCTTTAGGGATGAAAATTTGCTTTGACGATACTTTATCTCCCATATGTGGTAATTCTAATGATACTAGTGATATTTTAAATCCACATACTAAAAGTGTCCCTTTTAAAATACCTATTGAAATTGTTGAACGTGTTATGAATAACTGCTATTTTGGAGATGGAACTGTCCATCCTAGTGATCATTTACTCTTTATACATGAATTATGTGAGTTGTTCAAGTGTGCAGGTATTTCAATGGACCAAGTTAAGAGGAAGCTATTCCCTTTCTCACTTAGGGACAAAGCAAGGGAGTGGTATGAGCTACTAGATGATCCTCATCATTTGGAGTGGAAGGAACTTGAATCTCTTTTTTACTCTAAATTTTATCCTCCTCATGAAATTCATAAAGATAGGAATTATATTTATAAAAGGCCTTTCTTCCACCACTATTGATTCTCCACCTTCTACCTTTAGGCACCATTAAGAGAGCATAGTTGTCATTCTATGTGCACTGTTCCAAAGCTTATTGATTGATGCATTTTTTATATTACTTGTTCTTGTGCTAATTGTTTCTAGTCACCCTTGTGAACTTTGAAGGTGTCCTATGCATCTATTTGCTACTCCATGAGGGACAAGTTGAATGCTACTATTCCATGTTTTCTGTATGTGAAACAAACAAACGTTTTTCAATGCATGTTATTCATGATCTTTGTTTGTAGCCTTTCATGTTGCATGCATAGTTACTTTGTCTTACTGTTAGAACTCCATCTTTCATGCTCATGTTTAGAGTTTTTTGATCCCAGCTTCAATGCTTGCAAATGGTTTGATCTTGATTTTGATGGTGCATGTCACCTCAAAAATTATTCTTTTTATCACTTACCTACTCGAGGACGAGCAGGAGTTAAGCTTGGGGATGCTTGATACGTCGGAAATGTATCTATAATTTTTGATGCTCCATGCTTGTTTTGTATCTACTTTGCTTTGATTTGTATACACTTTGAGGTGTTTTTATATCTTTTCTCGAACTAACCTATTAAAAAGTTGCCACAGTGCCAGTTGCCTGTTTTCTTCTGTTTTTGGTTCCAGAAAGGCATAAAATCAATATTCTCGGAATTGGACGGGACAAAAGCCAAAGTCATTATTTTACCGGAGCAAAACAGAACCACAAAGCAGAGCCAGAGGGGGGGCCACAGGGTGGCTGGACCCCCTAGGTCCGGGCAAGCCCTGGAGGTTCCCACAGGGGGCGTGGGCCCCTGGAACCGCACCGACCTTGATTCCTGCGCCTGTAAGAAGCCTCTGAGCCAAAAACCCTAGGGCGTCCAGAAGAAATCCACGAAAACCTCTGTAGCACCGCCGCCACCGAAGGGGAGATTCGAGGGACAGAAAGTCTCTATTCCTGCACCCTGCCAGGACGGGGAAGTTCCCCCGGAGCCATCTCCATGGATCTCCATCGCCATCTTCATCACCGTTGCTGATTCTCGTGATGAGAAGGGAGTAGTTCTTCCTCGAGGCTAAGGGCTCTACCGGTAGCTATGTGTTCATCTCTCTCTATGCATGATCTTGTGGTCATGAGCTTTGTAATCAAGTAGATCTACCTTTATACTCAAGTGATTTAATAGATCTCTGCTCTCCCCATGTGTGTGAAAGTGACAACGTGCACGCCATGGTGGCACTTAGGTTTGAGTCTGCATAGATACTCTTTGTGCTTTAATAGATCTATACTTTTCCCCACGTGTGTGAAAGTGATAGCGTGCATACTGTGTGTGGCACTTTGGCTAGATTGAATATTTGTTATGAGTTATATCTGGGGTTGGATGTCTCTATGAAATTGTGGTGTTTGTTGGAACCATCTAGCGCTCAAGGTGGTAGTGTGGGGTTATCTAGATTGGGGAAGGCAGACTTTGAGGAGTGCTGTTATAGCCCTACCGATGATTAGAGTGTCCAACCGGAGAGTAGTTATGTCACATCCCAACATTTTCCAAATTTTGTAATGTGAAAAATAAATAAACAAAATAAATAATTGTTGAAATTTAGGGTGAAAAGAAACTTTTGTTTCTAAATGGAAACATTAGAACCCAACTTGAAAAAACTTTGAATGAGATTTGAATCCAACAAAAATTCAAATCAAGTGAAATGCATTCTTCATAAATGCATCTTGAAACTTAAACACTTGGAAAATAAACCAAAACTTTAAAAACCTAATGAGAGAAAATCATTTCCAAGATTACTCTAAGACAATGGATTTGATACATATAAAATTTTTCAACAAACATTTATAAATGATCAAAATGATAAATAGAAATATTATGAAACCATAGAAATTGGTTTCACTTAATTTGGAGCCATAGATAAAAATCTTATGAATTTAATAAGATAAGGAAATTGAATTCCCAAAGCTAATAAAGCACCTATCTAAAATCCATACCAATTTGTGAGCAATTAATCCTAAAAGAGATTTAAAAAGATAAATAAATATTAAATAAGATTTTACAAATTGGAATCACCAAGTTTGGATCTATAAATAAAAAGATATGGATTTTATAAGTAAAGGAAGAAATAAATAAATAAATAAATAAGGACTATTTAAAAGGCCAAATTAAATCTTGACCAAACAAATGAAATGAAAGATTTTTGTTAGTAAAAAGAGTAAAGGAATATTTAAATAAAGTCATAAGGATTTATTAATATCCATTTTTTATTTAAGTAAAGACATTTCCCAATTTAAATGAACATTAAAAACTTATTAAAGTATTTTAAATTATAATTCAAAGTGAATTATTTAACACCCTTTAAATTAATAAAACCTACTGAAAAGGTTTAGTGAAATTTTGAATCTAAAAAAGGGTTTGAAAATATAATGAAATCTTTTTAGTAAAGGAAAATGTCCATTTTAAATAAAATATAAACCATAGATGAATAAAGGAATTATTCCTAAAATGGTATTTAAAAATACATGTTTAAACAGTATGGAAATATACTGAACATTTGAAAAGGGTTTGAATTCAAACAAGGTTTGAAATCATCCAAACAAAATCAAAACAGGAAAAGGAAATAAGAAAAAGAAAAATGAATCAGATCAAAAAAAATAGAAAGGACCCAGTCCAGCTAACCTTGCCCAGTCCAGGCCCAACTAGCCCACTCCCTCTCTCCCCGCAAGAAAATGTTTTGCACCAGTGAACCTACCCACGCAGTCGATGACGACCGGACCCCACCTCTCCTCTCTCTCACTCGCTGACGCCAGGCCTCACAGCCAGGTCATCGTCGTCTTCAGCCCTGCGATGAACTCGCCTACTGTTTCTTCCGCATTTTAATTCGAATCAATACGAGTTATTTGGCGAATTAATCTCCCCCGTGATCACGCTCGTTTAACCACCTCCCTCTCCCCTCCTCTTCCCCTCAGACAACGCAACAAGAGAGCCCCTAGGCCGTTCCCAATTTCGTTTTCACCGCCACGGTCTCCGACGAGCTCTCCGAGCAATTCCGGCCGCTCCTCACCGCCCCTTGCCTCCCAGTCCCCACTAGCTTACTCGCCATCACTGTGCGCATCTCCCAGTACCCCGTACTTGGCCACGCGCGCCCCACATGCTCAGCAACGACCACGTCTGAGCACCGCCGTCGTCTGCCTCCGCTCCGTTGACCTCCCCCCGGTAATCCTGACCGCCCCTCTCCCCCTCTTTCACACGCGTGCACTCTCCGTAACCTTACGCATCTAACCGTATGCACATCGTGTCTTTGCATGCTCTGTAGCCTCGTCTTCAACAACGTATGAGCGCACCCGACGGTTCCACGAACTCCGGCGAGGAATTGCATCCACCCCCGTGCGCCCCTGTCCCCGAAACAACCACCTCGAGCTTCAGCACGTCGCTGCGAATCTGGTGAGCTTCACCCCACCGTCTCTCGCTTCCTGCATCGCCAGCACCACCCTTGACTGAGCGCGCCGCCGCCAGCACCGCCCATCTTAGGTCACACACGCTGCAACCGTTAGATCTGAATCGTGTGTGCGATATTAGAACTTAAACCGAGGAGGTATGTTTTGATCTGAACCGTGCGATGCAACTTAGATCCAACGCACCAAGTATGCCGATCTGTGCGAACCGGTACAGGACGAATCAGAACACACCACGTGGCCAGACCCTGGTTTTAAAAACAGAATTTGTTCTATTGGATGTTCAAATTTGTAAATTGCATAACTTTTGATCCACACGTCCAAATTTTACAAATTTTATATCAATGGAATCAGAAAAACAAGTACTTTACAACTATGCACTTTGTTTACTAAATTGCTTCTGTTAAATTGGTTGTATTTGCAGAAACTTATGTAGGCATATTTTGAACATAAAATTTATTCTAGAAATGTTTTTAGGATAAAATCTTTGGAAAATGGTTTGTTTTTGAACCTACTGACCATATAAACCAACTTGTGGAACTAAAAGTGTATTTTGTGAAGCCAAAGAATAAATATTTGAATAAGAGCATTTCTAGTTAAATAAAAATATTGTTTATGTGTTAAAAATGCTTTTTGAGTAAAACCTTTGAGAAATGGTTTGATTTAAACTCTCTGAGCCTAAACACCAAGTTTTAGGATTTAAAAATATATTTTATGAACCCTATAAATTATTACTTTGCTAAAAGGAATTTCCAACAACATAAAATATTGTTTTGGTATAAATGGGTTATAGGTGAAACCTTTTGCAAATGGTTTTAATATTAAAAACTTTACCATAAAACACTAACATTTGTGTTTAAAAATGTATTTGTCAAACACTAGAAATATTACTTTGATTTGAACCATTTCTAGCAAAACAAAAATGACTTAAAGTGGCCTTTTTCACTAACTTGATATCAAATGGTTTTGTTACCTTATAAATGACCAATAGGTGATTTCAAATGTTTATAACCTATTAGAAACCACTTTTCCAAATAAAACAATCTTGGGCATGCTTGCATGCATTGCTTTGTTTTTATTATTTATGTGTTGATTGCTTGAATGGTAGATTGAAATTGTGCCTTGCTTGATTGAATTGTAGTGACATTTGAAGAGTGTGACTATTTCAAGATCAAGGAGTGAACTTATAATTCTCTACCAAAAGGCAAGTGATGCTTCATACTTTTTTCCTATTATTTTCACTATGCATTAGTGATATTTCTAAGTAGGACTTGCATGGAATTTTTGCTACGTATAAACTATGCCATGGGAAATCCTAGTAGATGAAACCTTAGTAGAATTTTCCTAAGTTAAGATTCCTACTACTATCATGCTTAGCTTAGCTAGTAGAAAACAAGGGTGGATTATATTCATGCTATGGAATATTTCTAAGTCAAGGACTTGTGTTTGTTTAACAAAACAACTAAGTGAATGAATCACATGGGTGGAATGCAAAGAATGGTTTGTGCTGAGTGGTTACACAAGGCCCATTTCTATGGTTTACCTTGTGTATCTCACTTGTGGATTGCCACCCAGGAACAAAGAGATTTGAGATGCAAAATGTTGAGAAGCTTCAAGTGCAGCCACATGGCATTATGGGCTCTTCCTGGATCATATAGGTTGCAATAACTTAGCCAAATGGACAGTTGGTGGTAGGGGATGATAGGTTGGAACGTGTCCATTATGGTCTAAGGGAAGGCTTCTAAAAGATCTTGTCTTGGTAAAAATCAAGTCTTGTGGGGAAAGTGCACCACCTCTGCGGATGGAAGAAACTAAGTACTTAGCCATGTCCCTGGCAAAGGATAATTTGAGCATCAGGACATGGAAGCTATCAAGAATATCCTCATCCCAATTTCTAAGTTAAAACTTGTGGTTGAACAAGGGTGAAGGTTCACCAATTTCTATTGGTGGTTCCATGGGTGATTTTGACAAGCAAAAGCTTAGTGTTTTCAAATGATAAGGAAAATTATTTTGAGCAAAGCAAGCCTAAGCTCCACCTAGCCAAATGCATATAGATGATAGTTACCACTATTCTACCAAAGTATCACTTGCCAATACAATTCAAATGTATTGACCCTTGTGGCTGTAACTTATTATGTTGCAGGTTTGTTTGATATTAGTGAAGTGTGTTGATTAGGATTACAAGTCTACAACCAACATGTTTGCCTGTGGCACTTTGAAGATGAAGGACTCCATGCTATAGTTATTTCTGCTGCATTGTAATGAGATAGCCAAATGAGCTATGTAAGATGTAATGAATTATTTTATTCCTGGTTATAAGTTGTATTATGACCTTTGTTTCTTGATATTACATCTTAACTGTGGATGCTAGCTATTGATCCAGGGACTAGCATTGTAAACACAGGGATCTCTACCTTATTAAAGGTTGGGACCTCTACAAGTTAAGAGTAGTATCATGAAGAGAGGATATTTATATGAGAGTGTTCACTAGTGAAAGTATGATCCCTAGGCCTTGTTTCTAAACATTGAAATACCGTTTGCATCTAGATCTATTACATGTTTTCTTGCTTTAGTCTTTACCTCACCGTCAAGCTATTTTCTGGCACCGTTACCACTTGTATTTCACTATCTCTTCGCCGAACTAGTGCACCTATTGTTGGAGATATGCCCTAGAGGCAATAATAAATGTAGTTATTATTATATCTTTGTGTTTATGATAAATGTTTACATTCATGCTATAATAGTATTAACAAGGAAACATTGATACTTGTGTGATTTGTAAACTTAAATTGAAGTCCCTAGTAAAGCCTCTTTATAATACTAGCTTGTTGGTTAATAAATGATTGTGGTTTCCCTATCATGAACATTTAGATGTTATTAACAACAAGATCATATTGTTAGGAGAATGATATGGTGGACATACTCCTATAGATAAGCGTAGCATAAAGATCAAGTCATTTTAATAGTTCAATTGCTATATGCTTTCTGATACATAGTAACCTAATTCCATCGACCATGACATCATGCATATCACCTTCACCGGAAGGATGCTTTGATGAAATCAAACACCACACCGCAACTGGGTGGCTATAAAGGTGGCATTGAGTGTTCAGAAAGTATTGGTTGAGACACATGGATCAAGAGTGGGATTTGTCCATCCATATGACGGATAGATATACTCTGGGCCCTCTCGGTGAAATGTCATCCAATTAGCTTGCAAGCATGTGACTGGTTCACAAGGGATCACATATCACGGGAACGAGAAAAGAGTACTTATCAGTAACGAGGTTGAACTAGGTATGTAGAGATACCGACGATGATCACCTCGGATAAGTAAACTATCGTGAGACAAAGGGAAATTGGTATCGTATGTAAGTGGTTCATTCGATCGCAAAGTAATCGTAGAAATATGTGGGATCCATATGAATTTACAGATTACTCTATTGGTTATTGTTCGGAGAAGTGTCTCGATCATGTCCGCATAATTCACGAACCGTAGGGAGACACACTTAAGGATTCGACGTTGTTTGAGTAGTTATGGAATGATGAGTAAGAGACCGAATGTTGTTCGGAGTCTCGGATGGGATCCGGGATATCACGAGGAGATCCGGAATGGTCCGGAGAATAAGATTCATATAAGGAAAGTCCTGTTTCGGGGTTGGAGAATGGTTCCCGTGTTTTCATCGGGAATGTTCTAGAAGGTTCTGGAATGTCCGGCACTCCGAAGGGGAAGGGTACATGAATGTGTCATACCAAGTTGGAATGATTGCATCATGTACTAGGTGTCATCGCTGAACAAAATAAAGGGTTTAATCAAATCCTAGTTTGAAAAGTCAAACGCCAATTTGAAAAGTCAAACGGCTATTTTGGGAAGTGGAGGGAAAGGTGGAAACCGAGTTGGGGAGGAGTTCCTCCCCTCCACCGCCGGCCCACTTGGGATCCGAGTTGGGGAGGGACTCCCCTCCCCTTGGCCGGCGCCTCCCACCTATAAAAGGAGGGGCAGGGCTGCCCCTCCTAGCACACAAGTTGCCCCTCTAAACCTAAACCCTAGCCGCCGCCCACCATAGCCGACGCCTAGGGTTTCTCCCCTAGCCGCCGACTTGGGCACCTCCAAGCCCTAGCCGCTGGCCCTAGAACCTCCTCCTTGGTGTGTCTAAACCCTAGATCGCCGAGGAGCTCTCTCATAGTCCACCATACTCGCTCCGGTTTAAGGCGAAGCCCTGCGAGATCTCCCCTCTACTTCCGGTACCACGCCGTTGTGCTGCCGGAATCACGAGGAGAGTGCTACAACCTCCGCTGCCTGCTGGAACAAGGGAGAGGAAGGTCTTCGTCGAGTACCAAACGTGTGACCGACTGCGGGAGCACTGCTGGAACGCAGCTCCGGAAGGATCATCTACGCGATCTTGAGATCGGCAAGATATGACTACATCACCCACGAGAATCCGCTCTCGTTAAACACTTTGGAATCTTCGAGGGTGAGTTATTCCATTGACTCGTTGCTACAATCTAGTAGATAGATCTTGTCTTGTTTGTTTGTATGCGGTAGAATTTTTTTGTTTTCCATGCTACGAAAACCTACAGTGGTATCAGAGTCGTGTCTATATGTAGATCTGTTGCACGAGTAGAACACAATGGTCATTGTGGGCGTTGATGCTTTTATTGTTGATTGCTTCTTGTGTACTTTACATCTTGCGGGATGTTGGGATGAAGCGGCCCGGCCTAACCTTACATGACATCGTTCATGAGACTTGCTCCACGCTTGACATGCAACTTGTATTGCATAAGTGGCTTTGCGGGTGCCTGTCTCTCCCAGCATAGTTAAGATTCAATTTACAACGGGTGATTGTCAATACTAGTATCAATGTTGTGGTTCTTGTTCATAAGTTAGAACGACACTTATTGAAAGCCCCAAACCACGTAAAACATGCAAAGAAAGTAGAGGTGTCTAAATTTGTTTTGCAGGGGTGTGCTGTGATGTGATATGGCCATGATTGTGATTATATTTGATGTATGCAATGTTCCTTATTGTAAGTTGGCAACCGGAAGGAGCCATATGGTTGTCTTTAATTTTGTTAAGACCCGCGTGTCTATTCAAAGTAGTTGTAATAGTTGAAGCCGGTGGACGACAACCATGGAGAAGCGTCATTGACCTTGATGCAATACCAGTGATGATGGAGATCATGTTCGTGCTTGAAGATGGAGATCGGAAGCACAAAGAAGAAAGGCCATACCATATCACATATTATAAATTACACGTGATGTTAATCCTTTATGCATCTTGTTTTACTTAGTTAACAACGGTAGCATTATAAGATGATCCCTCATGCACATGAATTTCAAGTCATAAAGTGTTCACCCTTAGTTAGCACCGTTGCTAAAGCTTGTTGTTTCGAAGCACCACGTGATGATCGGGTGTGTTAGATTCCGCAAGTGTATACAACGTGAGCAAGCCAGATTTGCTCATGCGGAAACTAAGGTTTGATCTTGACAAGCCTAGCATGTACAGACATGGTCTCGGAACAAGGATCACCGAAAGGTAAAGCATGAATCATATAGTAGATATGATGAACATGTCGATTGTTCGCCATTGAAACTATATCAACTGTCGTGATGATCGGTGTTGATATGGTGGATTTGGTTCGTGTGATCACTAAAACAATGTGAGGGATATTGTTTTGAGTGGGAGTTCACCTAGATTAATTTAACTATTAATTAGAACTCAATTTGTCGATAAACTTAGTCTAAACTATTGCAAATATGTTGTAGATCAATGGCGGCCCCTACCATCAATTTTAATGCGTTCCTAGTGAAAGAAAATTTGAAAAACAATGGAAGCAACTTCGCGAATTGGTTCCGCAATTTGAGGATTGTCCTTACAGCTGGTAATTTGACCTATGTGCTAGATGCACCGCTGGGTGACCCACCTGCAGCTACTGCTATCGATGAAGTAAAGAATGTTTACCTCGCTCGGAAGACTCAGTACTCCGCAGTTCAGTGTGCTATCTTGTATGGTTTAGAATCGGAGCTTCAGAAAAGGTTTGAGAATTCAGACCCACATGATATTGTCCGTGATCTCAAATTGATCTTTGAGACTCACGCGGCGATTGAGAGGTATGAGGCTTCTGAAAGTTCTTTAACTGCAAGATGGAAGAGGGCATCCCCGTTAGTGAGCATGTGCTTAATATGTTTGGGCACACAAACAAACTTCAAAGCTTGGGTATAGTGATTCCTAATGCTTTGGGGATTTACCGTGTCCTCCAATCAGTACCACCAAGTTTCAAGAACTTTGTGATGAACTACAATATGCAAAACATGAACAAGCAGTTGCCAGAACTCTTTGCCATGTTGAAATCTGCAGAAGTGGAGATCAAGAAAGAGCACCAAGTGTTGATGGTCAATAAGACCACCAAATTCAAGAAAGGCAAGTCTAAGAAAAAGGGACACTTCAAGAAGGGTGGTAAGAAATTTACCGCGCCGACGAAGAAGACCAAGGCTGGACCTAAGCCTGATACTGAGTGCTTTTACTACAAGGGAGAAGGTCACTAGAAGTGGAATTGCCCAAAGTACTTGGCGGATTTGAAGAACGGCAACATCAAGAAGAAAGGTATATCCGATATACATGTTATTGATGTGTATCTCACTAGTACTCGTAGTAGTGCCTGGGTATTTGATACTGGTTCGGTTGCTCACATTTGTAACTCGAAATAGGTGCTGCAGAATAAACGGAAGCTAGCAAAGAACGAGGTGACGATGCGCGTGGGAAACGGATCAAAGGTTAATGTGATCGCGGTCGGCACGCTACCCCTTCATCTACCATCGGGATTAGTTTTATACTTAAATAATTGTTATTTAGTGCCTGCGTTAAGCATGAACATTATATCGGGATCTTGTTTATTGCGAGACGGTTACTTGTTTAAGTCCGAGAATAATGGTTGTTCGATTTATATGAGTAATATGTTTTATGCACATGCACCTTTGATAGATGGTCTATTCTTATTGAATCTCGATAGTGGAAATACACATATTAATAACATTGAGGCTAAACGTTTGAAATCGAGCGATAACTCGACCTATATGTGGCACTGTCGTCTTGGTCACATTGGAGTGAAGCGTATGAAGAAACTCCATTCCGATGGACTTCTTGAATCACTTGATTTCGAATCACTTGAAAGATGCGAAGCATGTCTGATGGGTAAAATGACTAAGACTCCATTTTCTGGTATGATGGAGCGAGCTACGGACTTATTGGAAATCATACATACCGATGTGTGTGGTCCAATGAGTGTAGTATCGCGCGGTGGTTATCGTTATGTTCTTACCTTCATGGATGACTTGAGTAGATATGGGTATATCTATTTCATGAAACATAAGTCCGAAACTTTCGAGAAGTTTAAGGAATTTCAAAGTGAGGTAGAGAATCAACGTAACAAGAAGATTAAATTTCTACTTTCTGATCGTGGAGGTGAATATATAAGTTACGAGTTTGGCGAGCATTTGAAGAAATACGGAATACTTTCACAATTGACACCGCCGGGAACACCACAGCGTAATGGTGTGTCCGAACGTCGTAATCGAACTCTCTTAGATATGGTTCGTTCTATGATGTCACTTACAGATTTACCGCTATCATTTTGGGGTTATGCATTAGAAACAGCCGCATTCACTTTAAATAGGGCACCATCTAAATCCGTTGAAACGACACCGTATGAATTATGGTTTGGGAAGAAACCTAAATTGTCGTTCCTTAAAGTTTGGGGTTGCGAAGCCTATGTAAAGAAGTTACAGCCGGACAAGCTTGAACCCAAAGCGGAAAAATGCGTCTTCATAGGATACCCGAAGGAAACTATTGGGTATACCTTCTATCATAGATCCGAGGGAAAAATCTTCGTTGCCAAGAATGGATCCTTTCTAGAGAAGGAATTTCTCTCGAAAGAAGTGACTGGAAGGAAAGTAGAACTCGACGAGGTTGTTGAACCTTCTCTCGAACTTGCGAGTAGCGCAGCACCGGAAGAAGTTCCTGTGGTTCCTGCACCAATAAGAGAGGAAGCTAATGATGATGATCATGAAACTTCGGTTGTAGTTGCTACAGAGCCTCGCAGGTCAACGAGAACTCATACCACTCCTGATTGGTATGATCCCGTTATGAGTGTCATGTTGGTGGACAACACCGATGACCCTGCGACATATGAGGAAGCGATGATGAGCCCAGATTCCAATAAATGGCAAGAAGCCATGAAATCCGAGATTGGATCCATATACGAAAACCAAGTATGGACTTTGGTGGACTTACCGGATGGCCGGAAGGCTGTCGAGAACAAATGGATTTTCAAGAAGAAAACAGATGCTGATGGTAATATTACTGTCTATAAAGCTCGACTTGTCGCAAAAGGGTTTCGACAAATTCAAGGAGTTGACTACGATGAGACTTTGTCACCTGTAGCGAAGCTAAAGTCTGTGAGGATTATGTTAACAATCGCTGCATATTATGATTATGAGATATGGCAGATGGATGTCAAAACAGCATTCCTCAATGGAGACATTGATGAAGAGTTGTATATGATGCAACCCAAAGGTTTTGTCGATCCTAAAGATGCTAACAAGGTATGCAAACTTCAACGGTCCATCTATGGATTGAAGCAAGCATCCCGAAGTTGGAATCAACGTTTTGATAAGGTGATCAAAAGTTTTGGTTTTATACAAACTTATGGAGAAGCTTGTATTTACAAGAAAGTGAGTGGGATCTCTGTAGCATTCTTAATACTATATGTAGATGACATATTGTTGATTGGGAATGATGTAGACCTTCTTAATAGTGTCAAGGAATATTTGAATAATAGTTTTTCAATGAAGGATCTTGGCGAAGCAGCTTACATATTAGGCATAAAGATTTATAGAGATAGATCGAGACGCCTAATTTCATTGTCACAAAGTACATATTTGGACAAAGTTCTAAAGAGGTTTGGAATGGAAGATAGCAAGAAAGGGTTCTTGCCCATGTTGCCCAATACGACCTTGAGTAAAACTCAAAGCCCGACGACGGCAGAAGATAGAGAAAGGATGAGTAAGACTCCCTATGCCTCAGCCATAGGATCTCTAATGTATGCCATGCTGTGTACTAGACCCGACATTGCATATGTTGTTAGTTTAACTAGCAGATATCAAAGTGATCCAGGAGTGGATCATTGGACAGCGGTCAAAAACATCCTTAAGTACTTGAGAAGAACTAAGGATATGGTTCTTTCTTATGGAGGTGATGAACAACTCGTTGTTAATGGTTACACCGATGCTAGTTGGAACACCGATCCGGATGATTCTAAATCACAATCTGGATACGTATTTACTTTGAATGGTGCAACAGTTAGCTGGAGGAGTGCAAAGCAAAGCGTTGTGGCGAGATCTTCAACTGAATCGGAATACATGGCTGCTTCGGAGGCTTCACAAGAAGCAATATGGATGAAAGAGTTCATTACAGAGCTGGGTGTGGTTCCAAGTGCGCTGGACCCAATGTCTATCTACTGTGATAACATGGGCGCCATAGCCAATGCGCAAGAACCAAGGTCACACAAGAAGCTGAAGCACATCAAGCTACGTTTTCACGCTATTCGAGAACATGTCCAAGATGGGGACATAAAGATTTGCAAAGTACACACAGATCTGAATGTGGCGGATCCATTGACTAAACCTCTCCCGAGGGCAAAACTTGACCAGCACCAAACTGCCATGGGTGTTCGGTATATTACCATGTAATATAGATTAGATGACTCTAGTGCAAGTGGGAGACTGTTGGAGATATGCCCTAGAGGCAATAATAAATGTAGTTATTATTATATCTTTGTGTTTATGATAAATGTTTATATTCATGCTATAATAGTATTAACAAGGAAACATTGATACTTGTGTGATTTGTAAACTTAAATTGAAGTCCCTAGTAAAGCCTCTTTATAATACTAGCTTGTTGGTTAATAAATGATTGTGGTTTCCCTATCATGAACATTGAGATGTTATTAACAACAAGATCATATCGTTAGGAGAATGATATGGTGGACATACTCCTATAGATAAGCGTAGCATAAAGATCAAGTCATTTTAATAGTTCAATTGCTATATGCTTTCTGATTCATAGTAACCTAATTCCTTCGACCATGAGATCATGCATATCACCTTCACCGGAAGGATGCTTTGATGACATCAAACACCACACCGTAACTGGGTGGCTATAAAGGTGGCATTGAGTGTTCGGAAAGTATTGGTTGAGACACATGGATCAAGAGTGGGATTTGTCCATCCATATGATGGATAGATATACTCTGGGCCCTCTCGGTGAAATGTCATCCAATTAGCTTGCAAGCATGTGACTGGTTCACAAGGATCACATATCACGGGAACGAGAAAAGAGTACTTATCAGTAACGAGGTTGAACTAGGTATGCAGAGATACCGACGATCATAACCTCGGATAAGTAAACTATCGTGAGACAAAGGGAAATTGGTATCGTATGTAAGTGGTTCATTTGATCGCAAAGTAATCGTAGAAATATGTGGGAGCCATATGAATTTCCAGATTCCTCTATTCGTTATTGTTTGGAGAAGTGTCTCGATCATGTCCGCATAATTCACGAACCGTAGGGAGACACACTTAAGGATTCGACATTGTTTGAGTAGTTATGGAATGATGAGTAAGAGACAGAATGTTGTTCGGAGTCTCGGATGGGATCCGGGATATCACGAGGAGATCCGGAATGGTCCGGAGAATAAGATTCATATAAGGAAAGTCCTGTTTTGGGGTTGGAGAATGGTTCCGGTGTTTTCATCGGGAATGTTCTAGAAGGTTCCGGAATGTCCGGCACTCCGAAGGGGAAGGGTACATGAATGTGTCATACCAAGTTGGAATGATTGCATCATGTGCTAGGTGTCATCTCTGAACAAAATAAAGGGTTTAATCAAATCCTAGTTTGAAAAGTCAAACGGCTATTTTGGGAAGTGGAGGGAAAGGTTGAAACCGAGTTGGGGAGGAGTTCCTCCCCTCCACCGCCGGCCCACTTGGGATCCGAGTTGGGGAGGAACTCCCCTCCCCTTGGCCGGCGCCTCCCACCTATAAAAGGAGGGGCAGGGCTGCCCCTCCTAGCACACAAGTTGCCCCTCTAAACCTAAACCCTAGCCGCCGCCCACCATAGCCGCCGCCTAGGGTTTCTCCCCTAGCCGCCGACTTGGGCACCTCCAAGCCCTAGCCGCCAGCCCTAGCACCTCCTCCTTGGTGTGTCTAAACCCTAGATCGCCGAGGATCTCTCTCATAGTCCACCATACTCGCTCCGGCTTCAGGCGAAGCCCTGCGAGATCTCCCCTCTACTTCCACGCCGTTGTGCTGCCGGAATCACGAGGAGAGTGCTACAACCTCCGCTGCCTGCTGGAACAAGGGAGAGGAAGGTCTTCGTCGAGTATCGAACGTGTGACCGACTGTGGGAGCGCTGCCGGAACGCAGCGCCGGAAGGATCGTCTACGCGATCTTGAGATCGCCAGGAGTACGACTACATCACCCACGAGAATCCGCTCTCGTTAAACACTTTGGAATCTTCGAGGGTGAGTTATTCCATCGACTCGTTGCTACAATCTAGTAGATAGATCTTGGCTTGTTTGTTTGTATGCGGTAGAAATTTTTTGTTTTCCATGCTACGAAACCCTACACCTATACACCTGACAAGTGTATTGGGTGTGTTGGGGACCCAAGAGACTTCTTGTATCTTGATTGCAGGATTGCTTGAGAGGGAATACCTTTGACCACTTCCGTCCTGAGTTCGTTAAACCTTGGGTAATCCACTTAAGGGAAACTTGCTGCTGTTCTACAAACCTCTGCACTTGGAGGCCCATCAAATGTCTAGAAGAATAGAACTGCGTAGACATCACTCTCCAAAACACAACTTCTACCACGGGCGCCACCTGTTTCACGTGCATCTCGGGCGCTATGGCCTTCGCAGCCACATCGATCCCGCCTAGACACCGCGCCCCTATGATCCGCGCTGGGTGAAAGATGATCTCACCATCATCCAATGGATTTACACGCGGATCTCCACCGAGCTCTTCAACCTCGTCTCCACCGATGACGCCACGGTGGTGCAACTTTGGGCTGCCCTCTAGAAGCTCTTCCAGGACAACTCCGACTCATGCATCAATGCCCTCCACATCGAGCAACGCACCAGCACTCAAGGTGACTCCCCCGTCACCCCTTTTGCCAACGCATCAAGGCCATCGGCGACGAACTTTGGGAGCTCAGTGATGATGTTGACGACCGTGCACTCATCAACGCCCTTCTTATCGGCTCATCGATCAATTTGAAGAGCAAGTTGCCTTTATTCCTCTGCTGAAACCATACCCTAGCTTTGCCGAGGTGCGATCTATTTGCAGCTCGAGTCCCATAACCAAGTGATACACCCAATTTGCATCACCATTCTATATCATAATCTACCTCTATTCATTGATATTTGTCTTATTATGAGGTATTACTTATGTCTTTTCCACTATTTTTGATTGTTGGATGATTCTTGGAGGATGGACTGCCGGAGTATGGATTCTGATGGAAGAAGAGGTGTTTTGATGCAATTTCGCGAAGATCAGAAAAATACCAGAAAAATATGGGAAAATATTATTTTTCTAGAAGATTGAGGAAGCCAGAAGGAGGGACGAAGAACGGCCGTAGGGGGCCCACACCCCCCTAGGCGTGGGCCCACCCTGGACCGCGCCTACGGAAGGTGTGGCCCACCTTCCCGGCTCCCGACTTCGCCCCTTCGGCTAAGGCTAGGGGAGAAACCACAGATAGATTTCCGCCGCCTCTAGGGGACGGGAAACACCGAGAGAGAAAGATCTCTCAAGCAGACGGATTTCTGCCCGGGGAATTCCTTCCTAGAGAGGGAAGATCGTTGCAATCAACACCGTCATCAAGCTAGGCTTCATCAGGATCCTCATCATCATCAACACCATCATCTCCACCAGCACCATCATCACCACTCCGTCCCGCTGTAACAATTGTGTTAGATATTGTTTTAGTTCTTAGGGGAAACTTTCCCAGTGTTAATTACTATTGTAGTTGATGCTTGTGAGTGGAACCATTGGATTATTGTTTATGTTTAGATTGTCATCCATTATCATATAATCTTTGATCTTGATCCATATGATGTCTTGTGAGTAGTTTGTTTAGTTCTTGAGGACATGGGAGAAGTCATGTTGTCATTAGTGGATTTGTGTTGAGTTATTATTCAATGGTTTAGTATTTAAGTTGTGGTACTATTCTTCTAGTGGTGTCATGTCAACGTCGACTACATGATACTTCACCATTTATGGTCCTAGGGGAATGCATTGTGTATTTGGATACTAATTGTGGGGTTGCCGGAGTGACAGAAACTTGAACCCCCATTAGGACACCTTTGCACAAGGGAGTGTAGGATCTCAGAGTTTAAGGCTGTGGTTAGATTTATATCTTAATTACTTTCCTGTAGTTACGGATGTTTGCAGGGGGTTTAATCACAAGTATGTATTAGTCCAAGTAAGGTCGGTACATTAGCACAGGTTCACCCACACAACACTTACAACACCAAAGAAGAGTACTTAGCTATATGAAGCGAAAGCACTTGACAGAATTCCCATGTGTCCTCGAGAACATTTGGTCCTTATAAGTATTTCCACCGGCTTGTCCTTTTCTAAGAAAGGACTGGGCCACTTGCTGTGTTTGTTCTATGTTACTTGCACTTTGTTTTGTTGCCTTATCAAAAAACCACTAAAAATCCATTTGCTAAGTATTCACAGGGATTTCCTGCTCCACAATAGTGTTCAGCATCTTCTGCTCCTCGTTGGGATCGACACTCCTATTTATCGAAAGTAATACGATACACCCCCTTTACTTGTGGGTCGTCACCAAGCACGCAAGGCTGCCCGTCCTCCTTAGGTGTTTCACATGGCGCCTCGTCCGTAGCTCTTGCTACTCCTACTGCTCCATCAACGGCCCCTCCTGGATGGCATCCAAGCCCCAATTACCATGGCAAAAATCCTGTGTATCGGCCACCCGCCCTAGCGCCGACTCCTCAGCCATAGCCACCTGCTCCTACACCAGCTCCACCAGCGCCGACTCCACCAGTGCCGCCACCACCCTCCGACATGGCCCCTTGGCAGCCGCAGCATGACCCATGGACGGGTCACGTTCAGGCCTGGTCGATGCCCTGGTCGGCCCCCTCTCTGTACGGCGCCCCACCGGCTTACACCGAGCACTGGAGTCCCGGCCTCCGCCCCTCCATCGGTGCACCCGGGCCTCTGGCACCTCGTCCTCCGCAGCAGGTCTACACGGCCCAAGCTCCATCGACGTCTTACATGCTGTCGCCACAATAATACATGGCTCCGCCGACATCGCTGCCCCACATGTACCACGCTCCTCTGGCTCTTTAGTACATGCCTACGTCACCCGCTCCATCAACCGCTCCACCAAGCTGGGACCAAGCCGCCTTCATCGCTGCCATGAACAATTTCACACTCAACAACCACAAAGGTACGGATTGGATTTTTTATTCTGGTGCTTCCTCGCATATGTCTGCAAATATTGATTTTCTGTCAGCTTGTTCTTCCTCTCCCTTTTCTACCATCACCATTGGCGATGGATCCTCTATTCCAATCCCATGCACCGGTCACTCTTACATCATTAATCCAAACAAAAAATTTATCCTTCGCAGTATTTTAGTTGCTCCATCATTAATTAAAAATCTAATATTTGTTCGCAAATTCACAATTGACAATAATGTTTCCATAGAATTTGATCCCTTTGGTTTATCTGTGAAGGACCTGAAAATGGCGGCGGTCCTTGCTCGTTACAATAGTTCGGACTATCTCTATCCTCTTCATGCCACACCCACCTCCACACCTCAAGCCATAATTTCCTCTGTCGATCTATGGCATCGTCGTCTCTTTCACCCCAATAAAAAATACCGTGTCATCCATGTTGCAAGAGCTTAGCATCTCTAGTTCTAGTTCTTCTCATGATCCCTCTATTTGTAATGTCTGTCAATGCGACAAACATATTAGATTACCTTTTGGCACATCAACTACCTATAGTACTTTTCCGTTTGAGTTATTACATTGTGATTTATGGACCTCTCCCATCCCAAGTGTTTCACTATTCAAATATTATCTTGTTATTTTAGATGATTACTCTCACTATGTTTGGACCTTCCCTCTTCGTGCCAAATCAGATGTTCACAAACTCTTCATTAATTTTAGGCAATATGTTCTAACTCACTTTGGTCTCCCAATTCGCTTCATACAATGCGATAGTGGAAAAGAATTTGATAATAACCAAAATCGAAATTTATTTCTCTCCCAAGATATCCTCTTTCGATTTTTCTTCCCACACACATCTCCTCAAAACGGCAAGGCTGAATGTTCCCTTCGCTCTATCAACGATATCTTGCGCACCTTACTAATTCAAGACTCTCTTCCACCACGTTTTTGGGCTGAAGCTCTACGGGCAGCCACATATCTTTTAAACATCCGACCAACTAAAACATGTCCTCTTTATTCTCCCTTCCAATCTCTCTTTCTATCTCACCCCGATTATTCCGATTTGCGTGTTTTTGGTTGTCTATGTTTTCCTAACACATCCTCTACCGCCGCCCATAAACTAGATCCGAGATCTTTGCCATGCATATACTTAGGTCCATCCGATGATCACAAAGGATCACGATGTTTTGATCCTTCCTCCGGTCGTGTTCTTATATCTCGTCATGTCACCTTCGATGAAAATACTTTCCCCTTTTCAACCGTTCAGTCCCCATCGATCGCTAAACCTATGTCACCATCTCCTGCCCCTATAGCGTGTCACTTTTTAGTGCCAATCGTCACCCCTGCCGTGGCTGCCGAGCCCTCTGCTGCGGCAGCACCACCTCCTACCGAGAGCCCATAGCAGCCTGTCGTGTCACCTTCCCCTGCCGCGACAGACTCTCCTGTCAGCACCTCCTCTAGCTCGGTCTCTCCCGCGTCAACCACACCTTCTTCTTCAGCAGCTAATCCACTTCCTACTAATATCGTTGCCATACCTATTCCCACCAATGATCATGTCATGTGTACTCCTGGCAAAAAGGGTTTCCATATTCCTCGACATTTTCTCAATCTTTCATCTACTCCATCGATCTCACCTATCCCAAGCCCCTACAAACATCCTCTTCTTGATCCACTATGGCACTCTGCCATGAAAGATGAATTTGATGCTCTTATTCAAAATAATACATGAACTTTTGTTCCTAAACCATCCGGCGCCAATGTTATCTCGGGGAAGTGGGTGTTTCGTCATGAATATAACTCTGATGGGTATTTGTCTCGCTACAAGGCCCGTTGGGTTTGCAGAGGTTTTTATCAACAACAAGCAATTGATTTTTATGAAACCTTCTCCCCTGTTGTCAAGCCAAGCACTATTCACATTATCCTCAGTCTTGCAGTTTCTTCATCCTGGCCTATTCACCAACTTGATTTAAAAAATGCTTTTCTTAATGGTACTTTGAATGAAACTGTTTATTTTCAACAACCATCTGGATTTGAAGATCCCTCTAATCCAAATCTTGTCTATCTTCTAAAGAAATCTCTCTATGGTCTTAAACAAGCTCCTCAGGCCTGGTTTCAACGATTTGCTACATTCATTCAAACTACTGGTTTTATCCCTTCCAAATCTGACACATCTCTCTTTATTTTCCAATGTTCCTCTCACATGACATATATTCTTTTATATGTAGATGATATTGTTCTTACAGCTTCTTCTGATTCTTTTCTTCAACATATCATCACTCATCTTAACAAAGAATTTTCTATAACTAATTTAGGATCACTTCATCATTTTCTTGGTGTCACCGCCACTAGAACATCTTCTACTCTTTTTCTTTCTCAACGACAATATATTATTGATCTCTTGAACTGAGTTAGCATGATTGACTGTCAACCCTGTCGTACACCAGCTGATGTTGGCACCAAACTTTTGGCTGCCGGTGATCCTGTTCCAGATCCAACCTTATATCGTAGTCTCACTGGTGCTTTACAATATGCTACTCTCACCCGACCCGATATCTCTTATTCTGTTCACCAAGCATGTCTCTATATGCATGATCCTCGTTTACCTCATCTTTCTCATGTCAAAAATTTTCTTCGCTACTTAAAAGGAACTCTTGATCATGGTCTATTACTTAACTCATATTCTCCAACAAGCTTGACAGTTTATTCTGATACAGTCTGGGCAGGATGTCCAGACACTCGACGATTCACATTAGGCTTTTGTGTTTATTTGGGTGATAATATTGTTTCTTGGTCATCGAAAGGGCAGGTTACGGTATCCCGGTCTTCGGCTGAAGCGGAATACAAGGAAGTTGCGCATGCTATTGCTGATGCAGCTTGGATACGCCAACTAATTGTGGAACTACAGCGCCCCGTCGAGCACGCCACTATTGTCTACTACGACAACATATCAGCCGTCTATATGGCCTCTAATCCTGTGCAGCATTGCCGTACCAAGCACATCGAGATCGGCATTCACTTTGTTCGGGAAAAGGTTGATCTTGGAGAAGTTCGTGTTCTACATGTTCCAACAAGTGCACAATTTGAAGATATTTTTACCAAAGGACTCCATCCCGCGTCCTTCATCAACATATGCTCCAGTCTCAACATTGTGGCGCCCGATGTTGACACTGTGGGGGGAGGGGGTATTAGAGTTTGTGTTTGTGTTATCTTAGAACTCTAGGGTTTGGGGTTTAGGGTTTAGGGTATTAGAGTTTGTGTTTGTGTTAGGGTTTAGGGTTTAGCTTCCTTCATCAACATAGCCTAAGTCGGTTTGGGTCTAATCTTAGGCTGGCCGACCCCCCTCTCTTCTATATAAATATTATAATATTGTCTAAATCAATACAAGTTCTTATTCTCCCAAAATATCACAGTCCTAGCATTCTACTCACCGTCATGCCTAGGCTCCTCGTCGTCGCGATGAAAGCCCCGCCATCCGAATCATTACCACTACCCACGATATAGTTGCCTAAGAAACTAGAGCGAACCCGAACAAAACTACACCCAGGACCGATAAAACCCCTCCACCGCCATCCTCCACCTCGCGCCTCGACCCCAACCACAAACAGGCAGAGTTACACTTACCGAAGACGCACACAACTGATGGGATGCCGTCCACCGGAGAAACACATGCTTTAGCCACTTGCCCACCATGGTCGAGCCTCCTTCAGGCCCAGATCAGGCCTGCCGCCCCACCGGACACGGCCGCTGCAGGGCAACCATTTCGCCGACAAGCAATTAATGCAAATGATGGAGTGCAAAGGCATACAAGGGACCATGACTGCGACCAACAAGACCCTCCTCCTTCACAACGTGAACCAAGTGAAGCAAGCATGAGACAAAAACACCACAACAACAATCGTGTCAATTAAGAAGAAAAGTTTAGGAAGCTCGAGTTTGTTATGCCAAATTTCAAGGACGAAGAGAGCGCCAAATAATATATTGATTGGGAACTCAAAGTTGAGAAAATCTTCCGCATCCACGACTGCAGACACTGCCGACCAAATCCCCCGTTCCCGTGCTCTCTCTTCTTCCTCTCGGCCTTATCTATTCTCCTTCCCTATCGTCGTCCGATTTGTGGGGGATTGCTCACGGCGGCGCCCATTAGGAAATCGGTCAGGCGGGAGAGGTGTCGCGCCTCTGCACAGCTTCAATTGTGCCTATGCTAGTTCATAAGATTTATCTTTTTCTATGCAATTTTGCATCAAAATTTAAGTTTGTGTGTTGTTTTTTATCTGGAATGATAGAAGGATATTTTTTTTACACCGGAAGTGCTGGTTCAGGTTCAGCTATACGCCTATACTGGAGTAGTTCATGTGATGTAACTCTTTTGTGCAATTTTGCAACAAGATATAATTTTATGTGTTGTGTTCTTATCCAGAATGTTAGAAGGATGCAACTCTAGTAGTTTTTTGAATCATCCTAGATGTAACATTTTTTTGCATCTATCTTGAAGTGGCTCATCTTAAAGTAACTTATGTCTTGCCGTCATTTTTACATCCTTAACGAGACGAAGAATGCACAGCACTTTAACGTGGGATGTAACTTTTTGCCAAAAAAACTCAAATGTGTTTGATCTTTGATCAGATCTTTTCATCATCTTTTACTGGATGTAATTCTTGGAGTGATTTGTTGGATGTCATTATGGGATTTGTTAGATGTTATTTTCAGAGGATCTGTTCGTGGAGAGTTTTGTTGTCAGCTGGAGTAGGAAGGGGAAAAAATCAAGAACAAGGAAAGGGGGAGGGGGTTTGTGGACAGCTGGTGTCAGGGAAGAGTTTCGGTTCGTTTGTGACAAGCACTCCACGCTAAAAAATACTCTGCCAGGCAGGAGCGTGTCTTACTTTTCTAATCCTACTCTGCCAGGCAATGAGGGTTTTAACATTTATGGGAGAGCTAATAACATCTACAGTTCCACAACTTGTTCTGAAGGTGACATGTGGCTTTGTTATTTTCCGAAAAGACCCCTGTATATTTTTTTTCTCTGCTCCATGTTACCTTGATGTTGCCTGCCAGGCAGATCCCATGTTTCAGTGGACAAAGAAATAATTAAAATTTAAATATCAACATGGAGACTCGAACTCATGAACGGCTTCTACCTCCGCCACGCACTTACCATCATAAATCAACAGGCTACGATGATATGTACTAGGATGGCTTTGCTTATATCGAATAAATGACTATGTTCTATTGATCTGCTAGAACTAGGATTGCACAATGGCAATGGTTACGTTTTGTCAAACCGTGAGCTAATCTATATACCTAATAATAAAGAACGCAAGGTTTCTGTCTACTGTCCGTTTGGGACATATTTGCCCCTAGAGTTGAAGCAAATTACCTACCAACGCCACCGGTAAGTCAGAAAACGTTCTATTTTTGTTCTATTTTTTTCTGCCGTTCCGCAGTCAACGAGTTGTCCTCCCCGAGCGAGCAGAGGAACCCCTCCACATCGACCCAAGCTAGGGTTCCACCACCTCGCCGCTGCTGCCTTCGGCCGTTGCGCGCCGTTTCCCACTGGCCCCTTCTGCCGGTCCGCCGCCTTCGTCAGGGTAGCGACGGTTCAAACCATCAGGTCACGTGTGGCCGCTAGCATCTCGCGTCGATTCCTCTTCTGCCCCCCTGCAATTTTAGATGTGGAGGACCCTGTGTGACGAGGGCGTCGACCAGCTCGTCCGTATCTCGTCCGCGAGAAAGTGGCGGCGAACGAGCAATTCATTATGGAGGTGCTCCCGATCTGGATTTGAGAAATTTGTTTCCTTTCTTAGAAAGGGATTTGGGGGTTCGTATTTTCTGAAGAAACAAAGTGAGTCAAAGACTAGATGGCTGAGGCTCTCCTCTGGAAGATGGGCACTGCCGAGAGGCGTGATTGGCCGCGACCATGCCTGGGCTTCATGCGGCGCGAATTTGGGGACCACGACCATGGCTAGGCGGGGCCGCAGCTCGTGCGGGTCGGACAAGGCTGGAGGAGGGCGCAACCATAGCTGAGATTGAGACGCCGTGAATTGGGGGCCGCAGCTCACGCCCGCATGGGCGGGTCGCAGAAAAACGAGGGCCTGAGGTCTGAGTGGATTTGGTGGAGATGGTTCTGAGTCTGACGGGATGTCCTATAGCAGTACTTACAGATATACCATTTATAAACATTTGATTATCTACCTGTGACCCGTTTTTACTGCAGAATAATTAAACCAGGACGTTAGCTGATGTATAGGTATACTTTAGTTTTTAGGATCGTTAAAGATTGGAGAGAGGAAAACGAGACCCTGGTTTCTTCAACTATCATATCTTTACTATTAAAAGGAAGTTGGTGATCGTAGGTCATCCTCAAACATCAAACATTAGAGAAATCTGGACCATCAAATCGTTCTCACTAAACATCAGGACAATCAAGACCACCCAATCATGTGGAGCTGAGCAAACACTTTCCTTACTACAATCGTGGTAATCAATCAATCAATCAGCCCCAAACATGTAAAGCAAACGGCAATCACCTTAAGTCCGCAGGAAAGCAATCACGGTAATTAATGGTAGTATTTTTTCCACATTAAGCTGGGCTTAGGAGGACCCGGTCCTTAATATTTTTCTACCGATTTTTTTTGTGACTGGGCTAGAAAAACTACACTGCTGCCAGTTTGACAGCTGACAAGATAGTTATATATCAAGAAAAAAACTAGGATCGTACATATATCTCTTTACTATTAAAAGGAAGTTGGTGATAGTAGGTCACCCTCAAATATCAAACATTGGAGAAATCTGGCCATCAAATCGTTCTCACTAAACATCGGGACAATCAAGACCACCTAATCATGTGGACCTGAGCAAACACTTTCCTTACTACAATCGTGGTAATCAATCAATCAATCAGCCCCAAACATGTAAAGCAAACGGCAATCACCTTACGTTCGCGGGAAAGCAATCACGGTAATTAATGGTAGTATTTTTTTTCCACATTAAGCTAGGCTTAGGAGGACCTGGTCCTTAATATTTTTCTACCGATTTTTTTTGTGACTCGGCTAAAAAAACTACACTGCTGCCAGTTTGACAGCTAACAAGATAGTTATATATCAAGAAAAAAACTAGGATCGTACATATCAGGGAGTTATGTTCCTGCCTTGCGGCGGCATTCGGCGAATAATTTTCCGGCCGCTTCCAATTCTTTGAAGTTGCAGCCAGTGTTCTTCTGCATTGAGCCAGACTGTGCCGTGGCACACGGCTAGAGATTGCCGTATTGGAGCGAGGGTGACGAGATGATATGTCTCTAGAGGGGCTAGAGGACGGAGTATAATGATCGCTGGGCTCGCGGGGACTGTGGGAAGGTGACAGATCTCGCGACATGCGAGACTTGTGGAGCTGGGGTGTGCGAAAATCACACGAATTTGGAAGGACGCAAATTGGATTTTGGAGGTCCGCATGGCATCAATTGATTCAATTATTGTAGGAGATTTGGAAGGGGGTGGCCGTCAGTTCTTGGGGCATCCGTGAAAGTGGTAATAGTCAAGGTGCTTCGGTCAGTTCGAGGGACCGAGAGCCAAGACCGAACTCACGGAAATAATTTCAGTTTTTCAGATCTACTAACCGAGAACACTACCGAGAAAATCGGTTTCCGTCTTATCGGGTTCGGTCTGGATCAATTTGGTTCGCAAAATCGGTTTTCGGGTTATGTGCCCACCCCCTAGCATCATACCCAGGGACTTGCCGCTACCTTCTTCGGCATCGTCATTGGTCCAACCTCGAGTGCCGCAAGCAGTCGTCTCCGTGTCGTCATATGGCACTGACGCCCCACAATGACTTCAACGGCAGTGGCAACATCAAGTACGTCCATACATGACATCAGTCTTGTAGTTACATGGACATCTTCATTTGTTCCTGTTATTGATTTTCTTTTTTCTCCTTGTGTTGGCTAGATCAATCAAATGTGTGGCGGCTAGAAGCGAGCCATCCCTCATGGTGTACAACGGCATGTACGACAACATCACCGTGCCTCCGCAAAAGAACATCCAACACGCTCTCAACGACGCGAGGCACGGGTCGGCGATCAAGACGATGGTGCCTGTGAATGCCGACTTGTATGACTCGCCAGCAAGCAACCCTGTCCCCTCGTGGGGAAGTTCCATGACCGACATGGTTAAGTTCCTCAACCAAAGTAAGGCGCTGCTCAGTGTTAACATTACATGTTTCTCATGCTCTACATCCAATGATGACTTCCCTATAGACTACACCTTCTTTGACAGTGCCCCGCCAAAGCCTATCATCGACAGTGGCATCACGTACACCAACATGTTCGTCGCCAACATCGACACGCGTGTCTCGGCGCTTGATACAATCGTGCTCGGAGACCTGCTGGCCGTGATCGGCGAGGTCTACTAGCCGACGGAAGGCGACAAGCACACCACGGTGCCATACGTGCAGCGGCTTTACGCCGAGCTACCCAACCTGTTAACAGCACGGCAGGGCACGCTGCTCTTTTTTTCTTTTTTTAGCCGGCGGAAGGCGACAAGCACACCACGGTGAACACGGCACGGCAGGGCACGCTGCTGTTAGCGGAACGGGAGGGCACGCTGCTCTGGCTGTACGCACGATCCAGGTGTACTTGTTCGGGCTCATGGACAAGAACGCCAAGAGTGTTACACCGGGAAAATTCGAGCGACACTAGGCCATATATTCGACGGGCGTCCCAAGTTCCTGCTGGACATGCAGCGCAACGGTCGTCTGGCCATGCCGGCGCCGACCAGGGCGTGCAGTACCTACCGTGGTGGTGGAGTGTGTTGAACCCGAACGACACCAACACGACGGCGCCGGACAACGTCGGCTACGCGTGCTCGCGCGTCGACTGCACGACACTCGGATACGGCTGCAGCTGCAGCTGCAGCGTGCTGGACACGGCCGGGAACGCCTCCTACACATCCAACGTCTACTACGAGGCGCGGGTGGAGGTGGCATCGGTATGCGACTTCCAGAGGCTCGCCGTGTTCACCAACAAGGATGTGTCGCAGCCCCTGCTACTTTAGCGTAGAGGTCGCAGAGTCGTGCGCAATGGTCGAGATTGTGGCCGCGGATTCCACGCCCCCATCTCGGTGCCCGGCGTAGGTGGCTCCTGCCATGTTTGTGCTGGCTTTGGTGCTTGTGTTGGTCACATCGTAAGGCGACGGAATAATTCAGTGTATGTAGGTCTTTAGATATGTGGCACTTTGAAAATTTTGTATGCTAATTAAATTGGTTGATTCTTTTTTGAGAGACATTAAATTAGTCATTGTTTCTGCTCAATTATCAGAGTAGTTATACATAAGTCACTCAACCACGGTCCAGAAACAGAGAAAAAATAAATATCAGAGCGACATAGTACCACTGTAACCAAAAAACCACTATATGATCATACAACACCAATATTCAACTGTTAGTGCTTGTAAGTCTTTTAAAATAAAGAAAGCTCTTGTCATTAACATTGTACTACCATAGCTGTATTGCTCGACCAAAAGAAATATGGTTGTATTTTTTATCAAGTTATCAGAGGGACAGAAAATTCAGAGCCCAGATGCAGCAACCAGAAAGCACTACTACAAATCTACAATGCGGAAATTCATTTTTTTTCAAATGTTCTAAAATAAATTTAGAACCTTTTATTTCTTTACTTTGAAAATTTTGTGTTGGTTCATCCAACATGCACGGTGGGTATTCTATCTTGTATATTTTAATTTTGTCCATATAAAACACATATGCTAATAAGAAGTACTATTTGTGCAGGATGTTACGAACCGAGAAAGAATTTTCTTTGGTGCACTTGCTCAGGTATCATGAAATTGAAGCAGAGTATTCGGCCCATTGTATGGCAATATGTAGGAGCATCAAGGAGTAGAAATTAGTTAATAAAATCAATTAGCTTGAGCACTTATTTCATATCCGAATGATGTCAAATTAAACATGTTATCGAATATTATGGTTTTTTGGAATATCTTGTGGCTATCTTTTCTATACATGTTATTTTGGAACACATTGTATTGATATGTTGCGGGAAAAAATAGGGACCGTAGCAACGCACGGGCATTCAGCTAGTGACTCACTTACATATGGTATCACCTTGCTCTGCTCCTCTCCCTGTATATATAGCATGTTCAGTTTTTCAGTCTTCGACTCAAATTCAGTTCTTCAGGTTTTAACTAAAACCGCATAAATATAGCTCTCTAAAACAGCCATGTAGACTCCGGATGTGAAGGAGCCGTTGTCGGTGATAGTTGATAGCGAAGCCATGAAGTTGTCGCATCAATAGTGTCCACGGAAGCTAACGACAACACTTATTAATCTGGAGGTGCTATCGTGGGATATATGAGAGGTCATCGTGTTACACGATGTAGTCGAATAATAAGGTTGAACCCGTAGCAACGCACGGGCATTTGTGCTAGTTACTGCCTATAACCGGTCCTTGGCCAACCCCCCAGGGCCTTCCCGCGCGCACACATCCGTCCGTCGTTCGATTCTGCACGGAATAGTCTGTCACACGTATGGCAGTTGTGACGGGCTGTTCGTTCCATCACGGTGCGGTTTTTACAGGGAGTCTGGCGCGTGAGAAAAATCGCGGGAACTTTTGCTGCATGGCGTGGGTCCGCGAGAGACGTGTGTACAGTGCGACGCTGCTGCTGTGCTGCTCTTTTTTTACTTCAATTGCTTCTCCGTCGCTCCTTCATCGTTCAATGACGCATGGGTCCATATGATCAAAATAGTTCGGCGACGAGAGCCAGCGCGTGCGGTGGCACGAGCAAGGGCCAGAAATTATGGGCGTTACTGTGGGGGACGTCATCTTGGGACGTCGTGGGGGTGCAGGGTGGACTTCGGTAGACGGCGCCTCGCTCGCCTTGTCTGATGTCGCCCCGCTTCCTTCCTCTAGCTTTGCCTGGGACCCTTTTTTTTCTGGGTGTCGGCTGGAAGCGGGATTGTGGGCGGACGACGGCATGAACATCTTCTCGTCCCGCGATCCATCAGCGCCCCCCCCTCTCCGCTGCGGCGCTCATCTCCATCCCCACACCCCCATCTTCCTCTTTGGCGCCTCTCCTGCTCCTCTCAGAGGGCTATTGGCTGCTGCTTCTTCCGTCGTCCTCCTACAGCAGCCAGCTCGGGGACTTGCGGCACTCAGAAAGGCCCTCGACCTGGGGCTTTTGGCAGACCGAAGAAGACAGAGACGAGTGGCGGATCCTGCTGGTGGCCGCGCGGCTTCTGTGCTCGATTGCTCATGAAGGGTTGGAGTTGGAGGCGGCGCCATGGAAGGTTGGAGGCAGCGAAGCGGTGGAGGATGGGCGACCTAGCACACAAGATCCCGAGCCTCCCGTCTTCCTCCTTCCTCGAGGTTAGTTTCCGGTACCTTCCCTCACCAATCCTTGTAGCTCAGATTTCCATGGTCCCAGGTGCATCCTCGCCACCTCCATCCTCATCTCCACGCGCCTCCCTCTCTGGCTTTGCTTACAAATTGATTCGTGTGTTGTTAATTGTGTTGAAGGTTTACTCGTTTTCGGTCCAGATAGAAGAGCTGCAACATTAGGAACTCTATTAGGGATAACCGACTTGGTGAAATAGAAGGCATATAATTTGTTTTCCACTCTTGGGACCAGGTGACGATGCGCCCTCGCTCACTGATCTCAAGCTGCAGCTACAGAAGCTGGTCACGAAGGTACTACCCCTCCCCCTCCATCCTTCCTCACTCTTGCTTATAGAAACGTTCGGTCCATCCCTTCTGTAAGCACCCAATGTGGTGATCTTAGTCCTTTTATCTTCTTATGTATATTTATTCATTTTTATACAGTCTCACAGTACGCATTATGGCTTTAGGTTGACATATCACATATTCGAGTTGAAGGTTAAGACACTGCATTGTGTTGGATTCAGTATACACAGTTTTTAATATATTTCTGTTAATTTGTGGCTTCTTGCCAGAACTAGATTTAGGGTCTGTTTGGTTGGGTTTAAATCTAGCTTTTGGAGATTGGCTTATAAGTCACAAAAGCATCAAAATAAGTGTTTTTGGCTTTGGCTTTTGGCTTTTAACTGGACATAGTAGTATGATGATATAAGCAAAAAACCAAAATTAAAAGCACCTATTTAGATGCTTTTGTGGCTTATAAGCCAAAAGTGAAAAACCATAAATAAGCACAACCAGACAACCCCTTACACAGCTTCAGTATACACAGTACCACATATTAAAGTTGAAGATTAAGAGACTAAAAGCGTGTGCAAGAGCTTCTTGGAAAAACCTGATTTATTTGCAGATTTTGGATGGATCAGTTCAAGACCCACTACTATGTTGCGGTATGTTGTTAACTTGGTTTTTTATTATTTTACCTATGCAGCATACAGTCTGAAATGCTTGCATGCTCCATGTCTAGCAGCAAAGGAAACGACCACGGGGAGCTTGTGGCCACAGCGAGGACGCCGGAGACGAGCAAGAGATGGACGGCTTAAGAGATAAACGAAGGATTCTGTGAGAAGATAGGATGGATAAGAAAGAGGCGACCCCCTATCGGCAGGGACCAAAGATGTTATCCCATGAAAGCGCTTTTGGAGTTAGTGGTGCCACATAGAATGGAAGGAAATGTTAGATAGATCTCAACGTGACGAAGCCCAACGCCCGTCACGCCCCTAACTGCGCCCTGATCGGGGGCGCCCAACCCTATCTGGTTGGTGGGCCCCTGTCGCCGCGCTATATAAAGTGGTGGGAGCTGGCAGCGCACGGTACGAGGTTCACCGCTGTGCCAACACCCCACCTACATCCCTACCGATCTAGGGTTAGCGCGAGCCGACGGGAAGCACCGCCACCACCGCACACCCACGTCGTCGCCTCCCTATCTCCCCATGGCCAACGACAGCGGGTCCAGCTCCGGGACTAGTTCCGGCATCCCCTCTGGCTCATGTCTGTCGAGCCAGGGAGCAGGTAGTTCCCCTCTCGGATCCCTCTCTCTCTCTATCTGTTTCGATCTAGAAAGGTAAAGTACAGTGCTACTGATAGATCTAGACTAGATCCATTGCAAAGCAATATTAACATTGGTATTAGAGCAGCTAGTCGTTAGATTTTCGGTGCAAAAGTAGAAAGAAAAGTCCAAAGAAAAGAAAACCCTAGATCCAAAGAGCGCCTGCCCTATGGTCGCGCCTTTCCTCTCGATCTAGATGGGCATCCCTTTTTGGGAGACATCTAGAAGAAGAAACACCCCTTCGGGGGCAAAGCAAACCCCAGATCCCACCCCGAACAGATCAAACCCCAAATCCCCAGATCCCCATAGATCTAACCCCAAAAAGAAACTCAAAAAAAAGGGGAGGCAGACCCACACCGGCCGCCGCCGTGCGCCGGCAAAGGGCGCCGTCGCTGCGCCGCTTGACGGTCGTGCGCCCACCCACGGGTGGACGCACCGCCGCCAAGGGGGGCAGTGAGGCGCCATGGCTCCGGCCAAAGACAACGGAGAGGGAGAGGCTCGCCGGAGCGCCGGCCACCTCGCCTCGAACATGCACTACCACAGGAGGGAGAAGAGAAAGGGGTGGCGATGGAGGAGAGGGAGGGGACCGTCGCCGGACGGATGGCCGCCTCCACCCCTCCCCCCCAACGCCGCCAGAAAGCTCGCGCCCACACGACGCCTCCTCGCGCGCTCGCTTGCTCGCCGCCGGCCACCGCTGCTTGCCACGCGTGGGGCAAGCCGCCACCACCGCGTGGACTCGAGAGAGGGAGGGGCCCACTGGGCGGTGCCGCCTCGCCTCGGGCCGATCCACGAGAGGGGAGTAGGGAGGGAGGGGCGCAACCACCTCGCCAGGGAGGGGCGCAGCCACCTCGCCAGGGAGGGGCGCAGCCGCCTCGCCATGCTCCCCACAACGCCGCCGCCAGAGAGCACGCGGGGTGGCCGCGGGATCGACGCGGCGCCGCCGTGAAGGAGACACGGGGTGGACGCGGTGGGGGGAAATGAACCTAGGGTTCTCAGGGGGCTGGGGCGCGGGTCTTTTATACGGCCAAAATGCGCGCGTGTCCGTCCGATCTAGGGCGGCAGGCGACGGACGGCCAGGATCAAGCGGCGCGGGCGGCTGCGGGCAGCTGCGGGCTGCGCTGGGCTGCTGGCGGGCCAAGCGGCAAGGCCGCGGGCCGTGCTGGGTAGCGCGCGTGTGCGGCAGCAAGCTAGCGAGCGCGCGGGCGGCAGCAGCGCGCAAGCAGGCTGCTGGCATGCCGCGCTGGCGGGCTAGGCGGGCCTGGGCCTGGCTGGCGCTGGGCCACTGCAGGCCACCCAGGAATCGGCCCAGTAGGGCACTCAGCACAGTTTTTTCTGTTTTTATTTTGCAGAGTATGTGAAAGGACTATATCTTCCCATGATGTTTTTTGGTGTTAAATGACAATCCCAACCGTGTTTTTAACTGTGCTCTTGAGTTTCAGGGGAAACGTCGTTATTGTCTCATTCTATTGTGATGGATGCTCTCTTGTAATCTTTTGAAGACGGTGGCCTTTTAGTCTTCTCCTAGTTTCTTTCTGGTTGATGTTTTTAGGTCACCGTACTATTAAGAGGGGGTCCATGTTGGAAGGCTGTGGGAAATCACTTATTCTTGCACAAACCTATATGCACCGCCACAGCCATCCCATTATTCCGTGAGAGAGAGCGTTTTCCTGTTCTGTTGGGGCCTTTTGTGTCTCACCGGAACTTCCGGTCATAGACCGGAAGTTCCGCTCAAACCTTTTTCTGAGGGCTGTTCTTTAGTTTGTTCCGACGCTAGTTCCGCCCAAGTTCCAGTGGCAGTTCAGTAACCTTCTGTTTTGAAGTGTGCTATTTGCCGGAACTTGGCCGGAACTTGGCCGGAACTTGGCCGGAACTTACTCAGAACTTTTCCTGGCAAAAGTTCTTGAGCGGAACTTCCGCTTGAGGCCGGAACTTCCGGTCTGACCCGCTCGCGACTCAAAAGTTCCGCTGCTTGTTCCGCCCAAGTTCCGATGGCGGTTCAGTAAACTTCTGTTTAGAAGTGTGCTATTTGCCGGAACTTGATCATAACTTGATCGGAAGTTCACCGGAACTTCCGGTCTGTTTTGACCGGAACTTCCGGTTGCGCTTCTGGAGCGTGCGTCAACGGTCTTATGACCGTTGGAGCCAGGCTCAGGCGGAACTTCTGGCCTATCACCGGAACTTCCGGTGATGTCGCGGGGGCTCTACCGGTTTAGTGCGAGGGGGCCTATTTAAGGCACCCCTCTTCTTCCTCCCATCTTCTCTCGAATTTTTCTCTCTCCTCCATTAAAGCTTGAGCTTCACCTCACTAGATCTCTCTCTCTAGCCACTCAAATGATCTGATCTTTTGAGAGGTGAGGGAGGTGACCTAGATCTAAACTTCCACCAAAGAAGAATTGATTTCCCCTTCCATCCTTTGTGGATCTTGTTGCTCTTGGGTTTCTTGGAACCCTAGACGGTGTAGGGCATCCCCGGAGCTGAGGCATGTGTTGTAAAGCTTCGAGGTGTCGTTGAGGGCCTCCAATTGAGTTGTGGAGCCTCCCCCTCAACCTTGGTGTAAAGGTTTCGGTTGGCGCCTTCAAGGTCACCGGTTAGTGGATTGTGAGGCCTCCTTTGTGGGGGAGCTCACCGGAGAAGAAGGTGAGGCCTTTGTGGCGCTCGGGTGACCTTGTGTGGCCCCGACACCTCTCCAACGTAGACGTAGCTCCTTGGGAGTGAACTACGGGAATTACATCTTCGTGTCCCCTCGCCGGTTACTTCGTTCCCTTCCTTTACTCCTCGCTATTTACTGTTTGTGGTCTGTGTTCGCTTTCTTGCATTTAGGTTGCTCACTTAGTTGCATCTCTAGATAACTTCCTTTCTCGTTGAGCCTAAAAGTGTGAAACAATTTAAAATTGGTAGACGCCTATTCACCCCCCCTCTAGTCGTATCAAGTCGGTACTTTCAATTGGTATCAGAGCCCAGGCTCTTACTTCGGGCTTTACCGCCTAAGAGACTATGGACGACGAAGGGGGTAGTGAAACTGAAAAAGCCAAGAACTTGGCCACTATGGATGACCTCAAGCAATTGGAGTCATCCATGATGTCCAAGTTCGAGGAAATGATGACTCTCTTGCAGTCTCTAAAGCCAAACCCCATAGTTGCTATTGAAACACCCCAATCCAACGAGGTTCCTCCCACCGTTATGGTGTCCGCCCCTGGGGTAACTCCCGCGGCGGCTACCACTCACTTGGGACTTGGTTTTGTTGCTCAAACCTCTACCAAGGTGCCAAGTGAGAACATCGAGGAGCCCGAGAATCCAACTTCCAAAGGGGAGAATGGAGAAAAGGACTACTCGGCGGTTCCCCCACCACCGAAGTACACTCCGGATCCACCCATTCCCATGCCACACATTATCCCTCAAGGAGCACCACCTATGCTAGATACGTCTAATTTCGCCATTTGGAAATATCTAATGCGCTCACATATTTCCAGCTCTTCCATTGAGTTAATGAGGATTGTGGAGGATGGGTTCTCTCTTTTTGACCCAAAGAAGTTGACACGAGGTGAAGTGGTGGACAAGCAACTCAATGCTACATCTTTGGGAATGATTCAAAAGGCTTTGACTCCAAAGGATTTTGCTCACATTCGCCAATTTGACACCGCCAAGGGAGCTTGGGATCAACTCACCGAGCTTTTTGTTGGGAATGCTAGCATCCAAAGCTCCAAGTTTGATGAGATCAACAACGAGTGTGATGGTTTCACAATGCAAGATGATGAGACCCCTGAGGACATGTATAGGCGCCTTAAGGTCCTTTGTTCTACCATGAGGGACCTTGGGGCTCACTATGTTGATGACAAGTTTATGAAGAGGAAGTTCATTCAAGCTCTTCTCCCATTTGAAGAACAAAAGCTCAACTCTATCAAGGGAAGAACCAACTTTCACTTAATGACCTCCCAAGAAGTCTTGAGTGAAGTAATTGCCATGACTATTGCTAATAAGAATGCGGAGTCCGCTCGAGCTAGAGCCATTGGATCAACAAAAGTGAACCTTGCTTTGAAGGCCAAAGCTATTGAAGTTGATGATGATGATACATCAAGTGAGTGGTCCCAAGAAGATCTCAAATGTGCTTTCAACGAACATCTTGCTCTCGCTTCAAGGGCTTTTTGGAACAAGTCCGGATTCAAGCCAAGATCGAGGGACAACTCAAGATTCAACTCACCCAACAAGTCTCCCAAAGCAAGGTCTTGCTACAATTGCAACGACAAGAGCCACTTTGTGGCCAAGTGTCCCTTTGAGAACCGTGAAGACAATGGTGGTCATCTCATTCGCAAGATCAAGTCAATATCTCCTCATCCCATAAACAAGAACTACACCGTCAAGAACGCCACTAACAAGGAACGAGCAATTGTGGTCCATGAAGAATATCTTTCGGGCACGGATGAAGATGATGATGATGATGAAGTTCATGGTGGAGAGATTGTGGGGGTTGCTGCTATTGCCACTACCTCAACTCCATGTCTATCCCTCTTCGACTCGCCAAATGAAAATGTCATCTCCTCCAACCAAAAGTGCTTCATGGCCAAGGCCACCGAGGTATCACCGAAACCCACTCCTCAACCCATCTCTAGTGAGCCTTCCTCTCTTGATCTTGTTGGTCTAGAGGTGAAGAAAGAGATGATTGACATGTGTGAATTTGTTGCTACCTTAGATGAAGAAACTAAAAACTGCTTTGAGTCCTTACTTGCTCAACTTGAGAATGCTAGGGATGCCTTAGATGAAAAGGAAGAACTTCTTGACTTGCTAAGTAAAAATGAAAGAGATGCCGCCGATGAAATTGCCTCTCTCACTCAAAGTATTGAGGATGAACAAAATATGAGAATTAATCTTGAAGAAAATGTGTCTAAGCTTGTAGATGATCATAACAACACTTTGACCTCTACTATTAAAGAACGTGACCATGCTCTTGCTTTGATTAAGGTTCTCAAGAAAGAAAATGCTGAGTTTGTGGGTGGTCATGATAAGACTCAAAAGGATCTTGAGAAACTCAAAGAGGAACACAAAGCCTTGGAGAGTAAATTCACAAGTCTTTTTGAGGCTCATGAACAGCTTCAAACTCAATTAACTTGTGATCTTTCTAAGTCTTCCGCTGTGCAAATTATAGACTTGTCTAGCTCTCCTAACCCTTGTTGCAAGCATGAGCATCTCATAAAGGAGGTCAAGGTTTTGAAGGATTAACTTGCCAAGACCAAGAAGAAGAAGAAGAAGAACAAGAAGAAGAAAAAGAACAAGGGCATGGCCCAAGGAGTACCAAATGGCCTAACTCTCTTGCAAAGTGACAACTTTGCCGGAAAGAACAATCCCTCTTATATTCTTTGCAAATCTTATGATGGTCATGTATATGCTAGATATGTGGGGACATCTTACACGCATGATTATGATTGGGCCATTTGGGTGCCAAAGGTTCTTGTCACTAACAAAAGGGGACCCATTGCAAAATGGGTACCTAAAACCAAAGCTTGATTTTCTTGTAGGACTATGCTTCCGGCGGATCAAAATGGGTGCTTGATAGTGGCGCCACAAGTCATATGACCGGAAGCAAGTCTATCATGACCGAGTTGAGACCCAATATTGCCAACACCATGGTCTCTTATGGTGACAAAACAAGCTCTCAGGTTTTGGGTTTTGGCAAAGTGGTGGTAACCCCGGATGTATCCTTGGTTGACATCATGCTTGTCAAAACTCTTGGTTACAACTTACTCTCTGTTTGTGCTCTTGCTCTTATGGGTCTTTCTTCTTTCTTTAATTCTCATTCCGTGGTCCTCATGTGGAGCAAGTCTCTCTCAAGGTGGCTTTTGTAGGATATGTAGAACATGACTTGTACGTGGTGGACTTCTCAGGGACCACTACTCCTTATGCTCTATGTCTCTATGCTAAAGCCGACAAGGGCTGGTTGTGGCATCGCCGCCTAGCCCATGTTCACATGAGAACTTTGCAAAGACTTCACTCCGAGGGCCACATCCTTGGTATTAACGATGTTTCTCTTGCCAAAGATCGTGTTTGCAGGGCTTGTATCGAAGGGAAGATGCATGAAACTCCTCACAAAGCGCTCAATCAAATCACTACCGAGAGATGTTTGGAGCTCTTGCATATGGATCTCTTTGGTCCTCCCTCTCATGATAGCCTTGGAGGCAAGAAGTATTGCTTGGTTATTGTGGATGATTTCTCAAGATACACTTGGGTGTTCTTTTTCAAGTACAAAAGTGAGACTCAACAAACCGTCATTGACTTTGCAAATGAGGTTCAACGGAAGCACAATGCAACTATTCTCTCAATTCGAAGTGACAATGGCACCGAGTTCAAAAACTATACCTTGCATGAGTTTCTCAGTGATGAAGGAATCAAGCATCAATACTCCACTCCCTACACCCCTCAACAAAACGGAGTTGCTGAAAGGAAGAATCGCACTTTGATGGATGCGGCTCGGTCTATGCTAGCTGAGTTCAAGTCTCCATACAACCTTTGGGCCGAGGCCATCTCCACTGCTTGCCATGCAACCAACCGGCTTTATCTCCGCAAGAACAAGAACAAGACCCCCTATGAACTTCTCACCGGGAAAAAGCCTAATGTTAGCTACTTTCGGGTGTTTGGGTGCAAGTGCTACATACTCAAGAAAGGAGTTCGGTTGTCAAAGTTTGTATCCAAGGCTCAAGAAGGAATTTTTGTTGGTTACTCAAATCAGTCCCATGCTTATAGAGTCTACAACAAAGCCAATGGAAGAGTTGAAGAGACGAGCAACGTGAAGTTTGATGAAAATCATGAGTCTCTTGTTAGGCAAGATGGTGTTTGTGATCCAAGTGATGAAATTCCTCCCAAGGCCATAGGAAGAATGGGTGTGGGTTTCCACCTCCCCATTGAGGATCCCCTTATGGACGAAGGAGAAGGACCAAGCTCTACTCAAGTGGAGCCCTCACTCTCACAAGATCATCTTGCACCTCAAGGACCTACTATCTTGGCACAAGCTCCCTCAAGCTCTTCCGAAGCTTCCCATGCTCATGACTCTCCAAGATCTAAAGAACAAGCTCTTCATCAACAACATCAACCTCCTCACGATGAGGCTCCTCCTCAAGGCACTTCTCACGGACAAGCTCTTCATCAACCTCATCAACCTCCCCAAGATGGGGCTCCTCCTCAAGGTCAAGCTCGTCGAGAACAAGATCAAGTCAATGATCCTCAAGGATCCTCTCCAAGTGATGACTCCCCCGAAGTGGAAATCGATGAAGATGACCCTCGTGTTCGTGCTTATAGTCAAGGGGGCGGCTCAAATGGTGGGAATGACCAAGTGGTAGCTCAAGAATCTCGAATTCAAGCACAAGCCCGTCGTCAAGCCTATCGTCTCACCAAGCTTGTTTGAGATGGCCATATCCTTGATAATGTCTATGGAGATTTCAATAAAGGTTCCACTACTAGGAGGCAACTACCTTCCTTTTGCTCTCACCATGCGTTTATCTCTCTTGTGGAACCACAGAAAGTCTTCGAAGCTCTTGAAGATGATGATTGGCTTGATGCTATGAACGAGGAACTTCACAACTTCAAGAGGAACAATGTTTGGACATTGGTTGAGCGGCCTAAAGACTGTCAAAACGTCATTGGAACCAAGTGGGTCTTCAAGAACAAGTGCGATGCGAATGGAATTGTCGTGCGCAACAAGGCAAGGTTAGTTGCCCAAGGATACTCGCAAGTTGAGGGCATCGACTACGGTGAGACTTATGCCCCCGTTGCTCGCCTTGAATCCATTCGTATGCTTCTTGCCTTTGCTACCCATCATAACTTTAAATTGTATCAAATGGATGTTAAGAGTGCTTTTCTTAATGGTCCTTTGAAAGAGTTGGTATACGTCAAGCAACCTCCGGGCTTTGAGGATCCACTTTTTCCGAACCATGTCTACAAGCTCAATAAGGCACTCTATGGCCTCAAGCAAGCCCCACGTGCATGGTATGATTGCCTTAGGGAGCTCTTGTTAGACCGTGGCTTCGAAGTGGGTCTCATTGATCCCACTCTTTTTACTAAGAAAGTTGGAGGCCACTTGTTCGTATGCCAAATCTATGTTGATGACATTATCTTTGGGTCTATTAACAAAACTTTTAATGAGGATTTTGCCAAGCTCATGACCGACCGCTTCGAGATGTCCATGATGGGGGAGCTGAAGTTTTTCCTCGGGTTTGAAGTCAAACAATTGAGGAAAGGGACGTTCATCAACCAAGCCAAGTACATCCAAGACATGCTTAAGAAGTTCAAGTTTGATCAAGTCAAAGGTGCCAAGACTCCCATGCCAACTAAGGTTAATCTTGATCTCGATCCCAAGGGTAAGGAGGTGGATCAAAAACTCTATCGATCGATGATTGGTTCTTTGCTCTATCTTTGTGCATCCTGACCGGATATTATGTTGAGTGTGGGTATGTGTGCAAGATTTCAAGCCGCACCAAAGGAGAGTCACATGGTGGCTGTCAAAAGGATCTTTCGATATTTAGTTCATACCCCAAACTTTGGGTTGTGGTACCCCAAGGGAGCCAGCTTTGATCTCATTGGTTACACAGACTCGGACTGGGCTGGTGACAAAGTGGGAAGAAAATCAACCTCCGGAGCTTGTCAGTTTCTCGGAAGATCCTTGGTTTGTTGGTCCTCGAAGAAGCAAAACTGTGTGTCTATGTCTACTGCCGAAGCTGAGTATATCTCTGCCGCAAGCTGTTGTGCTCAATTGCTATGGATGAAGCAAACCTTGAAGGATCTTGGACTATCTTTTGACAAGGTGCCTCTACTTTGCGACAATGAGAGTGCAATTGCTATTGCTCACAATCCCGTGCAACACAACCGAACCAAGCACATTGAGATTCGTCATCATTTCATTCGGGACCATGTTGCTAGAGGAGACATTTCTTTGGAGTATGTTCCCACCAAGGCAAATCTTGCGGATCTTTTCACGAAGCCTCTTGATGAAGCAAGGTTCCGAGAGTTACGGCATGAGCTAAATATCATTGATTCGAGCAATGTTGCTTGAGCCCTTGCACACCTACCCGTGTCTCAATGTGTATCTTGTTTGGATGTAGGCATGGATTTAGGGGGAGTGTAGTTCCTCTTATGAACAAACACTATCCCTATTATGCGCACATTAAAGTTTTCATACTCTATAGTCTCTAAAGGAGACCATTTGAGCTTCATGATGAGTGTTGGTAATGAACCCAAGATATATCTTCACGGTGTCAAGCCATTTACTCTTATATAAGGTGGCTTCGGCCACCGACTCGTTTTATTTGGTTCTTTGACCTTTTTGTTTGTCATATTTTTTGTTGTTTTTGGTTCTTCACAGTTTGAGCTATCTATCCTAAGCCTTTCCTCACCTCAAGCCCTCTCTATTCCATGCACAAGTTCTTCCTTGTTATCCTATCCTGAGATGTTCCTTCTGGCGTTAGCAGAACTTCCGGTCAGTCTGACCCGGAAGTTCCGGTCCACCGGAACTTCCGGTCCCTGACCAGAACTTCCGGTGGTGCTTCCTGTACTATAAAAGGTGGGCCCTGGGGGAAAACGGGATCTTCTTCCCTTTTTCCCCCAAGACTCATCTTCTATCAGGAGCGCCGCCGGCCAGGACATCTCCAAGAGGGCGCTCCGGCCCCCTCTTCTCCAACCGCTCCTCTCCAGATCTGCTCCGTGGGATCCTTCCCCACCTCGATCTCCCGCCATGGACTCCGGTATTTGCCCTTAACTCCCTCCATTAATGGAGATCTTGCTCTCACCATGGCTTGAGTTAGGGCACACCTTGTCTAGGCTAGTTCTTTGGCTAGAACTTGTTGGAAGATCTTGGTAGGCCTAGGGTATCATGCTAGAGTAGATTGGTCCAATACATCCTTGGAAAAATTTGTGCATTGGTGGTCTTTAGATCTACATCTAGGGAACTCCTGTTGGAACTGTTAGTTCGTGGCCTCACCGGAACTTCCGGTGAGCCACGACCGGAACTTCCGGTCTAGACCGGAAGTTCCGACGTTTTAGCGGAAGTTCCGCCTACACTGCAAATTTTTTTTCCTGTTTGTATTTTTCCAATCTACTCTTTTTGTTTCCTCTTCCGAACTTGTGCACTTATCCCAACTTCCCTCCCTATTCTTGTTCTTTCTTCTCAGGGGAAGGAGAGACTCGCCAAGGCAAGCGTGCCTGCCGACCATCCGCTGACATTCCTCCTGAGATTGATGAGGAAGATGCTGAAGTTGTGCGTCCAACCGCTCAGACTTCTCGCCAGAAGGCTGCTGCTGCTCGCCGTGCTGCTGCTGCAGGAAAGAGGCCTGCTCTTTCTCAGAAGGCCACTGCTGCAGGGCCAGACATGACCAAAGCCAAAATTTCCAAGTGGACTCAGAAGGCTTACGCTGCATTCAGGGCTACAGATCCCTACCTCGTGCCTCGTGATCGTCTCTGCTTGGACCCTCATTTCCACACCTGTCATCAGGAGCAGATTTACGAAGAAATTTATGCATCCAAGAAGAAGTTTGTGGTTGCTCCTCAGAAGTACATCAATGTGCCTCACATGGAAGATAAACAAGTCTACTTTGGGGAGGCTCTTGATATCTGTCAGAGGTTTGGGTTGATTCCCCTCATGGAGCACCGTCAGAACTTTGATGTGACTGCTATTGCTCAGTTCTACTCCACTCTGTATATTCACATGCATTCATCTACTGAAGGAGTGATGAAGTGGATGACCAGGGATGTGTTTCTTACCGCTACTTGGGCTGAGTTTGCTGAGCTTCTTGGTTATCCCATTCAGCCTGACCGCGGGGCAAATGGTTGGCGTGTTCATGGTCCTACAGCTGCTGATCCTGAGGTCCTGGAGCCTCTCTACATTGAAGGGTGGGGAAGTGTTGGGTTTGTGAATCATCTGCTGCCAACTTATGACATTATGCGCCGGGTGTACTTGAATACCATCTCTCCCAAAGCTGGCAACTTTGATCAGTTTCATGGATATCAGGTTGACCTCATGCATCAGACCCATCGTCGCCGAGGCACTGACAGGTCAATGGATGTTATGCACTTCATCTTCTCAGAGATGTGGGGGGCTCTCATCGAAAAGCGCTCCTGCATCTATGCTCCCTACATTCAGACTCTCATCAATCACAAGTGGCTCGAGAAGACTGGCACCCCCTTTCCTCAAGACAACATCACCATTCATGAAGAGAAAAGGCTCCGTGTGAGTAAGCACCAGAAGCCTCGCACTCAAGAAGAAAAGGAAGCTGCTCTCAAGAAGACTCAAGATGTTGCTAGTGGTCCCTCCTCTGCTCCTGGTGGCTCTAGTGCTGGTGGTCCTTCTCTCCAGAGGCAGCCATCTTGGGCAAAGAAGATGCTTGGGAAAGTGAAGAAGACTTTCTGCTTTCTGCAGGACCGCGAGTATCAGGCTTATGTTGATCAGCGTCACAATGTTCAGCGCCAGAAGGCCATCATGGCAGCCCTCAATATTCCTTGCTCACCAGTCTCTAGCTCTGTCACTGCTCCCAAGGAGGATTGGGTTCGCAACAACTGCAACTGGTCTGAAGATGAGTCTGAGGAGGAGGTCACTGGTCCGCATGAGTCTTCTCATCCTTCCCCTTCTCATGGCTGGGACGTGTAGTTTGATCTCTTCTTCCTTTTTGGTGTCTCGATGCCAAAGGGGGAGAAAGATGTCTATTAGGTTGTCTACGGGATTTGCATGGGTTGAGTCGCGAGCCTGTTCTTGCCTTTGATCTTTTCTTACTCGTGAACTCTCTAGTTTATTTGTGTGCTTGTGGTTTTATGTCCGTGAACTTATGTATGTTTGAGACTATGTGGTATCTCTTGTGGTTTCTTTGTGGTATCTTATTCTATGACCGTGAGTGTGGTATCTTATTGTCATCTCTTGGGCTGTTGCTATGGTGGTTGAGCCTCATTGCTCTTGTTGTTATTATTACTCTGTTTGTCTCCACCACTTTTAGTTGGTTCTGGTATGATCTCTATCCCTTTTTGTACTTGTGTTATCTTTGCAATTGTTAGGGGGAGCCTCCGTGTATGTGTGCTAGTTCAGTCCTTAGGGGTCTTCTCTCTACCTTGCACACATACAGGGGGAGCCTGCCCCGTCCATTGCAAAGATTGCGTTGTTTCTATGAAAATCTGTGGGATTGTCATCTAACACCAAAAAGGGGGAGATTGAAAGGACTATATCTTCCCATGATGTTTTTTGGTGTTAAATGACAATCCCAACCGTGTTTTTAACTGTGCTCTTGAGTTTCAGGGGAAACGTCGTTGTTGTCTCATTCTATTGTGATGGATGCTCTCTTGTGATCTTTTGAAGACGGTGGCCTTTTAGTCTTCTCCTAGTTTCTTTCTGGTTGATGTTTTTAGGTCACCGTACTATTAAGAGGGGGTCCATGTTGGAAGGCTGTGGGAAATCACTTATTCTTGCACAAACCTATATGCACCGCCACAACCATCCCATTATTCCGTGAGAGAGAGCATTTTCCTGTTCTGTTGGGGCCTTTTGTGTCTCACCGGAACTTCCGGTCATAGACCGGAAGTTCCGCTCAAACCTTTTTCTGAGGGTTGTTCTTCAGTTTGTTCCGACGCTAGTTCCGCCCAAGTTCCGGTGGCAGTTCAGTAACCTTCTGTTTTGAAGTGTGCTATTTGCCGGAACTTGGCCGGAACTTACTCGGAACTTTTCCTGGCAAAAGTTCTTGAGCGGAACTTCCGCTTGAGGCCGGAACTTCCGGTCTGACCCGCTCGCGACCCAAAAGTTCCGCTGCTTGTTCCGCCCAAGTTCCGGTGGCGGTTCAGTAAACTTCTGTTTAGAAGTGTGCTATTTGCCGGAACTTGATCGGAACTTGATCGGAAGTTCACCGGAACTTCCGGTCTGTTTTGACCGGAACTTCCGGTTGTGCTTCTGGAGCGTGCGTCAACGGTCTTATGACCGTTGGAGCCAGGCTCAGGTGGAACTTCCGGCCTATCACCGGAACTTCCGGTGATGTCGCGGGGGCTCTACCGGTTCAGTGCGAGGGGGCCTATTTAAGGCACCCCTCTTCTTCCTCCCATCTTCTCTCGAATTTTTCTCTCTCCTCCATTAAAGCTTGAGCTTCACCTCACTAGATCTCTCTCTAGCCACTCAAATGATCTGATCTTTTGAGAGGTGAGGGAGGTGACCTAGATCTACACTTCCACCAAAGAAGAATTGATTTCCCCTTCCATCCTTTGTGGATCTTGTTGCTCTTGGGTTTCTTGGAACCCTAGACGGTGTAGGGCATCCCCAGAGCTGAGGCATGTGTTGTAAAGCTTCGAGGTGTCGTTGAGGGCCTCCAATTGAGTTGTGGAGCCTCCCCCTCAACCTTGGTGTAAAGGTTTCGGTTGGCGCCTTCAAGGTCACCGGTTAGTGGATTGTGAGGCCTCCTTTGTGGGGGAGCTCACCGGAGAAGAAGGTGAGGCCTTTGTGGCGCTCGGGTGACCTTGTGTGGCCCCGACACCTCTCCAACGTAGACGTAGCTCCTTGGGAGTGAACTACGGGAATTACATCTCCGTGTCCCCTCGCCGGTTACTTCGTTCCCTTCCTTTACTCCTCGCTATTTACTGTTTGTGGTCTGTGTTCGCTTTCTTGCATTTAGGTTGCTCACTTAGTTGCATCTCTAGATAACTTCCTTTCTCGTTGAGCCTAAAAGTGTGAAACAATTTAAAATTGGTAGACGCCTATTCACCCCCCTCTAGTCGTATCAAGTCCGTACTTTCAGTATGTTTTAGCTGTTTTATTTTGTTTTTGCTTAGTTTTTTAAGCAATTTCAAACGGTTTTTTCTCTAGTCATCTTATTACAAGTATATTTTGACTAGAGAATGATTTAAAGGCAGAATTTTTTCTGTAAAGTTCAAAGTATCATGAAAGTCATTATTAAGTTTCCGCTGCAAATAGTTGATTTAAATTGCAATAATGCAATAAAGTTTGTTTAAATTTTGTTATAAAGATGTGACAAAGTAATTAAAGATGATTGCGTCCCATGTTATTAATTGACCAACGTTATTAATAAACATGACCATGATCGTTTTCATTGAGTATTAAAGGTGCATTTAACTTTATTTCTACCCAACGGTGATGTAATTTTAAATAGCACAAACAATTGCATGCATAATTTATACCAATGTTGAATTAATGCATACAGTTGTTTTCTTTGGTGATCTCACATCTTTTGTGGTTTTCAGGAGGTCTCAACCTCATGAGCTGTTTGAAGGACATCCCGCTGCTAAGGGGGGACAACTACTCCGAATGGAGGAAAAAGGTTGATTTGACGTTTGTATGCTCCGAAGTGGATTGGGTGGTTGACACCAAGCAACCAGTCAAGCCTGCTGACCATGTCAGAGGAGATGCTGAGGAAAGTGCTGCGTTTGAGAAAAGGAAGAGGGACCATGCTCCATTGGAGCTGGCCTACTCGATTGATAATCAAAAGTGGGTGAATGCCAACAAGAAATGTTTGGATTTTGTAAAGAACACAATTGAGAACGCCATAGTGGGCTCAATTGGAGAGTGTGCCTCCGTGGGCGAATACCTTGCCAAGATAAAGAGCCAGTAAAGCCAGTTTACTAGATCTTCAAAGATGTATGCGACCCAGCTGTTAAAACAGCTGGTGACTGAAAAGTACATGGGAGGGCCACACGGAATAAGAGAGCACATCTTGAGGATGTCAAACATGGCAGCCAATATGAAACCCATGGATGAGGACCTCGAGCTAAAGCCTACACTTTTGGTGCACCTGGTGATGGCCTCTCTTCCACAGCCATTCGAGAATTTTGTAATAAACTATAACATGTTCCCTGAAAAGTGGGACATAGAAAAGACCATTGGGATGTGCTCCCAAGAGGAGGAAAGGCTGAAGGCCCTTCACGGTGGTTCCTTGAACTTCGTGAAGGACAATAGGAAGAGGAGCTTCACATACGGTAACCATGGTGGCTCACCTTCCAAGCCACATGGAAATGGCCCACAATAGCACTAGTACCAGCACCAGCAGTCCACCCCTGGGGAAAAAGACCAGTGCCACCACTGTAAGAAGGTTGGCCACTACAAGAAGGATTGTCCAGTTTTGCTGAAGTACATCATGGCCAAAAACGGTAAAGATATAGTCTCTTTTATTAATGAATCTCTTTATGAAAAGTTTTCTAGATCTACTTGGTGGATTGATTCTGGAGCAACTGTTCATGTTGCCAACTCTTTACAGGGGTTCCATTTGACAAGGATTTTGCCAAAAAGAGAAAGACTCATTGAAGTGATGAATGGGATTGAAGCAGAAGTGGAGGCCGTTGGCGACATCCCTCTGGAGCTGGATGATGGCTCTTCTCTTTTGCTTAAGGATGTTCTTTTTGTTCCTTCAATTCATAGAAATTTAATAAGTGTGTCGTGCTTGGACAAAGATTCTTATGAGTGTTATTTTGGAAATGGCAAATGTGCCATTTGGTTAAAAGATATTTGTGTGGGTGTTGCTACCCTACATGACAAGCTATATTTATTATCTCTACATGAGAAAGTATTTTCTGTGTGTGATGTGAATGAAAAAGTTCCCTTGTCGAACAAAGAACAAAAGAAAAGAAAGCGAAATCTTGACTCATCGAAGTTATGGCACTGCAGATTAGGCCATATTTCGAGGGAAAGAATAGAAAGCCTCGTTAAAATGACATTCTTCCTTCGTTAGAGTTCTCAGACATAGAACAATGCATAGACTGCATTAAAGGAAAGTATGTAAAACAAATTAAAAAGGGCGCAAACCAAAGCATAGCTACACTCGAAATAATCCACACGGATATTTGTGGACCGTTTCCGCTGAAAAGTGTGGATGGATATGATTCATTCATAACATTCACGAATGATCACTCCCGGTATGGTTATATTTATCCAACTAAAGAAAGATCTGAAGCATTGGATAAATTTAAAATTTTCAAAGCTGAAGTAGAAAATCAGCATGATAAAAGAATTAAGATAGTTCGGTCCGATCGTGGGGGGGAGTACTACGGTTGGCATACTCCATATGGTCAAGTACCAGGACCCTTTGCAAGGTTCCTGCAAGAAAATGGAATAGTCGCCCAGTATTCTATGCCGGACGAACCTCAGCAAAACGGAGTAGCTAAAAGGCGTAACCGTACCCTTATGGATATGGTGCTTAAAATCGCCATTCACATTCTCAACGGAGTACCAAGTAAGTCGGTGCCCAAAACACCGTATGAATTGTGGACAGGCAGAGTCCCCTCTCTGCACCACTTGAGGGTCTGGGAGAGCCTAGCTGAGGCAAAAGTTTTCAATCCAAACATTGCAAAGTTAGACCCCAAAACAGTATCTTGCCACTTTATTGGCTATCCAGATAAGTCAAAAGGCTATCGTTTCTACTGTCCCGACAGATACACAAAGTTTGTAGAAACGAGACATGCAGTCTTCTTGGAGGACGAATTGATGAGGGGGAGCACAGTAGCTAGGAAAATTGATCTTGAGGATAAGAGGGTGCATGCACCTAATCCGATGACTCAGGAGACATTTTTTCGCTACCTGTTGTGCCACCATCTACAACCCCTGAGGTTGTGGTGCCGGCACCTGTTGTGACTCCACACGTGACAACAATGGGCGAAAGTTCGGAACCTGTCCATCAGGAGCCACCTGAACCCACTATTGAGCACGAAAGGGAGCCAGAACAGCCACCTACTGTAAATGTGCCTGAACCCGAGGCAAGAAATGAGCAAGAGTCTGATGAACTCAGAAGGTCTAAAAGAGAACGAAGACCAGCCATTTCCAAAGAAATTTACAAAGTCTACAATATAGTTCATATGGAGGGCGATCCTACATCATATGAAGAAGCCATGAGTAATCCTCACTCAGCCAAGTGGGTGGAGGCGATGGAAGATGAAATGAAATCAATGAGTTCCAACAATGTTTGGGACTTAGAGGAAATTCCTAAAGGAGCTAAAACAGTAGGATGCAAATTGGTCTACAAAACAAAGTATGACTCCATTGGGAATGTAGAAAAGTACAAAGCTAGACTTGTGGAAAAAGGCTTTACGCAAAGAGAAGGCGTAGATTACAATGAGACTTTTTCTCCGGTCTCATGTAAGGACTACTTTAGAATCATCATGGCACTAGTTGCATATTTTGATTTAGAGTTGCATCAAATGGATGTTAAGACGGCATTTCTAAATGGAGATTTAGAAGAAAACGTTTACATAAAACAACCCAAGGGTTTTTTCATGGAGGGGAAGGAACATATGGGATGCCGCCTAAAGAAATCCATTTATGGGTTAAAGCAAGCCTCTAGGCAGTGGTATTTAAAGTTTAATGATACCATTAAAAGATTTGGTTTCAAGGAAAATGTTGAGGACAACTGCATTTATGCAAAGTTCAAAAGTGGGAAATATATTTTCCTAATTCTGTATGTGGATGACATTCTGCTTGCCAACAGTGATGTTAGTCTACTTCTAGAGACAAAGAAGTTCTTGTCATCAAACTTTGACATGAAAGACCTTGGTGAAGCTTCTTATGTTTTGGGCATAGAAATTCACCGAGATAGAAAGAATGGAGTGTTAGGACTGTCGCAGAAAGTGTATTGCGAAAAGATTTTAAAGAAATACAATATGCATGCGAGTAATGCAACACCTGCTCCCATAGTCAAGGGCGATAGTTTTGGGAAATCCCAATGCCCAAAGAATCAATATGAGATCGATCAAATGAAGTCAGTACCATATGCTTCGGCTGTTGGAAGCTTACAGTATGCACAAGTGTGCACTCGCCCTGACTTAGCATTTATCACCGGGGTACTCGGTATATATCAAGAGAATCCAGGCATAGAGCACTGGAAGATGGTAAAGAAAGCTTTGCGTTATGTGCAAGGCACAAAAGGCCGCATGCTAACATATAGAAGATCTGATTCCCTAGAGATAAAAGGGTATTCAGATGCGAATTTTGCGGGAGATAAAGACGACCGAAAGTCCACAATAGGGTATGTCTTTACTCTCGCAGGAGGTGCTATTTCGTGAAGAAGCGCCAAACAGTCGATAGTTGCATCATCTACGATGTATGCAGAATTTATAGCATGTTATGAGGCCATGGGACAGGCGTTATGATTAAAGAAATTTTTGTCCGACTTGAAAGTGGTTGACTGCATCAGCAGGCCACTAAAGATGTACTGTGACAATGAGCCCGCAGTATTCTATGCTCACAACAACAAGTCGAGTAATGCTACAAAGTCTATAGACATAAAGTATTATGTTGTGAAGGACAAAGTCCAGGATCAAACTATAAGACTCGAGCATATAAGGACAAAGGATATGCTTGCGGATCCGCTAACGAAAGGCTTACCACCCAATGTGTTTAAGGAACACATAGCCGGCATGGGTTTAATGGGAAGCCTATGATTCCTGGACTACAGAGGCCCAAAAAGTAACATGATTTGTTTCAAAACATGAAGGTATATAGTGGCTGTCTGATTCTATCGCAATTGAGCTGAGACGATGAAACATGCTCTATGTATCGTTCTGTGATGGAATAAGTAAAGAACAAAGTTAAAAGTAAAGTCGAGATCTAGGGGGAGAATGTTAGATAGATCTCAACGTGACGAAGCCCAACAGCCCGTCACGCCCCTAACTGCGCCCTGATCGGGGGCGCCCAACCCTATCTGGTTGGTGGGCCCCTGTCGCCGCGCTATATAAAGTGGTGGGGAGCTGGCAGCGCACGGTACGAGGTTCACCGCTGTGCCAACACCCCACCTATATCCCTACCGATCTAGGGTTAGCGCGAGCCGACGGGAAGCACCGCCACCACCGCACACCCACGCCGTCGCCTCCCTATCTCCCCATGGCCAATGACGGCGGGTCCAGCTCCGGGACTAGTTCCGGCATCCCCTCTGGCTCATGTCTGTCGAGCCAGGGAGCAGGTAGTTCCCCTCTCGGATCCCTCTCTCTCTCTCACACTGTTTCGATCTAGAAAGGTAAAGTACAGTGCTACTGATAGATCTAGACTAGATCCATTGCAAAGCAATATTAACAGGAGAGACAAGGGACACAGCTGTGCCTATGCTCTTGGTTGTTGCCCCTACCGGCATTCACCGTGGTTTCATGCCATCGCTACCGGCTGTGCACAGTTTGTCTCGCCCACCAGATTTATTGTTCAATTTTCAGCCGGTGAGTTTTTTTATTTTCTTTGCTTCATCATGTTCACCTTCTCAGCATGCTCATATCCCTCCTTACTTTCATGGTCCTAGATCTTCAGATCCAATCTCCATGGGTGTTCAGCTGTGAATGCGTGAAAAAGTTTGTGTACCGTACATACGATATGTTGTGTGAAAAAGGTCGTGAGGAATTTGTACCTGAAATATTGTAGGGTGTAGTGCAGTTTTTAGTTTTTCAGTTTGAGTGTGTTCGAACCATTTTGGTTTGCTTCAAGTTTCTTATTGATGTATACATTGATGCATTGCAGGGTGTAGTATATGGTATATGATGTATGCAGCTTTCACATAATCAACTATTATCCTGTAGAGTGTGGCAGTCTACTTTGATTAACTAAGTCATGTTTAAATTAGAGACAACCGAGCCACTATTTATCAGTATGCCTTTTTCTTTTTTCTTGCAGAGATGTCTCTTAGAACTTATCTGACGGTGCACTATGATTTCTTCTCTTTCTTTGTTCCATGAAGACATTCAAGCAAATGAGTTCTTGAGGAACAATGGGGTTTGTTGGTTTGACAAGGTTAATAACGTCACATCATTCAAAGTACAGTCTTTTTTAGCTAGGTATGCTTTTGATATTTCAGATATCTTCTTCCTCTATTTTTTTTTTTGAGAAACACAGTACAAACGCAGACGCTCACAATGCGTACATACACTCACCCCTATGAACACACGCACGCACACCCTACCCCTATGAGCACCTCCGAGAGACTGAGCTGGCGGGTCTTGAGATTGACGAAGTCACCACAGGCGTCTCGCTATCGACGGGAACGTCGCCTCCTACTGAAAGAATATTCCGCCATTATGAGACACCAAAGCGTCAAACCTGGGGTTTGAACTCTGGTGGGCTGGGGGTACCACTGCCCTCCTAACCATCCAACCACGGGTTGGTTCTCTCTTTCTCTATTATTATATTATAAGATAGATCTAATTTTAGCATATGCAATTATGCAAATGCAGGATACCTTTGGTGGGAACAGGCGTGAATGCCCTATTGTCAAAGGTGTCAAGTTTGCTGGTGATGGATATACCAATTATGAAGATAATGTGAATTCAGTTATGTGATCGAGTTCGCTGAAACTATTTCTGGGATGGGTGTTTCCTCCTATATTATTGAAACGATGTGGTCGCCATACTGGATGGCAATTTACTTTTGCACGCCATCTTATTACCTATTCTTCGGAATTTGCATGTACAGCTTAGTACTAACATTTACCATTTGCAGCTTCCGGTATTGGGAGGTGTGAGATCAACAATGGAGGATGCTAGAAGGATACTAGAGATGGGAAGACAATATATGTATGCTTAGTAAGATGATTAGAGTTATCCTGAGATGTAGTAATTTGCCTTTGTATTTCCTTGAGAACAGCACAACATTAGTACTGAATTAAAAAAATGTAGCATAAAAGAATCTAAAGTGCAAATTGTCCAGTATGTTTCATCGTGCAATGGTGTTAAATGTTCTGAAGGCACTTTACCATTATCTAGAAACATATTTGTACTGCTCAGAAGCACTATTCTGATTTCTGAACGAGCATAACTTGACTCTATATTTTTATGCTGAATGGTTCATAGAATGATTTTTTTTAGATCATATGAAGACAACTTTGACTTCTTAGCAGTTACATGTTATTGTTTGAGAGAGCGGCAAAGGCCTTTCTTTTTGTTCCCTTGGTACAGAATTATCTCCCTCGTGCATTAAGAATGGGGACGTTTTGGCAATCATACTACCCAATCCATAAATGAGGCTTGTCTATTTCTGATCAATGAAAATATCTGTTGTATATGATTATGGCCAGACAACATTCAAGTATTTCTATTTTAAGTTCTTTTATGCTCTTTCTTGCTTACGCATTCTGGTGGGTCTCGTTTCTCCTGCGTTCTCCATCCTTTCTTTGTGTTGCGGCATTGTTTGATGAAATGTCTGCCTGCTGATCATCTTTTTGCGCTCTGTTTGATTCACTTGCCATCTATCTCTTCTTCTAGGTCGTTATGTTATGTCAGTGCATTACTTCTCCTTCAGAAGGTTTGTTCTTGGCTACCCGGGCCGCCGAGTAAAGGTGCTTCTCTTCTGCTTCTCTATATACGTGTTATCTGAGACATATGCATCTGTAGATCTACACCTCGTTTCTTGGCTATGCTTTCACAGATAGTATAATTTTAACTACTGTTTTTTGCTAGACATTGACAAGCATGAAGCTACATTCTATCAGAGCATGTGAGTGCTTTTGGTCATAGTGATGGACAATTATTTTTCCTGTCGTGGACAAGATATTACTGTGTTAGTCATAGCGGCTGCTCTTTTCTCTTAGGCTATGCCTTCCTAGTCTGAACTTTATTTATTCCCTATGCGGGGATAGGTTTAGCAATGATGTTAGCAGGACAAAGCTGCCAGTGAGTCTGCAAACATATACACTTCCCCAATATATTAAATTAGACGGTTACCAGATACTCTATATTATCGGACATTTACCCATAGGCCTACAAGCAAGATTTTTGAGTCACCGAGCCAAGTCAAGTCGCAAGCCCTGCAGCTCGATGATTAGTTGAAGAAAGTCGATAAATAGTTGTCGTAAGTCGTTGAATGCAAGTCACCCTGATTTTGAATAACGACTTGGTGGTTAGTTGGCGACCATACGACGCCTCAAAAAACTTGCCTACAAATCACTGATTATGATGGGGAAATTAAATTCTTCATTGGCATATATTGTGTTAATGTGCTCTCACTATATGCATTAGGTTTCATACTTCAGAAGTATTCATACTTTACCTTGGTAGGCCAAGTATGCAATTTCATGCTTCATACCATACCATAATAATCATAATTATTTCTTGCGCTTCGTACTTGCTACTAAAATCCAATGGCAGATGTATCCCAGTTGTTAGACCCAAGTATCACCATTGTTCTTTTATGCCTTTGTCTCATCTGGGGATTCGGTAATAACAAAAGCTACTTTTGGGTGGTTCTAAACCTATCTCATAAAGCTTTGCATTCTATAAAATTTCTTGCAGGTAGCATGTTTTCTTCTAACATGCTATTAATTATGGTAAAGATTGGTGGTCTGCAGTTATTCCAAGTTCTAATAAATTTTGAAACGATCATGTGATTTATCCAATTGGCTTGCCAGATTATTTGATGTTTTTTATTTTGTCAAGAAGGTTGATAAACAGATAGAGACTGATTTGCCTCCCGAGCCAAGTTTTGATGGGCTATTAGTAGATGCCAGGTTTTGAGAGCAAAGCCACAAGAAAATCACATAAATTTGAAGTCACACTTGATTTAGCTTTAGTGTGATTGAGATTGTAATGTTCTTATATATAGCTTTATTGTACGTCGCATGCTATTTGAGACGCGATTGTCCTAAACTTGGAAGTGTGTAATTTTCCTGCTTATCATATATGTACGGTTCGTTTTACTAACTGAGCTAGGGGAGGCATGTAGCATATATGCTACTTTAAGATTGTGATCCTTCGTAGTACATTGATCCCTTTTTGTTTACTTTCTTGTAGTTAAGTGTCATTTGTTTGTGTATGTCTCTGGGAAAAGATTGGTGAACTTCATCATGACATTTGCACATGATAAGTTCTTCTATCGTATAACTTTTTTGTTCTCTATGGGCCATCTTAAACCCTCAATCTGAAAAAGGGAATTCAGAAGTTTCAATATAAATTGTGGTTCTTGGTAAATACCATGATTGTGTTATTGCCAGCCTTTTATCTCCTTTTAGGAGCAAATAATTAACAATGAGGTTATTTATATACCTCCTATGTTTCAGAGTCTAATATTGTCTTACTTTTGGCCTCGGCGCCAGCGGCGCACCGAGTCTAGCAGCAACATCATCCATTCCTGCCAGCCTGTCGGGCCGCTGCTCGGGGCAGTCTGTGTCGTTGTCGCCCGATGCCATGCGTTACTGTCTATAATAGTTTGATAATCTCGTTGATCCATCGTAGCTAGTGAAAGCCTTCAATGGTAGCCACCTCCCTCTGTCCATTGTCATGTCTTCTCGTAGTTGATGTACTACTCTGGCCCATGATAATAAAGGTGTGGCAGCGGCGGCATTGGATTCCGAGACGGCGCACCCGTCTTGGTTAAAGCAGGATTTCGAAGGACTGAGCATGGCGCGGTCGAACTTCTCGCCGACGCCAATGGTGCGTTGCTGCAAGTTAAGGGCGTGGTATATGACGGGAAGATGGCGGTAGCAACATGGGATCGACCTCACATCATGGCGCCTCAAGAGAGCGTTCCTGAATTCGACGTGTGGCGGCTAGCGAAGACGCTCATGGCTCTCTCTGGTGCCTTCGAATGCTCATCCTGTCCACCATGACCATGCACGATGGTGTGTCATTCGTGTGGATATGGCTCGACTACATGACGCCGTTCATCGATCGTGAGCTCAGTGGCAACTTAATTACTGACCTCAGCCCGCCATCGCTCGGCCACCTTGCCACCGGCCAACCTCGAGTTTCTCGAGCTCTACTACGATGATCTCTCAGACGCCATTCCCAACGAGCTCGGTAACCTCATGTGGCTCAGCGACTTCAACTTCTCCGAGAACAAGTTCACGTGCCATTCTGAACTTCCTATGAGCTCTGCTCCATCTCCATGTACATGTCATCGTCGTGACACTAGTTGCAATTGGTGCTCACACCTCTGTACATGCATGCAGCCCTTGATAAAAATAGCACCGTCCTCGATATACACTAATTAATGTTGGTGTATTGTTTAGTTGTTGTGAGGAGTCAGCACGTGATAGTGAGTTCGAGTCCTGGCCCTCGTCTAAACTTTTATTTATTTCATTGAACACAAGTAGAAAAATGACATATAGTCTCGGTTTGTAAGAGCCTTTAGTCTTGGTTTTGCATCTAGGACTACAAAATTGGGACTAAAGACCCCTTTCTTATAACCCGGGACTAGAGGCCACCATATGACTTTTTTTGCAGCGGGATGACTAAGGACACTTTAGTCCCGGGTCGTAATACGGCCCTGGACTAAAGATTTTTTTTTCAATTTTTTATTTTATTTTTCGAATTTTTTCTTAAACTTTTGAATTGTTTGACTCGTAATACCCTCACTTAAAATATTTTTAGCACTAAGTATATTTAATCTTAGGTCAAATTACACTTGTGGTCAGGTCAAACTTTCCAGTGGGTCACCCATCCTAGCACTGCTCCACCCTCAGCATACTTAACTTCTCTATTTCATCAAGATATCCTTGCGCAAAGCCTATTTATACCTTGTTGTCAACACTATCATATCAATTATTCGCAAAAAAACACTACCATAGCAATCCTATTAGCTCATATCAATATGCCATACGTCTTTATTTTTTGAAATTAAAAATAACTATTTTAGTAACAACAATAAATAAGTAATAATTATATTTTAATCCAATGAAAGTAAATAAATAAATAAATTAATATTTTATTCATTTTTTGCCATTTATTCATTTAATATGGCATAAATACTATCTTTAAACCTATAAATCGAAATTCGACAAATAATATATCCATAATTATCAGAAAAATTTGAGGAATCCAAATATGGAATAAATAAAATTACAAAAAAATAATTTTTTAAATAACTTTTTTTCTTTTTCGAAATTTAAAAATCTAAAATAATCCAAAATGGCCTAAGGCTGTTGATATCGAACTCACAATTGTTATGCGCATATTTTAATAGGTTGTACATTTTTTCTGACATCATACGCAAACGTTATAGCCATTTTAAGTTTTCATGTCGTGGCCCGCACCCCTTTAGTCCCGGGTCACGACCCAGGACACTAAAGGGTGTTGCCCATGCCCGAACCCCTTGACTAAAGGTCCGGAATGATCCGGAACTAGAGTTTTCTCGGGCTCCTAGCCACCAAAAACTGTACGAACCGGGACTAGTGCTCATACTAGTCCCGATCCGTAACAAATCGGGACTAGTGTTAGATTCTGGACTGAACCGAAGACCCTTTTTCCACTAGTGGAAACTGACAGGTGGGACCAGTCTGTCAGACATCACCAAGGTCACATGTTGTGGAGAAAATTATACATGAGCGTTTTCGTAAAAATAACGATGCCACATGTCAGCTCGTATTGCAAGTTTTTATTATCAAAACTGACAGGTGGGACCAATACAGGTTTGTGTACCGCAAATTCACGTATTGCAACTTATGAAACTAATTTGTATGTACTAGATAAGTTGTGGGACTAAACGTGTTATTAGCTCTTTATGGGAGGGACACCGTGGACGACTATACAGTGCCCAATGCGTAGCCAGACACATACTTCATATAGACACATACTTCATATGTGTCATCTGCTCCTACGAATTAGACTATTTTGAACGAAGATGCACTTTATACTTAGACTAGTGAAAATGTGCGCATCGACCGTTCTCTTCAGTCTCGTTGGTCGGTCATCAACACCAATTGTAAAAAATGGGTAGGTGTGAAAAAGGATGTTGACGTCGTTAACCCAAGTGGCACAAATGATGTGGATAGGGTAAGTTGTTCTCTTGTGTGGTAGTAGCTCGTGTTGATGTGCATATGTTTGTTATTCTATATGACTCATTTCTTCTCTTTAATTCACATCGTTAGCTCAATATTGCTCAAGTCTTGTACAAAGATGAGGGGAAAAATAGCAAGAAGAGCAGGTAAATTCTTGGAAGGCCATTTGTGTTGCATCATTGCTATAAAGTGCTAGGGAATGAGACAAAGTTGAAGTCACGTGGTTCCATGGACGTGCCAACAATGTCCACGAATGCAACCGCCGAGGAAATCATCATAGATGATGGGGCATCAAGTGGTGAGGATAAGAAGATAAGCTCCACTCCTCACTCGGTTTCCAACACAAGACGACCCGTGATTGGAAAGAAGGCCGTCAAATATATGAAGGGGAAGAAGGCCGGAGATGATGACATTCCAAAATCTATGGATAGGTTGGTCGATGTAAGGATAGTAGAAAACAAGGATAAGAAGTTGGAAAGGAGCTTGGAGGCCGAAGCCGAGGCAAGGTGGGTGGCACTGGAGGAGAGTTGGTGGCCGAATACGAGAGAAGATTGGCATTGGAGGAGAATAAGGTGGCCAATGAGGAGCAGCAACGCCTAGTGGAAGAAGAGAGAAAGCATTTTTAGGGACACTTCCAACATGGATGAAAGAAAAAAGGAGTACATAAACCTTGCTCGCAATGAAGTGTTGGCAAAAAAAAGAATATCGACAAACTACTTAAATAGAAAATGGAAGGATGAGTGCACCGATGAGTGGCTATGGAGGGATTAGTGCACCTTCGGGTTGATATGGAATGATGTGTATCTTTGGAGAAGGCATGAGAAGCATGGCAACACCATCGTGTGTCTTTGAAGGAGGCAATGGGAGCACCACCAGGTGTCTATGGAGGAGGCATGAGAGGCATAGGAACACCGTCGCGTGTGGAATATGGAGGAGGCTTGGGTGTCTTTGGAGGCTATGAAGGGGTGAGTGTGTGATACGTCGGAAACGTATCTATAACTTTTGATGCTCCATGCTTGTTTAGTATCTACTTTGCTTGTCTACACTTCGAGGTGCTTTTTACATGTTTTCTGGTACTAACCTACTAACAAGTTGCAACAGTGCCAGATACATGTTTTCTGCTGTTTTTGGTTTCAGAAAAGTTAGTAAAGAAAAATTCTCGGAATTGGACGGGACAAACATCAAAGTCAATTAATTTCCATGGGGAACAAGAAGTCTAGAGGGGAGCCAGAGAGTCTGGCCAGGGCGGCCAAACCCACCCTAGGCGTGGGTGGGCCTTGCCCTGCGCCTAGGAGGGGTGTGGGGCCCCTGGCCGCCGCCTCGGCCTCCCCCTTCGCCTATAAGAAGCCCCCGATGCAGAAACCCTAAGCACCCAATCAAATCTCCATGAAACCGTCTGTAGCCGCCGCCACCATCGTCCCTAGATCGAGGGGATCTGAAGTTCTTCCCGGCACCCTGCCGGAGGGGAGATCATCCCGGAGGCCTTCTCTCCGGTAGGATGCGTGAGTAGTTCCACCTTGGACTATGGGTCCATGTAGTAGCTAGATGGTTGTATCTCCTCCTTTGTGCTTTCATGTATAGATCTTGTGAGCTCCGTTCATGATCAAGATCTAATCTATTTATAATCATGCATGTGTGTTTGCGGGGAACCGATGGATATTGAGATTATTATGTTGGTTTGATTAATGGTTTTGTCTTTATGATTCTATTATGTCTGTTTTGTTTGTGATCTTGCATGCTCTCCGTTGTTAGTAGCTACCTTGGCCAAGTAGTTGCTAGTGACTCCAAGAGGGGGTATTTATGCTCGATAGTGGGTTCATGCCTCTAGTTTCCAAGGGAAGTGATAGAAATATCTTCGGTTGTAGATGTGTTGTTGCCATTAGGGAGAAAACAACGGTCTCTTGTTCATGGAACATGTGGACTGTTTACCTTACACACTTTGCTTAAAGCAGTTATTGATTGCTTGCAACTGAATATTAGAGGGGGGTTCAGATGATAAACTGAAGGTGGACTTCTAGTCATAGATGCAGTTGGATGGCGGTCTATGTATCTTGTTGTATTGCCCAATCGAATCTCATAGGATCTTTCTGACTAGTAATTTCATTGTTATTCCTTGCTCAGTTCCTGTCAATTGCCCTACTGTAATTTGTTTATCCAAGGAGAGAACCTCTAGTGAACTATGGACCCCTGTCCAATCTTTATCATTGATACATCTTCCACTGTTACATGTTTACTTGCTGCAAACCATTACCTTCCACACCATTCATTTAATCCTTTGTTACAGCAAACCGGTGAGCTTGACAACCTCACTGACTCATTGGGGCAAAGTCTTGAGTTTGTGTTGTGCAGGTCTCCGCGTTGCTTGCAACACCTATGTGATGTTTCCTTCCTCCTTCTTGTTCGATAACCTCGGTCTCAACTGAGGTAAAACTTGTTGCTTGCTCTTCACACCCTATGCTTGGGGTTACCAACGAAGTGCCACGTCGAGCATCATCAAGACTTTCTAGCGCCGTTGCAGGGGAGGCTAAGGACATCTTCACAAGGGGAGTCCTTCACTTCCTTTCTCTTTACTTTGTTTTTAGTTTGCTTTGTTTCTTTTGCTTGGTTTTGTTTGCCTCTTTCCAAACCTCCCCCCCCCCAAAATTTAGTCTAGTTTGGTTTGCTTTCTTTATTCAAAAACACAAAAAAATTAGTTCCTGCTCTAGCTGCTGCTGTTGTTTTTGGCTTGCCCACCTTTGCCAAAATGAACTCTGCTGAGAACACCAAGTTGTGTGACTTCACTAGCACTAACAACAATGATTTCCTAAGCACTCCTATTGCTCCACCTGCTCCTGATGCTACCTTTTATGAAATTAAGCCTGCTTTGTTGAATCTTGTGATAAGAGAGCAATTTTCTGGTGCTGGTTCTGATGATCCTGCTGCCCATCTCAATAGCTTTGTTGATCTTTGTGAGATGAAAAAGTATAAGGATGTAGATGTAGATATTTTTAAGCTCAAGCTTTTTTCCTTTCTCCTTGAGGGGAAAAGCTAAAGAATGGTTGCTTTCTTTGCCTAAAAATAGTATTGATTCTTGGACTAAGTGCAAAGATGCTTTTATTGGAAAGTACTATCCTCCTGCTAAGATTATATCTATGAGAAGTGACATTATGAAATTTAAACAACTTGATAGTGAACATGTTGCTCCAGCTTGGGAAAGAATGAAATCTTTGGTTAAAAATTTCCCTACTCATGGACTCACTGCTTGGATGATTATCCAGACTTTTTATGCAGGTTTGAACTTCTCCTCAAGAAATCTGTTGGATTCAGCTGCTGGAGGTACATTTATGGGCCTCACTTTCGGTGCTGCAACAAGGATCCTCGATAATATGATGGTTAACTACTCTGAATGGCATGTTGAGAGAGCTCCACATGGTAAGAAGGTAAATTATGTTGAGGAAACTTCCTCTTTGAGTGAAAATATTAATGTTATTATGGCTAAGCTTGTTAATGGGAAAGCTCCTTTAGATCCTAATAGTGTTCCCTTAGCCTCTTTGGTTGCTCAAGAAGAGCAAGTTGATGTGAACTTCATTAGAAACAACAACTTCAACAACAATGACTATAGGAATAATTTTGGTAGCAACAACAATTATAGGCCTTATCTTCCTAATAATGGCAATTCCTATGGAAGCTCTTACAATAATGCTAGAAGTGACCCCTCTGAACTTGAAGTCATGATCAAGGACTTTATCAGTAAACAAACCACTTTCAATAAGACTATAGAGGAAAAGCTTTTAACTGTTGAGAAAAATTTATCCTTTTTGTCTGAAGCTCAGTCTTCCTTGATTAATAAAATGGCTGCTAAACCTGAAGCCATGGAAAACACCTTTGCCACTTCTCATGACATACAAGTTACTATTGATGAAAATGTTCGGCTGTTAGCTCAACTTCATGCTAAGTGGGAAAGGGAAGCTGAAATTTATAGAAACAATAGTGTGTGCACCATCACCACTAAACCACAAGTAGTCCCCATTCCTCCTCCTACTATGCCTAAGCCTATTGAGCCTACTACTAGTGATGCTAAGTTTGACTTTGATATTGATGGTTGCAATATTTCTGAAGTAATTATGTTCTTGCAAAATCTTGCTAGAAGTCCTAATGCTAGTGATATGCGTGTTGCTTTCATTAAACACATTACAGATGCTCTTGTGAAAATTAAGGAAGAGAAGCTAAAACACAAAGCATCTATTCCTAGGAAAGTAGAAGATAGTTGGGAACCCATTATTAATATGCAAGTGAATGACTTTTATCTCAAAGCTTCATGTGATCTTGGTGCTAGTGTCTCTATTATGCCTCGGAAGATTTATGAGATGCTTGATTTGCCACCCTTAGAAGATTCTTATTTAGATCTCCCGCTCAATGATAATGCTAATAAGAAACTCATGGGGAGTATTAATGATGTTCTCATTATGGTTATCAATGCTTATGTCCCTATGGATTTCTATGTTTTGGATGTTGAATACAATGCTTCTTGTCCTATTACTTTGGGAAGACCTTTTCTTAGAATAGTTGGTGCTATCATTGATATGAAAGAAGGCACCATAAAATATCATTTTCCATTCAAGAAAGGTATTGAACACTTCCCAATTAGAAGAGATAAGTTGCTCTTTGTTACCCCTTTGAAAGCAAGGTTTGATGTTAATGCTTATTCATTTGAAAATACTTGATTCTTCTTGCTTCTTGTGCCTAACTTAAAGGCGTTAAAGAAAAGTACTTGTTGGGAGATAACCCAAGAGTTTCCTTGAGTCTTGGAAGTTATTACTTCAGTAATGACCTCTCATCCTTTTGTTTGCTTTTTGTGCCAAGAATGACCTCTAATGAGAGGGAAGTAAGATTTGGGGAGTTGCTGTGACATCCCAAATTTTTCCAAATTTTGAAATGTGAAAAATAAATAAACATTTGTTGAAATTTAGGGTGAAAAGAAACTTTTTGCTTCTAAATGGAAACATCAAAACCCTTCTTGAACAAATTTGAATGAAAAGGGAATCCAACAGAAGTTCAATCAAGTGAAATGCATTCATCAATGAATGTATCTTGAAATTTAAACATTTGGAAAAGTTAAACCAAAACCCCAAATCTTAATGAAAGAAATCACTTCTAAAGATAAAATGCATTTTATGCATGGAAAGAATCTTGAATTTAAACACTTGGGAAAAATAAACCAAAACCCTAAAACCCTAATGGAATAAATCATTTCCAAGATATCCCAAAGACTATGGATTTGATCCATATAAAATTCAGCAACAAACATTTATAAATGATCGAAAATAATAAACAAAAATATTACAAAACCATAGAAATTGGTTTCATTCAATTTGGAGCCATGGATAAAAACTTATGAATATAATAAGATAAAAGGAAATAATTTCCAAGGCTAATAAAGCTCCTAACTAAAATCCATACCAAATCTTGAGCAAAGTAACCCTAAAAGGATTTAAAAGGATAAACAAATATTAAATAAGATTATACAAATTGGAATCACCAATTTTGGAACTATAGACAAAAAGATATGGATTTTATAAGATAAAGAAATAAATAAATAAGGAATATTTAAAAGACAAATTAAATCTTGGCCAAATCCATAAACAAATGAAAGTTATTGAATAATAAAAAGGATTAAAATATTATTTAAATAAAATCATAAGGATTGAACAACATCCAATTTTATTTAAATAAAGACAAATTGCCTAAATTAAATAATAAATCCCAAGAAAATTATTTAGAAGACAATTTAAAACTTGAATTAAATCCATAAGCAAATGGAATAAATATAATCCAAATAAAATAAAGGGATAAAGATTATTCAAATAAAATTATATGGGCTATAACCAAATTCAATTCTATTTGAATGATGATAAAATTCCTAATATAAATGATTAATCAAATCATGATAAAATAATAATTGAAATTGCCAAATGGATTAGAAGGTATCCAATTAACTTAAAAATAATAAAGGATTAATTAAATATAATTATATGGTTTGGAACCATAATCAAATTCATTTAAATAAGGACAAAAGCCTCATTTAAATAAATATTAAATCATATTAAAATATTTGAAATAACTCAAAGTGAATTATTTAAACACACTAATGATTAAATAAAACCTACTGAAAAGGTTTGATGAAAATTTGAAATCAAATGGAAGCTTGAATCAATGGTTTGAATAAAAACAAATGACTAATTTAAATAAATAATAAACCATAAAAGAATATTTGAAATGTTCTAGAATGGAATTTTAAATACATTAATAAACAGTATAAAAACCTACTGAAAAGGTTTAGAAAAGGTTTGATAAAAATCTGAATTCAAAGTGAGTTTATGAATCATATTAAATATTAATTGAATAAAGACAAAAGCCCCTTTTAAATGAATATTAAATCACATTAAAATATTTTGAATTATTCAAAAAAGGACTTTCAAAACACACTAATAAATAAGTGCAAACCTACTGAAAAAGATCTGGAAAATTTGAATACAAACAAATGGTTAATTTTTTTTGAATAAAATCAAAACATGAATTAGAAAAGGAAAAAGAAAAAGAAAACAGAGAAGGAAAAAATGGAAAAGACCCTGCCCAATCTAACCCAACCCAGCCAGTAGGCCCAGCTAGCCCAGCAACATCGCACCTCTCTTCTCCCCCGCGAAACGTTTTCTCACCCTTGATTTAACCCGTACCCCCACTGACCTAGCGACCCCACGTCTAACCCCTCACCTCGCTGACTAACCGGTCCCACCGACCACGTCATCGTCGTCCCCGCCAGACCCGTTCTTCCCCCAATTCCTCGCTGTTTCTGCCTTTGATTTTGCGGCTTGAATTCATGTTAATGCGCGAGTAATTCCCGTCTGTGACCACGCCCTAATAAGCGCCCCTTCCCTCTCTCTCATTCCCCTCAACCTCCCGCACCTCTCCTCCACCAGGCTGAGCAAATTACTCGCCCAAACCTCACTGCTCCGATGCACTCCGGCGGCAATTTCGGTGAGTACACACCACCCCATCCTCTCTAGTTCACGCTCGCTTGTTCACCATCACTGTGCACATCCATTGACCCGAGCCGCATGCCTTCTCGTGACCCAGAGCGTCAACTCCGTCCACGACTGAGCGCCGCTGCAGTCTTCCTCAACTCCGGCGAGCAATAGCCGACAAATCAGCGCGCCCCTTGCTCTCTAGTAGGTACCATCGCAACTCCTGCAAGCGTGCGCACCTTCCTGACTGTTTCCCTTGCCTTCTTACGCCACAGGAACTCACCACCGCCAATGACCGAGCGTGCCCGAGCCAGTAGACAACTCTGGCGAGCAATTATCGTCAACCCCGTGCGCCCCTGCCCTCCGACTACCACATTGAGCATCAGCAACGCGCTGCGAATCTGATAATCCCCTCCGTTCTCTCCCTCGCTTCCTATTTTCGCCGGACCATCGCTGAAAGAGCCGCACCGCCGCGCACCGTCGAGATGGGGCCGCCAGACTATAGTCAGTGCACTACAAGCCGTTAGATCTAGATTGTGAGGACGCGATAGATTCATTTAACGAAGAGGTATGCGATGATATACACCGTGCGATTTAAATCAGATCCAACACGCTGCGTCGCTCGATCCAAACGAATCGGTACCAGCCAATGAAAACATGACACGTAGCCCAACTTTTGTTTTAAAAACAGAAACATTTCTATTAGTGGTTTGATTTTGAAAAATTCATAACTTTTGATCTACACATCCAAAATTTACAAATTTTATATCAATGGAATCAGTAAAATGAAACATTTGCAAGCATGCCCTTACTTTAGCATTTTGCTTCGGAAAAATTAGGTGTTTCTGCAGAAACATTTCTAGGCCTATTTTTAGTATAAAAATTATTCTAAAAATGATTTTTAGGTAAAATATTTTGCAAATGATTTGTTTTGAACCTACTGACCATAAACACAAACTTTTGGGTTTAGAAATATATTTTGTTAACACAAGGAATTATTCCTTTGAATAAAAGCATTTCTAGTAAAACAAAAATGCTGCTATGATTTAAAAATGATTTTTGAGTGAAACCTTTTGCAAATGGAATTGGTTTAAACACTTTGATCATAAACACTAATATTTGTGTTTAAAAAACAAATTTGGTTAACACTAGAAATTATTACTTTGATTAAAATCATTTCTAGCAAAACAAAAATGATTTAAAATGGCCATTTTCACTAACTTGTTTTTAAATGGTTTTGCCACTTTTATAAATGACCAGTAGGTCTTTTAAAATGACTATAGCCTCATTAAAAACCACTTTTCCAATAAAACAATCTTTTTCATGCTTGCATGCATTGCTTTGTTTTTATTATTTTATGTTGTGAATTGTTTGAATGCTAGTTTGAATATGTGCTTGCTTGATTGAATTATAGTGAACTTTGAAGAGTGTGACCATTGCGAGATCAAGGAGTGAACCTATATTATCTACTAAAAAGGCAAGTGGGGCTTCATACATTTTGTCCTATTATTTTCACTATGCATTAGTGATATTTTGGGAAGGACTTGCATGGAATTTTTACTAAGTATGCTATGCCTTGGGAAATCCTAGTAGATGATGCCTTAGTAGAATTTTCCCTAAGTTAAGATCTTGCTACTAGTATGCTTAGCCTAGATACTAGAAAACAAGGGTGGATTATATTCATGCTATCAAATATTTCTAAGTCTATGACTTGTGTTTTGTTTAATAAAACAACTATGTGAATGAATCAACTGGGTGGAATGGAAAGAATGGATTGTGTTAAGTGGTTATCCAGGGGCAATACCTGGTGTATCTCACTTGTGGAAAGCCACCCAGGAACAAAGAGATTTGAGATGTCAAATGTTGAGAAGCTTCTAGTGGAGCCACATGGCATTATGGGCTCTGCCTGGATCATATGGGTTGCAATAACTTAGCTAGATGGACAGAAGGTGGTAGGGGGTGATAGATTGGAACACGTCCATTTGGTCTAAGGGAAGGCTTCTGAAATATCTTGTCTCGATGCATGTCGAGTCTTGTGGGGAAAGTGCACCACCTCTCGAGAGAGTAAAATCTAAGTACTTAGCCGTGTCCCCGGCAATGGACAATTTGAGCATCAAGACATGGAAGCTATCAAGGATCTCCTCATCCCAATTTCTAAGTTAAAAACTTGTGGTTGAACAAGGTTAAAGGTTAACCAATTCTATTAGTTGTTCCTTGGGTGATTTGACAAACAAAAACTTAGTGTTTTCAACTTATAAGGAAAACCTTATTTTGAGCAAAGCAAGCCTAAACTCCACTTATCCAAATGCATATAGATGATAGATACCACTATTCTACCATAATATCATTTGCCAATACAATTCAAATGTATTGACCCTTGTGGCTGTAACTTATTATGTTACAGGTTTGTTTGATGTTAGTGAAGTGTGTTGAATAAGATTACAATTCTACAACCAACATGATTGCCTGTGGCACTTTGATGATGAAGGACTTCATGCTATATAGTTATTTCTGCTGCATTGTAATGACATAGCCAAATGAGCTTTGTAAGATGTAATGAATTATTTTATTCCTGGTTATAAAGTTGTATTATGACCTTTGTTTCTTGATATTACATCTTAAACTGTGGATGCTAGCTATTCGATCCAGGGACTAGCATTGTAAACACAGGGATCTCTACCTTATCAGGTTGGGACCTCTACATGCTCTCCCGAAACAGATTTCTGTTCTCCACCAAAAACATTCGTGAGGAGACTTTGTAACTCTGATTGAGCTTAAAATTTACCAATAAATACCCCAGTATGTTATCTAAATTTCATTAGTTCAACACGCTTTGATTTGAGCAACATAAGATGTTCGAAAAAATTGGTTTCTACTTGCTGGTCTGTTTTGACAGATTTCTGCCATTATTTGCATTTGCTTCTTATTGATTCTTTTTTGAGTTCTCTTTAGGTGAATTGAGATTTTTGAAGGAGTTGCTATAGTAGCTTGTGTTTTTAGTGAAAAGCCTTGCTGTTTCAAAGCTTTGCCAGAGGTCTAATATCTTTTGAATACACTAATGTTGCTAATGAAGATTGTGTGAAGTTTTGTATGAAGGAAAATTTTCAGGTGTAAAGAGAGAATGATGCAATGAGATGAAGAATGGACAAAAGCTCAAGCTTGGTGATGCCACCATGGTTTCACCCCAAGAAATAGCCAAGAGGTACAAGCGTCAAAGCTTGGGGATGCCCAAGGCACCCCTTCTTCATCAATAAAAAGCTCAGGTCTGTCTAGACACTTCGTTTTTATTGTTTCATGCACAAGTTGTGTTGTTCTTGGACCGTCTTAGTTTTGGTTTGCTTTGCTTAGGTTGTTTAGTTTTCTTGAATAAAGTAGTTTGGACCTCCGTTCTCGCTCTGTTGTTTTACAAATAAGTTGCTTGGTGTTGGAAAGGAGTAGTAAGTTCTTGCTTGAAGTGCAAGAGGAGCTTGCATTGACTGTGACTTAGACTTTAGCATGACATGCTAGGTGTTGTTTTGGCATTATGCTTAGTGATTATTTCTGTAGCATGTCTTGTTCCAAACAATTGGGATTGCTTAGTGTTCCTTGAAGAAATTATGCTTTGTTTTAGCATGCAAAAGCATAGTATTGTGGTATTCTTCTTTGATGCTTTAGTTGGGTTGACTTGGCACATGCTCACACCATGTTATTACTATGACAAGTCACCATTAGCCTCTATGATCATTTAGTCCTTGACTTGTAGTACCACTGTTTGCTTTGATTATTATGCTTTGTTACTCTGCATGATTATGGCCATTATGCTCTCTTAGTTGGTTGCTCTCAGTCTTTTGCTAGCCTCCACTTGTATGAGTAAGCTCTACTCATGCTTCCAACTCCCAAGAAACCAAGTTATTCCAAAGTGTCCACTATAAACTCCTATGCATGGTGTGTTACACCATTCCAAGTATATTCTTGTTTTCAACTATCTTCCAATTAAAAACTATTTTGTTATGTGAAAACTTAGTGATTACAGCCCTCACAAACTTGATGGCACACTTTATATTATTTGCCTCTAATAAACTTGAACCATTGTGACAATTTTGTTGTATATTCTTGCACTTATAAGTTGGAATTAGCAGAATCGTGCGGTCATGGGGAATGTTTTCAACATTGCACTTGTACTTTGTACTCAGTTCATATCATGCTCTTTTGTCTATGGATGTCACCGGTGTGAAATAAATAGGGAACCTGTAAGTCCATGGAGTTTGTATCCTGTGTTAGAGAAACGCCTGGGCTGCTAGCCTAAGCCATGCCTAATTATGGTGGAAACTTGCATCATCACCATAATGAGCTATCTATGAAGCATCCTCAATAAAAAGCTATGCATATGGTAAATAAAAAGATTGCTGAGATGCTCATTGTCTACTTGCCTTGTCATTTTGGTTATAGGAAAGCTCATGTACCATGTGCAAGGGGTACCCCGTTGGCGGTTCTCAATGATATGCAAATACTTACAATGACAAGAACTTACCTGGACCTAAAGTTGAGTATGCATGAGGTGTGACCCTCGTATTCAAGGTACTTGAGATTGCCAACATATACTTCGTCAAGCAGATACTCCATCTTTTCCACTTTAACCTTAACCACTTCAAGATGCTTATGATAGGGGCAATGAGGGCTGAAAGCTAACAAGTACCATAATTTTTGGAAGCTCTTTTTGAAACTTGTAATCCCTGCTTCCTTTACAAAAAGGCCTTTCTTCCACCACTATTGAGTCTCCACCTTCTACCTTTAGGCACCATTAAAGTTTTCATTCTGTGTGCAAGTGTTCCAAAGCTTATTAATTGATGCATATTGTGATATTACTTGTTCTTGTGCTTTTTGTTTCTAGTCACCCTTTTGAACTTTGAAGGTGTCCTTTGCATCTATATTGCTACTCTATGAGGGACAAGCTGATTGCCACTATGCTATGTTTTATGCATGTGAAACAAATAAATGTTTTCCAATGCATGCTATTCATGATCTTTGTTTGTAGCCTTTCATGTTGCATGCATAGTTACTATGTCTTTTTGTTAGAACTCCATCTTTCATGCACATGTTTATATTTCTTTGATCCCAGCTTTCAATGCTTGCAAATGGTTGTATCTTTATTGTGAGGGTGAATGTCACCTCAAAAATTATTCTTTTATCACTTACCTACTCGAGGACGGGCAGGAGTTAAGCTTGGGAATGTTGATACGTCGAAAACGTATCTATAATTTTTGATGCTCCATGCTTGTTTAGTATCTACTTTGCTTCGCTTGTCTACACTTTGAGGTGCTTTTTACATGTTTTCTGATACTAACCTACTAACAAGTTGCAACAGTGCCAGATGCCTGTTTTCTGCTATTTTTGGTTTCACAAAAGTTAGTAAAGAAATATTTTCGGAATTGGACGGGACAAACATCAAAGTCAATTACTTTCCGTGGGGAACAAGAAGTCCAGAGGGGAGCAGGAGAGACCGGCCAGGGCGGCCAGACCTACCCTAGGTGCGGGTGGGCCCTGCCCCGCGCCTGGGAGGGGGTGTGGGCCCCCTGGCCACCGCCTCGGCCTCCCCCTTCGCCTAGCCCCCGATGCAGAAACCCTAAGGACCCGATCAAATCTCCACGAAACCGTATTTATCCGCCGCCACCATCGTCCCTAGATCGGGGGGGATCTGAAGTTCTTCCCGGCACCCTGCCGAAGGGGAGATCATCCCGGAGGCCTTCTCTCCGGTATGATGCGTGAGTAGTTCCACCTTGGACTATGGGTCCATGTAGTAGCTAGATGGTTGTATCTCCTCCTTTGTGATTTCATGTATAGATCTTGTGAGCTCCGTTCATGATCAAGATCTAATCTATTTGTAATCATGCATGTTGTGTTTGCGGGGATCCGATGGATATTGAGATTATTATGTTGGTTTGATTAATAGTTTTGTCATTATGATTCTATCATGTCTATGTTGTTTGTGATCTTGCATGCTCTCCGTTGTTAGTAGCTATCTTGGCCAAGTAGTTGCTAGTGACTCCAAGAGGGGGTATTTATGCTCGATAGTGGGTTCATGCCTCTAGTTTCCAAGGGAAGTGACAGAAATCTCTTCGGTTGTAGATGTGATGTTGCCATTAGGGAGAAAAGAACGGTCGCTTGTTCATGGAACATGTGGCATGTTTATCTTACACACTTTGCTTAAAGCAGTTGTCTGTTCCTTGCAACTTAATACTAGAGGGGGTTCGGATGATAACTTGAAGGTGGACTTCTAGTCATAGATGCAGTTGGATGGCGGTCTGTGTATCTTGTTGTATTGCCCAATTGAAAATCATAGTTTCTTTCTGACTAGTAATTGCATTGTTATGCCTTGGTCAGTTCCTGTCAATTGCCCTGATGTAATTTGTTTACCCTTCATGCCATATTGTTTATTTAAGGAGAGCACCTCTAGTGAACTATGGACCCCGGTACAATCTTTACCATTGATAGATCTTCCACTGTTACTTGTTTACTTGCAGCAAACCATTACCTTCCACACCATTCGTTTAATCCTTTGTTACAGCAAACCGGTGAGCTTGACAACCTCACTGATTCGTTGGGGGCAAAGTCTTGAGTTTGTGTTGTGCAGGTCTCCGCGTTGCTTGTAACACATGTGTGACGTTTCCTTCCTCCTTCTGGTTCGATAACCTCGGTCTCAACTGAGGAAAAACTCGTTGTTTGCTCTTCACACCCTACGCTTGGGGTTACCAACGAAGTGCCACGTCGAGCATCATCAGTGTGCCAGGGGAATTCACCACCGCCGTGGAAGACTATAGTGGAGAAGAAACACAAAATAGAGATGGCAATGACTTCAACGATGTGGAACGTTGATGTGTTTGTGTGAGACAAATTTGTGTTAAACTTGGTTGTGTCGAATCATCTTTTGTGTTGAAATTATGTCATTGCTTTGAACTATGCTATTTTGATTGATATGTGGACTCATTTATTTCGATTTGTTTGATCTTGTTGATTGTGCAAAAATATGTGAAAAATGTTTGCGATTGCGCTGCGCGCTGTAGTTTCCAGCGCCTGATGGGAGAGTGTTTTTCTCCTTCGAGTGTGCTAGAAATACAGCCTTCAATGGAGGTCATATCGATGTCGCACACTCTATCTAATTACAACACGCTCCAAACTGAATATACAACGCCAGTTTATAGCGCCGCTGCTGGAGATGCTCGGAGACACCTTTTGAAGTAATAGTACCTTCTGATGTAAGGGACAATATATCTTTCTTGGAGAACGTTGGTATGCTATTTCTATAGATGGATTCAGTAGATTAGGATTATTCACAACTGGTCTCATCCCAATCAATATGGCTAGGATAGTACACATTCCTCCATGGTGGCATGCTTTGCACCAGCTCGCAAAAATGGTGAACAAATGCAACCTTTAACATCTCAAGCCGCCGCGTCAAAGACCGAAACTAATAATCCTTTCTAAGCAATTGGCGGCACACCTATCGTGAGATCAGGAGGCAACGGTGGGATGCGGGCTTCTGCTCTAAGAAGGAAAAGTCAGAAGTTGTCAATGAGCTTGGCGTACGACGTGGTGACCCTGTTCCCTTCCACCCGCCTGCCTTTGATCTCCCTCTCCCAGCACCCCTCCTCGCTGGCGCAGATCCTTCGGCGCGGGTCGGCGATCCTTTCCCTCTAGTGCCCGTCCGAGAAGTTGGCCTTCCTCGCCTCCAGGGCGTCCCACCGCAGCAGCGCCTTCTGCCTCTCGTCCAGGAGGCAGAACCCCTGCAGGCGCGGCGGCATGGAGTCGTGCGCCTTCCACCACCACGCGTGCGCCTCGTCGCTGGCGAACTACCGCAGCTCTGGCGCGTTCTATTTGCAGTCGTAGTCCCTGAAGCAGAACCACGACTTCATCCCAACGAAGTTGTTAGGTATCAAATAGTCAATTCACACAATCTAGCAACTGTTACAAGGATTTGCTAGATACAAGATGAACAAGCAAGAAGGGGAATGGGGAATCAAAGCCTAGATGGGAGAGAGGAGCCGCCGTGCCATTCGTCTGATCCAACTTGGATGCCTTTCCTTGTTGCCTCTCCTGGTGTATAAGTAGCATGCAACCCAGGGAGCTGGCCACACGGGCCGGGTCGGCGTTGTGGCCCAAAAGTCCAGCCCATATACGTGGTGCATTTATATGTAGAAGAGGATCCTAACATCCCTTCCTCCTTGAAATTCGGCTTGACCCCAAGCCGACACCAGAGCCTGCCAGGATCCCATTGCAGGCGATGTTCGTTGATGTGGTCGGTCTCGAGCAGCCATTGATCCCAGACGGTTGTAGCTATGAGATCCCTCCCCCCTTTAAAAGATTCTTGATCATAGTATGTAGAAAACCACAACAAGCGACACGATGTAGAACTGCGAGGATCCCAAAGGATGTGAAGTGAAACTTCTTGGAATGTAGCAGGAAGTGCAGAATTACAAACGGCGGTGTAACATGGCACCTCCGTGTGACACACATGATCAATTCCAGCCTGCTTCCTTGTGGCCACACCATTGTCAACACTTGCAACTATGTCAATACATGCAGCGAGAGCACAAATATCCTTATTGCTTATTTCAGATCTTATCTGAGCAGCATTTCCTATAAGAAACCCAATCAACAAGGCACAACTTTGTATCTCTGAATTGGAAAAATAAGTCAAGTTGTCCCTGGCAAAACTGAACATTGTTGGTGCCAAAATACTCTCGCAGACCATGTGCATCACACCAATGAAAAGATACTGAATATGCATGCACCAATCAACAATGGGATCATAAAGAGTAGTACCACAGGTAACCGTAATGCAGTACCAGTGAGCTTCCTGAACCAATTGCTCCCAGCCAAAACTACTATGTTGATAAGCATGATTGAACATCAACTCTGGTTGGGTTGAAGATGTAACATCCATTTGTACAACACTGAATATGTTCATAATTTCAGTCAATGTAGCATTTGTAAACCACCATAAATCCATGTATTTCAGAGCAGCAGACTGGAAAAGAACGACAAGGAAATGCAGACCAGTTTTTATTCCAGAAGAACTCTCGGTGTACTCCTCTTCCATGCAAGAAACCCAGTTGTTAAACTCCAGCTTTCTATCACAGAATATACCGGCACTTGTATGAGAGATGTTTGAACAGTATGGGGCCAAATCATCAGGATATGCAAGAATTGACTCAGACCACTTGAGCATGCAAGGATTCACGTTGATGATACTGTTAATAGACGCTCCTTCTATTCCACTTCTATCCATCTGTAGCGCTCTCAAATACACAAAGTGACTGCCACTTCCGGTGAACTGCAGTTCAAGCATTACCACTTGACGAAAATATGATGAAAATTTACTTGGAAACAGATGTCGTGTGAAAGATGCAGCAGTAACTTGCAACTGACTGTAAGTGAAGAAATACCTAGGTACACAAGATGTATACTGATCTGCACAAGCAAACTGGTCATATGAGACATCTGACTGTGGTCCAGAATCCCATGGTGATAGTACCCATTCATCACATAGGACAGTGAAGGGAGAACTCATTGGAGGACCACATATACAAGAAACAAGCCAACGTAAAGCTCTACTAATAGAAATAAACACAATGTTGATCTGACTTTCAGTAAAAAAAAACCCAGGCCAATAAGAGGCATCCCAAATTGCACAAGAAAACTGATCATACAAGCTATTTGACCTTCTCATTGAATTTTGAATCAGCGAATCCTTCGGTTGAGAACTGTAGAAATAATGGTCCGGCTCTTGGATACAAGGCAAACAAGCTGTTACAGTTGATCTGCCAAGGAAATCCAATGGGTGCCAATCCATAGTACTAAGTAGCCCAGTAACAAATTCTATTGCATTATAGAAACCCATTAAAAAATATATTGAAGACTCACAGCAGACAACAAGCGAACAACCAACAGATAACCGTGAACCAACAGATAACCATGAACCAGCAGATCCCCAATATTCAAGAAAGAGGAGCACATCATCCAAGCATATCCATTCACTAATTTTTGTACTGGAACTATAAAACATGCACCGCCCAGACACCTTCTCATCATCGCTTGGAAACTCACAGTCGTTTATCTCCCTGAAGGATGGCCATGGCTGGGGCCGTGTCTCATCTCTATCTGCATGAAAACCCATGAAAGAATGCCAATGAATGGGTCGATGTATGGGGACCTCACTTCTGATGCTCCTACTAGGATTTAGCTTGAAGAGCGCACGGTCGCTGTACTTGCTCGGAGATGGTGGTGAGGATGCAACCATCCATTGAACAACCCATGGCTGCCGGATGATGTTGGCAGGTGATGAAACACCGTTGGGCTCGTCGTCGAGTGTTCCGCCGCTTGCTGCCACGGAAGTGAGCACAGGGATGACACCAACGGTGGCCATGGGCTACGTCGGCGTTGCTGCTAGAGTGGAAGCAAGTGCTGGAGTGTTGGCGTCGTGGCTTGGGCCTTTTGTCGAATAGGTCACAGGCACAGTGGCAATGCCTTCCCGAGCCATCATGGTGACACCACTAAGCTGGATGGTGTCGTCCTGCACTTGCTTGAAGCCCGTGAGCGTGGCTACCTCCATGATAATGGGCGTTGACACCGCATCGACGGGTAAGACGTGGCCCCCTTCGATTGAGTTTACGCAGGAGGTTTGAGCCACTAGTGACGCGTTCTCCCATACCGTGGACAGGGTCGGTGAAGCGGACGATGAAGAGGATGCGGGCGCCATCCCTTCCACTATGATGGCGAGCTCGTCTGTGACAGAGATGGCCGGAACGGGCCCGATGACACAAGCGGTGGTGTCGAGAAGATAACAACAAAGTGCATTGAGGTTAGCTTCCCACTTATCGAAGCATGTCTTGAGCTCCGCATCCATGGCGATGTATGAGGTGGGTGAAATTTTTTTGGGGAAAATTGGAAAAAGATAGGTTTGATCTTATCAATGCCCATTGTCGTGGACTTGGGTTTTGGAAAAGATGGAGATGCTGAAGATCGTGGAACGGTTAGCAAACAAGCAACACGGGGACACAAGGTTTACCCAGGTTTAGGCCTCCGAAGGGAAAACCCTACTCCTGCTTGTCTGCTCTTGATTACGGCGGAACCGAAGGTTACAGGGATGCGCAGATGCAATCTGGCGTGGAGGTGTGTATGCGAAAGTATGAGGAGAAGATCTAGGCCGTGCCCTCCTAGCCTTTATATAGACTTAGGCAGGTCCCGGTCACGAACCTAGTCGGTTACAGGTTTTAGGGTTTTACCCCTTCTAATTTCCTATCTACTCTAGTCTTGCTCTCCAAGGATCCGAAAGCATCATGGGCCTTGGCCACCCGAAAATCTTCATGGGCCGGCGTATAACTGCCGTGGGCCTTCCTTGGGCTGGACCAGGTATGCTGAGATCATGTACCCGCGGGATATAACCATGTCAGTAGCCCCCGAGTGTTCAGTCGAATCGTAGATTCGGCTGAGGACTCTGCAATCTTTTGGGTGCAACTATGTATTTCAATAGTTTATGTGTAGGGATCGTTGATGCGTGTGCCTGACTCACCCGACGGATCAGGGTCAGTTAACTGTCTTAGGACGAAACAACACGATCTTCTTCAGGTTCAAATCCCTCAACTCGAACCTGAAACATATGCTGGCGTAATTCGACTCAGGCCGCGGAGGACTTACATGAGTGGAATTCCAGTGAATTTAACTGATGTACCCAACGCGTCCGTCGGGATTTTCCATCGCACCTGTTTTTTTTAGGGTAAAACAGTAGGGCAAAAAACCCCACTGCAATTTTTATATATTATAGAGAGTTACAAAAGAATATTTACAAACTCAATCCACCTCAAAGAAGAGGGATAACATTCTAATCAGCTATCTCCTGTCTAAATTGATTTCAATCCAAACTTTAAGGCCCTGATGATACTTCTTCTTAATTCTATAAAGGACCCATCTTAATTCCTGGGCTACAATAGCCTTCTAGTTCTCCATCGACGCATGCTGATTATTGAAAATTTCATTATTTCTGCAAATCCAAATGCCCCAAGTTCCAAGTATCAGAATGTCCATTGCAAAAGGGACATTAAGATCTTTTTTAATACTGGCTAAGACTTCAAAGATATTTTGATCAGCCATAGTGACCTGTGAAATTTCAGCCCAGCAGGCTCTTGCAAAGGGGCATTCCCAAAACAAATATAGGCTGGTTTCTTCACTGTTGCAACCCTGAAAAACACAGTCATAAGATGCCAGAGAAAAACATTTCCTTTTCAGAAGGTTTCTTGTGTTGAGTCTATCAAGCAGTAAGAGCCAGAAGAAGAATTTGTGCTTTTGCTGACAAGAAGATTTCCATAACCAAGAGAAATGTGGCTGAACCGGTTGGCAACCAGCTAAGGAGCAGTAAGCCTTTTTGACCGAAAAATTACTGCCCCAAATGTAAGACCAACAATCAGATTCCCCTTGCCTGCCAGTATTGAGAATTTGTTCAAGACTTTGATATTCCTGATAAGCTTGTTGGGACAAAGGAAGGTAAAAAAGGTCCTGAGTATTTGCAGTATGTAGGAACTCACTGACAGATATGTGAGGGTTTTTTGCATATGAGAGGAGATGAGGAAGCTTATGTTGAAGGCAGCTATCATTCCACATATCAGACCAGAATAGTGTGGATTTCCCATTTCCAACCAAGCACTTTGCAAGTCCTTTAAAAATGTCAATCAGTTTTAGATGAGCTTTCCACCAAAAGGATCCCTCAAGACTTCTTCCAGGGAGCTTATCATTACAATAGTAAGTATTCCATACAAGGTGAACCCAAGGAATATCCTTATGATTATAAAACTTATCCAAATTCTTCAAAAGAAGAGCAGAATTTTGAACATTAAGGTCTAGAACTCCCAATCCTCCCTGGTTCTTGGGTCTACAAACTTTCTTCCATGCTACAAGAGCAGTACCTCTAGCTTGAACATCAGAAGTTTTCTTTCTCCACAAGCATTGCCTCATATATTTAATCAACTGCTCCTTGATAGTGACAGGAAGATCAAAACAGCTCATGTAATATATGGGAAGGGAAGACAACACAGATTTGACTAACTGCGGTTTCCCCCCATAATTAAGAAAGTCAGCTATTCCACACAACCTTCTCTCAATTCTCTGAACAATAGGCAGGAAATGTTCCACAGCAGGTTTATTCAAGCTCAGAGGCAAACCAAGATAGGTAAAAGGCAAGGAACCAGTGAGGCAAGTAAGGGTATTAGCAAAATGCCCAAGCCTCTCAGAGTCCATGTTAATTGGCATCATGCTGGATTTGGAATAATTGACTTTGAGTCCAGTGGAGAGAGCAAAAGTATGTAGAATTGCCTTAAGGCACAAGAGTTGCTCAGAATCAGCCTTAAGGATTACTAAAGTGTCATCTGCATACTGAACCACAGGGAAGTCAGGACAGAACACATTCTCAGTGGGCAAAGAAAGAAGACCCAGGTTCATTGCCTTATTGAGGATACTTTGAAGGAGATCAGCAGCCAGAACAAACAATAAAGGAGATAAAGGATCTCCTTGCTTGACACCCCTTCTACAGTAAAAAAAATTCCCAGGCACACCATTTAAAAGCACAGAGGAAGAAGTTGACCCAAAGATCATCTGTATCCAAGAAATCCATTTAACTCCAAAACCTTTGGCTTTAAGGATATTGATGATTGCAGAATGCTCAATTCTGTCAAAAGCCTTCTCAAAATCCAGCTTAAGAATTAAAATTTCCTCCTTTGACTTGTGGCATTGATCAAGAAATTCAAATGCCCAACCTAAACAGTCTTGGATAGATCTTTGCTTGAGGAAACCATATTGATTCTTGTGAACAAGTTTAAGAATGACTTTTTGCAGTCTGTTAGCCAGAATCTTGGTGATAATCTTAAGGACACTATTTAGCAAAGAAATAGGCCTAAAATCAGCAGGAGTCAAAGGAGCAGCAATTTTGGGAATGAGGGTGATAAAAGAAGAATTAATGCTTTCCAAAGAGGCTTTCCCTTCATAGAACTCCACAAGTAGATGTTCACATCATCCTTAATAATAGGCCAGCAAAGCTTCATGAATTCATTATTAAAATCATCAGGGCCAGGGGATTTATCATTAGGCAGATTTGTGATGACTTCATCAATCTCCTCATCAGAGAAAGGCTTTTCCAAAGCATCCCTTTCTTCCTGGCTTAAGCAATCACCAGCCAAGTCATTAAGATTGAAATGCATTTCAGGCTTATCAGAAGAGCCCATTCTATTTTTAAAGGAATTCCAAAGGAGATTTGCTTTGCCATCATGATCATAGACCTCAAGATCAGAATCATCCTTGAGCATGGAAATGTAATTATGTCTAAAGCTTATGGTAGCTCTGGAGTGAAAGAACTTGGTGTTCTCATCCCCCAGCTTAACCCATTTAATTTTCCCCCTCTGTTTCCAATAAGTATTCTGGTCTTGTAAAAGAGAAATAATAAGATTTTTCAGGATATCCCTAAGATTCCACTCTTGAACAGTAAGAGTTCTCATTTCCTCCATGATATCAAGAAAGTCAATGGTGGCATTAACATTACAGATTTGTGCCTTTAGGCAAGGTAGCTATTTGGCCCAAAGCTTCAGCCCTCTTCTCACATTTTTGAATTTAGCATTGATTTTTTTGCAGAATCCATAAAACCCACAGGAATGTTCCAGGCATTTTGAACAATAGCTTTAAACTCCTTATGATGCAACCAATGATTTTCAAATCTGAACACCTGAGCTTTGGGAATCATTGTGCCAATGGAAATGACACAAGGAAGGTGATCAGAAGTAGGCTTTGAAAGAGGAGCAACAAAAGTTGAGGGAAAACTCTGAGTCCAGGCAGCAGAAGTAAAAAACCAATCCAATCTTTCCAAGAGGGGATCCTTCTGCATGTTACTCCAAGTGAACTTTCTACCCTTAAGTGGTAACTCTATGAGACCCAAATTATTAATGGCTTCATTAAAGAGAAGCATACCATTCACATCTCCACCCAATTTATTTCTATCTGAAGGCTGTCTACAGAAGTTAAAATCTCCCACAATGAGCCAATCCACATCATCAGGCATATCAATGCTGCCAAACCAGTCTAAAAATTCAGACTTTTTTCAGGTAAACATGGCCCATAAATGTTGGTGAGGATCCAGGATTCATTGGACAAGAGAGATGTCAAGGTGATGGAGATAGAAAACTCATTGAGAAAAGAAAGATGTCCAGAGAACAGGGAGCCATTCCAAATGGTGATCAAACCTCCAGATGCACCTCTAGAGGGAAGAAATTCAAAATTGGTAAATTTGGAGGGGCAGAATTTTTTAATGTAGGAGCTATCAAAGTCCTCACGCTTAGTTTCTTGGAGACAGATAATGTCACAACCAGACTCCTCAATTTTGCTTCTGAGAGCAATCCATTTTTTTTTCAGAATTGATTCCCCTGATATTCCAATTCAAGATCTTCCAAGTTCTTTTGTTATTCATTAAGAAACCAGGAGCAAGTATAGATATGGGGTGATATAAATAGTGTAATCACCCAGGAGAGGAAACAGCAATTACAGAGACAAAAGTCAATCCAATTCAGGGTACCACAGAGATAATCCACAACAAGTACCATCCACATTGCAATATCACAATCACAGAACACATAACAGGGAGTCAACAAGACTCCAACAAAAGACTTAGTTTGATACATTAAAACACTTAAGAAGAGGGCTTCTTCTTGGCTTGCTGTCCACAGGTACCAGCAGCCCCAGGCTTCTTCTTGCCACCAATGCCCGAGCTGGAGGAGGGTCCTCCTTTAATGTTGCCTTTTGTAGGAGCCTTAACTGCCACTTCATTGGCCTTCCCTTTCTTGAGCAACCTCTTCTCCAGGTCCCCATCTTTTACCTTGCAGAATGCAGCAGCAAGATTTTTAACCACTTTGGAATTCAGACAAGGAGGAGCAGCATTACAAACCAGGCAATCAACAATTAGACAATTTATGTGACTTTTAAAACCCCCATTTAGTTCAACAATTCTAGGGCTTATTCTCACCTCAGATTCCACAAGAGGTTCCTTGCCCTTTCTCTTTCTAGCAGGGGTAGAGGGAGAGCATGAAGATTTATTGGATTCAATACCCAGGCAAGAAGGGTCCATCTGGGAAAAGCTCTCATTAGGAATGATGAAAGAAATTGAACTTTCCTCAGCAATAGGTTCTTTAATAATTTCCCATAAAGGAGAAGTAAGAAAACCCTTGACCCAATTAAACTTCTCAGGAGTAGCAAGCATGAGAGTAATGAAGTTAAACCAACTTACAGGAATATCACATTTAAGAGAGCCCATTGGAGAAGATTCCTTCTGAATATGAGGAGCAAAATAATTCTCCCAGAGCTCCAAGCCTTGTTGGGAAAATCCCTGCTTAGCCACATGCACATCAGGAATGGAGATAAAAGTTCTCACCATCCCAACCTGAAGGTGGGCCTCATTTGGAGAAAGAAGGTGCTGATCCTCCAACATCCAATCATCATTCTCAGGAGCCACAGTACTTGAGTCCATAGGACTTCCTGCCCCCTCCTCAGCATCAGAATTGGCCTCCTCTTCATCAGCCAGATAGTTCTGAAAAATGTTTTGCAGGCCTTCACCAATGCCAACCCCTTGTGGTGCAACTGCCACACCTTGCTCCTCCACAGCCTTAGGCTCATTAACAGATTCATCATCATCAGACTCCCAGTCTTGAACAATGATAGCACCTGTAACTCCACTGTTCACATCCTGAGGTGGCAGATGCTGATTGTCAATAGGCATGTCTTCTCCAGGAGCAATGACAGGGCCTTGAACAGGAGCAGCAGCAGCCTCCCAGGGACCCCAACCTTCAGCATTACCACCAGCAGGAGCAGGATCCTGCACAGGAGCCATCCACTGTCCTCAATCGCCCCCAGGAGCAGGGGGGAGGGGGGAGGTGGAACCTGAGGCCCAAAGACTGGGCCATGTGCAGGAACAGGGTGTGGGTCCACATTGTCATCTGGCAGTGGGTCCTCCTCAGGTGGGCCCCCTCCAAGTAAGTGACTCTGAAGAACTTCAACAGAAAAAGTCCATGACTCTGTCTCCACCAAGTCACCGATGGTAAACCTCACACTCTTGGGGATGTCAACCAAGTCAGTAACACGAATCTTAGCAATAATCCTACCCTTTTGGTCAGGGTCCCTCTCCCACAGAAGAACTTTTCCAATGTCCGCAAAGATAGCATTCAGATCCTCCGTATGCCAGTGGTCAAGGGGAGGCCCTACTAGCATCACCCAACACTCATTATTAAACTGAGTCCTATGCCAGTTATCACCCTCATTGTGCTTAACAAAAGAAACATGCACATCTTGAAACGGAATCGGGCTCGCCACAATGAGTCTATCACGGTCGCTGACATGATGAAACTGCACATACGCAGACCCAAAGGGACAATCCTGGATATCTCTGAAGTGCACTCCAACCTCATTGTTGAAGAAATCAACTAGGACACCATGAATATTCCAGAACGGAACAGGACCAGGAGGGAGGGGAAAAATGTTAGCAATGGCATACTGTTCATGCGCCCTTGACCTCTGAGGCACCACCACCCTTTTAACACGATTCCGCCCAGCCACCTGCATAATCTGGAAGCCATTCGGCAGGAAAGGTGCAGGATCAATCGGAATTTTCACCATTGTGACGCCCTTCGCCGGCGACGAGCAAGAGGGGAATGGGGTTTCAGCGGGCGGGGGAGTTGAGGAGACAGGGGAAGTGGTAGTTGTTTTTTGCAACGAAGTGGTGAACTCGTGAAAACTGCCGTGAATGATGGGTCAGGAATGAGAAACTACCTGGGCCTTGAACCATCCCTCATACAAATTGTCGGGCCAACTACATTTAGGGAAAGAGGGGAATTTCAGAAAAGGAAGGAGACCAGGCAATTTAAATGCCGCGCGATTGGCGCCTCCCCCAGACCTGACCGGCGTTACCATCGACTTAAAACCACCATCAGTGAGCACCTGAGCATAAGATCTGCCATGAAGATCTGATTTGAACTCACCATTAATACGATGCTCATTCATAGGCGAAGGACCCTCAGGAGACGCAGGAAATTTGAGTCTTTGAAAAACCGAGCCACCTTTACTGGAAGGCTTTAAAGAAGGAGATTTTTTTGCACTTTCTTTTTTGTACGTGACAACTTTCCATTCTTTAGTAGACTCCTTGTAGAATTCCCTTTCTTCATGAATCCAGTTCGGACCCCCATTACCCCAGAGATTGACATGAATCACAAAAGAATTACATGAAAACTTTGAGATATTGTAGATCTCAAAACCCACTTCCCTTGAAGCAACCGAGAAACGAAAAGTTCTATCTTGCAGAAGCTTCACCTGGAATTTAGAAGCATTACCACCAAAACAGGCTTGAAGAGCAAGACTAACAGTATGAAAGTCCAACTTAAAATTTGCTCGCCCAAAAGAACAGACCAGATAAAATGGTCTTTTCCTGAAACCACCAATGAAATTAACTTGATGCCTGAATTTATCAAAAATCCTCTTCTCAAAATCACGCCCTAAAGAAAAATCCAGGGCAGGTCTACACGAGGCAACATCTTTAGAATCACACCCTGAGTGGAGATTTTCAGAGAAATCCAGAGATCTAGGCACCATCTTCTCAATATTGGTGGAAAATTTCTTGACCAAAGGGCTTGGTAAAATCTGAGTACCAACCACAACCCTCTTCACCTGGAGATCAATAGAGATGCCAGAAGCCACCACCTCACCATGAACCAAGTATCTAGCATCAATCACAACCTCATTATGGTTGAGGAGAACAAGCCTTTTAGAACTAGGAAAAAGCATGAGAAAACCTTTAGAAGGCTCAAGATCACCAGTCGGCAAAGAGGAGCAAAGAGCATGCCATTTAAGGCCAATGTCTTCATCTGATCCAGCGATGGTAGGAGATCTACCAATAAATCCAGAAGAGGGATCCAAAGAATCATTAACACGAGAGAGATGAGAGGGGAACCTCAAAACAGATCCAACAGAGATCTTCTACCCATTTTCCAAACATCGCCCCTCAAGGGGAGAGCCTTTGGCATTGAGAAGAACCAGCCAAGAATCAGCCGAGACAATGAGAGAACCTTCCAGAAACTTACCACTCGTGGTCACACCAGAGTAGGTGACCTTCCAGCAACCTCTAGAGGAATCCATGCAGAGCCTATGCCGGCGAGGCGCCGGCGAGAGCCGGAGGCCGACCAACGCTCACCTCAGAGGAGCCTCATGCCTCGGAAATCATGCGGGTCCATCGCACCTGTTAGCACGGGTTTTTACTAGCAGAGCGCAGTCGTGTATGTTGCCAGGCCATCAGATGGTATCTGTAGGTCTTATCTTTGTGTCGCAGACACAACATCCGAATGTTGATCACCGCGGAGGTGTTTCGGGTGGCTAAGGAGGATGTTACTCACTTAGCATTTAATTGGGGAAGAGTTGCCGAAAAGTTTTGCATGTTGATCCAAAGGATCGCAGTCGAAGAATTTATAGGGTGCGCGATCAGCGCTCCCTATGGGAGTAGCCCCCGAGTGTCTGTTCGAGTCGTAGACTCGAGCTGAGACTTTTATTCAGCCATTGTTCCGCTTCTGGTCCATAGGACACAAAATTTTCGGATGATTAAATCCGTCCTCCCTATGGGAGTAGCCCCCGAGTCCATAGTGGAGTCGTAGACTCGACGAGGGACTCGAAGTAACAGTTCGCTTCTATTCATCTTTTGGGTGTGCGGCCAGCGCTCCTGATAGGAGTAGCCCTCGAGTAATTGGTCGAATCATAGATTCGAGTGAGTACTCTTAGCTTTGAAGCCGAAGAAATTGTAGCTGTTGCTAGTGTAGCTTTTGATGACGTCAGTGCTGACGATCGATGACCTCAAGCGTCTGCTGCGCCAGAGATGACTTGACTGGACGAACATGGGTCCCACTGTCTAACCTTGAATTGACTGGTCACACGCGGCGTGGAGATAATTACAACGTCGCCTCGATTTTCGCGCATAGTGGACGGCGTGTTAACGACGGTTCATTGTGATGCCGACACGTGTATGTCCAGATCCGCCGTTGGCGTTAGGTCTTCTCGATGGACGGTTGTCATTCGTCGTCTTCGTTGTTAAAATCATTGGGGAAAGCTGCAGTTTGTTTTCACCGCATCTATTCTTGTTTTCACTGCCTCCTTGTGCTCTAAGAGTTCTTGCTGCGCGCTGGAATATCCTTGCACATTTCCTTCTTCCCTTCTGCGCTCTCACCGCTGGCGCCGCCGCACCTCGATGGGGAAAACGAAGAAATCATCATCTGTGGCTGGTACCAGCGCCGCCGGAGGGAAAAAAGGCGCCACCGCTACCCGTGTCACCGACGGTGGTTGGCGGCGATCAGAGACGCGGGAGAGTGACCTCCGCAGGCTTCGCGAGCGGGGCTTGATCCCGCATGATAGGGAGGTCGTCAAACTCCCAGGCAACGAGGTAATCCCCCGTCCCCCCGCTGGGTATTGGGTTATGTTCCTTGCCTTTGTTATTCGCGGGTTTTCCTTCCCAGTCCATGACTTCCTTCGAGGGCTGCTATTTCTCTATGGCATCCAACTGCATCATCTTTCCCCCAATTCTCTTCTTCACATAGCTTGTTTTATCACCCTCTGCGAGTGTTGGCTCGGCATTGAGCCTCACTTTGGCCTCTTCTGGAAACTCTATTCCGTGAAGAGGCAATCTGGTTCGGATGGTGTGTATCCCATTGGGTGTTGCATCATCTCCCTCAAGGCCAATATTCTTTTCTTTTCTTATTCCATGTCCGAATCTGTCCAGTACTGGCGGAGACGATGGTTTTACATTCGCGACTCCACAGTGGCTGGGCAGCATTTTGGTCTTGCTCCTTTCGACTCCTCCCAAATAATCGAGCCGAAGAGGTCTTGGAAAAACCAGATCTTGGACGGCGAGGTAGCGGAGATAGAGGCCCTCTACCGTCGGGTGGAGGATCTCCAGTTGATTCCAGAGAAAGAAGTGAACGGTGTGGATATCATCCGCACGTTTCTCGAGCGTCGGGTGCAGCCCCTCCAGGCTAGGGCGCACCCGATGTTTCTTTATGCTGGGCACCGTGATCCGACGCGAGTTTCGGCCGAGAAGCTCTCCCAGGGAGATCTCGACAGGGCCCTTCGTACGCTGCTGAAGTTCAAGGCTGGAGAGGATATCCAGGGGAAGTCGCTGACTCCTCCGTTTTCTTGTTCGCTTCCTGTTCCACAGGTGTAGATTCGTGCGCGTAGCGCTTTTGTTGGCTGCATGTTTATTTTCTCTTGTTTGCTAACAACGTCTCTTCTTTTCTGCAGAGCTTCAAAGTGCCGGGCATGGTGCCACCATTGCCCGAAATCTTCCCGGATGCTCCGGATAATGATGTGGTGGATTCCATGTCTGAGCTGCCGTCAGCACGATCTCCGGATGAAGAGGCCAACGAGTCGAGCGAGGACCACACTCGCAAACGATCGCGGAGCTCCAACGAGTCTTCGGATGCTTTGACTCCTCCGACTCCTAGGAATCCTCTGTGTCTTGAGCGCCATAGTGATGGGCATGGAGGCTCTTCCTCCCCTATTCTTGCTATTCCTGTGCGGGCTGTAGCGCCGCACCCGCCAGCGAAGCGGAAGAAGGAAGAAAAGAAGGAAGAGAAGAAAGAGGAGAAGAGGGTCCGAAGGACCCCTCCTGTCTTCAACCTGAGTGAGCTTGACTCGTAAGTTTCTTCTGCACTGCGTTTTCTTTTCTTTTTCCTTTGTTTTTGTACTAATTTGTTCGTGTGCAGGTACTCTTCCAATGACTCCTCTAGCGACGGTGCTCGGGAGATGATGGGGGAGTCGAAAGTCGCGTCTCCTCCTCCTCAAACGGTGGCAACTTCTGAGGGCGCTGCTCCGAGCCCTCCTCCGCAGGAGGTTCAGGTGGTTGCGCCTCAGAATTTCGCTGGCGGACCTTCGACGTCGCCATCGGATCATGTAAGTATTTCTGTCTCCTGCCACGGGGGGAGCCCCCGAGCATCTGTACAAGAGTTTTCTTGTTTTGTTCTTCTAGTCTCGGGGGGATCCCCCAAGCGTTTTCATGTGTGTATTTTGCTTCTGTTCTTCTCTGTTGGGCGTAGCCCCCGAGTCCTTTTTCTAACTGGTAGGTCTTCTTCCTGTAGCCTTTTGTGCAGGATGCCAAGCGACTGGTGCAGGAGCACCTGGTGCTGGAGGCCAGCCTCAGACAGCTTCAAGGTACCATTCTGCCTTTGATGTTTGCTTCTTCGTGTATTCTTGTCCTGCTATCTGACACCTGTACTTTTTGGATGCAGAGGAGCATAATACCTCTCTTCGTGAGATCGATGCTCTCAAAAAGAGCCTTGGTTAAGCGGAGAAGAAGGCCGAGGTCGCCATTGGTGCGAAGGAGCGCCTTGAGCTGGAGCTGGCTACTGCGGCCGAGGCTAAGGACCGCCTGCAGCAGGAGGCCACGGACCGCGAGGAGCAGCTTGCCACTGCTGCGGCTGCGCGTGAAAGAGAAGTGGCTGGGAAGCTCATGGCTGCTGCCAAGGCTGTTTCAGGTGAGTATCTTCTTTTGCCCCTTTTGTTTTTTTGTCTTTCTTCTGGCTGCTTTCTTCATTCCTTTTCTTTATTGTCTCAGATGCCGCATGCATCGAGTTTGACCGCAGCGCTCTGGAGCACGGGAGTGCTCTAGATGATGCTACTGCAGCGGTCGAAGATCGCTGCAGCACCGTCATCGGCTCACTTGCCAAGGCCAAGGAGGTCCTTGGCCGCTTCTACAAGGAGCTTGTCCCCAAGGGCACGACTCTTGATGATGTTGACGCCTTGGTGGAGGCATTGTCAGCCGAAGCGCCTGCGGCGTACAAGCGCAAACAGAAGGGCATCAGCGCGTCCGTAGGGCTGGCGATGGCCTTGGCGGCTGGAGCGGAGCTGGACCTTCCCCAGATCACCTCCCGGATGCCGACGACCGCGGATGGATCCGAGGTAGCCTTCGCTACCTATTCTGCTCGCTGCAAGCGATATGGGCCCAAGCTGATTGATCTGCTGGCCGAGTACGCGCTACGGCAGTAGGGGGAAGGCAAAGCGAGGCAATCCGGCTCCGAGGCGACTCAGGGCGCCGCGTCTTAGGCGCTGTAGCTGTAGGATAGTTTGTAATTTTCTTTTGCTGTAATTATGTTGAAGAAACAAAATCCCTATGCCACGTAGTGGCGTTTATCCACTTAATGAATTTTGCTGAGTTGTGTTCTTCGCTATTTGAGTGTTTATGTCCTTTTCTTTTCTGCTACTCTAGGTTCCTTCGGGTGCTAATCCCGTTGACACCCCGCCTGCAGCACGGCAGCGGCCATCTTTGGATGATTTGTCACAACTTACTTTTCTTCGAGACCGTGTTCGTAGTCTTGAGAAGGAGTTGCTTGGGGTGCGTGGTCATGCCGATGTTTGGAAGTCCAAGGCAGATCGCGGTGCAGCCAGAGAGGAGTACTTGATGGCGGAATTGCTTCGACTGTCTGAGAAACTTCAGTGTAAGTTTTTTCGAGCTGCTGCTTATCTCTTCGGATCCGTATGCTGGCTTGGCAGCTTACTTTTGAGCTTGTATCGCAGGTGCTAACCTTTCTCCAAGGAAGGAGAAGGAGCGTGTTGTTGTTCGGGTCAATTGTTTGACTCAGCAGGACATGGAAGCTGGCGGGTTCTTCTGGATGGATCGCGACCGTGCCATGGCTCTGGCAACGGTGCAGGATCGCGTTCACCAAGTATCGCGGGTGCTTCGCCAAGTGCAGACTTCGCTCTCGTCGGTTCTGCATGTGATGTTTCCCCTGGATGCTGTGCTGACAACCCTGTCCGGTCTTGTGTCTAGATTTCGGAGCGTGACTCGTGTCCAGGAGTTGGTGAGGCAGCAGCTCGTCGCAGGGGTGAAGGCTGCGCTGTCCCTTGTTAGGCTGCATCATCCTGATGTAGATCTGTCTGCTGTAGCGGCTGGGCCACCTCATCGGCCGGATGGTGGCGAGTGGGATATGCGTCCGCATTATGCGGCTGTAAGACAGTATGCCGAACAGGTCGTATATTGGTTTGAGCAGCGTGCTCAAGTTATTCTTCAGAATAGGTAGTACCTGTAAAAGAGATAGATGTAAAATTTGTATATTTCGACTGGGCATGTTGTGCCCTTTGTTATAAAGGTTCGTTTGTTGTTTGAGCACGCAGTGCTTTGTTTGAGTGCATGTCCTTTTCGTTTGCCTGACGTTGTCAGCTACTCAGGTGTACACGTGTGATCCTCGGTCGATGAAATCGTGAGGTGGGGGGAGCCCCCGAGTGCGTTTGTAGCATAAAGTAAAGTTGCAAATAGCGAACGAAATTTTGGGACGAGACACTTAGCTTTATTTATATCGTAATGGAGGAAGTACATTGTTTGGCTGAATAGCCTTGGCTGAAAAGCCTGATTGAAAGTAAAGGGGTAGGTAGCTAGGGGTAGAATCGTCGCAAGTGTGCGATGTTCCACGGGTTGGAGTATGCGACTCCAGACTCCACGTGCTTGAGGCGATAGGCGCCACCTGGGATGACTTCGGTGATGATGTAGGGCCCTTCCCATGGTGACTCGAATTTCTTCGGTCGCTCTTGCTTGAGTCGCAAGACGAGGTCTCCTTCGACGAAGGACCTTGGGCGTAGCCGGCGGCTGTGGTAGTTGCGGAGACTCTGCTGGTACACTGCTGATCGAGCTGCTGCTACGTCTCTTGCCTCATCGAGTGTGTCGACGGCGTCTTCGAGTGCAGCTGTGGATTCGGCTTTGCTGTAAGCGACGACCCGGGGGGCCTGATGGCGTACTTCGGCTGGTAGCACGGCTTCGGCTCCGTGCACCATGAAGAACGGCGTGTAGCCGGTGGAGCTGTTTGGCGTAGTGCGCAAACTCCATAGGACGGATGGCAGCTCTTTCGTCCAGGCTCCGGCCTTTCGTTCGAGTGGGCTCATGAGGCGCTTCTTGATGCCAGCGCCGATTAGGCCATTGGCCTTTTCGACCTGCCCATTCGTTTGCGGGTGAGCCACTGAGGCGTATGTGATGTTGATCCCGAGGCCTTCGCAGAAGTCTTGGAATTCTTTGGAGATGAAGTTTGATCCATTGTCGGTAATGATGCTGTGCGGTACGCCGAACCTGTAGACAATGGATTCGAAGAACTTGACGGCGGTCTTGCCCTTTTGGTTGGTAACTGCGACCAGGAGGTAAACGTGCCCCCTTTCGAGGACTTTGGCAGTTTGCCGATCATGTCGAGGCCCCATTGAGCAAAGGGCCAGGCTATAGGTATGGGTCTGAGCTCTGACCCGGGTGCGTGCGGTTTGTCGGCGAACCTTTGGCACCCGTTGCATCTTCGGACGATGTCTTTTGCATCGCTCATGGCCGTTGGACAGTAGAATCCAGCTCGTAGAGCTTTGGCGACAAGGGAGCGGCTGCCTGCGTGATGGCCGCAGATGCCCTCGTGGATGTCTTGGAGGATGGCTTTCCCGTCATCGATGGTGACGCACCTTCGTAGTACACCCGTAATACTGCGCTTGTACAGCTCGCCATTGATGATGGTGAAGGCTTTTGACCAATGAGATATGCGCCGGGCATCCGTCGTGCTATCAGGCAGTTCTCCGTCTATCAAGAACTGGAGGTATGGTCGCGTCCAAGTTTCTTTGACTGCCATGACCTGCATCAGGTTGACCATAGCGACCTCTGTGTCCAGTTTCTCGGGTCCTTCGTATCCTTCGGGCAGCGTAGCCCCCGAGTGTTCTGCTTCTTCGGGTGATCCCTTGGGGAATTTCCGCTTGATGGATGGCACGCGGATCTGTTCGAGGAACACACCCGGTGGCACCTTTGCGCAGGTGGAGCCGATGTTGGCGAGTCTGTCGGCCTCCTTGTTGCTTTCTCTTCCAACATGCCGAAGCTCGCAGCCGTCGAATTCTCCTTCGAGTGCGTTGTAGAGTGCGCGGTACACGATCATGTTTTCGGCGTGTGCGTCGCACTCGTTCATCGTCTGCTGTACGACGAGGTTGGAGTCACCGTAGATGACCAGGCGCGTTGCGCCACAGATCTTTGCCATCCTCATGCCGTGGATGAGGGCTTCGTATTCGGCCTCATTGTTGGAAGCTCAGAATTTCATCCGGAGGACGTACTTCATCTGGTCGCCCTGCAGGGAGGTCAGTATGACCCCGGCTCCTGCTCCAGCTTCACGCTTGGAGCCGTCGAAGTGCATCGTCCATGACTGCGACATGTCTGGGGTGTCTGGCAGCTGCAGCTCCATCCAATGTACAAGGAAGTCCGGGAGGACTTGAGATTTGATTGCGAGTCGCTTCTCATAGACGATGTCCAGGGGTGACAGCTCGATGCCCCACAGGGTCACGCGTCCTGTGGCCTCTGGGTTATTCAGGATGCTGTTCAGGGGTGCCTCGTTGACGACCATCACCTGGTGCTCCTAGAAGTAATGGCTCAGTCGTCGATCCGTCATGAACACGCCGTAGGCGAGTTTCTGGTAGTGAGGGTACCTCTGCTTTGTTGGCGTCAGTACCTCGCTGAGGTGGTAGATTGGGCGTTGGACCCCGTGGGTCTTGCCTTCTTCAGGTCGTTCGACCACTAGCACGGTGCTGACCACCTGGTGTGTGGCTGCTATGTACAGCAGCAGAGGCTCGCTCTCCTTTGGCATGACCAGGACGGGAGAGGTGGAGAGTAGCCGTTTGAGGCTTTCGAACGCATCGTCGGCTTCGGGCGTCCACTCGAATTTATCTGCCTTGCGTAGCAGCTGGTAGAATGGCAGGGCCTTCTCGCCCATGCGGCTGATGAATCTGCTCAACGCCGCTATTCGTCCTGCGAGCTGCTGGACACCCTTGAGGTTTTTCGGCTTCTCCATCACCATGATTGCCCTGATTTTCTTTGGGTTCGCCTCAATCCCTCGCTGAGAGATGAAGTACCCAAGCAGCTGGCCCGATGGGACGCCGAAGGTGCACTTTTCGGGGTTGAGCTTGATCCTGTAGCGATCGAGGTTGTCGAACGTCTCGCGGAGATCGTCGATGAGTGTTCTTGCCTCCCTGGTTTTGATGACTATGTCGTCGACATAGACTTGAACGTTGCGACCGATCTGGTCCTTGAGGCATGCCTGCATGCATCGTTGGTACGTGGCACCTGCGTTCTTTAGCCCGAAGGGCATTGTGTTGTAGCAGAACACTCCGAACGGTGTGATAAATGCCGTTTTCTCTTGATCTTTGACCTTGAGCCGAATCTGGTTGTAGCCTGAGTAGGCGTCGAGGAAGGAGAGTTTCTCACATCCTACGGTCGAATCGATGATTTGGTCGATCCGAGGAAGAGGGAAGTGGTCCTTTGGGCAGTGCTTGTTCAGTGACGTGAAGTCCACGCACATCCGCAGGATATCCGTGTCCTTCTTGGGGACCATCACTGTATTTGCGAGCCACTCGCTTTCTTTGATCTCCCTGATAAAGTCTGCGGCGAGTAACCTGTTTATTTCCTTCCCGATGGCTTCGGCCCGTGGCTCGAACAGTCTCCGGATGGACTGCTTGACGGGCTTGGTGTCTGGAAAGACGTTGAGTGCGTGCTCGGCGAATTCCCTGGGAACTCCTGGCATGTCCGCAGGACACCAGGCGAAGATTTCCCAATGCTCACGGAGGAATTCGACGAGCGTGCTTTCCTATGCGGGGCTGAGGTCGTTGGCGATCAGCGCCGTCTTGGAGGCATCCGTCGGATGGACCTGCACCTTCTTTGTGTTGACGGTGGAGTCGGAGGACATGTCAGGTGCGTTTTGTCGTGCGACTGGGGGTGCCCCATTGTCCGTCACTTCGTGGAGCCTTACGAGGTCCTCCTGCATGCCGAATGATTGGGAGATTCTGTTGAAATCCCTGTCGCATTGGTCCGATCGGGTGAAGCTCCCGTGGATTGTGATGACGCCCTTCGGCCCTGGCATCTTGAGTAGCAGGTATGCATAGTGTGGGACAGCCAAGAACCTTGCGAATGCTACACGCCCGAGGATGGCGTGGTACTGTGATGGCCAGTACACCACTTCGAATTCGAGCCGTTCTAGTCGAAAATTGTCCGGCTTGCCGAAGATGACGTCGAGCCATATTTTGCCCAGGGGGAATATGCCCTTTCCTGGGACAATGCCGTGGAACGTTGTATCTGACTGTTCCAGGCTGCACTGCGGGATCCGCATTGCTGCCAGAGTACTTGCGAACATCAGATTGATGCCGCTGCCACCGTCCATGAAGACGCGACTCATCTCGAAACCTCCGATCTGCGCCTCCAACACCAGGGCAGCATGACCTGGGCGAGGGATCTGGCAAGGGTGATCCGAACGACTGAACGTGATGCAGGACTCTGATCCGCTGAGGTACTCAGGGATGGCGGGTGGAGTTGCCACGGCCAGATTGATCTGTCGGGTGATTTTCTTCTGCACCCTATTCGTGGGGCGCCCCTTCTGGATCATCAGTGCTCCTTTCGGCGGGGGATACCCATTCCCAGCGTTGTTCTGTGCTGGTGCGACTGGTTGGTTCGGGCCTCCTACAGGTGGCGGTGGAGGGGCTCCATGCGCTATCTCACCTGGCGTGGGTGCGTTCCCGAATCCAGGAAGTGGAGCTTGCTGCCTCATCTGGATCATGCTTTCGCTGAGTTTCTGGAACTCGCGGCAGTCCTTGAGCATGTGGCTTGCCTTATTTTTGCCATCCTGCTTGTCGATGTAGAAGTGGATGGTGCATGGACCCGAAAGTTTTTCGTACGCTGAGGGTCCGTTATCGCGGTCGCGGCGCTGCCACGACTGTGCTGGGCGTCCTCCGTCGCGGAAATTTCCTCCGCGGTATCCTCCGCTGTTGCGGTTGGCGTCGTTGCGGCGATCGGCGTAGCCGGCCGCGACCATGTCGGGTCCATCGCGATCGTCGTAGACGCGCGATCTTCTCTTGCTACGGCGCTCTCGTCGTCGACCGTAGTCGTCCTCTTCTTCCGATTGTGCTCGGTGAATGGAATCTTCGCCGTCAGCCCACCTGTTGGCGATGTCCATGAGGTGGTCGAGTGTTTTGGGCTTGACGTGCCCGAGTTCCTCCTTGAAGTCTTGGCGCTTGACGCCGTCCCTGAAGGCGTTGATAACCCTCTCTTCGGAGATGTGCGCTGCGGAGTTCTTTGTGTTAGACCAGCGTAGTATGTACGAGCGAATGGATTCGCCCGTTCGTTGAGTGCAGGCTCGCAACTCTTCAATTGAGGCGGGCCTATTGCTGGTGCCCTTGAAGTTTCGGATGAAGCTGTAAGATAGCTCATCCCAACTTCGGATGGATCCTGAAGATAGGCTGCTGAGCCAGATCCGGGCCGCTCCTGTCAGCTGCAGCTGAAGGCATTGCATGGCGGTTTCCTTGTTTCCGCCGTGCAATTTGACGGACGATAGGTGGTCGCTGAGCCATGCCTTTGGGTCTTGTGTGCCGTCGAACTTTGGAGTATCCGAAGGAAGCTTGAAATTGCACGGCATCTTTGTTCGCCGAACAGATCTGCTGAAGCATCGGGCTCCGTAGAGTTCTCCTTCGTCTTCGTCCATCTCGGATTCAGACGAGCATGCGCGCTTGGCTCGTGCTTTGTCGATTTTGAGCTGTGTGAGCGCGTCTCTGGCGTCGTAGTCGCGGTTGCGGTGGCGCGAACTCTTCTTCCTTCGAGGAAGGTCATGTTTCCTCTTCTTCGGATGAAGGGGTGGGGCTGCGGTCGAACCTGATCGGAGCTTTCTTCTTCGGCTCCGTGGGAGCTTCTTGGTGGAGCGCAACTCCGACGAGTCCGAGTCCGGTAAGTGCGGACTTGTGCATGGCCCTCTTCGGGTCCTCCTCTGGAGGTGGGTGGGCTGCGAGGTACGCAGTGGCCGCCATGATCGCAGCCTGCGGTGTTTTCGGGATGACGTTGCCGTCGGCATCCATCTCCATGAAGGATGTGTGGAGGGTTCGGGTCACCTCACGGCGCTCCTTGGGATCCATGTTCTCCATCCGAGAGCGGTGCTTGTTGCCTTGGTTGCCGTTCGAGCTGGAGCCGATGCCCATGGAGGAGAGCGCGGCTCGTCGCACGCTGGACTCTGAGGCTGCTTGCTTGCGTTTGTCAAGCACCTCCTCCATCTTGACCTGCTTCTTGTGCTCCTCGATCAGGAGCAGGTGGTAGACCATCAGCAGATCCCGGGAGGAGTCTGCAGGCAGGACTATGTTGCCTGCCACGGCGTTGTGTGCCTGGCCCCATCCTTCTTTGCTAAGGCGGATGACATGGCCGTTGTTTTCCCCTTCGGGTGGGGGGAGGGGACTGGCTTCTTCTATTCCCGCTGTTTCGATCTGGCGGGTTAGGTGCCGGGTTGGGCGGCGGGTTGGGTGTTTGCTGATCCCCGTCAGCCTGTATGACTACGGCGCATTGGTAGCGCTCGTAGATTGGTCCGCTGCTACCGCATCTTTCAGAACCGTAAGTCCCTTTGTCCGATGGCGGATCGCACAGATCGGAGTTGCAGCTGCTGCTATCGTAGGAATCATCTGTTGATGATGTTGTGCGTAGAATGGGGTGTGGGGTCCATGAAGCGGGCCTGATTAATGGTAGGGGCACCCGCTCAGGGAGGCGGAGGGTGCCAGTTTGCCCCACCTGGAAGCAGAAGCTCCCGAACAGGATTTCGAGTCCGTCGCCTACGGGCTCGAAGTCCTTCATGGTGGCCGGTGAGTGGGCGGTGAAGTCGAAAGCGCCGAAGAGGAGGTGACTCTCCGTTGCCGTAGAGTTGTAGATCGATCGGGTTGGGACCGTCACGATCGCACAATCAGCGTCCCCGTTTCCCACAGACGGCGCCAATTGACGAGGTTTGATCTCATCAATGCCCATTGTTATGGACTTGGGTTTTGGAGAAGATGGGGATGCTGGAGATCGTGGAACGGTTAGAAAACAAGCAACACGGGGACACAAGGTTTACCCAGGTTCAGGCCCCCGAAGGGAAAACCCTACTTCTGCTTGTCTGCTCTTGATTCCGGCGGAACCGAAGGTTACAGGGATGCGCAGATGCAATCTGGCGTGGAGGTGTGTATGCGAAAGTATGAGGAGAAGATCTAGGCCGTGCCCTCCTGGCCTTTATATAGACTTAGGCAGGTCCCGTGCACGTACCTAGTCGGTTACAGGTTCTAGGGTTTTACCCCTTTGAATTTCCTATCTACTCTAGTCTTGCTCTCCAAGGATTCGAAAGCGTCATGGGCCTTGGCCACCTGAAAATCTTCATGGGTCGGCGTATAACTGCCGTGAGCCTTTCTTGGGCTGGACCAGGTATGCTGAGATCATGTACCCGCGGGGTATAACCATGTCAGTAAGTGGCTCTGATACCAGATGTTAGGTATCAAATGGTCAATTCACACAATCTAGCAACTGTTACAAGGATTTGCTAGATACAAAATGAACAAACAAGAAGGGGAATGGGGAATCAAAGCCTAGATGGGAGAGAGAAGCCGCCGTCCCATTCGTCTGATCCAACTTGGATGCCTTTCCTCGTTGCCTCTCCTGGTGTATAAGGCCCAGTTTTTTTGTTGGCTTCTTCCAGAAGTTGCCCTATCCCCAGCTTTTTGGGGAAGCCGGTTTAAAAAATTTGCAAGGCTTTCGAATTTGTTTAGCCTTAATTATTTTGGAAGCCTCGCAAATTTTTTAGACCGACTTTCCAGGAAGCTAGGGGGAGGGCGGCTTCTCGAAGAAGCAAAAAAAAAAAGAACTGGGCCTAAGTAGCATGCAAGGGAGCTGGCCACACGGGCCGGGTCGGCGTTGTGGCCCAAAAGGCCAGCCCATATACGTGGTGCATTTAGCGTAGAAGAGGATCCTAACAGAAGTGCACGGTGAGGACCACCGGCGGGTCGGCCGCCAGCACGCCGCGCTTGGCCGCGGAGCGCTCCGCGGTGTTCGCTTCCCAGAAGTGCTTCATGTAGTTGGCGTGCGACGGCAGCCGGTGCCACCACGAGAACACCTCGTTCAGGTACCCCTGGTCGCCGCTGTTGTACGACTCGATGTCACCGATGTGGTCCATGAGCAGCCGGAACGTGCAGTTGCAGGGCTCCACCACCATCACGCCGGAGTTGAACACCGTGCCGTGGTTCCCCGTCGCGCTCACCTCCGGCATCCCGAAGATGGGATCCAGGGGGCGCTGCACCAGCAGGTCGGCGTCCACGAAGACCACCCGGTCGTACTCCGTCAGCGTCCACAGCCAGAACTTGCTGTAGTTCCACTCGTTGTACGCGTGGCGGGACGCGCGCGGCTTCCGGATCCGACGGATCTTCCGCACCTTCCACCCCGCCGCCTCCTGCGCGCTCCGGTGGCGCTCGCTGATCGTCTCGTCGACGAGGGCCACCATGTCGCGGTCCGACCCGGCCATCCGGATGCTCTGCGCCGCCACCATGGCGCCGCAAGCGTACAGCTGCTCCGAGTGGAGGATCGTCGCGTACGCCTCCCGCCGCGGCGCCGATGACACGTATGCCTCCCCTGTTTGGTCAATCACACGCGTAAGAGACTGCAACGATCGATGACACGATCGACACTGTGTGGCGCGCGCAGCGCAGGTACGTACCGAGTGCTTTGAGCGGCATATGGCGAGCTTGCAGGACCCGACGGGGAGCGCGAGCTTCCGCCGGAGCTCGCCCACGTCCGGTCTGTACAGCCACACGTCGCCGTCGGGCATGACCTCGTCCTTGCACCGGAACAAGTTGGGCGCCGGGAAGCACCGGCTCACGAAGACAACGTGCGCCGCCTCCGACCTGCGGCCCGCGGAGGCGAGCCTCGCCGCCGCCAGCTGCAGGTGCAGACGCGGCACATCCTTGGATCAGCCCGCAGCGCCGCTGCACGGGAGCTTCACCGCGACGATGTCGTACTCCAGCCCCTCCGGCGCCGGCGCCGGCTCCGGCAGGTTCGGGCACGTCGGCGCGGCGTACAGCTCCTCCTCGTCGATCCACTCCGGGTATAGGTGCGCCCAGGTCACGTTCCTCGAGACGCGCTCCAGGTGCACTGCCGTCGACCGCGGCAGCAGCGTCCTCCACTGGCCCATCTCCTCCCCGTCGAAGTTCAGGAGCCCCACCCGTAACCCGTCTCCTTCACGAGCAACCTGCTGCACCGCCATAGAGACCCCGACCAGTCGATCCTCACGTCCAACGCGTACCCCGAATCCGTCTGACCGGCGTTGTCCGATGTCCACGTCACCTCCGACGCTTCGGGCGACCTGTGTAGGTCGAAGAATTCATCAATCTATTGTGACTTATTATCAGACAACAAGGTCGATCGATCGCCATTATGTGAAATGTTTTGCTCACTGCGTGCTGTGTTCGTCATCGCCATGGTGGATGGATGGCGAGTGGAGAAGGCCCATGAAGGAGCCGCACATGAGGACGAGGAGGACGAGCTTGACATAGAACATCTTGCCACTGAAACCTTCCGGTAACAGGGCGCCCAACGGCTTGTACTTGGCGCCCTTCTTGCTACTAAGACCGTTCCTGAAATTGACACACGCACCTAGTCAAGTAAGCACCAGGGTTTTGATCAATGTAAAGAACAAGTAATTAAAGGATAGAGCTACTACATGCTTAAGATCGATACTGGCTGCAATTGGGTTAGTTAGTACAGTACTGATATTTACTGAGGGTTGATTTTTTATTTTTTACCAATCGTAATTTATCCTCTGATTAATAATGCTAAATTCTGCGCAGTTTTCCCTCACGACCATTCTTCACCATCTGCTCTGATGGTTAGTGCCATGGATACTCCATGCGTCATTTTCTCACCGTTATCGATGACTTAGTACTACTTAATTCGCAGAATCGTCGCTACACTACCTTTGATGACTACATCTACTAGTTGAACGCCTGTGTATTGCCACGGGTATTTAAAGTTTCATGTCACGCTCTATTTAATTGTTATGGTGCATTTTCATCTTTTAATTTGTCAAATATCTCTGATATGGTTCACTTGCTGTTCTTTTCAAATTCACCCTTTGGTTAAACCGATAACACAAGATGTTATCATTCTCTGTCTCTTCCCCTTTGCTATAGTGAAAGAGAGGCAAAAGGGAGGAACTTCACTTCCCCCACTCTGTAGCTAGCCAGACCGCCGGTCCCTGCCTCTCCATCATCCACTTCATTGGTGGGAGAGTAGAGAGACCACAAATCGTGTCTCCTGCGTCTAGGTAGTGGTAGGGTTAGGGTTCTGGCTGTCATTTTTGGATGGTGGTGACAATGGACATGAGGAATAATCCACTGCAGCTTTAGCCCCACTTTGACAGCTACGTTAAGTACCTGACAACAGTGTCTTCATGCTTTCTCTTGGAGGGAGCGAGATTTGGTGGGTGTCGCAGTTACGATGTCACCCACACAACAACTTTTTTCTCCAACTCCGTCATGGCGACGACGCATCCTCCGGTGTTGTGGAGTGTGTGAGACCTTGTACATGAGGTAGTCAGAAGGCGCCAATTTTTCCTCCTTTCTATGATGTAGGAGTGGGAGGGGAGGACCTTGGCGCTGGTGGTTCTTCAACTTGATGTTGCTTTCTAGTGTTGGTATGTAGATACATAAGTCGAAAACTTTGTGACAATGGAGATCCCATCTGCAGATACAAAGTTCACGGCGGCTTAGAGTGGGAATGGCAGCGACAATAGTATAGTGGACCTCTACAAATACAAAGTTCACGGCGACTCCAGGTGGGAGTGGCAGCGATAGGGCAGAACGGTGGACCTCGTGTTGAGTTGTATCCCAGGGACTTGGGAGTAGTATTTTATTTATTAGTGTGTGTACCACCTGTCCTCCTTAATAGACCTAGAGTCTAAATCGCAAAAAAAAACACGATCTCCAATAAATTACACTGTGCTTGTAGATGTATAAATTTATTTTATAAAACACCTTATTTCAATCACAAATTAACCTTATAAAAAATTGCCTTCACGGTATGGTACATACATTAGAACTCTATGTTGCCTTGTTGAGATAATAAATCAAGTTAGCACGGACAAAAGTCTATGTGGTTTAGGAGGTCAAGGATTCATTTCATTTCCAAGGTAAAATAAAAAATAAGTATAACTATGAGAAAATCAAGTGCCATTCACAACACTGGGAGATCTTCTCCTTCGAGAATCCAGCTGAGAATATGTTTTTTTAGAAATGAGGTCATCAGACCCAGCTTTATTACTTCCTCAGATCCATATTAATGTTCTCAGATTTTTCTAGATTCAGATAATATGAGAACATTAATTTGGATCCAAGGGAGTAAGGGGCGGTGTCAACCACCCTCATCGGCATTCAGCAGAGGCGACGATTGCTGTATCGATCTCGTCGCTGCAAACCTTGGTTGCACACTTGTGGCGTCCGTCCGTAGAGATGGTCGCCTCCGACACGACGACCACCACAATGATGGTCTTGATCTCATTGTTGCCGAACGTTCTTGTGCACCACCCGCTCCCACTCCATTGGCGCTTTGATCCTGGGGCGACGCGCCTCCTGGAGTTCGACAGAGACCGCGGGAGGACTGCGAGGGCATGGAAAAGTCACCCGAAATCGTGCACCTCCCACCGTCACTCCATTGGCGCTCTGATTCTGGGGCAGCCGCGCGTCCTGGAGCTTGGCAGAGACCGCGCCTCGTGACAGCGAGGGCGTGGACAAGTCACCTGAAATCGTGCACCTCCCGCCGACACTCCATTGTTGTCCTGATCCTGGAGCGGTCGCGTGTCTTGGAGCTCGATAGAGACCACAACCTGGACAACAAGGGCGTGGATTGCGCCTGCTACGCGGGTGAAGCCAAACTCCATTGTTGTGGAGACGATCGACATCCCGACGATAAAGGGAAACTCGCGCCGGCGGAAGGAGAGATCCCCACTGCGACGGCAGAGGTGGGGAGGAGTGGGTGGGGTGGAAGATCGGGTGGACCAGGCAGGGTGCCTGATGTTGGGCTTAGCCATTAGGTGCATGCAGGGCGAGCGGAGCGACGCGCGACAAAGGAATCGACGTAGTGCGGAACGGCATAAAACAAAACACCTTCTTTTCAGATAATAGAGATAGATAGGATAAAGTTTGTTAGTCTTGTTAGATAAGATTTGTTAGTATTTTTTATAGATCTTAGGCAATTTGTTAGCGATGGCATTTTCTGTAATTTTTGCATGTGTGACACTAGGCATTCACCACGCTTTTAAAATTAATAGTAAAAGATATACTAGCAAATGGCACATTCTTTGCATGTTGGACCAATTTAGAGGTCAATTTTGATAAAAAATTTTTTTAGACTGCTATCATTTCACTACAGCTAATGATTTCGGGTTATACCATAAAAGTAGATGCACTATAGGAAAAATTGTCGTTGCCGTCGCCATCGCCACCGTCCTTTGTCGTGTGCTAACAGGCCCGGAATACGGCAACGATGATCGCTGCCGTGTGGGCATTTAGAAGCTCACATCAAAGAAAACATACACGGCAAATTCCTGTAAAAACACATGGCAATGGACAAACCGGGACACACGGCAAAAAAATCACACGGCAAAGACGTGGGACCCGCAGCCCCATAGGTGCACGCATCGGGGAGGGGCGGACGGCTGCGGACAGTAGAATCTTTTTCGTGTGCCCTCACCGTTAGGTACACGGTAAAGATCAGCCTTTGCTGTGTGTATTTGCATGTATACACGACAAAGGGATGTTTTTTTCCCTTTTCTTTTATTTAATTAGCAAGGCTTTTATTACATATATGTTAGGTGATGTTATTTCATAGGATCATGAGCACACACATATGAATAGGTTGTTGTGGTCTCACAATCCCCTTATATAAGTCTAGAACCTTCGCTTTTAGGTTAGAGCGCATGCATGCGAGGGGGGACACATGCACCTGGAGACTAGGTTTTGATGTTTCAACGTAACACCACACTTTCATTAATGTTCTAGGGCCACATGTAAGTCCTTGAGGTATTACAATGCCCCGGAGCGCGGTTTGCTGCGGAACCCTGATCTGTGGGTCTCGGATCGTCTACCCCCCTAGACGTTCTTCTGATAGGGGTAGCCCGGCGTAGCTCTTTTTTTGTGTTTGTTTAGGTCATAGAATGATGTAAAACCATGTTGGGTCACAAGGTGCGACACTATCCTACCCGGTTTCACCGGAACGGGGTGTTTCCCCCTTGTACATTTAGAACAATCTAAAGGATGTCAAACAACAAATTTCAGACTTTGTCGTGAAATCCTCTCATCTTGGTCTTTTGATCGACCCAAAGAGTGACCTTTCTGTATTAAAAGTAGACCAACAGCTTGGTTTCGTTGGTCAACAGCTCTACCATGAGGGGAAATTCTACTCTTGCCGATTGGTTGAGGATTGTTTCTCAAATTTTGTGAATAGGCACCCTACTAATGGAAATGAAGTTCAGCATCCTCCAGAAGCTTATGGTCTTGTGAAAAGTTCATATTTCCTTGGTCTCAATCCTTATGAAGAGCTGGTACATGCTATATCTACAATAAAAACTATCGCCCGCTCCTCAAGAAGGTTGACAGAACCAGGAACTCTATTCAAGAGTCTAATGGCCATCTTTGCGATATGTAGTTATATGCTATGATGGAACTATACGAAACATCTACATCAATTCAATCTTGCATCTTAAGTACAGATAAGATGATGTCATAGATCTTCCAAGTGCTATAACTCGTGGAGAACCCGCGGGAGTTTCCACGTAAAGATCCAGGATTTTACTAAGTGTTAACGCATGTTCGATATGGGGGTCACACTCTACACATGGAAACCTACCAAACTTGCACCACACTCACACACATATGCTAGGGACACATGCAAGTTCTCATGTGATTCCGACACACCGACGGTCTTCCTCTGGCGAAACCCTAGACCGGGGCCCCCATAGGTCTACCCCTATCGTCTACCCCTAGATGTTCTTATGACGGGGGTAGCCCGGTGGACTTTTCTCTTGGTTTGTGCTTGGTTAGGTCATAGGACAATTCCAAACCATACTTGGTAACATGTCGTGACAAGATCAACCCCGGTTTCACCGAAACAGGGAGTTCCCCCTAATAGTTAGATTGCAGACACTTCGTTTTTAGGGGACATCACATGTTTGCGAAGGGGGTCACACTTGGGAACCAGGTTTGTAATGTTTTAGCATGCCACAACACTTTATTACACATGCTAGGATCACATGCATGGTTTGTAGGTGTTCTGATGCCCCAAAGTGCTTCTTCCTACGAAACCCTAATCCATGGGCCTCGAATCGTCTACCCCGAGATGTTCCTCTGATGGGGGTCACCCGGTGTACTTTTATCTTCGTTTGTGCCTGGTTAGGTCATAGTACAATTCCAAACCATGTTTGGGAACATGTTGTGACAAGATCAACCCTGGTTTCACCCAAAAGGGGAGTTCCCCCCTAATAGTTAGATTGCAAACACTTTGTTTTTAGGGGACAGCGCATGTCTGCGAAGGAGGTCACAGTTGGGAACCAGGCTTTGGAGGTTTGAGCATTCCACCACACTTTATTAGACATGCTAGGGTCACATGCATGGTTTGGAGGTGTTCCAATGCCTCGAAGTGCTTCTTCCTACGAAACCATGATTAGTGGGCCCTAGATCGTCCACCCTCCTAGATGTTCCTCTGACGGGGGTAGACCGATGGAATTTTCACTTGGGAACATGCTATGACAAGATCAACCCTGGTTTCACCGAAACGGGTAGTTTCCCCCTAATAGTTAGATTGAAGACACTTCGTTTTTAGGGGACATCGCATGTCTACGAAGGGGGCCACACTTGGGAACCAGGTTTTAGAGGTTTGAGAATGCCACCACACTGTATGACACATACAAGGGTCACATGCATGGTTTGGAGGTGTTCCGATGTCCCGAAGCACTTCTTCCTATGAAACCCTGATCTGTGGGCCCTAGATCGTCTACCCCTTAGATATTCCTCTGACGGGGGTAGACCGGTGGACTTTTCTCTTTTTTTGTGCTTGTTTAGGTCATTTAACAATTCTAAACCATGTTTGGGAACATGTTGGTACAAGATCAACCCGAGTTTCACCGAAACAGGGAGTTTCCCCCTAATAATTAGATTGTAGACACTTTGTTTTTAGGGGACAGCTTATGTCTGCGAAGGGGGTCATACTTGGGAACCAGGTTTTGGAGGTTTGATTATGCCACCACTCTTTATTACACATCTAGGGTGACATGCATGGTTTAAAGGTGTTCTGATGCCATGAAGCGCTTCTTCCTATGAAACCCTGATCTATGGACCCTAGATTGTCTACCCCCTAGATGTTCCTCTGACGAGGGCAGCCCGCTAGACTTTTCACTTGGTTTGTGCTTGGTTCGGTTATAGGACAATTCCAAACCATATTTGGGAACATGCTGTGACAAGATCAACCCCGGTTTCACCGAAACGGAGAGTTTCCTCCTAATAGTTTGATTGCACACAATTTGTTTTTAGGGGACAACACATGTCTGCGAAGGGGGTCACACTTCGGAACCCGGTTTTGGAGGTTTGAGCAAGCCACCACACTTTATTACACCTGCTATGGTCACATGCATGTTTTGGAGGCGTTCTAATGCCCCCGAAGCTGTTATTCCTACGAAACCCTGATCCGTGGGCCCCGGATTGTCTACCCCCCTAGATGTATCTCTGACAGGGGTAGAATGGTGTACTTTCCTCTTGGTTTGTGCTTGGTCAGGTCATAGGACAATTCCAAACCGTGTTTGGGAACATGCTGTGATAAGATCAACCCCATTTTCACCGAAATGGGGAGTTCCCCCTAATAGTTAGATTGTAGACACTTCGTTTTTAGGGGACAACGCATGTCTGCGAAGCGGGTCACACTGGGGAACCACGTTTTGGAGGTATGAGCATGCAACCACACTTTATTACACATGCTAGTGCCACATGCGTGGTTTGGACGTGTTTTGATGCCCCGAAGCGCTTCTTCCTATGAAACCCTTGTCCGTGGGCCGAGATCATCTACCCCCTAGATGTTCCTCTGACGGGGGTAGCCCGGTGGACTTTTCTCTTGGTTAGGTCATAGGAAAATTCCAAACCATGTTTGGAAACATGTTGTGACAAGATCAACCCCGGTTTCACCAAAACAGGGAGTTCCCCCTAATATTTAGATTGTAGACACTTCGTTTTTAGGGGAAAGCGCATGTCTGCGAAGGGGGTCACACTTGGGCACCAGGTTTTGGAGATTTTAGAATGCCACCACACTTTATTACACATCCTAGGGTCACATGTATGGTTTGGAGGTGTTCTGATGCCTAGAAGCGCTTCTTCCTATGAAACCCTGATCCGTGGGCACTATATCGTCTAGATGTTCCTCTGACAGCGGTAGCCCGGTGTACTTTACTCTTGGTTTGTGCTTGGTTAGGTCATACGAAAATTCAAAACCATGTTTGGGAACATGTTGTGACAAGGTCAACCCTGGTTTCACCAAAACGGGGAGTTTCCTCCTAATAGTTCGATTGCAGACACTTCGTTTTTAGGGGACATCACATGTCTGTGAAAGGGGTCACACTTGGGAACCAGGTTTTGCAGGTTTGAGCATTCTACCACACTTTATTACACATTATAGGGTCACATGCATGGTTTGGCGGTGTTCCGATGCCCCGAAGCACTTCTTTCTATGAAACCCTGATCCGTGGGCCCCGGATCGTCTACCCCCTTAGATGTTCTTCTGACGGGGGTATCCCGGTGTACTTTTATCTTGTTTGTGTTTGGTTAGGTCATAAGACAATTTCAAACCATGTTTGGTAACATGTTGTGACAATATCAACCCCCGTTTCACCAAAACGGGGAGTTTCCCCCTAATAGTTAATTTGTAGACACTTTGTTTTTTGGGGACGGCACATGTCTGTGAAGGGGGTCACACTTGGGAACCAGGTTTTGGAGGTTTGAGCATGCAACCACACTTTATTACACATTCAATGGTCACATGCATGGTTTGGAGATGTTCCGATGCCCCGAAGTGCTTCTTCATATGAAACCCTGATCTGTGGGCTCCGGATCGTTTACCCTCCTAGATGTTCCTCTCACGGGGGTAGCCCGATGGACTTTTCTCTTGGTTTATGCTTGTTTAGGTCATAGGAAAATTTCAAACCATGTTTGGGAACATTTTGTTACAAGATCAACCCTGATTTCACCGAAACGGGGAGTTTCCCCCTAATAGTTAGATTGTAGACACTGTTTTTCGGGGACAGCGCATGTCCGCGAAAGGGGTCACACTTGGGAACCAAGTTTTGGAGGTTTGATCATTCCACCACTCTTTATTACATATCTAGGGTGGCATGCATGGTTTGGAGGTGTTTTGATGCCATGAAGCGCTTCTTCCTATGAAACCCTGATCTGTGGGCCCTGGATTGTCTACCCCTGGATGTTCCTCTCACGGGGGTAGCCCGGTGGACTTTTCTCTTGGTTTGTGCCTGGTTAGGTCATAGGAAAATTCCAAACCATGTTTAGGAACATGTTGTGACAAGATCAACTCCGGTTTCACCGAAACCGGGAGTTTCCTCCTAATAGACAGATTGCACACACTTCGTTTTTAGGGGACATCGCATGTCTGTGAAGGGGGTTACACTTGGGAACCAGGTTTTGGAGGTTTGAGCATGCCACCACACTTTACTACACCTGTTATGGTCACATGCATTGTTTGGAGGTGTTCTCATGCCCCCGAAGCGCTTCGTCCTACGAAACCCTGATTTGTGGGCCCCGGACTGTCTACCCCCCTAGATGTATCTCTGGCGGGGGTAGACTGGTGTACTTTCCTCTTGGTTTGTGCTTGGTTAGGTCATAGGACAAATCCAAACCATGTTTAGGAACATTCTGTCACAAGATCAACCCCGTTTTCACCGGAATGGGGAGCTTCCCCCTAATAGTTAGATTGCAGACACTTCGTTTTTAGGGGATAGCGCATGTCTGGGAAATGGGTCACACTTGGGAACCAGGTTTTGGAGGTTTTATCACTCCACCATAATTTATTACACATGATAGGGTCACATGCATGGTTTGGAGGTGTTCCGATGCCCCGAAGCTCTTCTTTCTACGAAACCCTGATCCGTGAGCCCTGGATTGTCTATCCCCCTAGATGTTCCTCTTTCAGGGGTAGCCCGGTGTACTTTTATCTTGGTTTGTTCTTGGTTAGGTCATAGGAAAATTCCAAACCATGTTTGGGAACATTCCGTAACCAGATCAACCTCGGTTTCAATGAAACAGGGATTTCCCCCTAATAGTTAGATTGCACACAATTCATTTTTAGTGGACAACGCGTGTCTACGAAGGGGGTCACACTTGGGAACTAGGTTTTGGAGGTTTGAGCATTCAACCACACTTTATTACAAATTCAAGGGTCACATGCATGGTTTGGAGCTGTTCTGATGCCCCGAAGCGCTTCTTCCTACGAAACCCTTATCTGTGGGCCCCGGACCGTTTACCCCCCATAGATGTATCTCTGACGGGGGTAGCCTGGTGTACTTTTCTCTTGGTTTGTTCTTTGTTAGGTAATAGGAAAATTCCAAACCATGTTTGGGAACATGATGTGACAAGATCAACCCCAGTTTCATGGAAACGGGGAGTTTCCCCCTAATAGTTAGATTGTAGACACTTCGTTTTTAGGGGAAAGCGCATGTCTGCGAAAGGGATCACACTTGGGCACCAAGTTTTGGACATTTCAGAATTCCTCCACACTTTATTAAACATGCTAGGGGCACATGCATGGTTCGGAGGTGTTCTGATGCCTAGAAGAGCTTCTTCCTACGAAACCTGATCCGTGGGCACTGGATCATCTACATGTTCCTCTGACGGGGGTAGACGGTGGAATTTTCTTTTGGTTTGTGGTTGGTTAGGTCATAGGACAATTCCAAACCATGTTTGAGATCATGTTGTGACAAGATCAACCCCGGTTTCACCGAAACGGGGAGTTTCCCCCAAATAGTTCGATTGCAGACAGTTTGTTTTTAGGGGAGATCGCATGTCTGCAAAGGGGTCACACTTGGGAACCATGTTTTGGAGGTTTAAGTATTACATCACACTTTATTACACATTATAGGGTAACATTCATGGTTTGGCGGTGTTCCGATGCCCCGAAGCGCTTCTTCCTACGAAACCCTGATCCTTGGGCCTCGGATCGTCCACCCCCTAGATGTTCTTCTGATGGGGGTATTCTGGTGGACTTTTCTCTTGTTTTGTGCTTGGTTAGGTCATAATACAATTACAAACCATGTCTGGTAACATGTTGTGACAAGATCAACCCTCGTTTCACCAAAACGGCGAGTTCCCCCCTAATAGTTAATTTGTAGACACTTTGTTTTTTGGGGACAACGCATGTTCGCGAAGGGGGTCACACTTGGGAACCAGGTTTTGGAATTTTTAGCATGCTACCACACTTTATTACATATTATAGTGTCACATGCATGGTTTCGAGGTGTTCCGATGCCCCGAAGCGCTTCTTCCTATGACACCCTGATCCGTGGGCCCCGAATCATCTACCCCCTAGATGTTCCTCTGACAGGGGTAGCCCGATGGACTTTTCTCTTATTTTGTGCTTGGTTAAGTCATAGGACAATTCCAAACCATGTTTGGGAACATGTTCTGACAAGATCAACCCCAATTTCGCTGAAACAGGGAGTTTCCCGTAATAGTTAATTCGCAGAAACTTCGTTTTTTGGGGAACAAGCATGTACGCGAAGGGTTTCACACTTGGGAACCAGGTTTTGGACATTTAATCATGCAAACACACTTTATTACACATGATAGTGTCACATTCATGGTTTGTAGGTGTTCCGATTCCCCGAAGCACTTCTTCGTATGAAACCCTGTTCTCTGGGCCCCGGATCATCTACCCCCCTAGATGTTCCTCTAACAGGGGTAGCTTGGTGGACTTTTCTCTTGGTTTGTTCTTGTTTTGGTCATAGGACAATTCCAAACTAGGGTTGGGAACATGGTGTGACAAGATCAACCCTGGTTTCACCGAAACAGGGAGTTTCCCCCTAATAGTTAGATTATAGACACTTCGTTTTTCGGGGAAAGCGCATGTCTGCGAAGGGGGTCACACTTGGGCACTAGGTTTTGGACATTTCAGAATAGATGCACACTTTATTACACATTCTAGGGTCACATGCATGGTCTGGAGGAGTTCTGATGCCTAGAAGCGCCTCTTCCTATGAAACATTGATCCGTGGGCCTTGGATCGTCTACTCCCCTTGATGTTCCCCTGACGAGGGTAGCCCGGTGGACTTTTCTCTTGGTTTGTGCTAAGTTAGGTGATAGGACAATTCCAAATCATGTTTGGGATCACGCTGTGACAAGATCAACCCCGGTTTCACCGAAATGGGGAGTTTCCCCCCAATAGTTAGATTGCGGACACTTCATTTTTAAGCAACATCGCATGTCTGCGAAGGGGGTCACACTTGGGAACCAGGTTTTGGAGGTTTGATAAGCACACCACACTTTATTACGCATTCTATGGTAACATGCATGGTTTGGAGGTGTCCCGATGCCCCGAAGCGCTTCTTCCTACGAAACCCTGATCTGTGGGCCCTAGATCGTCTACTCCTCTAGATTTTCCTCTGAAAGGGGAAGCCCAGTGGACTTTTCTCTTGGTTTGTGTTTGTTTAGGTCATAGGACAATTCAAAACCATGTTTGGGAACATGCGGTGACAAGATCAAGCCCGATTTCACCGAAACGAGGAGTTTCCCCCTAATAGTTAGATTGTAGACACTTTGTTTTTAGGGGATAGCGCATGTCTGCGAAGGGAGTCACATTTGGGAACCAGGTTTTGGAGGTTTAGCATGACACCACACTTTATTACACATGCTAGGGTCACATGCATGGTTTGGAGGTGTTCCGATACCCCGAAGCGCTTCTTGCTACGAAACCGTGATCTGTGGGCCCCAGATCGTCTACCCTCCTAGATGTTCCTCTGACGGGGGTATCTCGGTGGACTTTTCTCTTCGTTTGTGCTTGTTTAGGTCATAGGACGATTCCAAACCATGTTTGGGAACATGCTGTGACAAGATCAACCCCGGTTTCGCCAAAACAGGGAGTTTCCCCTAATAGTTAAATCGCAGAAACTACATTTTTGGGGGACAACGCATGTCTGCGAAGGGTTTCACACTTGGGACCAGGTTTTGGAAATTTGATCATGCAACCACATTTTATTACACATGATAGTGTCACGTGCATGGTTTGGAGGTGTTTCGATTCCCCGAAGCACTTCTTCCTACGAAACCTTGATCTGTGGGCCATGGATCGTCTACTCCCCTTGATGTTCCTCTGACAGGGGTAGCCCGGTGGACTTTTCTCTTGGTTTGTGCTTCGTTACGTCATAGGAAAATTCCAAACCATGTTCGGGAACATGCTGTGACAGGATCAACCCTGGTTTCACTGAAACGGGGAGTTTCCCCCTAATAGTTAGATTGCAGACACTTCATTTTTAGGGAACAACGCATGTCTGAGAAGGGGGTCATAGTTGGGGACCAGTTTTTGGAGGTTTGACCATGCCAACACACTTTATTACACATTCTATGGTCATATGCATGGTTTGGAGGTGTTCTGATGCCCCAAAGCGCTTCTTCCTACAAAACCCTGATCTGTGGGCCCTAGATCGTCTACCCCCTAGATTTTCCTTTGACAGGGGAAGCCCGGTGGACTTTTCTCTTGGTTTGTGTTTGGTTAGGTCATAGGACAATTCAAATCCATGTTTGGGAACATGCGGTGACAACATCAATCCTGATTTCACCGAAACAGGGAGTTTCCCCCTAATAGTTAGATCAGACACTTCATTTTTAGGGAACATCGCATGTCTGCGAAGGGGGTCACACTTGGGAACCAGGTTTTGGAGGTTTGAGAAGCACACCACACTTTATTACGCATTCTATGGTAACATGCATGGTTTGGAGGTGTCCCGATGCCCCGAAGCGCTTCTTCCTACGAAACCCTGATCTGTGGGCCCTAGATCGTCTACTCTAGATTTTCCTCTGACAGGGGAAGCCTGCTGGACTTTTATCTTGGTTTGTGTTTGTTTAGGTCATAGGACAATTCAAAACCATGTTTGGGAACATGCGGTGACAAGATTAAGCCCGATTTCACCGAAACGAGGAGTTTCCCCCTAATAGTTAGATTGTAGACACTTTGTTTTTGGGGGATAGCGCATGTCTACGAAGGGAGTCACACTTGGGAACCAGGTTTTGGAGGTTTAGCATGACACCATACTTTATTACACATGCTAGGGTCACATGCATGGTTTGGAGGTGTTCCGATACCCCGAAGCGCTTCTTGCTACGAAACCCTGATCTGTGGGCCCCAAATCGTCTACCCTCCTAGATGTTCCTCTGACGGGGGTATCTCGGTGGACTTTTATCTTCGTTTGTGCTTGGTTAGGTCATAGGAAGATTCCAAACCATGTTTGGGAACATGCTGTGACAAGATCAACCCCGGTTTCGCCAAAACAGGGAGTTTCCCCCTAATAGTTAAATCGGAGAAACTACGTTTTTGGGGGACAACGCATGTCTGCGAAGGGTTTCACACTTGGGAACCAGGTTTTGGACATTTGATCATGCAACCACATTTTATTACACATGATAGTGTCACGTGCATGGTTTGGAGGTGTTTCGATTCCCCGAAGCACTTCTTCCTACGAAACCTTGATTTGTGGGCCATGGATCGTCTACTCCCCTTGATGTTCCTCTGACAGGGGTAGCCCGGTGGACCTTTTTCTTGGTTTGTGCTTTGTTACGTCATAGGAAAATTCCAAACCATGTTCGGGAACATGCTGTGACAAGATCAACCCTGGTTTCACCGAAACGGGGAGTTTCCCCCTAATAGTTAGATTGCAGACACTTCATTTTTAGGGAACAACGCATGTCTGAGAAGGGGGTCATAGTTGGGGACCAGTTTTTGGAGGTTTGATCACGCCAACACACTTTATTACACATTCTATGGTCATATGCATGGTTTGGAGGTGTTCTGATGCCCCAAAGCGCTTCTTCCTACAAAACCCTGATCTGTGGGGCCTAGATCGTCTACCCCCTAGATTTTCCTTTGACAGGGGAAGCCCGGTGGACTTTTCTCTTGCTTTGTGTTTGGTTAGGTCATAGGACAATTCAAAGCCATGTTTGGGAACATGCAGTGATAACATCAATCCCGATTTCACCAAAACGGGGAGTTTCCCCCTAATAGTTAGATCAGACACTTTGTTTTTAGGGGACAACGCAGGTCTGCGAAGGGAGTCACACTTGGGAACCAGGTTTTGGAGGTTTGAGAATGCCACCACACTTTATTACACATGCTATGGTCACATGCATGGTTTGGATGTGTTCCGATGCCCCGAAGCGCTTCTTCCTACGAAACCCTGATGTGTGGGCCCTGGATCGTCTACCCTCCTAGATGTTCCTCTGACGGGTGTATCTCGGTGGACTTTTCTCTTGGTTTGTACTTGGTTAGGTCATAGGACGAGTCCAAAGCATGTTTGGGAACATGTTGTGACAAGATCAACCTTGGTTTCACCGAAACGGGGAGTTTCCCCTAATAGTTAGATTGCAGACACTTCATTTTTAGGGGACAGTGCATGTCTGCGAAGGGGCTCCAGTTGGGAACCAGGTTTTGGAGGTTTCAGCATGCCACCACACTTTATTACACATTCTAGGGTCACAATCATGGTTTGGAGGTGCTTCGATGCCCCAAAGCGCTTCTTCCTATGAAAACTTGATCCGTGGACCCCGGATCGTCTACCCCTAGATGTTCCTCTGGCGAGGGTAGCCCGGTGACCTTTTCTCTTGGTTTGTGCTTGGTTAGGTCATAGGAAAATTCCAAACCATATTTGGGAACATTTTGTGACAAGATCAACCCCGGTTTCACCGAAACAGGGAGTTTCCCCTAATAGTTAGATTGCAGACACTTCGTTTTTAGTCGTCAGCGCATGTTTGAGAAGGGGGTCACATTCGGGAACCAGGTTTTGGAGGTTTTAGCATGCCACCACACTTTATTACACAATCTAGGGTCACATGCATGGTTTGGAGGTGTTCCAATGCCCCGAAGCACTTGTTCCTATGAAACCCTGATCTGTGGGCCCTAGATCTTCTACCCTTTAGTTGTTCCTATGAAGGGGGAAGCCCGGTGGACTATTCTCTTGGTTTGTGCTTGGTTAGGTCATAGTACAATTCCAAACCATGTTCGGGAACATGTTGTGACAAGATCAACCCCGGTTTCACCGAAACGGTGAGTTTCCCCCTCCTAATAGTTAGATTGCAGTCACTTCGTTTTTTGGAGACATGCATGGTATATTGAAAAGTATGTGTGTACACAATCTCTTAACTAATACTAACAAATAGTCAACAAAAAGTACACTAAAAACTTAAAATAAATACAATTTATAGAAAAAATGGAAAGAAAATAAGAAAGTACCAAAAAGCACACGTGTGTCTTCCTCTGGCACACCGCAAAGAGCCCTTTGTCGTGTGTATTCCTGTGGTACACGGCAAATATTTGTGACCAATAATTTGCCCATGCAGGCCCACGTGAGCCCTATCCACTCTAGCTTGCGCTCGACCTCGTCCCTCTCATGCTCGACCTCGCCCCTCCCAGAAGAGCGCCACCACAACACCCCAGCCCCGCTGCCTGACCCTGCCCCTGCCCCCGCCGCCCGACCCTGCCCCCGCCCTTGTTGTATTTAGTGGTAGTTTTAGTGTCATATATTACATTAGGGTAGTAAATTAAGTAAATTAATCTAGGTATATTTAGAAAAATGGATAAGTTACTAGTATGTTGGATTTAGTGGTAGTTCTATTGTCATATATTACACCAGGGTAGTAAATTAAGTAAATTAATCTAGGTGGATTTAGCAAAATGGATAAGTTACTAGTATGTTGGATTTAGTGGTAGTATCTTCTAGTATGTTGTTTCATATATGCATGTGTATAGTAGTAATTTAGGAACTATATGTCTATAATTTTGGCTTGTATATTGGCATATATAAATACATGTGTATATTAGTAATTATTCTTCTTCGTGCAGGATATGTGTCGAGTATGAGGGTGGGGCTATCGAAGGTGTAGGGTATTTTGAGGGAGGGTCGCCGGTCTTCTTCACCTCTCTATCATGCTTCGAGGGTAATTTTTTCTCCTATATTGTACCTAGGGTTATTTTCATGTCTAGATCACCAATTCTATCTCGTTACCTAGGCGTCGCTTCCCGGCCGTAAGGGTTACGTGGATAAATCTGCATTAGTGGTATCACATATTATGAACCTTAACTCTTACGACATTTATGAGGACAACCGGTGGATGCGTAGTTGGGTATGTTTTCCCTATTCTACTCTGGTCCGAGACAGGATTTTGGCAGCGTCTCCCTGTTGTTCTCCTGATGCATACCCCTCTTGGATTTTTGCCGAGGCGTGTATCGGGAGAGCAGCAGGGAGGTGCTGTGGAAATTCTATCTCGGATCGGGGTAGAGCAGGGAGAACATACTCATTCTATGGATCCGACGGTTGCTAGGACACCCTCTTTACCTATTATAGAGATAGTTGGATATATGCATGACGTAAAATCTATGTTTGCTAAAATTAACCGAACTAATACCAGATTTATTTATATGGCATGATTAATTGAAAGCATTGCGTATATCTGTTTTGGTACTGATTATATGATGGATAATCATGACTGGATTTATGAGGGCTATGTCAGTAAGTGGGACTTCACCTCAGAATGGAAAGAAAAGGCCGAGGACTTCGTGCACCGGGCATTTGCCGTCCCCAGAAAACTTTTCTGCCCCTGTGCAAGATGCAAGAAGCTAAATACACATTTGAGGGATGATGCTAGTAGTCACCTGGTCAATTACTATATTACACCGTCCTACAAGACTTGGACTTTCCATGGTGAAAAGTTATCGAAATGTGCTAGGAGGGAGTCGCGGCAGAGTCAGCAGTAGAGTCATCCAAGGGGAGAATTTTATGCTGGTTTTGATAGATGTATAGACAACTTTGTGAATGCTAATGCGCCTGAAAGACCTCATGTAGAAGCAGAGACACATTAGGAGGCGGAGACAAGTGAGGAGCCGGAGGAAAACATGGCAAAGTACTACAAGACTTTGTTTGCCTCGTAGAGACCCCTTCATGCACATACAGATGTTACCCAACTGGATGCCATAGCTCGCCCTTTGGCCTTCAAGAGCCACATGAACTTGACCAGAGAGGACTTCAATGATATGCTTGCCGTTATTGGCATCATTTTGCCGAAAGGGCACCTCTTGCCAGAGAACTTCTACTATTTGAACAAAATCCTCCGTGACCTTAAGATGTCATATGAGCCGATACACGCTTGTCCGAAGGGATGCATGCTATTCACAAAGGACCATGCTAAGACAAATTGTTGTATCCGCTGCAAATACTCTAGGTACTTTGAGGTCGATCCCAATGGTGATGGTTAGAAGAGGAAGACCAGGGTTGCCCAAAACATCCTCGGTATCTTCCAATCATACCAAGGCTCCAGTGGCTCTTCATGACCGAGGATACTGCCCAGTAGATGCAGTGGGTAGTAGAAGGGAACAGATATCTCGACAAGATGATACATCTGTCGGATGGTAGTGCATGGAAGAAATTTGTCAAGAAATATCCTGAGATAGCCGGTGACAAGAGGAGCGTAGAAGTTTCCATATTAACTGATGGGTTCAATCCATATGGTATGTCAGCTACAGTATACAATTGTTGGCCAGTGTTTGTTATTCCCCTGAACCTCCCCCCTGGAATCTTCATGATATCAAAGAACATGTTTGTCTCGATGATAATCCCAGGGCCGAAATACCCGGGTAAGAACATGAATGTGTATCTAGAACCACTAGTGGATGATTGCTTAGTGGTTGGGAAGGTCACGGGATCCGAACATTTGACGCTCCAAACAATGAGAACTTCGATATGTATGTCTGGTACCACACTTCCCTGCATGACCTACAAGCACGTGCATTGTTCTTTGGCTGGTGTACACATGCGAAGTGGCCTTGCCTAGTGTGCATGGAGTGTAACTACCTCGGTGAATTACGCTCCTAGTTACAAGCCTGGATGAGCGGAAATGGTTAAAATAGTACGGTTGGGCCCAAATGCCACTCACAGGTAGACCTTTCGGCCGTCCTAACCATTTCCAAACATCGGGACAAGAACGGGCGGCGTAATCGGCAGGCGAAGGGATCAACTACATACACAAATGAGTATGTATGCAAGCCACCATACAATAGTACATCAGAGTCATTCCATCTATAAAGAAAGGAAATATAGCAACGCCATACGGCAAGATCCAAATACCCTAGTTAGATATAATAGTTTAGGATATCTCCTCATACATCAAACATCAGAGTATCAAGCGTAAGCGGAAGACAAAATCCGAGTACGGATAAGAAGCAAATTGGCATAAGATGCCCCATAAATAAGCGCATCCCGCCCACAGATCGCACGGATCCCCGTTCCCGGAATCTCTACACCGAATGATCGTTGCCCACATCGTCCGTCTCTTCCACCCAGTATCCATCTTGCGAATGTACCTGTTCATCTGAACCAATAATTTATCGTGTGAGACCCTAGGGGTACTCAGCAAGTCTTTATGCCGCTAAAGGGGACACAACCTGGGGTGACGCCATTGCAGCAAAAGATAAACCCTAGAAATGCTATAGATACTCGCTAACCATCCGCCTAACCAAAGATAGACGGATGTCCGTGAATTAATAACAATAGTTATAATAGTAATAACGGTAATCTTAACAGATCCATCCTCCTCCTCGCTTATCGACGAGGAAGCGGACGAACAACCCCCCATCCGTTGGCAGTTTTATTATCCATTCCATGAGTGTTGCACTATTTACTAGTCAGGTACTTAGTCAAATTAAAAGCGGTACTTTATTTATTCTTGTCTATGATCGAGAAACTGTGCTCCAAGTCGTCCATAACCGCGGACACGGCTTTCAGAAAGTTTTACCCTGCAGGGGTGCACAAATAGCAACACACACTCGATATACCTCGAAAAAACCAAATCAAAACCCAACGAGGGAGTCACGACAAAGCAATTACAGGATTCAGAAATATTTTAGGGGGCCACCCCATTGAGCTACCCGCAACGAAGTTAGCTGACTCCGAGATGGCCTTAAGGTTTGCGTCAGTGGCTGTAAACGACTGGGAACCCGAAAATGTGACTGGGCTTGTCGATACCGCGAAAACACTCCGCTTACCTAAATAGTACAGTGTGCAGTACCTCGCACAATTTAAATAAAGCAGTAAAACATGGCATAAGTACAGGATAGTAAATAAAACCTCAAACTAGTTTGTGGCCCCAAGAAATAAGAATGAATCAAGCTCTGGCTCAGGGGGGTTCATAAGCCTCCCGGATGTGGATAGCGCGAATATTCAAGGAACAGGAATCAAGTACTCGGGGTCCTACGGGACACAAGTGAGCCTGAAAAACCAAATAGCAAATATGGCTCACCGATGCCACTTTCATTAGTTATCCCATTACTACTCAGATTAAGTTGTATAGGTACCTCGTTATCCATCAGACACTCACATACCCTACACATGCTGTTCTACGACTCGCATGGCTCAAACAACTCCTGTAGTAATGGCTCATGGGATGGAGGAACAAGCTTCGGTGGGGTTTAAAAGTAGAGGCTATGCAATACTTGGGATTCAGATTAATGCAATCGCGACTCAATGATGCAAGAATAAGATAGAGGCAATAGGTACTATATGTATGCAATCATGTGGTAGTGCTTGCCTGGCAGCTCAGTTGAAGCAAGGGATGGATCTGGGTAGTGCTCCTGGTTCTCTTGATATATCCCCTGCTCAGCGTCTATTCGAAGAAGAACCAAACAAACAAGGGCCAACATAAATAAAATGCGCAAGCATATGAATTAAATGCGACAAGCAAAGAATCATGCCATGATGAATGATGCACAATTTGCATGGCAATAAAGTAGCATGGCATGGGTGAGGTGTGGAATACAATAATAAAGCATTTAATTGAGTTTTGACCACATTTTAACCTCAAAATAGTTGCTGTACCCATTATATTTATATGATGCATGCTTCAAAACAAAACATGGAATGCATAAACAGAAAGGTCTCGTCGAGCTAATCATTTTAGACATATTATTTGTTATTTGGAGTTATAAATCAAAAGTTATTAATTAATTAAGGAAAAAGGGCATTTTAATGTAATTTTAATTAACTTGGAAAATAAAGTGTCCAAAATATATTTTGATGGGCATATTTGAATTCCTCACATTTTCTGATTTGAAAACATATGTTATTTGCATTATTTGGATCTATATTTTAAAAGATAATTAAAAACAGATTTGAATTTTTGAATTTGAATTAATTTGAAATACGTTTGAATTAAACCAGAAAATAGAAAGTACTTTTATTACTCAGTTCAAGCTAGCCACAGTCAATTACAGGTGGGGCCAGAGCTGACTCAGCAGCACAGCGCGCAGAAAGGATTTTACACCGCGGCAGTGCCCAGCCCGTGTCACTGCCAGATGGGGACCCGCTGGCTCACAGGCCCACTTGACAGAGAAAGGTGGAGGGCTGACCACGTGGCGCGGCGAGGGAGCGCGGGTTGAGGGTTGTTAACTAGGGGGGCCTATCTGCAAAGCTTCCACAGAGACAGACAGGTGGGACCGATAGGAGCGCGGGTTCCAGGAGTCAAAAAGGCAGGGGGGTATGCGTAAAACGCCCACGCGTGCACTGTGGATCTTCCTCTGAACCTACTGATGACAGGTCGATGCACGCCAGTGACAGAGCGCGGCGAGCGGGCTCGAACCCGCGACGCGGGCCACGCGCGCGGTGGGCGGAGCCGCTGCGGTTGGCTAGGGTTGTTGGTAGGAGGAGGCTGGGCGGCTAGGTAGGGTTTCTGCGCGCCGCGGAAGCGAGCAGACGCTGCGCTCGCCGGCGCACGGAGCGTGCTCGGCACAACGTCCGACGAGGCTAGGGCAAAGCAGAGAGGCGGACCGTGTCCAGGGGGTCAGGGAGCTCACCGAGGTGATGTTGGCGTGGTCGGATCGAGCAGGCGTGCAGCGGATCGTCGACGAGGCAGAGGCCCAGCGGGTTAGGGTTTGGCTCGGTGTCGACGACGATCTGGTGGCTCTAGCGCTTCTCCTCCGCGACCGCGTGTACCGGACGATGCAGGGGACCCTCCTGGTACTCCTCGATCGCCTCCACGTCGTGCTCGTCGCCTGGTACGGTGTAGCCGAGAGGGGGCCGAGAGTTTGCCGGCGATGGTGTAACCGGTGGTAGGAGAAGCAGGGGAAAAGGGGAGCGGCCTTGGGGTAGATCTGGGGGTAGCAGGGCGAGGCAGAGAGGTGGCGGGGGTGGTAGTAGGTAGCAGAGAGAGGGGGAGGTGTCGTGGGGAGGTGGTAGAAGGAAAAGGTGGCCTCGGCCTTTTCTGCCTCTCCTCGAGCACGTGCTCGGTCGGGCAGGGGCAGGGCAGGCAGGGGGGTGGCTTCCAGGTGGGACCAGAGGGCGAGGCCAAGGAGGCAGGGGCAGGCTCGGCTAGGGGGCCACAAGGCAGGGAGAGAAGAGAGGGAGAGAGGTTAGGCTCGGGTTAGGGTTTTGGGGAAGCCTCGGGTGAGCTAGGCTCGGTTAGTGTTTGGTATGAGGGTAGCTAGGGCAGGGGTGAGGTGGCCAGGGAGAGAGGGTGGCCGGTGGGGCCAAGCTAGGTGAGAGAGAGAGAGGCCGAGAGAGAGGGAGGTAGGTTTAGGGTTTTGCTTAGAGAGGGGGTATGGTTTAGAGAGGGGGGTAGAGAGGAGTGGTATGGTTTAGGGTTTAAAGAGGTGATTAGGTGGAGTGTCCTCTTTTGACAAAGTCGAACAAGCACATGCCAAGCTTCATCAAGAACAAGACAAGAAAGGGAGGGATGAGGTGATGTGGTTTAAGCATGATCAAATAAGATCAAGCTAAAAGGATGAAGAGAGAGATGAGGGGAAAAGATTCACTCAAAAACAAATAAAACCAGAAGAGGACCAAAGAGGGTGATGGTTGCATGGCCCATGCAAATGCATTAAATGCTAGGTTTCCTCTTGTGAGAACAAAAATTAATATCCATAGCATTTATACTTATGCATTCCAAAATGTGGAGTAAGGCTAAGCCAAGAATTTAAAAGAAAGTCCCAAGTGGAATAGATGGAGATGATCATATTTGATTATATTTGGGGCTTGCTAGTGTGTATATTCCACTAGATGTTTAGTAGTCCCAAAAATACTCCAACATGAGCATAAATCCATAATAATCCATATGGAAGCTAGGAAAAGGGTTCCACCCACAAGGCAAGCAAAGGTGGCCATGTGGCTCTCATATATCAATAATGTGAAAACAACATGATGCCAAGATGAGAGCATGTGGAAAAGAATTGGATCCATCCCAACCCACATGAGCTAGAGGTAAAACCAATAAGTGCCAAGCTCATATTTAGTTGGATGGTGGAATTATAAGGTGGTGAAAGAAAAGGTGGTGGAGTTGAATAAAAGATATGCCCCCAACTCAACTTGGGCATTTAACAATATATCAACAGCCAAATACAATATCAAGAGGCAAATACAATTAACAATGCATATGAGAGAAGAACCAAATCGAAAGGGTTTTATATGATGCTCAAATGCAAGGTGGCATGATGACATGAGCATGATATAACGATGATGCCACAATTATATATCTGAAGTAGCATATATATAGACTAGACTAGTAGCATTGCAATTGTTAGACAATTGGGATGCTACAACTCTCCCCCACTAAACAAGAATCTCGCCCCGAGATTCCTAGGAAAAAGAAAACAACACAAGGAGAGGCGGTGTTCGAACGAAGTTGACCCTCACGTTCCCAAGATGATGAAGAACGGAATGGTGCGACCACTACACCTTGCAAAACTTGCTAGACTTGTTGCGAGTCTTGCGTTTTGCTTGAGAAACAACGGTTAGAAGAGTTGAAGGTTTGTCGTGAGACAAGAAGGATAGGATGGACATAGCTCTGGTTTTCTCAAGAAACAAGATAAAAGACTAGAACCATTTGTGAAAGAGAAAAGCAAGATGATGTATTATGGATAAAGAAAGACACATCATTAAGATTAAAGATTTACCGATACTAGAGAGGATGAATCTTTGTCTCACCGGAAGAAAAAGAGCTAGATTGGAGAGGTTTTGAATCACTATGACAATAGCATCGTATCTTCTCTCGGATTTGAGAAATGAAGTACGGAAACAATATTGCCTTCAAACAATAGAGTCCCTTGATATGAACAGAAAGATTTAGCTAGACATCGTCGGATTAGATTCTTCTTGCGCCGGTAAGAACCAAAGGATCACGCAATTGAGGTGCGCGGATATAACTTCCAGAGACGGATGTGAAGCCAGATCATGGTGGAATCCCGAGAAGCAAAGAATATGGAGGATCTGGAGTTTATTGTAGAGATACTTATTGCTTTCTTTAGCCTTGAGGCTAAGCAATAGATTTGCGGGTGATGGCATCAACCATAATTGGCTTTACCACAGAAAAGAATTGATGAAACAAAGAGAGAGATAGTTTCCTTTCATCTTGTTTGGGGATGTCGAGCACCGGTAGAACGACGAGGACAGAAAAGAGTTTGCGTTTGTTTCCACCAGATAATGAAGATTTGCTCCGTGTAGGAAAAGACGAGATCACCAACAAGAGATTATTGATTACTTTCTTCGAGAAAGCACTCCGGAAAAACAAGGACGGAAGTAAAAGTATCGAGGGATAAAGGCCACTTCTAACTTCCGTGGAATGAGTGAAATCACATTAGTTCACCAATTCAATGTACAAGAGCGAATGATAAGAGTAGTGGTATGGTAGCTACTCCATCCCGCACTCAAAGCATTACTCCGCACATGAATAAGAAAACCATGCAACCCAACTACCGAAACAGACTGAAGGTATTGACAATAACTCATGGAACTTCGTTAGAAAACAAGGATAGATGCAAACGATTTGCCGGATTCATAGATAGATAAAGATGATGATTCTGTCGTCATGTCGCAAGTACCCAGCCACCCGAAAGATATGACGGAAGATTACGGAGAAGAACTGCAAGATTCCACAGGCAAAGAAAAAGATAGCACCACTTGAACATAAGGAAAAACAAGATCTGAAAGGTCTTCATGGCCTCCGGTGGATTGAGCATAGACGATAGAACAAGAGGGTTTCAAAGATTACTTGACGAGAACGAGGTAAAAGAACTCCATGTTCTTCTTGAAATGATAGAGAGAGATCTAGCAGTCTTGAGGAAAACTTTAGCGGAACGACGATGATAACTTGCCAACAAGGAAAAACTCCGGGTTTGATTGAAGATGGAGGATGGAATTAACAATGGACTTGCTGATTCCAGAATCGAAGCGATCTATTTAGCAGAAGGACGTGGCCGAGATAGGTGACTTCAAAAAGTCAGAATTCACGCTTTGAGAACTTGCACACAGGCAGTGTCCACGAAGCTTGAGAGAAAGAGACACAGATGATCTTCCATGTTCTTCCATTGATATCGAATAGGCAAGCATATTATCATCATATACCACCATGGATTAACAAGATATCCCCAGAATATCAAGTTCAAGAGGCGGGAGAAACGAACAAATGCTCGAAACACTTTCTGAGCTCAACGCTCTTAGAAAGATCAATCTTAAGAGCACGGGTTCATGTTGAGAAAGATGCACTGGTAGAATAGATTATCTGGTCCTTCGGAAGAAAAAGGGATGCCGCCTGGTTCACATTGTCGATCGGATCACCGGTTACAAAGATAAAGAGATCTTGGATAAGAACCGATGATAGCTCATACCTCAAGCAAAGCTACCAGAGACGAAAAGATGCAATTCCCTCGTATCCAGGAGAATTGTGCAGCATGATGGACAGATGATAGACCGCCGTAGTGCTTTGGGAAACTCCGGGTTGCCAAAGATGCTTGAATATGCATAGATATGATCACGGTGTACTCAAAATCACAGGAGATAACCGTAACCATTTGGAGGATAGAGTTGACAACATTTTCCATATTCCAATCGACACTTATCATGAGTGGAATATAGCTATGCCGAGAGCCAAATTACAATCATCAGCATCGGATCGACACATGTTATGTAATTAGCCCAAGAGAATTGGAGATGAAAAGAAACTCCAGGATTAAGCTCCGGTGACAAAAGAATGAGTTAGCATGGACATGCTGATAAAAGGAAGATAGATAATGTTTCACACACGACTGGAAAGGAGTGTGGAAGCACTGATGTATCAAAGAAAAATTTTCCGCATTTTTCGGCATTAACATACCAATAGATGCGCAAAATCACTTATCAGATAGAGATTAGCAACTGATGGTTTCACAGAATGTGGAGTTGCTAGAAGGAAGGACACCCTTAAGAAGATGGCACCGGTTAACAAGGAGTCAGATAGATCGCGCCGGTTTTCAAAAGCCTGTCGGTATGGAATGTACCAACAGTTGATAACCAAAGGAAGATTGTGATAACAAACTGGATGCAACAGATAGACAAGGAATTACACACACACACACTTTCTATGGTACTACGGAAACCCAGAACACGTGAATCCTAGTTTGAATTTTAAGAAGAGGATTGAAAACGTTACACTTCCTTACCAGAAAGGGTGGTGGGTGGGTAAGAAGAAAAGTGGAAGCGGTCCTACTCTCGCGTTTTGTTTTTCCCTAGTATACATAGCTACCAAAAATATTTGCTAGACAGACAACGACCATTTGGCTGAGACCCTGAAGGGCGGGATGGCTCTGATACCAATTATAACTACCTCGGTGAATTACGCTCCTAGTTACAAGCCTGGATGAGCGGAAATGGTTAAAATAGTACGGTGGGGCCCAAATGCCACTCACAGGTAGACCTTTCGGCCGTCCTAACCATTTCCAAACATCGGGACATGAACGGGCGGCGTAATCGGCAGGCGAAGGGATCAACTACATACACAAATGAGTATGTATGCAAGCCACCATACAATAGTACATCAGAGCCATTCCATCTAAAAAGAAAGGAAATATAGCAACGCCATACAGCAAGATCCAAATACCCTAGTTAGATATAATAGTTTAGGATATCTCCTCATACATCAAACATCAGAGTATCAAGTGGAAGCGGAAGACAAAATCCGAGTACGGATAAGAAGCAAATTGGCATAAGATGCCCCATAAATAAGCGCATCCCGCCTACAGATCGCACGGATCCCCGTTCCCAGAATCTCTACACCGAATGATCGTTGCCCACATCGTCCGTCTCTTCCACCCAGTATCCATCTTGCGAATGTACCTGTTCATCTGAACCAATAATTTATCGTGTGAGACCCTAGGGGTACTCAGCAAGTCTTTATGCCGCTAAAGGGGACACAACCTGGGGTGACGCCATTGCAGCAAAAGATAAACCCTATCAATGCTATAGATACTCGCTAACCATCCGCCTAACCAAAGATAGACGGATGTCCGTGAATTAATAACAACAGTTATAACAGTAATAACGGTAATCTTAACAGATCCATCCTCCTCCTCGCTTACCGACGAGGAAGCGGACGAACAACCCCCCATCCGTTGGCAGTTTTATTATCCATTCCATGAGTGTTGCACTATTTACTAGTCAGGTACTTAGTCAAATTAAAAGCGGTACTTTATTTATTCTTGTCTATGATCGAGAAACTGTGCTCCAAGTCGTCCATAACCGCGGACACGGCTTTCAGAAAGTTTTACCCTGCAGGGGTGCACAAATAGCAACACACACTCGATATACCTCGGAAAAACCAAATCAAAACCCAACGAGGGAGTCACGACAAAGCAATTACAGGATTCAGAAATATTTCAGGGGGCCACCCCATTGAGCTACCCGCAACGAAGTTAGCTGACTCCGAGACGGCCTCAAGGTTTGCGTCAGTGGCTGTAAACGACTGGGAACCCGAAAATGTGACTGGGCTTGTCGATACCGCGAAAACACTCCGCTTACCTAAACAGTACAGTGTGCAGTACCTCGCACAATTTAAATAAAGCAGTAAAACATGGCATAAGTACAAGATAGTAAATAAAACCTCAAACTAGTTTGTGGCCCCAAGAAATAAGAATGAATCAAGCTCTGGCTCAGGGGGGTTCATAAGCCTCCCGGATGTGGATAACGCGAATATTCAAGGAACAGGAATCAAGTACTCGGGGTCCTACGGGACACAAGTGAGCCTGAAAAACCAAATAGCAAATATGGCTCACCGATGCCACTTTCATTAGTTATCCCATTACTACTCAGATTAAGTTGTATAGGTACCTCGTTATCCATCAGACACTCACATACCCTACACATGCTGTTCTACGACTCGCATGGCTCAAACAACTCCTGTAGTAATGGTTCATGGGATGGAGGAACAAGCTTTGGTGGTTTTTAAAAGTAGAGGCTATGCAATACTTGGGATTCAGATTAATGCAATCGCGACTCAATGATGCAAGAATAAGATAGAGGCAATAGGTACTATATGTATGCAAGCATGTGGTAGTGCTTGCCTGACAGCTCAGTTGAAGCAAGGGATGGATCTGGGTAGTGCTCCTGGTTCTCTTGATATATCCCCTGCTCAGCGTCTATTCGAAGAAGAACCAAACAAACAAGGGCCAACATAAATAAAATGCCCAAGCATATGAATTAAATGCGACAAGCAAACAATCATGCCATGATGAATGATGCACAATTTGCATGGCAATAAAGTAGCATGGCATGGGTGAGGTGTGGAATACAATAATAAAGCATTTAATTGAGTTTTGACCACATTTTAACTTCAAAATAGTTGCTGTACCCATTATATTTATATGATGCATGCTTCAAAACAAAACATGGAATGCATAAACAGAAAGGTCTCGTCGAGCTAATCATTTTAGACATATTATTTGTTAAATTTGGAGTTATAAATCAAAAGTTATTAATTAATTAAGGAAAAAGGGCATTTTAATGTAATTTTAATTAACTTGGAAAATAAAGTGTCCAAAATATATTTTGATGGGCATATTTGAATTCCTCACATTTTCTGATTTGAAAACATATGTTATTTTTATTATTTGGATCTATATTTTAAAAGATAATTAAAAACAGATTTGAATTTTTGAATTTGAATTAATTTGAAATAAGTTTGAATTAAACCAGAAAACAGAAAGTACTTTTATTACTCAGTTCAAGCTAGCCACAGTCAATTACAGGTGGGGCCAGAGCTGACTCAGCAGCACAGCGCGTAGAAAGGATTTTACACCGTGGCAGTGCCCAGCCCGTGTCACTGCCAGATGGGGACCCGCTGGCTCGCAGGCCCACTTGACAGAGAAAGGTGGAGGGCTGACCACGTGGCGCGGTGAGGGAGCGCGGGTTGAGGGTTGTTAACTAGGGGGGCCTATCTACAAAGCTTCCGTGGAGACAGACAGGTGGGACCGATAGGAGCGCGGGTTCCAAGAGTCAAAAAGGCAGGGGGGTATGCGTAAAACACCCACGCGTGCACTGTGGATCTTCCTCTGAACCTACTGATGACAGGTCGATGCACGCCAGCGACAGAGCGCGGCGCGCGGGCTCGAACCCGCGACGCGGGCCACGCGCGCGCGGTGGGCGGAGCCGCTGCGGTTGGCTAGGGTTGTTGGTAGGAGGAGGCTGGGCGGCTAGGTAGGGTTTCTGCGCGCCGCGGAAGCGAGCAGACGCTGCGCTCGCCGGCGCACGGAGCGTGCTCGGCACAACGTCCGGCAAGGCTAGGGCAAAGCAGAGAGGCGGACCGTGTCCAGGGGGTCAGGGAGCTCACCGAGGTGATGTTGGCGTGGTCGGATCGAGCAGGCGTGCAGCGGATCGTCGACGAGGCAGAGGCCCAGCGGGTTATGGTTTGGCTCGGTGTCGACGATGATCTGGTGGCTCTGGCGCTTCTCCTCCGCGACCGCGTGTACCGGACGATGCAGGGGACCCTCCTTGTACTCCTCGATCGCCTCCACGTCGTGCTCGTCGCCTGGTAAGGTGTAGCCGAGAGGGGGCCGAGAGTTTGCCGGCGACGGTGTAGCCGGTGGTAGGAGAAGCAGGGGAAAAGGGGAGCGGCCTTGGGGTAGATCTGGGGGTAGCAGGGCGAGGCAGAGAGGTGGCGGGGGTGGTAGTAGGTAGCAGAGAGAGGGGGAGGTGTCGTGGGGAGGTGGTAGAGGGAAAAGTTGGCCTCGGCCTTTTCTGCCTCTCCTCGAGCACGTGCTCGGTCGGGCAGGGGCAGGGCAGGCAGGGGGTGGCTTCCAGGTGGGACCAGAGGGCGAGGCCAAGGAGGCAGGGGCAGGCTCGGCTAGGGGGCCACAAGGCAGGGAGAGAAGAGAGGGAGAGAGGTTAGGCTCGGGTTAGGGTTTTGGGGAAGCCTCGGGTGAGCTAGGCTCGGTTAGTGTTTGGTATGAGGGTAGCTAGGGCAGGGGTGAGGTGGCCAGGGAGAGAGGGTGGCCGGTGGGGCCAAGCTAGGTGAGAGAGAGAGAGGCCGAGAGAGAGGGAGGTAGGTTTAGGGTTTTGCTTAGAGAGGGGGTATGGTTTAGAGAGGGGGGTAGAGAGGAGTGGTATGGTTTAGGGTTTAAAGAGGTGATTAGGTGGAGTGTCCTCTTTTGACAAAGTCAAACAAGCACATGCCAAGCTTCATCAAGAACAAGACAAGAAAGGGAGGGATGAGGTGATGTGGTTTAAGCATGATCAAATAAGATCAAGCTAAAAGGAGGAAGAGAGAGATGAGGGGAAAAGATTCACTCAAAAACAAATAAAACCAGAAGAGGACCAAAGAGGGTGATGGTTGCATGGCCCATGCAAATGCATTAAATGCTAGGTTTCCTCTTGTGAGAACAAAAATGAATATCCATAGCATTTATACTTATGCATTCCAAAATGTGGAGTAAGGCCAAGCCAAGAATTTAAAAGAAAGTCCCAAGTGGAATAGATGGAGATGATCATATTTGATTATATTTGGGGCTTGCTAGTGTGTATATTCCACTAGATGTTTAGTAGTCCCAAAAATACTCCAACATGAGCATAAATCCATAATAATCCATATGGAAGCTAGGAAAAGGGTTCCACCCACAAGGCAAGAAAAGGTGGCCATGTGGCTCTCATATATCAATAATGTGAAAACAACATGATGCCAAGATGAGAGCATGTGGAAAAGAATTGGATCCATCCCAACCCACATGAGCTAGAGGTAAAACCAATAAGTGCCAAACACATATTTAGTTGGATGGTGGAATTATAAGGTGGTGAAAGAAAAGGTGGTGGAGTTGAATAAAAGATATGCCCCCAACTCAACTTGGGCATTTAACAATATATCAACAGCCAAATACAATATCAAGAGGCAAATACAATTAACAATGGATATGAGAGAAGAACCAAATCAAAAGGGTTTTATATGATGCTCAAATGCAAGGTGGCATGATGACATGAGCATGATATAACGATGATGCCACAGTTATATATATGAAGTAGCATATATATAGACTAGACTAGTAGCATTGCAATTGTTAGACAATTGGGATGCTACATGGAGGCTCTAACATTCTTCTCGTTGTCGAAGAGAGGCAAGTATTCCTTCTTTGATGAACATCGACAGTCCCATGATCCGAATCATCCATACATGAGTGAGAAAAAGAGGTTCAATAAAGGTCGTGTTATCCATGATCCAAAGCCACGTCTGAAGACTGGAAAGGAAATTATAGCGGAGTTAGAATCTCTCCAGCCAAACCCCGATGGGAATGGTTTCGTGGGATATGGGGATACACACCAGTGGAACCACATTCCATGCTTATGGAAGCTCCCTTACTTCGAGGATCTCGAGCTCCCGCATAACATTGATGTAATGCACACCGAAAAGAATATCGGCGAGGACCTTTGGATCACCATAGTGCAAACTGAGAAGACGAAAGATAACACCAAGGCTCGAATTGATCAAGAAGCATGGTGCGATAGGCCAAAGTTGAAAACGCATCCAACCAAAGCAAAAGGCAGAAAAAGGTGGTCTAAGCCAAAGGCTCCTTTCTGCCCAACAAAGCCGGAAAAAAGGGATATCTTCTAGTGGATCGCGCAAAGTTTGTTGTCCCCTGATGGGTACGCGGCCAAATGGATAAGGGGTGCGAACATGGAAACGTTGCGAGTACAAGGGCTCAAGAGTCATGACTACCATGTATGGCTTGAGAGGATAATGCCGATGATGCTTCGAGGCTATGTCGATGAGGAGACTTGGCGAGTGCTGTCGAGGTTGAGCTTTTTCTTTGCCAGATTTGTGCTAGGGAGTTAGTGAAGTGAATATGCCCTAGAGTATAATATTAGATGGCATATTTCCTCAAGTTTATGATTAATTTTTATATCATGCTATAAATATATTGGTACGGAACATCAAAATAATCAAGGAGTATGGTACTGATGATTGGATAACAAATGCAACTAGTTTATTTTTACTCTAGTGCAAGTGGGAGACTCAAGGGAATATGCCCTAGATTCAAATATTAGATGGCATATTTCATAAAGTTTATGATTAAGTTTTATATAATGTTATAACTGTATTGGTACAGAAACATCAATACACGTGCGATATACAAACAAAAAGTAGTTCCTAGTGAAACTCTAGTCACTAGTTCATTGGTCAACTGATGATCAAAGGTTTCCTGATCATGAAGGTGCCTTGGCCCCTAATTGATAATGAGATAATTTCATTGGGGAATGAGATGGTGAACATACCCTATCTATAGCATCGTATCATGATCATGTCACGAAGTTCAGGTTATGATGTCTAGGAAATATAGTGACTCTTTCCTTAAACTGTGAGACCATATCAAATCACTATCATCTGAGGATGCTTTGATAGAACATAATGTCACTGAGTAAAATGGTGATTATAAAGGTGATATTGGGTATCCGGAGGAACATGTTGAGGAGACTGCATCGATAGAAGGATTTGTCCGCGTGGCGGAAGATACTCTAGGCCTACTCGAATAAGTTATATCCATAAGCTACGCAGCGTGTGACTAGGTCATGGTGATATCACTTATCGGATCGAGTAAAGAATGTATTGTCGGTAACGGGGATGAACACTGACATGGGTATGTCACTTGATCAAAACCTCGGACAATACAATATCACATAGACAAAAGGAATAAGACACAATGTTTATGGTTCAACGAAAAATAGTGCTGAGTACACAGGTGATCACTATGGATATCCAGATCCCTATGTTGATTATTGGTCATAGAGGAGTCTTGGTCATGTCTGTCGTATTCTCGAACCGTTGGATAACATACTTAAGGGCTTGACGACTGTTGGAGATCGTTAATGGCTAGTTTGAATCACTAAATAAGTGAGAAGAGACACCGGAAATGTTCTGGGGAGATCCGAAGTCGTTCGAAGAAAGAATGAGGAAAAGGACCAGAAAAGAGTTTTTGGATAAATGGTTATTTAAATATGATTATTATATATTAATTATGAATTAATATATTGTACAAGAATCTTTAAATAAAGATTTATAAAAGGCGTCTTAATAGTTAGGTATTTTACCTAAAAAGAAACGGACGAAAAAGGGCAAAGGAAAGTTGGTTTTGAAACAACCCACATGGGCGACGAATAGTTGAATGGGTCAGGGCGGGGGCCGGCGCTATCGCGTCGTGCCACGCGCGCGGCCGCGTGGGCCGCCTACCAGCCCACCCGACCGGTGGCTGCCGCCTCCCTCCCGCCTGCTCGCTGCATGATGGGCCGCGGCCGGGTGGCCCACGCGGGTCACCCAAAGGGCCCACCCGGTTGGCAGTGTCTTTACCCTAGTTTTCTATTTGTTTTTAGTCTCTTAGAGAAAAGAGAAAGCGACAATGAGATCATACTTTCTTGCTCCTTCTACTGGTGTACCGGGCACAGGGGATGTTGACTCACGTAACTCATTTCTCTCTAGCATCTATGTCTCTTTGAGAAGACTGACTTGTCATTTCAGTCAGAATCAAGTGAAGAACCTTTCCACTTCCCAATTGATTCTCATAAAAGGCTAGGCTACCTCTTCACATCGCACCTGATCCCGAATCAGAACAGCAACGTGATCAAGGCTGCAGCTGCTGCTGCGAGGACTAACGTCACAAGGGAAATCTGGCAGGAACTGAAGGCCACCGATCCCGACTGATCGCGCGGCACAGACATTGAAAGATCCTCCATAGTCGACGGGGGCACTTGTCGTGGGACGGCAGCAGCACGGACCTTCTGTACACCCTGTTCGTGCTACGGAATGAAGAAAATCTGCCTTCCTTGGAAAACGAATTCCTGACTCTGAAGTATCAAAGGATACTTGGGTGGGTACATTGGGACCTAAATGTGGAGGGACCCCCTCCCTTCGCCTATATAAAGAGGTGCCCATGGGAGGATTAAAACACACCAATGTCCACATGGAAATCAATAAAAGGCCCGTGTTGCCTCTCTTCTCTCTCTCTTGCGACCGTGGTCCCCTTGTTAGGGTTGTGCAAGCAAGGAGTTCTTCACCACGGAGCGCCGTTGTTATGCGGGATTTGGATCTAGGAGATCTACTTCGCAATCTTGGCTGGATCGGGGAGAAGTGAGGGTCGTCTTCAAGAACCATACGTGTGTGACTCCCTCTGGCGGCACCATTCTTTTGGTCCTAGGAGTTGTCATGGATCCGCAAGGACATCATGACCTCGAGGTCAGCATCAGGGCGTCTTCTGCATCCATATTCCTCGCGGTACGTTAACTATGCTCTGTCTTAAAGGGTATGAATACCATATCCCCTCCCGTTACTGCATTACTAGTAGATATATCTTGGACTTCCTGGGCTGCCGCGTAGTAAATTTTTTGATTTTCTGCACTGAACCCCAACAGTGGTATCAGAGCCGATCTATGCATAGTAATGCTAGTACGGGTAGAACACACGAGTTGTTACGTGTGGGCGTCGACTTTATGATTGTTACCCTCCCACATGTACTTGTGTATATCGCGGTATTGATTGATGAAGCGGCCCTAACCGACCTTACGTGTACTCTTATGCGGGACTGTTTCCACGCTCAATATATGGCTTGTACCGTATAAGTGGCTTGCGGGTGTCTGTCTCTCTTTCAATAGTTGATATAGCATTTACAAATGAGGGCCCCTAAAGGGGGTTAGTAGATACAATCATTTAATCGGCGGTGTGGTTGAAGTTCGTAGGTAAGAAACGGTTCTTATGTGAAAGCCCATAGAACCACGTAAAACTTGCAAAAGATAAAGTAGATGCGTCTAACTTTTTTTCAGGGGCGTTGTGATGTGATACGGTAATAGTCAAGATAAATTAGTTTATTTTTTATTTCTAAGTGGTAGTAACGAGCATCATTGTGATGGTGGACTTTGAAGTCGAAGGCACTAGGGTCATGTTTTCACATCCCAAAATTTTAGAAATTGGGACTAGAAAAAAGTTCATTTGCATTGCATTGGCATGCCATCATCTACATTCATGAAAAATTTAAAATGCAAAACACTATATTTAAACCCTATCTTGAATTACTAAAAGGCTCCTACAAGAGATCAACTAAGGATTTTATAAATCCAATATTCTTGGTTAATAGGAAATAATACAAAATGGTACTACAATTACCTACTGAATTATACAAAATTTTAGAAACAAAATTGAGCTCATTTGGAGCTATTATGGAAAAATTATGGAATAAATACAAACAAATAAAGTTATGAAAAATAAAATTTACAAGCATATACAAATCCGCTAATTGAAAACTAGTGAAAAGATTACAAATATGATCCTAATATGATATGGAGGATTTAAAAAAAATTTAGATACAAAAATCAATCCATTTGAAGTGTATATGAAAAAGATACAACATAATTTCTAAAAAAGAAAATAATAATAATAAAAAACTAACTAACGTACCCTGCTCCCGGCCCACCTAACCCGCACCAGCCCCGCGCCAACCTATCGCTTATGGGCAGCGCCCACGCGGCAGCTAAGCAGTGGCAACGAGCACCGCATCAGCCCGCTAGTGGCCCATCTGCCCTAGTAGCACGCCAGCCGGACCGCCTCTTTTCGTTCTGTCGCTGACCGGTGGACCCACCCGGTCGTCTTCCACCTACGGGAGGAGCCCAAGGCAAGCACGAACTACCCGATCCCGATCTGCCCCCCTCGCCCAATCCGCGATTCTATTCTCCCCTTGCCCTCCCGTACGCATTCTCTCCATATATAAACCCCCCTCGACCATGCAGATCTTTTTTCCCATTTTCGCAACCCTAGCCATCCCAGATGAATTCCAATCTCGCCGCCGCCATTTCCATAGAGAAGCACGAGGTCGATCTCGAGTCTGACGACTCCATCGCCCCCTCTCTATCATCTTCACCGTTCTATTTTCCCCTTCCTGTACCGCATCGCCCCTCATGTTTTTTCCCCTCTACAGAAGCCCGGAGTGCCCAGGATTCTTCGTCAGAGTACCCCGCCGCCTCATGCCTTCATCTGGACACCCCGGCCGCCCCAGGACGCCAACGACAAATCCGACCACGCCCACATCTCCAATTTTCCATGACACAGCTTGTACGATAGTACTCTGCCGCAGGAGCGCCGCCAGCCACCGCCGCCTGAGCCGCCGCCATCGTCCCCGTCACTGCACCGGTGAGCTTGCCTCAGACGCCCTCCACCATCAGATCTTCATAAGATCCAACACCTCATGTTCTTTACTGGATCGAAGGGGTATCGCCCACTAGCAACGCGCCATGTGGAAGTACTCGTCAACACCAATCAATGTTGAAATTTCCGCAAAACAGAAAATAAATTAAAATTGCAGAAAATTGTGTAAACTTGCAAAATTCATAATAAAGATTAGTAGATCAAAAATTAGCAAATAATATATTAATGGATTCATAAAATTGTGTAGAATATTAATATCTGATTAGATATAACTTTTACAATATGTATTTACTGTAATGATATAAATAGTTTTAATGTCCCTTTAGAGTATTAAATTCTTAATAAATTATTTATAGGTCAGAAAAATATGAATAATATGTCGAAAGAAAGCTACTCTAATGTAGATTAATAATATCATATTAGATATAATATTTTAACTACATATTTACTGTAATGATTTAAATTATTATTAATGGATTATTAGATTATTAAATCTATAGTAAATTATTTATAGATCACAAAGATATAAATGAAATGTCCCTGGATTCACAATTTTGTGTAGATTACAGATCTGGTCTTATATTTAATTTTGGACAGAGTAATTTTTTAAAATAATTTAAACTCTACTAAATAGTAATTAATTCATAGGAAAATATTTACACCTCAGAAAAATGCAAATAATATACGATTGGAAATATAATTTTGTGTAGATCACCAATATGTAATTGGTTCAGACATTTACTATAAGTATTGGTCATAGTTATTTAATTGGTTTAGTGACCTTTTTGGAGTAATAGATTTATAAGAAAATAAATAATATTCAGAAAATTGCAAATAATATGTCCCTGGAAAGAGTATAACCTACTTCTGAATTAAAATGACAGTTTTATTGTACATATAATTTTAGGAGTAATATAATGCTTTCTAGAGTATTTGAATTATATAAAAATATCTGTAAATCCTTTTGCGTGATTCGAGTTGCCCTGGATCTAAATTGAAATGCCTATATAGTAATATTTTTGCCCAGATTTAACAACACAGTGCACGACAAAGGCTTAATATTTTGGTTAAAGGCCTATTAATTGAATCTTTAACTTGCATAAATTGGTTGTAATGCATAAAAAATCTTTCAAGCATGTCATAAGTAGGTATAATGATCAAAGAACTTAAATATGCCACTGAAACTTTTATTAATATTTCATGCATGTATTTGTGCATTTGTTTATGATTGTATGGTTGTTTATGTTGTATGCAATTGTTTGATCGATAGATTGCGAAGAGTGCAACGTATATGATTGCAACGAGTGTTTGAACGACTACAACAACTTCAATCGAGGCAAGTAGATGCTATTTTGTTCATGAGGTTGTCCTACTGTTTTCTATGCATGTGTAGTGATTTTGTAGATGTTTGTGTAGAAAACTACTATCGCTATGCTATGTCCTACATACCTTGGTAGGAATTCCTTATAGTTGAACTCCAGTATGTCTAGATATGCTTAGCCATGCTGTGATTGACGAGGGCTGGCTACATCATAAGGGCCCACACCACCCCTAGGCGCGGGCCAGGCCTGGCCGCGCCAGGGCATGGTGTGGCCGCCTCGGACTCCGCCTCAACCTCTCCTTTCGCCTACATATACCCCTTGAACTAAAAACACCGGGGGAATTTGACAATTTCCAGATAAGAGTTTTGATGCGCCGCCACCACCAGAAACCGCGATTTGGAACCAGAAACTCCGTTCTGGCACCCTGCCTGGATGGGGAATTGGAGGAGATCATCGCCATCATCATCACCAACACCTCTCCATCAACCATCCATGATTCCCCCATCCATGTGTGAGTAATTCCCCGCTGTAGGCTATGGGGATGGTAGGGATTGGATGAGATCACGCATGTAATTGCATAAGATTGTTAGGGCATGGTGTATAGTATCTATTGTTAGTGCCTTTTGACATTGTTGCAACTTGTTGTGCTTAATGCTTGTCACTAGGGACCGAGTGCCATGATCTCAGATTTGAACATGTTATTGAGTCATGATCATATTATTGTTTGTGATCTTACCTGCAAGTTGTATACACATATTGTTGTCCGGAACCCAAGGCCCCGAAGTGATAGAAATTGGGATAACCGGAGGGGATGGTTGTGATGTGAGGATCACGTGTGTTCATGGAGTGTTAATGCTTTGCTCCGTTGCTCTATTAAAAGGAGCACCTTAATTTCCAGTAGATTCCCTTGAGGCCCCGCTGCAAATGGTCTGGCAGGACAAAAGATGTTGTGCAAGTTCTTATTGCGAGCACGCATGACTATATACGGAACACATGCCTATGGTTATGTAGTACTTGGATTCTTTATCTTTATTATCTGCAATGCTTTTGCTTTGATATTACATGAATTATCTTGTCCATGCAACGCCCGTCCATCCATCCCTATGCCTATCGCATGAATGAACACCAACTCAACCAACAGGAATTGAGGGTGCATGAGGTCATGAAAGTCCACCGTGAGGAGGGTGTTTTCCCTTCTATTTATCTGTCAACACCCGGATTTTTAAATCCCAGATGCCTGTTATGCCATACATCACAATCCTAGGATTACCATTTTTGCCAGACATAACAGAATTGGATACCATAGTACATCATCCATTACAAACCATACATAAGGTCTTACACAAATAAGGATCTCATGATCTAGTTCTTAATACAACTTCAAGCAGCGGAATACGTAATAATAAAGGTAGCGTAGGCGAACCTCCATCTTCGGGGTCACAGGCAATGCTGACGATGGGAGATGATCCTAGTTGTCGTAACCTTCCTGGGGTCCATCCTCCAGGTACTCCTCTTCATAGTCTGGCCATGGGAATAGCCAGGGATAAAGCCATGAGTACTCTTTAAGTACTCGCAAATTAATATTAACAAGTGACGGGGGTTTCTGTAATAGGACATTAAGATCTAGGGTTGTTTTGCAAAAGCCAGATTTACCTCTAATAGGTTCAGAAGCAAGAGAAAGCTAATCAAATTTTATAACACCTGTTGTGGTCAAGTCAAAGTCTCAAGTCATTTCACAAGTCATTTTGAAAACATCTGACAGGGGAACAGTATGGCCACTCCAACTGTCCATAACCGGGACGCGGCTATTCGAATAGTTTGAAACTCTGTAGAGATTGTACACTTTCACCACAACATTCGATACATCCGTCAGGAACAAATCCTGAATTCACCATACTCAGTATGCGGATAATCAATCCTAACCTTTCAATTACACGCTCTAGTATAAGCACCTCTCCTGTGAGTTTGGCCTCCTAACCATGACCAACTGTCATCTTGGGTACTGCACAGGTGGACAATCTTCACAAGGTAGCCTCAGCTCAGACCTTGGCCGTGAGGGAACCAATACTAAGGTATATAAGTTTCCAGTCAAGCCCTACCCAATCATCGGGTATTGTGGTTGTACGGTAAAATTGGAATGGTATCGCATCCAGACAACCATCAGTTTTATAAAGGGCTAAGGCTCATGCCTCAACATTTTCATCACCAAATTCATCTGATTTTTGGAAACACATGTCAAAACATCTTAGTAGAATGATCCATCATTCTAAGGTTTTCATAACCATTTTCACCAAGTAATCCCATCTACAGTTGATCAAGTTTTATGTTTAGCACTAGCATCTACAAGTGGGGTTGAGTACTAATGAGGGGTGATAAACAAGTGGAGTTTCAACTAAGTACCACCTCATATCTTAGGATGACATCAGGGTTTTCTAACTTAGGCCAAATTTTATGCTCTTTATGCAACCTTCAATTATCTTTCTAGAATCTACAAGTCACTTAAGTACATTCTAAGGAAGTAGCTTTGATAAAGAAAAAAAGTAGAAAGCTTGCAAATAAAACTAGGAGGGGGTATCAAGTGGGTATGATCACATATGCTTAAGGCATATAGTTGGCATGGTAACAAGCAAGTATTTGCTTGCACATTCAACTAGTAGTATTGGGCTTGCATTAATAGAGTATCTTGCAAGTGCAGAGCAGTGGTTGAAGTTCTCCTCGGCTTCTTCTTCGTAGTATCCTCCTTCCTCCTTGTATCCGTGGTTGGTACTAGCGTCTATAAATAAGTACGAGGTACACAATCACCAAACAATACTTAACTACTTGCAATCATCACACAAAGGGGTTCTATAGATGATCTAGAATCATCACTAACATTACAAGACTAAGGCACTTGACTTAATGATTTTAGTTTTAGAAAAGTAATTTCTACTCATTGAAAAACTAATTAAGATTTAATATTCTCCAAACCAAACATGGGATCATGTTGACACATGTCATCACCACATATTTTAGTCCATGGGAATGTGATTTAAAGTGGTGTCACAATTTAATAAGGTTTAACCCTTTTCTTTTAAATCATTAAAGTGACTAGAAATGCCTATGTGGCATTCTTTTATTACTTGAACATTATGTCTGTAAGTAAACCCATATATTTTTATTTATTCTGAAAGGTATGGTTGAATGTGATTTATGAGAGTTGGAATCAACTCAAAATCTATTATGGTTTAAATTTGAAAAATGTTTGAATGCAGAAAAGCTTCCGCCTTGTTATTTTTACCAAGGATGATCTACAGATCCAAATGATTTGAATCCAACGGGCTTGGATTTAGCATTTTAAGACCTTTCTAACAAAATTGGTTTCATTCAATTTGGTTCTATGAATCGAGCTGGGTTGATTTTTGAAACTAGGTGCAGAAATGTGTTTGAATGAAAATGGAAAAATCCAAATTCAAACAAATGGGCTGCGCGGGAAACGATACTGGGCCGGCCTGCTAAGCACAGCGCTTACGCGGGCTGGTTAAGTTGCTGTCCCCACGCGTCAGTGAGACGAGGGGGTTTGAAGCGGTACGGGGCAACGTGGACCGTGGGATCTTGTTCTAATCTAACGGCCCTGGTTCATCGTCCATGTCGGGCAGCGCCGGCGAGACAGAACCCTAATGCGGCAGGTGGGGGTCGTGGGAGGCTCACCGGGGCTCAGGCGAGGGTCGGTGATGCGGGCGAATGACAAAGTCGACGACGGCGAACCTCCTGGTACCGGCAGCTTCTCCTGGGGCAGCTCCAATCGCTGGCCCCCTTCTTCTCCAGCAGCGGCGGGCTCCGGTGAAATTCCGGCGAAGCGCTGCCCACCTTGCTCTAGGAACGGGGTGGAACAATAAGTGAGGAGAGGGGAGTAGAATGGTGTGAAGAGTTTTAGCTGGGGTGGCCTCTATTTATAGTCTCGACGACGAGACCGAACGGGATGGGCAGGCGACAGTGGCAACATGGCTATGGGCTGCTAGAGGCATGGCCGGTGGTGGCGATCGATCGGTGGTCTCCTGGCGATGCTCTACGGCTTTAATGCGCGTGTAGGGGCGGTGGAAAACGGTCTGGAACACGCGATGCTCTGCGCGGCAGAGGCGGCGTCTTCGACGGCGAGCGGTGGCTGTGAGGCATGGGGCGGCGAACGGGGATGTCTGGCGGTCTCCTGGGACGGTGGTGATCGCGTATGCACGCGGCGAGGGCGGCGCGCGGTCTGTGGGCGTGTGTCGAGGGTGGCGCTCTGGTGCATGCTCGGCATGGTTGCTGGCGAGCTAGGCACGGTCTGTGCGTGTGGTCCAGGGGCTGGCAAGGTTCGAGCGCTGGACAAGGAGTGGCGGTGGGGTGCTAGCTTGCTCCCAGACAAGGTTGGCGAGGCTAGTGCTGCTCCTAGCTTGCTGTCCACACTGGGTGACATGGTGAGGCTCGTCTGTTCACTATTGATGACATTGCCAAGCTTACAGTGGGGCTAGTGCTTAGTTAAGTTTGCTAGATGATCTACTAAGGTTGCTGTGAGCTAGAGATGGAACCAGTTAGGCCTAAATCACTGCTCAGAATAGTGTTTGGAATTTGTTTGATTTGAATCAGCAAGGTGTTTGATGAAATGGCCGCATAAATTCAAGTTTTGAATTTTGAAAATATTTTTGGTGGGTGTGCTAAGCATGTGCTGGGGAGTCTGTGGATGCTTGGGTTTTGAAAGTTGAGCTTGTTTGAGTGGTTTTTGAAAAAGTGTGATCTTCCCATATGATATAGATTCAATTTTGAACTGTCATTTAAACTATGCATTTAAATGTTTTTGGATGATCACAAAGTGGGCCTTGGTACTTTGTTATCAGTACTATCAAGGGGTGCAAAGATCCAAACAAGTTTATGTTAGGTTTTGAAAGTTAGAGGCAACCAAAGTAGGCATGGGAGTTAAATTGTCCAAACTGACCATTCCTTTATTTTGTTTGTTTTGATTTATTTGTCTTTGGGAAAAGTGTGGGGACTGTTTAGATGATGTTTATTTCACCTAAGAATCCATTTACAAGCAAAGAAACACACACGCAAGGTGATTCAAAAGAATTCAAATTGGAATGCATACACACATGCATGCCTTCATATTTTTATTTAGAAAAGTTTTTGTTAACCCTAATTTTGAAGATTAGAGTTTGATGATCCAAGTTTAGTATTTTTGGGATGTTACATTATCCGTGCCCCGAATTCATGAGATCTGCGAGAATTCTTCAAGATTTCCAGACTCTAATTTCTAATGAAGGATTGGTGCATTTTGTTGATGATGAACCTTTCCAATATGTGAAACCGACTATGTCTATGGTGCAGGATTTTCGATTTAGTTAGTCTTTGCCTAACCCCATGGTTCATTACAAGATTTAAAATGTAGCTGTCGATATCCCTTTTGATGATTTTTGTGCATCCATTAAAGTGCCACAGTGGGGTTCGCGCGAGAAGATTAAGGAGCGGCCTAAGCCACTTACGGACATGTATGCAGAGATTTGCCAAGGGATCAGCTTCTCAAAGGAGAGTGGTAAAATTTGAAATATTCATCTCCCATATATTTGATATTTTGACTATTTTATTGCCAAGTGTGTTCTTGCTAGAAAGACTTCAAATAAATTATCTTCTTATGATCTAGCTTTTATATCAGCTGCTTTAAGACAGGATAGGACTTATAACTTGGGCGCTTTGATAGCTCACCATCTCGCTTCTAACCGCGAGAAAGGTGGAATTTGTGGAGGCCTCATTGCCTCTCATTTATTAGGTTTGCATGGTGTAGTGCATCATCGATTAGACTTACAGTTTCCCATAAAGAGGATTGATTTTAATTCCATTATGCAGCATAAATTTGTTTCTCCTTGGGCTGACTCGAGTGATTTATCTTATGAAATCACCTTTCACAAAAGTGGATGGAGAGGAGGCAAGTCTGAGCGAGTAGTCCTTTTCCTAGCGCCTGTTTTGTTTAATTTTGATAGCAGGGAAGGATGGTCACTTACGGAGGAAGAGCTCGACACTTACATGGAGGAGCTTTCCCAGCAAGTGGAGAATGTTGGAAGGGAGTCCGAGGATAATTCAGTCCATCCCTCCAACACGGGGGAGTCCTCATACCAGCAGCCTGCTTCTGATTGGGGGGCTTCCGCTTCTTATTCACGAGGGCCTGATCACGATCATTCTTACTATGACCCGCCGTCTTGGAGTGCCTACCCGTGTTGGGATTGATCTCCACTTATGCAAAAAGCCTAAGCTTGGGGTAGGTATACCGACATCACACTAATCTACATATCATATTCTGTTGGTACTTTGTATATCCATGTTTCGCTTTCTTTTTTTTCTTTTTTGTTCTTGCTTTGTTTCTGCTTTCCAAAACACAAAAACACCAAAAATATTTTGGCTGTTTCTCTTTGTTTGCTTCCTTAACTTTTAGCTTTAGTTTGCTTGCCCTTTCTAGCTTTGGTTTGTTATTAAAAAAACCCAAACTATTTGTTGTTCTTCTCTGGTTTTGTAAAGTTCGTTGCAGGGGTTCAGCAGTCCTTAGTGACTCCTTTGGAGTTTGGTTTTATCTTATTATTCAAGCCACACAAGTGAAAGGCAATAATGACTATTTATGACAACTCGAGATGTGGTAAGAGGCTGGTATGAACTTTATTTGTTTTCATTTTTGTACATATACTCATTAATGTGGGCATTCTTAGTTTGTTCATGTAAGGTGTATGTTATTTAATGGATGCTTAGTAGTTCTTGCTCTTATGATTAGTTCCAATTTGCTAATAGTTTGTAGCATGTCATATAAATATTTGCTTGCATTGTTCTATTCAAAACATGGTATGACATGTTGTATCATCTCTGAATGTTTCATTTGAATCGTCTTGGAAAATGCTGACGCATGCATATGACTAAACAAAAAGTCAGTTAAGCCTTGATGATTTATTTTGCCTTAGAGTTCTTGTGTCACTTTTATGCCAAAATTAATTTTTTTTGTCCCAAGCATGATTATGGCAGTTACTGCTCTCTCGATTGTCGCTCCCTTTCTATTGCTAGTCTTCACTTGTACTGAGTATGAGCTCTACTCATGCATCCAACTCCCCAAAACCAAAGTTTTCAAAAAGTGTCCACCATATATACCTATTTGCATCATTGCTATTCCATGCATACTTATTATTCCTTGTTTTCTTTCGAATAAAAATGTTTGCTTGTTATGCGAAAATTAGTTAGTAAAGATCTCACGAACTTGAGGGCACATTTTATTTCTTGCACTTAATAAACCTGAACCATTGTGACCATCTATGTAGTTATATGCTTGCAATTTATAAGTTGGGAGTTAGCAAAACCATGCTTTCATGGGGAACGCATTCAGCATTGTACATATCTATTCAGTTGATATCATGTTCTTTTGTTTATGGATGCCGGTGATGTGAAATAAAAGGGGAGCTTGTAAGTCCATGGAGTTTTGTATATGTGTTAGAGAAACGCCCGGGCGGATAGCCTAAGCCATGCCTAATCATGGTGGAAACTTAGCATAACCATAATGAGAATTATATGACGCATATTTAGAAAAAAATAGAAAATAAAAAATAAAACCATGCTCATGGTAAATAAAAAGATCGATGAGATGCTCATTGTCTATTTCCTTGTTATTTTGATATGGGATAGCTCCTGTGTTGTAACATCCCAAAAATACTAAGCAAGGTTATCATTTCCAATCACCCAAAATTAGGGTTAACAAAAACTTTTGTTAATTAAAATCATATGAATGCGTGTGTGTATGTGAGGATTGCATGAATGTTTGAATGCACTTGTGTGATTGTTGTGAATGGCAAGGATTGGTTTAAAGATGAAAACAACATCATCCAAATCAAATCCAAGAAGAATCAAATCAATAGAAATTCAAAAACAAAAAAATAAGCTAATGTTCATTTTTGCCAATCTTTATCACTAGACCACTTTGAGTGTTTCTAGTCCAAGATTTAAAACAGAAACAAATCCATTTCTTTTCACCCCTTGCTAGACCAAGTGAAAGTGAACCCAAGCCCACCTTGCAAACCCATAGAAACATTTGGCAACCCCATTCAAATGACAATTCAAAATTGAATCTATACCATATGTGAAGATCACCATTTCTCAAAACCCAACCAAACCAGTGCACCTTGACAAATCCAAGCAACCAGAGACTACCTAGTATGTGACTAGTAGACCCACCAAGTTTCATCCAAAAATTCAAATTCAAATCTCTTGCGGCCATTTCATCAAACACCTTCTGAACACAAATCAAATTAAACAACAAACACTATAGTGAGCAGTGTTTGTGCCTAACTTGTTCCCTCTCTAGCTCACACTAGACTCTCAGTAGATCATATAACTAGTTTAACCAGCCCTAGCTCGCTGTAAACTTGACAATGCCATCAATGGTGACCATGGCCGAGCCCAAATTGCCACCCCAAGGTCGACAGCAAGCTAGAAGCCTAACTAGCCTCGCCAACCTTGTCTAGCAGGCACTCCACCGTCCACCGCCACCCCCTGTAGAGCGCCCGAGCCCTGCCAGCCACTGGACCACCCAGAACAAGAACGCCCAGTCTCTATGCGACCATGCCGAGAGCGTGCTAGAGAGTCGTTGTCGACACACTCGCACAGACCGAGCCCCGCCTTCGCTGCTCACGTACGTGATCACCACCTCCCTAGGAACCGCCCTTACATGCCCGTTCGCCGCCACACGACCAAGAGCGCATGTGCGCCATTAAAACTTCTGTCGGAGCCGCCCAGAGCTTCGACGTGTTCTGATCGCACCGCACCGCCCCACGCCTCGCCATGAAGACGTTGAGCTTCGCCAGGAGGCAGCGCACCGTCCCTACCCCCAGCCATGCCGTTAGCTCGCTGTGCAGACGACCCCGACGAGCTCCACCCGCACCCTTCGGTCCCCTCGTCGCACTATAAATAGAGGTCTTCCCCGCTCGAATTCTTCACACCATTCCACTCCCATCTCTCTCAGAACCACCCCATTTCTTCCCCGGAGCAAGGCGAGCACCAGGTTGCCGGAATTCTGTCGGAGCTTGCCGCTGTAGGAGGAGAAGGGCACCGTTGATTGGAGCCACCCTAGGAGGAGCCACCCGTACCAGTAGGATCGCGATCGTCGACTTCGTTGTTCGCCCCCATCGCTGACCATCGTTGGAGCCCCAGTGAGCCGCCACTGACCCCCATTGGCTGCACTAGGGTTCGTGCTCGTCGCGTTCTGTTCAAAAGTGGACGATGCACCTCAACCGTAGATCTTGCTTCTAATCCTATGGCCTTAATCACCCCGTACCCCTTCGCACCCCCTATCTCACTGACTAGTGGGGACAATCACTTAAACCGCCCACGCGCACTATGTGAAGTGGGCTGGCCCAGTTAAAGTTCCTGCTCGACCCAGTAGTTTGAATTTAGGTTTATCAATTTAATTTCAAACTTAGTTTTGTCTCTAGATTCAAAAATCATTTCAGAGAGATTCACTGAACAAAATTGCATGAAACTAATTTTGTTAGAAAGGTATTGAAATTCTTAATCGAAGACCGTTAGATTAAAATCATTTGGAATTATAGATCACCTATAGTAAAAATAACAAGGCAGAGACTTTCCTGTATTCAAACATTTTTCAAAATTCAACCATAAATGCTTTTGAGGTCATTCCAACTCTCAAAAATCACATTTGGTAAGTATTTTGTGAATATATAAAATTATCTAGGTTTACTTGCAGAAATAATGGACAAGTAATAAAGGAATGCCCCATAGGCATTTCTAGTCACTTTATTTAATTAAAATAAAAGGGTTAAACCTTATTAAATTGTGACACTACTTTAAATCACATTCCCAAGTACTGAAGTATGTGGTGAGGACATGTGTCAACATTTCCCATATTTTAGTTGGAGAATATTAGATCTTAAGTAGTTTTTCAATGAGTAGAAATTACTTTTCTAAAATAAAATAAATAAAACTAGTGCCTTAATCTTTGTAATAATAGTGATGATGCTAGGTCGTATAGTGTGAGCCTTTGTGTGTTTAATAGAAGTAGTTAAGTATTGTTTGGTGATTGTGTACTTCGTATTTATTTATAGACGGTAGTATCGAGCAAGGATATGAAGAGGAAGGTGGATACTACGAGGAAGAAGCAGAGGAGAACTTCAACCACTGCTCTGCACAAGGCAAGATAGAACTTTGCAAGTAAATCCTTGCATTATAACTATGCAAACTAGAGGCATTAGGCATGCATTAGTTATACCACTTGATGATACGAAATCCCAGTTTTACTTAGAAGCTTAATTATTTTATTTCTTTATCAAAGCTTTTATTTGTGTTTACTTAGTGATTTGTAGATTTTAGAAAGACATTTAAAGGTAGCATAAAGAGCATAAAATTTGGCCTAAGTTAGATAAATCTTGATGTCATCCTGAGGCATGAAATTGAATTTAGTTAAGTCACACTTGATTATCACCCTTCATTAGTGTTTACCCCCCATTTGTAGATGCTAGTGCTAAGCATAAAACTTGATCACTTTAGATGGGAATACTTGGTGAAAATGATTATGAAAACCTTAGAATGATGAGGCATTCTAATGAAATTTTTTGACATATGTTCTTGAACACTAGATGATTTTAGATGATGAAAATGTTGAGGCATGAGCCTTACCCCTTTATAAACTGATGGTTGTCTAGATGCGATACCATTCCAATTTTACCGTACAACCACAATACCCGAATTTGGGTAGGGCTTGACTAGAAGTTTATATACCTTAGTATGGGTTCCCTTGCGGCCGAGGTTTGAGCTGAGGCTACCTCGTGAAGATTGACCATCTGTGTAGTTCCCAAGATGATAGATGGTCATGGTTGGGAGGCCAAACTCATAGGAGAGGTGCCTATACTAGGGCGTGTAATTGAAAGGTTAGGATTGATTATCCGCATACTGAGTATGGTGAATTCAGGATTGTTCCTGACGGATGTATCGAATATTGTGGTAAAGTGTACCACCTCTGCAGAGTGTCAAACTATTCGAATAGCCGTGTCCGCGGTTATGGAAAGTTGGAGTGGCCATATTGTTCCATCGCCAGATGTTTTCTAAATGACTTATGAAATGAATCATGACTTGACTTGACCACAACCACTTAGGTGTTATAAAAATTTCTACTAGCTTTCTTTGCTTCTGAACTCAGTTAAGGTAAATCTGGATTTTTTCAAAACAACCTAGAGCTTAGTATTCCTACTCAAAACCACTTCACTTGTTAGTGATAGTTTGCGAGTACTTAAAGAGTACTCATGGCTTTGTCCTTGGCTATTCCCGTGGCTAGACTATGAAGAGGACTATCAAGAGGATGGACCACAGGAAGGTTACGACAACTAGGATCATCTACCATCGTCAGTATTGCCTGTGACCATGAAGATGGAGCCTCGCCCATGTTACCATTATTATATTATTCTGTTGCATGATTGTACTAAGAGTGGATCATGAGATCCTTTATTTGTTGTTAGACCTTATGTATGGTTTGTAATGGATGATGTACTATGATATCCAATTTGTTATGTCTCACAAAAATGGTAATCCTGGGATTGTGATGTATGACATAACAGGCATCTGGGATTAAAAATCCGGGTGTTGACAAGTTGGTATCAAAGCCATCTTGAACATAGGATACCCTAGTTTAGAATGGACTCTTGATTCAAAAACCTAGTTTCAAAACTAAAGAAGTGAGTATTTATGAAAACCTATTCTCATTCTTATCACTTATGTTCTTTCATGAAAATTCATGTTCCTAAAAAATTCTTGCAAACTTACATAAAATTTGACACACTTGATGACTCTACTAACTTACTCATCCTACATTCTTATAGATGGACGTGAAGTATAGAAAGTTCTATCAGTTGGGAAATGGAGGAGATCTCATCTTTGAGCGTGACTTGGACCAGATTTCAGAACTTCTGGAGCGCCCGCACCCCGAGTTCTTCGGAGCTCAGCTCCATGATCAGGAAGGAGGAGAATTGCAATGGCCAATTTTTGCAAGTCTTAGAGGAAAGATTGAAGCCCCCACCTCAGAGGGAGTCCAGTTCACCTTAAGGGAGAAAAACTAGCTCGATGGACTTGCCAGGGCCATACAGGAAGCTCTTGAACGTCTGTGTGAGCAAAGCATCAATCAGATCAAGGGCACGCACTTTGAGTTCTATCCAAGGAATGATGTTATGGGACAACCACTGGAGGTACCACGTCACCCAGATCTGAAGCACCAAGTGGACCACCTCAGCTTCATGATGTATGACCGACAAAAGGAGTTGAACAATGCCCGTTCCTACGCCAACCACAACTACGCCATCACAGTCAAGAAGGACCAGACCATCGCCATGCTGGTGAAGGATCACCAGTCTCGTTGCCATCAGCTTGACAAGAAGGAGCGCATCATTGCCCGCCTTCGTCATAGGATCACATACTTGGAGGAGGCCATCCACGGGAGGGACATGCAGCTTGAGGAGAGGAAGAATGGAGCAAAGCATATCCGTGGAGACCCCTATTCTTATCTTAGTGACGATGATGACTTTCTGGAGGATCAATCCATGGACTTCTTCATCGATGAGGATGACTTCGCCTTCATTGATGATGAGGAGGAGGATGATGAAGCCACCAATTCCGAGGAGTAGTAGCACTTGAGCACTAGCGTTAGTTATCCGGTCCCACTGTATCGTAGTTTCACAGAATGGTTCTTAAAACCATCTATTTTCCTTGTTGTGGTGTGTGTTTGTACTGTGAGCTATGAATGAATGAAAAGCAACTTGCTAGAAAAATATGAGGCAAACTTCAAAAACTTTTCCCAAAACAAAACCCTGAACCTAATTTCCCTCTTTTCTCATGATCTATCTCAATCTTCAGATGCCTCGCGGAGGAAGCACTTCATCCCCGGACCTGATGTTGCAAATCTTGCAAATGTTGGTTTCTAACCGTGAAGCTGAAAGAGCCGAACGTCAAGCCAACTTAGCCAACCTTCAACACATAGCTCAGATGGCCAACAACAAAACCAGGACAACCATGGATCCAAGCTCAAGAACTTTCAAAACACCAATCCACCCATCTTTACTAAGACTGAAGAGCCCCTAGATGCAGATGATTGGCTGCAAACCATGGAGAACAACTTAGAAGTTGCAGGAGTGGAAGCCAACGAGAAAGTACTATTTGCCAGCCACTATCTGGCAGGAGATGCAAGAGCTTGGTGGAACAGTGTTCACACCATAAATGGAGGACAAATGATGACTTGGGATGAATTCAAACTCAAGTTTAGCAGAACCCATGTGCCACCGGGTTTAATCAAGAGGCTGGGAGATGAATTCAGAGAATTTAAGCAAGGGAGGATGACAGTAGTTGAGTACCATGGCAAATTTCTGTCATTGGCTAGGTATGCACCGGATGAGATTGACACTGAAGCTAATAAGAAGGAGAGATTCCTGAATGGTCTGCATGAGGAGATGCAGATAGTGTTAGTCAACATTCCATTTGCTGACATTGAAGCCTTAGTGGATTCTGCCATTCAGATGGAAGGCAAAATCAACCAAGCCAATGAGAACCGCAGGCGTATAATGATGCATCAACCAGGAACCCACCATACCCCAAAGTATCGCCCCAACCCGTTTCCAGGATTTTCCCCAAGAACCAATAGACCCCCGATGAACCGTCCAACCTATCCCAACCGTGGAGGAGGAAACCCAAGGCTAGGAGGAAACAACAACAACCCCGGCAACTCCAATAATTTCAATCGTGCACCACCAAAGTTCAACAACAACAATGTCGCCACCAACACCAATACTGCCCCAAGAACTGGAAGCAATGTTGTGCCTGTTGCCGCGAAGGACAAGTCTCAGGTGACTTGTTATGAATGCGGAACCAAAGGTCACTATTGCAATGAGTGCCCCAAGAAGATTGCAGCAACCCCCAATGTGAATGCCCCAGCTCAGCAGCAGCGTCGTGTTCAGCCTGGAAGAAGGTTTTCCATAGGGAATTCGCTCAACCGCAATGACCGTCTGTTTCTCATGGATGCTGAAGAAGCCTAAGAAGCACCAGATGTCGTGCTGGGTATGTTTTCTGTTAACTCAGTACTTGCACGAGTGTTGTTTGATTCTGGAGCATCGCACTCGTTTGTTACAGAAGAATTTGCATGCACTAGTAAGATTTGTTGGAGATATGCCCTAGAGGCAATAATAGAAGTGGTTATTATTATATCTTTGTGTTTATGATAAATGTTTAAATTCATGCTATAATAGTATTAACCGGAAACATTAATACTTGTGTGATTTGTAAACTAAATTAGATTCCCTAGTAAAGCCTCTTTATAATACTAGCTTGTTGGTTAAAAGATGATCGTGGTTTCTTGATCATGAACATTGAGATGTTATTAACAACAAGATCATATCATTAGGAGAATGGTATGATGGACATACTCCTATAGATAAGCGTAGCATAAAGATCAAGTCATTTCAATAGTTCATTTGCTATAAGCTTTCTGATACATAGTAACCTAATTCCTTCGACCATGAGATCATGCTAATCACCATCACCGAAAGGATGCTTTGATGACATCAAACACCACACCATAACTGGGTGGCTATAAAGGTGGTATTAAGTGTTTGGAAAGTATGTGTTGAGGCACATGGATCAAGAGTGAGATTTGTCCATCCATATGACAGATAGATATTCTCTGGGCCCTCTCGGTGGAATTTCATCTAATTAGCTTGCAAGAATATGACTGTCTCACAAGGGATCACATATCACAGGAACGATAAAAGAGTACTTATCGGTAACGAGGTTGAACTAGGTATGCAGAGATACCGACGATCAAACCTCGGATGAGTAAACTATCACGAGACAAAAGGAAATTGGTATCGTATGTAAGTGGTTCATTTGATCACAAAGTAATCGTAGAAATATGTGGGAGCCATATGAATTTCTAAATTCCTCTATTAGTTATTGATCGGAGAAGTGTCTCGATCATGTCCACATAATTCACGAACCGTAGGGAGACACACTTAAGGATTCGATGTTGTTTAGTAGATATGGAATGTAACTAGGGAGACCGAATGTTGTTCGGAGTTTCGGATGGGATCCGGGATATCACGAGGAGATCCATAATGGTCCGGAGAATAAGATTCATATAAGGAAAGTATGATTCCGGAGTTCGGGAATGATTCCGATGTTTTCATCGAAGAGGTTCTAGAAGGGTCTAGAAGGTTCATCGGACCGAAAGGGGAATGGTTCATGAATGTGTCATGGTTAAGTGGAATGACTGGATCATGTCCTAGGTCACTTGGTTGGGCATTTTCAAGAGAGGAATTGAGCTCCAAATTGCAAGTCAAAAGGAAGGTTTGAAAAGTCAAACTGGAACAATGGTTTCCTAGTGGAAGAAGGAAATAGTCCTTCTTTCCCTCCAACTTGGATAGGGATTGGGGGAAGGATTCAAACTCCCCTCTCCCAAGCCGCCCTCTCTCTCATAAATAGAGGGGGAGGGGATGCCCCAAGATGCCACAACCTAGCCCTCCCCACCGTGCGCCACCGCCGCCGCTAGCTCTTCACCATCGCCCTAGCCGCCGTCGACTCCACCTCCTCCTCTCTGGCCCTCTAAATCTAGATCACCGGAAACCCTAGATCCACCATAACCTGCTCCGGCTTAGGTGAAGCCCTGCACGATTTTCCCTCTACTTCTGACAGCACGCCGTCGTGCTGCCGGAATCGCGAGGGGAGATCTATAACCTCCGCTGCCTGCTGAAACAAGGGAGAAGAAGGTCTTCATCGAGTACCGAACGTGTGACCGACTACGGAAGCGCTGCCGAAATGCAGCGCCGGAAGGATCGTCTACACGATCTTGAGATCAGCAAGTGTACGACTATATCACCCACGAGAATATGCTCTCGTTAACCGCTTTGGAATCTTCTAGGGTGAGTACTCTAATCGACTCGTTGCTACAATCTAGTAGATAAATCTTGGCTTGTTTGTGTGCATGCGGTAGAATTTTTTTGTTTTCCATGCTACGAACCCCTACAGTGGTATCAGAGCCGTGTATATTTGTAGATCTGTTGCACAAGTAAAACACAATGGTCATAGTGGGCGGTGGTGCTTTTATTATCAATTGCTTTTTGTGTACTTTGCATCTTGCGGTATGATGGGATGAAGCGGCCCGGGCTAATCTTACATGACATCATTCATGAGACTTGCTCCACACTTAACATGCAACTTGTATTTCATAAGTGGCTTTGCGGGTTCCTATCTATCCCATCATAGTATAGATTCAATTTACAACGGGCACTTGATAGTTCAAGCATCAACGCTGTGGTTCTTGTTCTTAAGTTAGAACGACACTTATTGAAAGCCCCAAACCACATAAAATATGCAAACAAAATTAGAGGCATCTAACTTTGTTTTGCAGGGGTGTGCTGTGATGTGATATGGCCATGATTGTGATTATATATGATGTATGCAATGTTCCTTATTGTAAGTTGGCAACCGATAGGAGCCATATTTTTGTCTTTTAATTTTGTTAAGACCAGCGTGTCTAGTATTCAAAATAGTTGTAATAGTTGATACTGGTGGACGACAACCATGGAGCGGCGCCATTAAACTTGACGCAATGGCAGTGATGATGGAGATCATGTTCGTGCTTGAAGATGGAGATCGGAAGAACAAGAAGAAAAGGCCATATCATATCACATATTATGAATTGCATGTGATGTTAATCCTTTTATGCATCATGTATTGCTTAGTTCACAATGGTAGCATTATAAGATGATCCCTCTCACAAAATTTCAAGTTATAAAGTGTTCATCCTTAGTAGGCACTGTTGCTAAAGCTCGTTGTTTCGAAGCACCACGTGATGATCGGGTGTGTTAGATTTTGCGAGTGTATACAACAGGAGCAAGCCAGATTTGCTTATGCGGAAGATAAGGTTTGATCTTGACGATCCTAGCATGTACAGACATGGTCTCGGAACACGGATCACCGAAAGGTAAAGCATTAGTCATATAGTAGATATGATGAACATGTTGATTGTTCGCCATTGAAGCTACATCAACTCTCGTGATGATCGGTTTTGATGTGGTGGATATGGTTCGTGTGATCACTAAAACAATGTGAGGGATATTGTTTTGAGTGGGAGTTCACCTAGATTAATTTAACTATTAATTAGAACTCAATTTCTCATAAACTTAGTCTAAACTATTGCAAATATGTTGTAGGATCAATGGCGGCCCCTACCATCAATTTTAATGTGTTCCTAGAGAAAGAAAAGTTGAAAACAATGGAAGCAACTTCCCGGATTGGCTCCGCAAGTTGAGGATTGTCCTCAATGCTGGTAATTTGACCTATGTGCTGGATGCACCGCTAGGTGACCCACCTGCAGCTGATGCTACCGATGAGTTGAAGAATGTTTTCCTCACTCGGAAGAATCAATACTCCATAGTTCAGTGTGCTATCATGTACAATTTGGAATTGGAGCTTCAGAAAAGGTTTGAGAACCATGACCCACATGATATTGTCCATGAACTCAAAATGATATTTGAGGCTCACGTAGCAGTTGAGAGTTATGAGGCTTCTGAAAAGTTATTTAACTGCAAGATGGAAGAGGGCAGCTCCGTTAGCGAGCACATGCTTAAGATGTCTGGGCACGCTAGCAAACTTCAAAGCTTGGGTATAGTGATTCCTAATGCTTTGGGGATTCACCGTGTCCTCCAATCACTACCACCAAGTTACAAGAACTTTGTGATGAACTACAATATGCAAAACATGGACAAGTCATTGCCCGAACTCTTCTCCATGTTAAAGTCTGCAGAAGTGGATATCAAGAAAGAGCACCAAGTGTTGATGGTCAGTAAGACCATCAAATACAAGAAGCAAGGCAAGTCTAAGAAAAAGGGAAACTTCAAGAAGGGTGGTAAGAAAGTTACCGCATCGGCGAAGAAGACCAAGGCTAGGCCTAAGCCTGATACTGAGTGCTTTTACTGCAAGGGAGAAGGTCACTGGAAGCGGTGTCGTGGGAATGGTCACGACAGATGCTGCAATCGGCAGCGAGTAGTAGAACGAGGGGCAAGGGCGGCCAGCCATCTGTGGTGTGAGATGAGGGCGGAGACACAAGGTTTTACCCAGGTTCGGCCCCCCGGAGGGTAAAGACCTACTCCTGCTAGATTGTATTATGGTGGAGGTTCAATGGGCGAGCTCGACGGCTAGGCGGCGAGTCGCTTGGGTGTATGATGGAACATATCTCTACACGCCCTGTAGGGAGGTTTATATAGACTTACCTCCCCTAGGGTTTACATATCTCAACCGAATCAGTTAAGGCTTTGGTACTTGTTCAACCTAATCCGACTGGGACTATCTACTCGCCTGGGCCTTCAGCTTCCAGTCGCTTGGATCCACACCGGGCCTTCATCCAGTCGCCGTCTTGCAGGCCCACTCGCCAGTTCCTGGGCCAGTCGGAAACGTCCTACTGGGTATACCCCGGTAGGCATATCCCCATCAGTAGTCCCCGAGGCCGTCGTCGATTGGGCGCAGGTGGTTGCTGGCAGTCGGAGTATACGGCTTTCAACGCGGGCATCCAGTCGAATCGGCGGCGGACTCCTGAATAAAGGAGGAAACTAGTCATTCCGGTCGCAGCTTCGGCGATCGGGTCGACAAAATATTTAGTCACTGTTTGTAGTGAGCGGGTCGGCGAGCCGAGTGGCTGAAGTTGGACCGTCCAAACGCAGTCAAACTAGCCGTTGGGGTAATCCAACGGTAACTTTTGGCGTAATCACCGCGTAGTAATGGTTCCCTGATTTGGCGGGTAACAACCGCTATTTAAAGGGGATGGTAGGCGATCGGAGAACCACCTCCTCGTCATTTCCTCCGATTGCGCGCACCTTCGTCTTCCTCCGCATCGCGATCCAGCCGACCCGAAATCCTCCGACCCCCACGAATCCTTCCGCCAATGGCCCCCTCCACCGAGCCTTGGGGTGGATCCAAGTGTACGAGAGCGCATTTGGCGTCCTTCGAGGAGGCCGGGATACTGCGCGCCGGCAGGTGGCGCATCCCTGCGGCCGGAGAGGTGACCCCAGACCCGCACGAGGGAGAGTTCATCTGCTTCACCAGCCACCTAGAGCGGGGGCTGGGATTCCCAACATCTCTTTTCTTCCGGCGCTTCTGCGCCTTCTACGGGATACAACCGTCGGACTAGGGCCCGCACAACATCGAGCAGCTCGCCATTTTCGTGGCATTCTGCGAGTGCTACCTGGGCTGCAGGCCCTACTTCCCCCTATGGCAAGATCTATTCCACGGGCGGATCAGTCGCGAGGAAGCGGGTGGCCCAATGCTCGGCGCGGGCGGCCTGACGTTTCAGCTGAAATCAAAGGCTTCCTTCTTCGATCTGATGCTACCCGCGAAGGCGGCGAGCCAATGGAAGAATTCTTGGTTCTATGTCACCGAGGCGACTCCAGACGGCGAGGTGGCGATCCCAAGATACTCTGCCGACCGGCCTGAACCACGCCGACTTCAAGTCGGCAAGCTTCCAACAGACCAGCGGATGGTCGTGGACGAAATGCTTCAGACCATTCGCGGCCTGAAGAAGAGGGGTCTCCTGCCCATCAATTTGTACAACTGTTGGCTCGGGCGGCGACTCGTCCCCCTGGCCCGCCGCGACCGCTATATGTATGAGTACGCGGGCCGGGAGGACTCGACGAAGTCCTGCCTCGTCGAGTGGCAACTCGAGGATTACCTCCTGGCGCTAAAGAAGATCACCCAGGCGACGTACCTCGACGCGAAGGCCGGGGTCACCCCCTACACCGCGAAGCATCCAGGCCCAACGGTAAGTCATCCTTTCGTCATTCGCAGTCGCAGTTAAATGCAGTCGCGGTCATACTGATGTTGTTTATGCCTATTGGAGCTATTTCAAGTAGTTGAAGGGTGGCTTCCGCCCGCGGACGACGAGAATTCGAGTTCGTCCGTCCAGGAGATGGGCGAATCGCCTCCAGCGAGGGGAGGCGTCGAGAGCGACGGGAGTGGCGACAACGACGAATCCGAGGAAGAGGTCGCCCCGCTGGTCCGGAAAACGCGCAGACAGCGGCAGCGTGAGCTCGAGGCGAGCAAAAGCCTCGAGCGTCATGACGATGATGACGACGAGCTCCCCGATCACACCTCGCGTCGCGAGGCCACTCCATCGAAGAAGAAGAAGAAGAAGGAGGTGAAGGCCCCTCCAAAGAAGAAGGCGAAGCCAGCGAAACAGGCGTCTCCGCCTCATTCGCCAAGCAGCTCCGACGCCACAAGCCTGGCCAGGGGAGAAGCCCCACATATGGCGACGGCGCCAGATATCACCGCCGTCCTGAACGAGGTGCCTCTGGCCTCGATGCCTCCACCGTTCGCCCCAGTCTCTGGGTCGGGGGCCGCTCCGGTCGCGGTAGTTTCGCCGCCCAAGGATGCTCCTGCCGAAAATGTTTCGGAGGCTCCAGCCGTAGCCTCGGCAACAAAGAAACCGTCCGTGTCTTGGGCACGCGATGTCCTGGAGATGGGCCTCAGTCGCCGACTAGGCCCCGAACTGGAGAAGCCGGCCGACATCCGCACGGGGCTACGCTTCATTCCAGTCGCCAAGTGAGTTTTTCTCACCTACTTTTGTCTTTCATTGTACTCGGATTATTTTGCTCACGCGATCAATTTGTAGGACCGGAGCTAAGAAGATAGGTCATCCGACCGTGGCCAAGGTGCCACCCGTCGTCATCGAGGAGGATCCCTCCCGGAAGAGGAAGGCGGACGAGGTCATCGTCCCCGCGGATAGCGCCAAGAAGGCCAAGGGCGACGAAGTCGTCACGGTATCTGACGACACGGCGATCGCGCCGAGTGAACCCGTAGCGGAGGCGGCCTTGCCGACTAAGGAGGGTGCTCCCTCGCCTGAGGCGGCCGAGCCGGCCTCCTTTGGTGCCGGTGCCTCCATCGCAACGTTCCCGCGCTTCATGGCCAAAGCGGCTACAGCGAGTGGTACCACACCGTCGATCCGCGCACCCGGAATCGCCGAGACGGAGGTCGAGCAGTGGCGCGGGCACACTCCAGCCCTTCTTACCTCCGTGGATGCACTGCAGCTTCATGGCATGATGGGCGCGGCCATCCAGGTATGTCCAGTCCCCGAGGATCGGGCCGCTGTGTTGCAGTGGTCTGATTCTTTTACTTCCTTGTTTTTAATTCTCGCGTCCAGTCCCCGAGTGCGTGCTCGCAGAATTTCAGCGGGTGGGCACTTAGGTTTTTTTTTTGGTCGCCAGTCCCCGAGTGCACACTCGCTGAATCTCAGCGGGTGGGCACTTAGGATTTTTGATTGCCAGTCCCCGAGTGCGCACTCGCTGAATTTCAGCGGGTGGGCACTTACGATTTTTGATTGCCTGTCCCCGAGTGCGCACTCGCTGAATTTCAGCGGGTGGGCACTTAGGATTTTTGATTGCCAGTCCCCGAGTGCGCACTCGCTGAATTTCAGCGGGTGGGCAGTTAGGATTTTTGATTGCCAGTCCCCTAGGATTTCGCTATTGTTAAACTTTTGAATCGTGTGCAGGGTTTGCAGCATGAGTCAGAACAGTGGCTTGCTGCGAAACGCCACGCAGAAAAGGAACTGGCCACCGTCCGAGAGGCGAACGAAGGGCTCCGGGCGATCGCTGCAAAGGCGGAAGAGGTCCGCCAGGAACTTGTCCCAGGGAGCGAGTTGGCAGTAGCTCAATCGGCGTTGAGCTCGGCTGAGCAACGCATCGCCGACCTCGAGCACGAGCTGAAGGAAGCGAAGGAGGAGGCGAGCTCGGCGGATGGGCGAGCCAAGGCCGCTGTCACAGCCGCCGCCGAAGAGCGTAAGGTTTCTGACGCCCTTGTTGCTGGGCTTCAGGATGACTACACCTCTCTTCAGAGCTTCATCACGGATCTCGCCCGTCCCTTAATCGGTGAGTGTGCCTGCTTCTGTTTGTTACATGTGCATTGTGTAATCTTTGATGTGTTCGCTGACATCTTCTGTCTGCAGGTCGGATCATTGATAGCACGGAAGAGGCAAATTCGTTCGACGCGCGGCAATGTGTGGCCACGCTCGTCGACTCGGCGACGTTGTCGGCGACATGCATACGGGCGTACCTTCAGGAGATGTCGCCCATGGAAGTAACTCCCAGCGACCTCGTCGAGGTGTGGCGATACTTGGAGAAGGCACCGTGGGTCGTCGAGTTCATGACGCAATCGGCATTCCGACGCGGAGTGGAGACGGCGCTTAGCCTTGGGCTCGCTCACTTCCCGGAGGACTTCGACCTGGACGACGTGACGAGTGGCTCCCCGTCGTCGACTGGCTCGGTGGAGATCTCCGAGGTGCTGAAGTTGACGGACCGTGGCACGGTGTACTCCGAGCGCGTCTGGGCGATGGGCGACCTCCTTCCTTATCAGGAGACGGTCGTTGCACCCAACGACCCCGAGCCGCAGCACAGGGACTTCAAGATCGAGCAACCCTTTCGTGCGGCGATGGCGGGTGAGCTGACGACGTACCCGTCAAACCCGTATACTCCCTTCATTCGCGATCGCAAGGGTGCTGGCGAGTCGACGTCGAAGCCTGCGGAGTAGAATAGTTTGCCCTAGGGCGTTAGTAGCAGTTCTGCCGTTGGGCATACTTTGTATTTTGTGACGATTGCAACATGCTATTAATGAGATATCGTGTTGTTTTTTGAATTGTCGTGTGTTTTTTTGATTGAGGGTTGAACGAGTCCCCGAGCGCGTCCGCCCTTTTTATGGGGTTTACCTCGTTTGTTATGTGTTTGTGGTTTTTGAATGTTTTGTTATTGTGGTCGACTCGCCCGGACTCGGAGAGCCAGTCGCAAGGCGACTCCCATGAGCGCTCTGTACTTCACCGTTTTCCCTTGCGCGAACGAGGTCGGGTGGCCGAGTCCCCGAGCGTGGTACTTGGTTGTTCTAGGCGCGACTCGAGGGTGGGTGAGGACTTGGCGCGTTAGTTTGAGCGCATCAATCCTGCCTGGCCCGTTGGCTCAGTCGCATGGCGAGTCCCAGGCATGCTCTCATACTTGGCGTTTTCTCTAGCCGCTCGCGCTGAACTGGTCGTCAGTCCCCGAGCGTGGTACTTGGCCGTTCGAGTCGCTATGTCGAGGATGCGGAGGATCATGGTCGCTGTGAGAAGCGAAGGCAGTCGTCTTGGCTCGTTGAGCCAGTCGAGCAAGGCGACTCCAATGGGGCTCCGGGTAGGCGTTTTTTCATGGACGTTACAAGACCTGGGGTACCCCAGTGCCCTTGTAGCGCACTACTTGGCCGTGCCGGTCGCTGTACCAGAGGTTGACTTCTGCAATTAGCTTGACGCTGTTATTACGAGTGCGAGTGGCACAAGACATGGAGAGTAGACGCAATGTGCGGTAGCCAATATTTTTATTTCATAGCGACTGGAGGATACATATGTGGGGTTCTAGGAGTAGAACTTCCGTAGGAGGTTTACATTCCAATTTCGCGTGACGTTGAGTTTGCCGTCCCCGCGGACGTCGACGAGGTAGTAGGCGTCGTTGCCGAGTACTTGCCCTATGGAGAATGGTCCCTCCCACGGGGGGGGGGGGGATAGCTTGTGCATGCCCTTCTTGTCCTGGATGAGGCGCAGCACCAGGTCGCCTTCTTGGAAGGTGCGAGTTTTCACCCGCCGGCTGTGGTAGCGGCGGAGTCCTTGTTGGTAGATGGCGGTGCGTGAGCGATCTAGGTCGCGTGCCTCGTCGAGTTGATCGACTCCATCCTGTCGTGCGAGTTCGTTCGCAGCCTCCGTGTAGTGGACGACCCTCGTCGAGTCGTGCTCGAGGTCGGTGGGCATGACTGCCTCGGCACCGTACACCATGAAGAAGGGGGTGAACCCTGTCGATCTGTTGACTGAGGTGCGGATGCCCCAGATGACGGAGGGTAGCTCCTCGACTCAGCACCCGGCGGTGCGCTCGAGTGGTACTTGGAGCCGCCGCTTCAGGCCGTGGAGGATGCTCTGGTTGGCCCTTTTTGCTTGGCCGTTGGACTCCGGGTGGGCGAATGACGCCAGGTCGAGCCGGATGTGGTGTTCCTCGCAGAACTCGGCCATGGCTCCTTTGGCGAAGTTGGTGTCGTTGTTCGTGATGATGCTGTTTGGGAACCCGTAGCGATATATGAGCTCGCGTAAGAACTTGGTGGCAGTCTTCCCGTCGCATTTCCGAACTGGCTTGGCCTCCACCCACTTTGTGAATTTATCGACCGCGACCAGAAGGTGGGTGTAGCCGGAGGGGCCTTTTTGAATGGGCCTACCATATCCATACCCCACACGGCGAATGGCCAGGTGATGGGGATTGTCTTGAGCGCTGAGCTCGGCACATGTGTCTGGTTGGCGTACTTCTGGCACACAGCGCACCGCTGGACGATGTCGACGGCATCGGCGTGTGCGGTGGGCTAGTAGAACCCGTGTCGCATAGCCTTGGCGACCAGAGAGTGGGCGCCGGCGTGGTGGCCGCAGTCGCCGGAGTGGATGTCGTGGAGGATCTTGCGTCCTTCGGCGGGTTGGACGCAGCGTTGGAACACGCCGGTCACGCTGCGCTTGTGGAGCTCGCCGTCGATGATGGTGAAGGATTTGCATCGGCGTGCAATCATCCGGGCGTCCGTCTCATCTGCCGGCAAGGTGCCAGCCTCCAGGTAGGCGACGTAGGGCCTGGTCCAGTCGTCTGGCTCAGCGACGAGTGCGACCAGGGCCGCCTCTGGCTGCAGTGGGACTCCGATGTCGAGCTCCCTTGGGGGTGAGACTAACGGCTTGGTGATCGTGTCGAGGAAGACGCCGGCGGGTGGCGCGAGTCGAGCCGATCCGATGCGAGAGAGTGCGTTAGCCTCCTCGTTCTTTCGCTTGTCGATCCACTCGACGGAGTAGCTTACAAAGTGTCCCCCCAGCTTGTCTACTGCTTGGCGGTACGCTTCCATTGTGGGGGAGACGGCGTCGCAAGTGCCGGCGACTTGCCCAGCGACGAGGTCGGAGTCTCCGTAGCAGCGTAGGCGGTTGACGTTCATCTCCTTGGCTGCTCGCATGCCGTGGAGTAGTGCCCCGTACTCGGCCATGTTGTTGGTGCAGGGGGTGAAGTCGAGGCAGAGGACGTAGCAGAGCTTGTCGCCCTTTGGTGAAGTCAGTACGATCCCTACTCCTGCGCCGTCCGCGTTCATGGAGCCGTCGAAGTGCAGGCTCCAGTAGTGGAGGTATGGCAGCTTTTCTGGCTGCTGGGCCTCTTCCCAGTCGGCGATGAAGTCCGCTAGAGCCTGCGACTTGATCGCTTTTCGTGGCTCGTACTTGATGTTATGGACGCCGATTTCGACGGCCCACTTAGCGACTTGCCCAGTCGCCTCACGGTTGCGGATGATGTCCTGCAACGGTGCTGAGGAGACGACCGTGATCGGGTGCTCCTGGAAGTAGTGCAGCAGGCGCCGCTGTGCTCTGAAGACCGCGTATACCAGTTTCTGGTACTGCGGGTATCGCTGGCGCGACTCGATGAGGACCTCGCTGATGTAGTACACCGGTCGCTATACCGGGCGCTCCTTTCCTTCCTCCGGTCGCTCGACGACCATGATGACGCTGACGACACGCTCGGAAGCCGCGACGTAGACCAGCATGGGTTCTTTGTCGACGGGGACGGCGAGTAATGGTGCTGCGAGTAGCACCTTCTTGAGGTCGCGGAGTGCGTCGTCCGCCTCCTTGTCCCACTGGAAGGTGGGGTTCTTGCGCATCAGGCGGTATAGGGGCATCGCCTTTTCGCCCAGGTGGGGGATGAAGCGACTGAGAGCCGCTACTCGCCCGGCAAGCTTCTGGACGTCGCGCAGGCACTCGGGTTTGCCGAGTTGAGCGATCGTGTCGATCTTCGTGGGGTTCGCCTCGATCCCGCGCTTGGAGACGACGTACCCCAGTAGTTGCCCTGCTGGTACACCGAAGGTGCATTTGCCTGGGTTGAGTTTTATCTTGTATTTCCGCAGGTTGGAGAATGTTTCCTCCAGGTCGGCGAGTAGATCGCCCTGGCGAGCGGATTTCACGACCACGTCGTCGATGTAGACGTGGATGTTGCGGCCAATTTGGCTCGCGAGGCACTCCTGCATGCACGACTGGTAGGTCGCCCCGGTGTTCTTGAGGCCGAAGGTCATGGCGGTGTAGCAGAAGGCTCCGAATGGCATGATGAACACCGTCTTCTCCTCGTCCTCAACATCCATTTTGATCTGGTTGTACCCAGAGTAGGCGTCGAGGAAACATAGCGACTCCGAGCCAGCGGTGGAGTCGATTATTTGGTCGATCCGCGGGAGGATGAACTTCTCCTTCGGGCAGGCACTGTTCAAGTTTGTGTAGTCGATACACATCCTCCAGGTCCCGTTCTTCTTCTCGACCAGGACTGGGTTTGCCAGCCACTTGGAGTACTTGATCGGCCGGATGAAGCCTGCAGCGAGTAGATGCTACACCTCCTCGGCGATAGCTCGGTGGCGCTCTTCATTGAAGGGCCGCAGCGACTGCTTGACGGGTCGCACTTTGGGGTCGGCGTTTAGTTTGTGCTCAGCGAGCTCCCTAGGGACACCAGGCATGTCAGAGGGCTTCCACGCAAAGATGTCCCTGTTCTCACGGAGGAACTCGATGAGCGCGCCTTCCTAGGCTGGGCTCATCCCTGTTCCGATCGTCACCGTCTGGCAGGAGTCGCCTGGGACCAGCTCGACGGTGCGGGTGTGCATCGTTGCCTCGAAGGCTGAGGTGTTTACGCCCTCCGAATTGGGCTTCTTGAGTATGGTGGGGTCGTCATTGTTCACCCCGCTCGCGTACTTGGCGAGCTCGTCGGTGTGGTTGGCCTCTGCCGCGATGATGGCGTCGGCGAGTTCAGCTCCTTTGGCCTCGCACTCGGCGGCCATGTCGGGGTCGCCGTTGATGGTGATGACGCCGCACGGCCTAGGGAGCTTCATCGCGTTGTACGCGTAGTGGGGCGCTGCCATGAACTTGGCGAACGCCTGGTGCCCCAGGACGCAGTGGTAGGGGCTGTCGAAGGGTACCAGTTCGGAGACGATCCGCTCGGTGCGGAAGTTTGCTGGTGTGCCAAAGGTGACTGGCAGCGTGACCTTGCCGATCGAGTACGCCTTCCGACCGGGGACGATGCCGTGGAACGTGGTGTGGGTCGTCTCGATCATCGACTGTAGGAGCCGCAACCGCCTGAAGGTGTCCAGGTACATGATGTTGATGGAGCTGCCGCCCTCCATCAGTGTCTTCGGGAGCCAGTGGTCGCCCACCTTAGGCTTTACCACCAGGGCGACTCGGCAGATGCTGCAATCGGCAGCGAGTAGTAGAACGAGGGGCAAGGGCGGCCAGCCATCTGCGGTGCGAGATGAGGGCGGAGACACAAGGTTTTACCCAGGTTTGGCCCCCCGGAGGGTAAAGACCTACTCCTGCTAGATTGTATTATGGTGGAGGTTCAATGGGCGAGCTCGACGGCTAGGCAGCGAGTCGCTTGGGTGTATGATGGAACGTATCTCTACACGCCCTGTAGGGAGGTTTATATAGACTTACCTCCCCTAGGGTTTACATATCTCAACCGAATCAGTTAAGGCTTTAGTACTTGTTCAACCTAATCCGACTGGGCCTATCTACTCGCCTGGGCCTTCATCTTCCAGTCGCTTGGATCCACACCGGGCCTTGATCCAGTCGCCGTCTTGCAGGCCCACTCGCCAGTTCCTGGGCCAGTCGGAAACGTCCTGCTGGGTATACCCCGGTAGGCATATCCCCATCAGTAGTCCCCGAGGCCGTCGTCGATTGGGCGCAGGTGGTTGCTGGCAGTCGGAGTATACGGCTTTCAATGCGGGCATCCAGTCGAATCGGCGGCGGACTCCTGAATAAAGGAGGAAACTAGTCATTCCGGTCGCAGTTTCGGTGATCGGGTCGGCGAAATATATAGTCACTGTTTGTAGTGAGCGGGTCGACGAGCTGAGTGGCCGAAGTTGGACCGTCCAAATGCAGTCAAACTAGCCGTAGGGGTAATCCAACGGTAACTTTTGGAGTAATCACCACGTAGTAACGGTTCCCTGATTTGGCGGGTAACAACCGCTATTTAAAGGGGATGGTAGGCGATCGGAGAACCACCTCCTCGTCATTTCCTCCGATTGCGCGCACCTTCGTCTTCCTCCGCATCGCGATCCAGCCGACCCGAAATCCTCCGACCCCCACGAATCCTTCCGCCAATGGCCCCCTCCACCGAGCCTTGGGGTAGATCCAAGTGTACGAGAGCGCAACTGGCGTCCTTCGAGGAGGCTGGGATACTGCGCGCCGGCAGGTGGCGCATCCCTGCGGCCAGAGAGGTGACCCCGGACCCGCACGAGGGAGAGTTCATCTGCTTCACCAGCCACCTAGAGCGGGGGCTGGGACTCCCAACATCTCTTTTCTTCCGGCGCTTCTGCGCCTTCTACGGGATCCAACCGTCGGACCTGGGCCCGCACAGCATCGAGCAGCTCACCATTTTCGTGGCGTTCTGCGAGTGCTACCTGGGCTGCAGGCCCTACTTCCCCCTGTGGCAAGATCTATTCCACGGGCGGATCAGTCACGAGGAAGCGGGCGGCCCAATGCTCGCCACGGGCGGCCTGACGTTTTAGCTGAAATTGAAGGCTTCCTTCTTCGATCTGATGCTACACGCCAAGGGGGCGAGCCAATGGAAGAATTCTTGGTTCTATGTCACCGAGGCGACTCCAAACGGCGAGGTGGCGATCCCAAGATACTCTGCCGACCGGCCTGAACCACGCCCACTTGAAGTCGGCAAGCTTCCAACAGACCAGCGGATGGTCATGGACGAAATTCTTCAGACCATTCGCGGCCTGAAGAAGAGGGGTCTCCTGCCCATCAATTTGTACAACTGTTGGCTCGGGCGGCGACTCGTCCCCCTGGCCCGCCACGACCACTATATGTACGAGTACGCGGGCCGGGAGGACTCGACGAAGTCCTGCCTCGTCGAGTGGCAACTCGAGGATTACCTCCTAGCGCTGAAGAAGATCACCTAGGCGACGGACCTCGACGCGAAGGCCGGGGTCGCCCCCTACACCGCGAAGCATCCAGCCCCAACGGTAAGTCATCCTTTCATCATTCACAGTCGCAGTTAAATGCAGTTGCGGTCATACTGATGTTGTTTATGCCTATTGCAGCTATTTCAAGTAGTTGAAGGGTGGCTTCCGCCCGCGGACGACAAGAATTCGAGTTCATCCGTCCAGGAGGTGGGCGAATCGCCTCCAGCGAGGGGAGGCGTCGAGAGCGACGGGAGTGGCGACGACGACGAATCCGAGGAAGAGGTCGCCCCGCTGGTCCGGAAAACGCGCGGACAGCAGCAGCGTGAGCTCGAGGCGAGCAAAAGCCTCGAGCGTCATGACGATGATGACGACGAGCTCCCCGAGCACACCTCGCGTCGCGAGGCCACTCCATCAAATAAGAATAAGAAGAAGGAGGTGAAGGCCCCTCCAAAGAAGAAGGCGGAGCCAGCGAAACAGGCGTCTCCGCCTCATTCGCCAAGCAGCTCCGACACCACCAACCTGGCCAGGGGAGAAGCCCCACAGATGGCGACGGCGCCAGATATCACCGCCGTCCTGAACGAGGTGCCTCTGGCCTCGATGCCTCCACTGTTCGCCCCAGTCTCTCGGTTGGGGGCCGCTCCGGTCGCGGTAGCTTTGCCGCCCAAGGATGCTCCTGCCGAAAATGTTTCGGAGGCTCCGGCCGCAGCCTCGACAACGAAGAAACCGTCCGTGTCTTGGGCACGCGATGTCCTGGAGATGGGCCTCAGTCGCCGACTGGGCCCCGAACTGGAGAAGCCGGCCGGCATCCGCACGGGGCTACGCTTCATTCCAGTCGCCAAGTGAGTTTTGCTCACCTACTTTTGTCTTTCATTGTACTCGGATTATTTTGCTGACGCGATCAATTTGTAGGACCGGAGCTAAGAAGATAGGTCATCCGACCGTGGCCAAGGTGCCACCCGTCGTCAGCGAGGAGGATCCCTCCCGGAAGAGGAAGGCGGACGAGGTCATCGTCCCCGCGGATAGCGCCAAGAAGGCCAAGGGCGACGAAGTCGTCATGGTATCTGACGACACGGCGATCGCGCCGAGTGAACCCGTAGCGGAGGCGGCCTTACCGACCAAGGAGGGTGCTCCCTCGCCTGGGGCGGCCGAGCCGGCCTCCTTTGGTGCCGGTGCCTCCATCGCAACGTTCCCGCGCTTCATGGCCAAAGCGGCTACAGCGAGTGGTACCACACCGTCGAGCCGCGCACCCGGAATCATCGAGACGGAGGTCGAGCAGCGGCGTGGGCACACTCCGGCCCTTCTTACCTCCGTGATGCACTGCAGCTTCATGGCATGCTGGGCGCGGCCATCCAGGTATGTCCAGTCCCCGAGGATCAGGCCGCTGTGTTGCAGTGGTCTGATTCTTTTACTTCCTTGTTTTTAATTCTCGCGTCCAGTCCCCGAGTGCGCGCTCACTGAATTTCAGCGGGTGGGCACTTAGGGTTTTTTTTTGGTCGCCAGTCCCCGAGTGCACACTCGCTGAATTTCAGCGGCTGGGCACTTAGGATTTTTGATTGCCAGTCCCCAAGTGCGCACTCGCTGAATTTCAGCGGGTTGGCACTTAGGATTTTTGATTGCCAGTCCCCGAGTGCGCACTCGCTGAATTTCAGCGGGTGGGCACTTAGGATTTTTGATTGCCAGTCCCGGAGTGCGCACTCGCTGAATTTCAGCGGGTGGGCACTTAGGATTTTTGATTGCCAGTCGCCGAGTGCGCACTCGCTGAATTTCAGCGGGTGTGCACTTAGGATTTTTGATTGCCAGGCCCCGAGTGCCCACTCGCTGAATTTCAGCGGGTGGGCACTTAGGATTTCTCTATTGTTAAACTTTTGAATTGTGTGCAGGGTTTGCAGCATGAGTCAGAACAGCGTCTTGCTGCGAAACGCCGCGCAGAAAAGGAACTGGCCACCGTCCGAGAGGCGAATGAAGGGCTCCGGGCGATCGCTGCAAAGGCAGAAGAGGTCCGCCAGGAACTTGTCCCAGCCTGCGAGTTGGCAGTAGCTCAATCGGCATTGAGCTCGGCTGAGCAACGCATCGCCGACCTCGAGCGCGAGCTGAAGGAAGCGAAGGAGGAGGCGAGCTCGGCGGATGGGCGAGCCAAGGCCGCTGTCACAGCCGCCGCCGAAGAGCGTAAGGTTTCTGACGCCCTTGTTGCTGGGCTTCAGGATGACTACACCTCTCTTCAGAGCTTCATCATGGATCTCGCCCGTCCCTTAATCGGTGAGTGTGCCTGCTTCTGTTTGTTACATGTGCATTGTGTAATCTTTGATGTGTTCGCTGACATCTTCTGTCTGCAGGTCGGATCATTGATAGCGCGGAAGAGGCAAATTCTTTCGACGCGCGGCAATGCGTGGCCACGCTCGTCGACTCGGCGACGTTGTCGGCGACATGCATACGGGCGTACCTTCAGGAGATGTCGCCCATAGAAGTAATTCCCAGCGACCTCGTCGAGGTGTGGCGATACTTGGAGAAGGCGCCGTCGGTCGTCGAGTTCATGACGCGATCGGCATTCCGACGCGGAGCGGCGATGGCGCTTAGCCTTGGGCTCGCTCACTTCACGGAGGACATCGACCTGGACGACGTGACGAGTGGCTACCCGTCGTCGACTGGCTCGGTGGAGATCTCCGAGGTGCTGAAGTTGACGGACCGCGGTGCGGTGTACTCCGAGCGCGTTTGGGGGATGGGCGACCTCCTTCCTTATCAGGAGACGGTCGTCGCACCCAACGACCCCGAGCCGCAGCACAGGGACTTCAAGATCGAGCAACCCTTTCGTGCGGCGATGGCGGGTGAGCTGACGACGTACCCGTCAAACCCGTATACTCCCTTCATTCGCGATCGCAAGGGTGCTGGCGAGTCGTCGTCGAAGCCTGCGGAGTAGAATAGTTTGCCCTAGGGCGTTAGTAGCAGTTCTGCCATTGGGCATACTTTGTATTTTGTGACGATTGCAACATGCTATTAATGAGATATCGTGTTGTTTTGTGAATTGTCGTGTTTTTTTTGGTTGAGGGTTGAACGAGTCCCCGAGCGCGTCCGACCTTTTTAAGGGGTTTACCTCGTTTGTTATGTGTTTGCGTTTTTTGAATGTTTTGTTATTGTGGTCGACTCGCCCGGAATCGGAGAGCCAGTCGCAAGGCGACTCCCATGAGCGCTCTGTACTTCACCGTTTTCCCTTGCGCGAACGAGGTCGGGTGGCCGAGTCCCCGAGCGTGGTACTTGGTTGTTCTAGGCGCGACTCGAGGGTGGGTGAGGACTTGGCGCATCAGTTTGAGCGCATCACTCCTGCTTGGCCCGTTGGGTCAGTCGCATGGCGAGTCCCGGGCATGCTCTCATACTTGGTGTTTTCCCTAGCCGCTCGCGTTGAACTGGTCGTCAGTCCCCGAGCGTGGTACTTGGCCGTTCGAGTCGCTATGTCGAGGATGCGGAGGATCATGGTCGCTGTGAGAAGCGAAGGCAGTCCTCTTGGCTCGTTGAGCCAGTCGAGCAAGGCGACTCCAATGGGTCTCCGGGTAGGCGTTTTTTCATGGACGTTACAAGACCTGGGGTACCCCAGTGCCCTTGTAGCGCACTACTTGGCCGTGCCGGTCACTGTACCAGAGGTTGACTTCTGCAATTAGCTTGACGCTGTTATTACGAGTGCGAGTGGCACAAGACATGGAGAGTAGACGCAATTTGCGGTAGCCAATATTTTTATTTCATAGCGACTGGAGGATACATATGTGGGGTTCTAGGAGTAGAACTTCCGTAGGAGGTTTACATTCCAAGGTCGCGTGACGTCGAGTTTGCCATCCCCGCGGATGTCGACGAGGTAGTAGGCGTCGTTGCCGAGTACTCGCCCTATGGCGAATGGTCCCTCCCACGGGGGGGATAGCTTGTGCATGCCTTTCTTGTCCTGGATGAGGCGCAGCACCAGGTCGCCTTCTTGGAAGGTGCGAGTTTTCACCCGCCGGCTGTGGTAGCGGTGGAGTCCTTGTTGGTAGATGGCGGTGCGTGAGCGAGCTAGGTCGCGTGCCTCGTCGAGTTGATCGACTCCATCTTGTCGTGCGAGTTCGTTCGCAGCCTCCGTGTAGTGGACGACCCTCGGCGAGTCGTGCTCGAGGTCGGTGGGCATGACTGCCTCGGCACCGTACACCATGAAGAAGGGGGTGAACCCTGTCGATCTGTTGACTGAGGTACGGATGCCCCAGATGACGGAGGGTAGCTCCTCGACCCAGCACCCGGCGGTGCGCTCGAGTGGTACTTGGAGCCACGGCTTCAGGCCGTGGAGGATGCTCTGGTTGGCCCTTTCCGCTTGGTCGTTGGACTCCGGGTGGGCGACTGACGCCAGGTCGAGCTGAATGTGGTGTTGCTCGTAGAACTCGGCCATGGCTCCTTTGGCGAAGTTGGTGCCGTTGTCCGTGATGATGCTGTTTGGGAACCCGTAGCAATATATGATCTTGCATAAGAACTTGGTGGCGGTCTTCCCGTCGCATTTCCAGACTGGCTTGGCCTCCACCCACTTTGTGAATTTATCGACCACGACCAGAAGGTGGGTGTAGCCGGAGGGGGCCTTTTTGAAGGGGCCTACCATATCCATACCCCACATGGCGAATGGCCAGGTGATGGGGATTGTCTTGAGCACTGAGCTCGGCACATGTGTCTGGTTGGCGTACTTCTGGCACCCAGCGCACCGCTGGATGATGTCGACGGCATCGGCGTGTGCGGTGGGCCAGTAGAAGCCGTGTCGCATAGCCTTGGCGACCAGAGAGCAGGCGCCGGCGTGGTGGCCGCAGTCGCCGGAGTGGATGTCGTGGAGGATCTTGCGTCCTTCGGCGGGTTGGACGCAGCGTTGGAACACGCCGGTCACGCTGCGCTTGTGGAGCTCGCCGTCGATGATGGTGAAGGATTTGCATCGGCGTGCAATCATCCGGGCGTCCGTCTCGTCTGCCGGCAAGGTGCCAGCCTCCAGGTAGGCGACGTAGGGCCTGGTCCAGTCATTTGGCTCGGCGACGAGTGCGACCAGGGTCGCCTCTGGCTGCAGCGGGACTCCGATGTCGATCTCCCTTGGGGCTGAGACTGACGGCTTGGTGATCGTGTCGAGGAAGACGCCGGTGGGTGGCGCGAGTCGAGCCGATCCGATGCGAGAGAGTGCGTCAGCCTCCCCCTTCTTTCTCCTGTCGATCCACTCGACGGAGTAGCCTGCAAAGTGCCCCCCCAGCTTGTCCACTGCTTGGCGGTACGTCGCCATTGTGGGGGAGACGGCGTCGCAAGTGCCGGCGACTTGCCCAGCGACGAGGTCGGAGTCTCCGTAGCAGTGTAGGCGGTTGACGTTCATCTCCTTGGCTGCTCGCATGCCGTGGAGTAGTGCCTCGTACTCGGCCATGTTGTTGGTGCAGGGGGTGAAGTCGAGGCAGAGGACGTAGCGGAGCTTGTCGCCCTTTGGTGAAGTCAGTACGATCCCTGCTCCTGCGCCGTCCGCGTTCTTGGAGCCGTCGAAGTGCAGGCTCCAGTAGTGGAGGTATGGCAGCTTTTCTGGCTGCTGGGCCTCTTCCGAGCCGGCGATGAAGTCCGCTAGAGCCTGCGACTTGATCGCTTTTCGTGGCTCGTACTTGATGTTATGGACGCCGATTTCGACGGCCAATTTGCGACTCGCCCAGTCGCCTCACAGTTGTGGATGGTGTCCTGCAATGGTGCTGAGGAGATGACCGTGATCGGGTGCTCCTGGAAGTAGTGCGGCAGGCGCCGCTGTGCTCTGAAGACCACGTATATCAGTTTCTGGTACTGCGGGTATCGCTGGCGCGACTCGGTGAGGACCTCGCTGATGTAGTACACCGGTCGCTGTACCGGGCGCTCCTTTCCTTCCTCCGGTCGCTCGACGACCATGACGGCGCTGACGACACGCTCGGAAGCCGCGACGTAGACCAACATGGGTTCTTTGTCGACGGGGGCGGCGAGTAATGGTGCTGCAAGTAGCACCTTCTTGAGGTCGCGGAGTGCGTCGTCCGCCTCCTTGTCCCACTGGAAGGTGGGGTTCTTGCGCATCAGGCGGTATAGGGGCATCGCCTTTTCGCCCAGGCGGGGGATGAAGCGACTGAGAGCCGCTACTCGCCCGGCAAGCTTCTGGACGTCGCGCAGGCACTCGGGTTTGCCGAGTCGAGCGATCGTGTCGACCTTCGTGGGGTTCGCCTCGATCCCGCGCTTGGAGAGGATGTACCCCAGTAGTTGCCCTGCTGGTACACCGAAGGTGCATTTGCCTAGGTTGAGTTTTATCTTGTATTTCCGCAGGTTGGAGAATGTTTCCGCCAGGTCGGCGAGTAGATCGCCCTGGCGAGCGGATTTCACGACCACGTCATCGATGTAGACGTGGATGTTTCGGCCAATTTGGCTCGCGAGGCACTCCTGCATGCACCGCTGGTAGGTCGCCCTGGCGTTCTTGAGGCCGAAGGTCATGGCGGTGTAGCAGAAGGCTCCGAATGGCGTGATGAACACCGTCTTCTCCTCGTCCTCAACAACCATTTTGATCTGGTTGTACCCAGAGTAGGCGTCGAGGAAACACAGCGACTCCGAGCCCGCGGTGGAGTCGATTATTTGGTCGATCCGTGGGAGGACGAACTGCTCCTTCGGGCAGGCGCTGTTCAAGTTTGTGTAGCCGATACACATCCTCCAGGTCCCGTTCTTCTTCTCGACCAGGACTGGGTTTGCCAGCCACTTGGAGTACTTGATCGGCCGGATGAAGCCTGCAGCAAGTAGACGCTGCACCTTCTTGGCGATAGCTCGGCGGCGCTCTTCGTTGAAGGGCTGCAGCGACTGCTTGACGGGTCGCACTTTGGGGTCGGTGTTTAGTTTGTGCTCAGCGAGCTCCCTAGGGACACCAGGCATGTCAGAGGGCTTCCATGCGAAGATGTCCCTGTTCTCACAGAGGAACTCGATGAGCGCGCCTTCCTACGCTGGGCTCATCCCTGTTCCGATCGTCACCGTCTGGCTGGAGTCGCCTGGGACCAGCTCGACGGTGCGGGTGTGCGTCGTTGCCTCGAAGGCTGAGGTGTTTGCGCCCTCCGAATTGGGCTTCTTGTGTATGGTGGGGTCGTCATTGTTGACCCCGCTCGCGTACTTGGCGAGCTCGTCGGCGTGGTTGGCCTCTGCCGCGCGCGACGGCGTCGGTGAGTTCGGCTCCTTTGGCCTCGCACTCGGCGGCCATGTCGGGGTCGCCGTTGATGGTGATGACGCCGCACGGCCCGGGGAGCTTCATCGCGTTGTACGCGTAGTGGGGCGCTGCCATGAACTTGGCGAACGCCTGACGCCCCAGGACGAAGTGGTAGGGGCTGTCGAAGGGTACCAGTTCGAAGACGATCCGCTCGGTGCGGAAGTTTGCTAGTGTGCCGAACGTGACTGGCAGCGTGACCTTGCCGATCGGGTACGCCTTCTGACCGGGGACGATGCCGTGGAACGTGGTGTGGGTCGTCTCGATCATCGACTGTGGGAGACGCAGCCGCCTGAAGGTGTCCAAGTACAGGATGTTGATGGAGCTGCCGCCGTCCATCAATGTCTTGGGGAGCCAGTAGTCGCCCACCTTAGGCTTGACCACCAGGGCGACTCGGCCTGGGTACTCGATGCATGGTGAGTGGTCCTGGCGGCTCCAGGTGATGGGCTGCTCCGACCAGTTGAGGAACTGGGGAACGTCCACCTGGGCCAACGCGTTGACGGCGACGACGCGGGTGATGACCTTCTTCTCGCGCTTCGTGTTGAAGCCTGTGAAGGTGTGGAGCGAGCTGGCCATGTTGCCCAATTTTCCGCCGTTTGGCGGGTTGTTGTCGGGGTCCTCCCGTGCTCGCCGTGCCTTCTCAATCTCCCGGAGAGTATGGCAGTCGGTGGTCGTGTGCGTTGCGGGTTTCCCTTCCCTGCTATGAAACGCACAAGGTTGGTTAAGGAGGGCCGCGGGGTCGAACCTTGGCTTGGCATTGTAGTTGCCGCCGTCGCGGCGTTGTCCTCCGTCGCGGCGGAAGATCTTGGGCTCGTGTTGTGCGTGCCCGGCGTTGGCGACGAAGTCGACTCGCCCGTCACTGCGGCGCTTGCCGGTGAGGCGAGTGTTGCTGTAGCGTAGGTCGGACTGTCGTCCGTTGTCGTTGCCGCTCGTGCGGCGTTGGCCTCCCGACTCGTCGTCGGTTTCCTGATTTGGATCTTCCTCCGCGTACCGTTTTGCGATCTCGAGGAGGTCCGGTATGTTGTCGAGTGTGCGAGAATGTCGCTTGAGCTTGGCGACCAATGGCTCGTAGGAGCACGAGGTCTTGAAGCAATGGATCGTGGTGTCCGGGTGGATGCCGACCGCGTTGTACCATAGTTCTTGCCACCGCTGGACCCAGTTGCGGGTCGACTCGCGGGGTCCATGGACGCATCGCTCCAGGTCCTCGATGGTGGTGGCGCGGGTGTAGGAGCACTCGAAGTGCCTGACGAAGGCGTCGCGCATCTCCTCCCAGGAGTCGATGCTATCCTGGGGGAGGGTGTTGATCCACTGCCTGCACGTCCCCTCCATCATCAAGGGGAGGTAACGGGCGGCTAGCAGGTCGGTGTGGCCCGCGATCCCCATTGCCATGAGGTATGTATCAAGCCACACGGAAGGGTCGTACTTTTCTATCTCCTTCGGCACCTTGAAGTTCGCCGGGTATTTCTCGCCTCGGATCATTGGTCCGAAGCACCTGGGCCCGAGTCGACTTAGCGACCCCATCGGCTCGCCGTCGCGGCGATTGGTTAGGGTGTGTCACAGGTCGTCGGGCTAGCGTGCGCGCCAGCTTTGGTCGTTGATGATGTGGGTGCGGGAGTCGATGGGTTGACCGTTGGCGGCGACGAAGTTGGTCGCTGGCCTGGGGTCGTTGGTGGAGAGTGCCGCATTTGCGGGTCGGTGTTGGAGCTGTAGTGGCTCTGGTGGCGGGCAGTTGAGGGTGTTTGCCGCCATTGGGCGGCCGCTTGAGGCTGCTCTGCTTCCCGAAGAACGCGAGTACACTCGACCCTACGAGTCGGCGCCTGCGTTTTGCTGCTCGATGGCCTTTGTGAGCAGGGCCCTGACATACTGGATCTGTAGGGCGCCGTCGCCGGTGGTCGTGATGTTGTCAGCTTCTGCTCGGCCCGCCACGAGGTTGTCCATCGGGGTGGAGAACAGTGGGAGGCCGTTTGCGTCTCGCTCCCGTGAGGAGACTACTATCCGCGGCTGATCCCTGGGGGTGTGCGGTTGGGTGGAGGTGGGGCGCCCATCGCCGTCGACCCTGGCGGGGGTCGGGCGCTTCCTCCTGGTGGCGCATTCTCACAGATCGCGCACTCGGCCGCGCGGGTCGGGTCGTTCTCGTCATCGAAGTTCAGGGCGCGCCCCTGGATGGTGGGGTTCAGGCGCGACTTGATTCGCTGCTGGTGGTAGCGCGACAGCTCCTGCGCCGTCACCTGCTCGAGGCGAAATTTTTCGCGCTCGGCTTGCTCCTTGCGGAGTGCCTCCGCCAGCTTCAGGCGGAGTTCCTCGACCTTCGTTGCCGTGGCGTTAGGAGGGATCGGGGTGGAGAAGGGTTCCTCCGGCGGATCGGTGCCGGTCGCCATGTAGGTCGCGGCGTGGCGACCGGTACCATCGCGGAGATCGGCGGAGTTTTCTGACCCGGAGTCGAAGTCGAAGATCCCAAGGATGGAAGGATCCTCGAAGTCTCCCAAGTTGGAGACCTGGGTGATGGAGCCCGTGGGTGAAGCCGCGGTGATGGATCCGGCGAGTGACGCCGGGGTCGCCGAGTCGGCGTCGTCGTTGAGGGCCACGTCTTCCGCGGCTGCGGAGTTTTCGGCCACGTTGCTGTGGGCCGAGTTGTACTCGGAGGAGAGGCGATGGATCGTGCGGACCTGGCTCTCGGAGAGGCGATGGATCGTGCGGACCTGGCTCTCGGAGAGCCGATCGCGTGGCGGTGACTCGCGGATGCGAGCCGAGTCCTCCGAGACGATGACGTCGGTGAGGCCGACGAAGAGGCTGATCGTGCCTACTGGCAGGATCATGCTGTGCGTGACGGGTCGCGCCGCCGGGACCTAGCTGCTCGGCAAGATCTGGAGCATCTCGCCGATCGCTATCATGCGGCCGGTGGCGACCGTCTCGTTGATGGGCAGATTGGATCTCGCCGCAGAACACCGGCCAGACCGGCCAGGCCCCACGGTGGGCGCCACTATCGTGGGAATGGTCACGGCAGATGCTGCAATCGGCAGCGAGTAGTAGAACGAGGGACAAGGGCGGCCAGCCATCTGCGGTGCGAGATGAGGGCGGAGACACAAGGTTTTACCCAGGTTCGGCCCCCCGGAAGGTAAAGACCTACTCCTGCTAGATTGTATTATGGTGGAGGTTCAATGGGCGAGCTCGACGGCTAGGCGGCGAGTCGCTTGGGTGTATGATGGAACGTATCTCTACACGCCCTGTAGGGAGGTTTATATAGACTTACCTCCCCTAGGGTTTACATATCTCAACCGAATCAGTTAAGGCTTCGGTACTTGTTTAACCTAATCCGACTGGGCCTATCTACTCGCCTGGGCCTTCAGCTTCCAGTCGCTTGGATCCACACCGGGCCTTGATCCAGTCACCATCTTGCAGGCCCACTCGCCAGTTCCTGGGCCAATCGGAAACGTCCTGCTGGGTATACCCCGGTAGGCATATCCCCATCAAGCGGAATTGCCCTAAGTACTTGGAAGATTTTAAGAACGGCAATATCCAGAATGAAGGTATATCTGATATACATGTTATTGATGTATATCTCACTAGTAGTCGTAATAGTCCTGGGTATTAGATACTGGTTCGGTTGCTCATATTTTTAACTCGAAACAGGTGCTGCAGAATAGACGGAAACTAGCAAAGAACGAGGTGACAATGCACGTTGGAAACGGATCAAAGGTTGATGTGACCGCGGTCGGCACACTACCTCTTCATCTACCATCGGGATTAGTTTTATACTTAAATAATTGTTATTTGGTGCCTGCATTGAGCATGAAAATTATATCCGGATCATGTTTATTGCGAGACGGTTACTTGTTTAAGTCCGAGAATAATGGTTGTTTGATTTATATGAGTAAGATGTATTATGCACATGCACCTTTGATAGATGGTCTATTCTTGTTGAATCTCGATTGTAGTAATACACATATTAATAACATTGAAGCTAAACGTTTGAAATTGAGCGATAAGTCAACCTATATGTGGCACTGTCGTCTTGGTCACATTAGAGTGAAGAGTATGAAGAAAATCCATTCCGATGGACTTCTTGAATCACTTGATTTCGAATCACTTGAAAGGTGCGAAGCATGTCTGATGGGAAAATGTCTAATACTCCATTTTCTGGTAGGATGGAGCGAGCTACGGACTTATTAGAAATCATACATACCGATGTGTGTGGTCCAATGAGTGTAGCATTGTGCGGTGGTTATCGTTATGTTCTTACTTTCACGGATGACTTGAGTAGATATGGGTATATCTATTTCATGAAACATAAGTCCAAAAATTTCGAGAAGTTTAAGGAATTTCAAAGTGAAGTAGAAAATCAACGTAACAAGAAGATTAAATTTCTACGATCTGATCATGGAGGTGAGTATCTAAGTTACGAGTTTGGCGAGCATTTGAAGAAATGTGGAATACTTTCACAATTGACATCGCCGGGAACACCACAATGTAATGGTGTGTCCGAACGTCGTAATCGAACTCTCTTAGATATGGTTCGTTCTATGATGTCACTTACAGATTTACCGCTATCGTTTTGTGGTTATGCATTAGAAACAACCGCATTCACTTTAAATAGGGCACCATCTAAATCCGTTGAAACGACACTGTATGAATTATGGTTTGGGAAGAAACCTAAATTGTCGTTCCTTAAAGTTTGGGGTTGCAAAGCTTATGTAAAGAAGTTACAGCACGACAAGCTTGAACCCAAAGGGAAAAATGCGTCTTCATAGGATACCCGAAGGAAACTATTGGGTATACCTTCTATCATAGATCCGAGGGCAAAATCTTTGCTGCCAAGAATGTATCCTTTCTAGAGAAGGACTTTCTCTCGAAAGAAGTGACTGGAAGGAAAGTAGAACTCAACGAGGTTGTTGAACTTTCTCTCGAACTTTGAGAGTAGCGCAGCACCATAAGTAGTTCCTGTGGAGCCTACACCAATAAGAGAGTAAGATAATGATGTTGATCATGAAACTTTGGTTGAAGTTACTACGGAACCTCGCAGGTCAACAAGAACTCGTACCACTCCTGATTGGTATGATCCCGTTATGAGTGTCATGTTGGTGGACAAAACCAATGACCCTGCGACATATGAGGAAGCAATGATGAGCCCAGATTCCAATAAATGGCAACAAGCCACGAAATCCGAGATTGGATCCATGTACGAAAACCAAGTATGGACTTTGGTGGACTTACCGGATGGTCGGAAGGCTGTCAAGAACAAATGGATTTTCAAGAAGAAAACAAATGCTGATGGTAATGTTACTGTCTATAAAGCTCGACTTGTCGCAAAAGGGTTTCGAAAAATTCAAGGAGTTCACTACGATGAGACTTTCTCACCGGTAGCGAAGCTAAACTCTGTGAGTATTTTGTTAGCAATCGCTGCATATTATGATTATGAGATATGGCAGATGGATGTCAAAACGGCGTTCCTCAATGGAGACATTGATGAAGAGTTGTATATGGTACAACCCAAAGGTTTTGTCGATCCTAAAGATGCTAACAAGGTATGCAAACTTCAACGTTCCATTTATGGATTGAAGCAAGCATCCCAGAGTTGGAATCAATGTTTTGATAAGGTAATCAAAAGTTTTGGTTTTATACAAACTTATGGAGAAGCTTGTATTTACAAGAAAGTTAGTGGGAGCTCTGTAGCATTCCTAGTACTATATGTGGATGACATATTGTTGATTGGGAATGATGTAGACCTTCTTAATAGTGTCAAGCAATATTTGAATAATAGTTTTTCAATGAAAGATCTTGGCGAAGCAGCTTACATATTAGGCATAAAGATTTATAGAGATAGATCAAGACGGCTAATATCATTATCACAAAGTAAATATTTGGACAAAGTTCTAAAGAGGTTTGGAATGGAAGATAGCAAGAAAGGGTTCTTGCCCATGTTGCCCAATACGACCTTGAGTAAAACTCAAAGTCCTGCTATGGGAAAAGATAGAGAAAGGATGAGTAAGACTCCCTATGCCTCAGCCATAGGATCTATCATGTATGCCATTCTATGTACTAGACCCGACATTGCATATGCTGTTAGTTTGACTAGCATATATCAAAGTGATCCAGGAGTGGATCATTGGACAGCGGTAAAAAACATCCTTAAGTACTTGAGTAGAATTAAGGATATGGTTCTTTCTTATGGAGGTGATGAACAGCTCGTTGTTAATGGTTACACCGATGCTAGTTGGAACACCGATCCGGATTATTCTAAATCTCAATTTGGATATGTATTTACTTTGAATGGTGCAGCAGTTAGCTGGAGGAATGCAAAGCAAAGTGTTGTGGCAAGATCTTCAACTGAGTCGGAATACATAGCTGCTTTAGAGGCTTCACAAGAGGCGATATGGATGAAGGAGTTCATTACAGAGCTTGGTGTGGTTCCTAGTGCGCTGGACCCAATGTAAAGCACATGAATCTAAAGGCACATCACATGGGCACACAAGTGATAACATGGGCGCCATAGCTAATGCGCAACAACCAAGGTCACACAAGAATCTAAAGCACATCAAGCTACGTTTTCATGCTATTTGAGAGCATGTACAAGATGGTGACATAAAGATTTGCAAAGTACACACAGATCTGAATGTGGCCGATCCGTTGACTAAACCTCTCCCGAGGGAAAAACATGACCAGCACCAAACCTCCATGGGTATTCGTTATATTACCATGTAATCTAGATTAGTTGAATCTAGTGAAAGTGGGAGACTGTTGGAGATATGCCCTAGAGGCAATAATAAAAGTGGTTATTATTATATCTTTGTGTTTATGATAAATGTTTACATTCATGCTATAATAGTATTAACCGAAAACATTAATACTTGTGTGATTTGTAAACTAAATTAGAATCCCTGGTAAAGTCTCTTTATAATACTAGCTTGTTGGTTAATAGCTGATCGTGGTTTCTCGATCATGAACATTGAGATGTTATTAACAACAAGATCATATCATTAGGAGAATGGTATGATGGACATACTCCTATAGATAAGCGTAGCATAAAGATCAAGTCATTTCAATAGTTCATTTGCTATAAGCTTTCTGATAAATAGTAACCTAATTCCTTCGACCATGAGATCATGCTAATCACCATCACCGGAAGGATGCTTTGATGACATCAAAAACTGTAAGATCCCACCTTTATAAAGGTAAAGATCCTTGTGATTGCAATTCTAGTCCCTGGATCAATTGCTAGCATCCACAGTTTAAGATGAATTACACAGAAACAAAGGTCATTATTACATCGTCATTCTAGAGATAACATAGTCTTTTACAACTCCTTACCCATAAGCTAGTACAAGAGTTTAACTTAACAATATAAAATAGAAGTCTTCATCTTCATGTGCCATAGGGAAGCTTGTTGGGTGTAGACTCATAACCCCTAATCATCATCAGAGTAACCTCTAACATCACAAGTTACAGCCATAGTGGGTCAATACATTGGAATAGTATTGGCAAGTGATACCTTAGTATAATATTAGCATCTAGTTTCTACATGAATTTGGCTAAGTGTAGCTTAGGCTTGCTTTGCTCAAAAAATATTTTACCTATTAGTTGAAAACACTAAGTTTTGTTTGGCAAAAACACCCAAGGAACCACCAATAGAAATTGGTGAACCTTCTCCCTTGTTCAACCACAAGTTTTAACTTAGAAAATTGGGATGAGGAGATTCTTGATAGCTTCCATGTCTTGATGCTCAAATTGTCCAATACCAGGGACATGGCTAAGTACTTAGTTTCTTCCATCTGCAGAGGTTGTGCACTTTCTCCACATGACTTGATTTTCACCAAGACAGGACCTTTCAGAAGCCTTCCCTTAGACCAAATGGACGTGTTCCAACCTATCATCCCTCTACCACCAACTGTCCAAATGGATAAGTTATTGCAACCTATATGATCCAGGCAGAGCCCATAATGCCATGCTGTTGCACTAGAAGCTTCTTAACATTTGGCATCTCAAATCCCTTTGTTCCTGGGTGGCAATCCACAAGTGAGATACACAAGGTAAACCATAGAAATGGGCCTTGTGTAACCACTCAACCAAAAACCACGAAGCAATTACCATTCCACCCAGGTGTTTCATTCACTTAGTTGTTTTATTAAGCAAAACCATAAGTCCAATACTTAGAAATATTTTTCCATAGCATGTATATATTACACCCTTGGTGGCTACTAGCTAGGCTAAGCATGGCAATAGAAAGTATCTTAACTTTAGAGAATTCTAACAATTCTACAACTACTAGGATTTCCCAAGCATAGCATATAGATACTTAGAAAAAATACTCATGCAAGCCTATACAAAATATTTCTAGTGCATAGTCAAAATATAGGGACAAAAATATGAAGCACCACTCGCCTTGGTAGTTGGGGGAGTAGCAACAATCCTCACAATCAAAATCACCACTAGCACCAAAATCTACACATAAAATGATATCACCAAATTCACATATCAAAATAAACAAGCAAAAATATATGAATTCATGCAAATGCCATGTGATGATTTTTGTAAATCAACAAGACAAGTGAAACAGTACTGAATCATAAACAAATCAATTATACACTAAATAAAATTAATTTGGCCCTTAGAACATTTTCCATACAATTCTTATATACAAAATAAACTTATAATTTTCTCTTAAAAAACAACCCATTTTACAGATACAATTTATTAAACAAAGTGCATAATTGGATATAATTCTTTCTCCTGATTCCAATGATATAAAATTTACAAAATTTGAACGTGGGGATCAAAAGTTATGAATTTTGCAAGTTTGAACAACTAAGAGATCTAATTTCAGATTTTAAATCTAAACTCTAGCCACGCGGTGCTTTCTGATTGGTTGATACCATTTCGGCTGGCTCGAGCAACGTAGGCCGCAGGATTTAAATGAAATCGCACAGGCCAGATCTAATCGTACCCCTTCGATAAGTGATCTAATCTCACGCGCTAGATTAAGATCCAACTGTCCACGATGGCTTGGCCAAGAACTGGCGGCGCGCGTGGTTGCAGCGGACGGCGCTACTGGCGGCGATGGTCTGGCGAATACAGGAGGGGCTGGGGGGTGTGGTGTGTCTTACCAGACTCGCAAGATGACGAGGAAGCTCAACGTGCTGCTGGCATGGACAAGGGCGGGCTGTAGCAGAGGCTAGCGCTCGTCGGAGTTGCGGGCGGCGTCGGGTCCGTGCAGACGGCGACGTTGATGATGTTCGGGATCACCCTAAATCGCTCCTCGAAGTCGAGCGGCGGCTCAGGCGTTTGCGTCCGTGAACGGGGACGGCGACCTGGGTCACGAGCAGGCAAACCAGAGGTGTCAGCATATGCACAAGGACACGAGGGTCACGCTCGTTTGAACCAGAAGCAAAGGGGCGGTCAGAGATCACTGTAATTGCTTGCCGGAGCTCGTCGGACAGCGGCGGTGTGATTCGAAATACTAGCAACCTGGTGGCGAGGTGAGTGTGCTGTGTGGGGGAAATAACCGCGGCGGCGAGGTGTTTAAGTAGCCAGGAGGGGCGAGAGAATTACGCAGTGGTTCAATGCCAATTAAGCAAGAAATCAACGCGGCGTTTCTGGAGGAAACGGCGGTTGCGACGGAGTCTGCGTGCGCGGGGGTGGGGAAGAAGATGCTGACCTGGCTTGGGCCCAGTGGCAGTGTCAGCGGGGCAGAGCGGGTGCGGGTGAGAGAGAGAGAAGAGGTAATTGGCCCGGGTGGGCTTAGTGGGCTGGATCCTGTGCTGGCCAAAATGGCAGCGCTGGCCTTTTCCATTTTCTTTTCTCCTTTTCTATTTCCATTTTGATTTTCAGGAACCAAATTCAAATGAATTCCAAATGAGTTTGAATTCAAACCACTTCTGGATTTTTGTAAAGTGGAACTAGTACACATTTGGCTACAGAACAAAGTTGTACACTTGGAAATACAATGGCACTTTGGAATTTAAAAATAAACAATGCCTTTATCAATTGTTTAATAAAGACATAAACTTTGTCCAAGATTTGGAAAACATCAATCAACTCTAAGTTCAAATCTTTCTGGTTTAAAACAAATAATCTCATTCTAGAGAGTAGTAGTGGGCCATTGCCTTGTTACATAAAATAATAAGCCTTCAAATGCTTCTGTTTTGAAATGACATTGAAAAAGATCCTAAAATGATTATGAATGCATGGATGATATGCAAACTTTGAAATCATGATTTTTGGGATGTTACAAAAACCACACCATAACTGGGTGTCTATAAAGGTGGCACTAAGTGTTCAGAAAGTATGTGTTGAGGCACATGGATCAAGAGTGGCATTTGTCCATCCATATGACGGGATAGATATACTCTAGGCCCTCTCGGCGGAATGTCATCCAATTAGTTTGCAAGCATGTGACTGGCTCACAAGGGATCACATATCATGAGAACGAGAAAAGAGTACTTATCGATAATGAGGTTGAACTAGGTATGCAGAGATACCGATGATCAAACTTCGGATGAGTAAACTATCACAAGACAAAAGGAAATTGCTATCATATGTAAGTGGTTCATTTGATCGCAAAGTAATCGTAGAAATATGTGGGAGCCATATGAATTTCCAGATTCCTCTATTAGTTATTGATCGGAGAAGTGTCTCGATCATGTCCGCATAATTCACGAACCGTAGGGAGACACACTTAAGGATTCGATGTTGTTTAGTAGACGTGGAATGTAAGTAGGGAGACCGAATGTTGTTCGGAGTCTCGGGGATCCAGGATATCACGAGGAGATCCGGAATGGTCCAGAGAATAAGATTCATATAAGGAAAGTCCGATTTCGGAGTTCGGGAATGATTCTGATGTTTTCATCGGAGAGGTTCTAGAAGGATCTAGAAGGTTCACCGGACCGGAAGGGGAATGGTTCATGAATGTGTCATGGTTAAGTGGAATGATTGGATCATGTCCTAGGTCACTTGATTGGGCATTTGCAAGGGAGGAATTGAGCTCTAAATTGCAAGTCAAAAGGAAGGTCTGAAAAGTCAAACTGGAACAATGGTTTCCTAGTGGAAGAAGGAAATAGTCCTTCTTTCCCTCCAACTTGGATAGAGATTTGGGGAAGGATTCAAACTCCCCTCTCCCAAGCTGCCCTCCCTCTCATAAATAGAGGGGAGGGGCTGCCCCAAGAGGCCAAAACCTAGCCCTCCCTACCATGCGCCACCGCCGCTGAGCCGCCGCTGGCTCATCGCCGTTGCCCTATCCACCACCGACTCCACCTCCTCCTCTCCGGCCCTCTAAATCTAGATCACCGGAAACCCTAGATCCACCTAACCTGCTCTAGCTTAGGCGAAGCCCTACAGGATTTTCCCTCTACTTCCGACACCACGCCGTCGTGCTGCCAAAATCACGAGGGGAGATCTACAACCTCTGCTGCCTGCTGGAACAAGGGAGAGGAAGGTCTTCTTCGAGTACCGAACGTGTGACCAACTGCGGAAGCACTGCCGGAACACAGTGCCGGAAGGATCGTCTACGCGATCTTGAGATCGGCAAGTGTACGACTACATCACCCACGAGAATCTTCTCTCGTTAACCGCTTTGGAATCTTCGAGGGTGAGTACTCTAATCGACTCGTTGCTACAATATAGTAGATAGATCTTGGCTTGTTTGTGTGCATGCGGTAGAATTTTTTGTTTTCCATGCTATAGACCCCTACAAGATTCAACCAAGAAAATTGAAGCATGTTATGATAGTTGAAATACCTGGTTCAACCACCAAAGCTAGACAAATTTGCAAGGCCGTAACTATCCGAATCCATGGAATAGATTTTTATGCTAATCTAATAGTACTTGGAACTAAAGGTTTGGAAGTAGTTGATGACTCCTTGGTGGTGCCAGAGAACTTGGTGCTTGATGTGGAGTCTTGTTGGGAACCCCAAGAGCAAGGTGTGAAGCAGCACAGCAACAAGTTTTCCCTCAGTAGAGACCAAGGTTATCGAACTAGTAGGAGGAAGGAAACATCACACATGTGTTCCAAGCAACGTGGCGACATGTACAACACCAACTCAAGACTTTGCCCCAACGAATCAGTGAGGTTGTCAAGCTCACCGGTTTGCTGTAACAAAGGATTAAATGTATGGTGTGGAAGCTAATGGTTTGCAGCAAGTAAACAGTAATAGTGGAAGATGTATCGATGATAAAGATTGGACCGGGGTCCATAGTTCACTAGAGGTGCTCTCCTTAGATAAACAACATGGCATGAAGGGTAAACAAATTACAGCAGGGCAATTGACAGGAACTGAGCAAGGCATAACAATGCAATTACTAGTCAGAAAAATCCTATGAGATTCGATTGGGCAATACAACAAGATACATAGACCGCCATCCAACTGCATATATGACTAGAAGTCCACCTTCAGGTTATCATCCGAACCCCCTCCATTATTAAGTTGCAAGCAACAGACAACTTCTTTAAGCAAAGTGTGTAAGGTAAACAGTCCACATGTTCCATGAACAAGAGACCGTTGTTTTCTCCCCAGTAGCAACAACACATCTACAAGCGAAGAGATTATTGTCACTTCCCTCGGAAACTAGAGGCATGAACCCACATCGAGCATAAATACCCCCTCTTGGAGTCACTAGCAACTACTTGGACAAGATAGCTACTAACAACGGAGAGCACGCAAGATCACAAACAACACAGACATGATAGAATCATAAAGACAAAACCATTAATCAAACCAACATAATAATCTCAATATCCATCGGATCCCCGCAAACACAACATGCATGATTACAAATATATTAGATCTTGATCATGAACGGATCTCACAAGATCTATACATGAAATCACAAAGGAGGAGATACAACCATCTAGCTACTACATGGACCCATAGTCCAAGGTGGAACTACTCCGCATCATACCGAAGAGAAGGCCTCCGGGATGATCTCCCCTCTGGCAGGGTGCCGGGAAGAAGTTCAGATCCCCCTGATCTAGGGACGATGGTGGCGGCGGCTATAGAAGGTTTCATGGAGATTTGATCGGGTACTTATGGTTTTTGCATCGGGGGCTTCTTATAGGCAAAGGGGGAGGCCTAGGCGGTGGCCATGGGCCCCACACCCTGCCTAGACGCGGGGCAGGGCCCACCCATGCCTAGAGGGGGGTCTGGGCGCCCTGGCCCGCCTCTCCGGCTCCCCTCTGGTCTTCTTGTTCCCCACGGAAAGTTATCGACTTTGGATTTTGTCCCGTCCAATTCCGAGAATATTTCCTTACTAGCTTTTCTGGAACCAAAAACAGCAGAAAACAGGCAACTGGCACTGTGGCAACTTGTTAATAGGTTAGTACCAGAAAACATGTAAAAAGCACCTCAAAGTGTAGACAAAGCAAAGTAGATACTAAACAAGCTTGGAGCATCAAAAATTGTAGATACGTTTCCGACCTTTGTGGACAAGAAAGATGGAGGTAACCGTTTGTGTACGGATTATTGGAAGCTGAATAATGTCACCATCAAGAACAAGTACCCACTGGCAAAGATAGAAGACCTGTTTGACCAGTTGACAGGTGCCAACGTGTTTTCTAAGATTGATCTTCGAACTGGTTATCGTCAACTCAAGATTCACGCAGAGGATATCCCAAAGACTGCCTTTACCACCAGATATGGACTATATGGGTACACAGTCATGTCTTTTGGATTAACCAATGCCCCTGATTATTTCATGAACCTCATGAATAAGATTTTTATGGACTTCCTGGATAAGTTTGTCGTTGTTTTCATCAATGACATTCTGATCTATTCCAAATCAAAAGAAGAACATGAGCTACCTAAGGACCATCCTTGGAACCCTTAGAGAGCATCAGTTGTATGCCGAGTTTAGCAAATGTGAATTCTGGTTACAGGAGGTAGGATTCCTCGGACATATTGTATCAGCCGGAGGAATTGCCGTTAACCCTGCAAAGGTTAGGGATGTTGAAGAATGGCAAGCCCCAACCACTCAAACCCAAGTTCGTGCATTCCTTGGATTAGCGGGATATTACCACAAGTTCGTAGAAGGATTCTCGAGTATCGCAAGACCCATGACCCAATTGTTGAAGAAAGATAAGAAGTTTGAATGGACAGACAAATGTGAAGCGAGTTTTCAAGAACTCAAGAAGAGATTGATCTCTGCCCCAATCTTGATCATGCCGGATATTACGAAGCCCTTCGATGTGTATTGTGATACATCCAAGTTCGGTCTCAGATGTGTGCTTATGCAAGAAGGCAAGGTCATATCATATCTATCCCGACAAGTGAAGCAACATGAGCAGAATTATCCTACCCATGACCTGGAGCTAGCAGTCATAGTTTTAGCCTTGAAGACATGGCGACACTATCTCATGGGTAACCGCTGTGAGATTTATTCGGATCACAAGAGCCTGAAGTATATTTTCACTCAGAAAGAGCTGAATATGAGGCAAAGGAGATGGTAGAGATAATCAAGGACTATGATCTCGACATTCACTATCACCCTGGCAATGCCAATGTGGTAGCAGATGCCCTTAGCAGATTGCCGTGCCGCTTGAACTCTATGATTCTGAAGGAACAACCAAGTTTGCACAAGGAGTTGGAAGATTTCAGAATGGAACTAGTGAGTGAAGGATTTTTGGCTAGCATCGAACTTCAACCCACTTTGATCAGTCAGATCAAGGAGTCCCAGAAAGGAAATGCTAGTATCAACGAAATCAGATGTCGCATCGGTATAGGCAAAGTACCCGGATTCACCGAAGATGAAGAAGGAGTTTTGTGGTACAAAGGACGTATCTGTGTGCCAGCAGATTCAGAATTGAAGCAAGCTATTTTGAAAGAAGCCCATGATACTCTTTATTCTATCCACCCCGGAGGAAAGAAGATGTATCAGGATTTGAAGGAGCAATTTTGGTGGCATAAGATGAAGAGATAAATCGGAAGCTATATAGCCAAGTGTGATATTTGTCAAATAGTCAAGGCGGGACATCAGAGACCCGCATGACTGTTGCAACCATTGTAGATTCCAGAATGGAAATGGGATTCCGTAGGAATGAATTTTGTCACCGGTTTGACTACATCTAGTAGGGGAAATGACTCTATTTGGGTCATAGTTGATAGACTGTCCAAAGTCACCCATTTCTTACCAGTCAAGACCACCTACCAGAGGTCGAAGCTAGCAGAGTTTACATTGCTAGGATCGTCATTTTGCATGGAGTACCCAAGAACATTGTGTCGGATCAAGGAACTTAGTTTACCTCGAGATTTTGGAAGAAAGTCCAAGAAGGATTGGGAACCTGACTGGGTGTCAGCACAGCTTATCACCCCTAGACAGATGTCCAAACGGAGCGAGTAAATCAAATACTACAAGATATGTTGAGAGCTTGTGTGTTAGAGTCTGGATCTAAATGGGAAGACTGCTGGCCGTTTGCAGAATTATCATACAACAACAGTTATCAAGCTAGTTTGCAAATGGCCCCATTTGAATTCATGTATGGAAGGAAGTGTCGTACCCCTTTGAATTGGTCGGAAGTAGGAGAGTGTCAGATTTTCGGACCCAACATCCTACGAGAAGCAGAAGAGAAAGTTCACAAGATTCGTGAGCACCTCAAGGCCGCCCAATCCAGACAGAAGAGTTATGCCGACAAGAGGGTCGAGACCTAGCCTTCAATATTGGAGATTTTGTGTATCTCAAGGTGTCACCTTTGAAAGGAATGCAACGTTTCCAGCTCAAAGGAAAGTTAGCCCCCAGATATATCGGACCCTTCAAAATTCTGAATGTCGAGGAGAAGTATCATATCAACTAGAACTACTAGAGGAGATGTCAGCCGTGCATAATGTGTTCCATATATCGTTACTTCGCAAATGCCTAGAAGTCCCGGAGAAGACTAAAGTTTTCAAGAACATTGATCACCAAACCATAGAGATCAACGATGACCTGACGTATCCCGAATTACCCATCCATATTTTGGAGGAAGCTTTTAGAACCACCAGGACCCGAAGCATCAAGTTTCTCAAAATTCAGTGGAGTAACCATTGTGAAGAAGAAGCTACCTGGGAGCGAGGAGATTACATTAGGACGGAGTTTCCCGATCTCTTTAAATCCTAGTTTTCTTTTTCTCAAATCTCAGGACGAGATTTTGTTTAAGGAGGGAAGGTTTGTAACATCCCAAAAATACTAAGCAAGGTTATCATTTCGAATCACCCAAAATTAGGGTTAACAAAAACTTTTGTTAATTAAAATCATATGAATGCATGTGTGTATGTGAGGATTGCATGAATGCTTGAATGGACTTGTTTGATTGTTGTGAAGGGCAGGGATTGGTTTAAAGATGAAAACAACATCATCCAAATCAAATCCAAGAAGAATCAAATCAATAGAAATTCAAAAACAAACAAAATAAGTTAATGGTCATTTTTCCCAATCTTGCTCACTAGACCACTTTGAGTGTTTCTAGTCCAAGATTTCAAACAGAAACAAATCCATTTCTTTTCACCCTTGCTAGACCAAGTGAAAGTGAACCAAAGCCTACCTTGCAAAAACCCACAGAAACATTTGGCAACCCCATTCAAATGACAATTCAAAATTGAATCTATATCATATGTGAAGATCACCATTTCTCAAAACCCAACCAAACCAGTGCACCTTGACAAATCCAAGCAACTAGAGACTACCTAGTATGTGACTAGTACACCCACCAAGTTTCATCCAAAAATTCAAATTCAAATCTCTTGCGGCCATTTTATCAAACACCTTTTGAACACAAATCAAATTAAACAACAAACACTATAGTGAGCAGTGTTTGTGCCTAACTTGTTCCCTCTCTAGCTCACACTACACTCTCAGTAGATCACCTAACTAGTTTAACCAGCCCAAGCTCACTATAAACTTGACAATGCCATCAATGGTGACCATGGCCGAGCCCAAATTGCAACCCCAAGGTCGACAGCAAGCTACAAACCTAACTAGCCTCGCCAACCTTGTCTAGCAGGCACTCCACTGTCCATCGCCACCCCCTGTCCAGTGCCCAAGCCCTGCCAGCCACTGGACCACCCAGTACGAGCATGCCCAGTCTCTCTACGACCATGCTGAGAGCGAGCCAGAGCGCCGCGCTCGACACACTCGCATAGACCGCGCCCCACCTTTTCTGCTCACGTACGTGATCACCACCGCCCCAGGAACCGCCCAGACATGCCCGTTCTCTGCCACGCGACCAAGAGCACCTGTGCGCCATTAAAACTTCTGTCGGAGCCGCCAGAGCGTTGATGTGTTCCGACCGCACCGCACCGCCCCACGCCTCGCCATGAATACGTTGAGCTTCGCTAGGAGGCAGTGCACCTTCCCTGATAGGCCCAATTTGCATCACCTTTCTATATCATAATCTACCTCTATTCATTGATATTTGTCTTATTATGAGGTATTACTTATGTATTTTCCACTGTTTTTGCATGTTGGATGATTCTTGGAGGATGGACTGCCGGAGTCTGGATGATGGAAAAGAGGGCGTTTTGATGCAATTTCGGAAAGATTAGAAAAATACCAGAAAAATATGGGAAAATATTATTTTTCCAGAAGATTGAGGAAGCCATAAGGAGGGACGAAGAAGGGCCGCAGGGGGCCCACACCCCCTAGGCGCGGGCCCACCCTGGGCCGCGCCTAGGGAAGGTGTGACCCACCTGCCCGGCTCCCGACTCTTCCCCTTCGCCTATATATTCCCTACGGAACCCTAAGGCTAGGAGAGCGACCACATATAGATTTCCGCTGCCTCTAGGGGCGGAAAATACCGAGAGAGAAAGATCTCTCTGGCAAACAGATTTCTGCCAGTGGAATTCCTTCCTGGCGAGGGAAGATCATCACCATCAACACCGTCATCAATCTAGGCTTCGTCGGGATCATCATCATCATCCACACCATCATCTCCACTAGCACCATCATCACCACTCTGTCTCAGTATAACAATTGTGTTGGATATTGCTTTAGTTCTTAGGGGGAACTTTCCCGGTGTTAATTACTATTGTAGTTGATGCTTGTGAGTGGAACCATTGGTTTATTGTTTATGTTCAGGTTTTTATCCATTATCATATCATCTTTGATATTGATCCATATGGTGTCTTGTGAGTAGTTCGTTTAGTTCTTGAGGACATGGGAGAAGTCAGGTTGTTATTAGTGGACTTGAGTTGAGTTATTATTCAATGGTTTAGTATTTAAGTTGTGGTGCTATTCTTCTAGTGGTGTCATGTGAATGTCGACTACACGATACTTCACCATTTATGGGCCTAGGGGAATGCATTATGTATTTGGATACTAATTGTGGGGTTGCCAGAGTGACAGAAACCTGAACCCCCGTTATGACACCTTTGCACAAGGGAGTGTAGGATCTCAGAGTTTAAGGCTGTGGTTAGATTTATATTTTAATTACTTTCCTATAGTTATGGATGTTTGCAGGGGGTTTAATCACAAGTATGTATTAGTTCAAGTAAGGTCGGTACATTAGCATGGGTTCACGCACACAACACTTACAACACCAAAGAAGAGTACTCATCTATATGAAGCGAAAGTACTTGACAGAATTCCCATGTGTCCTCGAGAACGTTTGGTCCTTATAAGTATTTCCACCGGCTTGTCCTTTGCTAAGAAAGGATTGGGCCACTTGCTGCGTTTGTTCTTTATTACTTGTACTTTGTTTTGTTGCCTTATCAGAAAACCACTAAAAATCTGTTTGCTAAGTATTCACAGGGATTTCCTGCTCCATACCACTGTTCAGAACCTTCTGCTCCTTGTTGGGATCGACACTCCTATTTATCAAAAGTACTACAATACACCCCCTATACTTGTGGGTCATCAGTCTCCTACCCCCAGCCATGCCATTAGCTCGCTGTGCAGACGACCTCGACGAGCTCCACCCGCACCCTTCGATCCCCTCGTAGCACTATAAATAGAGGCCTTCCCCTCTCGAATTCTTCACACCATTTGTAACATCCCAAGAATATTAAACTTGGATCATCAAACTCTAATCATCAAAATTAGGGTTAACAAAAACTTTCCCAACTAAAAATATGAAAGCATTCATCTGTGTGTGTATTAAAATTTGGATCCTTTTTAATTGCCATGGTTCTGTGTTTATTTGCTTGTAAAATGATTCTTAGGTGAAATAAACATCATCTAAACAATCCCCAAACTTTTCCCAAAGACAAAAAACTCAAAATGAATAATTAAGTGAATGGTCACTTTGGCCAAATTAACTCCCATGCCTACTTTGGCTATCTCTATTTTTCAAAACTCAACAGAAACAGGTATGGATCTTTGCACCCCTTGATAGTACTCAGAACAAGGTACCAAGGCCCACTTTGTGATTATCGAAAAACATTCAAATGCTAAGTTTAAATGACAGTTTAAAATTGAATCTATCTCATATGGGAAGATCCCACTATTTCAAAAACCACTCAAACAAGCTCAATTTTCAAAACCCAAGCACCCACAGAATCCTCAACATATGCCTAGCACACCCACCAAAAATCTTTTCAAAATTCAAAAATAAATTTCTTGCGGCCATTTCATCAAACAGGTTGCAGATTCAAATCAAACAAATCACAAACGCTATTTTGAGCAGTGTTTTGGCCAACCTTGTCCCCTCTCTAGCTCACAGCAAAAATCTAGTAGATCATCTAGCTTAGTTACTAACCTTTAGCGTCACTGTGAGCTTGCCATTGCCATCAATGGTGAGCAGGCCGAGCCTCACCATGTCACCCCAGTGTGGACAACAAGCTAGAGGAAGAACTAGGTGTGCCAACCTTGTCTGGGAGGTAGCCCATGCCTCACCGCCCCATCTCGACCAGCCCTAGCTCGAAGACAGAGACCAGAACCGCCAGGAACGCCATGCTCGCGCTCCTGTCGACCATGCCAACGCACACCCCAGTGCACGCTCCGTTCCCACTCAACCCGACCACCTCGAGCCCTCGCCGCCCGCCATCATGCACCCCACCGTCCCAAGAGACCACCAGACATGTTCGTTTCATTGCCCGTACCCCGTAGCCACCGCTCGCCACCTCTGCCTCGCAGAGCACCACACGTTCCCGACCAATTCCCACCCCTAAGCTCGCATTCAAGTTCTAGAGCATCGCCAGGAGACCACCCACCGATCGCCAACCGCAGCCATGCCTCTAGCCGCCCATAGCCGTGTCGCCACCGTCGCCTGCCCATCCCTCTCGGTCTCGCCATCGAGCCTATAAAAGGAGGAAACCACTGCTCGATTTCTTCACACCATCTCACTCCCCACCTCTCACTGATACTCCCACTTCTTCCCGGAGCAAGGCGAGCAGCGCATCACCGGAATTTGGCCGGAGCCCGCCGCTGCTGGAGAAGAAGGGAGCCATCAATTGGAGCCGCCCCAGGAGGAGCTGCCGGTGCCAGGAGAATCGCCGTCGTCGACTTCGTCATTCGCCCCCATCGCCGACCCTCTCCTGAGCCCCGGTGAGCCTCCCACGACCCCCATTGAGCCACTAGGGTTCGAGCTCGCCGGTGACATGTTCATCGTCGACGACGACCCTCAGCCGTTGACCACCCTTCTAATCCAATGCACCACATCGCCCTGTACCGCTTCACGTGTTATGAGCCACTGACTGGTGGAACCCCCTGTCAGCTGAGCCCCGCGCTGCGGAGTGACACTGGGCCGGCCCATTAGCACCTCCCGCGCGGCCCAACCGTTTGAATTTAGATTTTTATATTTTAATTCAAACTCAGTTTTATACCTAGTTTCAAAAAATCAACCCAGCTCAATTCAGTGAACCAAATTGCATGAAACCAATTTGGTTAGAAAAAAGTACTGAAATGCTTAATCCAAGCCCATTGGATTCAAATCATTTGGATCTGTAGATCAACCTTGGTAAAAATATCAAGTCAGAAGCTTTTATGAATTCAAACATTTTTCAAATTTCAACCATAATAGCTTTTGAGTTGAATCCAACTCTCAAAAATCACATTTGATCATACCTTTCAGAATATACAAAAACATTTGGTTTACTTACAAAAATAATGTTCAAGTAATAAAAGAATGCCACATAGGCATTTCTAGGCACTTTATTTATTTAAAATAAAAGGTTAAACCTTATTAAATTGTGACACCACTTTAAATCACATTCCCATGTACGGAAATATGTGGTGATGACATGTGTCAACATGATCCCATGTTTGAGTTGGAGAATATTAAATCTTAAGTAGTTTTTCAATGAGTAGAAATTACTTTTCTAAAAATAAAATAAATAAGACAAAAGCTTTAATCTTGTAATGTTAGTGATGATGCTAGATCATCTATAGTACCCTTTTGTGTGATGATTGAAAATAGTTAAGTATTGTTTGGTGATTGTGTACCTCGTACTTATTTATAGACGCTAGTACCGACCAAGGATACGAGGAGGAAGGAGGATACTACGAAGAAGAAGACGAGGAGAACTTCAACCACTGCTCTGCACAAGGCAAGCCTAATACTACTAGTTGATTGAGCAAGATAACAGTTCTAAGATACCTTACTTATGCAAGCTAATACCTGCTTGTTACCATGCCAACTATATGCCTTAAGCATATGTGATCATACCCACTTGATAACCCAATCGTAGTTTTACTTGCAAGCTTTCTACTTTATTTCTTTATCAAAGCTATTTCTTAGACTTTACTTAAGTGACTTGTAGATTCTAGGAAGATAATTGAAGGTTGCATAAAGAGCATTAAATTTGGCCTAAGCTAGAAAACTTGATGTCATCGTAAGGCATGAGATTGAACTTAGTTAAACTTCACTTGTTTACCACCCCTCATTAGTACTTATCACCACCTGTAGATGCTAGTTCTAAGCATAAAACTTGATCAACTTAGATGAGTCATTATACTGAAATGTTTTGACATGTGTTTCCGAACACCAGATGATTTTGATGATGAAAATGTTGAGGCATGATCCTTAGACCTTTATAAAACTGATGGTTGTCTAGATGCGATACCATTCTAATTTTACCATACAACCACAATACCCGAAAATTGGGTAGGGCTTGACTGGAAACTTATATACCTTAGTATGGGTTCCCTCACGGCCAAGGTCTGAGCTGAGGCTACCTTGTGAAGATTGTCCACCTGTGTAGTACCCAAGATGACAGCTGGTCATGGTTGGGAGGCCAAACTCACAGGAGAGGTGCCTATACTAGGGCGTGTAATGGAAAGGTTAGGATTGATTATCCGCATACTGAGTATGGTGAATTCAGGATTTGTTCCTGATGGATGTATCGAATGTTGGGGTGAAAGTGTACATTCTGTACAGAGTGTCAAACTGTTCGAATAGCTGTGTCCGCGGTTATGGACAGTTGGAGTGGCCATGCTGTTCCCCGTCAGATGTTTTCAAAATGACTTGTGAAATGAATTGAGACTTTGACCTGACCACAACAGAGTTGTGACATGAAATACAAGTTCCCACTTAGGTGATATAAAACTTCAACTAGCTTTCTTTGCTTCTAAACTTAGTAGAGGTAAATCTGGCTTTTTGCAAAACAACTCTAGAGCTTAGTGTCCTACTACAAAACCCCCCTTAACTTGTTAGTATTAGTTTGCGAGTACTTAAAGAGTACTCATGGCTTTGTCCCTGGCTATTCCCGTGGCCAGACTATGAGGAGGAGTACCAGGATGATGGACCGCAGGAAGGTTACGACAACTAGGATCATCTCCCATCGTCAGCATTGCCTGTGACCCCGAAGAGGGAGTTTTGCTACGCTACCTTTATTATTACGTATTTCCGCTGCTTGAATTGTATTAATAACTGGATCATGAGATCGTTATTTGTGTAAGATCTTATGTATGGTTTGTAATGGATGATGTACTGTGATATCCAAATCTGTTATGTCTCGCAAAAATGGTAATCCTAGGATTGCGATGTATGGCATAACAGGCATCTGGGATTAAAAATTCGGGTGTTGACACCATTCCACTCCCCTCTCTCTCAGAACCACCCCACTTCTTCCCCGGAGCAAGGCGAGCACCAGGTTGCTAGAATTCCGCCGGAGCTTGCCGCTACTTGAGGAGAAGGGCGCTGTTGATTGGAGCCACCCCAGGAGGATCGCCGTTGTCGACTTCGTTGTTCGCCCCCATCGTCAACATCGCTGGAGCCCCGGTGATCCGCCACTGACCCCCATTGGCCATGCTAGGGTTCGTTCTCATCGCGTTCTTTTCAGACGTGGATGATGCACCCCGTAGATCTTGCTTCTAATCACACGGCCCTAATTACCCTGAACCCCTTCACACCCCTATCTCACTGACTGGTGGGGATAATCACTTAAACTGCTCGCGTGCGCTATGCACAGTGGGCTGACCCAGTTAAAGTTCCCGCTCGACCTAGTAGTTTGAATTTAGGTTTATCAATTTAGTTTCAAACTTAGTTCTGTCTCTGGATTAAAAAATCATTTCAGAGAGATTCACTGAACCAAATTGCATGAAACTAATTTAGTTAGAAAGGTATTGAAATTATTAATCCAAGACCATTGGATTCAAATCATTTGGAATTATAGATCACCTATAGTAAAAATAACAAGGCAGAGACTTTTCTTCATTCAAACATTTTTCAAAATTCAACCATAAATGCTTTTGAGTTGATTCCAACTCTCAAAAATGACATTTGGTAAGACCTTTCTGAATATATAAAAATATCTAGGATTACTTGCAGAAATAATGGACAAGTAATAAAGGAATGCCCCATAGGCATTTCTAGTCACTTTATTTAATTAAAATAAAAGGGTTAAACCTTATTAAATTGTGACACCACTTTAAATCACATTCCCAAGTACCGAAATATGTGGTGAGGACATGTGTCAACATGATCCCATATTTTAGTTGGAGAATATTAAATCTTAAGTAGTTTTTCAATGAGTAGAAATTACTTTTCTAAAATAAAATAAATAAAACTAGTGCCTTAATCTTTGTAATAATAGTGATGGTGCTAGATCATCTAGTATGAGCCTTTGTGTGTTAAATAGAGGTAGTTAAGTATTGTTTGGTGATTGTGTACTTCGTATTTATTTATAGACGCTAGTACCGAGCAAGGATACGAAGAGGAAGGAGGATACTACAAGGAAGAAGCAGAGGAGAACTTCAAACACTGCTCTGCACAAGGCAAGATAGAACTTTGCCAGTTAACCCTTGCATTATAACTATGCCAACTAGAGGCATTAGACATGCATTATTTATACCACTTGATGATACGAAATCCCAGTTTTACTTGCGAGCTTAATTTTTTTTTATCCAAGCTTTTATTTGTGTTTACTTAGTGATTTGTAGATTTTAGAAAGACATTTAAAGATAGCGTAAAGAGCATAAAATTTGTCCTAAGTTAGATAAATCTTGATGTCAACCTGAGGCATGAGATTGAATTTAGTTAAGTCACACTTGATCATCACCCTTCATTAGTGTTTACCCCCCCCATTTGTTGATGCTAGTGCTAAGCATAAAACTTGATCACTTTAGATGGGAATACCTGGTGAAAATGATTATGAAAACGTTAGAATGATGAGTCATTCTAATTAAATGTTTTGACATGTGTTCTTGAACACCAGATGATTTTATATGATGAAAATGTTGAGGCATGAGCCTTACCCCTTTAATAAAACGGATGGTTGTCTGGATGCGATACCATTCCAATTTTACCGTACAACCACAATACCTGAATTTGGGTAGGGCTTGACTGGAAGTTTATATACCTTAGTATGGGTTCCCTTGCGGACGAGGTTTGAGCTGAGGCTACCTCGTGAAGATTGACCACCTATGCAGTTCCCAAGATGACAGATGGTCATGGTTGGGAGGCCAAACTCATAGGATAGGTGCCTATACTAGGGCGTGTAATTGAAATGCTAGGATTGATTATCCGCATACTGAGTATGGTGAATTCAGGATTGTTCCTGACGGATGTATTGAATATTGTGGTGAAAGTGTACCACATCTGCAGAGTGTCAAACTATTCGAATAGCCGTGTCCGCGATTATGGAAAGTTGGAGTGGCCATACTGTTCCGTCATCAGATGTTTTCTAAATGACTTATGAAATGAATCATGACTTGACTTGAACACAACAGGTTTGTGATATGAAAATTCAAGTTCCCACTTAGGTGTTATAAAACTTTCAACTAGATTTCTTTGCTTCTGAACTCAGTTAAGGTAATTTTGGATTTTTGCAAAACAACCTCGAGCTTAGTATTCCTACTCAAAACCACTTCACTTGTTAGTGATAGTTTGCGAGTACTTAAAGAGTACTCATGGCTTTGTCCCTGGCTATTCCCGTGGCCAGACTATGAAGAGGACTATCAAGAGGATGGACCGTAGGAAGGTTACCACAACTAGGATCATCTCCCATCATCAGCATTGCCTGTGACCATGAAGATGGAGCCTCGCCCATGTTACCGTTATTATATTATTCTGCTGCTTGATTCTACTAAGACTGGATCATGAGATCCTTTATTTGTTGTAAGACCTTATGTATGGTTTGTAATGGATGATGTACTATGATATCCAATCTGTTATGTCTCACAAAAATGGTAATCCTGGGATTGAGATGTATGGCATAATAGGCATCTGGGATTAAAAATCTGGGCATTGACATGTGTCATGGGGCAAGGGGTACCCCGTTGGTGGTTCTATATGATACACATATACTTACAATGACAAGAACTTGCTTGTGACTAAAGTTGAGTAGCATGAGGAACGACCCTCGTACTCAAGGGGAATGAGATTTCCACCTTATGATTTCTCAAGCATATAACTCATATTTTCCTACACTTTAACCTTAAACATTTAAAGATGCTTATGATAGGGGCAATGAGAGCTCAAAGCTAATGAGTACCATACTTTCAGCATTTATAAGGCTTTCAAAAAAATTATCTGGGATCATGAGTACCATACTGTCATTCTTAGTGTAATGTGCTTGTCCAGAACACGGTTGATTGTGACATAACTTTGATGCTTCTATCTTTGATATTTTTACTTCTAGTCTTCACTTGAACTTCAAAGGTGCCTTGGCATTTATGTTTTGCTCCAAAAAGAAAGGCAAGCGAGATACCACTTTATCATACCTTCTTATGAGCATTACAATCTTGCATATGCTTATGTTTCATGTTGATTATTATTATCGTGTTGGAATCTCTTCATAGCTTGCATGACTATTGGTAGACTTATCTACATAGTCCTTATTATGAATTTCCTAAGTATTTGCTCAAATGCTGAGAATATATACATCTTATGAAGCAAATGTGTTCGTGAAAGTTCCTTTTATCGCACTCAGTTTTCAACTGAATTGCTTGAGGACAAGCAATAAGCTAAGCTTGGGGGGAGTTGATACGTCCAAAACGTATCTACTATCCCGAACACTTTTGCTATTGTTTCTCATCTAATTTGTGTGTTTTGGATACAACTAACACGGACTGACGCTGTTTTTAGCAGAATTGCTTTGGTGTCTCGTTTTTGTGCAGAAAATCAACTTTTAGGAAAAATCCCACAAAATATGCCGAAAATCCTATTTTCCCAGAAGACTCATGGAGCCAGAAGACGAAGGGGAGAAGAGTCCAGTAGGGCCCACACCACCCCTAGGCACGGGCTAGGCCTGGCCACGCCAGGGAATGGTGTGGCCGCCTCGGAGTCTGCCTCGACCTCTCCTTTCGCTTACATATACCCCCTGACCTAAAAACACCGGGGAGTTCGAGAATTTCTAGAGAAGAGTTCCGCTGCACCGCCACCACTAGAAATCATGATTCAGAACTAGAAACTTCGTTCTGGCACCCTGCCGGGACAGGCAATTCGAGGAGATCATCGCCATCATCATCACCAACGCCTCTCCATCAACCATCCATGATTCCACCATCCATGTGTGAGTAATTCCCCGCTGTAGGCTATGGGGATGGTAGGGATTGGATGAGATCACTCATGTAATTGCACAATATTGTTAGGGCATGGTGCCTAGTATCTATTGTTAGTGCTTGATACGCCCAATTTGCATCACCTTTCTATATCTACCTCTGTTCATTGATATTTGTCTTATTATGAGGTATTACTTATGTCTTTTCCATTGTTTTTGCACGTTGGATGATTCTTGGAGGATGGACTGCCAGAGTCTGGATTCTGATGGAAAAGAGGGCGTTTTGATGCAATTTCACGAAGATCAGAAAAATAACAGAAAAATATGGGAAAATATTATTTTTCCAGAAGACTGAGGAAGCCAGAAGGAGGGATAAAGAAGGGCCGCAGGGGGCCCACACCCCCTAGGCGCGGGCCCACCCTGGGCCGAGCCTAGGGCAGGTGTGGCCCACCTGCCCAGCTCCCGACTCCGCCCCTTCGCCTATATCTTCCCTACGGAACCCTAAGGCTAGGGGAGTGACCACTGATAGATTTCCATCGCCTCTGGGGGGCGGAAAACACCGAGAGAGAAAGATCTCTCGGGCAGACAGATTTCTGCCAGGGGAATTTCTTCCCGGAGAGGGGATCATCATCATCATCCGCACCATCATATCCACCAGCACCATCATCACCATTGTGTCCTGCTGCAACAATTGTGTTGGATATTTCTTTAGTTCTTAGGGGAAACTTTTCCGGTGTTAATTGCTATTGTAGTTGATGCTTGTGAGTGGAACCATTGGATTATTGTTTATGTTCAGATTGTTATCCATTATCATATCATCTTTGATCTTGATCCATATGATGTCTTGTGAGTAGTTCGTTTAGTTCTTCAGGACATGGGAGAAGTCATGTTGTTATTAGTGGATTTGTGTTGAGTTATTATTCAATGGTTTAGTATTTAAGTTGTGGTGCTATTCTTCTAGTGGTGTCATGTGAATGTCGACTACATGATACTTCACCATTTATGGGCGTAGGGGAATGCACTGTGTATTTGGCTACTAATTATGGGGTTGCAGAATTGACAGAAACCTGAACCCCCGTTAGGACACCTTTGCACAAGGGAGTGTAGGATCTCAGAGTTTAAGGATGTGGTTAGATTTATATCTTAATTACTTTCCTGTAATTACGGATGTTTGCAAGGGGTTTAATCACAAGTATGTATTAGTCCAAGTAAGGTCGGTACATTAGCACATGTTCACCCACACAACACTTACAACACCAAAGAAGAGTGCTCACAACAGAATTCTCATGTGTCCTCAAGAACGTTTGGTCCTTATAAGTATTTCCATCGGCTTGTCCTTTGCTAAGAAAGGATTGGGCCACTTGCTGCGTTTGTTCTTTATTACTTGCACTTTATTTTGTTGCCTTATCAAAAAACCAGTAAAAATCCGTTTGCTAAATATTCACAGGGAATTCCTGCTCCATACCATTGTTCAACACCTTATGCTCCTTGTTGGGATCGACACTCCTATTTATTGAAAGTACTATGATACACCCCCTATACTTGTGGGTCATCAATACTATTTTCTGGCGCTGTTGCTGGGGAATGAAGCGCTATTGAAGAGTGGGACTGGTAAAGAAAACTTCTACTATGAGTATTTCGTTTGTTACTGCTTGTTACTTTGTTTCCAATATGGATAACCCACTTGGTTTTCTATTTGGGAAAACTACTACCACATGCTAGGTTAGTATATGAACCACCACCTGTTGAGATAGATCCTTTTAAGATACCTATTGTTGATCACAAGTATGTATTAGTCCAAGTTTTGTTGATCATGTTATGGATAATTATTATTTAGGGGATGGAACTGTCCATCCTGGTGATCACTTGCTTTTTATCCATGAATTATGCTGGTTGTTTAAGTGTGCAGGTATCACAACTGAACAGGTGAATAAGAAGTTACTCTCCATATCCTTGAAAGGGAGAGCTAAAGAATGGTATAAGCCGCTGAAGAATGGACAATCCATGGAATGGGAGGAATTGGCATCTCTCTTTTATTCTAAATTTTATCCTCCCAGTGAGATTCATAAGGATAGAAATCTGATATATAACTTTTGGCCTCATGATGGAGAGAGTATAGCTCAAGCTTGGGGGAGATTGAAGTTTCTAATGCTTAAATGTCCTATTCATGAACTCCCTAACAATATTATTATCAATAATTTGTATGCTAGGATTTCTCATCATGATAAAGATTTACTAGATGCTTCTTGTGATGGATCATTCACACGTATGAAAGAACAAGCTAAATGGGATCTACGGAACCGTATTCAAGAGAACACTGAAGCTTGGGAGAATGACAAAGGAAGAAAGTCAGGTATAAACTATGATTATGAATGCATTAAATCTTTTATGGGAACTGATGACTTCCATGATATTAGTAATGAGTTTGGTCTTGATTCCCAAAGTATTCCCAACTATTTTAAGGCCTTTGCCTCTTATATAGAAATTCCCAAAAAGAAGTGGAACAAGTACCATGCACCTTATAAAGATGTTGTTAGTCATGTTCCTTTTAGAAGTACTGAAGTTTGTACTACTAATCATATTGTGCCTGAACCTCATGTTGAGAAAGTTCCTTTCCCAGCTAAGGTAAAGGAGTACTCTATGATTATTAGTGCAAATAACAAAGGTACAAAGAAAACTGTGGAGCCTGATGGGCAATTGAATGTTGAACCTGTGGTAGCTATTACGAAAGATCTTGCCGCTAGAAATCTAGAGGATGAGCGTCTTCTTTGAAGACGCTTCTAATATTATCTCTCATCCTAGAGAAGCTAGAAAAGCTAGTGTTCCTGTGCTTTCAGTTAGAATTGGTGATCATTGCTACTATGGTTTATGTGATATTGGTGCTAGTTCTAGTGCTATTCCTTATGAGATTTATAGGGAAATTATGCATGAGATTGGTCCTTGTGAGCTTGAGGACATTGATGTGGTTATTCACCTTGCAAATAAGGATACCATTTGCCTAATGGTATTGTAAGAGATGTGGAGGTTCTCTGTGGTAAGATTAAATATCCTGCTGATTTCCTAGTGCTTAATGCAGCAGCTAGCAAAACTTGTCCTATCATTTTTGGTAGACCTTTCTTGAACACTTGTGGATCTATTATTGATTGTAAGAAGGAAAAAGTTTTAACTAAGTTTGATGGAGATTCTTAGGAGTTTAACTTTTCCAAATTTGCTAAAGCTCCTTGTGAAAACAGCTTGCCTAATAAAGATTTCAGGATGGCACAACTTTCTTCTATTGATCCGATTTATGACCTTGGACCTCTTTTTGGTGACTGTAAGTATGCTTACTCAGATGATAAAGTTGTTGTCAGTGACAGTTATATTGTCAACTTTATTCAAAGTACTACAGAAAGTAATTATGAGAGAGGGAAACATGGTTTTATGCATCTCAATAATGTTAAGTTTACCCGTTTTATGTTGAAAGCTTTGAAGTTACATTTGTTTTGTCTTCCTATGCGTGTGGCTTTTTGTTTCAACAATTCATTTTATCATGCTACTCCCATTCATAGGAAGTGGGTTAGACTCAAGTGTTTTGGTTATTTTCTTCTTGATGCCCTTTTTCACTCCAGATATATATATATCCTAAGTGAGCATCTTTGAAAGTTTCAAGCCTAACTTAAAGGCATAAAAGAAAAGTACTTGTTGGGAGATAAACTAAGAGTTTGGTTGAGTCTTGGAAGTTATTACTTCAGTAATAACCTCTCCTTATCCTTTTTGTTTTGGTTTTTCTGTCAAGTTCAACTGCTTTTGTGAAGTAGAGGAGTTGTGAAAAGTGGCTGTCCTGGGACAGATTTTTTGTGCTGCACCGTAAATGTTTGTGAGGGATATCAGTACGTCGGATGTAGCTGTATTTTTCTGAGCTTGTTCTCCAAGTTGTTACCCAACTTTCATTAGTTCTGCACTTTTTGATTTGAGGAACATAAGGTTTTCGACAAAATCAATATTTACATGCTGGTCTGTTTTGACCGATTTCTGTTATCATTTTCATTTGCCTCTTTTAGAAGCTTTTGTTTTGATGGATTTCAGTTGAAGTGTGAACCTAAAGGTTTTTTATTTTTCTTACACTAATGTTTCCATTGAAGTTTGTGTATTGCCTTGTGAGGAAAGGAAAATTCTAGGAGAAGGAGAAAAGGAGTATGCAGAGCTCGTCTTTGACTAGGTAAAAGTGGTGAAAACAGAAGGTCGGTGAAACCCCAATCTTTTTATATTTTTGATGTTTTTAATACATAAGGAATACTAAGAGACGGAACAGAGGAGGAACCGGAGTCCGGGATGGACAAACCCACCCCAGGCGCGGGCCCAGCCTGGCCGCGCCTGGAGGGGGTGTGCCACCCCCGAACTCCGTCTCTGCCTCGTTTTCGTGTCAAAACCTTCCTTATGCATTGAAACTTCATAATATATAACCTCCCGGATCCCTCGAGGTTCGTGCATCGTGTTCTCATAATGTTTTCGCTTCGATCTATTTCTGTCAGGAAATCTTCTCAAGTTTAGAGCACCATGGTCTTCACCAACGACAAAGGCAAGAAGCCCGAGGAAGACGATCCTCACAAACACAAGGAGGAGGAGATTTTGTTAGGTTATGAAGGAGACATGGAGGAGGACAAACAACCGGACACCCACACTACTGTCGTGAGCATTGGAGTGGTGGCAAAACCTATCAAGCTCAAGAGGACAACACGAATGTCTAAAGGAGGGAAAACTCCACGTCATATCCACTCTCCACGGTCACCTCCTCCTCGTACCACTCACTCTAACCATGCAGGGAAGGATGTAGCATCCCAATTGTCTAACAATTGCAATGCTACTTGCCTAGTCTATATACTGCTACTTCCTACATGTCATTTATTGCATCATCATTATACCATGCTCATGTCACCATGCCACCTTGCATTTGGGCATCATATTAAAACACATTTTTATTTGGTTCTCCCTCATATTGTATTTGCCTTGTTAATTGTATTTGGATTCTTGATATATTGTATTTGGCTTTTGTTATAATGCTATATGCCCAATATGAGTTGAGGGCATCTCTCTTGCAAATCTTTCCATCTCACTAATTTGATAATGCCAACTTTCTTGATGACACCATATATCTACAATTCCAACCATACTTATACATGTGAGCATTGTATTCCTTGGTTTTTTTCAAATGAAGCTCATATATACATGATATGGATCCTTTTCCTCTTCTCTTGGTCAATGTTACCAGTCTTATGTGCCAAGTGCATGTCTTCTCCCCTTTTCTTTTTGGGCAAGATTATGCATGTGAGTTTTGGGTCATCAACTAAACCGCACCTAAAATATTGACACCCTCTTTCTTCTCTAATGTTTCCTTCTAGTTCTTGTTGGTATTTTTTCCATAAAAGCTTTTCAATATTTTGGTTTGGTTTTAATTAATCAAACCTATCTACAACCACCCACCTATATCTAATCTATCTAAATCCTACATGTATATGTGGTCTACACACACACTACCTCGCTAAATCCCTATCTCTCACCAACTCCACACATGCCAAGCACCACCACACCAACCCGTGGCAATCATCTATCTCCCCTACATTCCTTTTTGTTGCCCTTCTTTTGTTCAAACAATCTACAAATAGAAACAGATAGTTTAAATTCTAAATTCAAACCAAAAGCAATAAATTCAGAAAGAAGAAGAGTAGAGGAAGAGAGAGTAGCCTGCTGCAGCCCAGCTAGCAGCGCAACATTCCTTTTCCCAGCCCAGGTACCCATTCATAGCGCCATTCCTGTTTGCCTTCTTTCGGTCGCCGTTACTGTTTGCCTTCCTCCCGTATCTCCTCACTCTCTCGACCTCTGACGGAGGAGCAGGTAGGCATCCACCCGCCGTTGTCCTCGTCACCCTCCACCACCACCGAGCCGCGCCTCCTTCTTATCCCCTGCGCAGCCTCTCAACCCTAGCCCCTCCCCTCTTCCACCCTCACGCCGCCACCTCCTTATCCTGTAGCTTGCTGTGAGAGCCAAGAGGAATCGCCGGTGCATCTTCCTAGTATCATCGCCATGATCTACGTCGAGGCCACCTGATGGCGGGGATCACGTCTCCGCGCTTGGGACGTCCTCTAGCAAGCAGCAGAGGGACCGCCGCTCCCTGGAGCCACCTCCCCGAAGACATCTCTGTTCGTGTCAAGAGGACCTCACCGCCGACTACTTCCTGGACTCCTTCCCGGAGCTTCTGGCCATCATCGGCACCACTTCTAGTGGGAATTAATTGCGGTGAGCACCCTTTCTCCTTTCCCCTCCCCTGAGCATCATTCTCCCTGCTATTAGCTTCCCCTCGATGCCGGATTTGATTCCCTTGCCGCACTTGCACGTGGACAGGCAGCAGCAACGTGCGCGCCCTGCAGTTTTACCGCATTGCGTCTGCTCTCTCTAATGATGCGTCCTCCTTGTTTCGACCCCAGCACCGTCCCTCAACGCCTGCGTAGGGGGCACTCCTCTCTATCCAGCGCCGCAAAACCGCATCCTAAACGAAGTTCCGAAGTTCTCGAAATCATCTGCGCAAACTCAGCCGCTTCCCGCTGTCCGTTTGTCGACGAACATGTTCAGTTCGACACCGATTTCGTTACATGTTCGTCACAAGATCCCGACTACCCTGGTCCCTCTTCCGGCGGTGGCCCCTTGATAGTTTCTTCTCTCGGTACATTAGGCTAGACACCGGTGAAGACCCCTCCCCAAATCATAGATCGCAGCTCTCGTAAGCTTCCATCAAAGTCCGCCATTTTTAACTGTCTCGTCTGTCAGTTCGACGCTGACTGAATTCGGCTTTTTCCTCAACAAGATCCTGATCAGCACAACCAAATCTAGAGAAGATTCCTTACAAACATTGTACCCCTAGGTATCAGCTCACTCCAGATTCAAACCTCACTAAAAACGGATCTCCGTAGCTCTCGAAATCGTCTCGTAAATATTGAAGGAAATCGCTGTAACCGGAGACTTCAGTTTCGTCAGATTTCTGCATGAGTTTTGTCTCTGTACTTCTCCGATTGCCGGTCTATGCAGGCCTCCTCTATAGAAACACCCTGAATGAAACTTGTACATCTTTCTCTCCTCTACAACTTTGGTCTTTACGTCGAAGCAAAATTCTCAATGGTTTGGTCGGCATATTCGTCACAAGATTCGGTTCAGCTAGCAGTTTTCGCAACTCAATTTTCAGTTTTCTCTGATCGATTCAGACTTGTTCGTGAATGTTTTCTAAACAGCCCTCTGAAGTCTGTTCGTTTCCAACCCGCTGTCCCGGCTGGCCCATGCGTCAGTGGGTGGGTAGATCCCCTCACTGTAACGAAGTTTCTGTTTTTTTACTAAATCCAAATTTAAGCTGTTTTCATATTCTGCTTTCATAACTTTCAAATAAATTCAAATTTAAATAATATTCTAACATAAAATATGTTTAGTTTTTATATGTGAATTAACCTGTATTCAAATTTTTCCGGAGTCAACCCTATCTAGTCAAGCCTTTAACTTTGACCCCTCTTAAAATTGTTTTGCATTTAAATAATGTTTTTTTTAAAGTCATAAATTCAAATAATACAAATGATATGTCTAAATCGATCAGCGCGACGAGACCTCTCCAACCATGATATCGATGTTGTCATTTGCATCATGCATTAATATTAGTTTTCTAATTAATACTGTTTATGTAAGGAAAACATGATAAATAAAACTGAGAACTAATTGTCTCTTATTAATAATGCCTCATGAATGCTATATCATCAATGTGCTATTCTCCTAATACCTTTTTGACATAGTTTTCATCATTAACTTGCCATGTCATGCATCATACCATGATCATGTCGATTCTTCTGCATTAGTTTAATTGTTGCATTGCTTGTTCCTTTTAGTGGTTTTGCTTCTTCCCGGATAGGACGATGAGATGTTGTGAGCTTCGACAAGTTCTTCGGTTATGAAACTTCGGCAATGTTTTCAGGCGAGCATTCTCCCCCTTTCTACCTATTTTACCTTTCTAGTCTTTATTTCTTCCTTTTGATCTATTGCTATCTGTGTTGCGATGCTCTAGTTTTCGTACCCGTGATATCCCCTGCAGCCTTATATTGCCTTGGACACATCCTATTACCTGTTGATTGCTAGATAGTTGGACTTGCGCGTCGTAGTCGCTTGCTCAAGTGTTGTTGTGTGTCATCAAGTACCACAGTTGTTGGAGTAATGCCGCATGTTTAATGTTGGAGATGATCATGGATTTAATTACCGTTTAATAACTAAAATTGAAAGTAGGTAAACGCAGAGGCACCGGTGGGTAATAGACAATATTTGGTTTTTAACCGCTCACTGGTGTCCCGTAGGACCCCGAGTTCTTGACACCTGTTCTGAGATCGAGCGCGCTAACCACAGGTGGGGTGTGTGGGCACCCCCATCGATTTAGTACCTGATTTCAAATTATTGTACCGGGGGCCACACAGTAGTTTGGGGCTTTATTACTATCCTATACTTATGCCATGATTTATTGCTTTATTTACTATTGCGCGTGGAGCGCTTGTACTGTTTTGGAACCCCGTGCCATGTTTTCGTGGTATCGACAAGCCCAGTCACACTTTCGGGTTCCCAGTCGTTTACAGCCGTCGTCACAAACCCTGGGTCCGTTTCGGAGCCGGCCGACTTCGTTGCGGGTAGCTTAGTGGGGTGGCCCCCACGTGCTTGCTTTGGGTCTGAGAAACGTCATGTCCGAAACCCCGTCGACATACCGTTGGGTGTATGTTTTGTGATCTTGTACCTACCTGATCTGATAAGAAGGGTGTATGTGCGTGTGGAAACTTTGGTGCACCCCTGCAGGGTTAAATCTTTTCGAGAAGCCGTGTCCGCGGTTATGGACGACTTGTAGCACAGTTCTCGATCATAGACAACTATAACTAAAGTTTACTGTTATAATTTGACTTGTATCCGATATGACTAGTAATCAGCTTCACTACAACGGAATGGCTAAATAAAAGTACCAACAACTGCTGTGTTTGGAATATCTCATGCTAATTGTATCTGACTAGTAAGAGTTGCAACTACAACGGAATGGTTAACTAAAAGTGCACACTGCTTATCATATCAGGATGACTATCTATACCTGACTAGTAATGGCTGCAACGATAACTGAATAAATAAAACTGCCAACTGTGTGAGTTCCTCGGTTGACTTCCTCGTTTGGTCTCGAGGGGGAAATGCCAGGATGGGTATGCTTGGTGATAGTTTCAGGTTGGATCCGAATAGGTATTTCTTATCCCTATCTGATAGCCGCTAGTTGTATTGAGTCTCTATTGGTTGTTTAGTGCCTGCTGCGCTGCCGCTTCAGTCCACCATACCTATGTAGGCGAGGACCGCCGAATTCTAGTCTCGCCGTGTACTGGCCTTAGTACTGACCACTCTCTTTTTCCTTTGCCCTTTGTCGGCACCCCTTTTGTTTAAGCAGGTTTTGAGATTGACGTCGGTAGCAGGGTTACCCTTCCGGCTTGGCCTAGGCAGGGTTATGGACGCCATTGGTTATTCTTCAGGGCTCTTAGCTCAATTTGCTTCTTATCCGTAGTCGGATGCTGTATCGTTTTCAAGGTGATTTGGATTTTGTATTGTATATCTGTATTCTTGACTCTTGGAGTCGTTGTTGTATATATATGTTCTGTGGGTTCCATCGTGGACTATTGTGTAATGATATTACTTCGTTTTCCACCCGCACGCAAGTGCCTGGTGGGCACCTTTGAATCGTTTCTATGCGGGTTTGGCGGGAAGCGCTAACACTTGCATAGGGCCAATTCTAAGGGTGTTACAAAGGAACACTCTAAGAAGGAAGAGTGGAGAAAGAATAATAAGGACCGGGATCCTCGGTCCGAATTGATCATGAGCTGCATTGAGCATAATTCGGAATTGATTCGTACTCTGACCTTCGATTTGGAAGATTTGAAGAAACTTATTGAGGAGCTTATCAAGAGAACACCACCACCACCGAAGCAGTATTTCGTCATCAGGTTTGGCATCCCCTTGGCTTGTTCCATGCTTGGGGGAGTGCCGCGGTATCACCACCATTATCTTTTATCTTTTACCTTTTTAGTGGATTCATATGTTTGGTAGAGAGGTTATCTTATAGTTTGGTTTGCATGTGGAAGTATCTCTCCTTTAGTTGATTATCTATGTATCCCTTGGTGTGAGTGCCTTTATTGGAATATTAATGAGAAGTCTCACCTTTTACTTTTTGCACATCTTATTTTAGTTTGCAATCTCTATTATATGATGGATCTTATTAATCAGTATTGGCATCACTTTGGGAGCATCAAGTGGATCTAATTTTTTTTTGCCAAACCGAGTTCTGGTCAGTAGCAATACTATTTGAAGTTTGAAAGAAAAAGATAAAAAGCTTGTAGGTATTTTGTATCATTTGTTTTCTTTCTTGTTGGCTCATAAGCTTAGTATTCTTTATTTAAGATCTTTTGTGTCTTCGAGGAAGATTGCATGTTTGGCTTTATTACTTGTATGTTTGCTTGTTTCTTTCAACTCTCTTGCTTGCTACCCAGCCTTGCTAGCCAAAAACCTGTTTTGAGAAGGCATACTTCTCATGTTTCCAATCCCTTTCAACTAGAAACTTTGCCACTTGTGTCCACCATATCTACCTAGTAGCATTATTGCTATTCCAAGCAAATTCTCAAGCTTCATCTACCTTTCGAATTAAAAAGTATTTTGTTATGTGAAAACTAGTTAGTAAAGCTCTCATGAACTTGATGGCACACCTTATTTCTTTGCCTCTAATAGACTTGAACCATTGTGCCATCGAAGTTGGAATTAACAGAACCGTGCTATCACGGGGAACGTTTTCAACATTGCACCGGTACTTTGTACTCGGTTGATATCGTGCTCTTTTGTCTATGGATGTGAACGATGTGAAATAAAGAGGGAACTTGTAAGTCCATGGAGTTCGTATTTTGTTTTAGAGAAACACCTGGGCCGCTAGCCTAAGCCATGCCTAATCATGGTCGAAACTTGCAGCATCACCATAGTGAGCTATCTATGAAGCATCCTCAATAAAAAGCTATGCACATAGTAAATAAAAAGATCGCTGAGATGCTCATTGTCTGCTTGCCTTGTTATTTTGGTTATGGGATAGCTCCTGTACCATGTGCAAGGGGTACCCCGTTGGCGGTTCTCTATGATACACATGTACTTACAATGACAAGAACTTACCGGTGACCAAAATTGAGTAGCATGAGGAGTGGCCCTCATATTCAAGGGACATGAGATTGCCAACTTATATTTCGTCAAGCATATACTCCATCTTTGTGCACTTTAACCTTAATCATCTCAAGATGCCTATGATAGGGGCAATGAGCGCTCAAAGCTAGTAAGTACCATAATATTTTGTAACCTCTTTATGACTTGTAATCCCTGCTTCCCTCTATGAAGGGACCTTTCTACTAGTTACCGGGTTGAGTAAGTAAACCTACTTCCTCTCTATCTCCAGCAAGCAATTTAGTTGTTGTGTTTCAAGCATTCATATGGTGATTTATTAAATCATGTTCTCTATCTTCCTTGTTTGCACAAACTCTTATCTATTGAGTATTACTTTGAAAGCCTTCACTTGTGAAAAACCTTTTTGAGCAAAGAGTGCTCCTTTTGAAATACTTCTACAAAAAGCTTTCTGGGAAACTATTTGCCAAGTGTTCTTTGACCAAGAACGAGTTTTCCGATTCCAATTATGATTTATCTTTATGCATCTCTATTGTGACTGTTGTACTTGGTTGCAAGCTAAGTTATATAATGGTGAGTTGCTTTCTTCTATGAGTTGTGTAATGTTAAGTCTGATGCTTCTTGTTTGTATTCTTTTTATCGACACTTCACTCCATAAACCTGTGGACATGTTTACTAAGCTCAGTTTTCGCTTGGGGACAAGTAGAGGTCTAAGCTTGGGGGAGTTGATAGCCCAATTTGCATCACCTTTCTATATCATAATCTAACTCTATTCATTGATATTTTTCTTATTATGAGGTATTACTTATGTCTTTTCCACTTTTTTTCATGTTCGATGATTCTTGGAGGATGGACTGCCGGAGTCTGGATTCTGATGGAAAATAGGGCGTTTTGATGCAATTTCGCGAAGATCAGAAAAATACCAGAAAAATATAGGAAAATATTATTTTTCCAGAAGATTGAGGAAGCCAGAAGGAGGGACGAAGAAGGGCCACAGGGGGCCAACACCCCCCTAGGAGCGGGCCCACCCTGGGCCGCGCCTAGGGCAGGTGTGGCCCACCTGCGTGGCTCCCGACTACGCCCTTTTGCCTATATCTTCCCTACGAAACCCTAAGGCTAGGGTAGCGACCACCGATAGATTTCCTTCGCCTCTGGGGGTGGAAAACACCGAGAGAGAAATATCTCTCTAGCAGATAGATTTCTTCCGGGGGAATTCATTCCCGGAGAGGGGATAACATCGCCATCAACAGCATCGTCAAGCTAGTCTTCATCAGGATCATCATCCGCATCCACACCATCATCTCCACCAGCACCATCATCACCACTCCGTCCCGCTGTAACAATTGTGTTGGATATTGCTTTAGTTCTTAGGGGAAACTTTCCCGATGTTAATTACTATTGTAGTTGATGCTTGTGAGTGGAACCATTGGATTATTGCTTTATGTTCATATTGTTATCCATTATCATATTATCTTTGATCTTGATCCATATGATGTCTTGTGTGTAGTTCGTTTAGTTCTTGAGGACATGGGAGAAGTCATGTTGTTATTAGTGGATTTGTGTTGAGTTATTATTCAATGGTTTAGTATTTAAGTTGTGGTGCTAGTCTTCTTGTGGTGTCATGTGAATGTCGACTACACGATACTTCACCATTTATGGGCCTAGGGGAATGCAGTGTGTATTTGGCTACTAATTGTGGGGTTGCCGGAGTGACAGAAACCTGAACCCCCGTTAGGACACCTTTGCACAAGGGAGTGTAGGATCTCAGAGTTTAAGGCTATGGTTAGATTTATATCTTAATTACTTTCCGGTAGTTACGGATGTTTGCAGGGGGTTTAATCACAAGTATGTATTAGTCCAAGTAAGGTCGGTACATTATCACAGGTTCACCCACACAACACTTACAACACCAAAGAAGAGTACAGCTATATGAAGCGAAAGCACTTGACAGAATTCCCATGTGTCCTCGAGAACGTTTGGTCCTTATAAGTATTTCCACCGACTTTTCCTTTGCTAAGAAAGGATTGGGCCACTTGCTTTGTTTGTTCTTTATTACTTGCACTTTGTTTTATTGCCTTATCAGAAAACTACTAAAAATCCATTTGCTAAGTATTCACAGGGATTTCCTGCTCCATACCACTGTTCAGCACCTTCTGCTCCTCGTTGGGATCGACACTCCTATTTATCTAAAGTACTACGATACACCCTTATACTTGTGGGTCATCAGTGCTTTTTGACATTGTTGCAACTTGTTGTGCTTAATGCTTGTCACTAGGGCCCGAGTGCCATGATCTCAGATATGAACATGTTATTGATTCATGATGATATTATTGTTTGTGATCTTACCTGCAAGTTGTATACACATATTGTTGTCCGGAACCCGAGGCCTAGAAGTGACAGAAATTGGGATAACCATAGGGGATGGATGTGATGTGAGGATCACGTGTGTTCATGGAGTCTTAATGCTTTGCTTCATGCTCTATTAAAAGGATCACCTTAATTTCTAGTAGATTCCCTTGAGGCCCCACTGCAAACGGGCTGGCTGGAAAAAAAGATGTTGTGCAAGTTCTCATTGTGAGCACGCATGACTATATAAGGAACACATGTCTATGGTTATTTTGTACTTGGATGCTTTATCTGTATTATCTTCAATGCCTTTGCCTTGATTATTACATGAATTATCTTGTCCATGAAACGCCCGTCCATCCATCCCTATGCCTACCGTATTTTAATCCTGCTGTTTACTACAATTGCTACTGCTGTCTTTATTTTACTGCTATTATTAGTTTGCTACTCCTACTACAAAATTGTTGCTACTGATAAACTATTGTGAGCAAGACTGTTTCCAAGTGCAGCTGAATTGACAACTCATCTGTTAAGGCTTATAAATATTCTTTGGCTCCCCTTGTGTCGAATCAATAAATTTGGGCTTTACTACCCTCAAAGACTATTGTGATCCCCTATACTTGTGGGTCATCATTGGTACGGTGTGTGTCGGGTTTAGGGGCTACTTTCCGAATGGTCTCATCTTGGATTTCTCCCTATCACCACACAATATGAGAGCGGTAGTACGAGCTGGGCTGGCCAAGTCACATGGGTAAAGTGTACTAACCCCTGCAGGGTGTATAAACTAATTGATTAGCCGTGTACTCGGTTATGGACATCTGAGTTGCTTGATATTGAGTTCATGACATGTTTCTCATTCATTCCAATTTCCTAAAATACTTAATATTGCTGGGTTTACTTAATTGGGATCTTTTCAAAGAAAATCTAAAATTGCTTATGGAAGTAGGATAAAAGTGTTTATCCTTGCAAAATAGCCAAGCTTCCACCTAGCCAAATAAACATGTAGTTGCTAGGTGTATTGTCTTCCTACTTAACTCTTCTTGTCATACATTCCAAGTATTAACCCTTCGGGGATGCTACGCTTTATGTTGCAGGATGTTCTGGTTATGAGTGATCGACTAGGTTGCGATACTCCACTCAACAGTTGTTCGCCTATGGCACAATTGAAGATGGAGTCTACTATTTGTTTATGCTTCCGTATGCTACTTGAGTATTTGACTATCTTTGCGCTAAGCATTATGTAATATCGCAAATTCTAGATCATTCGATATAATAATGATGCACTGTTAAACTCTTTGGTATTCATTTGTACTATGTGTGCTAGTGAATCGGATGTCAGACATACCTACATTCACATACATTGGGTGTAATGGTTGCACTGCAATACATACGAGTTTGAGTTGGCGAGCCTAGCATGTGTAGACATGGCCTCGGAACACAAGATTATCGAAAGATCAAGCACAAGTCGCATGAATGATGTGATCGACGTGAAGTGTCCACCTTTGCAACTATATTGTCAGCCGTGTCAATCGGGGGTGATGTAGTGAATAAGGATCGTGTAATCACTAAGACATTGGTTAGGGATAATGTTTTTAGTGGAGTTGTTTGAGATTATATTTTCATAAACTTAGTCTAAAATCATTGCAAACTTTAAATGTAGATCATGGCACGTCGTGATGCCACCTTCAACATCACTGATTGGTTAGCTGCCAAGAAACTCAAGTTAGATGGATCCAACCTCCCAGATTGGCTAACTCGTCTAAACAACCTCCTTATTAAGAATGATGTCCCCTTGTACATTCGCACTATGATGGAAATGGATGAGCCAGAAGTAGAAGGACAAGAACCCCCAAAGATGCGGGAAGACCGCATACTTCGCCAGGAGAGATTTGCATTCATACAAGAGTTGATACGCAAAGGCATGGTGGATGAATTACGTGAGCTCGTGGGTGATATTGAACCAGATGTAACGATAGAACACCTACGGGTGGAGTCCATATCCCATGTGCGCATGTGGGAGTACGAACTATTCGAAAACTTCCTATCCATAAAGATGGAGGAAAACACTTGTCTGAATGATCACTTGGACCGTATACTTGATGCACACGGGTCACTGGTGCACTTGGTGTACAATTGGATGACGGAATACTTTGCAATAGGAGTATTTCTTAGGTCACTTCCTCCCAACTTCAAAGGATACATCCAAACCTGCATCACAAGCGGTGATACATAATGGATGGATTTATATGATTTCGCAGAATGTTTGAGAAATGTCACGGTGGAACAAATAGCTAGAGAAGTCGTCGATGACAAAGGTATATATGATATACAAAAAACATATTCATGTTATAATCTTGCAAACATTTATTGCAGTGACGAAGTATCTAATACTTATTCTGTTTATGAAAAACAAGTCCTTCTGCATGACAGGTGGTTGCAAGAGAGGAGGTGACGCTGCATGCTGATGGCAAGCATGATGAGGATGGCTGACGACACTCTCCCTCGAGATTTATCATATATTTTACAATTTTTAATAATTATTGTAATAGTGGAATATGAATCTTTCATAGTGTGTCTTACATTTCGTGAGACGGTTATTCATACAAGTTTGTAACAAGTCAGTTGTTCTACTTTTATGAATTATTTCTATTTATGTTCATATGTTATTTTCAATTATGTTTGAATTGTTAGAATTAAGGAAACTAATTAATAATACCATGAACATTTGTAAAATTCCCTAGTCAGCTCAATGGGGGAATGACATCTGCCAATAAACCAAATAGTTCATAGTGGTGTTGTTAACAAACCATCGATTGCGAATAGCATACACTCACCTAGAATAAAGTAAACCATCTAAGAATTCGTGGAAGCTTTTGGATCTATGTTATAAAACCAAAGAATAAATGAATAAGTCCTTGAAACAATTGTAAGACAAATTTCATGACAAGAACCAGCAAAGGCAAAGCTAGTATTGCTAAAGAGTTGGTGCATTCTCGAGAAAGTCCTTTCTCTCGACAATGGTGTTCCTGAAATGAAAGAAGGAGCATGATGAAGGTTTGTGACCATGCATATAAATGATTGAGAAGCACAAGTGGAAAGTGTTCCAGAACACGACTCTTCATGTTATAATGAAAAATGAGTCAATGATTTGATCATTGTAGTTTTTAGTTATGCTTTTACATAAAGTAGTAGGATTCACAAATATTCCCATCATCCGATGTAGATATGAATGTGAATTGAATGTCGCGTTATCGGAACAAGACATACCTACGAACTACAATGAAGATTATGGTAAACTAAGGTTACAAGAAATCCTAAAATTAAAACATCACTTGAGATTAGAAAGGAAAATAGTTACTGAATCTCAACAATTAAGGAGTTACTTGATATTTCTAAAGGACCGCAAGGTTATAAGAAATAAGTGCGAGTCTTAAAAGACAAAGAATGTCAGGGGGATAACCCCCGGTAGGGTCATGAGAGGGGAAACATAGTGCAACTGTGTTGGCTCTGAGTGAAAAATGAACCAGGCCGGGTAAGAACGGCCGGGTAAGATAAGCAAGAAAGCCGAGCTATAAACTATCTCGGCCCGTATAGGACAAAGTTGTAACCCTTGCAGGTACCAACGAGCCGAGTCAACCGAGGAAGGGCCGAGTCCAGAAGGACGCGTGGCACCTTTCCGAGTAAGGTTCGAGAAGGACCATGGTAAAGCATGGTCAAAAGAGAAGGAAGACACCGGGTGACACAAAAGGAGCCGGGTGACGCCCAAAGCGAGCTCTGACATACAAAGTAACTGCATGTAAGATCCCTCCTTATTAAAGGAAAGGATCCCTGTGATTGCAATGCTAGTCCCTGGATCAATGCTAGCATCCACAGTTTAAGATGAAGTACACAGATACAAAGGTCGTTTATTACATCCATTCCAGAGATAAAACATAGTCTTTTACAACTCAGGGCCAAAGGCCTAATACAAGAGTTTATGGAATAAGTAAATAAACATAAGTCTTCATCTTCATGTGCCACAGGCAAGCATGTTGAGTATAGACTCATGACTCCTATTCAACATCGGAGTAACCTGCAACATTACAAGTTACAGCCACAGAGGGTCAATACTTTGGAATAGTATTGGCAAGTGATACCTTAGCTTATTTAAAGTGGACTATAATACTATATGCATTTGGCTAGGTGGAGCTTAGGCTTGCATTGCTCAAAATATATTTTTCCTTAACATTTGAAAACACTAAGTTTTTGTTTGGCACAAATCACCCAAGGCATCTACCAATCAAAGACTGAAGATCCTCTCAGGGCATCTACCAATCAAAGACTGAAGATCCTTTCAACCCTTGTTCACCCACAAGATTTTTAATTTAGAAATTGGGATGAGGAGATTCTTGATAGCTTCCATGTCTTGATGCTCAAAATTGTCCTTTACCAGGGACATGGCTAAGTACTTAGATTTTACACTCTGCAGAGGTGGTGCACTTTCCCCACAAGACTTGGTTTCCCAAGACAAGATCTTTCAGAAGCCTTTCCTTAGTCAAATGGACACGCTCCAACCTATCATTCCCACTACCACCAACTGTCCAAGAGACTAAGTTCTAGCAACCTATATGATCATGGCAGAGCCCATACTGCCAAGTGGTTGCACTTGAAGCTTCTCAACATTTGACATCTCAAATCTCTTTGTTCCTGGGTGGCCATCCACAAGTGAGATACACAAGCCAAGTCCATGGCCTTGTGAACCACTCAAGACAAACCATTCCTTCCATTCCACCCAGGTGATTCATTCACTTAGTTGTTTTATTAAACCAAACATAAGTCCTCAGACTTAGAATTTTTTTCCATAGCATGAATATATATTCCACCCTTGTTTTCTATTAGCTAAGCTAAGCATGAGAGTAGTAGGAATCTTAACTTAGGAAATTTCTTCTAAGGCTTCATCTACTAGGTTTTCCCAAAGCAAGGTCTATACTTAGCAAAATAAAATCCATGCAAGATTTACTTAGCAAAAACACTAATGCATAGTGAAAGTAATGGGACAAAAGATATGAAGCATCACTTGCCTTGGTAATGGGGAGAGTAGCACTCTTCACAGTCACAATCACTAGCAAAATCTACACACAAAATTGTAGCACACATTTACACACAATTCATATACAATCAAAAATAATATGAATGCATGCATGCATGAATTTACTGAGTGGGTATTTTGAAAACCTTTCCAAGCAAGTGCATGAATACAGAAACTTAACAAGACACCAAAATTGCCAAAACAAACTTATTTACCCCTAAAACAAATTACTAAACTAAATCCATACTCAAAAATAGCCTTAAACAAGTTTCTACAAACAAAGTCATTCTAATGGTTACTATTTGTTAAACACTTTGCATGGACAGAATGGCCTTGATTCACTGAATCCAACGGTATAAAGTTTGCAAAATTCCAACGTGGAAATCAAAAGTTATAAGCATTTGAAAATTGGATCAAATTCTGATTTAAAATCTGTTTTTAGATCTAACCCTAGACACGTGTCATGTTGTGACTGGCGCGTACCGGTTCACACTGGATCGAGCTCCACAGCCGCAGGATTTAAATGAGATCTGGCGGCTCAGACGCGCGCATACCCCTTCGTTTAAAATTCTATCCTAGCCCTACGATACAAATCCAACGATCTAAATCATCAAGCCAAAATCTGGCGGCGCTTATCGGCTGTGCGCGGCGGCGACGGTCGGACGATGGCGGCGCCGGCGATACAGATCGCTAGGAGGATAGGGAAGATACTCACCGAGACCGCAAGGACGTGGGGGTGCTCAACGTGTGGTCAGCTCGGCAAGGGGCGCTCAGGGTTGCGGTGGATTTCTCGCCGGAGTTGGATCTGGCAACGGTGGCTCTGCTTGAGGTTGAAGGCGACGTTGTAGATCACTAGGAGGCAAACGGAGGATATGGTCAGATGCAGAAGATCATGGTGAAGATGCGTGCGTGAAGGGAAAGGTTTGGGGCGGTCTGGACTTACCACTAGAGCTCGCCGGAGTTGATGTTGTCGTCGATGCTTGCGGTGTCGAGTGGAAACGGCGACCTGGGGCAGTACAGGATGAACTAGTGGGGTCAGGAGGTGCGCAGAGAGTCACTGAACATGATAGCAAAAACGAGAGACAGAGGGGAACACGAGGCTCACCGGAATTTGCCGGCGCAGTCGTCGGAGACGGCGGGGCTATAGAGAGCAATGCACGCAGCCTAGTGGCGCTTTGCGTTCGGGGTTTGAGGGAGAAGGGAGAGGGGGCAGAGGGGGTTTATATAGCCTGGTCACGAGCGAGAATCACTCGGGCATTGATACGAATTGAAGCCGCGAATTTAAAACAGAAAACAGCCGCGTTGATTTGGGGATGAACTGGTCGTGCGGGTGGAGACGACGATGCTCAGGTGGGCCGCGGTTGTCAGCGATAGAGGGAAATGTGAGTGGGCCCCTTCTGTCAGTGAGCTGGTGGGTGGGCTCACGCGTGAGAGAAGAAAAGGAAAATTCCCGGGTGGGCTTGTTGGGCTCGATTCGATGCTGGGCTGAAATGGTGGCGCGCGGCCCTTTTCAATTGATTGCCTCTTTTCTTTTTCTAAATCTATTTTCTGAAATGATTTTGATATGAATTCAAATCCTTTTTGAATTCAAACAGTTCTGGGGATTTTTGTAGGGTTCTGTGGTATCAAAAACCAGTTATTTAGCAAGTAGTTACCCTGCAAGGGCTTGGTCAAGCTTGGGCTTTAATACAAACAGAGACTTTGCCTCTAGTTTGCAAAAGTTGATAAAACAAAATAGGGTTTTTAAATTTATTTCTAAGTTGAAAACTTCGGTTAAATTGCTACACCTAATCTTTCCAACAATGGAGGCAAGCAAACTAGTTCCTAAACATTCAAGTCTCAAAGGGTGATGGCCAAATGGGGTAAATTTACTCACATGAAATCATAGCACAAGCTTCTGCTTCTAAAATGATTTTGAGAAAAACCCTAAATGAATGAAGGATGCAAGGATGATATGAATGAGCTTTGAAATATGAATTTAGGGATGTTACAGATCTAACCCCCTTAAGATGAATCTCGCCCTCGAGATTCGGATTGGCTAGCAAATAGGTGAGGGTGGTCTTTCCTAAGATCATCTTCTCTTTCCCATGTTGCTTCCTCTTCGGAATGATGATTCCATTTTACCTTGCAAAACTTGATAGTTTTTGTCCCTGTGACTCTTTCTGCGGTCTCAAGAATCTTGACAGGCTTTTCTTCATAGGTGAGATCACTTTCTAGTTGAACTTCTTCCAAAGATATGGTATCCTTCAAAGAAGATTCTTCCATTTCTGGGTGACATTTCTTGAGCTGACTCACATGAAAAACATTATGGACTGTTGATAAAGATGCCGGCAGTTCGATTTCATATGCAGCTTCTCCCTTGCGACTTAGAATGTTGAATGATCCAACATATCTTGGTGCCAACTTTCCTTTGACTCCAAATCTTTTCACTCCACGAAGTGGTGATACTCTAAGATAAGCTCTATCCCCAACTTCGTAGGTGACTTCTCTACGCTTAGCATCTGCGTAGCTTTTCTGTCGAGACGGTGCTATCTTCAACCTGTCCCTAACCAATTTGACCATTTCTTCGGTGTCTTTGATAAGATCTGGTCCAAACAAACTTCTTTCTCCCACACCATTCCATAGCAATGGGGTGGTACACTTCCTTCCGTAGAGAAACTCAAATGGTGCCATCCCGATACTAGATTGATAACTGTTATTGTAAGAGAACTCTGCGTAAGGCAGACTTTCATCCCAACTTTCTCCATAGTCTAGGGCACATGCCCTCAACATGTCTTCAAGAATTTGATTAGTCCTTTCTGTTTGTCCATCAGTTTGAGGATGAAAAGCAGTGCTGAATTCCAACCTCGTTCCTAAAGATTCGTGAAGCTGTCTCCAAAAGTGAGAAGTGAACTGAGTTCCTCTATCAGACACAATACTCTTAGGCACACCATGAAGGCATACAATTCTACTCATGTAGATTTTGGCTAACTTGGCACTTGTATAAGTTGTCTTTACGGGTATAAAATGAGCCACTTTGGTTAGGCGATCCACTACTACCCATATGGAATCATACCCTGACCTGGTCCTTGGTAATCCGGTAATGAAATCCATACCAATATTTTCCCACTTCCATTCAGGAATAGGCATTGGTTGAAGCAAACCTGCTGGCTTCAGATGCTCCGCTTTCACTCTACTACACACGTCACACAAAGCAATGTGTTCGGCGATGTCCCTTTTGAGGTTATTCCACCAAAATCTTTCTTTCATATCCATGTACATTTTGGTGTTTCCCGGGTGAATAGAATACGGAGAGTTATGGGCTTCTTGTAAAATCAGTTTCCGCAATTCCGGATCTTGTGGAACACAAATACGTTTCCCGTACCATAAAGTACCTTGTTCGTCTATATGGAAACTTTTAGCTTTCCCTTGGCTAATCCTTTCCTTAATCTCTTCGATTTCTTTATCCGTCTTTTGGGCTTCTTTAATCTTATCCAACAGAGTGGGTTGAACATCCAAAGACATGAGATGTCCTTCTGGCACAATCTCCAACCTGAGTTCCTTGAATTGCTTACACAAGTCATCTGGCAATTCACCTTTGGTAAGGCCATTTACAAACGCCTTACGACTTAGAGCATCTGCTACTACATTTGCTTTACCGGGGTGGTATTGCAAACTCAAGTCGTAATCCTTGATAAGTTCTAGCCATCTCCTTTGTCTCATATTGATTTCCTTCTGGTTGAAGATATACTTCAAACTCTTATGATCGGTGAATACTTCACAAAGTTTTCCCAAAAGGTAGTGTCTCCATGTTTTGAGTGCATGGACAACAGCGGCTAACTCTAAATCATGAGTAGGATAATTTACTTCATGAGTTTTGAGTTGTCTCGAGGCATAATACACAACTTTTCCGCCTTGCATAAGTACGGCACCTAATCCTTGATGAGAAGCATCACAATACACATGGAAATCCTTTTCCAAGTCTGGTAGGCACAGAACTGGTGCTGACACAAGCCTCTTCTTTAATTCCTGAAAGCTGAGTTCACAACCTTCAGACCAAGCAAATTTCTTATCTTTCTTTAACAATTCTGTCATTGGTTTAGCAACCTTTGAAAAAATTTCAATGAATCTTCTGTAGTATCCTGCTAAACCAAGGAAACTACGAACCTCTTTTACGTTCTTAGGAGATTCCCATTCTGTCACAGCTGAAACTTTAGCAGGATCAACTGCTACACCATCCTTTGTCATAACGTGACCAAGAAATCCAACTTCCTCTAACCAAAACTCACACTTGCTGAATTTGGCATAAAGCTTATGTTCCCTCAGTTTCTCAAGTATCAAGCGTAGATGTCTTTCATGCTCTTCCTTGCTCTTGGAGTAGACTAAGATGTCATCGATGAAAACGACAACGAACTTGTCGAGAAATTCCATGAACACTTTGTTCATCATATTCATGAAGTAGGCTGGAGCGTTGGTTAAACCAAAAGGCATCACAGTGTACTCATACAATCCATACCTGGTGGTGAATGCTGTTTTAGGTATGTCTTGCTCTCTTATCTTGAGTTGAAAATAGCCTGACCGAAGATCAATCTTCGAGAACACACATGCTCCTTCTAGCTAATCAAACAAATCGTTGATTCTTGGCAAAGGATATTTGTTCTTGATGGTTACCTCGTTGAGAGAACGGTAATCTATGCATAATCTTTGAGTTCTATCTCTCTTTTCCACGAATAAAACTGGAGCTCCCCAAGATGAAGAACTTGGCTGGATGAATCCTTTCTGCAATTGTTCCCCAAGTTGTTTCTTGAGTTCCTTTAGTTCGTCAACTGACATTTTATATGGCCTCTTTGCTCTTGGTCCAGAACCTGGTACCAAATCTATTATAAACTCTACATCTCTATCTGGGGGCATTCCCGGTAACTCTTCTGGAAACACATCCGGATATTCACACACAATTGGCACAGTGTCCATGCTAACCCCCTTAAGAGAATTCAGCTTACTTCCTTTAGACTCAAAATTTGATTTGAATTTTATCCTCTTACCTTCAGGGGTTGTGAGTGCAACTGTGCGGTTAGCACAATCTAGTACTCCCTCATACTTAGCCATCCAATCCATTCCCAAAATCACATCCAATCCTTGGGAATTTAGGATTATTAGGTTCACTGGAAACTTATGTTTTCCGATCTCTATGACTAGATCCCGGCATCCAAGACTCACTATCATATCTCCACCCGGAGAGCTAACTTTTATTGGACACCCAATGTTTTCAGATGCAAACCTGTTTCTATCAACAAATGCTTTTGATATGAATGAATGAGATGCACCAGTGTCAAAGAGTACAAATGCTGAGATGGAATTGAGTCTGAACTTACCAGCAACAGCATCAGGCTCTTCATAGACCTCCTCTACATTGATGTGGTTAACCTGTCCTTTCTGAAAAGGATTGGGCTTGTTAGGTCCTTCAACTTTCTTTTCAGGGCACTCATTAGCATAATGCCCCAGCTTCTTGCATTTGTAGCATTCGACCTGACTGATGTCCGTTTTAGGCTGGTTTCTATTTCCACTTCCACTATGGTGGCTCTTATGTCCACTCTTGTGATTTTTGTACTTATAATTGTCATGACTGCGATGATGCTTGTTGTCATGACGGTGGTGGTTGTGGTGCTTGTTAAATTTCCCATGCTTGTGGGATCCTGAGCTGACACTATCATCATAGTGAGATCGTTTATGGGACGATCCTGAGCTGTGCTTGTCGGAGTGTTTCCTCTTCCTACTCTCGACTTGCTTCATTTTATTCTCCACAATAACAGCCTTGTCACACAGTGACTGATAAGTTGGAACATATGCCACAGACAGCTGCAGATTCAGCTCATCATTTAAGCCTTCCAGAAACTTTTCCTTTCTTTTGGCATCTGTGTCAACCTCATCCGGTGCATAGCGCTCCAGATTGTTGAACTCTTCAATATATTCAGCCACGCTGTGGTGGCGCTGCTTCAGGTTGTGAAACTCCTTCTTTTTCAGGCTCATCATTCCTGGTGAGATATGAGTAGTGCGAAAACCATCTTCAAAGATAGCCCAAGTCACCTCATCGATAGGAGTGGTGATCTGAAAGTTGTCCCACCATGCGGCGGCTGGTCCTTCCAACAGGTGTGCCGCGAACCTGACTTTTTCAGCATCCGTGCAGCCCACGGTCACTAAGTCTTTGTTCACAGAACGTAGCCAATCATTGGCCACCATGGGATCAGTCGTTCCTGAAAACTTAGCTGGCCTCAGACGCAGAAATCTGGTGAGCATATCAAAACCCGGAGGGTTGTTGTTGTTGTTGTTGTTATTGTTGTTGTTATTGGGGTTGTTGTTGTTGTTCTGGTTTTGGATGAATGTCGTCATCATTTGCATAAGCTGTGTCTACGCATTCATCATTTGTTGCATTTCCGGGGTAATGTTGTTGGGGTTGGGGTTTGCGCGACGGGGAGGCATCTGTGGTTTATTCATATAGAGATAAGAATGAGATACCCTTACATGATTCATGCACAATACATCACACAAGCAAACACGAAGCATGCAACACAAGGATAAAAGCTCAACAACAATATAACAAAAGTCTCAAGTAAAAACACACAAGTGGCAAGCCATCCACATGTCGGATGGTCCAATAATAAGTTCACAAATAACAAGTACGGTAAATAAAGATAACTGAGTAGTCAAGTCTACTCGTCAGCATCAATCTCCTCCTCGACAAAGGTAAGACCTGCGTTCTCCATTGCGGTCTTGCTCTCCTCGATAGTAGTAGTCAAGGAGTCGATCTTGGCTTTGAGAGCCCTCTTCTGGGAACGAAGTCTCTCAATCACTGTCTGCTGCTGCTCTAACTCGAAGTCCTTGGACTGCAGTTCCTCAGTCATGTCCCGAATCCTCTTGTTCCTATCCTGGACACGTTTCTCTTGACTCTTGAACTTACGGTCTTGGGTCTCGAACTTTGCCTCCATCTCCTTGACAATCTCGTCCTGTTGCGCGAAGAGCTTGTCCTTCTCGCGAAGCTGCACCTGGAGCTCGTCATTGCTAAGCATGATGTTGGTCCTGTCAGTATCCACGTGCCTAATAAGAGTCTCTAAGTCCTTGAGGTACAGGCGTATCGGCTCTGTTGTGGCCCTCGAGTCGTCCTCAAAGTCGATGGACTCTCCGTCATCATCACGCCTTCCGAAGGCGTGGAAGTGAGTGCCTCTAACCTGTCGGGAGTGACGTCCTAACAGTCGTCCTATCAGGTCCTGCATGACAACCTCCATGCCTCTCTCCCTGTCATCGTGCATAAGCTTGAAGACGATGGCCTCCGTAGTAGGCTCTGACTGGCGTCCTGGGTGGTTCACCTTGAAGCCCCAGAGGTCCTTCCTCTCAAACTTGGTGAGTGGGTGCACCGTAATGGTGGGAAGAGGGAGATCGAGCAAGGTAGTAAGCTCTACGATACGAGGACCAAAACGGGTAACCTGGAACTCCTCAACAGTGCTGATGGTAATAGGCATCTATTTATAAAATTGAAAAAGTTAGAACAACACGATTTAAAATAAACAAGACAACATTCATACATATCCATGGAACACAAAATCACACAAGTCATGCATACATGTATCCAATACATCAACCAAGGTTCAAACTTAATTAAGGTATCATTTGGAAAATAAGGTGATAGGTGGTGGTCCAACTAACAAAGTGCGCTTACAAACCTATCTCACTGGATCTGGTGGCTAACACAATGTTCCTAGAGGCAATCAGCCTATCTTGTTCACATGCTTCTATCACTAAGTCTATAATATCTCCCCTTAAGGTTTGGTTGGTGACTTCCAACTCTTGGGTATGTTCCTTCTCTTTCTCTAAGTCTTTTTGGAGGTTGAGCATCTTGCACTTGACTCTAGCACTGAGTTCTTTGATAGTCTTCCAAGCTGCTTCTCTTGCTGACTCAAAGAATGTGGTGTGCATAAAAGTGTTGGTGTACATGCAGAAGCCTCTTTCTTTGTGGTTGTCTTCCTTGTTTTTGTACAAGTGAAGTTGCACCCACCAATACTCCACTCCTTCCTCCATCACTGGAAAGCCCTTGTACACAGCTGCACCATGTGCTTCCATTGCCTCCATGAGGTCCTTGAGAATCTTGGGAAACTCAGTTTCACACTCCAAGGTCATGGTCATGAGTGGTCCTTTCTTCACGGCTTCGTTGATGGAGTTCATCTACAAATAGAGATGAGAATGAGAATATTAGAAAAGTTTACGAGAAGAATAGACAAGTGTAGAAGTAGTTAAATTTTTTCCTTAGTGGTTTCCAATCCTAGGGTCATAATCCTACAGGCAACACAGTGCTCTGATACCATCTGTAAGATCCCTCCTTATTAAAGGAAAGGATCCCTGTGATTGCAATGCTAGTCCCTGGATCAATGCTAGAATCCACAGTTTAAGATGAAGTACACAGATACAAAGGTCGTTTATTACATCCATTCCAGAGATAAAACATAGTCTTTTACAACTCAGGGCCAAAGGCCTAATACAAGAGTTTATGGAATAAGTAAATAAACATAAGTCTTCATCTTCATGTGCCACAGGCAAGCATGTTGAGTGTATACTCATGACTCCTATTCAACATCGGAGTAACCTGCAACATTACAAGTTACAGCCACAGAGGGTCAATACTTTGGAATAGTATTCGCAAGTGATACCTTAGCTTATTTAAAGTGGACTATAATACTATATGCATTTGGCTAGGTGGAGCTTAGGCTTGCATTGCTCAAAATATATTTTTCCTTAACATTTGAAAACACTAAGTTTTTGTTTGGCACAAATAACCCAAGGCATCTACCAATCAAAGACTGAAGATCCTCTCAGGTCATCTACCAATCAAAGACTGAAGATCCTTTCAACCATTGTTCACCCACAAGATTTTTAATTTAGAAATTGGGATGAGGAGATTCTTGATAGCTTCCATGTCTTGATGCTCAAAATTGTCCTTTACCAGGGACATGGCTAAGTACTTAGATTTTACACTCTGCAGAGGTGGTGCACTTTCCCCACAAGACTTGGTTTCCCAAGACAAGATCTTTCAGAAGCCTTTCGTTAGTCAAATGGACGCGCTCCAATCTATCATTCCCACTACCACCAACTGTCCAAGAGACTAAGTTCTAGCAACCTATATGATCATGGCAGAGCCCATACTGCCAAGTGGTTGCACTTGAAGCTTCTCAACATTTGACATCTCAAATCTCTTTGTTCCTGGGTGGCCATCCACAAGTGAGATACACAAGCCAAGTCCATGGCCTTGTGAACCACTCAACACAAACCATTCCTTCCATTCCACCCAGGTGATTCATTCACTTAGTTGTTTTATTAAACAAAACATAAGTCCTCAGACTTAGAAATTTTTTCCATAGCATGAATATATATTCCACCCTTGTTTTCTATTAGCTAAGCTAAGCATGAAAGTAGTAGGAATCTTAACTTAGGAAATTTCTTCTAAGGCTTCATCTACTAGGTTTTCCCAAAGCAAGGTCTATACTTAGCAAAATAAAATCCATGCAAGATTTACTTAGCAAAAACACTAATGCATAGTGAAAGTAATGGGACAAAAGATATGAAGCATCACTTGCCTTGGTAATGGGGAGAGTAGCACTCTTCACAGTCACAATCACTAGCAAAATCTACACACAAAATTGTAGCACACATTTACACACAATTCATATACAATCAAAAATAATATGAATGCATGCATGCATGAATTTACTGAGTGGGTATTTTGAAAACCTTGCCAAGCAAGTGCATGAATACAGAAACTTAACAAGACACCAAAATTGCCAAAACAAACTTATTTACTCCTAAAACAAATTACTAAACTAAATCCATACTCAAAAATAGCCTTAAACAAGTTTCTACAAACAAAGTCATTCTAATGGTTACTATTTGTTAAACACTTTGCATGGACAGAATGGCCTTGATTCACTGAATCCAACGGTATAAAGTTTGCAAAATTCCAACGTGGAAATCAAAAGTTATAAGCATTTGAAAATTGGATCAAATTCTGATTTAAAATCTGTTTTTAGATCTAACCCTAGACACGTGTCATGTTGTGACTGGCGCGTACCGGTTCACACTGGATCGAGCTCCACAGCAGCAGGATTTAAATGAGATCTGGCGGCTCAGACGCGCGCATACCCCTTCGTTTAAAATTCTATCCTAGCCCTACGATACAGATCCAACGATCTAAATCATCAAGCCAAAATCTGGCGGCGCTTATCGGCTGCGCGCGGCGGCGACGGTCGGACGATGGCGGCGCCGGTGATACAGATCTCTAGGAGGATAGGGAAGATACTCACCGAGACCGCAAGGACGTGGGGGTGCTCAACGTGTGGTCAGCTCGGCAAGGGGCGCTCAGGGTTGCGGTGGATTTCTCGCCAGAGTGGGATCTGGCAACGGTGGCTCTGCTTGAGGTTGAAGGCGACGTTGTAGATCACTAGGAGGCAAACGGAGGGTATGGTCAGATGTAGAAGATCATGGTTAAGATGCGTGCGTGAAGGGAAAGGTTTGGTGCGGTCTGGACTTACCACTAGAGCTCGCCGGAGTTGATGTTGTCGTCGGTGCTTGCGGTGTCGAGTGGAAACGGCGACCTGGGGCAGTACAGGATGAACTAGTGGGGTCAGGAGGTGCGCAGAGACTCACTGAACATGATAGCGAAAACGAGAGACAGAGGGGAACACGAGGCTCACCGGAATTTGCCGGTGCAGTCATCGGAGACGGCGGGGCTACAGAGAGCAATGCACGCAGCCTGGTGGCGCTCTGCGTTCGGGGTTTGAGGGAGAAGGGAGAGGGGGCAGAGGGGGTTTATATAGCCTGGTCACGAGCGAGAATCACTCGGGCATTGATACGAATGGAATCCGCGAATTTAAAACAGAAAACGGCCGCGTTGATTTGGGGATGAACTGATCGTGCGGGTGGAGACGACGATGCTCAGGTGGGCCGCGGTTGTCAGCGATAGAGGGAAATGTGAGTGGGCCCCTTCTGTCAGTGAGCTGGTGGGTGCTCTCACGCGTGAGAGAAGAAAAGGAAAAGCCCCGGGTGGGCTTGTTGGGCTCGATTCGATGCTGGGCTGAAATGGTGGCGCGCGGCCCTTTTCAATTGATTGCCTCTTTTCTTTTTCTAAATCTATTTTCTGAAATGATTTTGATATGAATTCAAATCCTTTTTGAATTCAAACAGTTCTGGGGATTTTTGTAGGGTTCTGTGGTATCAAAAACCAGTTATTTAACAAGTAGTTACCCTGCAAGGGCTTGGTCAAGCTTGGGCTTTAATACAAACAGAGACTTTGCCTCTGGTTTGCAAAAGTTGATAAAACAAAATAGGGTTTTTAAATTTATTTCTAAGTTGAAAACTTTGGTTAAATTGCTACACCTAATCTTTCCAACAATGGAGGCAAGCAAACAAGTTCCTAAACATTCAAGTCTCAAAGGGTGATGGCCAAATGGGGTAAATTTGCTCACATGAAATCATAGCACAAGCTTCTGCTTCTAAAATGATTTTGAGAAAAACCCTAAATGAATGAAGGATGCAAGGATGATATGAATGAGCTTTGAAATATGAATTTAGGGATGTTACACTACATGACGCCAAAAGGAACAAGAAGCAGTGTACCAGAAGATCGTTAGGGGTATTAGCTAGCTAGCACTGCCTATAGAAGGGAGGGCATAGCAGAAGTAGAGGGAGGTTGGACCAAGTAGAGAAGAGGTGATGCGTACTCAAGCCAATACAGCTCAAGGAGCACTTGTAATCTTTGGGGTATCAATCAAATTGTCAAGTGTGGAGAGTTCTTCTTGTTCTTCGTGCATGGCTCGACAGTGCACTCCCTCCCCGTTCCCACAAGCACCCATTCGGCCCCCAACTTAAGCCTACCAATGGCATCTGCCATGCCACCACCACGACAGTTGGCGCCCACCGTGGGGAAGAAGCAGGTGCTTGATGGAGTCTTCATCCGGACGGGCAACATCATCGCCAAGACCGGAAAGCGCGTCTACTCCGGCCTCATCCCGAAGTTTGGGGCGCTCAACTTTTTCAGCAACAACGCGGGCTGCTTCGGGACCAGGCCGTTCCCTAGGGGCGGTCGCTTCATCAAATTCGGCAAGCACCAGGTCTATGTCGCGGTGCGCGTGGAGCGCGCATATCCTGAGCACGTCGTCCTGGCGCCGGATCCCCCAACAGAGCCAGTTGCTGTGAAACCTCTCCAACTCGTCTCCATGGAGGTAATGATGACTGCCCCAAACCCAGTAGCTCCCATAGTGCTTCCAGTGGCAAATGAAAACACCGAAGGAGGAAATCATGAGGAAACGCCAAGGGCTGCAAGAACAGCAAAGGCGCCGCTGGAGAAACCAGAGAACATAGCTAGGAGCAAAAGATCTAAGGAGCTACAGGAAGCGATAGACAAGTTGGCAGAGCCAGTGGCACAGGAAACTGACCTGGCGTGTGTGCAAGCCGAGTTGGAAGAAACCAGGATAAAAGTCCTGGAGAAAGCAAAGGAGCTAGCACAGTTACAGCAGGATGTGGATATCACTATCCGAGAGCTTAATTCAGCAAATCGAGTCAAGGGCGCAAAGACCCGGCTTGATGCAACGAGATTAAGAGGAAGGAACCTCAATGAAGAACTTGCAGATGCGACATCAAAGATAACACCAGAGAACAGCAATGAGACGGCCATGCGTCCAACATACAACACAGCAGCAGCTAATCTATGAGCAGCAGAAGTAGCAATGGCAGAATTACCCCACTTGGAGGGGGAAGCAAAGAAAAGGAAGCAAGAACGGGTCAATGACTAAGTAAAAGCAGCCAGCATGCTTAATGAGGCATATTACAGGGCAAATCCGGGTATAGCAGGGAGATCACAGCTGGTTCACTCGGCAACTCCTGTTCCGGCAAGATCGGCTGGGCACACGGCATCCTCACCCGGAGCGGCACCCAGGCCGAGAAAAGAAAAAAGTGTGGATTCTGGAAGGAACAAGCAGATGGTCGCCTATGATCCGGCAGTAGTTCAAGGAAACTCGGCGCATGCGCAAGGGGCAAAAAGAAATAATCCCTGAGAAAATGAAAACCAGGAAAAAATTGGACAGAGGGCAAAATTTTGCGCCTCATACTCGGCGCGCAACTCACTCAGCAGGAGGAGGAAACCCAGCTCCGAATAACGCACCAGCTTAGCCGGAAAGAAGACAACAGAGCGCGGGAAAAGTAGTTCAATAGCCAGCTGACCCAAACGTGAACAAGTATAATGATGGTTACTCGGCAATGGTAAATGACGGGTATGAGCTGCCGGATCACGCATATCAAGCAATGGGAGCGAGATACGGAGGTAGGAACCTTCAGCCGGATGATGCCAGGCTGAAGCTTGACCGCATAAAAATGGCAGAGATAATTGAATCACAAGGTCCGCAGGGTCCACCATGTTTTGGCCCAAGGATCATGAAGGAGCCACCGGTGCCGAATTTCCAGCTGGCCAGAGGGACAAAAACATATGATGGAAGCACAAAGCCAGAGGATTGGCTCATAGATTATGGAACCGCTGTGAAGATCGCGCAGGAAAACTTGAGATGGGCAGTACGTTACGTACCGCAGATGCTGGAAGGACTAGCTCGGGTATGGTTGAACAATTTGCCACCCGGAAGCATCAACAGTTGGATTGATTTTCACAATGCCTTCGTGAGCAATTTCACGAGCACTTACAAGAGGCCGAATCGCCCACAGCAACTAGCAATGTGTAAGCAAAGACCGAATGAGACAGACAGGGAGTTCCTCACAAGGTGGTGTACGATGCGTAACTCTTGTGAAGGGCTAATCGAGTCACAAGCAATCGCATGGTTTGCACAAGGATGTAGACATGGGAGTGTGCTGTGGCAAAGGTTACAAAGAGATATGCCGGCAAGACTAGCAGAGACGATAAGAATCGCCGACTCGTATGCGTTAGGAGATCCGACTTAGCCGCTGCTCATGTCGGCAGACGGGATGACTGAGAGTCAGATCTATGACGCTGCCGGGTCACAAAGGCTCCAGGAGAGATCCGAATACAAAAGAAAGAGAAGAGACGAGAGGCCGGATTACAGGTATGGTTCGGCTCAGGTTGCAGCAGTGAGTCAGGATCATCCAGATGCTGGAAGCAGTCAGCATCAAAGAACAAATGGTCAACAACAATGGGTCCGAAAGAATGACGGCAAAAGGCCATACGATCAGAGGAAATAGTATCAAGACCGACAAAAATACACCTATGAGATGATGCTGGATCAGCCGTGTAAGTTTCACATGCCAAGTCCGAGTAAGCTGGCAAATCACTCAACAAGGCAATGCACTTGGTTTCAAAAAGGAGACAGAGTGGACTCGCCGAATAAGCAGCTTCCACCACCTCCCCTCCTCCACTTACAGGAGGAAATGCTCAAGCAGTAGGAGCAGATAACAGATATGAAAACAGGCAGCCGAGATATCAGAATCTAGAAAGAAGAGAAGTTGTGCACCAAGTGCACAATCCAAGAGGTGACGATGCCCATGTTGGCCACGGAACCAGAAATGAGTATAGAGAACATCACCAGAGCTATGTTGTCTTTGTCATAGAGCCAAATGACAAGAAGAGCCAGCAGCGAAGAATGATGGAAGTGAATGCCACGATGCCGGCAATTCCCAAGTACATGCATTGGTCTGAGCAAGAGATAACTTGGAGTATAAAGGATCACCCCAAAATCATGCCAACCTCAGGAGGATATGCTCTGGTTCTGGATCCAACATTCATGGGCTCAGATATCAACGTGAAATTTTCAAAGGTGTTAATCGATGATGGCAGTAGCATCAACATCATGTACAAGGATACTATGCTCAAGTTAGGCATTACCATGAACATGCTAGAGCCGACTAAGACCACTTTCCACGGGATTGTGCCAGGATTGTCCTGTGAGCCAATTGGCAAGATCTGGGTCGACGTCTTATTCGGCAATAGAGAAAATTGTTGCACTGAAGCCATAGAGTTCGAGGTAGTATATTTGGTCAGCTCATATCATGCATTACTCGGCAGGCCGGCTATGGCAAAGTTCATGGCTACTCCTCACATCGCTTACTTGAAGATGAAGCTGCCAGGCCCATGTGGGGTGATCACAGTTGAAGGAGGTTACAAAAGATCTATTGCTTGTGCCTCAGCCGGATCTTCACTGGCCGAGTCACTCGTCATAGCACAATAGAAGAGTCAGATGTTGGTGGTGGCTTCATTGGCCAAAGCAGCACAAATGTCCATGCCGACACTCACCAACCCGCATGACAATGTGCCATTTCAAGCTACCAAGGAAACCAAGAAGGTGCAGGTGGATGAAACTTTCCCAGAGCACACAGTAACCATTGGGTCTGGCCTTACAGATAAATAGGAAAGCGAGCTCAGCAGCTTCCTCCGTGAGAATCGGGACATCTTTGCATGGTCCACTCAAGATCTGCAAGGAGTTCCGAGGGAGCTGGCTCAGCACTCTCTTCATGTAAGACCAGATGCAAGGCCGGTGAAGCAACCCCTCCGCCGCTTCGCCGAAGATAGGAGGAAAGTAATAGCGGCCGAGATTGCAAGACTTTTAGCTGCTGGATTCATCATGGAAGTGCTGCACCCGGACTAGTTGTCAAATACAGTCTTGGTCGAAAAGAAGAAAGATGACCCGAACGTGGCAGTGCTATGGCGCATGTGTATTGATTACACGAACCTCAAGAAGGCGTGTCCAAAAGATCCATTTCCTCTGCCTCGGATTGATCAAGTCATAGATTCTACTGCTGGGTGTGAGTTGTTGTCATTTGTGGATGCATATTCAGGATTCCATCACATTCCACTGAATCCAAATGATCAAATAAAGACAGCTTTTATCACCCCGTACAGGGCTTATTGCTATCGCACCATGCCATTCGGATTAAGAAATGTAGGCGCAACATATCAAAGATGCATGCAAAAATGCTTGCAAGATCAATTGGACAAAAATGTTCAAGTATACGTCGATGACGTGGTAATAAAAACCAAACAAAGTCATACTCTAATTGAGGACTTGCATCAAACATTCGCAAACTTGAGAAGATTCCGGATGAAACTTAACCCGGAAAAATGTACATTTGGTGTCCCGGCTGGAAAGTTACTCGGATTCCTTGTATCCAGCCGAGGGATTAAAGCTAACCCGACAAAGATCAGGGCCATAGAAAGAATGGAATTGCCAAAAACCCTCAATGATGTCCAAAAGTTTACTGGATGCATGGCCTCATTGAGCAGGTTTGTTAGTCGGCTAGGCTAAAAAGCCCTAAAATTCACATGGACGCAGCAAGCTGATAGCGCTTTCCATGAATTAAATAAAATGTTGGCAACAACACCAATATTAGTGTCACCACTATCCAAGGTTGCTATATGTTGCCGCAACCAATAGAGTTGTAAGTGCAGTAATATTGGTTGAACATGAAGAAGGGGCAAATCAGTCAAAAGACCAGTATATTACTTGAGCGAAGTGCTCTCTGTCTCGAAACAGAATTACCCGCATTATCAGAAGATGACATATGGGGTATATATGGCAGCAAAAAAGCTGGAACATTATTTTCAAGAACACCCAATCCGGGTAATATGCGAGGCACCTATCTCGGATATATTGGGCAGCAAAGATGCCAGCGGCCGAGTAGCCAAATGGGCCATTGAACTGGCACCATACACTCTACAATATGATAGGCGGGATGCAATAAAATCTCAAGCCGTTGCAGATTTCTATGTAGAATGGATGGAGATGCAGTACGAGCCACCACTGCCAGATCCAAAATACTGGAAAATGCATTTTGACGGGTCCAAGACGGAAATGGGTCTGGGCGCCGGGATAGTGCTCACATCTCCAAAGAGGGATCAACTGAGGTATGTCTTGCAGATTCATTTTGCTGCTTCTAACAACGTTGCCGAGTATGAAGCACTCGTCCATGGCATTAAAGTAGCCAAGGAAATTGGTATCAAAAGGATCATGTGTTTTGGCGATTCGGATTTGGTGATTCAGCAAGTGTCTGGACATTGGGACGCACTGGACACAAACATGGCATTATATCGCTTCCACGTGCAGCAAATTTCGGGATATTTTGACGATTGCGAATTTCATCACATTCCTAGAGCGGAAAATGAGGCAGGAGATGTGTTATCCAAGCTAGGATCATCTAGACAAGCAATACCACCAGGGGTAGCATTGGAGCATCTCAGGAAGCCATCGATCAAGCCGTCACAAGAGTCCGAATCAATCAGGGTCATCCCGGCGAGTCAGGAATCAGAGGCAGTGCCAATGGATATCGACTCAGGGGTAGGTTTGAGTCACTCGGGGACTGATCCGTTCACCTCAGGGCTAGCCGAATCACACTCGGGGACTGATCCGTTCACCTCAGGGCTAGCAGAACATATCTCGGCGGAACTAATAGACATTGATGTTGAAGCAGACCCGGAAACATTAATACCAACATGGGCACAACCAATATTCAGTTATTTGAAGGATGGAACCTTGCTGATTGACGAAATGTTGGGCCACGCGGAGATAAACAAAAAAAATTTCCTCTAACGTGGTGATCCCAAGATCTAGCTGAGGTAGAAGGCCACGAGGTTTACCACTAGATGCGTGGTTGCGGATTACTGATGAAGCGCGTCAGTTGATGCAGTGCAGTCCTCATGATCCGATCGTCCTGGTGTTGATCGCACAACACCTCTGCTGGAATCCACACGTACAAGGAGGAGCGTCGGCGGCGAACTGCTAGGTTCGTTACGGTGGCAGGACTGCTGTGGAGCTAGGGTTTCCAACACATGGAATGACCTAACCGAACAACGATTAACCTTTCTGGGTTACGGTGCTCCACTATATATAGGGAGTGAATGTGGGCTCTACTCGCGCGACCCATTCACTAAAGCCCATATAACACTAGTCACCGTGCGTCCAACTCACTAACTCAGTCCTAATCCGGTTTAGGTCCAACCCAACCAGATTACAGGTTCAGATCCAATCCGAACTTGCACTCGCTCTTAAGTGTGTGACCCCGCAGGCTCATGGCTACTTGGACACGATTGGAGTCTGACTCTCTATCGATCAGTCGGTAGCGGCTCCTAGCAGAACGTGCCGACTCCCAAGTACCAAAGAGTCATGACGACTTGCCTTTCCAATGCGACTTACGTCCGAGTCCCTTTTGCCTCACGATATACCTTGTCAGACTATAGGCGAATAATTGTCATCCCTAAATAGTCCGACTCTCTTCTCGATCCGAGATAAGTGATTCACCCGACTAACTCTTAGTCGATCGCCTCGGTTAACACTTAACCGAGTCGTGCATGGCCATGCTTTCTGAATCATATCTCACGAGAGGGCCCAGAGAATATATCTCCAAGTGGAGGGGCAAAATCCCATCTTGGTTATTCACATCACGTAGCTTGATTCTCAGTCGACCCGAACTCTGCCTTTATAACTGCCCAGTTACGGATCAACGTTTGACAGAACCTAAGTCGGTGATCCTCAACTCGGACTATGCAGCAACCTCAGGTCTAAGGATTACATTGATTGAGATATACAAATGACAACTTATTCATTGTACCTCAATTTGGGTAAATCCGACTCGCTAAACTCTTTAGCCGAATATGTGTAAGTTGGAATAGCATCTCCATGCCCATGACAAGTGGAACCGAGTCATCAAGCCAACTTTCACATTGGTCTAAGTTGTGTGTCCAGCACAACCTCAATGACCAAGGATATTTAGTACAAACAACATGAATGCATATTTCCTCAACCGAATCACATATTCAATGATACACATCAGATGTTCATACAAGGACAACATAATAACTTTATGAATACAATGGGAAATATCATCATACATGATTGCCCCTAGGGCATATTCCCAACAGTCTCCCACTTGCACTAGAGTCAATCTTCCGACATCACATGTCTAAGCATCTAATGCCCATGGCTCTCAGGTGCGCCTCATGCTTCGGCTGTGGTAATGGCTTTGTCAATGGATCCACAATATTTGCATCCGTGTGTACCTTGCATAACTTGATATCACCCTGATCCACGAACTGCCGAATCAGGTGGTACCGCATGAGTATGTGCATGTTCTTCTGGTGCTGTCTAGGTTCCTTGGCACGTGCAATTGCACCATTGTTGTCACAATACACGTCCAACGGATTGTATGAGCCCTGAACCACACCAAGATCCATGAGGAAATTCCTCATCCAAACAGCTTCTTTGGCTGCCTCCGAGATGGCAATATACTCAGCCTCTGTTGTAGACGCATACACAGTCTCTTGCTTGGAACTCTTCCAGCTCACAGCACCTCCGTTTATAATAAACACATATCCGGATTGTGAATGAGAATCATCAGAGTCGGTAAGATAACTCGCATCCATGTAACCATTTACACTTAGTTCATCTTCACCACCAAAAACCAAGAACATATCCTTAGTCCTTCTCAAGTACTTTAGGATATTTTTAGCCGCTGTCCAGTGGATCTCTCCAGGATCAGCCTGGTATCTGCTCACAACACTTAGAGCATAGGAAACATCCGGCCTAGTACAAATCATGGCATACATGATGGATCCGACTGCAGAAGCATATGGAATCGCACTCATCCGACTTCGCTCATCAGTTGTCGAAGGACACTGAGTCTTGCTAAGTTTTACACCATGGGAGATCGGTAAGAACCCCTTCTTAGACGATTCCATGTTGAACTTCTTCAACACTTTGTCCAAATAAGTACTTTGACTCAATCCAATGAGCCTCCTTGATCTATCTCTATAGATCCGGATTCCGAGGATGTATGTTGCCTCACCCAAGTCTTTCATTGAGAAACTCCTTTCCAATGATTCCTTGGTTTCTTACAACATCTGGACATCATTTCCAATCAATAATATGTCATCCACATATAAGATTAGAAAGTTTACTTTGCTTCCACTAAACATCTTGTATAAACAAGAATCATGAACACTCTTGATGAAGCCAAACGATTTGACTACCTCATCAAAGCGAATATTCCAACTCCGAGATGCTTGCTTCAACCCATAAATGGATTTCTGAAGTTTACATACCTTGTCAGCATTATCCGGATCGACAAAACCCTCGGGCTGTATCATATACATGTCCTCGGTTAAATTTCCGTTAAGGAAAGCCGTTTTGACATCCATCTTCCATATCTCATAGTCGAAATAGGCCGCTATAGCTAACACGATCCGAACTGATTTAAGCATCGCTACGGGCGAGAAAGTCTCGTCGTAATCAACTCCTTGAACTGGTCGGAACCCCTTCGCGACAAGGCGTGCTTTATAGACGGAAACATTTCCATCCATATCAGTTTTCTTCTTAAAGACCCATTTGCACTTGACGGGTCTTGCACCGTCTGGCAGATCAACCAAGTTCCAAACTTGATTTTCATCCATGGACTTTATCTCGGATCTCATGGCTCCAAGCCATGACTCGGAATCAGATCCCACCATCGCTTCCGAATAATTTTCCGGCACATCACTGTCTAACAGTAACACATCACGAACACTTCGTAATCTTGCCGATCTTCGTAGTATAGGTGCTGTTGCCGGCTCAGCTACCACGACCGGCTCAACCTCCAAGGTTTTTGTCGACTCGCTACTAGCCGGTTTCTCTCGAATTTCTTCGAGCTGCACCGTGCTCCCACTTACTCCCCGACCGAGAAACTCTTTCTCAAGGAAGACACCGTTCCGAGTGACAAACACTTTGCCCTCTTCTCAGTTGTAGAAGTAGTAACCCAAGGTTTCCCTCGGATACCCCACGAAAATACACTTATCCGACTTGGCTGTAAGCTTGTCTGACTGAAGTCGCTTGACAAATGCTTCACAACCCCAAATCTTAAGAAAAGATAAACTCGACTTTTTGCCTGTCCACATCTCATGCGGTGTCTTCTCTACCGATTTGATGGTACCCTGTATAGTGTGAACGCTGCTGTTTCTAGACAATAACCCCAAAATGATAAAGGCAGATCTGTCCGACTCATCATTGATCGTACCATGTCCAACAAGGTTCGATTCCTCCTTTCTGAAACACCGTTCCTTTGCGGCGTTCCTGGCGGAGTAAGTTGAGGAACTATTCCACAACTCTTCAGATGGTCATCAAACTCATGGCTCATGTACTCGCCTCCTCGGTCCGACCGAAGAAACTTTATTTTCTTGCCGAGTTGATTATGTGCTTCATTCTGGAATTCTTTGAACTTTTCAAAGGCTTTCGACTTATGTTTCATCAAGTAGATATATCCATACCTACTCAAATCATCAGTGAAGGTAATGAAGTACTCATAACCACCCCTGGCTGTCGTGCTCATTGGTCCACATACATCACTATGTACTAGTCCAAACAAGTCGGACGCCCTTTCACAACTCTTTGCAAAAGGTGTCTTGGTCATTTTGTCGAGTAGGCAAGATTCACATGTCTCGAACGACTCCAAGTCGAACCAAGTTAGGAGTCCATCATCATGGAGCTTCTTCATGCGTTTCCAACTTATATGTCCAAGCCGACAGTGCCAAAAGTAAGTCATATTCAGATCAGTTGGTTTCAACCTTTTAACATTTATGTTATAAACCGACTCACCATCAAGATTCAAAATAAATAACCCGTCCTGGATGGGTGCAAAGCCGTGAAACATATCATTCAAATACAAAGAACAACCATTATTCTTGATATTCGACTCATAGCCTTGCCTCATCAAACATGAAGCATAAATAATGTTTCGATTGAGCACTGGAACATAATAACAATTATTCAGTTCCATAATGAATCCGGAAGGTAAATGAAGTTGCATCGTGCCGACTTCCAACGCAGCAACTCTTGCTTTGTTGTCGACTCGAATATCAACCTCGCATCTTGCTACGCTCCTAGTTCTTACCAGTCCCTACAACGAGTTGCAGATGTGAATAACTGATCCGATATCATATACCCAAGAACTATTAGGTGCATCAGCAAGATATATGTCTATAACATTGCAAACAAGTGTACCTGAGTCAGAAGTCATACCTCCACTCTTGGCTTTGTCGGCCAAGTACTTGCTGCAGTTCCTCTTCCAGTGGCCATCTGCCTTGCAGTAGAAGCAAGTGGATCCGGCTGAAGGAGATGTCTTAGTCCCTGAGGAAGCACTTGGGACCGGGTCCTGAGCCTGGTTTCCTCCTGACTTAGCCTTCTTCTTAGCCCAAGAACTCTTCTTGAACTTAGCCTTATTCTGCACCATCAATACTTGACTGGCGCCCTTCTTGAGATCCGCCTATGCCTGCTTGAGAATACCATGCAATTCAGTGAGCTTCTTATCCATACCATGCATGTGGTAGTTCGAAATGAACTGCCCATATGCACTAGGAAGAGAGTTTAGAATTATATCCATAGCGAACTCTTCGCTTATGGGGTAGCCAAGCCTCTCCAGAGACTGCACATAACCAACCATTTTGATCACATGCGGACTCAGTGGATCACCATCCTTAAGCTTGCAACTCAGCAAATCCTGAGAGACTTGATACCTCTCAGTCTTCGCCTGAGCCTGGAACATACTTTTGAGGCTTTCGATCATATCGTAGGCCTCAACATGCTCGAACTGCTTTTGCAAGTCCGGTTCCATGTGGGCAAGCATAAGACAGCTAATATCCATGGACTCATCCTTAGCCCGACGGTAGGCATTGGTGGCAGCGACATTCACATTCTCATTCGGCTCATCTGGAATTGGGTTGTCTAGGACATGGTCCTTCTTTTCTTGTTTGAGAACAATTCTCAGATTTCGATACCAGTTGGTAAAATTAGTGTCGTTCAGTTTATCTTTCTCAAGAATGGTTCTCAACGCAAAACCGGATATCTGAGAGTGACTGCTACTTGGTGCCATGATCTACAACAGAAAATATGCAAAATACTTAAGACATGTATTCATAAAAGAGCAAGCATATTAAACATTTTAATATTTTATGCTCCCATTAGAACCAACACCCCTCCGATGGTTGCTTAGTAATTCAGGATCCTAAATAAGCAAGTCGGCTAGTGAGCTTTAGCATCACCGCTAGCCGCTAAGTGATCTAGGTAGACAACTCCTTGTCAATCGCATTGTAGGGATTCGTAGCATGGAAAACAAAAAATTTCTACCGCATACAAAAAACAAGCCAAGATCTATCTACTAGATTGTAATAACGAGTCGATGGAATAACTCACCCTCGAAGATTCCAAAGTGTTTAACGAGAGCGGATTCTCGTTGGTGATGTAGTCGTACTCTTGCCGATCTCAAGATCGCGTAGACGATCCTTACGGCCCTGCGTTCCGGCATCGCTTCCGCAGTCGGTCACACGTTCAGCACTTGATGAAGACCTTCCTCTCCCTTGTTCCAGCAGGCAGCGGAGGTTGTAGCACTCTCCTCGTGATTCCGGCAGCACGACGGCGTGGTACCGGAAGTAGATGGGAGATCTCGCAGGGCTTCGCCTTAAGTCGGAGCGAGTATGGTGGACTATGAGAGAGGCCTCGGTGATCTAGGGTTTAGACACACCAAGGAGAGAGGGCTAGGGCGACGGCTAGGGCTTGGGGAAGCCCCAAGTCGGCGGCTAGGGTTTGCCCTAGGCGGCGGCGGCAGCAGCATGAGGTGGTGGCGCCTGCGGCTTAGGGCTAGGGTTTGGAGGGGCAAGGTGTAGCTCTAGAGGGGCAGCCCTGCCCCTCCTTTTATAGGTGGGAGGGCGCGGTCAAGGGGAGGGGAGTCCCTCCGCAACTCGGCCTCCTTGGCCGGCGGTGGAGGGAGAGGAACTCCTCCCCAAGTAGGTTTCCTACTCTCCCTCCACCAATCAAACTTGCCGTTTGACTTTTCAAATTGGCGTTTGACTTTTCAAACTAGGATTTGATTTATCCCTTTATTTTGCTCAGCGATGACACCTAGTACATGATGCAACCATTCCAACTTGTTATGACACATTCATGTACCCTTCCCCTCCGGAGTGCCGGACCTTCCGGAACCTTCTAGTACATTCCCGATGAAAACACCGGAACCATTCTCCAACCCCGAAACAGGACTTTCCTTATATGAATCTTATTCTCCAGACCATTCCGGATCTCCTCGTGATATCCCGGATCCCATCTGAGACTCCGAACAACATTCGGTCTCTTACTCATCATTCCATAACTTCTCAACAACATCGAATCCTTAAGTGTGTCTCCCTACGGTTCGTGAATTATGCGGACATGATCGAGACACTTCTCTGAACAATAGCCAATAGAGGAATCTGGAAATTCATATGGCTCCCACATATTTCTACGATTACTTTGCGATCGAATGAACCACTTACATACGATACCAATTTCCCTTTGTCTCATGATAGTTTACTTATCCGAGGTTTTGATCGTCGGTATCTCTGCATACCTAGTTCAACCTCGTTACTGATAAGTACTCTTTTATCGTTCCCGTGATATGTGATCCCTTGTGATCCAGTCACATGCTTGCAAGCCAATTGGATGACATTCCACCGAGAGGGCCCAGAGTATATCTATCCATCATATGGATGGAAAAATCCCACTCTTGATCCATGTGTCTCAACCAATACTTTCCGAACACTCAATGCCACCTTTATAGACACCCAGTTATGGTGTGGTGTTTGATGTCATCCAAGCATCCTTCCGGTGATGGTGATATGCATGATCTCATGGTCGAAGGAATTAGGTTACTATGTTTCGGAAAGCATATAGCAATTGAACTATTAAAATGACTTGATCTTTATGCTACACTTATCTATAGGAGTATGTCCATCATACCATTCTCCTAACGATATGATCTTGTTGTTAATAACATCTCAATGTTCATGATAGGGAAACCACAATCATTTATTAACCAACAAGCTAGTATTATGAAGAGGCTTTACTAGGGACTTCAATTTAAGTTTACAAATCACACAAGTATTAATGTTTCCTTGTTAATATTGTTATAGAATGAATGTAAACATTTATCATAAACACAAAGATATAATAATAACATGGTAATATACCGAACACCCATGGCAGTTTGGTGTTGGTCATGTTTTGCCCTCGGGAGAGGTTTAGTCAACGGATCCGCCACATTCAGATCTGTGTGTACTTTGCAAATCTTTAAGTCACCATCTTGTACATGTTCTCGAATAGCGTGAAAACGTAGCTTGATGTGCTTCAGCTTCTTGTGTGACCTTGGTTCTTGCGCATTGGCTATGGCGCCCATGTTATCACAGTAGATAGACATTGGGTCCAGCGGACTTGGAACCACATCGAGCTCTGTAATGAACTCCTTCATCCATATCGCTTCTTGTGAAGCCTCCGAAGCACCTATGTATTCTGATTCAGTTTAAGATCTCGCCACAACGCTTTTCTTTGCACTCCTCCAGCTAACTGCTGCACCTTTCGAAGTAAATATGTATCCAGATTGAGATTTAGAATCATCCGGATCGGTGTTCCAACTAGCATCGGTGTAACCATTAACAATGAGCTGTTCATCACCTCCATAAGAAAGAACCATATCCTTAGTTCTTCTCAAGTACTTAAGGATGTTTTTGACCGATGTCCAATGATCCAATCCTGGATCACTTTGATATCTGCTAGTCAAACTAACAACATATGCAATGTCGGGTCTAGTACACAGCATGGCATACATTAGAGATCCTATGGCTGTGGCATAGGGAGTTTTACTCATCCTTTCTCTATCTTCTGCCGTCGCTGGACTTTGAGTTTTACTCAAGGTCGTATTGGGCAACATGGGCAAGAACCCTTTCTTGCTATCTTCCATTCCAAACCTCTTTAGAACTTTGTCCAAATATGTACTTTGTGACAATGATATTAGGCGTCTCGATCTATCTCTATAAATCTTTATGCCTAATATGTAAGCTGCTTCGCCAAGATCCTTCATTGAAAAACTATTATTCAAATATTCCTTGACACTATTAAGAAGGTCTACATCATTCCCAATCAACAATATGTCATCTACATATATTATTAAGAATGCTACAGAGCTCCCACTCACTTTCTTGTAAATACAAGCTTCTCCATAAGTTTGTATAAAACCAAAACTTTTGATTACCTTATCAAAACGTTGATTCCAACTTTGGGATGCTTGCTTCAATCCATATATGGACCGTTGAAGTTTGCATACCTTGTTAGAATCTTTAGGATCGACAAAACCTTTGGGTTGCATCATATACAACTCTTCATCAATGTCTCCATTGAGGAATGCTGTTTTGACATCCATCTACCATATCTCATAATCATAATATGCAGCGATTGCTAACAAAATCCTCACAGACTTTAGCTTCGCTACTAGTGAGAAAGTCTCATCGTAGTCAACTCCTTGAATTTTTCGAAACCCTTTTGCGACAAGTCGAGCTTTATAGACAGTAACATTACCATCAACATATGTTTTCTTCTTGAAAATCCATTTGTTCTCGACAGCCTTCCGGCCATCTGGTAAGTCCACCAAAGTCCATACTTGGTTTTCATACGTGGATCCAATCTCGGATTTCATGGCTTCTTGCCATTTATTGGAATCTAGGCTCATCATCGCTTCCTCATATGTCGCAGGGTCATCGGTGTTGTCCACCAACATGACACTCATAACGGGATCATACCAATCAGGAGTGGTACGAGTTCTCGTTGACCTACGAGGCTCTGTAGCAACTACAACCGACGTTTCATGATCATCATCATTAGCTTCCTCTCTTATTGGTGCAGGCACCACAGGAACTTCTTCCGGTGCTGTGCTACTCGCAAGTTCGAGAGAAGGTTCGACAACCTCGTCGAGTTCTACTTTCCTTCTTGTCATTTCTTTCGAGAGAAATTCCTTCTCTAGAAAGGATCCATTCTTGGCAGCGAAGATTTTGCCTTCGGATCTACGATAGAAGGTGTACCCAATAGTTTCCTTTGGGTATCATATGAAGACGCATTTTTCTGCTTTGGGTTCAAGCTTGTCCGGCTGTAACTTCTTTACATAGGTTTCGCAACCCCAAACTTTAAGGAACAACAATTTAGGTTTCTTCCCAAACCATAATTCATACGGTGTCGTTTCAACGGATTTAGATGGTTCCCTATTTAAAGTGAATGTGGCTGTTTCTAATGCATAACCCCAAAATGATAGCGGTAAATATGTAAGTGACATCATAGAACGAACCATATCTAAGAGAGTTCGATTACGACGTTCGGATACACCATTTCGCTGTGGTGTTCCCGGCGGTGTCAATTGTGAAAGTATTCCGCATTTCTTCAAATGCTCGCCAAACTCGTAACTTAGATATTCACCTCCATGATCAGAACGTAGAAATTTAATCTTTTTGTTACGTTGATTCTCCACCTCACTTTGAAATTCCTTAAACTTCTCGAATGTTTCGGACTTATGTTTCATGAAATAGATATACCCATATCTACTCAAGTCATCCATGAAGGTAAGAACATAACGATAACCACCACGCGATGCTACACTCATTGGACAACACACATCGGTATGTATGATTTCCAATAAGTCCGTAGCTCGCTCCATCATCCCAGAAAATGGAGTCTTAGTCATTTTACCCATCAGACATGCTTCGCATCTTTCAAGTGATTCGAAATCAAGTGATTCAAGAAGTCCATCGGAATGGAGTTTCTTCATACGCTTCACTCCAATGTGACCAAGACGACAGTGCCACATATAGGTCGAGTTATCGCTCGATTTCAAACGTTTATCTTAAATGTTATTAATATGTGTATTTCCACTATCGAGATTCAATAAGAATAGACCATCTATCAAAGGTGCATGTGCATAAAACATATTACTCATATAAATCGAACAACCATTATTCTTGGACTTAAGCAAGTAACCGTCTCGCAATAAACAAGATCCCGATATAATGTTCATGCTTAACGCAGGCACCAAATAACAATTATTTAAGTATAAAACTAATACTGATGGTAGATGAAGAGGTAGCGTGCCGACCGCGATCACATCAACCTTTGATCCGTTTCCAACGCGCACCGTCACCTCGTTCTTCGCTAGCTTCCGTTTATTCTGCAGCACCTGTTTTGAGTTACAAATATGAGCAACCGAACCAGTATCAAATACCCAGGCACTACTACGAGTACTAGTGAGATACACATCAATAACATGTATATCAGATATACCTTTCTTCTTGATGTTGTCGTTCTTCAAATCCTCCAAGTACTTTGGGTAATTCCGCTTCCAGTGACCTTCTCCCTTGCAGTAAAAGCACTCAGTATCAGGCTTAGGCCCAGCCTTGGTCTTCTTCTTCGGTGCGATAACTTTCTTACCACCCTTCTTGAAGTGTCCCTTTTGCTTAGACTTTCCTTTCTTGAATTTGGTGGTCTTATTGACCATCAACACTTGGTGCTCTTTTTCGATCTCCACTTCTGCAGATTTTAACATGGAGAAGAGTTCTGGCAACTGCTTGTTCATGCTTTGCATATTGTAGTTCATCACAAAGTTCTTGTAACTTGGTGGCAGTGATTGGAGGACACGGTAAATCCCCAAAGCATTAGGAATCACTATACCCAAGCTTTGGAGTTTGTTTGCGTGCCCAGACATCTTAAGCACATGCTCACTGACGGAGCTGCCCTCTTCCATCTTGCAGTTAAAGAACTTTTCAGAAGCCTCATAGCTCTCAACTGTCGCGTGAGTCTCAAAAATCAATTTGATTTCACGGACAATATCATGTGGGTCTGAATTCTCAAACCTTTTCTGAAGCTCTGATTCTAAACCATACAAGATAGCACACTGAACTGTGGAGTACTGAGTCTTCCGAGCGAGGTAAACATTATTTACTTCATCGGTAGCAGTAGCTGCAGGCGGGTCACCCAGCGGTGCATCCAGCACATAGGTCAAATTACGAGCATTGAGGACAATCCTCAAATTGCGGAACCAATCCGCGAAGTTGCTTCCATTGTTTTTCAACTTTTCTTTCTCTAGGAACGCATTAAAATTGATGGTAGGGGCCGCCATTGATCTACAACATATTTGCAATAGTTTAGACTAAGTTTATGACAAATTGAGTTCTAATTAATAGTTAAATTAATCTAGGTGAACTCCCACTCAAAACAATATCCCTCACATTGTTTTAGTGATTACACGAACCAAATCCACCACATCAAAACCGATCATCACGAGAGTTGATGTAGCTTCAATGGCGAATAATCGACATGTTCATCATATCTACTATATGATTCATGCTTTACCTTTCGGTGATCCGTGTTTCGAGACCATGTCTGTACATGCTAGGCTCATCAAGATCAATCCTTAGCTTCTGCATGAGCAAATCTGGCTTGCTCATGTTGTATACACTTGCAGAATCTATCACACCCGATCATCACGTGGTGCTTCGAAACAACAAGATTTAGCAACGGTGCTTACTAAGGACGAACACTTTATAACTTGAAATTCATGTGCATGAGGGATCATCTTATAATGCTACCGTCGTTAACTAAGCAATACAAGATGCATAAAGGATTAACATCACATGCAATTCATAATATTTGATATGATATGGCCTTTCTTCTTTGTGCTTCTGATCTCCATCTTCAAGCACGAACATGATCTCCATCATCACCGGCATTGCATCAAGGTCAATGACGCTGCTCCATGGTTGTCGTCCACCGGCTTCATCTATTACAACTACTTTGAATAGACACGTGGGTCTTAACATAAAATAAAGACAACCATATGGCTCTTGCCGGTTGCCGACTTACAATAAGGAACATTGCATACATCAAATATAATCATAATCATGGCCATATCACATCACAGCACACCCCTGCAAAACAAAGTTAGACGCCTCTAATTTCTTTGCATATTTTACGTGGTTTGGGGCTTTCAATAAGTGTCGATCTAACTTACGAACAAGAACCACAACGTTGATGTTTGAACTATCAAGTGTCCGTTGTAAATTGGATCCATACTATAATGGGAGAGACAGACACCCGCAAAGCCACTTATGCAATACAAGTTGCATGTTGAGCGTGGAGCAAGTCTCATGAACGATGTCATGTAAGGTTAGCCCGGGCCGCTTCATCCCATCATACCGCAAGATGCAAAGTACACAAGAAGCAATTGATAATAAAAGCATCACCGCCCACAATGACCATTGTGTTCTACTCGTGCAACAGATCTACATATAGGCACGGCTATGATACCACTGTAGGGATTCGTAGCATGGAAAACAAAAAAATTCTACCGCATACAAACAAACAAGCCAAGATCTATCTACTAGATTGTAGCAACGAGTCGATGGAATAACTCACCCTCGAAGATTCCAAAGTGTTTAACGAGAGGGGATTCTCGTGGGTGATGTAGTCGTACTCTTGCCGATCTCAAGATCGCGTAGACGATCCTTCCGGCGCTGCGTTCCGGCAGCGCTTCTGCAGTCGGTCACACGTTCGGCACTCGATGAAGACCTTCCTCTCCCTTGTGCCAGCAGGCAGCGGAGGTTGTAGCACTCTCCTTGTTATTCTGGCAGCATGACGGCGTGGTACCGGAAGTAGAGGGGAGATCTCGCAGGGCTTCACCTTAAGCCGGAGCGAGTATGGTGGACTATGAGAGAGGCCTCGGTGATCTAGGGTTTAGACACACCAAGGAGAGAGGGCTAGGGCGACGTCTAGGGTTTGGGGAAGCCCCAAGTCGGCGGCTAGGGTTTGCCCTAGGCGGCGGCGACAGCAGCAGGAGGTGGTGGCGCCGGCGGCTTAGGGCTAGGGTTTGGAGAGGGCAAGGTGTAGCTCTAGAGGGGTAGCCCTGCCCCTCCTTTTATAGGTGGGGGGCGCGGCCAAGGGGAGGGGAGTCCCTCCACAACTCGGCCTCCTTGGCCGGCGGTGGAGGGAGAGGAACTCCTCCCCAAGTAGGTTTCCTACTCTCCCTCCACCAAGCAAACTTGTCGTTTGACTTTTCAAATTGGCGTTTGACTTTTCAAACTAGGATTTGATTTATCCCTTTATTTTGCTCAGCGATGACACCTAGTACATGATGCAACCATTCCAACTTGTTATGACACATTCATGTACCCTTCCCCTCTGGAGTGCCGGACCTTCCGGAACCTTCTAGAACATTCTCGATGAAAACACCGGAACCATTCTCCAACCTCGAAACAGGACTTTCCTTATATGAATCTTATTCTCCGGACCATTCCAGATCTCCTCGTGATATCCCGGATCCCATCCGAGACTCCAAACAACATTCGTTCTCTTACTCATCATTCCATGACTTCTCAACAACATCGAATCCTTAAGTGTGTCTCCCTACGGTTCGTGAATTATGCGGACATGATCGAGACACTTCTCCGAACAATAACCAATAGAGGAATCTAGAAATTCATATGGCTCCCACATATTTCTACGATTACTTTACGATCGAATGAACCACTTACATACGATACCAATTTCCCTTTGTCTCACGATAGTTTACTTATCCAAGGTTTTGATCGTCGGTATCTCTGCATACCTAGTTCAACCTCGTTACTGATAAGTACTCTTTTCTCGTTCCCGTGATATATGATCCCTTGTGATCCAGTCACATGCTTGCAAGCCAATTGGATGACATTCCACCGAGAGGGCCCAGAGTATATGTATCCGTCATATGGATGGACAAATCCCACTCTTGATCCATGTGTCTCAACCAATACTTTCCGAACACTCAATGCCACCTTTATAGCCACCCAGTTACGGTGTGGTGTTTGATGTCATCCAAGCATCCTTCCGGTGATGGTGATATGCATGATCTCATGGTCGAAGGAATTAGGTTACTATGTATCGGAAAGCATATAGCAATTGAACTATTAAAATGACTTGATCATTATGCTACGCTTATCTATAGGAGTATGTCCATCATACCATTCTACTAACGATATGATCTTGTTGTTAATAACATCTCAATGTTCATGATAGGGAAACCACAATCATTTATTAACCAACAAGCTAGTATTATGAAGAGGCTTTACTAGGGACTTCAATTTAAGTTTACAAATCACACAAGTATTAATATTTCCTTGTTAACACTGTTATAGCATGAATGTAAACATTTATCATAAACACAAAGATATAATAATAACTACATTTAGTATTGCCTCTAGGGCATATCTCCAACACGCATCTCATGCGACTCCTGTTGGACGGGTGGCATCACATGCCCCGGCTCCCATCCGACCTTTCCCCGAGCCCCACAACCGTTGTGATAGACCCGTCTAGCTTACCGAGTGTTTCCACAGTAAGAGTCCGACTCGAACCCACCTAGTCGGAAAGAATTGGTAGCACCTCAATTTTATGAGCCCACTACCAAAAATGTCCGACTTGTGATGGTGCAAACACTGGCGGGAAAACCGACTAGACCTTCTTTGAGGGATTAAATTTTACCGACTATCTAATAGAGGTAAAACTGAGACATAACAATAACACAAAATAAAGAATTTATAATGTGAAATGGTATGGCTCTCTTCATGGCGATCTCCATCTCCACAAAGCCTGTAATCCGACTCGTGCCAACTCTTGTCACTTGCCGTCTTACTCCATGTCGCCGACATGTACAACGCCTTGCATGCCTTCCGGGTTCTCCAAAGAGCTACACTATCTTAGTAAAGCAAATTACATAGAGAATCAGACACGCAGGTCATTATACAATAAAAGGACAGCACCTAGGCTCCAGCCGGCTGACAAAAACCGTGATTCGCAGATCACGTATGGATTACACACATACATCACATGCACATGAACCATACCATTCACAACTTCCTGCAAAAACAAGTTATGCATAGATACAATATCTACCGGTGTTGTGAAACTCACAACGACATCTAAGGCGCTACGACAGGGCGAAGCCGGCGGTCCCGCTATGATTTTTCCGAAAACACAGATCTCATCTATGATCCGAACATGGATTTCGACCATCGTTCCGATTCGATCAAACTCTTCGATCTTCGATCACTGCTTCTGGATTTACGTGTCACAGTCTACCCCGATGGCGGAAGCCGACCGGTAGGGGTATGTCGTTCCACAACCTCAGCAGTATGATCACGGAAATCAGATCTACCATTCCCCGAGTACAGTTGATCCAATCAACCTCGTACAAAACCGATCTATCTCATAGATCGACCACCAAACAACACATAGATCTCATCTACAGCTAACAACATATCACATATGCGAGATCTCGAGCCTAAAACCAGAAGCTATCGCTCTGATACCACTGTTGGGCCACACGGAGATAAAACAAAAAATTTCCTCTAACATGGTGATCCCAAGAACTAGCTAAGGTAGAAGGCCACGAGGTTTACCACTAGACGCGCAGTTGCGGATTACTAATGAAGCGCGTCAGTTGATGCAGTGCAGTCCTCATGATCCGATCGTCCTAGTGCTGATCGCACATCACCTCTGCTGGAATTCACACGTACAAGGAGGAGCGCCGGCGGCGAACTGCTAGGTTCGTTACGGCGGCAGGACTGTTGTGGAGCTAGGGTTTCCAACACATGGAATGACCTAACCGAACAACGATTAACCTTTCTGGTTTACGGTGCTCCACTATATATAGGGAGTGAATGTGGGCTCTACTCGCGCGACCCATTCACTAAAGCCCATATAACACTAGTCACCGTGAGTCCAACTCACTAACTCAGTCCTAATCCGGTTTAGGTTCAACCCAACCAGATTACAGGTTCAGATCCAATCCGAACTTGCACTCGCTCTTAAGTGTGTGACCCCGTAGGCTCATGGCTACTTGGACACGATTGGAGTCCGACTCTCTATCGATCAGTCGGTAGCGGCTCCTAGCAGAACGTGCCGACTCCCAAGTACCAAGAGTCATGACAACTTGCCTTTCCAATGCGACTTACGTTCGAGTCCCTTTTGCCTCACGATATACCTTGTCAGACTATAGGAGAATAATTGTCATCCCTTAAATAGTCCGACTCTCTTCTCGATCTGAGATAAGTGATTCACCCGACTAACTCTTAGTCGATCGCTTCGGTTAACACTTAACCGAGTCGTGCATGTCCATGCTTTCCAAATCATATCTCACGAGAGGGCCCATAGAATATCTCTCCAAGTGGAGGGGAAAAATCCCATCTTGGTTATTCACATCACGCAGCTTGATTCTCAGTGGACCCAAACTCTGCCTTTATAACTGCCCAGTTACGGATCAGCGTTTGAAAGAACCTAAGTCGGTGATCCTCAACTCGGACTATGCAACAACCTCAGGTCTAAGGATTACATTGATTGAGATATACAAATGACAAATTGTTCGTTGTACCTCAATTTGGGTCAATCCGACTCGCTAAACTCTTTAGTTGAATCTGTGTAAGTTGGAATAGCATCTCCATGCCCATGACAAGTGGAACCGAGTCATCAAGCCAACTTTCACATTGGTCTAAGTTGTGTGTCCAGCACAACCTCAATGACCAAGGATATTTAGTACAAACAACATGAATTCATAGTTCCTCAACCGAATCACATATTCAATGATACACATCATATGTTCATACAAGGACAACTTAATAACATTATGAATACAATGGGAAATATCATCATACATGATTGCCTCTAGGGCATATTCCCAACAGGCACAAGCACAAGAGTTAGTCGGAAAATGCAGTGGTTGTCAACACTATGCGTCCAAGTCACATTTGCCAGCGTCAGAATTGAAGACTATACCAATCACGTGGCCTTTTGCAGTGTGGTGCCTGGATATGGTAGGACCATTCAAACCAGCAAGGGGAGGCATGACTCATATCTTGGTCATGATCGATAAGTTCACCAAGTGGATAGAAGTGAAGCCAATCAAGAAATTGGACGGTAAAATAGCTGTCACATTCCTAAGGGATATAATCCTCAGATATGTCTACCCGCACAGTGTGATCACTGACAATGGCACAAACTTTGCCAAAGGGGATTTTGCTCGCTTCTGTGGGAAACACCGAATAAGACTCGACGTAGCGTCAGTCGCCCATCCAGAATCAAATGGACAAGTTGAACGGGCTAATGGCTTAGTTCTGTCCGGGATAAAACCCCGCTTAATGGAACCACTCCAGAGATCACCAGGTTGTTGGCTAGAGGAACTACCCTCAGTACTATGGAGCTTAAGAACGACTCCGAATCGATCAACTAGTTATACGCCATTTTTCCTTGTATATGGGGCTGAAGCAGTTTTGCCTGCCGACATAGAATATGACTCGCCAAGGATAAGGCAATACTCGGAAGCCGAGGTAAAAGAGGCCCGAGAAGATGGAGTAGATTTACTCGAAGAAGCAAAGGAACTGGCATTCTCCAGATCTTCTATATATCAACAAAATCTCCGACGCTACCATAGCCGGAAAGTGTAACCTCGTGTTTTTCGAGAAGGAGATATGGTGCTGCGGCTGGTGCAGCGCACAGCTAGAATGCATAAATTATTGCCTCCTTGGGAAGGTCCATTCATTGTAAGCAAAGCATTGCACAATGATTCCTATTATCTCATAGACGCCTGTGAAGCGCAAAAGAACAAGGCAGACAGGTCAGGAGATGAAACCAAAAGGCCATGGAATGTGGCACTGCTTCGTCCCTTCTACACTTAGGAGAAGCAGAGCGTGTATCACTCGAACTCTCATATGTCGGATGTGTTTGCCGGGTATGTGCTAATAATAAAATGGAGTGATTTGAAAAACTGACTCGGGGACTACCCCTTAGGCTTTCCATTTCAATTATTTTACGTCGGCTGGCGTGATACCCAGAATTTATTTCGGAACAAGTAGTGTTTACTCAGAAGAAATTAACTCTTCGACTATGCTATTGTCCGAAAACATGGTTTCATGGCAAGAAAGAGAAAAGATCTAAGACGGGTAAACACGAACGCCGGATAAGTACAAGGGAGAAATGCGAGTCGGCTTTAGTTTGTGCCTAACTCTCTGCAGGTTGTGTTATACTATGTGTCGAGTAATCTCGACCAAGTTATCCAAGTTTCATATCCTCTAACTAAATCCTTCGTACTTTGAGATCCTAATGTCGAACGCCGAAAAATGGTAGACAAGGGCCAAAGGCAAGGAAAGGTGACACGGAAAAATGAAACTCGGGGACTTGTCCTTGAGTGATTCGCACTCAAAGCATAACACAAATATATAAAGCCTATCACAAAGCACATAGTCAAACTTCAAGTGCAATGTACGTTACATCTGTACCCGGCATACCGGGAATCTAATAAAAGTTCAAGTATTTGTTGGCCTAAGGAGTAGAAGAACTCAGAGGAGCGTTCTCGGAGCCAGGAGTGCTTGGGGCATCGGGCGGGTGAGTGGCATCTGCAGCCGGGTCATGTGGTTCATCTGACTCGGTTGCCTCGCTGTCGCCACCCTCTTCATCAGCAACTTCGACAACCGGGTCGCCAAGGTCGAGAAAAGCTAGGCCCTTCACACCAAGCGTGCACCATGGTGTACTCGATCATAGCATAAGCTCGCTCCTGGCGCTTCTTGATCAGCTCCAGGTTGTTCAACCATTTTCCATCTCCCCTTATGCGAGCAAGAACATCAAGGTTGATGTACTCGTACCATGAAAGCACGAAGGAGAGAGCCTTGTCCGCTACAGCCCGGCCGGCCGACTAACGCCATTGATCCAGCCGGTCTTCAGTAAGGAGCAGTCTCTCGGCTAGCGGCTCGATTAATTTTGGGTGAGTCTTCATCCGGCCAGAGCATGCGAAACGCATGGATAGCTGACTTGAGCAAATCCACACCGCAAGATCTGAGGGTCTTGACCCGTTCAGACATCGCTGCGAGAAGCTCCTCCATGGACACCTCGCCATCAACAGGAGCACCAGCCTCAGCTCTCACATTCTTCATGGCTCGGATGACAAACATGTTGGCCTCAGGAAAGTTCTCTGCAAGCATAAAGAGAAAGTTAGCAAATAGCAATGGCAGATGGAAGAAATCCAGCAGGACTTGGGCAATGCGTAAAGAGTAAGAACTCACTACCAAGAAAGAAGTTGATGGTAGCGAGCTTGCTATGCCAAGACTTGGTCTTGGCTTGAAGGGCATCAAAGTTCATATTGGTCGACTCGAGCAACTTCTTAGTCTTCTCGGCGCTGGCAGCCTGCTGCTCGTTCTTCTCGGCAAGCTCCTCCTTCACCCCTTTCACCTCGGCCAAGTGCTTCTGCTCCGTCTCGGCCATTAATTCCTTCAGCCGAGTCACCTCATATTGCTCCTTCTGGAGTTCGGCTTGATGCTTCTCTACTTATTCAGAACAAATATTTGTCAGTACCAACAGAAAAATTTCAGCAATTGGCTTAGGGAGATAAGAAATTTACTCTCGGCCTCACTGATTTGCGAGTGAAGTTCATTGATGGTGGACTGAGCAGTGGCTGTGAGACAAGAGTGAGAGGAAAAATTAAAGGATGAACCAAGGAGAATTACACCAAAAATAGAAAAGTGAAAAGCAAAGATATTACCTTGGCCGAAGGTGTCAGTCTGTAGCTTCTCATACGCAAGTTCAAGCTTGCGATGCGCCAGGACGAGAGCTTGGTGCACCTTGGTGCGCTTGTTATGCGTAAGCTAATCAAAGAAGACAGATAACAAAGAAAGGGTCGAGTCAGGTGACCTGCCGAATAAAAGAGCTTAAGATCTTACAGCCGAGTAAGTTCCTTACTCGGCAGTAACCTCGAGGACTAGGAATTGAAGCTCTAACGTGAGTTTGGCACGAAGGAATCAAAGAGCTTAAGGGCTTACTGCCGAATAAGTTTCTTACTCGACAGTAACCTCGAGGGCTAGGGATCGAAGTTCTAACATACAAGCTTGGAGTAAAGGATTTTTAAGGCTAGGTGACTATTGAAGAGCTTACAGACGAGTAAGTTTCTTACTCGACTGTAACCTCGGGGACTAGGTGATATGTATAAAGGAAATACTCAATGATACAAAAGAGTAAGAAGCTAATTTACCTCATTCACTTCGTCGGCGCGGGCCATCAGAGAAATGGCATGCTGGGTCATGTTGGAGACAGCCTTGGGGCCCAATTTCAACTTCTTCCCGGCACGAGTGCTGACCTCCTGCTCGCCTGCTGCATTCCATGCCACAGCGTAAGGTTCAGCCAAACCAAGGCTCTTGCCACTGAGCGTCCGAGTAAGAACTCGACCCGTTTTCAGGGCGGTTCCCATAGTGGCACGGGTTGCAGCGGCAGAAGTATGGAGGGTAACAGCCCTGGAGTCATCACCTGACCCGGCAACCGCAGATTCGTCCCCCTTACCCGTTGAAGCAAGCATTGTCGCCGACGTTGGAGGCCAGATCTAAGGAGCAGAACCCGAAGCGCAAACTAGAGTTGCTTGCTTGGAAGAGGTGGATTTTCCAGAAGAGGGGCGAGTAGAACCAGAAGCCTTAGTCTGGGTCTGGCCTTTTGACAGATCTGGAGAGCGAGTAGAAGGATTTGAAGAAGGACGTGGAGCCCCCTGACTGGGCTTAGCAGTTTTGCTGGCTCCAAGATCAGGAAGTTGTTCATTCACATCAGCTTGAGGGATGATGCCAGAGGAACTGGTGGCAGAGGGTTTCTCGGCACCAGACTTGTGGGCACCAAGATCACGAAGTTTCTCCTGACCAGCGACAGGGGCGCGAGCTGAGTGATCCACCGGGTTTGACTAACACTGAGAAGTGTGAGCCTCAGCAGTGCGAGCCTCAACCCGGACGGGACTCGGTGCCGCCGAGTCAGTTGGAGAAGGTGCAGGCCTAAGCGGCGAGGCGATGCTAGAAGCAGCCTGACTCACCGTCAAAGGTGCAACACTGAAAATAACAAGATATATATGAGAGAACAATAGTAATGAGAAAGAAAAGAGCAAAGAAAGCAAGGTGCAAAAACTTACCCGGTGACAACCAGGTCGTGGATGACTCGGCGCGAGACTCGGCGCCCAGCAGCTTGGCGAGTCTCACTCAGGCTGGCAGCAGCAGAGGCAGCAGGAGCAGCCGGAGTGGGCTTGTTCTTCTTGGCCGGCTGAGTGCTGGAGGAGGTTCCGCGTCGCTTCGGCTTAGCGACTGGAATCTTTCCGACTCCGCCCACGGAGAGAGGAGGGATGTCATGTACCTGGCCAGCTGCAAAAGTAAATAACGGGCTTACTCGGATAAGAAAAAAGGTTAAGCTCACAAGGCATATACCTTCAAAATTGTACAATCATCATCCTCATCATCGTCAGACCAGTCTTGTAAGGGATTGCGAGATTGACTCTTACCCGAAGCAGAAGCGGCTGCAGTGTGCGGGATCGGCATGAAGCACTCCAGGTCATACTTGACCTCATCCGAGTCAGAGCGGTCCCCATGATAACCAGCAGGAGGGACAGTACTGTCATCAACCTGGTGAAGGAGATTCTGCAAAAGACAAACAGAATGAGAGACTAAAAACTAAGCTAAGAGTGGCAAAAGAGATAAAGCCTACTCGGCGAGAAAGTAATCCGGAAACTTACCCAGGGGACAGGCCTGACCCGGCTAAACGGAGGGCAACTCCAGGCCCAGTCATCCGCCAAGTTAAGTTTAAATATTGAGCTTACTCGGCGGGCTATGGAGTCGTGGGTGAGCTCCTTGGTGGAATGCCGAGTGGGATCATGAGACCCGTTCATGAAGCACATCTTGTGGCTCCTAGCTTGGATGGGGCTTACCGGACGTGAGATGAAGGTGCACATGAGGTCAAAGTTGGCGAGATGAAAGTTCTCATCCGGCGATAGCAACCTTTCCAGGATAGCGTTTGCCTCGTTAACCGTAGCGTCTTGGTCGTGTGGGTCAAGTTGCCAGAACTTCTTGTTGGGGACCTCGCCGAGAAAGGGGGAAGCCGGATTTTGTTAGTGGACCCGCTGTTTTTGACATAGAAAAAGGTTCTATGCCACTTCTTGCAGGAGTCAATGCCGGTAACCCGAGGAAAGATAGAATCTCTCCTGGGGGGTGATGCTAGCAGCACCACACCGGGTCGGCCTTTTCTCGGATCGAGGAGCACCAGGCTAGGGGACAACCTGGACTTTGAAGCGAAAATACTTGGCCCACAAACGAGTTGTGGGCCAAATTCCAAGATAGGCCTTGCAAGCAGATATGAAACAAAAAAAATGCCAATTGCATTGGCAGGAAGATGGTGGGTCTGCAGATGGAAGGTAGAAAGAAATTAGGAAAAGAAAGTGCTCACAGGAAGAGTAAAACCACGTTCAAAGTGTGAAAGAAAAACCACCCGCTCGCCAGCTTGAGGGGTGGGGGAAATCTCACCGGCGGGGAGACGGCAGTCCACTTGCAGTGGAATGCGTCTGGTGGAGCGGAGCCACTCCACCTCTTCGGTGGAGACCTCAGAGCCTTCCCAACCACCACGCTCACCAGAGGGAACCTCCTGTTCCACAGCGCCATCAGCACCGTCACGAGCATCCATGGGATCGCCGGAGTCTGTCTCCTCCACGGAAAGGAGAGGCTTGGAACAACGAGGACCCGTGCTGAAATCGAAAGAGGGAAGGGGCAATCGCAGCACTAGAGCAAGAAAAAGAAGGAACCACAAAGGAGGCGGTTCAATCTTGCAGGCGCGAGTAAGAAGAAGAGCTACTGAAACTGAACGGGTGTGGGGGAAGTGGAAACCCCCAACCCCTACTTAAGGGAAGTAAAAACCCCCGTAGTGGGATCTAACTGTGCCGTGAGGCCAACGTGTGGCCGTGTACCACGCCGGGAGAGCTAGTCAGCGAGCGCCACGTAGCCAAAGATACACGAAAAATCGAGTGCCATGTCACGGCTGGAAGGACAAGAGGCGCAGACCGATGGGACTGCCACAGTGACGGGGAATAACTGTGCAGCCGTCACTGTGCCGCCATAACTTGGAACAAAATTGAGGCAGGTAATCATGATTACTGGTTGTCAGTGACTGAAGTGCGCCGAAAATAACCCGGAATTGGCCAAAATAACCCGGCTCGAGGCAAGAATGAGCCAAGAAGTCAAAGAATTGACCCGAAATTGTCAGACTAACCTGGCAAGATGCAAAACTGAGGTAGATAAAAAGATGAAAACTAAGTTCCATTCACACAAAAGGAACCTAGAGATGCCTAACAGCTTGAACTGCTAGACCTCATCAGCTTCGGGGACTATTGTCGGGGGAATAACCCCCGGTAGGGTCATGAGAGGGGAAACATACCGCAGCTGGGTTGGATCCGAGTGAAAAATGAACCAGGCCGGGTAAGATAAGCAAGAAAGCAGAGATATAAACTATCTCGGCCGGTATAGGACAAATTTGTAACCCTTGCAGGTACCAATGAGCCAAGTCAACCGAGGAAGGGCCGAGTCAAGAAGGACGCGTGGCACCTTTCCAAGTAAGGTTCGGGAAGGACCATGGTAAAGCATGGTCAAAAGAGAAGGGCGACGCCGGGTGACACAAAAGGAGTCGGGTGACGCCCAAAGCGAGCGCTGACATACAAAGTAAATGCGTGACGCCAAAAGGAACAAGAAGCAGTGTACCAGAAGACTGTTAGCTGTCAAGCTTTATGGACCGGTGAAAGAACATGTTGGGCCCCCATGTGTGGTTTTGGTAATTAATGACAATCTTTATGGACTAATGTGTGTATTAAGTTATACTTGTAGGATTTTTCCATTGGCATCGCTTGGAGCATGCATTGGCTTCAAGGTCGATGAAATGCAAAGAAGATATGTTATGCAAGCTCAATATGCGAGGTCGATGATGAGGAATTAAGAAAGGCGTTCCATCTTGAGAAGGGCAAGACCGTCTACATCGAGCTCAAGTGGAATGCTCAAGGCAAAGGTATTATCTTGATAGGTTTTCCCTTTTGCTGGTCTCTTGTTGTGTGTAGGAGACCGGGTTTAGGATAGATAACCGTACTATCAAGAGGGGCTCTCGTATGAGTAATTCGGTCACATCATTCGGAGAGAGATCAAACCTTTGCATACTTGCATCATCGTATTTGGTTGTTATTTGGTATTATCCATGTGAGGATATAGAGCTTGTGGTAATCTCCATAACAAGCTCTTGTTCATCAAAATCGGATCTCTCATATGTATCTTGTTGCGATTTTGATTTATGCGGCTTTTCGGTTTCTCACCAAGTGAGGTTTACCAGATTATTGGGAAGCCCTTATCGTCCTCTATCCAACGCAATTTGAATCGGGTCAATCGGAGCTTCCAGTCAAAAGTTATTGCCGTTTGAATATTTGCCTGTCTATCTGTTTTCTGGGCCGAGCGGTAGTACCGCCCGGGCGGGCCGGTACTACCGCCCGGGCCTAAAAGCGGCCCGTTTTCTTTCTGCCTGGCTAGGTACCTAAATCCGGTACTACTGGCCGGCCCGGTAGTACCGCCCGGGTGGGTCGGTAGTACCGGCCGACCCAGATTTTTTTTTCCAGATCTAGATCTAGTGCGCATCGCTCGATCTTCCCGACCACTACTGCTGCCGTATGTGCTGACCGTTGCTGCGCTAGGCCCGTGCTGCTGACTTCTCTCACGCGCGCGCCACCCCCCTCGCTGCACGCTGTGCCCTCCGCACCGCTCGCGCGTCGCGCGCTGCGCTCGCTGTGGCCCCCACCTGCTCGCCCGTTTGACCCGCCGCGCGGCTGCTGAGCTAGCTGCGCGCACGCGCACGCTGCTGCCACTGCGCTGCTGGCTGCTGCCCAGCTGCGCACTTGCCTGCTTGGCCCCACCCGCATGCCGCTTTCTTGCTTTGCTGCTGCTGCTCCTAATCGCCCCTATCTGCTTCGCTGCTGCTTCTCTTTTTCCTGGCACGTGCGGGTACTACCGGTCCGTTCTAAAAAATGCCCAAACGGCTAGTTTTTCTGGGGCCATTATTTAAGCCCCTTTCCCATTTTTTCAGTTTAGTAAGCTCCTCTCTTATCTATTAGGCTAAACTTCGTCCACACTTGCTCTAGATCTTGAAGCATGCCTAATCTTTTCCCTCCGATGATTCTTGCCCATATTTGAGTGGAAGAGAGAGATCTAGACCCACGTTTTGACCTAACCGATTCATCTCTGTGTGAGTGCATCTTTGGGGATCTAGATTTTGGGGGATTTTGTGTCTATCTTTGATTCCTCCTCTCTTGTTCCCCCAATAGCTTTAGTAGCTTTGTTGGAACTTGAGAGTGATGGATTTAAGCATCTTTGTGGTGTTCTTTCCATTTGCATTTGGTGCATCGGTTTGAGTTCTCCTCGGAGGATTTGGTTTGAGTTGCTCATTGGAGCTTGTCCCTCTTGGGTTCTTGGAACCCTATACGGTTTGTGGCCTTGGTGGCATTGTGGCCTTTTGTGGCATTTGTTGGGAGCCTCCAATTAAGTTGTGGAGAAGTTCCCCAACCTTGTGAGAGGTTCCGGTTGCCACCGACAAGTGCACCGATAGTGGAAGCGTGGATCGATCCCATTGGGGTGAGATTCACTGGAGAATAAGGGAGGCCTTTTGTGGCATTGGTGGTTTGATACCACCCCCTCTCCAAACGAGACGTACTCCATGTTAGGAGGAACTCGGTAAAATATCGGTGTCCGCGCGTGCGTCGGTTATCTCTATACCCGATCTCTTTACTTATGCACTTTACATTGTGATAGCCTTCGTGCTTGAAGTAATATATATCTTGCTATCACTTTGTTGCTTGTATTGCTTAGCATAAGTTGTTGATGCACATAGGTGAACCTTAGTTGTTCTAGGTTGTGCTTAACAAAGAAAACACTAGTTTTATTCCGCCTTTGTTGAGCCACTCTAGGAAAAGTTTTAATCGCCTATTCACCCCCCTCTAGGCAACATCCGTATCCTTTCAACCGGGCCTGTGGGCTTAAGTCAAGCCCATAACCCGGCCCATATTATAGGGACCAAGATCCAAATAGTAAACCTTAGAACCTAAAGGGGTATTAGCTAGCTAGCACTGCCTATATAAGGGAGGGCATAGAAGAAGTAGAGGGAGGTTGGACCAAGTGGAGACAAAAGGTGCTGCATACTCAAGCCAATACAGCTCAAGGAGCACTTGTAATCTTTGGGGTATCAATCAAATTGTCAAGTGTGGAGAGTTCTTCTTGTTTTTCGTGCATGGATCGACCGTGCACTCCCTCCTCGGTGACCACAAGCACCCATTTGGCCCCCAAGTTAAGCCTACACATGGCATCTGCCGTGCCACCACCACGACAAAAACGATTTGTCAAGAAGGGACTTGAGTGATTTTGAATGAATTTTATTTAGAGTGCTGAATGTCTAATGGATTTTAGAATCTTGTAAAAAGCGAAAGTCTCGAATTGATAATTGATCAAGGGATTTATAATTGTTAGAAATGTCAAGAATGTATATGCAAAATTCATAAAGCTGAGTGGGAGCTATGGAGTATTCCTGGATTAATATGTGAATGACATATTTTTGTGACGAAGTATTGTTAAGTTTAAACTCACATATGTAGCTAACATATTTTGAGTGGGAGCTTAATAGGATTCATATGTGTGAATGACACATTGTGAATTGAGACCAAAAACCAATAAATAAATGGTGATTTATAGGAAACATACGACATTGAGATCTAGGATATTGAGATATGTCCTATGTTATTATGTTGGAATGTATTCCTAAAATATTTTGAATGGTTTAGAATATGAATTGATTTGGGAAGAGTCCTTAATAATTCAAAGGGGTTTAGGAAAGATCACTAAGTTTTAAAGTCCATGATTTTAAGAATAGGGATGTTTTGACATCCAGTATGTTGTGACATAGGATTCTGAATTGAAATCATGATAAAACACTCAACATAGTTTGATCCATGAAAGAACAAGTTCAGAAATGATTGGTGAATCATTGAATGTTGAGTTAGCATTATCCACATCATCTGGAGAGATATGTAGACATGTTTCTATATCTGTAAAGACAACATACTTAAAAGTATAAAATGTTATACTAGAAATGATATATGTTGAATTTATGTAGATCAGAAATCTTCGCATTAAAGGTTACCTCAGACACAGTTGAAGCGTGATGGATAAATATTCAAAATTTCACAGGGTACATTTTTGAATTGGAAATCTATTTAATAACAAAGTTTGTGAATACTATCATGTCTTGTATAAATGTTGAAGCTTTGAGAAGACATTTCTCACAAAGTGTGTTCCAAATACTTAGTGCCCATGAGAAAGTCCCCGAGACCTATCTAAAGTTATTGCTGGAATCTGGAACTTGAATAACCACATTCTGTTTGTAATACATGATACATGAACACGAATTTATCATGGAGATGATAAAAGGTATTAGTGTCATATGGGATGACATTAATAAGTTTCAAAGGATACACAAGGAATGAAGTGTTCATTTATTAGACTTAGAACTCTTCCATGAGCAAGCATAATCTAAAGAATCAAGGAGTATGGTACTAATGATTGGATAACAAATGCAACTAGTTTATTTTTACTCTAGTGCAAGTGGGAGACTAAAGGGAATATTCCCTAGATTCAAATATTAGATGGAATATTTCATAAAGTTTATGATTAAGTTTTATATAATGTTATAACTGTATTGGTACGGAAACATGAATACACATGTGACATAAAAACAAACAGTAGTTCCTAGTGAAACTCTAGTCACTGGTTCATTGGTCAACTAATGATCAAAGGATTCCTGATCATGAAGGTGCATTGGCCCCTAATTGACAATAAGATCATTTCATTGGGGAATGAGAGGGTGAACATACCCTATCTATAGCATCGTGTCACGATCATGTCACGAATATCAGGTTATGATGTCTAGGAAACATAGTGACTCTTTCCTTAGACTGTGAGACCATATCAAATCACTATCACTCGAGGATGCTTTGATGGAACATAACGTCACTTAGTAAAATGGTGATCATAAAGGTGACGCTGGGTATCCGGAGGAACATGTTGAGGAGACTACGTGAAGAGCAGGATTTGTCCATCCCTGTGGCGGAAAATACTCTGGGCCCACATGGATAAGTTATATCCATAAGCTGCAGTGTGTGACTAGGTCACGGGGATATCACTTATCGAATCGAGTAAAGAAGGTATTGTCAGTATGGGGTTGAACACTGACATGGGGATGTCACTTGAACAAAACCTCAAACAATACAATATCACAGAGACAAAAGGAATAAGACACATTGTTTACGGTTCAATGACAAATATCATTGAGTACACAGGTGGTAATTATGAATATCCAGATCCCGATGTTGATCATTGGTGATAGAGGAGTCTTGGCCATTTATGTAGTATTCTTGTAATTTTTGGTAGCATGCTTAAGGGCTTGACGAAGCTTGGATATCATTAATGGCTAGTTTGAATCACTGTAGAAGTGAGAAGAGAGACCAAAAAAGTTCTAGGGAGGTCTGAAATGGTTTGGAGAAAGAATAAGGAAAAGGACCAGAAAAGATTTTTCGGATAAATGGTTATGTAAATATGATTAATTATGAATTAATATATTGTAAAAGAATATTTAAATAAATATTTATAAAAGGCGGATTAAGAGTTAGGAAAAATCCCATAGGTATTTTACCTAAAAAGAAACGGACGGGAAAAGGCAAAGGAAAGCTGTTTTTGAAACAGCCCACGGGGGCGATGAATAGTTCGCGCTGCATGTGGGCGGCGGATATTGCGCTGCTGCTGAGACAAATCGGTGATGACCCACAAGCATAGGGGATCGCAATAGTCTTTGAGGGAAGTATTACCCAATTTATTGATTCGACACAAGGGGGACCAAATAATACTTATAAGTCTTAACAATTGAGTTGTCGATTCGGCTGCACCTGGAAATAGTCTTGCTCATAGCAGTTTATCAGTAGCAACTGTTTTGTAGTAGCAATAGCAAAGTAACAGCAGCAGTAAAACAAAGGTAGTAGTAACAATAGTAGAGCAGTAGGATATGAGTGCGGTAGGCATAGGGATGGATGGACGGGCGTTGCATGGACAAGACTATTCATGTAACTTCAAGATCTAGGGCATTTGCAGATAAATAAGATAAAGCATCCAAGTACTAGAAAAAACATAGGCATGTGTTCCATATATAGTCATATGTGCTCGCAATGAGAACTTGCACAACATCTTTTGTCCTGCCAGCCCATTGCAGCGGGGCCTCAAGGGAATCTACTGGCAATTAAGGTACTCCTTTTAATAGAGTACCGGAGCAAAGCATTAAAACATTGTGAACACATGTGATCCTCATATCACAGCCATGCCCTCGATCACAAAGAATACTATCATCATGAATCAATAATAAATTCCTGTCACATCCCAAAGTTTTCCAAATTTTGAAATGTGAAAAATAAATAAACAAAAGAATTAATTGTTGAAATTTAGGGTGAAAAGAAACTTTTTGCTTCTAAATGGAAACATCAAAACCCTTCTTGAAACAATTTGAGTGAAAAGGGAACCCAACAAAATTTCAATCCAGCGAAATGCATTCATCAATGAATGTATCTTGAAATTTAAACACTTGGAAAAGTTAAACCAAAACCCTAAAATCCTAATGGAAGAAAACATTCCCAAAATCTCTCTAAGACTATGGATTTGATCAATATAAAAACTCAGCAACAAACATTTATAAATGATCAAAATTGGTAAATAAAAATATTATAAAACCATAGAAATTGGTTTCATTTAATTTGGAGCCATGGATAAAAACTTATGAAATTAATAAGTTAAAAAGAAATAATTTCCAAAGCTAATAGAGCTCTTAACTAAATCCATACCAAATTGTGAGCAAATAAATCCTAAAAGGATTTAAAAGGATAACCAAATATTAAATAAAATCATACAAATTGGAATCACCAATTTTGGATCTATAAATAAAAAGATATGGATTTTACAAGACAAAGAAATAAATAAATAAATAAATAAGGAATATTTAAAAGCTAAATAAAATCTTAGCCAAACCCATAAACAAATAAAATAAAATATTATTGAATAATAAAAAGGAGTAAAAGATTATTTAAATAAAATCATAAGGATTGAACAATATACAAATTTATTTAAATAAAGACAAATTGCCTAAACTAAATAATAAATCCTAATAAAAAATTTTAGAAGAGAATTTAAACCTTGAATTATATCCATAAGAAAATGGAACAAAGATAATTCAAATCCAAATAAAATAAAGGAATAAAGATTATTTGAATAAAAACTCATATGGACTTGAACATTATTTGTTTTGAAATAAAGACAAAATCGCTAATGGTAAATGATTAATTAAATCATGGGAAAATAATAGAAAATTGCCCAAGTGGGATAAATGTTATCCAATTAAATTAAAAATGAATATTTGAATAAAATTTATATGGGTTTAAAACCATATTTAGTTTTATTTGAATAAAGACAAATGCCCAATTTAAATGAACATTAAATCATATTAGAATATTTTAAATAATTCAAAGTGAATTATTTACACTAATGAATAAATAAAACCTACTGAAAAGGTTTGGTAAAAAATAGAATTCAAATAGAAGTTGGAAAATATATTTAAAATCTTATTTAAATAAAGACAAGTGCCTATTTTATATAAATAATAAACCATAAAAGAATAAAAGAAATTATTCTAAAATGGACTTTAAAACACGTTTTAAACAGTATAAAACCTACTGAAAAGTTTTGAAAAGATTTGATGAATAAATCTGAAATCAAAGTGTTTCAATTTGAAAATAGAAAAACAGAAAAGAAAAAGGAAAAAGAATCAGAAAAAAAATGAAATAGACCCAGCCCATCCAACCCTAGCCCAACAGGCCCAGCGCAACCCACTCTCTCCCCCTCCCCGAATCGTTTTTCTCACCATGCACCCCACCCTCAACCTCGCTGACCCGTGGACCCTCCGCCACGTAGGCATCATCTTCTCCACCCTGCAACCCGTTCCCTCTCTCCCTCGCTGCCGTTTTCGGTCGCTAATTTCTCGCATCAATTCTCGTTAATGGCCGCGTAATTCTCGCCCATGGCCTCGCCCTCTTAAACGCCATCGCCCCCTCTATCTTTCCCCGGAGATGCCACACCCTCTCCGCCCCTAGGAGGCCCGAATTGCTCCCTCCAATACACTGCCTCCGGCAAACCTTAAACATCGATTCCGACGAGAACATACACCCCCAATGCCCCTGGTTTCCACGAGCACACTCCCAATCTCCTTACGCATCCACTAGTACCTCCCTCTCACCCGCACGCGTTCCAGAACATTGGCAACGTCTTCACCCGTGCGCCACCGAGGATCCCGCAACTCCGGTGAGCCCTAGAACTCGACTCCCTGCGCGCCTCGACCAGTGACTCATGCCAATTTGTTTGCCTGTGTCTTATGAATCTCCAAGTGCTCGTCAATCACTCGCGCGTGACCTACAGCCTTGCCTCCGATGACTCCTGAACATGCCGACGCCAGGAGCATCTCTGGGGAGGAATTCCCGTCGCATCCGTGCGCCCCTTAGCCAGCTACGGCCATGTTGAGCATCACAACGATCCCATGAACCTAGTGAGCCACTCCTTTTTCCTCCCTCGCTTCCTGTAGTCGCCGGAACACCGCGAGCAGAGCGCCGCTGCCATGCGTCAGACGCCAGCGCCGCGAGACCTTGGTCATCTGCTCTGGACCGTTAGATGTAAATCGTAAGGACACGATAGAATCACTTAAATGAAGGGGTATGTTGATTCTGAGCCGTGCGATGCCCTTTAGATCCAATGGTCTGTCTTAGTCGATGCAGGCGAACCGGTATGGACCAGTTAGATTAAGACACGTGGCCTGATCTGTTTGATTAATTCCAAAAATAAATTTTGAGGGTTTAAACTTGGAAAAATCATAACTATTGATCTTCTTGGCCAAAATTTGAAAATTTTATATCATTGCAATCAGAAAAAATAAACCTTTGCAACCATGCCCTTATTTTAGAATTTTGCTTCTGGTAAATTGGTTGTTTTTATAGAAACATATCTAGGCTTATTTAGAGTATAAAAGTTATTCTAGAAATGATTTTGGAGTAAAATCTTTTGCAAATGTTTTGTTTTGAACCTACTGACCATAAAAACCGAATTTTTGATTTAAAAGTATATTTTGTGACACTAAGGAATTATTCCTTGAATAAAAACATTTCTAGTAAAACAAAAATTGTTGATTATGTTCTAAAAATCATTTTTGAGTAAAACCTTTTACAAATGATTTTATTTAAACTCTCTGACCCTAAACACTAAGTTTTGGATTTAAAAATGTATTTGATTAACCCTATAAAATGATTACTTTGATTAAAGGCATTTCTAGAAAAATAAAATGTTACCTTGGTTTAAAAATGGTTTTTGAGGGAAACATTTGTAGATGGATTTGTTTAAACACTTTGACCATAGACACTAACATTTGTGTTTAAAAATATTTTTGGCAAACATTAGGAATTATTCCTTTGATTAAAATCATTTCTAGCAAAACAAAAATGATTTAAATGGCCCATTTCCACTAACTTGTTTTTAAATGGTTTTGCCACATATTATAAATGACCAATAGGTGTTTTAAAATGTTTATAAACTTATTAGAAACCACTTTTCCAATAAAACAATCTTTTGCATGTTTGCATGCATTGTTTTGTTTCCTTTATTTTATGTGATAAATTGTTTGAATGCTAGTTTTGAATTTCTGCCTTGATTGAATGTAGTGAACTTTGAAGAGTGTGACAATTGCAGGATCAAGGAGTGAACCTAGTTTCTCTACCAAAAAGGAAAGTGGTCCTTCATACATTTTGTCCTATTATTTTTCACTATGCATTAGTGATATTTTGAATAGGACTTCCATGGAATTTTCTAAGTATAAACTATGCCTTGGGAAATCCTAGTAGATGATGCCTTAGTAGATTTTCCCTAAGTTAAGATTCCCGCTACTATCATGCTTAGCCTAGCTAGTAGAAAACAAGTGTAGATTATATTCATGCTATTAAATATTTCTATGTCAATGACTTGTGTTTTGTTTAAATAAAACAACTATGTGAATGAATCACCTGGGTGGAATGATTTGAATGGATTGTGTTGAGTGGTTACACAGGGCCCCATATTTATGGCCTACCCTAGTGTATCTCACTGGTTGAAAGCCACCTAGGAACAAAGAGATTTGAGATGTCAAATGTTGAGAAGCTTCAAGTGCAGCCACATGGCATTATGGTGTAAGATCCCTCCTTTATAAAGGAAAAGGATCCCTGTGATTGCAATGCTAGTCCCTGGATCAATGCTAGCATCCACAGTTTAAGATGAAGTACACAGAAACAAAGGTCATTATAACAGTCATTCTAGAGACAAACATAGTCTTTACAACTCCAAGGCCACAGGCCTAGTACAAGAGTTTAAATAAGTAAATAGATAAAAGTCTTCATCTTCATGTGCCACAGGCAAACATGTTGAGTGTAGAGTCATGACTCCTAATCCTCATCAGAGTAACCTGCAACATCACAAGTTACAGCCACAGTGGGTCAATACATTGGAATAGTATTGGCAAGTGATACCTTAGTATAATTTTGGTGGACTAGATACTATATGCAATTTGGCTAAGTGTAGCTTAGGGTTGCTTTGCTCAAAATAGGTTTTGCCTATTAGTTGAAATCACTAAGTTTTTCTTTGTGAAAATTTTTCCCCAAGGAACCACCAATAGACATTGGGGTCCTTCACCCTTGTTCACCCACAAGTTTTACTTAGAAATTGGGATGAGGAGATTCTTGATAGCTTCCATGCCTTGATGCTCAAGTTGTCCTTTTCCAGGGACATGGCTAAGTACTTAGATTATTCCATCTGCAGAGGTTGTGCACTTTCCCCACCAAACTTGATTTTCACCAAGACAGGACCTTTCAGAAGCCTTCCCTTAGACCAAATGGACGCGTTCCAACCTATCATCCCACTACCACCAACTGTCCAAATGGCTAAGTTCTAGCAACCTATGTGATCCAGGCAGAGCCCATATTGCCAAGTTGCTGCACTAGAAGCTTCTTAACACTTGTCCTCTAAAATCTCTTTGTTCCTGGGTGGCTTTCCACAAGTGAGATACATAAGGTAAACCATAGAAATGGGCCTTGTGTAACCACTCAACATAAACCATTCCTTCCATTCCACCCAGGTGTTTCATTCACTTAGTTGTTTTATTAGGCAAAACACAAGTCCAAAGACTTAGAAATATTTTCATCATAGCATGTATATTTCACCACCCTTGGTTGCTACTAGATAGGCTAAGCATGGCATAGTTAAGCATCTTAACTTAGAAATTTCCTAGCAATTCTACACTACTAGGATTTCCCAACATGGCATAAGCAAAATATAACATGTAAGACTAGCAAAATATTTCTAATCCTTAGTAGAAAACATAGGGATAAAAATATCATGAAGCACCACTTGCCTTGGTAGTTTGGAGAGTAGCTACACTCCTCACAATCACTATTGGCACCAAAATCTACACATAGAATCATAGCAACAAATCACATACAAATAGATACAAGCAAAAATATATGGATGCATGCAACATGATATGTGATGATTTTCTAAACTCAACAAGACAAGTGTATAGTACTGGTTCATAAACAAGTTTAAAACTTGCCAAACAACATTTATTTAAACCTTAAAACATTTCTCAAATAATTTATATACACAAAATAGGCCTACACATGTTTCTATAAATAAAACCATTTTAACAGAAACAAAACATTAAACACATTGCATATTTGGAAAGGTCTTGTTCTCCTGATTCCATTGATATAAAATTTGTCAAATTTGAACGTGGGAATCAAAAGTTATGGCTAAAACAAATTCAAACATCTAATAGATTCAAATCCTGTTTTTAAACCTAAACTCTAGCCACGCGTCATAACCTGATTGGTGCGTACCGGTTCGCTCAGGATCACGCTCACAAGCCGTTAGATCTAACTTATCCTGCACGGTCTAGATCTACTCATAACGTTTCGATAAGTGATCTATTTACACGCGCTGGATCTAGATCCAACGGTCATCGACCAAGCAACCATAGATGGGTGGCGCTGGCGGTGGCATCTGGCGGCGGCGAGCTCTGTCTATGGCGGTGCGGCGCTACAGGGGGTTCTGGGGTCGTCGGGGGTGCTTACCAGGTTCGTAGCGATGCACTGATGCTCAACCTGGCGACGGCTTGGCAAGGGGCGCACGGACACGGCTGCACAGGCTCGTCGGAGTTGCTGATAGCGTCGGGCTCGGGTGGACGACGATGTTGGTGACGCTCCTGGTCACCCTAGCATGAATAAAAGGCATCAGGAGATGCGCAAGAGTACGGCGAACACGATCGTGTGAATCAGAGGCGAAGGGGAACAAGGGGCTCACCGAATTTAATCACCGGAGTTGAGGACATCGTCGGAACCTTGTTGTGCTTGACGAAGACGACGACCTAGGGCGGTATAGGAGGAACCAATGGTATCAGAAGGTGCGCAAGGAAGTTGCGAAGCTGTCTGTAAGAACTAGAGGAGAAGGGGCGCACGGGGCTCACCGGGATTGGTCGCCGGAGTGAGCTCTGTCTGCGGAGGTGCAGGAGCGATTGCGGGCAGCCTAGGGGCGTTTCTGTCTGGCTTTGTTGGGGGAAATGGCCACAAGGGGGAGGTGGTCTTATAGCTAGAGCGGGGGCGAGGATCTCGCGCGGTATCAATGGCAATTAAGCGCGGAATCAACACGGCAGTGAATGGCGGAGGGAACGGCCGACGACGTGGTCGTGGGCGCGATTTGGGGACGAAGGGTGACGCGGCAGTGAGGCCCAGTTGTCAGCGAGAGAAACAGAGAGGGGGTGGGGTCCTGGCGTCAGTCACTCGGTGGGTGCGTCTGCGAGTGAGAGAGAGGGAGAGGGAACCCGGGTGGGCTTAGTGGGCTGAATCCGTCGTTGGGCTAGATAGGTGGCGCTGGCCCCTTTCTAATTCTTTTCTCCTTTTCTTTTTCTGTTTTCAATTTTAGGAATCAAATTCAAATGATTTCAAATCTTTTCTAGGTTTTTATACTGCAAACCTTGCACTCAAATGTGTGTCAAACACTACTGTTTACTCAAAACACTTTGATCAATTGAAAATAAAAATAAAACCAAGCCTTTATGTAATATATACTATAGGCATAATATTGGTTTTATTTACTCACTTTGTTTTGAAAAGTTTTCTCAAGCTTTGGAAAGTGCCTAAGTTTGAATTCAAACCTTACTGAACAAAACAAGTACTCTTCTCATTGGAAAATAGCACTAAGGCTAGAGCAAACTTACATGAAATAATAAGCATATATGCTTCTTATTGAAATGATTTGCTTGAAATGAAATTTATATGATCATGGATGCATGGATGATATGCATGAGTTTGAAACATGATTTTAGGGATGTTACAAATCTAACCCCCTTAAGGTGAATGTCGCCCTCGAGATTCGGATTGGCTAGCAAATAGGTGAGGGTGGTCTTTCCGAAGATCATCTTCTCTTTCCCATGTTGCTTCTTCTTCAGAATGCTGGTTCCATTGAACCTTGCAGAACTTGATAGTTTTAGTTCGAGTAACTCTTTCTGTAGTCTCAAGAATCTTAATAGGTTTCTCTTCATAAGTGAGATCACTTTCCAATTGAACCTCTTCCAAAGGTATAGTATCCTTCAAAGAAGTTTCTTCCATTTCTGGGTGGAATTTGTTAAGCTGACTCACATGAAACACATTATGAACAGCTGACAAAGTTTCTGGCAATTCAATCTCATAGGCTACTTCTCCTTTGCGACTCAAAATCTTGAATGGTCCAACATATCTTGGGGCCAATTTACCTTTGACACCTAATCTCTTCACTCCACGAAGTGGTGACACTCTAAGATAAGCTCTATCACCAACTTCGTAGGTGACTTCTCTACGCTTAGGATCTGCGTAGCTTTTTTGTCGGGATTGTGCTATCTTTAATCTGTCCTTAACCAGCTTGACATTCTCTTCAGCTTCTTTAATAAGTTCTGGTCCGAACAAACTTCTTTCTCCCACACCATCCATAGCAATGGGGTGGTACATTTTCTCCCATAGAGAAACTAAAATGGTGCCATCTCAATGCTGGCCTGATAGCTGTTGTTATAAGAAAATTCTGCGTAAGGCAGACTTTCATCCCAACTGGCTCCATAGTCTAGGGCACATGCCCTCAACATGTCTTCAAGAATCTGATTAGTCCTTTCTGTTTGTCCATCAGTTTGAGGATGAAAAGCAGTGCTGAATTCCAACCTCGTTCCCAAAGACTCATGTAGCTGTCTCCAAAAATGGGAAGTGAACTGAGTTCCCCTATTAGACACAATACTCTTGGGCACTCCATGTAGACACACAATTCTACTCATATAGATCTTGGCCAACTTAGCACTTGTATAGGTTGTCTTCACGGGTATGAAATGAGCCACTTTAGTTAGGCGATCCACTACCACCCAAATAGAATCATATCCTGACCGGGTCCTTGGCAATCCGGTAATGAGATCCATACCAATCTTGTCCCACTTCCAATCAGGAATAGGTAGTGGTTGAAGCAAACCTACTGGTTTCTGATGTTCCGCTTTCACTCTACTACACAGATCACACAAAGCAATATGTTCGGCGATGTCCTTCTTGAGATTATTCCACCAAAATCTTTCCTTCATATCCATGTACATTTTGGTGTTACCCGGATGAATGGAATACGGTGAGTTGTGTGCTTCTTGCAAAATCAATTTCCGAAGCTCCGGATCTTGTGGAACACAGATACGTTTCCCATGCCATAAAGTACCCTGTTCGTCTTCATGGAATCCTTTGGCTTTTCCCTTGCCAATATTTTCCTTGATCTCTTCAATTTCTTTATCAGTCTTCTGGGCTTCTTTGATTTTGTCCAACAAAGTAGGTTGAACATCCAAATACATGAGATGTCCTTCAGGCACAATCTCCAATTTGAGGTCTCTAAATTGGGCACACAGATCATCTGGCAGTTCTCCCTTAGTGAGGCCATTCACAAAAACCTTACGGCTTAGAGCACCCGCTACAACATTTGCTTTACCGGGGTGGTATTGCAAACTTAAGTCATAGTCCTTGATGAGTTCTAGCCATCTTCTTTGTCTCATGTTAATTTCTTTCTGGGTGAAGATATACTTCAAACTCTTGTGATCTGTGAACACTTCACAACGCTTTCCCAAAAGATAATGTCTCCATGTTTTGAGTGCATGGACAACAGAGGCTAACTCCAAATCATGAGTAGGATAGTTCACTTCATGAGTTTTGAGTTGTCTCGAGGCATAAGCCACAACTTTCCCTTCTTGCATAAGTACTGCACCTAATCCATGATGAGATGCATCACAATACACTTGGAAATCTTTTTCCAAATCTGGCAAACACAAGACTGGTGCTGTCACAAGTCTCTTCTTCAATTCTTGAAAGATGAGTTCACATCCCTCAGACCAAGCAAATTTCTTGTCTTTCTTTAGCAATTCTGTCATAGGTTTTGCTATCTTGGAAAAATTCTCAATGAACCTTCTGTAGTAACCTGCTAAGCCAAGGAAACTACAAACTTCTTTCACTGACTTGGGAGATTCCCATTCAGTTACAGCTGAAACTTTAGGAGGATCAACTGCTACACCATCTCCTAACACAACGTGTCCAAGAAATCCAACTTCATTCAACCAGAATTCACACTTGCTGAATTTGGCATATAGTTTATGCTCTCTAAGCTTCTCAAGTATCAAACGCAAATTTCATGCTCTTCTTTGCTCTTGGAGTAAATTAAAATGTCATTGATGAAAATGACAACAAACTTATCAAGGAATTCCATGAACACCTTGTTCATCATATTCATGAAGTATGCTGGAGCATTGGTCAAACCAAATGGCATCACGGTATACTCATACAATCCATACCTTGTGGTGAAAGTTGTCTTAGGTATGTATTGTTCCCTTATCTTGAGTTGGAAATAACCTGACCGGAGATCAATCTTTGAGAACACACAAGCTCCTTCTAACTGATCAAACAAGTCATTGATTCTAGGCAAAGGGTATTTGTTCTTGATAGTCACCTCATTGAGTGAACGGTAATCTATGCATAACCTTTGACTTCTATCTTTCTTTTCTACAAACAAGACTGGGGCTCCCCAAGATGAAGAACTTGGTTGAATAAATCCTTTCTGTAACTGTTCTCCAAGTTGTTTCTTGAGTTCTTTCAGTTCATCCACTGACATCTTGTACGGTCTTTTTGCTATTGGTCCAGATCCTGGTAGCAAATCAATAAGAAACTCCACATCTCTATCTGGTGGCATTCCAGGTAATTCTTCCAGAAACACATCCGGATATTCACTCACAATCGGCACACTGTCTATGCTAACCCCCTTAAGAGAATTTAGCATACCCCTTTTTGCTTCAAAGTTGGTCTTGAACCTGATCCTTTTATTTTCTAGAGTTGTGAGTGAGACAGTATGGTTGGCACAATCTATCATTCCCTTGTGCTTAGTCATCCAGTCCATTCCCAAAATAACATCCAATCCTTGGGAATTTAGGATTATCAAGTTAACGGGAAACTTATACTTCCCAAACTCTATGACTAGATCATGACATCCTGAATTCACTATCATTTCTCCGCTAGGAGAACTTACTTTTATAGGAAACCCAATAGTTTCTACTGGCAGTTCATTTCTTTCAACAAATGCTCTTGATATGAATAAATGAGATGCACCAGTATCAAAGAGAACAAATGCTGGAACGGAATTGAGTTTGAACTTACCAGCAACAGCATCAGGCTCCTCATAGATTTCCTCCACATTGATGTGGTTCACTTGTCCCTTTTGAAAAGGGTTGGGCTTGTTGGGTCCTTCAACTTTCTTTTCTGGGCATTCATTAGCATAATGCCCCATCTTCTTGCACTTGAAACACTCAACCTGACTAATGTCCTTCTTGACAGGCTGGCTTCCACTGCCACTTCCACTACCAGTGTGGTGGCTCTTATATCCACCCTTGTGGTTCTTGTACTTGTCATTGTCATGACTACGGTGATGCTTGTTGTCATGATGACGGTTGTGGTTGTGTTGCTTGTTGAATTTCCCATGCTTGTGGGATCTTGAGCTTCCACTATCATCATAATGGGAACGCTTGTGAGACGATCCAGAGCTGTGATTGTCCGAGTGCTTTCTCTTCCTACTCTCAACTTGCTTCATTTTGTTCTCCAAAATAGCAGCCTTATCACAAAGAGACTGGTATGTGGGAACATAGGCCACTGATAGCTGCAGGTTTAGTTCATCATTCAACCCTTCAAGGAATTTTTCCTTCCTCTTAGCATCAGTGTCAACTTCATCCGGTGCATAACGCGCCAGATTGTTGAACTCCTCAATATACTCAGCCACGCTGCGGTGGCGCTGCTTCAGATTATGGAACTCTTTCTTCTTCAAACTCATCACTCCGGATGAGATGTGAGCGGTACGAAAGCCATCTTCAAAGATAGCCCATGTCACATCTTCAATGGGAGTGGTGATCTGGAAGTTATCCCACCAAGTGGCGGCTGGTCCTTCCAACAAATGTGCTACAAATCTGACTTTTTCTGCATCAGTACAGCCCACAGTTACCAAGTCCTTGTTCACAGAGCGTAGCCAATCATTGGCCACCATGGGATCAGTTGTTCCTGAGAACTTTGCTGGCCTCAATCTCAAGAACCTGGTAAGCATGTCAAAACCCGGTGGGTTGTTGTTGTTGTTGTTGTTGTTGTTATTGTTGTTATTGTTGTTATTGTTGTTTTTGTTGTTGTTGTTGTTCTGGTTCTGGATGAACATAGTCATCATTTGCATCAGCTGAGTCTGAGCTGTCATCATTTGCTGCATCTCAGGAGTGATGTTGTTGTTATTGGGGTTGGGATTGGCACAACGGGGAGGCATCTGTTGTTTGTTCAATAGAGATAAGAATGAGATACCCATAGATGCTTTCATGCACAATACATCACATAAAGCAATCACCAAGCATGCATCATAATAAAAATAGTTCAACAACAAAAACGACAAGTTTGCAAAGAAAACACACCAATAACAAGCCATCCACATGTTGGATGGTCATTGTGACTGAAATAAAGTATGATAGATAAATGATAAATGAGTAGTCATCACTACTCCTCGGCATCAACCTCCTCCTCAACAAAGGTAAGACCTGCATTCTCCATAGCAGTCTTGTATTCCTCGACATTGGTGGTCAAGGTCTCTACTTTCGCTTTGAGAGCCCTCTTCTGAGAACGAAGCCTCTCAATCACAGTCTGCTGATGCTCGAGCTCGAAGTTCTTGGCCTGCAGTTCTTCAGTCATGTCCCGAATCCTCTTGTTCCTATCTTGGACTCGCTTCTCTTGACTCTTGAACTTTCTGTCCTGGCTCTCGAACTTTGCCTCCATCTCCTTGACTATCTCATCTTGCTCCGCGAAGAGCTTGTCCTTCTCACGAAGCTGCACCTGGAGTTTTCATTGCTAAGCATGACGTTGGTCCTATCAGTGTCCACGTGCCTAAGAAGAACCTCTAAGTCCTGGAGGTATAGGCGAATCGGCTCTGTTGTCTCCCTTGAAGTGTCCTCAAAGTCGATGGCCTCTCCATCCTCATCACGTCTACTGAAGACGTGGAAGTGAGTACCTCTAACATGTCGAGAGTGTCTCCCTAACAGTCGTCCAATCAAGTCCTGCATGACTACCTCTAGGCCTCTCTCCTTGTCATCGTGCATGAGCTTGAAGATGATAGCCTCCGTGGTAGGCTCTGTCTGGCATCCGGGCTGATTGACCTTGAAACCCCAAAGGTCTTTCCTCTCAAACTTGGTGAGGGGAAGCACCATGATGGTAGGAAGAGGGAGATTGAGCAAACTAGTGAGCTCAATAATACGAGGACCAAAGCGAGTTCCCTGGAACTCCTCAACAGTGCTGATGGTAACATTAGGTATCTATTTATAAGATAGCAGAAGTTAGAAACAACACAATTTAAGATAAACACAAGGCAAAGCATCACATGCATATCTTTGGAAATCAAAACACACAAGTCATGGCATACATGGATCCATCACAACAACCAAGGTTCAACTTATTTTAAACAACTTTTGGAAAATAAGGTGATAAGTGGTGGTCCAACTAAGTCTATAATATCTCCTCTTAAGGTTTGGTTGGTAGCATCCAACTCTTGGGTATGTTTCTTCTTTTCTTTTAGGCTATTTTGGATGTTGAACATTCTGCACTTGACTCTATCACCAAGTTCTTTGATGGTCTTCGAAGCTGCATCCCTTGCTAAGTCAAAGAATGTAGGGTGCATCACTGAATTGGTGAACATGCAGAATCCTGATTCCTTGTGGTTGTCTTCCTTGTTTTTATACAAGTGAAGTTGCACCCACCAGTACTCAACTCCTTCATCCATCACAGGAAAGCCTTTGTACACAGCTGCACCATGTATTTCCATTGCAACCATGAGGTCCTTGGGAGCCTTGGGGAATTCTGTCTCACACTCCAAAGTCATTGTCATGAGTGGTCCTTTCCTTACGGCTTCGTTGATGGAGTTCATCTACAAATAGAGATGAGAAAGAAGATTAGAAAAGTTTACGAGAAGAATAGACAAGTGTAGAAGTTGTTGAAATTTTTTCCTTAGTGGTTTCCAATCCTAGGGTCATAATACTACAGGCAACACAGTGCTCTGATACCATCTGTAAGATCCCTCCTTTATAAAGGAAAAGGATCCCTGTGATTGCAATGCTAGTCCCTGGATCAATGGTAGCATCCACAGTTTAAGATGAAGTACACAGAAACAAAGGTCATTATAACAGTCATTCTAGAGACAAACATAGTCTTTACAACTCCAAGGCCACAGGCCTAGTACAAGAGTTTAAATAAGTAAATAGATAAAAGTCTTCATTTTCATGTGCCACAGGCAAACATGTTGAGTGTAGACTCATGACTCCTAATCCTCATCAGAGTAACCTGCAACATCATAAGTTATAGCCATAGTGGGTCAATACATTGGAATAGTATTGGCAAGTGATACCTTAGTATAATTTTGGTGGACTAGATACTATATGCAATTTGGCTAAGTGTAGCTTAGGCTTGCTTTGCTCAAAATAGGTTTTGCCTATTAGTTGAAATCACTAAGTTTTTCTTTGTCAAAACTTTTCCCCAACGAACCACCAATAGACATTGGGGTCCTTCACCCTTGTTCACCCACAAGTTTTACTTAGAAATTGGGATGAGGAGATTCTTGATATCTTCCATGCCTTGATGCTCAAGTTGTCCTTTTCTAGGGACATGGCTAAGTACTTAGATTCTTCCATCTGCAGAGGTTGTGCACTTTCCCCACCAGACTTGATTTTCACCAATACAGGACCTTTCATAAGCCTTCCCTTAGACCAAACGGACGCGTTCCAACCTATCATCCCACTACCACCAACTTTCCAAATGGCTAAGTTCTAGCAACCTATGTGATCCAGGCAGAGCCCATATTGCCAAGTGGCTGCACTAGAAGCTTCTTAACACTTGGCCTCTAAAATCTCTTTGTTCCTGGGTGGCTTTCCACAAGTGAGATACACAAGGTAAACCATAGAAATGGGCCTTGTGTAACCACTCAACATAAACCATTCCTTCCATTCCACCCAGGTGTTTCATTCACTTAGTTGTTTTATTAGGCAAAACACAAGTCCAGAGACATAGAAATATTTTCATCATAGCATGTATATTTCACCACCCTTGGTTGCTACTAGCTAGGCTAAGCATGGAATAGTTAAGCATCTTAACTTAGAAATTTCCTACCAATTCTACACTACTAGGATTTCCCAACATGGCATAAGCAAAATATAACATGTAAGACTAGCAAAATATTTCTAATCCTTAGTAGAAAACATAGGGATAAAAATATCATGAAGCACCACTTGCCTTGGTAGTTTGGAGAGTAGCTACACTCCTCACAATCACTATTGGCACAAAAATCTACACATAGAATCATAGCAACAAATCACATACAAATAGATACAAGCAAAAATATATGGATGCATGCAACATGATATGTGATGATTTTCTAAACTCAACAAGACAAGTGTATAGTACTGGTTCATAAACAAGTTTAAAACTTGCCAAACAACATTTATTTAAACCTTAAAACATTTCTCAAATAATTTATATACACAAAATAGGCCTACACATGTTTCTGAAAATAAAACCATTTTAACAGAAACAAAACATTAAAAACATTGCATATTTGGAAAGGGCTTGTTCTCCTGATTCCATTGATATAAAATTTGTCAAATTTGAACGTGGGAATCAAAAGTTATGGCTAAAACAAATTCAAACATATAATAGATTCAAATCCTGTTTTTAAACCTAAACTCTAGGCACACGTCATAACCTGATTGGTGCGTACCGGTTCGCTCAGGATCGTGCTCACAAGCCGTTAGATCTAACTTATCCTGCACGGTCCAGATCTACTCATAACGTTTCGATAAGTGATCTATTTACACGCGCTGGATCTAGATCCAACGGTCATCGACCAAGCAACCATAGATGGGTGGCGCTGGCGGTGGCATCTGGCGGCGGCGAGCTCTGTCTACGGCGGCGCGGAGCTACAGGGGATTCTGGGGTCGTCGGAGGCGCTTACCAGGTTCGTAGCGATGCACTGATGCTCAACCTGGCGACGGCTTGGCAAGGGGCGCACGGACACGGCTGCACGGTCTCGCCGGAGTTGCTGACAGCGTCGGGCTCGGGTGGACGACGACGTTGGCGATGCTCCTGGTCACCCTAGCATGAATAAAAGGCATCAGGAGATGCGCAAGAGTACGGCGAACACTATCGTGTGAATCAGAGGCGAAGGGGAACAAGGGGCTCACCGAATTTAATCGCCGGAGTTGTGGACGTCGTCGGAACCTTGCTGTGCTTGACGAAGACGACGACCTAGGGAGATATAGGAGGAACCAATGGTATCAGAAGGTGCGCAAGGAAGTTGCGAAGCTGTCTGTAAGAACTAGAGGAGAAGGGGCGCACGGGGCTCACCGGGATTGGTTGCCGGAGTGAGCTCTGTCTGCGGAGGTGCAGGAGCGATTGCGGGCAGCCTGGGGGCGTTTCTGTCTGGCTTTGTTGGGGGAAATGGCCGCAAGGGGGAGGTGGTCTTATAGCCAGAGCGGGGGCGAGGATCTCGCACGGTATCAATGGCAATTAAGCGCGGAATCAACACGGCAGTGAATGGCGGAGGGAACGGCTGACGACGTGGTCGTGGGCGCGATTTGGGGATGAAGGGTGACGCGGCAGTGAGGCCCAGTTGTCAGCGAGAGAAACAGAGAGGGGGTGGGGTCCTAGCGTCAGTCACTCGGTGGGTGCGTCTGCGAGTGAGAGAGAGGGAGAGGGAACCCGGGTGGGCTTAGTGGGCTGAATCCGTCGTTGGGCTAGATAGGTGGCGCTGGCCCCTTTCTAATTCTTTTCTCCTTTTCTTTTTCTGTTTTCAATTTCAGGAATCAAATTCAAATGATTTCAAATCTTTTCTAGGTTTTTATACTGCAAACCTTGCACTCAAATGTGTGTCAAACACTACTGTTTACTCAAAACACTTTGATCAATTGAAAATAAAAATAAAACCAAGCCTTTATGTAATATATACTATAGGCATAATATTGGTTTTATTTACTCACTTTGTTTTGAAAAGTTTTCTCAAGCTTTGGAAAGTGCCTAAGTTTTAATTCAAACCTTACTGAACAAAACAAGTACTCTTCTCATTGGAAAATAGCACTAAGGCTAGAGCAAACTTACATGAAATAATAAGCATATATGCTTCTGTTTTGAAATGAAATTTATATGATCATGGATGCATGGATGATATGCATGAGTTTGAAACATGATTTTAGGGATGTTACATATGGGCTCTGCCTGGATCATATAGGTTGCAATAACTTAGACAAATGTACAGTTGGTGGTAGGGGTGATAGGTTTGGAGCACGTCCATTTTGGTCTAAGGGAAGGCTTCTGAAAGATCTTGTCTCGATACATGTCAAGTCTTGCAGGGAAAGTGCACCACCTCTCAAGAGAGTAAAATCTAAGTACTTAGCTGTGTCCCCGAAAATGGACAATTTGAGCCTCAAGACATGGAAGCTATCAAGGATCTCCTCATCCCAATTTATAAGTTAAAAGCTTGTGGTTGAACAAGGGTTAAAGGATCTTCAATCTTTGATTGGTAGATGCCTTGGGTGATTTTGACAAACAAAAACTTAGTGTTTTCAAAGGATAAGGAAAATCTATTTTGAGCAAAGCAAGTCTAAGCTCCACTTAGTCAAATGCATATAGAAGATAGATACCACTACTCTACCATAGTATCACTTGCCAATACAATTCAAATGTATTGAACCTTGTGGCTGTAACTTATTATGTTGTAAGTTTGTTTGATGTTAGTGAAGTGTGTTGAATAGTATTACAAGTCTACAACCAACATGACTGCCTATGGCACTTTGAAGATGAAGGACTCCATGCTATATAGTTATTTCTGCTGCATTGTAATGAGATAGCTAAATGAGCTATGTAAGATTTAATGAATTATTTTATTCCTGGTTATAAAGTTGTACTATGACCTTTGTTTCTTGATATTACATCTTAAACTGTGGATGATAGCTATTGATCTAGGGACTAGCATTGTAAACACAAGGATGTTTACCTTTATAAAGGTGGGGTCTTACAGATGGTATCAGAGCACTGTGTTGCTTGTAGGATTGTAACCCTAGGATTGGACAAAACACCTTAGAAAAATAGGAGTTGTATTTGTTCCAAAACTTATTTATAAACAATCTTGTAAACTCTTTCCTCAACCTTTTTGGTTTTGATTCTACGTCTCTTCCTTTTCAAACTTGATGGAGAAAGCCTTCACCATGAGCAAGGACTTCAACGTCACCAATGACTTCAACTTTAGTTTCATCAAGGACTTCAACTTGGACATCACTAAGGAACACAAGTGAGACAAGAAGGTTACTCAAGACTTGAAGACTAAGGAAACACAACTTAGAAGGAACATCATCACCTTTGAAGCTTAGTGACCAAGATAGAAGAATTTTTCCAAAGATACAATGATCTTATTCATGAAGAAACAACTAAGAAGAATGGAATGATCCCAAGTGATAACCATCATTGGACCACCATACTAGTGTTTAGTTTGAATCAATCACACCAACTTATGTGGTGTAGCAAAAATATTTTGTTGCCTAAAAATATATTTGAACTTTGTTGTTTGAGTGGAATGCATGTTTGGGATTTCTTGCACATTTATTGTGTGAATTGTGATGTGTGTGATTAGACTTCTTCTCTCGAATCTTTTGCCTATTCTAATCCCAATCCAACCCAAACAGATGACTTCTCCAAGAGACTCCAACATCAAGGATGGTGACCACAATAACCAAGAGATGCACATGAGAGAACGACTTCTAGCAACCCAAGCCCAGTTGAATCAAGTGAGAACTCAGTTTTTAGCCAACAACAATGAGTTAGACCCAATTACACAAAAGTCTTTGGAAATTCAGTCCCAATTGTTGCAAGGGATGACCAATCAAATGGTCAACATGAGAGACAACCTTTCCCAAGGAGATTGTGACAACAATGGTATCAAGGATGATATTATAGAAGGTACTCAAGCTTGCAATATTTGTGGAGACATAGGACACACTTACAAAGAGCATGTGGACCAATGCCCAAATTATGAAGAGAAACATCCAACTAAACAATGCCCCACATCTCAAGAGACTTGTTTCCTATGTGAAGGAAATGATCATGTCCCTATCCAATGCCCCATCTATCCTATAGTTCAACAAATGAAACAAGATCGAATGCATCAAATGTTTGGAAACTTCCATAAGGGAACAACTTCTACCAAGAAGGATGAAGGCAAAGTCAGAACCATGCCTCATAAGGCCACATCTAAGGTGACCACAAAGTGTTGCTATTCATGTGGAGAAGAAGGTCATATCTCTAGTGACTGCCCCAAGAAGAGAGAAAGATTTCCCACATTTGTGGTGAAATATGAAGAGCATGAACTAGAAGAACTCCTAGCATCGGAGAAACCTAAGAAAAAGAAGAAATTCCCCAACCCCAGCAAGCAAGACAATAGCCAGTGCAATGTTTCAATTGCAAAGAGATGGGACACTATGCATCACATTGTCCAGAAAAGAAGAAGAACCAAGGAAAAAAACAAGAGGCAATGATACCAAAGAAGAAGAAGGATATTAGCCAATTGATGTGTTCCAAATGCAAAGAGCTAGGACATTATGCAAACAACTGTCCAGAGAAGCTACATCAAGACCCCAGGTAAGCCAAGAGGTAATCTAGTCAAAAACCTTTTTAAGGGTGGTAGTACCCTAGTTGCCTTCATCCAACTTGTAACCTCTAGCCTTTCCAAATCTCGGGACGAGATTTCTTTTAAGGGTGGTAGCCTGTCACATCCCAAAATTTTCCAAATTTTGTGAAAAATAAATAAACAAGAGAATTAATTTTTGAAATTTAGGGTGAAAAGAATTTTTTTGCTTCTGAATGGAAACATCAAAACCCTTCTTGAAAAAAATTTGAATGAAAAGGGAACCCAACAAAATTTCAACCAAGTGAAATGCATTCATCAATGAATGTATCTTGAAATTTAAACACTTGTAAAAGTTAAACCAAAACCCTAAAATCCTAATGGAAGAAAACATTCCCAAAATCTCTCTAAGACTATGGATTTGATCCATGTAAAAATTCAGCAACAGACATTTATAAATGATAAAAATTGATAAATAAAAATATTATAAAATCATAGAAATTGGTTTCATTTAATCTGGATCCATGGATAAAAACTTATGAATTTAATAAGTTAAAAAGAAATAATTTCCAAATCTAATAGAGCTCTTAACTAAATCCATACCAAATTGTGAGCAAATAAATCCTAAAAGGATTTAAAAGGATAAACAAATATTAAATAAAATCATACAAATTGGAATCACTAATTTTGGATCTATAAATAAAAAAGATATGGATTTTATAAGACAAAGAAAGAAATAAATAAATAAATAAGGAATATTTAAAAGCCAAATAAAATATTAGCCAAACCCATAAACAAATAAAATGAAAGATTATTGAATAATAGGGTACCATCTAGAAACGACAGCTTTCACACTTAATAGGGTACCATCTAAATCCGTAGTTAAGACACCATATGAGATGTGGACTGGAAAGAATCCCAGTTTGTCTTTTCTAAAGATTTGGGGTTGTGATGCATTTGTCAATCGACTTCAGTCAGACAAGCTAACACCCAAATCAGATAAATGAATTTTCATGGGATATCCGAGGGAAACCTTAGGGTATTTCTTCTACAACCGAGAGGAGGGCAAAGTGTTTGTCACTCGTAGCGCTGTTTTCCTAGAGAAAGAGTTTCTCACAAAGGGAACAAGTGGAAGGTCGGTGCGACTTGAAGAAGTTCAAGATGAGCCAACTGGGGATGCTTCTACGAGTGATGCTATTTTAGTAGAACAAGTTGAGGAACCCGTGGCAACAGAAGCACCACAACCGCGAAGGTCGGTGAGGCTCCGCGAAGCGCGAGTATTATTATTGTTAGACAATGATGAGGCTGCGACCTTTGCAGAAGCGATGGTGGACCCAAACTCTGAGAAATGGCTGATCGCCATGAGATCCAAGATAGAGTCCATGGGAGACAATCAAGTTTGGAACTTGGTCGACCTGCCTGATGGTTTTAAAGCCATCGAGTGCAAATGGATCTATAATAAGAAGATTGATATGGATGGAAATGTTCACATCCATAAAGCTCGACTTGTTGCAAAATGTTTTCGACAAGTTCAAGGAGTTGACTACGACGAGACTTTCTTGCCTGTAGCGATTCTTAAATCTATACGGATAATTCTAGCCATTGTTGCACATTTCGACTATGAAATATGGCAGATGGATGTCAAGACGGCTTTCCTAAATGGAATCCTAACTGAGGATGTGTATATGATGCAGCCCGAAGGTTTTGTCGATCCAAACAATGCTGGAAAGGTATGCAAACTTTTGAAGTCCATTTATGGGCTGAAGCAAGCATCTCGGAGTTGGAATATTCGATTTGATGAAGTTGTAAAGGAGTTTGGCTTCATAAAAAACGAACAAGAACCTTGTGTTTACAAGAAGGAAAGTGGGAGAGCACTGGTATTTCTAATCTTATATGTAGATGACATATTGCTGATTGGAAATGACATTCCTATGCTCGAGTCTGTTAAGACGTCATTGAAAAATAGTTTTTCGATGAAGGACTTGGGAGAAACGGCATATATTCTAGGCATCAAGATCTATAGAGATTGATCAAGGAGTCAAATTGGATTAAGCCAGAGTACATACATTGACAAAGTGTTGAAACGGTTCAGCATGGAAGAGGCTAAGAAGGGGTTCTTGCCCATGTCTCACGGCATTAAACTCAGCAAGACTCAGTGTCCTTCGACTACTGATGAGCGTGAGCGCATGAGCAGAGTTCCATATGCTTCGGCTATTGGATCCATCATGTATGCAATGATATGTACTCGCCCAGATGTTTCCTATGCTCTAAGTGTTACGAGCAGATACCAGGCTGATCCAGGTGAAGGCCACTGGACAGCGGTAAAGAACATCCTTAAGTACTTGAAAAGGACTAAGGATGTGTTCCTAGTTTATGGAGGTGAGGATGAACTCAGTGTAAAGGGTTACACAAATGCGAGTTGCCTTAACGACTCAGATCATTCGAAATCGCAATCAGGTTATGTGTTTGTCTTGAATGGTGGTGCTGTGAGCTGGAAAAGTTCCAAGCAAGATATAGTGACCTCCTCTTCAACAGAAGCTGAATATATTGCTGCCTCGGAGGCAGTAAAGGAAGATGTTTGGATTAGGAATTTCCTGATTGCTCTCGGTGTGGTTCAGGGCGTGTCCAATCCCTTGGACGTTTATTGTGACAACAATGGTGCTATTGCACAGGCCAAGGAACCTAGACAGCACCAGAAGAACAAACATATTCGCATGCGTTACCATCAGATTCGAGAGTTCGTTGAGGATTGTAAGATCCCACATTTATAAAGGTAAAGATCCCTGTGATTGCAATGCTAGTCCCTGGATCAATGCTAGCATCCATAGTTTAAGATGAAGTACACAAAAAAGGTCATTATTACATCGTCATTCCAGAGATAACATAGTCTTTTACAACTCCATAGCCATAGGCTAGTACAAGAGTTTAACTTAACAATATAAATAAAAGTCTTCATCTTCATGTGCCATAGGCAAGCATGTTGAGTGTAGACTCATAACCCCTAATCATCATCAGAGTAAGTGGGTCATGGCATAGTGGGTCAATACATTGGAATAGTATTGGCAAGTGATACCTTAGTAGAATATTAGCATCTAGTTACTACATGAATTTGGCTAAGTGTATCTTAGGCTTGCTTTGCTCAAAATAGGTTTTACATATCAGTTGAAAACACTAAGTTTTTCTTTGACAAAACTTTCCCAAGGAACGACCAATAGAAATTGGTGAACCTTCACCCTTGTTCAACCACAAGTTTTAACTTAGAAAATTTGGATGAGGAGATTCTTGATAGCTTCCATGTCTTGATGCTCAAATTGTCCAATACCAGGGACATGGCTAAGTACTTAGTTTCTTCCATCTGCAGAAGTTGTACACTTTCCCCACAAGACTTGATTTTCACCAAGACAGGACCTTTAAGAAGCCTTCCCTTAGACCAAAGGGATGCGTTCCAACCTATCATCCCACTACCACCAGCTGTCCAAATGGCTAAGTTATTGCAACCTATATGATACAGGCAGAGCCCATAATGCCATGTGGCTGCACTAGAAGCTTCTTAACATTTGGCATCTCAAATCCCTTTGTTCCTGGGTGGCAAACCACAAGTTAGATACACAAGGTAAACCATAGAAATGGGCCTTGTGTAACCACTCAACCAAAACCACCAAGCAATCACCATTCCACCCAGGTGTTTCATTCACTTAGTTATTTTATTAAGCAAAACCATAAGTCAAAGACTTAGAAATATATTCCATAGCATGTATGTATATTCCACCCTTGGTTACTACTAGCTAGGCTAAGCATGACAAATAGCAAGTATCTTAACTTAGAGAAAATTCTAACAATTCTACAACTACTAGGATTTCCCAAGCATAGCATATAGATACTTAGCAAAATATTCATGCAAGCCCTATACAAAATATCTCTAATGCATAGTAAAAATGTTGGGACAAAAATATGAAGCACCACTTACCTTGGTAGTTGGGGAGTATCAACAATCTTCACAACCACAATCACTATTAGCACCAAAATCTACACATAAAATGATAGCACCAAATTCACATATCAAAAATACACAAGCAAAAATATATGAATGCATGAAAATTCCATGTGATGATTTTTTTCTAAACAAGACATGTAGAAACAGTACTGAGTCATAAAAAAACAATTATACACTAAATAAAATTGATTTGGACCTTAGAACATTTTCCATATAATTTTTATATACAAAATAAGCTTAGAAATGTTTCTGCAAAAACAACCCATTTTACAGATGCAATTTATTAAACAAAGTGCATAATTGGATAGAATTCTTTCTCTTGATTCCAATGATATAAAATTTGCAAAATTTGAACGTGTGGATCAAAAGTTATGAATTTTGCAAGTTTGAACAACTAATAGATCTAATTCCAGATTTTAAATTTAAAACACAGACACGTGGCGTGTTCTGATTGGCTCGTACCGGTTCGGCTGAATCGATAAACGTGGGCCGCACGATCTAAATGAAATCGCACGGGCCAGATCTAACCATACCCTTTTGTTAAGTGATCTATTCTAACGCGTTAGATCTAGATCCAACAGCCCCCGACGGCTTGGCCAAGAACTGGCGGAGCGCGTGGTCTCAGCGGTGGCGACGCTACTGGCGGCGACGGTCTTGCGAATACAGGAGGGGCTGGGGGTTGTGGTGTGGCTTACCAGACTCACAAGAACACAAGGAAGCTCAACGTGCTGCTGGCGTGGACAGGGGCGGGCTGTAGCAGGGGATAGCGCTCGTCGGAGTTGCTGGCGGCGTCGGGTTCTTGCAGGCGAGGTTGTTGCCGAGGCTCTGGATCGAGGAGGTGCGCAAGGTCATGGCGAACACGACAGTATCGAGGAGAAAGCAAGGGGCACTCGGACTTTACCTAAATCATTCGTCGGAGTCGAGCGGTGGCTCAGGCATTTGCGGCCGTGAACGGGGACGGCGACCTGGGTCACAAGCAGGCAAACCATAGGTATCAGCAGACGCACAAGAACACGAGGGCCACACTCGTTTGAACTAGAGGCAGAGGGGCGGTCGGAGCTCACCGTAATCACACGTCGGAGGTCGTCGGTACCGCGGTGGTTTGAGCTCAAATGCGAGCAGCCTGGTGGAGAAGTGAGCGAGGGAAGTGAGGGGAAAGATGCGGGGTGGAGAGGGGATTTTGTAGCCGGAGCCAGGGCGAGGATTACGCACAGAATCAATGGGATTTAAGCGGGGTTTAAACACGGCGTCACTGGGCGGTGGTAACGGCGGAGCGGGTCGTCACACGGTGATTGAGGACGATGATGACGGGGCAAGGTGGGTCCAAGGCGTCAGCGGGTGGGTGTGCGCGGCTGCGGTGAGAAACAGAGGGGGAAGGGAAACCCCGGGTGGGCTGTTTTAGCTAATGGGCCGAAAGGGTGGCACCGGCCCGTTTCCTATTCTTTTATCTTTAATTTTTCTATTTGAATTTCCAGGAATCATTTTCAAATGTGTTTGAATTCAAACTCTTTCTAGATTTTTATAAAGTGAAACCTGCACATATTTAAGTATAAAACAATGCTGTTCTCCCAAACCTACTTTGGTCCTTTGAAATTTTAAAAGAAAACAGTGCCTTTACCATTGTTTAATAAAGATATAAAAATGGTTTTAAATTCATATTTTGTTTTTGAAATTTTTGTCCAAGCTTGGGAAAACATCAATCAACCATAGGATCAAATATCTTTGGTTTAAAACAGATAATCTCATACTAGAGAGTAGCATTTGGCCAATGCCTTTCTTACATAAAATAATAGACATTTAAATGTTTCTGTTTTGAAATGACATTGAAAATGATCCTAAAATGATTATGGATGCATGGATGATATGCAAACTTTGAAATCATGATTTTTGGGATGTTACAAATCTAACCCCCTTAAGGTGAATCTCGCCCTCGAGATTCGGATTGGCTAGCAAATAGGTGAGGGTGGTCTTTTCGAAGGTCATCTTCTCTTTCCCATGTTGCTTCTTCTTCGGTATGATGGTTCCACTGTATTTTGCAGAATTTGATAGTCTTTGTCCGAGTAACTCTTTCTGCAGTCTCAAGAATTCTGCAGGCTTTTCCTCATAGGTGAGATCACTTTCCAATTGGACCTCATCCAAAGGTATAGTATCCTTCAAAGAAGTCTCTTCCATTTCCGGATGGCATTTCTTTAGCTGACTCACATGAAACACATTGTGAACGACAGACAGTAATTCAGGCAGTTCGATCTCATATGCTACTTCTCCTTTACGACTTAGAATCTTGAATGGTCCAACATATCTTGGGGCCAATTTTCCTTTCACTCCAAATCTCTTCACTCCACGAAGTGGTGATACTCTAAGATAAGCTCTATCACCCACCTCATAGGTGACTTCTCTACGCTTAGGATCTGCGTAGCTTTTCTATCGGGACTGTGCTATCTTCAATCTATCCTTTACTAGCTTGACTTTCTGTTCAGCCTCTTTGATTAGTTCTGGTCCGAACAAATTTCTTTCCCCCACACCATTCCATAGCAATGTGGTAGTACACTTTATCCCATAGATAAACTCTTATGGTTCCATCTCAATACTGGCTTGATAGCTGTTCTTATAAGAGAATTTTGCGTAAGGCAGACTTTCATCCCAACTAGCTCCATGGTCTAGGGCACATGCCCTCAACATATCCTCCAGAATCTGGTTTGTCCTTTCTGTCTGTCCATCGGTCTGGGGATCAAAAGCAGTACTGAATTCCAATCTCATTCCCAATGATTCATGTAGTTTCCTCCAAAAATGAGAGGTGAATTGAGTTCCCCTATCGGACACAATACTCTTGGGTACTCCATGCAGACACACAATCCTATTCATATAGATCTTGGCCAACTTAGCACTTGTGTAGGTTGTCTTCACGGGTATGAAATGAGCCACTTTAGTTAGGCGATCCACTACTACCCAAATAGAATCATATCCTGACCTTGTCCTTGGCAATCCGGGATATTGTCCCACTTCCAATCAGGAATAGGTAGTGGTTGTAGCAACCCTACTGGTTTCTGATGTTCCGCTTTCACTCTACTACATACATCACACAAAGCAATATGTTCGGTGATGTCCTTCTTGAGATTATTCCACCAAAATATTTCCTTCATATCCATGTACATTTTGGTGTTACCCGGATGAATGGAATATGGTGAGTTGTGTGCTTCCTGTAAAATCAGTTTCCGAAGCTCCGGATCTTGCGGAACGCGGATACGTTTTCCATACCATAAAGTACCATGTTCGTCTTCACGGAATCCTTTGGCTTTTCCTTTGCCAATCTTTTCCTTAATCTCTTCAATTTCCTTGTCCGTCTTTTGGGCTTCCTTGATTTTTTCCAACAAGGTGGGTTGAACATCCAATGACATGAGATGTCCTTTAGGCACAACCTCTAATCTGAGGTCTCTAAATTGGGCACACAGATCATCTGGCAACTCTCCCTTAGTAAGGCCATTCAAAAATACCTTACGGCTTAGTGCATCCGCTACAACATTTGCTTTACCGGGGTGGTATTGCAAACTCAAGTCATAGTCCTTGATGAGTTCTAGCCATCTTCTTTGTCTCATGTTGATTTCTTTCTGAGTGAAGATATACTTCAAACTTTTGTGATCTGTGAACACTTCACATCGCTTTCCCAAAATATAATGTCTCCATGTTTTGAGTGCATGGACAACAAAGGCTAACTCCAAATCATGAGTAGGGTCATTGACCTCATGAGTTTTGAGTTGTCTCGAGGCATAAGCTACAACTTTCCCTTCTTGCATCAGAACTGCACCTAATACATGATGATATGCATCACAATACACCTAGAAATCCTTCTCCAAATCAGGCAGGCATAGGACTGGTGTTATCACTAGTCTCTTCTTCAATTCTTGGAAATTGAGTTCACACCCTTCAGTCCAAGCAAATTTCTTGTCTTTCTTCAGTAACTCCGTTATCGGCTTAGCTACCTTGGAGAAATTCTCAATGAATCTTCTGTAGTATCCTTCCAAGCCAAGGAAACTACGAACTTCCTTCACTGACTTAGGAGATTCCCATTCAATTACAGCTGACACTTTTGCGGGATCAACTGCTACACCATCTTCCGACACAATGTGTCCAAGAAATCCAACTTCATTCAACCAGAATTCACACTTGCTGAATTTGGCATACAACTTATGTTCCCTAAGCTTCTCTAGTATCAAATGCAAATGTCCTTCATGTTCTTCATTGCTCTTGGAGTAGATCAAAATGTCATCGATGAAAACGACAACAAACTTGTCAAGGAACTCCATGAACACCTTGTTCATCATATTCATGAAGTAAGCTGGTGCATTGGTCAATCCAAACGGCATCACGGTGTACTCATACAATCCATACCTAGTGGTGAAAGCTGTCTTAGGTATGTATTGTTCCCTTATCTTAAGCTGAAAATAACCTGACCGGAGATCAATCTTCGAGAACACACAGGCTCCTTTTAACTGATCAAACAAGTCATTGATTCTGGGCAAAGGATATTTGTTCTTGATAGTCACCTCATTGAGTGAGCGATAATCGATGCATAACCTTTGACTTCTATCTTTCTTTTCCACAAACAAGACTGGTGCTCCCCAAGATGAAGAACTTGGTTGAATAAATCCTTTCTGCAACTGTTCTCCAAGTTGTTTCTTGAGTTCTTTCAACTCATCAACTGACATCTTGTAAGGTCTCTTTGCTATTGGTCCTGATCCTGGCAGCAAGTCAATCAAAAATTCCACATCTCTATTTGGTGGCATTCCTGGCAATTTTTCCGGAAACACATCCGGATATTCACTCACAATTGGCACACTATCTATGCTAACCCCTTAAGATAATTTAGCTTACTCCCTTTTGATTCAAAATTGGTCTTGAATCTAATCCTTTTATTATCTGGGGTTGTGAGTGTGACAGTATGATTGGCACAGTCTAGTACTCCCTTGTACTTAGTCATCCAGTCCATTCCCAAAATGACATCCAATCCTTGGGAATTTAGGATTATCAGATTAATGGGAAACTTATACTTCCCAAACTCTATGACTAGGTCATGACATCCTGAGTTCACTATCATTTCTCCACCAGGAGAACTTACTTTGATAGGACACCCAATAGTTTCAACTGGAAGTTCATTTCTATCAACAAATGCTCTTGATATGAATGAATGCGTTGCGCCAGTATCAAAAAGAACAAGTGCTGGAACAGAAATGAGTTTGAACTTACCAGCCACAGCATCAGGTTCCTCATAAATCTCTTCCACATTGATGTGGTTTACTTGTCCCTTCTGGAAAGGGTTGGGCTTGGTGGCTCCTTCAACTTTCTTCTCTAGGCACTCATTTGCATAATGCCCCAGCTTCTTACACTTGAAACATTCAGCCTGACTGATATCTCTCTTTGCACGCTGACTGCCACTTCCACTTCGACCTCCACTATGGTGACTCTTGTTTCCACTCTTGTGGTTCTTGTACTTGTCATTATCATGACCACGGTGATGCTTGCTGTCATGATGGCAGTTGTGGATGTGGTGGTTATTGTACTTTCCATGTTTGTGGGATCCAGAACTCCCACTATCATCATGATGGGAACACTTGTGGGACGATCCCTAGCTGTGCTTGTCAGAGCTGTGCTTCCTCTTTCTGCTTTCAACCTGTTTCATCTTGTTCTCCAAGATGGTAGCCTTGTCACAAAGTGATTGGTAGGTTGGGACATAGGCAACAGATAGCTGCAGATTTAGTTCATCGTTTAGTTCGAGGAATTTCTCCTTCCTCTTGGCATCAGTATCAACTTCATCCGGTGCATATCGCGCCAGATTGTTGAATTCCTCAATATATTCAGCCACGCTACGGTGACGCTATTTCAGGTTATGGAACTCCTTCTTCCAATTCATCACCCTAGATGAGATGTGAGCTATACATAATCCATCCTCAAAGATAGCTCATGTCACATCCTCAATGGGAGTGGTGATCTGGAAGTTATCCCACCAAGTGGCTGCTGGTCCTTCCAACAGAAGTGCTGCAAATCTGACTTTCTCTTCGTCGGTGCAGCCGACAGTTACCAAATCTTTGTTCATCGAACGTAGCCAATCATTGGCCACCATGGGATCAGTAGTTCCTGAGAACTTTGCAGGCCTCAGTCTTAGGAATCTGGTGAGCATGTCAAATACTGGTGGATTGTTCTGATTGTTGTTGTTGTTGTTGTTGTTGTTATTATGATTCTGCATAAAAGTGGTCATCATCTGCATCAGTTGTGACTGTGCTGTCATCAGCTGTTGCATCTCGAGGGTGACATTGTTGTTGTTTGGGTTGGGGTTGGCACGTCGAGGAGGCGTCTGTGGTTTTCATAAGGATAAGAATGAGATACCCATAGATGCTTAAAATGCACAATACATCACATAGACAATCACCAAAACAAGCATCAAAATAACTTAAAGTTCAAGCAACGCAAACAACAAGTTTGTAAAAATAAACACACCATAGCAAGCCACCCACATGTTGGATGGTCATTGCGACTCAATAATCATAAGCATGGTAAATGAAAGATAAATGAGTAGTCATCACTACTCCTCTGCATCAACCTCCTCATCAACAAGTGTAAGACCTGCATTCTCCATAGCGGTCTTGTATTCCTCGACATTGGTAGTCAAGGCCTCTATCCTGGCCCTAAGAGACCTCTTCTGGAGCGAAGTCTCTCAATCACACCCTGCTAGTGCTCGAGCTCGAAGTCCTTGGCCTCTAGTTCTGCATTTGTCACATCCCAAATTTTAGATTTGGTACTTCATAACATTCATGGCATTGCATCATGATCATCCTTGCAAAATTTCAGCTTGAAAATATTTTGGCAAAACAAACCACTTGCATTTGCATTTTGACATCTACACTTGAACATTGGGTTTTACCATGCCTCTGTTAAAAACATTATATTTTGGGTGTATGGAAGGCACAGGTGCATAAAGGGTTCCTCCACGAACCCGTAGCACTTTGAAACTCCCAAATCGGAGCCTCGTAGCGAAAGTTATTGCAATCCGAAGTTTTGACAAAAATCTGGACAGTTCAGATTTTTCAGACAAGGAATTCATCAGAGAAAAGGGAAAAAAAAGGAAAAAAAACGTAGCGCTGCAGCGAGCCGGCCTAGCCGCGCAGCAGCCCGCGCGCAGCAGCCAGCCCGCACGCAGCAGCCAGCAGCGCGCGCGCGGCCGATAGCTAGGCGCCGCCAGCCACTGACAGGTGGGACCCACCTGTCGGCGCCGCCGCCGCCGAGTCCGCCTAGAGCACGTCGCCCGTCGCCGCGTCCTCCTCCGATTCGTGCGCAACTTCCGCGCCGAACTTCCCCCTCTTATAACCCTAAACCTCCTCTCCTAAACCCCCCGGACATCTCCACCTAAACCGCCTCCAATATCCGGCGATTTCTCGCCGGAGTTCACCGTCCCCACCGCCGCATTGAGCTCGGTGAGCATCTCCACTGCGCGCGCCTCGCCCATCCCCCCCTCGTTGCTCGCCCGCGGGAGCCGCCCCCCCTCCCCCCGCCTACTGACCGCCCCTTCTCTTTCTCTCCCCGCAGGAGCCCGCACCACGCCGCCATCGTGTTCGTCGATGCCGCCGCCACTTCGGCCGACCGCCGCCGTCGCCCCCGCGCTCGCCGACCGACGCTGTCGCCTCGAGGAGCACCGCCAGCTCGCCGCCGATGCCGTCCCGCCCTCAGCCGCCGCCGAAGCCCGCCAGCGCCGCCGCCACGAGCTCGTCGCCGCCGCCCTCCGGTGAGCCCTCGCCGCCTTCCTCCTCTGCCCTCAGATCTTGATCCAATGGTCCGACTGGTCAGCTCTGGCTGTGGAAAAATCAGCCGCCACTTCAGCGTGCCACGTAGGCGCGGTCGACAGTCAACTTTGACTATATAATTTTAATTCGTTTAAATTGGAAGATTTAGTTCCAAACTTGAAAAATTCATATCTTTAGATATACTACGCCAAAAATTGAAAATAAAATATGTGTAGAATCAGCGTCTCGTGTAGAATATTGTTGTACAGTTGCTTTAGACTTTTATAGCAAGATTTTGCCTCAGTATTTTACATGAGTTAATGCTCTTTTTAGAGTACTAAATTCATAGAATAAGTTTTGTAACTCCAAAAATTGCAAATAAGATGTCCCTGGTTTCAGTAGAACAAAATGAATCCTTTAGTGAATTAAAAAGTTAGGCTTACAGTACTGGTTTTGGCAGAACCTATGCAAAGGCTTTCTGGAGTGTTTTAATTACCCAGGGCTTTATACAAAACCTTTTTCAGAAATTCCAATTGGTATTGACTCTATTTTGAGTTGCCTACACAGTGGAAATTTTCCAAGATTTTACAAACAGTATGTTAGTAGTGGCTAATTATTTAGTCTCTAGCTCTATTATTTGAGCATTAAAAATTGCATGTCTTGTTTTCTTTGCACTCAAAATATTTTCCATGCATGCATATAGTAGTTATACTGAATAAGATTATGTGATGCTACTGTAGCGTTATTTAACTTGTCATGCATGCATCTTGTATTGTCATTGTTTGTATATGATTGCGGATAATTTGTTTATATGATTGCAATTGTATCGCGTAGATTGTGACGAGTGCAACGCTTGCTCGTGTGTGGATTGTTCATCCAACCGCTACAGCCAAGGCAAGTAGATGCTACCTTGTTCATGATGTTGTCCTACTATTTTCAATGCATTGTCGTGTATTTTGTAGATGCATGTGTAGGATATTACTATCGCTATGCTATGTCCTATTTTGTGGTAGGATTTTCTGGTAGATGAACCACCATTCGTAGATGTGCTTAGCTATGCTATGATGAACGAGGGTTGGGTTACATCATTGAAAGTTGTTTTCTAAATGTGTTGGTTTGTGAAAACTAAAAACAACATAATCAATGAATCTCATGGGTGTGATGGGATTGATACTTTTTGGTGGTATCATTGCGGAAAGGCACCCATGTATCAAGAGAAAATGATTGGCTTCTTTATTCTGTAGCTTACGTGTATAACCATGTGCCAATAATGAAATGGGCGGTTGGTTGGACTCAATAGGTTGTGGTAACTCGAACCCACGTATCCAGAGATGTAGAATTTTGGTAGGTTGGACCGGTGCGTGTCGGGTTTGGGAAGCTACTTCCCGAACGGTCTCTTCTTGGACTTCTCCCTATAATCATCCAAAATGAGAGTGGTGGTACGAGTTGGGCTGGCCAAGTCACATGGGTAAAGTGTACTAACCCCTGCAGGGTGAATAAACTAATCGATTAGACGTGTCCCCGGTTATGGACATTTGAGTTGCTTGATATTGATTCCATGACATGTTTCTCGCTCATTCTAATTTCATAATTGCTTTAATGTTGTTGGGTTAACTTAATTGGGATCTTTTCAAAGAAAATCAAAAACTGTTTATGAAAGTAGGACAAAGGTATTTGCAAATGCAAGCTAGCCACAGCTCCACTTGCCAAATATGCATGTAGATGTTAGCACTATTGTCTCCTTTAATAACTCTACTTGCCATACATTCCATGTATTGACCCTTCGGGGCTGCTATGTTTCATGTTGCAGGATATTCCGATTCTGAGTAATCGATTTTAGGCCACGGTACTCTACTCGTCACTTGTTCACTTGTGGGCAATTTGAAGAATGGAGGATTTACTATTTTTATGCTGCTACTTGAATACTTTGAGCTAGCCTTGAGCTAAGACTTTATTGTAATAATGATACTCTGGATCTTCATTATTTATGATACACGGATATTTTGCTATGTTATTCATCTTATTCTATTGTGCGCCAATGAACCGATCTAGGGATTGGCATGTCACATAGAAGCTACGGTCTTTTCAGAACCGTAGTGTTACAGCATTCATCTCCCGAATCCTCTTGTTCCTGTCTTGGACTCTTTTCTCTTGGCTCTTGAACTTCCTGTCCTGGCTCTCAAACTTGGCCTCCATTTCCTTGAATATCTCGTCTTGCTCCGCGAAGAGCTTGTCCTTCTCACGAAGCTGAACCTAGAGGTCGTCATTGCTAAGCATGACGTTGGTCCTATCAGTATCTAGGTACGTAATGAGAACCTCTAGATCCTAAAGATACAGACGAATCGGCTCCACCGTCTCTCTAGCAGCATCCTCGAACTCAATAGCCTTACCCTCCTCGTCGCGTCTCCCGAAGGGGTGAAAGTAAAGACATCTAAGCTCTCTGGAGTGTCTCCCTACCAAGCGCCCAAGTAACTCCTGCATGACTACATCTAGGTCTTTCTCCTTGTCGTCACGCATCAGCTTGAAAGTGATGGTCTCCGTGGTTGGCTCTGCCTGGCGTCCGGGTTGAGTGACTCTGAAGCCCCAAAGGTCCTTCCTCTCAAACTTGGTGAGGGGAAGCATCATGATGCAAGGAAGTGGTAGGTTGAGCATGCTAGTGAGCTGAGACGAGTGCCAAAACGAGTTCCCTTGAACTCCTCGGCCGTGTTGATAATAACACTAGGCATCTATTTTATAAGATAGAGAAAAGTTAGAATTCAACATTCATAGAGAAAAATCACAAGACAAAATATCACAAGCATATCTTTTATAGCAAACACATAAGTCATGGCATACACAAATCCATTACAAGCATCCAAGGTTCAACATAACTTAGACAGTTTTTTGGAAATAAAAACGATAAGTGTGGTGGTCCAACTAACGAAGTACGTTACAACTCTCACTCACTAGACAAAATAGCTATCAAAGCATCCTTAGTAGCCATCTGTCTATCTTGTTCACAAGATTCCCAAATTAAGTCTATGATGTCTTCCCTTAGTTGTTGGCTGGTAGTCTCTAACTCTTGGGTATGCTTATTTTCTTCTCTAAGTTCATTTTGAGTGTTGAGCATTCTGTGCTTGAGTCTATCACCAAGTTCCTTGATAGCATTCAATGCTGCATTTCTTGCAGAGTCAAAGAATGTGGTGTGCATTTCTGAGTTGGTGACCATGCAGAATCCTGACTCCTTGTGGTTGTCTTCCTTGTTTTTGTACAAGTGAAGTTGCACCCACCAATACTCCTTTCCTTCATCCATCACAGGGAAACCTTTGTACATAGTTGCACCATGGATACCCATGGTAACCATAAGGTTTTTGAGGGCTTTTGGAAATTCAGTCTCACACTCCAAGGTCATGGTCATGAGTGGTCCCTTCCTTACGGCTTCGTTGATGGAGTTCATCTACAAATAGAGATGTGAAAGAAGATTAGAAAAGTTTACGAGAAGAAAAAGACAAGTGTGGAAATTTTTCAAAGTGTTGAAATTTTTCCTTAGTGGCTTCTAATCCAATCCTAGGGTCAGAATCCTACAGGCAACACAGTGCTCTGATACCATCTGTAAGATCCTACCTTTATAAAGGTAAAGATCCCTATGATTGCAATGCTAGTCCCTGGATCAATGCTAGCATCCACAGTTTAAGATAAAGTACACAAAAAGGGTCATTATTACATAGTCATTCCAGAGATAACATAGTCTTTTACAACTCCATAGCCATAGGCTAGTACAAGAGTTTAACTTAACAATATAAATAAAAGTCTTCATCTTCATGTGCCACAGGCAAGCATGTTGAGTGTAGACTCATAACCCCCAATCATCATCAAACCTGCAACATCACAAGTTATAGCCACAGTTGGTCAAGACATTGGAATAGTATTGGCAAGTGATACCTTAGTAGAATATTAGCATGTAGTTACTACATGAATTTGGCTAAGTGTATCTTAGGCTTGCTTTGCTCAAAATAGGTTTTACATATCAGTTGAAAACACTAAGTTTTTCTTTGACAAAACTTTCCCAAGGAACCACCAATAGAAATTGGTGAACCTTCACCCTTGTTCAACCACAAGTTTTAACTTAGAAAATTTGGATGAGGAGATTCTTGATAGCTTCCATGTCTTGATGCTCAAATTGTCCAATACCAGGGACATGGCTAAGTACTTAGTTTCTTCCATCTGTAGAGGTTGTGCAGTTTCCCCACAAGACTTGATTTTCACCAAGACAGGAGCTTTCAGAAGCCTTCCCTTAGACCAAATGGACGCGTTCCAACCTATCATCCCACTACCACCAACTGTCCAAATGGCTAAGTTTTTGCAACCTATATGATCCAGGCAGAGCCCATAATGCCATGTGGCTGCACTAGAAGCTTCTTAACATTTGGCATCTCAAATCCCTTTGTTCCTGGGTGGCAAACCACAAGTGAGATACACAAGGTAAACCATAGAAATGGGCCTTGTGTAACCACTCAACCAAAACCACCAAGCAATCACCATTCCACCCAGGTGTTTCATTCACTTAGTTGTTTTATTAAGAAAAACCATAAGTCAAAGACTTAGAAATATTTTCCATAGCATGTATGTATATTCCACCCTTGGTTACTACTAGCTAGGCTAAGCATGTCAAATAGCAAGTATCTTAACTTAGAGAAAACTCTAAAAATTCTATAACTACTAGGATTTCCCAAGCATAGCATATAGATACTTAGCAAAATATTCATGGAAGCCCTATACAAAATATCTCTAATGCATAGTCAAAATATTGGGACAAAAATATGAAGCACCACTTGCCTTGGTAGTTGGGGGAGTAGCAACAATCTTCACAACCAAAATCACTATTAGCACCAAAATCTACACATAAAATGATAGCACCAAATTCACATATCAAAAATACACAAGCAAAAATATATGAATGCATGCAAATGCCATGTGATGATTTTTTTTCTAAACAAGACAAGTGGAAACATACTGAATCATAAACAAAACAATTATACACTCAATAAAATTGATTTGGACCTTAGAACATTTTCCATATAATTTTATATACAAAATAAGCTTAGAAATGTCTCTGCAAAAACAACCCATTTTACAGATGAAATTTATTAAACAAAGTGCATAATTGGATAGAATTCTTTCTCCTGATTCCAATGATATAAAATTTGCAAAATTTGAACGTGTGGATCAAAAGTTATAAATTTTGCAAGTTTGAACAACTAATAGATCTAATTCCAGATTTTAAATTTAAAACACAGACACGCGGCGTGTTCTGATTGGCTCGTACCGGTTCGGCTGAATCTATCAACGTGGGCCACACGATCTAAATGAAATCGCACAGGCCATATCTAACCATACCCTTTCGTTAAGTGATCTATTCTAACGCGTTAGATCTAGATCCAACGGCCCACGACGGCTTGGCCAAGAACTGGCGGAGCGCGTGGTCTCAGCGGCGGCGGAGCTACTGGCGGCGACGGTCCGACAAATACAGGAGGGGCAGGGGGTTGTGGTGTGGCTTACCAGACTCGCAAGAACACAAGGAAGCTCAACGTGCTGTTGGCGTGGACAGGGGCGGGCTATAGCAGGGGCTAGAGCTCGTCGGAGTTGCTGGCGGCGTCGGGTTCTTGCAGGCGAGGTTGTTGACGAGGCTCTGGATCACCCTAGCATGAACCAGATGTGTTAGGAGGTGCGCAAGGTCATGGCGAACATGACAGTATCGAGGAGAAGGCAAGGGGCGCTCGGACTTTACCTAAATCATTCGTCAGAGTCGAGCGGCGGCTCAGGCGTTTGCGGCCGTGAACGGGAACGGCAACCTGAGTCACAAGCAGGCAAACCATAGGTATCAGCAGACGCACAAGGACACGAGGGCCACTCTCGTTTGAACCAAAGGCAGAGGGGCGGTCGGAGCTCACTGTAATCGCACGTCGGAGGTCGTCAGTACCGCGGTGGTTTGAGCTCGAATGCGAGCAGCCTGTGGCGAAGTGAGCGAGGGAAGTGAGGGAAAGATGCGGGGTGGAGAGGGGATTTTGTATCCGGACCCAGGGCGAGGATTACGCACGGAATCAATGGGATTTAAGCGGGGTTTAAACGCGGCATCGCATTCGCGGTGGTAACGGCGGAGCGGGTCGTCGCACAGTGATTGAGGACGATGATGACGGGGCAAGGTGGGTCCAAGGCGTCAGCGGGTGGGTGCGCGCGGCTGCGGTGAGAAACAGAGGGAGAAGGGAAACCCCGGGTGGGCTGTTTTAGCTAATGGGCCGAAAGGGTGGCGCCGGCCCATTTCCTATTCTTTTATATTTTTATTTTTCTATTTGAATTTCCAGGAATCATTTTCAAATGATTTCAAATGTGTTTGAATTCAAACTCTTTCTGGATTTTTATAAAGTGAAACCTGCACATATTTAAGTATAAAACAATGTTGTTCTCCCAAACCTACTTTGGTCCTTTGAAATTTTAAAAGAAAATAGTGCCTTTACCATTGTTTAATAAAGATATAAAAATGGTTTTAAATTCATATTTTGTTTTTGAAATTTTTGTCCAAGCTTGGGAAAACATCAATCAACCATAGGATCAAATATCTTTGGTTTAAAATAGATAATCTCATACTAGAGAGTAGCATTTGTCCAATGCCTTGCTTACATAAAATAATAGACATTTAAATGCTTCTGTTTTGAAATGACATTGAAAATGATCCTAAAATGATTATGGATGCATGGATGATATGCAAACTTTGAAATCATGATTTTTGGGATGTTACAAGGATGTTAGTGTCATGATATGAAAAATACATGCAGACTCAAATGTTGCTGATCCCTTGACTAAACCTCTCCCGTAGCCCGCGCATGAAGCGCACACAAGATAAATTGGTATTAGATACATTTTAGATTGACTCTAGTGCAAGTGGCAGACTAAAGGAAATATGCCCTAGAGGCAATCATAGAGATGATTATATTTCATATGTATCCATGAGTTATTGTAATGTTCGTTGAATATCCATATCAGGCAACTTGTATTGATTGGCAATTATGTGAATTTTTTGTGAAACTCTTTACTTGTATGGTTATTTAATAGTTGTCCCTAGTCGGAGTTCATGTGAGGACACATGTGAATATTAGACTAGCACATCAATTGGTTGATGACTATGTTTCGCAAGTCATAGACATGGAGATGTCAAACCAATGATATGGACACATGTTATGAACATGGGGTTGGACTGACCCAACTTGAGACTGGCAATTAGTTGCAGCTCTCTCTCTACACATCGTGTATGTTTTGTCCTTAGACCTGAGATTGCCGCATGTACTTGAGATGTGGATCGACCTACTTTGGGGCTATCAAACGTTGCACCGTAACATAGTAGTTATAAAGGTAGATTACGGATTTGTCCTGAAGCATGCTGCAAGACATGGTCAATCAAGATGGGATTTGCCCCTCTCTACTTGAGAGAGATATCTCTGGGCCCCTCGAGTGATCGATCCAGAAATGCATGGCCGTGCTACATATGGTTAAGAGTTAACCTAGTAAAGGGATTCCGAATCACAGTATCGAGAAAGATAGGTCAGGTTGGAGCTAGACCAAATATCGTGAGGCAAAGGGAAAGACATGTACTAAACCTTGTGATGGTTCGTCCGATATGATCTTTGTATGCGTTTAGGAGTTGGCACGTCTTGCTAGAGGCCGCTACCAACTATTGGCAGAATAAGTGTATTCGTTTCATGTCTATACGTATATGAACCTATAGCGTCACACACTTAAGGGGCTAGAAGGCTAATGAGGATTGGATCCGAATTAGACTAGGCATAGGCTACTAATGGGCTACTAATGTAGAAGCCCACTAGGGACGCCTATATAAGAGAGGGTGGGGCGAGCTGGCCAGGGTGAGACCGGAGATCATTCCACCCAGCCGCCACTCCTCACGCCTGTGTCGCGCGTGCGGACCTAGCAGTCCGGCGTCTGACGGTTCCACCCTGTACGTGTGGATACCTCGAAGGCGCTGCATCTGTAGCGCTTGGACGAGCCGCGCAAGGGGAGCTTCTCTTGGGACGAGGACAAGGAGGAGACGTGAAACGTCTGCACTGCCTCGACGCGCTTCATCAATTCCGCAACTGCGCGTCTAGTGGTAATCCCATGATCTATGACAACAGTAATCCTGGTATACGCGGTAGAATTTTTTTGATTTGCGCTAGTGTAGCCTACCCGTATCCATTCATGTGCTAGGTATGTGCTAGAGACTCTGTGGGTGCTTGGGTTTTGAAAATAGAGTTTGTTTGAGTGGTTTTTGAAATAGTGGGATCTTCCCATATGAGATAGATTCAATTTTAAATTGTCATTTAAACTTAGCATTTGAATGTTTTTGGAAGATCACAAGTGGGCCTTGGTACCTCATTATGAGTACTAACAAGGGGTGCAAAGATCCACAAATGTTTCTGTTAAGTTTTGAGTTCTTGGAATAGCTAAAGTAGGCATGAGAGTTAATTTGGCCAAAGTGGCCATTCACTTCATTTGTTCATTTTGAGTTGTTTGTCTTTGGGAAAAGTTTGGGAATGATTTAGATGATGTTTATTTCACCTAAGAATCATTTTACAAGCAAAGAAACACAGAACCATGGCAATTCAAAAGAATCCTAATTTTAAATACACATACATATGAATGTTCTCATATTTTTAGATAGGAAAGTTTTTGTTAACCCTAATTTTGATGATTAGCATTTGATGATCCATGTTTAATATTTTTGGGATGTTACAAAACTTCCCCCCATAAACAAAATCTCGTGCCAAGATTTGAAAAAGGACGAAAAAGATTACCTTGGATTTGAAGAGATCTGGGAACTCCGTCCTGATGTGATCTTCGCGCTCCCAGGTAGCTTCTTCTTCTGTGTGGTTGCTCCACTGAATCTTTAGAAACTTGATGCTTCGGGTTCTAGTAGTTCTGAAAGCTTATTCCAAAATACGGATGGGTACTTCGGGATAGGTCAGGTCATCATTGATCTCTATGTTATGGTGATCAATGTTCTTGAACACTTCAGTCTTCTCCGGAACTTCGAGGCACTTGCGAAGTAATGAGATATGGAACACATTGTGCATGGCTGACATCTCTTCTGTAGTTCCAATTGATACGACACTTCTCCTCGACGGTTTAGAATCTTGAAGGGGCCGATATATCTGGGGGCTAACTTTCCCTTCGGTTGGAAACACTGCATTCCCTTTAATGGCGACACTTTTAGATACACGAACTCTCCGATGTTGAAGGCGAGGTCTCGATTTCTCTTGTCGGCGTAACTCTTCTGTCTTGACTGGGCGGTCTTGAGGTGCTCACGAATCTTGTGAACTTTCTCTTCTGCTTCTCGTAGGATGTCGGGTCCGAAAATCTGATTCTCTCCTACTTCCGACCAGTTCAAAGGGGTGCGACACTTCCTTCCATACATGAATTCAAATCGGGCCATTTGCAAACTAGCTTGATAACTGTTGTTGTATGAAAATTCTGCGAATGGCAGACAGTCTTCCCATTTAGATCCATACTCTAACACACATGCTCTCAACATGTCTTCGAGTATTTGATTTACTCGCTCCGTTTGTCCGTCGGTCTAAGGGTGATAAGCTGTGCTGAAATCTAGTCGGGTTCCTAAACCTTCTTGGACTTTCTTCCAGAATCTCGAGTTAAACTGAGTTCCTTGATCCAATACGATGTTCTTAGGGACTCCGTGCAAACTGATGATTCTAGCGATGTATAACTCCGCTAGCTTCGAACTCTGATATGTCGTCTTGACTGGTAAGAAATGGGCGACTTTGGACAATCTGTCCACTATGACCCGGATAGAGTCATTTCCCCTACTAGAAGTAGGTAATCCGGTGATAAAGTCCATTCCAACGGAATCCCATTTCCATTCCGGAATCTATAGAGGTTGCAACAATCCAGCGGGTCTTTAATGTCCTGCCTTGACTCTCTGACATATATCACACTTGGCGATATAGTTTCTGATTTCTCTCGTCATCTTATGCCACCAAAATTGTTCCTTCCAATCCTGATACATCTTCATTCCTCTGGGGTGGATAGAATAGAGAGTATCATGAGCTTCCTTCAGAATAACTTCTTCCAACTCAGAATCTGCTGGTACACAAAGACGTCCTTTGTACCACAGAACTCCTTCTTCGTCTTCGGTAAATCCGGGTACTTTGCATGTACTGATACGACGCTTGATTCCGTCGATACTAGCATTCCCTTTCCGCGCCTCCTTGATCTGGCTGATCAAAGTGGGTTGAAGTTCTATACTAGCCAAAAATCCTTCACTCACTAATTCCATTCAGAAATCTTCCATCTCCTTGTGCAAACATGGTTGCTCCTTCAAAATCATGGAGTTCAAGCGGCACGGCAATCTGCTAAGGGCATCTGCTACCACATTGGCTTTATCGGGGTGATAGTGAATGTCCAGATCATAATCCTTGATTAGCTCAATCCACCTTCTCTGTCTCATATTCAGCTCCTTCTGAGTGAATATATACTTCAGGCTCTTGTGATCCGAATAAATCTCACAACAATTTCCCATCAGGTAATGCCTCCATGTCTTCAGGGCTAGCACTATGGCTGCGAGCTCGAGGTCATAGGCTGGGTAATTTTGCTCATGCTGTTTCAGTTGTCGAGATAAATAGGGTATAACTTTTCCTTCTTGCATTAGCACACATCCGAGACCGATCTTGGATGCATCACAATACACATCAAAGGGCTTCGTGATATCCAGCATGATTAAGATTGGGGTTGAAATCAATCTTCTCTTGAGTTCTTGAAAACTCGCTTCACATTTGCCCGACCATTCAAAATTCTTGTCCTTCTTCAGCAATTGGGTCATGGGTCTGGCCATACTCGAGAATCCTTCTACGAACTTGCGGTAGTATCCCGCCAATCCGAGAAATGCACGAACTTGGGTTTGAGTGGTTGGGGGTTGCCAAACTTCGACATCTTTCACCTTTGCAGGTATAACGGCAATTCCTCTGGCTGATACGATGTGTCCGAGGAATCCTACCTTCTCTAACTAGAATTCACATTTGCTAAACTTGGCATACAACTGATGCAATCTAAGGGTTCCAAGAATGGTCCTTAGGTGTAGCTCATGTTCTTCTTCTGATTTGGAATAAATCAGAATGTCATCAATGAAAACAATGACAAACTTATCTAGGAAGTCCATAAAAATATTATTCATGAGATTCATGAAATAAGCGGGGGAATTGGTTAATCCAAAAGACATGACAGTATACTTGTATAAACCATATCTGGTGGTAAAGGCAGTCTTGGGAATATCCTCTACGCGAATCTTGAGTTGATGATAGCCATTTCTAAGATCAATCTTAGAAAACACCTTGGCACCAGTCAACTGATCAAACAAATGTTCTATCTTGGGCAACGGGTATTTGTTTTTGATAGTGACATCATTCAACTTCCGGTAATCCGTACACAAACGGTTACCTCCATCTTTCTTGTCCATAAACTGTTGGAGATATACCCAAGAGGCAATAATAAAGTGGTTATTATCATGTCTTCACACTTATGATAAATGTTTACATACCATGCTATAATTGTATTAACCGGAAACATTAATACTTGTGTGATTTGTAAACTAAAATAAGAGTCCCTAGTAAAGCCTCTTGTTAAACTAGCTTGTTGGTTAATATATGATCATGGTTTCCTGATCATGAACATAGAGATGTTATTAACAACAGGATCATATCATTAGGAGAATGATGTGATGGACATACTCCTATAGATAAGCGTAGCATAAAGATCAAGTCATTTCAATAGTTCAATTGCTATATGCTTTCTGATACATAGTAACCTAATTCCTTCGACCATGAGATCATGCATATCACCTTTACTGGATGGATGCTTTGATGTCATCAAACACCACACCGTAACAGGGTGGCTATAAAAGTGGCATTGAGTGTTCGGAAAGTATTGGTTGAAACACATGGATCAAGAGTGGGATTTGTCCATCCACATGACGGATAGATATTCTCTGGGCCCTCTCGGTGAAATGTCATCCAATTAGCTTGCAAGCATGTGACTTGGTCACAAGGGATCACATATCACGGGAACGAGAAAAGAGTACTTATCAGTAACGAGGTTGAACTAGGTATGCAGAGATACCGAAGATCATAACCTCGGATAAGTAACATATCGTGAGACAAAGGGAAATTGGTATCGTATGTAAGTGGTTCATTCGATCGCAAAGTAATCGTAGAAATATGTGGGAGCCATATGAATTTCCAGATTCCTCTATTGGTTATTGTTCGGAGAAGTGTCTCGATCATGTCCGCATAATTCACGAACCGTAGGGAGACACACTTAAGGATTCGACGTTGTTTGAGTAGTTATGGTATTATGAGAAAGAGACCGAATGTTGTTCGGAGTCTCGGATGGGATCCGGGATATCACGAGGTGATCCGGAATGGTCCGGAGAATAAGATTCATATAAGGAAAGTCCCGTTTCGGAGTTCGGGAATGATTCCGGTGTTTTCATCGGGGATATTCTAGAAGGTTCCGGATTGTCCGGCACTCCGGAGGGGAAGGGGTACATGAATGTGTCATTGCATGTTGGAATGATTGCATCATGTACTAAGTGTTCTCGCTGTCCAAAATAAAGGGTTTATTTAAATCCTAAATTGAAAAGTCAAACGGCAATTTTGGGAAGTGGGAAGAGAGGAGGATTGGTGGAGGCCGAATTGGAGGAGGGTTCCTCCCTTGGCCGGCGCCCCACCAAGCCGACTTGGGGAGGGACTCTCCTCCCCTTGGCCGGCCAGCCCTCCCACCTATATAAGGAGGGGCAGGGCTCCCTCCTAGCACAGACAAGTTTCCTATCCTCTAAACTAAACCCTAGACCTAAACCCCGGTTTAGAGCTATTTCGGTTTAGAGCCTTCTAATTGGTTTAGAGCCTTCTAATTGGTGTGTCTAATTACTAGACCACTAATAGCCTCTCTCATAAGCTCCACCATACTCGCTCCGGCTTAAGGCGAAGCCCTGCGGGATTTCCCCTCTACTTCCGGTACCACGCCGTTGTGCTGCCGGAATCGCGAGGAGAGTGCTACAACCTCCGCTGCCTGCTGGAACAAGGGAGAGGAAGGTCTTCGTCGAGTACCGAACGTGTGACCGACTGCGGGAGCGCTGCGGGAACGCGGCGCCGGAAGGATCGTCTACGCGATCTTGAGATCGGAAAGAGTACGACTACATCACCCACGAGAATCTGCTCTCGTTAACCGCTTTGGAATCTTCGAGGGTGAGTTCCACTATCGACTCGTTGCTACAATCTAGTAGATAGATCTTGGCTTGTTTGTTTGTATGCGATAGAAAAATTTTGTTTTCCATGCTACGAACCCCTACAGTGGTATCAGAGCCGTGTCTATATGTAGATCTGTTGCACGAGTAGAACACAATGGTCATTGTGGGCGTTGATGCTTTTATTGTAGATTGCTTTTTGTGTACTTTGCATCTTGCGGTATGTTGGGATGAAGCGGCCCGGGCTAACCTTACATGACATCGTTCATGAGACTTGCTCCACGCTTGACATGCAACTCGTTTTGCATAAGTGGCTTTGCGGGTGCCTGTTTCTCCTAGCATAGTTAAGATCCAATTTACAACGGGTGATTAACAATACTAGTATCAATGTTGTGGTTCTTGTTCGTAAGTTAGAACGACACTTATTGAAAGCCCCAAACCACGTAAAACATGCAAAGAAAGTAGAGACGTCTAACTTTGTTTTGCAGGGGTGTGCAGTGATGTGATATGGCCATGATTGTGATTATATTTGATGTATGCAATGTTCCTTATTGTAAGTTGGCAACCGGCAGGAGCCATATGGTTGTTTTTAATTTCTGTTAAGACCTGCGTGTCTATTCAAAATAGTTGTAATAGTTGATGCTGGTGGACGACAACCATGAAGAAGCATCATTGACCTTGATGCTATGCCGGTGATGATGGAGATCATGTTCGTGCTTGAAGATGGAGATCGAAAGCACAAAGAAGAAAGGCCATATCATATCACATATTATGAATTGCATGTGATGTTAATCCTTTATGCATCTTGTATTGCTTAGTAGACGACGGTAGCATTATAAGATGATCCCTCATACACATAAATTTCAAGTTCTAAAGTGTTCACCCTTAGTATGCACCGTTGCCAAAGCTTGCTACTTCGAAGCACCACGTGATGATCGGGTGTCTTTGATTCCGCGGGTGAATACAACGTAAGCAAGCCAGATTTGCTTATGCGGTAGCTAAGGTTTGATCTTGACGAGCCTAGCATGTACAGACATGGCCTCAGGAACACGGATCACCGAAAGGTAAAGCATGAATCATATAGTAGATATGATGAACATGTCGATTGTTCGCCATTGAAGCTATATCAATTCTCGTGATGATCGGTTTTGATGTGGTGGATTTGGTTCGTGTGATCACTAAAACAATGTGAGGGATATTGTTTTGAGTGGGAGTTCACCTAGATTAATTTAATTATTAATTAGAACTCAATTTATCATAAACTAAATCAAAGTGAATTTGCATAGTTGGTGTAGTCATTGGCATCCGTTTACCACCTTGCGCTTAGTTATAATTGAGATGATAGAACTATAGAATTCTGGTTAGATACTTTACGAACTGGTATCGTATTGTTTTAAGTGTTAATCTAAAGTTTAAAAGTCCTATTGCAAACTTTCAGTAAGTTCCGGTTACTCCATGAAGTTTAATAATTAGTATTAAATCAAGAGTAACAATTCCAAGTGTTAGTATATAAGTATCATGTTTGTATCCATGATTCTTGATATTCAAAGGATTCCCTTAATATCAAGGTTATCTAGGATCTGAAAGAGTTGTTTCAGAAACCATGATGTGTGGAAGATATTGTGATATCTGAAACGAAGTTTTGGTTGCAACATGATAGAGTATAATATGGCAAAAGTCATGTTCTCATATTTGATGAGAATTTGCAAAAAGGTTGGAGACACTTGTTGTCCTAATCGTCCAAAAAGATTTGGAGAGCAACATTATACTCATGACTCACCGTTATAAGATAAAAGTAGCTTGATCATGGATAAATCCATGATGAGGGTGAATATTTGATGTAGGTAAAATGTTTACTACACCAAGAGATTACTAATGAAAGGAATTTGAAAGAACACCAAACATTTGATGATGGTGATCTACTTCAAAGTGCAAGTCCAAAGACATTGGTATTTAACTATACACGCTTTGGACTATATGTCATATGTATGACTCCACTATTGATATTGATAGATTCTTTCAAACAGAAAAGGAGATACTGAAAGAGAATCTCATAAATATATGGCAGAAAAGAAAAGACTGGAATTGTTCAGTTTAAGTATATAGATGATATACATGTTATGGCTATATTCTTTGCTTATTAAACAATGTGGTTCTTAAGTATTTGATACTGAATTTGTTGGTATGAATCGTCATACGAAACAACAGAATTCATGAACTACAGTGGCCTAAGTAATTAGCAAAAGAATATGTAATGATGTTCATCGAGAACAAATAAAGGGTTATTGTGTTGCTCATTAAACATCAAAGCTTGCCTTCAAGATTTGTTTTATCAGGTGTTATGAGAACAAAAGGGTTGTTCAAATAATTGCCGTAATCCATAAAAGATGGATGATTCACAAATCTCGTTGGAGAAAATCACATCCATAAAACTAGTGCTAAAAATGTCGAAAGACAAATTGATTGAAAGATCACTTAGGAAGTGACATCGCCGTTTAAATTATATTGGAAAGAAAACATGAAGAAATTCCATGTGGATGGAATTTTTGGAGTCTTTTGATTTTGATCAAATAACGCTTGTGAAACTTTCCTAGAGATAATTAAAACTTCGTTCATAGGCCAAAAGGGAACGAATGACTAGCTCATTGGAACTTGTACATATTGTTGTACGAAGTCCATTATATGTAGTCAAGAGCGATGGATTTCAACTTCATATGCTTTCTCCGAAAATTTGAGTGAATATATGAATATTTACTTAATAAGGATGAAGTATGAAACATTTGAAAAGTTCAAAGACTTTCAAGATGAAGTGCAAAATCATTGTAACAAGAATATAAACAGTTTATGATAAAGATCATAAAGGAATATATTTGAGTTACAAGTTTAGCATAATACCTAAGATTTAAGGAATCGTTCCGTAGATTTGCATTTCCCGAAACACCATAAGAGTATGGAGCGTTCGAGATATGTAATTAAACCTTGTTTGACATGGTAAGATCAAAGGTGTAATTCATAAAACTGCCATTGTATTTTAAAGATTAAAAGCTTTAGAGATTACCGTTTTTCCACTGAAAAGAGCTCCATCATAATCCGTTGAAATGACACCATATAAGGTTATGGTTTGGGATAAAACCCAAGTTGTCCTTTCTTAAACATTGGTATGCTATGCATAAAAAAGATGTTTGCAACCAAAGTCGGATGAACCTGTCTTTGTATGTTATTTCGAATAACTGTTAAGTACTCCTCCATAACATCGGAGACAAAAGTGTTTTGTCACTTAAAAACGTCAAGTTTCTTTAAGAAGGAATTTTTCGTGAAAAGTTAAGTGGGAGGACAATAGAAACTTTGATAAGGTTAAAAGAACCTTAGCTATATGTGCAGAGTTGCGCAGCGCCGAAAAGTGTTTCGAAGGCAGCAACAATGCTCATGGTTCACGTACCTCAAAGGTTGTGGTCACGGAGATCCAAGTTCCTATTGAAACAAGTAGGTCGGATGAACAATCAAATACCAAGATTTGAGGGTTGAATCATTATTTGAGAATAATGAACCGACTACATGCAAAGAAGCGATGATGGGCCCTGACTCCGTCAAATGGCTTGAAGCCATATAATCCGTGATAGTTCCATACACGAGAAATCAAGTTTTGAACTTGAAGGACCCTCGAGAAAGGTGTAAGACCTTACAGTTGTGTCTGGATCTATGAAAAAATAGACATGGATGTTTTACATCTATGAAATAGTCGACATGTTGGGAAAGAGTTCACAACAAGTTGTATATGACAAGATTTGATCTTTCATAATGATATTTAGTCTAGACGGATTAATGTAGCAATCACTACATATAATTTTGTTATATGGTAGATGAATAAACAAAACAAGTTCTTCTAATAGAATCGTTACCTAGGACATGTGCATAACATGGTCCATAGGGTTTTGTTAATTCAAAGATGCTAAAAGCATATGCAAACTTCAATGGTTAGAGTAAGCATAGCGGAGTTGGAATCTTCACTATGATGAAACTGTTAAAAGAGTTTAATTTCATCGGAGACAATGAAGATGCTTGCATTTGCAAGAAATTAAGTGGGAGCGCTAAGACATGTTTCTAATACATTATGTGGAAGACATATTGTTGATTGGAAATAATGTATCTTTTATTAACACATATTAAGAATTTCATCCCGATGAAAGACTTAGGCAAAACCCAAAATATTTGGCATCAATAGACGCTAATATGGTTGTGCCAGAAGTACATAGACAAGATATTGAATGAGTTCAATATAGAAACTACAAGAGAGGTTCTTGTCGCACAGAAAGGATTGAATGAGTTCAATGTTGATGATATATTCAAGTGTATTGACATTTGGTAAAGTGAAACAAATAATCAAGTATAGATTGATACTTGATGTATGAAATCACAAAGAGTATTTATATCAATCATACTGTGATATGTACAAATCCAGATATGTCCTATGCTCTAAAAGTTGTGAGCGTATACCAGAATGATTCGTAAGATGATCATTGGACAATAGTAAGGATATTCTTATGATCTTTTGGAAGAACTAAGAGTATATTATTTGTAGAAGTGACAAATAGATGGTTAGTTCATTGTAAAAGTACTACATTGATACTAGCTTTGTCACAAAGTACAAATTAAGTTTATCTCAATCTAAACTAAGGGTGGCACAATATAATGGAAAGTGAGTTCCATAATGGATTTGGATGATTTCCAAAGTTAAGACATTGTGACAGATACTACAACAAAAGGCTAAGTATATGACTGCTATTATAACAGCAAAAGAGGGCATTTGTGTCAAGAAGTTTGTTATCAAACTAGGTGTAGTTCACAGTGGGATAATACTATGAAGATATATTGTGCGACAATATTATCAACATGTTTTAACCCCAAAGAACTAAAGGTCACACCGAAAGACCAAATTTATACAAAGCCATCTCATTAGAGAATGAGTGATGCGTACAGACGCAAAGACATGCAATTACACACGGACCTGGAAGTGTCAGATCCGGAGATCAGTTGACCACTAGCAATCGTGTACATACAAACACTGGAAAGCCATAGGTGTTATATACACAAAGGTTCGAAACTAGATTATTGACTCTAGTGCAAGTGGGAGACTGTTGGAGATATACCCAAGAGGCAATAATAAAGTGGTTATTATCATGTCTTCACACTTATGATAAATGTTTACATACCATGCTATAATTGTATTAACCGGAAACATTAATACTTGTGTGATTTGTAAACTAAAATAAGAGTCCCTAGTAAAGCCTCTTGTTAAACTAGCTTGTTGGTTAATATATGATCATGGTTTCCTGATCATGAACATAGAGATGTTATTAACAACAGGATCATATCATTAGGAGAATGATGTGATGGACATACTCCTATAGATAAGCGTAGCATAAAGATCAAGTCATTTCAATAGTTCAATTGCTATATGCTTTCTGATACATAGTAACCTAATTCCTTCGACCATGAGATCATGCATATCACCTTTACTGGATGGATGCTTTGATGTCATCAAACACCACACCGTAACAGGGTGGCTATAAAAGTGGCATTGAGTGTTCGGAAAGTATTGGTTGAAACACATGGATCAAGAGTGGGATTTGTCCATCCACATGACGGATAGATATTCTCTGGGCCCTCTCGGTGAAATGTCATCCAATTAGCTTGCAAGCATGTGACTTGGTCACAAGGGATCACATATCACGGGAACGAGAAAAGAGTACTTATCAGTAACGAGGTTGAACTAGGTATGCAGAGATACCGAAGATCATAACCTCGGATAAGTAACATATCGTGAGACAAAGGGAAATTGGTATCGTATGTAAGTGGTTCATTCGATCGCAAAGTAATCGTAGAAATATGTGGGAGCCATATGAATTTCCAGATTCCTCTATTGGTTATTGTTCGGAGAAGTGTCTCGATCATGTCCGCATAATTCACGAACCGTAGGGAGACACACTTAAGGATTCGACGTTGTTTGAGTAGTTATGGTATTATGAGAAAGAGACCGAATGTTGTTCGGAGTCTCGGATGGGATCCGGGATATCACGAGGTGATCCGGAATGGTCCGGAGAATAAGATTCATATAAGGAAAGTCCCGTTTCGGAGTTCGGGAATGATTCCGGTGTTTTCATCGGGGATATTCTAGAAGGTTCCGGATTGTCCGGCACTCCGGAGGGGAAGGGGTACATGAATGTGTCATTGCATGTTGGAATGATTGCATCATGTACTAAGTGTTCTCGCTGTCCAAAATAAAGGGTTTATTTAAATCCTAAATTGAAAAGTCAAACGGCAATTTTGGGAAGTGGGAAGAGAGGAGGATTGGTGGAGGCCGAATTGGAGGAGGGTTCCTCCCTTGGCCGGCGCCCCACCAAGCCGACTTGGGGAGGGACTCTCCTCCCCTTGGCCGGCCAGCCCTCCCACCTATATAAGGAGGGGCAGGGCTCCCTCCTAGCACAGACAAGTTTCCTATCCTCTAAACTAAACCCTAGACCTAAACCCCGGTTTAGAGCTATTTCGGTTTAGAGCCTTCTAATTGGTTTAGAGCCTTCTAATTGGTGTGTCTAATTACTAGACCACTAATAGCCTCTCTCATAAGCTCCACCATACTCGCTCCGGCTTAAGGCGAAGCCCTGCGGGATTTCCCCTCTACTTCCGGTACCACGCCGTTGTGCTGCCGGAATCGCGAGGAGAGTGCTACAACCTCCGCTGCCTGCTGGAACAAGGGAGAGGAAGGTCTTCGTCGAGTACCGAACGTGTGACCGACTGCGGGAGCGCTGCGGGAACGCGGCGCCGGAAGGATCGTCTACGCGATCTTGAGATCGGAAAGAGTACGACTACATCACCCACGAGAATCTGCTCTCGTTAACCGCTTTGGAATCTTCGAGGGTGAGTTCCACTATCGACTCGTTGCTACAATCTAGTAGATAGATCTTGGCTTGTTTGTTTGTATGCGATAGAAAAATTTTGTTTTCCATGCTACGAACCCCTACATAAACAAGACAGGTGATCTTCATGGTGACGCACTTGGTTGAATCAATCCAATTTCCAGCATGGCATCCAGTTGCTTCTTCAGTTCTGCTAGTTCAGACGGGTTCATACTATATGGTCTCTGGGCTATGGGTCCTATTCCAGGGATTAGTTCAATGATAAACTTGATATCCCGGTCTAGGGGCATACCGGGCAAAACATCTGTAAATACATCGGGGTATTCACAGACTATCCGGACTTGGTCAATGGTAGGTTGGGCTATACTCTTGTTGCACTTGAATTGGCGAGGTAAGGTTTCAGATACATGCTCGACTGATATTTCTGCTGTACTGGTCATGGTGATGGCTTTCTTGGCACAGTCAATTAATCCTTTATGTTTGGACATCCAATCCATTCCTAGTACTACTTCCAAACCTTTAGTTCCGAGTACTATCAGATTAGCATAAAAATCTATGCCATGGATTCGGATAGGGACGTTGCAAATTTGCCTAGCTTTGGTGGTTGAACCGGGGATTTGAACAATCATAACATGCTTCAGTTTGGTTGGTTGAATCTTACTAGTGCATGCAAATTCTTCGGTGACAAATGAGTGCAATGCACCAAAATCAAACAACACTCTAGCAAGTACTGCATTAACAGAAAACATACCCAACACGACGTCTGGCGCTTCCTAGGCTTCTTCAGCATGCATGATAAAAAGACGGCGTTGCGGTTGAGTGAGTTCCCTGGGGCAAACCTTCTTCCGGGCTGAACATGACACTGCTGCTAAGCTGGGGCATTTGCATTGGGGGCTGCGGCATTCTTCTTGGGGCACTCATTGGAGTAGTGACCCTTATTTCCACAGTCATAACAGGTCACTTGCGACTTGTCCTTTGCTGCAACAGGCAGAGCATTGCTTCCAGTCCTCGGGGCAGTGTTGGTGTTGGCGGTAGCATTGTTGTTGTTGAACTTGGGTGGTGCACGGTTGAAATTGCCAGAGTTGTCGGGGTTGTTGTGGTTTCCTCCGGGCCTTGGGTTTCCACGGTTGGGATAGGTCGGATGGTTCATCGGGGGTCTGTTGGTTCTCAGGGCAAATCCTGGAGATGGGTTGGGCCGATACTTTGGACTGTGATGGGTTCCTGGCTGATGCATCATGCGGTGCTTGCGGTTCTCATTGGCTTGGTTTATCTTTCCTTCCATTTGAATGGCAGAGTCGATGAGGGATTCAATATTAGCAAAGGGGATATTGACCAACACCGTCTTCATCTCACCATGCAGACCATTCAATAATCTTTCTTTCTTCTTGGCTTTAGTGTCGATCTCATCCGGGGCATACCTAGCTAATGACAAGAAATTGTCACGGTATTCCACTACGGTCATCCTTCCTTGATTTAGTTCCTTGAATTCATCTCTCATCCTCTTGATCAAACTCGATGGAACATGGGTTCTGTTGAACTTGACCTTGAATTCCTCCTAGGTCATCATCTGTCCTCCGGTCATTGCACGAACGATGTTCCACCATGCTCTTAGTGGGTGGCGAACAGAACTTTCTCTTTAGCTTCCACTCCGGCGAGTTCTAGATTGTTTTCCAGGGTTTGCAGCCAATCATCTGCATCTAGGGGCTCTTCCGACTTAGTGAATACAGGTGGGTTGGTGTTCTGGAAATTCTTGAGCTTAGATCCATGGTTGTCTAGATTTCCTTGGCCTTGATTGTTGTTGGCCATCTGAGCTATGTGTTGAAGGGTGGCTAAGTTGGCTTGATGTTCTGCTCTTTTAGCTTCGCGGTCAGAAACCAACATTTGCAGGATCTGCAACATTGGGTCCGGGGATGAACCACTTCCTCCGTGAGGCATCTGAAGATTGAGGTAAATCATGAGAAAAGAGGGAAATTTCTAAGGTTCAGGGACTTTGAAAAGTTTTTAAAGTTTGACTTGGATTTTCTAGCAACTTGTTTTTCATTCATTCCTTCATAGCACACGATACAACACACAACACAACAAAGGAAAAAAGATGGTTTTAAGAACCATTCTGGAAACTACGATATAGTGGGACCGAATAAAGTTCACTAATGCTAGTGTTCAAGTGCTACTACTCCTTGGAGTCGGTGTAATCATCATCCTCATCGTCATCGATGAAGGCGAAATCCTCCTCATCTATGAAAAAGTCCATGGCCTAATCCTCCAGAAAGTCATCATCATCGCTGAGATAGGAGTAGGGGTCTCCATGAAGGTCTTCTCTGGCATTCTCCCTTTCCTCCAACTGCATGTCTCTCCCGTGGATGGTCTCCTCCAAATCCGTGATACGATAACGAAGACGGGCAATGATGCGCTCCTTCTTGTGAAGCTGACGGCGACGAGACTTGCGATCCTTCACTAGCATGGCGATGGTCTGATCCTTCGTCTTGACGATGGCGGACTTGTGGTTAGAGTAGTTACGGGCATTGTCCAGTTCCTGCTGACGATCATACATCATGAAGCTAAGGTGGTCCAACTGAGTCTTCAGCTCGTGGTGATATGGGGCTTCCAATGGCTGTCCCATAGCATCACGCCTTGATAGAACTCAAAGCGGGTACCCTTGATCTGATTGATACTCTGCCCGCATAGACGTGCAAGAGCTTCCTGCATTGCCCTGGCTAGTCCATCGGGCCAGTTGTTCTCTCTTAAGGTGAACTAAATTCCCTCTGCAGTGGGAGGTTCAATCTTTCGTCGGAGACTTGCAACAACTAGCCACTGCAGATCTTCTCCTTCCAGATCATTGAGCTTAGCTCCGAAGAACTCAGGGTGCGGACGCTCTAGAAGTTCCGAAAGCTGGTCCAAGTCACGCTCAAAGATGAGGTCTCCTCCATACCCCAACTGATAAAACTTGTTGTACGTCACGTCCATCTATAAGAATATAGGGTTAGTAAGTTAGTAGAGTGATCAAGTGTGTCAAATTTTAGGTATTTTGCAAAAGTTTTTGAGGAACATGAATTTTCATGAAAGAATCAAAGTGATAAGAATGGGAATAAGTTTTTGTAAGTACTCACTTCCATGGGTTTTGAAACTAAGTTTTTGATTCAAACGTCCAGTCTAACTAGGGTCTCCTATGTTCAGGATGGCTCTGATACCAACTTGTCAACACCCGGATTTTTAATCCCAGATGCTTGTTGTTGCATACATCGCAATCCGAGGATTACCATTTTTGTGAGACATAACAGATTTGGATATCACAGTACATAATCCATTACAAACCATACATAAGGTCTTACATAAATAAGGATCTCATGATCCAGTTCTTAATACGACTGAAGCAGCGGAATAACGTAATAATAAAGATAGCGTAAGCGAAGCTCCATCTTCGGGGTCACAGGCAATGCTGATGATGGGAGATGATCCTAGTTGTCGTAACCTTCCTAGGATCCATCATCCTGATACTCCTCTTCATATTATGGCCACAGGAATAGCCAGGGACAAATTCATGAGTACTCTTTAAGTACTCGCAAACTAATACTAACAAGTTAAGGGGGTTTTTGTAGTTAGGACACTAGGCTCTAGGGTTGTTTTGCAAAAAGCCAGATTTACCTCTACTAAGTTCAGAAGCGAAGAAAACTAGTTGAAAGTTTTATAACACCTAAGTGGGAACTTGAATTTAATATCACAACCCTGTTGTGGTCAAGTAAAAGTCTCAATTCATTTCACAAGTCATTTTGAAAACATCTGACAGGGGAACAGTATGGCCACTCCAACTGTCCATAACCGCGGACGCGGCTATTCGAATAGTTTGACACTCTGCAGAGATTGTACACTTTCACCACAACATTCGATACATCCGTCAGGAACAAATCCTGAATTAACCATAGTCAATATGCGGATAATCAATCCTAACCTTTCAATTACACGCCCTAGTATAGGCAATTCTCCTGTGAGTTTGGCCTCCGAACCATGACCAACTGTCATCTTGGGTACTGTACAGGTGGAAAATCTTCACAAGGTAGCCTCAGCTCAGACCTTGGCCGTGAGGGAACCCATACTAAGGTATATAAATTTCCAGTCAAGCCCTACCCAATTTTCGGGTATTGTGGTTGTACGGTAAAATTGGAATGGTATCGCATCCAGACAACCATCAGTTTTATCAAGGGCTAAGTCTCATGCCTCAACATTTTCATCATCAAAATCATCTGGTGTTCGGAAACACATGTCAAAACATTTCAGTAGAATGACTCATCATTCTAAGGTTTTCATAACCAGTTTCACCAAGTATTCCCACCTAAAGTTGATCAAGTTTTATGCTTAGCACTACCATCTACAAGTGGGGGTAAATACTAATGAGGGGTGGTAAGCAGGTGGAGATTAGTTAAGTTCAATCTCATGCCTTAGGATGACATCAAGATTATCTACTTAGGCCAAATTTAATGCTATTTATGCAACATTCAATTATCTTTCTAGAATCTACAAGTCACTTAAGTAAACTCTAAGAAAAGCTTTGATAAAGAAATAAAGTAGAAAGCTTGTAAGTAAAACTAGGATGGTTTATCAAGTGGTATAAGCTTGCAAGTAAAACTTGCATGGTTTGGCTTGCTAAGATAGTGGTATAAACTTGCTAGGTTGCAAATGTTAGCTTGCCTTGTGCAGAGCAGTGGTTGAAGTTTTCCTCGGCTTCTTCCTCGTAGTATCCTCCTTCCTCCTCGTATCCTTGGTCGGTACTAGCATCTATAAATAAATACGAGGTACACAATCACCAAACAATACTTAACTATTTTCACTCATCACACAAAGGTGTACTATAGATGATCTAGCATCATCACCTATCATTACAAGATTAAAGCATTTGTCTTAGTTATTTTAATTTGAGAAAAGTAATTTCTACTCATTGAAAACTACTTAAGATTTAATATTCTCCAACTCAAACATGGGATCATGTTGACACATGTCATCACCACATATTTCAGTACATGGGAATGTTATTTAAAGTGGTGTCACAATTTAATAAGGTTCAACCTTTTTATTTTAAATAAATAAAGTGACTAGAAATTCCTATGTGTCATTCTTTTGTTACTTGTCGGGGGTGTACCCCCGGGTACCCCAGAGTTGGTGAATTAAGTAAGTCAATAAGATACATATGTAGGAAAATGATATTAAATATGAGTACAAAGGATAAACAGAAAAGGATAAAGGGAAAAAGAGGACCTGGGCCGACATAGGCAAAACTCGGCCTGGTCAACCTCCCCCCAGGCCGAATTAGGCTCTACCGCCGTCACTCAGGCCTCCTGGGCCGAACTACACGAAACCCGGCTGGGCCGAGGTACACCCAGCCGGCCTACCACGCCACCTCGTCACTACCTCATCCAGATGGGCCAGTTCTGCCTCACCCGGCCTGGCAACGTCGCCAGCGTCCCTCCCTCCAGCGTCGCTCTCTCCCCGCGCCGGACTACCTCTTCGCCACCTAGCTACTTAGACGCCGCCCGGGTGGGCCGGGAAGGAGGAACCTCGGCCCACCGCGGGGCTCTCTCCAACCTCGCCGATGCGTAGCAGCTAGCTCCCGGGTGGGCCGAATAAGGGCAAGCTCGGCCCACCACGGGGCAGCGTCACCTGCTTCACTTCACGCCACCACACCCGCGTAGGCCGACTTTGGGGGAACCCGGCTGGGCCACTGCCGGACCTCGGCTGGGCCACTAGATGATCCGGCTGGGCTGTATCTCCCCCAGGCCGAATCAACCAAAGCCCATGCCGAGTTGGCACATCCTCTAGGACCTTTGGGCCAAGTTATAATGATCTAAACGCCCTATTATTTACCTCCAGATGCCTCCATGATCCCCTCCAGAATACGCCATCAGATCAAGACAAGACCAACAAGTGTGGTGCCAGTCTTGGGAGCCCACCTGCTCATACTGGCACATGATGTATGGAATATGCCAATGGCATCTAACAAGATGCTAGGGAATATGCCTGGCATCTCCAAAGATGCCAAGGCATATGCTGAGCATCTCTCCAGAAGATGCCCGGAATATGCCATCTAGATGCCAATCGTAGAGAGCAAGATTAGTCCCCTGGGCTCCCCTTTATAAGGAGCACCAGGGGGATTGTTCTAGGGGAGGCCCCGAAGGGCTCCTCTCCTTTTCTGCTCACTAGGAGCTCTCCTTCTTCCTCTTCCTCCACTCTCACAGAGAGCTTAGATAGAAGCATAGGGGAAATAGCTCAAGGAGCATGATTGTAGCCACATGTATGGTAAGATTATGAGGGAATAGATGTATACATTGTATTTCTCTTTGTTCGTATGAGTGCGGTCTTCACCGCATCATCCCTCCCCGGATTCCTCCACGTCCATCGGCCCCAACTTTAGCCTACCCATGGCATATGCCGTGATACCACCACGACATTTGGCGCCCACCGTGGGGCTCTAGTGGCGTTGGTTGGGTTTCCATCCGGACGGGAGCATCTTCATCAACCTCTTCCTCATAAAGCTTTTTCGGTTCCTCCAAGCAAACAGAGAGCAGAGAGGTAAGCACAGAGGCACTCCAAGTCTAACTCATCAAAGCTGGTAGGACTCAGCAAGAAGAACTCAAGTACTACTCCAAGCTTACTGTAAGTACCAACTACCTCAGCAGGCCAGGAATGACCTAGCAAAATTCATCCAAACACTTCTCCAAGTATGCTGTAAGTGCCAAGTAACTCAGCCACCTACACTCAATCCTTCATCCCAGGGAGAAGATAACTCAACCCGGGGACTAGTCAACTTATCCGTAGAGTCACTTTAGATTAAAAAAGCATTATGTTGATTTAGATCTGTACTCCAGCCAGCTTATTTATAACTCGGCCATAAGTTGAATCATCTTATTTGTGATCCATATAGATTTAGAATCAGTTAGTTTATGCTTTGGGTTATCCTGTGATTCAGCTCCCCCAGCCAGCTTGTTTATAACCCGGACAGAAGTTGAGTTAGCTTATTTGTGATCCAAGTAGAATTTGAGTCAGCTTACTTATGAGTCGGATAAATTTTGAGTCAGTTTATGTATGTTTTGGATTGTCCGCTAACTCAGCTTGCAGGCCATCTTATTGATGATTCGGATATAGTTTGAATCAATTTGTTTATGCTTCGAATTAACCTTTAACTCAACTCAGTAGATTGTCTCTGATTCGGACTAACATTTGATTCAGCTTGACAGGGTATATTATAATTCGGATTAGTATTCAGACTCAGCGTACTAATCATATCTCTGATTCATGCCGAAGCTTTATTCAGTTCCCCAGATTGCCAGGTTATGTTATGACTTGGATTGATATTTCACCATCTTGACAGGTTACCCCATATCTCAGACGACTATTGGCCATCTTATCGTATCTCGAATCTATATCTCATATCTACATCTCGAATCAGATCTCTCAGCGGTTAACCCTATTATCATATCCCAAAGCTTAATCTAGGATCTATATCTCGGATCCATATCAAAGGCAAATTATCCTCATCAAGCCAAATCAAGCTATATCATGGCAAACATATAACTCGGATTGGAGCCAGATGACTCATCCTTAAGACATAAAGTCAATTTTGAGTAAAGTAACTCGGATTTGAGTTGAGTTAACTCGGATTTGAATCATATAACTCGGATTGGAGCCAAATGACTCATCCTTAAGACATAAAGTCAATTTTGAGTAAAGTAACTCGGATTTGAGTTGAGTTAACTCGGATTTGAATCATCTAACTCGGATTGGAGCCAGATGACTCATCCTTAAGACATAAAGTCAATTTTGAGTAAAGTAACTCGGATTTGAGTTGAGTTAACTCAGATTTGAATCATATAACTCGGATTGGAGCCAGATGACTCATCCCTAAGACATAAAGTCAATTTTGAGTAAAGTAACTCCGATTTGGGTTGAGTTAACTCGGATTTGAATCATATAACTCGGATTGGAGCCAGATGACTCATCCTTAAGACATAAAGTCACTTTTGAGTAAAGTAACTCGGATTAGAGATGAGTTGACTCGGATTTGAATCATATAGCTTGGATTTGAGTCAGATGACTCAGACTTAAGACATAAGTCAATTTTGAGTAAAATAACTCGGATTTGGAAACAGATGACTCGGATCATAACTTACCCAATGGGGTTAAAAGAGCAATGCCAAAGAAGGCAAGAGCTCATATCTTACCCAATGGGGTTAAAAGAGCAGTGCCCAAGAAGGCCAGAACTCACAACTTACCCAATGAGGTTAAAAGAGCAGTGCCCAAGAAGGCCAGAACTCACAACTTACCCAATGAGGTTAAAAGAGCAACGCCAAAGAAGGCAAGAGCTCATATCTTACCCAATGGGGTTAAAAGAGCAATGCCAAAGAAGGCAAGAGCTCGTAGCTTACCCAATGAGGTTAAAAGAGCAGTGCCCAAGAAGGCCAGAACTCACAACTTACCCAGTGAGGTTAAAAGAGCAGTGCCCAAGAAGGCCAGAACTCACAACTTACCCAATGGGGTTAAAAGAGCAATGCCAAAGAAGGCAAGAGCTCATATCTTACCCAATGGGGTTAAAAGAGCAATGCCAAAGAAGGCAAGTATTCATAACTTACCCAATGAGGCTAAAAGAGCAATGCCCAAGAAGGCAAGAACTCATAAACTTACCCAATGAGGTTAAAAGAGCAATGCCTAAGAAGGCAGGAACTCGTAGCTTACCCAATGAGGTTAAAAGAGCAATGCCCAAGAAGGCAGGAACTCGTAGCTTACCCAATGAGGTTAAAAGAGCAAAGAATGCAGGAACTCGTAGCTTACCCAATGAGGTTAAAAGAGCAATGCCAAAGAAGGCAAGAACTCATAACTTACCTAATGAGGTTAAAAGAGCAGTACCCGATAAGGCCAGTATTCATTACTTACCCAAAGAGGTTAAAAGACCAGTGCCCATGATGGCCAGAGGTCCAGAAATTTACCAAAAGGGGTTATGACCAGCGCCCATAAAGGCCAGAAGTCCAGAAATTTACCAAAAAGGGTTATGACCAGTGCCCATGATGGCCAGAGGTCCAGAAACTTACCCAAAGGGGTTATTACCAGTGCCCATGATGGCCAGGAGTCCAGAAACTTACCAAAAGGGGTTATGACCAATGCCCATGAAGGCCAAAAGTCCAGAAACTTACCCAAAGGGGTTATGACCAGAACCCAAGAAGGCCTGAAGTCGAAAAACTTGCCCAGAAAGGTTATGAGCAGTGCCCAAGAAGGACAAAGTCACAAACTTGGCCAAAAGGATTATGCGACCAAGAAATATATGACAAGGAAGTTGTATGTCATAAAACAACTCTGGGAATATTTAATATGAAGCCTATGCACGACTCTACGAGTCCCACATAGCCTCGGGGACTAATGTCGGGGGTGTACCCCCGGGTACCCCAGAGTTGGTGAATTAAGTAAGTCAATAAGATACATATGTAGGAAAATGATATTAAATATGAGTACAAAGGATAAACAGAAAAGTATAAAGGGAAAAGGAGGACCTGGGCCGACATAGGCAAAACTCGGCCTGGTCAACCTCGCCCCAGGCCGAATTAGGCTCTACCGCCGTCACTCAGGCCTCCTCGGCCGAACTACACGAAACCCGGCTGGGTCGAGGTACACCCAGCCAGCCTACCACGCCACCTCGTCACTACCTCATCCAGATGGGCCAGTTCTGCCTCACCCGGCCCGGCAACATTGCCAGCGTCCCTCCCTCTACCGTCGCTCTCTCCCCGCGCCGGACTACCTCTTCGCCACCACGCTACTTGGACTCCGCCCGGGTGGGCCGGGAAGGAGGAACCTCGGCCCACCGCGGGGCTCTCTCCAACCTCGCCGATGCATAGCAGCTAGCTCCCGGGTGGGCCGAATAAGGGCAAGCTCGACCCACCACGGGGCAACGTCACCTGCTTCACTTCACGCCACCACACCCGCGTAGGCCGACTGTGGGGGAACCCGGCTGGGCCACTGCCGGACCTCGGCTGGGCCACTAGATGATCCGGCTGGGCTGTATCTCCCCCAGGCCGAATCAACCAAAGCCCATGCCGAGTTGGCACATCCTCTAGGACCTTTGGGCCAAGTTATAATGATCTAAACGCCCTGTTATTTACCTCCAGATGCCTCCATGATCCCCTCCAGAATACGCCATCAGATCAAGACAAGACCAACAAGTGTGGTGCCAGTCTTGGGAGCCCACCTGCTCATACTGGCACATGATGTATGGAATATGCCAATGGGATCTAACAATATGCTAGGGAATATGCCTGGCATCTCCAAAGATGCCAAGGCATATGCTGAGCATCTCTCCAGAAGATGCCCGGAATATGCCATCTAGATGCCAATCGTAGAGATCAAGATTAGTCCCTTGGGCTCCCCTTTATAAGGAGCACCAGGGGGATTGTTCTAGGGGAGGCCCCAAAGGGCTCCTCTCCTTTTCTGCTCACTAGGAGCTCTCCTTCTTCCTCTTCCTCCACTCTCACAGAGAGCTTAGATAGAAGCATAGGGGAAATAGCTCAAGGAGCATGATTGTAGCCACATGTATGGCAAGATTATGAGGGAATAGATGTATACATTGTATTTCTCTTTGTTCGTATGAGTGCGGTCTTCACCGCATCATCCCTCCCCGGATTCCTCCACGTCCATCGGCCCCAACTTTATCCTACCCATGGCATATGCCGTGATACCACCACGACATTACTTGAACATTATTTATGTAAGTAAACCCATATGTTTTAATATATTCTGCAAGGTATGATCAAATGTGATTTTTGAGAGTTGGAATCAACTCAAAAGCTCTTATGGTTGAATTTTGAAAAATGTTTGAATGCAGAAAAGCTTCTGACTTGTTATTTTGACCAAGGTTGATCTACAGATCCAAATGATTTGAATCCAACGGGCTTGGATTATAAATTTCAGTACCTTTCTAACAAAATTAGTTTCATGCATTTTGGTTCACTGAATCGAGATGGGTTGATTTTTGAATCTATGTACAGAACTGTGTTTCAATTAAAATCTAAAAATCTAAATTCAAACGGTTGGGTCACGCGGGAGAGGTTAATGGGCCGGCCTAGTGTCACTCCGCAGCGCGGGGCTTAGCTGAGATGGGGGTCTACCAGTCAGTGGCTCATAACACGCGAAGCGGTACGGGGCTATGTGGGTCGTTGTATTAGACGGGAGATAAACGGTTGGGGATCGTCGTCGATGACGAACCTGTCACCGGCGAGCTCGAACCCTAGCGGCTCAGTGGGGTTGCATAGGGGGCATACCAGGGCTCCAGCGACGACGGCGAGGAGGGCAAATGAATGGGTGGTCGACGGCGAGCTCAGGGACGGTCAAGGCAGCTCCTGGGGTGGTCGCAATCAGTGGCCCCCTTCTCCTCCAGAGGCGGCATGCTCCGGTGCAATTCCGGCGAGCTGCTGCTCCTTGTGCTCCGGCTAGAGGGTGGAACGATCACTGAGGTGAGGGGAGTGGAATGGTGTGCTTCAAACGGCTGGGGGTGGCCTCCTTTTATAGGCTCGACAGCGAGACTGAGAGGGATGGGCAGGCAACGATGGCAACATGGCTACGGGCTGCTAGCAGCATGGCTGAGGGTGGCGATTGACGCGCGGTATCCTGGCGATGCTCTAGAACTTAAATGCGGGCTTAGGGGCGGTGGTAAACGGTCGGGCAATGCTGATGCTTTGAGCGGCAGAGGCGGCGTCTTCGAAGGCGAGCGGTGGCTGTGAGACATTGGGCGGCGAACGGGAATGTCTGACGTGTTCCTTGGGTCATGGCGAAGCGGTGGGCATGGGCTGCGGTCGAGGGGCGGCGTGTGCGCGCGTTCCGGGTGCGGCGCTCTGGGGCGTCCTCGGCATGTCGCATTGGCACTGGGCACGGGGCATGCTCGGTGGTCCACGGCTTGCCTTGTCTCAGGGAGGGGACAATGGGTGGCGGTGAAGTGCTGGCTAGCTCCCAGACATGGCGAGAGAGGGGGAGGCGGTCTTCTGCGGCAGCGACCAAGTTGGCCGGCGAGGTGGCTTGGCTTGTTCAACATTGATGAAAATGGCCAGTTTACAGTGAGGCTAAAGGTTTCCAATTAAGCTAGATGATCTACTAGATGGTTGCTGTGAGCTAGAGAGGGAACAAGTTAGGCCAAAACACTATTAAAAACAGTGAATTTGATTTGCTATAAATTTTCCTGCCAAGTGTTTGATGAAATGGCCGCAAGAAACTTCTTTTTGAATTTTGAAAAGATTTTTGGTGGGTGTGCTAGGTATGTGCTGGAGACTCTGTGGGTTCTTGGGTTTTGAAAATTGAGTTTTTTTGAGTGGTTTTTGAAATAGTAGGAGCTTCCCATATGAGATAGTTCAATTTTAAATTGTCATTTAAACTTAGCATTTGAATGTTTTTGGAAGATCACAAAGTGGGCCTTGGTACCTCATTATCAGTACTAACAAGGGGTGCAAAGATCCACAAATGTCTCTGTTAAGTTTTGAGTGCTTGGAATAGCCAAAGTAGGCATGAGAATTAATTTGGCCAAAGTGACCATTCACTTCATTTGTTCATTTTGAGTTGTTTGTCTTTGGGAAAAGTTTGGGAATGATATAGACGATGTTTATTTCACCTAAGAATCATTTTACAAGCAAAGAAACACAGAACCATGGCAATTCAAAACAATCCTAATTTTAAATACACATACATATGAATGTTCTCATATTTTTAGATAGGAAAGTTTTTGTTAACCCTAATTTTGATGATTAGCATTTTATGATCCATGTTTAATATTTTTGGGATGTTACAATTTTATTCCTGGTTATAAAGTTGTACCATGACCTTTGTTTCTTGATATTACATCTTAAACTGTGGTGACTAGCTATTGATCCAGGGACTAGCATTGTAAACACAGGGATCTTTACCTTTATAATGGTGGGGTCTTACAGTTCTGATCTGAGATCATGGCACTCGGGCCCTAGTGACAAGCATTAAGCACAACAAGTTTCAACAAAGTCGGATAGCACTAATAAATATACTAGGCACCATGTCCTAACAATCTTATTCGATTACATGATAGATCTCATCCAATCCCTACCATCCCCATATCCTACAGCTGGGGATTACTCACTCATGGATGGGGGAAACATGGATGGTTCATGGAGAGGCTTCGCTGATGATGATGGCGATGATGTCCTCCAAATCCCCGTCCCGGAAGGGCGCCAGAACGGAGTTTCTGGTTCTAAATCACGGTTTTTGGTGGTGGTGGCACAGCGGAACTCTTTCTGGAAAAATTTCAAACCCCTATAGTTTTTAGGTCAGGAGGCTTTATGTAGGCAAAGAGGGAGGCCGAGGGGGTGCCCGAGGTGTCAACACCCCTCCCAGGCGTGGCCAGGGTGTGTGGGCCCCTCGTGGACCTCCTCCGTCTTGACTTCTGGCTCCGTGAGTCTTCTGGGAAAATAGGAATTTGGCATATTTTCCGGGATTTTTCCTGAAAGTTGATTCTGCACAAAAACTAGACACCAAAGCAATTATGCTGAAAACCGTGTCAACCGTGTTAGTTGTATCCAAATCACACATGTTTAGAGGAGGAACAATAGCAGAAGTGTTCGGGAAAGTAGATACATTTTGGACGTATCAACTCCCCCCGAGCATAGCTTATTGCTTGTCTTCAAGCAATTCAGTTGAAAAATTAGTGCGATAAAAGAAACTTTCACGAACACATTTTGTCACATCCCAAATTTTTCTAAATTTTGAAATGTGCAAAATAAATAAACAAAAGAAATAATTGATGAAATTTAGGGTGAAAAGAAACTTTTTTTTCTAAATGGAAACATTAAAACCCTACTTGAACAAACTTTGAATAAAATGGAATCCAACAAATTTCAATCAACTGAATAGCATTCATCAATGAATGTATCTTGAAATTTAAACACTTGGAAAAGTTAAACCAAAACCTTAAAAACCTAATGGAAGAAATCATTTCCAAGACTATGGATTTGATCCATATAAAAATTCAGCAACAATCTTTTTAAAATGATCAAAAATGATAACCAAAAATATTATAAAACCATAGAAATTGGTTTCACTTAATTTGGATCCATGGATAAAATCTTATGAATATAATGAGTTAAAAAGAAATAATTTACAAAGCTAATAAAAGCTCCTATCTAAAATCCCTACTAAACTGTGAGCAAATAATCCTAAAGAGATATAAAAGGATAAACAAATATTAAATAAAAATATAAAAATTGGAATCACCAATTTTGGATCTATAAAAAAAATATGGATTTTATAAGACAAAGAAAGAAATAAATAAATATGGAATATTTAAAAGCCGAATTAAATCTTGGACAAACAAATGAAATGAAAGATTATGGAATGATAAAAAGGAATAAAAGATCATTTAAATCATAAGGATTGAACAATATCCTATTTTATTTAGATAATATGCCTAAACCAAATAATAAATCCTAATAAAATTATTTAGGAGACAATTTAAAACTTGAATTAAATCCATAAGCAAATGGAATAAAAATAATGAAATAAAATAAAGGGATAAAAGAATATCCAAATAAAATTTATATGGGATTAAACCAAATTCAATTCTATTTAAATGGAGACAAAATTCCTAAGATAAATAATCATGAGAAAAATAATAAATGGGAATTTACCAAAGTGGATTAAAAAGTTATCTAATTAACTTAAAAGAATTATTTGAATAGAATTTATATGGGATAAAAACCATATTTGATTTTATTTGAATAAAGACAATTGCCCAATTTAAATCATTAACAAATCATATTAAAATATTTTAATTAATAATTCAAGTGAATTATTTGCACTATGGAATAAATAAAAAACCTAAATAAAAAGGTTTGACAAAAATTAGAATTCAAATAAGAGTTTGAAAACATAATTAAAATCTTATTTGAATAAAGACAAGTGGTTATTTTAAATATATAATAAACCATAAAAGAATAAAAGAATTATTCTAAAATAGACTTTAAAATGCATTGATAAACAACATTAAAACTTAGTGAAAGTTTGGAAAAATTTTGAATTGAAATATGTGTTTGAAACATTTGAATAAATTCAAAACAGAAAAAGAAAAGGAAACTGCAAGAAAAAATATATAGGAAAACCAGCCCAGACCAGCTAGCCCATCTGGCCTAACTAACAGCCCACTCTCTCCTCCCCCGGAACATTTTCCTTCACTCACGTCTGTACCCACTCAGCCACTGACAGCAGGACCTCACCGAACCTCTCCTCACTCGCTGACGACGTTGCCCCACTTGCCAGGCCGTCTTCCTCACCCCGCGACTGATTCTTTCTTCCCCCTCCTCGCTGTTTTTCCCCTAATTCCGCTGATTAAATTCGCCATAACACTGCGTTGATTCCTCCCTGAGACCTCGCCCATTTAACCTCCTCCCTCTTCCCTTCCTTTCCCCTCAAACCTCTCTGCCTATGAGCCACTAGGCTGCTCCAATTTTCCCTGCAACCGACGCTGCTCCGACGACCTTCCTTGGCGAATTCTGGCCATACCTCGCCTCCCCTTGCCCCCTAGAACTTATTATGTTGCAGGTTTGTTTGATGTTAGTGAAGTGTGTTGGATAGGATTACAAGTCTACAACCAACATGACTCCATGCTATATAGCTATTTCTGCTGCATTGTAATGAGATAGCCAAATGAGCTATGTAAGATGTAATGAATTATTTTATTCCTGGTTATAAAGTTGTATTATGACCTTTGTTTCTTGATATTACATCTTAACTGTGGATGCTAGCTATTGATCCAGGGACTAGCATTGTAAACACAGGGATCTCTACCTTATTAAAGGTTGGGACCGCTACAGATGGTATCAGAGCACTGTGTTTCCTGTAGGATTGTAACCCTAGGAATGGACAAAACCCCTTAGAAAATAGGAGTTGTATTTGTTCCAAAACTTATTTACAAACAATCTTGTAAACTCTTTCCTCAACCTTTTTGGTTATGAATCTACATCTCTTCCTTTTCAAATTGATGGACAAAGCCTCATCATGAGTAAAGACTTCACCATGAGCAAAGACTTCACCAACACCAAAGACGTCAACTTTAGTTTCATCAAGGACTTCAACTTGGACATCACTAAGGACTACAAGTGAGACAAGAAATATTACTCAAGACTTGAAGACTAAATAAACACAACTTAGAAGGAACCATCATCACCTTTGAAGTTTTGTGACCAAGATATAAGAATTTTTTTCCAAGGAAGCCATGATCTCATTCATGAAGAAACAACTAAGAAGAATGGAATAATCTCAAGAAAACCATATAGTTGGACCACCATACTAGTGATTAGTTGATCCCACCAACTTATGTGGTATAGCAAAAATATTTTGTTGCCCAAAAATGTGCTTGAACCTTGTTGTTTGAGCGGGATGTTTGATTGTGATTTATTGCACATTGCTTGTGTGAATTGTGATGTGTGTGATTATACTTTTTTCTATAGAAATCCTTGCCTATTCTAATCCCAATCCAACCCAAACAGATGACTTTCCCAAGAGACTCCAACAACAAGAATGGTGACAACATCAACCAAGAGATGCGTATGAGAGAACAACTACTAGCAAACCAAACCCAGTTGAGTCAAGTGACAACTCAGTTATTAGCCAACAACAATAAGTTAGACCCAACTATTGCAAAGGATTTTGGAAATCCAATCCCAATTGTTGCAAGGGATGACCAACCAAATGATCAACATGAGAGACAACCTTTCCCAAGAAGTTTGTGACAACAATGATGTCAAGGATGATATTATAGAAGGAACTCAAGCTTGCAATATTTGTGGAGACATGGAACACACTTCTAAAGAGCATCAGGATCAATTCCCTAATTGTGAAGAGAAACATCCAACTAAACAATGCCCCACATCTCAAGTTACTTGTTTCCTATGTGAAGGAAATGATCATGTCCCTATCCAATGCCCCATCTATCCTGTAGTTCAACAAATGAAACGAGGTGGAATGCATCAAAAGTTTGGAAACCCCCATGAGGAAACAACTTCTATCAAGAAGGATGAAGACAAAGGCAAACCTCAGATTGCACCTCCATACATTGGGAATCACCTTGATGGACAAAACAGGAAACATAGGTATTATCCAAGGAATCATTCAAGGAACCGAGAAAGCTTTCCCATATTTGAGGTGAGGTTTGAAGAACATGAACTAGAGGAACTCCTATCTTTGGAGAAACCCAAAGAAGAAGAATAAGAAGAAGGGAATTAGCCAAGTGATGTGCCACAAATGCAAAGAGCTAGGCCATTATGCATCACATTGTCCTGAAAAGGAGAAAGACCAGACAAGCCAACATATGAGAGACATCAACCTTGTCACATGTTTCAAGTGTGGAAACAAAGGATATTATGCCAACAACTGCCCAGAGAAGTTACATCAAGAACCCAAGTAAGCCAAGATGTAATCTAGTTAAAAACCTTTTAAGGGTGGTAGTACCCTAGTTGCTTTGAATCCAACTTGTAACCTCTAGCCTCCCCAAATCTCGGGACGAGATTTCTTTTAAGGGTGGTAGCCTGTGACATCCCAAAATATTATAAATTTTGAAATGTGAAAAATAAATAAACAAAAGAAATAATTGATGAAATTTACGGTGAAAAGAAACTTTTTGTTTCTAAATGGAAACATTAAAACCCTACTTGAACAAACTTTGAATAAAATGGAATCCAACAAATTTCAATCAACTCAATTGCATTCATCAATGAATGTTTCTTGAAATTTAAACATTTGGAAAATCTAAACCAAAACCTTAAAAACCTAATGGAAGAAATCATTTCCAAGACTATGGATTTGATACATATAAAAATTCAATAATAATCTTTTTAAAATGATCAAAAATGATAACCAAAAATATTATAAAACCATAGAAATTGGTTTCACTTAATTTGGAGCCATGGATAAAAACTTATGAATATAATGAGTTAAAAAGAAATAATTTCCAAAGCTAATAAAAGCTCCTATCTAAAATCCCTACTAAACTGTGAGCAAATAATCCTAGAGAGATTTAAAAGGATAAACAAATATTAAATAAAAATATACAAATTGGAATCACCAATTTTGGATCTATAAATAAAAAAATATGGATTTTATAAGACAAATAAATAAATAAATAAATAAATAAATAAGGAATATGTAAAATCGAAATTAAATCTTGGCCAAACAAATGAAATGAAAGATTATGGAATGATAAAAAGGAATAAAAGATCATTTAAATCATAAGGATTGAACAATATCTAATTTTATTTAAATAAAGATAATATGCCTAAACCAAATCATAAATCCTAATAAAATTATGTATGAGACAATTTAAAACTTGAATTAAATCCATAAGCAAATGGAAAAAAATAATCCAAATAAAATAAAGGGATAAAATAATATCCAAATAAAATTTATATGGGATTAAACCAAATTCAATTCTATTTAAATGGATACAAAATTCCTAAGATAAATAATCATGAGAAAAATAATAAGTGGGAATTTACCAAAGTGGATTAAAAAGTTATCTAATTAACTTCAAATTATTATTTGAATAAAATTTATATGGGATAAAAACTATATTTGATTTTATTTGAATAAAGACAATTGCCCAATTTAAATGATTAACAAATCATATTAAAATATTTTAAACAATAATTCAAGTGAATTATTTGCACTATGGAATAAATAAAAAAACCTAAATAAAAAGGTTTGACAAAAATTAGAATTCAAATAAGAGTTTGAAAACATAATTAAAATCTTATTTGAATAAATACATGTGCCTATTTTAAATAAATAATAAACCATAAAATAATAAAAGAATTATTCTAAAATGGACTTTAAAATGCATTGATAAACATCATTAAAACTTACTGAAAGTTTGGAAAAATTTTGAATTGAAATATGTGTTTGAAACATTTGAATAAATTCAAAAGAGAAAAAAAAAGAAAAAGAAAAGGAAACATGAAGAAAAAAATATAGGAAAACCAGCCCAGCCCAGCTAGCCCATCTGGCCCAACTAACAGCCCACTCTCTCCTCCCCCGAAACGTTTTCCTTCACTCACGTTTGTACCCACTTAGCCACTGACAGCAGGACCCCACCGAACCTCTCCTCACTCGCTGACGACATTGCCCCACTTGCCAGACCGTCTTCCTCACCCCGCGACTGATTCTTTCTTACCCCTCCTCACCGTTTCTACCACTAATTCCGCTGATTAAATTCAACATAACACTGCGTTGATTCCTCCCTGAAACCTCTCCCATTTAACCTCCTCCCTCTTCCCTTCCTTTCCCCTCAAACATCTCTGCCTATGAGCAACCAGGCTTCTCCAATTTTCCCTGCAACCGACGCTGCTCCGACGACCTTCCTCGGCGAATTCCGGCCAGACCTCGCCTCCCCTTGCCCCCTAGAACCTACGAGCCTACCCCCCATACCCGTACGCACATACCAGTATCCTCAGCTTGCCCGTGCGTGCTCTACATCGTCGGTAACCTCGATGACAGAGCATCGCCACCGTCTGCCACTTCTCCGATGAGCTCTACTAGTGAGCCCTGGCCTCCCTTCCCCTATCTTTGATGCTCTTGTGCACGTGACACTCGTGTGTATCTAACGGTGCCCTCCTCTTGTCTTAGCGTGCCTTCAATCCTCGCCTCCGACAACGAACAGACGAGCCCGACGCCTTCGTGAACTCCGGTGAGCAATCCTCTTTGTTCTCATGCGCCCCTTGGACAACTACGACCACCTCGAGCTTCAGCACGCCACGGAGAGTCTGATAATGATCTTCCCCCTCTACCGCGCTTGCTAGTATCGCCATTATGCCACCGCCAGATCGTCGCTGCCATGTGCCACCATCGAGCGCCGCCAGATTATGGTTAGAGTGCTAGGAACCGTAGGATACAGATATGTCGGCTACGATGGATTCACTCATCAAAGCGCTAAGATTGATTCTGTACCATGTGATGCAACTTAGATCCAACAGCCCACGATGCTCGATCCAACCGAACGGATACGCTCCAATTAGATCAAGACACGTGGCCCTAGCTGTTGATTTAAAAACAGATTTGATCTATTAGATGTTAGATTTTTTAAAATTCATAAATTTAAATCTTGTTGTCCAAATTTTGGAAACTTTATATCAATGGAATCAGCAAAAAGAATACTTTCCAACCATGTACTTTGTTTAGTATTTTGCTTTTGTAGAATTGATTGTTTTTGCAGAAACTTGTTTAGGCTTATTTTGATTATAAAATTTATTCTAAAAATGATTTTAAGGTAAAATCTTTTGCAAATGGTTTGTATAGAACCTACTGACTATAGAAACCAACTTTTGGATTTAAAGTTATATTTTGTGACACTTAGGAATTATTCCTTTGAATAAAAGCATTTTTAGTTAAATAAAAATGTTGATTATGGTTTGAAAATGTTTTTTGAGCAAAACCTTTGGAAAATTATTTGATTTAAACTCTCTGACCCTAAAAACCAAGTTTTGGGATAAAAATATATTTGGTGAATCCTAGTAAAATTATTACTTTGTTTAAAGCCATTTCCAGCAAAATAAAATATTGCTTTGATTTAAAAATGGTTTATAGGTAAAACCTTTTGAAAATGATTTTAACATTAAACACTTGACCTTAAAACACTAACATTTGTGTTTAAAAATATATTTGTCAAACACTAGAAATTATTACCTTAATTTAAATCATTTCTAGAAAAACAAAAATGATTTAAATGGCCATTTTCACTAACTTGATATCAAATGGTTTTGCCACTTTTATAAAAGACCAATAGGTGTTTTTAAATGTTTATAACCTATTGGAAACCAATTTTCCAAATAAAACAATCTTTTGCCTTCTTGCATGCATGGCTTTGTTTTTATTGTTTTATGTGATGAATTGTTTGAATGCTAGATTGAATTTGTGCCTTGATTGAATTGTAGTGAAATTTGAAGAGTGTGACTATTGCAAGATCAAGGAGTGAACTTATATTATCTACTAAAAAGGAAAGTGGTGCTTCATACTTTTGTCATGTTATTTTCACTATGTATTAGTGATATTTCTAAGTAGGACTTGCATGGAATTTTTACTAAGTATGCTATGCCATGGGAAATCCTAGTAGATGATGCCTTAGTAGAATTTTCCCTAAGTTAAGATTTCACTACTATCATGCTTAGCCTAGGTAGTAGAAAACAAGGGTGTATTATATTCATGCTATGAAATATTTCTAAGTCAAGAACTTGTGTTTTGTTTAACTAAACAACTATGTGAATGAATCACCTAGGTGGAATGGAAAGAATGGTTTGTGTTGATTGGTTACACGGGGCCCATATTTATGGCTTACCCTAGTGTATTTCACTTGTCGAATGCCACCCAGGAACAAAGAGATTTGAGATGTCAAATGTGGAGAAGCTTCAAGTGCAGCCACTTGGCATTATAGGCTCTACCTGGATCATATAGGTTGCAATAACTTAGCCAGATGGACAGTTGCTGGTAGGGGGTGATAGGTTTGGGAACGCGTCCATTTTGGTCTAAGGGAAGGTTTCTAAAAGATCTTGTCTCGATGCATGTCGAGTCTTGTGGGGAAAGTGCACCACCTCTCGAGAGAGTAAAATCTAAGTACTTAGCCGTGTCCCTGGCAATGGACAATTTGAGCATCAAGACATGGAAGCTATCAAGAATCTCCTCATCCCAATTTCTAAGTTAAAAACTTGTGGTTGAACAATGGTAAAGGTTAACCAATATCCATTGGTTGTTCCTTAGATGATTTTGACGAACAAAAACTTAGTGTTTTCAACTTATAAGGAAAACCTTATTTTGAGCAAAGCAAGCCTAAGCTCCACTTAGCCAAATGCATATAGATGATAGATACCACTACTCTACCATAGTATCACTTGCCAATACAATTCAAATGTATTGACCCTTGTGGCGGTAACTTATTATGTTGCAGGTTTGTTTGATGTTAGTGAAGTGTGTTGAATAGGATTACAAGTTTACAACCAACATGATTGCATGTGGAACTTTGAAGATGAAGGACTCCATGCTATATAGGTATTTCTGCTGCATTGTAATGAGATAGCCAAATGAGCTATGTAAGTTGTAATGAATTATTTTATTCCTGGTTATAAAGTTTTATTATGACCTTTGTTTCTTTATATTACATCTTAACTGTGGATGCTAGCTATTGATTAAGGGACTAGCATTGTAAACACAGTGATCTCTACCTTATTAAAGGTTGGGACCGCTACACATTTGCTTCATATGATGTAAATATTCTCATCACACGAGTAGATACTTAGACAATTCATAATAAGGAGTATGCAACTAAGTCTACTCAATAGTCGTTTTAAGCTATGAAGAGATTGTAACACAATAATAATAAGCAGCATGAAACATAAACATAAGCAACATTGCAATTCTCATAAGAAGGTATGATAAAGTGGTATCTCGCTTTCCTTTGTTTGTAGAGCAAAACATAAATGCCAAGGAACATATGAAGTTCAAGTGAAGACTAGAAGTAAAGATATCAAAGATACAAGCATCAACGTTATGTCACAATGAACCAAGTTTTGAGACAAGCACATAACGCTAAGAATGACATCTATGCTCTCAAGAAGGTTCTCATAGAATAAGTGGTGAGTCAATAAGGAAGTGAAAAGGTTTTGAAAAGTTTGAAAGGTTTCCAAATGCTGGAACTACGGTACTCAATAACATTGAGCTCTCATTGCCCCCATCATAGGCATCTTTAAATGGTTCTGTGTCTCTCTTCTTTTTTTATAAGAAGAAAGCTTCATAGATTGCTCACTATGGTTATGCTGCAAGTCTCCACCATGATTAGGCATGGCTTGGGCTAACGGACCAGGCGTTTCTCTAACACATTTACATAACTACATAGACTTACAAGCTCCCCTTTTATTTTACACCGACGACATCTGTAAACAAAAGAGCATGATATCAATGGGATAATATTTACAGGTGTTAAAAGCATTCCCCATGACAACACAGTTCTTCTAACTCCCGGCCTATAATTTACAAGCATATAACTTTCATGGACAGTCACAATGGTTCAGGTTTATTAAGTGAAAGAAAATAAAGTGTGCCATCAAGTTCATGAAAGCTTTACTAACTAACTTTCTCATAACAAGCAAACATTTTATTTGGAAGAAAACGAGGCATAATAGATACGCACAGAATAGCAAATGATGCTAATAGGTAGGTATGGTGGACAGCTTTTGACAAGTTTGGTTTTGGGGAGTTGGAAACACGAGTAGAGCTCATACTCAGTGTAGGTAAAGGCTAGCAATATAAAGGGAGCGACAAACGAGAGAGCAATAACTGTCATAATCCTGCTTGCAACACAACATAATTAATTATGGCATAAAAGTGATACAAGAACTCTGAGGCAAAATAAATCATCGAGGCTTAAGTGACTTTTGTTCAGTCATATGCATGTGTGAGCATGTGCCAAGTCGATTCGAATAAAACATTCAGAGGAGGATACCACAATTTCATACCAAGTTATGAATAGAACAATGCAAGCAAACATTCATATGACATGCTACAAACTATTAGCAAGCTGGATCTAATCATAAGTGTAAGACCCCACCTTTGTAAAGGTAGAGGTCCCTGTGATTGCAATGCTAGTCCCTAGATCAAATGCTATCATCCACAGTTTAAGATGAAGTACACAGATACAAAGGTCTTTATTACATCGTCATTCCAGAGATAACATAGTATTTTACAACTCCATAGCCATAGGCTAGTACAAGAGTTCAACTTAACAAAATAAAGTAAAGTCTTCATCTTCATGTGCCACAGGCAAACATGTTGAGTATAAACTCATAACCCTAATCCTCATTAGAGTAACCTACAACATCACAAGTTACAGCCACAGTGGGTCAATACATTGAAATAGTATTGGCCAGTGATACCTTAGTAGAATATTAGTTTCTAACTTCTACATGAATTTGTCTAAGTGTATCTTAGGCTTGCTTTGCTCAAAATAGGTTTTGCCTATCAGTTGAAAACACTATGTTTTTGTTTGAAAAAAACTCCCAAGGAACCACCAATAGACATTGGTGAACCTTTACCCTTGTTCAACCACAAGATTTTAACTTATAAATTGGGATGAGGAGATCCTTGATAGCTTCAATGTCTTGATGCTAAAATTGTCCGTTGCTGGGGACACGACTAAGTACTTAGATTTTTCCTTATCGAGAGGTGGTGCACTTTCCCCACAAGACTCGACATGCATCGAGACGAGATCTTTCAGAAGCCTTCCCTTAGACCAAATGGACGCGCTCCAACCTATCACCCTACCACCATCTATCCATCTGGCTAAGTTATTGCAACCTATATGATCAAGGCAGAGCCCATATGCCATGATGTTGCACTAGAAGCTTCTAAACACTAAGTATCTCAAATCCGTTTGTTCCTGGGTGGCTTTCCACAAGTGTGATACACAAGGTAGACCATAGATATGGACCTTGTGTAACCACTTAACATAACCCAAACATACCATTCCACCAAGGTGATTCAGTCACTTAGTTGTTTTATTAGGCAAAAACATAAGTCAAAGACTTAACAAAATTTCCATAGCATGTAAATAATCTACCCTTGTTTTCTACTAGCTAGGCTAAGCATGATAGTATAACAAGTATCTTAACTTAGAGAAAATTCTACCAAGACTACATCTACTAGGATGTCCCATAGCATAGCATATAGTACTTAGCAAATTCTCATGGAAGCCCTATACAAAATACCACTAGTGCATAGTAAAAATAATGGGACAAATACATGAAGCACCACTTTCCTTGGTAGTTGGGAGAGTAGCAACAATCCTCACAATCACAATCACCACTAGCACCAAAATCTACACATAAAATGATAGAACCAAATTTACATTCAAAATAATGAAACCAAAAAATATATGAATGCATGCAAATGCCAGTTGATGATTTTTCTTAAACTAAACAAGACAAGTAAACAGTACTATACACAAAAATAAAATATTTATAGACTAAATAAACTTAATTTGTCCTTAAAACATTTTCTAAATAATTTATATACTCAAAATAAGCCTACAAATGTCTCTCCATAAAATTCCATTTTTACAGAAACAAACTACAAAACTAAGCACATATATGTGTAGGATTTATTTTTGTGAATCCATTGATGTATTATTTGCATTTTTTGGATAAGCAGAACAAAAGTTATGAATTTTACAAGTTAATTCATCTAATAGATTCAAATATGGATTTTAAATCTAAATCACAGACACGTGGCAGCTCCTGATTTCTGTGTACCGGTTCGTGCTGGATCACTCTTGCTAACTGTCAGATCTAAATGAGATCTAGCGGCTCAGATCTGTCCATACCGTTTCTCTATTAGATCTAATCTAGTCCACTGTATAAGGATCGAGTGGATCACGTTACTCAAACCAAAAGCCAGCGACGCAAATGGCGAGCGCGGCGGCGGCGCGTATAGCGACGGCTCTCCGGCGTGGCCAGAGGGCAAGGGAGGGGGCTTAGGGGCTTACTAAGGTCGCAGAGACGAGGTGAAGCTCAACGTGGTCGCGAACGAGGCTGGGGCGCACGAACATAGACAGAATCGCTCGCCGGAGTGAAGCTTGGCGTCGGGTGCTCATGGTCATCGATGGAGGCGATGCTCTGGTGCAAAATAAAACAAACAGCGAGTGTTAGGAGAAGAGCAAGGCGATGGCGAACAAAGTAGCATGATCTAGAGAGCAAGGCGCGCACGATGCTTACCGCAATCGGTCGCTGGAGCTCGTCGGGACATCGGCAGTGCGAGGAGAAAAGCGAGGAGCCTGGCGGCGTTCAGAGGTGGTTGAGCGGGGGGAAATGGAGCGAGGAGAGAGGGGTTTAAGTAGCATGTCGAGGGGGAGGGAATTACTCCTGCAATCAATCGATTTGATTCGATTTTAATCGGAGGAAACGACCACGGCGGAGCTGGTCGACGCACGTTGATTGAGGACAAAGGGCTGAGGTGGCAGTGGGGTCTGGTTGTCAGTGGGGTAGGGGTTTGTTTGCGCGTGAGAAAGAGTGGAGAGGGGGAGGTGGCCGGGTGGGCTTCGCGGGATGCCTTTGTTGTTGGGCTGAAATGGTGGCGCCGGCCTGTTTCCTTCTCTTTTCTCTTTTTCTTTTTCCAATTCGATTTTCAGGAAAGTAATTCAATTCAAATTCAAAAGGGTTTGAACTCTAATCACTTTTGGATTTTTGGAGTGAAACCTTTGCACTTAATTGAGTATAAAACTTTACTGTATGGTCAAATTCACTTTGACACTTTGAAAATAAAATAAACCATGCCTTTAATTGATATACACATATATTAGGCATATAAATGGTTTTGCTTTGAATTTTGTTTTGAAATTTTTTGTGCTAGCTTTGCATCCATTTTAAAACATTACTAAACCATCCAAAGCATTCTAATACTTTGAAAATGAAAATAAAAATAAGAAATAAGACCATTGCCTTATTTGCATGAAATAATAGACATAACATGGTTTTTCTTATTTGAAATTTTGTTTGGAAAGACCAATGCTATGAATGAATGAATGATATGCAAACTTTTAACAAATCATGATTTTTGGTATGTTACAATAAGAGAGCGAGAACTACTAAGCATCCATTAAATAACATACACCTTACATGAACAGACTAAGCATGCCCACAATGATGAGCATATGTATAAAAATGAAGAAAAATAGAGTTCATTACCAGCCTCTTACCACACCTCGAGTTGTCATAAATCATCATCATTGCCTTTCACTTGTGTGGCTTGAATAATAACATGAAACCAACCTCCACTGAGGACCGCCGAACCCTGCAACGAACTTCACAAAACCAAATAAGAACAACAAATATTTTTGGTGTTTTCGATTTTTAAAGCAAGCACTCAAAGAAAAAACAAACAAAGCAAAATCTTGTTCAATTTTTCTTAAAGCAAACCAAAGCTAAAAATCAAGGAAACAAGACAAGAGAAACAACGAAAATATTTTTGGTCTTTTTGTACTTTGGAAAGAAGAAACAAAAACTAAAAAGAAAGAGAAACATGGATTTATAAAGTATCGACGGAACATGATATGTAGATGAGTGTGGTGTCAGTATACCTCCCCCCAAGATTAGGCTGTTGGCCTAAGTGGGTCTCAATCAATAACTCAGGTAGTACCCCCAAGCCGGTGGGTCATCATAGGAATGATCATAATCAGGCCCTCGCGATGAAGAAGAAGCACTCCAATCATAGGAGGGATGCTGGTATGAAGACTCCCCCATGTTGGAGGGCTAAACCGAATCATCTTCGACATCCTCTCCAACATTCTCCTCTTGCTGGGAGAGCTCTGCCATGTATTTGTTAAGTTCTTCCTCCGTGAGTGACCATCCTTGCCACTCTCCTTTGAGAAGTCGCAACCTTGGAAAATTTCAGCATATAAGTCCATGAGTGGCTTGGGCCTCTCTCTAATCTTCTCACATGAACCCCACTGTGGCACTCTGATAGCTGCATAAAAATCAACAAAAGCAAGGTCGACAACTATATTGTCAATTTTATAGTGGACCATGGGATTAGACAAGGACCAACTAAACCGAAAGTCCTGCACCATAGACATGGTTAGCTTAACATATTGGTAAGGATCTTCTCCAACAAATTGCTCCAACCCTGCATTAGAAATCATAGTTTGGAAATCCTGAAAGATCCCCGCGGCTCTCATAAATTTAGGGCATGGATATATGGAAGAGAAGACTTCCTCCTCACGATGGACTTTCATTGGCTCAAGTACCATCAATTCATGTTGATTCAGTTGGTATGCACTCATCTTATTTTCTGAAATTTATAGACAAACATCAAACCAAGTGATTTCCAAGTTGATAAATGATGAGGAACTACTGTAGAAATTTGCTAAAGGGCTAAACATGCATCAAAATAAAATCTCTAAGCATAGAACAAGCATGCAAGCTCGCACAACCTATCACCTACAGTAGCAAAATACTCAAGATAAAATCCACCAATCAAAAATCTAATTGGACAAGCGGAGGAAGCACATACCGGAGAGCAATCCCTCCAAAAATCAGCAACAAAGATGGGCTGAGCAAGGAGGTCGAAATTAGGGAGCAAGAACAAAAGGAACTCGAGCTTGAGAAAGTTTTCCGGTGTTTTTCGGGAGAGAGAAATAAGTGGCTGGAAGGAGGCAACTTGGAGGGCCACAGGTGGGCCCCACCTAGGCCAGGCACGCCCTAGGGCTGGCTGTGCCACCAGGGGGTGTGCTGGCCTGGTGGGTCCCCCTGGGCCAATCCAGGTGCCCCTCTACCCCTTTTTTTCGAGGAAAAAATTAATATGAATTATCTAGAATTTTTCGGGAAACTTTATTTTTGGCCAACTTTCAGGTTATGAAAATTGATTTTCTTGCAAAAAAACATTTTTGAAAGACACAAAAAGCAAACCAAAACCAAAACTACAGAAGTTCTAAGACACTCTAAAAAGAAAACAACTAGCAAAACTAAGACTAAGAAGATGAAGAGGAAAGACTGGAATGGAGAAAAAAAAGTGAGCAAGTATAACCATCGTGAAAGCTTTGTTTTGTTCATTAAAATCTCTTTGTTAACAAGGTTGATCAAGTCTTGTTGCCAAAACAATCTTATATGAAACAAAACTTTGAATTTCACAAAATGATTATGTTACCTCAATCTTGATAGCAATAGTCCAAATCATAATAGTTTCAAAAATTTCTTGTGGAATGGGACAATATATTTCTCCAACTTTGATGCTCTCAATATTTCCAATGGAATTCAGGCCATAGCTCTTATCAATCTTCTTGGGGAAATAGACAATATGCTCTTTGTCATTAATATTAAAAGTTACTTTTCCTTGATTACAATTGATGACAGCACCTGCACTATTAAGAAAAGGTCTCCTAAGAATAATAGACATATTATCATCTTCAAGCATCTCAAGCACAACAAAATTAGTTAAAACCAAGAAATTATGAGCCACTTGAACAGGAACATCCTCACATATACCAACAGGAATATTAGTTGACTTATCAGCCATTTGCAAAGATATATCTTTTGGTATCAATTTTTCTAGTTGAAGTCTCTTGTAGAGAGAAAAAGGCATAACACTAACTCTAGATCCCAAATCACACAAAAAAGTTCTAACATAATTATTTTTAATAGAGCAAGGAATAGTTGGAATACCTGGATCACCAAGCTTCTTTTGAACCATACCATTGAAGGAATAATTAGCAAGCAAAGTAGAAATTTGCTCATTAGGAATCTTCCTTTTATGAGAGACAATATCCTTCATATACTTCGAATAAGGAGGAAACTTAATAGCATCAGTCAAAGGGATTTGCAAAAATAGAAGTTTCATCCACTCACAAAACTTGTTATAGTGTTTTCCTCCTTTGACTTGTGTTTCTTGTTAGGAAAAGGCATAGGTTTCTACACCCAAGGTTCTCTTTCACTACCATGTTTATTAGCAATAAAATCTTCCTTAGTGTACTTAGTGTTCTTAGTGTTCTTCTTAGGTTCTTATTCAATTTCTTCCTTATTAGTAGCATCATTTTTATCTTTACCACTTTTAGTTTCAGCATCAGAGACATATATACTATTAGGATCTATAGTAAGTTCAGGAGGTTCCTCAACTGTTTTATGTTTCTTTTTCTTTATATTATGAGCACTACCACTATTTTCAGCTTGTTGAGAATCCTGCTCAATTATTTTAGGGTGTCCTTCAGGATATAAAAGATCTTGAGTGGCTGCACCACTCCTAGTTCTAATTTCATAAGCATGTTTATCTCTAGAAGAACTAACTATAGCATATCTTTTTGTCCCTTAGTAAGTTGATCAATTTGGATTTGAACCATTTGGAAGTGTTTAACAAGAATTTTAACATCATTAGTTGTTCTTTCCACAATATCTTTGAACTCATTAATAGCTATAGAGTTTTCCAATAAGTGATTCTGAACTTGTTTATTAAAATTACCTTGTTTAACAATAAAAATGGCAAGTTCCTCTAAGCATTGATCAGGAGGTTTACCATAGGGAATATCACCTTCATCAAAGTGTTGGAGAGAGTGTACCTCAATAGTGGATGAGTGGGAGATTGGCTTACATAATTCTTCTATAGGAGGTAAATTCTTCACATCTTAATATCTAATACCCTTCTCCTTAAGACATTTCTTAGCTTCTTTCATCACATCATCATTTAATTCAATCATTCACCTCTTATTGGGTGTTGGTGTTGGAGTTGGTTTAGGCACAATTGGTTCAGTAGTAATTGGATCAGGTGTAATTGGCTCAGTTGTAGTCCAATCATCATAATTCTTGCTTATTTTAGCCATTAATTCTTCAGCTTCCGCAGGAGTTCTTTTCTTGAAAACACAATCAGCAAAACTATCCAGTTATGTCCTAGACTCATCAGTTAGTCCATTATAATATATATCAAGAAGCTCATTTTTAGGTAATGGACATCCAGGATGTGCATGAATCAAGGCACAAAACCTTGTCCATGACTCAGACAATTTCTCTTCTTCTCCCTGTTTAAAATCAAAAAGTTTCTGCAAAGCAGCATGTCTAGCACTAGGAGGGAAATATTTCTGAAAGAAAGTAGCAATCAAGCAATCATGGCTATCAATGGATCCAAGAGGTAAACTATTAAACCAAGCTTTAGCTTCTCCTTTTAGGGAAAAAGGGAAGATCTTAGCAACAAAGTAGGTACGCATCTTAACATCATCAGAAAATAAGGCACTCATACTGGAAAGCTCATTCATATGTGCCACAACCCTTTCATTATTAGTCCCACAAAAAGGTTCTTTCTCAACAATGTTTATATAGGATAAATCAAGAGAGAAATCATAATCCTTATGTTTCATATCTATGGGAGAAGTAGCAAACTTAGCATCAGGAGATAGTTTAGGTATAATAGTACGTCTCTCAAGGAGACTCCTAATAGCACTAGCACCACTTGTGTTTCGATATTCTTCAATAAATTCATTAGTCATTTCAATGTAACCATCATTGATATCATATCTCTCTCTAGACTCAGGTGAGATAACAGGTGTAATAGTTTCTTCACTAGGATTTTTAGTGTTTCCCAATATAGTTCTAGCAATAGTAGCATCTAGGAAAGGACCTAATGAACCACTCTCATCAAGAACAGTAGAAGTAATATCATGAGCATCAGAAGCAATTTCAGATTCAGCAGTAGTAGCAGTGTGTGTAGCATGTGTATGTGGTGGTGGTGTAATAAGCTTACTTAGAACAGACGATGAATCAAGAGCATCAGAGGTGTTTATAATTGTACCTATTCTTGTAGTGGATGGCAAAATAGGAAACTTTCCATCACGAGACTTCCCCATGATGAAAAAGAGTAGCAGCAAACCATAATAGATCCAAGTGAACTTACAAATAAAGCTATGTCCCCGGCAATGGCGCCAGAAAATAGTCTTGATGACCCACAAGTATAGGGGATCGCAATAGTCTTCGAGGGTAGTATTACCCAATTTATTTATTTGACACAAGGGGAGCCAAAGAATACTTATAAGTCTTAACAACTAAGTTGTCAATTCAGCTGCACCTGGAAATAGTCTTGCTCACAACAGTTTATTAGTAGCAATAGTTTTGTAATAGCAATAGCAAGGTAACAGTAGCAGTAAAACAAAGGCAGTAGTAACAATAGTAGCAAGTAGTAGGATAGGAGTGCGGTAGGCATAGGGATGGATGGACGAGCGTTGCATGGACAAGACTATTCATGTAACTTCAAGATCTAGGGCATTTGTAGATAAATAAGATAAAGCATCATACCATAGGCATGTGTTCCATATATAGTCATACGTGCTCGCAATGAGAACTTGCACAACATATTTTGTCCTGCCAGCCCGTTGCAGCGGGGCCTTAAGGGAATCTACTGGCAATTAAGGTACTCCTTTTAATAGAGTACCAGAGCAAAGCATTAAAACTCCGTGAACACATGTGATCCTCATATCACAGTCATCCCCTCCGGCTGTCCCAATTTCTAGCACTTCGGGGCCTTTGGTTCTAGAAAATGATATGTGTACACAACTTGCAGATAAGATCACAAACAATACTATCATCATGAATCAATAATAATTTCAGATCTGAGATCACGGCACTCGGGCCCTAGTGACAAGAATTAAGCACAACAAGTTGCAACAAAGTCAAATAGCACTAATAAATATACTAGGCACCATGCCGTAACAATCTTATTCGATTACATGATAGATCTCATCCAATCCCTTCCATTCCCATAGCCTACAGCAGGGGATTACTCACTCATGGATGGGTATACATGGATGGTTGATGGAGAGGCGTCGGTGATGATGATGGTGATGATCTCCTCCAAATCCCCGTCCCGACAGGCCGCTAGAACGGAGTTTCCCATTTCGAATCGCGGTTTTTGGTGGTGATGGAGCAGCGGAACTCTTTCTAGAAGAACGTCGAACCCCCGGAGTTTTAGGTCAGGAGGCTTTATGTAGGCGAAGAGGGAGGCCGAGGGGTGCCCGAGGTGGCCACATGTAACTACCTCGGAGAATTACGCTCCTAGTTACAAGCCTGGATGAGCAGAAATGGTTGAAATAGTACGGTGGGGCCCAAATGCCACTCACAGGTAGACCTTTCGGCCGTCCCAACCATTTCCACACATCGGGACAAGAACGGGCGGCGTAATCGGCAGGCGAAGGGATCAACTACATACACAAATGAGTATGTATGAAAGCCACCATACAACAGTACATCAGAGCCATTCCATCGAAAAAGAAAGGAAATATAGCAACGCCATACGGCAAGATCCAAATATCCTAGATAGATATAATAGTTTAGGATATCTCCTCATACATCAATCAACAGAGTATCAAGCGGAAGCGGAAGACAAAATCCGAGTACGGACAAGAAGCAAATCGGCATAAGATGCCCCATAAATAAGCAGATCCCGCCCACAGATCTCACGGATCCCCGTTCCCGGAATCTCTACACCGAATGATCATTGCCCACATCGTCCGTCTCTTCCACCCAGTATCCATCTTGCGAATGTACCTGTTCATCTGAACCAATAATTTATCGTGTGAGACCCTAGGGGTACTCAGCAAGTCTTTATGCCGCTAAAGGGGACACAACCTGGGGGTGACGCAATTGCAGCAAAAGATAAACCCTAACAATTCTATAGATACTCGCTAACCATCCGCCTAACCAGAGATAGACGGATGTCCATGAATTAACAACAACAGTTATAAAGGTAATAACGGTAATATCCACAGATCCATCCTCCTCCCCACTTACCGACGAGGAAGCGGACGAACAACCCCCCATCCGTTGGCAGTTTTATTATCCATTCCATGAGTGTTGCACTATTTACTAGTCAAGTACTTAGTCAGATTAAAAGCGGTACTTTAGTTATGCTTGTCTATGATCGAGAAACTGTGCTCCAAGTCGTCCATAACCGCGGACACGGCTTTCAGAAAGTTTTACCCTGCAGGGGTGCACAAATAGCAACACACACTCGATATACCTCGGAAAAACCAAATCAAAACCCAACGAGGCAGTCACGACAAAGCAATTACAGGATTCAGAAATATTTCAGGGGGCCACCCCATTGAGCTACCCGCAACGAAGTTAGCTGACTCCGAGACGGCCTCAAGGTTTGTGGAGCCGGTTGTAAACGACTGGGAACCCGAAAGTGTGACTGGGCTTGTCGATACAGCAAAAACGGGTCACGGTCCTAAACAGTACAGTGTGCAGCACCTCGCACAATTTAAATTAAAGCAGTAAAGCATGGCATAAGTACAGGATACTAAATAAAACCTCAAACTAGTTTGTGGCCCCAAGAAATAAGAATGAATCAAGCTCTGGCTCAGGGGGGTTCATAAGCCTCCCGGATGTGGATAGCGCGAATAATCAAGGAACAGGAATCAAGTACTCGGGGTCCTACGGGACACAAGTGAGCCTGAAAAACCAAATAGCAAATATGGCTCACCGATGCCACTTTCATTAGTTATCCCATTACTACTCAGGTTAAGTTGTTTAGGTACCTCGTTATCCATCAGACACTCACATACCCTACACATGCTGTTCTACGACTCTCAGGGCTCAAACAACTCCTGTAGTAATGGCTCATGGGATGGAGGAACAAGCTTCGGTGGGGTTTAAAAGTAAAGGCTATGCAATACTTGGGATTCAGTTTAATGCAATCGCGACTCAATGATGCAAGAAATAAGATAGAGGCAATAGGTACTATATGTATGCAAGCATGTGGTAGTGCTTGCCTGGCAGCTCAGTTGAAGAGAGAGAAGGATCTGGGTAGTGCTCCTGGTTCTCTTGGTATATCCCCTGCTCAGCGTCTATTCGAGAAGAACCAAACAGACAAGGGCCAACATAAATAAAGTGCACAAGCATATGAATAAATGCGACAAGCAAACAATCATGCCATGATGAATGATGCACAATTTGCATGGCAATAAAGTAGCATGGCATGGGTGAGGTGTGGAATACAAGAAGAAACCATTTTATTGAGTTTTGATCACATTTTATCCTCATATACATTATATTTATATGATTCATGCTTCAAAACAAAACATGGAATGCATAAACAGAAAGGTCTCGTCGAGCTAATCATTTTAGACATATTATTTATTAAATTTGGAGTTATAAATCAAAAGTTATGAATTATTTAAGACAAAAGGGCATTTTGTTGTAATTTAAATCAACTTGAAAATTTAAGTGTTCAAAATATATTTTGGATGGAAGATTTGAATTCCTCACATTTTTCTGATTTGAAAACATATATTATTTGTTTACTTTGGATTTGTAATTTAAAAGTTATTTAAAAACAGAAAATAAATTTGAATTTGATTTAATTTGGAAAAGATTTGAATTTAAACAGAAAAGCAGACATACTTTTTATACCCAGACTAGCCTAGCCCCTGACGCTGACGGGTGGGCCTCTCTGCTGACTGGGACACACGCGCGCAGAAGAACGTTTTACACCGCGGACTGCTCTAGTCTCGAAGACAGACAGGTGGGACCCGCTGGCTCGCAGGCCCACTTGGCAGAGGGATGCTGAGGCTGACCACGTGGCTCAGGGGGGACTACGGGTTGATGCGACCAACGTGCAGGGTGCTTTTTGGAAAAAGGTAGCAGACGCTGACTGGTGGGGCTCAGGGGAGCGCGGGTTGCAGGAGTCAAAAGGGCAGGGGGGTTTGTGCAAAAAGCCGCTGCCACTGTGGATCTTCCTCGCAGACAGATCGGTGCTCGCGCGCGGTGCAGGGCGGGGTGGGAGATCGAACGCGGGACCTAGGGCTCGCGCGCGGAGGGCGGAGCCACTGTGGCGGGCTGGGGTTGCTGTCAGGGAGATGGGCGAGGCCTAGATAGGGCTACGCGACGCTATGGCGAGGAGAAACGTACGCGACGCCGGCGCACAGAGGCCGTTCGTCGGATTGTCCGGCGCGACCAGGGCAAGGCTGCAACGACGAGGATGTCTGGGGGGTTGGGTAGCTCACCGAGAGTGTGTCGATGTAGGTGGATCGGCTCGAGGCGCAGCAGGGCGACGATGATGCAGAGGCCGAGCGAACTAGGGTTTCGGGGTCGGAGCGCGTCGGTGTTCAGCGGCCTGGGGCTCCTCCTCCTCGCTGCTGTGTACAGAGGCAACGCCGGGGATCTCCTGTCCTTCCTCGACGTCCACAACACCACTCCCGCCTCCTCTTACTGCAGGTGGACGCCGAAGCCGACAGTGGCCGGCGATGGTCAGCTGGCGGCGATGGATAAGAGAGGGGAGAGGGCAGGGCGCCTCGGCCAGATCTGGAGATGCAGGAGGACCGTGAGGTGGTGGTAAAGTAGAGGGGGAGAGGGGGTGCCGTGGGGAGATGGGGTAGATGGAAAAGGTAGCCTCGGTGCCACCTTTCTCTCCTCCCCTCCTCACGTGCTTGGGGCCGGGCAGGACCAGGGCAGGGCAGGTGGGAGGCTTCTAGGTGGGGACAGGGTGAGGCCAAGGAGGCAGGGGCAGGCTCGGGCTGGAGGGCCCTTATGGCATAGAGAGAAAAGAGAGGGGGAGGAGTAGCCTCGGGCTAGAGCTAGGATAGGAGGGGAGAGGGGGTATGGCTCGGGCTAGGGCTTGCTTGGGTGGGGTAGCTAGGTGGCATGGTGGGGCCAGCTAGGTGAGAGAGAGAGGCCGAGAGAGAGGGGGGATAGACTTAGGGTTTAGGTGAGAGGGGGATGGTGGTGATGGGGTAGGTGATAGGGAGGAGCTTAGCTAGAGGGTAAGAGAGAGAGAGATGAGTGGGATGATAGGTTTAGGGTTAGATGAGGGAGTGAGAGAGGGTTTTCTTTTTGGCAAGCTCAAGCAAGAACAAGATCAAACCAAAGCTAGACCAAAAAGAGGGAGAGGTGGGTGGTGATGTGGTTTAAGCAAGATTAAACTAGATCAAGCCAAAAGAGAGGGAGAGATAGAGAGATGAGAGGTAAACCACTCAAGGATTTAAATAAAAACCAAAATCTAGAATGGGTGGTACTTGCATGGCCCATGCAAAATATTTAATACCATGTTGATTCTTGTGAAAACAATAATATTAAACATGGCATTGTTCATTTGCATTTCCAAAGGTGGAATAAAGCCAAGCAAAAGAAATGAAAGGATACCCCATGTGGAGTAGTTGGAGATGGCCATGTTTGAAATAAAATGGGACATGCTAGTGTGTATGTGCCACTAGGCATTTAATAAGCCCAAAAATATCCAAACATGAAAATAACCCCAACACAACACATATGGAAGCTAGCAAAAGGGTTCCACTCACAAGGCATGCAAAGATGGCCATGTGGCTCTCATATATCAATAATGTGAAAACAACATGATGCTAAGATGAGAGCATGTGGAAATAGAATTGGATCCATCCCGACCCACATGAGCTAGAGGTAAAACCAAATAAGTTGCAATGCTCATATATGGTGGAATGGTGGAATGATGGGTGATGACAAGAAAGGTGGTGGAGTTAACAAAAGATATGCCCCCAACTCAACTTGGGCATTTAAACAATATATCAAGAGCCAAATACAATATCAAGAGGCAAATACAATTAATGATGCATATGATAGAAGAACCAAATGAAAAAGGGTTTTATATGATGCTCAAATGCAAGGAGGCATGATGACATGAGCATGATATAATTATGATGCAACTAATTATATATTTGAAGTAGCCATTATATTACTAGACCAAGTAGCATTACAATTGTTAGACAATTGGGATGCTACAACTCTCCCCCACTAAACAAGAATCTCGCCACGAGATTCCTAGGAAAAAGAAAACAACACAAGGAGAGACGGGTGTCCGAACGAAGGTGACCCTCACGTTCCCAAGTTGATGAACAACGGAATAACTTGCTAGACTTGCTGCGAGTCTTGCGTTTGGCTAGAGACACAAAGGGTTAGAAGAATTGAAGGATTGTCGTGAGACAAGAAGGATAGGATGGACATAGCTCCGGTTTTCTCAAGAAACATGATAAAGAATAGAACCACTTGTGAAAGAAAAGGAAAAGATGATGTATCATGGATAAAGAAAGACACACCATTAAGATTAAAGATTTACTGATACGAGAGAGGATGAATCTTTGTGTCGCCGGAAGGAAAAGAGCTAGATTGGAGAGGTTTGAACCACTATGACAATAGCATCGTATCTCCTCTCGGATTTGGGGAATGAAGTTCGGAAACAATATTTCTTTCACACAATAGAGTCCCTTGATATCAACAGAAAGATTTAGTTAGACATCGTCGGATTAGATTCTTCTTGCGCCGATAAGAACCAAAGGATCATGCAATTGAGGTGCGCGGATATAACTTCCAGAGACGGATGTGAAGCTAGATCATGGTGGAATCCCGAGAAGCAAAAAAAATATGGGGGATCTGGAGTTTATTGTAGAGATACTTATTGCTTTCTTTAGCCTTGAGGCTAACGCAATAGATTTGCGGCTGATGGCATCATCCATAATTGGCTTTACCACCGAAAAAGAATTGATGAAACAAAGGGAGATAGTTTCCTTTCATCTTGTTTGGGGATGTCTAGCACCGGTAGAAAGACGAGGAACGAAAGGAGTTTGCGTTTGTTTCCACCAGATAATTGAAGATTTTGCTCATCTAGAATAGATAGACCACCAACAAGAGATTATTGATTACTTTCTTCGAGAGAGCACTCCGGAAAAACAAAGACGGAAGTTAAAGTATCGAGGGATAAAGGCCACTTCCAACTTCCGTGGAATGAGTGAAATCACATAAATTCACCAATTCAATGTACAAGAGAGAATGATAAGAATAGTGGTATGGTAGCTACTCCATCCCGCACTCAAAGCATTACTCCGCACATGAATAAGAAAACCATGCAACCCAACTACCGAAACAGACTGAAGGTATTGACAAGAAGAGCTCATGGAACTCCATAAGAAAACAAGGATAGATGCAAACGATTCGCCGGATTCATAGATAGATATAGATGATGATGTTGTCGTCATGTCGGAAGTACCAAGCCACCGGAAAGATATGAAGGAAGATCATGGAGACAACTGCAAGATTCAACAGCTACAGAAAAGATAGCACCAACTTGAACATACGGATTACGAAAGATCTGAAAAGTCTTCATGGCCTCCGGTGGATTGAGCATAGCTGATAGAACGAGATGGTTTCAAAAGATCACTTGACGAGACTGAGGTGAAAGAACTCCATGTTCTTCTTGAAACGATTGAGAGAGATTTAGCAGTTTTGAGGAAAATCTTCGGCGGAACGACGATGATAACTTGCCAACAAGGAACAACTCTGGATTTGATTGAAGATGGAGATGGAATTAACAATGAACTTGATTATTCCAGAATTGAAGCGATCTATTTAGCAGAAGGACGTGGCCGAGATAGGTGACTTCAAAAAGTCAGAATTATCCCTTTGAGAACTTTGCACACGGCAATGTTAACAAGGCTTGAGAGAAAGGGACACAGATGATCTTCCATGTCCTTCCATCAATATCGAATAGGCAAGCATATTATCAACATATACCACCATGGATTAACAAGATATTCCCAGAATATCAAGTTCAAGAGACGGAAGAAACGAACGAATTCTCGAAACACTTTCTGAGATCAACGCTCTTAGAAAGATCAATATTAAGAGCACGGGTTCATGTTGAAGAAGATGCACTGGAAGAATAGATTATCTGGTCCTTCGGAAGAAAAAGAGATGTCACCTGGTTCACATTGTCGATTGGATCACCGGTTACAAAGATAGAGAGATCTTGGATAAAGAAAAGATGATAGATCATACCTTAAGCAAAGCTATCAGAAGCGAAAATATGCAATTTCCTCGTCTCAAAGAGAATTTGCAGATATGGGGTTGAAAAGGTGTGCAGCATGATGGACAGATGATAGACCGCCGTAGTGCTTTGGGAAGCTCCGGATTGCCAAAGATGCTTGAATATGCATAGATATGATCACGGTGTACTCAAAATCACAGGAGATAACCTTATCCTCCAGATGGTGACGGTTGATAGCATTTTTCCATATTCCAATCGACACTTATCATGAGTGGAATATAGCTATGCCGAGAGCCAAATTACAATCATCAGCATCGGATCGACACACGTTATGTAATTACCCCAAGAGAAAAGGAGATGAAACAAAACTCCAGGATTAAGCGCCGGTGACAAAAGAATGAGTTAGCATGGACATGCTGATAAAAGGGAGATAGATAATGTTTCACACACGACTGGAAAGGAGTGTGGAAACACAGATGTAGCAAAGAAAAATTTTCCGCATTTTTCGGCATTAAAATACCAATAGATGCGCAAAATCACTTATCAGGTAGAGATTAGCAACTGATGGTTTCACAGAATGGAGTTGCTAGAAGGAAGGACACCCTTAAGAAGATGGCACCGGTTAACAAGGAGTCAGGTAGACCGCGCCGGTTTTCAAAAGCCTGTCAGTATGGAATGTACCAACAGTTGATAACCAAAGGCAGATAAAGATAACACGTTGGATGCAACAGATAGACAAGGAATTACACACGCACACACACACTTCCTATGGTACTACGGAAACCCAGAACACGTGAATCCTAGTTTGAATTTTGAGAAGAGGATTGAAAACGTTACACTTCCTTACCAGAAAAGGGTGGTGGGTGGGTAAGAAGAAAAGTGGAAGCAGTCCTACTCTCGCGTTTTGTTTTTCCCTAATATACATAGCTACCAAAAATATTTGCTAGACAGACAACGACCATTTGGCTGAGACCCTGAAGGGCGGGATGGCTCTGATACCAATTGTAACTACCTCGGATAATTACGCTCCTAGTTACAAGCCTGGATGAGCAGAAATGGTTGAAATAGTACGGTGGGGCCCAAATGCCACTCACAGGTAGACCTTTCGGCCGTCCCAACCATTTCCACACATCGGGACAAGAACGGGCGGCGTAATCGGCAGGCGAAGGGATCAACTACATACACAAATGAGTATGTATGCAAGCCACCATACAATAGTACATCAGAGCCATTCCATCTAAAAAGAAAGGAAATATAGCAACGCCATACGGCAAGATCCAAATATCCTAGATAGATATAATAGTTTAGGATATCTCCTCATACATCAATCAACAGAGTATCAAGCGGAAGCGGAAGACAAAATCCGAGTACGGACAAGAAGCAAATCAGCATAAGATGCCCCATAAATAAGCAGATCCCGCCCACAGATCTCACGGATCCCCGTTCCTGGAATCTCTACACCGAATGATCATTGCCCACATCGTCCGTCTCTTCCACCCAGTATCCATCTTGCGAATGTACCTGTTCATCTGAACCAATAATTTATCGTGTGAGACCCTAGGGGTACTCAGCAAGTCTTTATGCCGCTAAAGGGGACACAACCTGGGGGTGACGCAATTGCAGCAAAAGATAAACCCTAACAATTCTATAGATACTCGCTAACCATCCGCCTAACCAGAGATAGACGGATGTCCGTGAATTAACAACAACAGTTATAAAGGTAATAACGGTAATATCCACAGATCCATCCTCCTCCCCGCTTACCGACGAGGAAGCGGACGAACAACCCCCCATCCGTTGGCAGTTTTATTATCCATTCCATGAGTGTTGCACTATTTACTAGTCAAGTACTTAGTCAGATTAAAAGCGGTACTTTAGTTATGCTTGTCTATGATCGAGAAACTGTGCTCCAAGTCGTCCATAACCGCGGACACGGCTTTCAGAAAGTTTTACCCTGCAGGGGTGCACAAATAGCAACACACACTCGATATACCTCGGAAAAACCAAATCAAAACCCAACGAGGCAGTCACGACAAAGCAATTACAGGATTCAGAAATATTTCAGGGGGCCACCCCATTGAGCTACCCGCAACGAAGTTAGCTGACTCCGAGACGGCCTCAAGGTTTGTGGAGCCGGCTGTAAACGACTGGGAACCCGAAAGTGTGACTGGGCTTGTCGATACAGCGAAAACGGGTCACGGTCCTAAACAGTACAGTGTGCAGTACCTCGCACAATTTAAATTAAAGCAGTAAAGCATGGCATAAGTACAGGATAGTAAATAAAACCTCAAACTAGTTTGTGGCCCCAAGAAATAAGAATGAATCAAGCTCTGGCTCAGGGGGGTTCATAAGCCTCCCGGATGTGGATAGCGCGAATAATCAAGGAACAGGAATCAAGTACTCGGGGTCCTACGGGACACAAGTGAGCCTGAAAAACCAAATAGCAAATATGGCTCACCGATGCCACTTTCATTAGTTATCCCATTACTACTCAGGTTAAGTTGGTTAGGTACCTCGTTATCCATCAGACACTCACATACCCTACACATGCTGTTCTACGACTCTCATGGCTCAAACAACTCCTGTAGTAATGGCTCATGGGATGGAGGAACAAGCTTCGGTGGGGTTTAAAAGTAAAGGCTATGCAATACTTGGGATTCAGTTTAATGCAATCGCGACTCAATGATGCAAGAAATAAGATAGAGGCAATAGGTACTATATGTATGCAAGCATGTGGTAGTGCTTGCCTGGCAGCTCAGTTGAAGAGAGAGAAGGATCTGGGTAGTGCTCCTGGTTCTCTTGGTATATCCCCTGCTCAGCGTCTATTCGAGAAGAACCAAACAGACAAGGGCCAACATAAATAAAGTGCGCAAGCATATGAATAAATGCGACAAGCAAACAATCATGCCATGATGAATGATGCACAATTTGCATGGCAATAAAGTAGCATGGCATGGGTGAGGTGTGGAATACAAGAAGAAACCATTTTATTGAGTTTTGATCACATTTTATCCTCATATACATTATATTTATATGATGCATGCTTCAACACAAAACATGGAATGCATAAACAGAAAGGTCTCGTCGAGCTAATCATTTTAGACATATTATTTATTAAATTTGGAGTTATAAATCAAAAGTTATGAATTATTTAAGACAAAAGGGCATTTTGTTGTAATTTAAATCAACTTGAAAATTTAAGTGTTCAAAATATATTTTGGATGGAAGATTTGAATTCCTCACATTTTTCTGATTTGAAAACATATATTATTTGTTTACTTTGGATTTGTAATTTAAAAGTTATTTAAAAACAGAAAATAAATTTGAATTTGATTTAATTTGGAAAAGATTTGAATTTAAACAGAAAAGCAGACATACTTTTTATACCCAGACTAGCCTAGCCCCTGACGCTGACGGGTGGGCCTCTCTGCTGACTGGGACACACGCGCGCAGAAGAACGTTTTACACCGCGGACTGCTCTAGTCTCGGAGACAGACATGTGGGACCCGCTGGCTCGCAGGCCCACTTGGCAGAGGGATGCTGAGGCTGACCACGTGGCTCAGGGGGGACTGCGGGTTGATGCGACCAACGTGCAGGGTGCTTTTTGGAAAAAGGTAGCAGACGCTGACTGGTGGGGCTCAGGGGAGCGCGGGTTGCAGGAGTCAAAAGGGCAGGGGGGTTTGTGCAAAAAGCCACTGCCACTGTGGATCTTCCTCGCGGACAGATCGGTGCTCGCGCGCGGTGCAGGGCGGGGTGGGAGATCGAACGCGGGACCTAGGGCTCGCGCGCGTGGAGGGTGGAGCCACTGTGGCGGGCTGGGGTTGCTGTCAGGGAGATGGGCGAGGCCTAGATAGGGATACGACGCTATGGCGAGGAGAAACGTACGCGACGCCGGCGCACAGAGGCCGTTCGTCGGATTGTCCGGCGCGACCAGGGCAAGGCTGCGACGACGAGGATGTCTGGGGGGTTGGGTAGCTCACCGAGAGTGCGTCGATGTAGGTGGATCGGCTCGAGGCATAGCAGGGCGACGATGATGCAGAGGCCGAGCGAACTAGGGTTTCGGGGTCGGAGCGCGTCGGTGTTCAGCGGCCTAGGGCTCCTCCTCCTCGCTGCTGTGTACAGAGGCGACGCCGGGGATCTCCTGTCCTTCCTCGACGTCCACAACACCACGCCCGCCTCCTCGTACTGCAGGTGGACGCCGAAGCCGACGGTGGCCGGCGATGGTTAGCTGGCGGCGATGGATAAGAAAGGGGAGAGGGCAGGGCGCCTCGGCCAGATCTGGAGATGCAGGAGGACCGTGAGGTGGTGGTAAAGCAGAGGGGGAGAGGGGGTGCCGTGGGGAGATGGGGTAGATGGAAAAGGTAGCCTCGGTGCCACCTTTCTCTCCTCCCCTCCTCACGTGCTTGGGGCCGGGCAGGACCAGGGCAGGGCAGGTGGGAGGCTTCCAGGTGGGGACAGGGTGAGGCCAAGGAGGCAGGGGCAGGCTCGGGCTGGAGGGCCCTTATGGCATAGAGAGAAAAGAGAGGGGGAGGAGTAGCCTCGGGCTAGAGCTAGGATAGGAGGGGAGAGGGGGTATGGCTCGGGCTAGGGCTTGCTTGGGTGGGGTAGCTAGGTGGCATGGTGGGGCCAGCTAGGTGAGAGAGAGAGAGGCCGAGAGAGAGGGGGGATAGACTTAGGGTTTAGGTGAGAGGGGGATGGTGGTGATGGGGTAGGTGATAGGGAGGAGCTTAGCTAGAGGGTAAGAGAGAGAGATGAGTGGGATGATAGGTTTAGGGTTAGATGAGGGAGTGAGAGAGGGTTTTCTTTTTGGCAAGCTCAAGCAAGAACAAGATCAAACCAAAGCTATACCAAAAAGAGGGAGAGGTGGGTGGTGATGTGGTTTAAGCAAGATTAAACTAGATCAAGCCAAAAGAGAGGGAGAGATAGAGAGATGAGAGGTAAACCACTCAAGGATTTAAATAAAAACCAAAATCTAGAATGGGTGGTACTTGCATGGCCCATGCAAAATATTTAATACCATGTTGATTCTTGTGAAAACAATAATATTAAACATGGCATTGTTCATTTGCATTTCCAAAGGTGGAATAAAGCCAAGCAAAAGAAATGAAAGGATACCCCATGTGGAGTAGTTGGAGATGGCCATGTTTGAAATAAAATGGGACATGCTAGTGTGTATGTGCCACTAGGCATTTAATAAGCCCAAAAATATCCAAACATGAAAATAACCCCAACACAACACATATGGAAGCTAGCAAAAGGGTTCCACTCACAAGGCATGCAAAGATGGCCATGTGGCTCTCATATATCAATAATGTGAAAACAACATGATGCTAAGATGAGAGCATGTGGAAATAGAATTGGATCCATCCCGACCCACATGAGCTAGAGGTAAAACCAAATAAGTTGCAATGCTCATATATGGTGGAATGGTGGAATGATGGGTGATGACAAGAAAGGTGGTGGAGTTAACAAAAGATATGCCCCCAACTCAACTTGGGCATTTAAACAATATATCAAGAGCCAAATACAATATCAAGAGGCAAATACAATTAATGATGCATATGAGAGAAGAACCAAATGAAAAAGGGTTTTATATGATGCTCAAATGCAAGGAGGCATGATGACATGAGCATGATATAATTATGATGCAACTAATTATATATTTGAAGTAGCTATTATATTACTAGACCAAGTAGCATTACAATTGTTAGACAATTGGGATGCTACACCACACCCCTCCCAGGCGCGACCTGGGATGGCCGGTGCGGCCAAGGGGTGTGGGCCCCTCATGGCCCTCCTCCGTCTCGTCTTCTGGCTCCATGAGTCTTCTAGTAAAATTGGAATTTTGGCATATTTTCCGGGATTTTTCCTGAAAGTTGATTTTCTGCACAAAACTAGACACCAAAGCAATTCTGCTGAAAACACGTCAGTCCATGTTAGTTGTATCCAAATCACACAAGTTTATAGGATAAAAAATAGCAAAAGTGTTCAGGAAAGTAGATACTTTTTGGACGTATCAATGGGTCAGGGAGGTTGCCTCCTCCTCCCCCCACCTCCACCCCCGCCTGCTCGCTGCTGCTTGATGGTCCGCGGCCGGGTGGCCCACCCAGGTCACCCAAAGGGCCTACATGGCTATAGCTCCAAAAGATCCCCTTTTCCTTTGTTTTATTAGTCCCACATTGGGACCTAAAGGTGGAGGGACCCCCTCCGTCCGCCTATATAAAGAGGTGCCTATGGGAGGATTAAAAAACACCAATTTCCACCTGGAAATCAATAAAAGGACTATGTTGCCTCTATCTATCTATCTATCTATCTGTCTATCTATCTATCTATCTCTCTCTCTCTTGAGACTGTGGCGCCCTTCTCAGGGCTGTGCAAGCAAGGAGTTCTTCACCGTGGAGCACCGTCACTCTGCGGAATTCGGAGCCAGGAGATATACTTCCGCAATCTTGGCTGGATTAGGGAGAAGTGGGGGTCGTCGTCAAGCATCGTACGTGTGTGACACCCTCTGGTGGCATCGTGCTTTCGATGCTAGGAGTTATCATGGAGCCACAAGGACATCGCGACCTCGAGGTCAGCATTGGGTCATCTTCTTCATCCACGTTCCTCGTGGTACATTAACCGCGCTAGATCTTCAAAGGTAAGAATACCGTATCCCCTCCCATTACTACATTACTAGTAGATTGATCTTAAGCTTCCGGGGTTGTCGCGTATTAAGTTTTTTGATTTTCTGCACCGAACCCCAACAGTTAGACCGTAAAGTGGTTGACAAGCCACATGAACAGGCACCCAAGTTGCATTGCAATCTAGAGATTCTCCTTCCACCAGGGTTCTTCAATTCGATGCAACATGCGATCTGGCATCTCGCGGACAAGGCTTTAAAGGGGGACCTATGTGGGCCCGTTGGCAGTTTCTGCTCGAGAGAGAAACAAAGAAGCTTCGTAAAAAACAAGCAATAAATGCAAGATTGAGGCATCCATATCCGAGGTAGTTGATACGTCGTAAATGTATATATAATTTTTGATGCTCCATGCTTGTTTTGTACCAACTATCTTATGTTTTGTTGACACTTTGAGGCATTTTTATACATTTTCTAGAACTAACCTATTAACAAGATGCCACAGTGCCAGTTCCTGTTTTTTGCTATTTTTGGTTTCAGAAAATCTAGTAAAGAAATATTCTCAGAATTGGACGGAACAAAAGCGGAAGTCAATATTTTACCATAACGAAGACGGAGTCCAGACGGGGACGAACAGGCACCACACAGCGGCCAAACCACCATATGGCGTGGGTCCACCCTAGGCCGCGCCAGGGCATGGTGTGGGCCCATGGCCCTCAACCGACCTTGCCCCTTTTCCTATATAAACACCCCGAGGGTAAAACCCTAAGCACCCGATCAGAAACCCACGAAAAAGTCTGTAGCCATCGCCAGCATCGTCCCTAGATAGGGAGGGATCTAAAGCTCTTCCCAGTACCCTGCCGGAGAGGGGAGATCACCCTGGAGGCCTTCTTCATCACCATGCCAGCCTCCGGAGTCATGCGTGAGTAGTTCATCCTTGGACTATGGGTCCATAGCAGTAACTAGATGGCCGTTTCTCCTCTTTTGTGCTATCATGTTTAGATCTTGTGAGATGCCTATCATGATCAAGATCATCTATATGTAATCCTACATGTTGTGTTTGTTGGGATCCGATGGATATTGAGTACTACGTCAAGATTAATTATTGATTCTATCATGTCTATGTTATTTGTGATCTTGCATGCTCTCTGTTGCTAGTGGTTACTCTGGCCAAGTAGTTGCTTGTGACTCCAAGAGGGAGTATTTATGCTCGATAGTAGGTTCATGTCTCTAGTAATCTGGAGGAGTGACAGGAACCTCTAAGATTGTAGATGTTTTGTTGCTACTAGGGATAAAACAACAATCCTTTGTCCAAGGGCAATTGTATTGTTTACTTTACACAATTTTCTTAATGCAATTATCTATTGCTTGCAACTTAATACTGGAAGGGGTTCGGATGATAACCTGAAGGTGGGTTATTAGTCATAGATGCAGTTGGATTACGGTCTATGTATTATGTTGTAATGCCCAAACGAATCTCATAGAAATCATCGTGACATGTACATGCATTATTATGCATTCTCAATCTGTCAATTGCCCAAATGTAATTTGTTCACCCAACATGCTATTTATCTTATGGAGAAACACCTCTAGCAAACTATGGACCCCGGTCCATTCCTTCCCACTGATATTCAATCTACTGCCTATTATTTACTTTCTGCAATTACTACAAGTAATTACTTTCTTCCACACTATACGTTTAATCCTTTGTTTTCAGCAAACCGGTGAGCTTGACAACCTCACTGTAAGTTGCGACAAAGTATTGTGGTTGTGTTGTGCATGTTACATGTTGCTAGCAACACCTTGGCAGTTGTTTCCTTTCTCCTACTGGTTCGATAACCTTGGTTTCACAACTGAGGGAAAACTTGCCGCTGTTCTCATCACACCTTGCTCTTGGGGTTTCCCAACAGGCTCTACAGTAACCGAGCCGCATCAAGACTTTTTGGCGCCGTTGCCGGGGAGACACAGGACAGTTCCTACAAGGGGAGTCTCTCATAACCAATCTCTTTACTTTACTTTTGTTTTGCTTTGTTTCTTTAGTTCTGTTTGGTTTGTTTCTTCTTATCAAAAACACAAAAAAAATAGTTCCTACCTTATTTGCCATTTCTGTTGGTTTGCTTCCTTTCATCAAAAACACAAAAAATAGTTTCTACTTTAGTTTCTATTTTTGTTGGTACACTTTAATCCTTAAAAAAATGAGTATTCCTGAAGTAGAGGTTCGTTCTTTTAAGCAACAAGGAGGAGAAAGTTTGAAAGATGCTTGGAATAGAATAAGTAATGCTCATCATAGGTGTACAAAAAAATATTCTACCCTAATCCTTCTTAGAAATTTTTATGTTGGCATATCTAGTTGCAATAGGTATGTCTAGTTGCAATATCTAGTAGAAAATAATTCTAATCACACACATCAAATCACACAAAGCAATGTGCAAGCAATATCAATCATTCACTCCACTTAAACAACAAGTTTCAAGCACATTTTTAGGCAACAAAATATTTTTGCTACACCATAATAGTTGGTGTGTTTGATTTAAACTAAATATGGTGGTCCAACTATATGGTTCACTTGAGATCATTCCATTATCCTTTGTTGTTTCTTCTTGAATGAGATCATGGTTTCCTTGGAAAAATTCCTGTGTCTTGGTCACAAAACTCCAAAGGTGATGATGATTCCTTCTAAGTTGTGTTTCCTTAGTCTTCAAGTCTTGAGTAATATTTCTTGTCTCTATTGTAGTCCTTAGTGATGTCCAAGTTGAAGTCCTTGGTAAATCTAAAGTTGAAGTCATTGGTGATGTTGAACTTGAAGTCATTTGAGTTGGTAAAGTCCTTTGCTCAAGTTGATGTCTTTGTTCTTGTTGAGTCTTTGTCTATCAAGTTTGAAAAGGAAGAGATGTATAATCAAAACCAAAAAGGTTGAGCAAAGAGTTTACAAGATTGTTTGTAAATAAGTTTTGGAACAAATACAACTCCTATTTTTCTAAGGTGTTTTGTCCAATCCTAGGGTTACAATCTTACAGGCAACATAGTGCTCTAATACCATCTATAGAGGTCCCAACCTTTAATAAGGTAGAGATCCCTGTGTTTACAATTCTAGTCCCTGGATCAATAGCTTGCATCCACAGTTAAGATGTAATATCAAGAAACAAAGGTCATAATACAAATTTATAACCAGGAATAAAATAATTCATTACATCTTACATAGCTCATTTGGACTATCTCATTACAATGCAGCAGAAATAACTATAGCATGGGGTCCTTCATCTTCAAAGTGCCATAGGCAATCATGTTGGTTGTAGACTTGTAATCCTAATCAACACACTTCACTAATATCAAACAAACCTGCAACATAACAAGTTACATCCACAAGGGTCAATACATTTGAATTGTATTGGCAAGTGATACTATGGTAGTATAGTGGAGTCTATCATCTATATGCTTTTGGCTAGGTGGAGCTTAGGCTTGCTTTGATCAAAATAGATTTTCCTTATCATTTGAAAACACTAAGTTTTTGTTTGTCAAAAGCACCCAAGGAACCACCAATAGAAATTGGTGAACCTTAAACCCTTGTTCAACCACAAGTTTTTAACTTAGAAATTTGGATGAGGAGATTCTTGATAGCTTCCATGTCTTGATGCTCAAATTTTCCTTTGCCAGGGACATGGCTAAGTACTTAGATTTTACACTCTGCAGAGGTGGTGCACTTTCCCCAGAAGACTTGGTTTCACCAAGACAAGATCTTTCAGAAGCCTTCCCTTCGACCAGAATGGACGCGTTCCAACCTATCAATCCCCTACCACCAACTGTCCATTTGGCTAAGTTATTGCAACCTATATGATCCAGGCAGAGCCCATAATGCCAAGTGGCTGCACTTGAAGCTTCTCAACATTTGACATCTCAAATCTCTTTGTTCCTGGGTGGCAATCCACAAGTGAGATACACAAGGTAAACCATAGAAATGGTCCTTGTGTAACCACTCAACCAAAAACCACTAAGCAAGTCCCTTTCCACCCAGGTGATTCATTCACTTAGTTGTTTTATTAAACAAAACACAAGTCCTTGACTTAGAAATATTCCATAGCATGAATATAATCCACCCTTGTTTTCTACTAGCTAAGCTAAGCATGATAGTAGTAGGAATCTTAACATAGGATAATTCTACTAAGGTTTCATCTACTAGGATTTCCCATGGCATGGTTTATACTTAGCAAAATTTCATGCAAGTTCTACTTAAAAATATCACTAATTCATAGTGAAAATAATAGGACAAAAGTATGAAGCATCACTTGCCTTTTTGGTAGAGATTATAAGTTCACTCCTTGATCTTGCAATATTCAAACTCTTCAAATTCCACTACAATTCAACCAAGCAAGCAATATTCAATATACCATTCAAGCAAACATCACATAGAATAATAGAAACAAAGCAATGCATGCAAGCATGCTAAAGATTGTTTTATTTCAAAACGTGGTTTCTAATAGGTTATGGACATCATAAAATATCTATTGGTCATTTATAAAAGTGGCAAGGTCATTCATAAATGTGGCAAAACCATTTGATATCAAGTTAGTGAAAATGGCCATTTTAAGTAATTTTTGTTTTGCTAGAAAGGATTTAAATCCAAAGAATCTTTCTAGTGTTTACCAAATATATTTTTAACACAAATGTTAGTTTTTTAAGGTCAAGTGTTTAGTATTGAAACCATTGCAAAAGGTTTTATCTATAAACCATTTTTATACCAAATCAATATTTTATGTTTTTGAAAATGCCTTTAGCAAAGTAATAATTTTTATAGGATTCACAAAATATATTTTTAAATCATAAAACTTTGTGTTTAGGGTCAGAGAGTTTAATCCAAATCATTTCCCAAAGGTTTTTCTCCAAAAAGTATTTTTAACATATAAACAACATTTTTATTTTACTAGAAATGTTCTAAATCAAAGATTTATTCTTTTGCCTCACAAAATATGTTTTTGAATCTACAAGTTGGTTTATATGGTCAGTAGATTCAAAACAATACCTTTTCCAAAGATTTTATCACAAAAATAATTTTGGAATGAATTTTATATTCAAATTATGCCTACACAAGTTTCTGCAAAAACAACCATTTTACCAGAAGCAATTTATTAAACGAAGTGCATGGTTGGATAGTACTTGGTCTTCTGATTCCATTGATATAAAATTTGCAAAATTTGGATGTGTGGATCAAAAGTTATGAATTTTACAAAACCAAACAACTAATAGACAAGTTTCTGTTTTTAAAACAAATTCCACGCCACGTGTCTTGATGCAATTGGTGTATACCACTTCGTCTGGATCGAGCATCATGGGCTGTTGGATCTAACTTAAATTGCACGGTACAGCTAGACGCATACCCCTTCGATAAGTTCTAATCCTAGCCAGACGATATGCATTCTACGGTTGCAACGCACTTGCCAGGAACTGGCGGCGCTGGAGGCGGCTGCGCGGCGGCGCGACTCTGTTAGAGAAGTTGCCGGCAATTTAGATCGCGCGGGAAGGAGCGGATATGCTTACCGTGCTCGTGTGGTTGCTGTGAAGCTCAAGGTGGGGTCAGATACTCGAGGGGCGCACGGGAGAAGCGGCTATTGCTCGCCAGAGCTAGCGGCGGCGTCGGGTGCTTCTGTAGGCCACCATAAGGAGAAAGGAAGGGTGCATTAGACGCGTGTGAGAGTGGCGGTTACTGGAGCATCAACGAGGGGGTCAGGGGGGATGGAAGATACCTGGGGAGTTTGCCGGAGGAGTGGCAGGCGACGGTGGCACTCGGGTGATGTCCTTGCCGAAGCTCTGGTGGCCACTCACGCGACGGTGGCGCCCGGGGCCAAGAGAGCGGCACCGGGAGATGCACCAGGGAATGGGAAGCAGGCTCGCGTACACTAGGGGCGAGGGGTGGTCGAACGGCGCCGGAATTGGCCGTAGAGGTTCGTCGGAATAGGTGGTTGGCAGTGGTCAATTGGTACAGCCTGGTGGCAGAGAGGGAGCAGTGTCTAGGGGCAAAGGAGGAGGAGAGCGAGGCGCTTAAGTGTGCGTGGTCACAGCGAGGAGTAACCGCGGTGTTAAGGCGAATTAAGTCCGTGGATTTACAGCAGAAAACAGCGAGGAGGGAAGGAAGAACCAGTCGCGGGGTAGAGACGATGAACTGGGCAATGGGGCCGTGTCGTCAGCGAGGGAGAGGAGGTGCAGTGGGGTCCGGTCGTGAGTGGTGTTGCGGGTTCGTTCTGCGGTGAAAAACGTTTCGCGCGTAGAGAGAGGGGAAGTGGGATGGACTGGGCTAGCTGGGCCTGGTCTGGTTGGGCTGGTTAGTTTTCATTTTTTTTTATCGATTCATTTTTCTTTTTCTGTTTCCATTATTCTGTTTTGATTTTGTTTAATCATTTCAAACAACCATTTGAATTCAAACTTCTACCAAACTTTGTGTAGATTTTAATACTGTTATTTAACATATTCTAAAGTCAAATTTAGAATAATTCTTTTATTCTTTTTAGGGTATATTAATTATTTAAAATAGGCCCTTATTTTAAATTCAAATAAGATCAAATATATTTTCAAATCTTTATTTAAATTTCAATTTTTTACAAAAACTTTTCAGTAGGTTTATGAATTTATAGGGTGTTAAATAATTTACTTTCAAGCATTTTAATATGATTGTTATTCATTTAATTTGGGAAATTGTCTTTATTCAAATAGAGATAGAATTTGGTTAATGCCATTTTCTTTTATTTGAAAATTCTCTATCCTTTTATGTTATTTGGATTTGGATTATATTCATTCCATTTGCTTATGGATTAGGCCAAGTTTTAAATTGGCTTTTAAATATTCCTTATTAATTATTTATTTCTTTATTTTGTAAAATCCATATCTTTTTATTTATAGATCCAAACTTGGTGATTCCAATTTATAAAATCTTATTTCATATTTGTTTATCCTTTTATATCTTCTTTAGGATTACTTGCTCACCATTTGGTATGGAATTTTAGATAGGAGCATCATTATCTTTGGAAATTATTTCCCTTCATCTTATTAAATTCATAAGTTTTTATCTATGGTTCCAAATTGAGTGAAACCCATTTTCATGGTTTTATAATATTTCCATTTGTCATTCTTGATCATTTATAATTGTTTGTTGACAAATTTTTATATGGATAAAATCCATAGGTTTTGAGTAATCTTGGAAATCTCCCATTAGGGTTTTAGGGTTTTGGTTTATTTTCCAAGTGTTTAAATTTCAAGATGCTTTTATGAAGAATGCATTTTAGTTGATTTGAATTTAGTTGGACTCAAATTTTTATTGAAAGTTTGTTCAAGATGGGTTTTGATGTTTCCACTTTGAAACCAAAAGTTTCTTTTCACCCTAAATTCCAACATTTATTTATTTTTTACATTACAAAATTTGGAAAATTTTGGGATCTGACAGGCTACCACCCTTAAAAGAAATCTTTGTCCCGAGATTTGGGAAGGCTACGGTTACAAGTTGGCTTCAAAACAACTAGGATACTACCACCCTTAAAAATTTCCAACTAGATTACATCTTGGCTTGCTTTGGATCTTGATGAAACTTCTCTGGGCAGACATCTGCATAATGTCCTTTGTTTCCACACTTTAAACATGTGACAAGGCTGAGATCCTTCATAGGCTTGTTTATCTTGTGCTTCATATTTTCTGGACAATTGCTTGCATAATGTCCTTGATCACCACAATTGTAACATGTGACAAGATTGAGCTCTTCACGTATCTTCTATGGACAAGTTGATACATAATGGCCTAGCTCTTTGCAGTTGTTGCACCATACTTAGCTAATTTCCTTACACTTCTTCTTCTTATCTGGACATTCATTGACATAGTGTCCCATTTCTTTGCAATGGCAGCACTGCACTTGGCTTTTGTCCTTCTTCTTCTTGGGTTTCTCCAAAGCTAGGAGTTCTTCTAGTTCATGCTCTTCATATCTCACTTCAAAGGTGGGAAAGTCTTCTTGTATCCTTAATATTTTCCTTGGATTATACATATGTCTCTTCTTATGTCCATCAAGGTGAGTCATATTACATGTAGGTGCAAGCTGAGATTTTACTTTGTCTTCATCCTTCTTGGTAGAAGTTGTTCCCTCATGGGGGTTTCCAAACTGTTGATGCACTCCACCTTGTTTCCTTTGTTGAACTATGGAATAGATGGGACATTGTATAGGGACATGATTATTTCCTTCACATAGGAAACAAGTAGCTTGAGATGTGGGGCATTGATTAGTTGGATGTTTCTCTTCATAATTAGGGCATTGATATTCATGCTCTTTGGAAGTGTGATCCATGTCTCCACAAATATTGCAAGCTTGAGTTCCATCTAAAATATCATCCTTGACATCATCATTGTCACAAACTCCTTGAAAAGGGTTGTCTCCCATGTTGATCATTTGATTTGTCACCTTTTGCATCAATTGAATTTGGGTTTCCAAAAACCTTTGCATGGTTGGGTCTAACTCATTGTTGTTGGCTAAAAACTGAGTTGTCACTTGGTTCAACTGGGTTTGGGTTTGTCAACACCCGAATTTTTAATCCCAGATGCCTGTTATGCCATACATCGCAATCCCAGGACTACCATTTTTGCGAGACATAACAGATTTGGATATCACAGTACATCATCCATTACAAACCATACATAAGGTTTTACACAAATAAGGATCTCATGATCCAGTGCATAATACAACTCAAGCAGCGGAAATACGTAATAATAAAGGTAGAGTAGGCGAAGCTCCATCTTCGGGGTCACAGGCAATGCTGACGATGGGAGATGATCCTAGTTGTCGTAACCTTCCTGGGGTGCATCATCCTGGTACTTCTCTTCATAGTCTGGCCACGGGAATAGCCAGGGAAAAAGCCATGAGTACTCTTTAAGTACTCGCAAACTAATACTAACAAGTGAAAGGGGTTTTTGTAGTAGGACACTAAGCTCTAGGGTTGTTTTGCAAAAAATCAGATTTATCACTCCTAAGTTGAGAAGCAAAGAAAGCTAGTTGAAAATTTTATATCACCTAAGTGGGAACTTGAATTTCATGTCACAACTCTGTTGTGGTCAAGTCAAAATCTCAATTCATTTCACAAGTCATTTTGAAAACATCTGACGGGGGAACAGTATGGCCACTCCAACTGTCCATAACCGCGGACGCGGCTATTCGAATAGTTTGACACTCTGCAGAGATTGTACACTTTCACCACAACATGCGATACATCCGTCAGGAACAAATCCTGAATTCACCATACTCAGTATGCGGATAATCAATCCTAACCTTTCAATTACACGCCCTAGTATAGGCACCTCTCCTGTGAGTTTGGCCTCCCAACCATGACCAACTGTCATCTTGGGTACTGCACAGGTGGACAATCTTCACAAGGTAGCCTTAGATCAGACCGTGGCAGTGAGGGAACCAATACTAAGGTATATAAGTTTCCAGTCAAGCCCTACCCAATCTTCGGGGATTGTGGTTGTATGGCAAAATTGGAATGGTATCGCATCCAGACAACCATCAGTTTTATAAAGGGCTAAGGCTCATGCCTTAATATTTTCATCTCCCAAATCATCTGGTGTTCGGAAACACATGTCAAAACATCTCAGTAGAATGACTCATCATTCTAAGGTTTTCATAACCATTTTCCCCCAAGTATCCCCATCTAAAGTTGATCAAGTTTTATGCTTAGCACTAGCATCTACAAGTGGGGGTGAGTACTAATGAGGGGTGGTAAGCAAGTGGAGTTTAACTAAGTTCAATCTCATGTCTTGGGATGACATCAAGATTATCTAGCTTAGGCCAAATTTAATGCTCTTTATGCAACCTTCAATTATCTTTCTAGTATCTACAAGTCACTTAACTAAACTCTAAGAAATAGCTTTGAGAAATAAATAAAGTAGAAGCTTGCAAATAAAACTAGGATTGGGTATCATCAAATGTGTCTAACCAAGCATGCTTAGTGCATTGCATAGGTTATCTATTTTCATAATTTCAAGTGTTAGCTTGCTCAATCAACTAGTAGTATTAGGCTTGCCTTGTGCAGAGCAGTGGTTGAAGTTCTTTTCGGCTTCTTCTTCGTAGTATCCTCCTTCCTCCTCGTATCCTTGGTCGGTACTAACATCTATAAATAAATACGAGGTACACAATCACCAACAATACTTAACTACTTTCAATCATCACACAAAGGGGTTCTATAGATGATCTAGCATCATCACTAACATTACAAGACTAAAGCATTTGTCTTATTGATTTTATTTTTAGAAAAGTAATTTCTACTCAATGAAAAACTACTTAAGATTTAATATTCTCCAAACCAAACATGGGATCATGTTGACACATGTCATCACCACATATTTCAGTACATGGGAATGTGATTTAAAGTGGTGTCACAATTTAATAAAGTTAACCCTTTTATTTTAAATAAATAAAGTGACTAGAAATGCCTATGTGGCATTCTTTTATTACTTGGACATTATTTCTATATGTAAACCCATATATTTTTATATATTCTGAAAGGTATGGTCAAATGTGATTTTTGAGAGTTGGAATCAACTCAAAAGCTATTATGGTTTAAATTTGAAAAAGTTTGAATGCAGAAAAGCTTCTCCCTTGTTATTTTTACCAAGGGTGATCTACAGATTCAAATGATTTGAATCCAACGGGCTTGGATTAAGCATTTCAAGACCTTTCTAAACAATTGGTTTCATTCAATTTGGTTCACTGAATCGAGCTGGGTTGATTTTTGAAACTAGGTACAGAACTGTGTTTGAATGAAAATAGAAAAATCTAAATTCAAACGAGTGGGCTGCGCGGGAAGGGGAAATGGGCCGGCCCAGTGTCACTCCATGGCGCGGGACGCAACTGACAGGGGGGGTCCACCAGTCAGTGGATCTTTAAACGCGAAGCGGTACGGGGCGATATCGGCCGCACGATCTAAGTCTAATCGAACGACTACGGCTCATCGTCCACGTCGGGCAGCTCCGGCGAGACAGAACCCTAACGTGGCAGGTGGGGGTCGTGGGAGGCTCACCGGGGCTCAGGCGAAGGTCAGCGATGCGGGCGAACGACGAAGTCGACAATGGAGAACCTCCTGGTACCGGCAGCTCCTCCTGGGGCGGCTCCAATCGATGGCTTCCTTCTTTTCTAGCTGCGGCGGGCTCCGGTGAAATTCCGGCGATGCGCTGCTCGCCTTACTGCGAGAATGGGGTGGGGTGGTTCTGGGTGAGAGGGGAGTAGAATGGTGTGAAGAATTCGAGCGGGGGATGCCTCTATTTATAGTGGCGAGAGGGGACCGACGGGCCCAAGTTGAGCTCGTCGTGGTCGACGGCACAGAGGGCTATCGGCGTGGGCGATGGTAGGGGGCGGTGTTGTGCTCCCTGGCGAAGCTCAACGTCGTGGTGGCGAGGCGTGGGGCGGTGCGGATTGGTCAGAACGCTGTGGTGCTCTGCGCGTGCCCGATGGAAGTTTTAATGGCGCAGAGCGCGCGTGGTCCGCGCGACGGCGAACGGGCGTGTCTGCGGAGTTGCTGGGACGGCGAGGACGACACGCGGTCTGTGGGTGCTGGTCGAGCGTGGTGCACGGGGCGCGCTCTCGGCATGCTCGCAGAGCGGCTTGGCATGGATCGGGCGTGTGGTCCACTGGCTGGCATTGCTCGCGGCTGGGACAGGGAGTGACGGTGGGGTGCTGGCTAGCTCCCAGACAAGGTTGGCACGGCTAGTTCTTCTCCTAGCTTGCTGTCCACACTGGGGTGACAATGGTGCTCTCGGCCTATTCACCATTGATGACAATGTCCATCTTACAGTGGTGCTAGTGATTAGTTAGGGTTGTTACATGATCTACTAAGGCTAGTGGTGTCCAGAGAGGGAACAAGTTAGGCCAGAATCACTGCACACTATAGTGTTTAGGATTTGTTTGATTTGCATCTGCAAGGTGTTTGATGAAATAGCCGCATGAACTCAAGTTTTGAATTTTGAAAAGATTTTTGGTGGGTGTGCTAGGAATGTGCTGGTGAGTCTGTGGATGCTTGGGTTTTGAAAGTTGAGCTCGTTTGAGTGGTTTTTGAAAAAGTGGGATCTTCACATATGATATAGATTCAATTTTAAACTGTCATTTAAACTATGTATTTGAATGATTTTGGATGAACACAAAGTGGGCCTTGATACCTGGTTATGAGTACTATCAAGGGGTGCAAAGATCCAAACAAGTTTCTGTTAAGTTTTGAAAGTTAGAGATAGCCAAAGTAGGCATAAGAGTTAATTTGGCCAAAGTGACCATTCACTTATTTTGTTTGTTTTGATTTGTTTGTCTTTGGGAAAAGTGTGGGGATTGTTTAGATGATGTTTATTTCACCTAAGAATCATTTTAAAATAAAAGAAACACACAAGCATGGCAATTCAAAAGAATCCAAATTGTAATGCTTACACATATGCATGCTTTCATATTTTTAATTGGAAAAGTTTTTGTTAACCCTAATTTTGATGATTAGAGTTTGATGATCCAAGATTAATATTTTTGGGATGTTACAAACCTTCCCCCCTTAAACAAAATCTCGTCCCGAGATTTGAAAATGGACGAAAAAGATTACCTAGGATTTGAAGAGATCAAGAAACTCCGTCCTGATGTGATCTTCGCGCTCCCAGGTAGCTTCCTCTTCTGTGTGGTTGCTCCACTGAATATTGAGAAACTTGATGCTTCGAGTTCTGGTAGTTCTGAAAGCTTCTTCCGAAATAAGGATGGGTACTTCGGGATAGGTCAGGTCAGCGTTGATCTCTATGGTCCGGTGATCAATATTCTTGAACACTTCGGTCTTCTCTGGAACTTCGAGGGACTTGCGAAGTAATGAGATATGGAACACATTGTGCACGACTGACATCTCTTCGGGCAGTTCCAATTGATACGACACTTCTCCTCGACGGTTCAGAATCTTGAAGGGTCCGATATATCTGGGGGCTAACTTTCCTTTCAGTTGGAAACGTTGTATTCCCTTCAATGGTGACACTTTCAGATACACAAAATCTCCGATGTTGAAGGCGAGGTCTCGACGTCTCTTGTCGGCGTAACTCTTCTGCCATGACTGAGCTGTCTTGAGGTGCTCACGAATCTTGTGAACCTTCTCTTCTGCTTCTCGTAGGATGTCAGGTCTGAAAATCTGACTCTCTCCTACTTCCGACCAGTTCAAAGGGGTGCGCACTTCCTTCCATACATGAATTCAAATGGGGCCATTTCCAAACTAGCTTGATAACTATTGTTGTATGAAAATTCTGCAAAAGGCAGACAGTCTTCCCACTTAGATCCATATTCTAACACACATGCTCTCAGCATATCTTCGAGTATTTGATTTACTCGCTCTGTCTGTCCATCGGTCTGAGGGTGATACGCGGTGTAGAGAGGGAGCAGTGTCTAGGGGAAAGGAGGAGGAGAGAGAGGCGCTTAAGTGTGCGTGGTCACAGCGAGGAGTAACCGCAGCGTTAAGGCGAATTAAGTCCGTGGATTTACAGCAGAAAATAGCGAGGAGGGAAGGAAGAACCAGTCGCGGGGTGGAGACGATTTACTGGGCAGTGGGGCCGTGTCGTCAGCGAGGGAGAGGAGGTGCAGTGGGGTCCGGTCGTCAGTGGAGTTGCGGGTTCGTTCTGCGGTGAAAAACGTTTCACGCGTAGAGAGAGGGGAAGTGGTCTGGACTGGGCTAGCTGGGCCTGGTCTGGTTGGGCTGGTTGGTTTTCATTTTTCTTTTTCTGTTTCCATTATTCTGTTTTGATTTTGTTTATTCATTTCAAACAACCATTTGAATTCAAACTTCTACCAAACTTTGTGTAGATTTTAATACTGTTATTTAACATATTCTAAAGTCAAATTTAGAATAATTCTTTTATTCTTTTTAGGGTATATTAATTATTTAAAATAGGACCTTATTTTAAATTCAAATAAGATCAAATATATTTTCAAATCTTTATTTAACTTTCAATTTTTCACAAAAACTTTTTAGTAGGTTTATTTTTTTAATAGGGTGTTAAATAATTTACTTTCAAGTATTTTAATATGATTGTTATTCATTTAATTTGGAAATTGTCTTTATTCAGATAGAGATAGAATTTGGTTAATGCCATTTTCTTTTATTTGAAAATTCTCTATCCTTTTATGTTATTTGGATTTGGATTATATTCATTCCATTTGCTTATGGATTAGGCCAAGTTTTAATTTGGCTTTTAAATATTCCTTATTAATTATTTCTTTCTTTATTTTGTAAAATCCATATATTTTATTTATAGATCCAAACTTGGTGATTCCAATTTATAAAATCGTATTTAATATTTGTTTATCCTTTTATATCTTCTTTAGGATTACTTGCTCACCATTTGGTATGGAATTTTAGATAGGAGCATCATTATCTTTGGAAATTATTTCCCTTCATCTTATTAAATTCATAAGTTTTTATCTATGGTTCCAAATTGAGTGAAACCCATTTTCATGGTTTTATAATATTTCCATTTGTCATTCTTGATCATTTATAATTGTTTGTTGACAAATTTTTATATGGATAAAATCCATAGGTTTTGAGTAATCTTGGAAATCTCCCATTAGGGTTTTAGGGTTTTGGTTTATTTTCCAAGTGTTTAAATTTCAAGATGCTTTTATGAAGAATGCATTTTAGTTGATTTGAATTTAGTTGGACTCAAATTTTTATTGAAAGTTTGTTCAAGATGGGTTTTGATGTTTCCACTTTGAAACCAAAAGTTTCTTTTCACCCTAAATTCCAACATTTATTTATTTTTTACATTACGAAATTTGGAAAATTTTGGGATCTGACAGGCTACCACCCTTAAAAGAAATCTTTGTCCCGAGATTTCGGAAGGCTACGGTTACAAGTTGGCTTCAAAACAACTAGGATACTACCACCCTTAAAAATTTCCAACTAGATTACATATTGGCTTGCTTTGGATCTTGATGAAACTTCTCTGGGCAGACATCTGCATAGTGTCCTTTGTTTCCACACTTTAAACATGTGACAAGGCTGAGATCCTTCATAGGCTTGTTTATCTTATGCTTCATCTTTTCTGGACAATTGCTTGCATAATGTCCTTGATCACCACAATTGTAACATGTGACAAGATTGAGCTCTTCACGTATCTGTTGGAGATATGCCCTAGAGGCAATAATAAATATAGTTATTATTATATCTTTGTGTTTATGATAAATGTTTATATTCATGCTATAATAGTATTAACAAGGAAACATTAATACTTGTGTGAATTGTAAACTTAAATTGAAGTCCCTAGTATAGCCTCTATACTTCACTAGCTTGTTGGTTAATAGATGATTGTGGTTTCCCTATCATGAACATTGAGATGTTATTAACAACAAGATCATATCGTTAGGAGAATGATATGGTGGACATACTCCTATAGATAAGCGTAGCATAAAGATCAAAGTCATTTCAATAGTTCAATTGCTATATGCTTTCTGATACATAGTAACCTAATTCCTTCGACCATGAGATCATGCATATCACCTTTACCGGATGGATGCTTTGATGTCATCAAACACCACACCGTAATAGGGTGGCTATAAAGGTGGTATTGAGTGTTCGGAAAGTATTGGTTGAAACACATGGATCAAGAGTGGGATTTGTCCATCCATATGACGGATAGATATTCTCTGGGCCCTCTCGGTGAAATGTCATCCAATTAGCTTGCAAGCATGTGACTGGGTCACAAGGGATCACATATCACGGGAACGAGAAAAGAGTACTTATCAGTAACGAGGTTGAACTAGGTATGCAGAGATACCGACGATCATAACCTCGGATAAGTAACATATCGTGAGACAAAGGGAAATTGGTATCGTATGTAAGTGGTTCATTCGATCGCAATGTAATCGTATAAATATGTGGGAGCCATATGAATTTCCAGATTCCTCTATTGGTTATTGTTCGGAGAAGTGTCTCGATCATGTCCGCATAATTCACGAACCGTAGGGAGACACACTTAAGGATTCGACGTTGTTTGAGTAGTTATGGTATTATGAGAAAGAGACCGAATGTTGTTCGGAGTCTCGGATGGGATCCGGGATATCACGAGGTGATCCGGAATGGTCCGGAGAATAAGATTCATATAAGGAAAGTCCCGTTTCGGAGTTGGGGAATGGTTCCGGTGTTTTCATCGGGAACATTCTAGAAGGTCCCGGAATGTCCGGCACTCCGGAGGGGGAAGGGTACATGAATGTGTCATTGTAAGTTGGAATGATTGCATCATGTACTAGGTGTTCTTGCTGTCCAAAATAAAGGGTTTATTTAAATCCTAAATTGAAAAGTCAAACGGCTAGTTTGAAAGTCAAACGGCAATTTTGGGAAGTGGGAAAAGAGGAGGAGGTGAAGCCGAGTTGGGGAGGGAGTCCTCCCCAAGCCGGCGCCCCACCCAAGCCGAGTTGGGGAGGGACTCCACTCCCTCCCCTTGGCCGACCAGCCCTCCCACCTATATAAGGAGGGGCAGGGCTCCCCTCCTAGCACACACAAGTTCCTATCCTCTAAACTAAACCCTAGCCCTAAACCCCGGTTTAGAGCTATTTCGGTTTAGAGCTTCTAATTGCACTAGCCTTCAGATTAGAGCCTTCTAATTGGTGTGTCTAATTACTAGACCACTAATAGCCTCTCTCATACTCCACCATACTCGCACCGGCTTAAGGCGAAGCCCTGCGGGATTTCCCCTCTACTTCCGGTACCACGCCGTTGTGCTGCCGGAATCACGAGGAGAGTGCTACAACCTCCGCTGCCTGCTGGAACAAGGGAGAGGAAGGTCTTCGTCGAGTACCGAACGTGTGACCGACTGCGGGAGCGCTGCGGGAACGCGGCGCTGGAAGGATCGTCTACGCGATCTTGAGATCGGAAAGAGTACGACTACATCACCCACGAGAATCTGCTCTCGTTAACCGCTTTGGAATCTTCGAGGGTAAGTTATTCCATCGACTCGTTGCTACAATCTAGTAGATAGATCTTGGCTTGTTTGTTTGTATGCGGTAGAAAATTTTTGTTTTCCATGCTACGAACCCCTACAGTGGTATCAGAGCCGTGTCTATATGTAGATCTGTTGCACGAGTAGAACACAATGGTCATTGTGGGCGTTGATGCTTTTATTGTAGATTGCTTTTTGTGTACTTTGCATCTTGCGGTATGTTGGGATGAAGCGGCCCGGGCTAACCTTACATGACATCGTTCATGAGACTTGCTCCATGCTTGACATGCAACTCGTATTGCATAAGTGGCTTTGCGGGTGCCTGTTTCTCCTAGCATAGTAAAGATCCAATTTACAACGGGTAATCAACAATGCTAGTATCAATGTTGTGGTTCTTGTTCGTAGGTTAAAACGACACTTATGGAAAGCCCCAAACCACGTAAAATATGCAAAGAAAGTAGAAGCGTCTAACTTTGTTTTGCAGGGGTGTGCAGTGATGTGATATGGCCATGATTGTGATTATATTTGATGTATGCAATGTTCCTTATTGTAAGTTGGCAACCGGCAGGAGCCATATGGTTGTCTTTAATTTCTGTTAAGACCTGCGTGTCTATTCAAAATAGTTGTAATAGTTGAAGCCGGTGGACGACAACCATGGTGAAGCGTCATTGACCTTGATGCAATGCTGGTGATGATGGAGATCATGTTCGTGCTTGAAGATGGAGATCGGAAGCACAAAGAAGAAAGGCCATATCATATCACATATTATGAATTGCATGTGATGTTAATCCTTTATGCATCTTGTATTGCTTAGTAGACGACGGTAGCATTATAAGATGATCCCTCATGCACATAAATTTCATGTTCTAAAGTGTTCACCCTTAGTATGCACCGTTGCCAAAGCTTGCTGCTTCGAAGCACCACGTGATGATCGGGTGTCTTTGATTCCGCGGGTGAATACAACGTAAGCAAGCCAGATTTGCTTATGCGGTAGCTAAGGTTTGATCTTGACGAGCCTAGCATGTACAGACATGGCCTCAGGAACACGGATTACCGAAAGGTAGAGCATGAGTCATATAGTAGATATGATGAACATGTTGATTGTTCGCCATTGAAGCCATATCAACTCTCGTGATGATCGGTTTTGATGTGGTGGATTTGGTTCGTGTGATCACTAAAACAATGTGAGGGATGTTGTTTTGAGTGGGAGTTCACCTAGATTAATTTAATTATTAATTAGAACTCAATTTATCATAAACTAAATCAAAGTGAATTTGCATAGTTGTTGTAGTCATTGGCATCCGTTTACCACCTTGCGCTTAGTTATAATTGAGATGATAGAACTATAGAATTCTGGTTAGTTACTTTACGAACTGGTATCGTATTGTTTTGAAGTGTTAATCTAAAGTTTAAAAGTCCTATTGCAAACTTTCAGTAAGTTCCGGTTACTCCATGAAGTTTAATAATTGGTATTAAATCAAGAGTGACAATTCCAAATGTTAGTGTATAAGTATCGTGTTTGTCTCCATGATTCTTGATATTCAAAGGATTGTCTTAATATCAAGGTTATCTAGGATCTGAAAGAGTTGTTTCAGAAACCATGATGTGTGGAAGATATTGTGATATCTGAAACAAAATTTTGGTTGCAACATGATAGAGTATAATATGGCAAAAGTCATGTTCTCATATTTGATGAAAATTTGCAAAAGGTTGGAGACACTAGTTGTCCTAATCTTCCAAAAGGTTTTGGAGAGCAACATTATACTCGCGATTCACCGTTATAAGCTAAAAGTAGCTTGGTCATGGACGATTCCATGATGAAGGTGAATATTTGATGTAGGTAAAATGTTTACTACACCAATAGATTACTAAAGAAAGGAATTTGAAAGAACACCAAACATTTGATGATGGTGATCTACTTCAAAGTGCAAATCCAAAGACATTGGTATTTAATTATACACGCTTTGGACTATGTGTCATATGTATGACTCCACTATTAATGTTGATAGATTCTTTCAAACAGAAAAGGAAATACTGAAAGAGAATCTCAGAAATATATGGCAGAAAAGAAAAGACTAGAATTGTTCAGTTTAAGTATATAGATGATATACATGTTATGGCTATATTCTTTGCTCATTAAACAATGTGGTTCTTAAGTATTTTATACTGAATTTGTTGGTATGAATCGTCATACGAAACAACACAATTCATGAACTACAAAGGCCTAAGTAACTAGCAAAAGAATATGTGATGATGTTCATCGAGAACAAATAAAGGGTTATTGTGTTGCTCGTTAAAACATCAAAGCTTGCCTTCAAGATTTGTTTTATCAGGTATTATGAGAACAAAAGGGTTGTTCAAATAATTGCCGTAATCCATAAAAGATGGATGATTCACAAATCTTGTTGGAGAAATCACATCCATAAAACTAGTGCTAAAAATGTCGAAAGACAAATTGATTGAAAGATCACTTAGGAAGTGACATCGCAGTTTAAACTATATTGGAAAGAAAACATGAAGAAACTCCATGTGGATGGAATTTTGGAGTCTTTTGATTTTTGATCAAATGACGTTTGTAAAACTTTCCTAGAGAATAATTAAAACTTCGTTCATAGGCCAAAAGGGAACGAAAGACTAGCTTATTGGAACTTGTGCATATTGTTGTACGAACTCCATTATGTGTAGTCAAGAGCGATGGATTTCAACCTCATATGCTTTCTCCGAAAATTTGAGTGAATATATGAATATTTACTTAATAAGGATGAAGTATGAAATATTTGAAAAGTTCAAAGATTTCAAGATGAAGTGCAAAATCATTGTAACAAGAATATAAATAGTTTATGATAAGATCATAAAGGAAGATATTTGAGTTACAAGTTTAGCAAAATACCTAAGATTTAAGGAATCGTTCCATGGATTTGCATTTCCCGAAACACCATAAGAGTATGGAGCGTTCGAGATATGTAATTAAAACCTTGTTTGACATGGTAAGATCAAAGGTGTAAAATATAGAACTGCCATTATATTTTAAAGATTAAAAGCTTTAGAGACTACCGCTTTTCCACTAAAAAGAGCTCCATCATAATCCGCTGAAATGACACCATATAAAGTTATGGTTTGGGATAAAACCCAAGTAGTCCTTTCTTAAAACATTGGTATGCTATGCATAAGAAAGATGTGTGCAACCAAAGTCGGATAAACCTGTCTTTGTATAAATATTAAGTATTCCTCCACAAACACCGGAGACAAAAGTGTTTGTCGCTTAGAACGTCAAGTTTCTTTGAGAAGGAATTTTTCGTGAAAAGTTAAAGTGGGAGGACAATAGAACTTTGATAAGGTTAAAAGAACCTTAGCTATATGTGCAGAGTTGCGCAGCACCGAAAAGTGTTCCGGAGGCAGCAATAATGCTCATGGCTCACGTGCCTCAAAGGTTGTGGTCACGGAGGTCTAAGTTTCTATTGAAACAAGTAGGTCGAGTAAACAATCAAATACTAAGATTCGAGGGTTGAATCATTATTTGAGAATAATGAACGGACTACATGCAAAGAAGCGATGATGGGCCCTGACTCCGTCAAATGGCTTGCAGCCATAAAATCCGTGATAATTCCATACACGAGAAATCAAGTTTTGAACTTGAAGGACCCTCGAGAAAGGTGTAAGACCTTACAGTTGTGTTTGGATCTATAAAGAAATAGACATGGATGTTTCACATCTATAGTCGACATGTTGGGAGAGAGTTCACAACAATGTTCAAGGATTGACTATGACAAGATTTGATCTTTCATAGCGATATTTAGTCTATACGGATTAATATAGCAACCACTACATATAATTTTGTTATGTGGTAGTTGAATAAACAAAACAAGTTCTTCTAATAGAATTGTTACCTAGGACGTGTGCATGACATGGTCCAAAGGGTTTTGTTAATTCAAAGGATGTTGAATGCATATGCAAACTTCAATGGTTGAAGTAAGCATAGCGGAGTTGGAATCTTCACTATGATGAAACTGTTAAAAGAGTTTAATTTCATCGGAGACAATGAAGATGCTTGCATTTGCAAGAAATTAAGTGGGAGCGCTAAAGACATATTTCTAATACATTATGTGGAGGACATATTGTTGATTAGAAATGATGTATCTTTTATTAACACATATTAAGAATTTCATCCTGATGAAAGACTTAGGCAAAACCCAAATATTTGGCATCAATAGATGCTAATATGGTTGTGCCAGAAGTACATAAACGAGATATTGAATGAGTTCAATATAGAAACTACAAGAAAAGGTTCTTGTCGCACAGAAAGGATTGAAAGAGTTCAATGTTGATGATATATTCAAGTGTATTGACATTTGGTAAGTGAAACAAAGATTCAAGTATAGATTGATACTTGATGTATGAAATCACAAAGAGTGTTTATATCAATCATACTGTGGTATGTACAAATCCAGATATGTCCTATGCTCTAAAAGTTATGAGCATATACCAGAATGATTCATAAGATGATCATTGGACGATAGTAAGGATATTCTTATGATCTTTTGGAAGAACTAAGAGTATATTATTTGTAGAAGTGACAAATAGATGGTTAGTTCATTGTAAAAGTACTACATTGATACTAGTTTTGTCATAGAGTACAAAATTAAGTTTATCTCAATCTAAATTAAGGGTGGCACAATATAATGGAAAGTGAGTTCCATAATGGATTTGGATGAGTTCCAAAGTTAAGACATTGTGACAGATACTTCAACAAAAGGCTAAGTATATGACTGCTATTATAGCAGCAAAAGAGGGCATTTGTGTCAAGTAGTTTGTTATCAAACTAGGTGTAGTTCACAGCGGGATAATACTATGAAGATATATTGTGCGACAATATTATCAACATGTTTTAACCCCAAAGAACTAAAGGTCACACCGAAAGACCAAATTATACAAAGCCATCTCATTAGAGAATGAGTGATGCGTAGAGACGCAAAGACATGCAATTACACACGGACCTGGAAGTGTCAGATCCGGAGATCAGTTGACCACTAGCAATCGTGTACATGCAACACCGGAAAGCCATAGGTGTTGAATACACAAAGGTTTGAAACTAGATTATTGACTCTAGTGCAAGTGGGAGACTGTTGGAGATATGCCCTAGAGGCAATAATAAATATAGTTATTATTATATCTTTGTGTTTATGATAAATGTTTATATTCATGCTATAATAGTATTAACAAGGAAACATTAATACTTGTGTGAATTGTAAACTTAAATTGAAGTCCCTAGTATAGCCTCTATACTTCAATAGCTTGTTGGTTAATAGATGATTGTGGTTTCCCTATCATGAACATTGAGATGTTATTAACAACAAGATCATATCGTTAGGAGAATGATATGGTGGACATACTCCTATAGATAAGCGTAGCATAAAGATCAAAGTCATTTCAATAGTTCAATTGCTATATGCTTTCTGATACATAGTAACCTAATTCCTTCGACCATGAGATCATGCATATCACCTTTACCGGATGGATGCTTTGATGTCATCAAACACCACACCGTAACAGGGTGGCTATAAAGGTGGTATTGAGTGTTCGGAAAGTATTGGTTGAAACACATGGATCAAGAGTGGGATTTGTCCATCCATATGACGGATAGATATTCTCTGGGCCCTCTCGGTGAAATGTCATCCAATTAGCTTGCAAGCATGTGACTGGGTCACAAGGGATCACATATCACGGGAACGAGAAAAGAGTACTTATCAGTAACGAGGTTGAACTAGGTATGCAGAGATACCGACGATCATAACCTCGGATAAGTAACATATCGTGAGACAAAGGGAAATTGGTATCGTATGTAAGTGGTTCATTCGATCGCAATGTAATCGTAGAAATATGTGGGAGCCATATGAATTTCCAGATTCCTCTATTGGTTATTGTTCGGAGAAGTGTCTCGATCATGTCCGCATAATTCACGAACCGTAGGGAGACACACTTAAGGATTCGACGTTGTTTGAGTAGTTATGGTATTATGAGAAAGAGACCGAATGTTGTTCGGAGTCTCGGATGGGATCCGGGATATCACGAGGTGATCCGGAATGGTCCGGAGAATAAGATTCATATAAGGAAAGTCCCGTTTCGGAGTTGGGGAATGGTTCCGGTGTTTTCATCGGGAACATTCTAGAAGGTCCCGGAATGTCCGGCACTCCGGAGGGGGAAGGGTACATGAATGTGTCATTGTAAGTTGGAATGATTGCATCATGTACTAGGTGTTCTTGCTGTCCAAAATAAAGGGTTTATTTAAATCCTAAATTGAAAAGTCAAACGGCTAGTTTGAAAGTCAAACGGCAATTTTGGGAAGTGGGAAAAGAGGAGGAGGTGAAGCCGAGTTGGGGAGGGAGTCCTCCCCAAGCCGGCGCCCCACCCAAGCCGAGTTGGGGAGGGACTCCACTCCCTCCCCTTGGCCGGCCAGCCCTCCCACCTATATAAGGAGGGGCAGGGCTCCCCTCCTAGCACACACAAGTTCCTATCCTCTAAACTAAACCCTAGCCCTAAACCCCGGTTTAGAGCTATTTCGGTTTAGAGCTTCTAATTGCACTAGCCTTCAGATTAGAGCCTTCTAATTGGTGTGTCTAATTACTAGACCACTAATAGCCTCTCTCATACTCCACCATACTCGCACCGGCTTAAGGCGAAGCCCTGCGGGATTTCCCCTCTACTTCCGGTACCACGCCGTTGTGCTGCCGGAATCACGAGGAGAGTGCTACAACCTCCGCTGCCTGCTGGAACAAGGGAGAGGAAGGTCTTCGTCGAGTACCGAACGTGTGACCGACTGCGGGAGCGCTGCGGGAACGCGGCGCTGGAAGGATCGTCTACGCGATCTTGAGATCGGAAAGAGTACGACTACATCACCCACGAGAATCTGCTCTCATTAACCGCTTTGGAATCTTCGAGGGTAAGTTATTCCATCGACTCGTTGCTACAATCTAGTAGATAGATCTTGGCTTGTTTGTTTGTATGCGGTAGAAAATTTTTGTTTTCCATGCTACGAACCCCTACAGTATCTTCTATGGACAAGTTGATACATAATGGCCTAGCTCTTTGCAGTTGTTGCACCATACTTAGCTAATTTCCTTACACTTCTTCTTGTTATCTAGACATTCATTGACATAGTGTCCCATTTCTTTGCAATGGCAGCACTGCACTTGGCTTTTGTCCTTCTTCTTCTTCTTCTTGGGTTTCTCCAAAGCTAGGACTTCTTCTAGTTCATGCTCTTCATATCTCACTTCAAAGGTGGGAAAGTCTCCTTGTCTCCTTAATCTTTTCCTTGGATTATACATATGTCTCTTCTTTTGTCCATCAAGGTGAGTTATATTGCATGTAGGTGCAAGATGAGATTTTCCTTTGTCTTCATCCTTCTTGGTAGAAGTGGTTCCCTCATGGGGGTTTCCAAACTGTTGGTGCACTACACCTTGTTTCCTTTGTTGAACTATGAAATAGATGGGACATTGTATAGGGACATGATTATTTCCTTCACATAGGAAACAAGTAGCTTGAGATGTGGGGCATTGATTAGTTGGATGTTTCTCTTCATAATTAGGTCATTGATCTTCATGCTCTTTGGAAGTGTGATCCATGTCTCCACAAATATTGCAAGCTTGAGTTCCATCTAAAATATCATCCTTGACATCATCGTTGTCACAAACTCCTTGAAAAGGGTTGTCTCGCATGTTGATCATTTGATTTGTCACCTTTTGCATCAATTGAATTTGGGTTTCCAAAAACCTTTGCATGGTTGGGTCTAACTCATTGTTGTTGGCTAAAAATTGAGTTGTCACTTGGTCCAACTGGGTTTGGGTTTGTCAACACCCGTATTTTTAATCCTAGATGCCTGTTATGCCATACATCGCAATCCCAGGACTACCATTTTTGCGAGACATAACACATTTGGATATCACAGTACATCATCCATTACAAACCATACATAAGGTTTTACACAAATAAGGATCTCATGATCCAGTTCTTAATACAACTCAAGCAGCGGAAATACGTAATAATAAAGGTAGAGTAGGCGAAGCTCCATCTTCGGGGTCACAGGCAATGCTGACGATGGGAGATGATCCTAGTTGTCGTAACCTTCCTGGGGTCCATCATCCTGGTACTTCTCTTCATAGTCTGGCCATGGGAATAGCCAGGGAAAAAGCCATGAGTACTCTTTAAGTACTCGCAAACTAATACTAACAAGTGAAAGGGGTTTTTGTAGTAGGACACTAAGCTCTAGGGTTGTTTTGCAAAAAACCAGATTTACCTCTACTAAGTTGAGAAGCAAAGAAAGCTAGTTGAAAATTTTATATCACCTAAGTGGGAACTTGAATTTCATTTCACAACTCTATTGTGGTCAAGTCAAAATCTCAATTCATTTCACAAGTCATTTTGAAAACATCTGACGGGGGAACAGTATGGCCACTCCAACTGTCCATAACCGCGGACGCGGCTATTCGAATAGTTTGACACTCTGCAGAGATTGTACACTTTCACCACAACATGCGATACATCCGCAAAGAACAAATCCTGAATTCACCATACTCAGTATGTGGATAATCAATCCTAACCTTTCAATTACACGCCCTAGTATAGGCACCTCTCCTGCGAGTTTGGCCTCCCAACCATGACCAACTACCATCTTGGGTACTGCACAGGTGGACAATCTTCACAAGTTATCCTTAGCTCAGACCTTGGCCGTGAGGGAACCAATACTAAGGTATATAAGTTTCCAGTCAAGCCCTACCCAACCTTCGGGTATTGTGGTTGTATGGCAAAATTGGAATGGTATCGCATCCAGACAACCATCAGTTTTATAAAGGGCTAAGGCTCATGCCTTAACATTTTCATCTCCCAAATCATCTGGTGTTCGGAAACACATGTCAAAACATCTCAGTAGAATGACTCATCATTCTAAGGTTTTCATAACCATTTTCCCCCAAGTATCCCCATCTGAAGTTGATCAAGCTTTATGCTTAGCACAAGCATCTACAAGTGGGGGTGAGTACTAATGAGGGGTGGTAAGCAAGTGGAGTTTAACTAAGTTCAATCTCATGCCTTGGGATGACATCAAGATTATCTAGCTTAGACCAAATTTAATGCTCTTTATGCAACCTTCAATTATCTTTCTAGTATCTACAGGTCACTTAACTAAACTCTAAGAAATAGCTTTGAGAAATAAATAAAGTAGAAGCTTGCAAATAAAACTAGGATTGGGTATCATCAAATGTCTCAAACCAAGCATGCTTAGTGCATTGCATAGGTTATCTATTTTCATAATTTCAAGTGTTAGCTTGCTCAATCAACTAGTAGTATTAGGCTTGCCTTGTGCAGAGCAGTGGTTGAAGTTCTCCTCGGCTTCTTCTTCATAGTATCCTCCTTCCTCCTCGTATCCTTGGTCGGTACTAGCGTCTATAAATAAAGACGAGGTACACAATCACCAAACAATAATTAACTACTTTCAATCATCACACAAAGGGGTTCTATACATGATCTAGCATCATCACTGACATTACAAGACTAAAGCATTTGTCTTATTGATTTTATTTTTAGAAAAGTAATTTCTACTCATTGAAAAACTACTTAAGATTTAATATTCTCCAAACCAAACATGGGATCATGTTGACACATGTCATCACCACATATTTTAGTACATGGGAATATGATTTAAAGTGGTGTCACAATTTAATAAAGTTTAACCCTTTTATTTTAAATAAATAAAGTGACTAGAAATGCCTATGTGGCATTCTTTTATTACTTGGACATTATTTCTGTAAGTAAACCCATATATTTTTATATATTCTGAAAGGTATGGTCAAATGTGATTTTTGAGAGTTGGAATCAACTCAAAAGGTATTATGGTTTAAATTTGAAAAAGTTTGAATGCAGAAAAGCTTCTGCCTTGTTATTTTTACCAAGGGTGATCTACAGATTCAAATGATTTGAATCCAACGGGCTTGGATTAAGCATTTCAAGACCTTTCTAACAAAATTGGTTTCATTAAATTTGGTTCACTGAATCAAGATGGGTTGATTTTTGGAAAATAGATACAAAACTATGTTTGAATGAAAATAGAAAAATCTAAATTCAAATGAGTGGGCTGCGCGGGAAGGGGAAATGGGCCGGCCCAGTGTCACTCCGCGGCGCGGGAGGCAAATGACAGGGGGTTCCACCAGTCAGTGGCTCTTTAAACGCGAAGCGGTACGGGGCGATATCGGCCGCACGATCTAAGTCTAATCGAACGGCTACGGCTCATCGTCCACGTCGGGCAGCGCCGGCAAGACAAAACCCTAACGCGGCAGGTGGGGGTCGTTGGAGACTCACCGGGGCTCAGGCGAAGGTCGGCGATGCGGGCGAACGACGAAGTCGACGACGGCGAACCTCCTGGTACCGACAGCTCCTCCTGGGGCGGCTCCAATCGATGGCTTCCTTCTTCTCCAGCAGCGGTAGGCTGCGGTGAAATTCTAGCGATGCGCTGCTCTCCTTACTCCGGGAATGGGGTGGGGTGGTTCTGGGTGATAGGGGAGTAGAATGGTGTGAAGAATTCGATCGGGGGATGCCTCTATTTATAGTGGCGAGAGGGGACCGATGGGCGCAAGCTGAGCTCGTTGTGGTCGACGGCACAGAGGGCTATCGGCGTGGGCGACGGTAGGGGCGGTGCTGTGCTCCCTGGCGAAGCTCAACAACTTGGTGGCGAGGCGTGGGGCGGTGCGGATTGGTCGGAACGCTGCGGTGCTCTTCGCGTGCCCGACGGAAGTTTTAATGGCGCACAGCACGCGTGGTCCGCGCAGCGGTAGCTGGTATGGTGGTGATCATGCGTGCACGCAGCGAGGGCGGAGCGCGGTCTATGGGTGCTAGTCGAGCGTGGCGCACGGGGCGCGCTCTCGGCATGCTCGCAGAACGGCTTGGCATGGCTCGGGCGTGTGGTCCAGTGGCTGGCATTGCTCGCGGCTGGGATAGGGAGTGGCGGTGGGGTGCTAGCTAGCTCCCAGACAAGGTTGGCACGGCTAGTTCTTCTCCTGGCTTGCTGTCCACACTGGGGTGACAATGGTGCTCTCGGCCTGTTCACCATTGATGACAATGTCCATCTTACAGTGGTGCTAGTGATTAGTTAGGGTTGTTAGATGATCTACTAAGGCTAGTGGTGTCCACAGAGGGAACAACTTAGGCCAGAATCACTGCACACTATAGTGTTTAGGATTTGTTTGATTTGCATCTGCAAGGTGTTTGATGAAATTGCCGCATGAACTCAAGTTTTGAATTTTGAAAAGATTTTTGGTGGGTGTGCTAGGAATGTGCTGGTGAGTCTGTGGATGCTTGGGTTTTCAAAGTTGAGCATGTTAGAGTGGCTTTTGAAAAAGTGGGATCTTCCTATATGATATAGATTCAATTTTAAACTGTCATTTGAACTATGTATTTGAATGATTTTGGATGATCACAAAGTGGGCCTTGATACCTGGTTATGAGTACTATCAAGGGGTGCAAAGATCCAAACAAGTTTCTGTTAATTTTTGAAAGTTAGAGATAGCCAAAGTAGGCATAGGAGTTAATTTGGCCAAAGTGACCATTCACTTATTTTGTTTGTTTTGATTTGTTTGTCTTTGGGAAAAGTGTGCGGATTGCTTAGATGATGTTTATTTCACCTAAGAATCATTTTACAAGCAAAGAAACACACAAGCATGGCAATTCAAAAGAATCCAAATTGTAATGCTTACACATATGCATGCCTTCATATTTTTAATTGGAAAAGTTTTTGTTAACCCTAATTTTGATGATTAGAGTTTGATGATCCAAGTTTAATACTTTTGGGATGTTACAGGGTGACTATGAGTTCTCTCATGTGCATCTCTTGGTTGTTGTTGTTGTTGTCACCATCCTTGATGTTGGAGTCTCTTGGAGTAGTCATCTGTTTGGGTTGGATTGGGATTAGAATAGGCAAAAGATTTCTAAGGAAATAATTCTAATCACACACATCAAATCACAAAAAGCAATGTGCAAGCAATATCAATCATGCACTCCACTTAAACAACAAGTTTCAAGCACATTTTTAGGCAACAAAATATTTTTGCTACACCACAATAGTTGGTGTGTTTGATTTAAACTAAATATGGTGGTCCACCTATATGGTTCACTTGAGATCATTCCATTCTCCTTTGTTGTTTCTTCTTGAATGAAATCATGGTTTCCTTGGAAAAATTACTGTGTCTTGGTCACAAAACTCCAAAGGTGATGATGATTCCTTCTAAGTTGTGTTTCCTTAGTCTTCAAGTCTTGAGTAATATTTCTTGTCTCTATTGTAGTCCTTAGTGATGTCCAAGTTGAAGTCCTCGGTGAATCTAAAGTTGAAGTCATTGGTGACGATGAAGTTGAAGTCATTTGAGTTGGTAAAGTCCTTTGCTCAAGTTGATGTCTTTGTTCTTGTTGAGGCTTTGTCTATAAAGTTTGAAAAGGAAGAGATGTAGAATCAAAACCAAAAAGGTTGAGGAAAGAGTTTACAAGATTGTTTGTAAATAAGTTTTGGAACAAATACAACTCCTATTTTTCTAAGGTGTTTTGTCCAATCCTAGGGTTACAATCTTACAGGCAACATAGTGCTCTAATACCATCTATAGAGGTCCCAACCTTTAATAAGGTAGAGATCCCTGTGTTTACAATTCTAGTCCCTGGATCTTGCAAATACAACTCCTATTTTTCTAAGGTGTTTTCCCATAGCATGGTTTATACTTAGCAAAATTTCATGTAAGTTCTACTTAAAAATATCACTAATGCATAGTGAAAATAATAGGACAAAAGTATGAAGCATCACTTGCCTTTTTGGTAGAGATTATAAGTTCACTCCTTGATCTTGCAATATTCAGACTCTTAAAATTCCACTACAATTCAACCAAGCAAGCAATATTCAATCTACCATTCAAGCAAACATCACATAGAATAATAGAAACAAAGCAATGCATGCAAGCATGCTAAAGATTGTTTTATTTGGAAAAGTGGTTTATAATAGGTTATGGACATCATAAAATATCTATTGGTCATTTATAAAAGTGGCAAGGTCATTCATAAATGTGGCAAAACCATTTGATATCAAGTTAGTGAAAATGGCCATTTTAAGTAATTTTTGTTTTGCTAGAAAGGATTTAAATCCAAAGAATATTTCTAGTGTTTACCAAATATATTTTTAACACAAATGTTAGTGTTTTAAGGTCAAGTGTTTAGTATTGAAACCATTGCAAAAGGTTTTATCTATAAACCATTTTTATACCAAATCAATATTTTATGTTGTTGAAAATGCCTTTAGCAAAGTAATAATTTTATAGATTCACAAAATATATTTTTAAATCATAAAACGTTGTGTTTAGGGTCAGCGAGTTTAATCCAAATCATTTCCCAAAGGTTTTTCTCCAAAAAGTATTTTTAACATATAAACAACATTTTTATTTGACTAGAAATGTTCTAAATCAAAGATTTATTATTTTGCCTCACAAAATATGTTTTTGAATCTACAAGTTGGTTTATATGGTCAGTAGGTTCAAAACAATACCTTTTCCAAAGATTTTATCACAAAAATAATTTTAGAATGAATTTTATATTCAAATTATGCCTACACAAGTTTCTGCAAAAACAACCATTTTACCAGAAGCAATTCATTAAACAAAGTGCATGGTTGGATAGTACTTGGTCTACTGATTCCGTTTATATAAAATTTGCAAAATTTGGACGTGTGGATGAAAAGTTATGAATTTCACAAAACAAAACAACTAATAGACAAGTTTCTGTTTTTAAAACAAATTCCAAGCCACGTGTCTTGATGCAATTGGTCTGTATTGCCTCGTTTGGATCGAGCATCATGGGCTATTGGATCTAACTTAAATCGCATGGTACAGATGGACGCATACCCCTTCGATAAGTTCTAATCCTAGCCAGACGATATGCATCCTACAGTTGCAACGCACTTGCCAGGAACTGGTGGCGCTGGCGGCGGCTGCGTGGCTCTGTCAGAGAACTTGCCGGCGATTTAGATCGCGCGGGAAGGAGCGGAGATGCTTACCGTGCTCGGGTGGTTGCAGTGAAGCTCAAGGTGGGGTCAGATACTCGAGGGGCGCACGGGAGAAGCGGCTATTGCTCGCCGGAGCTAGCGGCAGCGTCGGGTGCTTCTGTTCGTCGTCGGGGGAGAGCTTGTAGGCCACCATAAGGAGAAAGGAAGGGTGCATTAGACGCGTGTGAGTGTGGCGGTTACAGGAGCATCAACGAGGGGGTCAGGGGTGGACCGAAGCTACCTAGGGAGTTCGCCGGAGGAGTGGCAGGCGACGGTGGCGCTCGGGTGATGTCCTTGCTGAAGCTCTGGTGCACACGCGGCCAAGAGAGCGGCACCGGGAGATGCACCAGGGAATGGGAAGTAGGCTCGCGTACACTAGGGGCGAGGGATGGTCGGACGTCTCCGGAATTGGCCGTAGAGGTTCGTCGGAACAGGTGGTTGGCAGTGGTCAATTGGTACAGCCTGGTGGCCGAGAGGGAGCAGTGTCTGGGGAGAAAGGAGGAGGAGAGTGAGGCGCTTAAGTGTGCGTGGTCACAGCAAGGAGTAACCGCGGCGTTAAGGAGAATTAAGTCCGTGGATTTATAGCAGAAAACGGCGAGGAGGGAAGGAAGAACCAGCCGCGGGGTGGAGACGATGAACTGGGCAGTGGGGCCGTGTCGTCAGCGAGGGAGAGGAGGTGCAGTGGGGTCTGGTCGTCAGTGGTGTTCCGGGTTCGTTCTGCGGTGAAAAACGTTTCGCGCGTAGAGAGAGGGGAAGTGGGCTAGACTAGGCTAGCTGGGCCTGGTCTGGTTGGGCTGGTTGGTTTTCATTTTTTTTATACTGATTCATTTTCCTTTTTTCTCTTTCCATTATTCTATTTTGATTTTGTTTAATCATTTCAAACAACCATTTGAATTCAAACTTCTACCAAACTTTGTGTAGATTTTAATACTGTTATTTAACATATTCTAAAGTCAAATTCAGAATAATTCTTTTATTCTTTTTAGGGTATATTAATTATTTAAAATAGGCCCTTGTTTTAAATTCAAATAAGATCAAATATATTTTCAAATCTTTATTTAAATTTTAATTTTTCACAAAAACCTTTTTAGTAGGTTTATTTATTTAATAGGGTGTTAAATAATTTACTTTGAAGTATTTTAAAATGATTATTATTCATTTAATTTGGGAAATTGTCTTTATTCAAATAGAGATAGAATTTGGTTAATGCCATTTTATTTTATTTGAAAATTCTCTATCCTTTTATGTTATTTGGATTTGGATTATATTCATTTCATTTGCTTATGGATTAGGCCAAGTTTTCATTTGGCTTTTAAATATTCCTTATTAATTATTTCTTTGTTTATTTTGTAAAAACCATATCTTTTTATTTATAGATCCAAACTTGGTGATTCCAATTTGTCAAATCTTATTTAATATTTGTTTATCCTTTTATATCTTCTTTAGGATTACTTGCTCACCATTTGGTATGGAATTTTAGATAGGATCATCATTAGCTTTGGAAATTATTTCCCTTCATCTTATTAAATTCATAAGTTTTTATCTATGGTTCCAAACTGAGTGAAACCCATTTTCTTGGTTTTATAATATTTCCATTTGTCAATCTTGATCATTTATAATATTTTGTTGACAAATTTTTATATGGATAAAATCCATAGGTTTTGAGTAATCTTGGAAATCTCCCATTAGGGTTTTAGGGTTTTGGTTTATTTTCCAAGTGTTTAAATTTCAAGATGCTTTTATGAAGAATGCATTTCAGTTGATTTGAATTTAGTCGGACTCAAATTTTTATTCAAAGTTTGTTCAAGATGGGTTTTGATGTTTCCACTTTGAAACCAAAAGTTTCTTTTCACCCTAAATTCCAACATTTATTTATTTTGTTTATTTTTTTCACATTACAAAATTTGGAAAATTTTGGGATGTGACAACTCTAATTCAACTTTTTCTTCCCTTAAGTTTAAAAGAGAAAAATCTTTTGGAGGAAAAGATCAAAAATTTCTGTATGTTCCAAAGGTGCCTACACCAAAACCCCTTAATGAGCTAAAAATTGATAAAACTTTTAGTGCAACTAAGAGTGATTTACATGTTGAACCATCTTCACCTAAGGTACCTATTGAGAAAAGCCCTGTTATAATGAAAGTAATTGATGTTGATGCTTCTTCATTTGAAAATACTTGATTCTTACTTTATTTGCCTAGCTGAAAGGCGTTAAAGAAAATCACTCTTGGGAGATAACCCAATTTTTATTTCAGTAAGTTTTTATTTTGTTGAGTCTTGGAAGTTATTGCCTCTGTAATAACCTCTCCTTATCCTTTTTGTTTGGTTTTTGTTCCAAGAATAGCCTCTAATGAGAGGGAAGTAAGATTTGGGAAGTTGTTGTCCCGAAACAGATTTCTGTGCTTCACTATAAAAAATCGTGTAAAAATCCCAGTACGTCGGATTGAGCTAAAAAAATTTGTATGCATGCCCCTGTTATTTACCCAACTTTAGTTACATTTTCACTTTTAGATTTGAGCTTCATAAGATTTTTCAAAAAAATGGTCTTTACATGCTGGTCTATTTTGATAGATTTCTGCCATTATTTGCATTTGCCTCTTAATCGGTTTCTTTTTGAGTTCTCTTTGATCAATTCAGCTTTTAAAAGGAGTTGCTGCAGTATCTTATGTTTTAATGGATGATTTACTTGAGTTGAAATTGAACCCATAAGCTTATTATCTTGAATACACTAATGTTGCTAATGAAGATTGTGTGAAGTTTTGTATGAAGGAGATTTTGAAGTGTAGGGAGAGAATGATGTGATGAGATGAAATATGGACAAAAGCTCAAGGTTGGGGATGCCACCCGTGTCAACCCAATAAATATTCAAGAGGTACAAGTGTCAAAGCTTGGGGATGCCCAAGGCATCCCCATCTTCATCAACAAAAGTCTCAGGTCTTCTTTCAAGACACTTTATTTTTGCTTCATACGATATTGTGTTGTTCTTGGAACGTATTTGGTTTCTTTTTTGTTTTTAGTTTTCTTTTGTTTTCTATAATAAGTTGGTTGGATCACAACACACCTATTTTGGAGAAGTCACGTCTAGTTCTTCGTTGCCTAGAACACTCTAGTTTTCAATCTTATTGTTCTATGAGTGTTCAATTTTGCTAGCACTGCGTTTAGCTTTAGTTTTCTTATGCTTTTTGCTTAGAACTTTTTAGTTCTTATTTGTAGTTAGGTGAGACAAGATCTCTGATCTTTATTGATTATTATCTTTGTGAGTTGTTTCAAATAAGTTGATTGGTGTTGGAAAAGAGTAGAAAGTTTCATGCTTATAGTGGTAAAAAAGGAAGCTTGTTTTAACTGTGACTTAGACTTTATCATGTCATGTTAGACATTGCTTTAACCATATGCTTAGTGATTATTGTTGTAGCATGACTTGTTTCAAACAATTGAGATTGCTTAATATTCCTTGAAAAAATCATGCGTTGGTTTAGCATACAAAAGCATAATATTGTGGTATTCTCCTTTGATGCTTTATTTGGGTTGACTTGGCACATGCTTACACCATGTTAAGACTATGAACCAGTCACCTTAGCCTCTATGATCATTTATGTTTTACTTGTGATATCACTTTATGCTTTTATTAATAATGTTTTGTCGCTCTGCATGATTATGGCCATTATTGTTCTCTTAGTTGGTCGATCCCAGTCTTTTGCTAGTCTCCACCTGTACTGAGTATGAGCTCTAATCGTGCATCCAACTCCTAAGAAACCAAGTTATTCCAAAGAGCTCATGTGCATGGTGTGTTACACCATTCCAAGTATATTAATGCTTTATCTATCTTCCAAATTAAACTTTTGTTATGTTAAAACTAGTGATTAAAGCTCTCACGAACTTGATGGCACACTTTATTTTTCTTGAACTTAATAAACTTGAACCATTGTGCCCATCTATGTGCTTATATGCTTGCAAGTTATAAATTGGAAGTCATCAGAACCATGCTGTCATGGGGAATGCTTTCAACACCTGTACATATCTATTCAGTTGATATCATGTTCTTTTGTTTATGGATGTTGGCGGTGTGAAATAAAAGGGGATCTTGTAAGTCCATAGATTTTTCTATATGTGTTAGAGAAACGCCTGGGCGGCTAGCCTAAGCCATGCCTAATCATGGTGGAAACTTGCAGCATAACCATAGTGAGCAATCTATAAAGCATCTTCAGAAAAAAATAGAAAGAGAAGAAAAAAGGAGAAAAAAAACATGCTCATGGTAAATAAAAAGATCGTTGAGATGCTCATTGTCTGTTGCCTTGTCATTTTGATATGGGATAGCTCCTATGTCATGGGGCAAGGGTGACACCCGTTGGCTGTTCTCTATGATACACATATACTTACAATGACAAGTACTTGCTTGTGACTAAAGTTGAGTAGCACGAGGTACGACCCTCGTACTCAAGGGGCATGAGATTTTCAACTTATGATTTGTCAAGCATATAACTCATATTTGTCTCACTTTAACCTTAATCACTTCAAGATTCTTATTATAGGGTCAATGAGAGCTCAAAGCTAGTAAGTACCATAATTTTTGGAAGCTCTTTATGAAACTTGAAATTCCTACTTCCCTCTATGAAGGGCCTTTCTTTTTACTTTTTGTTGAGTCTCCATCTTCTATCTTTATGCACCAATTAAGAGAGCATAGTTTTCATCCTTAGTTCAATGTGCATTGTCCCAAAACTTGTTGATTGATTCATAATTATGGTATTGCTTGTCCTTAAATGATTTGTATATAGTCACCCTTATGAAGTTTGAAGGTGTCATATGCATTTATGTTTTGCTACTCCATGAAGGACAAGTTGATTACCACTTTTATTATGTTTTCTATATGTGAAACAAACAAATGTCTTTCAATGCATTGTTATTCATGATCTTTTGTGTGTACCTTTCATGTTGCAACATAGTTGCTTTGTCTTATTGTTAGAACTATATCTTTCATGCTTATGTTAGATTACTTTGATCCCAGCCATCAATGCTTTACAATACCTTGATCAAGATTGTGATGGTGCATGTCACCTCAAAAAAAAAATTTATCACTTACCTACTCGAGGACGAGTAGGAGTTAAGCTTGGGGATGCTTGATACGTCGTAAACGTATCTATAATTTTTGATGCCCCAAGCTTGTTTTTGTACCAACTATCTTATGTTTTGTCTACACTTTGAGGCATTTTTATATATTTTCTGAAAATAACCTATTAACAAGATGACATAGTGCCAGTTCCTATTTTCTACTATTTTTGGTTTCAGAAAATCTAGTAAAGAAATATTCTCGGAATTGGACAGAAAAAAGCGAAAGTCAATATTTTACTGTAACAAAGACGGAGTCTATATGGGGGACGAAAAGGCACCACAGGGCGTCCAAACCACCCCATGGCACGGGTCCACCCTAGGACACGCCAGGGCATGGTGTGGCCCCCCTGGCCCTTAACCGACCTTGCCCCTTCGCCTATATAAACACCCTGAGGAGAAAACCCTAAGAACCCGATCAGAAATCCATGAAAAAGTCCATAGCCGCCGCCACCATCATCCCTAGATCGGGAGGGATCTGAAGCCCTTCCCGGCACCCTGCCGGAGAGGGGATATCACCCTGGAGGCCTTCTTCATCACCATGCAAGCCTCTAGAGTGATGCGTGAGTAGTTCATCCTTGGACTATGGGTCCATAGCAGTAGCTAGATGGTCGTTTCTCCTCTTTTGTGCTATCATGTTTAAATCTTGTGAGCTGCCTATCATGATCAAGATCATCTATATGTAATCCTACATGTGTGTGTTTTGGGATCCAATGGAGATTGAGTACTATGTCAAGATTGATTATTGATTCTATCATGTCTATGTTATTTGTGATCTTGCATGCTCTCCATTGCTAGTGGTTACTCTGGCCAAGTAGTTGCTTGTGACTCCAAGAGGGAGTATTTATGCTCGATAGTAGGTTCATGTCTCTAGTAATCCGGATGAGTGACATGAACCTCTAAGATTGTAGATGTGTTGTTGCTACTAGGGAGAAAACAACAATCCTTTGTCCAAGGGAAATTGTATTGTTTACTTTACACACTTTTATTAATGCAATTATCTGTTGCTTGCAACTTAATACTGGAAGGGGTTCAGATGATAACTTGAACGTGGATTATTAGGCATAGATGCAGTTGGATTACGGTCTATGTATTATGTTGTAATGCCCAAACGAATCTCATAAAAATCATCATGCATTATTATGCATTCTCAATCTGTCAATTGCCCAACTATAATTTGTTCACCCAACATGCTACTTATCTTATGGACAAACACCTATAGTGAACTGTGGACCCCGGTCCATTCCTTCCCACTGATATTCAATATACTGCCTACTGTTTAATTTCTGCAATTACTACAAGCAATTACTTTCTTCCACACTATATGTTTAATCCTTTGTTTTCAGCAAACCGGTGAGCTTGACAACCTAATTGTAAGTTGGGACAAAGTATTATGGTTCTGTTGTGCAGGTTCCACGTTGCTAGAAACACCTTGGGAGTTGTTTACTTTCTCCTACTGGTTCGATAACCTTGGTTTCACAACTGAGGGAAAACTTGCTGTTGTGCTCATCACACCTTGCTCTTGGGGTTTCCCAATAGGCTCTACAGTAACAGAGCCGCATCAACAGTCCTTAATGATGAGGTTGGAAACTTCACCACAAAGCCCTATTATGCCAACATTCCCACAAAGCACAACCCAGTCTTTCTTTACAATGCCACCAAACCTGAAGATGTACCCAATCTTAGCATCTTCAGAGGGCTTGGTGGCAAATCAAGTGGCACAAAGAAGTTCGTAATGAAAAACCTTGAGCGGGGGTTGATCCACTCGTATGTCTTCAACATCATGGAATAAGTGAAGTCGTACATCGATTAAGTGCTCACCATTTAGTTTTCCTCAAACATTCACTCCTATGTCTATGCCTAACTCTCTTTTAAATTGGTATAGACGATTCAACACTACAAGAAATGTGCTATACTATGACCTTTTGAGAGTGACCCCGAAAGAAATCGTCATAAATTTATGACGATTTTGCTGCAGTTGGTCATGAGCTGTTTGGAAGGGCAAAGGATAGCAAATGCATGACGATTTGTCCCAAAAACGTCTTAAATTATTTACACGAAATCGTCATAAGCTGGTGTGTACTGTTTGGGGCCTTGTTTGGAGCATACTACGACGATATAGAATCTTCATAGTCACTTATGACGCTATAATAACGTCGTAGTATGTTAAGCACTAGGATGACTGTGCTGCCATCTCCTCAATGTGATCCACGTGTCATGTTAGTTCTGTGCTAGGGATTTTTTAGGTCGGGCCTGGATGGACCGATTCTTTCAGGTCAGGCCCAACAGCTTCTTTGGCCTAGATAATATTGTTAGGCAAAATAGATTGCACTAGCTGGGACTTGAACCCACGACCTAGCGATGTGAGGCAGTTGTCATAACCACTATGCTATAGTTGTGTTGTTGCAAATAATGTATAAACAACTCTATCTATACTATTAGTATTATCGAACAGAACATGACCACGGAACCGAACCTTACCACACAGAGAACCACACAGAACAGAACATGACCACGCTCCCTTCATGGTGACCGGCGGCGGGCGGGGCGGCGCTGGACGGCGGACCGGCAGCGGCGGGGGCGACGCTGAACGGCGTACGGGCGGAGGGGAAGAGGCGGTGGTTGCCGGCGGGCGGAGGGGCTGAGGCGCCGGCGAAGGGGCTGCGGCGGTCGTGGCCGGCGGAGGGGCTGAGGCGCCGGCGGAGTCGTGGCCGGCGGAGGGGCTGCGGCGGTCGTGGCCGGCGGAGGGGCTCCGGCGGTCGTGGCCGGCGGAGGGGTTCCGGCGGTGGTGACTGGAGGAGGTGCTGCAGCAGTCGACATCGGTTAACACCCTCTCCTCTCTCCCCTGTTGATATACTTCCCTGTTAATTTCAGAGCCTGGTTTCATTAGGGTTTCAAAATCCATATTTTCAGATGATGTTTAGAATCAATTCAAGCCCAAACCTTCAGGTCTTTTTTGCCTTTAGCTAGATGTAGGCACAGAACTATATTGTTGGAGCTTATCTAGGTTTTGGTTTAATTTCTGCTAGCTAGTGTGTACACTTCAGTGCAATTCTAACTTGCAATATTTTTCGGTCTTTCTGACAGAAGCTAGATAACAAAAGGAGTTAGAAGGCTTTCTTATGAGCATCTAAGGGGAGTGGATGAGTTCATGCGATTTGTTCGTAGAAGTGTTCCCGATGATGCTCAAGTTTTATGCCCATGCCCCAGCTGTATGAATCGTGTTGAACAAACTCTACCAAATGTAGAGGCTCATCTGCTAATGCGTGGGATGGCATGCACGTATGATAGGTGGATCCATCATGGAGAGCCTTTACATCCAGAACCCGGAGCGGAACCTGAACCTGGTGAAGGCGCAGATCATGTTGATGATGGCGGTGAGTTTGTACAAGATGATGTTCCGCAAGAGGATGTTGGTTTGGAGGCAGAGGATGGCTATGAGGATGATAGAATCCCTGATCTGTTTAGGGATTTGTACGAGTCTGAACCGCAAGGTGCTGGAGAGCATACAAATGCCGAGCTGATAGAGGAGGCCAAGCGCGCAGCTAGTGATGGTGGGACATTGTCCAGAGTTTCTTTTACCGTGAAGTTACTCCATGTCAAGTCCTTCTACCGAATCAGCAATGTTGCCTTCAATGCAATACTCCGTATCTTGACCATCCAATACCCTAAAAGTGCAATTCCCAAATCTTATGAAGAAGCATTGGGTATAATCGGTAGATTGGGGCTTGGTTATGATTCAATCCATGCCTACCCGAACAACTGTATCTTGTTTTGGAACTCGTACGCCAAGCATGACAGGTGCCCGAAATGTGATGCCTCAAGGTGGAAAGATGCGGATGGGAGGAAGCAGATACCGGAGAAGGTGTTGAGGTACTTTCCTGTGATTCCAAGGCTATAGAGGATGTTCATTTCGAAGAAACAGTCGGAGGATGTACAGTGGCACAAGCTAAAGCGGCAACCTGTGGATAATGAACTTAGCCATCCAGCCGACGGAAAGGCATGGAAATATAGCATGTGGCTGGTATTTGTTGTGCCGTACAATCTTCCACCATGGGCATGTATGGAGCAGTCCAACTTCATGATGGCTTTGCTAATCCCCAGTCGAAAATCTCCAGGAAAGGATTTTGATGTCTTTATGGAGCCCCTAGTAGAAGATCTCCTCAAACTCTGGAAGGGTGTGTACCTATGATGCCCTGAGTCCTGATAAGTTCGATCTCCGTGCTGCGGTAATATGGTGTATCCATGATTTTCTAGCACTGCACACTTTGTCGGGGAGGCTCACGTCTGGTTATCAAGCATGTGTGCATTGTGACAAGGATTCCAACCTTTAACAAATACAACTCCTATTTTTCTAAGGTGTTTTCCCATAAAGTGGGCTGGACTCCGTGGAATTTTGGAATTTTGCTGAGCTGGGAAATTTCTTCAGAGAGTTGTGCGCCAAAACACTGAAGCTATCTGTTCTTGAAAGACTCGAAAAAAAAATCGTAGTTATCCTTTGCAAGCTTGAAAAGATCTTTCCTCCGACCTTCTTCACGGTGATGGTTCATTTGACTGTGCATTTACCCAAAGAGGCAATGCTTAGAGGCCCTGTACAATACGGCTGGATGTACCCTGTCGAAAGAAGGATGCTTACATTTAAGCGTTATGTACGAAACACCGCCAGGCCTGAAGGGTCGATTGCCGAGGCATATATTGTTGATGAGTGCCTTACATTTTGCTCGAGGTACTTCGACGATCTGGAAACAAGATTCAATAGGCCGGGTAGAAATAGAGAGCGGGATGATTCGCACGTTGGTGATGTCTCTGTTTTCAACCATGGTGTAAACCTTCTTGGAGGGTCAGATTACTCGGAGGCTGGTGATGAATATGACAAGATGCATTGGTATGTGCTAAGGAGTTGCCCTGAGGTTCCACCGTATATCGAGTATGTCATCTCTTGTGCATGCACCCTTATCTTTTTTATTGAGTTGGAAGGAACCCATTTGCAAGCCTGATGATTTAATTAACTTTATGTTTTTGTTGGCATTGCAGGTAGTGCAAAATAGAGCTGAATAAGCAAGGTAGCCGCATCAATGTTGATAGATGGCTCGCGAAGGGATTTGCTAAGTGGTTTAAGAATCATGTGAGATCTTTAGTCTTGGAATCAATTGCCACATGTTTTTTTGTGTGTGTTTTTGTTACTAACCCTGTTTTTGTGTGCATGAGGACAATAAAGTCAGTGCTGATCTTTTTGCTTTGGCATGCGAGCCGGATAGGCGAGTGAGGCTGTATTCAGCATGTATTGTTGATAGTGTCCGCTACCACACAGTTGACCGCGAGAAAAATAGAAACACGAAGAACAGTGGAATAGTTGCCGAGGGAGACCATGATGGTGAAGATATGGACTTCTATGGTTAGCTTAAAAGCATCATAAGGCTCCAGTACAACTCCAGTAGAGGCGTCCATCGATCGGTCGTCTTGTTCCGTTGCGATTGGTTTGATCTTGGTGGCAGAAAGAAGACAGGGATCCAAGATGACGGACACTTCAAAATCATTAACACTGGAAGGTGCTGGTATAAGAGTGATCCATTTATTCTAACGACACAAGCAACAAAGGTGTTCTATGTGCCAGACACCGACTTGCATGGAAATTGGCAAGTTGTGCAAAAGTTTCAACACAGACATTTGTGGAGTGTGAAAGAAACTGAAATGGAGAAGGGTCTCAATGGTGGTGGTGGTCTAACATACCAAGATGATAACACTGAGGAAGTTCCAGTGCAAGAGAAAGAACCCGGTGTGCATACTAGATTGCGAAGGAGACGGGAACGAGTGTTACTTGATGCTTCATTCGTAGAAAACATTAGGAAAAGAAGGAAGGAGGTAGTGGAGGGCCATGAATGCGATTATGAAAACATGGTAGATGACACAGTCCTCCAGTACTGTAGCGATGGTGAGGATAAAAGGCAGATGCATTTCGACGATGATGATTAGTGGCTCACTAGAAATATGGTAGATGACAACATGCAAGGTAAATTATATCCTCCATTATCTTTTCTTTTTTATTTCATTGCTAGTGGCTCACTGGAAATTTCTATTCTTTGTTTCAAATGCTAGTGGTGGTGAGGAGCAAGATCAGATCAGGAGCAGTGGTGGTGAGGAGCAAGATCAGATCAAGAGCAGTGGTGGTGAGGAGCAAGATTAGATCAGGAGCAGTGGTGGTGAGGAGCAAGATCCTTTTAGTTGGATGAGCAGTGATTTCTGCCTATTGTTGCCTTGTAATCTTGACCATGTACTACTATTTCTAGATGACCATGTCATTTTAGTTTCTGTATGAGTTATGAATATCATTGTGACTTCTGGATGATCATTGTGATTTTAGTTCTGAATCTTTGAGTGCATATCATTGTGAGTTTTGAATCTGTCCAAAAAAGGAAAAATGGTGAGGCCTAGGGATCGAGCCCAGGACCTCCTACTACTATTGCAGCGTCAACTGCCACCACACTACACAAGTGACCTTGTTAGGTATCTGATCACATGATACAAGTAGCATTGTATATTGATCACAGGACCATTTAAAAAACAAAGCAACCTGATCATTTCATAGATCACAGGACCATATTTACAACCTGATCAAAAGCAACCATTTCACAATGCAACCTGATCAAAAGCAACCAAAAGACCATTTCACAACCATTTCACAATGCAAAGGATCATTTCAATAAGATTTGAATCGGTAGTAAGTGAGTCAGATTTCGTCGCAAAAAACGGGCCGTTTTGTGAATCAACCACCAAATGAAAGTTTCGAAATGCCACGACCACATTTTTCTAAAATGATATACCACCTTACATTTACAAATGTCCCAACTGGGGTATCTAAAACCTTTCGGTCCACCCCTGGCGAAAAAGACAAATGTCTGCCGAATCGGCAGGAAGTGGGTCCGATTTGAACTACAGGTACATTATCGTATGCTCATGATTTTTTGCAAAAATCATTTTTAGACTCACAATATGCTGTTTTATTAGAGATCCAATGCAAGTTTGGCGATACTCATCCCCTAGCTAAGAACCTTCATGCCCGTCGTTTTGACCATAGTTTGAAACTAGCGTAAAATATTCAAAAACTGTCCGAACAATGTAAATCTTTCGCGTGGCATCATTTTATGTGACACGGTTGCAAGGAAAAATACCAAACTTGGTATATTGATTGCATCTCGAAAAGTCCTTCTCAAAATGAGCTATCATGTTTGAGGTTTCATGGCTTTTCGGTCCAAATGGCCAATGTTATGGCAAGACTCGCTGCATAGTTTGTGATAACGTGCCCATATTGTGCATGCATGTGCATCCTGGGATGGCGAACAATGTTGCAGTAGAAAGCTTTCCTTGTTGTCGCACCGAAAAACCATTTTCTATTTTTCGAGCGCAAAAAAGGGCCGTTTTGTGAATCAACCACCAAATGAAAGTTTCGAAATTCCAGCACCACATTTTTCTAAAATGATAGACCACCTTACATTTAAAAATGTCCCAACTGGGTATCTAAAACCTTTCGGTCCACCCTGGCGAAAAAGACAAATGTCTGCCGAATCGGCAGGAAGTGGGTCCGATTTGAACTACATGTACATTATCGTATGCTCATGATTTTTTGCAAAAATCATTTTTAGACTCACAATATTCTGTTTTATTAGAGATACAATGCAAGTTTGGCGATACTCATCCCCTAGCTAAGAACCTTCATGCCCGTCGTTTTGACCATAGTTTGAAACTGGCGTAAAATATTCAAAAACTGTCCGAACAATGTAAATCTTTCGTGTGGCGTCATTTTATGTGACACGGTTGCAAGGAAAAATACCAAACTTGGTATATTGATTGCATCTCGAAAAGTCCTTCTCAAAATGAGCTATCATGTTTGAGGTTTCATGGCTTTTCGGTCCAAATGGCCAATGTTATGGCAAGAATCGCTGCATAGTTTGTGATAACGTGCCCCTATTGTGCATGCATGTGCATCCTGGCATGGCGAACAATGTTGCAGGAGAAATTTTCCTTGTCGTCGCACCGAAAAACCATTTTCTATTTTTCGAGCGCAAAAACGGGCCGTTTTGTGAATCAACCACCAAATGAAAGTTTCGAAATGCCAGCACCACATTTTTCTAAAATGATAGACCACCTTACATTTACAAATGTCCCAACTGGGGTATCTAAAACCTTTCGGTCCACCCCTGGCGAAAAAGACAAATGTCTGCCGAATCGGCACGAAGTGGGTCCGATTTGAACTACAGGTACATTATCGTATGCTCATGATTTTTTGCAAAAATCATTTTTAGACTCACAATATGCTGTTTTATTAGAGATCCAATGCAAGTTTGGCGATACCCATCCCCTAGCTAAGAACCTTCATGCCCGTCGTTTTGACCATAGTTTGAAACTGGCATAAAATATTCAAAAACTGTCCGAACAATGTAAATCTTTCGCGTGGCGTCATTTTATGTGACACGGTTGCAAGGAAAAATACCAAGAAATTTTTTTCATGCTGCATCATTTTATGTGGGCATCATTTTATGTGACATATATAGCATAAAACCCCTTATATAAACCCAAACCCAAAATTTTGCCGCCAAAACCCAAAATTTCCACCTCCCCCGCCGACGTCTCCTGCCCACAAATTTCGGTAGGGGCAATTTGGACAATTGGACTCGGTCCATCCCCACCGAGTCATCGACCGACCCACCCATCCCCACTCGTCCACTCCATCCATCCCCATCTCCACCCACCCCCATCTCACGACGCGAGCGGCGACGACGCACTCGCTCCCGACGGCCACGGCGACCCACCCCTCCCTCCAGCTCCCTCCATCGGCAGCGCTCGCTCCCTCCATCGGTAGCGCTCGCTCCCTCCCTCTCCCTCCCTCCATCTCCCTCCATCGGCAGCGCTTGCTCCACGACCCACCCCTCCAGTGCTCGCTCCACGACCCACCCCTCCCTCCATCTCCCACGACCCACCCCTCCCTCCATCTCCCACGACGTCCCACGACGGCCAGAGCAGGTGAGTCTCCTGGCTATCTCCCTAGCTCCTCCTACTTCCTGCTTTCTAGGGTTAGGGTTTGTCTCATGGCGTGTCTAGGGTTAGGGTTTGGCTCCCATGGCGTGTCTAGGGTTAGGTTTTGGCTACCATGGCGTGTCTAGGGTTAGGTTTTGGCTTCCATGGCGTGTCTAGGGTTAGGGTTAGGTTAGACTTTGATCTGATAGGGAGGTGTATTGTCCATGTCCATGTTCAGAAGATAGGGAGCCTCTCTTCTTTTTTTCTGACTATGATCTGTACTGACTATAAGTTGGTTCAGAGATTTTTTTTTGGGTTTGAAGATCTGTACTGACTATGATGGATGTAGCTTTTACCTATTGATGCTCGTTCTGGCCTAGCTTTTATCTATTGATTTTTTTTGGGTTTGAAGATCTGTACTGACTATAAGCTGATGCTCCTATTGATTTAGTGAGCACTCTGTTTGCCCCTGTTCTAGGCAAATGTTGGAGCAAGGTACTGATGTGTGTAGTGATGTGGCAGATGGTTGTGTCCCTGAAGTTTCAGGGTGTACATGGTAGCTGGCTATCTGTGTATGTTTATTTTGAGTTCTCTAAGACTATACCAAGTTTATGTGTAATGCTTAGTGTAACTTTGTAGTTAATGCGCAGATTTTATAACTAGACCTTTGTGTAACTGTGTATGTCTATCTGATCTTTGTGGAAGCATCTATTGACAACACACGGTCTGACTTTTACTTGAGGTTGCTCAGGATTTTGAGATCAGGAATGGGAAGAATGACAAGGAAGATGCAGCCTGCTGGTATGCAAATTGCTCCTCATGTATATTCTTGATGCTATAAATGTTGTGATTGGATGTGCTAAGCTTTTAATCTGTTTGGCTGTCCATGTAATGCTGTGATTGGATGTGCTAAGCTTATAAGCTTGTAATATGTTGCTATAATCTTGCTTGTAGCTTTGATGTGCTAAAATTTCTGCTGCTATAATCTTGCTTGTAAGCTTGTATGTGCTATAATTTCTGCTGCTATAATCTGTTTGATTGTCCATGTACTTATTCTGCTGCTGCTGGTTCACACCTTGTCATCAAATGCTTCATGGGTTCCCTGGTCCATGTACTGGTTTATATTTTCAATATAGAAATTTCTTGTTAATCTACTAGATTTAATGAAACTAAAACCTGATAAGATACATTGGTTGTTTGAGTTGTCTTGCTCCCGTATGCATTTCAACTATCCATCTAATGCATATTATCTTATCCATGTAAAGAAGCGCCCCTCACTGAACTTGAGAAGATTAGGGCTAGGACAATGATGAGGAACAACCGTGTCTTCCAATCTCTTGGCATCTCCCGGATATCCTCAATGATTAGAAACTCAAATGGTAGTGCAATAATAGCTGACGACTCCTCCGCATCTGCCATAACACAAGGCGAGAGCTCGGACTACAATCCTAGAGATGAAGATATTATTGAGGAAGAAGTTGACGATACTGTAGTGGACAAGATTGTAAAGGTGCAAATTCTAACTTGTTTGGAGGGGGGTTTATTTGTTTGATGTGTGTTTTTCCTTGTTTTCCTTCATTCTATGCTTACACTGTTTTATTTCTGACCTGTGGTCTAATGCTTTTCATGCGAGGTCCCGAAGGTTCCTAGGAGGAGGAAGAAGTGTGCTAAGAGAAAGAGAAATAGTACATGTAGCCCAGATACAACTACAACAATGGCTCTAGGAAGGGTGTTTGCGGTACCACCAGGAGGATCAGATAAGTTGATGTGTCTTGATGAACATGCTACTGCTAGAGTCACAAGACAGAAAGCGAAGGTGGTTGATGTAGCCAATGAAGGAGGCCTACTTCGCAAGGATGGTGGAAGCTCAATGCAATGGGATGATGGGTCTATGTCCATGGATGAAGGAAGTACCGTCCGTATGGACCTCAGCCCTGTTGCGCCTACGGTGGATAGAAATGATGAATTCGATTCCGCACCTGAGCAGCCTATGGGTGATGAAGGTAAGTATGAATAGTAGTAGCACAAATCCTTTACTAGTCAATTAATTCAGATTATTGTTGTGCATGGATATCAGTATTTCCAAACTAAACAAGCGCCCAAATCTGTTTTCTGTAATTTATTTGCACATCTGATTTAAAATATATTTATTGTACTGCTATTGTACTGATATTTGGAAAACTTGCTGTAATTTTTTACTGTTGTGGCTTCTATTTCTACTGATATTGTACTGCTTGCTTCTATTTCAGGCACATCACTTGTGGTAGTCAGCCGCAAGAGAAAAGGCACAGGCCTGGAAAAGATGACCAAGGGTTTGGGAAGCAAAGTGAGGATTGAAATTGCTGAAGGGATGAAACGCCCCGAGAGGCCCGTGCTAGCTGCAAAGTTTGCATCAGAAGGTGGGATGATTGCATGAAGCCATACACCCATTCTTCCACACTTCAAGGAATACAAAAAGGACAAAGCTATGGTGAAAGACTATATAGGAAAAGTTGCTGTAAGCTCATGAGTCCTTACCTGAATCTGTTTTTTCTACTATTTTTTGTCATTTGGTTACTTATCTTATCATTGCTTTATTTACTGTGTTTGTAGGCAAATTTTGAGATGGACACTGATGCAAAGGAAGTTAAGGTAGCCTGCACTAATATCTTGAAGAATGTTTCAAAACAAAGATGGCATTTGGTCAAGAAGAAGTTTTTCGATCAAGTACCAGCAGCTGAACTCAGCATCAAGTCACCTGTTTCATACATCTCTGATGAGGAATGGAAAGCGCTGCTCAAGCTGTGGACAAACCCGAAACACATGGTATTTTGCATTTCTTGACCTTTACATTATGTAATTACCATGTACTGTAGTTTTATATGCTGTCAACTACTGTTTTTTGAAGTTTGAATGTTGAAGGAACATTCATGTCAAGTGAACTGCTTTATTTTATCTGATGTTGTATGTGATAGGATACATGCTCATTTTGTTGCTTGATATGATACATAATCTGGTCAAGTCTCATAAAGTAGTTTATATTCTAGTATGCAGATTGATGGAAATGTTCTTATAAAAATGCTCCCATATGTAGGACACATGCCAAAAGAACAGGACCAATCGAGGACTAGTCAAGTTTCAGCAGAAGACCGGTTCGCGGTGCTATCTAGCTCATCTTTATGCAGCTGTAAGATACACTTACATTTTTATTTAGGCATAATTAACTTGTGTCCTTATAAGCATGTGTTCTTAATAATGTTGGAAATCATTTCAGAGGGAGGAACGTCAGGGTGAAGAGCTTAATGCCATTGACATGTTTAAGGTCACCCACAACAGCAAGAAAGCTGGTTTCTCTGTCGCAGTTCAAGATGCTATAGTGAGTCACTCCTTTCCTGGTTGTGATTAAATCTGTGTGTGGACTTGTTTAGTTCTGCCTGGGTTTCTTTAATGGTCTACTTGATAAGCTTATTAATGTTGGATATGGTCTATAGTTGTTTGGTAAGCATGTTATTCTTCATTTCTTACCGGAAGGTTGCTCTCCAAGTATGCTATAGTTCTTGTCTACTTTAAGAACTTATGATACTATCCATTTCATATTTCTTTGCTTCTGCTCCTAGTGGATTAACTTATTTTTCTGGGATTCTGCTCCTACTATTTGTGGACATGCTATTGTTTCCTAACATCTTTGAGCAACTGATTCCAAATGGCAGAGCAAAATGGAAGCTGAGATGGCTAAGCTGGTACCAGAAGGTGAACAGCCAAAGTCTGCTGTGGAGGTGGTTGCCCAAGTTCTCACCAATAAGGCGCCGTCAAGCACATTCCTGAAGAATGTTGGCCTCCAGACGGGCTCCAAGAACAAGATGAACAGTTCACATGCGGCCATATCCGCTCATGTCCGTGACCTGCAAGAGAAGTTGCAGAAGTCGGAGCAGCGAAGTGAAGAGATGTCTAAAGAATTGGCTGCAATCAAGAAGGCGGCGCAAGAGGCAGAAGCTGCACAAGCTCAACGGGACAAGGAGTACCAGGTGCTGGTCAAGAGGGCGCAAGAGCATGAGGAGAAGCTTGCTCACATGATGGCTTTATTTGGAGCCAAAATCACATGATGGGTATCTTGCTGGGCGATGGGTATCTTATTACTGTTTTTTTGGCGATGAGCATCTTGCTGTTATTTGAGTACCTTGCTGTGAGTATCTTGTTGTCGTTTTGGCTGTGAACCTGATGTACCTGATGACTGAACCTGATCCTACATCATGATGTTACTTGAAATGATACGAGGTGACTGTGAACCTGCTGTTATTTGAAATGATGCCTGATGCTACATGATGTTAATTTAGTGTTTGAAATGCTACATGATGTATTGAAATGTTGGTTTTGAATTTCAAATGTTGATTTCCTATCTATTTAGTTTGTGCTGAATGAAATAGTGGCCTTAGTAAACAGGCCACAACCCACAGTAATGAAATGGCCATAGCCAAAGTAATCTGGACTGGAATAAAAGGCCTTGGCCCAGAAGAAAGTGTAAATGGACATTTCTTTTTCAGAAAAAAAACTGAAATATAAGCTAATATACTGAGTAAGGCCATGTCCCAAATGTAAGCCCGACACTAAAAAGTCCAGTAGCCAGAATATAGAGAACCCTAAAAATGCATCTGTTTGGCCCAATAACTCGAAAAAAAATTCCAGAATAATAATTCATAATGGACCAAATTAATGGGCTGGCCCATATAACAATCAGTATGGACCAGGCTAAATTCACGTTAAGACGTTTTCATTTCGTCACAAAGTTCTGCCACGTCGGATCGTCCACTTGGCGTGGGATGGTTGCACATGACGATTTTGGAACGTCATAGAGGTTATGACGATCCCAAATCATCATAGTATCTTATGACGATTTCAATAAAATCGTCGTTATAGTTCATTAGCGACGCCCAGCTTTCGACGATCTCAAAATCGTCATAGAATCGTCATAAACGGACTATTGTGACGATTTTGTGACGAAAATAGAGGGTCATATAATGCCAGATTCCTTGTAGTGCAAGAGTGCACATTAGAAGAATCCAAATAGGGAGCATAACCCAAAAGAGAAGGATTTTTTCAATAAGGGTGGTGGTTTCGGTTTCATCATCTAGTTCTGTAGTTTGGTACTATTCGATCCAACTTCTTGTGCTAAACTTCTTGTTCTAACTTGTAGGAAAAAATTGACAAAGAGATGCAACCCAATCTAAGAAATATTGCCAAGGGCTTTAACCATTCATTCGACACATCCAATGCTTATGACGTGAATGGGTATCGCTTCCATACCCATACATACACAACTTGTCGGCCCAACCGGAAGACAACAAATAGCGGGGTCTTTTTTGAAGGCTCAGATGGCCTCCACTACTATGGAAGAGTCAAGGGTATATATCAGCTGAATTATAGTTATGGCAAAGGGATAAATCCCGTTGTATTCAAATGCCATTGGTTTGACCCACATAAGGTGAAATAGGATCCTAAAATTCGACTGGTCGAAGTTAAAAGAAGCTTCTTTATGTGGGAGACGATGTCTACATTTTGGCTACTCAGGCCTTCCAAGTATTATATCTTCCGTATCCATGCCAAAACCTGACAAAACGTCTACAGTACTGGGATGTTGTGATGACGGTACCGACACGCAATAGGCCGCCCTTGCCAAACAAGGATGATTACCGCCGCCTAGACCCCTCAAAAAATGATGGAAATTTTTATCAGGAAGAAGGGCTCCCCGGGAAATTCACTATCAACTTGTCCACCGATGGTGACATGGTAATAGACGATGAGGAAGAAGAACCTGAGGAGGAAGACCCTGCACAAGATGAAGCTAAGGAGGTTCAAAACCAACAAGACGTTAGTTTGCTCGAGGCGTTCCATGCATGCCTTGACGTCAACAATCCACAATGACCACCTCCAGGTTTCGTGGATGATTATTGGTGGCCCAAGAATGATAGTGATGATGAAACCTCTTGTCCAATTCATAATCCCGACTCAGGCTTTTGATCCATGTAGTAGTACTAATCTATGTAGTAGTGTTTGTCGGGCTATTGTATTTATAAGAACTCTATGCTATGTAATAAAATTTCTTTCCTTTTGTCTTTGGAGAAACACAAGGAAGGGTTCATATTGTAGCCCCAAAGTCGAGAGAGGACAAGTATTTTCGATATTCATATAGCATGGGGCTGATGTGTCACTGGTAAGCCTAGGAAAGGATTCTGGTTCCACGACAAGGACTCTGATGCACTCGAAAAGAGTCATTATCATGGAGACCGAATCCTTTCCTTGAATTACCACTGACATATCACCATGCTATATGAATCATGGGAGTATTTCTCTCCTTTCATCTTTGCTAATACGAATAGATTAGATAGCCTAAATTAAATGGTTTCTCTCCTTTCGACTTTGGATCTATACTTTTTTGCTATCATTCTGGTATTTCTATGTATAATGTGTACTAATAAACTAATCTTTTCATTCTGTTTTGTAGGTTACTAAAAGATGCCGGGGGGAAAGGGCGTTACAAGAAAGCTAAAAAGCTTGGCTAAATTTGTGACTGGTGGTTCGAAAGAGGCTAGGGCGAAAGAGCATGCTAGTGCTAGTGCTCCACCGCGCACTTCATAGCGGCAGGTACATGTGTGACATCCCAGCATTAGAGCTTACAATTAAGCTGAACCCAGATGTGTGCATTGCATTCATGCATAGAAAATCCGAATAATTTTCGTGCTTTTGAACAAAACTTGTCGAAATGATTGAAGTTTCTCTTAACTTTATGGAATTGAAGTAGATCATCAAGTTGATTGCGATAAGTTTCAATATGACTTTTGCTAAAACCTCAATTTGGGTAAACATGATTTGATCTAAGGGTAGATCAAATACAATGAAACTAAACCATTATACATTGATTAATGATTGTAATTAGATCTCTAGGTGATCACATCCTAGTATTTTTTACAATAAGTCACGAGTACCAAGTAACAAGAATGTAATAACTAACTGTTGACCTACTCAATCCTTATCTATTTCTACCATGAGAAACATGGTAACACTTTACCCAAACTCTTTAGTTAGGAAGGAAGCTAAGCCAAGACCATTCACCACATATCTTCCTTTCCATATCGATCCTTATCATCTCCATTAAACCCTATTCTCATATCTGTTGTTCATCTAAGTTGAGTAATCAACTATTGATTCACCAATTCTTAACCCATTAAATATTAATCTATCAACTCTTGTTTATATAAAAGCATTCACTTAAGGCCTATAAAGAAAATAGTAAGAAGAGGTAAGTATTAATGCTAGTTTTGGATATCATCTATAGGATGGGAGTGATTGAAGGTGAAAGTACCAACTTGATACGAGTAGAGGGGGGTGAATAGGTGACTACCAAATTTTAATTTGTTTCACACTTTTAGGCTTAACGAGAAGGAAAGTTATCTAGATGTGAAACTAGGTGAACAACCTAAATGCAAGATAACTTACAACAACCACAAGAACGGTAAAGGACAAGAAGTAAAGGAAGGGTACGAAGTAACCGGAGCGGGGACACGGAGATATAATTCCCGTAGTTCACTCCCAAGGAGCTACGTCTATGTTGGAAAGGTGTCGGGGCCACACAAGGTCACCCGAGTGCCACAAAGGCCTCACCTTCTTCTCCGGTGAGCTCCCCCACAAAGGAGGCCTCACAATCCACTAACCGGTAACCTTGAAGGCGCCAACCGAAACCTTTACAACAAGGTTGAGGGGGAAGCTCCACAACTCAATTGGAGGCCCTCAACGACACCGCGGAGCTTTACAACACAAGCCTTAGCTCCGAGGATGCCCTAAACCATCTAGGGTTTCAAGAAACCCAAGAGCAACAAGATCCACAAAGGATAGGTGGGGGGAATCAAAATTTCTTTGGTGGAAGTGTAGATCTAGGCCCCCTCCCTCACCTCTCGAAAGATCAAGTGATTTGAGTGGCTAGGGAAGGAGACCTAGTAAGGTCAAGCTCAGGCATTAATGGAGGAGAGAGAAAAATATTCGAAGTAGGTGGGAGGAAGAAGGAGGGCGCCTTTAATAGGCCCCCTCCACGCTGAACCGTTACAGCCATCGCGACATCACCGGAACTTCTAGTGAGGGGCCGGAAGTTCTGCCCAGCAAGGATCCAACGGTTATCAGCCCGTTGACGCCCGCTCCAAAAGCTCGACCGGAAGTTTCGGTCAAACTGACCGGAAGTTCCGGCGGAACTTCCGATGCAAGTTCCGGCAAATAGACCACTTCATACAGAAGGGTACTAACCCTTCAGCGGAACTTGTAGAGGAACTAGGGGCGGAACTTCTGGGTCGCAAAGCAAGTCTGACCGGAAGTTCCGGTGCTTGGGCGGAAGTTCCGCTCAGGAACTTTCTGGCAGGAAAACTTCCGGTGCAACTTCCGGTGGAACTTCCGGCAAATAGAGCATACCAAAACAGAGAGTTCTAGGAGCTCGCCGAAAGTTCCAGCGGAAGTTGGATCGGAACAAAGGCCAAATCTTCCCGCAGAAAAGTCCTAAGCGGAACTTCCGGCGCCAGGACGGAAGTTCCGATCAGACAAAAAGGGCTCCAGCAGATCAGAAACTCGCTCTCTCACGGAAGAGTAGGATGGCTATGGCGGTGCATATGGGGTTTGTGCAAGAACAAGTGATTTACCACAGCCTTCCGAGATGGACCCCCTCTTAATAGTACGACGACCTAAAGCAATAAAAAGAGAGAAACTAGAAGGAAACTACAGGCCGCCGTCTTCATGAGATCCCAAAGAGAGCATCCACACAGTTTAAGGAAACATCAAAAGCATTTTTCCTAAAACTCAAGAACATGGTTAGATCACAAATGGGATTGTCATTATCACCAAAAATAGCATGGGAAAATATATTCCTTTCAATCTCTCCCTTTTTGGTGTTTGATGACAATCCCAAAGATTTGCATAAGATAGAAGCAATCTTTGCAATGGATGGAACGAGCTCCCCCTATATGTGTGCAAGGTAGATAAATGTCTCTAAGGACAAGACTGGCACACATACAAGGAGGCTCCCCCTTCCAATTGCAAAGATAGCACAAGTGCAAGGTATAAGAAAGGATAGAGATCATACCAGGCACCAACCAGACGTGGTGGAGACAATAAGAGTAATAATAACAATAAGAGCTATAAGGCTCCACCACCATATGCACATGCCCATAAGATGACAACAAGAATACCACATACTAGGCATTGCATAACATACCACATAGTCTCATACATAACATGGTCCACAAGCACATATAAGTTCACAAGCACAAAGAGGTCCACAAGCACATAGATAAACAAGAGTTCGCGAGCTAGAAAAGATCAAATACAAGAACAAGCTCGCGACTCAACCCATGCAAATCCCGTAGGCAACCTAATAGACATCTTTCTCCCCCTTTGGCATCGAGACACCAAAAAGGAAGAAAAGATCACTCTAAGCATCCCAACCATGAGAGGGAGGAGGAGAGGGCTCAGGGACCCAAGGATCCCACGCAGGCGGTGGACCGGTGACTTCTTCCTCAGACTCATCCCCAGACCAGCGGCAGTTGTCGCAAATCCAATCATCCTTGGGAGCAGTGATAGAGCTAGTGACAGGAGAGCAGGGAACGTTGAGAGCAGTCATGATGGCCTTCTAACGCTGAACACTATGTCGATGATTGACATAAGACTGATACTCGTAGTTCTGGAGGAAGCAGAAAGTCTTCTTCACCTTGCCAAGCAGCTTCTTTGCCCAAGATGGCTGCCTCTGGAGAGAAGGACCACCAGCACTAGAGCCCCCATGAGCAGAAGAGGGACCACCAGCTTCAGCACGGGCCTTTTGGAGAGCCTCTTCCTTTTCTTCTTTGGATCTAGGCTTTTTGTGTTTGCTCACACGCAGCTTCTTCTCCTCATGAATGGTGATAGAGGTCTCAAAGAAGCGCGAACCAGTTTCCTCATACCACTTGTGATTGATGAGCATCTGAACGTAAGGAGCATAGGGGCAAGAGCGCTTGTCAATGATAGCCTGCGACATCTCATTGTAGATGAAATGCCTGACATCCATCCTTGTGTCAGTATCACGGCGAAGATAAGTCTGATGCATGAGATCAACCTGATAGGCATGAAACTGATCAAAGCTGCCAGCCTTGGGAGAGATGGTGTTCAAGTACACCCTGCGCATGATCTCATAAACTGGCTGCAGATGATTGACAAAACCAACAGTGCCCCAACCTTCAATGTAGAGAGGCTCTAGAACCTTAGGATCAGCAGCTATGGCGGAATGGACACACCATCCATTTGCCCCTTTGCCAGGATGAATGGGATAGCCAAGGACCTCAGCAAACTCGGAGCATTTGGCGGTAAGCAGGACGCCATGAGTCATCCACTTCATCACACCTTCAGTAGAAGATCTCATGTTCAGCTGAAGAGTAGTGTATAACTGAGCAATAGCACTTTCATCGTAGTTCTGGCGGTGTTCCATGTGAGGATCAGTCCAAAACGCCTGCAAATGTCAAGAAACTCACCAAAATATGCATGCTTTTCTTCCATGTGAGCCACATTGATATACTTCTGAGGAGCAACCACAAACTTTGTCTTTGTAGCATAGATCTCAACAAAGATCTGTTCCTGACGGCAGTTGTAGAAGAGGGGATCCAAGAAGAGACGGTCATGAGGAAACACATAGGGATCAGCACGCCTGAACTCAGAGTAGGCCTTCTGAGGCCATTTTGAGATCTTGGCCTTGGACTTGTCCGGTCCAGCAGTAGTGGCCTTCTGAGAGGTAAGAGCAGACCTCTTTCCCTCAGCAGCAGCAGCACGACGAGCAGCAGCAGACTTCTGACGGTTGGTCTGAGTGGATGGACGTATCACCTCAACATCATCTTCATCAATCTCTGGAGGAATGTCGGAGGATAGTCGACGAACACGCTTGAATTTGCGGGAACCACCTTGCCCTGAGAAGAAAGCAACAGAATTGGGAGGGAAGGTGGGGTAAGTGCACAAGTTCGGAAGGAAGACAAAAGGAGATTGGAAAAATACAGTCAGGAAATTTTTTTACTGTCACCGGAACTTCCAGTGAAAATGGTTCACCGGAAGTTCCGGTCGTGGATCAACGGAAGTTCCGGTGAGACCACGAACTGGCAGTTCAAACTGAAAGTTCAATAGATCTAGATCTACAAGCCACAAGTACAATATTTTCAAGAATGTATTGGACCAATCTACCCTAGCATGATACCCTAGGCCTACCAAGATCTCCCAACAAGTTCTAGCCAAAGAACTAGCCTAGACAAGGGTAGCCTTAACTGAAGCAATGGTGAGAGAGCTAGATCTCCATTAATGGAGGGAGTTGAGGGAAAATACCGGAGTCCATGGTGGGAGATTGAGGTGGGGAAGGTTCCCACAGAGCAGATCTGAGGAGGGGTGGCTGGAGACGAAGGGGCCGGAGCTCCTTCATGGAGAATTGCCGGCGGCTGCTCCAACTAGAAGATGGGTCTTGGGGGGAAAAGGAAGAAGATCCCGTTTTCCCCAGGGGCCCACTTTATATAGGACAGAGAGCCTCACCGGAAGTTCTTGTCAGGGACCGGAAGTTCCAGTGAACCGGAAGTTCCGGGACAAGCTGAAAAATTCCAGGTCAGCAGGTGGTTCCAATGAACAACGAGCTGACCGGAAGTTCCGGCAGCAGACCGGAAGTTCCGGTGATGCCAGAAAAAATTTCTCAGGTTTGGAAGGAAACAAGGAAGAACTTGTGCAGGGAATAGAGAGGGCTTGAGGAAAGGAAAGGCTTGGGATAGAGAGCTCAAACTGTGAAGAACCAAAGCCAACAAAAACCAAGAAAAACACAAAAAGATCAAACACTCAAATAAAAACAAGACAAGACACAAAAACTGGTAGGTGGCCGAGACCACCTTATATAATAGTAATTGGCTTGACACCACGAAGATATATCTTGGGTTCATTACCAACACTCATCATGAAGCTCAAATGGTCTCCTTTAGAGACTATAGAGTATGAAAACTTTAATGTGCGCATAATAGGGATAGTGTTCGTTCATAAGAGGAACTACACTCCCCCTAAATCCATGCCTACATCCAAACAAGATACACATTGAGACATGGGTAGGTGTGCAAGATACTCAAGCAACATTGCTCGAATCAATGATATTTAGCTCATGCCTTAACTCTCGGAACCTTGCTTCATCAAGAGGCTTCGTGAATAGATACGCAAGATTTGCCTTGGTGGGAACATACTCCAATGAAATGTCTCCTCTAGCAACATGTTCCTGAATGAAATGATGATGAATCTCAATGTGCTTAGTCCGGTTGTGTTGCACGGGATTGCGAGAAATAGCAATGGCACTCTCATTGTCACAAAGAAGAGTCACCTTGTCAAAAGATAGTCCGAGATCCTTCAAAGTGCTTCATCCATAGCAACTGAGCACAACAACTTGCGGCGGAGATGTACTCAGCTTCGGCAGTGGACATAGACACATAGTTTTGCTTCTTTGAGGACCAACACACCAAAGATCTTCCAAGAAATTGACAGGCTCTATAGGTTGACTTTCTTCCCACTTTGTCACCATCCCAATCTGAGTCCGTGTATCCAATAAGGTCAAAGCTGGCTCCCTTGGGGTACCACAACCCAAAGTTTGGGGTATGAACCAAATATAAAAAGATTCTCTTGACCGCCACCATGTGGCTTTATTTTGGTGCGTCTTGGAATCTTTCACACATACCCACACTCAACATAATATCTGGTCGGGATGCACAAAGATAGAGCAAAGAACCAATCATAGAGCGAGAGTTTTTGATCCACATCCTTACCCTTGGGATCGAGATCAAGATTAACCTTAGTTGGCATGGGAATCTTGGCACCTTTGACTTGATCAAACTTGAACTTCTTGAGCATGTATTGGATGTATTTGGCTTGGTTGATGAAAGTCCCTTTCCTCAATTGCTTGACTTCAAACCCAAGGAAAAACTTCAACTCCCCCATCATGGACATCTCGAAGCGATCGGTCATGGGTGTGGCAAAATCCTCATTAAAAGTTTTGTTAATGGACCCAAAGATAATATCATCAACATAGATTTGGCATACGAACAAGTGGCCTCCAACTTTCTTAGTAAAAAGAGTGGGATCAATGAGGCCCACTTTGAAGCCACGGTCTAACAAGAGCTCCCTAAGGCAATCATACCACGCACGTGGGGCTTGTTTGAGACCATAGAGTGCCTTATTGAGCTTGTAGACATGGTTCGGGAAAAGTGGATCCTCAAAGCCTGAAGGTTGCTTGGCATATACCAACTCTTTCAAAGGACCATTAAGAAAAGCACTCTTAACATCCATTTGTTGCAACTTGAAGTTATGATGAGTAGCAAAGGCAAGAATCATATGAATGGATTCAAGGCGAGCAACAGGGGCATAAGTCTCACCGTAGTCGATACCCTCAACTTGTGAGTATCCTTGGGCAACTAACCTTGACTTGTTGCACACGACAATTCCATTCGCATCACACTTGTTCTTGAAAACCCACTTGGTTCCAATGACGTTTTGACAATCTTTGGGACGCTCAACCAATGTCCAAACATTGTTCCTCTTGAAGTTGTGAAGTTCTTTGTTCATAGCATCAAGCCAATCATCATCTTCAAGAGCCTCGAAAACTTTCTGTGGTTCCACAAGAGAGATAAAAGCATGGTGAGAGCTAAAGGACGCTAGTTGACTCCTAGTAATGGAAGCTTTATTGAAATCTCCATAAACATTATCAAGGATATGGCCATCTCGAACGAGCTTGGCGAGACGATAGGCTTGACGTAAGGCTTGTGCTTCAACACGAGATTCTTGAGCAACCACTTGGTCATTGCCACCATTGGAGCCCCCGCCTTGACTATAAGGACGAACACAAGTATCATCTTCATCAATCTCCACTTCGGGGGAGTCATCATTTGGAGTAGAGCCTTGAGTATCATTGGCTTTCCCTTGATCTTGATGAGCTTGACCTTGAGGAGAGCCGTGACCTGGAGGAGGAGCCCCATCTTGGGGGGGTTGATGTAGTTGATGAAGAGCTTGCCCTTGGGAGGTGCCCTGAGAAGGAGCCCCATCTTGGGAAGTTTGATGTTGTTGATGAAGAGCTTGATCTTTGGAGCTTGGAGAGTCATGAACATGGGAATCTTCGGAAGAGCTTGAGGGAGCTTGTGCCAAAATAGTAGGTCCTTGATAAGCAAGATGATCTTGTGAGAGTGAGGGATCCACTTGAGTAGAGCTTGGTCCTTCTCCTTCGTCCACAAGGGGATCCTCAATGGGGAGGTGGAAACCCACACCCATTCTTCTTATGGCCTTAGGAGGAATTTCATCACTTGGATCACAAACACCGTCTTTCCTAACAAGGGACTCATGAGTTTCATCAAACTTCACATTGCTTGTCTCTTGAACTCTTCCATTGGCTTTGTTGTAGACTTTATAAGCATGGGACTGATTTGAGTAACCAACGAAAATTCCTTCTTGAGCCTTGGACTCAAACTTGGACAAACGAACTCCTTTCTTGAGAATGTAGCACTTGCAACCAAACAACCAAAAGTAGCTAACATTTGGCTTTTCCCTGGTGAGGATCTCATAGCGGGTCTTGTTCTTTTTCTTGCGGAGGTAGAGCCGGTTGGTTGCATGGCAAGCAGTGGAGATGGCCTCGGCCCAAAAGTTGTATGGAGACTTGAATTCAGCTAGCATAGACCGAGCTGCATCCATCAAAGTATGATTCTTCCTTTCGGAAACTCCATTTTGTTGAGGGGTATAGAGAGTGGAGTATTGATGCTTGATTCCTTCATCACTAATAAACTCATCCAAAGTATAGTTCTTGAACTCGGTGCCATTGTCACTTCAAATTGAGAGAATGGTTGCATTGTGTTTCCGTTGAACCTCATTGACAAAATCGATGACGGTTTGTTGAGTCTCACTCTTGTACTTGAAAAAGAACACCCAAGTGTATCTTGAGAAATCATCCACAATAACCAAACAATACTTCTTGCCTCCAAGACTATCATGAGAGGGTGGACCAAAAAGGTCCATATGCAAGATCTCCAAACATCTCTCCCTGGTGATTTGATTGAGCGCTTTGTGAGGAGTTTCATGCATCTTCCCTTCAATACAAGCCCTGCAAACACGATCTTTGTGAAAAGAAACATCGTTAAGCCCAAGGATGTGGCCCTCGGAGTGAAGTCTTTGCAAAGTTCTCATGTTAACATGGTATAGGCGGCGATGCCACACCAGCCCTTGTCGGCTTTAGCATAGAGATATAGAGCATGAGGAGTAGTGGTCCCTGAAAAGTCCACCACATACAAGTCATGCTCTACATACCCTACGAAAGCCACCTTGAGATACTTGCTCCACATGAGGACCACGGAATGCACATGAAAGAAAGAAGAAAGACCTATCAAAGCAAGTGCACGAACTGAGAGTAAATTGTAACCAAGAGTTTTGACAAGCATGACGTCAACCAAGGATATATCCGGGGTTACCACCACTTTGCCAAAACCCAAAACCTGAGAACTTGTTTTATCACCGTAGGAGACCATGGTGTTGGCAATATTTGGCCTCATATGCGTCATGATAGACTTGCTTCCGGTCATATGACTCGTGGAACCACTATCAAGAACCCATTTTGATCCACCAGAAGCATAGTCCTACAAGAAAATCAAGCTTAGGTTTTAGGTACCCATTTTGCAATGGGTCCCCTTTTGTTAGTAACAAGATCCTTTGCCACCCAAATAGCCCAATGATAATCGTGCGTGTAAGAAGTTCCTACATATCTAGCATATACATGACCATCATATGATTTGCAAAGAATATAGAGGGATTGTTATTTCCATCAAAGTTGTCACTTTGCAAGATGGTTGGGCCATTAGAAGGTCCTTGAGCCATGCCCTTGTTCTTTTTCTTCTTATTGTTCTTCCTCTTCATCTTGTTAGTGTTGGCAAGTTGATCCTTCAACACCTTGACCTCCTCAATGAGATTCTCATGCTTGCAACAAGGGTTAGGAGTGCTAGACAAGTCTATAATTTGCATAGCGGAAGACTTAGAAAGTTCACAAGTTAATTGAGTTTGAAGTTGCTCATGGGATTCAAAAAGACTTGAGAATTTGCTCTCTAAGGCTTTGTGTTCCTCTTTGAGTTTCTCAAGATCTTCTTGAGTCCTATCATGACCAACTACAAACTCAACTTTTTCTTTCTTAAGAACCTTAACCAAAGCAAGAGCATGATCACGTTCTTTAATTAGAGAGCACATGGTGTTGTTATGATCATCTACAATCTTAGACACGCTTTCTTCAAGATTAATTCTCATATTTTGTTCATCCTCAAGACTTTGAGTGAGAGAAGCAATTTCATCGGCGGCATCTCTTTCATTTTTACTTAGCAAGTCAAGAAGTTCTTCCTTTTCATCTAAAGCATCCCTAACATTGTCAAGTTGTGCAAGCAAGGACTCAAAGCAAGTTTTAGTTTCTTCATCCAAGGTAGCAACAAATTCACGCAGGTCAATCATCTCTTTCTTCACCTCTAGACCAACAAGATCAAGAGAAGAAGGCTCACTAGAGATGGGTTGAGGAGTGGGTTTAGATGTTACCTCGGTGGCCTTGGCCATGAGACACTTTTGGTTGAAGGAGATGACATTTTCATTTGGTGAGTCGAAGAGGGATAGTTGTGGAGTAGAGGTAGTGGCAATAGCAGCAACTCCCACAATATCTCCACCATTGACTTCATCATCATCATCATCTTCATCCGTACCCGAAAGGTATTCTTCATGGACCACTATTGCTCGTTCCTTGTTGGCGACGTTCTTGACGGCGTAGTTCTTGTTCAAAGTATGAGGAGGTCTTGACTTGATCTTGTGAATGAGATGACCACCATTGTCTTCACGGTTCTCAAAGGGACACTTGGCCACAAAGTGACTCTTGTCATTGCAATTGTAGCATGACCTTGCCTTGGGAGACTTGTTGGGTGAGTTGAATCTTGAGTTGTCCCTTGACCTTGACTTGAGCCCAGACTTGTTCCAAAAGGCCCTTGAAGAGAGAGGAAGATGTTCGTTGAAGGCACACTTGAGATCCTGTTGAGACCACTCACTTGATGTATCATCATCATCAACTTCAATAGCCTTGGCCTTCAAAGCAAGATTCACTTTGGTTGACCCAATGGCCCTAGCACGGGCGGACTCCGCATTCTTCTTGGCAATGGTCATGGCAATTACTTCACTCAAGACTTCTTGTGAGGTCATTAGGTGAAAGTTGGTTCTTCCCTTGATAGAGTTGAGCTTTTGTTCTTCAAACGGAAGGAGATCTTAAATGAACTTCCCTTTCATGAACTTGTCATCAACATAGGTGGCCCCAAGATCCCTCATAGTGCAACAGAGGACCTTGAGCCTCCTATACATGTCTTCGGGGGTCTCATCATCTTGCATAGCAAAACCATCGCACTCGTTGTTGGCTTCATCAAACTTTGAGCTTTGGATGCTTGCATTCCCAACAAAGAGCTCGGTGAGTTGATCCCATGCTCCCCTAGCGATGTTGAATTGGCGAATGTGAGCAAAGTTCTTCGGAGTCAAAGCCTTTTGAATCATCCCCAAAGCTGTGGCATTGAGTTGCTTGTCCACCACTTCACCTCGTGTCAACTTATTTGGGTCATATGGAGAGAACCCATCCTCCACAATCCTCATTAACTCAATAGAAGAGCTGGAAATATGTGAGCGCATTAGATATTGCCAATTGGTGAAATTTGAAGAATCTAGCATAGGTGGTTCTCCTTGAGTAATGATGTGTGGCATGGGAATGGGTGGATCCGGAGTGTACTTTGGCGGTGGGGGTACCGCCGAGTAGTCCTTTCCTCCATTTTCCTCTTTGGAAGTTGAGTTCTCGGGCTCCTCAGTGTTCTCACTTGGAACCTTGGTAGATGTTTGAGCAACAAAACCAAGTCCCAAGTGATTGGTGATGGCCACGGGATTCACCCCGGGGGCGGTCACCGTAACGGTGGGAGGAAGCTCGGTGGTTTGGGGTGTGTCAAGAGAAACCATGGGGTTTGCCTTGAGAGACTGCAAGATAGTCATAATTTCCTCAAACTTGGACATCATGGATGACTCCAATTGCTTGAGGTCATCCATAGTGGCCAACCGCTTAGGGTTTTCGGTTTCACTACCCCCTTCGTCGGCCATTGTCTCTTAGGCGGTAAAGCCCGAAATAAGAGCCTTAGCTCTGATACCAATTGAAAGTACCGACTTGATACGACTAGAGGGGGGGTGAATAAGCGACTACCAAATTTTAATTTGTTTCACACTTTTAGGCTTAACGAGAAGGAAAGTTATCTAGATGTGCAACTAGGTGAACAACCTAAATGCAAGATAACTTAAAATAACCACAAGAACGGTAAAGGACAATAAGTAAAGGAAGGGAACAAAGTAACCGGAGCGGGGACACAGAGATATAATTCCCGTAGTTCACTCCCAAGGAGCTATGTCTACGTTGGAGAGGTGTCTGGGCCACACAAGGTCACCCGAGCGCCACAAAAGCCTCACCTTCTTCTCCGGTGAGCTCCCCCACAAAGGAGGCCTCACAATCCACTAACCGGTGACCTTGAAGGCGCCAACCGAAACCTTTACAACAAGGTTGAGGGGGAAGCTCCACAACTCAATTGGAGGCCCTCAACCACACCCCAGAGCTTGACAACACAAGCCTTAGCTCCGAGGATGCCCTACACCGTCTAGGGTTTCGAGAAACCCAAGAGAAACAGGATCCACAAAGGATAGGTGGGGGAAATCAAAATTTCTTTGGTGGAAGTGTAGATCTAGGCCCCCTCCCTCACCTCTCAAAATATCAAGTGATTTGAGTGGCTAGGGAAGGAAATATAGTAAGTTCAAGCTCAAGCATTAATGGAGGAGAGAGAAAAATATTCGAAGTAGGTGGGAGGAAGAAGGAGGGCGCCTTAAATAGGCCCCCTCCGTGATGAACTGTTACAGCCACCGCGACCTCACCAGAACTTCCAGTGAGGGGCCGGAAGTTCCGCCCAGCAAGGCTCCAACGATCATCAGCCCATTGACGCCTGCTCCAAAAGCTCGACTGGAAGTTCTGGTCAAACTGACCGAAAGTTTCGGCGGAACTTCTGATGCAAGTTCCGGCCCAAGTTCCGGCAAATAGACCACTTCATACAAAAGGGTACTGACCCTTCAGCGGAACTTGGAGCGGAACTAGGGGAGGAACTTCTGGGTCGCGAAGCAAGTCTGACCGGAAGTTTTGGTGCCTGGGCGGAAGTTCCGCTCAGGAACTTTCTGGCAGGAAAACTTCCAGTGCTACTTCTGGTGGAACTTCCGGCCAATAGAGGATACCAAAATAGAGAGTTCTAGGAGCTCACCGGAAGTTCTGGTGGAAGTTGGATCAGAACAAAGGCCAGATCTTCCCGCAGACAAAAAGGGCTCCAGCAGATCACGGAAGAGTAGGATGGTTGTGGCGGTGCATATGGGGTTTGTGCAAGAACAAGTGATTTCCCACAGCCTTCTGAGATGGACCCCCTCTTAATATTAGGGCGACCTAAAGCAATAAAAAGAGACAAACTAGAAGGAAACTACAGGCCGCCGTCTTCACAATCAAAAGCATTTTTCCTGAAACTCAAGCACATGGTTAGATCACAAATGGGATTTTTATTATCGCCAAAAATAGCACTGGAAAATATAGTCCTTTCAGAAGGGAATCAAATCAATATAGTAATTGAAGGAGTTAACTCACTACTGAATAAATAGAAGAGTTATATGGAAGATCTAATTATATGGTAACAAATAGGATTATAAGGATGAACAATGAAGGTAGAGACCAACGAGTAATATTATGGGACTAAGTAGGTATAGTCCATGAATAACATTCCCTAATCCACTAGAGATATTAAGAAGATAACTTCAATACCACTGTAATGTTATATTGATGAAGCCTTGATTAGCTAATTGGAAACCTAAACCATAAAGGATCAATGGATTATAATGATCATACTTAAGTCACCAAGATAGAATGCTTATATCCTGTATAAGTGACATTGGTGGGTAAAACATGATTGGACTCTAATATAAGATATTGGAGTCAAGTAGAGATATGGTAGTATGATTAGGATGATGTTATAGTAGCATTAAATTATAGAGTTAGTATTTTCCACTTGGGAAATATTAAACACTTGAGGTTTATTCTGGACAGAAAATAAAGAAATATAACATTATTGAATAAAAGCTCACAAAATGCTAGTAAATACCTTTTAATATAGTTACAATTATTTAGCAAATAAAGCCCATAAAGAAAATTCAAATCAAAGATGGAAATTCAAATATGTAAACAAAACAGAATATAGAAAAAGGAAAGAACTTGGAAAAAAATAGAAGGAGATTAAATCTGGCCCATGGCCCAACTTCCTTCTCTTTATCCACTGCTCACGAGCAGCTTAACCACAGCCTACATCGGCCCACTAGCAGGCCCAGCTTGTCACCACAGCGACTGACGAGTGGGCCAGCGAGAGGACTGCGGATCGAGAGAGGAAACGTACCAGGGGGTTATCCGCAAATGTCACATCGTCGTCTTCCTCGCCTACTGGAAGAAGCTCAATGGCCGCTCGGCCGTCGATCGACCGCTGCGATGCATGCCGCCGATCCTGGAGGAGGGGATAAGAACGCCACGATGCTGTCTACTCGTCCTCATCCACTCTCTCTTCCTCTGAAGCTCTCTCTCTCGATTTCTTCCTCAGAGCCGAAACGCTAGCTAGCCTCGCCATCATGCCACACCTCCCCACTCTCTTCCAAGTAGCCATGGAGATGCCACGTGCTCCATAGATCCTCTAGGTGGAGTCTTGCATCAAGGGGAGCACTCGAGAGAGCGCATTTTGCCGTTCCTTTCTACGGCAGTTCAGCGGAATCCTCGTCGGAGAACTCGTCTCCGACCACACCAGTCTTCGCCGACACCACCACTACAACCAGGGTGAGTCACTGATGCTCAAGCATCGTTCTTTTCTTCCTAATGATGCTCCCTAGCATGCTCGCTCCGTAGCACCGTCGTGCGCTGCCGTCAGTCGTTGTCGTTCCCATAGCTCCGGTGACCATTTGGTGGTGGTGCGAGTACTGGGGTATGTCTCTTGTCCGTGCGGTTCGAAAAAACACCCTCACGTTCACCGGCGTGCCCAGGTTCGCCGTCGGCGACCATACCCTGGCGGTGGCGGCAGTGTTGTCGTCAGCATGACGCCGTGCGTGCGTCAGCTTTGACCTAGTCAGTGTGTTGACTCGTTCACGCCAACATGGCATCCACCGTGGTCAGAGCCCCACCAGTCAGTGACTGTGTCTAGGTTTATCCTGGTATAAAAAGTATTTTCTGTTTAGAAATTAAATAAAACAATATACATTCAAACACAAATAAATTCCAGAAATTGAATGAAATGATTAAATCTTAGAAATTTAATAACTTTTGTTTTATAATTCAGAAAAACATGTTTAATATATGAAAATTTTCAGAAAATAAAATCTACAACTTAAAACTATTATCAAATATTATTATGACAATTATTTAAATAAACATTATTTAATAAAGGTTTTATAAGTAATAAAACTTAGATAATCCATATTTTAATATTGGTAAATATTAAAAATATAAATAAAATACCAAAAATCTTAGAAAAATAAGAACTATAATTTAAAACTATAATCATGCATTATTATTTCACTTAATTAAATATTTTTTTATTTATTAATTATTTAAAAGTAATAAATCTTATAAAAATCATATCTTATTATTTATAAATCACAAAAATAACTGTAATATACCAAAATGATCACAAAAATAATACCTACATGTTAAAAATATAATATTCCACTTTTTAAGTAAATACACATTTAAAAATTAATAAACTGAATTTAAACTTATTTCCTTAATAATAATTTACATAAGGGTAAATAAAAAGTGCTAATAATTCGAGAAATTAGCCAATTGAGACTAATAAATAGTATTAGTCTTAAATGTTTATAATATAAAATCAATTGGTACAACACATTTTAAATACAATTTTATTGAATTATTCTTCAACCATATGTGTAGTTTATTTTCTAAAAAGATCTTTAACAATTATAAAATCTTCAAGAATGATATTTTAACCAAATAAAACATTTTACAATTGTTTCACTCACAACCTTATAATGCACTAGATCCAAAGATAATTCATAAGTAGTCACTAATACTATTTACTTATCCACAAACTATAATCACACCTTTATAAGGAAATAAGTGATCCTGTTCCATTATAAAATAAGAAACCACTACTTAAATAGAAGAATAACCATTCTTAAGTAACTTTAAGGAAACATTACAAAGTACACAAGGTACAATTAACATAAGCAATATACCTTAAAACCATCTATGTCTTTAAAGTTAACTTTAGTCTATAATATTTCCAAATACTATGCTAAAGATTTTGTAAGTATTTCATAGTTAACTTTGGTCTGTTATAATTAAGTTATAAAGCATCTCAAATCGAAACTATCCAAGCAAACATAAACAACATCAATCACATTCTATCAACCATACTCTAAAAACTACCAGGATTGTTTAAACCTTAATAAAGAAATCTTTTCTTCAAAAGTTATTCGTTTTGCCACTTCAGTCAACAGATGACAAATAATCGTAATCACATTACTTTATACTTTACTTGTATAACTTATAATTATTAACAATTAAGTTACTTATAGATGTCAATACTTGTAAAGTAAAGTTTTTAAGATAAGGCAATTCTTATATAAGTAGTCTTTGAATAGCATTCCACTTTCGTATATCTTATTGTTGTATACCATTATAATTACATGTTGTTTCACACACACTCACAAGCCTTAATAAGAAGCACGAGTATTAAACTTATCTAAAAGGACAACAAATTCTAAAGAAACCAATTCCAGTTTCAAAACTCTAGATCAACGTTATTCCCAAGATTTGCGTTTATAAAATGCATTACATTACTTATGCATAAAAGCATCCTACTTCTTTAAACATTAGTCCTTACGGACCAATGATGCTGATTTCAGATACTGGATCTTATATTGTCTTGAAGACCGTGAGTGCATAATCTTGCAATCACAAAAGGCAAGTTCATCACTTGATCATGTCCTTTGAAGAGTCTTTATCAAAGTATTTGCAAATTGTGTGTTATCATCTATATTCTAGAGAAAGAAAATATTATTTTCTCAAAATGAATGAATCTTAAGTATCATCCTAAGTGATGATATGATGGAGCAATAGAACTTAGGTTTCTATTTGCAAAAATGATAAACAATTAGGGATTAATAACCATGACATCAGTGATTCTAGCACCGTATATTACGCGTTAACCATGATATTTGGAATGGGACGGAGAAGTCAGTTGTATCCTTTTCCTTTCGTATGGAGGCAAGACTACCTTAGCGTGACGTTGTGATTCCTTGTGCGGATCCAACATATGGGTGGGCACCCTTAGGCCCCACGTTTTTGGTGTCTAGATTATCTATGAGTGGCTGCCGAGGGTTTAGCCGGACCTATAAGGTACTTACCTGGGCATCACCAGCTCATAGACTCTTCAGGACTCATCAGGGTTTTTAGCCTGCCTGAAAGGGGGCTTAACAGAGGTGAGCCTGCCCCGAAGGATCGTGTAGACATATGAGGTTGCGGAGAGGGCAGTGATTGTCTTGGATCTTAGACTGGGCCCCATACCAAGGAAGTATGGACAAGGTCATGACTTGGTTGTGCAACAAGGCTAAGGTCTCTCATGGGTAAAGTAACGCACCTCTGAAGAGTGTAAGAACTGTAACTTGTTACTCCCTGTTCCGGGAAGGAGCTGCGAACGCGGCGGGAAAGGAACTCCATGAAAGTTCTGGTAAACCCGTGAAGGCTGACGGACATAGTTTTTCAGAATAAAAGCAACCTTTGAGTAAATGATTACTAAAACATGCATTGCCTACGACCTATGATCTGTGGCTATAGATATAGTGCATCAAACACTCCTTTTCTAGTGAACTTGATGAGTACGCTCGTACTCAACGTATCTTCTTAACCCTTGCTAGCTTCTGAAGCCATTAAGACGACATCTACATCTAGTTATGCTCCAGGAATCTTCATCAAAAAAGCTAAAGCTCTTCAACAAAGACAAGGAAGTCAACATATACATCAACTCAAATGAAGACGAAGTTACTAATTAGATAGGAATATAGTCTCTAGCCAAAGAACCTATTTATGTAGTGTATTGCATTAACAGCAATGCCAGAACATTAGTTAAAATACTAGTCTTAATAATATCATGGTTTTAGAGTTGTTTATCTTTGATTCTTATTTGTAAGAAGTTCTTTCTCTCTCTTTAACCTAGAGTGTTCTTTGGATCTTATGTAAATAGTTGAGTTGTAACCTTTAGCCATGTCTTGGACCCACTATGTTTCTGTTGTACCACTCTGAGGGATGTAATACTAGTGAACAGGTGTTTCATTGGTGTTATGTCAACGACTATAGTGTACTACATCATGCAGTGGTATGCTGGGTCACCGCAACATGGGAGGCGTGCAACCCCCTCCGGTCTTCATGGAGGAGGAGGAGGAGTAGGAGTAAGAGGAGGAGGATGAGGAGGCGGAGGAGGAGTCAGTTTGTCACGAGGATGAGGAGTGTAACATCCCAAAAATACTAAGCTTGGATCATCAAACTCTAATCATCAAAATTAGGGTTAACAAAAACTTTTCTAAATAAAAATATGAAAGCATGCATGTGTGTATGCATCCCATTTTGAATACTTTTGAATTGCCTTGTTTATGTGTTTCCTTGCTTGCAAAAGGATTCTTAGGTGAAATAAACATCATCTAAACAATTCCCAAACTTTTCCCAAAGACAAATAAATCAAAATAAGCCAAATTGAGTGAATGGTCATTTTGACCAATTTAACTCCCATGCCTACTTTGGCTGTCGCAAACTTTCAGAACTTAATAGAAACTTGTATGGATCTTTACACCCCTTGATTGTAATCATAACAAAGTATCAGGCCCACCTTGTGATCATCCAGAAACTTTCAAATGCATAGTTTAAATGACAATTCAAAATTGAATCTTTATCATATGGGAAGATCCCACTTTTTCAAAAACCACTCAAACAAGCTCAACTTTCAAAACCCAAGCATCTGCAGACTCACCAGCACCAACCTAGCACAACCACCTAAAATCTTTTCAAAATTCAAAACTTGAATTCTTGCGGCCATTTCATCAAACACCTTGCTGATTCAAATCAAATAAAATCTAAACACTATTGTGAGCAGTGATTTGAGCCTAACTTGTTCCCTCTCTAGTTGCAACTAGGCTTTAGTAGATCATCTAGCTCATTTGCAAACATCTAGCACCACTGTAAGCTTGGCAATGCCAGCAATGGTGAACAGCCGAAGCTCACCATGTCACCCCAGTGTGGACAGCAAGCTAGGAGAGAAACTAGCCGTGCCAACCTTGTCTGGGAGATCACCCATGCCTCACCGCCCCCTCTCGACCAGCCCTGCCTCGAAGACACCGAACAGAGCACCCAGGAACGCCGCGCCCGTGCGTCTGTCAACCATGCCGAGCGTGCGCCAGAGTGCCACCCTCGACACACGCCCACAGACCGCGCGCTACCCTTGCCGCATGCATAAACGATCACCACCGTCCCAGGAGACCGCCAGACATCCCCGTTCGCCGCCCATGCCTCACAGCCACCGCTCACCGTCGAAGACGCCGCCTCGGCCGCGTAGAGCATCGCATGTTCCAGATCATTTTCCACCGCCCCTACATGCGCATTAAAGCCGTAGAGGATCTCCAGTAGACCACCAAGCGATCGCCACCACCGGCCATGCCTCTAGCAGCCCGTAGCCATGTCGCCACCGTCGCCTGCCCATCCCGTTCGGTCTCGTCATCGCGACTATAAATATAGGACACCCCCAGCCGAATTGAGCACACCATCTCACTTCCCTCTCCTCACTGATCGTTCCACCCCGTTCCCAAAGCAAGGCGAGCAAAGCTTCGCCAGAATTTCACCGGAGCCCGCCGCCTCTGGGGAAGAAGGGAGCCAGCGATTGGAGTCGCCCCAGGAGAAGCTTCCGGTACCAGGAGGTTCGCCGTCATCGACTTCTTCGTTCGCCCGCCTCGCCGACCCTCGCCTGAGCCCCGGTGAGCCCCCGACGACCCCCACCTGCCGCGTTAGGGTTCAGTCTGGCCGGCGTTGCCCGACGTGGACGACGACCCTCAGCCGTTGGATTAGAACTAGATCGAACGCACCATATTGTCCCGTACCGCTTCGCACCCCCTCGTCTCACTGATGCGTGGGGACAGCAACTTAACCAGCCCACGTAAGCGCTGTGCTTAGCAGGCCGGCCCAGTATTGTTTCCCGCGCAGCCCAGTCGTTTGAATTTAACCTTTTCCATTTTATTTAAATCACACTTCTGCACCTAGTTTCAAAAATCAACCCAGCACTATTTAGTGAACCAAATTGAATGAAACCAACTTTGTTAGAAAGGTCTGGAAATGCTGAATCCAAGACCGTTGGATTTAAATCATTTGGATCTGTAGATCACCCTTGGTAAAAATAACAAGGCAGAAGCTTTTCGGCATTCAAACATTTTTAAAATTTAAACCATAATATCTTTTGAGTTGATTCCAACTCTCAAAAATCACATCCAACCATACCTTTCAGAATATATAAAAATATATAGGTTTACTTACAGAAATAATGTTCATGTAATAAAATAATGCCACATAGGCATTTCTAGCCACTTTAGTTAATTAAAATAAAAGGGTAAAACCTTATTAAATTGTGACACCACTTTAAATCACATTCCCATGGACATGTGGTGATGACATGTGTCAACATGATCCCATGTTTGGTTTGGCGAATACTAAATCTTAAGTAGTTTTTCAATGAGTAGAAATTAATTTTCTAAAAATAAAAGGAACTAAACAAAGCTTTAATCTTGTAATGTTAGTGATGATGCTAGATCATCTATAGGACCCCTTTTGTGTGATGATTGCAAGTAGTTAAGTATTGTTTGGTGATTATGTACCTCGTATTTATTCATAGACGCTAGTACCGACCAAGGATACGAGGAGGAAGGAGGATACTACGAAGAAGAAGCCGAGGAGAACTTCAACCACTGCTCTGCACAAGGCAAGCCTAATACTACTAGTTGAATGTGCAAGATAACACTTGCAAGATACTATACCTATGCAAGCAAATACTTGCTTGTTACCATGCCACTATATGCCTTAAGCATATATGATCAATACCACTTGATAAACCAATCCTAGTTTTACTTGCAAACTTTCTACTTTATTTATTTATCAAAGCTATTGCTTAGAGTTTACTTAAGTGACTTGTAGATACTAGAAGGATATTTGAAGGTTGCATAAAGAGCATAAAATTTGGCCTAAGCTAGATAATCTTTATGTCATCCTAAGGCATGAGATTGAACTTAGTTGAAACTCCACTATTTTAGCACCCCTCATTAGTACTCACTCCCACTTATAGTTGCTAGTGCTAAGCATAAAACTTGATAAAATTTTAGATGGGAATACTTGGTAGAAAAATAGTTATGAAAACCTTGGAATGATGGATCATTCTATTGAAATGTTTTGGACATGTGTTTCCAAACACCAGATGATTTATGGTGATGAAAATGTTGAGGCATGAGCCTTAGCCCTTTATAAAACTGATGGTTGTATGGATGCGATACCATTCCAATTTTACCGTACAACCACAATACCCGAGAATTGGGTAGGGCTTGACTGGAAAATTATATACCTTAGTATTAGTTCCCTCATGGCCAAGGTATGAGCTGAGGCTACCTTGTGAAGATTTTCCACCTATGCAGTACCCAAGATGATAGTTGGTCATGGTTGGGAGGCCAAACTCACAAGAGAGGTGCTTATACTAGGGCGTGTAATTGAAAGGTTAGGATTGATTATCCGCATACTGAGTATGGTGAATTCAGGATTTGTTCCTGACGGATGAATCGAATGTTGTGGTGAAAGTGTACAATCTCTGCAGAGTGTCAAACTATTCGAATAGCCGCGTCCGCGGTTATGGAAAGTTGGAGTGGCCATACTGTTCCCCCGTCAGATGTTTTCAAAATGACATGTGAAATGATTTAAGACTTTGACTTGACCACAACAGAGTTGTGGCATGAGATACAAGTTCCCACTTAGGTGTTATAAAACTTCAACTAGCATTCGTTGTTTCTAAACTTAGTAGAGGTAAATCTGGCTTTTGCAAAACAACCCTAGAGCTTAGTGTCCTATTACAAAAAACCCCTTCACTTGTTAGTATTAGTTTGTGAGTACTTAAAGAGTACTCATGGCTTTGTCCCTAGCTATTCCCATGGCCAGACTATGAAGAGGACTACCAGGATGATGAACCCCAGGAAGGTTACGACAACTAGGATCATATCCCATCGTCAGCATTGCATGTGACCCCGAAGATGGAGCTTCGCCTATGCTACCATTATTATTACGTATTCCGCTGCTTGAGTTGTATTAAGAACTGGATCATGAGATCCTTATTTGTGTAAGACCTTATGTATGGTTTGTAATGGATGATGTACTATGGTATCCAATTCTGTTATGTCTCGCAAAAATGGTAATCCTGGGATTGCGATGTATGGCATAACAGGCATTTGGGATTAAAAATCCGGGTGTTGACAAGTTGGTATCAGAGCCATCCTGACCATAGGAGACCCTAGTTAGACTGGACGTTTGAATCAAAAACTTAGTTTCAAAACCAAAAGAAGCAAATATTTACAAAAACTTATTCCCATTCTTATCACTTACTTCTTTCATAAAAATTCATGTCCCTTAAAAACTCTTGCAAAATACATAAAGATTTGACACACCTGAGCACTCTACTAACTTACTCATCTTATATTCTTTTAGATGGACGTGAAGTACAGCAAGTTTTACCAGTTGGGAAATGGAGGAGACCTTATCTTTGAGAGGGATTTGGACCAGCTTTCGGAACTTCTGGAGCGTCCTCACCCCGAGTTCTTCGGAGCTCATCTCAATGATCAAGGAGGAGAAGATCTGCAGTGGCTAATTGTTGCAAGTCTCCGAGGAAAGATTGAACCTCCCACTGCCGAGGGAATTCAGTTCACCTTGCGAGAGAACGACTGGCTCGATGGACTTGCCAGGGCCATGCAGGAAGCTCTTGCCTGTATGTGTGGGCAGAGTATCAACCAGATCAAGGGTACCCGCTTTGAGTTTTGCCCAAGGCGTGATGCAAATGGACAACCACTGGAAGCCCCATACCACCATGAGCTGAAGACTCAGTTGGACCACCTCAGCTTCATGATGTACGATCATCAGCAGGAGTTGGATAACTGACGTGACTACTCCAACCATCATCCAAACGAAGGATCAAACCATCGCCATGCTAGCAAAATATCGCAAGTCTCGTCGCCGTCAGCTTGACAAGAAGGAGCGCATCATTGCCTGTCTTCGCCACTGTATCTCGTCTTTGGAGGCGACCATCCACGAGAGAGACATGCAGTTGGAGGAAAGGGAGAATGCCGGAGAGGATCTTCGTGGAGACCCCTACTCCTATCTCAGCGATGATGATGATTTTCTGGAGGATCAGGCTATGGATTTCTTCACCGATGAGGATGATTACGCCTTCATCAATGACGACGATGATGATGAGGATGACGACTACACCGACTCCAAGGAGTAGTAGCACTTGAGCACTAGCGTAGTGAGTAGTATTCGGTCCCACTATATCGTAGTTTCTAGAATGGTTCTTAAAACCATCTATTTTTCTTGTTTTGTGGTGTGTGTTTGTATCGTGTGAATGAATGAATGAAAAGCAAGTTGCTAGAAAACCCGAGTCAAACTTTAAAAACTTTTCAAATCCCCAAAACCTTAGAAATTTCCCTCTTTTCTCATGATCTATCTCAATCTTCAGATGCCACGTGGAGGAAGTGGTTCATCCCCGGACTCGATGTTGCGGATCCTGCAAATGTTGGTTTCTGACCGCGAAGCTGAAAGGACCGAACGTCAAGCCAATTTAGCTACCCTGCAACAGATAGCTCAGCTTGCCCACAACAATCAAGGCCACGGAAATCAGGACAACCATGGATCTAAGCTCAAGAATTTCCAGAATACCAACCCACCTATTTTCACTAAGTTTGAAGAGCCCCTAGATGTCGACGATTGGCTGCAGACCATGGAAAATAACCTAGAAGTCACCAGAGTGGAAGCTAACGAGAAAGTTCTGTTCGCCACCCACTATCTAGCCGGAGATGCCCGAGCATGGTGGAACAGTGTTCGTGCAATGACCGGAGGCCAGATGATGACCTGGGAGGAATTCAAGGTCAAGTTCAGCAGAACCCATGTGCCACCGGGTTTGATCAAGAGGATGAGAGACGAGTTCAGAGAACTAAAGCAATGAAGGATGACCGTAGTGGAATACCGTGACAAATTTTTGTCATTAGCTAGGTATGCCTCAGATGAGATCGACACTGAAGCTAAGAAGAAAGAAAGATTCCTGAATGGTCTGCACGATGAGATGCAGCCTGTGTTGGTCAATATTCCCTTTGCGGATATTGAAGCCCTTGTCGACTCTGCCATCCAGATGGAAGGAAAGATCAACCAAGCCAATGAGAACCACAAGCGTCGCATGATGCATCAACCAGGAACCCATCAGATCCCAAAGTATCGCCCTAACCCATCTCTAGGATTTGCCCCAAGAACCAACAGACCCCCGATGAACTGTCCGACCTATCCCAACCATGGAAACCCTAGGCCCGGAGGAAATCACAACAACCCCAACAATTCTAGCAATTTCAACCGTGCACCACCCAAGTTCAACAACAACAATGCTACCGCCAACCCCAACACTGCCCCGAGGACTGGAAGCAATGTTGTGCCTGTAGCAGCAAAGGACAAGTCGCAAGTGACTTGTTATGACTGTGGAAATAAGGGCCACTATTCCAATGAGTGCCCCAACAAGAAGAATGTCGCAGCCCCCAATGCAAATGCCCCAGCTCAGCAGCAGTGTCGTGTTCAGCCAGGAAGAAGGTTTTCCCCAGGGAATTCACTCAACCGCAACGGCCGTCTTTTCCTCATGCATGCTGAAGAAGCTCAGGAAGCGCCAGACGTCGTGCTGGGTATGTTTTCTGTTAATTCAGTACTTGCAAGAGTGTTGTTTCATTATGGTGCATCGCATTCATTTGTCACCGAAGAATTTGCATGCACTAGTAAAATTCAACCAACAAAACTGAAGCATGTTATGATCGTTCAAATTCCCGGATCAACCACCAAGGCTAGGCAAATTTACAAAGCCGTCCCTATCTGAATCCATGGCATAGATTTTTATGCTAACCTGATAGTACTCGGAACTAAAGGTTTGGAAGTAGTACTAGGAATGGATTGGATGTCCAAACATAAAGGATTGATTGACTGTGCCAAGAAATCCATAACCATGACCAGTACAGCCGGAATATTAGTCGAGCATATCTCTGAAACCTTACCTCGCCAATTCAAGTGCAACAAGAGTATAGTCCATCCTACCATTGACCAAGTCTGGATAGTCTGTGAATACCCCGATGTATTTCCAGATGTTTTGCCCGGTATGCCCCCAGATGAGGATATCGAGTTTATCATCGAGCTAATCCCCGGAACAGGACCCATAGCCCAGAGACCCTATAGTATGAACCCGTCGGAACTAGAAGAACTGAAGAAGCAACTGGATTCCATGTTGGAAATTGGACTGATTCAACCAAGTGCGTCACCTTGGAGATCACATGTCTTATTCGTGGACAAGAAAGATGGAGGTAACCGTTTGTGTACGGATTACCGGAAGTTGAATGATGTCACCATCAAGAACAAGTACCCCTTGCCCAAGATAGAAGATTTGTTTGATCAGTTGACCGGTGCCAAAGTGTTTTCTAAGATTGATCTTAGGACTGGCTATCATCAACTCAAGATTCGTGCAGAAGATATTCCCAAGAATGCCTTTAGCACCCGATATGGATTATACGAGTATACCGTTATGTCCTTTGGATTAACCAATGCCCCCGCTTATTTCATGAATCTCATGAATAAGATTTTTATGGACTTCCTGGATAAGTTTGTCATTGTTTTCATCGATGACATTCTGATTTATTCCAAATCGGAAGAAGAACATGAGCTACACCTAAGGACCATTCTTGGAACCCTTAGAGAGCATCAGTTGTATGCCAAGTTTAGCAAATGTGAATTCTGGTTACAGGAAGTAGGATTCCTCGGTCACATTGTATCAGCCGAAGGAATTGTCGTTGACCCTGCAAAGGTGAAGGATGTCGAAGATTGGCAAGCCCCAACCACTCAAACCCAAGTTCGTGCATTTCTCGGATTGTCGAGATATTACCGCAAGTTCGTAAAAGGATTCTCGAGTATCGCCAGACCCATGACACAATTGCTGAAGAAGGACAAGAAGTTTGAATGGACCGACAAATGTGAAGTAAGTTTTCAAGAACTCAAGAGGAGATTGTTCAGCCCCAATCTTGATCATGCCGGATATCACGAAGCCCTTCGATGTGTATTGTGATGCATCCAAGATCGGTCTCGGATGTGTGCTAATGCAAGAAGGCAAAGTTATATCTTATCTATCTCGACAACTGAAACAACATGAGCAGAATTACCCAACCCATGACCTCGAACTCGCAGCCGTAGTTCTAACCCTGAAGACATGGAGGCATTACCTCATGGGAAACCGTTGTGAGATTTATTCGGATCACAAGAGCCTGAAGTATATATTCACTCAGAAGGAGCTGAATATGAGGCAGAGAAGATGGATTGAGCTAATCAAGGATTACGATCTGGACATTCACTATCACCCCGCTAAAGCCAACGTGGTAGTCGATGCCCTTAGCAGATTGATGTGCCGCTTGAACTCCATGATTTTAAAGGAGCAACCAAGTTTGCACAAAGATATGGAAAAATTTCGGATGGAATTAGTGAGTGAAGGATTTTTGTCTAGCATAGAACTTCAACCCACTTTGATCAGCCAGATCAAAGAGGCGCAGAAAGGAAATGCTAGTATCGACGGAATCAAGCGTCGTATTGGTACAGGCAAGGTACCCGGATTCACTGAAGACGAAGAAGGAGTTCTTTGGTACAAAGGATGCCTTTGTGTACCAGCAGATTCTGAGTTGAAAGAAGTTATTTTGAAGGAAGCTCATGATACTCTTTATTATATCCATCCCGGAGGGACTAATATGTCTCACGATTTGAAAGAGCAATTTTGGTGGCATAAGATGAAGAGAGAAATCGGAAGCTATATCGCCAAGTGTGCTATATGTCAGCGAGTCAAGGCAGGACATCAAAGACCCGCTGGATTGTTGCAACCATTGCAGATTCCGGAATGGAAATGGGATTCTGTTGGAATGGACTTGATCACCGGATTGCCTACTTCTAGTAGGGGAAATGACTCTATTTGGGTCATAGTTGACCGATTGTCCAAAGTCGCCCATTTCTTACCCGTAAATACCACATATCATAGTTCGAAGCTAGCGGAGTTATACATCGCTAGAATCGTCAGTTTGCATAGAGTCCCCAAGAACATCGTATCGGATCGAGGAACTCAGTTTACCTCGAGATTCTGGAAGAAATTCCAAGAAGGTTTAGGAACCCGCCTAGATTTCAGCACCGCATATCACCCTCAGACCGACAGACGAATGGAGCGAGTAAATCAAATACTCAAAGATATGCTGAGAGCATGTGTGTTAGAATATGGATCTAAGTGGGAAGATTGTCTGCCGTTTGTAGAGTTTTCTTACAATAACAGTTATCAAGCTAGTTTCCAAATGGCCCCATTTGAATTCATGTACGGAAGGAAGTGCCACACCCCTTTGAACTGGTCGGAAGCTGGAGAGAGTCAGATTTTCGGACCCGACATCCTACAAGAAGCAAAAGAGAAGGTTCACAAGATTCGTGAGCACCTTAAGACAGCCTAGTCCAGACAGAAGAGTTACACCGACAAGATACGTCGATACCTCACCTTCAACATAGTATATTTTGTGTATCTGAAAGTGTCGCCATTGAAGGGAATGCAGTGTTTCCAACTCAAAGAGTTAGCCCCCAGATATATCGGACCCTTCAAGATTCTGAACCGTCGAGGAGAAGTGTTGTATCAATTGGAACTACCCGAAGAGATGTCATCTGTGCACAATGTGTTCCATATCTCATTACTTCGCAAGTGCCTCGAAGTTCCAGAGAAGACTGAAGTGTTCAAGAATATTGATCACCGGACCATAGAGATCAACGATGACCTGACCTATCCCGAAGTACCCATCCGTATTTTGGAAGAAGCTTTCCGAACTACCAGAACCCGAAGCATCAAGTTTCTCAAGATTCAGTGGAGCAACCACACTGAAGAAGAAGCTACATGGGAGCGCGAAGATCACATCAAGACGGAGTTTCTCGATCTCTTCAAATCCTAGGTAATCTTTTTTGTCCTTTTTCAAATCTCGGGACGAGATTTTTTTTAAGGGGGGAAGGTTTGTAACATCCCAAAAATACTAAGCTTGGATCATCAAACTCTAATCATCAAAATTAGGGTTAACAAAAGCTTTTCTAAATAAAAATATGAAAGCATGCATGTGTGTATGCATCCCATTTTGAATTCTTTTGAATTGCCTTGTTTATGTGTTTCCTTGCTTGCAAAAGGATTCTTAGGTGAAATAAACATCATCTAAACAATTCCCAAACTTTTCCCAAAGACAAATAAATCAAAGTAAGCCAAATTGAGTGAATGGTCATTTTGACCAATTTAACTCCCATGCCTACTTTGGTTGTCCCAAACTTTCAGAACTTAACAGAAACTTGTATGGATCTTTACACCCCTTGATTGTACTCATAACAAAGTATCAAGGCCCACCTTGTGATCATCCAGAAACTTTCAAATGCATAGTTTAAATGACAATTCAAAATTGAATCTTTATCATATGGGAAGATCCCACTTTTTCAAAAACCACTCAAACAAGCTCAACTTTCAAAACCCAAGCATCTGCAGACTCACCAGCACCAACCTAGCACAACCACCAAAAATCTTTTCAAAATTCAAAACTTGAATTCTTGCGGCCATTTCATTAAACACATTGCTGATTCAAATCAAATAAAATCTAAACACTATTGTGAGCAGTGATTTGAGCCTAACTTGTTCCCTCTCTGGTTGCAACTAGGCTTTAGTAGATCATCTAGCTCATTTGCAAATATCTAGCACCATTGTAAGCTTGGCAATGCCATCAATGGTGAACAGCCGAATCTCACCATGTCACCCCAGTGTGGACAGCAAGCTAGGATAGAAACTAGTCGTGCCAACCTTGTCTATGAGATCACCCATGCCTCACTGCCCCCTCTCGACCATCCTTGCCTCGAAGACACCGACCAGAGCACACAGGAATGCAGCGCCCGTGCCTCTGTCAACCATGCCGAGCATGCGCCAGAGCGCCACCCTCGACACACGCTCACAGACCGCGCGCCGCCCTCGCCGCGTGCATAAACGATCACCATCGTCCTAGGAGACCGCCAGACATCCCCGTTCGCCGCCCCATGCCTCATAGCCACCGCTCGCCGTCGAAGACACAGCGTCGGCCGCGTAGAGCATCGCGTGTTCCAGACCATTTTCCACCGCCCCTACATGCGCACTAAAGTCGTAGAGCATCGCCACGAGACCACCAAGCGATCGCCACCGCCGGCCATGCCTCTAGGAGCCCGTAGCCATGTCGCCATCGTCGCCTGCCCATCCCGTTCGGTCTCGTCGTCGCGACTATAAATAGAGGCCACCCCCGGCCGAATTGAGCACACCATCTCACTCTCCTCTCCTCACTGATCGTTCAACCCCGTTCCCGAAGCAAGGCAAGCAGAGCTTCACCGGAATTTCACCGGAGCCCGCCGCCTCTGGAGAAGAAGGGAGCCAGCGATTGGAGCCGCCCTAGGAGAAGCTGCCGGTACCAGGAGGTTCACCGTTGTCGACTTCATTGTTCGCCCGCCTGGCTGACCCTCGCATGATCCCCGGTGAGCCCCCAACGACCCCCACCTGCAGCGTTAGGGTTTAGTCTCGCCGGCGTTGCCCGACATGGACGACGACCCTCAGCCGTTGGATTAGAACTAGATCGAACGCACCATATTGCCCCGTACCGCTTCGCACCCCCTCGTCTCACTGACGCGTGGGGACAGCAACTTAACCAGCCCGCGTAAGCTCTGTGCTTAGCAGGCCGACCCAGTATCGTTTATCGCGCAGCCTAGTCATTTGAATTTAACCTTTTCCATTTTATTTCAATCACACTTCTGCACCTAGTTTCAAAAATCAACCCAGATCTATTCAGTGAACCAAATTGAATGAAACCAATTTTGTTAGAAAGGTCTGGAAATGCTGAACCCAAGCCCGTTGGATTTAAATCATTTGGATCTGTAGATCACCCTTGGTAAAAATAACAAGGCGGAAGCTTTTATGCATTCAAATTTTTTTCAAATTTAAACCATAATAGATTTTGAGTTGATTCTAGCTCTCAAAAATCACATCCAACCATACCTTTCAGAATATATAAAAATATATAGGTTTACTTACAGAAATAATGTTCAAGTAATAAAAGAATGCCACATAGGAATTTCTAGCCACTTTAGTTAATTAAAATAAAAGGGTAAAACCTTATTAAATTGTGACACCACTTTAAATCACATTCCCATGAGCTAAAATATGTGGTGATGACATGTGTCAACATGATCCCATGTTTGGTTTGGAGAATATTAAATCTTAAGTAGTTTTTCAATGAGTAGAAATTACTTTTCTAAAAATAAAAGGAACTAAACCAAGCTTTAATCTTGAAATGTTAGTGAGGATGCTAGATCATCTATAGGACCCCTTTTGTGTGATGATTGCAAGTAGTTAAGTAATGTTTGGTGATTATGTACCTCGTATTTATTCATAGACGCTAATACCGACCAAGGATACGAGGAGGAAGGAGGATACTACGAAGAAGAAGCCGAGGAGAACTTCAACCACTGCTCTGCACAATACAAGCCTAATACTACTAGTTGAATGTGCAAGCTAACACTTGCAAGATACTATACCTATGCAAGCAAATACTTGCTTGTTACCATGCCACTATATTCCTTAAGCATATATGATCAATACCACTTGATAAACCAATCCTAGTTTTACTTGCAAGCTTTCTACTTTATTTCTTTATCAAAGCTATTACTTAGAGTTTACTTAAGTGACTTGTAGATACTAGAAGGATATTTGAAGGTTGCATAAAGAGCATAAAATTTGGCCTAAGCTAGATAATCTTTATGTCATCCTAAGGCATGAGATTGAACTTAGTTGAAACTCCACTAGTTTACCACCCCTCATTAGTACTCACTCCCATTTGTAGATGCTAGTGCTAATCATAAAACTTGATCAAATTTTAGATGGGAATACTTGGTGGAAAAATAGTTATGAAAACCTTGGAATGATGGATCATTCTATTGAAATGTTTTGGACATGTGTTTCCAAACACCAGATGATTTATGGTGATGAAAATGTTGAGGCATGAGCCTTAGCCCTTTATAAAACTGATGGTTGTATGGATGCGATACCATTCCAATTTTACCGTACAACCACAATACCCGAGAATTGGGTAGGGCTTGACTGGAAACTTATATACCTTAGTATTAGTACCCTCACGGCCAAGGTATGAGCTGAGGCTACCTTGTGAAGATTGTCCACCTATGTAGTACCGAAGATGACAGTTGGTCATGGTTGGGAGGCCAAACTCACAGGAGATGTGCTTATACTAGGGCATGTAATTGAAAGGTTAGGATTGATTATCCGCATACTGAGTATGGTGAATTCAGGATTTGTTCCTGACGGATGTATCGAATGTTGTGGTGAAAGTGTACAATCTCTGCAGAATGTCAAACTATTCGAATAGCCGCGTCCGCGGTTATGGACAGTTGGAGTGGCCATACTGTTCCCCCGTCAGATGTTTTCAAAATGACTTGTGAAATGATTTAAGACTTTGACTTGACCACAACAGAGTTGTGGCATGAGATACAAGTTCCCACTTAGGTGTTATAAAACTTCAACTAGCATTCGTTGTTTCTAAACTTAGTAGAGGTAAATCTGGCTTTTGCAAAACAACCCTAGAGCTTAGTGTCCTATTACAAAAAACCCCTTCACTTGTTAGTATTAGTTTGCGAGTACTTAAAGAGTACTCATGGCTTTGTCCCTGGCTATTCCCATGGCCAGACTATGAAGAGGAGTACCAGGATGATGAACCCCAGGAAGGTTACGACAACTCATCGTCAGCATTGCCTGTGACCCTGAAGATGGAGCTTCGCCTATGCTACCGTTATTATTACGTATTCCGCTGCTTGAGTTGTATTAAGAACTAGATCATGAGATCCTTATTTGTGTAAGACCTTATGTATGGTTTGTAATGGATGATGTACTGTGGTATCCAATTCTATTATGTCTCACAAAAATGGTAATCCTGGGATTGGATGTATGGCATAACAGGCATCTGGGATTAAAAATCCGGGTGTTGACAAGGAGACGCACTCGGATAATGATGAGGATGATGATGAGGAGGAGGAGAACTTGCAGCAGGAGGATGAGGGGGTTGGGGTCTTTACCCTACGATCTTGACATGTCCTTAAGGTAGGAGCCTTCGGAGGATGAGACGCCGTACCTTGAGGCGTACGCGGCCTTGGACCCGAGCCTGACACCATGGTCTAGGGCTCCATATCGGCATGGGGTTTTGAGACTCCTCCTTCTACCTTATGCCTATGTAGATCGTATTATCGTGCCCGCTAGGAAGAGGTACATGATTTGACCCGCTAACCATACATTGGAATTTTCATCACATACTGATTTTGACTTTTCATTGTATAGTGCTTTTCTATATCAGGATGGAATGAAGCCATATCATGGCTACTCAAGCATCCTTGGAGCCCTAGTTAGAGCTTATTTTCGTGGGATTGTCACTCTCCCAAATGGTATCTAGGATGTGGCTTGGAGTTGGAAGCATTACCACTTTGCCAAGGATTCGGATGGAAAGTACAGAAACATGGTGGAGAAGATTCAAATTCTGTTCTAGGTAAGTTTGTTTCGCTTGTCATAATTCAATCACCTCGAGGTTGAAAATACTTCCACTCATGGATTTGACCCCTTTTTTCCTATGTGCATACTTGTACAAGTTTTTTTACATGGACAGGGACAACAAAAGGGAGTACTTAGCGATCATTGACGAGCTTTCCAAGAGGAAGGTGCAATACATGCACTACGAGGCATGCGTGAACTATGTCCGCAACTGGTTTGACAATTGCAAGATTTGGATGAACAAGAGACAAGCCCGGGACATGCTATTCGAGCCATGGAAGTACCTGTATGTAGTTGCATTTCTGTTTTTGTAACATCCCAGCATTAGAGCTTAGAAATAAGCTGAACCCAGATGTGTGCATTGCATTCATGCATAGAAAATCCGAATAATTTTCGCGCTTTTAAATAAAAATTGTCAAAGTGATTGAAGCTTCTCTTAACTTGATGGAATTGAAGTAGATCATCAGGGTTGACTGCGATAAGTGTCAATATGACCTTTGTTAAAACCTTATTTAGGGTAAGGGGGATTTGACCTAAGGATAGATCAAATGTAATAAAAGTTAAAACCCTAATACATGACTTAATGGATTATATTTGATCCTTAGGTGATCATATCCTAGTATTCATTACACAACTCACGAATACCAAGTTATAAACATAACTTAAGTAATAGGAATGCAACAACTAAATCTTGATCTATCTTAATCTCATCTACTTATACCATAAGTATCATGGTAATACAACCCTAACTCTTAGTTGTATTGAGTAGGAAAGAAACCAAGTCAAGATCATTCACCATATATCTTTCTTTCCATATCAATCCTTATCATCTCTATTGAATCTTATTCTGAAATCTGTTGTTCATCAATGTTGAGTAATCAACTATTGATTCACCAATTCTTAACATAAGCCATAAATAATTAAAGGATTATAATGATGATGCTTTAGCCAGCAATATTAATGCTTATATCATATATAAGTGACATTGGTGAATAGAACATGATTGAACCCTAGTATAGCAATGTTATTCTAGGTTAGCCATGACAAGCCATGCTAATATAATGTGAGGTAGGAGTATAAGATACTAGAGTGAAGTATATATAAGATAGAATGATTATGATGATGTTAGAGCAACATTGGATTAAAGAATTAATATTTTCCTCTTTGGGAATACTAAGCACTTCAGGTGAAGTAGGATTTGATGTATACATCTATTGAAATGATATTAGTGAAGGATGATAAGGGAAAAGAGCATGAATGGAAGTAACTCTAAAACAATTGTTAGATGGGAGGTTATCAACAGTAGAGTAGTTTGATATAACCAATTATAGATATGAGAAGATTATGAAAGCTTCAGTGTCAAGCTCATTGGAATTATAAATGGAATTAGAAGAATAAAAGGTGGATAAGAATATTCTTGTGAAGTAAAGCTCCTTATGTTAACACATGATGAGGGATAGGAAGAAGTAGTATATCTAGGAAAGGAATTCCTTAATTAGAAGTCCAGGATTATTGAAGTATGAGAGATAGAAATTCTGGATCAAATCTAAAACTTAAATCTCTAACCAAACAGAGTATCCATTTCATCTGGTTGATCTATCATCTTATTTACACAAAACTTCATAGGAATATATTCCTATAGCAAATCACTTAAGCACATCTTTGTCATTTCCAACTATCATGATCACATGTTCTTAGGAACTACCTTAATTAATTCTTCCTCATAAGTCATTCTAGAAAATTGCCTTATTATTTTAAAAAGAGTGATATGAATAATGATCACAAACATAAAGACAATATATTTAGCCATTAATCTTTATTTACATCAAAAAAGGAATATAAATATAGTAAGTACCCTAAACCCTATGGTAAACATTTACAATTCAAACCCTAACTCTTTTGTTAGTTATAACAAAATATATATACCTTGTTATTCCTTAGATTCATGGGAGTAATAGTAATCATGTTAAATCCTTAGGATATTATGCATCAAATAATAATAAAGGATCATTATATATAAAAGTTTCTTTAAGATTATAAATCAATAAGAATCAAAAACTCATGGATTAATATTAATACATTCTTTAATAAGTTTATGAATATACGATAAATTAAATTCATATCAAAATGCCTTACATATAATAATAAGAAAACTATATATAACAAGAAAATAAATAAACTATAGCACTATATAATAAAAGTTCACAAATTGATTCTTAATAACTTTCTTATTGCTGCAAGTATTCATTAAATAAACCCTATAAGGAAATTTAAATCAAATGATCAAATTAAAAATCTGAAAACAGAAAATAGAAAGGTATAAAGAAAAAAAGAGATAGTCAGTACAACGCAGCCCACAGCCCATTTCCTTCACCCTATCTATCGCTCACCCGCACCACACTACAGCCCACCTGGCCCAAGCTAGCCCATGACCGGCCCAGTACCCCTTCATTCCTTTTCTTCCTTTCTTCTTTGTTCAGACAGAAGGCCGTCGGGGAGCAACAGCTGCATGGCGCCGCCGGAGCCGTCCGCCATCGCCGTGATGACCGCCGTGCCCTAAGATGAGAGCCATCGCTCTTTGAGTCTATAAGGACCCCGTAACCGCAGAGAACGAACTCCAATTCCTTTCTCCCTCGTTTCCCCTTATCCACTGGAAACCGAGCTCGCCGGAGATCATCTACCTCGCCGTCCCCGACTACCCTAGGACCAACGGAGAACACGCAAGCCGTGCTCTTCTTGTTCATCTTCCACAAATCACGCAAGCCGGTGCAACCCCAATAGACGGGATCGAAGTGTCTACCGCCGCCAGGCGTCACCGTTCATCGTCGATTGCCACTGTCTAAAACCTCCGCCGCCCTCTTCCTCATGCTCTTCCGAATCCTGGTGAGCTACCGATACTCGTGGACCTCTCTGATTCGTCTCTAACCCTCTCTGTTGACTTCGCCACTAGGGCATTTGCTCACCGACGTCTGGGCTCGTCGGAGCTAAGGCTCCGGTGACCATTTTTTAGCGGAGTGGCCACAATTCAAACAATCGAACTCTTCCGCATCCAAACCACCTACCCACAGCCTCGCACAATCACCAAATCACCGAAATTGAACTTGATCTGAGAAGATCAGTTCGTATGATGTCATCGTGAGGTCACGCGGGTGTCATCCTTGACCAAGTCCACCCTGTTGACTGGTCCACGCTAGCGTGGCACACCAACGTGGCCCTGAGCCCCACCTGTCTGTGACTTGGGGTATACCCTGTCCAAGTAAGAAAAGTATTTCCTGTTTAGGAATTAGATAAAACAATATTAATTCCAATATAATAAAATGATTAAATCTTGTTTCATTAATAACTTTTGTTTTATAAATCAGAAAAATGTGTATAATATATGAAAAATTGTAGAAAAAAATCTATAACTTAAAACAATTATTCAAAAATATTATGTTAACCATTTAAATAATTAATATTTACTAAAGGTTTAATAAATAATAAAACTTTGATAATTCATATTTTAATAATGGTAAATATTAAAAATATAAATATAATACCAAAAATGTTAGAAAAATAAGAACTATATTAAAAATTATAATCATGCATTATTATTTCACTTAATTAAATATTTAATATTTATTAAGTGTTTATAAAGTATTAAACATTGTAGAAATCATATCTTATTATTTATAAATCATAAAAATAAGTGTAACATACCAACATGATCACAAAAATAATACATATATGTTAAAAATATAATATTCCACTTTTAAGCTAAATAAAAAATTCAAACACTTTAACAACTTAAATTTAAACCCTTTCCTTAATTAATAATTCATATAAAGGTAAATAAAATTTGTTAATAAATCTAAAAATTAGTCAATTGAGTCTAATAAATAGTATTAGTCTTAAATATTGGTAGTATGCATTCAAAATGATTTAACACACTTTAAATACAATTTTATTAAATTATCTCTCAACCATTGATGTAGATTATTTTATAAAATAATCCTTATCCAATCTAAAATCTCCAAGAATAATTATAATGGGATAAAACCCATTCCTTTACTTTAAACACAAGTTTATAAACAAATCAAAACACTATAGTGAGTCATAAGTAGTAAATAATATTGTTTATTTATTCACAAACCTTAACCACACCCTTATAGGGAGATAAATCCCTTTAGACATTTATAATGTAAAGAAACCACTAATAAATAAAAGTAATACCATTCTTAAAGAAATTTAAAGAAACATTATGAAGTGAACAAGGTATAAGTATAATAAGAATTACACCTAAAGTCCATCTATGTTTTAAAGTTAACTTTAGCCTACCAGATTTTAAGTATAATGCTAAAAACTTTATTATGTGTTTTATATTTAACTTTGGTCTATTATAATTAAGCCATAAAGCATCTCAAATCCAAGATATTCAAGTAAGCACAAACAACCTTGACCACATTTGATTAACCACAAAGATTGCTTAGACCTTAGAAAAGAAATCTTATCTTCAAATGTTATTCTTGTTGCCACTTCAAACATCAAATGACAATTAATAATAATCTCTAGCCACAGAACCTATTTCTATAACGTATTGCAATAGCGGCAATGCCAGACCATTAGTTAAAATAGTAGTCTTAATAGTATGATAGTTTTTGAGTTGTTTATTTCTAATTCTTCTTTGTAAGAAGATTCTTTCTCTCTCTTTAACCTAGAGTGTTCTCTGGATCTTGTGTAAAGAGTTGAGTTGCAATCTATAGTCATGTCGTGGAACTTCTGTGTTTCTATTGTACCACTCTGAGGGATGTAATACTAGTGAACGGTGTTTCATTGGTGTTATGTCAACGACTATAGTGTACTACATCATGTAGTGGTATGCTGGGTCACCGCAATTGGTATCAGAGCATATGCTTTGACCTTAGGATTGAAACCCTTTTAGGAGGATCTGTAGGTTGGATAGTGACTATAGGAGCCATCTTATCTAAACCAAATGATCTTATGACTTGTGATGAGTATCCACTTGAGGATAACCTTATCACACCTAAGTCACATGCTTAAGTCATTCTTTCTTAGGAGTAATTATTTATATTTTCTCAAGTATAGTGCTCTTTAGTGTCTTCCGAGGGAGACATAAACCACCAAGATATTGTAGGAAAGTGTAAGACATCAATTGAAGTATTCTTAATGGTGTAGCCTAATCCTAGAATTTAAGTAAGAATAGTAAAATCTTAGTGTCATTGATAAACAAAGACAACATGATGAATATCATTAGGATAAATGTTGATGTATTGAGTAGTAATCATGTGGGATTCACTTGAGAAATTCTACGTGATGAAGTGAAATTAGGTCAAGACTGAATGACAGTACTGTAAGAAGTAAAGTCATCATGAGGTGAGTAGCTCTTAAATCATGATGTATAGGTAGACATAACTAGATCATGGTGAGATTAGCTCTGAAACCATGATGTAGGTGTAAGTATGACAAGTACTTAGTGATTTATATTGGAATAGAAGTATGAACATTACATGGTAGAGTTATGATAGAAGTCATGGGTGCTAAAAATTTCTAATAATCTTTGGTTTAAGTTAACAAATAGAATCTGATTAGTCATTTGGAGAGATCATGTGAGGTTAGTTGGCTAATAAAGAAAGGTTGAACATAGTTAATCATTCCAAAGGTGAGACCAAAGGTTAGTCAAAACCAAATTGAGACCACTTTGCTTAATATTATCCTGTTGCACTTGAGCAATTTGGGTAAATATTGAGATAAAGAATAGTTTGACTCTATGTGCTAAGTATCACAATGTAAACCTATATGAGGAGGTGTCATATACTAGACAACTAAACCTGAATTCTATAGATATTATACTCAACTACTATATTCTGGGCTTAAAGAATTGTGTGTTATATGTACCACATTTGGATTTATTTGTTTTTTGGATCTTCTTGATTGACTAGATCTGTACATGAAGTTTTACTTGGTGTGCAAATGCATGTTGCAACATCTAGTTATTACTTGATGTTATAGACCTAGATAGAAACGGGAATTCATGTAAGGGAGTGACGATTTTCAAAGACTAATATGAAGACTTACATGAAGAATGAAGCCAAGTGTAAGGAGTATCAACACAATTTGAAGGTTGAACCAAGTTTTGATGATTGCTAAAGGGCAATAAGAAGGAAGATTAATGTAGAAGATGTATGGGGCAACAAGAAGTAATAAACTTAAGGTTCAATCAAAGTAAGTAATGTTGCTAAGAAGTTAATAAAATAATTGTACCAAGTTCATGGAGGCATCATGAATAAGTGAAAATAAGTTTTGGAACCAAAATGGTATTCAAGTTCTAACAATTCAGAGCGAATGCCATAAGGATATTAGAAACCATAGGGTAATACATACACCCTAGGATGGTTCGCAGCTGGTAAATATCCGCAGCTGGTACTTGATCCATAGTCGGTATTCTGATCCACGGTTGGTAATTTTCCGCAGCTGGTATTTGGTTAACTTAGTTAACCAGATCTTCTTAGAAGTTGCATAAAGAGCATAAAATTTGGCCTAAGATAAGTAAGACACAAAGGAGTATAAAAATTGAAAGCGACCGTCTTTCGAGACTCTTCGCGAAAATTGACCTATCAAGGTGAAAATGTCCAAATAGTAAGTAGGACAAATAATGTTGAAAGATTCACTTTGGAGTTCCACAAATGTGTGGATACACCGTACAATCTTTCATCAGACCCTAATTAGGCAGAGTATAAGCTAGATAGGGACCAATATTCTATTTATAAAATTAATAAATACTATATAGACAGTTTGAAGACCATTAGTAAATCCTAAGGGGGAGAGTAAACCTTAGAAATGAAGGTATTATTATCTGACTTTCCGAATAAAGGATAGAGAAGTACTAACCTACAACAACAGCAAGCCTTATTTTCATAAGGTTAAAAGAAGTCATTCTTATAAAAGTACTTAAGATAATAACAAAAGATTGTCTAAAAGCCTAATAAGGTAAAAGCTCGAAGTAATAAAATAGAATAGTCCTAACAAACTAATTCTAAAATAAACAATTCTTAAGTGATCCTTAAGACGTAACATTGCACATCCAATTTGACATGTGTAGAGAAATAAGAAATTCCAATGGGTTTGGACTAAATGTGTTCAAAACCAATATTCGGAAGGATTACTAGTACAACTCATATAATGAAAAAGCAAAGATTAGTCTTTTGACCACACTATTGACTAATAAAGTTTAAAACCTGTTTATTGAGACTTCCTAGACCTTACATAATATAGTAGGGAAGTTTGATGATCAAGTAAAGAAGTTGAATTAGGATACCTAATTAGGTTAAGGAACTAAAGAAAAGACCCAGATTGAGGATTTTGTAATAAGGATATATCCCTAAGGGACTAAAGTAAAAAGAATTTGGAGTATAGGAAACACCAAGTTAAAGATTTTTGAGCATGATGAGGATTCAAGGAAAAGATTTGGATATGGGATATTACAATTATTCCCATTGAGGTTACCATGGAGTTGAGACCTATCGTAATCTATGCAAGATAATTCCTTACTCTAAAACGTGAGAATATGCGAACTTCGAGGACGAAGTTTATTTTAAGGGGGAGAGTCTATAACATCCCAGCATTAGAGCTTAGAAATAAGCTGAACCTAGATGTGTGCATTGCATTCATGCATAGAAAATCCGAATAATTTTCTCTCTTTTAAATAAAAACTTGTCAAAGTGATTGAAGCTTCTCTTAACTTGATGGAATTGAAGTAGATCATCAAGTTGACTGCGATAAGTTTCAATATGACCTTTGTTAAAACCTTATTTTAGGTAAGGGGGATTTGACCTAAGGATAGATCAAATGTAATAAAATTTAAAACCCTAATACATGACTTAATGGATTATATTTGATCCTTAGGTGATCACATCCTAGTATTCATTACACAACTCACGAATACCAAGTTATAAACATAACTTAAGTAATAGGAATGCAACAACTAAATCTTGATCTATCTTAATCTCATCTACTTATACCATAAGTATCATGGTAATACAACCCTAACTCTTAGTTGTATTGAGTAGGAACAAGTCAAGATCATTCACCATATATCTTTCTTTCCATATCAATCCTTATCATCTCTATTGAATCTTATTCTAAAATCTATTGTTCATCAATGTTGATTAATCAACTATTGATTCACCAATTCTTAACCTAAGCCATAAATAATTAAAGGATTATAATGATGATGCTTTAGCCAGCAATATTAATGCTTATATCATATATAAGTGACATTGGTGAATAGAACATGATTTAACCCTAGTATAGCAATGTTATTCTAGGTTAGCCATGACAACAAATATTAATATAATGTGAGGTTGGAGTATAATATACTAGAGTGAAGTATATATAAGATAGAATGATTATGACAATGTTAGAGCAACATTGGATTAAAGAAGTAGTATTTTCCTCTTTGGGAATACTAAGCACTTGAGGTGAAGAAGGATTTGATGTATGCATCTATTGAAATGATATTAGTGAAGTTTGATAAGGGAAGAGCATGAATGGAAGTAACTCTAAAACAATTGTTAGATGGGAGGTTATCAGCAGTAGAGTAGGTTGACATAACCAATTATAGATATGAGAAGATTATGAAATCTTCAGTGTCAAGCTCATTGGAATTAGAAGAATAAAAGGTGGATAAGAATATTCTTGTGAAGTAAAGCTCTTCATGCTAACACATTAAGAGGGATAGGAGGAAGTAGTATATCTAGGAAAGGAATTCCTTAAATAGAAGTCCAGGATTATTGAAGTATGAGAGATAGAAATTCTGGATCAAATCTAAAACTTAAATCTCTAACCAAACAGAGTATCCATTTCATCTGGTTGATCTATCATCTTATTTACACAAAACTTCATAGGAATATATTCCTATAGCAAATCACTTAAGCACATCTTTGTCATTTCCAACTATCATGATCACATGTTCTTAGGAACTACCTTAATTAATTCTTCCTCATAAGTCATTCTAGAAAATTGCCTTATTATTTTAAAAAGAGTGATATGAATAATGATCACAAACATAAAGACAATATGTTTAGCCATTAATCTTTATTCACATCAACAAAGGAATATAAATATAGTAAGTACCCTAAACCCTAGGGTAAACATTTACAATTCAAACCCTAACTCTTTTGTTAGTTATAACAATATATATACCTTGTTATTCCCTAGATTCATGGGAGTAATAGTAATCATGTTAAATCCTTAGGATATTATGCATCAAGTAATAATAAAGGATCACTATATATAAAAGTTTCTTTAAGATTATAAATCAATAAGAATCAAAAACTCATGGATTAATATTAATACATTCTTTAATAATTTTATGAATATAAGATAAATTAAATTCATATCAAAATGCCTTACAAATAATAATAAGAAAAGTATGTAAATCAAGAAAATAAAGAAACTATAGCACTATATAATAAAAGTTCACAAATTGATTCTTCATAACTTTATTGTTATTGCAAGTACTCAGTAAATAAACCCTATAAGGAAATTTAAATCAAATGATCAAATTATAAATCTGAAAATAGAAAATAGAAAATATAAAGGTATAAAGAAAAAAAAGATAGTCAGTAAAACGCAGCCCACAGCCCATTTCCTTCACCCTATATATAGCTCACCCGCACCACACTACAGCCCACCTGGCCCAAGCTAGCCCACTACCGGCCCAGTACCCCTTCATTCATTTTCTTCCTTTCTTCTTCGTTCAGACAGAAAGCGGTCGGGGAGCAGCAGTTGCGTGGCGCCGCCGGAGTCGTCCGCCATCGCCGTGATGACCGTCGTGCCCTAAGATGCGAGCCACCGCTCTTTGAGTCTATAAGGACCCCGTAACCGCGGAGAACGAATTCCAATTCCTTTCTCCCTCGTTTCCCCTTATCCACTGGAAACCGAGCTCGCCGGAGATCATCTACCTCGCCGTCCCCAACTACCCTAGGACCAACGGAGGACACCAACGTGCTCACCGTGATCTTCTTGTTCATCTTCGACAAATCACGCAAGCCGGCGCAACCCTAATCGACGGGATCAAAGTGTCTACCGACTCAAACCTCCACTGCCCTCTTCGACACGTTCTTCCGAATCCTAGTGAGCTACCGGTACTCGCGGACCTCTCCAATTTGTCTCTAACCCTCTCTGTCGACTTTGCCACTAGGGCGTTTGCTCTCCGTCGTCTGGGCTCGCTGGAGCTAAGGCTCCGGTGACCATTTTGAGCGGAGCGGCCACAGTTCGAACCAGCGAACTCGTCTGCATCCAAACCACCTACCCACAGCCTCGCACAATCAACAAATCGCTGAAATCGAACTTGATCTGAGAAGATAAATTCGTATGACGTCATCGTGAGGTCACGTTGGTGTCATCCTTGACCAAGTACACCCTGTTGACTGGTCCACGCCAGCGTGGCACACCAACATGGCCCTGAGCCCCACCTGTTTGTGACTTGGGGTATACCATGTCTAAGTAAGAAAATTATTTACTGTTTAGGAATTAGATAAAACAATATAAATTCCAATATAATAAAATGATTAAATCTTATTTTATTAATAAATTTTGTTTTAAAAATCAGAAAAATGTGTATTATATATGAAAATTTGTAGAAAAATAAAATCTATAACATAAAACTATTATTAAACATTATTATGTTAACCATTTAAATAATTAATATTTAATAAAGGTTTAATAAATAATAAAACTTTGATAATTCATATTTTAATAATGGTAAATATTAAAAATATAAATATAATACCAAAAATCTTAGAAAAATAAGAACTATATTAAAAATTATAATCATGCATTATTATTTCACTTAATTAAATATTTAATATTTATTAAGTGTTTATAAAGTATTAAACATTGTAGAAATCATATCTTATTATTTATAAATCATACAAATAAGTGTAACATACCAACATGATCAAAAAAATAATACCTATATGTTAAAAATATAATATTCCAGTTTTAAGTTAAATAAAAAATTCAAACACTTCAACAACTTGAATTTAAACCCTTTCCTTAATTAATAATTCATATAAAGGTAAATAAAATTTGTTAATAAATCTAAAAATTAGTCAATTGAGTCTAATAAATAGTATTAGTCTTAAATATTGGTAGTGTGCATTCAAAATGATTTAACACACTTTAAATAAAATTTTATTAAATTATCTCTCAACCATTGATGTAGATTATTTTATAAAAGAATCCTTATCCAATCTAAAATCTCCAAGAATAATTATAATGAGGTAAAACCCATTACTTTACTTTAACCACAAGTTTAGAAACAAATCAAAACACTATAGTGAGTCATCAGTAGTAAATAATATTGTTTATTTATTCACAAACCTTAACCACACCCTTATAGGGAGATAAATCCCTTTATACATTTATGATGTAAAGAAACCACAACCAAAAAAAAGTAATACCATTCTTAAATAAATTTAAAGAAACATTATGGAGTGAACAAGGTATAAGTATAATAAACATTACACCTAAAGTCCATCTATGTTTTAAAGTTAACTTTAGCCTACCAGACTTTAAGTATAATGCTAAAAACTTTATTATGTGTTTTATACTTAACTTTGGTCAATTATAATTAAGCCATAAAACATCTCAAATCCAAGATATTCAAGTAAGCACAAACAACCTTGACCACATTTTATTAACCACAAAGATTGCTTAGACCTTAGAAAAGAAATCTTTTCTTCAAATGTTATTCTTTTTGCCACTTCAAACATCAAATAACAATTAATAATAATCACATTACATTAAGCTTTACTTTTATACTGAGGATTGTTAACACTTAAGTTCCTTATAAATGTCATTACTTGCAAAGTAAAAAATTGAAGATAAGATAATTCTCATATAAGCAGTCCTTGAGTAGCACATCTCATTAGTATATCTTATTGTTGTATGCCATTATGATGGGGATATGCCTATCGGGGTATACCCAGCAAGTCGTTTCCGACTGGCCCAGGAACTGGCGAGTGGGCCTGCAGGACGGCGACTGGATCAAGACCTGGCGTGGATCCAAGCGACTGGAAGCCGAAGGCCCAGGAGAGTAGATAGGCCCAGTCGGATTAGGTTAAACGAGTACCAAAACCTTAACTGATTCGGTTGAGATATGTAAACCCTAGGGGAGGGTGAGTCTATATAAACCTCCCTACAGGGCGTGTAGAGGATATGTTCCATCATCCACCCAAGCGACTCGCCGCCTAGCCGTCGAGCTCGCCCCATTGTACCTCCATCATAATACAATCTAGCAGGAGTAGGTCTTTACCCTCCGAGGGGGCCGAACCTAGGTAAAACCCCGTGTCTCCGCCCTCATCTCGCACCGCAGATGGCTGGCCGCCCTTGCCCTTCGTTCTACTACTCGCTGCAGATTGCAGCGTCTGCCGTGGTTATTCCCATGACAGTGGCGCCCACCGTAGGGCCTGGCCGGTCTGGCCGGTGTTCTGCGGCGAGATCCAATCTGCCCATCAACGAGTCGGTCGCCACCGGCCGCATGATAGCGATCGGCGAGATGCTCCAGATCTTGCCGAGCAGCTACGTCCCGGCGGCGCGACCCGTCACACACAGCATGATTTTGCCAGTCGGCACGATCAGCCTCTTCGTCGGCCTCACCGACGTCATCGTCTTGGAGGACTCGGCTCGCATCCGCGAGTCGCCGCCACGCGACCGGCTCTCCGAGAGCCAGGTCCGCATGATCCATCGCCTCGCCTCCGAGTACAACTCGGCCCACAGCGACGTGGCCGAAAACACCGCGGCCGCGGAAGACGCGGCCCTCAACAACGACGCCGACTCGGCGACTCCGGCGTCACTCGCCGGATCCATCACCGCGGCTTCGCCCGCGGGCTCCATCACCCAGGTCTCCAACGTAGGAGACTTCGAGGATCCCTCCATCCTTGGGATCTTCGACTTCGACTCCGGGTCGGAAAACTCCGCCGATCTCCGCGACGGGACCGGTCGCCACGCCGCGACCTACATGGCGACTGGCACCGATCCGCCGGAGGATCCCTTCTCCACCCCGATCCCTCCTAACGCCACGGCAACGGAGGTCGAGGAACTCCGCCTGAAGCTGGCGGAGGCAGTCCGCAAGGAGCAAGCCGATCGCGAAAAATTTCGCCTCGAGCAGGTGATGGTGCAGGAGCTGTCACGTTACCACCACCAGCGAATCAGGTCTCGCTTGAACCCCATCGTCCAGGGGCGCGCCCTGAACTTCGACGACGAGAACGACCCGGCACGCGTGGCCGAGCGCGCGATCTGCTAGAACGCGCCACCAGGAGGAAGCGCCCGGCCCCCACCAGGGTCGACGGCGATGGGCGCCCCACCTCCACCCAACCACGCACCCCCCAGGGACCAGCCGCGGATAGTAGTCTCCTCACGGGAGCGAGACGCGAAAGGCCTAGCACTGTTCTCCACCCCGATGGACAACCTCGTGGCAGGCCGAGCAGGGGCCGACAACATCACGGCCACCGGCGACGGCGCCCTACTGATCCAGTATGTCAAGGCCCTGCTCGCAAAGGCGGTCGAGCAACAAAATGCAGGCGTCGACTCATAGGGGCGGATGTACTCGCGTTCATCGGACAGCAGAGCGGCCTCAAGCGGCCGTCCATTGGCGGCAAACACCCTCAACTGCCCGCCACCCGAACCACTGCAGCTCCAACACCGACCCGCGAACGCGGCACTCTCCACCAACGACCCCAGGCCAGCGACCAACTTCGTCGCCGCCAACGGTCAGCCCGTCGACGCCCGCACCCACATCATCAACAACTAGAGTTGGCGCGCACGCCAGCCCGACGACCTGCAACACACCCTAACCAATCGTCGCGACGGCGAGCCGATGGGGTCGCTAAGCCGATTCGGGCCCCGGTGCTTCAGACCGATGATCCGAGGCGAAAAATACCCGGCGAACTTCAAAGCGCCAAAGGAAATAGAAAAGTACGACCCTTCGTACGACCCCTCCGTGTGGCTGGACACCTAGCTCATGGCGATGGGGATCGCAGGCCACACCGACCTGCTAGCCGCCCGCTACCTCCCCCTGATGATGGAGGGAGCGTGCAGGCAGTGGATCAACACTCTCCCCCCGGATAGCATCGACTCCTGGGAAGAGATGCGCGATGCCTTTGTGAGGCACTTCGAGGGTTCCTACACCCGCGCCACCACCATCGAGGACCTGGAGCGATGCGTCCAGGGACCCCGTGAGTTGACCCTAAGCTGGGTCCAACGGTGGCAAGATCTATGGTACAACGTGGTCGGCATCCACCCGGACACCGCAATCCACTGCTTCAAGACCTCGTGCCGCTACGAGCCCTTGGTCGCCAAGCTCAAACGAGCATATCGCACACTCGACAACATACCAGACCTCCTCGAGATCGCCAAAAGATACGCGGAGGAAGACCCCAACTAGGAAACCGACGACGAGTCGGGAGGTCAACGCCGCACGAACGGCAACGACAACGGACGATGGTCTGACCTACGCTACAGCAACACTCGCCTCACCGACAAGCGCCGCAGTGACGGGCGAGTCGACTTCGTCGCCAACACTGGGCACGCGCAGCGCGAGCCCAAGAGCTTCCGCCGTGACAGAGGACAACGCCGCGATGGCGGAAACTACAAGGAGAAAGCAAGGTTCGACCCCGCGGCCCTCCTTAACCAGCCTTGTGCGTTTCACAGCAGGGAAGGGAATCCCGCCACGCACACGACCGCCGACTGCCACTCTCTCAAGGAGATCGAGAAGGCACGGCGAGCACGGGAGGACCCCGACAACAACCCGCCAAACGGTGGAAAATTCGGCAGTGTGGCCAGCTCGCTCCACACCTTCACAGGCTTCAATACGAAGCGCGAGAAGAAGGTCATTGCCCGCGCCGTCGCCGTCAACGCGGTGGCCTAGGTGGACGTTCCCTAGTTCCTCAACTGGTCGGAGTAGCCCATCACCTGGAGCCGCCAGGACCACTCGCCACGCATCGAGTACCCAGGCCGAGTCGCCCTGGTGGTCAAGCCCATGGTGGGAGATTACTGGCTCCCTAAGACATTGATGGACGGCGGCAGCTCCATCAACATCCTGTACCTGGACACAATCAGGCGACTGCGGCTCCCGCAGTAGATGGTCGAGTCGACCTACACCACGTTCCACGGCATCGTCCCCGGTCGGAAGGCGTACCCGATCGGCAAGGTCATGCTGCCAGTCACCTTCGGCACACCAGCAAACTTCCACACCGAGCGGATCGTCTTCGAGCTGGTACCCTTCGACAGCCCCTACCACTGCGTCCTGGGGCGCCAGGCGTTCGCCAAGTTCTTGGCAGCGCCCCACTATGCGTACAACACGATGAAGCTCCCCGGGCCGCGCGGAGTCATCACCATCAATGGCGACCCCGACATGGCCACCGAGTGCGAGGCCAAAGGAGCCGAACTCGCCGACGCCGTCATCGCGGTAGAGGCCAACCACGCCGACGAGCTCGCCAAGTACGCGAGCGGGGTCAATAACGACGACCCCACCATACTCAAGAAGCCCAATTCGGAGGGCGCCAACACCTCAGCCTTCGAGGCAACGACGCACACACGCACCGTCGAGCTGGTCCCAGGCGACTCTAGCCAGACGGTGACGATCGGGGCGGTCATGAGCCCAGCATAGGAAGGCGCGCTCATCAAGTTCCTCCGTGAGAATAGGGACATCTTCGCATGGAAGCCCTCTGACATGCCTGGTGTCCCTAGGGAACTCGCTGAGCACAAACTCAACACCGACCCCAAAGTGCGACCCGTCAAGCAGTCCCTGCGGCCCTTCAATGAAGAGCGTCACCGAGCCATCGCCGAGGAGGTGCAGCGTCTACTCGCTGCAGGCTTCATCCGGCCAATCAAATACTCCAAGTGGCTAGCAAACCCAGTCCTGGTCGAGAAGAAAAATGGGATCTGGAGGATGTAAATCGACTACACAAACTTAAACAGTGCCTGCCCGAAGGAGCAATTCGTCGTCCCGCGGATCGACCAAATAATCGACTCCACCGCGGGCTCGGAGTCGCTGTGTTTCCTCGACGCCTACTCTAGGTACAACCAGATCAAAATGGCTGTCGAGGACAAGGAAAAGACGGCGTTCATCACGCCATTCGGAGCCTTCTGCTACACCGCCATGACCTTCGGCCTCAAGAACGCCGGGGCGACCTACCAGCGGTGCATGCAGGAATGCCTTGCGAGCCAAATTGGCCGCAATATCCACGTCTACATCGACGACGTGGTAGTGAAGTCCGCTCGCCAGGGCGATCTACTCGCCGACCTGGCGGAAACATTCGCCAACCTGTGGAAATACAAGATAAAGCTAAACCCAGGCAAATGCACCTTCGGTGTACCAGCAGGGCAACTACTGGGGTACGTCGTCTCCAAGCGCGGGATCGAGGAGAACCCCACCAAGATCGACATGATCGCTCGACTCGGCAAACCCGAGTGCCTGCGCGATGTCCAGAAGCTGGCCGGGCGAGTCGCGGCTCTCAGCCGCTTCATCCCCCGACTGGGCGAAAAGGCGATGCCCCTATACCGCCTGATGCGGAAGAACCCCACCTTCCAGTGGGACAAGGAGGCGGACGACGCACTCCGCGACCTCAAGGAGGTGCTACTCGTAGCACCGCTACTCGCCGCCCCCGTCTACAAAGAACCCATGCTGGTCTAGGTTGCGGCTTCCGAGCGCGTCGTCAGCGTCGTCATGGTCGTCAAGCGGCCAGAGGAAGGAAAGGAGCGCCCGGTACAACGACCGTGTACTATATCAGCGAGGTCCTCACCGATTCGCGCCAGCGGTACCCGCAATACTAGAAACTGGTGTACGCAGTCTTCAGAGCCCAACGGCGACTGCCGCACTACTTCCAGGAGCACCCGATCACGGTCGTCTCCTCAGCACCGTTGCAGGACATCATCCGCAACCGTGAGGCGACCGGGTGAGTCGCCAAGTGGGCCATCGAAATCGGCGTCCACAACATCAAGTATGAGCCACGAAAAGTGATCAAGTCGCAGGCTCTCGCGGACTTCATCGCCGACTGGGAAGAGGCCCAGCAGCCAGAAAAGTTGTCGTACCTCCACTACTGGAGCCTGCAGTTCGACGGCTCCAAGAACGCAGACGGCGCAAGAGCAGGGATCGTGTTGACTTCCCCGAAGGGCGACAAGATCCGCTACATCCTCTGCCTCGACTTCACCCCCTGCACCAACAACATGGCCGAGTACGAGGCACTACTCCACGGCATGCGAGCTGCCAAGGAGATGAATGTCAACCGCCTACGCTGCTACGGGGACTCCGACCTCGTCGCTGGGCAAGTCGCTGGCACCTGCGACGCCGTCTCTCCCACCATGGCGGCATACCGCCAAGTAGTGGAAAAGCTGGGCGGACACTTCGCAGGCTACTCCATCGAGTGGATCGACAGGCGGAAGAACGAGGATGCCGATGCACTCTCTCGCATCGGGTCGGCTCGACTCGCACCACCCGCCGGCGTCTTCCTCGACACGATCACCAAGCCGTCCGTCTCTCCCCCAAGGGAGATCGACATCGGAGTCCCGCTGCAACCAGAGGCAGCCCTGGTTGCACTCATCGCTGATCCAGAAGACTGGACTAGGCCGTACATCACCTACCTGGAGGGAGGCACCTTGCCGGCAGACGAAACAGACGCCCGGATGATAACGCGACGCTGCAAATCCTTCGTCATCATCGATGGCGAGCTCCACAAGCGCAGCGTGACCGGCGTGTTCCAACGCTGCGTCCAACCCGCCGAAGGACGCAAGATCCTCCACGACATCCACTCCGGCGACTGCGGCCACCACGCCGGAGCCCGCTCTCTGGTCGCAAAGTCTATGCGACACGGCTTCTACTGGCCCACCGCACACGCCGACGCCGTTGACATTGTCCAGCGGTGCGCCGGGTGCCAGAAGTACGCCAACCAGACACACGTGCCGAGCTCAGCGCTCAAGACAATCCCCATCACCTGGCCATTCGCCGTGTGGGGCATGGACATGGTAGGCCCTTTCAAAAAGGCCCCCTCCGGCTTCACCCACCTCCTGGTCACGGTCGACAAATTGACAAAGTGGGTGGAGGCCAAGCCAGTCCGGAAATGCGACGGGAAGACCGCCACCAAATTCCTACGCGAGCTCATATATCGCTACGGGTTCCCTAACAGCATCATCACGGACAACGGCACCAACTTCGCCAAAGGAGCCATGGCCTAGTTCTGCGAGGAACATCACATCCGACTGGACCTCGCGTCAGTCGCCCACCCGGAGTCCAACGGCCAGGTGGAACAGGCCAACCAGAGCATCCTCCACGGCCTGAAGCCGCGGCTCCAAGTACCACACGAGCGCACCGCCGGGTGATGGGTCGAGAAGCTACCCTCCGTCATCTGGGGTATCCGCACCTCGGTCAATAGGTCGACAGGGTTCACCCCCTTCTTCATGGTGTATGGCGCCGAGGCAGTCATGCCCACCGACCTCGAGCACGACTCGCCAAGGGTCGTCCACTACACGGAGGCTGCGAACGAACTCGCACGTCAGGATGGAGTCGATCAACTCGACGAGGCACGCGGCCTAGCTTGCTCCCGCACTGCCATCTACTAGCAAGGACTCCGCCGCTACCATAGCCGGTGGGTGAAAACTCGCACCTTCCAGGAAGGCGACCTGGTGTTGCGCCTCATCCAGGACAAGAAGGGCATGCACAAGCTCTCCCCCCCCCATGGGAGGGACCATTCGCCATTGGGCGAGTACTCGGCAACGATGCCTACTACCTCACCGACGTCCGCGAAGACAGAAAACTCGACGTCAAGCGACCATGGAATGTAAACCTCCTACGGAAGTTCTACTCCTAGAACTACACATATGTATCCTCTAGTCGCTATGAAATAAAACATATTGGTTACAGCAAATTGTGTCTACTCTCCGTGTCCTGTGCCACTCGCACTCGTAGTAACAGCACCAAGCTAACTGCTGGAGTCAACCTCTGGTACAGTGATCGGCACGGCCAAGTAGTGCGCTACGAGGGCACTGGGTTACCGCAGGACTCGTAACGTCCACGAAAAACGCCTACCCGGAGCCCCATTGGAGTCGCCTAGCTCGACTGGCTTAACGAGCCAAGACAACTGCCCTCGCTCCTCACAGCGACCATGATCCTCCGCGTCCTCGACACAGCGACTCGAACGGCCAAGTACCACGCTCGGGGACTGATGACCAGTTCAGCGCGAGCGACTAGGGAAAAACGCCAAGTACGAGACCGTGCCCAGGACTCGCCATGCGACTGACCCAACGGACCAGGCAGGAGTGATGCGCTCAGTCTGACGCGACCAGTCCTCACCCACCCTAGAGCCGCGACTAGAACCACCAAGTACCACGCTCGGGGACTCGGCTACCCGACCTCGTTCGCGCAAGGGAAAGCGGTGAAGTAAAGAGCACTCATGGGAGTCGCCATGCGACTGGCTTTCCAAGCTCGGGCGAGTCGACCTCAATAACAAAACGCTCAAAACCACAAACACATAAACAAACGAGGTAAACCCCATAAAAGGGCGGACGCGCTCGGGGACTCGTTCAACCCTCAATCTCAAACGCAAGTCAATTCACAAAATAACACGATATCCCATTATCGCAAATCAAAGTTGTTACAAAATACATGTTGCGCCTAATGGCCGAACTGCTACTAACGCCCCAGGGCACAACGTTTTACTCCTTAGGCTTCGACGACGACTCGCCGCCACCCTTGCGGTTGCGAATGAAGGGAGTGTACGGGTTCGACGGGTACGTCGTCAGCTCACCCGCCATCGCCGCACGGAAGGGCTGCTCGATCTTGAAATCCCGGTGCGGCGGCTCGGGGTCATTGGGTGCGACGATCGTCTCCTGATAAGGAAGGAGATCGCCCATCGCCCAGACACGATCGGAGTATACCGCGGCACGGTCCATCAGCTTCATCACCTCGACAATCTCGATCGAGCCCGTCGACGATGGATAGCCACTCGTCACGTCGTCCAGATCGAAATCCTCCGGGAAGTGGGCGAGCCCAAGGCTGAGCGCCGTCGCCGAGTCGACCAGAGTGGCCACACACTGCCGCGCGTCGTACGACTGCGCCTCCTCCGCGCTGTCGATGATCCAACCTATGGAAAGAGAGTGGCAGTGAGTACATCAAAGTTCACACAACGCAAATATTACAGGCAGAGGCAGGCACACTTACCAATCAAAGGATGAGCGAGATTCGTGATGAAGCTTTGAAGAGAGGAGTAGCCGTCTTGTAGCCCAGCAACAAGGGTGTCAGAGACCTTACGCTCCTCAGCGGCCGCCGTAACAGCAGCCTTGGCCCGCCCATCCGCTGAACTCGCCTCCTTCTTCGCTTCCTTAAGCTCGCACTCAAGGTCGGCGATCCGCTTCTCAGCCGAGCTCAACGCAGATTGAGCCGCCGTCAATTCACTCGCCGGGACAAGGCCTTGGCGGACCTCCTCTGCCTTCGCTGCAATCGCCTGAAGTCCCTTGTTCGCCTCTTGGACGGCAACAAGTTCCTTCTCCGCGCGACATTTCGTAGCAAGCCGGTCGGATGATTCACGCTGCAAACCCTGTGCAAAAGTCAAACAGTTAACAAAAACGAAATCCTAAGTGCCCACCCGCTGAAATTCAGCGACTGGACACTTGGGGACTGGAGATCAAAAATCCTAAGTGCCCACCCGCTAAAATTCAGCGACTGGACACTCGGGGACTGGAGATCAAAAGTCCTAAGTGCCCACCCGCTGAAATTCAGCGAATGGACACTCGGGGACTGGAGATCAAAAATCCTAAGTGCCCACCCGCTGAAATTCAGCGAATGGACACTCGGGGATTGGAGATCAAAAATCCTAAGTGTCCACCCACTGAAATTCAGCGAATGGACACTCGGGGACTGGGCGCGAGAAATAAAAACAAAACACCAAAAGAATCTGACCACTGCAATTCAGTGGCCCGATCCTCGGGGACTAGACATACCTGGATGGGCTGCGCCAAGCATGCCATGAAGCTGTATCGCGTCCACGGATGCGAGAAGAGGCGGAGTGTGCCCGCGACGCTGCTCGACCTCCGTTTCGGCGACCCCAGGTATGCGGCTCGATGGCGTGGTACCACTCGCCGTAGACGCTCTGGCCATGAAGCGGGGGAAGGTCGCGATGGATGCGCCAGCACCAAAAGAGGTCGGATCGGCCATCCCAGATGAGGGAGCACCCTCCTTGATCGTCAAGGCCGCCTCCGCCACAGGATCACTCAGAGCAATCGTTGTGTCGTCAGACACCGTGATGACATCGTCGCCCTTGGCCTTCTTGGCACTGTCTGTGGGGGCAGCGACCTCATCATCCTTCCTCTTCCGAGAGGGGTCCCCCTCGGTGACGACTGCCGGTACTTTGGCCACGGACGGGTGGCCTATCATTTTAATTCCAGTCCTACAAATTGGTTACATGAGCAAATTGGTCCGAGTACGAAGAAAAGCAAGGCAGGAGGATAAAACTCACTTGGCGACTGGTATGAACCGCAGCCCCGTGCGGATGTTAGCCGGCTTCTCCAGTTCGGGGCCCAGTTTCCGACTGAGGCCCATCTCTAGAACGTCATGCGCCCAAGACACGTATGGCCTCTTCGTTGACGAAGCCGCGATAGGAGCCTCCGAAACGATTTCGGCAGGAGCTCTCCTGGGAGACGAAGCTGCCACGGCTGGAGCAGCCCCCGACCCAGAGACAGGGGCGAATGGGGGAGGAATCGAGGCCAGAGGTACCTCACTCAGGGCGGCGGTGGCATCCGGTGCTGCCGTCGTCTGTGGCGCTTCATCCCTGGCCAGGCTGGTGGCGTCGGAACTACTCGCCGAACGCGGCGGAGATGCCTGTCTCGCTGGCTTCGTCTTCCTCTTCGGAGGGGCCTTCACTTCCTTCTTCTTCTTCTTCGATGGGGTGGCCTCGCGACGCGATGTGTGCTCGGGAAGCTCGTCGTCGTCGTCATGACGTTCAAGGCTTCTACTCGCCTCGAGTTCGCGCTGACGCTGCCCGCGAGTTTTGCGAACCAGTGGGGCGGCCTCTTCCTCGGACTCTTCATCATCATCGCTCCTGTCGCTCTCGGGCGGAAGCCACCCTTCCACCACTTGAAATAACTACAACAAGCATGAAGTAATATCAATATAACCGCGACAGCATCAACTACGACTGCGAATGGTAGAAAGTGACTTACCGTCGGGGCTGGATGCTTCGCGGTGTAGGGGGCGACCCCAGCCTTCACGTCCAGGTACACCGCCTGGGTGATCTTCTTCAACGCCGGGACGTAGTCCTCGAGTTTCCACTCGGCGAGGCAGGATTTCGTCGAGTCTTCTCGGCCCGTGTACTCGTACGTGTAATGGTCACGGCGGGCCAGGGGAACGAGTCGCCGCCCAAGCCAACAGTTGTACAAATTGATGGTCTGAAGACCCTTCTTCTTCAGACCGCGGATGGTTTGAAGCATCTCATCCACGACCATCCGCTGATCTGTTGGGAGCTTGCCGACTTGGAGTCGGCGTGGTTCGGGCCGGTCGGCGGAGTACCTTGGGATCGCCACCTCGCCGTCTGGAGTCGCCTCGGTGACGTAAAACCAGGACTTCTTCCACTCGCTTGCCGCCTTGGCAGGTAGCATCAGGTCAAAGAAGGAGGCTTTCGACTTCAGCTGGAACATCAGACCACCCGCCGCCAGCATTGGGCCGCCTGATTCTTCACGACTAATCCACGAAGATGGCGAGCTGCTCGATGCTGTGCGGGCCCAGGTCCGATGGCTGAATCCCGTAGAAGGCGCAGAAGCGCCGAAAGAAGAGATATGTGTGGAACCCCAGCCCCCGCTCCAGGTGGCTGGTGAAGCAGACGAATTCTCCCTCGCGCGGGTCCGGAGTCATCTCTCTGGCCGCGGGGATGCGCTACCTGACGGCGTGCAGGATCCCGGCCTCCTCGAAAGACGCCAGTAGCACTCTCGTGCACTTGGACCTGCCCCATGGCTCGGCGGAGGGGGCCATTGGCGGAAAGGTTCGTGGAGGTCGGAGGATTTTGGATCGATTGGATCGCGATGCGGAGGAAAACGGAGATGCACGAAATCGGAGGAAATGACGAGAGGGTGGTTCTCCGATCGCCTACCATTTCCTTTATATAGCAGTTGTTACCCGCCAAATCAGGGAGCCGTTACTATGCGGTGATTACGCCAAAAGTTACCGTTGGATTACTCCAACGGCTACTTTTGACTGTGTTTGACGGTCCAACTTCATCCATTTGACTCGCCGACCTGATTACTTCAACAGTGACTAAATATTTCGCCGACCCATTCGCCGAGCTGCGACCAGAATGACTAGTTTTTTCCTTTATTCAGGAGCCCGCCACCGATTCGACTGGGTGTCCGCATTGGGCCCGTATGCTCCGAATGCCAGCAACCACCTGCGCCCAATCGACGACGGCCTCAGGGACTATTGATGGCGATATGCCTACCGGGGTATACCCAGCAAGACATTTCCGACTGGCCCAGGAACTGGCGAGTGGGCCTGCAGGACGGCGACTGGATCAAGACCTGGCGTGGATCCAAGCGACTGGAAGACGAAGGCCCAGGAGAGTAGATAGGCCCAGTCGGATTAGGTTAAACGAGGACCGAAACCTTAACTAATTCGGTTGAGATATGTAAACCCTAGGGGAGGGTGAGTCTATATAAACCTCCCTACAGGGCATGTAGAGGATACGTTCCATCATCCACCCAAGCGACTCGCCGCCTAGCCGTCGAGCTCGCCCCATTGTACCTCCATCATAATACAATCTAGCAGGAGTAGGTCTTTACCCTCCGGGGGGCGAACCTGGGTAAAACCCTGTGTCTCTGCCCTCATCTCGCACCGCAGATGGTTGGCCGCCCTTGCCCTTCGTTCTACTACTCGCTGCCGATTGCAGCGTCTGCCGTGGTCATTCCCACGACACATTATGTTTAAATATTGTTTCACACACACTCACAAGCCTTAATAAGAAACACAAGTATGAAACTTATCTAAAAAGTACAACACATTCTAAAGTAACCATTTCCAGTATCCAAACCCTATAACAACATTACCTCGGGATTCGAGTTTATCAAATTGCATTACATTACTTATGCATAAAAGCATCTTGCTTCTTTAAACATTAGTCCTTACCGGACCAATGATGCTGATTTCAGATATTGGATCTTATAATGTCTTGAATACCGTGAATGCAAAATATTGCAATCACACAAGGCAAGTTCACACTTTCTCATGTCCTTTGATTATTTTCTGTAAAGTATTTTGCAAATCCAGTGTTGTCATCACCTGCATTTGAAAAAGGTCTGAAAACACAATTTTCATAATAATTTTACTATAGGTTATTTACCATGAGGTAATAACCTACTATGAAAGTTCCGGTGGTAAAGGAACATATTATCTAGGACTTAACAACCAATGTCGCCAGTGATTCTTGCGCCGTATATCACACATTAACCATGAGATTTGGAATGGGACAGAGAAGTCAGCTGTATCTTCTTCCTCTCGCCTCTAGCCAGATGTGCAGGTCGTGGTTGTTATCACTCGTAGTGTGCATATTAATTGGTAATTCGTAGAGGATATGCAGCATATGGGTGGGAACCCTCAACATCCCACGATAGTTCTGGCATCTAACGGTCTGTACAAACCATTGTCGTAATTCAATATGTGGGCATGGTGTACACCAAGGAGGCATGCGGGGTCGTGAAGGGGGCAGTGATTGGCTTGGATCTTAGACTGGTCCCCATACCAAGGAAGTATGGACAAGGTCATGACTTGGTTGTGCAACAAGGCTAAGGTCTCTCATGGGTAAAGTAACGCACCTCTACAGAGTGTAAGAACTGTAACTTGTTACTCCCTGTTCCGGGAAGGAGCTGCGAACGCGGCGGGAAAGGAACTCCATGAAAGTTCTGGTAAACCCGTGAAGGCTGACGGACATAGATTTTCAGAATAAAAGCAACCTTTGAAGAAATTTTTACGAAAACTTGCATGGCCTATGACCTATGGTCTGTGGCTGTAGATATAGTGCATCCAACACTCCTTTTCTAGTGAACTTGCTGAGTACGCTCCTACTCAACTTATCTTATTAACCCTTGCTAGGTTACGAAGCCAGTATAGACGATGTCTACATCAAGTTATGCTCCAGGAATCATCACTAGAATCTAAAGTTCTCCAATGAAGTCAAGAAAGTCAACATATACATCGACTCAAATGAAGACGAAGTTACTGATTAGATAGGAACATAATCTCTAGCCATAGAACCTATTTGTATAGAGTATTGCAATAGCAGCAATGCCAGACCATTAGTTAAAATACTAGTCTTAATAGTATGATAGTTTTTGAGTTGTTTATTTCTGATTCTTCTTTGTAAGAAGATTCTTTCTCTTTCTTTAACCTAGAGTGTTCTCTGGATCTTGTGTAAAGAGTTGAGTTGCAACCTATAGTCATGTCTTGGACCTGTTGTGTTTCTATTGTACCACTTTGAGGGATGTAATACTAGTGAATGGTGTTTCATTGGTGTTATGTCAACGACTATAGTGTACTACATCATGCAGTGGTATGATGGGTAACCGTAGTTTTATTGATTTCTTGACCTCATTCTATTTTCTGTTGTACTAATACGTGTATCTTGTGGATGTATAACCCTCCTTAGTTAGTGGGTAATGACACGCGGTGCTTCACGGTGATGGTAGCGTGGTGGACACACGTCGAGTACCTCAAGAAACACGCGGACGCAAAGAAGCGGCGAGAGGACATGGGGTGGATCACACCGCCAAGGCAGCATCCCCCTCTCCCTTCTCAGGAAAAAAGAGGTGAGCAAATGCTTTATTTATTCTTGCTTGTAATGTTATTCTTTACTCCGCAATGGAGTCCCCCTTCACCTATCTTTGTGCTCACTTGTGTAGAAAGTAAAGATAGGTGAGGAGCCGACTGTGTTTGCCATTTGTAAGAAGACACGCACCTTGGACGAGCCTATGAACAAGTCCCAATAGATCAACGAGGGATCCAAGCTCCGGGGTACGAAGTACCCTTAGAAGTACAAGGAGGTGCATGGAGAGGATTACAACCCTGAGACTGCCCCCTTCAACCCTGAGGTTGCCGTGCTGGCGGGACAAGGCCAGAGGAATGGTCGCCTATGGATTATTTATGGGTCCATCGACTCTAGGACCATTCCATCTATGCGCCAGATCTGGTGTGGTAGGACGAGCGACCATCCTGTTGTAGAGACCCGCCCACGACCTTCGGTTGTAGCTCTCAACCAGTTACGGGTATGTTCTTCCTCGGTCATATATGGGTTTACTACATGTTCTGTGTTGCAATGTTCATCACATCGAGGCGACACGGCGTAGTAGGATTTGGCCGCTAATAAGGCACGCAGAGAGGCGGCCGAGCAGCAGCATCAGCTGGAGCAGCAAATGGTCAAGGAGATGCTAGAGAAACAGGGGCGGATGATGCAGTGGATGACACAGCAAATGCTCATGAATTCTGCATCAGGGACTCACATACTCCTTTTGCCTTCCCGTGGATAAGTGATCAAGTGTATTATTGTCCAATGCTAATTTTCCATCTTGCCTTATTTTCTAATGCTCACAATTTCCCATGCTTTAGATGGGCAATGTGATGCCGCCTGGTGGGTCCGCGGGTGGATCGAACAACTAGCTGCCACCACCTTTCACCATCAACAATCCATCGGTCGTCCAGAGGCTGGATCAGAGTCCCCCAAGTTAGTTCTCCTACACTTGACCTTGTGCATCACTCGATGTCGGTACTTGGTTCACTTGGCTCATTTCGATTGTGAGAGTCTCATGAGTGCGCTTCTGACCTTGTAGGAGGGCTTTGAGGTTGTGGCCATCATGTGTGCATCATGGTTAGTTCTCTTATACTTGTCAAATTTAGCCATGCCATCACACTTGTAGAAATTTTAGCCATGCCATGACACTTGTAGAAAATTTAGCCTTACCATGACACTTATAGATAATTTATCCATGCCATGAAACTTGTAGAAAATTTAGTCCTGACATGACACTTATGAAAAAATTAGCCATGACATGACACTAGTAGAAAATTTAGCTTTTCCATGACACTTATAGAAAATTTCGCCTTGTCATGACACTTGTAGATAATTCTATGCCATTGTCAAAATTTAATTTTCATTTTCTTCAACCTGCCATGAGACTTGTCAAATCACATGTAATTGCCATTTTCATCAACTTGTCATGAGACTTGTAGATATTCATTATTTTACTTGTCATATTGATGTACTTTCCCATGAGACTTGTCAAAATCCCATGTAATTGCCATTTCCATAAACTTTCCTAGAAACTTGTACATATTCATGGTTTTACTTGTCATATTGACGTACTTGTCTTGAACTTGTAGGATATCATGATGGATTCAGAGCATGAGCTTTTGGAGCACTCGGAGGTGATGATGTTCCGCTGGTCTTGTGGATGGAAAGAATAAACTTGTAATATTTGTGAAGTTTATGGATTGTTCACTTGTTGTTTATGCACTTGGTGATTGAATTGTTATAATTGTGAAGTTTGTTGCTTGTGTGGTGATGGTATGATATTTGGTAGTGTTTGTGATGATATTATGATTATATTATTGTTGTTCATTATTTATTTTGGTGTTGGTGATGAACTTTATGATCATATACATGTATTCTGTGTTGGTGATGATCTATATGATCATATATATGTATTATGTGTTTTGAACTGCAGGAAATGAAAGAAAACAGAAGAAATGGAAAAACATGGGGTCCTTTGTCGTGTGTATACATGTGGCTGCAGCATGTGCTTGCTGCGCTATGTGCACAAGGCCTTTTCCTTGTGTGCCCATGCATAGGCACATGGCAAAGGGAAATATTTGCCATGTGGTGCCTTCTATAGGCACACGACAAAGGAAATCTACACAGCATAGGCGTGGCACACGGAGAAGGGGAGGACACGGCAATCAAACAAGGCACACGGCAAAGGAAACACACATGGCATCGTTGCGGTACACGACAAAAGAGGGGCACACGGAAAATATGGAAAGACATATGGCAACACATGGCAAAGATCTCCTGGCACCGTCAACCTCACGAACCGTCAAACGCCTTTACTTTGTCGTGTAACCGCGTAAGACACACGACAAAAACTTTGTTGTGTTCCGGGTGCCTAGACACACGGCAAAGGGCTTTTTCCGTAGCGCTGGGGATGCCCAAAAAATCATTTGCCGTGTTTCAGATGGCCTTTGCCGTGTGAGGATACCCACACGGCAAAGAACTTGTGTGCGGTAGTGATGTGACCAATAGTGCAGATCCCCCCTCTAACACCGGTTTGGAGGGCCCTCTAACAGCGGTTGTAGAACCGCTGTTGAGGGTTCGGTGTTAGATGGGGGGCCCCTTTAACACCGGTTCTTATACGAACCGGTGTTAAAGGGTGGCGCACGTGGGGCTGTCGCAGGGCTCAGCCCCCCCCCCCTTTAACACCGGTTTGTAACACGAACCGGTGTTAAAGGTTATGTGCCGCGGCCGGAAAAAGAGATAAATCTCTGCCGCGGAAGAGTTCTGCCGCGGCAGGAAAACGGCCTAAATCTCTGCCGCGGCAGAGTTCTGCCCCTGCCCCGTTTTGGGCGTATTTCTGCGGCGCGGTGGGGATGGGGAGGGGGGAGGGGGAATCGATCGGGAGCGATATACACATACATTGTCATCGGTACATACGAGTACATGAATAATTAAGCAACTAATATTATACACAACATCGTCATTGTGTGGTATTCTCCGTAAACGTTGAAGCATCAAGTACAAGACAAACACGTTCAAGCATATATACAACGTTCATTTTGGTGGATATCTAAAGAGTTCTCCGCCAGGCATGATGACCTCATCAAGTATGAACCCCGCCAATTCCTCTTGAATGGCTCGTATGCAGTCAAATGGTAGGAGTTGGTCCCGCATACGTTCGATCAAAATATATATGAAGAATATGTCAATATATATACAAGAATAAAGCTCAACACAACTGATGGTAATAAAATAATGTTGTGTGTACTTTGTTTACTTACTCTAAGTTGTTCTAGTGCGGCTTGGCCCATCGCACATATCGTGTTGCGAATGAACTCGCAAACATAGTATCCACATAAGTTATTGCCGGGTCCTTGATGCGCGCACTTTACGAGAATAGAGAGTTAAATCAAAATAATAATCAATAAAGCATGATATAATGGAATTGGAAGCAGAATCAAAGCGATACGCAGACCTAGATGGCTTGTATTACTTACATTTTGGTCTACAAATTTTAGTTCTTCTGACCATTCACCCACGGCCCTGCACATGAACCTTTTCCAAACCCTGTCCGGCAAAGAAAATGGATAAAGGAGTAATTAATTACTTGTTGTCACGAAAGTTGCCGATCTAGTGCGATAATATGATTGAAATTACCTCTGGAGCATCTCTCTAAAGTCTGCCCATAGCTCTTTTTCTTTTCGTAACGAGTCCATGACAAGGACTTTTCGTGAGTCAGGTTGAATGACTAGCAGAATAAAGTGGAACCTACGCACGCATAACTCATCATCAGTAAAACATAACATCGAGTAAGACGAAACAGAATGTGTACAAGAGAGGGTAACAGTACTCACGAGAAGTTGTAAGGAAATACTATTTCCTTTTTGGTTTGTTGTCTCAGTAAAGACCTTAGCAAGAAATCTTCTGTTTGCCCGGGTTTGTCTCTTACCACTTGTTCATGAACTCTATTTGGGTCAACGAACCCAATGTCAAAAGGGCCTCCTTTCATGCATTCCATAACCTTTTTCCTGCATAATATTATATATATAAATATATGGTGAGCATATATATATACATGATGTCGTGGGAATGACCACGGCAGATGTTGCAATCGGCAGCGAGTAGTAGAACATAGGGCAAGGGCGGCCAGCCATCTGCGGTGCGAGATGAGGGCGGAGACACAGGGTTTTACCTAGGTTCGGCCCCCCGGAGGGTAAAGACCTACTCCTGCTAGATTGTATTATGATGGAGGTACAATGGGGCGAGCTCGACGGCTAGGCGGCGAGTCGCTTGGGTGGATGATGGAACGTATCCTCTACACGCCCTCTAAGGAGGTTTATATAGACTCACCCCCCTAGGGTTTACATATCTCAACCGAATCAGTTAAGGACTCGGCAATCATTTAACCTAATCCGACTGGGCCTATCTACTCTACTGGGCCTTCGGCTTCCAGTCGCTTGAATCTACACCAGGCCTTGATCCAGTCGCCGTCCTGCAGGCCCACTCGCCAGTTCCTGGGCCGGTCGGAAACGTCCTGCTGGGTATACCCTGGTAGGCATATCCCCATCAGTAGTCCCCGAGGCCGTCGTTGATTGGTCGCAGGTGTTCGTTGGCAGTCAGAGTATACGGGTCCAATGCAGACGCCCAGTCGAATCGGCGGCGGACTCCTGAATAAAGGAAAAAACCAGTTATTCTAGTCGCAATGATAGCGGTCAATCGAGTCGCATCTCGGCGAACGGGTCGGCGAAATGTTCAGTCACTGTTGCAGTGATCGGGTCGGCGAGTCGAATGGACGAAGTTGGACCGTCAGATGCAGTCAAAACTAGCCGTTGGGGTAATCCAACGGTAACTTTGGCGTAATCACCGCGTAGTAACAGCTCCCGAAATTGGCGGGTAGCAACCGCTATATAAGGGAAATGGCAGGCGATCGGTGAACCACTCCTCCGTCATTTTCTCCACTTTCGCCCATCTCCGTCTTCCTCCGCCCCGTGATCCGATCGATCCGAAAACCTTCTACCTCCATGAATCTTCCTGCCAATGGCCCCCTCCACCGAACCATGGGGCAGGTCCAAGTGCACCAGAGCGCTACTGGCATCCTTCGAGGAAGCCGGGATCCTGCGCACCGGCAGGTGGCGCATTCCCGCGGCCGGAGAGGTGACTCCGGACCCGCGCGAGGGAGAATTTTTTTGCTTCACCAGCCACCTTGAGCGGGGGCTAGGGTTTCCCACATCTCTCTTCTTCCGGTGCTTCTGCGCCTTCTACGGGATCCAGCCGTCGGACCTGGGCCCGCACAGCATCGAGCAGCTCGCCATTTTCGTGGCGTTCTGCGAATGCTACCTGGGTTGCAGGCCCTACTTCCCCCTATGGCAAGATCTGTTCCACAGGAGGATCAGTCGCGAAGAATCAGGCGGCCCGATGCTTGCTGCGGGTGGCCTGACGTTTCAGTTGAAGTCGAAGGCCTCCTTCTTCGACCTGATGCTACCTACCAAGGCGGCGAGCGAGTGGAAGAAGTCCTGGTTTTACGTCACCGAGGCAACTCCATACAGAGAGGTGGCTATCCCAAGATATTCCGTCGACCGACCCGAACCGCGCCGACTCCAAGTCGGCAAGCTCCTAGTAGACCAGCGGATGGTCGTGGACGAGATGCTTCAAACCATCCGCGGCCTAAAGAAGAAGGGTCTTCAAACCATCAACTTGTACAACTGTTGGATCGGGCGGCGACTCGTTCCCCTGGCCCGCCGTGACCATTACATGTACGAGTACACGGGCAGGGAGGACTCGACGAAATCATGCCTCGCCGAGTGGAAACTGGAAGATTATACCCTGGAGCCGAAGAAGATCACCCAGGCGGCATACCTGGACGCGAAGGCTGGGGTCGCCCCCTACACCACGAAGCATCCAGCTCCGACAGTAAATCGCTGTTTTCACTATCATTCGCAGTCGCAGTTGATGTTGTCGCGGTTATAATGATATTGTCTCGTGCCTGCTGCAGCTATTCCAGGTAGTGGAAGGGTGGCTCCCACCCACGAACGACGACAACTCGAGCTCGTCCGTCCAGGACGGGGACGAGTCACCTCCTGCAAAGGGCGGCGTCGGGAGCGACGCGAGTGATGACAGCGACGACGATGACGAGCCTAGGGAAGATGCCGCCCCGATGTTCCGCAAAACTCGCGGGCAACATCAGCGCGAGCTCGAGGCGAGTAGAATCCTTGAACGTCATGACGATGACGACGACGAGCTTCCCGAGCACACCTCGCGTCGTGAGGCTAAACCGTTGAAAAAGAAGAAGAAGAAGAAGAAGGAAGTGAAGGCCCCTCCAAAGAGGTAGATGAAGCCGGCGAAACAGGCATCTCCGCCTCGCTCGGCGAGTAGTTCCGACGCCACCAGCTTGGCCAAGGATGAAGCGCCGTAGACAACAGCAGCACCGGATGCCACTGCCGCCCTGAGTGAGGTACCTCTGGCCTCGCTTCCCCCCCTATTCGCCCCAGTCTCTGGGTTGGGGGTTGCTTCAGCCACAGCAACTTCGCCTCCCAGGAGAGCTCCTGCCCAAGTCGTTTCGGAGGCTCCTGTCGTGGCCTCGTTGTCGAAGAGGCCTTCCGTGTCTTGGGCACATGATGTTTTGGAGATGGTCCTCAGTCGGAAACTGGGCCCCGAACTGGAGAAGCCGGCCAGCATCCGCATGGGGCTGCGGTTCATACCAGTCGCCAAGTAAGTTTTGTTCAACTGCTTTGTCTTTCGTTGTAATCGGACCATTTTGCTCATATAATCAACTCCCAGGACTGGAGTTAAAAAGATAGGCCACCCGTCCGTGGCCAAGGTGCCACCAGTCGTCGCCGAGGAGGACCCCTCGCGGAATAGGAAAGCTGACGAGGTCGCTGCCCCCGCAGACAGTGCGAGGAAGGCCAAGGGCGATGATGTTTTCACGGTGTCTGACGACACAACGGTTGCTCCGAGTGGTCCTCCAACTACGACGGAGGCAGCCGTGAAGACCAAGGAGGATGCTTCTCTTAGTGCTGGAGCGTCCACCGCGACCTTCCCCTGCTTCATGGCCAAAGCGGCTACAGCGAGTGGTACAACGCCATCGAGCCACGCACCTGGGGTCGCCGAAATGGAGGTCGAACAGCGTCGCGAGCACACTCCAGCTCTTCTCGCATCTGTGGACGCGCTGCAGCTCCATGGCATGCTAGGCGCAGCCATACAGGTATGTCCAGTCCCCGAGGATCGGGCCACTGAATTTCAGTGGTCAGATTCTTTTTGTTGTTTGTGTTTTTTGTAACACCCAGTCCCCGAGTGCCTACTCGCTGAATTTCGGCGGGTGGGCACTTAGGCTTTTTTGATCCCCAGTCCCCGAGTGTCCAGTCGCTGAATTTCAGCGGGTGGGCACTTAGGTTTTTTTGATCTCCAGTCCCCGAGTGTCCAGTCGCTGAATTTCAGCGGGTGGGCACTTAGGTTTTTTTTATCTCCAGTCCCCGAGTGTCCAGTCGCTGAATTTCAGCGAATGGGCACTTAAGATTCCGTTGTTTGTTTAACTGTTTGACTTGTGCACAGGGCTTGCAGCGTGAATCAGCCTACCGGCTTGCTGCGAAGTGTCGCGCGGAGAAGGAGCTTGTTGCCGTCCAAGAGACGAACAAGGGACTCCAGGCAATCGCTGCCAAGGCAGAGGAGGTCCGCCAGGGCCTTGTCCCGGCGAGTGAACTGTCGGCGGCTCAGTCTGCCTTGAGTACGGCTGAGCAGCGGATCGCTGATCTTGAGCGCGAGCTGAAGGAAGCGAAGGCGGAGGCGATTTCAGCGGATGGGCGAGCCAAAGCTGCTGTTACGGCTGCTGCTGAAGAGCGGAAGGTCTCTGACGCCCTCGTTGCTGGGCTACAAGATGACTTATCCTCTCTTCAAAGCTTCATCACGGGTCTCTGTTGTCCTTTGATTGGTAAGCTTTCCTGCCTCTGCCTGTAGTAGCTCTGTTATGGAATTGTAGTTATATCTACTGCCGACCCCTGTCCGCAGGTCGGATTATCGACAGCTCGGGGGAGGCGCAAACGTATGACGCGCGGCAGTTTGTGGCCACTCTGGTTGACTCGGCCACGTTATCTGCGGCTTGCATTCGAGCTTATCTTCAAGAGATGTCACCCACGTAAGTGATTCCTAGCGATCTCGTCGAAGTTTGGAGGTATCTGGAAAAAGCGCCGTCAGTCGTCGAGTTCATGACGCGGTCGGCGTTCTGGCGTGGGGCGGCGACGGCGGTTAGCCTTGGGCTTGCCCACTTCCCGGAGGACTTCGACCTTGATGACGTGACGAGTGGCTACCCCTCGTCGACGGGCTCGGTGGAGATTGCCGAGGTGCTGAAGCTGACAGACCGGGCCGCGGTATACTCCGATCGGGTCTGGGCGATGGGCGACCTTCTCCCTTATCAGGAGACGACTGTCGCGCCCAACGATCCCGAGCCACCGCACCGGGACTTCAAGGTTGAGAAGCCCTTCCGTGTAGCGATGGCGGGTGAGTTGACGACGTACCCGTCGAACCCGTACACTCCCTTCATTCGCAACCGCAAGGGTGGCCGCGAGTCGACGTCGAAGCCTGCGGAATAGAAACATTGTGCCTTGGGGCGTTAGTAGTAATTTGGCCATTGGGCTCAACTTGTATTTTGTAACAACTTTGTTATGCTGTAATGGAATTTCGCGTTATTTTGTCTTGTGATTTTGATTGATGATTGGACGAGTCCCCGAGCGCGTCCGCCCTTTTTATGGGGTTTACCTCGTTTGTTATGTGTTTGTGGTTTTGAACGTTTTGTCAGTTGTTTTGTTATTGAGGTCGACTCGCCCGAGCTTGGAAAGCCAGTCGCAGGGCGACTCCCATGAGTGCTCTTTACTTGACCGTTTTCCCTTGCGCGAACGAGGGCGGGTAGTCGAGTCCCCGAGCGTGGTACTTGGTGGTTCTAGTCGCGGCTCTAGGGTGGGTGAGGACTAGGCGCGTTAGAGTGAGCGCATCACTCCTTCCTGGCCCATCGGGTCAGTCGCGTGGCGACTCCTGGGCACGCTCTCGTACTTGGCGTTTTTCCCTAGTCGCTCGTGCTTAACTGTTCGTCAGTCCCCGAGCGTGGTACTTGGCCGTTCGAGTCGCTGTGTCGAGGATGCGGAGGATCACGGTCGCTGTGAGGAGCGAAGGCAGTTGTCTTGGCTCGTTAAGCCAGTCGAGCTAGGCGACTCCAATGGGGCTCCGGGTAGGCGTTTTTCGTGGACGTTACGAGTCCTGGGGTAACCCAGTGCCCTCGTAACGCACTACTTGGCCATGCCAGTCCCTCTACCAGAGGTTGACTTCTGCAGTTAGCTTGATGCTGTCATTACGAGTGCGAGTGGCACAAGACACGGAGAGTACACACAATTTGCGGTAACCAATATATTTTATTTCATAGCTAGTGGAGGGTACATGTATGGAGTTCTAAGAGTAGAACTTCCAAAGGAGGTTTACATTCCACGGTCGCTTGACGTCGAGTTTCCCGTCTCCGCAGACGTCGGTGAGGTAGTAGGCGTCGTTGCCGAGTACTCGCCTGATGGCGAATGGTCCCTCCCACGGGGGGAGAGCTTGTGCATGCCCTTCTTGTCCTGGATGAGGCGTAACACCAGGTCGCCTTCTTGGAAGGTGCGAGTCCTCACCCGCCGGCTATGGTAGCGACGGAGTCCTTGCTGGTAGATGGCAGTGCGGGAGCGAGCTAGGTTGCGTGCCTCATCGAGTTGATCGACTCCATCCTGGCATTGGAGTTCGTTCGCAGCCTCCGTGTAGTGGACGACCCTTGGCGAGTCGTGCTCTAGGTCGGTGGGCATGACTGCCTCGGCGCCATACACCATGAAGAAGGGGTGAACCCTGTCGACCTGTTGACCGAGGTGCGGATACCCCAGATGACGAAGGGTAGCTCCTCGACCCAGCACCCGGCGGTGCGCTCGAGTGGTACTTGGAGCCGTGGCTTCAGGCCGTGGAGGATGCTCTGGTTGGCCCGTTCCGCCTGGCCATTGGACTCCAGGTGGGCGACTGAGGCAAGGTCGAGTCAGATGTGATGTTCCTCGCAGAGCTCGGCCATGGCTCCTTTGGCGAAGTTGGTGTCGTTGTCCATGATGATGCTGATTGGGAACCCGTAGCGATATATGAGCTCGCGTAGGAACTTGGTGGCGGTCTTCCCGTCGCATTTCCGGACTGGCTTGGCCTCCACCCACTTTGTGAATTTGTCGACCGTGACCAGGAGGTGGGTGAAGCCGGAGGGGGCCTTTTTGAAAGGGCCTACCATGTCCATACCTCACACGGCGAACGTCCAGGTGATGGGGATTGTCTTGAGCGCTGAGCTTGGCACGTGTGTCTGGTTGGCGTACTTCTGGCACCCGGCGCACCGCTGGACAATGTCGACGGCGTCTGCGTGTGCGGTGGGCCAGTAGAAGCCGTGCCGCATAGCCTTTGCGACCAGAGAGCGGGCGCCGGCGTGGTGGCCGCAGTCGCTGGAGTGGATGTCGTGGAGGATTTTGCGTCCTTCAGCGGGTTAGACGCAGCGTTGGAACACGCTGGTCACGCTGCGCTTGTGGAGCTCGCCGTCGATGATGACGAAGGATTGGCAGTGTCGCGCTATCATCCGGGTGTCTGTTTCGTCGGCTGGCAAGGTGCCTCCCTCCAGGTAGGTGGTGTACGGCGTAGTCCAGTCGTCTGGCTCGGCGATGAGTGCGACCAGGGCTGCCTCTGGTTGCAGCGGGACTCCGATGTCGATCTCCCTTGGGGGAGAGACGGACGGCTTGGTGATTGTGTCGAGGAAGACGCCGGCGGGTGGTGCGAGTCAAGCCAAGCCGATACGATAGAGTGTGTCGGCCTCTTCGTTTTTCCGCCTGTCAATCCACTCGACGGAATAGCCTGCAAAGTGTCCGTCCAGCTTGTCCACTGCTTGGCGGTATGCCGCCATGGTGGGGGAGACGGTGTCGCAGGTACCAGCGACCTGCCCAGCGACGAGGTCGGAGTCTCCGTAGCAGCGTAGGCAGTTGACATTCATCTCCTTGGCGGCTCGCATGCCATGGAGTAGTGCCTCGTACTCGGCCATGTTGTTGGTGCAGGGGGTGAAGTTGAGGCAGAGGACGTAGCGGAGCTTGTCGCCCTTTAGGGAAGTCAGCACGATCCCTGCTCCTGTGCCGTTTGCATTCTTGGAGCCGTCGAAGTGCAGGCTCCAATAGTGGAGGTACGGCAGCTTTTCCGGCTGTTGGGCCTCTTCCCAGTCGGCGATGAATTCCGCGAGAGCCTGCAACTTGATCACTTTGTGTGGCTCATATTTGATGTTGTGGACGCCGATTTCGACGGCCCACTTGTCGACTCGCCCGGTCGCCTCACGGTTGCGGATGATGTCCTGCAACGGTGCTGAGGAGACGACCGTGATCGGGTGCTCCTAGAAGTAGTGCGGCAGTCGCCGCTGTGCTCTGAAGACCACGTGTACCAGTTTCTGGTATTGCGGGTATCGCTGGCGTGACTCGGTGAGGACCTCGCTGATATAGTACACCGGTCGCTGTACCGGGCGCTCATTTCCTTCCTCTGGCCGCTCGACGACCATGACGGTGCTGACGACGCGCTCGGAAGCCGCGACGTAGACCAGCATGGGTTCTTTGTCGACGGGGGTGGCAAGTAGCGGTGCTGCGAGTAGCACCTTCTTGAGGTCGCGGAGCGCGTCGTCCGGCTCCTTGTCCCACTGGAAGGTGGGGTTCTTGCGCATCAGGCGGTATAGGGGCATCGCCTTTTCGCCCAATCGGGGGATGAAGCGACTGAGAGCCGCGACTCACCCGGCCAGCTTCTGGACGTCGCTCAGGCACTCGGGTTTGCCGAGTCGAGCGATCGTGTCGATCTTGGTAGGGTTCGCCTCGATCCCGCGCTTGGAGACGACGTAGCCCAGTAATTGCCCTGCTGGTACACCGAAGGTGCATTTGCCCGGGTTTAGCTTTATCTTGTATTTCCGTAGATTGGCGAATGTTTCCGCTAGGTCGGCGAATAGGTCGCTCTGGCGAGCGGACTTCACTACAACATCGTCGATGTAGACGTGGATATTGCGGCCAATTTGGCTCGCAAGGCATTCCTGCATGCACCGCTAGTAGGTCGCCCCGGCGTTCTTGAGGCCGAAGGTCATGGTGGTGTAGCAGAAGGCTCCGAATGGCATGATGAACGCCGTCTTTTCCTCGTCCTTGACAGCCATTTTGATCTGGTTGTACCCAGAGTAGGCGTCGAGGAAACACAGCGACTCCGAGCCCGCGGTGGAATCGAATATTTGGTCGATCCACGGGAGGACGAATTGCTCCTTCGGGCAGGCGCTGTTTAAGTTTGTGTAATCGATACACATCCTCCAGGTCCCATTTTCTTCTCGACCAGGACTGGGTTTGCCAGCCACTTGGAGTATTTGATTGGCCGGATGAAGCCTGCAGCGAGTAGACGCTGCACCTCCTCGGCGATGGCTCGGCGGCGCTCTTCATTAAAGGGCCGCAGCGACTGCTTGACAGGTCGCACTTTGGGGTCGGCATTGATTTTGTGCTCAGCAAGTTCCCTAGGGACACCAGGCATGTCAGAGGGCTTCCATGCAAAGATGTCCCTATTCTCACGGAGGAACCCGATGAGCGCGCCTTCCTATGCTGGGCTCATGCCCGTCCCGATCGTCACCGTTTGGCTGGAGTCGCCTGGGACCAGCTCGGCGGTGCGGGTGTGCGTCGTTGCCTCAAAGGCTGAGGTGTTGCCGCCTTCCGAGTTGGGCTTCTTGAGTATAGTGGGGTCATCGTTGTTGACCCCGCTCGCGTCCTTGGCGAGCTCGTCGGCGTGTTTGGCCTCAACCGCAATGACGGCGTCGGCGAGTTCGGCTCCTTTGGCCTCGCACTCGGCGGCCATGTCGGGGTCGCCGTGTATGGTGATGACGCCACGCGGTCCGGGGAGCTTCATCGCGTTGTACGCATAGTGGGGCGCCGCCATGAACTTGGCGAACGCCTGCTGCCCCAGGACACAGTGGTAGGGGCTGTCAAAGGGCACAAGCTCGAAGACGATCCGCTCGGTGCGGAAGTTTGCTGGTGTGCCGAAGGTGACTGGCAGCGTGACCTTGGCGATCGGGTACGCCTTCCGACCGGGGACGATGCCGTGGAACGTTGTGTAGGTCGTCTCGACCATCGCCTGCGGGAGCCGTAGTCGCCTGAAGGTGTCCAGGTACAGGATGTTGATGGAGCTGCCGCCGTCCATCAATGTCTTGGGGAGCCAGTAGTCTCCCACCTTGGGCTTGACCACCAGGGCGACTCGGCTTGGGTACTCGATGCGTGGCGAGTGGTCCTGGCGGCTCTAGGTGATGGATTGCTCCGACCAGTTGAGGAACTGGGGAACGTCCACCTGGGCCACCACGTTGACAGCGACGGCGCGGGCGATGACCTTCTTCTCGCGCATCGTGTTGAAGCCTGTGAAGGTGTGGAGCGAGCCGGCCACGCTGCTGAATTTTCCACCATTTGATGGGTTGTTGTCAGGGTCCTCCCGCGCTCGCCGTGCCTTCTCGATCTCCTTGAGAGAGTGGTAGTCGGCGGTCGTGTGCGTGGCGGGCTTCCCTTCCCTACTGTGAAACGCACAAGGTTGGTTAAGGAGGGCCGCATGGTCGAACCTTGGTTTCGCCTTGTAGTTGCCGCCGTCGCGGTGTTGCCCTCCGTCGCGGCGGAAGCTCTTGGGCTCGCGCTGCGCGTGCCCAGTGTTGGCGACGAAGTCGACTCGCCCGTCACTGCGGCGCTTGCCGGTGAGGCGAGTGTTGCTGTAGGTAGGTCGGACCGTCGTCCGTTGTCGTTGCCGTTCGTGCGGCGTTGACCTCTTGACTCGTCGTCGGTTTCCTAGTTTGGGTCTTCCTCCGCGTATCTTTTGGCGATCTCAAGGAGGTCTGGTATGTTGCCGAGTGTGCGGTATGCTTGTTTGAGCTTGGCGACCAAGGGCTCGTAGCGGCACGAGGTCTTGAAGCAGTGGATCACGGTGTCCGGGTGGATGCCGACTGCGTTGTACCATAGTTCTTGCCACCGTTGGACCCAGCTGCGGGTCGACTCGCGGGGTCGCTGGACGCATCGTTCCAGGTCCTCGATGGTGGTGGCGCGGGTGTAGGAACCCTTGAAGTGCCTGACGAAGGCATCGCGCATCTCTTCCCAGGAGTCGATGATATCCGGGGGGAGAGTGTTGATCCACTGCCTACATGCTCCCTCCATCATCAGGGGGAGGTAGCGGGCGGCTAGCAGGTCGGTGTGGCCAGCGATCCCCATCGCCATGAGATAGGTGTCCAGCCACACGGAGGGGTCATACGAAGGGTCGTACTTCTCTATTTCCTTCGGCGCTTTGAAGTTCGCTGGGTATTTTTCGCCTCGGATCATCGGTCCGAAGCATCGGGGTCTGAGTCGGCTTAGCGACCCCATCGGCTCGCCGTCGCGGCGATTGGTTAGGGTGTGTCACAGGTCGTCGGGCTGGCGTGCGCGCTAGCTCTGGTTGTTGATGATGTGGGTGCGGGCGTCGACGGGCCGACCGTTGGCGGCGACGAAGTTGGTCACTGGCCTAGGGTCGTTGGTGGAGAGTGCCGCGTTCGCGGGTCGGTGTTGGAGCTGCAGTGGTTCGGGTGGCGGGTAGTTGAGGGTGTTTGCCGCCAATGGACGGCCGCTTGATGCTGCTCTGCTGCCCGATGAACGCGAGTACATCCGGCCCTGTGAGTCAACGCCTGCGTTTTGTTGCTCGACCGCCTTTGCGAGCAGGGCCTTGACGTACGGGATCTGTAGGGCGCCGTCACGGTGGCCGTGATGTTGTCGGCCGCTGCTCGGCCCGCCACGAGGTTGTCCATCGGGGTGGAGAACAGTGGTAGGCCGTTCGCGTCTCGCTCCCTTGAGGAGACCACGATCCGCGGCTGGTCCCTGGGGGGTGCGCGGTTGGGTGGAGGTGGGGCGTCGTTCACCGTCGACCCTGGTGGGGGCCGGGCGCTTCCTCGGGGTGGCGCGTTCTCGCAGATCGCGCGCTCGGCCACGCGGGCCGGGTCGTTCTCGTCGTCGAAGTTCAGGGCGCACCCCTGGACGGTGGGGTTCAAGCGCGACCTGATTCGCTGCTGGTGGTAACGTGACAGCTCCTGCGCCGTCACCTGCTCGAGGCGAAATTTTTCGCGCTCGGCTTGCTCCTTGCGGACTGCCTCCGCCAGCTTCAGGCGGAGTTCCTCGACCTCCGTTGCCGTGGCGTTAGGAGGGATCTGGGTGGAGAAGGGATCCTCCGGCGGGTCGGTGCCAGTCGCCATGTAGGTCGCGGCGTGGCGACCGGTCCCGTCGCGGAGATCGGCGGAGTTTTCCGATCCGGAGTCGAAGTCGAAGATCCCAAGGATGGAGGGATCCTCGAAGTCTCCAACGTTGGAGACCTGGGTGATGGAGCCCGCGGGCGAAGCCGCGATGATGGATCCGGCGAGTGACGCCGGGGTCGCGGAGTCTGCGTCGTCGTTGAGGGCCGCATCTTCCGCGGCTGTGGTGGTTTCGGCCACGTCGCTGTGGGCCGAGTTGTACTCGGAGGCGAGGCGATGGATCGTGTGGACCTGGCTCTCGGAGAGCCGGTCGTATGGCGGAGACTCGCAGATGCGAGCCGAATCCTCCGAGACGATGACGTCGGTGAGGCCAACGAAGAGGCTGATCGTGCCGACTGGCAAGATTATGCTATGCGTGACGGGTCGCGCCGCCGAGACGTAGCTGCTCGGCAAGATCTGGAGCATCTCGCCGATCGCTATCATGCGGCCGGTGGCGACCGACTCGTTGATGGGCAGATTGGATCTCGCCGCAGAACACTGGCCAGACCAGCCAGGCCCCACGGTGGGCGCCACTGTCGTGGGAATGACCACGGCAGATGCTGCAATCGGCAGCGAGTAGTAGAACATAGGGCAAGGGCGGCCAGCCATCTGCGGTGCGAGATGAGGGCGGAGACACAGGGTTTTACCCAGGTTCGGCCCCCCGGAGGGTAAAGACCTACTCCTGCTAGATTTTATAATGATGGAGGTACAATGGGGCGAGCTCGACGGCTAGGCGGCGAGTCGCTTGGGTGGATGATGGAACGTATCCTCTACACGCACTCTAGGGAGGTTTATATAGACTCACCCCCCTTGCTTTACATATCTCAACCGAATCAGTTAAGGACTCGGAAATCGTTTAACCTAATCCGACTGGGCCTATCTACTCTCCTGGGCCTTCGGCTTCCAGTCGCTTGAATCTACACCAGGCCTTGATCCAGTCGCCGTCCTGCAGGCCCACTCGCCAGTTCCTGGGCTGGTCGGAGATGTCCTGCTGGGTATACCCCGGTAGGCATATCCCCATCACATGCAATTAATGAATTGAATGAGATGAGATAAAAATTAAAGAAATAGTACTTACACACAATAAAGGCTGATGGCAGCTTTGTCGAGTTCCTTCTGATTGAATAGAAAATGCAAGTCTTGAATGTTGAAGGTGATCGCGTCGTCTCCGCACAAGAAAATATGATCTCTTATATGCGCTGTGATCCATTCTTCCTTTCTTGTCTTGCAGAAATCAAGGTACCACTTGTGCAATTTTCGCATCTTTGTTGGTAGATTCTTGAGCTCCTCTTTCTTGACGAGATTCTTCCCATACTTCCATGGCTGTATGGGGTTGGCATCGCCTTTGGGCAATTCGTCTCCCATGATGTTCAAGTATGCAATGTAAGTCATCCCCATCTCATTGGCCTTTCTTTGTAGCTCTGCCTCATAATCATTTACAGGAGGAGCGTCCCGTGTGTCGAACACTTGGAGCGGGGCGCATGATTGGTTTTCCTGCTCTCCGAGCATGGGAACTGTTTTCTGGGGTGCCGCATGACTGCTACTTTCAGTCTCCCTACAGCGCCTTGCATCCGCCTTCAAAATCTGGCGCTCGTAGTCCGGCACAAGTGGGGTTTCAGGTTTCAAAAGATTTTTGTAAAACTTCTCCACCACCGCCGGATCTATTTTCTCCTTTGGCTCGGCCCGTCTAGGTGCAAAGAATTTCTTGACCTCTTCTTCCGACATCCTATTGGTCTCCTCGTCGCTGCGATTCCACGGTAAAACCGGCAATGGCTTGGCGGAAGGCTGCGGGACGTAGTTTTTTGAACTCTTTGGCGTACGGTTTCCTGCGGATTTCTTTGTGGCAGTGCTAGTGATGCTCTTCGTGGCAGTGCTCTTCCGCTTATGCTGAGGAGATGGCTGAAGCATCGGAGATGGCTGACGGGCAGGAGATGGCTGGCGCGCCGGAGATGGCTGCCGCGCAGGAGATGGCTGAAGCGACTCAGACTGCTGACACTTCGGAGACGGCGGGGGTGCCAGTGGCCTCCAATTTGGAAGCACGATGTGTTCCTTCTTCCAAAGAATGGTTGTTTTCACTTCAAATTTAAGTTGAGTTTCCCCTTCACTTGTAGCATGGTCAAGCTGTGCTTCCTCATATTCCTTCACAACCTCATCCACCCCGACAATAGCATAGCCATCTGGAATCGGTCAGCAGTGGTAAGTTCCACCAGCTACAGGAGGTAAGGCAAAGCCGACAGCCACCTTAATGGATAAGCCCATTAATCTCACATGCAGCTCAACGTGTTCGCTCTCCGTGATCTCATCCACGGGGTATCGAGGACCCGCCATTTCAAGCGTGGGCTGCACGTTCTCCGTGGAAGCCATGCTGCTTTTCCGCGCAGAGTCTGGGCCGCCGGCAGCTTCCAATGCAGGCTCTTTGTGCCGCTGAGATGGGCCGGTAGCTTGATGGCTCTGTTGTGCATTCACTTGCGCCTGTAGTGCCACAAGTGCATGTTCTATTTGTGTCATCCGCTCTGTACGCTCTGTTTCTTTTCTGCCACGCCATTTGTAAGAGTCGCTCCACTCGGCAAACCCATCCTTCCATGTCATACCCCCGTGCCTCGTGCATGTCCAGGGTGTTCTTTTTTACCGATGGCGCATGTGAGCTGGTCATTCTCTCTGTCGGGATGGAAGGTCCTGGCAGCTGTTTCCTCATATGTCGTGATGAGTTCAGTGACGGGTTTGGCAAGGAGGGTTGGGAAGATACACAATCATGTTTCTGGGTCCAACCTTTCCCCGATTCCGTAGAACCAAGTCTTTGCACGTAGGTCCCACCCATCTGTCTGGGGTGTGATCCCTCTAGCGCACAGGGCCTTCTCAGCTTCCTCCCACTTAGGCCTCTGAGATATGTAGCCACCTGACCCCGTTCTCTGGTGATATTCCTTCTTCTGGGCATTTAGCGTATTGGTTTCTGACCTCTTTTTAGCTATAGCACCTTTTTTATATGTCACAAATTCGGGCCAGTGAGGTCTTATCTTCGCATAATATGGGTCTTCGAAATTTGGAGTCTCGCGAGCTTTGACAAATTTCTTCAATTTTGTCTTCCAGTTGCGGAAAGCGTCAGCCATCTTCTTTAGAGTCCACTCTTTGACCTTTTCCTTTATAATTGGGTTGTTTTCATCCTCCTCTGGCGGAAGGGTGAAATTTACCAACAACGAATTCCAAAGCGTTTCTTTGGATCTTTCATCGACAAAGGTACCGTCGCCCTTCTTTGGCTTATTCCAATATTCAATTATGATTGGGATTTGGTCCCTAACAAGAACTCCAGCCTGACGTACAAATTTGTCTGCCGCCTTCTTGGGCTCCATCGGCTGCCATCAACACGGACTGCTTCGATCGTGAACTTTGCACGATCTTTCAACCAATGGCTCGCGCCTCGCTTGCTCTTTTTTGTAGAAGAAGATGGTTGCTGGCTGGTCGATCCAGAGGGCTAAAAGAAGAAAGAAGCATTAATTAATACATGTAGAAGAAGATTGTTGGTGGAAGTCAGCAAAGGCTTAATCAATGCATATACCTCGCCGGACTTTGCAATCACTAAATTGCGTTCACCGGAGTCTTCATCTTCTCCATGACTACTTGAGCTGTCATCATGTCCCTCCAAGTTCAGATATTGTGAGGTGTCCTCATCGATAATGTTCTCCATTATTTCTTCTTCATCAAGGTTTCTACTAAGTGGATCCATAGTTTCTAAAACAATAATATTATCTAGAGTAAGAGAGTAAACATTCAAGTGGACTTGGATTCATACACAAATATACATATTATTCATACAAAAATACACAAATAAACATTCAAGTTGACTTGGAATTAAAACCCTAAGGATGCTTCATCATTTTAAACAAGTTCCGAGGGGTCCAAACCCTAATTCGGAGAAATCCCGGATGCATATGAGAGGGCCTAGCTACAGTGGCTAACCGGAGGATGCTCCAGAAAGCGGCGGCTGGCGGCGCTGGAGAGCGACCTAGGGCGCGCGAGGTAGCGGGTTCGCCTCACCGTGATGCGGCCTACCTAAAACGGGCGGCGCCACTACCTAGGGGTCACCGAGCGACATTAACGACGACGGCTAGCGGCGGCGCTTGCAGAGCAGCGAGGTGACGACCCTAAACTAAATAAACCCTAATTAAACTAATAACCCTAAACTAAATAAACCCTATAATTATTCATACACAACAATATATATACATATATGCAACATTTATCCAATATACACACAAATAACATCAATATCCAATATACACACAATATACACTAATTTATCCAATATACACACAAATAAGCTCTCACCGCCGGTGGCGGCAACTCGCGAACGGGGTCGGCGGTAGCGGTCGTGGACGCGGGGTTGGCGGCGGTGGCTCCGAGTTGGCGGAGGCTTCGGTGTTGGCGCACGCGGTGGCGGTGGCGGTGTTGGCGCGCGCGGTGGCGGTGGCGGCTCCGAGTTGGCGGTGGCGGCCGACGAGGGCGCGCGCGGCGACGGCGCTCTCCTTTATATACATTCATATATACAATATGTACATATATGCACCATTTATCATGACTTGAATCGGCTCTAACAATTATCATGACTTGAATGAACTACGAATTCCAGAGCTAATACATACTGTGGTGTGAGAGTACAACTACTTGGTTAGCTACATTAAGACCGCATAATTGGCACTGGCATCATTCTGTGTATAAATATTCTCCATCATCGGAGAACTACTTACTTCTTGGTCGGCACCGACAACGCGATGATGAGGCGGCAAGGGTGGAGGCGGCGGCGGGACGGCAGGCGTGGAGTCGGGGCAGTGAGACGGCGAGGGCAGTGAGACGGCGAGGGCAGTGGCGAGCGCGGTTGGGGCAGCGCGACGACGAGGCGGCGAGGGCGGAGGCGGCGGCGGACGGCAGGGGCAGCGACGGTGGACAGGCGCCGTGGCGAGGGCGCAGGCGGTGGCAGACGGCAGGGCGGACGCGGCGGCGTGGACGCGGAGGCAGACGACGAGGACGGACACGGCGGCGTGGACGGAGGCGGCGGCGGATGGAAGGCATGGACGGCGACGGCGCGCGCGAGCTCTGCCTCCCTCTGTTTCGATCGATCTCGCTGGGGGAAGAGGAAGAGGGAGGGGCTGCATTTAATACCCCCCCCCCCCTTTAACACCGGTTCTAGCCACGAACCGGTGTTAAAGGGGGGCGCATTTATTTGGTTTCGCGCGTGCACCCCCCCCCCCCTCCCCCTTCAACACCGGTTCCAGCCACGAACCGGTGTTAAAGGGGGTGCGTGCACGAAACGAAATAAATGCCCCCCCCCCCAATCAACGGCGCCCTTCTCCTCCAGCAGCAGCAGGCTCCGGCGAAATTCTGGATATGCTACGATCGCCTTGCTCTGGGAAGAGGTGGGAAGGTTCAGTGAGAGGTGGGGAGTGATATGGTGTGAAGAAAATGGGCAGGGAAGGCCTCCTTTTATAGGCGAGCGAGAGAGGCCGAGCATCATGGGCAGTGCTTGTCACGGTCGGGGTTACAGCGAGCTACGGGCATGGCTGGGGCTAGGAGATGGTGCGCGGTCTCCTGGCGGTCCTCAACGGCTTGATGGCGCAGAAATAGGCGGTCGAGGTTGGTCGGAACGGGTCGATGCTCTGAGCGGCACTGACGGTGGTTTTGACGACGCACGGGTGCTACGGGTCGCGCGGCGGCGAACGGGGTTGTCTGGGAGGTTCCTGGTGTCGCAGCAATTGCAGGCACGGGCGGCGAAGGCGAGGCATGGTCTGTGCGAGCGTGTCGAGCATGGCGAGCTAGCGTGCTCTGGACATGGCAGAGACAAACTGGGCACATGCGCTCTCGGTGGTCCACGGCTTGTCAAGGCTCGAAGGCTGGACAGAGGGTGGCGGTGGACGGTGGTGTGCTTCCTGGACATGGTGGCTAGGCACGGCAATGGCTGGTTCTAGCTTGCCATGGTCGGCTGGCCGGGGTTGGCTCGGGCATGCACGATATGGTTTAATGCGATGGTTGTCACTGGGTGAGACAAGGATGATCAATGGGGAACAAGGTTTGGGGTGATCACTGCTCAAAACAGTGAAGTTTGGCCAATTTTGTTTTCTGTCTCCAAGTGTTTGATGAAATGGCCTGAAGAAATTCATATTTGAATTTTTGGATGAAACTTGGTGAGTATACTGGTCACATACTAGGGAGTATCTGGTTGCTTGGATTTGTCAAGGTGCACTGGTTTGGTTGGGTTTTGAGAAATGGTGATCTAACCATATGAACTAGATTAAATTTTCAAATGTCATTTGAATAGAGTTGCCAAATGTTTCTGTGGGTTTGCAAGGTGGGCTTGGGTTCACTTTCACTTGGTATAGAAAGGGGTGAAAAGAATTGGATTTTTTTCTGTTTGAAATCTTGGACTAGAAACACTCAAAGTGGTCTAGTGAGCAAGATTGGCAAAAATGACCATTTGCTCATTTGCTTGATTTTGAATTTCTAATCATTTGATTCTGCATGGAAATGATTTAGACGATGTTGTTTTCATCTTTAAACCAATCCTTGCCATTCCCAACAATCAAACAAGTCCATCCAAGCATTCATGCATTCATCACATACACTCATACAATCATATTAATTTAATTAGCAAAAGTTTTTGTTAACCCTAAATTTGGGTGATTGGAAAATGGTAACCTTGATTAATATTTTTGGGATGTTACAAACCTTCCCTCCTTAAAAAAAATCTCGTCCTGAGATTTGAGAAAAAGAAAACTAGGATTTAAAGAGATCTGGAAACTCCGTCCTAATGTAATCTTCTCGCTCCGAGGTAGCTTCTTCTTTAGTGTGGTTACTCCACTGGATCTTGAGAAACTTGGTACTCCGGGTCCTGGTGGTTCTGAAAGGTTCCTCCAAAATACGGATGGGTACTTCGGGATAGGTCAGGTCATCATTGATCTCTATGGTTTGGTGATCAATATTCTTGAAAACTTCGGTCTTCCCTGGGACTTCTAGGCATTTGCGAAGTAACGAGATGTGAAACACATTATGCACGGCTGACATCTCCTCTGGCAGTTCTAGTTGATATGATACTTCTCCTCAATGATTTAGAATCTTGAAGGGTCCGATATATCTGCGAGCTGGAAACGTTGCATTCCTTTCAAAGTTGACACTTTGAGATACACAAAATCTCCGATATTGAAGGCTAGGTCTCGACGTCTCTTTTCGGCATAACTCTTCTATCTAGATTGGGCGGTCTTGAGGTGCTCACGGATCTTGTGAACTTTATCTTCTGCTTATCATAGGATGTCGGGTCCGAAAATATGACTCTCTCCTACTTCTGACCAATTCAAAGGGGTATGACACTTCCTTCCATACATGAATTCAAATGGGGCCATTTGCAAACTGGCTTGGTAACTGTTGTTGTATGAAAATTATGTGAACGGCAGACAGTCTTTTCATTTTTATCCATATTCTAACACACAGGCTCTCAACATATCTTCGAGTATTTGGTTTACTCGCTCCGTTTGTCCATCGGTTGTCATCTATGCCACCAAAATTGCACCTTCAAATCCTGATACATCTTCGTTCCTCCGAGGTGGATAGAATAAAGAGTATCATGGGCTTCTTTCAAGATAGCTTGCTTCAATTCTGAATCTGCTGGCACACATATACGTCCTTTGTACCACAAAACTCCTTCTTCATCTTCGGTGAATCCGGGTACCTTCCATGTACTAGTACGAAGTTTCATTCCGTTGATACTAGCATTTCCTTTCTGCACCTCCTTGATCTGACTAATCAAAGTGGGTTGAAGTTCTATGCTAGCCAAAAATCCTTCACTTACTAATTCCATTCTGAAATCTTCCAACTCCTTGTGCAAACTTGGTTGCTCCTTCATAATCATAGAGTTCAAGCGACACGGCAATCTGCTAAGGGCATATGCTACCACATTGGCTTACTGGAGTGATAGTGGATGTCGAGTTCATAGTCCTTGATTAGCTCTATCCATCTCATTTGCCTCATATTCAGCTCCTTCTGAGTGAAAATATACTTCAGGCTCTTGTGATCTGAATAAATCTCACAACGGTTTCCCATGAGGTAATGTCGCCATGTCTTCAAGGCTAAAATTATGGCTGCTAGTTCAAGGTCATGGGTAGGATAATTCAGCTCATGTTGCTTCAGTTGTCGGGATAGATATGATATGACTTTGCCTTCTTGCATCAACACACATCCGAGACCGATCTTGGATGTGTCACAATACACATCAAGAGGCTTTGTGATATCCGGCATGATCAAGATTGGGGATGAGATCAATCTCTTCTTGAGTTCTTGAAAACTTGCTTCACATTTGTCTGTCTATTCAAACTTATTATCCTTCTACAACAATTGGGTCATCGGTCTTGCGATACTCGAGAATCCTTCTACGAACTTGTGGTAATATCCCGCTAATCCGAGAAATGCACGAACTTGGGTTTGAGTGGTTGGGGCATGCCATTCTTCAACATCCTTAACCTTGGCGGGGTCAACGGCTATTCCTCCGACTGACACAATATGTCCGAGGAATCCTACTTCTTGTAACCAGAATTCACATTTGCTAAACTTGGCATCAAACTGATGCTCCCTAAGGGTTCCAAGGATGGTCCTCAGGTGTAGCTCATGTTCTTCTTCTGATTTGGAATAGATCAGAATGTCATCGATGAAAACAACGACAAACTTATCTAGGAAGTCCATAAAAATCATATTCATGAGGTTCATGAAATAAGTGTGGGCATTGGTTAATCCAAAAGACATGACAATGTACTCATACAGTCCATATCTGGTGGTAAAGGCAGTCTTTGGGATATCCTCTGCGTGAATCTTGAGTTGATGATAACCAGTTCTAAGATCAATCTTAGAAAACACTTTGGCACCAGTCAACTAGTTAAACAAATCTTCTATCTTTAGCAGTGGGTACTTGTTCTTGATGGTGACATCATTCAGCTTCCGATAGTCCGTACACAAATGGTTACCTCCATCTTTCTTATCCACAAACAAGACAGGTGATCTCCATGGCGAAGCACTTGGTTGAATCAGTCCTATCTCCAGCATAGCATCCAGTTGCTTCTTTAGCTCCACTAATTCAGATGGGTTCATACTATAAGGTCTCTGGGCTATGGGTCTGGTTCCAGGGATTACTTCAATGATAAACTCGATATCCCGATTTGGGGGCATACCATGTAAAACATCTGGGAATACATCGGGGTATTCACAGACTACTCTGACTTGGTCAATGGTTGGTTGGGCTAGACTCTTGTTGCACTTGAATTTATGGGGCAAGGTTTCAGATACATGCTCTACTAATACTCCAGTGGTACTTGTCATGGTTATGGCTTTCTTGGCACAGTCGATTAATCCTTTATGTTTTGACGTCCAATCCATTACTAGTACTACTTCCAAACCTTTGGTTCCAAGTACTATTAGATTAGCATAAAAATCTATGCCATGGATTCTGATAGGTACGGCCTTGCAAATTTGTCTAGCTTTGGTGGTTGAACTAGGTATTTGAACTATCATGACATGCTTCAATTGTGTTGGTTGAATCTTACTATTGCATGCAAATTCTTCTGTAACAAACGAGTGCGATGCTCTAGAATCAAACAACACTCTTGCAAGTACTGAGTTAACAGAAAACATACCCAGCATGACATCTGGCGCTTCTTGGGCTTCTTCAGCATTCATGTGAAATAGATGGCTGTTGCGGTTGAGCGAGTTCCCTGGGGCAAATCTTCTTCCAGGTTGAACATGACGCTACTGCTGAGCTAGGGCATTCACATTCGGGGCTGCTACAAGCTTCTTAGGGCACTCATTGGAATAGTGACTCTTGGTTCTGCGTTCATAACAAGTCACCTGAGACTTGTCTTTTCCTGCAACAGGCACAGCATTGCTTCCAGTCCTTGGGGCAGTATTGGTGTTGTTGGTGACATTGTTGTTGTTGAACTTGGGTGGTGCACGGTTGAAATTGCTAGGGTTGCCGGGGTTGTTATTGTGGTTTCCTTCGGGCCTTGGGTTTCCTCCTCCATGGTTGGGATTGGTTGGACGGTTCATCGAGGGTTTACTGTTTCTTGGGGCAAATTTTGTAGACGGGTTGGGGCGATACTTTGGGGTATGGTGGGTTCCTGATTGATGCATCATTCGACGCTTGCGGTTCTCATTGGCTTGGTTGATCTTGCCTTCCATCTGAATGGCAGAATCCACTAAGGCTTCAATGTCAGCAAACGGGATATTGACTAACACTATCTGCATCTCATCATGCAGACCATTCAGAAATCTCTCCTTCTTCTTGGCTTCAGTGTCAATCTCATCTGGTGCATACCTAGCTAAGGACAGAAATTTGTCATGGTACTCAACTACTGTCATCCTCCCTTGCTTTAATTCTCTGAATTCATCTCTCATCCTCTTGATCAAACCCAGTGGAACATGGGTTCTGCTAAACTTGAGTTTGAATTCATCCCAAGTCATCATTTGTCCTCCAGTCATGGCACGAACGCTATTCCACCAAGCTCTTGCATCTCCTGCCCGATAATGGGTGGCAAACAGTACTTTCTCATTGGCCTCCACTCCTGCAACTTCTAAGTTTTTCTCCATAGTCTGTAGCCAGCCATCAGCATCTAATGGCTCTTCAGACTTACTAAAAATGGGGTATTGGTATTCTGAAAGTTCTTGAGTTTAGATCCATGGGTGTCCTGGTTTCCCTGGCCTTGGTTGTTGTTGGCCATCTGAGCTATGTGTTGGAGGGTGGCTAAGTTGGCTTGACGTTCGGCTCTTTCATCTTCGCAGTCCGAAACCAACATTTGCAAGATTTGCAGCATTGGGTCCGGGGATGAACTACTTCCTCCGCGAGGCATCTGAAGATTGAGATAGTTCATGAGAAAAGAGAGAAATTTTCTAAGGTTTAGGGGTTTGTTTTTGAAAAGTTTTTAAAGTTTGGCTCAGATTTTTCTAGAAACTTGCTTCTCATTCATTCATTCATTCATTCATTCATTCATTCATTCATAGAACACAATACAAACACACACCACACAAGCAACATATGGTTTTAAGAACCATTCTGTGAAACTACGATACAATGGGACCGGATACAACTTCACTAACACTAGTGCTCAAGTGCTACTACTCCTCGGAATAGGTGGCTTCATCATCATCATCATCATCAATGAAGGTTGCGTCATCATCATCAGTGAAGAAGTCCATGGCTTGATCCTCCAGGAAGTCATCATCATCACTGAGGTAAGAGTAGGGGTCTCCACGGATATCTTCCCCTGCATTCTCCCTCTCCTCAAGCTGCATGTCCTCTCGTGGATGGTCTCCTCCAAGTCTGTCACCTTGTGACGAAGGCGAGCAATGATGCGATCCTTCTTGTCAAGCTGACGGTGACGAGACTAGCGATCCTTCACAAGCATGGCAATGGTCTGGTCCTTCTTGACTGTGATGGCATAGTTTTGGTTAGCGTAGGAGCGGGCATTGTCCAACTCCTTCTGCATGTCATACATCATGAAGCTGAGATGGTCCACTTGATGCTTCAGCTCTGGGTGATATCGTGCCTCCAATGGCTGTCACATAACATCGCGCCTTGTGTAATACTCAAAACGGGTGCCCTTGATCTGATTGATGTTTTCCCCACACAGACGGGCAAGATCTTCCTGCATGGCCCTGGCAAGTCCATCTAACCAGTTGTTCTCCCCTAAGGTGAACTAGACTCCCTCTGAGGTGGGGGCTTCAATCTTCCCTCTGAGACTTGCAACAATCAGCCATTGCAATTCTCCTCCTTCCTGATCGTTGAGCTGGGATCCGAAGAAATTGGGGTGCGAGCGCTCCAGAAGTTCCAAGAGTTGGTCCAAATCACGCTCAAAGATGAGATCTCCTCCATTGCCCAACTATAGAACTTGCTATACTTCACATCCATCTATAAGAATGTAGGATGAGTAAGTTAGTAGAGTGATCAAGTGTGTCAAATTTTATGTAAGTTTGCAAGAATTTTTGAGGAACATGAATTTCATGAAAGAATCTAAGTGGTAAGAATGAGAATAGGTTTTCATAAATACTCACTTCTTTTGTTTTGAAACTAAGTTTTTGATTCAAGCGTCCATTCTAACTAGGGTCTCCTATGGTCAGGATGTTGGAATTATGCCCTAGAGGCAATAATAAAGATGTTATTATTATAATTCTTGTTCATGATAATGTTTATATTCCATGCTAGAATTGTATTAAGCGGAAACTTTAATACTTGTGTGGTTTGTGAACAACACCGTGTCCCTAGTATGCCTCTATGGACTAGCTCATTGATTAATGATGGTTAAGGTTTCCTAGCCATGGACATGAGTTTTCGATTAATAATGATATCATATCATTGGGAGAATGATATGGTGGACAGACCCAAACTAAGCGAAGCAATTAGATCGTGACATCGTGTTCGTCTTTGCGAAGCTTTTCTTATGTAAAATATTGTATTCCTTAGACCATGAGATAATACAACTCCCTGGTATCGGAAGAAAGCTTTGAGGTCATCAAACGTCATCCTATGAGAGGGTGATCATAAAGGTGTCTCTCAGGTGATCGGAAAGTATCTGTTGGGTTGTATGTATCGAGATGGGATTTGTCCCTCCCAAGTCGGAGAGATATACTTCGGGCCCACTCGGTAATCGATATCAACACTGCTTGCAAGCATGTGGTTAATGAGTTAATCACAAAGTGATATCGGATTAGGAACGAGTAAAGTACTTGCTGTGAACGAGATTGAACTAGGTATGACGGTACCGACGATCAAATCTCGGGCAAGTAAAATATCGCGAGACGAAGGGAATATATATATGGGATTGATTGAATCCTGGCATCGTGGTTCATCCGATATGATCATCGATGAATGTGTGGGAGTCAATATGGGTGTCCATACCCCGCTATTGATTATTGATAGAAGATCATGTCTGCATATTCTCGAACCCGCAGGGTCACACACTTAACGTGTCTCGACGCTAAGATAGATTGGATAATTGGTTTATGAGTTTTTGTTCGGAGTCTCGGATGGGATCCGGGACATCACGAGAGGTTCCGGAGTGGTCCGGAGAATAAGATTCATATAAGGTAGTGCAGTTTTTGGAGTTCGGAATTGTTCCGGGTTAATCGGTATTGTACCGGAAGCTTCTAGAACCTTCCAGAAGGGGACCAACGTGGACCCACCTTCCGGGAGGGGGCATGGGCCTATGAGGGAGTGCCCTGGCCGCATTGGGCCAGGGGCACAAGGCCCCATAGGGCCCAGCCGGCCAAGAGAGGTTTAAACTCTAGATAGAGTTTCTAGAAGGGGGAGTTTCCTTGCCCCCCACTCCTCCTCCTTGGGGCCGCCGGTTTGGCTTGGGGGAGGGGCTAGGGCTGCGCCCACCCCTCTATATATAGAGGGCTGGGGGCGCACCACCCCCCTACACCTTCCCTTCGAAGAGCTAGCTGCCCTGCTGCCCTCCTCTCTCTCTCCCGACTGTTTTTAGGCGAAGCCCTGCTGCAGAAACTCTCCACCATATACACCGCGCCATCGCGTTGTAGATCCAATCCGTCTCTCCACCATACTTGTTGGTCCGAGGAAGGAGGAGACGTCGAGGTGCTGCACGTGTGCATCTCACGGAGGCACCGCCACTTGTGGTGCTAGATCGGATCGGATTGCGAGGAGGAGAAGCGAGTACGACTACATCACCCACGTTCCGACGAACGTTCCGCTGTGCGAATCTTCAAGGGTATGAAGATCTAATCCAATCTCTCTCATTGTTTGCATCTTCTAGATTAGATCTTGGCTTTCCCTCTGTTCGCATCCGTAGAAAATTTTGATTTACTATGCCGCGAAACCCATCAGTGGTATCAGAGCTAGATCTATGCGTAGATGTGTTTCACGAGTAGAACGCAACATGGTTGTTGTGGGCGTTGATGTTTTCTATTGCAAGCCTCTTGTTTGTGTTTTTCTTATGACGCGGGATAGTGAGATTGAAGCGGTCCAGGCCAACCTTACGCGACGTCGTTCGCGAGACCGGCTCCACACTTGACGTGTGGCTTGTTCCACATATGCGGCTGGTGGATGTCAGTTTCTCTCACTATAGTTGTCATGGGATTAACACCGGAGTTTGGCAACCATAATATCACCGTTGTGGCTTTCCGTAGGTAAGAATCGTTCTTAGCATCTACTCCCATAAGCCACGTAAAACATGCAACAACAAAGTAGAGGCATCTAACTTGTTTTTGCAGGGAGTGTTTTTCTGTGATATGGTATGGCCCAAGATGTGATGTGTATAATGTATGCGATGATCATGTTTTGTAATGTTTCACGACTTGCATGTCGATGAGTACACAACCGGCAGGAGCCATATGGTTGTCTTTATAATTGTGTATGACATGTGTGTCAACTTCTTATGCGCCATTAATAGTTTCACTTTATCGCTAAGTAGTTAGCAATAGTTGTAGTTGCTATTCGTGGTGGAGGCAATCATGGTGGAGTGATGGAGATCATGCCGGAACGCACAAGATGGAGATCACTGCGCGAAGATTGGCTATACCATGTCACATAAAGTTATATGCATGTGATGTTTATCCTTTTATGTATCTTATTATGCTTAGATCGCGACGGTAGCATTGTAAGATGATTCCTCAATTAAAGATCAAGATAAAAACTGTGTTCTCCCCAAGTATGCACCGTTGCGAAAGTTCGTCGTGTCCAAGCATCACGTGATGATCGGGTGCTATAGACTCTACGCTCACATACAACGGGTGCAAGCCAGTTTTGCACACGCAGAAATACTTGGGTCTAACTTGACGAGCCTAGCATGTACAGACATGGCCTCGGAACACATGAACCGAAAGGTTAAGCATGAGTCATATGAATGATATGATCGACACTTCGTTGTCCACCATTGAAACCACATCTCTTCTCGTGAAGATCGGATTAGGTGTGGTGAATTTGGATCGTGTTCACTAAACAACTTGAGGGATGTTGAATTTAGTGGGAGTTCATCTAGTAATTTGATTAAAAGTTGAACTAGTTATCATGAACATAGTCTAATTTGTACTTGCAAATATTGTAGATCAAATGGCTAAGTCCAACTTCAACGTTTTTGCTGAGAAGGAAAAGCTTAGAAACAATGGGTCTAACTTCACCAATTGGTTCCGCAATCTAAGAATCATTCTCTCTGGCGGTCAAAAGGACTATGTCCTTGGGAAAGCGTTAGGTGACCCCCCTGCTACAACTGTGCTGGCTGATGAGAAAGCTGTCTATCAGTCGCGCAAAGATGATTATGGTGTGATTAAGAGCACCATGTTTTTGCTATGGAACCGGAACTTCAAAATCGTTTTGAAGACTATCCCGGGCCCTTTGAGATTCTCGAAGAGCTGAAAACCATGTTTCAGACTCAGGCCCGTTCTGAGAGATATGAGATCTCTGAGAAGTTCTTTAACTGCAAGATGGAGGAAGGGAGTTCCGTTAGTGAGCACACCATTAAGATGACGGGGTACACTCAACGCCTTGAGCAACTGGAATGCACGATTCCAGAGGAGCTCAAGATTGACAGGGTTCTGCAATCACTCCCTCCCAGCTACAAAAATTTTGTAGTGACTCATAATCAGATTGGTTCCACTGATACGATCACCGAGCTCTTCGCAAAGATGAAGGCCGCGGAGGTGGACATCAAAAAGGATAATCATGTGTTGATGGTCAACAAGCCCTCCTTTAAGAAAGGTAAGGGAGCAAAGAAGCCCTTCAAGAAGGGCGGCGGCAAGCGCACTGCCCCTGTTGAGAAGAAGCTCAAGTCTGGTCCTAAGCCGGACACTGAGTGCTTCTATTGGAAGGACAAGGGTCACTGGAAGCGCAACTGTCCGAAGTACTTAGCGGACAAGAAGGCTGGCACCATCAAAGGTATATTTGATATACATGTTATTGATGTTTTCCTTACTAGCCCTCATTGTAGTGCCTGGGTATTTGATACTGGTTCAGTTGCTAATATTTGTAACTCGAAACAGGAGCTACGGAATAGACGGCGGCTTGCGAGGGATGAGGTGACGATGCGCGTTGGCAACGGATCAAGAGTTGATGTGATGGCCGTCGGCACGCTCTCCTTAGTTTTACCTTCGGGATTAGTTTTAAACCTTAATAAATGTTATTATGTGCCTGCGTTGAGCATGAACATTATTTCTGGATCGTGTTTATTGCAAGACGGTTATTCATTTAAATCGGAGAATAATGGTTGTTCTGTTTATATGAGTAACATCTTTTATGGTCATGCACCTCTTGTGAATGGTTTATTTCTTCTAAATCTCGAAAGGGATGAAACACACATCCATAACATTGAGGCTAAGAGATGCAAAGTAGATAGTGATACTACTACTTATTTGTGGCACTGTCGTCTAGGTCATGTTGGTGTAAAGTGCATGAAGAAACTCCATTCTGATGGACTTTTGGAGTCTCTTGATTTTGAATCATTTGACACATGCGAACCATGCCTCATGGGCAAGATGATCAAAACCCTGTTCTCCGGTATGATGGAGCGAGCAGCGGACTTGTTGGAAATCATACATACCGATGTATGCGGACCGATGAGTGTTTCGACGCGCGGTGGATATCGCTATTTTCTCACTTTTACCGATGACTTAAGTAGGTATGGGTATATCTATTTAATGAAACATAAATCTGAAACGTTTGAAAAGTTCAAGGAATTTCAGAATGAAGTGGAGAACCATCGTAACAGAAAGATTAAGTTTCTACGATCCGATCGTGGAGGTGAATATTTGAGTTATGATTTTCTCACGCATCTTAAAGCAAGCGGAATCGTTTCGCAACTCACGCCACCCGGAACACCACAGCGCAATGGTGTGTCTGAACGCCGGAATCGAACCCTATTAGATATGGTCCGATCGATGATGTCTCTTACTGATTTGCCATTATCATTTTGGGGTTATGCATTAGAAACCGCTGCATTCACTTTAAATAGGGCTCCATCTAAATCCGTTGAGACGACACCGTATGAACTATGGTTTGGTGCTAAACCTAAGTTGTTGTTTCTTAAAGTTTGGGGATGCGAAGCTTACGTCAAGAAGTTGATGCCGGACATGCTCGAACCCAAAGCGGAGAAATGCGTCTTCATAGGATACCCTAAGGAAACTATTGGGTATACCTTCTATCACAGAACCGAAGGCAAAGTGTTTGTCGCAAAGAACGGTTCCTTTCTTGAGAAGGAGTTTCTCTCGAAAGAAGTGAGTGGGAGGAGAGTAGAGCTAGACGAGGTTATTGAACCTTCTCTTGAATTGGAGAGTAGCGCAGCACCTGAAATTGTTCCAGTGCCGCCTGCACCAACAATAGAGGAAGCTAATGACAAGGATCATGAAGCTTCGGACGATGCTGCTATTGAACATCGCAGGTCGACAAGGTCGCGTGCCCCTCCTGAGTGGTACGGCAACCCTGTCTTGACTATCTTGTTAGTAGAAGACAGTGAACCTACGAACTATGAGGAAGCGATGATGAGCCCAGACTCTGAGAAATGGCTAGAAGCCATGAAATCCGAATTGGGATCCATGAGCGAAAACTAAGTATGGACTTTGGTGGACCCTCCTAGCGACCGAAAGGCCGTTGAGTGCAAATGGATCTTCAAGAAGAAAACGGACGCGGATGGTAATGTTACCGTCTATAAAGCACGGCTTGTCGCAAAAGGATTTCGACAAGTTCAAGGTGTTGACTACGATGAGACTTTCTCTCCCGTAGCGATGTTTAAGTCCATTCGGATTTTATTAGCAATTGTTGCGTTTCATGATTATGAAATATGGCAGATGGATGTCAAGACTGCTTTCCTCAATGGCAACATTGATGAAGAGTTGTATATGATGCAACCCGAAGGTTTTGTCGATCCTAAGGATGCTGATAAAGTATGCAAACTTCAGCGTTCTATTTATGGACTGAAGCAAGCATCTCGGAATTGGAACCTTCGTTTTGATCAAGTGATCAAGAGCTTTGGATTTGTTCCAAATTGCTATGAAGCTTGCATCTACAAGAAAGTGAGTGGGAGCTCGGTGACGTTTCTGGTACTATATGTGGATGACATATTGATTATTGGAAATGACATCAACATGCTTAACGATGTGAAGAGTTATTTGAACAAGTGTTTCTCAATGAAAGACCTAGGTGAAGCTGCTTATATATTGGGCATCAAGATCTATAGAGATAGACAAAGACGCCTGATAGCTTTAAGCCAGAGTACATACCTAGACAAAGTTCTGAAAAGGTTCAGAATGGATAAGGCAAAGAAAGGTTCAGTGCCTATGTTGTCAGGTAAGATATTGACCAAGGCTCAGTGTCTAGCTACGGTAAATGATAGGGAAGCTATGAGCAAAGTGCCTTATGCCTCGGCCATAGGTTCCATCATGTTTGCCATGTTGTGTACTAGACCGGATGTGTCCAATGCTCTTAGTTTGACGAGCAGATATCAGAGTGATCCAGGAGTGGAACACTGGACAGCCGTGAAGAACATCCTAAAGTACCTAAATAGGACTAAAGAAATGTTCTTAGTCTATGGGGGTGATGAACAGCTCATCGTAAAAGGTTACGTCGACGCTAGTTTTGACACCGACAAGGATGATTCTAAATCTCAGACAGGATACGTGTATATTTTGAATGGAGGAGCTGTGAGCTGGAGAAGGTGCAAGCAAAGCGTGATCGCGGGATCTACAGTAGAAGCGGAATACATGGCTGCTGCAGAAGCGTCAAGTGAAGGAGTTTGGATCAGGAACTTCATCACTGAGCTTGGCATGGTTCCAAGTGCATTGGACCCACTGGAGATATTGTGTGACAACACTGGCGCCATAGCACTCGCTAAGGAACCAAGATATCATCCAAATACCAAGCATATCAACCACAAGTTTCATATAATCCGAGATTATATAGCAGATGGAGATCTAAAGATTAGCAAAGTACATACAGATCTGAATGTCGCAGATCCATTGACTAAACCTCTTCCACGTGTAAAACATGATCAGCACCTCAGTGCCATGGGTGTGAGATTGTTGCCAGATGTAAACTAGATTATTGACTCTAGTGCAAGTGGGAGACTGTTGGAATTATGCCCTAGAGGCAATAATAAAGATGTTATTATTATAATTCTTGTTCATGATAATGTTTATATTCCATGCTAGAATTGTATTAAGCGGAAACTTTACTACTTGTGTGGTTTGTGAACAACACCGTGTCCCTAGTATGCCTCTATGGACTAGCTCATTGATTAATGATGGTTAAGGTTTCCTAGCCATGGACATGAGTTTTCGATTAATAATGAGATCATATCATTGGGAGAATGATATGGTGAACAGACCCAAACTAAGCGAAGCAATTAGATCGTGTCATCGTGTTCGTCTTTGCGAAGCTTTTCTTATGTCAAATATTGTATTCCTTAGACCATGAGATAATACAACTCCCTGGTATCGGAAGAAAGCTTTGAGGTCATCAAACGTCATCCTATGAGAGGGTGATCATAAAGGTGTCTCTCAGGTGATCGGAAAGTATCTGTTGGGTTGTATGTATCGAGATGGGATTTGTCCCTCCCAAGTCGGAGAGATATACTTCGGGCCCACTCGGTAATCGATATCAACACCGCTTTCAAGCATGTGGTTAAGGAGTTAATCACAAAGTGATATCGGATTACGGAACGAGTAAAGTACTTGCTGTGAACGAGATTGATCTAGGTATGACGGTACCGACGATCAAATCTCGGGCAAGTAAAATATCGCGAGACGAAGGGAATATATATATGGGATTGATTGAATCCTGGCATCGTGGTTCATCTGATATGATCATCGATGAATTTGTGGGAGTCAATATGGGTGTCCAGACCCCGCTATTGATTATTGATAGAAGATCATGTCTGCATATTCTCGAACCCGCAGGGTCACACACTTAACGTGTCTCGACGCTAGGATAGATTGGATAATTGGTTTATGAGTTTTTGTTCGGAGTCTCGGATGGGATCCGGGACATCACGAGAGGTTCCGTAGTGGTCCGGAGAATAAGATTCATATAAGGTAGTGCAGTTTTTGGAGTTCGGAATTGTTCCGGGTTAATCGGTATTGTACCGGAAGCTTCTAGAACCTTCCGGAAGGGGACCAACGTGGCCCCACCTTTCGGGAGGGGGCATGGGCCTATGAGGGAGTGCCCTGGCCGCATTGGGCCAGGGGCACAAGGCCCCATAGGGCCCAGCCGGCCAAGAGAGGTTTAAACTCTAGATAGAGTTTCTAGAAGGGGGGGTTTCCTTGCCCCCCACTCCTCCTCCTTGGGGCTGCCGGTTTGGCTTGGGGGAGGGGCTAGGGCTGCGCCCACCCCTCTATATATAGAGGGCTGGGGGCGCACCACCCCCCTACACCTTCCCTTCGAAGAGCTAGCTGCCCTGCTGCCCTCCTCTCTCCCTCCCGACTGTTTGTAGGCGAAGCCCTGCTGCAGAAACTCTCCACCATATACACCGCGCCGTCGTGTTGTAGATCCAATCCGTATCTCCACCATACTTGCTGGTCCGAGGAAGGAGGAGACGTCGAGGTGATGCACGTGTGCATCTCACGGAGGCACCGCCACTTGTGGTGCTAGATCGGATCAGATCGCGAGGAGGAGAAGCGAGTACGACTACATCACCCACGTTCCGACGAACGTTCCGCTGTGCGAATCTTCAAGGGTATGAAGATCTAATCCAATCTCTCTCGTTGTTTGCATCTTCTAGATTAGATCTTGGCTTTCCCTCTGTTCGCATCCGTAGAAAATTTTGATTTACTATGCCGCGAAACCCTTCACAGGATGGCTCTGATACCAACTTGTCAACACCCAGATTTATAATCCCAGATACCTGTTATGCCATACATCGCAATCCCAGGATTACCATTTTTGCGTGACATAACAGATTGGTACCATAGTTCATCATCCATTACAAACCATAATAAAGGTCTTACAAATAAAGGATCTCATGATCCAGTCTTAATACAATCAACCCAGCGGAATAATATAATAACGGTAGAGTGGGCGAGGCTCCATATTCATGGTCACAGGCAATGCTGGCGATGGAAGATGATCCTAGTTGTCATAAACTTCCTGCGGTCCATCATCCTGTTAGTCCTCCTCATAGTCTGGCCACGGGAATAGCCAGGGACAAAGCCACGAGTACTCTTTAAGTACTCGCAAACTATCACTAACAAGTAGGTGGTTCAAGTAGGAATGCTAAGCTCTAGGTTGTTTTGCAAAAAGCCGGGTTTATCTCTAGCTGAGTTCAGAAGTAAAGAAAACTAGTTTAAGGTTTTATAACACCTAACTGGTAACTTAGTTTTCATGTTCACAACCCTATTATGGTCAAGTCAAATTCATGATTCATTTTACAAGTCATTTTGAAAACATCTGATGACAGAATAGTATGGCCACTCCAACTGTTCATAACCGCGGACACGGCTATTCAAATTGTTTGACACTCTGCAGAGGTGGTACACTTTCACCACAATATTCGATACATCCGTCAGGAACAATCCTGAATTCACCATACTCAGTATGCGGATAATCAATCCTAACCTTTCAATTACACACCCTAGTATAGGCACCTCTTGTATGAGTTTGTCCTCCCAACCATGACCATCTGTCATCTTGGGAACTGCACAGGTGGTCAATCATCACGAGGTAGCCTCAACTCAAACCTCGGCCGCAAGGGAACCCATACTAAGGTATATAAACTTCTAGTCAAGCCCTACCCAAATTTGGGTATTGTGGTAATACGGTAAAATTGGAATGGTATCGCATCCAAACACAACCATCAGTTTTATAAAGGGCTAAATCTCATGCCTCAACATTTTCATCATCAAAAATCATCGGTGTTCAATAACACATGTCAAAACATTTCGTTAGAATGACTCATCATTCTAAGGTTTTCATAACCACTTTCACCAAGTATTCCCATCTAAAGTGATCAACTTTTATGCTTAGCACTAGCCACTAAAGTTGGGGTAAACACTAATGAGGGGTGGTAATCAAGTGTAACTTATCTAAGTATAATCTCATTCCTTAGGCTGACATCAAATTTCTACCTAACTTAGGCCAAGTTTTATGCTCTTTGTGCTACCTATAATATCTTTCCAAAACTTCACAAGTCACTAAGTAAACCTAAATAAAAAAGCTTTGATACAGAAAAAAATCAAGCTTGCAAGTAAAACTGGGATTTGGTGTAATCAAATGGGTATAATCACATATGCCTAAGGCATATAGTTTGCATAGTTAACATGCAAGTGTTAGCTTACAAAGTTCTAGCTTGCTAAGTTCACTTGTATTGTGAGGCTTGCCTTGAGTAGTGCAGTGGTTGAAGTTCTCCTCTACTTCTTCATAGTAGTCTCCTTCCTCTTCGTATCCTTGGTCGGTACTAGCGTTTATAAATAAATACGAAGTACACAATCACCAAACAATACTTAACTACTTCTATTTAGCACACAAAAGCTCACACTAGATGATCTAGCATCATCACCATCATCACAAGGATTAAGGCAATAGTTTTATTTATTTCATTTTAGAAAAGTAATTTCTACTCATTGAAAAACTACTTAAGATTTAATATTCTCTAATTAAAATATGGGATCATGTTGACACATGTCATCACCACATATTTCAGTACTTGGAAATGTGATTTAAAGTGGTGTCACAATTTAATAAGGTTTAACCTTATTATTTTAATTAATTAAAGTGAATAGAAATGCCTATGGGGCATTCTTTTATTACTTGTTCATTATTACTGCAAGTAAACCTAGATATTTTTATATATTCAGAAAGGTCTTATCAAATATGATTTTTGAGAGTTGGAATCAACTCAAAAGCATTTATGATTGAATTTTGAAAAATGTTTGAATGCATAAAAGTCTCTGCCTTGTGATTTTTACCATAGGTGATCTATAATTTCAAATGGTTTGAATCCAACGGGCTTGGATTAAGAATTTCCATAATTTTCTAAAAAAAATTGGTTTCATGCTATTTGGTTTAGTAAAACTCTCTGAATTAATTTTTGAATCTACTGCCAGAACTAAGTTTGAAACTAAATAGATAAACCTAAATTTGAACTAACTGGTCGCGCGGGAATTCTAACTGGGCCAGCCCACTGCGCACAGCGTGCGCGCGGGCTGGTTTAGTTATGTCCCCACACGTCAGTGAGACAGGGTGGTGCAAAGGGGTACGGGCTAATTACGACCGTAGGATTAGATCAAGGATCAACGGCTCACGGCCATTGTCCTCGTCAAACAGAACACGACGGGCTTGAACTCTAGCACGGCCAGTGGAGGTCTAGGGCGTCTCACCAGGGCTCAGGCGATGGTTGGCGATGGGGGCGAACGACGAAGTCGACGACGGCGGTTTTCTTGGTACTAGCGGCTTCTCTTGGGGTGGCTCCAATCAACGGCGCCCTTCTCCTCCAGCAGCGGCAGGCTCCGGCAAAATTCCGGCGATGCTGCGCTCGCCTTACTCCGGGAATAGGTGGGCAGGTTCAGTGAGAGGTGGGAAGTGAGATGGTGTGAAGAAAATGAGCGGGGAAGGCCTCCTTTTATAGGAGAGAGAGAGAGGCCGAGCGGCATGGGCAGTGCTTGTCGGGGTTGGGGTTACAGCGAGCTACGGGCATGGCTGGGGCTAGGGAATGGTGCGTGGTCTCCTGGCACTCCTCAACGGCTTGATGGCACGGCAAGGGGAGGTCGAGGTTGGTCGGAATGGGTCGACGCTCTGAGCGGAATCGATGGTGGTTTTGACGACGCACGGGTGCTACGGGTCGCGCAGCGGAAAATGGGGTTGTCTGGGAGGTTCCTCGTGTCGCGTCGATTGCAGGCACAGGCGGCGAAGGCGAGGCGTGGTCTATGCGAGCGTGTCGAGCGCGGCGACCTGGCGCGCTCTGGACATGGCAGAGACAAACTAGGCCTGTGTGTTCTCGGTGGTACACGGCTTGTCAAGGCTCGAGGGCTGGACAGAGGGTGGCGATGGACGGTGGCGTGCTTCCTGGACACGGTGGCTAGGTACGGCGATGGATGGTTCTAGCTTGCCGGGCTGGCCGGGGTTGGCTCGGGCATGCATGGCATGGTGCATTGGTAGGGGTATAGGTTGGTTTAATGCGATGGTTATCACTGGGGGAGACAGGGATGATCAATGGGGAACAAGTTTTGGATGATCACTGCTCAAAACAGTGAAGTTTGGCCAATTTTGTTTTTTGTCTCCAAGTGTTTAATGAAATGGCCGAAAGAAATTCATATTTGAATTTTTGTATGAAACTTGGTGAGTGTACTGGTCACATACTAGGGAGTATCTGGTTGCTTGGATTTGTCAAGGTGCACTGGTTTGGTTGGGTTTTGAGAAATGGTGATCTTACCATATGAACTAGATTCAATTTTTAAATGTCATTTGAATAGGGTTGCCAAATGTTTATGTGGGTTTGCAAGATGGGCTTGGGTTCACTTTTACTTGGTCTAGCAAGGGGTGAAAAGAATTGGATTTGTTTCTGTTTGAAATCTTGGACTAGAAACACTCAAAGTGGTCTAGTGAGCAAGATTGGCAAAAATGACCATTTGCTCATTTTGCTTGATTTTGAATTTCTAATGATTTGATTCTGCTTGGAAATGATTTAGATGATGTTTTTTTCATCTTTAAAGCAATCCTTGCCATTCACAACAATCAAACAAGTCCATTCAAGCATTCATGCATTCATCACATACACTCATACATTCATATTGATTTAATTAGCAAAAGTTTTTGTTAACCCTAAATTTGGGTGATTGGAAAATGATAACCTTGATTAATATTTTTGGGATGTTACACGAACATATTGGGATCTAGGTCTTAGATTATTTTGTGGATTTTCTCCTTTGTTCTTCCTCTCTTATTCCCCCATAAGCTTTTGTAGCTTTGGTGGAAGTTGGGAGAGAAGGATTTGAACACTTCTTGTGTTCTTGTCATTGCATTTAGTGCATCGGTTTGAGTTCTCGGTGAGGATTCAATTGAGTGAAAGTTGATAAGCTTTTTACTCTTGGATTCTTGGAACCCTAGACGGTTTGGTTGTTTTGCAGGTTTGAGGATTACTTGGGGCCTCTAATTCAGTTGTGGAGATTTCCCGAACTTGTTTGTTGGGAGCCTCCAATTGAGTTGTGGAGAAGTGCCCCAACCTTGTGAGAGATTCTGGATTTCCATCGATGTAGCATCCCAATTGTCTAACAATTGCAATGCTACTAGCCTAGTCTATATAAATGCTACTTCAAATATATAATTGTTGCATCATCATTATATCATGCTCATGTCATCATGCCACCTTGCATTTGAGCATCATATAAAACCCTTTCTCATTTGGTTCTTATCTCATATGCATTATTAATTGTATTTGCCTCTTGATATTGTATTTGGTTCTTGATATATTGTTCCAATGCCCAAGTTGAGTTGGGGGCATATCTCTTATTAACTCCACCACCTTTTTCTTTCACCACCTTATAATTCCACCATCCAACTAAATATGAGCTTGGCACTTATTGGTTTTACCTCTAGCTCATGTGGGTTGGGATGGATCCAATTCTTGTCCACATGCTCTCATCTTAGCATCATGTTGTTTTCACATCATTGATATATGAGAGCCACTTGTCCACCTTTGCATGCCTTGTGAGTGGAACCCTTTTTCCTAGCTTCCATATGGATTATTATGGATTTATGCTCATGTGGGAATATTTTTGGGACTAGTAATCATCTAGTGGAACATACACACTAGCATGTCCCATTTTATTTCAAACATGGCCATCTCCAACTACTCCACATGGGGCATCCTTTCATTTCTTTTGCTTGGCTTTTATTCCAATCTTGGGAATGCATAATATTAATGCCATGTAATAATATTGTTTTCACAAGAACCCACATGGCAATAAATATTTTGAATGGGCCATGCAAGTACCCCTTTAGCTTGTCATTTGGATTTTATTTGATCTTTGAGTGGATCATCCCTCTCTCTCTGCCTCTATCTTTTCTTTTGGCTTGATCTATCTTGACCTTGCTTAAAACCCTAACCCTCATCCATCCCTCTCTTTTCATTGTCTAGTTCTTGCTTTCTCTTTGCTTGATCTTGCTTGAGCTTGACAAAACAACAAACCTCACCCCCATCTCTCTCTCATCGTTCCCCTCTCTCTCTAAACCCTAAGCTAAACCTAAACCATACCCCCTAGTCCCCTACCACACCTTCCCTCTCTCGGCCTCCCTCTATCTCTCACCTAGCTGGCCCCACCATGCCACCTAGCTACCCCCCTCCACCACACAAGCCCTGGCCCGAGGCTCCCTCTAACCCTAGCCCGAGCCTCCCACCTCCAACCCTAACTCTACCCGAGGCTACCCCCCTCTCCCCTCTAGCTCTCTCTCAGCCAAGGCGGCCCCCGCCCGAGCCTGCCCCTGCCTCCTTGGCCTCGCCCTGGTCCACCTGCCAGCCCCCCCCTACCTGCCCCTGCCCTGCCCTGGCCGAACCGAGCACGTGAAGGAGGGAGAGGAAAGGTGGCCGAGCCACCTTTTCCATCTACCCCACCCCCACGGCATCTTCCTCCTCTCCGTCCCTGTCCACCCACTCTGCCTCGCCCAGCTACCCCAGATCCACCCCAGCATCGCCCTGCCCTCTCCCCCTCTTCTCCACCGCATCCGGCTACGCCATTGCCGGCGAATACCTCGGCCTCCACCGTGCCCCGCCGATCCAGTCGTGCAGCTCGACGTGGGAGTGATTGAAGAGAACCAGGAGGCTCCCCTGCATCGCCCTGCGCTCGCCGTCGAGGAGGAGACGGACCGGAACCGCCAGAACCACCGCCGCCCCGACGGAACCCTAGTTCCTATGTCTGTCTGCATCACCGACGATCGCCTACTCCCTTGCCCGTTCCGACCACGCCAACATCCTCTCGGTGAGCATCTCAGTCGCCCTGACATGGTCCGCCTCGCTGCCGTCGCCTGTGCTCGCCGGTCAAAGCGTCGAACGGCCTCTGTGCGCCGGCGTCGCGTTCGTTTCTGCTCGCTCCCAAGTCGCAAACACCCTACCTAGGCCCCGTCCACCCTCCTAGCAACAACCCCCACCTAGCCCAGTGGCTGCCGCCTCCGCGCGCGCACGCCAGGTCACGCGTTCGAGTCCCGCATGCCCCGCTCTGCACCGCGCGCGCACCGATCTGTCCGCGAGGAAGAACAACAGTACGGCCGAGTCGTTTTACCGATACCCCCCTACCTTTTTAACTCCCTGAACCCGCGCTCCCTCTAGGCCCACCAGTCAGCGTCTGCTTCTTTTTACAAAAACCACCCCGCAGATCTGAGCGCTCAACCCGCGGCCCCTGGCTCTGCCGCGTGGCCTCTGCTCGCCCAGCCGCTGGCGTGTGGGCCCGCAGCTCCTCGGACCCCACCTGTCTGCCACTATGGCTAGCCAGCCCGCGGTGTAAAACATTTTTGCGTGCCGTTTGGTCCCAGTCAGCCAGTGGCCCACCTGTCATTGGCTGTGGCTAGGCCTCAACGAGTAACAAAAGTAATTCCGCAAATCTGTTTAAATTCAAATCTTTTCAAATTAAATCAAACTCAAATTTAAATTCTGTTTTTAAATAACTTTTAAAACACAAACCCAAATAATACAAATAATATATGTTTTCAAATCAGAAAAATGTGAGGATTTCAAATCTTCCATTCAAAATATATTTTGGACAATTAAAATTCCAAGTTTATTTAAATTACAATAAATGCCCCTTTTCTTTAATAAATTAATAACTTTTGTTTTATAAGTCCAAATTTAATAAATGATATGTCTAAAATGATTAGCTCGACGAGACCTTTCTGTTTGTGCATTCCATGGTTTGATTTGAAGCATGCATCATATAAATATATTGTATGCAGCAACTTAATTGTGAATAAAATGGGCCCAAAACTCAATAAAATGCTTTGTTATTGTTTCCACACCTCACCATGCCATGCTACTTTAATGCCATGCAAATTGTGCATCATTCATCATGGCATGATTGTTTGCTTGTCGCATTTATTCATATGCTTGTGCACTTTATTTATGTTGGCCCTTGTTTGTTTGGTTCTTCTTCGAATAGACGCTGAGCAGGGGATATATCAAGAGAACCAGGAGCACTACCCAGATCCATCCCTTGCTTCAACTGAGCTGCCAGGCAAGCACTACCACATGCTTGCATACATACAGTACCTATTGCCTCTTTCTTATTCTTGCATCATTGAGTCGCGATTGCATTAATCTGAATCCCAAGTACTGCATAGCCTTTACTTTTAAACCCCACCGAAGCTTGTTCCTCCATCCCATGAGCCATTACTACAGGAGTTGTTTGAGCCATGCGAGTCGTAGAACAGCATGTGTAGGGTATGTGAGTGTCTGATGGATAACGAGGTACCTATACAACTTAACCTGAGTAGTAATGGGATAACTAATGAAAGTGGCATCGGTGAGCCATATTCGCTATTTGGTTTTTCAGGCTCACTTGTGTCCCGTAAGACCCCGAGTACTTGATTCCTGTTCCAAGATTATTCGCGCTATCCACATCCGGGAGGCCTTATGGACCCCCCTGAGCCAGAGCTTGATTCATTCTTATTTCTTGAGGGCCACAAACTAGTTTGAGGTTTTATTTACTATCCTGTACTTATGCCATGCTTACTGCTTTATTTACAATTGTGCGAGGAGCACACTGTACTGTTTAGGAAAGCGGAGTGTTTTCGCGGTGTCGACAAGCCCAGTCACATTTTCGGGTTCCCAGTCGTTCACAGCCATTGGCGCAAACCTTGAGGCCGTCTCGGAGTCAGCTAACTTCGTTGCGGGTAGCTCAATGGGGTGGCCCCCTGAAATATTTCTGAATCCTGTGATCGCTTTGTCGTGACTGCCTCGTTGGGTTTTGATTTGGTTTTTCCAAGGCATATCGAGTGTGTGTTGCTATTTGTGCACCCCTGCAGGGTAAAACTTTCTGAAAGCCGTGTCCGCGGTTATGGACGACTTGGAGCACAGTTTCTCGATCATAGACAAGCATAACTAAAGTATCGCTTTTAATTTGACTAGACTAGGTACCTGACTAGTAAATAGTGCAACCCTCATGGAATGGATAATAAAACTGCCAACGGATGGGGTGGGTTGTTCGTCCGCTTCCTCGTCGGTAAGCGAGGAGGAGGATGGATCTGTTAAGATTACCGTTATAACTGTTATAACTGTTGTTATTAATTCACGGACATCCGTCTATCTTTGGTTAGGCGGATGGTTAGCGAGTTTTCTATAGAAATTGTTAGGGTTTATCTTTTGCTGCAAATGCGTCACCCCAGGTTGTGTCCCCTTTAGAGGCATAAAGACTTGCTGAGTACCCCTAGGGTCTCACACGATAAATTATTGGTTCAGATGAACAGGTACCCTCGCAAGATGGATACCGGGTGGAAGAGACGGACGATGTGGGCAACGATCATTCGGTGTAGAGATTCCGGGAACGGGGATCCGTGAGATCTGTGGGCGGGATGTGCTTATTTATGGGGCATCTTATGCCGATTTGCTTCTTATCCGTACTCGGATTTTGTCTTCCGCTGCCGCTTGATACTCTGTTGATTGATGTATGAGGAGATATCCTAAACTATTATATCTATCTAGGATATTTGGATCTTGCCGTATGGCGTTTCTATATTTCCTTTCTTTTTAGATGGAATGGCTCTGATGTACTATTGTATGGTGGCTTGCATACATACTCATTTGTGTATGTAGTTGATCCCTTCGCCTGCCGATTACGCCGCCCGTTCTTGTCCCGATGTTTGGAAATGGTTGGGACGGCCGAAAGGTATACCTGTGAGTGGCATTTGGGCCCCACCGTACTATTTCAACCATTTCTGATCATCCAGGCTTGTACTAGGAGCGTAATTCACCGAGGTAGTTACAATTGGTATCAGAGCCATCCCGCCCTTCAGGGTCTCAGCCAAATGGTCGTTGTCTGTCTAGCAAATATTTTGGTAGTTATGTATACTAGGGAAAAACAAAACGCGGGAGTAGGACTGCTTCCACTTTTCTTCTTACCCAACCACCCATCCTTTTCTGGTAAGGAAGTGCAACGTTTTCAATCCTCTTCTTAAAATTCAAACTAGGATTCACGTGTTCTGGGTTTCCGTAGTACCATAGAAAGTGTGTGTGTGTGTGTAATTCATTGTCTATCTGTTGCATCCTTTTTGTTATCACAATCTGCCTTTGGTTATCAACTGTTGGTACATTCCATATTGACAGGCTTTTGAAAACCGGCGCGATCTATCTGGCTCCTTGTTAACCGGTGCCATCTTCTTAAGGGTGTCCTTCCTTCTAGCAACTCCGCTTTCTGTGCAGAATCACTTATCAGGTAGAGAGGTAGAGTCACTAATCTTGATTCGTTATCTGATTTTGCGCATCTATTGGTATTTTAATGCCGAAAAATGCGGAAAATTTTTCTTTGATCCATCTGTGTTTCCACACTCCTTTTCAGTCGTGTGTGAAACATTATCTATCTTCCTTTTATCAGCATGTCCATGCTAACTCATTCTTTTGTCACCGGCGCTTAATCCTAGAGTTTCTTTTCTTCTTTGGCAATCCGGAGTTTCCCCAAGGCACTAAGGCGGTCTATCATCTGTTTATCATGTTGCACATCTTTTTCAACTCCATATCTGCACATCTTTTTCGTCTCTGATAGCTCATACCATAAGCAAAGCTATATCATCGGTTCGTAACCAAGATCTCTTTATCTTTGTAACCGGTGACCCAATCGACAACGTGAACCAGGTGACATCTCTTTTCTTCCGAAGGACCAGATAATCTATTCTTCCAGTGCATCTTCTTCAATTATGAAATTAGCAAGTCCATTGTTAATTCCATCCTCCATCTTCAACCAATCCGGAGTTGTTCCTTGTTGGCAAGTTATCATCGTCGTTCTGCTAAAGTATTTCCTCAGGACTGCTAAATCTCTCTCAATCTTTTCAAGAAGAACATGGAGTTCTTTTCACCTCAGTCTCGTCAAGTAATCTCTTGAAACCCTCCTGTTCTATCGTCTATGCTCAATCCACCGGAGGCCATGAAGACTTTTCAGATCTTTCATAATCCTTCTGTTCAAGTTGGTGTTATCTTTTCGGTAGTTGTTGAATCTTGTAGTTGTCTCCGTGATCTTCCTTCATATCTATCCGGTGGCTGGTTACTTATGATATGACGATAACATCATCACCCTTATCTATCTTGGATCCGGTGAATTGTTTGCATCTAACCTCGTTTTCTAACGGAGATCCATGAGCTCTTCTTGTCAATACCTTCAGTCTGTTTCGGTAGTTGGGTTGCATGGTTTTTCCTTATTCATGTGCGGAGTAATGGTTTGAGTGCGGGATGGAGTCGCGACCATACCACTACTCTTATCATTCGCTCTTGTACAATGAATTGGGGAATTCATGTGATTTCGCTCATCCCACGGAAGTTAGAAGTGGCCTTTATCCCTTGATACTTTTACTTCCGTCCTTGTGTTTCCGGAGTGCTCTCTCGAAGAAAGTAATCAATAATCTCTTGTAGGTGATCTCGTCGTATCCTACACGGAGCAACATCTTCTGTTATCTGGTGGAGACAAACGCAAACTCTTTCCTATCCTCGTCTTTCTACCGGTGCTTGATATCCCCAAACAAGATGAAAGGAAACTATCTCTCTCTTTGTTTCATCAATCCTTTCTCGTGGTAAAACCAATTATGGTTGATGCCATCAGCCGCAAATCTATTGCGTTAGCCTCAAGGCTAAAGAAAGCAATAAGTATCTCTACAATAAACTCCACATCCTCCATATTCTTTGCTTCTCGGGATTCCACCATGATCTGGCTTCACATCCGTCTCTAGAAGTTATATCCGCGCACCTCAATTACGTGATCCTTTGGTTCTTACCGGCGCAACAAGAATCTAATCCGACGATGTCTAACTAAATCTTTCTGTTGATATCAAGGGACTCTATCGTTTGAAGGCAATATTGTCTCCGAACTTCATTTCTCAATCCGAGAGAGGATACGATGCTATTGTCATAGTGGTTCAAAACCTCTCCAATCTAGCTCTTTTTCTTCCGGCGAGACAAAGATTCATCCTCTCTAGTATCGGTAAATCTTTAATCTTAAGGATGTGTCTTTCTTTATCCATGATACATCATCTTGTCCTTTCATTCATAGGTGGTTCTATTCTTTTATCATGTTTCTTGAGAAAACCGGAGCTATGTCCATCCTATCCTTCTTGTCTCACGACAGTCCTTCAACTCTTCCAACCCGTTGTTTCGCAAGCAAAACGCAAGACTCGCAACAAGTCTAGCAAGTTTTGCAAGGTGTAGTGGTCGCACCATTCAGTTCTTCATCATCTTGGGAACGGAAGGATCACCTTCGTTAGAACACCCGCTCTTCTTGTGTTGTTTTCTTTTTCCTAGGAATCTCGGGGCGAGATTCTTGTTTAGTGGGGGAGAGTTGTAGCATCCCAATTGTCTAACAATTGCAATGCTACTAGCCTAGTCTATATAAATGCTACTTCAAATATATAATTGTTGCATCATCATTATATCATGCTCATGTCATCATGCCACCTTGGATTTGAGCATCATATAAAACCCTTTCTCATTTGGTTCTTATCTCATATGCATTATTAATTGTATTTGCCTCTTGATATTGTATTTGGTTCTTGATATATTGTTCCAATGCCCAAGTTGAGTTGGGGGCATATCTCTTATTAACTCCACCACCTTTTTCTTTCACCACCTTATAATTCCACCATCCAACTAAATATGAGCTTGGCACTTATTGGTTTTACCTCTAGCTCATGTGGGTTGGGATGGATCCAATTCTTGTCCACATGCTCTCATCTTAGCATCATGTTGTTTTCACATCATTGATATATGAGAGCCACTTGTCCACCTTTGCATGCCTTGTGAGTGGAACCCTTTTTCCTAGCTTCCATATGAATTATTATGGATTTATGCTCATGTGGGAATATTTTTGGGACTAGTAATCATCTAGTGGAACATACACACTAGCATGTCCCATTTTATTTCAAACATGGCCATCTCCAACTACTCCACATGGGGCATCCTTTCATTTCTTTTGCTTGGCTTTTATTCCAACCTTGGGAATGCATAATATTAATGCCATGTAATAATATTGTTTTCACAAGAACCCACATGGCAATAAATATTTTGCATGGGCCATGCAAGTACCCCTTTAGCTTGTCATTTGGATTTTATTTGATCTTTGAGTGGATCATCCCTCTCTCTCTGCCTCTATCTTTTCTTTTGGCTTGATCTATCTTGACCTTGCTTAAAACCCTAACCCTCATCCATCCCTCTCTTTTCATTGTCTAGTTCTTGCTTGCTCTTTGCTTGATCTTGCTTGAGCTTGACAAAACAACAAGCCTCACCCCCATCTCTCTCTCATCTTTCCCCTCTCTCTCTAAACCCTAAGCTAAACCTAAACCATACCCCCTAGTCCCCTACCACACCTTCCCTCTATCGGCCTCCCTCTATCTCTCACCTAGCTGGCCCCACCATGCCACCTAGCTACCCCCCTCCACCACACAAGCCCTGGCCCGAGGCTCCCTCTAACCCTAGCCCGAGCCTCCCACCTCCAACCCTAACTCTACCCGAGGCTACCCCCTCTCCCCTCTAGCTCTCTCTCAGCCAAGGCGGCCCCCGCCCGAGCCTGCCCCTGCCTCCTTGGCCTCGCCCTGGTCCACCTGCCAGCCCCCCCTACCTGCCCCTGCCCTGCCCTGGCCGAACCGAGCACGTGAAGGAGGGAGAGGAAAGGTGGCCGAGCCACCTTTTCCATCTACCCCACCCCCACGGCATCTTCCTCCTCTCCGTACCTGTCCACCCACTCTGCCTCGCCCAGCTACCCCAGATCCACCCCAGCATCGCCCTGCCCTCTCCCCCTCTTCTCCACCGCATCCGGCTACGCCATCGCCGGCGAATACCTCGGCCTCCACCGTGCCCCGCCGATCCAGTCGTGCAGCTCGACGTGGGAGTGATTGAAGAGAACCAGGAGGCTCCCCTGCATCGCCCTGCGCTCGCCGTCGAGGAGGAGACGGATCGGAACCGCCAGAACCACCGCCGCCCCGACGGAACCCTAGTTCCTCTGTCTGTCTGCATCACCGACGATCGCCTGCTCCCTTGCCCGTTCCGACCACGCCAACATCCTCTCGGTGAGCATCTCAGTCGCCCTGACATGGTCCGCCTCGCTGCCGTCGCCTGTGCTCGCCGGTCAAAGCGTCGAACGGCCTCTGTGCGCCGGCGTCGCGTTCGTTTCTGCTCGCTCCCAAGTCGCAAACACCCTACCTAGGCCCCGTCCACCCTCCTAGCAACAACCCCCACCTAGCCCAGTGGCTGCCGCCTCCGCGCGCGCACGCCAGGTCGCGCGTTCGAGTCCCGCATGCCCCGCTCTGCACCGCGCGCGCACCGATCTGTCCGCGAGGAAGAACAACAGTACGGCCGAGTCGTTTTACCGATACCCCCCTACCTTTTTAACTCCCTGAACCCGCGCTCCCTCTAGGCCCACCAGTCAGCGTCTGCTTCTTTTTACAAAAACCACCCCGCAGATCTGAGCGCTCAACCCGTGGCCCCTGGCTCTGCCGCGTGGCCTCTGCTCGCCCAGCCGCTGGCGTGTGGGCCCGCAGCTCCTCGGACCCCACCTGTCTGCCACTATGGCTAGCCAGCCCGCGGTGTAAAACGTTTTTGCGCGCCGTTTGGTCCCAATCAGCCAGTGGCCCACCTATCATTGGCTGTGGCTAGGCCTCAACGAGTAACAAAAGTAATTCCGCAAATCTGTTTAAATTCAAATCTTTTCAAATTAAATCAAACTCAAATTTAAATTCTGTTTTTAAATAAATTTTAAAACACAAACCCAAATAATACAAATAATATATGTTTTCAAATCAGAAAAATGTGAGGATTTCAAATCTTCCATTCAAAATATATTTTGGACATTTAAAATTCCAAGTTTATTTAAATTACAATAAATGCCCCTTTTCTTTAATAAATTAATAACTTTTGTTTTATAAGTCCAAATTTAATAAATGATATGTCTAAAATGATTAGCTCGACGAGACCTTTCTGTTTGTGCATTCCATGGTTTGATTTGAAGCATGCATCATATAAATATATTGTATGCAGCAACTTAATTGTGAATAAAATGGGCCCAAAACTCAATAAAATGCTTTGTTATTGTTTCCACACCTCACCCATGCCATGCTACTTTAATGCCATGCAAATTGTGCATCATTCATCATGGCATGATTGTTTGCTTGTCGCATTTATTCATATGCTTGTGCACTTTATTTATGTTGGCCCTTGTTTGTTTGGTTCTTCTTCGAATAGACGCTGAGCAGGGGATATATCAAGAGAACCAGGAGCACTACCCAGATCCATCCCTTGCTTCAACTGAGCTGCCAGGCAAGCACTACCACATGCTTGCATACATACAGTACCTATTGCCTCTTTCTTATTCTTGCATCATTGAGTCGCGATTGCATTAATCTGAATCCCAAGTACTGCATAGCCTTTACTTTTAAACCCCACCGAAGCTTGTTCCTCCATCCCATGAGCCATTACTACAGGAGTTGTTTGAGCCATGCGAGTCGTAGAACAGCATGTGTAGGGTATGTGAGTGTCTGATGGATAACGAGGTACCTATACAACTTAACCTGAGTAGTAATGGGATAACTAATGAAAGTGGCATCGGTGAGCCATATTCGCTATTTGGTTTTTCAGGCTCACTTGTGTCCCGTAAGACCCCGAGTACTTGATTCCTGTTCCAAGATTATTCGCGCTATCCACATCCGGGAGGCCTTATGGACCCCCCTGAGCCAGAGCTTGATTCATTCTTATTTCTTGAGGGCCACAAACTAGTTTGAGGTTTTATTTACTATCCTGTACTTATGCCATGCTTACTGCTTTATTTACAATTGTGCGAGGAGCACACTGTACTGTTTAGGAAAGCGGAGTGTTTTCGCGGTGTCGACAAGCCCAGTCACATTTTCGGGTTCCCAGACGTTCACAGCCATTGGCGCAAACCTTGAGGCCGTCTCGGAGTCAGCTAACTTCGTTGCGGGTAGCTCAATGGGGTGGCCCCCTGAAATATTTCTGAATCCTGTGATCGCTTTGTCGTGACTGCCTCGTTGGGTTTTGATTTGGTTTTTCCGAGGCATATCGAGTGTGTGTTGCTATTTGTGCACCCCTGCAGGGTAAAACTTTCTGAAAGCCGTGTCCGCGGTTATGGACGACTTGGAGCACAGTTTCTCGATCATAGACAAGCATAACTAAAGTATCGCTTTTAATTTGACTAGACTAGGTACCTGACTAGTAAATAGTGCAACCCTCATGGAATGGATAATAAAACTGCCAACGGATGGGGTGGGTTGTTCGTCCGCTTCCTCGTCGGTAAGCGAGGAGGAGGATGGATCTGTTAAGATTACCGTTATAACTGTTATAACTGTTGTTATTAATTCACGGACATCCGTCTATCTTTGGTTAGGCGGATGGTTAGCGAGTTTTCTATAGAAATTGTTAGGGTTTATCTTTTGCTGCAAATGCGCCACCCCAGGTTGTGTCCCCTTTAGAGGCATAAAGACTTGCTGAGTACCCCTAGGGTCTCACACGATAAATTATTGGTTCAGATGAACAGGTACCCTCGCAAGATGGATACCGGGTGGAAGAGACGGACGATGTGGGCAACGATCATTCGGTGTAGAGATTCCGGGAACGGGGATCCGTGAGATCTGTGGGCGGGATGTGCTTATTTATGGGGCATCTTATGCCGATTTTCTTCTTATCCGTACTCGGATTTTGTCTTCCGCTGCCGCTTGATACTCTGTTGATTGATGTATGAGGAGATATCCTAAACTATTATATCTATCTAGGATATTTGGATCTTGTCGTATGGCGTTGCTATATTTCCTTTCTTTTTAGATGGAATGGCTCTGATGTACTATTGTATGGTGGCTTGCATACATACTCATTTGTGTATGTAGTTGATCCCTTCGCCTGCCGATTACGCCGCCCGTTCTTGTCCCGATGTTTAGAAATGGTTGGGACGGCCGAAAGGTCTACCTGTGAGTGGCATTTGGGCCCCACCGTACTATTTCAACCATTTCTGATCATCCAGGCTTGTACTAGGAGCGTAATTCACCGAGGTAGTTACAATTGGTATCAGAGCCATCCCGCCCTTCAGGGTCTCAGCCAAATGGTCGTTGTCTGTCTAGCAAATATTTTGGTAGTTATGTATACTAGGGAAAAACAAAACGCGAGAGTAGGACTGCTTCCACTTTTCTTCTTACCCAACCACCCATCCTTTTCTGGTAAGGAAGTGCAACGTTTTCAATCCTCTTCTTAAAATTCAAACTAGGATTCACGTGTTCTGGGTTTCCGTAGTACCATAGAAAGTGTGTGTGTGTGTGTGTAATTCATTGTCTATCTGTTGCATCCTTTTTGTTATCACAATCTGCCTTTGGTTATCAACTGTTGGTACATTCCATATTGACAGGCTTTTGAAAACCGGCGCGATCTATCTGGCTCCTTGTTAACCGGTGCCATCTTCTTAAGGGTGTCCTTCCTTCTAGCAACTCCGCTTTCTGTGCAGAATCACTTATCAGGTAGAGAGGTAGAGTCACTAATCTTGATTCGTTATCTGATTTTGCGCATCTATTGGTATTTTAATGCCGAAAAATGCGGAAAATTTTTCTTTGATCCATCTATGTTTCCACACTCCTTTTCAGTCGTGTGTGAAACATTATCTATCTTCCTTTTATCAGCATGTCCATGCTAACTCATTCTTTTGTCACCGGCGCTTAATCCTAGAGTTTCTTTTCTTCTTTGGCAATCCGGAGTTTCCCCAAGGCACTAAGGCGGTCTATCATCTGTTTATCATGTTGCACATCTTTTTCAACTCCATATCTGCACATCTTTTTCGTCTCTGATAGCTCATACCATAAGCAAAGCTATATCATCGGTTCGTAACCAAGATCTCTTTATCTTTGTAACCGGTGACCCAATCGACAACGTGAACCAGGTGACATCTCTTTTCTTCCGAAGGACCAGATAATATATTCTTCCAGTGCATCTTCTTCAATTATGAAATTAGCAAGTCCATTGTTAATTCCATCCTCCATCTTCAACCAATCCGGAGTTGTTCCTTGTTGGCAAGTTATCATCGTCGTTCTGCTAAAGTATTTCCTCAGGACTACTAAATCTCTCTCAATCTTTTCAAGAAGAACATGGAGTTCTTTTCACCTCAGTCTCGTCAAGTAATCTCTTGAAACCCTCCTGTTCTATCGTCTATGCTCAATCCACCGGAGGCCATGAAGACTTTTCAGATCTTTCATAATCCTTCTGTTCAAGTTGGTGTTATCTTTTCGGTAGTTGTTGAATCTTGCAGTTGTCTCCGTGATCTTCCTTCATATCTATCCGGTGGCTGGTTACTTATGATATGACGATAACATCATCACCCTTATCTATCTTGGATCCGGTGAATTGTTTGCATCTAACCTCGTTTTCTAACGGAGATCCATGAGCTCTTCTTGTCAATACCTTCAGTCTGTTTCGGTAGTTGGGTTGCATGGTTTTTCCTTATTCATGTGCGGAGTAATGGTTTGAGTGCGGGATGGAGTCGCGACCATACCACTACTCTTATCATTCGCTCTTGTACAATGAATTGGGGAATTCATGTGATTTCGCTCATCCCACGGAAGTTAGAAGTGGCCTTTATCCCTTGATACTTTTACTTCCGTCCTTGTGTTTCCGGAGTGCTCTCTCGAAGAAAGTAATCAATAATCTCTTGTCGGTGATCTCGTCGTATCCTACACGGAGCAACATCTTCTGTTATCTGGTGGAGACAAACGCAAACTCTTTCCTATCCTCGTCTTTCTACCGGTGCTTGATATCCCCAAACAAGATGAAAGGAAACTATCTCTCTCTTTGTTTCATCAATCCTTTCTCGTGGTAAAACCAATTATGGTTGATGCCATCAGCCGCAAATCTATTGCGTTAGCCTCAAGGCTAAAGAAAGCAATAAGTATCTCTACAATAAACTCCACATCCTCCATATTCTTTGCTTCTCGGGATTCCACCATGATCTGGCTTCACATCCGTCTCTAGAAGTTATATCCGCGCACCTCAATTACGTGATCCTTTGGTTCTTACCGGCGCAACAAGAATCTAATCCGACGATGTCTAACTAAATCTTTCTGTTGATATCAAGGGACTCTATCGTTTGAAGGCAATATTGTCTCCGAACTTCATTTCTCAATCCGAGAGAGGATACGATGCTATTGTCATAGTGGTTCAAAACCTCTCCAATCTAGCTCTTTTTCTTCCGGCGAGACAAAGATTCATCCTCTCTAGTATCGGTAAATCTTTAATCTTAAGGATGTGTCTTTCTTTATCCATGATACATCATCTTGTCCTTTCATTCATAGGTGGTTCTATTCTTTTATCATGTTTCTTGAGAAAACCGGAGCTATGTCCATCCTATCCTTCTTGTCTCACGACAGTCCTTCAACTCTTCCAACCCGTTGTTTCGCAAGCAAAACGCAAGACTCGCAACAAGTCTAGCAAGTTTTGCAAGGTGTAGTGGTCGCACCATTCAGTTCTTCATCATCTTGGGAACGCAAGGATCACCTTCGTTCGAACACCCGCTCTTCTTGTGTTGTTTTCTTTTTCCTAGGAATCTCGGGGCGAGATTCTTGTTTAGTGGGGGAGAGTTGTAGCATCCCAATTGTCTAACAATTGCAATGCTACTAGCCTAGTCTATATAAATGCTACTTCAAATATATAATTGTTGCATCATCATTATATCATGCTCATGTCATCATGCCACCTTGGATTTGAGCATCATATAAAACCCTTTCTCATTTGGTTCTTATCTCATATGCATTATTAATTGTATTTGCCTCTTGATATTGTATTTGGTTCTTGATATATTGTTCCAATGCCCAAGTTGAGTTGGGGGCATATCTCTTATTAACTCCACCACCTTTTTCTTTCACCACCTTATAATTCCACCATCCAACTAAATATGAGCTTGGCACTTATTGGTTTTACCTCTAGCTCATGTGGGTTGGGATGGATCCAATTCTTGTCCACATGCTCTCATCTTAGCATCATGTTGTTTTCACATCATTGATATATGAGAGCCACTTGTCCACCTTTGCATGCCTTGTGAGTGGAACCCTTTTTCCTAGCTTCCATATGGATTATTATGGATTTATGCTCATGTGGGAATATTTTTGGGACTAGTAATCATCTAGTGGAACATACACACTAGCATGTCCCATTTTATTTCAAACATGGCCATCTCCAACTACTCCACATGGGGCATCCTTTAATTTCTTTTGCTTGGCTTTTATTCCAATCTTGGGAATGCATAATATTAATGCCATGTAATAATATTGTTTTCACAAGAACCCACATGGCAATAAATATTTTGCATGGGCCATGCAAGTACCCCTTTAGCTTGTCATTTGGATTTTATTTGATCTTTGAGTGGATCATCCCTCTCTCTCTGCCTCTATCTTTTCTTTTGGCTTGATCTATCTTGACCTTGCTTAAAACCCTAACCCTCATCCATCCCTCTCTTTTCATTGTCTAGTTCTTGCTTGCTCTTTGCTTGATCTTGCTTGAGCTTGACAAAACAACAAGCCTCACCCCCATCTCTCTCTCATCTTTCCCCTCTCTCTCTAAACCCTAAGCTAAACCTAAACCATACCCCCTAGTCCCCTACCACACCTTCCCTCTCTCGGCCTCCCTCTATTTCTCACCTAGCTGGCCCCACCATGCCACCTAGCTACCCCCCTCCACCACACAAGCCCTGGCCCGAGGCTCCCTCTAACCCTAGCCCGAGCCTCCCACCTCCAACCCTAACTCTACCCGAGGCTACCCCCTCTCCCCTCTAGCTCTCTCTCAGCCAAGGCGGCCCCCGCCCGAGCCTGCCCCTGCCTCCTTGGCCTCGCCCTGGTCCACCTGCCAGCCCCCCTACCTGCCCCTGCCCTGCCCTGGCCGAACCGAGCACGTGAAGGAGGGAGAGGAAAGGTGGCCGAGCCACCTTTTCCATCTACCCCACCCCCACGGCATCTTCCTCCTCTCCGTACCTGTCCACCCACTCTGCCTCGCCCAGCTACCCCAGATCCACCCCAGCATCGCCCTGCCCTCTCCCCCTCTTCTCCACCGCATCCGGCTACGCCATCGCCGGCGAATACCTCGGCCTCCACCGTGCCCTGCCGATCCAGTCGTGCAGCTCGACGTGGGAGTGATTGAAGAGAACCAGGAGGCTCCCCTGCATCGCCCTGCGCTCGCCGTCGAGGAGGAGACGGACCGGAACCGCCAAAACCACCGCCGCCCCGACGGAACCCTAGTTCCTCTGTCTGTCTGCATCACCGACGATCGCCTGCTCCCTTGCCCGTTCCGACCACGCCAACATCCTCTCGATGAGCATCTCAGTCGCCCTGACATGGTCCGCCTCGCTGCCGTCGCCTGTGCTCGCCGGTCAAAGCGTCGAACGGCCTCTGTGCGCCGGTGTCGCGTTCGTTTCTGCTCGCTCCCAAGTCGCAAACACCCTACCTAGGCCCCGTCCACCCTCCTAGCAACAACCCCCACCTAGCCCAGTGGCTGCCGCCTCCGCGCGCGCACACCAGGTCGCGCGTTCGAGTCTCGCATGCCCCGCTCTGCACCATGCGCGCACCGATCTGTCCACGAGGAAGAACAACAGTACGGCCGAGTCGTTTTACCGATACCCCCCTACCTTTTTAACTCCCTGAACCCGCGCTCCCTCTAGGCCCACTAGTCAGCGTCTGCTTCTTTTTACAAAAACCACCCCGCAGATCTGAGCGCTCAACCCGCGGCCCCTGGCTCTGCCGCGTGGCCTCTGCTCGCCCAGCCGCTGGCGTGTGGGCCCGCAGCTCCTCGGACCCCACCTGTCTGCCACTATGGCTAGCCAGCCCGCGGTGTAAAACGTTTTTGCGCGCCGTTTGGTCCCAGTCAGCCAGTGGCCCACCTGTCATTGGCTGTAGCTAGGCCTCAACGAGTAACAAAAGTAATTCCGCAAATCTGTTTAAATTCAAATCTTTTCAAATTAAATCAAACTCAAATTTAAATTCTGTTTTTAAATAACTTTTAAAACACAAACCCAAATAATACAAATAATATATGTTTTCAAATCAGAAAAATGTGAGGATTTCAAATCTTCCATTCAAAATATATTTTGGACATTTAAAATTCCAAGTTTATTTAAATTACAATAAATGCCCCTTTTCTTTAATAAATTAATAACTTTTGTTTTATAAGTCCAAATTTAATAAATGATATGTCTAAAATGATTAGCTCGACGAGACCTTTCTGTTTGTGCATTCCATGGTTTGATTTGAAGCATGCATCATATAAATATATTGTATGCAGCAACTTAATTGTGAATAAAATGGGCCCAAAACTCAATAAAATGCTTTGTTATTGTTTCCACACCTCACCCATGCCATGCTACTTTAATGCCATGCAAATTGTGCATCATTAATCATGGCATGATTGTTTGCTTGTCGCATTTATTCATATGCTTGTGCACTTTATTTATGTTGGCCCTTGTTTGTTTGGTTCTTCTTCGAATAGACGCTGAGCAGGGGATATATCAAGAGAACCAGGAGCACTACCCAGATCCATCCCTTGCTTCAACTGAGCTGCCAGGCAAGCACTACCACATGCTTGCATACATACAGTACCTATTGCCTCTTTCTTATTCTTGCATCATTGAGTCGCGATTGCATTAATCTGAATCCCAAGTACTGCACAGCCTTTACTTTTAAACCCCACCGAAGCTTGTTCCTCCATCCCATGAGCCATTACTACAGGAGTTGTTTGAGCCATGCGAGTCGTAGAACAGCATGTGTAGGGTATGTGAGTGTCTGATGGATAACGAGGTACCTATACAACTTAACCTGAGTAGTAATGGGATAACTAATGAAAGTGGCATCGGTGAGCCATATTCGCTATTTGGTTTTTCAGGCTCACTTGTGTCCCGTAAGACCCCGAGTACTTGATTCCTGTTCCAAGATTATTCGCGCTATCCACATCCGGGAGGCCTTATGGACCCCCTGAGCCAGAGCTTGATTCATTCTTATTTCTTGAGGGCCACAAACTAGTTTGAGGTTTTATTTACTATCCTGTACTTATGCCATGCTTACTGCTTTATTTACAATTGTGCGAGGAGCACACTGTACTGTTTAGGAAAGCGGAGTGTTTTTGCGGTGTCGACAAGCCCAGTCACATTTTCGGGTTCCCAGTCGTTCACAGCCATTGGCGCAAACCTTGAGGATGTCTCGGAGTCAGCTAACTTCGTTGCGGGTAGCTCAATGGGGTGGCCCCCTGAAATATTTCTGAATCCTGTGATCGCTTTGTCGTGACTGCCTCGTTGGGTTTTGATTTGGTTTTTCCGAGGCATATCGAGTGTGTGTTGCTATTTGTGCACCCCTGCAGGGTAAAACTTTCTGAAAGCCGTGTCCGCGGTTATGGACGACTTGGAGCACAGTTTCTCGATCATAGACAAGCATAACTAAAGTATCGCTTTTAATTTGACTAGACTAGGTACCTGACTAGTAAATAGTGCAACCCTCATGGAATGGATAATAAAACTGCCAACGGATGGGGTGGGTTGTTCGTCCGCTTCCTCGTCGGTAAGCGAGGAGGAGGATGGATCTGTTAAGATTACCGTTATAACTGTTATAACTGTTGTTATTAATTCACGGACATCCGTCTATCTTTGGTTAGGCGGATGGTTAGCGAGTTTTCTATAGAATTGTTAGGGTTTATCTTTTGCTGCAAATGCGTCACCCCAGGTTGTGTCCCCTTTAGAGGCATAAAGACTTGCTGAGTACCCCTAGGGTCTCACACGATAAATTATTGGTTCAGATGAACAGGTACCCTTGCAAGATGGATACCGGGTGGAAGAGACGGACGATGTGGGCAACGATCATTCGGTGTAGAGATTCCGGGAACGGGGATCCGTGAGATCTGTGGGCGGGATGTGCTTATTTATGGGGCATCTTATGCCGATTTGCTTCTTATCCGTACTCGGATTTTGTCTTCCGCTTCCGCTTGATACTCTGTTGATTGATGTATGAGGAGATATCCTAAACTATTATATCTATCTAGGATATTTGGATCTTGCCGTATGGCGTTGCTATATTTCCTTTCTTTTTAGATGGAATGGCTCTGATGTACTATTGTATGGTGGCTTGCATACATACTCATTTGTGTATATAGTTGATCCCTTCGCCTGCCGATTACGCCGCCCGTTCTTGTCCCGATGTTTGGAAATGGTTGGGACGGCCGAAAGGTCTACCTGTGAGTGGCATTTGGGCCCCACCGTACTATTTCAACCATTTCTGATCATCCAGGCTTGTACTAGGAGCGTAATTCACCGAGGTAGTTACAACCGACAAGTGCACTGATAGTGGAAGTCTGGATTGATCCCGTTGGGGTGAGATTCACCGGAGAACAATGGAGGCCTTTTGTGGCGTTGGTGGTTTGATACCAGCCCCTCTCCAAACGAGACGTACTCCATGTTGGGAGGAACTCGGTAAAACATCGTCGTCTCCGCGTGTCTCGGTTATCTCTATATCCGAGCTCTTACTTATGTACCTTACTTTGTGATAGTCTTCGTACTTGAAGTATATATCTTGCTATCACTTAGTTGTTTGTCTTGCTTAGCATAAGTTGTTGGTGCACATAGGTGAACCCTAGTTATTCTAGGTTTTGTGCTTGACAAAGTAAACGTTAGTTTAATTCCGCCTTTGTTGAGCCACTCTTGAAAAAGTTTTAAATCGTCTATTCACCCCCCCCCCTCTAGGCGACATCCGCGATCTTTCACACCCCATCCTTATCTGCTTTCTACTTGCCACAACTCTTTTGATCGCAACAACTTATTTAGAAGTTGCACTCGATGTGGAATTGTGCGCTTGTCAAACGAGTTCATGTTTTCCTTCAGGTATGCAGATTGAATTCGTAAGTTTCTTCAAATGTGTTTATTTTTTTCCAAGGTGCATACTATTAATAATCATAGCTGCTCCATTTCTGTCAATTTTAGTAGTGCTTATGACACTGCCGGATTCTCAGGCGTTGCCGTGTACCTCAAAGACACGGCAAAGGACGAATTGGGCACGGCAAAGGCATTGTCGTGCGGATCCGCACGGCAACAAACCAAGTGAAAAATGGTGCCTGGACTCCTAAACCAATGTTTATCGTAATACAAGAAAGTGACATTTGGACGTTTTGGTGCGCAGTTGTACATGTATCAGAGAGTCCTTGGTTTTGTTGGTTGACTAATTGTAAATGCGCTTCTCCTGAAGTTTTGTACAAGGCAACACATGCTAAATATATTCCATCTTCTTATATGGCATGCATATATTACATCATATGCCCAGAAGGAAACATTGTCTGCCAAAACTAAAGGTTAGCTCCATGTTGCAGTTGATGATGATACACATAGAATCAGAGGTAAAGAGCACTATTCTGAAGGCATGTTGCCATAAGATGTTAGTATTGAGCTATCTTTTCCCTTTGCTAGGCAGGTCATATGTGTCCTTTCCCCAAGAAAAATGTCGGAAGTACCTCCCCCTTCAGCTTGTGTTGTTGAAGGAAAGAATATAGACATATCAAAAGAGTTGCACAGAGAATCTATAATAATTTATTTAGTTAAACTCCGTGTGCTATGAATGTTGTATATATAGGATAAATTTGTAGAGATAATTTCCATTTCATGGTGAACTGATGTTTGCTTTCCTTTTGTTATAGTTAATAGATGCATGTTGTTCTTAGCATTTTGTTTATATATATTTGACACGGAAAAAGTCTGAAACAAACCTTCAACTTATAGATGGAAGTTAAATCAAACCTCAAACTTGCAATCCCTAAAATCGGCACACCAAACTTTGGAATCCCGGTTGTTTTAAACCTTGAGGCTGTTTGGCGCACTGGGATAGCAACAATCCCGGCCGATTTGGGAGGGATTCTCTGTTGTGGACATGGCTCCCATCTGTCAGTCTAACATATTCTTTTCCTCACTCCCTCGCCCCGTTGACCTTCGTGACGCATGGCCTCATCTCCCTAGCCCCCGACGAACTAGCAGCAGCCACCGCGCGCCCTGCAACTACCTCCATGTCGCCCACCCTCAACCTCCCCTTCGCCACTCCGCGCGCTCGCTGCACAAACCGGCACGCCGACACGCAACGATGGGCACAAACCGTCTCGTCCACATCCCTTCCGCTGCATATTTGCATCCTTTGCACGCCGGAGCGCGACGGCGAGGCAAGTGGGGTTTGGGCATCTGGCTGGTTAGCGTGCTGGTTCCCAGGTCACGCCGCACCTATTGGAGGTGTTTCGGGGACCGATGGTCTCCGGAGTGGCGGCCGGCGACAGGTTAAGCGACGGCGGACGGCGACAGACGCCGCGGCAGCTCTACAGACTAAGGTGAGGAAGATGCCGATGATTCGCGGGCAAGCTCCATGAAGAAAATCTCGAGCACATCCCGGCGTGCCTCTCGCGCGCAGTACGTAGCGACGCACACGGGCTCCATCTGGGTGCAAGCTCGGGAGCGCATGAATCCTTTTCACCTGGTTTGTCGCTGCTGAATGACCAAATGGACTACGAGTTATCCACTGCACGCAGGCTGGTTTTTCATTGACATGCATGCCCAGGAGTTTCACGCAGATTTTTTTACCTAGCCCCATGCGTCGTGTGTGTGCATATATGCTGGCGCGTCAGCTGCTCTGGGTTCAATACGATGAGCAGCTCGAAGCAGAGGAGATATTGCAGGATGAGCAGCTCGAAGCAGATCATATGGATGAATGTGCCGCTTGCCACATATGGATCTGTCATGTGACCCTAAGTTAACAATTCGGGTTTACCATGCCACGTTCAGCAATATTCCAACTCAAATAAACCTAATGTTTGAAATGGACCGGGATTCTAAAGTTTGGTGTGTCGATTTCAGGAATTGCAAGTTTGAGGTTTGATTTAATTTTCATCTACAAGTTGAAGGTTTGTTTCTGACTTTTCCCATTTGACACTGGTCCTAATTAGAGATCCTGGACCAGAACGCCACTACAATGGAATATTGCCATGAAGTAAAGATGCAAATGGTTCCAATAGAAGGAAAATGTGTGGCTACTAAAAGGCTTCATATGCTGGTGGCGAACGAGTACATGCCCAATGGAACCTTGTTGGAGATCATCGATGGTATGTGAATTTTCATCGAAATACAACTATGCTAGTGCTTTTTTTACAGAACACACAAAAGACTTGCTTTTCATTTTCAGTAAGATTGTATAGAGAAGTATTTAGAGGAGAAGAGAAAACAATGAGAATAGTCATGAAACCGCTGGCAAAGCCTAGGAAAAACTCTACATGATTCCTCTATATGTCCTGCCCCTTCAAGCTTGCTTGAGCAGGAGAAGCTCTTCTATGATTTTTCGCACAACCGGTTGTGGAAGATAAGCTCATTGTAAAAAAGCATGTTATTTTGTTCAAGACAAATATGCCAGAGGCCAAGTGTCACCATAGTGTTAAAGTTCTTTTTGTCAGTAAGAGGCATCGAGGCAGCAGCTGTTGTCCACCATTTTTGTAGTGTAGTCTGAATTGGGCAACAAGTGTTGTAGGTTGTCCTCCCTCAAGGTGTTGAACCAAACTTTCTCGCGCATATGGATGGAGGTTATTAGATGTTAAATGTTCTCAGGGACTTGGGACCACAGTATGCATTATGGTTAGCTATATGGTTAGCCTCTGGACTAAATTTCGTTAACCTTGTTGGTTGTTGCAGGGTCATCGTGACAGATGGATTGGCCCACCACATTTTGAATTATTCAAGGGATCACGCAGTGCATAGCTTACATCCACACCAAAGGTGATGTCCATTTGGATCTGAAACCAGCCAACATCCTCTTTGATTCGGACATAGACCCTAAGATATGTGACTTCGAGAGGTCTAAAATACTGAATCAAAATGATGAAGAGGCCTTATGTCCAAGTTATTTGAAAGCTCTAGCAGTATTTATTTCGCTTGCTCTATTGTTGTCTGACCTACTTTTTCCAGGGACATATATATGCATCCTAAAGATAAATTAGTATATAGTAATTTCATTCTTTTCTCTTGACTCATTTTAGGTCTGGGATTGTAATGGATATGCTGGATTTGACGACATAACCGAATCTATAAAAGTATTCGTGTTTGGTCCATCCAAATTCTTTTTGGCACTGCTGCATTCCCTTTTAGTACAAGAAAGGTAGATTCGATTGTCTACTTCCTTTGTTCCCTATAAGAATATAGGAAATCACATGACACCAGTCAGAGCTCAGTTTGAAGCTTATATGGGAGTCATCTTCATTGTCAATGCGCCTTTTATATAATCTGTGGTGTCTAACTTTATTGAGTTCGTTATTCTTTATGACTTAACATGTCATATCCGCTTACTTTTTATGCGTGCTCATTTTTTAGTTATTTTTTCTAGTTATTAATGCAATGATTCTTCTTTAATCCAAGGTCTGTACCAACATAGTTCGGACTTAGAATATTTCTTATTCAGAACATCAAGACATGTGGCACCATTTTTGATGGATGTGAAAAGCTTATCTAACGGTCTTCTGCCTATACTGTAATTCAAATACATGAGTTGCATATAAAACTATCTGAAAGAAGTAGTTGTTTGTCGTCTTAATACACAACGAGTCAGCAGTGTTAGTTCAGTTGTGCACTAGGTTTTTGACATATGTGTTACATTTTGCTCGGAAGCAAAATCAATGGTCTTACTTTATTTATCGAGCTCCTGGCATATTTTCCCTTCAATTTCATGTATAAAATTTATCCATAGAAGATATAGGTTACAATTTAGCTTACCTATTTTGAGAAGTTACTAACCTTTTCTTTGAGAGTTCTCATATCTTGTATCAGGGGTTGACATTGGATGAACAATGCAATATAGTGAAGCTATAGTGAAAGGCTGTTGTTTCAGTGTATTGTCCGTGTAGTTAAATTAGAGGCCTAGTTCTTATTTTTGTTTATGGGCGCAAACATCCAATCCCTTAAGACATATATATTGCCGCTCACCAACAAGCAATATCACATTGTATGTTTCTACCATTTTAATTTCTAAATTTCTATGTATCTATATTTTCTCGAGAAGCATCATCGATGAGCATGGTAACCGTCTTTATTTGTTTCTGTCTTTATTTTCTCAAGATGGATGAGCATGGCAACTGTTTGTAATTTATTCTACCATTCTTCTTTTAAGACGGACGGACGTGACAACACGCGTATTAATGGTCTAGTAACTAAATGTGTTGATATGCACTATATGCAGAACTGGGTAGATGTGCACGATGGTGTTTCACCATGTGCAAGTTGGTCAATTAAGAAACAATAAAAACTTTTCAGATGATAGTAAATAAACATCGGTTAAAATATAACTTTTTGTTTACTTTCTACTCGTACGTATGTCTACATGTTCTTGCTAGTAGAGATCTCGCGCGTGTACGCAAGCCAATGTTTTGCACAGTCACTTCATTTTGTGATGATCTGAGCAGCCTAGCTAGAAGACTCCAGATTCTTTGAGTATTTCTTTTTAAATTATTTTTGTTCATGGTCTTTTAGGCTGTCACCTGACATTTGAGGATAGGATCGCCTTGAGCCCCACCACCCATCACGAATCCAGAGACCCAGGCCGTTAGATTACCAGATCGTATAGTGCATGCACCGCTACGTTGTTGTTGTTTTCCATCGAATGCTAGCCGTTCAATAAGAAAGATCAAACGGTTCATATAGTTTCATATTGGTACACTGTAATTCTCGATATGATGGATGCTATTTATCATATACTTATCCAACCATTAGATTTCTTATAGGAAGCCAAAAAATTAGCAGTGGAAGCATATATGTTTGCAAAGGAATATTCTACTATCGTCATACCGAGAGCACATGTGGTACTACTACGCCAGACATCTTTTCAAACAATTGCGTCCATAAAAGTTATAAAAAAATTAGCAATCCAACCAACCACACTACCCACTACATACAAACTAGTACACCTCACTTTTTATGAAAGCTACAAAAAAATTAGCGATAAGTGCACTTGTTTCTGCAAACTAGTACACCTCACTTTTAGCAATGCAAACTCGTATATCTCACTTTCCATGAAAGCAACAAAAAATTTAACAAAGCACAAAGCAGTTCTCATATGCACATCACATGGACCATGAAAGCTGCAAAAAATCTAGCAATCCAACCAACCAATTCCACCGACACATGCAACATACTACTCCCTCTGTTCCATAATATAAGCCTTTTTAGAAAGCTAAAATAGTTTGCTAAAAAGGCTTATATTGTGGAACGGAGGTAGTAGTATCCAACCTCGCTCTTCGGCGTACGGCTGTTCACAGAGAGCACAAAGCTGGCCAAAAGCTCTTAGCGATTGGCGTGGATGAGCTACCGTGTAACACCGCGGTTCTGAAAAGACCGTGGCTTCTATGTGACATGCCAATCCCTGGATCGGTTCATTGGCCCACAATAGAATGAGATGAATAACATAGCAAAATATCCGTGTATCATAAATAACGATGATCCAGAGTACCATTATTACAATAAAAGCTTAGCTCAAGGCTAGCTCAAATTATTCAGGTAGCAACATAAACAAAGTAAATCCTCCAATCTTCAAAATTGCCCACAAGTGAACAAGTGCCGAGTGGAGTACCGTGGCCTATATCGATTACTCAGAATCGGAATAACCTGCAACATGAAACGTAGCAGCCTCGAAGGGTCAATACATGGAATGTATGGCAAGTAGAGCTAGTAATGGAGACAATAGTACTAACATCTACATGCATATTTGGCAAGTGGAGCTGTCTGTGGCTTGCATTTGCAAATACCTTTGTCCTAATTTCATAAACAGTTTTTGATTTTCTTTGAAAAGATCCCAATTAAGTTAACCCAACAATATTAAAACAATTATGAAATTGGAATGAGCGAGAAACATGTCATGGAATCAATATCAAGCAACTCAGATGTCCATAACCGGGGACACGGCTAATCGATTAGATTATACACCCTGCAGGGGTTAGTACACTTTACCCATGTGACTTGGCCAGCCCAGCTCGTACCATCACTCTCATTTTGAGTGGTGATAGAGAGAAGTCCAAGAAGAGACTGTTCGGGAAGTAGCTCCTCAATCCCGACGCGCACCGGTCCAACCTACTAAAATTCTACATCTCTGGATACACGGGTTCGAGTTACCACAACCTACTAAGTCCAACCAACCGCCCATTTCATTATTGGCACATGGTTGTACACGTAAGCTATACAATAAAGAAGCCAATCAATTTCTCTCGATACCTGGGTGCCTTTCCGCAATGAAATCACCAAAAATTATCAATACCATCACACCCAGGAGATTCATTGATTAAGTTGTTTTAGCTTTCACAAACCAATACTTTTAGAAACAAGTCTCAATGATGTAACCCAGCCCTCGTTCAACATAGCATGGCTAAGCACATCTACCAACGGTGGTTCATCTACAAGGAAAGCCCTACCACATAATAGGACATAGCATAGCGATAGTATCATCCTACACATGCATCTACAAAATACACGGCAATGCATTAAAAATAGTAGGACAATATCATGAACAAGGTAGCATCTACTTGCCTTGGTTGTAGCGGTCGGAGAACAATCCACACACGAGCAAGCGTTGCACTCGTCACAATCTACACGATACAATTGTAATCATAAACAAACAATTCACAAGCATATGCAACAAAGATGATGCATGAAGGTATGTAAGGCAAGTGAATTGGTGCTACAACTGCACCACATAATCCTAATCAATAATACTACTGATTGCATGCATGGAAAATAGTTTTAGCGCAAGGAAAACTAATATGCAAAAAGTAATGCTCAAAACTAGAACTAGAACTCAAATAATTCACTACCGGTAGTATACTGTTTGTAAAATCTTGGGAAAATTCTACTGTATAGGCATCTCTGATTAGAAACAGTACCAATTAGAATTACTCAAAAAGGAATTATAAAACTCCCGGAGTAATTAAAACACTGCAGAAAGCCACTAGACAGTTTCTGCAGAAGTTTTTACTATAAGCCTATCTTCTTAATTCACGACGAGATTCCCCTTCTTCCACTGAATCCAGGGACATATCATACGCAATTTTTGGAGCTACGGATCTTTTTCTACGAATTTATTACTCCAAAAAGGCCATTAACCTATTTGATTAAACTGTACTAAATCTTGCTGTAAAAGTCTGAACCAAAGGTACATCAAGATTCTACACGGCTTACTGAACCTACATATATTTTATTTGTAGTTTTTGATCCAGCGGTTTAATTTCTACGCAATTTACAAGTTTCTACCGAAATTTGTCAACTTAAACGATTAAAGTAATTACCCAGTCAACTGTGACTGGTCAACGCAGCTGCTGACTGGGCGCTGACTGGGCGTCTGACTAGTCAACGCCTGGATACTTACCGGTCAACGGCTGATCTGAACCGCTGATCTGAAATCTAACGGCGGTTGCGGACTCACCGGGGACGAACGGCGAAACGAACGGCGGCGAGTTCCGGACGGTGGCGGCGATCGGTTCCGGCGACGGCGTTTCTCCTGCGTGGGGAAAAAGATAGTCAGCGCGCGGATCAAGACGGTCATCGCGGCGGCGCGAGGCGACGGCGCGCGAGGAGGGCACGCGAAGCGGCGGCGGTGCGGCTGCGAGGCGGCGAGCGGCGCAGCGCGCCGGCGGCAGCAGCGGCGCGGCAGGCGGCTTCGGTGGCGATGTGGCGTGGCGCGCGGCGGGGCAGGCGGGGCAGGCGGCAGGCGGCGATGTGGCGTGGCGCGCGGCGGCGGGGCAGCGGCCGAGGCGGCGGCGAGACGGCGGCGATGGCGGCGCGCGGTGGCGCGCTGCGAGGCGGCGGCGCTGCAGCGGCAGGCGGCGGCTCGGCGGCGGGGAGAGGAGGCGGCGGCGCGGCACGCTTACCGAGGCGGGGCGGCGGCTGCGAGCGGGGATCGAGGCGGAGGTGGGGCACGGGTCCCGAGGCAGCGGCGGCTGCCTTTTATGTGGGGCCCCCTCGTGGGGTCCTACGCGGATTCGGGCGCGGTTGGAAACGGACTCGAAAAAATCGGCCCGATTTTCTATTTTATAAAACGGCCGTAACTTTTCCGTACGAGCTCCGAATCGAGCGATTCTTGCTCCTACAGTTTTGTAAAATCGAGGGAAACAATCTAGGGTCAAGGGTTGGGTAAAACCACTAGGCTTCAAGGGTGGAAAACACAAGTTCTACTAAAGCCTCCCGTAGGAGCCTCGTAGTAAAATAGAAACGGGTTTTGAAAATAGCGTTTCGCCGATTCTCTTTAATCGACGGTTTTGTATGGAAAAGTATGATGCAATAATATGAATGATATGCAGAACCAAATCTAAAATTTAGGATGTGACATACCGTTAGCGTAATATTGTTTTGCTCATTGTGTGTGGCTGAGCTACTTGATCCTTAGGGTGTAGAATAGTTATTCTATACTCACCCTCTATCTTTATAACTGTATATTATTTTTATGTCGCGTAAATTTTGTCTTACATCGAGAGTTAAAAAGAACGTAAGAAAATATAGACATGCCTTAATTTTTTTATGTCACGGATTTGCTGCCCGTGATGGCCACGGTGCACCCTCTAGCCACCATTGGATTGTGGTGCATGTGCTCCCTATTTTTCATCTGCATGTTGATAGTATGAAACTGAGTTAACTGCCCCGTTTTAATGTGCCTACACCGTAAGCCTAGAAGATTGCTAGATGCTGCATGCATCGGTTGTTTGATGGATGCGGACATGCATCCGTTATCCGTAAGGATTCTAACTATAGAAACGCCTATGCATCACACATATGGTTCACGGTGCATTTAATATCCGCCACCGTGAGAGAACTTCTAAAATGCAAGCCATTTACAAACACTTATAGTCAATGAATGTACTGCATGGTGGCCAAGATGGCAAATACAATAGTAGCTGGATACAATAGTAGCAGATATGATCAACGAAACCTTATTATCACACACTTCTTGGAAATGGTGCTCCCTGTGTATATGGATGCATAATAGAAATGGCGAGCTCGCCTTGAGCTAGTGACTGCAAGAATAAATGTTTGTACTTGGTGTTTGCAAAAAGATATAGATGAAGAAAACAATGAGCTAACTGGTAACTGGTACCGTGCTAATTCAGTGAAACAATGTTTAGAAGAAGGTTGCTTTTATGGCCAACGTGATGTATTATATTTTTCTTCATAAAAGTATACCGCAAAAGACGTACGTGTACTCGCCGACAACCTTATTTTATAGATGTGTTTTACCGCCCGTCGGTCTGAATTTTGATGCTTGCTGCAGAATATCCACACTGATGAATGCATATTAGACTACACCATGAAACACACATGTGTGCTAGCCGATAACTTTATTTTATAGATGTGTTTTGCCAGTCTCCATATTAATCCGTGCTTCATGCATGTGTAGCTTACGGAATGCATGGATATAATTACTATCAACTACACCCTTGATGCATGCACGTGCGACTACACCGTGAAACACGAATGAATGTGTGCTCGCTAGTGACCTTATTTCATGTATGTGTTTTGCCGATTTCTATGCCGTATGTATGACCAGCCGCCGTCTGGTTCTCGAATGAAAAACGTTAGATACTTTGAGGATAGCCACCGTTTGTCAGCTTTACTCCGTGTGCTCTCTTAATCTAATCGGACGGCGGCTACCCTATGCACCGTGGCCACCATAGGCATGCCACTATTTCTCATATATATATATATATATATATATATATATATATATATATATATATATATATATATATATATATATATATATATATAAATAACTGGTACACCTTGGTACTCAAGCACCAAACATGATACGCATAAATTCTCTTTAAATTAGACATACCTGAAGGTATACATATCTAAGTTATACATACCTAAGATATAGAGATGCTAGCTGATGCAACGGGGGAGGAGGTTCACGCTGGCGCCCGGGGCGCTCGGGTCGCCGGAGGCGGCTGTGCCTTCACCGTCGCAGAGTTCGGGTCGAGATTTCAGTGCCTGGGTTCCGACTCTGACTCTGATGGCGGCGAGGCCTTGGCTGCGCGGGAAAGGCTCGACGCCCTAGAGGATCCTTCCGGCGAGCTTGGGTGGACTACTGTGTGCCGCCGGCGGAGGAGGACTGATGCGGAGCTCAAGCAGGAATTTTGGGAGGAGATGGGGTTCCCCACGCCGGCTTCTAGGTTTTGGGAGCGTGGTTCGCCGTCGTCGCCTCCGCGGAGGTCGCTGCAACCTTGCCGATCTTCCTCGCCGTCTGTTCGCCGTTTGGGAGTTGCGTCGCCGGCGGTGGGATGTTCGGTGCGCCGGGGTCCTTTGGTTCGCCCATGGAGAGGTCCCCTTCCTGTGAGGAGGTCATCAGCGCCGCCGGTGCTGGCGGGTTTCGTCGAGGCCGCCGCTGCCATGAAGGTCACGAGGAGGAGGCCGGTTGGCGATCCGATCCTCTCGGAGTCTGGTGTGCGGGCGGAAGTTCAGGCTGACGTGGATGCTGTGTGTGGGCCTTCATGCGGGAAGGAGTCCTGGCCTGACTCGGTTTGGAGATGTGTTGCGAGACGGGTCAGGATAGGGCGTCGTACAGCCTCCTGTCGATCGTTTTCAACTACGCCACAACCTTTGTCCAAGTCTCCAACGCGTTCTTTCGCCTAGGCTCTGCTCGGATCTGACCTCATGGTTGTGCCGCCGCAACGCGTTGCCGTTCCGCCGACGGGTGCTGCAGTCCCTCGTGCTCCGGCTCCTCGCGCTCCCTCTCAGCCAGCGGGATCATCGGCTACCCCTCGCGGGCAAGTGTTGCCGCCACAGCAGTCTGCCGGGATCGGGACGGCACCAGCGTACCCCACTGCCGGTAATTTCTTGGGGCAGGGCCCTGGGCATGTTGTGCCGCATTCGTCTGCGACGCCTTCTTTTGGCCTTGGGCCACCACCGTTCGCCGGGATGCCGCCTCCGACTCGCTTCAGTCAAGGGATGGCGCTGCCGTTTGTGTCGCCCTAGGGTGCTTACTTCCCGGCGCCTTAGCCTAAGTTTGCCTTGCATCCACTCTAGCCGTCGTATCGCGGCCATCCGTCAGGTGGGGCACCCATGATCCAGCAGGGGGTGGCGCCGCAGCAGTTTGCGGCTGGGGTCGGATATGGAAATGCGCAGGTGCCGAAGCGGAAGAAGAAGAAGAAGCAGGATCAGGTGCAGGTGGGTCTTGAGCCGGGTTTGCAGCCGTTACAACAGCCATCACAGTTTCAGCATTATGGGTATTCCGTTGGTTAGGCGGGGACGTCTTCTCAGGTTCTGGGACAGCAACCACAATATCTGTACGGGCCACAGGGGACCTTTGCCAATGTTCCTCAGGCCGACGCAACTTTGGAGACTGTTGTTGTTGCACAGGTGCCTGCTACCGTGGGTAAGAAGAACCAGAACTCCGTTCGCTGCTGGAAGTGTGCGGTCAATACGCATGCAACTAAAGATTGTAAGGCGGTTCATAATTGCTATATTTGTGACAACTCTACTCATCCCACTTTGAGATGTCCCGTTCTTAAACAGCCAAGCCCTACCCCGGTGATGTCTGGTATTGACAATGAGTTGACTTTGTTTTCTCAGATTCCGGATTCTATGGTGCGGGATCACCTTGGGGCAAACTTGACCCCCATAGCTCTTGTTCAGGTCACTGGGCCGATGGTCCCTGCAGATGTGGTTCAGCGACAGATTGCCAGGAGATGCCCGGTTCGTAGTCAGTGGAAGTGGGAAGCGTTGCCCTATGGAGAATCTGCCTTTCTTGTGAGTTTTCCCTCGATGGAGGATTTGGAAAGGGTGGATGGGATCCAGGTGCCGGTGCCGCTGAGCACCTCTCAGCTCTCGTTTTCTGTTTACCGGACACAGGAGGTGCCCACAAGCTTGAGCTGCAGCAGGTTTGGCTACATGTCGAAGGGGTGCCACATTGTTTGCGGTCCTTCTTGGGTTTATGGGCGGTCGGTGGTCTCATGGGCACTACTTTGGATGTGGACCTTTTCAGTTTGAGGAGACGTGGCGTCGTTCGGATTCTTGTTGCTATGACGGATACCAGTGTTTTCTTGGGGCTACAGGATTCGCTTGGACATTACCTTATGACTGATGTTGTGGTGGGTCTCAAGGTTTATGTGCTTCGTTTTCGTTTAGATCCGGAGGGTTATGTACCTGAGCCTGAGTTTGCACCTTACTTATGGAGGAAGAGGGATGATGATCAGGACGATGATGCGAATGATAAGCCTTCTGATGATGCTATGGATACATCTGACACGGGGGGTGGCTCACAGGCTGTTGGGGCTGGATCTTCCTCGACCACTACTAGGCAGGGTGGCTCGGCGCAGCCGCCTACCAGGCAGGGTGCTCAGCTGGATTGTTCTGTGCCTTCGGATACTGTGTTATTGTTTGCTGTTACTCCTTTTAATGCTAACCCTGCCACTCCCCGCGGTAAGGAACTTTTGGAGGCGCTTCCGTTGGACTCTCCCCTGCGTGGTTCAGGACCGGTGTTGGGCTCTCCTCGTGTCTCTCCTTCACAGCTTCAGGAGGCCTTGCTTGGGGCTTGTGGTTCTTTGGAGTCGGCTAGTGTTTCTTCGTTTCAGGCTTCTCCCACGCATGGGAGACCTAACATGATGGGTCGTTCTATTCCCACGCGGGCGGGGCCGGTGTTACAGGAGGCGGTACCGGTTGTACAGGAGGTCGTCGTCGGGTCTTCGGCGTGGAGGCTGTCCTAGGTGGGGCTCGCTGACTGCGAGGCTTTCGGGTTGGCTGCCAGGGTGCAGGGTGCTTCACCTTTGCCCCTGGCGGTGCAACCCTCTGCAGCTGTGATGCGGGATGCTGGAGGTCTCTCCCATGGTACAGTCTTTTGTGACTAGGGGTAGTGTTGCCATTAATGTCTATGATGACATAGGTAAATACTTCCAGACCAAAAAAGGGTTGCGATAAGGGGATCCATTATCGCCTATAATATTTAATATAGTGGCAGATATGCTGGCCATCCTTATTGAGAGAGCGAAGGCTGATGGCCAAATTGAAGGACTGGTTCCACATCTTGTTGATGGTGGTCTATCTATTCTTCAATATGCCGATGATACAATACTATTTATGGAACATGATCTGGAGAAAGCCAAGAACCTGAAACTAATACTTTCAGCATTTGAGCAGCTTTCTGGATTGAAAATAAACTTCCATAAGAGTGATTTGTATTGTTTTGGAGAGGCTAAAGACGAGGCTCACCTCTATGCCAATCTTTTTGGCTGTGGTCACGGGCAATTTACAATCAATTATCTGGGAATACCGATACATTATCAGCGTCTTACGATTGCTGAATGGAAACTTGTTGAGGAAAGACTTCAAAAACGTCTTAATAGTTGGAAGGGTAAATTGCTATCCCTTGGTGGAAGACTGGTCCTCATTAATTCAGTACTCACCAACATGGTACTGTATATGATATCATTCTTCCAGTTGCCAAAAGAAGTTTTGTCAAAACTGGACTATTTCCGTTCAAGATTCTTTTGGCAAGGGGATAGTGAGAAAAAATATCGACTGGCCAAATGGAATGTTGTTTGTCTACCCAAAGAATATGGTGGATTGGGCATACATGATTTAAAAGTCAAAAACACCGCATTATTGGGTAAATGGTTATTCAAACTTCTTACCGAAGAAGGGGTCTGGCAAACTATTCTTTGGAGGAAATATGTTGGCTCAAAAGCGGTGTCTACACTGGTTTGGAAACCAGGTGATTCACACTTTTGGGCTGGACTAATGGCTTACAAAACGCAATTCTTCCGTTTTGGCACTTTTAATATTAAGGATGGTTCACAGATTAGGTTCTGGGAAGATATATGGCTTGGCCAAACTTCTCTCCGTGAACAATATCCAGCTCTATATTCGATTGTTAGACACAAAAGGGATACTCTCGTTGAGGTAATGGAAACTAATCCCCCTAATGTGTCTTTCAGACGAAGTCTCTTAGGTCCTAGATTGGTGTCATGGAATAATCTCTTAGTAAGATTATCCAAGATACAGCTATCTGAGGGTATGGATGAATTTAAATGGAAACTATTACATAGTGGAAATTTTTCTGTTGATTCATTTTATAGAGCTTTGATCCAACATAATATTTCAGTCGATGATAATAGTAAAATTTAGAAGTTGAGGATACCCCTTAAAACAAAGATATTCGCTTGGTATCTACGTAAGGGGGTGATTCTCACAAAAGATAATCTTGTTAGGAGGAATTGGCATGGTAGCACTGAATGCGTATATTGTCATCATAATGAGACAATACGTCATTTATTCTTCTAATGTAAATTTGTTCGTGCTATATGGTCAATCATCCAAATAGCCTCTGGTTTATCTCCTCCTAGATCGGTAGTCAATATTTTTGGCAACTGGATGAATGAGATTGAGGATAAATATGGGACTTTATTTAGGGTGGGAGCGCTTGCTATTATTTGGTCGCTTTGGCTATGTAGAAATGACAAGATTTTTAATAATGTTGTATCTTCTCCATTGCAGGTTATCTATGGGGCCACGGCTGTCCTCCGATCATTGACTTCTCTACAACGTATGGAGTTCCGCGACTTGTTTGCGGAGGGTTGTAGGCGGTTGGAAGATACGGCGCGAGATGTCTTCTCCCGACATGGATGGCAACAACCGCTGCGAATAGATCTTCCTTAGATAATTGAGAGAACTATGCTTTCATTTACATTTTATTGTATTTCAGTTACTCTTGTTTTCGACCGAGACTGTGGATGTTTGGCTGTGTGTATCCTAGCTATGCAGAGGCCGGGTGTAATTACTGTAGAGTAATAAAGCGCCAATTTTCAAAAAAAACCCTAAGATATAGATACCTAAGTTACATATACATAAGTATCACATACCTAATATATACGTACCCTGCATACATGAATATATATCTAATTTGGGTACGTATGTTTTAGGTATGTGCTATCTTGGGTATATGTAACTAAGATACATATAACTTAGGTATGTATAAGTTAGATATGTAAAATTTGCGTACGTACACCATTAGGTATGTAAGAATTTGAATAAAATACAGGTATGGTACCCGGGCACCTTGGTGTCCCATATGGGCTTATATATATATATATATATATATATATATATATATATATATATATATATATATATATATATATACCTCTGCTATTCAAGAACCAGTTTCTGAATAACTATTCAGGAATCCCATCCTAACTTCCCGGAAAACTGATGTTAACTTTCGTATGTTGCATATGTTAACTTCCGTTCTGGACCACTGCAGACGTTATTTTTCATGTAAAATGTTAGTTCGTGCGTATTTTTAATGGGCCGTTTGGTCGTATCGTGCGGGGCCGTGTCCGGTTGGTTGTTTTAACCTGGTCTGGGTGGGTACCATAACTCCCCTTTTCGACATCTTCTCATTCCCATCCCGCACTAACCGCTCGTATCCACAATTTCCGGCAGCCGCCGTCGCCCCGTAGAAATCGGCCACTATCTCCCCTCGCTCCATCATTGCCTCACACGCGCGGTACCCCTCGCGCTCCTCCCCGTACTCGCAGGCGCTTCTGGTGCTCGGATTTTTCCAGGTGTCTAGGTTTTTGGGCGGAGGCGGAGCAGTTGCCGGCGTTTTATCCACCGGCGCCATTGACGGCTTGTGTTTCTCGGTGGAGGACCGACGTGCTACGTATTCTCTTGCTCTTATCTGGAGGCTGGTTAGTTCACTGAAAACTACTCCATATCCACTCTATCATGATTTGTTTTTTTGGGTCGCGGATGCTTTACTGAGATCCCCAAATTCAATGTCTGTGTAGGGAGGAATCTCCTGCTAGTTGTGTGTTTAGTTGATTTCTATAGATGATTCTCGTTATCCAGGACAAAGAGATTTGTTTAATTTCATTACTAAGTTTCTTTCGATTTTGTAGTTAATTTCGTTTGTGTATGATGTTAACTCCTGCTGTTTTTCCATTATTTTTGTTTCTGCTGATGTTCAAATGATGCTAACTACAGCCTAAAAATATCCTGCTAGTTGATGTTAGTTGATTTATGCTAGTTGTATGATGTTAGTTGAACGTAACTTCTGTTATAAGAGGGTGTTAACTCCCCTGTTTTGTCTGAATTTTTCCAGTTGTTTGAAGTTAACTTCTAGTATATTATGATGCTATAATAAATTATAGGGTTCATTGTCATATATCTTCTGCTGTTTTTCGATTATTTTTTTGTTCTGCTGATGTTAAAATGATGCTAATTTCAGCCTAAAAATATCCTGCTAGTTGATGTTAGTTGATTTATTCTAGTTGTATGATGTTAGTTGAACCTAACTTTTGTTATAAAAGGGTGTTAACTCCCCTGTTTTGTCCGAACTTTTCCAGTTGTTTGAAGTTAACTTCTAGTATATTATGATGCTATAATAAATTATAGGGTTCATTATCGTATATTTATTATTTTTCCAATTTGATATATGTTTTGTGAGTTTAATTTTGTAAAATGAAACACTTGTGATATGTTTTTTCCTGTTAGTTTCTTGTTTTTATGAATTATGTGTATTATATCTCAACTTTGTAGCTTTCAACTTTTATAGTTCCTGTTATATTAACTTCTAACATTCATATTTTAAATTTATACTATTATTTCACATTATATTGACTACTTTATTTTAACTTTTATAACTTCTAATTATAACTTCTGTCATATATTTATCTTAACTTCCTATATTTTGAATTTTTATAGTTCAGTGTAACTCCCAACTTTTTTGTATCTTAACTTTTTCATTTTTTTGCAACTAGCTTTCCTTTTTTTAAGTTATATTTTTAGTGTATCTGAACTTTCAATCTTTTATTTTTAGTTTTTTTGCAACACAATGCAAATTCTGTAATAACATCTTAGGCAGATTACTGACAAGTTAACTTCTCAAGCTCATTATGTGAACTTCACATTTGTATTAGTTAATTCTTGTCTGTTACAGTATGTTATTTTTTTATGTTGCATTTTTGTAATGATTTCTGTTAATTGTGTGTGTGTTTTCCCAGGATCTGGTGATGCTTCTGAGAGTTCAAACCCTGCTACGGTTATTAAGAAAACGAAATTAGTTGCCCGTGATGGAAAATTGAGTTTAGCTGGTGGCATTTCTTTAGTGCTTAGTCATGCTTCTCTAGTTTCTGAATATATCCCGCAGACGCGGGATATGGCCAAGGACGATCACCATGCGGTTGATCCTGTCGAAAAACTCGTATCTCCACCTGGTATGGTTTTATTCTTTTTTCATTCTTTTTCTTTGTTTAACTTGTAATTTTTTTATGATTAATTTCCTCCTTTTTTACTCATATAATTAACTCCTAGTTTTATTATGTTCATTTGGCAGTTATATTTGTGGCAAATAATTCTAATTTGGAAGATTTATCTCCATCTGATCGAGGTTTCTTCTCTAATACTTTCACTACTTCTGTTAACTCTTTATCTTATTTTTGTTTATGTGCTACGACCTAGTTTATTTGTAAAATGAAACACCTTTTATATTTTTTTCCTGTTAGATATGTGTTTTAACTGTCCTATTTAAAATTGAGACTACTAGTACACATTTTCTACCTCTAATTATAACTTCTATCATTCATTTATCTTAACTTCCTAGATTTTATGTGCATTTATATGTGAACTTTACATCTTTGATCTTTATAATTCAGTGTAACTCTCAACTTGTTTGTATCTTAACTATTTAAATATTTCCATCTAACTTTCATATTTTAAATTTATACTACTAGTGCACCTTGTCTTCTTTAGCTTAACTTTGATAACTTCTAATTATAACTTCTATCATATATTTTATCTTAACTTCCAAGATTATGTGCATTATATCTGATATTTATAGCTTTGTGTTTAGTTTTTTGGAACATAATGCCAGTTCTGTAATAACATCTTAACCAGTTTTTGAAGGTAACTTGCATTCCTATAGTAACTGCATTCATTTTTTATCACTAATGCATTTGTTTTTGTTATACCAGCTGATGAAACTATTAAGCAAACCTTGGATATGTTGAATGCTGATTATGTTGATCCAGACCAACCTGAAGAAGTTGCTGTTGCATCTGATACTGTGTCTGCCAGTGCTTTGGGGCCCGATGGTGTAAGAGGGTCAGCCTCGTATGATGAGCATACACCTGTTCGTGGAGCTGATGTAGAGGGTTCTGGTGATAGGACAATTGGACCTATTTTTGATAGCACAACTGGTGTGCAAGAGCAGGATGATGGTTTCCCTGTATGGCAGGACACTCCGTCTCAATCTGTAGATGGTACAGAGGAGGTTACACAGGAACATAATGTGAAAGCGCAGCTTGAATTGTATACCAAGCAACACAGTTCTAGGCTTGTTGCTTACAATGAGAAGGTTAAGATGTTCTGTAGGAAGCGCTCGTCGAAGTCAAAGCAACAAAATGTCGGTGTGTTAGGCATGCAAAATGATCCTCCAGCAGAATCGACCAAGAAGAATAGGGTTGTTGTTGCTAAGAGGTCGTTGTCTGCTATGACTCCTACTCGCCGTAGTCCTCATGTTGCTGTGATGAGGAATGATATGATTTCTGCTCAGCAAGCATCACATGTGAAAGGTTCATCTTCTAAGCGTCGCCGTACCATGGATGAAACATATGTGCCAGACGCAGATGACGATTCTGGTGGGGAGGATGCCGCTGCAGCTTGTCCCGAAAAGGTTACCATTCATCTTTGCTGCCAATTTTTTTTGTTGTGCTAACTTCTTGTATCATCAATGTTAACTTTCATTATATTTGATATATTTTTTCTATGTTTTTCAATTTTTTTATCAGCCTACAAAGAATAAGAGGGGTAGAGTTGTTGTGGACACATATCCTAAAAATGTTGGTAAAAAGATTAAAGTTGCTGTGACGAGGAAGCCGCGTGGCATCAAAAAAAACTGGAAATGACGACAATGCTCGAGATCGCTTCCAACATACTGTTCGTTGTTCGTTGGGAGAAGTTCTGGAGGCTGTGAAGTTGTTGGAGGATGCTCACAAAAAAAAGTCATAGAAGCAGGTTTCGGATGTGTGTTTGATTGGATGTTGGAGGGCAATGTGTCGCGTGTTCTCATGTGTTTCCTGCTCAAGAAAATTGACACAACAACTATGAAAATAGATTGCAGCGCTGGAAGGATCCTGTGTGTTAACAGGGAAGCAGTGCATCACATTTTTGGGTTCCCAATGGGAGGTGAAACAGTCCCAAGGACCGCAGGGAGTGGCCATGATTCCTCAATGGCGAGTCTTAAGGCAGAGCTTGGTTTTGAGAGTAATGCTGCTATTGATACCAAGGATCTTCATAAACTGCTTGCTGAGCTTGTCAAGGATGAATCAAAAGTTGACACAACTGTTAACGTGTTCTTTGCTATCATTTTCACGAAGCTTGTATGTCCTGGATCTGCCGTTCGTCTTGGTAGAGAGGCGGCAATGCTTGTAAATATGGATTATAATAAGATGGCTTCAAGTGATTTCTGCCAATTAGTTGTTGATGAGTTGAAGCGAGCAGCGGAGAAATATCAGGATCCCAATATAGCACAGGCCGGTCCCGAAGGGTGTGGTATTGTCCCTGTAGTTATGTATTTGGATATTTGTCATTCAAAGAAGCATTATGTGATGCATCTCAGGACCCCTCGTGCTAACTACTTGCACGATAAACCATTGAAAGCCATTTATTCTGAAGACATTATCAAGAATGGCAAAAGTGATTTGTCCAAGTATGTTTTTGGGAAGCTTCCGGTCAGTAAACCACCCCCCATGCTTTTTATGTTGTATATACGATGAGTGAACTCGTGTTCCTTATTTGTTATTTAATTCCCCTATATGTTCATTCTTACTGTTACAGTTAACGACAATTATTTGAAGAATGTTTAACCTCCATTTATTCCACTGTTAACTTCTTTGTTTTATATAGTTAACTTCTTGGTTTTATACAGTTAACTTCCTTTTATTTTCAGTTTTTTTTTGTTTCAGTAAACTTACTGTAAGTTTTATTCCTGTTTTGAGAATAGAATTCGATGTGCACTACATAAGAAATTTAGGATACATGGCTTTTTTATAAGGGTTTTTACTTTGACCATAGTAAAAGTTATCCTCCTAGTTTCTGAAAGTTTTAAGTTTTTGTTTTTTATGTATGATTTTTT